>CM053150.1:113524892-116304785 GCA_028571685.1 Heterohyrax brucei | reverse complement strand
GAGGTTTACACAGAGAATTCCAAGTATAAGTACAAGAAAATAAGAGAGACTTAGAAAACTGGTAAAAACTACATTGTTGATAGAGTTGGGAGTAGTTAGCACTGTGAAAACAGCACTTTCGCAGAAAGAAATCTACTTCTCTAAGACTGAGAAACAGTGAACAGAGAATGTATGAGTTTCTCAAGATTGGTAACAGATAGAAACAAGAGAAAGTACACAGTGATTCATCTACCTAGAAGAGTTACAGAGGTTTACACAGAGAATTCCAAGTATAAGTACAAGAAAATAAGAGAGACTTAGAAAACTGGTAAAACCTACATTGTTGATAGAGTTGGGAGTACTTAGCACTGTGAAAACAGCACTTTCGCAGAAAGAAATCTACTGCTGTAAGACTGGGAAACAGTGAACAGGGAATGTATGAGTTTCTCAAGATTGGTAACAGATAGAAACAAGAGAAAGTACACAGTGATTCATCTACCTAGAAAAGTTACAGACGTTTACACAGAGAATTCCAAGTATAAGTACAAGAAAATAAGAGAGACTTAGAAAACTGGTAAAAACTACATTGTTGATAGAGTTGGGAGTACTTAGCACTGTGAAAACAGTACTTTCGCAGAAATAAGTCTACTTCTCTAAGACTGAGAAACAGTGAACAGAGAATGTATGAGTTTCTCAAGATTGGTAACAGATAGAAACAAGAGAAAGTACACAGTGATTCATCTACCTAGAAAAGTTACAGAGGTTTACACAGAGAATTCCAAGTATAAGTACAAGAAAATAAGAGAGACTTAGAATACTGGTAAAACCTACATTGTTGATAGAGTTGGAGTACTTAGCACTGTGAAAACAGCACTTTCGCCGAACGAAATCTACTTCTCTAAGTCCGTGAAACAGTGAACAGAGAATGTATCAGTTTCTCAAGATTGGTAACAGATAGAAGCAAGAGAAAGTACACAGTGATTCATCCACCTAGAAAAGCTACAGAGGTTTACACAGAGAATTCCAAGTATAAGTACAAGAAAATAAGAGAGACTTAGAAAACTGGTAAAACCTACATTGTGGATAGAGTTGGGAGTACTTAGCACTGTGAAAACAGCACTTTCGCAGAAAGAAATCTACTGCTGTAAGACTGGGAAACAGTGAACAGAGAATGTATGAGTTTCTCAAGATTGGTAACAGATAGAAACAAGAGAAAGTACACAGTGATTCATCTACCTAGAAAAGTTACAGAGGTTTACACAGAGAATTCCAAGTATAAGTACAAGAAAATAAGAGAGACTTAGAAAACTGGTAAAAACTACATTGTTGATAGAGTTGGGAGTACTTAGCACTGTGAAAACAGCACTTTCGCAGAAAGAAATCTACTTCTCTAAGACTGAGAAACAGTGAACAGAGAATGTATAAGTTTCTCAAGATTGGTAACAGATAGAAACAAGAGAAAGTACACAGTGATTCATCTACCTAGAAGAGTTACAGAGGTTTACACAGAGAATTCCAAGTATAAGTACAAGAAAATAAGAGAGACTTAGAAAACTGGTAAAACCTACATTGTGGATAGAGTTGGGAGTACTTAGCACTGTGAAAACAGCACTTTCGCAGAAAGAAATCTACTGCTGTAAGACTGGGAAACAGTGAACAGAGAATGTATGAGTTTCTCAAGATTGGTAACAGATAGAAACAAGAGAAAGTACACAGTGATTCATCTACCTAGAAAAGTTACAGAGGTTTACACAGAGAATTCCAAGTATAAGTACAAGAAAATAAGACAGACTTAGAAAACTGGTAAAAACTACATTGTTGATAGAGTTGGGAGTAGTTAGCACTGTGAAAACAGCACTTTCGCAGAAAGAAATCTACTTCTCTAAGACTGAGAAACAGTGAACAGAGAATGTATGAGTTTCTCAAGATTGGTAACAGATAGAAACAAGAGAAAGTACACAGTGATTCATCAACCTAGAAGAGTTACAGAGGTTTACACAGAGAATTCCAAGTATAAGTACAAGAAAATAAGAGAGACTTAGAAAACTGGTAAAACCTACATTGTTGATAGAGTTGGGAGTACTTAGCACTGTGAAAACAGCACTTTCGCCGAAAGAAATCTACTTCTCTAAGTCCGTGAAACAGTGAACAGAGAATGTATCAGTTTCTCAAGATTGGTAACAGATAGAAACAAGAGAAAGTACACAATGATTCATCTACCTAGAAAAGTTACAGAGGTTTACACAGAGAATTCCAAGTATAAGTACAAGAAAATAAGAGAGACTTAGAAAACTGGTAAAAACTACATTGTTGATAGAGTTGGGAGTACTTAGCACTGTGAAAACAGCACTTTCGCAGAAAGAAATCTACTTCTCTAAGACTGAGAAACAGTGAACAGAGAATGTATGAGTTTCTCAAGATTGGTAACAGATAGAAACAAGAGAAAGTACACAGTGATTCATCTACCTAGAAGAGTTACAGAGGTTTACACAGAGAATTCCAAGTATAAGTACAAGAAAATAAGAGAGACTTAGAAAACTGGTAAAACCTACATTGTTGATAGAGTTGGGAGTACTTAGCACTGTGAAAACAGCACTTTCGCAGAAAGAAATCTACTGCTGTAAGACTGGGAAACAGTGAACAGGGAATGTATGAGTTTCTCAAGATTCGTAACAGATAGAAACAAGAGAAAGTACACAGTGATTCATCTACCTAGAAAAGTTACAGACGTTTACACAGAGAATTCCAAGTATAAGTACAAGAAAATAAGAGAGACTTAGAAAACTGGTATAAACTACATTGTTGATAGAGTTGGGAGTACTTAGCACTGTGAAAACAGCACTTTCGCAGAAATAAGTCTACTTCTCTAAGACTGAGAAACAGTGAACAGAGAATGTATGAGTTTCTCAAGATTGGTAACAGATAGAAACAAGAGAAAGTACACAGTGATTCATCTACCTAGAAAAGTTACAGAGGTTTACACAGAGAATTCCAAGTATAAGTACAAGAAAATAAGAGAGACTTAGAATACTGGTAAAACCTACATTGTTGATAGAGTTGGGAGTACTTAGCACTGTGAAAACAGCACTTTCGCCGAACGAAATCTACTTCTCTAAGTCCGTGAAACAGTGAACAGAGAATGTATCAGTTTCTCAAGATTGGTAACAGATAGAAGCAAGAGAAAGTACACAGTGATTCATCTACCTAGAAAAGCTACAGAGGTTTACACAGAGAATTCCAAGTATAAGTACAAGAAAATAAGAGAGACTTAGAAAACTGGTAAAACCTACATTGTGGATAGAGTTGGGAGTACTTAGCACTGTGAAAACAGCACTTTCGCAGAAAGAAATCTACTGCTGTAAGACTGGGAAACAGTGAACAGAGAATGTATGAGTTTCTCAAGATTGGTAACAGATAGAAACAAGAGAAAGTACACAGTGATTCATCTACCTAGAAAAGTTACAGAGGTTTACACAGAGAATTCCAAGTATAAGTACAAGAAAATAAGAGAGACTTAGAAAACTGGTAAAAACTACATTGTTGATAGAGTTGGGAGTAGTTAGCACTGTGAAAACAGCACTTTCGCAGAAAGAAATCTACTTCTCTAAGACTGAGAAACAGTGAACAGAGAATGTATGAGTTTCTCAAGATTGGTAACAGATAGAAACAAGAGAAAGTACACAGTCATTCATCTACCTAGAAGAGTTACAGAGGTTTACACAGAGAATTCCAAGTATAAGTACAAGAAAATAAGAGAGACTTAGAAAACTGGTAAAACCTACATTGTTGATAGAGTTGGGAGTACTTAGCACTGTGAAAACAGCACTTTCGCAGAAAGAAATCTACTGCTGTAAGACTGGGAAACAGTGAACAGGGAATGTATGAGTTTCTCAAGATTGGTAACAGATAGAAACAAGAGAAAGTACACAGTGATTCATCTACCTAGAAAAGTTACAGACGTTTACACAGAGAATTCCAAGTATAAGTACAAGAAAATAAGAGAGACTTAGAAAACTGGTAAAAACTACATTGTTGATAGAGTTGGGAGTACTTAGCACTGTGAAAACAGCACTTTCGCAGAAATAAGTCTACTTCTCTAAGACTGAGAAACAGTTAACAGAGAATGTATGAGTTTCTCAAGATTGGTAACAGATAGAAACAAGAGAAAGTACAGTGATTCAAATACCTAGAAAAGTTACAGAGGTTTACACAGAGAATTCCAAGTATAAGTACAAGAAAATAAGAGAGACTTAGAAAACTGGTAAAAACTACATTGTTGATAGAGTTGGGAGTACTTAGCACTGTGAAAACAGCACTTTCGCAGAAAGAAATCTACTTCTCTAAGACTGAGAAACAGTGAACAGAGAATGTATGAGTTTCTCAAGATTGGTAACAGATAGAAACAAGAGAAAGTACACAGTCATTCATCTACCTAGAAGAGTTACAGAGGTTTACACAGAGAATTCCAAGTATAAGTACAAGAAAATAAGAGAGACTTAGAAAACTGTTAAAACCTACATTGTTGATAGAGTTGGGAGTACTTAGCACTGTGAAAACAGCACTTTCGCAGAAAGAAATCTACTTCTCTAAGTCCGTGAAACAGTGAACAGAGAATGTATCAGTTTCTCAAGATTGGTAACAGATAGAAACAAGAGAAAGTACACAGTGATTCATCTACCTAGAAAAGTTACAGACGTTTACACAGAGAATTCCAGGTATAAGTACAAGAAAATAAGAGAGACTTAGAAAACTGGTAAAAACTACATTGTTGATAGAGTTGGGAGTACTTACCACTGTGAAAACAGCACTTTCGCAGAAATAAGTCTACTTCTCTAAGACTGAGAAACAGTGAACAGAGAATGTATGAGTTTCTCAAGATTGGTAACAGATAGAAACAAGAGAAAGTACACAGTGATTCATCTACCTAGAAAAGTTACAGAGGTTTACACAGAGAATTCCAAGTATAAGTACAAGAAAATAAGAGAGACTTAGAATACTGGTAAAACCTACATTGTTGATAGAGTTGGGAGTACTTAGCACTGTGAAAACAGCACTTTCGCCGAACGAAATCTACTTCTCTAAGTCCGTGAAACAGTGAACAGAGAATGTATCAGTTTCTCAAGATTGGTAACAGATAGAAGCAAGAGAAAGTACACAGTGATTCATCTACCTAGAAAAGTTACAGAGGTTTACACAGAGAATTCCAAGTATAAGTACAAGAAAATAATAGAGACTTAGAAAACTGGTAAAAACTACATTGTGGATAGAGTTGGGAGTACTTAGCACTGTGAAAAAAGCACTTTCACAGAAAGAAATCTACTGCTGTAAGACTGGGAAACAGTGAACAGAGAATGTATGAGTTTCTCAAGATTGGTAACAGATAGAAACAAGAGAAAGTACACAGTGATTCATCTACCTAGAAAAGTTACAGAGGTTTACACAGAGAATTCCAAGTATAAGTACAAGAAAATAAGAGAGACTTAGAAAACTGGTAAAACCTACATTGTTGATAGAGTTGGGAGTACTTAGCACTGTGAAAACAGCACTTTCGCAGAAAGAAATCTACTTCTCTAAGTCCGTGAAACAGTGAACAGAGAATGTATCAGTTTCTCAAGATTGGTAACACATAGAAACAAGAGAAAGTACACAGTGATTCATCTACCTAGAAAAGTTACAGAGGTTTACACAGAGAATACCAAGTATAAGTACAAGAAAATAAGAGAGACTTAGAAAACTGGTAAAACCTACATTGTGGATAGAGTTGGGAGTACTTAGCACTGTGAAAACAGCACTTTCGCAGAAAGAAATCTACTGCTGTAATACTGGGAAACAGTGAACAGAGAATGTATGAGTTTCTCAAGATTGGTAACAGATAGAAACAAGAGAAAGTACGCAGTGATTCATCTACCTAGAAAAGTTACAGAGGTTTACACAGAGAATTCCAAGTATAAGTACAAGAGAATAAGAGAGACTTAGAAAACTGGTAAAAACTACATTGTTGATAGAGTTGGGAGTACTTAGCACTGTGAAAACAGCACTTTCGCAGAAAGAAATCTACTTCTCTAAGACTGAGAAACAGTGAACAGAGAATGTATGAGTTTCTCAAGATTGGTAACAGATAGAAACAAGAGAAAGTACACAGTGATTCATCAACCTAGAAGAGTTACAGAGGTTTACACAGAGAATTCCAAGTATAAGTACAAGAAAATAAGAGAGACTTAGAAAACTGGTAAAACCTACATTGTTGATAGAGTTGGGAGTACTTAGCACTGTGAAAACAGCACTTTCGCCGAAAGAAATCTACTTCTCTAAGTCCGTGAAACAGTGAACAGAGAATGTATCAGTTTCTCAAGATTGGTAACAGATAGAAACAAGAGAAAGTACACAATGATTCATCTACCTAGAAAAGTTACAGAGGTTTACACAGAGAATTCCAAGTATAAGTACAAGAAAATAAGAGAGACTTAGAAAACTGGTAAAAACTACATTGTTGATAGAGTTGGGAGTACTTAGCACTGTGAAAACAGCACTTTCGCAGAAAGAAATCTACTTCTCTAAGACTGAGAAACAGTGAACAGAGAATGTATGAGTTTCTCAAGATTGGTAACAGATAGAAACAAGAGAAAGTACACAGTGATTCATCTACCTAGAAGAGTTACAGAGGTTTACACAGAGAATTCCAAGTATAAGTACAAGAAAATAAGAGAGACTTAGAAAACTGGTAAAACCTACATTGTTGATAGAGTTGGGAGTACTTAGCACTGTGAAAACAGCACTTTCGCAGAAAGAAATCTACTGCTGTAAGACTGGGAAACAGTGAACAGGGAATGTATGAGTTTCTCAAGATTGGTAACAGATAGAAACAAGAGAAAGTACACAGTGATTCATCTACCTAGAAAAGTTACAGACGTTTACACAGAGAATTCCAAGTATAAGTACAAGAAAATAAGAGAGACGTAGAAAACTGGTAAAAACTACATTGTTGATAGAGTTGGGAGTACTTAGCACTGTGAAAACAGCACTTTCGCAGAAATAAGTCTACTTCTCTAAGACTGAGAAACAGTGAACAGAGAATGTATGAGTTTCTCAAGATTGGTAACAGATAGAAACAAGAGAAAGTACAGTGATTCATCTACCTAGAAAAGTTACAGAGGTTTACACAGAGAATTCCAAGTATAAGTACAAGAAAATAAGAGAGACTTAGAATACTGGTAAAACCTACATTGTTGATAGAGTTGGGAGTACTTAGCACTGTGAAAACAGCACTTTCGCCGAACGAAATCTACTTCTCTAAGTCCGTGAAACAGTGAACAGAGAATGTATCAGTTTCTCAAGATTGGTAACAGATAGAAGCAAGAGAAAGTACACAGTGATTCATCTACCTAGAAAAGCTACAGAGGTTTACACAGAGAATTCCAAGTATAAGTACAAGAAAATAAGAGAGACTTAGAAAACTGGTAAAACCTACATTGTGGATAGAGTTGGGAGTACTTAGCACTATGAAAACAGCACTTTCGCAGAAAGAAATCTACTGCTGTAAGACTGGGAAACAGTGAACAGAGAATGTATGAGTTTCTCAAGATTGGTAACAGATAGAAACAAGAGAAAGTACACAGTGATTCATCTACCTAGAAAAGTTACAGAGGTTTACACAGATAATTCCAAGTATAAGTACAAGAAAATAAGAGAGACTTAGAAAACTGGTAAAAACTACATTGTTGATAGAGTTGGGAGTAGTTAGCACTGTGAAAACAGCACTTTCGCAGAAAGAAATCTACTTCTCTAAGACTGAGAAACAGTGAACAGAGAATGTATGAGTTTCTCAAGATTGGTAACAGATAGAAACAAGAGAAAGTACACAGTGATTCATCTACCTAGAAGAGTTACAGAGGTTTACACAGAGAATTCCAAGTATAAGTACAAGAAAATAAGAGAGACTTAGAAAACTGGTAAAACCTACATTGTTGATAGAGTTGGGAGTACTTAGCACTGTGAAAACAGCACTTTCGCAGAAAGAAA
The DNA here is from genome assembly GCA_028571685.1 of Heterohyrax brucei. Taxonomy (NCBI): domain Eukaryota; kingdom Metazoa; phylum Chordata; class Mammalia; order Hyracoidea; family Procaviidae; genus Heterohyrax; species Heterohyrax brucei. Next base: position 116,296,787 of record CM053150.1, on the reverse strand, counting down.
TCTACTTCTCTAAGTCCGTGAAACAGTGAACAGAGAATGTATCAGTTTCTCAAGATTGGTAACAGATAGAAACAAGAGAAAGTACACAATGATTCATCTACCTAGAAAAGTTACAGAGGTTTACACAGAGAATTCCAAGTATAAGTACAAGAAAATAAGAGAGACTTAGAAAACTGGTAAAAACTACATTGTTGATAGAGTTGGGAGTACTTAGCACTGTGAAAACAGCACTTTCGCAGAAAGAAATCTACTGCTGTAAGACTGGGAAACAGTGAACAGGGAATGTATGAGTTTCTCAAGATTGGTAACAGATAGAAACAAGAGAAAGTACACAGTGATTCATCTACCTAGAAAAGTTACAGACGTTTACACAGAGAATTCCAAGTTTAAGTACAAGAAAATAAGAGAGACTTAGAAAACTCGTAAAAACTACATTGTTGATAGAGTTGGGAGTACTTAGCACTGTGAAAACAGCACTTTCGCAGAAATAAGTCTACTTCTCTAAGACTGAGAAACAGTGAACAGAGAATGTATGAGTTTCTCAAGATTGGTAACAGATAGAAACAAGAGAAAGTACACAGTGATTCATCTACCTAGAAAAGTTTCAGAGGTTTACACAGAGAATTCCAAGTATAAGTACAAGAAAATAAGAGAGACTTAGAAAACTGGTAAAACCTACATTGTGGATAGAGTTGGGAGTACTTAGCACTGTGAAAAAAGCACTTTCGCAGAAAGAAATCTACTGCTGTAAGACTGGGAAACAGTGAACAGAGAATGTATGAGTTTCTCAAGATTGGTAACAGATAGAAACAAGAGAAAGTACACAGTGATTCATCTACCTAGAAAAGTTACAGAGGTTTACACAGAGAATTCCAAGTATAAGTACAAGAAAATAAGAGAGACTTAGAAAACTGGTAAAACCTACATTGTTGATAGAGTTGGGAGTACTTAGCACTGTGAAAACAGCACTTTCGCAGAAAGAAATCTACTTCTCTAAGTCCGTGAAACAGTGAACAGAGAATGTATCAGTTTCTCAAGATTGGTAACACATAGAAACAAGAGAAAGTACACAGTGATTCATCTACCTAGAAAAGTTACAGAGGTTTACACAGAGAATACCAAGTATAAGTACAAGAAAATAAGAGAGACTTAGAAAACTGGTAAAACCTACATTGTGGATAGAGTTGGGAGTACTTAGCACTGTGAAAACAGCACTTTCGCAGAAAGAAATCTACTGCTGTAAGACTGGGAAACAGTGAACACAGAATGTATGAGTTTCTCAAGATCGGTAACAGATAGAAACAAGAGAAAGTACACAGTGATTCATCTACCTAGAAAAGTTACAGAGGTTTACACAGAGAATTCCAAGTATAAGTACAAGAAAATAAGAGAGACTTAGAAAACTGGTAAAAACTACATTGTTGATAGAGTTGGGAGTACTTAGCACTGTGAAAACAGCACTTTCGCAGAAAGAAATCTACTTCTCTAAGACTGAGAAACAGTGAACAGAGAATGTATAAGTTTCTCAAGATTGGTAACAGATAGAAACAAGAGAAAGTACACAGTGATTCATCTACCTAGAAGAGTTACAGAGGTTTACACAGAGAATTCCAAGTATAAGTACAAGAAAATAAGAGAGACTTAGAAAACTGGTAAAACCTACATTGTGGATAGAGTTGGGAGTACTTAGCACTGTGAAAACAGCACTTTCGCAGAAAGAAATCTACTGCTGTAAGACTGGGAAACAGTGAACAGAGAATGTATGAGTTTCTCAAGATTGGTAACAGATAGAAACAAGAGAAAGTACACAGTGATTCATCTACCTAGAAAAGTTACAGAGGTTTACACAGAGAATTCCAAGTATAAGTACAAGAAAATAAGAGAGACTTAGAAAACTGGTAAAAACTACATTGTTGATAGAGTTGGGAGTAGTTAGCACTGTGAAAACAGCACTTTCGCAGAAAGAAATCTACTTCTCTAAGACTGAGAAACAGTGAACAGAGAATGTATGAGTTTCTCAAGATTGGTAACAGATAGAAACAAGAGAAAGTACACAGTGATTCATCTACCTAGAAGAGTTACAGAGGTTTACACAGAGAATTCCAAGTATAAGTACCAGAAAATAAGAGAGACTTAGAAAACTGGTAAAACCTACATTGTTGATAGAGTTGGGAGTACTTAGCACTGTGAAAACAGCACTTTCGCAGAAAGAAATCTACTGCTGTAAGACTCGGAAACAGTGAACAGGGAATGTATGAGTTTCTCAAGATTGGTAACAGATAGAAACAAGAGAAAGTACACAGTGATTCATCTACCTAGAAAAGTTACAGACGTTTACACAGAGAATTCCAAGTATAAGTACAAGAAAATAAGAGAGACTTAGAAAACTGGTAAAAACTACATTGTTGATAGAGTTGGGAGTACTTAGCACTGTGAAAACAGCACTTTCGCAGAAATAAGTCTACTTCTCTAAGACTGAGAAACAGTGAACAGAGAATGTATGAGTTTCTCAAGATTGGTAACAGATAGAAACAAGAGAAAGTACACAGTGATTCATCTACCTAGAAAAGTTACAGAGGTTTACACAGAGAATTCCAAGTATAAGTACAAGAAAATAAGAGAGACTTAGAATACTGGTAAAACCTACATTGTTGATAGAGTTGGGAGTACTTAGCACTGTGAAAACAGCACTTTCGCCGAACGAAATCTACTTCTCTAAGTCCGTGAAACAGTGAACAGAGAATGTATCAGTTTCTCAAGATTGGTAACAGATAGAAGCAAGAGAAAGTACACAGTGATTCATCCACCTAGAAAAGCTACAGAGGTTTACACAGAGAATTCCAAGTATAAGTACAAGAAAATAAGAGAGACTTAGAAAACTGGTAAAACCTACATTGTGGATAGAGTTGGGAGTACTTAGCACTGTGAAAACAGCACTTTCGCAGAAAGAAATCTACTGCTGTAAGACTGGGAAACAGTGAACAGAGAATGTATGAGTTTCTCAAGATTGGTAACAGATAGAAACAATAGAAAGTACACAGTGATTCATCTACCTAGAAGAGTTACAGAGGTTTACACAGAGAATTCCAAGTATAAGTACAAGAAAATAAGAGAGACTTAGAAAACTGGTAAAACCTACATTGTTGATAGAGTTGGGAGTACTTAGCACTGTGAAAACAGCACTTTCGCAGAAACAAATCTACTTCTCTAAGTCCGTGAAACAGTGAACAGAGAATGTATGAGTTTCTCAAGATTGGTAACACATAGAAACAAGAGAAAGTACACAGTGATTCATCTACCTAGAAAAGTTACAGAGGTTTACCCAGAGAATACCAAGTATAAGTACAAGAAAATAAGAGAGACTTAGAAAACTGGTAAAACCTACATTGTGGATAGAGTTGGGAGTACTTAGCACTGTGAAAACAGCACTTTCGCAGAAAGAAATCTACTGCTGTAAGACTGGGAAACAGTGAACAGAGAATGTATGAGTTTCTCAAGATTGGTAACAGATAGAAACAAGAGAAAGTACACAGTGATTCATCTACCTAGATGAGTTACAGAGGTTTACACAGAGAATTCCAAGTATAAGTACAAGAAAATAAGAGAGACTTAGAAAACTGGTAAAACCTACATTGTTGATAGAGTTGGGAGTACTTAGCACTGTGAAAACAGCACTTTCGCCGAAAGAAATCTACTTCTCTAAGTCCGTGAAACAGTGAACAGAGAATGTATCAGTTTCTCAAGATTGGTAACAGATAGAAACAAGAGAAAGTACACAATGATTCATCTACCTAGAAAAGTTACAGAGGTTTACACAGAGAATTCCAAGTATAAGTACAAGAAAATAAGAGAGACTTAGAAAACTGGTAAAAACTACATTGTTGATAGAGTTGGGAGTACTTAGCACTGTGAAAACAGCACTTTCGCAGAAAGAAATCTACTTCTCTAAGACTGAGAAACAGTGAACAGAGAATGTATGAGTTTCTCAAGATTGGTAACAGATAGAAACAAGAGAAAGTACACAGTGATTCATCTACCTAGAAGAGTTACAGAGGTTTACACAGAGAATTCCAAGTATAAGTACAAGAAAATAAGAGAGACTTAGAAAACTGGTAAAACCTACATTGTTGATAGAGTTGGGAGTACTTAGCACTGTGAAAACAGCACTTTCGCAGAAAGAAATCTACTGCTGTAAGACTGGGAAACAGTGAACAGGGAATGTATGAGTTTCTCAAGATTGGTAACAGATAGAAACAAGAGAAAGTACACAGTGATTCATCTACCTAGAAAAGTTACAGACGTTTACACAGAGAATTCCAAGTATAAGTACAAGAAAATAAGAGAGACTTAGAAAACTGGTAAAAACTACATTGTTGTTAGAGTTGGGAGTACTTAGCACTGTGAAAACAGCACTTTCGCAGAAATAAGTCTACTTCTCTAAGACTGAGAAACAGTGAACAGAGAATGTATGAGTTTCTCAAGATTGGTAACAGATAGAAACAAGAGAAAGTACACAGTGATTCATCTACCTAGAAAAGTTACAGAGGTTTACACAGAGAATTCCAAGTATAAGTACAAGAAAATAAGAGAGACTTAGAATACTGGTAAAACCTACATTGTTGATAGAGTTGGGAGTACTTAGCACTGTGAAAACAGCACTTTCGCCGAACGAAATCTACTTCTCTAAGTCCGTGAAACAGTGAACAGAGAATGTATCAGTTTCTCAAGATTGGCAACAGATAGAAGCAAGAGAAAGTACACAGTGATTCATCTACCTAGAAAAGCTACAGAGGTTTACACAGAGAATTCCAAGTATAAGTACAAGAAAATAAGAGAGACTTAGAAAACTGGTAAAACCTACATTGTGGATAGAGTTGGGAGTACTTAGCACTGTGAAAACAGCACTTTCTCAGAAAGAAATCTACTGCTGTAAGACTGGGAAACAGTGAACAGAGAATGTATGAGTTTCTCAAGATTGGTAACAGATAGAAACAAGAGAAAGTACACAGTGATTCATCTACCTAGAAAAGTTACAGAGGTTTACACAGAGAATTCCAAGTATAAGTACAAGAAAATAAGAGAGACTTAGAAAACTGGTAAAAACTACATTGTTGATAGAGTTGGGAGTACTTAGCACTGTGAAAACAGCACTTTCGCCGAAAGAAATCTACTTCTCTAAGTCCGTGAAACAGTGAACAGAGAATGTATCAGTTTCTCAAGATTGGTAACAGATAGAAACAAGAGAAAGTACACAATGATTCATCTACCTAGAAAAGTTACAGAGGTTTACACAGAGAATTCCAAGTATAAGTACAAGAAAATAAGAGAGACTTAGAAAACTGGTAAAAACTACATTGTTGATAGAGTTGGGAGTACTTAGCACTGTGAAAACAGCACTTTCGCAGAAAGAAATCTACTGCTGTAAGACTGGGAAACAGTGAACAGGGAATGTATGAGTTTCTCAAGATTGGTAACAGATAGAAACAAGAGAAAGTACACAGTGATTCATCTACCTAGAAAAGTTACAGACGTTTACACAGAGAATTCCAAGTATAAGTACAAGAAAATAAGAGAGACTTAGAAAACTGGTAAAAACTACATTGTTGATAGAGTTGGGAGTACTTAGCACTGTGAAAACAGCACTTTCGCAGAAATAAGACTACTTCTCTAAGACTGAGAAACAGTGAACAGAGAATGTATGAGTTTCTCAAGATTGGTAACAGATAGAAACAAGAGAAAGTACACAGTGATTCATCTACCTAGAAAAGTTACAGAGGTTTACACAGAGAATTCCAAGTGTAAGTACAAGAAAATAAGAGAGACTTAGAATACTGGTAAAACCTACATTGTTGATAGAGTTGGGAGTACTTAGCACTGTGAAAACAGCACTTTCGCAGAAATAAGTCTACTTCTCTAAGACTGAGAAACAGTGAACAGAGAATGTATGAGTTTCTCAAGATTGGTAACAGATAGAAGCAAGAGAAAGTACACAGTGATTCATCTACCTAGAAAAGTTTCAGAGGTTTACACAGAGAATTCCAAGTATAAGTACAAGAAAATAAGAGAGACTTAGAAAACTGGTAAAACCTACATTGTGGATAGAGTTGGGAGTACTTAGCACTGTGAAAAACGCACTTTCGCAGAAAGAAATCTACTGCTGTAAGACTGGGAAACAGTGAACAGAGAATGTATGAGTTTCTCAAGATTGGTAACAGATAGAAACAAGAGAAAGTACACAGTGATTCATCTACCTAGAAAAGTTACAGAGGTTTACACAGAGAATTCCAAGTATAAGTACAAGAAAATAAGAGAGACTTAGAAAACTGGTAAAAACTACATTGTTGATAGAGTTGGGAGTACTTAGCACTGTGAAAACAGCACTTTCGCAGAAAGAAATCTACTTCTCTAAGACTGAGAAACAGTGAACAGAGAATGTATGAGTTTCTCAAGATTGGTAACAGATAGAAACAAGAGAAAGTACACAGTGATTCATCTACCTAGAAGAGTTACAGAGGTTTACACAGAGAATTCCAAGTATAAGTACAAGAAAATAAGAGAGACATAGAAAACTGGTAAAACCTACATTGTTGATAGAGTTGGGAGTACTTAGCACTGTGAAAACAGCACTTTCGCAGAAAGAAATCTACTTCTCTAAGTCCGTGAAACAGTGAACAGAGAATGTATCAGTTTCTCAAGATTGGTAACACATAGAAACAAGAGAAAGTACACAGTGATTCATCTACCTAGAAAAGTTACAGAGGTTTACACAGAGAATTCCAAGTATAAGTACAAGAAAATAAGAGAGACTTAGAAAACTGGTAAAAACTACATTGTTGATAGAGTTGGGAGTAGTTAGTACTGTGAAAACAGCACTTTCGCAGAAAGAAATCTACTTCTCTAAGACTGAGAAACAGTGAACAGAGAATGTATGAGTTTCTCAAGATTGGTAACAGATAGAAACAAGAGAAAGTACACAGTGATTCATCAACCTAGAAGAGTTACAGAGGTTTACACAGAGAATTCCAAGTATAAGTACAAGAAAATAAGAGAGACTTAGAAAACTGGTAAAACCTACATTGTTGATAGAGTTGGGAGTACTTAGCACTGTGAAAACAGCACTTTCGCCGAAAGAAATCTACTTCTCTAAGTCCGTGAAACAGTGAACAGAGAATGTATCAGTTTCTCAAGATTGGTAACAGATAGAAACAAGAGAAAGTACACAATGATTCATCTACCTAGAAGAGTTACAGAGGTTTACACAGAGAATTCCAAGTATAAGTACAAGAAAATAAGAGAGACTTAGAAAACTGGTAAAACCTACATTGTTGATAGAGTTGGGAGTACTTAGCACTGTGAAAACAGCACTTTCGCAGAAAGAAATCTACTGCTGTAAGACTGGGAAACAGTGAACAGGGAATGTATGAGTTTCTCAAGATTGGTAACAGATAGAAACAAGAGAAAGTACACAGTGATTCATCTACCTAGAAAAGTTACAGACGTTTACACAGAGAATTCCAAGTATAAGTACAAGAAAATAAGAGAGACTTAGAAAACTGGTAAAAACTACATTGTTGATAGAGTTGGGAGTATTTAGCACTGTGAAAACAGTACTTTTGCAGAAATAAGTCTACTTCTCTAAGACTGAGAAACAGTGAACAGAGAATGTATGAGTTTCTCAAGATTGGTAACAGATAGAAACAAGAGAAAGTACACAGTGATTCATCTACCTAGAAAAGTTACAGAGGTTTACACAGAGAATTCCAAGTATAAGTACAAGAAAATAAGAGAGACTTAGAATACTGGTAAAACCTACATTGTTGATAGAGTTGGGAGTACTTAGCACTGTGAAAACAGCACTTTCGCCGAACGAAATCTACTTCTCTAAGTCCGTGAAACAGTGAACAGAGAATGTATCAGTTTCTCAAGATTGGTAACAGATAGAAGCAAGAGAAAGTACACAGTGATTCATCTACCTAGAAAAGCTACAGAGGTTTACACAGAGAATTCCAAGTATAAGTACAAGAAAATAAGAGAGACTTAGAAAACTGGTAAAACCTACATTGTGGATAGAGTTGGGAGTACTTAGCACTGTGAAAACAGCACTTTCGCAGAAAGAAATCTACTGCTGTAAGACTGGGAAACAGTGAACAGAGAATGTATGAGTTTCTCAAGATTGGTAACAGATAGAAACAAGAGAAAGTACACAGTGATTCATCTACCTAGAAAAGTTACAGAGGTTTACACAGAGAATTCCAAGTATAAGTACAAGAAAATAAGAGAGACTTAGAAAACTGGTAAAAACTACATTGTTGATAGAGTTGGGAGTACTTAGCACTGTGAAAACAGCACTTTCGCCGAAAGAAATCTACTTCTCTAAGTCCGTGAAACAGTGAACAGAGAATGTATCAGTTTCTCAAGATTGGTAACAGATAGAAACAATAGAAAGTACACAGTGATTCATCTACCTAGAAGAGTTACAGAGGTTTACACAGAGAATTCCAAGTATAAGTACAAGAAAATAAGAGAGACTTAGAAAACTGGTAAAACCTACATTGTTGATAGAGTTGGGAGTACTTAGCACTGTGAAAACAGCACTTTCGCAGAAAGAAATCTACTTCTCTAAGTCCGTGAAACAGTGAACAGAGAATGTATGAGTTTCTCAAGATTGGTAACACATAGAAACAAGAGAAAGTACACAGTGATTCATCTACCTAGAAAAGTTACAGAGGTTTACACAGAGAATACCAAGTATAACTACAAGAAAATAAGAGAGACTTAGAAAACTGGTAAAACCTACATTGTGGATAGAGTTGGGAGTACTTAGCACTGTGAAAACAGCACTTTCGCAGAAAGAAATCTACTGCTGTAAGACTGGGAAACAGTGAACAGAGAATGTATGAGTTTCTCAAGATTGGTAACAGATAGAAACAAGAGAAAGTACACAGTGATTCATCTACCTAGAAGAGTTACAGAGGTTTACACAGAGAATTCCAAGTATAAGTACAAGAAAATAAGAGAGACTTAGAAAACTGGTAAAACCTACATTGTTGATAGAGTTGGGAGTAGTTAGCACTGTGAAAACAGCACTTTCGCCGAAAGAAATCTACTTCTCTAAGTCCGTGAAACAGTGAACAGAGAATGTATCAGTTTCTCAAGATTGGTAACAGATAGAAACAAGAGAAAGTACACAATGATTCATCTACCTAGAAAAGTTACAGAGGTTTACACAGAGAATTCCAAGTATAAGTACAAGAAAATAAGAGAGACTTAGAAAACTGGTAAAAACTACATTGTTGATAGAGTTGGGAGTACTTAGCACTGTGAAAACAGCACTTTCGCAGAAAGAAATCTACTTCTCTAAGACTGAGAAACAGTGAACAGAGAATGTATGAGTTTCTCAAGATTGGTAACAGATAGAAACAAGAGAAAGTACACAGTGATTCATCTACCTCGAAGAGTTACAGAGGTTTACACAGAGAATTCCAAGTATAAGTACAAGAAAATAAGAGAGACTTAGAAAACTGGTAAAACCTACATTGTTGATAGAGTTGGGAGTACTTAGCACTGTGAAAACAGCACTTTCGCAGAAAGAAATCTACTGCTGTAAGACTGGGAAACAGTGAACAGGGAATGTATGAGTTTCTCAAGATTGGTAACAGATAGAAACAAGAGAAAGTACACAGTGATTCATCTACATAGAAAAGTTACAGACGTTTACACAGAGAATTCCAAGTATAAGTACAAGAAAATAAGAGAGACTTAGAAAACTGGTAAAAACTACATTGTTGATAGAGTTGGGAGTACTTAGCACTGTGAAAACAGCACTTTCGCAGAAATAAGTCTACTGCTCTAAGACTGAGAAACAGTGAACAGAGAATGTATGAGTTTCTCAAGACTGGTAACAGATAGAAACAAGAGAAAGTACACAGTGATTCATCTACCTAGAAAAGTTACAGAGGTTTACACAGAGAATTCCAAGTATAAGTACAAGAAAATAAGAGAGACTTAGAATACTGGTAAAACCTACATTGTTGATAGAGTTGGGAGTACTTAGCACTGTGAAAACAGCACTTTCGCAGAAATAAGTCTACTTCTCTAAGACTGAGAAACAGTGAACAGAGAATGTATGAGTTTCTCAAGATTGGTAACAGATAGAAGCAAGAGAAAGTACACAGTGATTCATCTACCTAGAAAAGTTTCAGAGGTTTACACAGAGAATTCCAAGTATAAGTACAAGAAAATAAGAGAGACTTAGAAAACTGGTAAAACCTACATTGTGGATAGAGTTGGGAGTACTTAGCACTGTGAAAAAAGCACTTTCGCAGAAAGAAATCTACTGCTGTAAGACTGGGAAACAGGGAACAGAGAATGTATGAGTTTCTCAAGATTGGTAACAGATAGAAACAAGAGAAAGTACACAGTGATTCATCTACCTAGAAAAGTTACAGAGGTTTACACAGAGAATTCCAAGTATAAGTACAAGAAAATAAGAGAGACTTAGAAAACTGGTAAAAACTACATTGTTGATAGAGTTGGGAGTACTTAGCACTGTGAAAACAGCACTTTCGCAGAAAGAAATCTACTTCTCTAAGACTGAGAAACAGTGAACAGAGAATGTATGAGTTTCTCAAGATTGGTAACAGATAGAAACAAGAGAAAGTACACAGTGATTCATCTACCTAGAAGAGTTACAGAGGTTTACACAGAGAATTCCAAGTATAAGTACAAGAAAATAAGAGAGACTTAGAAAACTGGTAAAACCTACATTGTTGATAGAGTTGGGAGTACTTAGCACTGTGAAAACAGCACTTTCGCCGAAAGAAATCTACTTCTCTAAGTCCGTGAAACAGTGAACAGAGAATGTATCAGTTTCTCAAGATTGGTAACACATAGAAACAAGAGAAAGTACACAGTGATTCATCTACCTAGAAGAGTTACAGAGGTTTACACAGAGAATTCCAAGTATAAGTACAAGAAAATAAGAGAGACTTAGAAAACTGGTAAAACCTACATTGTTGATAGAGTTGGGAGTACTTAGCACTGTGAAAACAGCACTTTCGCAGAAAGAAATCTACTTCTCTAAGTCCGTGAAACAGTGAACAGAGAATGTATGAGTTTCTCAAGATTGGTAACACATAGAAACAAGAGAAAGTACACAGTGATTCATCTACCTAGAAAAGTTACAGAGGTTTACACAGAGAATACCAAGTATAACTACAAGAAAATAAGAGAGACTTAGAAAACTGGTAAAACCTACATTGTGGATAGAGTTGGGAGTACTTAGCACTGTGAAAACAGCACTTTCGCAGAAAGAAATCTACTGCTGTAAGACTGGGAAACAGTGAACAGAGAATGTATGAGTTTCTCAAGATTGGTAACAGATAGAAACAAGAGAAAGTACACAGTGATTCATCTACCTAGAAGAGTTACAGAGGTTTACACAGAGAATTCCAAGTATAAGTACAAGAAAATAAGAGAGACTTAGAAAACTGGTAAAACCTACATTGTTGATAGAGTTGGGAGTAGTTAGCACTGTGAAAACAGCACTTTCGCCGAAAGAAATCTACTTCTCTAAGTCCGTGAAACAGTGAACAGAGAATGTATCAGTTTCTCAAGATTGGTAACAGATAGAAACAAGAGAAAGTACACAATGATTCATCTACCTAGAAAAGTTACAGAGGTTTACACAGAGAATTCCAAGTATAAGTACAAGAAAATAAGAGAGACTTAGAAAACTGGTAAAAACTACATTGTTGATAGAGTTGGGAGTACTTAGCACTGTGAAAACAGCACTTTCGCAGAAAGAAATCTACTTCTCTAAGACTGAGAAACAGTGAACAGAGAATGTATGAGTTTCTCAAGATTGGTAACAGATAGAAACAAGAGAAAGTACACAGTGATTCATCTACCTAGAAGAGTTACAGAGGTTTACACAGAGAATTCCAAGTATAAGTACAAGAAAATAAGAGAGACTTAGAAAACTGGTAAAACCTACATTGTTGATAGAGTTGGGAGTACTTAGCACTGTGAAAACAGCACTTTCGCAGAAAGAAATCTACTGCTGTAAGACTGGGAAACAGTGAACAGGGAATGTATGAGTTTCTCAAGATTGGTAACAGATAGAAACAAGAGAAAGTACACAGTGATTCATCTACATAGAAAAGTTACAGACGTTTACACAGAGAATTCCAAGTATAAGTACAAGAAAATAAGAGAGACTTAGAAAACTGGTAAAAACTACATTGTTGATAGAATTGGGAGTACTTAGCACTGTGAAAACAGCACTTTCGCAGAAATAAGTCTACTGCTCTAAGACTGAGAAACAGTGAACAGAGAATGTATGAGTTTCTCAAGACTGGTAACAGATAGAAACAAGAGAAAGTACACAGTGATTCATCTACCTAGAAAAGTTACAGAGGTTTACACAGAGAATTCCAAGTATAAGTACAAGAAAATAAGAGAGACTTAGAATACTGGTAAAACCTACATTGTTGATAGAGTTGGGAGTACTTAGCACTGTGAAAACAGCACTTTCGCAGAAATAAGTCTACTTCTCTAAGACTGAGAAACAGTGAACAGAGAATGTATGAGTTTCTCAAGATTGGTAACAGATAGAAGCAAGAGAAAGTACACAGTGATTCATCTACCTAGAAAAGTTTCAGAGGTTTACACAGAGAATTCCAAGTATAAGTACAAGAAAATAAGAGAGACTTAGAAAACTGGTAAAACCTACATTGTGGATAGAGTTGGGAGTACTTAGCACTGTGAAAAAAGCACTTTCGCAGAAAGAAATCTACTGCTGTAAGACTGGGAAACAGTGAACAGAGAATGTATGAGTTTCTCAAGATTGGTAACAGATAGAAACAAGAGAAAGTACACAGTGATTCATCTACCTAGAAAAGTTACAGAGGTTTACACAGAGAATTCCAAGTATAAGTACAAGAAAATAAGAGAGACTTAGAAAACTGGTAAAAACTACATTGTTGATAGAGTTGGGAGTAGTTAGCACTGTGAAAACAGCACTTTCGCAGAAAGAAATCTACTTCTCTAAGACTGAGAAACAGTGAACAGAGAATGTATGAGTTTCTCAAGATTGGTAACAGATAGAAACAAGAGAAAGTACACAGTGATTCATCTACCTAGAAGAGTTACAGAGGTTTACACAGAGAATTCCAAGTATAAGTACAAGAAAATAAGAGAGACTTAGAAAACTGGTAAAACCTACATTGTTGATAGAGTTGGGAGTACTTAGCACTGTGAAAACAGCACTTTCGCCGAAAGAAATCTACTTCTCTAAGTCCGTGAAACAGTGAACAGAGAATGTATCAGTTTCTCAAGATTGGTAACAGATAGAAACAAGAGAAAGTACACAATGATTCATCTACCTAGAAAAGTTACAGAGGTTTACACAGAGAATTCCAAGTATAAGTACAAGAAAATAAGAGAGACTTAGAAAACTGGTAAAAACTACATTGTTGATAGAGTTGGGAGTACTTAGCACTGTGAAAACAGCACTTTCGCAGAAAGAAATCTACTGCTGTAAGACTGGGAAACAGTGAACAGGGAATGTATGAGTTTCTCAAGATTGGTAACAGATAGAAACAAGAGAAAGTACACAGTGATTCATCTACCTAGAAAAGTTACAGACGTTTACACAGAGAATTCCAAGTATAAGTACAAGAAAATAAGAGAGACTTAGAAAACTGGTAAAAACTACATTGTTGATAGAGTTGGGAGTACTTAGCACTGTGAAAACAGCACTTTCGCAGAAATAAGTCTACTTCTCTAAGACTGAGAAACAGTGAACAGAGAATGTATGAGTTTCTCAAGACTGGTAACAGATAGAAACAAGAGAAAGTACACAGTGATTCATCTACCTAGAAAAGTTACAGAGGTTTACACAGAGAATTCCAAGTGTAAGTACAAGAAAATAAGAGAGACTTAGAATACTGGTAAAACCTACATTGTTGATAGAGTTGGGAGTACTTAGCACTGTGAAAACAGCACTTTCGCAGAAATAAGTCTACTTCTCTAAGACTGAGAAACAGTGAACAGAGAATGTATGAGTTTCTCAAGATTGGTAACAGATAGAAGCAAGAGAAAGTACACAGTGATTCATCTACCTAGAAAAGTTTCAGAGGTTTACACAGAGAATTCCAAGTATAAGTACAAGAAAATAAGAGAGACTTAGAATACTGGTAAAACCTACATTGTGGATAGAGTTGGGAGTACTTAGCACTGTGAAAAACGCACTTTCGCAGAAAGAAATCTACTGCTGTAAGACTGGGAAACAGTGAACAGAGAATGTATGAGTTTCTCAAGATTGGTAACAGATAGAAACAAGAGAAAGTACACAGTGATTCATCTACCTAGAAAAGTTACAGAGGTTTACACAGAGAATTCCAAGTATAAGTACAAGAACATAAGAGAGACTTAGAAAACTGGTAAAAACTACATTGTTGATAGAGTTGGGAGTACTTAGCACTGTGAAAACAGCACTTTCGCAGAAAGAAATCTACTTCTCTAAGACTGAGAAACAGTGAACAGAGAATGTATGAGTTTCTCAAGATTGGTAACAGATAGAAACAAGAGAAAGTACACAGTGATTCATCTACCTAGAAGAGTTACAGAGGTTTACACAGAGAATTCCAAGTATAAGTACAAGAAAATAAGAGAGACATAGAAAACTGGTAAAACCTACATTGTTGATAGAGTTGGGAGTACTTAGCACTGTGAAAACAGCACTTTCGCAGAAAGAAATCTACTTCTCTAAGTCCGTGAAACAGTGAACAGAGAATGTATCAGTTTCTCAAGATTGGTAACACATAGAAACAAGAGAAAGTACACAGTGATTCATCTACCTAGAAAAGTTACAGAGGTTTACACAGAGAATTCCAAGTATAAGTACAAGAAAATAAGAGAGACTTAGAAAACTGGTAAAAACTACATTGTTGATAGAGTTGGGAGTAGTTAGCACTGTGAAAACAGCACTTTCGCAGAAAGAAATCTACTTCTCTAAGACTGAGAAACAGTGAACAGAGAATGTATGAGTTTCTCAAGATTGGTAACAGATAGAAACAAGAGAAAGTACACAGTGATTCATCAACCTAGAAGAGTTACAGAGGTTTACACAGAGAATTCCAAGTATAAGTACAACAAAATAAGAGAGACTTAGAAAACTGGTAAAACCTACATTGTTGATAGAGTTGGGAGTACTTAGCACTGTGAAAACAGCACTTTCGCCGAAAGATATCTACTTCTCTAAGTCCGTCAAACAGTGAACAGAGAATGTATCAGTTTCTCAAGATTGGTAACAGATAGAAACAAGAGAAAGTACACAATGATTCATCTACCTAGAAGAGTTACAGAGGTTTACACAGAGAATTCCAAGTATAAGTACAAGAAAATAAGAGAGACTTAGAAAACTGGTAAAACCTACATTGTTGATAGAGTTGGGAGTACTTAGCACTGTGAAAACAGCACTTTCGCAGAAAGAAATCTACTGCTGTAAGACTGGGAAACAGTGAACAGGGAATGTATGAGTTTCTCAAGATTGGTAACAGATAGAAACAAGAGAAAGTACACAGTGATTCATCTACCTAGAAAAGTTACAGACGTTTACACAGAGAATTCCAAGTATAAGTACAAGAAAATAAGAGAGACTTAGAAAACTGGTAAAAACTACATTGTTGATAGAGTTGGGAGTATTTAGCACTGTGAAAACAGTACTTTCGCAGAAATAAGTCTACTTCTCTAAGACTGAGAAACAGTGAACAGAGAATGTATGAGTTTCTCAAGATTGGTAACAGATAGAAACAAGAGAAAGTACACAGTGATTCATCTACCTAGAAAAGTTACAGAGGTTTACACAGAGAATTCCAAGTATAAGTACAAGAAAATAAGAGAGACTTAGAATACTGGTAAAACCTACATTGTTGATAGAGTTGGGAGTACTTAGCACTGTGAAAACAGCACTTTCGCCGAACGAAATCTACTTCTCTAAGTCCGTGAAACAGTGAACAGAGAATGTATCAGTTTCTCAAGATTGGTAACAGATAGAAGCAAGAGAAAGTACACAGTGATTCATCTACCTAGAAAAGCTACAGAGGTTTACACAGAGAATTCCAAGTATAAGTACAAGAAAATAAGAGAGACTTAGAAAACTGGTAAAACCTACATTGTGGATAGAGTTGGGAGTACTTAGCACTGTGAAAACAGCACTTTCGCAGAAAGAAATCTACTGCTGTAAGACTGGGAAACAGTGAACAGAGAATGTATGAGTTTCTCAAGATTGGTAACAGATAGAAACAAGAGAAAGTACACAGTGATTCATCTACCTAGAAAAGTTACAGAGGTTTACACAGAGAATTCCAAGTATAAGTACAAGAAAATAAGAGAGACTTAGAAAACTGGTAAAAACTACATTGTTGATAGAGTTGGGAGTACTTAGCACTGTGAAAACAGCACTTTCGCCGAAAGAAATCTACTTCTCTAAGTCCGTGAAACAGTGAACAGAGAATGTATCAGTTTCTCAAGATTGGTAACAGATAGAAACAATAGAAAGTACACAGTGATTCATCTACCTAGAAGAGTTACAGAGGTTTACACAGAGAATTCCAAGTATAAGTACAAGAAAATAAGAGAGACTTAGAAAACTGGTAAAACCTACATTGTTGATAGAGTTGGGAGTACTTAGCACTGTGAAAACAGCACTTTCGCAGAAAGAAATCTACTTCTCTAAGTCCGTGAAACAGTGAACAGAGAATGTATGAGTTTCTCAAGATTGGTAACACATAGAAACAAGAGAAAGTACACAGTGATTCATCTACCTAGAAAAGTTACAGAGGTTTACACAGAGAATACCAAGTATAACTACAAGAAAATAAGAGAGACTTAGAAAACTGGTAAAACCTACATTGTGGATAGAGTTGGGAGTACTTAGCACTGTGAAAACAGCACTTTCGCAGAAAGAAATCTACTGCTGTAAGACTGGGAAACAGTGAACAGAGAATGTATGAGTTTCTCAAGATTGGTAACAGATAGAAACAAGAGAAAGTACACAGTGATTCATCTACCTAGAAGAGTTACAGAGGTTTACACAGAGAATTCCAAGTATAAGTACAAGAAAATAAGAGAGACTTAGAAAACTGGTAAAACCTACATTGTTGATAGAGTTGGGAGTAGTTAGCACTGTGAAAACAGCACTTTCGCCGAAAGAAATCTACTTCTCTAAGTCCGTGAAACAGTGAACAGAGAATGTATCAGTTTCTCAAGATTGGTAACAGATAGAAACAAGAGAAAGTACACAATGATTCATCTACCTAGAAAAGTTACAGAGGTTTACACAGAGAATTCCAAGTATAAGTACAAGAAAATAAGAGAGACTTAGAAAACTGGTAAAAACTACATTGTTGATAGAGTTGGGAGTACTTAGCACTGTGAAAACAGCACTTTCGCAGAAAGAAATCTACTTCTCTAAGACTGAGAAACAGTGAACAGAGAATGTATGAGTTTCTCAAGATTGGTAACAGATAGAAACAAGAGAAAGTACACAGTGATTCATCTACCTAGAAGAGTTACAGAGGTTTACACAGAGAATTCCAAGTATAAGTACAAGAAAATAAGAGAGACTTAGAAAACTGGTAAAACCTACATTGTTGATAGAGTTGGGAGTACTTAGCACTGTGAAAACAGCACTTTCGCAGAAAGAAATCTACTGCTGTAAGACTGGGAAACAGTGAACAGGGAATGTATGAGTTTCTCAAGATTGGTAACAGATAGAAACAAGAGAAAGTACACAGTGATTCATCTACATAGAAAAGTTACAGACGTTTACACAGAGAATTCCAAGTATAAGTACAAGAAAATAAGAGAGACTTAGAAAACTGGTAAAAACTACATTGTTGATAGAGTTGGGAGTACTTAGCACTGTGAAAACAGCACTTTCGCAGAAATAAGTCTACTGCTCTAAGACTGAGAAACAGTGAACAGAGAATGTATGAGTTTCTCAAGACTGGTAACAGATAGAAACAAGAGAAAGTACACAGTGATTCATCTACCTAGAAAAGTTACAGAGGTTTACACAGAGAATTCCAAGTATAAGTACAAGAAAATAAGAGAGACTTAGAATACTGGTAAAACCTACATTGTTGATAGAGTTGGGAGTACTTAGCACTGTGAAAACAGCACTTTCGCAGAAAGAAATCTACTGCTGTAAGACTGGGAAACAGTGAACAGAGAATGTATGAGTTTCTCAAGATTGGTAACAGATAGAAACAAGAGAAAGTACACAGTGATTCATCTACCTAGAAGAGTTACAGAGGTTTACACAGAGAATTCCAAGTATAAGTACAAGAAAATAAGAGAGACTTAGAAAACTGGTAAAACCTACATTGTGGATAGAGTTGGGAGTACTTAGCACTGTGAAAAAAGCACTTTCGCAGAAAGAAATCTACTGCTGTAAGACTGGGAAACAGTGAACAGAGAATGTATGAGTTTCTCAAGATTGGTAACAGATAGAAACAAGAGAAAGTACACAGTGATTCATCTACCTAGAAAAGTTACAGAGGTTTACACAGAGAATTCCAAGTATAAGTACAAGAAAATAAGAGAGACTTAGAAAACTGGTAAAAACTACATTGTTGATAGAGTTGGGAGTACTTAGCACTGTGAAAACAGCACTTTCGCAGAAAGAAATCTACTTCTCTAAGACTGAGAAACAGTGAACAGAGAATGTATGAGTTTCTCAAGATTGGTAACAGATAGAAACAAGAGAAAGTACACAGTGATTCATCTACCTAGAAGAGTTACAGAGGTTTACACAGAGAATTCCAAGTATAAGTACAAGAAAATAAGAGAGACTTAGAAAACTGGTAAAACCTACATTGTTGATAGAGTTGGGAGTACTTAGCACTGTGAAAACAGCACTTTCGCCGAAAGAAATCTACTTCTCTAAGTCCGTGAAACAGTGAACAGAGAATGTATCAGTTTCTCAAGATTGGTAACACATAGAAACAAGAGAAAGTACACAGTGATTCATCTACCTAGAAGAGTTACAGAGGTTTACACAGAGAATTCCAAGTATAAGTACAAGAAAATAAGAGAGACTTAGAAAACTGGTAAAACCTACATTGTTGATAGAGTTGGGAGTACTTAGCACTGTGAAAACAGCACTTTCGCAGAAAGAAATCTACTTCTCTAAGTCCGTGAAACAGTGAACAGAGAATGTATGAGTTTCTCAAGATTGGTAACACATAGAAACAAGAGAAAGTACACAGTGATTCATCTACCTAGAAAAGTTACAGAGGTTTACACAGAGAATACCAAGTATAACTACAAGAAAATAAGAGAGACTTAGAAAACTGGTAAAACCTACATTGTGGATAGAGTTGGGAGTACTTAGCACTGTGAAAACAGCACTTTCGCAGAAAGAAATCTACTGCTGTAAGACTGGGAAACAGTGAACAGAGAATGTATGAGTTTCTCAAGATTGGTAACAGATAGAAACAAGAGAAAGTACACAGTGATTCATCTACCTAGAAGAGTTACAGAGGTTTACACAGAGAATTCCAAGTATAAGTACAAGAAAATAAGAGAGACTTAGAAAACTGGTAAAACCTACATTGTTGATAGAGTTGGGAGTAGTTAGCACTGTGAAAACAGCACTTTCGCCGAAAGAAATCTACTTCTCTAAGTCCGTGAAACAGTGAACAGAGAATGTATCAGTTTCTCAAGATTGGTAACAGATAGAAACAAGAGAAAGTACACAGTGATTCATCTACATAGAAAAGTTACAGACGTTTACACAGAGAATTCCAAGTATAAGTACAAGAAAATAAGAGAGACTTAGAAAACTGGTAAAAACTACATTGTTGATAGAGTTGGGAGTACTTAGCACTGTGAAAACAGCACTTTCGCAGAAATAAGTCTACTGCTCTAAGACTGAGAAACAGTGAACAGAGAATGTATGAGTTTCTCAAGACTGGTAACAGATAGAAACAAGAGAAAGTACACAGTGATTCATCTACCTAGAAAAGTTACAGAGGTTTACACAGAGAATTCCAAGTATAAGTACAAGAAAATAAGAGAGACTTAGAATACTGGTAAAACCTACATTGTTGATAGAGTTGGGAGTACTTAGCACTGTGAAAACAGCACTTTCGCAGAAATAAGTCTACTTCTCTAAGACTGAGAAACAGTGAACAGAGAATGTATGAGTTTCTCAAGATTGGTAACAGATAGAAGCAAGAGAAAGTACACAGTGATTCATCTACCTAGAAAAGTTTCAGAGGTTTACACAGAGAATTCCAAGTATAAGTACAAGAAAATAAGAGAGACTTAGAAAACTGGTAAAACCTACATTGTGGATAGAGTTGGGAGTACTTAGCACTGTGAAAAAAGCACTTTCGCAGAAAGAAATCTACTGCTGTAAGACTGGGAAACAGTGAACAGAGAATGTATGAGTTTCTCAAGATTGGTAACAGATAGAAACAAGAGAAAGTACACAGTGATTCATCTACCTAGAAAAGTTACAGAGGTTTACACAGAGAATTCCAAGTATAAGTACAAGAAAATAAGAGAGACTTAGAAAACTGGTAAAAACTACATTGTTGATAGAGTTGGGAGTACTTAGCACTGTGAAAACAGCACTTTCGCAGAAAGAAATCTACTTCTCTAAGACTGAGAAACAGTGAACAGAGAATGTATGAGTTTCTCAAGATTGGTAACAGATAGAAACAAGAGAAAGTACACAGTGATTCATCTACCTAGAAGAGTTACAGAGGTTTACACAGAGAATTCCAAGTATAAGTACAAGAAAATAAGAGAGACTTAGAAAACTGGTAAAACCTACATTGTTGATAGAGTTGGGAGTACTTAGCACTGTGAAAACAGCACTTTCGCAGAAAGAAATCTACTTCTCTAAGTCCGTGAAACAGTGAACAGAGAATGTATCAGTTTCTCAAGATTGGTAACACATAGAAACAAGAGAAAGTACACAGTGATTCATCTACCTAGAAAAGTTACAGAGGTTTACACAGAGAATTCCAAGTATAAGTACAAGAAAATAAGAGAGACTTAGAAAACTGGTAAAAACTACATTGTTGATAGAGTTGGGAGTACTTAGCACTGTGAAAACAGCACTTTCGCAGAAAGAAATCTACTTCTCTAAGACTGAGAAACAGTGAACAGAGAATGTATGAGTTTCTCAAGATTGGTAACAGATAGAAACAAGAGAAAGTACACAGTGATTCATCTACCTAGAAGAGTTACAGAGGTTTACACAGAGAATTCCAAGTATAAGTACAAGAAAATAAGAGAGACTTAGAAAACTGGTAAAACCTACATTGTTGATAGAGTTGGGAGTACTTAGCACTGTGAAAACAGCACTTTCGCAGAAAGAAATCTACTGCTGTAAGACTGGGAAACAGTGAACAGGGAATGTATGAGTTTCTCAAGATGGGTAACAGATAGAAACAAGAGAAAGTACACAGTGATTCATCTACCTAGAAAAGTTACAGACGTTTACACAGAGAATTCCAGGTATAAGTACAAGAAAATAAGAGAGACTTAGAAAACTGGTAAAAACTACATTGTTGATAGAGTTGGGAGTACTTAGCACTGTGAAAACAGCACTTTCGCAGAAATAAGTCTACTTCTCTAAGACTGAGAAACAGTGAACAGAGAATGTATGAGTTTCTCAAGATTGGTAACAGATAGAAACAAGAGAAAGTACACAGTGATTCATCTACCTAGAAAAGTTACAGAGGTTTACACAGAGAATTCCAAGTATAAGTACAAGAAAATAAGAGAGACTTAGAAAACTGGTAAAACCTACATTGTGGATAGAGTTGGGAGTACTTAGCACTGTGAAAAAAGCACTTTCGCAGAAAGAAATCTACTGCTGTAAGACTGGGAAACAGTGAACAGAGAATGTATGAGTTTCTCAAGATTGGTAACAGATAGAAACAAGAGAAAGTACACAGTGATTCATCTACCTAGAAAAGTTACAGAGGTTTACACAGAGAATTCCAAGTATAAGTACAAGAAAATAAGAGAGACTTAGAAAACTGGTAAAACCTACATTGTTGATAGAGTTGGGAGTACTTAGCACTGTGAAAACAGCACTTTCGCAGAAAGAAATCTACTTCTCTAAGTCCGTGAAACAGTGAACAGAGAATGTATCAGTTTCTCAAGATTGGTAACACATAGAAACAAGAGAAAGTACACAGTGATTCATCTACCTAGAAAAGTTACAGAGGTTTACACAGAGAATACCAAGTATAAGTACAAGAAAATAAGAGAGACTTAGAAAACTGGTAAAACCTACATTGTGGATAGAGTTGGGAGTACCTAGCACTGTGAAAACAGCACTTTCGCAGAAAGAAATCTACTGCTGTAAGACTGGGAAACAGTGAACAGAGAATGTATGAGTTTCTCAAGATTGGTAACAGATAGAAACAAGAGAAAGTACACAGTGATTCATCTACCTAGAAAAGTTACAGAGGTTTACACAGAGAATTCCAAGTATAAGTACAAGAAAATAAGAGAGACTTAGAAAACTGGTAAAAACTACATTGTTGATAGAGTTGGGAGTACTTAGCACTGTGAAAACAGCACTTTCGCAGAAAGAAATCTACTTCTCTAAGACTGAGAAACAGTGAACAGAGAATGTATAAGTTTCTCAAGATTGGTAACAGATAGAAACAAGAGAAAGTACACAGTGATTCATCTACCTAGAAGAGTTACAGAGGTTTACACAGAGAATTCCAAGTATAAGTACAAGAAAATAAGAGAGACTTAGAAAACTGGTAAAACCTACATTGTGGATAGAGTTGGGAGTACTTAGCACTGTGAAAACAGCACTTTCGCAGAAAGAAATCTACTGCTGTAAGACTGGGAAACAGTGAACAGAGAATGTATGAGTTTCTCAAGATTGGTAACAGATAGAAACAAGAGAAAGTACACAGTGATTCATCTACCTAGAAAAGTTACAGAGGTTTACACAGAGAATTCCAAGTATAAGTACAAGAAACTAAGAGAGACTTAGAAAACTGGTAAAAACTACATTGTTGATAGAGTTGGGAGTAGTTAGCACTGTGAAAACAGCACTTTCGCAGAAAGAAATCTACTTCTCTAAGACTGAGAAACAGTGAACAGAGAATGTATGAGTTTCTCAAGATTGGTAACAGATAGAAACAAGAGAAAGTACACAGTGATTCATCAACCTAGAAGAGTTACAGAGGTTTACACAGAGAATTCCAAGTATAAGTACAAGAAAATAAGAGAGACTTAGAAAACTGGTAAAACCTACATTGTTGATAGAGTTGGGAGTACTTAGCACTGTGAAAACAGCACTTTCGCCGAAAGAAATCTACTTCTCTAAGTCCGTGAAACAGTGAACAGAGAATGTATCAGTTTCTCAAGATTGGTAACAGATAGAAACAAGAGAAAGTACACAATGATTCATCTACCTAGAAAAGTTACAGAGGTTTACACAGAGAATTCCAAGTATAAGTACAAGAAAATAAGAGAGACTTAGAAAACTGGTAAAAACTACATTGTTGATAGAGTTGGGAGTAGTTAGCACTGTGAAAACAGCACTTTCGCAGAAAGAAATCTACTTCTCTAAGACTGAGAAACAGTGAACAGAGAATGTATGAGTTTCTCAAGATTGGTAACAGATAGAAACAAGAGAAAGTACACAGTGATTCATCTACCTAGAAGAGTTACAGAGGTTTACACAGAGAATTCCAAGTATAAGTACAAGAAAATAAGAGAGACTTAGAAAACTGGTAAAACCTACATTGTTGATAGAGTTGGGAGTACTTAGCACTGTGAAAACAGCACTTTCGCAGAAAGAAATCTACTGCTGTAAGACTGGGAAACAGTGAACAGGGAATGTATGAGTTTCTCAAGATTGGTAACAGATAGAAACAAGAGAAAGTACACAGTGATTCATCTACCTAGAAAAGTTACAGACGTTTACACAGAGAATTCCAAGTATAAGTACAAGAAAATAAGAGAGACTTAGAAAACTGGTAAAAACTACATTGTTGATAGAGTTGGGAGTACTTAGCACTGTGAAAACAGCACTTTCGCAGAAATAAGTCTACTTCTCTAAGACTGAGAAACAGTGAACAGAGAATGTATGAGTTTCTCAAGATTGGTAACAGATAGAAACAAGAGAAAGTACACAGTGATTCATCTACCTAGAAAAGTTACAGAGGTTTACACAGAGATTCCAAGTATAAGTACAAGAAAATAAGAGAGACTTAGAATACTGGTAAAAACCTACATTGTTGATAGAGTTGGGAGTACTTAGCACTGTGAAAACAGCACTTTCGCCGAACGAAATCTACTTCTCTAAGTCCGTGAAACAGTGAACAGAGAATGTATCAGTTTCTCAAGATTGGTAACAGATAGAAGCAAGAGAAAGTACACAGTGATTCATCTACCTAGAAAAGCTACAGAGGTTTACACAGAGAATTCCAAGTATAAGTACAAGAAAATAAGAGAGACTTAGAAAACTGGTAAAACCTACATTGTGGATAGAGTTGGGAGTACTTAGCACTGTGAAAACAGCACTTTCGCAGAAAGAAATCTACTGCTGTAAGACTGGGAAACAGTGAACAGAGAATGTATGAGTTTCTCAAGATTGGTAACAGATAGAAACAAGAGAAAGTACACAGTGATTCATCTACCTAGAAAAGTTACAGAGGTTTACACAGAAAATTCCAAGTATAAGTACAAGAAAATAAGAGAGACTTAGAATACTGGTAAAACCTACATTGTTGATAGAGTTGGGAGTACTTAGCACTGTGAAAACAGCACTTTCGCAGAAAGAAATCTACTTCTCTAAGTCCGTGAAACAGTGAACAGAGAATGTATCAGTTTCTCAAGATTGGTAACACATAGAAACAAGAGAAAGTACACAGTGATTCATCTACCTAGAAAAGTTACAGAGGTTTACACAGAGAATTCCAAGTATAAGTACAAGAAAATAAGAGAGACTTAGAAAACTGGTAAAAACTACATTGTTGATAGAGTTGGGAGTACTTAGCACTGTGAAAACAGCACTTTCGCAGAAAGAAATCTACTTCTCTAAGACTGAGAAACAGTGAACAGAGAATGTATGAGTTTCTCAAGATTGGTAACAGATAGAAACAAGAGAAAGTACACAGTGATTCATCTACCTAGAAGAGTTACAGAGGTTTACACAGAGAATTCCAAGTATAAGTACAAGAAAATAAGAGAGACTTAGAAAACTGGTAAAACCTACATTGTTGATAGAGTTGGGAGTACTTAGCACTGTGAAAACAGCACTTTCGCAGAAAGAAATCTACTGCTGTAAGACTGGGAAACAGTGAACAGGGAATGTATGAGTTTCTCAAGATTGGTAACAGATAGAAACAAGAGAAAGTACACAGTGATTCATCTACCTAGAAAAGTTACAGACGTTTACACAGAGAATTCCAGGTATAAGTACAAGAAAATAAGAGAGACTTAGAAAACTGGTAAAAACTACATTGTTGATAGAGTTGGGAGTACTTAGCACTGTGAAAACAGCACTTTCGCAGAAATAAGTCTACTTCTCTAAGACTGAGAAACAGTGAACAGAGAATGTATGAGTTTCTCAAGATTGGTAACAGATAGAAACAAGAGAAAGTACACAGTGGTTCATCTACCTAGAAAAGTTACAGAGGTTTACACAGAGAATTCCAAGTATAAGTACAAGAAAATAAGAGAGACTTAGAATACTGGTAAAACCTACATTGTTGATAGAGTTGGGAGTACTTAGCACTGTGAAAACAGCACTTTCGCCGAACGAAATCTACTTCTCTAAGTCCGTGAAACAGTGAACAGAGAATGTATCAGTTTCTCAAGATTGGTAACAGATAGAAGCAAGAGAAAGTACACAGTGATTCATCTACCTAGAAAAGTTACAGAGGTTTACACAGAGAATTCCAAGTATAAGTACAAGAAAATAAGAGAGACTTAGAAAACTGGTAAAACCTACATTGTGGATAGAGTTGGGAGTACTTAGCACTGTGAAAAAAGCACTTTCGCAGAAAGAAATCTACTGCTGTAAGACTGGGAAACAGTGAACAGAGAATGTATGAGTTTCTCAAGATTGGTAACAGATAGAAACAAGAGAAAGTACACAGTGATTCATCTACCTAGAAAAGTTACAGAGGTTTACACAGAGAATTCCAAGTATAAGTACAAGAAAATAAGAGAGACTTAGAAAACTGGTAAAACCTACATTGTTGATAGAGTTGGGAGTACTTAGCACTGTGAAAACAGCACTTTCGCAGAAAGAAATCTACTTCTCTAAGTCCGTGAAACAGTGAACAGAGAATGTATCAGTTTCTCAAGATTGGTAACACATAGAAACAAGAGAAAGTACACAGTGATTCATCTACCTAGAAAAGTTACAGAGGTTTACACAGAGAATACCAAGTATAAGTACAAGAAAATAAGAGAGACTTAGAAAACTGGTAAAACCTACATTGTGGATAGAGTTGGGAGTACCTAGCACTGTGAAAACAGCACTTTCGCAGAAAGAAATCTACTGCTGTAAGACTGGGAAACAGTGAACAGAGAATGTATGAGTTTCTCAAGATTGGTAACAGATAGAAACAAGAGAAAGTACACAGTGATTCATCTACCTAGAAAAGTTACAGAGGTTTACACAGAGAATTCCAAGTATAAGTACAAGAAAATAAGAGAGACTTAGAAAACTGGTAAAAACTACATTGTTGATAGAGTTGGGAGTACTTAGCACTGTGAAAACAGCACTTTCGCAGAAAGAAATCTACTTCTCTAAGACTGAGAAACAGTGAACAGAGAATGTATAAGTTTCTCAAGATTGGTAACAGATAGAAACAAGAGAAAGTACACAGTGATTCATCTACCTAGAAGAGTTACAGAGGTTTACACAGAGAATTCCAAGTATAAGTACAAGAAAATAAGAGAGACTTAGAAAACTGGTAAAACCTACATTGTGGATAGAGTTGGGAGTACTTAGCACTGTGAAAACAGCACTTTCGCAGAAAGAAATCTACTGCTGTAAGACTGGGAAACAGTGAACAGAGAATGTATGAGTTTCTCAAGATTGGTAACAGATAGAAACAAGAGAAAGTACACAGTGATTCATCTACCTAGAAAAGTTACAGAGGTTTACACAGAGAATTCCAAGTATAAGTACAAGAAACTAAGAGAGACTTAGAAAACTGGTAAAAACTACATTGTTGATAGAGTTGGGAGTAGTTAGCACTGTGAAAACAGCACTTTCGCAGAAAGAAATCTACTTCTCTAAGACTGAGAAACAGTGAACAGAGAATGTATGAGTTTCTCAAGATTGGTAACAGATAGAAACAAGAGAAAGTACACAGTGATTCATCAACCTAGAAGAGTTACAGAGGTTTACACAGAGAATTCCAAGTATAAGTACAAGAAAATAAGAGAGACTTAGAAAACTGGTAAAACCTACATTGTGGATAGAGTTGGGAGTACTTAGCACTGTGAAAACAGCACTTTCGCCGAAAGAAATCTACTTCTCTAAGTCCGTGAAACAGTGAACAGAGAATGTATCAGTTTCTCAAGATTGGTAACAGATAGAAACAAGAGAAAGTACACAATGATTCATCTACCTAGAAAAGTTACAGAGGTTTACACAGAGAATTCCAAGTATAAGTACAAGAAAATAAGAGAGACTTAGAAAACTGGTAAAAACTACATTGTTGATAGAGTTGGGAGTACTTAGCACTGTGAAAACAGCACTTTCGAAGAAAGAAATCTACTTCTCTAAGACTGAGAAACAGTGAACAGAGAATGTATGAGTTTCTCAAGATTGGTAACAGATAGAAACAAGAGAAAGTACACAGTGATTCATCTACCTAGAAGAGTTACAGAGGTTTACACAGAGAATTCCAAGTATAAGTACAAGAAAATAAGAGAGACTTAGAAAACTGGTAAAACCTACATTGTTGATAGAGTTGGGAGTACTTAGCACTGTGAAAACAGCACTTTCGCAGAAAGAAATCTACTGCTGTAAGACGGGGAAACAGTGAACAGGGAATGTATGAGTTTCTCAAGATTGGGAACAGATAGAAACAAGAGAAAGTACACAGTGATTCATCTACCTAGAAAAGTTACAGACGTTTACACAGAGAATTCCAAGTATAAGTACAAGAAAATAAGAGAGACTTAGAAAACTGGTAAAAACTACATTGTTGATAGAGTTGGGAGTACTTAGCACTGTGAAAACAGCACTTTCGCAGAAATAAGTCTACTTCTCTAAGACTGAGAAACAGTGAACAGAGAATGTATGAGTTTCTCAAGATTGGTAACAGATAGAAACAAGAGAAAGTACACAGTGATTCATCTACCTAGAAAAGTTACAGAGGTTTACACAGAGAATTCCAAGTATAAGTACAAGAAAATAAGAGAGACTTAGAATACTGGTAAAACCTACATTGTTGATAGAGTTGGGAGTACTTAGCACTGTGAAAACAGCACTTTCGCCGAACGAAATCTACTTCTCTAAGTCCGTGAAACAGTGAACAGAGAATGTATCAGTTTCTCAAGATTGGTAACAGATAGAAGCAAGAGAAAGTACACAGTGATTCATCTACCTAGAAAAGCTACAGAGGTTTACACAGAGAATTCCAAGTATAAGTACAAGAAAATAAGAGAGACTTAGAAAACTGGTAAAACCTACATTGTGGATAGAGTTGGGAGTACTTAGCACTGTGAAAACAGCACTTTCGCAGAAAGAAATCTACTGCTGTAAGACTGGGAAACAGTGAACAGAGAATGTATGAGTTTCTCAAGATTGGTAACAGATAGAAACAAGAGAAAGTACACAGTGATTCATCTACCTAGAAAAGTTACAGAGGTTTACACAGAAAATTCCAAGTATAAGTACAAGAAAATAAGAGAGACTTAGAATACTGGTAAACCTACATTGTTGATAGAGTTGGGAGTACTTAGCACTGTGAAAACAGCACTTTCGCAGAAAGAAATCTACTTCTCTAAGTCCGTGAAACAGTGAACAGAGAATGTATCAGTTTCTCAAGATTGGTAACACATAGAAACAAGAGAAAGTACACAGTGATTCATCTACCTAGAAAAGTTACAGAGGTTTACACAGAGAATACCAAGTATAAGTACAAGAAAATAAGAGAGACTTAGAAAACTGGTAAAACCTACATTGTGGATAGAGTTGGGAGTACTTAGCACTGTGAAAACAGCACTTTCGCAGAAAGAAATCTACTGCTGTAAGACTGGGAAACAGTGAACAGAGAATGTATGAGTTTCTCAAGATTGGTAACAGATAGAAACAAGAGAAAGTACACAGTGATTCATCTACCTAGAAAAGTTACAGAGGTTTACACAGAGAATTCCAAGTATAAGTACAAGAAAATAAGAGAGACTTAGAAAACTGGTAAAAACTACATTGTTGATAGAGTTGGGAGTGCTTAGCACTGTGAAAACAGCACTTTCGCAGAAAGAAATCTACTTCTCTAAGACTGAGAAACAGTGAACAGAGAATGTATGAGTTTCTGAAGATTGGTAACAGATAGAAACAAGAGAAAGTACACAGTGATTCATCTACCTAGAAGAGTTACAGAGGTTTACACAGAGAATTCCAAGTATAAGTACAAGAAAATAAGAGAGACTTAGAAAACTGGTAAAACCTACATTGTTGATAGAGTTGGGAGTACTTAGCACTGTGAAAACAGCACTTTCGCCGAAAGAAATCTACTTCTCTAAGTCCGTGAAACAGTGAACAGAGAATGTATCAGTTTCTCAAGATTGGTAACAGATAGAAACAAGAGAAAGTACACAATGATTCATCTACCTAGAAAAGTTACAGAAGTTTACACAGAGAATTCCAAGTATAAGTACAAGAAAATAAGAGAGACTTAGAAAACTGGTAAAAACTACATTGTTGATAGAGTTGGGAGTACTTAGCACTGTGAAAACAGCACTTTCGCAGAAAGAAATCTACTGCTGTAAGACTGGGAAACAGTGAACAGGGAATGTATGAGTTTCTCAAGATTGGTAACAGATAGAAACAAGAGAAAGTACACAGTGATTCATCTACCTAGAAAAGTTACAGACGTTTACACAGAGAATTCCAAGTATAATTACAAGAAAATAAGAGAGACTTAGAAAACTGGTAAAAACTACATTGTTGATAGAGTTGGGAGTACTTAGCACTGTGAAAACAGCACTTTCGCAGAAAGAAATCTACTTCTCTAAGACTGAGAAACAGTGAACAGAGAATGTATGAGTTTCTCAAGATTGGTAACAGATAGAAACAAGAGAAAGTACACAGTGATTCATCTACCTAGAAAAGTTACAGAGGTTTACACAGAGAATTCCAAGTATAAGTACAAGAAAATAAGAGAGACTTAGAATACTGGTAAAACCTACATTGTTGATAGAGTTGGGAGTACTTAGCACTGTGAAAACAGCACTTTCGCCGAACGAAATCTACTTCTCTAAGTCCGTGAAACAGTGAACAGAGAATGTATCAGTTTCTCAAGATTGGTAACAGATAGAAGCAAGAGAAAGTACACAGTGATTCATCTACCTAGAAAAGCTACAGAGGTTTACACAGAGAATTCCAAGTATAAGTACAAGAAAATAAGAGAGACTTAGAAAACTGGTAAAACCTACATTGTGGATAGAGTTGGGAGTACTTAGCACTGTGAAAACAGCACTTTCGCAGAAAGAAATCTACTGCTGTAAGACTGGGAAACAGTGAACAGAGAATGTATGAGTTTCTCAAGATTGGTAACAGATAGAAACAAGAGAAAGTACACAGTGATTCATCTACCTAGAAAAGTTACAGAGGTTTACACAGAAAATTCCAAGTATAAGTACAAGAAAATAAGAGAGACTTAGAATACTGGTAAAACCTACATTGTTGATAGAGTTGGGAGTACTTAGCACTGTGAAAACAGCACTTTCGCAGAAAGAAATCTACTTCTCTAAGTCCGTGAAACAGTGAACAGAGAATGTATCAGTTTCTCAAGATTGGTAACACATAGAAACAAGAGAAAGTACACAGTGATTCATCTACCTAGAAAAGTTACAGAGGTTTACACAGAGAATACCAAGTATAAGTACAAGAAAATAAGAGAGACTTAGAAAACTGGTAAAACCTACATTGTGGATAGAGTTGGGAGTACTTAGCACTGTGAAAACAGCACTTTCGCAGAAAGAAATCTACTGCTGTAAGACTGGGAAACAGTGAACAGAGAATGTATGAGTTTCTCAAGATTGGTAACAGATAGAAACAAGAGAAAGTACACAGTGATTCATCTACCTAGAAAAGTTACAGAGGTTTACACAGAGAATTCCAAGTATAAGTACAAGAAAATAATAGAGACTTAGAAAACTGGTAAAAACTACATTGTTGATAGAGTTGGGAGTGCTTAGCACTGTGAAAACAGCACTTTCGCAGAAAGAAATCTACTTCTCTAAGACTGAGAAACAGTGAACAGAGAATGTATGAGTTTCTGAAGATTGGTAACAGATAGAAACAAGAGAAAGTACACAGTGATTCATCTACCTAGAAGAGTTACAGAGGTTTACACAGAGAATTCCAAGTATAAGTACAAGAAAATAAGAGAGACTTAGAAAACTGGTAAAACCTACATTGTTGATAGAGTTGGGAGTACTTAGCACTGTGAAAACAGCACTTTCGCCGAAAGAAATCTACTTCTCTAAGTCCGTGAAACAGTGAACAGAGAATGTATCAGTTTCTCAAGATTGGTAACAGATAGAAACAAGAGAAAGTACACAATGATTCATCTACCTAGAAAAGTTACAGAGGTTTACACAGAGAATTCCAAGTATAAGTACAAGAAAATAAGAGAGACTTAGAAAACTGGTAAAAACTACATTGTTGATAGAGTTGGGAGTACTTAGCACTGTGAAAACAGCACTTTCGCAGAAAGAAATCTACTGCTGTAAGACTGGGAAACAGTGAACAGGGAATGTATGAGTTTCTCAAGATTGGTAACAGATAGAAACAAGAGAAAGTACACAGTGATTCATCTACCTAGAAAAGTTACAGACGTTTACACAGAGAATTCCAAGTATAAGTACAAGAAAATAAGAGAGACTTAGAAAACTGGTAAAAACTACATTGTTGATAGAGTTGGGAGTACTTAGCACTGTGAAAACAGCACTTTCGCAAAAATAAGTCTACTTCTCTAAGACTGAGAAACAGTGAACAGAGAATGTATGAGTTTCTCAAGATTGGTAACAGATAGAAACAAGAGAAAGTACACAGTGATTCATCTACCTAGAAAAGTTACAGAGGTTTAAACAGAGAATTCCAAGTTTAAGTACAAGAAAATAAGAGAGACTTAGAATACTGGTAAAACCTACATTGTGGATAGAGTTGGGAGTACTTAGCACTGTGAAAACAGCACTTTCGCCGAACGAAATCTACTTCTCTAAGTCCGTGAAACAGTGAACAGAGAATGTATCAGTTTCTCAAGATTGGTAACAGATAGAAGCAAGAGAAAGTACACAGTGATTCATCTACCTAGAAAAGCTACAGAGGTTTACACAGAGAATTCCAAGTATAAGTACAAGAAAATAAGAGAGACTTAGAAAACTGGTAAAACCTACATTGTGGATAGAGTTGGGAGTACTTAGCACTGTGAAAACAGCACTTTCGCAGAAAGAAATCTACTGCTGTAAGACTGGGAAACAGTGAACAGAGAATGTATTAGTTTCTCAAGATTGGTAACAGATAGAAACAAGAGAAAGTACACAGTGATTCATCTACCTAGAAGAGTTACAGAGGTTTACACAGAGAATTCCAAGTATAAGTACAAGAAAATAAGAGAGACTTAGAAAACTGGTAAAAACTACATTGTTGATAGAGTTGGGAGTACTTAGCACTGTGAAAACAGCACTTTCGCAGAAAGAAATCTACTTCTCTAAGACTGAGAAACAGTGAACAGAGAATGTATGAGTTTCTCAAGATTGGTAACAGATAGAAACAATAGAAAGTACACAGTGATTCATCTACCTAGAAGAGTTACAGAGGTTTACACAGAGAATTCCAAGTATAAGTACAAGAAAATAAGAGAGACTTAGAAAACTGGTAAAACCTACATTGTTGATAGAGTTGGGAGTACTTCGCACTGTGAAAACAGCACTTTCGCAGAAAGAAATCTACTTCTCTAAGTCCGTGAAACAGTGAACAGAGAATGTATGAGTTTCTCAAGATTGGTAACACATAGAAACAAGAGAAAGTACACAGTGATTCATCTACCTAGAAAAGTTACAGAGGTTT
The DNA here is from genome assembly GCA_028571685.1 of Heterohyrax brucei. Lineage (NCBI taxonomy): Eukaryota > Metazoa > Chordata > Mammalia > Hyracoidea > Procaviidae > Heterohyrax > Heterohyrax brucei. Next base: position 116,263,456 of record CM053150.1, on the reverse strand, counting down.
ACACAGAGAATACCAAGTATAAGTACAAGAAAATAAGAGAGACTTAGAAAACTGGTAAAACCTACATTGTGGATAGAGTTGGGAGTACTTAGCACTGTGAAAACAGCACTTTCGCAGAAAGAAATCTACTGCTGTAAGACTGGGAAACAGTGAACAGAGAATGTATGAGTTTCTCAAGATTGGTAACAGATAGAAACAAGAGAAAGTACACAGTGATTCATCTACCTAGAAAAGTTACAGAGGTTTACACAGAGAATTCCAAGTATAAGTACAAGAAAATAAGAGAGACTTAGAAAACTGGTAAAAACTACATTGTTGATAGAGTTGGGAGTACTTAGCACTGTGAAAACAGCACTTTCGCAGAAAGAAATCTACTTCTCTAAGACTGAGAAACAGTGAACAGAGAATGTATGAGTTTCTCAAGATTGGTAACAGATAGAAACAAGAGAAAGTACACAGTGATTCATCTACCTAGAAGAGTTACAGAGGTTTACACAGAGAATTCCAAGTATAAGTACAAGAAAATAAGAGAGACTTAGAAAACTGGTAAAAACTACATTGTGGATAGAGTTGGGAGTACTTAGCACTGTGAAAACAGCACTTTCGCCGAAAGAAATCTACTTCTCTAAGTCCGTGAAACAGTGAACAGAGAATGTATCAGTTTCTCAAGATTGGTAACAGATAGAAACAAGAGAAAGTACACAGTGATTCATCTACCTAGAAAAGTTACAGAGGTTTACACAGAGAATTCCAAGTATAAGTACAAGAAAATAAGAGAGACTTAGAATACTGGTAAAACCTACATTGTTGATAGAGTTGGGAGTACTTAGCACTGTGAAAACAGCACTTTCGCAGAAAGAAATCTACTTCTCTAAGTCCGTGAAACAGTGAACAGAGAATGTATCAGTTTCTCAAGATTGGTAACACATAGAAACAAGAGAAAGTACACAGTGATTCATCTACCTAGAAAAGTTACAGAGGTTTACACAGAGAATTCCAAGTATAAGTACAAGAAAATAAGAGAGACTTAGAAAACTGGTAAAAACTACATTGTTGATAGAGTTGGGAGTACTTAGCACTGTGAAAACAGCACTTTCGCAGAAAGAAATCTACTTCTCTAAGACTGAGAAACAGTGAACAGAGAATGTATGAGTTTCTGAAGATTGGTAACAGATAGAAACAAGAGAAAGTACACAGTGATTCATCTACCTAGAAGAGTTACAGAGGTTTACACAGAGAATTCCAAGTATAAGTACAAGAAAATAAGAGAGACTTAGAAAACTGGTAAAACCTACATTGTTGATAGAGTTGGGAGTACTTAGCACTGTGAAAACAGCACTTTCGCCGAAAGAAATCTACTTCTCTAAGTCCGTGAAACAGTGAACAGAGAATGTATCAGTTTCTCAAGATTGGTAACAGATAGAAACAAGAGAAAGTACACAATGATTCATCTACCTAGAAAAGTTACAGAGGTTTACACAGAGAATTCCAAGTATATGTACAAGAAAATAAGAGAGACTTAGAAAACTGGTAAAAACTACATTGTTGATAGAGTTGGGAGTACTTAGCACTGTGAAAACAGCACTTTCGCAGAAAGAAATCTACTGCTGTAAGAATGGGAAACAGTGAACAGGGAATGTATGAGTTTCTCAAGATTGGTAACAGATAGAAACAAGAGAAAGTACACAGTGATTCATCTACCTAGAAAAGTTACAGAGGTTTACACAGAGAATTCCAAGTATAAGTACAAGAAAATAAGAGAGACTTAGAATACTGGTAAAACCTACATTGTTGATAGAGTTGGGAGTACATAGCACTGTGAAAACAGCACTTTCGCCGAACGAAATCTACTTCTCTAAGTCCGTGAAACAGTGAACAGAGAATGTATCAGTTTCTCAAGATTGGTAACAGATAGAAGCAAGAGAAAGTACACAGTGATTCATCTACCTAGAAAAGCTACAGAGGTTTACACAGAGAATTCCAAGTATAAGTACAAGAAAATAAGAGAGACTTAGAAAACTGGTAAAACCTACATTGTGGATAGAGTTGGGAGTACTTAGCACTGTGAAAACAGCACTTTCGCAGAAAGAAATCTACTGCTGTAAGACTGGGAAACAGTGAACAGAGAATGTATGAGTTTCTCAAGATTGGTAACAGATAGAAACAAGAGAAAGTACACAGTGATTCATCTACCTAGAAAAGTTACAGAGGTTTACACAGAGAATTCCAAGTATAAGTACAAGAAAATAAGAGAGACTTAGAAAACTGGTAAAAACTACATTGTTGATAGAGTTGGGAGTACTTAGCACTGTGGAAACAGCACTTTCGCAGAAAGAAATCTACTTCTCTAAGACTGAGAAACAGTGAACAGAGAATGTATGAGTTTCTCAAGATTGGTAACAGATAGAAACAATAGAAAGTACACAGTGATTCATCTACCTAGAAGAGTTACAGAGGTTTACACAGAGAATTCCAAGTATAAGTACAAGAAAATAAGAGAGACTTAGAAAACTGGTAAAACCTACATTGTTGATAGAGTTGGGAGTACTTAGCACTGTGAAAACAGCACTTTCGCAGAAAGAAATCTACTTCTCTAAGTCCGTGAAACAGTGAACAGAGAATGTATGAGTTTCTCAAGATTGGTAACACATAGAAACAAGAGAAAGTACACAGTGATTCATCTACCTAGAAAAGTTACAGAGGTTTACACAGAGAATACCAAGTATAAGTACAAGAAAATAAGAGAGACTTAGAAAACTGGTAAAACCTACATTGTGGATAGAGTTGGGAGTACTTAGCACTGTGAAAACAGCACTTTCGCAGAAAGAAATCTACTGCTGTAAGACTGGGAAACAGTGAACAGAGAATGTATGAGTTTCTCAAGATTGGTAACAGATAGAAACAAGAGAAAGTACACAGTGATTCATCTACCTAGAAAAGTTACAGAGGTTTACACAGAGAATTCCAAGTATAAGTACAAGAAAATAAGAGAGACTTAGAAAACTGGTAAAAACTACATTGTTGATAGAGTTGGGAGTACTTAGCACTGTGAAAACAGCACTTTCACAGAAAGAAATCTACTTCTCTAAGACTGAGAAACAGTGAACAGAGAATGTATGAGTTTCTCAAGATTGGTAACAGATAGAAACAAGAGAAAGTACACAGTGATTCATCTACCTAAAAGAGTTACAGAGGTTTACACAGAGAATTCCAAGTATAAGTACAAGAAAATAAGAGAGACTTAGAAAACTGGTAAAAACTACATTGTGGATAGAGTTGGGAGTACTTAGCACTGTGAAAACAGCACTTTCGCCGAAAGAAATCTACTTCTCTAAGTCCGTGAAACAGTGAACAGAGAATGTATCAGTTTCTCAAGATTGATAACAGATAGAAACAAGAGAAAGTACACAGTGATTCATCTACCTAGAAAAGTTACAGAGGTTTACACAGAGAATTCCAAGTATAAGTACAAGAAAATAAGAGAGACTTAGAATACTGGTAAAACCTACATTGTTGATAGAGTTGGGAGTACTTAGCACTGTGAAAACAGCACTTTCGCAGAAAGAAATCTACTTCTCTAAGTCCGTGAAACAGTGAACAGAGAATGTATGAGTTTCTCAAGATTGGTAACAGATAGAAACAAGAGAAAGTACACAGTGATTCATCTACCTAGAAAAGTTACAGAGGTTTACACAGAGAATACCAAGTATAAGTACAAGAAAATAAGAGAGACTTAGAAAACTGGTAAAACCTACATTGTGGATAGAGTTGGGAGTACTTAGCACTGTGAAAACAGCACTTTCGCAGAAAGAAATCTACTGCTGTAAGACTGGGAAACAGTGAACAGAGAATGTATGACTTTCTCAAGATTGGTAACAGATAGAAACAAGAGAAAGTACACAGTGATTCATCTACCTAGAAAAGTTACAGAGGTTTACACAGAGAATTCCAAGTATAAGTACAAGAAAATAATAGAGACTTAGAAAACTGGTAAAAACTACATTGTTGATAGAGTTGGGAGTACTTAGCACTGTGAAAACAGCACTTTCGCAGAAAGAAATCTACTTCTCTAAGACTGAGAAACAGTGAACAGAGAATGTATGAGTTTCTGAAGATTGGTAACAGATAGAAACAAGAGAAAGTACACAGTGATTCATCTACCTAGAAGAGTTACAGAGGTTTACACAGAGAATTCCAAGTATAAGTACAAGAAAATAAGAGAGACTTAGAAAACTGGTAAAACCTACATTGTTGATAGAGTTGGGAGTACTTAGCACTGTGAAAACATCACTTTCGCCGAAAGAAATCTACTTCTCTAAGTCCGTGAAACAGTGAACAGAGAATGTATCAGTTTCTCAAGATTGGTAACAGATAGAAACAAGAGAAAGTACACAATGATTCATCTACCTAGAAAAGTTACAGAGGTTTACACAGAGAATTCCAAGTATAAGTACAAGAAAATAAGAGAGACTTAGAAAACTGGTAAAAACTACATTGTTGATAGAGTTGGGAGTACTTAGCACTGTGAAAACAGCACTTTCGCAGAAAGAAATCTACTGCTGTAAGACTGGGAAACAGTGAACAGGGAATGTATGAGTTTCTCAAGATTGGTAACAGATAGAAACAAGAGAAAGTACACAGTGATTCATCTACCTAGAAAAGTTACAGACGTTTACACAGAGAATTCCAAGTATAAGTACAAGAAAATAAGAGAGACTTAGAAAACTGGTAAAAACTACATTGTTGATAGAGTTGGGAGTACTTAGCACTGTGAAAACAGCACTTTCGCAAAAATAAGTCTACTTCTCTAAGACTGAGAAACACTGAACAGAGAATGTATGAGTTTCTCAAGATTGGTAACAGATAGAAAGAAGAGAAAGTACACAGTGATTCATCTACCTAGAAAAGTTACAGAGGTTTACACAGAGAATTCCAAGTATAAGTACAAGAAAATAATAGAGACTTAGAAAACTGGTAAAAACTACATTGTTGATAGAGTTGGGAGTACTTAGCACTGTGAAAACAGCACTTTCGCAGAAAGAAATCTACTGCTGTAAGACTGGGAAACAGTGAACAGGGAATGTATGAGTTTCTCAAGATTGGAAACAGATAGAAACAAGAGAAAGTACACAGTGATTCATCTACCTAGAAAAGTTACAGACGTTTACACAGAGAATTCCAAGTATAAGTACAAGAAAATAAGAGAGACTTAGAAAACTGGTAAAAACTACATTGTTGTTAGAGTTGGGAGTACTTAGCACTGTGAAAACAGCACTTTCGCAGAAATAAGTCTACTTCTCTAAGACTGAGAAACAGTGAACAGAGAATGTATGAGTTTCTCAAGATTGGTAACAGATAGAAACAAGAGAAAGTACACAGTGATTCATCTACCTAGAAAAGTTACAGAGGTTTACACAGAGAATTCCAAGTATAAGTACAAGAAAATAAGAGAGACTTAGAATACCGGTAAAACCTACATTGTTGATAGAGTTGGGAGTACTTAGCACTGTGAAAACAGCACTTTCGCCGAACGAAATCTACTTCTCTAAGTCCGTGAAACAGTGAACAGAGAATGTATCAGTTTCTCAAGATTGGTAACAGATAGAAGCAAGAGAAAGTACACAGTGATTCATCTACCTAGAAAAGCTACAGAGGTTTACACAGAGAATTGCAAGTATAAGTACAAGAAAATAAGAGAGACTTAGAAAACTGGTAAAACCTACATTGTGGATAGAGTTGGGAGTACTTAGCACTGTGAAAACAGCACTTTCTCAGAAAGAAATCTACTGCTGTAAGACTGGGAAACAGTGAACAGAGAATGTATGAGTTTCTCAAGATTGGTAACAGATAGAAACAAGAGAAAGTACACAGTGATTCATCTACCTAGAAAAGTTACAGAGGTTTACACAGAGAATTCCAAGTATAAGTACAAGAAAATAAGAGAGACTTAGAAAACTGGTAAAAACTACATTGTTGATAGAGTTGGGAGTACTTAGCACTGTGAAAACAGCACTTTCGCAGAAAGAAATCTACTTCTCTAAGACTGAGAAACAGTGAACAGAGAATGTATGAGTTTCTGAAGATTGGTAACAGATAGAAACAAGAGAAAGTACACAGTGATTCATCTACCTAGAAGAGTTACAGAGGTTTACACAGAGAATTCCAAGTATAAGTACAAGAAAATAAGAGAGACTTAGAAAACTGGTAAAACCTACATTGTTGATAGAGTTGGGAGTACTTAGCACTGTGAAAACATCACTTTCGCCGAAAGAAATCTACTTCTCTAAGTCCGTGAAACAGTGAACAGAGAATGTATCAGTTTCTCAAGATTGGTAACAGATAGAAACAAGAGAAAGTACACAATGATTCATCTACCTAGAAAAGTTACAGAGGTTTACACAGAGAATTCCAAGTATAAGTACAAGAAAATAAGAGACACTTAGAAAACTGGTAAAAACTACATTGTTGATAGAGTTGGGAGTACTTAGCACTGTGAAAACAGCACTTTCGCAGAAAGAAATCTACTGCTGTAAGACTGGGAAACAGTGAACAGGGAATGTATGAGTTTCTCAAGATTGGTAACAGATAGAAACAAGAGAAAGTACACAGTGATTCATCTACCTAGAAAAGTTACAGACGTTTACACAGAGAATTCCAAGTATAAGTACAAGAAAATAAGAGAGACTTAGAAAACTGGTAAAAACTACATTGTTGATAGAGTTGGGAGTACTTAGCACTGTGAAAACAGCACTTTCGCAAAAATAAGTCTACTTCTCTAAGACTGAGAAACAGTGAACAGAGAATGTATGAGTTTCTCAATATTGGTAACAGATAGAAACAAGAGAAAGTACACAGTGATTCATCTACCTAGAAGAGTTACAGAGGTTTACACAGAGAATTCCAAGTATAAGTACAAGAAAATAAGAGAGACTTAGAAAACTGGTAAAAACTACATTGTTGATAGAGTTGGGAGTACTTAGCACTGTGAAAACAGCACTTTCGCCGAAAGAAATCTACTTCTCTAAGTCCGTGAAACAGTGAACAGAGAATGTATCAGTTTCTCAAGATTGGTAACAGATAGAAACAAGAGAAAGTACACAATGATTCATCTACCTAGAAAAGTTACAGAGGTTTACACAGAGAATTCCAAGTATAAGTACAAGAAAATAAGAGAGACTTAGAATACTGGTAAAACCTACATTGTTGATAGAGTTGGGAGTACTTAGCACTGTGAAAACAGCACTTTCGCAGAAAGAAATCTACTTCTCTAAGTCCGTGAAACAGTGAACAGAGAATGTATCAGTTTCTCAAGATTGGTAACACATAGAAACAAGAGAAAGTACACAGTGATTCATCTACCTAGAAAAGTTACAGAGGTTTACACAGAGAATACCAAGTATAAGTACAAGAAAATAAGAGAGACTTAGAAAACTGGTAAAACCTACATTGTGGATAGAGTTGGGAGTACTTAGCACTGTGAAGACAGCACTTTCGCAGAAAGAAATCTACTGCTGTAAGACTGGGAAACAGTGAACAGAGAATGTATGAGTTTCTCAAGATTGGTAACAGATAGAAAGAAGAGAAAGTACACAGTGATTCATCTACCTAGAAAAGTTACAGAGGTTTACACAGAGAATTCCAAGTATAAGTACAAGAAAATAATAGAGACTTAGAAAACTGGTAAAAACTACATTGTTGATAGAGTTGGGAGTACTTAGCACTGTGAAAACAGCACTTTCGCAGAAAGAAATCTACTGATGTAAGACTGGGAAACAGTGAACAGGGAATGTATGAGTTTCTCAAGATTGGTAACAGATAGAAACAAGAGAAAGTACACAGTGATTCATCTACCTAGAAAAGTTACAGACGTTTACACAGAGAATTCCAAGTATAAGTACAAGAAAATAAGAGAGACTTAGAAAACTGGTAAAAACTACATTGTTGTTAGAGTTGGGAGTACTTAGCACTGTGAAAACAGCACTTTCGCAGAAATAAGTCTACTTCTCTAAGACTGAGAAACAGTGAACAGAGAATGTATGAGTTTCTCAAGATTGGTAACAGATAGAAACAAGAGAAAGTACACAGTGATTCATCTACCTAGAAAAGTTACAGAGGTTTACACAGAGAATTCCAAGTATAAGTACAAGAAAATAAGAGAGACTTAGAAAACTGGTAAAAACTACATTGTTGATAGAGTTGGGAGTACTTAGCACTGTGAAAACAGCACTTTCGCAGAAAGAAATCTACTTCTCTAAGACTGAGAAACAGTGAACAGAGAATGTATGAGTTTCTGAAGATTGGTAACAGATAGAAACAAGAGAAAGTACACAGTGATTCATCTACCTAGAAGAGTTACAGAGGTTTACACAGAGAATTCCAAGTATAAGTACAAGAAAATAAGAGAGACTTAGAAATCTGGTAAAACCTACATTGTGGATAGAGTTGGGAGTACTTAGCACTGTGAAAACAGCACTTTCGCCGAAAGAAATCTACTTCTCTAAGTCCGTGAAACAGTGAACAGAGAATGTATCAGTTTCTCAAGATTGGTAACAGATAGAAACAAGAGAAAGTACACAATGATTCATCTACCTAGAAAAGTTACAGAGGTTTACACAGAGAATTCCAAGTATAAGTTCAAGAAAATAAGAGAGACTTAGAAAACTGGTAAAAACTACATTGTTGATAGAGTTGGGAGTACTTAGCACTGTGAAAACAGCACTTTCGCAGAAAGAAATCTACTGCTGTAAGACTGGGAAACAGTGAACAGGGAATGTATGAGTTTCTCAAGATTGGTAACAGATAGAAACAAGAGAAAGTACACAGTGATTCATCTACCTAGAAAAGTTACAGACGTTTACACAGAGAATTCCAAGTATAAGTACAAGAAAATAAGAGAGACTTAGAAAACTGGTAAAAACTACATTGTTGATAGAGTTGGGAGTACTTAGCACTGTGAAAACAGCACTTTCGCAAAAATAAGTCTACTTCTCTAAGACTGAGAAACAGTGAACAGAGAATGTATGAGTTTCTCAATATTGGTAACAGATAGAAACAAGAGAAAGTACACAGTGATTCATCTACCTAGAAGAGTTACAGAGGTTTACACAGAGAATTCCAAGTATAAGTACAAGAAAATAAGAGAGACTTAGAAAACTGGTAAAAACTACATTGTTGATAGAGTTGGGAGTACTTAGCACTGTGAAAACAGCACTTTCGCCGAAAGAAATCTACTTCTCTAAGTCCGTGAAACAGTGAACAGAGAATGTATCAGTTTCTCAAGATTGGTAACAGATAGAAACAAGAGAAAGTACACAATGATTCATCTACCTAGAAAAGTTACAGAGGTTTACACAGAGAATTCCAAGTATAAGTACAAGAAAATAAGAGAGACTTAGAATACTGGTAAAACCTACATTGTTGATAGAGTTGGGAGTACTTAGCACTGTGAAAACAGCACTTTCGCAGAAAGAAATCTACTTCTCTAAGTCCGTGAAACAGTGAACAGAGAATGTATCAGTTTCTCAAGATTGGTAACACATAGAAACAAGAGAAAGTACACAGTGATTCATCTACCTAGAAAAGTTACAGAGGTTTACACAGAGAATACCAAGTATAAGTACAAGAAAATAAGAGAGACTTAGAAAACTGGTAAAACCTACATTGTGGATAGAGTTGGGAGTACTTAGCACTGTGAAGACAGCACTTTCGCAGAAAGAAATCTACTGCTGTAAGACTGGGAAACAGTGAACAGAGAATGTATGAGTTTCTCAAGATTGGTAACAGATAGAAAGAAGAGAAAGTACACAGTGATTCATCTACCTAGAAAAGTTACAGAGGTTTACACAGAGAATTCCAAGTATAAGTACAAGAAAATAATAGAGACTTAGAAAACTGGTAAAAACTACATTGTTGATAGAGTTGGGAGTACTTAGCACTGTGAAAACAGCACTTTCGCAGAAAGAAATCTACTGATGTAAGACTGGGAAACAGTGAACAGGGAATGTATGAGTTTCTCAAGATTGGTAACAGATAGAAACAAGAGAAAGTACACAGTGATTCATCTACCTAGAAAAGTTACAGACGTTTACACAGAGAATTCCAAGTATAAGTACAAGAAAATAAGAGAGACTTAGAAAACTGGTAAAAACTACATTGTTGTTAGAGTTGGGAGTACTTAGCACTGTGAAAACAGCACTTTCGCAGAAATAAGTCTACTTCTCTAAGACTGAGAAACAGTGAACAGAGAATGTATGAGTTTCTCAAGATTGGTAACAGATAGAAACAAGAGAAAGTACACAGTGATTCATCTACCTAGAAAAGTTACAGAGGTTTACACAGAGAATTCCAAGTATAAGTACAAGAAAATAAGAGAGACTTAGAAAACTGGTAAAAACTACATTGTTGATAGAGTTGGGAGTACTTAGCACTGTGAAAACAGCACTTTCGCAGAAAGAAATCTACTTCTCTAAGACTGAGAAACAGTGAACAGAGAATGTATGAGTTTCTGAAGATTGGTAACAGATAGAAACAAGAGAAAGTACACAGTGATTCATCTACCTAGAAGAGTTACAGAGGTTTACACAGAGAATTCCAAGTATAAGTACAAGAAAATAAGAGAGACTTAGAAATCTGGTAAAACCTACATTGTGGATAGAGTTGGGAGTACTTAGCACTGTGAAAACAGCACTTTCGCCGAAAGAAATCTACTTCTCTAAGTCCGTGAAACAGTGAACAGAGAATGTATCAGTTTCTCAAGATTGGTAACAGATAGAAACAAGAGAAAGTACACAATGATTCATCTACCTAGAAAAGTTACAGAGGTTTACACAGAGAATTCCAAGTATAAGTTCAAGAAAATAAGAGAGACTTAGAAAACTGGTAAAAACTACATTGTTGATAGAGTTGGGAGTACTTAGCACTGTGAAAACAGCACTTTCGCAGAAAGAAATCTACTGCTGTAAGACTGGGAAACAGTGAACAGGGAATGTATGAGTTTCTCAAGATTGGTAACAGATAGAAACAAGAGAAAGTACACAGTGATTCATCTACCTAGAAAAGTTACAGACGTTTACACAGAGAATTCCAAGTATAAGTACAAGAAAATAAGAGAGACTTAGAAAACTGGTAAAAACTACATTGTTGATAGAGTTGGGAGTACTTAGCACTGTGAAAACAGCACTTTCGCAAAAATAAGTCTACTTCTCTAAGACTGAGAAACAGTGAACAGAGAATGTATGAGTTTCTCAATATTGGTAACAGATAGAAACAAGAGAAAGTACACAGTGATTCATCTACCTAGAAGAGTTACAGAGGTTTACACAGAGAATTCCAAGTATAAGTACAAGAAAATAAGAGAGACTTAGAAAACTGGTAAAAACTACATTGTTGATAGAGTTGGGAGTACTTAGCACTGTGAAAACAGCACTTTCGCCGAAAGAAATCTACTTCTCTAAGTCCGTGAAACAGTGAACAGAGAATGTATCAGTTTCTCAAGATTGGTAACAGATAGAAACAAGAGAAAGTACACAATGATTCATCTACCTAGAAAAGTTACAGAGGTTTACACAGAGAATTCCAAGTATAAGTACAACAAAATAAGAGAGACTTAGAATACTGGTAAAACCTACATTGTTGATAGAGTTGGGAGTACTTAGCACTGTGAAAACAGCACTTTCGCAGAAAGAAATCTACTTCTCTAAGTCCGTGAAACAGTGAACAGAGAATGTATCAGTTTCTCAAGATTGGTAACACATAGAAACAAGAGAAAGTACACAGTGATTCATCTACCTAGAAAAGTTACAGAGGTTTACACAGAGAATACCAAGTATAAGTACAAGAAAATAAGAGAGACTTAGAAAACTGGTAAAACCTACATTGTGGATAGAGTTGGGAGTACTTAGCACTGTGAAGACAGCACTTTCGCAGAAAGAAATCTACTGCTGTAAGACTGGGAAACAGTGAACAGAGAATGTATGAGTTTCTCAAGATTGGTAACAGATAGAAAGAAGAGAAAGTACACAGTGATTCATCTACCTAGAAAAGTTACAGAGGTTTACACAGAGAATTCCAAGTATAAGTACAAGAAAATAATAGAGACTTAGAAAACTGGTAAAAACTACATTGTTGATAGAGTTGGGAGTACTTAGCACTGTGAAAACAGCACTTTCGCAGAAAGAAATCTACTGATGTAAGACTGGGAAACAGTGAACAGGGAATGTATGAGTTTCTCAAGATTGGTAACAGATAGAAACAAGAGAAAGTACACAGTGATTCATCTACCTAGAAAAGTTACAGACGTTTACACAGAGAATTCCAAGTATAAGTACAAGAAAATAAGAGAGACTTAGAAAACTGGTAAAAACTACATTGTTGTTAGAGTTGGGAGTACTTAGCACTGTGAAAACAGCACTTTCGCAGAAATAAGTCTACTTCTCTAAGACTGAGAAACAGTGAACAGAGAATGTATGAGTTTCTCAAGATTGGTAACAGATAGAAACAAGAGAAAGTACACAGTGATTCATCTACCTAGAAAAGTTACAGAGGTTTACACAGAGAATTCCAAGTATAAGTACAAGAAAATAAGAGAGACTTAGAATACTGGTAAAACCTACATTGTTGATAGAGTTGGGAGTACTTAGCACTGTGAAAACAGCACTTTCGCCGAACGAAATCTACTTCTCTAAGTCCGTGAAACAGTGAACAGAGAATGTATCAGTTTCTCAAGATTGGTAACAGATAGAAGCAAGAGAAAGTACACAGTGATTCATCTACCTAGAAAAGCTACAGAGGTTTACACAGAGAATTCCAAGTATAAGTACCAGAAAATAAGAGAGACTTAGAAAACTGGTAAAACCTACATTGTGGATAGAGTTGGGAGTACTTAGCACTGTGAAAACAGCACTTTCTCAGAAAGAAATCTACTGCTGTAAGACTGGGAAACAGTGAACAGAGAATGTATGAGTTTCTCAAGATTGGTAACAGATAGAAACAAGAGAAAGTACACAGTGATTCATCTACCTAGAAAAGTTACAGAGGTTTACACAGAGAATTCCAAGTATAAGTACAAGAAAATAAGAGAGACTTAGAAAACTGGTAAAAACTACATTGTTGATAGAGTTGGGAGTACTTAGCACTGTGAAAACAGCACTTTCGCAGAAAGAAATCTACTTCTCTAAGACTGAGAAACAGTGAACAGAGAATGTATGAGTTTCTGAAGATTGGTAACAGATAGAAACAAGAGAAAGTACACAGTGATTCATCTACCTAGAAGAGTTACAGAGGTTTACACAGAGAATTCCAAGTATAAGTTCAAGAAAATAAGAGAGACTTAGAAAACTGGTAAAACCTACATTGTTGATAGAGTTGGGAGTACTTAGCACTGTGAAAACATCACTTTCGCCGAAAGAAATCTACTTCTCTAAGTCCGTGAAACAGTGAACAGAGAATGTATCAGTTTCTCAAGATTGGTAACAGATAGAAACAAGAGAAAGTACACAATGATTCATCTACCTAGAAAAGTTACAGAGGTTTACACAGAGAATTCCAAGTATAAGTACAAGAAAATAAGAGAGACTTAGAAAACTGGTAAAAACTACATTGTTGATAGAGTTGGGAGTACTTAGCACTGTGAAAACAGCACTTTCGCAGAAAGAAATCTACTGCTGTAAGACTGGGAAACAGTGAACAGGGAATGTATGAGTTTCTCAAGATTGGTAACAGATAGAAACAAGAGAAAGTACACAGTGATTCATCTACCTAGAAAAGTTACAGACGTTTACACAGAGAATTCCAAGTATAAGTACAAGAAAATAAAAGAGACTTAGAAAACTGGTAAAAACTACATTGTTGATAGAGTTGGGAGTACTTAGCACTGTGAAAACAGCACTTTCGCAAAAATAAGTCTACTTCTCTAAGACTGAGAAACAGTGAACAGAGAATGTATGAGTTTCTCAATATTGGTAACAGATAGAAACAAGAGAAAGTACACAGTGATTCATCTACCTAGAAGAGTTACAGAGGTTTACACAGAGAATTCCAAGTATAAGTACAAGAAAATAAGAGAGACTTAGAAAACTGGTAAAAACTACATTGTTGATAGAGTTGGGAGTACTTAGCACTGTGAAAACAGCACTTTCGCCGAAAGAAATCTACTTCTCTAAGTCCGTGAAACAGTGAACAGAGAATGTATCAGTTTCTCAAGATTGGTAACAGATAGAAACAAGAGAAAGTACACAATGATTCATCTACCTAGAAAAGTTACAGAGGTTTACACAGAGAATTCCAAGTATAAGTACAAGAAAATAAGAGAGACTTAGAATACTGGTAAAACCTACATTGTTGATAGAGTTGGGAGTACTTAGCACTGTGAAAACAGCACTTTCGCAGAAAGAAATCTACTTCTCTAAGTCCGTGAAACAGTGAACAGAGAATGTATCAGTTTCTCAAGATTGGTAACACATAGAAACAAGAGAAAGTACACAGTGATTCATCTACCTAGAAAAGTTACAGAGGTTTACACAGAGAATACCAAGTATAAGTACAAGAAAATAAGAGAGACTTAGAAAACTGGTAAAACCTACATTGTGGATAGAGTTGGGAGTACTTAGCACTGTGAAGACAGCACTTTCGCAGAAAGAAATCTACTGCTGTAAGACTGGGAAACAGTGAACAGAGAATGTATGAGTTTCTCAAGATTGGTAACAGATAGAAAGAAGAGAAAGTACACAGTGATTCATCTACCTAGAAAAGTTACAGAGGTTTACACAGAGAATTCCAAGTATAAGTACAAGAAAATAATAGAGACTTAGAAAACTGGTAAAAACTACATTGTTGATAGAGTTGGGAGTACTTAGCACTGTGAAAACAGCACTTTCGCAGAAAGAAATCTACTGATGTAAGACTGGGAAACAGTGAACAGGGAATGTATGAGTTTCTCAAGATTGGTAACAGATAGAAACAAGAGAAAGTACACAGTGATTCATCTACCTAGAAAAGTTACAGACGTTTACACAGAGAATTCCAAGTATAAGTACAAGAAAATAAGAGAGACTTAGAAAACTGGTAAAAACTACATTGTTGTTAGAGTTGGGAGTACTTAGCACTGTGAAAACAGCACTTTCGCAGAAATAAGTCTACTTCTCTAAGACTGAGAAACAGTGAACAGAGAATGTATGAGTTTCTCAAGATTGGTAACAGATAGAAACAAGAGAAAGTACACAGTGATTCATCTACCTAGAAAAGTTACAGAGGTTTACACAGAGAATTCCAAGTATAAGTACAAGAAAATAAGAGAGACTTAGAATACTGGTAAAACCTACATTGTGGATAGAGTTGGGAGTACTTAGCACTGTGAAAACAGCACTTTCTCAGAAAGAAATCTACTGCTGTAAGACTGGGAAACAGTGAACAGAGAATGTATGAGTTTCTCAAGATTGGTAACAGATAGAAACAAGAGAAAGTACACAGTGATTCATCTACCTAGAAAAGTTACAGAGGTTTACACAGAGAATTCCAAGTATAAGTACAAGAAAATAAGAGAGACTTAGAAAACTGGTAAAAACTACATTGTTGATAGAGTTGGGAGTACTTAGCACTGTGAAAACAGCACTTTCGCAGAAAGAAATCTACTTCTCTAAGACTGAGAAACAGTGAACAGAGAATGTATGAGTTTCTGAAGATTGGTAACAGATAGAAACAAGAGAAAGTACACAGTGATTCATCTACCTAGAAGAGTTACAGAGGTTTACACAGAGAATTCCAAGTATAAGTTCAAGAAAATAAGAGAGACTTAGAAAACTGGTAAAACCTACATTGTTGATAGAGTTGGGAGTACTTAGCACTGTGAAAACATCACTTTCGCCGAAAGAAATCTACTTCTCTAAGTCCGTGAAACAGTGAACAGAGAATGTATCAGTTTCTCAAGATTGGTAACAGATAGAAACAAGAGAAAGTACACAATGATTCATCTACCTAGAAAAGTTACAGAGGTTTACACAGAGAATTCCAAGTATAAGTACAAGAAAATAAGAGAGACTTAGAAAACTGGTAAAAACTACATTGTTGATAGAGTTGGGAGTACTTAGCACTGTGAAAACAGCACTTTCGCAGAAAGAAATCTACTGCTGTAAGACTGGGAAACAGTGAACAGGGAATGTATGAGTTTCTCAAGATTGGTAACAGATAGAAACAAGAGAAAGTACACAGTGATTCATCTACCTAGAAAAGTTACAGACGTTTACACAGAGAATTCCAAGTATAAGTACAAGAAAATAAAAGAGACTTAGAAAACTGGTAAAAACTACATTGTTGATAGAGTTGGGAGTACTTAGCACTGTGAAAACAGCACTTTCGCAAAAATAAGTCTACTTCTCTAAGACTGAGAAACAGTGAACAGAGAATGTATGAGTTTCTCAATATTGGTAACAGATAGAAACAAGAGAAAGTACACAGTGATTCATCTACCTAGAAGAGTTACAGAGGTTTACACAGAGAATTCCAAGTATAAGTACAAGAAAATAAGAGAGACTTAGAAAACTGGTAAAAACTACATTGTTGATAGAGTTGGGAGTACTTAGCACTGTGAAAACAGCACTTTCGCCGAAAGAAATCTACTTCTCTAAGTCCGTGAAACAGTGAACAGAGAATGTATCAGTTTCTCAAGATTGGTAACAGATAGAAACAAGAGAAAGTACACAATGATTCATCTACCTAGAAAAGTTACAGAGGTTTACACAGAGAATTCCAAGTATAAGTACAAGAAAATAAGAGAGACTTAGAATACTGGTAAAACCTACATTGTTGATAGAGTTGGGAGTACTTAGCACTGTGAAAACAGCACTTTCGCAGAAAGAAATCTACTTCTCTAAGTCCGTGAAACAGTGAACAGAGAATGTATCAGTTTCTCAAGATTGGTAACACATAGAAACAAGAGAAAGTACACAGTGATTCATCTACCTAGAAAAGTTACAGAGGTTTACACAGAGAATACCAAGTATAAGTACAAGAAAATAAGAGAGACTTAGAAAACTGGTAAAACCTACATTGTGGATAGAGTTGGGAGTACTTAGCACTGTGAAGACAGCACTTTCGCAGAAAGAAATCTACTGCTGTAAGACTGGGAAACAGTGAACAGAGAATGTATGAGTTTCTCAAGATTGGTAACAGATAGAAAGAAGAGAAAGTACACAGTGATTCATCTACCTAGAAAAGTTACAGAGGTTTACACAGAGAATTCCAAGTATAAGTACAAGAAAATAATAGAGACTTAGAAAACTGGTAAAAACTACATTGTTGATAGAGTTGGGAGTACTTAGCACTGTGAAAACAGCACTTTCGCAGAAAGAAATCTACTGATGTAAGACTGGGAAACAGTGAACAGGGAATGTATGAGTTTCTCAAGATTGGTAACAGATAGAAACAAGAGAAAGTACACAGTGATTCATCTACCTAGAAAAGTTACAGACGTTTACACAGAGAATTCCAAGTATAAGTACAAGAAAATAAGAGAGACTTAGAAAACTGGTAAAAACTACATTGTTGTTAGAGTTGGGAGTACTTAGCACTGTGAAAACAGCACTTTCGCAGAAATAAGTCTACTTCTCTAAGACTGAGAAACAGTGAACAGAGAATGTATGAGTTTCTCAAGATTGGTAACAGATAGAAACAAGAGAAAGTACACAGTGATTCATCTACCTAGAAAAGTTACAGAGGTTTACACAGAGAATTCCAAGTATAAGTACAAGAAAATAAGAGAGACTTAGAATACTGGTAAAACCTACATTGTTGATAGAGTTGGGAGTACTTAGCACTGTGAAAACAGCACTTTCGCCGAACGAAATCTACTTCTCTAAGTCCGTGAAACAGTGAACAGAGAATGTATCAGTTTCTCAAGATTGGTAACAGATAGAAGCAAGAGAAAGTACACAGTGATTCATCTACCTAGAAAAGCTACAGAGGTTTACACAGAGAATTCCAAGTATAAGTACCAGAAAATAAGAGAGACTTAGAAAACTGGTAAAACCTACATTGTGGATAGAGTTGGGAGTACTTAGCACTGTGAAAACAGCACTTTCTCAGAATGAAATCTACTGCTGTAAGACTGGGAAACAGTGAACAGAGAATGTATGAGTTTCTCAAGATTGGTAACAGATAGAAACAAGAGAAAGTACACAGTGATTCATCTACCTAGAAAAGTTACAGAGGTTTACACAGAGAATTCCAAGTATAAGTACAAGAAAATAAGAGAGACTTAGAAAACTGGTAAAAACTACATTGTTGATAGAGTTGGGAGTACTTAGCACTGTGAAAACAGCACTTTCGCAGAAAGAAATCTACTTCTCTAAGACTGAGAAACAGTGAACAGAGAATGTATGAGTTTCTCAAGATTGGTAACAGATAGAAACAAGAGATAGTACACAGTGATTCATCTACCTAGAAGAGTTACAGAGGTTTACACAGAGAATTCCAAGTATAAGTACAAGAAAATAAGAGAGACTTAGAAAACTTGTAAAAACTACATTGTGGATAGAGTTGGGAGTACTTAGCACTGTGAAAACAGCACTTTCGCCGAAAGAAATCTACTTCTCTAAGTCCGTGAAACAGTGAACAGAGAATGTATCAGTTTCTCAAGATTGGTAACAGATAGAAACAAGAGAAAGTACACAGTGATTCATCTACCTAGAAAAGTTACAGAGGTTTACACAGAGAATTCCAAGTATAAGTACAAGAAAATAAGAGAGACTTAGAATACTGGTAAAACCTACATTGTTGATAGAGTTGGGAGTACTTAGCACTGTGAAAACAGCACTTTCGCAGAAAGAAATCTACTGATGTAAGACTGGGAAACAGTGAACAGGGAATGTATGAGTTTCTCAAGATTGGTAACAGATAGAAACAAGAGAAAGTACACAGTGATTCATCTACCTAGAAAAGTTACAGACGTTTACACAGAGAATTCCAAGTATAAGTACAAGAAAATAAGAGAGACTTAGAAAACTGGTAAAAACTACATTGTTGTTAGAGTTGGGAGTACTTAGCACTGTGAAAACAGCACTTTCGCAGAAATAAGTCTACTTCTCTAAGACTGAGAAACAGTGAACAGAGAATGTATGAGTTTCTCAAGATTGGTAACAGATAGAAACAAGAGAAAGTACACAGTGATTCATCTACCTAGAAAAGTTACAGAGGTTTACACAGAGAATTCCAAGTATAAGTACAAGAAAATAAGAGAGACTTAGAATACTGGTAAAACCTACATTGTTGATAGAGTTGGGAGTACTTAGCACTGTGAAAACAGCACTTTCGCCGAACGAAATCTACTTCTCTAAGTCCGTGAAACAGTGAACAGAGAATGTATCAGTTTCTCAAGATTGGTAACAGATAGAAGCAAGAGAAAGTACACAGTGATTCATCTACCTAGAAAAGCTACAGAGGTTTACACAGAGAATTCCAAGTATAAGTACAAGAAAATAAGAGAGACTTAGAAAACTGGTAAAACCTACATTGTGGATAGAGTTGGGAGTACTTAGCACTGTGAAAACAGCACTTTCTCAGAATGAAATCTACTGCTGTAAGACTGGGAAACAGTGAACAGAGAATGTATGAGTTTCTCAAGATTGGTAACAGATAGAAACAAGAGAAAGTACACAGTGATTCATCTACCTAGAAAAGTTACAGAGGTTTACACAGAGAATTCCAAGTATAAGTACAAGAAAATAAGAGAGACTTAGAATACTGGTAAAACCTACATTGTTGATAGAGTTGGGAGTACTTAGCACTGTGAAAACAGCACTTTCGCCGAACGAAATCTACTTCTCTAAGTCCGTGAAACAGTGAACAGAGAATGTATCAGTTTCTCAAGATTGGTAACAGATAGAAGCAAGAGAAAGTACACAGTGATTCATCTACCTAGAAAAGCTACAGAGGTTTACACAGAGAATTCCAAGTATAAGTACAAGAAAATAAGAGAGACTTAGAAAACTGGTAAAACCTACATTGTGGATAGAGTTGGGAGTACTTAGCACTGTGAAAACAGCACTTTCTCAGAATGAAATCTACTGCTGTAAGACTGGGAAACAGTGAACAGAGAATGTATGAGTTTCTCAAGATTGGTAACAGATAGAAACAAGAGAAAGTACACAGTGATTCATCTACCTAGAAAAGTTACAGAGGTTTACACAGAGAATTCCAAGTATAAGTACAAGAAAATAAGAGAGACTTAGAAAACTGGTAAAAACTACATTGTTGATAGAGTTGGGAGTACTTAGCACTGTGAAAACAGCACTTTCGCAGAAAGAAATCTACTTCTCTAAGACTGAGAAACAGTGAACAGAGAATGTATGAGTTTCTCAAGATTGGTAACAGATAGAAACAAGAGAAAGTACACAGTGATTCATCTACCTAGAAGAGTTACAGAGGTTTACACAGAGAATTCCAAGTATAAGTACAAGAAAATAAGAGAGACTTAGAAAACTTGTAAAAACTACATTGTGGATAGAGTTGGGAGTACTTAGCACTGTGAAAACAGCACTTTCGCCGAAAGAAATCTACTTCTCTAAGTCCGTGAAACAGTGAACAGAGAATGTATCAGTTTCTCAAGATTGGTAACAGATAGAAACAAGAGAAAGTACACAGTGATTCATCTACCTAGAAAAGTTACAGAGGTTTACACAGAGAATTCCAAGTATAAGTACAAGAAAATAAGAGAGACTTAGAATACTGGTAAAACCTACATTGTTGATAGAGTTGGGAGTACTTAGCACTGTGAAAACAGCACTTTCGCAGAAAGAAATCTACTTCTCTAAGTCCGTGAAACAGTGAACAGAGAATGTATCAGTTTCTCAAGATTGGTAACACATAGAAACAAGAGAAAGTACACAGTGATTCATCTACCTAGAAAAGTTACAGAGGTTTACACAGAGAATACCAAGTATAAGTACAAGAAAATAAGAGAGACTTAGAAAACTGGTAAAACCTACATTGTGGATAGAGTTGGGAGTACTTAGCACTGTGAAAACAGCACTTTCGCAGAAAGAAATCTACTGCTGTAAGACTGGGAAACAGTGAACAGAGAATGTATGAGTTTCTCAAGATTGGTAACAGATAGAAACAAGAGAAAGTACACAGTGATTCATCTACCTAGAAAAGTTACAGAGGTTTACACAGAGAATTCCAAGTATAAGTACAAGAAAATAATAGAGACTTAGAAAACTGGTAAAAACTACATTGTTGATAGAGTTGGGAGTACTTAGCACTGTGAAAACAGCACTTTCGCAGAAAGAAATCTACTTCTCTAAGACTGAGAAACAGTGAACAGAGAATGTATGAGTTTCTGAAGATTGGTAACAGATAGAAACAAGAGAAAGTACACAGTGATTCATCTACCTAGAAGAGTTACAGAGGTTTACACAGAGAATTCCAAGTATAAGTACAAGAAAATAAGAGAGACTTAGAAAACTGGTAAAAACTACATTGTTGATAGAGTTGGGAGTACTTAGCACTGTGAAAACAGCACTTTCGCCGAACGAAATCTACTTCTCTAAGTCCGTGAAACAGTGAACAGAGAATGTATCAGTTTCTCAAGATTGGTAACAGATAGAAGCAAGAGAAAGTACACAGTGATTCATCTACCTAGAAAAGCTACAGAGGTTTACACAGAGAATTCCAAGTATAAGTACAAGAAAATAAGAGAGACTTAGAAAACTGGTAAAACCTACATTGTGGATAGAGTTGGGAGTACTTAGCACTGTGAAAACAGCACTTTCGCAGAAAGAAATCTACTGCTGTAAGACTGGGAAACAGTGAACAGAGAATGTATGAGTTTCTCAAGATTGGTAACAGATAGAAACAAGAGAAAGTACACAGTGATTCATCTACCTAGAAAAGTTACAGAGGTTTACACAGAGAATTCCAAGTATAAGTACAAGAAAATAAGAGAGACTTAGAAAACTGGTAAAAACTACATTGTTGATAGAGTTGGGAGTAGTTAGCACTGTGAAAACAGCACTTTCGCAGAAAGAAATCTACTTCTCCAAGACTGAGAAACAGTGAACAGAGAATGTATGAGTTTCTCAAGATTGGTAACAGATAGAAACAAGAGAAAGTACACAGTGATTCATCTACCTAGAAGAGTTACAGAGGTTTAAACAGAGAATTCCAAGTATAAGTACAAGAAAATAAGAGAGACTTAGAAAACTGGTAAAACCTACATTGTTGATAGAGTTGGGAGTACTTAGCACTGTGAAAACAGCACTTTCGCCGAAAGAAATCTACTTCTCTAAGTCCGTGAAACAGTGAACAGAGAATGTATCAGTTTCTCAAGATTGGTAACAGATAGAAACAAGAGAAAGTACACAATGATTCATCTACCTAGAAAAGTTACAGAGGTTTACACAGAGAATTCCAAGTATAAGTACAAGAAAATAAGAGAGACTTAGAAAACTGGTAAAAACTACATTGTTGATAGAGTTGGGAGTACTTAGCACTGTGAAAACAGCACTTTCGCAGAAAGAAATCTACTTCTCTAAGACTGAGAAACAGTGAACAGAGAATGTATGAGTTTCTCAAGATTGGTAACAGATAGAAACAAGAGAAAGTACACAGTGATTCATCTACCTAGAAGAGTTACAGAGGTTTACACAGAGAATTCCAAGTATAAGTACAAGAAAATAAGAGAGACTTAGAAAACTGGTAAAACCTACATTGTTGATAGAGTTGGGAGTACTTAGCACTGTGAAAACAGCACTTTCGCCGAAAGAAATCTACTTCTCTAAGTCCGTGAAACAGTGAACAGAGAATGTATCAGTTTCTCAAGATTGGTAACAGATAGAAACAAGAGAAAGTACACAATGATTCATCTACCTAGAAAAGTTACAGAAGTTTACACAGAGAATTCCAAGTATAAGTACAAGAAAATAAGAGAGACTTAGAAAACTGGTAAAAACTACATTGTTGATAGAGTTGGAAGTACTTAGCACTGTGAAAACAGCACTTTCGCAGAAAGAAATCTACTGCTGTAAGACTGGGAAACAGTGAACAGGGAATGTATGAGTTTCTCAAGATTGGTAACAGATAGAAACAAAGAAAGTACACAGTGATTCATCTACCTAGAAAAGTTACAGACGTTTACACAGAGAATTCCAAGTATAAGTACAAGAAAATAAGAGAGACTTAGAAAACTGGTAAAAACTACATTGTTGATAGAGTTGGGAGTACTTAGCACTGTGAAAACAGCACTTTCGCAGAAATAAGTCTACTTCTCTAAGACTGAGAAACAGTGAACAGAGAATGTATGAGTTTCTCAAGACTGGTAACAGATAGAAACAAGAGAAAGTACACAGTGATTCATCTACCTAGAAAAGTTACAGAGGTTTACACAGAGAATTCCAAGTATAAGTACAAGAAAATAAGAGAGACTTAGAATACTGGTAAAACCTACATTGTTGATAGAGTTGGGAGTACTTAGCACTGTGAAAACAGCACTTTCGCAGAAATAAGTCTACTTCTCTAAGACTGAGAAACAGTGAACAGAGAATGTATGAGTTTCTCAAGATTGGTAACAGATAGAAGCAAGAGAAAGTACACAGTGATTCATCTACCTAGAAAAGTTTCAGAGGTTTACACAGAGAATTCCAAGTATAAGTACAAGAAAATAAGAGAGACTTAGAAAACTGGTAAAACCTACATTGTGGATAGAGTTGGGAGTACTTAGCACTGTGAAAACAGCACTTTCGCAGAAAGAAATCTACTGCTGTAAGACTGGGAAACAGTGAACAGAGAATGTATGAGTTTCTCAAGATTGGTAACAGATAGAAACAAGAGAAAGTACACAGTGATTCATCTACCTAGAAAAGTTACAGAGGTTTACACAGAGAATTCCAAGTATAAGTACAAGAAAATAAGAGAGACTTAGAAAACTGGTAAAAACTACATTGTTGATAGAGTTGGGAGTACTTAGCACTGTGAAAACAGCACTTTCGCAGAAAGAAATCTACTTCTCTAAGACTGAGAAACAGTGAACAGAGAATGTATGAGTTTCTCAAGATTGGTAACAGATAGAAACAAGAGAAAGTACACAGTGATTCATCTACCTAGAAGAGTTACAGAGGTTTACACAGAGAATTCCAAGTATAAGTACAAGAAAATAAGAGAGACTTAGAAAACTGGTAAAACCTACATTGTTGATAGAGTTGGGAGTACTTAGCACTGTGAAAACAGCACTTTCGCCGAACGAAATCTACTTCTCTAAGTCCGTGAAACAGTGAACAGAGAATGTATCAGTTTCTCAAGATTGGCAACACATAGAAACAAGAGAAAGTACACAGTGATTCATCTACCTAGAAAAGTTACAGAGGTTTACACAGAGAATTCCAAGTATAAGTACAAGAAAATAAGAGAGACTTAGAAAACTGGTAAAAACTACATTGTTGATAGAGTTGGGAGTACTTAGCACTGTGAAAACAGCACTTTCGCAGAAAGAAATCTACTTCTCTAAGACTGAGAAACAGTGAACAGAGAATGTATGAGTTTCTCAAGATTGGTAACAGATAGAAACAAGAGAAAGTACACAGTGATTCATCTACCTAGAAGAGTTACAGAGGTTTACACAGAGAATTCCAAGTATAAGTACAAGAAAATAAGAGAGACTTAGAAAACTGGTAAAACCTACATTGTTGATAGAGTTGGGAGTACTTAGCACTGTGAAAACAGCACTTTCGCCGAAAGAAATCTACTTCTCTAAGTCCGTGAAACAGTGAACAGAGAATGTATCAGTTTCTCAAGATTGGTAACAGATAGAAACAAGAGAAAGTACACAATGATTCATCTACCTAGAAAAGTTACAGAGGTTTACACAGAGAATTCCAAGTATAAGTACAAGAAAATAAGAGAGACTTAGAAAACTGGTAAAAACTACATTGTTGATAGAGTTGGGAGTACTTAGCACTGTGAAAACAGCACTTTCGCAGAAAGAAATCTACTTCTCTAAGACTGAGAAACAGTGAACAGAGAATGTATGAGTTTCTCAAGATTGGTAACAGATAGAAACAAGAGAAAGTACACAGTGATTCATCTACCTAGAAGAGTTACAGAGGTTTACACAGAGAATTCCAAGTATAAGTACAAGAAAATAAGAGAGACTTAGAAAACTGGTAAAACCTACATTGTTGATAGAGTTGGGAGTACTTAGCACTGTGAAAACAGCACTTTCGCAGAAAGAAATCTACTGCTGTAAGACTGGGAAACAGTGAACAGGGAATGTATGAGTTTCTCAAGATTGGTAACAGATAGAAACAAGAGAAAGTACACAGTGATTCATCTACCTAGAAAAGTTACAGACGTTTATACAGAGAATTCCAGGTATAAGTACAAGAAAATAAGAGAGACTTAGAAAACTGGTAAAAACTACATTGTTGATAGAGTTGGGAGTACTTAGCACTGTGAAAACAGCACTTTCGCAGAAATAAGTCTACTTCTCTAAGACTGAGAAACAGTGAACAGAGAATGTATGAGTTTCTCAAGATTGGTAACAGATAGAAACAAGAGAAAGTACACAGTGATTCATCTACCTAGAAAAGTTACAGAGGTTTACACAGAGAATTCCAAGTATAAGTACAAGAAAATAAGAGAGACTTAGAAAACTGATAAAACCTACATTGTTGATAGAGTTGGGAGTACTTAGCACTGTGAAAACAGCACTTTCGCAGAAAGAAATCTACTTCTCTAAGTCCGTGAAACAGTGAACAGAGAATGTATCAGTTTCTCAAGATTGGTAACACATAGAAACAAGAGAAAGTACACAGTGATTCATCTACCTAGAAAAGTTACAGAGGTTTACACACAGAATACCAAGTATAAGTACAAGAAAATAAGAGAGACTTAGAAAACTGGTAAAACCTACATTGTGGATAGAGTTGGGAGTACCTAGCACTGTGAAAACAGCACTTTCGCAGAAAGAAATCTACTGCTGTAAGACTGGGAAACAGTGAACAGAGAATGTATGAGTTTCTCAAGATTGGTAACAGATAGAAACAAGAGAAAGTACACAGTGATTCATCTACCTAGAAAAGTTACAGAGGTTTACACAGAGAATTCCAAGTATAAGTACAAGAAAATAAGAGAGACTTAGAAAACTGGTAAAAACTACATTGTTGATAGAGTTGGGAGTACTTAGCACTGTGAAAACAGCACTTTCGCAGAAAGAAATCTACTTCTCTAAGACTGAGAAACAGTGAACAGAGAATGTATAAGTTTCTCAAGATTGGTAACAGATAGAAACAAGAGAAAGTACACAGTGATTCATCTACCTAGAAGAGTTACAGAGGTTTACACAGAGAATTCCAAGTATAAGTACAAGAAAATAAGAGAGACTTAGAAAACTGGTAAAACCTACATTGTGGATAGAGTTGGGAGTACTTAGCACTGTGAAAACAGCACTTTCGCAGAAAGAAATCTACTGCTCTAAGACTGGGAAACAGTGAACAGAGAATGTATGAGTTTCTCAAGATTGGTAACAGATAGAAACAAGAGAAAGTACACAGTGATTCATCTACCTAGAAAAGTTACAGAGGTTTACACAGAGAATTCCAAGTATAAGTACAAGAAAATAAGAGAGACTTAGAAAACTGGTAAAACCTACATTGTTGATAGAGTTGGGAGTACTTAGCACTGTGAAAACAGCACTTTCGCCGAAAGAAATCTACTTCTCTAAGTCCGTGAAACAGTGAACAGAGAATGTATCAGTTTCTCAAGATTGGTAACAGATAGAAACAAGAGAAAGTACACAATGATTCATCTACCTAGAAAAGTTACAGAGATTTACACAGAGAATTCCAAGTATAAGTACAAGAAAATAAGAGAGACTTAGAAAACTGGTAAAAACTACATTGTTGATAGAGTTGGGAGTACTTAGCACTGTGAAAACAGCACTTTCGCAGAAAGAAATCTACTTCTCTAAGACTGAGAAACAGTGAACAGAGAATGTATGAGTTTCTCAAGATTGGTAACAGATAGAAACAAGAGAAAGTACACAGTGATTCATCTACCTAGAAGCGTTACAGAGGTTTACACAGAGAATTCCAAGTATAAGTACAAGAAAATAAGAGAGACTTAGAAAACTGGTAAAACCTACATTGTTGATAGAGTTGGGAGTACTTAGCACTGTGAAAACAGCACTTTCGCAGAAAGAAATCTACTGCTGTAAGACTGGGAAACAGTGAACAGGGAATGTATGAGTTTCTCAAGATTGGTAACAGATAGAAACAAGAGAAAGTACACAGTGATTCATCTACCTAGAAAAGTTACAGACGTTTACACAGAGAATTCCAAGTATAAGTACAAGAAAATAAGAGAGACTTAGAAAACTGGTAAAAACTACATTGTTGATAGAGTTGGGAGTACTTAGCACTGTGAAAACAGCACTTTCGCAGAAATAAGTCTACTTCTCTAAGACTGAGAAACAGTGAACAGAGAATGTATGAGTTTCTCAAGATTGGTAACAGATAGAAACAAGAGAAAGTACACAGTGATTCATCTACCTAGAAAAGTTACAGAGGTTTACACAGAGAATTCCAAGTATAAGTACAAGAAAATAAGAGAGACTTAGAATACTGGTAAAACCTACATTGTTGATAGAGTTGGGAGTACTTAGCACTGTGAAAACAGCACTTTCGCCGAACGAAATCTACTTCTCTAAGTCCGTGAAACAGTGAACAGAGAATGTATCAGTTTCTCAAGATTGGTAACAGATAGAAGCAAGAGAAAGTACACAGTGATTCATCTACCTAGAAAAGCTACAGAGGTTTACACAGAGAATTCCAAGTATAAGTACAAGAAAATAAGAGAGACTTAGAAAACTGGTAAAACCTACATTGTGGATAGAGTTGGGAGTACTTAGCACTGTGAAAACAGCACTTTCGCAGAAAGAAATCTACTGCTGTAAGACTGGGAAACAGTGAACAGAGAATGTATGAGTTTCTCAAGATTGGTAACAGATAGAAACAAGAGAAAGTACCCAGTGATTCATCTACCTAGAAAAGTTACAGAGGTTTACACAGAGAATTCCAAGTATAAGTACAAGAAAATAAGAGAGACTTAGAATACTGGTAAAACCTACATTGTTGATAGAGTTGGGAGTACTTAGCACTGTGAAAACAGCACTTTCGCAGAAAGAAATCTACTTCTCTAAGTCCGTGAAACAGTGAACAGAGAATGTATCAGTTTCTCAAGATTGGTAACACATAGAAACAAGAGAAAGTACACAGTGATTCATCTACCTAGAAAAGTTACAGAGGTTTACACAGAGAATACCAAGTATATGTACAAGAAAATAAGAGAGACTTAGAAAACTGGTAAAACCTACATTGTGGATAGAGTTGGGAGTACTTAGCACTGTGAAAACAGCACTTTCGCAGAAAGAAATCTACTGCTGTAAGACTGGGAAACAGTGAACAGAGAATGTATGAGTTTCTCAAGATTGGTAACAGATAGAAACAAGAGAAAGTACACAGTGATTCATCTACCTAGAAAAGTTACAGAGGTTTACACAGAGAATTCCAAGTATAAGTACAAGAAAATAATAGAGACTTAGAAAACTGGTAAAAACTACATTGTTGATAGAGTTGGGAGTACTTAGCACTGTGAAAACAGCACTTTCGCAGAAAGAAATCTACTTCTCTAAGACTGAGAAACAGTGAACAGAGAATGTATGAGTTTCTGCAGATTGGTAACAGATAGAAACAAGAGAAAGTACACAGTGATTCATCTACCTAGAAGAGTTACAGAGGTTTACACAGAGAATTCCAAGTATAAGTACAAGAAAATAAGAGAGACTTAGAAAACTGGTAAAACCTACATTGTTGATAGAGTTGGGAGTACTTAGCACTGTGAAAACAGCACTTTCGCCGAAAGAAATCTACTTCTCTAAGTCGGTGAAACAGTGAACAGAGAATGTATCAGTTTCTCAAGATTGGTAACAGATAGAAACAAGAGAAAGTACACAATGATTCATCTACCTAGAAAAGTTACAGAGGTTTACACAGAGAATTCCAAGTATAAGTACAAGAAAATAAGAGAGACTTAGAAAACTGGTAAAACCTACATTGTTGATAGAGTTGGGAGTACTTAGCACTGTGAAAACAGCACTTTCGCCGAAAGAAATCTACTTCTCTAAGTCCGTGAAACAGTGAACAGAGAATGTATCAGTTTCTCAAGATTGGTAACAGATAGAAACAAGAGAAAGTACACAATGATTCATCTACCTAGAAAAGTTACAGAGATTTACACAGAGAATTCCAAGTATAAGTACAAGAAAATAAGAGAGACTTAGAAAACTGGTAAAAACTACATTGTTGATAGAGTTGGGAGTACTTAGCACTGTGAAAACAGCACTTTCGCAGAAAGAAATCTACTTCTCTAAGACTGAGAAACAGTGAACAGAGAATGTATGAGTTTCTCAAGATTGGTAACAGATAGAAACAAGAGAAAGTACACAGTGATTCATCTACCTAGAAGAGTTACAGAGGTTTACACAGAGAATTCCAAGTATAAGTACAAGAAAATAAGAGAGACTTAGAAAACTGGTAAAACCTACATTGTTGATAGAGTTGGGAGTACTTAGCACTGTGAAAACAGCACTTTCGCAGAAAGAAATCTACTGCTGTAAGACTGGGAAACAGTGAACAGGGAATGTATGAGTTTCTCAAGATTGGTAACAGATAGAAACAAGAGAAAGTACACAGTGATTCATCTACCTAGAAAAGTTACAGACGTTTACACAGAGAATTCCAAGTATAAGTACAAGAAAATAAGAGAGACTTAGAAAACTGGTAAAAACTACATTGTTGATAGAGTTGGGAGTACTTAGCACTGTGAAAACAGCACTTTCGCAGAAATAAGTCTACTTCTCTAAGACTGAGAAACAGTGAACAGAGAATGTATGAGTTTCTGCAGATTGGTAACAGATAGAAACAAGAGAAAGTACACAGTGATTCATCTACCTAGAAGAGTTACAGAGGTTTACACAGAGAATTCCAAGTATAAGTACAAGAAAATAAGAGAGACTTAGAAAACTGGTAAAACCTACATTGTTGATAGAGTTGGGAGTACTTAGCACTGTGAAAACAGCACTTTCGCCGAAAGAAATCTACTTCTCTAAGTCGGTGAAACAGTGAACAGAGAATGTATCAGTTTCTCAAGATTGGTAACAGATAGAAACAAGAGAAAGTACACAATGATTCATCTACCTAGAAAAGTTACAGAGGTTTACACAGAGAATTCCAAGTATAAGTACAAGAAAATAAGAGAGACTTAGAAAACTGGTAAAAACTACATTGTTGATAGAGTTGGCAGTACTTAGCACTGTGAAAACAGCACTTTCGCAGAAAGAAATCTACTGCTGTAAGACTGGGAAACAGTGAACAGGGAATGTATGAGTTTCTCAAGATTGGTAACAGATAGAAACAAGAGAAAGTACACAGTGATTCATCTACCTAGAAAAGTTACAGACGTTTACACAGAGAATTCCAAGTATAAGTACAAGAAAATAAGAGAGACTTAGAAAACTGGTAAAAACTACGTTGTTGATAGAGTTGGGTGTACTTAGCACTGTGAAAACAGCACTTTCGCAAAAATAAGTCTACTTCTCGAAGACTGAGAAACAGTGAACAGAGAATGTATGAGTTTCTCAAGATTGGTAACAGATAGAAACAAGAGAAAGTACACAGTGATTCATCTACCTAGAAAAGTTACAGAGGTTTAAACAGAGAATTCCAAGTATAAGTACAAGAAAATAAGAGAGACTTAGAATACTGGTAAAACCTACATTGTTGATAGAGTTGGGAGTACTTAGCACTGTGAAAACAGCACTTTCGCCGAACGAAATCTACTTCTCTAAGTCCGTGAAACAGTGAACAGAGAATGTATCAGTTTCTCAAGATTGGTAACAGATAGAAGCAAGAGAAAGTACACAGTGATTCATCTACCTAGAAAAGCTACAGAGGTTTACACAGAGAATTCCAAGTATAAGTACAAGAAAATAAGAGAGACTTAGAAAACTGGTAAAACCTACATTGTGGATAGAGTTGGGAGTACTTAGCACTGTGAAAACAGCACTTTCGCAGAAAGAAATCTACTGCTGTAAGACTGGGAAACAGTGAACAGAGAATGTATGAGTTTCTCAAGATTGGTAACAGATAGAAACAAGAGAAAGTACACAGTGATTCATCTACCTAGAAAAGTTACAGAGGTTTACACAGAGAATTCCAAGTATAAGTACAAGAAAATAAGAGAGACTTAGAAAACTGGTAAAACCTACATTGTTGATAGAGTTGGGAGTACTTAGCACTGTGAAAACAGCACTTTCGCAGAAAGAAATCTACTTCTCTAAGTCCGTGAAACAGTGAACAGAGAATGTATGAGTTTCTCAAGATTGGTAACACATAGAAACAAGAGAAAGTACACAGTGATTCATCTACCTAGAAAAGTTACAGAGGTTTACACAGAGAATACCAAGTATAAGTACAAGAAAATAAGAGAGACTTAGAAAACTGGTAAAACCTACATTGTGGATAGAGTTGGGAGTACTTAGCACTGTGAAAACAGCACTTTCGCAGAAAGAAATCTACTGCTGTAAGACTGGGAAACAGTGAACAGAGAATGTATGAGTTTCTCAAGATTGGTAACAGATAGAAACAAGAGAAAGTACACAGTGATTCATCTACCTAGAAAAGTTACAGAGGTTTACACAGAGAATTCCAAGTATAAGTACAAGAAAATAAGAGAGACTTAGAAAACTGGTAAAAACTACATTGTTGATAGAGTTGGGAGTACTTAGCACTGTGAAAACAGCACTTTCGCAGAAATAAGTCTACTTCTCTAAGACTGAGAAACAGTGAACAGAGAATGTATGAGTTTCTGAAGATTGGTAACAGATAGAAACAAGAGAAAGTACACAGTGATTCATCTACCTAGAAGAGTTACAGAGGTTTACACAGAGAATTCCAAGTATAAGTACAAGAAAATAAGAGAGACTTAGAAAACTGGTAAAAACTACATTGTTGATAGAGTTGGGAGTACTTAGCACTGTGAAAACAGCACTTTCGCCGAACGAAATCTACTTCTCTAAGTCCGTGAAACAGTGAACAGAGAATGTATCAGTTTCTCAAGATTGGTAACAGATAGAAGCAAGAGAAAGTACACAGTGATTCATCTACCTAGAAAAGCTACAGAGGTTTACACAGAGAATTCCAAGTATAAGTACAAGAAAATAAGAGAGACTTAGAAAACTGGTAAAACCTACATTGTGGATAGAGTTGGGAGTACTTAGCACTGTGAAAACAGCACTTTCGCAGAAAGAAATCTACTGCTGTAAGACTGGGAAACAGTGAACAGAGAATGTATGAGTTTCTCAAGATTGGTAACAGATAGAAACAAGAGAAAGTACACAGTGATTCATCTACCTAGAAAAGTTACAGAGGTTTACACAGAGAATTCCAAGTATAAGTACAAGAAAATAAGAGAGACTTAGAAAACTGGTAAAAACTACATTGTTGATAGAGTTGGGAGTAGTTAGCACTGTGAAAACAGCACTTTCGCAGAAAGAAATCTACTTCTCTAAGACTGAGAAACAGTGAACAGAGAATGTATGAGTTTCTCAAGATTGGTAACAGATAGAAACAAGAGAAAGTACACAGTGATTCATCTACCTAGAAGAGTTACAGAGGTTTAAACAGAGAATTCCAAGTATAAGTACAAGAAAATAAGAGAGACTTAGAAAACTGGTAAAACCTACATTCTGGATAGAGTTGGGAGTACTTAGCACTGTGAAAACAGCACTTTCGCCGAAAGAAATCTACTTCTCTAAGTCCGTGAAACAGTGAACAGAGAATGTATCAGTTTCTCAAGATTGGTAACAGATAGAAACAAGAGAAAGTACACAATGATTCATCTACCTAGAAAAGTTACAGAGGTTTACACAGAGAATTCCAAGTATAAGTACAAGAAAATAAGAGAGACTTAGAAAACTGGTAAAAACTACATTGTTGATAGAGTTGGGAGTACTTAGCACTGTGAAAACAGCACTTTCGCAGAAAGAAATCTACTTCTCTAAGACTGAGAAACAGTGAACAGAGAATGTATGAGTTTCTCAAGATTGGTAACAGATAGAAACAAGAGAAAGTACACAGTGATTCATCTACCTAGAAGAGTTACAGAGGTTTACACAGAGAATTCCAAGTATAAGTACAAGAAAATAAGAGAGACTTAGAAAACTGGTAAAACCTACATTGTTGATAGAGTTGGGAGTACTTAGCACTGTGAAAACAGCACTTTCGCCGAAAGAAATCTACTTCTCTAAGTCCGTGAAACAGTGAACAGAGAATGTATCAGTTTCTCAAGATTGGTAACAGATAGAAACAAGAGAAAGTACACAATGATTCATCTACCTAGAAAAGTTACAGAAGTTTACACAGAGAATTCCAAGTATAAGTACAAGAAAATAAGAGAGACTTAGAAAACTGGTAAAAACTACATTGTTGATAGAGTTGGAAGTACTTAGCACTGTGAAAACAGCACTTTCGCAGAAAGAAATCTACTGCTGTAAGACTGGGAAACAGTGAACAGGGAATGTATGAGTTTCTCAAGATTGGTAACAGATAGAAACAAAGAAAGTACACAGTGATTCATCTACCTAGAAAAGTTACAGACGTTTACACAGAGAATTCCAAGTATAAGTACAAGAAAATAAGAGAGACTTAGAAAACTGGTAAAAACTACATTGTTGATAGAGTTGGGAGTACTTAGCACTGTGAAAACAGCACTTTCGCAGAAATAAGTCTACTTCTCTAAGACTGAGAAACAGTGAACAGAGAATGTATGAGTTTCTCAAGACTGGTAACAGATAGAAACAAGAGAAAGTACACAGTGATTCATCTACCTAGAAAAGTTACAGAGGTTTACACAGAGAATTCCAAGTATAAGTACAAGAAAATAAGAGAGACTTAGAATACTGGTAAAGCCTACATTGTTGATAGAGTTGGGAGTACTTAGCACTGTGAAAACAGCACTTTCGCAGAAATAAGTCTACTTCTCTAAGACTGAGAAACAGTGAACAGAGAATGTATGAGTTTCTCAAGATTGGTAACAGATAGAAGCAAGAGAAAGTACACAGTGATTCATCTACCTAGAAAAGTTTCAGAGGTTTACACAGAGAATTCCAAGTATAAGTACAAGAAAATAAGAGAGACTTAGAAAACTGGTAAAACCTACATTGTGGATAGAGTTGGGAGTACTTAGCACTGTGAAAACAGCACTTTCGCAGAAAGAAATCTACTGCTGTAAGACTGGGAAACAGTGAACAGAGAATGTATGAGTTTCTCAAGATTGGTAACAGATAGAAACAAGAGAAAGTACACAGTGATTCATCTACCTAGAAAAGTTACAGAGGTTTACACAGAGAATTCCAAGTATAAGTACAAGAAAATAAGAGAGACTTAGAAAACTGGTAAAAACTACATTGTTGATAGAGTTGGGAGTACTTAGCACTGTGAAAACAGCACTTTCGCAGAAAGAAATCTACTTCTCTAAGACTGAGAAACAGTGAACAGAGAATGTATGAGTTTCTCAAGATTGGTAACAGATAGAAACAA
The DNA here is from genome assembly GCA_028571685.1 of Heterohyrax brucei. Classification (NCBI taxonomy): domain Eukaryota; kingdom Metazoa; phylum Chordata; class Mammalia; order Hyracoidea; family Procaviidae; genus Heterohyrax; species Heterohyrax brucei. Next base: position 116,228,819 of record CM053150.1, on the reverse strand, counting down.
GAGAAAGTACACAGTGATTCATCTACCTAGAAGAGTTACAGAGGTTTACACAGAGAATTCCAAGTATAAGTACAAGAAAATAAGAGAGACTTAGAAAACTGGTAAAACCTACATTGTTGATAGAGTTGGGAGTACTTAGCACTGTGAAAACAGCACTTTCGCCGAAAGAAATCTACTTCTCTAAGTCCGTGAAACAGTGAACAGAGAATGTATCAGTTTCTCAAGATTGGTAACAGATAGAAACAAGAGAAAGTACACAATGATTCATCTACCTAGAAAAGTTACAGAGGTTTACACAGAGAATTCCAAGTATAAGTACAAGAAAATAAGAGAGACTTAGAAAACTGGTAAAAACTACATTGTTGATAGAGTTGGGAGTACTTAGCACTGTGAAAACAGCACTTTCGCAGAAAGAAATCTACTTCTCTAAGACTGAGAAACAGTGAACAGAGAATGTATGAGTTTCTCAAGATTGGTAACAGATAGAAACAAGAGAAAGTACACAGTGATTCATCTACCTAGAAGAGTTACAGAGGTTTACACAGAGAATTCCAAGTATAAGTACAAGAAAATAAGAGAGACTTAGAAAACTGGTAAAACCTACATTGTTGATAGAGTTGGGAGTACTTAGCACTGTGAAAACAGCACTTTCGCAGAAAGAAATCTACTGCTGTAAGACTGGGAAACAGTGAACAGGGAATGTATGAGTTTCTCAAGATTGGTAACAGATAGAAACAAGAGAAAGTACACAGTGATTCATCTACCTAGAAAAGTTACAGACGTTTATACAGAGAATTCCAGGTATAAGTACAAGAAAATAAGAGAGACTTAGAAAACTGGTAAAAACTACATTGTTGATAGAGTTGCGAGTACTTAGCACTGTGAAAACAGCACTTTCGCAGAAATAAGTCTACTTCTCTAAGACTGAGAAACAGTGAACAGAGAATGTATGAGTTTCTCAAGATTGGTAACAGATAGAAACAAGAGAAAGTACACAGTGATTCATCTACCTAGAAAAGTTACAGAGGTTTACACAGAGAATTCCAAGTATAAGTACAAGAAAATAAGAGAGACTTAGAAAACTGGTAAAACCTACATTGTTGATAGAGTTGGGAGTACTTAGCACTGTGAAAACAGCACTTTCGCAGAAAGAAATCTACTTCTCTAAGTCCGTGAAACAGTGAACAGAGAATGTATCAGTTTCTCAAGATTGGTAACACATAGAAACAAGAGAAAGTACACAGTGATTCATCTACCTAGAAAAGTTACAGAGGTTTACACACAGAATACCAAGTATAAGTACAAGAAAATAAGAGAGACTTAGAAAACTGGTAAAACCTACATTGTGGATAGAGTTGGGAGTACCTAGCACTGTGAAAACAGCACTTTCGCAGAAAGAAATCTACTGCTGTAAGACTGGGAAACAGTGAACAGAGAATGTATGAGTTTCTCAAGATTGGTAACAGATAGAAACAAGAGAAAGTACACAGTGATTCATCTACCTAGAAAAGTTACAGAGGTTTACACAGAGAATTCCAAGTATAAGTACAAGAAAATAAGAGAGACTTAGAAAACTGGTAAAAACTACATTGTTGATAGAGTTGGGAGTACTTAGCACTGTGAAAACAGCACTTTCGCAGAAAGAAATCTACTTCTCTAAGACTGAGAAACAGTGAACAGAGAATGTATAAGTTTCTCAAGATTGGTAACAGATAGAAACAAGAGAAAGTACACAGTGATTCATCTACCTAGAAGAGTTACAGAGGTTTACACAGAGAATTCCAAGTATAAGTACAAGAAAATAAGAGAGACTTAGAAAACTGGTAAAACCTACATTGTGGATAGAGTTGGGAGTACTTAGCACTGTGAAAACAGCACTTTCGCAGAAAGAAATCTACTGCTGTAAGACTGGGAAACAGTGAACAGAGAATGTATGAGTTTCTCAAGATTGGTAACAGATAGAAACAAGAGAAAGTACACAGTGATTCATCTACCTAGAAAAGTTACAGAGGTTTACACAGAGAATTCCAAGTATAAGTACAAGAAAATAAGAGAGACTTAGAAAACTGGTAAAACCTACATTGTTGATAGAGTTGGGAGTACTTAGCACTGTGAAAACAGCACTTTCGCCGAAAGAAATCTACTTCTCTAAGTCCGTGAAACAGTGAACAGAGAATGTATCAGTTTCTCAAGATTGGTAACAGATAGAAACAAGAGAAAGTACACAATGATTCATCTACCTAGAAAAGTTACAGAGATTTACACAGAGAATTCCAAGTATAAGTACAAGAAAATAAGAGAGACTTAGAAAACTGGTAAAAACTACATTGTTGATAGAGTTGGGAGTACTTAGCACTGTGAAAACAGCACTTTCGCAGAAAGAAATCTACTTCTCTAAGACTGAGAAACAGTGAACAGAGAATGTATGAGTTTCTCAAGATTGGTAACAGATAGAAACAAGAGAAAGTACACAGTGATTCATCTACCTAGAAGAGTTACAGAGGTTTACACAGAGAATTCCAAGTATAAGTACAAGAAAATAAGAGAGACTTAGAAAACTGGTAAAACCTACATTGTTGATAGAGTTGGGAGTACTTAGCACTGTGAAAACAGCACTTTCGCAGAAAGAAATCTACTGCTGTAAGACTGGGAAACAGTGAACAGGGAATGTATGAGTTTCTCAAGATTGGTAACAGATAGAAACAAGAGAAAGTACACAGTGATTCATCTACCTAGAAAAGTTACAGACGTTTACACAGAGAATTCCAAGTATAAGTACAAGAAAATAAGAGAGACTTAGAAAACTGGTAAAAACTACATTGTTGATAGAGTTGGGAGTACTTAGCACTGTGAAAACAGCACTTTCGCAGAAATAAGTCTACTTCTCTAAGACTGAGAAACAGTGAACAGAGAATGTATGAGTTTCTCAAGATTGGTAACAGATAGAAACAAGAGAAAGTACACAGTGATTCATCTACCTAGAAAAGTTACAGAGGTTTACACAGAGAATTCCAAGTATAAGTACAAGAAAATAAGAGAGACTTAGAATACTGGTAAAACCTACATTGTTGATAGAGTTGGGAGTACTTAGCACTGTGAAAACAGCACTTTCGCCGAACGAAATCTACTTCTCTAAGTCCGTGAAACAGTGAACAGAGAATGTATCAGTTTCTCAAGATTGGTAACAGATAGAAGCAAGAGAAAGTACACAGTGATTCATCTACCTAGAAAAGCTACAGAGGTTTACACAGAGAATTCCAAGTATAAGTACAAGAAAATAAGAGAGACTTAGAAAACTGGTAAAACCTACATTGTGGATAGAGTTGGGAGTACTTAGCACTGTGAAAACAGCACTTTCCCAGAAAGAAATCTACTGCTGTAAGACTGGGAAACAGTGAACAGAGAATGTATGAGTTTCTCAAGATTGGTAACAGATAGAAACAAGAGAAAGTACCCAGTGATTCATCTACCTAGAAAAGTTACAGAGGTTTACACAGAGAATTCCAAGTATAAGTACAAGAAAATAAGAGAGACTTAGAATACTGGTAAAACCTACATTGTTGATAGAGTTGGGAGTACTTAGCACTGTGAAAACAGCACTTTCGCAGAAAGAAATCTACTTCTCTAAGTCCGTGAAACAGTGAACAGAGAATGTATCAGTTTCTCAAGATTGGTAACACATAGAAACAAGAGAAAGTACACAGTGATTCATCTACCTAGAAAAGTTACAGAGGTTTACACAGAGAATACCAAGTATATGTACAAGAAAATAAGAGAGACTTAGAAAACTGGTAAAACCTACATTGTGGATAGAGTTGGGAGTACTTAGCACTGTGAAAACAGCACTTTCGCAGAAAGAAATCTACTGCTGTAAGACTGGGAAACAGTGAACAGAGAATGTATGAGTTTCTCAAGATTGGTAACAGATAGAAACAAGAGAAAGTACACAGTGATTCATCTACCTAGAAAAGTTACAGAGGTTTACACAGAGAATTCCAAGTATAAGTACAAGAAAATAATAGAGACTTAGAAAACTGGTAAAAACTACATTGTTGATAGAGTTGGGAGTACTTAGCACTGTGAAAACAGCACTTTCGCAGAAAGAAATCTACTTCTCTAAGACTGAGAAACAGTGAACAGAGAATGTATGAGTTTCTGCAGATTGGTAACAGATAGAAACAAGAGAAAGTACACAGTGATTCATCTACCTAGAAGAGTTACAGAGGTTTACACAGAGAATTCCAAGTATAAGTACAAGAAAATAAGAGAGACTTAGAAAACTGGTAAAACCTACATTGTTGATAGAGTTGGGAGTACTTAGCACTGTGAAAACAGCACTTTCGCCGAAAGAAATCTACTTCTCTAAGTCGGTGAAACAGTGAACAGAGAATGTATCAGTTTCTCAAGATTGGTAACAGATAGAAACAAGAGAAAGTACACAATGATTCATCTACCTAGAAAAGTTACAGAGGTTTACACAGAGAATTCCAAGTATAAGTACAAGAAAATAAGAGAGACTTAGAAAACTGGTAAAACCTACATTGTTGATAGAGTTGGGAGTACTTAGCACTGTGAAAACAGCACTTTCGCCGAAAGAAATCTACTTCTCTAAGTCCGTGAAACAGTGAACAGAGAATGTATCAGTTTCTCAAGATTGGTAACAGATAGAAACAAGAGAAAGTACACAATGATTCATCTACCTAGAAAAGTTACAGAGATTTACACAGAGAATTCCAAGTATAAGTACAAGAAAATAAGAGAGACTTAGAAAACTGGTAAAAACTACATTGTTGATAGAGTTGGGAGTACTTAGCACTGTGAAAACAGCACTTTCGCAGAAAGAAATCTACTTCTCTAAGACTGAGAAACAGTGAACAGAGAATGTATGAGTTTCTCAAGATTGGTAACAGATAGAAACAAGAGAAAGTACACAGTGATTCATCTACCTAGAAGAGTTACAGAGGTTTACACAGAGAATTCCAAGTATAAGTACAAGAAAATAAGAGAGACTTAGAAAACTGGTAAAACCTACATTGTTGATAGAGTTGGGAGTACTTAGCACTGTGAAAACAGCACTTTCGCAGAAAGAAATCTACTGCTGTAAGACTGGGAAACAGTGAACAGGGAATGTATGAGTTTCTCAAGATTGGTAACAGATAGAAACAAGAGAAAGTACACAGTGATTCATCTACCTAGAAAAGTTACAGACGTTTACACAGAGAATTCCAAGTATAAGTACAAGAAAATAAGAGAGACTTAGAAAACTGGTAAAAACTACATTGTTGATAGAGTTGGGAGTACTTAGCACTGTGAAAACAGCACTTTCGCAGAAATAAGTCTACTTCTCTAAGACTGAGAAACAGTGAACAGAGAATGTATGAGTTTCTCAAGATTGGTAACAGATAGAAACAAGAGAAAGTACACAGTGATTCATCTACCTAGAAAAGTTACAGAGGTTTACACAGAGAATTCCAAGTATAAGTACAAGAAAATAAGAGAGACTTAGAATACTGGTAAAACCTACATTGTTGATAGAGTTGGGAGTACTTAGCACTGTGAAAACAGCACTTTCGCCGAACGAAATCTACTTCTCTAAGTCCGTGAAACAGTGAACAGAGAATGTATCAGTTTCTCAAGATTGGTAACAGATAGAAGCAAGAGAAAGTACACAGTGATTCATCTACCTAGAAAAGCTACAGAGGTTTACACAGAGAATTCCAAGTATAAGTACAAGAAAATAAGAGAGACTTAGAAAACTGGTAAAACCTACATTGTTGATAGAGTTGGGAGTACTTAGCACTGTGAAAACAGCACTTTCGCAGAAAGAAATCTACTGCTGTAAGACTGGGAAACAGTGAACAGGGAATGTATGAGTTTCTCAAGATTGGTAACAGATAGAAACAAGAGAAAGTACACAGTGATTCATCTACCTAGAAAAGTTACAGACGTTTACACAGAGAATTCCAAGTATAAGTACAAGAAAATAAGAGAGACTTAGAAAACTGGTAAAAACTACATTGTTGATAGAGTTGGGAGTACTTAGCACTGTGAAAACAGCACTTTCGCAGAAATAAGTCTACTTCTCTAAGACTGAGAAACAGTGAACAGAGAATGTATGAGTTTCTCAAGATTGGTAACAGATAGAAACAAGAGAAAGTACACAGTGATTCATCTACCTAGAAAAGTTACAGAGGTTTACACAGAGAATTCCAAGTATAAGTACAAGAAAATAAGAGAGACTTAGAATACTGGTAAAACCTACACTGTTGATAGAGTTGGGAGTACTTAGCACTGTGAAAACAGCACTTTCGCCGAACGAAATCTACTTCTCTAAGTCCGTGAAACAGTGAACAGAGAATGTATCAGTTTCTCAAGATTGGTAACAGATAGAAGCAAGAGAAAGTACACAGTGATTCATCTACCTAGAAAAGCTACAGAGGTTTACACAGAGAATTCCAAGTATAAGTACAAGAAAATAAGAGAGACTTAGAAAACTGGTAAAACCTACATTGTGGATAGAGTTGGGAGTACTTAGCACTGTGAAAACAGCACTTTCGCAGAAAGAAATCTACTGCTGTAAGACTGGGAAACAGTGAACAGAGAATGTATGAGTTTCTCAAGATTGGTAACAGATAGAAACAAGAGAAAGTACACAGTGATTCATCTACCTAGAAGAGTTACAGAGGTTTACACAGAGAATTCCAAATATAAGTACAAGAAAATAAGAGAGACTTAGAAAACTGGTAAAAACTACATTGTTGATAGAGTTGGGAGTACTTAGCACTGTGAAAACAGCACTTTCGCCGAAAGAAATCTACTTCTCTAAGTCCGTGAAACAGTGAACAGAGAATGTATCAGTTTCTCAAGATTGGTAACAGATAGAAACAAGAGAAAGTACACAATGATTCATCTACCTAGAAAAGTTACAGAGGTTTACACAGAGAATTCCAAGTATAAGTACAAGAAAATAAGAGAGACTTAGAAAACTGGTAAAACCTACATTGTTGATAGAGTTGGGAGTACTTAGCACTGTGAAAACAGCACTTTCGCAGAAAGAAATCTACTTCTCTAAGTCCGTGAAACAGTGAACAGAGAATGTATCAGTTTCTCAAGATTGGTAACACATAGAAACAAGAGAAAGTACACAGTGATTCATCTACCTAGAAAAGTTACAGAGGTTTACACAGAGAATACCAAGTATAAGTACAAGAAAATAAGAGAGACTTAGAAAACTGGTAAAACCTACATTGTGGATAGAGTTGGGAGTACTTAGCACTGTGAAAACAGCACTTTCGCAGAAAGAAATCTACTGCTGTAAGACTGGGAAACAGTGAACAGAGAATGTATGAGTTTCTCAAGATTGGTAACAGATAGAAACAAGAGAAAGTACACAGTGATTCATCTACCTAGAAAAGTTACAGAGGTTTACACAGAGAATTCCAAGTATAAGTACAAGAAAATAATAGAGACTTAGAAAACTGGTAAAACCTACATTGTTGATAGAGTTGGGAGTACTTAGCACTGTGAAAACAGCACTTTCGCAGAAAGAAATCTACTTCTCTAAGACTGAGAAACAGTGAAGAGAGAATGTATGAGTTTCTCAAGATTGGTAACAGATAGAAACAAGAGAAAGTACACAGTGATTCATCTACCTAGAAAAGTTACAGAGGTTTACACAGAGAATTCCAAGTATAAGTACAAGAAAATAATAGAGACTTAGAAAACTGGTAAAAACTACATTGTTGATAGAGTTGGGAGTACTTAGCACTGTGAAAACAGCACTTTCGCAGAAAGAAATCTACTTCTCTAAGACTGAGAAACAGTGAACAGAGAATGTATGAGTTTCTCAAGATTGGTAACAGATAGAAACAAGAGAAAGTACACAGTGATTCATCTACCTAGAAGAGTTACAGAGGTTTACACAGAGAATTCCAAGTATAAGTACAAGAAAATAAGAGAGACTTAGAAAACTGGTAAAACCTACATTGTTGATAGAGTTGGGAGTACTTAGCACTGTGAAAACAGCACTTTCGCAGAAAGAAATCTACTGCTGTAAGACTGGGAAACAGTGAACAGGGAATGTATGAGTTTCTCAAGATTGGTAACAGATAGAAACAAGAGAAAGTACACAGTGATTCATCTACCTAGAAAAGTTACAGACGTTTACACAGAGAATTCCAAGTATAAGTACAAGAAAATAAGAGAGACTTAGAAAACTGGTAAAAACTACATTGTTGATAGAGTTGGGAGTACTTAGCACTGTGAAAACAGCACTTTCGCAGAAATAAGTCTACTTCTCTAAGACTGAGAAACAGTGAACAGAGAATGTATGAGTTTCTCAAGATTGGTAACAGATAGAAACAAGAGAAAGTACACAGTGATTCATCTACCTAGAAAAGTTACAGAGGTTTACACAGAGAATTCCAAGTATAAGTACAAGAAAATAAGAGAGACTTAGAATACTGGTAAAACCTACACTGTTGATAGAGTTGGGAGTACTTAGCACTGTGAAAACAGCACTTTCGCCGAACGAAATCTACTTCTCTAAGTCCGTGAAACAGTGAACAGAGAATGTATCAGTTTCTCAAGATTGGTAACAGATAGAAGCAAGAGAAAGTACACAGTGATTCATCTACCTAGAAAAGCTACAGAGGTTTACACAGAGAATTCCAAGTATAAGTACAAGAAAATAAGAGAGACTTAGAAAACTGGTAAAACCTACATTGTGGATAGAGTTGGGAGTACTTAGCACTGTGAAAACAGCACTTTCGCAGAAAGAAATCTACTGCTGTAAGACTGGGAAACAGTGAACAGAGAATGTATGAGTTTCTCAAGATTGGTAACAGATAGAAACAAGAGAAAGTACACAGTGATTCATCTACCTAGAAAAGTTACAGAGGTTTACACAGAGAATTCCAAGTATAAGTACAAGAAAATAAGAGAGACTTAGAAAACTGGTAAAAACTACATTGTTGATAGAGTTGGGAGTACTTAGCACTGTGAAAACAGCACTTTCGCAGAAAGAAATCTACTTCTCTAAGACTGAGAAACAGTGAACAGAGAATGTATGAGTTTCTCAAGATTGGTAACAGATAGAAACAATAGAAAGTACACAGTGATTCATCTACCTAGAAGAGTTAAAGAGGTTTACACAGAGAATTCCAAGTATAAGTACAAGAAAATAAGAGAGACTTAGAAAACTGGTAAAACCTACATTGTTGATAGAGTTGGGAGTACTTAGCACTGTGAAAACAGCACTTTCGCAGAAAGAAATCTACTTCTCTAAGTCCGTGAAACAGTGAACAGAGAATGTATCAGTTTCTCAAGATTGGTAACACATAGAAACAAGAGAAAGTACACAGTGATTCATCTACCTAGAAAAGTTACAGAGGTTTACACAGAGAATACCAAGTATAAGTACAAGAAAATAAGAGAGACTTAGAAAACTGGTAAAACCTACATTGTGGATAGAGTTGGGAGTACTTAGCACTGTGAAAACAGCACTTTCGCAGAAAGAAATCTACTGCTGTCAGACTGGGAAACAGTGAACAGAGAATGTATGAGTTTCTCAAGATTGGTAACAGATAGAAACAAGAGAAAGTACACAGTGATTCATCTACCTAGAAAAGTTACAGAGGTTTACACAGAGAATTCCAAGTATCAGTACAAGAAAATAAGAGAGACTTAGAAAACTGGTAAAAACTACATTGTTGATAGAGTTGGGAGTACTTAGCACTGTGAAAACAGCACTTTCGCAGAAATAAGTCTACTTCTCTAGGACTGAGAAACAGTGAACAGAGAATGTATGAGTTTCTCAAGATTGGTAACAGATAGAAACAAGAGAAAGTACACAGTGATTCATCTACCTAGAAAAGTTACAGAGGTTTACACAGAGAATTCCAAGTATAAGTACAAGAAAATAAGAGAGACTTAGAATACTGGTAAAACCTACATTGTTGATAGAGTTGGGAGTACTTAGCACTGTGAAAACAGCACTTTCGCCGAACGAAATCTACTTCTCTAAGTCCGTGAAACAGTGAACAGAGAATGTATCAGTTTCTCAAGATTGGTAACAGATAGAAGCAAGAGAAAGTACACAGTGATTCATCTACCTAGAAAAGTTACAGAGGTTTACACAGAGAATTCCAAGTATAAGTACAAGAAAATAAGAGAGACTTAGAAAACTGGTAAAACCTACATTGTGGATAGAGTTGGGAGTACTTAGCACTGTGAAAACAGCACTTTCGCAGAAAGAAATCTACTGCTGTAAGACTGGGAAACAGTGAACAGAGAATGTATGAGTTTCTCAAGATTGGTAACAGATAGAAACAAGAGAAAGTACACAGTGATTCATCTACCTAGAAAAGTTACAGAGGTTTACACAGAGAATTCCAAGTATAAGTACAAGAAAATAAGAGAGACTTAGAAAACTGGTAAAAACTACATTGTTGATAGAGTTGGGAGTACTTAGCACTGTGAAAACAGCACTTTCGCAGAAAGAAATCTACTTCTCTAAGACTGAGAAACAGTGAACAGAGAATGTATGAGTTTCTCAAGATTGATAACAGATAGAAACAAGAGAAAGTACACAGTGATTCATCTACCTAGAAGAGTTACAGAGGTTTACACAGAGAATTCCAAGTATAAGTACAAGAAAATAAGAGAGACTTAGAAAACTGGTAAAACCTACATTGTTGATAGAGTTGGGAGTACTTAGCACTGTGAAAACAGCACTTTCGCAGAAAGAAATCTACTGCTGTAAGACTGGGAAACAGTGAACAGAGAATGTATGAGTTTCTCAAGATTGGTAACAGATAGAAACAAGAGAAAGTACACAGTGATTCATCTACCTAGAAAAGTTACAGAGGTTTACACAGAGAATTCCAAGTATAAGTACAAGAAAATAAGAGAGACTTAGAAAACTGGTAAAAACTACATTGTTGATAGAGTTGGGAGTACTTAGCACTGTGAAAACAGCACTTTCGCAGAAAGAAATCTACTTCTCTAAGACTGAGAAACAGTGAACAGAGAATGTATGAGTTTCTCAAGATTGGTAACAGATAGAAACAATAGAAAGTACACAGTGATTCATCTACCTAGAAGAGTTACAGAGGTTTACACAGAGAATTCCAAGTATAAGTACAAGAAAATAAGAGAGACTTAGAAAACTGGTAAAACCTACATTGTTGATAGAGTTGGGAGTACTTAGCACTGTGAAAACAGCACTTTCGCAGAAAGAAATCTACTTCTCTAAGTCCGTGAAACAGTGAACAGAGAATGTATCAGTTTCTCAAGATTGGTAACACATAGAAACAAGAGAAAGTACACAGTGATTCATCTACCTAGAAAAGTTACAGAGGTTTACACAGAGAATACCAAGTATAAGTACAAGAAAATAAGAGAGACTTAGAAAACTGGTAAAACCTACATTGTGGATAGAGTTGGGAGTAGTTAGCACTGTGAAAACAGCACTTTCGCAGAAAGAAATCTACTGCTGTAAGACTGGGAAACAGTGAACAGAGAATGTATGAGTTTCTCAAGATTGGTAACAGATAGAAACAAGAGAAAGTACACAGTGCTTCATCTACCTAGAAAAGTTACAGAGGTTTACACAGAGAATTCCAAGTATAAGTATAAGAAAATAAGAGAGACTTAGAAAACTGGTAAAAACTACATTGTTGATAGAGTTGGGAGTACTTAGCACTGTGAAAACAGCACTTTCGCAGAAAGAAATCTACTTCTCTAAGACTGAGAAACAGTGAACAGAGAATATATGAGTTTCTCAAGATTGGTAACAGATAGAAACAAGAGAAAGTACACAGTGATTCATCTACCTAGAAGAGTTACAGAGGTTTACACAGAGAATTCCAAGTATAAGTACAAGAAAATAAGAGAGACTTAGAAAACTGGTAAAACCTACATTGTTGATAGAGTTGGGAGTACTTAGCACTGTGAAAACAGCACTTTCGCAGAAAGAAATCTACTGCTGTAAGACTGGGAAACAGTGAACAGGGAATGTATGAGTTTCTCAAGATTGGTAACAGATAGAAACAAGAGAAAGTACACAGTGATTCATCTACCTAGAAAAGTTACAGACGTTTACACAGAGAATTCCAAGTATAAGTACAAGAAAATAAGAGAGACTTAGAAAACTGGTAAAAACTACATTGTTGATAGAGTTGGGAGTACTTAGCACTGTGAAAACAGCACTTTCGCAGAAATAAGTCTACTTCTCTAGGACTGAGAAACAGTGAACAGAGAATGTATGAGTTTCTCAAGATTGGTAACAGATAGAAACAAGAGAAAGTACACAGTGATTCATCTACCTAGAAAAGTTACAGAGGTTTACACAGAGAATTCCAAGTATAAGTACAAGAAAATAAGAGAGACTTAGAATACTGGTAAAACCTACATTGTTGATAGAGTTGGGAGTACTTAGCACTGTGAAAACAGCACTTTCGCCGAACGAAATCTACTTCTCTAAGTCCGTGAAACAGTGAACAGAGAATGTATCAGTTTCTCAAGATTGGTAACAGATAGAAGCAAGAGAAAGTACACAGTGATTCATCTACCTAGAAAAGTTACAGAGGTTTACACAGAGAATTCCAAGTATAAGTACAAGAAAATAAGAGAGACTTAGAAAACTGGTAAAACCTACATTGTGGATAGAGTTGGGAGTACTTAGCACTGTGAAAAAAGCACTTTCGCAGAAAGAAATCTACTGCTGTAAGACTGGGAAACAGTGAACAGAGAACGTATGAGTTTCTCAAGATTGGTAACAGATAGAAACAAGAGAAAGTACACAGTCATTCATCTACCTAGAAAAGTTACAGAGGTTTACACAGAGAATTCCAAGTATAAGTACAAGAAAATAAGAGAGACTTAGAAAACGGGTAAAAACTACATTGTGGATAGAGTTGGGAGTACTTAGCACTGTGAAAACAGCACTTTCGCAGAAAGAAATCTACTTCTCTAAGACTGAGAAACAGTGAACAGAGAATGTATGAGTTTCTCAAGATTGGTAACAGATAGAAACAAGAGAAAGTACACAGTGATTCATCTACCTAGAAGAGTTACAGAGGTTTACACAGAGAATTCCAAGTATAAGTACAAGAAAATAAGAGAGACTTAGAAAACTGGTAAAACCTACATTGTGGATAGAGTTGGGAGTACTTAGCACTGTGAAAACAGCACTTTCGCAGAAAGAAATCTACTGCTGTAAGACTGGGAAACAGTGAACAGAGAATGTATGAGTTTCTCAAGATTGGTAACAGATAGAAACAAGAGAAAGTACACAGTGATTCATCTACCTAGAAGAGTTACAGAGGTTTACACAGAGAATTCCAAGTATAAGTAAAAGAAAATAAGAGAGACTTAGAAAACTGGTAAAACCTACATTGTTGATAGAGTTGGGAGTACTTAGCACTGTGAAAACAGCACTTTCGCCGAAAGAAATCTACTTCTCTAAGTCCGTGAAACAGTGAACAGAGAATGTATCAGTTTCTCAAGATTGGTAACAGATAGAAACAAGAGAAAGTACACAATGATTCATCTACCTAGAAAAGTTACAGAGGTTTACACAGAGAATTCCAAGTATAAGTACAAGAAAATAAGAGAGACTTAGAAAACTGGTAAAACCTACATTGTTGATAGAGTTGGGAGTACTTAGCACTGTGAAAACAGCCCTTTCGCAGAAAGAAATCTACTTCTCTAAGTCCGTGAAACAGTGAACAGAGAATGTATCAGTTTCTCAAGATTGGTAACACATAGAAACAAGAGAAAGTACACAGTGATTCATCTACCTAGAAAAGTTACAGAGGTTTACACAGAGAATACCAAGTATAAGTACAAGAAAATAAGAGAGACTTAGAAAACTGGTAAAACCTACATTGTGGATAGAGTTGGGAGTACTTAGCACTGTGAAAACAGCACTTTCGCAGAAAGAAATCTACTGCTGTAAGACTGGGAAACAGTGAACAGAGAATGTATGAGTTTCTCAAGATTGGTAACAGATAGAAACAAGAGAAAGTACACAGTGATTCATCTACCTAGAAAAGTTACAGAGGTTTACACAGAGAATTCCAAGTATAAGTACAAGAAAATAATAGAGACTTAGAAAACTGGTAAAAACTACATTGTTGATAGAGTTGGGAGTACTTAGCACTGTGAAAACAGCACTTTCGCAGAAAGAAATCTACTTCTCTAAGACTGAGAAACAGTGAACAGAGAATGTATGAGTTTCTCAAGATTGGTAACAGATAGAAACAAGAGAAAGTACACAGTGATTCATCTACCTAGAAGAGTTACAGAGGTTTACACAGAGAATTCCAAGTATAAGTACAAGAAAATAAGAGAGACTTAGAAAACTGGTAAAACCTACATTGTTGATAGAGTTGGGAGTACTTAGCACTGTGAAAACAGCACTTTCGCAGAAAGAAATCTACTGCTGTAAGACTGGGAAACAGTGAACAGGGAATGTATGAGTTTCTCAAGATTGGTAACAGATAGAAACAAGAGAAAGTACACAGTGATTCATCTACCTAGAAAAGTTACAGACGTTTACACAGAGAATTCCAAGTATAAGTACAAGAAAATAAGAGAGACTTAGAAAACTGGTAAAAACTACATTGTTGATAGAGTTGGGAGTACTTAGCACTGTGAAAACAGCACTTTCGCAGAAATAAGTCTACTTCTCTAAGACTGAGAAACAGTGAACAGAGAATGTATGAGTTTCTCAAGATTGGTAACAGATAGAAACAAGAGAAAGTACACAGTGATTCATCTACCTAGAAAAGTTACAGAGGTTTACACAGAGAATTCCAAGTATAAGTACAAGAAAATAAGAGAGACTTAGAATACTGGTAAAACCTACACTGTTGATAGAGTTGGGAGTACTTAGCACTGTGAAAACAGCACTTTCGCCGAACGAAATCTACTTCTCTAAGTCCGTGAAACAGTGAACAGAGAATGTATCAGTTTCTCAAGATTGGTAACAGATAGAAGCAAGAGAAAGTACACAGTGATTCATCTACCTAGAAAAGCTACAGAGGTTTACACAGAGAATTCCAAGTATAAGTACAAGAAAATAAGAGAGACTTAGAAAACTGGTAAAACCTACATTGTGGATAGAGTTGGGAGTACTTAGCACTGTGAAAACAGCACTTTCGCAGAAAGAAATCTACTGCTGTAAGACTGGGAAACAGTGAACAGAGAATGTATGAGTTTCTCAAGATTGGTAACAGATAGAAACAAGAGAAAGTACACAGTGATTCATCTACCTAGAAAAGTTACAGAGGTTTACACAGAGAATTCCAAGTATAAGTACAAGAAAATAAGAGAGACTTAGAAAACTGGTAAAAACTACATTGTTGATAGAGTTGGGAGTACTTAGCACTGTGAAAACAGCACTTTCGCAGAAAGAAATCTACTTCTCTAAGACTGAGAAACAGTGAACAGAGAATGTATGAGTTTCTCAAGATTGGTAACAGATAGAAACAATAGAAAGTACACAGTGATTCATCTACCTAGAAGAGTTACAGAGGTTTACACAGAGAATTCCAAGTATAAGTACAAGAAAATAAGAGAGACTTAGAAAACTGGTAAAACCTACATTGTTGATAGAGTTGGGAGTACTTAGCACTGTGAAAACAGCACTTTCGCAGAAAGAAATCTACTTCTCTAAGTCCGTGAAACAGTGAACAGAGAATGTATCAGTTTCTCAAGATTGGTAACACATAGAAACAAGAGAAAGTACACAGTGATTCATCTACCTAGAAAAGTTACAGAGGTTTACACAGAGAATACCAAGTATAAGTACAAGAAAATAAGAGAGACTTAGAAAACTGGTAAAACCTACATTGTGGATAGAGTTGGGAGTACTTAGCACTGTGAAAACAGCACTTTCGCAGAAAGAAATCTACTGCTGTCAGACTGGGAAACAGTGAACAGAGAATGTATGAGTTTCTCAAGATTGGTAACAGATAGAAACAAGAGAAAGTACACAGTGATTCATCTACCTAGAAAAGTTACAGAGGTTTACACAGAGAATTCCAAGTATCAGTACAAGAAAATAAGAGAGACTTAGAAAACTGGTAAAAACTACATTGTTGATAGAGTTGGGAGTACTTAGCACTGTGAAAACAGCACTTTCGCAGAAAGAAATCTACTTCTCTAAGACTGAGAAACAGTGAACAGAGAATATATGAGTTTCTCAAGATTGGTAACAGATAGAAACAAGAGAAAGTACACAGTGATTCATCTACCTAGAAGAGTTACAGAGGTTTACACAGAGAATTCCAAGTATAAGTACAAGAAAATAAGAGAGACTTAGAAAACTGGTAAAACCTACATTGTTGATAGAGTTGGGAGTACTTAGCACTGTGAAAACAGCACTTTCGCAGAAAGAAATCTACTGCTGTAAGACTGGGAAACAGTGAACAGGGAATGTATGAGTTTCTCAAGATTGGTAACAGATAGAAACAAGAGAAAGTACACAGTGATTCATCTACCTAGAAAAGTTACAGACGTTTACACAGAGAATTCCAAGTATAAGTACAAGAAAATAAGAGAGACTTAGAAAACTGGTAAAAACTACATTGTTGATAGAGTTGGGAGTACTTAGCACTGTGAAAACAGCACTTTCGCAGAAATAAGTCTACTTCTCTAGGACTGAGAAACAGTGAACAGAGAATGTATGAGTTTCTCAAGATTGGTAACAGATAGAAACAAGAGAAAGTACACAGTGATTCATCTACCTAGAAAAGTTACAGAGGTTTACACAGAGAATTCCAAGTATAAGTACAAGAAAATAAGAGAGACTTAGAATACTGGTAAAACCTACATTGTTGATAGAGTTGGGAGTACTTAGCACTGTGAAAACAGCACTTTCGCCGAACGAAATCTACTTCTCTAAGTCCGTGAAACAGTGAACAGAGAATGTATCAGTTTCTCAAGATTGGTAACAGATAGAAGCAAGAGAAAGTACACAGTGATTCATCTACCTAGAAAAGTTACAGAGGTTTACACAGAGAATTCCAAGTATAAGTACAAGAAAATAAGAGAGACTTAGAAAACTGGTAAAACCTACATTGTGGATAGAGTTGGGAGTACTTAGCACTGTGAAAACAGCACTTTCGCAGAAAGAAATCTACTGCTGTAAGACTGGGAAACAGTGAACAGAGAATGTATGAGTTTCTCAAGATTGGTAACAGATAGAAACAAGAGAAAGTACACAGTGATTCATCTACCTAGAAAAGTTACAGAGGTTTACACAGAGAATTCCAAGTATAAGTACAAGAAAATAAGAGAGACTTAGAAATCTGGTAAAAACTACATTGTTGATAGAGTTGGGAGTACTTAGCACTGTGAAAACAGCACTTTCGCAGAAAGAAATCTACTTCTCTAAGACTGAGAAACAGTGAACAGAGAATGTATGAGTTTCTCAAGATTGATAACAGATAGAAACAAGAGAAAGTACACAGTGATTCATCTACCTAGAAGAGTTACAGAGGTTTACACAGAGAATTCCAAGTATAAGTACAAGAAAATAAGAGAGACTTAGAAAACTGGTAAAACCTACATTGTTGATAGAGTTGGGAGTACTTAGCACTGTGAAAACAGCACTTTCGCAGAAAGAAATCTACTGCTGTAAGACTGGGAAACAGTGAACAGAGAATGTATGAGTTTCTCAAGATTGGTAACAGATAGAAACAAGAGAAAGTACACAGTGATTCATCTACCTAGAAAAGTTACAGAGGTTTACACAGAGAATTCCAAGTATAAGTACAAGAAAATAAGAGAGACTTAGAAAACTGGTAAAAACTACATTGTTGATAGAGTTGGGAGTACTTAGCACTGTGAAAACAGCACTTTCGCAGAAAGAAATCTACTTCTCTAAGACTGAGAAACAGTGAACAGAGAATGTATGAGTTTCTCAAGATTGGTAACAGATAGAAACAAGAGAAAGTACACAGTGATTCATCTACCTAGAAGAGTTACAGAGGTTTACACAGAGAATTCCAAGTATAAGTACAAGAAAATAAGAGAGACTTAGAAAACTGGTAAAACCTACATTGTTGATAGAGTTGGGAGTACTTAGCACTGTGAAAACAGCACTTTCGCAGAAAGAAATCTACTTCTCTAAGTCCGTGAAACAGTGAACAGAGAATGTATCAGTTTCTCAAGATTGGTAACAGATAGAAACAAGAGAAAGTACACAGTGATTCATCTACCTAGAAAAGTTACAGAGGTTTACACAGAGAATACCAAGTATAAGTACAAGAAAATAAGAGAGACTTAGAAAACTGGTAAAACCTACATTGTGGATAGAGTTGGGAGTAGTTAGCACTGTGAAAACAGCACTTTCGCAGAAAGAAATCTACTGCTGTAAGACTGGGAAACAGTGAACAGAGAATGTATGAGTTTCTCAAGATTGGTAACAGATAGAAACAAGAGAAAGTACACAGTGCTTCATCTACCTAGAAAAGTTACAGAGGTTTACACAGAGAATTCCAAGTATAAGTACAAGAAAATAAGAGAGACTTAGAAAACTGGTAAAAACTACATTGTTGATAGAGTTGGGAGTACTTAGCACTGTGAAAACAGCACTTTCGCAGAAAGAAATCTACTTCTCTAAGACTGAGAAACAGTGAACAGAGAATGTATGAGTTTCTCAAGATTGGTAACAGATAGAAACAAGAGAAAGTACACAGTGATTCATCTACCTAGAAGAGTTACAGAGGTTTACACAGAGAATTCCAAGTATAAGTACAAGAAAATAAGAGAGACTTAGAAAACTGGTAAAACCTACATTGTTGATAGAGTTGGGAGTACTTAGCACTGTGAAAACAGCACTTTCGCAGAAAGAAATCTACTGCTGTAAGACTGGGAAACAGTGAACAGGGAATGTATGAGTTTCTCAAGATTGGTAACAGATAGAAACAAGAGAAAGTACACAGTGATTCATCTACCTAGAAAAGTTACAGACGTTTACACAGAGAATTCCAAGTATAAGTACAAGAAAATAAGAGAGACTTAGAAAACTGGTAAAAACTACATTGTTGATAGAGTTGGGAGTACTTAGCACTGTGAAAACAGCACTTTCGCAGAAATAAGTCTACTTCTCTAGGACTGAGAAACAGTGAACAGAGAATGTATGAGTTTCTCAAGATTGGTAACAGATAGAAACAAGAGAAAGTACACCGTGATTCATCTACCTAGAAAAGTTACAGAGGTTTACACAGAGAATTCCAAGTATAAGTACAAGAAAATAAGAGAGACTTAGAATACTGGTAAAACCTACATTGTTGATAGAGTTGGGAGTACTTAGCACTGTGAAAACAGCACTTTCGCCGAACGAAATCTACTTCTCTAAGTCCGTGAAACAGTGAACAGAGAATGTATCAGTTTCTCAAGATTGGTAACAGATAGAAGCAAGAGAAAGTACACAGTGATTCATCTACCTAGAAAAGTTACAGAGGTTTACACAGAGAATTCCAAGTATAAGTACAAGAAAATAAGAGAGACTTAGAAAACTGGTAAAACCTACATTGTGGATAGAGTTGGGAGTACTTAGCACTGTGAAAAAAGCACTTTCGCAGAAAGAAATCTACTGCTGTAAGACTGGGAAACAGTGAACAGAGAACGTATGAGTTTCTCAAGATTGGTAACAGATAGAAACAAGAGAAAGTACACAGTGATTCATCTACCTAGAAAAGTTACAGAGGTTTACACAGAGAATTCCAAGTATAAGTACAAGAAAATAAGAGAGACTTAGAAAACGGGTAAAAACTACATTGTGGATAGAGTTGGGAGTACTTAGCACTGTGAAAACAGCACTTTCGCAGAAAGAAATCTACTTCTCTAAGACTGAGAAACAGTGAACAGAGAATGTATGAGTTTCTCAAGATTGGTAACAGATAGAAACAAGAGAAAGTACACAGTGATTCATCTACCTAGAAGAGTTACAGAGGTTTACACAGAGAATTCCAAGTATAAGTACAAGAAAATAAGAGAGACTTAGAAAACTGGTAAAACCTACATTGTGGATAGAGTTGGGAGTACTTAGCACTGTGAAAACAGCACTTTCGCAGAAAGAAATCTACTGCTGTAAGACTGGGAAACAGTGAACAGAGAATGTATGAGTTTCTCAAGATTGGTAACAGATAGAAGCAAGAGAAAGTACACAGTGATTCATCTACCTAGAAAAGTTACAGAGGTTTACACAGAGAATTCCAAGTATAAGTACAAGAAAATAAGAGAGACTTAGAAAACTGGTAAAAACTACATTGTTGATAGAGTTGGGAGTACTTAGCACTGTGAAAACAGCACTTTCGCAGAAAGAAATCTACTTCTCTAAGACTGAGAAACAGTGAACAGAGAATGTATGAGTTTCTCAAGATTGGTAACAGATAGAAACAAGAGAAACTACACAGTGATTCATCTACCGAGAAGAGTTACAGAGGTTTACACAGAGAATTCCAAGTATAAGTACAAGAAAATAAGAGAGACTTAGAAAACTGGTAAAAACTACATTGTTGATAGAGTTGGGAGTACTTAGCACTGTGAAAACAGCACTTTCGCCGAAAGAAATCTACTTCTCTAAGTCCGTGAAACAGTGAACAGAGAATGTATCAGTTTCTCAAGATTGGTAACAGATAGAAACAAGAGAAAGTACACAATGATTCATCTACCTAGAAAAGTTACAGAGGTTTACACAGAGAATTCCAAGTATAAGTACAAGAAAATAAGAGAGACTTAGAAAACTGGTAAAAACTACATTGTTGATAGAGTTGGGAGTACTTAGCACTGTGAAAACAGCACTTTCGCAGAAAGAAATCTACTTCTCTAAGACTGAGAAACAGTGAACAGAGAATGTATGAGTTTCTCAAGATTGGTAACAGATAGAAACAAGAGAAAGTACACAGTGATTCATCTACCTAGAAGAGTTACAGAGGTTTACACAGAGAATTCCAAGTATAAGTACAAGAAAATAAGAGAGACTTAGAAAACTGGTAAAAACTACATTGTTGATAGAGTTGGGAGTACTTAGCACTGTGAAAACAGCACTTTCGCCGAAAGAAATCTACTTCTCTAAGTCCGTGAAACAGTGAACAGAGAATGTATGAGTTTCTCAAGATTGGTAACAGATAGAAACAAGAGAAAGTACACAGTGATTCATCTACCTAGAAAAGTTACAGAGGTTTACACAGAGAATTCCAAGTATAAGTACAAGAAAATAAGAGAGACTTAGAAAACTGGTAAAAACTACATTGTTGATAGAGTTGGGAGTACTTAGCACTGTGAAAACAGCACTTTCGCAGAAAGAAATCTACTTCTCTAAGACTGACAAACAGTGAACAGAGAATGTATGAGTTTCTCAAGATTGGTAACAGATAGAAACAAGAGAAAGTACACAGTGATTCATCTACCTAGAAGAGTTACAGAGGTTTACACAGAGAATTCCAAGTATAAGTACAAGAAAATAAGAGAGACTTAGAAAACTGGTAAAACCTACATTGTGGATAGAGTTGGGAGTACTTAGCACTGTGAAAAAAGCACTTTCGCAGAAAGAAATCTTCTGCTGTAAGACTGGGAAACAGTGAACAGAGAACGTATGAGTTTCTCAAGATTGGTAACAGATAGAAACAAGAGAAAGTACACAGTGATTCATCTACCTAGAAAAGTTACAGAGGTTTACACAGAGAATTCCAAGTATAAGTACAAGAAAATAAGAGAGACTTAGAAAACTGGTAAAAACTACATTGTGGATAGAGTTGGGAGTACTTAGCACTGTGAAAACAGCACTTTCGCAGACAGAAATCTACTTCTCTAAGACTGAGAAACAGTGAACAGAGAATGTATGAGTTTCTCAAGATTGGTAACAGATAGAAACAAGAGAAAGTACACAGTGATTCATCTACCTAGAAGAGTTACAGAGGTTTACACAGAGAATTCCAAGTATAAGTACAAGAAAATAAGAGAGACTTAGAAAACTGGTAAAACCTACATTGTGGATAGAGTTGGGAGTACTTAGCACTGTGAAAACAGCACTTTCGCAGAAAGAAATCTACTGCTGTAAGACTGGGAAACAGTGAACAGAGAATGTATGAGTTTCTCAAGATTGGTAACAGATAGAAACAAGAGAAAGTACACAGTGATTCATCTACCTAGAAAAGTTACAGAGGTTTACACAGAGAATTCCAAGTATAAGTACAAGAAAATAAGAGAGACTTAGAAAACTGGTAAAAACTACATTGTTGATAGAGTTGGGAGTACTTAGCACTGTGAAAACAGCACTTTCGCAGAAAGAAATCTACTTCTCTAAGACTGAGAAACAGTGAACAGAGAATGTATGAGTTTCTCAAGATTGGTAACAGATAGAAACAATAGAAAGTACACAGTGATTCATCTACCTAGAAGAGTTACAGAGGTTTACACAGAGAATTCCAAGTATAAGTACAAGAAAATAAGAGAGACTTAGAAAACTGGTAAAACCTACATTGTTGATAGAGTTGGGAGTACTTAGCACTGTGAAAATAGCACTTTCGCAGAAAGAAATCTACTTCTCTAAGTCCGTGAAACAGTGAACAGAGAATGTATCAGTTTCTCAAGACTGGTAACACATAGAAACAAGAGAAAGTACACAGTGATTCATCTACCTAGAAAAGTTACAGAGGTTTACACAGAGAATACCAAGTATAAGTACAAGAAAATAAGAGAGACTTAGAAAACTGGTAAAACCTACATTGTGGATAGAGTTGGGAGTACTTAGCACTGTGAAAACAGCACTTTCGCAGAAAGAAATCTACTGCTGTAAGACTGGGAAACAGTGAACAGAGAATGTATGAGTTTCTCAAGATTGGTAACAGATAGAAACAAGAGAAAGTACACAGTGATTCATCTACCTAGAAAAGTTACAGAGGTTTACACAGAGAATTCCAAGTATAAGTACAAGAAAATAAGAGAGACTTAGAAAACTGGTAAAAACTACATTGTTGATAGAGTTGGGAGTACTTAGCACTGTGAAAACAGCACTTTCGCAGAAAGAAATCTACTTCTCTAAGACTGAGAAACAGTGAACAGAGAATGTATGAGTTTCTCAAGATTGGTAACAGATAGAAACAAGAGAAAGTACACAGTGATTCATCTACCTAGAAAAGTTACAGAGGTTTACACAGAGAATTACAAGTATAAGTACAAGAAAATAAGAGAGACTTAGAAAACTGGTAAAAAGTACATTGTTGATAGAGTTGGGAGTACTTAGCACTGTGAAAACAGCACTTTCGCCGAAAGAAATCTACTTCTCTAAGTCCGTGAAACAGTGAACAGAGAATGTATCAGTTTCTCAAGATTGGTAACAGATAGAAACAAGAGAAAGTACACAATGATTCATCTACCTAGAAAAGTTACAGAGGTTTACACAGAGAATTCCAAGTATAAGTACAAGAAAATAAGAGAGACTTAGAAAACTGGTAAAAACTACATTGTTGATAGAGTTGGGAGTACTTAGCACTGTGAAAACAGCACTTTCGCAGAAAGAAATCTACTTCTCTAAGACTGAGAAACAGTGAACAGAGAATGTATGAGTTTCTCAAGATTGGTAACAGATAGAAACAAGAGAAAGTACACAGTGATTCATCTACCTAGAAGAGTTACAGAGGTTTACACAGAGAATTCCAAGTATAAGTACAAGAAAATAAGAGAGACTTAGAAAACTGGTAAAACCTACATTGTTGATAGAGTTGGGAGTACTTAGCACTGTGAAAACAGCACTTTCGCAGAAAGAAATCTACTGCTGTAAGACTGGGAAACAGTGAACAGGGAATGTATGAGTTTCTCAAGATTGGTAACAGATAGAAACAAGAGAAAGTACACAGTGATTCATCTACCTAGAAAAGTTACAGAGGTTTACACAGAGAATTCCAAGTATAAGTACAAGAAAATAAGAGAGACTTAGAAAACTGGTAAAAACTACATTGTTGATAGAGTTGGGAGTACTTAGCACTGTGAAAACAGCACTTTCGCAGAAATAAGTCTACTTCTCTAAGACTGAGAAACAGTGAACAGAGAATGTATGAGTTTCTCAAGATTGGTAACACATAGAAACAAGAGAAAGTACACAGTGATTCATCTACCTAGAAAAGTTACAGAGGTTTACACAGAGAATTCCAAGTATAAGTACAAGAAAATAAGAGAGACTTAGAATACTGGTAAAACCTACATTGTTGATAGAGTTGGGAGTACTTAGCACTGTGAAAACAGCACTTTCGCCGAACGAAATCTACTTCTCTAAGTCCGTGAAACAGTGAACAGAGAATGTATCAGTTTCTCAAGATTGGTAACAGATAGAAGCAAGAGAAAGTACACAGTGATTCATCTACCTAGAAAAGTTACAGAGGTTTACACAGAGAATTCCAAGTATAAGTACAAGAAAATAAGAGAGACTTAGAAAACTGGTAAAACCTACATTGTGGATAGAGTTGGGAGTACTTAGCACTGTGAAAACAGCACTTTCGCAGAAAGAAATCTACTGCTGTAAGACTGGGAAACAGTGAACAGAGAACGTATGAGTTTCTCAAGATTGGTAACAGATAGAAACAAGAGAAAGTACACAGTGATTCATCTACCTAGAAAAGTTACAGAGGTTTACACAGAGAATTCCAAGTATAAGTACAAGAAAATAAGAGAGACTTAGAAAAGTGGTAAAAACTACATTGTGGATAGAGTTGGGAGTACTTAGCACTGTGAAAACAGCACTTTCGCAGAAAGAAATCTACTGCTGTAAGACTGGGAAACAGTGAACAGAGAATGTATGAGTTTCTCAAGATTGGTAACAGATAGAAACAAGAGAAAGTACACAGTGATTCATCTACCTAGAAAAGTTACAGAGGTTTACACAGAGAATTCCAAGTATAAGTACAAGAAAATAAGAGAGACTTAGAAAACTGGTAAAAACTACATTGTTGATAGAGTTGGGAGTACTTAGCACTGTGAAAACAGCACTTTCGCAGAAAGAAATCTACTTCTCTAAGACTGAGAAACAGTGAACAGAGAATGTATGAGTTTCTCAACATTGGTAACAGATAGAAACAAGAGAAAGTACACAGTGATTCATCTACCTAGAAGAGTTACAGAGGTTTACACAGAGAATTCCAAGTATAAGTACAAGAAAATAAGAGAGACTTAGAAAACTGGTAAAAACTACATTGTTGATAGAGTTGGGGGTACTTAGCACTGTGAAAACAGCACTTTCGCCGAAAGAAATCTACTTCTCTAAGTCCGTGAAACAGTGAACAGAGAATGTATCAGTTTCTCAAGATTGGTAACAGATAGAAACAAGAGAAAGTACACAATGATTCATCTACCTAGAAAAGTTACAGAGGTTTACACAGAGAATTCCAAGTATAAGTACAAGAAAATAAGAGAGACTTAGAATACTGGTAAAACCTACATTGTTGATAGAGTTGGGAGTACTTAGCACTGTGAAAACAGCACTTTCGCAGAAAGAAATCTACTTCTCTAAGTCCGTGAAACAGTGAACAGAGAATGTATCAGTTTCTCAAGATGGGTAACACATAGAAACAAGAGAAAGTACACAGTGATTCATCTACCTAGAAAAGTTACAGAGGTTTACACAGAGAATACCAAGTATAAGTACAAGAAAATAAGAGAGACTTAGAAAACTGGTAAAACCTACATTGTGGATAGAGTTGGGAGTACTTAGCACTGTGAAAACAGCACTTTCGCAGAAAGAAATCTACTGCTGTAAGACTGGGAAACAGTGAACAGAGAATGTATGAGTTTCTCAAGATTGGTAACAGATAGAAACAAGAGAAAGTACACAGTGATTCATCTACCTAGAAAAGTTACAGAGGTTTACACAGAGAATTCCAAGTATAAGTACAAGAAAATAATAGAGACTTAGAAAACTGGTAAAAACTACATTGTTGACAGAGTTGGGAGTACTTAGCACTGTGAAAACAGCACATTCGCAGAAAGAAATCTACTTCTCTAAGACTGAGAAACAGTGAACAGAGAATGTATGAGTTTCTCAAGATTGGTAACAGATAGAAACAAGAGAAAGTACACAGTGATTCATCTACCTAGAAGAGTTACAGAGGTTTACACAGAGAATTCCAAGTATAAGTACAAGAAAATAAGAGAGACTTAGAAAACTGGTAAAACCTACATTGTTGATAGAGTTGGGAGTACTTAGCACTGTGAAAACAGCACTTTCGCCGAAAGAAATCTACTTCTCTAAGTCCGTGAAACAGTGAACAGAGAATGTATCAGTTTCTCAAGATTGGTAACAGATAGAAACAAGAGAAAGTACACAGTGATTCATCTACCTAGAAAAGTTACAGAGGTTTACACAGAGAATTCCAAGTATAAGTACAAGAAAAAAAGAGAGACTTAGAAAACTGGCAAAAACTACATTGTTGATAGAGTTGGGAGTACTTAGCACTGTGAAAACAGCACTTTCGCAGAAAGAAATCTACTGCTGTAAGACTGGGAAACAGTGAACAGGGAATGTATGAGTTTCTCAAGATTGGTAACAGATAGAAACAAGAGAAAGTACACAGTGATTCATCTACCTAGAAAAGTTACAGACGTTTACACAGAGAATTCCAAGTATAAGTACAAGAAAATAAGAGAGACTTAGAAAACTGGTAAAAACTACATTGTTGATAGAGTTGGGAGTACTTAGCACTGTGAAAACAGCACTTTCGCAAAAATAAGTCTACTTCTCTAAGACTGAGAAACAGTGAACAGAGAATGTATGAGTTTCTCAAGATTGGTAACAGATAGAAACAAGAGAAAGTACACAGTGATTCATCTACCTAGAAAAGTTACAGAGGTTTACACAGAGAATTCCAAGTATAAGTACAAGAAAATAAGAGAGACTTAGAAAACTGGTAAAACCTACATTGTTGATAGAGTTGGGAGTACTTAGCACTGTGAAAACAGCACTTTCGCCGAAAGAAATCTACTTCTCTAAGTCCGTGAAACAGTGAACAGAGAATGTATCAGTTTCTCAAGATTGGTAACAGATAGAAACAAGAGAAAGTACACAGTGATTCATCTACCTAGAAAAGTTACAGAGGTTTACACAGAGAATTCCAAGTATAAGTACAAGAAAAAAAGAGAGACTTAGAAAACTGGCAAAAACTACATTGTTGATAGAGTTGGGAGTACTTAGCACTGTGAAAACAGCACTTTCGCAGAAAGAAATCTACTGCTGTAAGACTGGGAAACAGTGAACAGGGAATGTATGAGTTTCTCAAGATTGGTAACAGATAGAAACAAGAGAAAGTACACAGTGATTCATCTACCTAGAAAAGTTACAGACGTTTACACAGAGAATTCCAAGTATAAGTACAAGAAAATAAGAGAGACTTAGAAAACTGGTAAAAACTACATTGTTGATAGAGTTGGGAGTACTTAGCACTGTGAAAACAGCACTTTCGCAAAAATAAGTCTACTTCTCTAAGACTGAGAAACAGTGAACAGAGAATGTATGAGTTTCTCAAGATTGGTAACAGATAGAAACAAGAGAAAGTACACAGTGATTCATCTACCTAGAAAAGTTACAGAGGTTTACACAGAGAATTCCAAGTATAAGTACAAGAAAATAAGAGAGACTTAGAATACTGGTAAAACCTACATTGTTGATAGAGTTGGGAGTACTTAGCACTGTGAAAACAGCACTTTCGCCGAACGAAATCTACTTCTCTAAGTCCGTGAAACAGTGAACAGAGAATGTATCAGTTTCTCAAGATTGGTAACACATAGAAACAAGAGAAAGTACACAGTGATTCATCTACCTAGAAAAGTTACAGAGGTTTACACAGAGAATACCAAGTAAGTATAAGTACAAGAAAATAAGAGAGACTTAGAAAACTGGTAAAACCTACATTGTGGATAGAGTTGGGAGTACTTAGCACTGTGAAAACAGCACTTTCGCAGAAAGAAATCTACTGCTGTAAGACTGGGAAACAGTGAACAGAGAATGTATGAGTTTCTCAAGATTGGTAACAGATAGAAACAAGAGAAAGTACACAGTGATTCATCTACCTAGAAAAGTTACAGAGGTTTACACAGAGAATTCCAAGTATAAGTACAAGAAAATAATAGAGACTTAGAAAACTGGTAAAAACTACATTGTTGATAGAGTTGGGAGTACTTAGCACTGTGAAAACAGCACTTTCGCAGAAAGAAATCTACTTCTCTAAGACTGAGAAACAGTGAACAGAGAATGTATGAGTTTCTCAAGATTGGTAACAGATAGAAACAAGAGAAAGTACACAGTGATTCATCTACCTAGAAGAGTTACAGAGGTTTACACAGAGAATTCCAAGTATAAGTACAAGAAAATAAGAGAGACTTAGAAAACTGGTAAAACCTACATTGTTGATAGAGTTGGGAGTACTTAGCACTGTGAAAACAGCACTTTCGCCGAAAGAAATCTACTTCTCTAAGTCCGTGAAACAGTGAACAGAGAATGTATCAGTTTCTCAAGATTGGTAACAGATAGAAACAAGAGAAAGTACACAATGATTCATCTACCTAGAAAAGTTACAGAGGTTTACACAGAGAATTCCAAGTATAAGTACAAGAAAATAAGAGAGACTTAGAAAACTGGTAAAAACTACATTGTTGATAGAGTTGGGAGTACTTAGCACTGTGAAAACAACACTTTCGCAGAAAGAAATCTACTTCTCTAAGACTGAGAAACAGTGAACAGAGAATGTATGAGTTTCTCAAGATTGGTAACAGATAGAAACAAGAGAAAGTACACAGTGATTCATCTACCTAGAAGAGTTACAGAGGTTTACACAGAGAATTCCAAGTATAAGTACAAGAAAATAAGAGAGACTTAGAAAACTGGTAAAACCTACATTGTTGATAGAGTTGGGAGTACTTAGCACTGTGAAAACAGCACTTTCGCAGAAAGAAATCTACTGCTGTAAGACTGGGAAACAGTGAACAGGGAATGTATGAGTTTCTCAAGATTGGTAACAGATAGAAACAAGAGAAAGTACACAGTGATTCATCTACCTAGAAAAGTTACAGACGTTTACACAGAGAATTCCAAGTATAAGTACAAGAAAATAAGAGAGACTTAGAAAACTGGTAAAAACTACATTGTTGATAGAGTTGGGAGTACTTAGCACTGTGAAAACAGCACTTTCGCAGAAATAAGTCTACTTCTCTAAGACTGAGAAACAGTGAACAGAGAATGTATGAGTTTCTCAAGATTGGTAACAGATAGAAACAAGAGAAAGTACACAGTGATTCATCTACCTAGAAAAGTTACAGAGGTTTACACAGAGAATTCCAAGTATAAGTACAAGAAAATAAGAGAGACTTAGAATACTGCTAAAACCTACATTGTTGATAGAGTTGGGAGTACTTAGCACTGTGAAAACAGCACTTTCGCCGAACGAAATCTACTTCTCTAAGTCCGTGAAACAGTGAACAGAGAATGTATCAGTTTCTCAAGATTGGTAACAGATAGAAGCAAGAGAAAGTACACAGTGATTCATCTACCTAGAAAAGCTACAGAGGTTTACACAGAGAATTCCAAGTATAAGTACAAGAAAATAAGAGAGACTTAGAAAACTGGTAAAACCTACATTGTGGGTAGAGTTGGGAGTACTTAGCACTGTGAAAACAGCACTTTCGCAGAAAGAAATCTACTGCTGTAAGACTGGGAAACAGTGAACAGAGAATGTATGTGTTTCTCAAGATTGGTAACAGATAGAAACAAGAGAAAGTACACAGTGATTCATCTACCTAGAAAAGTTACAGAGGTTTACACAGAGAATTCCAAGTATAAGTACAAGAAAATAAGAGAGACTTAGAAAACTGGTAAAAACTACATTGTTGATAGAGTTGGGAGTACTTAGCACTGTGAAAACAGCACTTTCGCAGAAAGAAATCTACTTCTCTAAGACTGAGAAACAGTGAACAGAGAATGTATGAGTTTCTCAAGATTGGTAACAGATAGAAACAATAGAAAGTACACAGTGATTCATCTACCTAGAAGAGTTACAGAGGTTTACACAGAGAATTCCAAGTATAAGTACAAGAAAATAAGAGAGACTTAGAAAACTGGTAAAACCTACATTGTTGATAGAGTTGGGAGTACTTAGTACTGTGAAAACAGCACTTTCGCAGAAAGAAATCTACTTCTCTAAGTCCGTGAAACAGTGAACAGAGAATGTATCAGTTTCTCAAGATTGGTAACACATAGAAACAAGAGAAAGTACACAGTGATTCATCTACCTAGAAAAGTTACAGAGGTTTACACAGAGAATACCAAGTATAAGTACAAGAAAATAAGAGAGACTTAGAAAACTGGTAAAACCTACATTGTGGATAGAGTTGGGAGTACTTAGCACTGTGAAAACAGCACTTTCGCAGAAAGAAATCTACTGCTGTAAGACTGGGAAACAGTGAACAGAGAATGTATGAGTTTCTCAAGATTAGTAACAGATAGAACCAAGAGACAGTACACAGTGATTCATCTACCTAGAAAAGTTACAGAGGTTTACACAGAGAATTCCAAGTATAAGTACAAGAAAATAAGAGAGACTTAGAAAACTGGTAAAAACTACATTGTTGATAGAGTTGGGAGTACTTAGCACTCTGAAAACAGCACTTTCGCAGAAAGAAATCTACTTCTCTAAGACTGAGAAACAGTGAACAGAGAATGTATGAATTTCTCAAGATTGGTAACAGATAGAAACAAGAGAAAGTACACAGTGATTCATCTACCTAGAAGAGTTACAGAGGTTTACACAGAGAATTCCAAGTATAAGTACAAGAAAATAAGAGAGACTTAGAAAACTGGTAAAAACTACATTGTTGATAGAGTTGGGAGTACTTAGCACTGTGAAAACAGCACTTTCGCCGAAAGAAATCTACTTCTCTAAGTCCGTGAAACAGTGAACAGAGAATGTATCAGTTTCTCAAGATTGGTAACAGATAGAAACAAGAGAAAGTACACAATGATTCATCTACCTAGAAAAGTTACAGAGGTTTACACAGAGAATTCCAAGTATAAGTACAAGAAAATAAGAGAGACTTAGAAAACTGGTAAAACCTACATTGTTGATAGAGTTGGGAGTACTTAGCACTGTGAAAACAGCACTTTCGCAGAAAGAAATCTACTTCTCTAAGTCCGTGAAACAGTGAACAGAGAATGTATCAGTTTCTCAAGATTGGTAACACATAGAAACAAGAGAAAGTACACAGTGATTCATCTACCTAGAAAAGTTACAGAGGTTTACACAGAGAATACCAAGTATAAGTACAAGAAAATAAGAGAGACTTAGAAAACTGGTAAAACCTACATTGTGGATAGAGTTGGGAGTACTTAGCACTGTGAAAACAGCACTTTCGCAGAAAGAAATCTACTGCTGTAAGACTGGGAAACAGTGAACAGAGAATGTATGAGTTTCTCAAGATTGGTAACAGATAGAAACAAGAGAAAGTACACAGTGATTCATCTACCTAGAAAAGTTATAGAGGTTTACACAGAGAATTCCAAGTATAAGTACAAGAAAATAATAGAGACTTAGAAAACTGGTAAAAACTACATTGTTGATAGAGTTGGGAGTACTTAGCACTGTGAAAACAGCACTTTCGCAGAAAGAAATCTACTTCTCTAAGACTGAGAAACAGTGAACAGAGAATGTATGAGTTTCTCAAGATTGGTAAGAGATAGAAACAAGAGAAAGTACACAGTGATTCATCTACCTAGAAGAGTTACAGAGGTTTACACAGAGAATTCCAAGTATAAGTACAAGAAAATAAGAGAGACTTAGAAAACTGGTAAAACCTACATTGTTGATAGAGTTGGGAGTACTTAGCACTGTGAAAACAGCACTTTCGCAGAAAGAAATCTACTGCTGTAAGACTGGGAAACAGTGAACAGGGAATGTATGAGTTTCTCAAGATTGGTAACAGATAGAAACAAGAGAAAGTACACAGTGATTCATCTACCTAGAAAAGTTATAGACGTTTACACAGAGAATTCCAAGTATAAGTACAAGAAAATAAGAGAGACTTAGAAAACTGGTAAAAACTACATTGTTGATAGAGTTGGGAGTACTTAGCACTGTGAAAACAGCACTTTCGCAGAAATAAGTCTACTTCTCTAAGACTGAGAAACAGTGAACAGAGAATGTATGAGTTTCTCAAGATTGGTAACAGATAGAAACAAGAGAAAGTACACAGTGATTCATCTACCTAGAAAAGTTACAGAGGTTTACACAGAGAATTCCAAGTATAAGTACAAGAAAATAAGAGAGACTTAGAATACTGGTAAAACCTACATTGTTGATAGAGTTGGGAGTACTTAGCACTGTGAAAACAGCACTTTCGCCGAACGAAATCTACTTCTCTAAGTCCGTGAAACAGTGAACAGAAAATGTATCAGTTTCTCAAGACTGGTAACAGATAGAAGCAAGAGAAAGTACACAGTAATTCATCTACCTAGAAAAGCTACAGAGGTTTACACAGAGAATTCCAAGTATAAGTACAAGAAAATAAGAGAGACTTAGAAAACTGGTAAAACCTACATTGTGGATAGAGTTGGGAGTACTTAGCACTGTGAAAACAGCACTTTCGCAGAAAGAAATCTACTGCTGTAAGACTGGGAAACAGTGAACAGAGAATGTATGAGTTTCTCAAGATTGGTAACAGATAGAAACAAGAGAAAGTACACAGTGATTCATCTACCTAGAAAAGTTACAGAGGTTTACACAGAGAATTCCAAGTATAAGTACAAGAAAATAAGAGAGACTTAGAAAACTGGTAAAAACTAAATTGTTGATAGAGTAGGGAGTACTTAGCACTGTGAAAACAGCACTTTCGCAGAAAGAAATCTACTTCTCTAAGACTGAGAAACAGTGAACAGAGAATGTATGAGTTTCTCAAGATTGGTAACAGATAGAAACAATAGAAAGTACACAGTGATTCATCTACCTAGAAGAGTTACAGAGGTTTACACAGAGAATTCCAAGTATAAGTACAAGAAAATAAGAGAGACTTAGAAAACTGGTAAAACCTACATTGTTGATAGAGTTGGGAGTACTTAGCACTGTGAAAACAGCACTTTCGCAGAAAGAAATCTACTTCTCTAAGTCCGTGAAACAGTGAACAGAGAATGTATCAGTTTCTCAAGATTGGTAACACATAGAAACAAGAGAAAGTACACAGTGATTCATCTACCTAGAAAAGTTACAGAGGTTTACACAGAGAATACCAAGTATAAGTACAAGAAAATAAGAGAGACTTAGAAAACTGGTAAAACCTACATTGTGGATAGAGTTGGGAGTACTTAGCACTGTGAAAACAGCACTTTCGCAGAAAGAAATCTACTGCTGTAAGACTGGGAAACAGTGAACAGAGAATGTATGAGTTTCTCAAGATTGGTAACAGATAGAAACAAGAGAAAGTACACAGTGATTCATCTACCTAGAAAAGTTACAGAGGTTTACACAGAGAATTCCAAGTATAAGTACAAGAAAATAAGAGAGACTTAGAAAACTGGTAAAAACTACATTGTTGATAGAGTTGGGAGTACTTAGCACTGTGAAAACAGCACTTTCGCAGAAAGAAATCTACTTCTCTAAGACTGAGAAACAGTGAACAGAGAATATATGAGTTTCTCAAGATTGGTAACAGATAGAAACAAGAGAAAGTACACAGTGATTCATCTACCTAGAAGAGTTACAGAGGTTTACACAGAGAATTCCAAGTATAAGTACAAGAAAATAAGAGAGACTTAGAAAACTGGTAAAACCTACATTGTTGATAGAGTTGGGAGTACTTAGCACTGTGAAAACAGCACTTTCGCAGAAAGAAATCTACTGCTGTAAGACTGGGAAACAGTGAACAGGGAATGTATGAGTTTCTCAAGATTGGTAACAGATAGAAACAAGAGAAAGTACACAGTGATTCATCTACCTAGAAAAGTTACAGACGTTTACACAGAGAATTCCAAGTATAAGTACAAGAAAATAAGAGAGACTTAGAAAACTGGTAAAAACTACATAGTTGATAGAGTTGGGAGTACTTAGCACTGTGAAAACAGCACTTTCGCAGAAATAAGTCTACTTCTCTAAGACTGAGAAACAGTGAACAGAGAATGTATGAGTTTCTCAAGATTGGTAACAGATAGAAACAAGAGAAAGTACACAGTGATTCATCTACCTAGAAAAGTTACAGAGGTTTACACAGAGAATTCCAAGTATAAGTACAAGAAAATAAGAGAGACTTAGAATACTGGTAAAACCTACATTGTTGATAGAGTTGGGAGTACTTAGCACTGTGAAAACAGCACTTTCGCCGAACGAAATCTACTTCTCTAAGTCCGTGAAACAGTGAACAGAGATAGTATCAGTTTCTCAAGTTTGGTAACAGATAGAAGCAAGAGAAAGTACACAGTGATTCATCTACCTAGAAAAGTTACAGAGGTTTACACAGAGAATTCCAAGTATAAGTACAAGAAAATAAGAGAGACTTAGAAAACTGGTAAAACCTACATTGTGGATAGAGTTGGGAGTACTTAGCACTGTGAAAAAAGCACTTTCGCAGAAAGAAATCTACTGCTGTAAGACTGGGAAACAGTGAACAGAGAACGTATGAGTTTCTCAAGATTGGTAACAGATAGAAACAAGAGAAAGTACACAGTGATTCATCTACCTAGAAAAGTTACAGAGGTTTACACAGAGAATTCCAACTATAAGTACAAGAAAATAAGAGAGACTTAGAAAACTGGTAAAAACTACATTGTGGATAGAGTTGGGAGTACTTAGCACTGTGAAAACAGCACTTTCGCAAAAAGAAATCTACTTCTCTAAGACTGAGAAACAGTGAACAGAGAATGTATGAGTTTCTCAAGATTGGTAACAGATAGAAACAATAGAAAGTACACAGTGATTCATCTACCTAGAAGAGTTACAGAGGTTTACACAGAGAATTCCAAGTATAAGTACAAGAAAATAAGAGAGACTTAGAAAACTGGTAAAACCTACATTGTTGATAGAGTTGGGAGTACTTAGCACTGTGAAAACAGCACTTTCGCAGAAAGAAATCTACTTCTCTAAGTCCGTGAAACAGTGAACAGAGAATGTATCAGTTTCTCAAGATTGGTAACACATAGAAACAAGAGAAAGTACACAGTGATTCATCTACCTAGAAAAGTTACAGAGGTTTACACAGAGAATACCAAGTAGAAGTACAAGAAAATAAGAGAGACTTAGAAAACTGGTAAAACCTACATTGTTGATAGAGTTGGGAGTACTTAGCACTGTGAAAACAGCACTTTCGCAGAAGGAAATCTACTGCTGTAAGACTGGGAAACAGTGAACAGAGAATGTATGAGTTTCTCAAGATTGGTAACAGATAGAAACAAGAGAAAGTACACAGTGATTCATCTACCTAGAAAAGTTACAGAGGTTTACACAGAGAATTCCAAGTATAAGTACAAGAAAATAAGAGAGACTTAGAAAACTGGTAAAAACTACATTGTTGATAGAGTTGGGAGTACTTAGCACTGTGAAAACAGCACTTTCCCAGAAAGAAATCTACTTCTCTAAGACTGAGAAACAGTGAACAGAGAATGTATGAGTTTCTCAAGATTGGTAACAGATAGAAACAATAGAAAGTACACAGTGATTCATCTACCTAGAAGAGTTACAGAGGTTTACACAGAGAATTCCAAGTATAAGTACAAGAAAATAAGAGAGACTTAGAAAACTGGTAAAACCTACATTGTTGATAGAGTTGGGAGTACTTAGCACTGTGAAGACAGCACTTTCGCAGAAAGAAATCTACTTCTCTAAGTCCGTGAAACAGTGAACAGAGAATGTATCAGTTTCTCAAGATTGGTAACACATAGAAACAAGAGAAAGTACACAGTGATTCATCTACCTAGAAAAGTTACAGAGGTTTACACAGAGAATACCAAGTAGAAGTACAAGAAAATAAGAGAGACTTAGAAAACTGGTAAAACCTACATTGTGGATAGAGTTGGGAGTACTTAGCACTGTGAAAACAGCACTTTCGCAGAACGAAATTTACTGCTGTAAGACTGGGAAACAGTGAACAGAGAATGTATGAGTTTCTCAAGATTGGTAACAGATAGAAACAAGAGAAAGTACACAGTGATTCATCTACCTAGAAAAGTTACAGAGGTTTACACAGAGAATTCCAAGTATAAGTACAAGAAAATAAGAGAGACCTAGAAAACTGGTAAAAACTACATTGTTGATAGAGTTGGGAGTACTTAGCACTGTGAAAACAGCACTTTCGCAGAAAGAAATCTACTTCTCTAAGACTGAGAAACAGTGAACAGAGAATGTATGAGTTTCTCAAGATTGGTAACAGATAGAAACAAGAGAAAGTACACAGTGATTCATCTACCTAGAAGAGTTACAGAGGTTTACACAGAGAATTCCAAGTATAAGTACAAGAAAATAAGAGAGACTTAGAAAACTGGTAAAACCTACATTGTTGATAGAGTTGGGAGTACTTAGCACTGTGAAAACAGCACTTTCGCAGAAAGAAATCTACTGATGTAAGACTGGGAAACAGTGATCAGGGAATGTATGAGTTTCTCAAGATTGGTAACAGATAGAAACAAGAGAAAGTACACAGTGATTCATCTACCTAGAAAAGTTACAGACGTTTACACAGAGAATTCCAAGTATAAGTACAAGAAAATAAGAGAGACTTAGAAAACTGGTAAAAACTACATTGTTGATAGAGTTGGGAGTACTTAGCACTGTGAAAACAGCACTTTCGCAGAAATAAGTCTACTTCTCTAAGACTGAGAAACAGTTAACAGAGAATGTATGAGTTTCTCAAGATTGGTAACAGATAGAAACAAGAGAAAGTACTCAGTGATTCATCTACCTAGAAAAGTTACAGAGGTTTACACAGAGAATTCCAAGTATAAGTACAAGAAAATAAGAGAGACTTAGAATACTGGTAAAACCTACATTGTTGATAGAGTTGGGAGTATTTAGCACTGTGAAAACAGCACTTTCGCCGAACGAAATCTACTTCTCTAAGTCCGTGAAACAGTGAACAGAGAATGTATCAGTTTCTCAAGATTGGTAACAGATAGAAGCAAGAGAAAGTACACAGTGATTCATCTACCTAGAAAAGTTACAGAGGTTTACACAGAGAATTCCAAGTATAAGTACAAGAAAATAAGAGAGACTTAGAAAACTGGTAAAACCTACACTGTGGATAGAGTTGGGAGTACTTAGCACTGTGAAAAAAGCACTTTCGCAGAAAGAAATCTACTGCTGTAAGACTGGGAAACAGTGAACAGAGAACGTATGAGTTTCTCAAGATTGGTAACAGATAGAAACAAGAGAAAGTACACAGTGATTCATCTACCTAGAAAAGTTACAGAGGTTTACACAGAGAATTCCAAGTATAAGTACAAGAAAATAAGAGAGACTTAGAAAACTGGTAAAAACTACATTGTGGATAGAGTTGGGAGTACTTAGCACTGTGAAAACAGCACTTTCGCAGAAAGAAATCTACTTCTCTAAGACTGAGAAACAGTGAACAGAGAATGTATGAGTTTCTCAAGATTGGTAGCAGATAGAAACAAGAGAAAGTACACAGTGATTCATCTACCTAGAAGAGTTACAGAGGTTTACACAGAGAATTCCAAGTATAAGTACAAGAAAATAAGAGAGACTTAGAAAACTGGTAAAACCTACATTGTGGATAGAGTTGGGAGTACTTAGCACTGTGAAAACAGCACTTTCGCAGAAAGAAATCTACTGCTGTAAGACTGGGAAACAGTGAACAGAGAATGTATGAGTTTCTCAAGATTGGTAACAGATAGAAACAAGAGAAAGTACACAGTGATTCATCTACCTAGAAAAGTTACAGAGGTTTACACAGAGAATTCCAAGTATAAGTACAAGAAAATAAGAGAGACTTAGAAAACTGGTAAAAACTACATTGTTGATAGAGTTGGGAGTACTTAGCACTGTGAAAACAGCACTTTCGCAGAAAGAAATCTACTTCTCTAAGACTGAGAAACAGTGAACAGAGAATGTATGAGTTTCTCAAGATTGGTAACAGATAGAAACAAGAGAAAGTACACAGTGATTCATCTACCTAGAAGAGTTACAGAGGTTTACACAGAGAATTCCAAGTATAAGTACAAGAAAATAAGAGAGACTTAGAAAACTGGTAAAACCTACATTGTGGATAGAGTTGGGAGTACTTAGCACTGTGAAAACAGCACTTTCGCAGAAAGAAATCTACTGCTGTAAGACTGGGAAACAGTGAACAGAGAATGTATGAGTTTGTCAAGATTGCTAATAGATAGAAACAAGAGAAAGTACACAGTGATTCATCTACCTAGAAAAGTTACAGAGGTTTACACAGAGAATACCAAGTATAAGTACAAGAAAATAAGAGAGACTTAGAAAACTGGTAAAACCTACATTCTGGATAGAGTTGGGAGTACTTAGCACTGTGAAAACAGCACTTTCGCAGAAAGAAATCTACTGCTGTAAGACTGGGAAACAGTGAACAGAGAATGTATGAGTTTCTCAAGATTGGTAACAGATAGAAACAAGAGAAAGTACACTGTGATTCATCTACCTAGAAAAGTTACAGAGGTTTACACAGAGAATTCCAAGTATAAGTACAAGAAAATAAGAGAGACTTAGAAAACTGGTAAAAACTACATTGTTGATAGAGTTGGGAGTACTTAGCACTGTGAAAACAGCACTTTCGCAGAAAGAAATCTACTTCTCTAAGACTGAGAAACAGTGAACAGAGAATGTATGAGTTTCTCAAGATTGGTAACAGATAGAAACAATAGAAAGTACACAGTGATTCATCTACCTAGAAGAGTTACAGAGGTTTACACAGAGAATTCCAAGTATAAGTACAAGAAAATAAGAGAGACTTAGAAAACTGGTAAAACCTACATTGTTGATAGAGTTGGGAGTACTTAGCACTGTGAAAACAGCACTTTCGCAGAAAGAAATCTACTTCTCTAAGTCCGTGAAACAGTGAACAGAGAATGTAGCAGTTTCTCAAGATTGGTAACACATAGAAACAAGAGAAAGTACACAGTGATTCATCTACCTAGAAAAGTTACAGAGGTTTACACAGAGAATACCAAGTAGAAGTACAAGAAAATAAGAGAGACTTAGAAAACTGGTAAAACCTACATTGCGGATAGAGTTGGGAGTACTTAGCACTGTGAAAACAGCACTTTCGCAGAACGAAATTTACTGCTGTAAGACTGGGAAACAGTGAACAGAGAACGTATGAGTTTCTCAAGATTGGTAACAGATAGAAACAAGAGAAAGTACACAGTGATTCATCTACCTAGAAAAGTTACAGAGGTTTACACAGAGAATTCCAAGTATAAGTACAAGAAAATAAGAGAGACTTAGAAAACTGGTAAAAACTACATTGTGGATAGAGTTGGGAGTACTTAGCACTGTGAAAACAGCACTTTCGCAGAAAGAAATCTACTTCTCTAAGACTGAGAAACAGTGAACAGAGAATGTATGAGTTTCTCAAGATTGGTAGCAGATAGAAACAAGAGAAAGTACACAGTGATTCATCTACCTAGAAGAGTTACAGAGGTTTACACAGAGAATTCCAAGTATAAGTACAAGAAAATAAGAGAGACTTAGAAAACTGGTAAAACCTACATTGTGGATAGAGTTGGGAGTACTTAGCACTGTGAAAACAGCACTTTCGCAGAAAGAAATCTACTGCTGTAAGACTGGGAAACAGTGAACAGAGAATGTATGAGTTTCTCAAGATTGGTAACAGATAGAAACAAGAGAAAGTACACAGTGATTCATCTACCTAGAAAAGTTACAGAGGTTTACACAGAGAATTCCAAGTATAAGTACAAGAAAATAAGAGAGACTTAGAAAACTGGTAAAAACTACATTGTTGATAGAGTTGGGAGTACTTAGCACTGTGAAAACAGCACTTTCGCAGAAAGAAATCTACTTCTCTAAGACTGAGAAACAGTGAACAGAGAATGTATGAGTTTCTCAAGATTGGTAACAGATAGAAACAAGAGAAAGTACACAGTGATTCATCTACCTAGAAGAGTTACAGAGGTTTACACAGAGAATTCCAAGTATAAGTACAAGAAAATAAGAGAGACTTAGAAAACTGGTAAAACCTACATTGTGGATAGAGTTGGGAGTACTTAGCACTGTGAAAACAGCACTTTCGCAGAAAGAAATCTACTGCTGTAAGACTGGGAAACAGTGAACAGAGAATGTATGAGTTTGTCAAGATTGCTAATAGATAGAAACAAGAGAAAGTACACAGTGATTCATCTACCTAGAAAAGTTACAGAGGTTTACACAGAGAATACCAAGTATAAGTACAAGAAAATAAGAGAGACTTAGAAAACTGGTAAAACCTACATTCTGGATAGAGTTGGGAGTACTTAGCACTGTGAAAACAGCACTTTCGCAGAAAGAAATCTACTGCTGTAAGACTGGGAAACAGTGAACAGAGAATGTATGAGTTTCTCAAGATTGGTAACAGATAGAAACAAGAGAAAGTACACTGTGATTCATCTACCTAGAAAAGTTACAGAGGTTTACACAGAGAATTCCAAGTATAAGTACAAGAAAATAAGAGAGACTTAGAAAACTGGTAAAAACTACATTGTTGATAGAGTTGGGAGTACTTAGCACTGTGAAAACAGCACTTTCGCAGAAAGAAATCTACTTCTCTAAGACTGAGAAACAGTGAACAGAGAATGTATGAGTTTCTCAAGATTGGTAACAGATAGAAACAATAGAAAGTACACAGTGATTCATCTACCTAGAAGAGTTACAGAGGTTTACACAGAGAATTCCAAGTATAAGTACAAGAAAATAAGAGAGACTTAGAAAACTGGTAAAACCTACATTGTTGATAGAGTTGGGAGTACTTAGCACTGTGAAAACAGCACTTTCGCAGAAAGAAATCTACTTCTCTAAGTCCGTGAAACAGTGAACAGAGAATGTAGCAGTTTCTCAAGATTGGTAACACATAGAAACAAGAGAAAGTACACAGTGATTCATCTACCTAGAAAAGTTACAGAGGTTTACACAGAGAATACCAAGTAGAAGTACAAGAAAATAAGAGAGACTTAGAAAACTGGTAAAACCTACATTGCGGATAGAGTTGGGAGTACTTAGCACTGTGAAAACAGCACTTTCGCAGAACGAAATTTACTGCTGTAAGACTGGGAAACAGTGAACAGAGAATGTATGAGTTTCTCAAGATTGGTAACAGATAGAAACAAGAGAAAGTACACAGTGATTCATCTACCTAGAAAAGTTACAGAGGTTTACACAGAGAATTCCAAGTATAAGTACAAGAAAATAAGAGAGACTTAGAAAACTGGTAAAAACTACATTGTTGATAGAGTTGGGAGTACTTAGCACTGTGAAAACAGCACTTTCGCAGAAAGAAATCTACTTCTCTAAGACTGAGAAACAGTGAACAGAGAATGTATGAGTTTCTCAAGATTGGTAACAGATAGAAACAAGAGAAAGTACACAGTGATTCATCTACCTAGAAGAGTTACAGAGGTTTACACAGAGAATTCCAAGTATAAGTACAAGAAAATAAGAGAGACTTAGAAAACTGGTAAAACCTACATTGTTGATAGAGTTGGGAGTACTTAGCACTGTGAAAACAGCACTTTCGCAGAAAGAAATCTACTGCTGTAAGACTGGGAAACAGTGATCAGGGAATGTATGAGTTTCTCAAGATTGGTAACAGATAGAAACAAGAGAAAGTACACAGTGATTCATCTACCTAGAAAAGTTACAGACGTTTACACAGAGAATTCCAAGTATAAGTACAAGAAAATAAGAGAGACTTAGAAAACTGGTAAAAACTACATTGTTGATAGAGTTGGGAGTACTTAGCACTGTGAAAACAGCACTTTCGCAGAAATAAGTCTACTTCTCTAAGACTGAGAAACAGTGAACAGAGAATGTATGAGTTTCTCAAGATTGGTAACAGATAGAAACAAGAGAAAGTACACAGTGATTCATCTACCTAGAAAAGTTACAGAGGTTTACACAGAGAATTCCAAGTATAAGTACAAGAAAATAAGAGAGACTTAGAATACTGGTAAAACCTACATTGTTGATAGAGTTGGGAGTATTTAGCACTGTGAAAACAGCACTTTCGCCGAACGAAATCTACTTCTCTAAGTCCGTGAAACAGTGAACAGAGAATGTATCAGTTTCTCAAGATTGGTAACAGATAGAAGCAAGAGAAAGTACACAGTGATTCATCTACCTAGAAAAGTTACAGAGGTTTACACAGAGAATTCCAAGTATAAGTACAAGAAAATAAGAGAGACTTAGAAAACTGGTAAAACCTACACTGTGGATAGAGTTGGGAGTACTTAGCACTGTGAAAAAAGCACTTTCGCAGAAAGAAATCTACTGCTGTAAGACTGGGAAACAGTGAACAGAGAACGTATGAGTTTCTCAAGATTGGTAACAGATAGAAACAAGAGAAAGTACACAGTGATTCATCTACCTAGAAAAGTTACAGAGGTTTACACAGAGAATTCCAAGTATAAGTACAAGAAAATAAGAGAGACTTAGAAAACTGGTAAAAACTACATTGTGGATAGAGTTGGGAGTACTTAGCACTGTGAAAACAGCACTTTCGCAGAAAGAAATCTACTTCTCTAAGACTGAGAAACAGTGAACAGAGAATGTATGAGTTTCTCAAGATTGGTAACAGATAGAAACAAGAGAAAGTACACAGTGATTCATCTACCTAGAAGAGTTACAGAGGTTTACACAGAGAATTCCAAGTATAAGTACAAGAAAATAAGAGAGACTTAGAAAACTGGTAAAACCTACATTGTGGATAGAGTTGGGAGTACTTAGCACTGTGAAAACAGCACTTTCGCAGAAAGAAATCTACTGCTGTAAGACTGGGAAACAGTGAACAGAGAATGTATGAGTTTCTCAAGATTGGTAACAGATAGAAACAAGAGAAAGTACACAGTGATTCATCTACCTAGAAAAGTTACAGAGGTTTACACAGAGAATTCCAAGTATAAGTACAAGAAAATAAGAGAGACTTAGAAAACTGGTAAAAACTACATTGTTGATAGAGTTGGGAGTACTTAGCACTGTGAAAACAGCACTTTCGCAGAAAGAAATCTACTTCTCTAAGACTGAGAAACAGTGAACAGAGAATGTATGAGTTTCTCAAGATTGGTAACAGATAGAAACAAGAGAAAGTACACAGTGATTCATCTACCTAGAAGAGTTACAGAGGTTTACACAGAGAATTCCAAGTATAAGTACAAGAAAATAAGAGAGACTTAGAAAACTGGTAAAAACTACATTGTTGATAGAGTTGGGAGTACTTAGCACTGTGAAAACAGCACTTTCGCCGAAAGAAATCTACTTCTCTAAGTCCGTGAAACAGTGAACAGAGAATGTATCAGTTTCTCAAGATTGGTAACAGATAGAAACAAGAGAAAGTACACAATGATTCATCTACCTAGAAAAGTTACAGAGGTTTACACAGAGAATTCCAAGTATAAGTACAAGAAAATAAGAGAGACTTAGAAAACTGGTAAAAACTACATTGTTGATAGAGTTGGGAGTACTTAGCACTGTGAAAACAGCACTTTCGCAGAAAGAAATCTACTTCTCTAAGACTGAGAAACAGTGAACAGAGAATGTATGAGTTTCTCTAGATTGGTAACAGATAGAAACAAGAGAAAGTACACAGTGATTCATCTACCTAGAAGAGTTACAGAGGTTTACACAGAGAATTCCAAGTATAAGTACAAGAAAATAAGAGAGACTTAGAAAACTGGTAAAACCTACATTGTGGATAGAGTTGGGAGTACTTAGCACTGTGAAAAAAGCACTTTCGCAGAAAGAAATCTACTGCTGTAAGACTGGGAAACAGTGAACAGAGAACGTATGAGTTTCTCAAGATTGGTAACAGATAGAAACAAGAGAAAGTACACAGTGATTCATCTACCTAGAAAAGTTACAGAGGTTTACACAGAGAATTCCAAGTATAAGTACAAGAAAATAAGAGAGACTTAGAAAACTGGTAAAAACTACATTGTGGATAGAGTTGGGAGTACTTAGCACTGTGAAAACAGCACTTTCGCAGAAAGAAATCTACTTCTCTAAGACTGAGAAACAGTAAACAGAGAATGTATGAGTTTCTCAAGATTGGTAACAGATAGAAACAAGAGAAAGTACACAGTGATTCATCTACCTAGAAAAGTTACAGAGGTTTACACAGAGAATTCCAAGTATAAGTACAAGAAAATAAGAGAGACTTAGAAAACTGGTAAAACCTACATTGTGGATAGAGTTGGGAGTACTTAGC
The DNA here is from genome assembly GCA_028571685.1 of Heterohyrax brucei. Taxonomy (NCBI): domain Eukaryota; kingdom Metazoa; phylum Chordata; class Mammalia; order Hyracoidea; family Procaviidae; genus Heterohyrax; species Heterohyrax brucei. The sequence continues at coordinate 116,184,395 of CM053150.1, read as the reverse complement.
ACTGTGAAAACAGCACTTTTGCAGAAAGAAATCTACTGCTGTAAGACTGGGAAACAGTGAACAGAGAATGTATGAGTTTCTCAAGATTGGTAACAGATAGAAACAAGAGAAAGTACACAGTGATTCATCTACCTAGAAAAGTTACAGAGGTTTACACAGAGAATTCCAAGTATAAGTACAAGAAAATAAGAGAGACTTAGAAAACTGGTAAAAACTACATTGTTGATAGAGTTGGGAGTACTTAGCACTGTGAAAACAGCACTTTCGCAGAAAGAAATCTACTTCTCTAAGACTGAGAAACAGTGAACAGAGAATGTATGAGTTTCTCAAGATTGGTAACAGATAGAAACAAGAGAAAGTACACAGTGATTCATCTACCTAGAAGAGTTACAGAGGTTTACACAGAGAATTCCAAGTATAAGTACAAGAAAATAAGAGAGACTTAGAAAACTGGTAAAACCTACATTGTTGATAGAGTTGGGAGTACTTAGCACTGTGAAAACAGCACTTTCGCAGAAAGAAATCTACTTCTCTAAGTCCGTGAAACAGTGAACAGAGAATGTATCAGTTTCTCAAGACTGGTAACACATAGAAACAAGAGAAAGTACACAGTGATTCATCTACCTAGAAAAGTTACAGAGGTTTACACAGAGAATACCAAGTATAAGTACAAGAAAATAAGAGAGACTTAGAAAACTGGTAAAACCTACATTGTGGATAGAGTTGGGAGTACTTAGCACTGTGAAAACAGCACTTTCGCAGAAAGAAATCTACTGCTGTAAGACTGGGAAACAGTGAACAGAGAATGTATCAGTTTCTCAAGATTGGTAACAGATAGAAACAAGAGAAAGTACACAGTGATTCATCTACCTAGAAAAGTTACAGAGGTTTACACAGAGAATTCCAAGTATAAGTACAAGAAAATAAGAGAGACTTAGAAAACTGGTAAAAACTACATTGTTGATAGAGTTGGGAGTACTTAGCACTGTGAAAACAGCACTTTCGCAGAAAGAAATCTACTTCTCTAAGACTGAGAAACAGTGAACAGAGAATGTATGAGTTTCTCAAGATTGGTAACAGATAGAAACAAGAGAAAGTACACAGTGATTCATCTACCTAGAAAAGTTACAGAGGTTTACACAGAGAATTCCAAGTATAAGTACAAGAAAATAAGAGAGACTTAGAAAACTGGTAAAAACTACATTGTTGATAGAGTTGGGAGTACTTAGCACTGTGAAAACAGCACTTTCGCCGAAAGAAATCTACTTCTCTAAGTCCGTGAAACAGTGAACAGAGAATGTATCAGTTTCTCAAGATTGGTAACAGATAGAAACAAGAGAAAGTACACAATGATTCATCTACCTAGAAAAGTTACAGAGGTTTACACAGAGAATTCCAAGTATAAGTACAAGAAAATAAGAGAGACTTAGAAAACTGGTAAAAACTACATTGTTGATAGAGTTGGGAGTACTTAGCACTGTGAAAACAGCACTTTCGCAGAAAGAAATCTACTTCTCTAAGACTGAGAAACAGTGAACAGAGAATGTATGAGTTTCTCAAGATTGGTAACAGATAGAAACAAGAGAAAGTACACAGTAATTCATCTACCTAGAAGAGATACAGAGTTTTACACAGAGAATTCCAAGTATAAGTACAAGAAAATAAGAGAGACTTAGAAAACTGGTAAAACCTACATTGTTGATAGAGTTGGGAGTACTTAGCACTGTGAAAACAGCACTTTCGCAGAAAGAAATCTACTGCTGTAAGACTGGGAAACAGTGAACAGGGAATGTATGAGTTTCTCAAGATTGGTAACAGATAGAAACAAGAGAAAGTACACAGTGATTCATCTACCTAGAAAAGTTACAGACGTTTACACAGAGAATTCCAAGTATAAGTACAAGAAAATAAGAGAGACTTAGAAAACTGGTAAAAACTACATTGTTGATAGAGTTGGGAGTACTTAGCACTGTGAAAACAGCACTTTCGCAGAAATAAGTCTACTTCTCTAAGACTGAGAAACAGTGAACAGAGAATGTATGAGTTTCTCAAGATTGGTAACAGATAGAAACAAGAGAAAGTACACAGTTATTCATCTACCTAGAAAAGTTACAGAGGTTTACACAGAGAATTCCAAGTATAAGTACAAGAAAATAAGAGAGACTTAGAATACTGGTAAAACCTACATTGTTGATAGAGTTGGGAGTACTTACCACTGTGAAAACAGCACTTTCGCCGAACGAAATCTACTTCTCTAAGTCCGTGAAACAGTGAACAGAGAATGTATCAGTTTCTCAAGATTGGTAACAGATAGAAGCAAGAGAAAGTACACAGTGATTCATCTACCTAGAAAAGTTACAGAGGTTTACACAGAGAATTCCAAGTATAAGTACAAGAAAATAAGAGAGACTTAGAAAACTGGTAAAACCTACATTGTGGATAGAGTTGGGAGTACTTAGCACTGTGAAAAAAGCACTTTCGCAGAAAGAAATCTACTGCTGTAAGACTGGGAAACAGTGAACAGAGAACGTATGAGTTTCTCAAGATTGGTAACAGATAGAAACAAGAGAAAGTACACAGTGATTCATCTACCTAGAAAAGTTACAGAGGTTTACACAGAGAATTCCAAGTATAAGTACAAGAAAATAAGAGAGACTTAGAAAACTGGTAAAAACTACATTGTGGATAGAGTTGGGAGTACTTAGCACTGTGAAAACAGCACTTTCGCAGAAAGAAATCTACTTCTCTAAGACTGAGAAACAGTGAACAGAGAATGTATGAGTTTCTCAAGATTGGTAACAGATAGAAACAAGAGAAAGTACACAGTGATTCATCTACCTAGAAGAGTTACAGAGGTTTACACAGAGAATTCCAAGTATAAGTACAAGAAAATAAGAGAGACTTAGGAAACTGGTAAAACCTACATTGTTGATAGAGTTGGGAGTACTTAGCACTTTGAAAACAGCACTTTCGCCGAACGAAATCTACTTCTCTAAGTCCGTGAAACAGTGAACAGAGAATGTATCAGTTTCTCAAGATTGGTAACAGATAGAAGCAAGAGAAAGTACACAGTGATTCATCTACCTAGAAAAGTTACAGAGGTTTACACAGAGAATTCCAAGTATAAGTACAAGAAAATAAGAGAGACTTAGAAAACTGGTAAAACCTACATTGTGGATAGAGTTGGGAGTACTTAGCACTGTGAAAAAAGCACTTTCGCAGAAAGAAATCTACTGCTGTAAGACTGGGAAACAGTGAACAGAGAACGTATGAGTTTCTCAAGATTGGTAACAGATAGAAACAAGAGAAAGTACACAGTGATTCATCTACCTAGAAAAGTTACAGAGGTTTACACAGAGAATTCTAAGTATAAGTACAAGAAAATAAGAGAGACTTAGAAAACTGGTAAAAACTACATTGTGGATAGAGTTGGGAGTACTTAGCACTGTGAAAACAGCACTTTCGCAGAAAGAAATCTACTTCTCTAAGACTGAGAAACAGTGAACAGAGAATGTATGAGTTTCTCAAGATTGGTAACAGATAGAAACAAGAGAAAGTACACAGTGATTCATCTACCTAGAAGAGTTACAGAGGTTTACACAGAGAATTCCAAGTATAAGTACAAGAAAATAAGAGAGACTTAGAAAACTGGTAAAACCTACATTGTGGATAGAGTTGGGAGTACTTAGCACTGTGAAAACAGCACTTTCGCAGAACGAAATCTACTGCTGTAAGACTGGGAAACAGTGAACAGAGAATGTATGAGTTTCTCAAGATTGGTAACAGATAGAAACAAGAGAAAGTACACAGTGATTCATCTACCTAGAAAAGTTACAGAGGTTTACACAGAGAATTCCAAGTATAAGTACAAGAAAATAAGAGAGACTTAGAAAACTGGTAAAAACTACATTGTTGATAGAGTTGGGAGTACTTAGCACTGTGAAAACAGCACTTTCGCAGAAAGAAATCTACTTCTCTAAGACTGAGAAACAGTGAACAGAGAATGTATGAGTTTCTCAAGATTGGTAACAGATAGAAACAAGAGAAAGTACACAGTGATTCATCTACCTAGAAGAGTTACAGAGGTTTACACAGAGAATTCCAAGTATAAGTACAAGAAAATAAGAGAGACTTAGAAAACTGGTAAAAACTACATTGTTGATAGAGTTGGGAGTACTTAGCACTGTGAAAACAGCACTTTCGCCGAAAGAAATCTACTTCTCTAAGTCCGTGAAACAGTGAACAGAGAATGTATCAGTTTCTCAAGATTGGTAACAGATAGAAACAAGAGAAAGTACACAATGATTCATCTACCTAGAAAAGTTACAGAGGTTTACACAGAGAATTCCAAGTATAAGTACAAGAAAATAAGAGAGACTTAGAAAACTGGTAAAAACTACATTGTTGATAGAGTTGGGAGTACTTAGCACTGTGAAAACAGCACTTTCGCAGAAAGAAATCTACTTCTCTAAGACTGAGAAACAGTGAACAGAGAATGTATGAGTTTCTCAAGATTGGTAACAGATAGAAACAAGAGAAAGTACACAGTGATTCATCTACCTAGAAGAGTTACAGAGGTTTACACAGAGAATTCCAAGTATAAGTACAAGAAAATAAGAGAGACTTAGAAAACTGGTAAAACCTACATTGTTGATAGAGTTGGGAGTACTTAGCACTGTGAAAACAGCACTTTCGCAGAAAGAAATCTACTGCTGTAAGACTGGGAAACAGTGAACAGGGAATGTATGAGTTTCTCAAGATTGGTAACAGATAGAAACAAGAGAAAGTACACAGTGATTCATCTACCTAGAAAAGTTACAGACGTTTACACAGAGAATTCCAAGTATAAGTACAAGAAAATAAGAGAGACTTAGAAAACTGGTAAAAACTACATTGTTGATAGAGTTGGGAGTACTTAGCACTGTGAAAACAGCACTTTCGCAGAAATAAGTCTACTTCTCTAAGACTGAGAAACAGTGAACAGAGAATGTATGAGTTTCTCAAGATTGGTAACAGATAGAAACAAGAGAAAGTACACAGTGATTCATCTACCTAGAAAAGTTACAGAGGTTTACACAGAGAATTCCAAGTATAAGTACAAGAAAATAAGAGAGACTTAGAATACTGGTAAAACCTACATTGTTGATAGAGTTGGGAGTATTTAGCACTGTGAAAACAGCACTTTCGCCGAACGAAATCTACTTCTCTAAGTCCGTGAAACAGTGAACAGAGAATGTATCAGTTTCTCAAGATTGGTAACAGATAGAAGCAAGAGAAAGTACACAGTGATTCATCTACCTAGAAAAGTTACAGAGGTTTACACAGAGAATTCCAAGTATAAGTACAAGAAAATAAGAGAGACTTAGAAAACTGGTAAAACCTACATTGTGGATAGAGTTGGGAGTACTTAGCACTGTGAAAAAAGCACTTTCGCAGAAAGAAATCTACTGCTGTAAGACTGGGAAACAGTGAACAGAGAACGTATGAGTTTCTCAAGATTGGTAACAGATAGGAACAAGAGAAAGTACACAGTGATTCATCTACCTAGAAAAGTTACAGAGGTTTACACAGAGAATTCCAAGTATAAGTACAAGAAAATAAGAGAGACTTAGAAAACTGGTAAAAACTACATTGTGGATAGAGTTGGGAGTACTTAGCACTGTGAAAACAGCACTTTCTCAGAAAGAAATCTACTTCTCTAAGACTGAGAAACAGTGAACAGAGAATGTATGAGTTTCTCAAGATTGGTAACAGATAGAAACAAGAGAAAGTACACAGTGATTCATCTACCTAGAAGAGTTACAGAGGTTTACACAGAGAATTCCAAGTATAAGTACAAGAAAATAAGAGAGACTTAGAAAACTGGTAAAAACTACATTGTGGATAGAGTTGGGAGTACTTAGCACTGTGAAAACAGCACTTTTGCAGAAAGAAATCTACTTCTCTAAGACTGAGAAACAGTGAACAGAGAATGTATGAGTTTCTCAAGATTGGTAACAGATAGAAACAAGAGAAAGTACACAGTGATTCATCTACCTAGAAGAGTTACAGAGGTTTACACAGAGAATTCCAAGTATAAGTACAAGAAAATAAGAGAGACTTAGAAAACTGGTAAAACCTACATTGTGGATAGAGTTGGGAGTACTAGCACTGTGAAAACAGCACTTTCGCAGAAAGAAATCTACTGCTGTAAGACTGGGAAACAGTGAACAGAGAATGTATGAGTTTGTCAAGATTGCTAACAGATAGAAACAAGAGAAAGTACACAGTGATTCATCTACCTAGAAAAGTTACAGAGGTTTACACAGAGAATACCAAGTATAAGTACAAGAAAATAAGAGAGACTTAGAAAACTGGTAAAACCTACATTCTGGATAGAGTTGGGAGTACTTAGCACTGTGAAAACAGCACTTTCGCAGAAAGAAATCTACTGCTGTAAGACTGGGAAACAGTGAACAGAGAATGTATGAGTTTCTCAAGATTGGTAACAGATAGAAACAAGAGAAAGTACACTGTGATTCATCTACCTAGAAAAGTTACAGAGGTTTACACAGAGAATTCCAAGTATAAGTACAAGAAAATAAGAGAGACTTAGAAAACTGCTAAAAACTACATTGTTGATAGAGTTGGGAGTACTTAGCACTGTGAAAACAGCACTTTCGCAGAAAGAAATCTACTTCTCTAAGACTGAGAAACAGTGAACAGAGAATGTATGAGTTTCTCAAGATTGGTAACAGATAGAAACAAGAGAAAGTACACAGTGATTCATCTACCTAGAAGAGTTACAGAGGTTTACACAGAGAATTCCAAGTATAAGTACAAGAAAATAAGAGAGACTTAGAAAACTGGTAAAAACTACATTGTTGATAGAGTTGGGAGTACTTAGCACTGTGAAAACAGCACTTTCGCCGAAAGAAATCTACTTCTCTAAGTCCGTGAAACAGTGAACAGAGAATGTATCAGTTTCTCAAGATTGGTAACAGATAGAAGCAAGAGAAAGTACACAGTGATTCATCTACCTAGAAAAGTTACAGAGGTTTACACAGAGAATTCCAAGTATAAGTACAAGAAAATAAGAGAGACTTAGAAAACTGGTAAAACCTACATTGTGGATAGAGTTGGGAGTACTTAGCACTGTGAAAAAAGCACTTTCGCAGAAAGAAATCTACTGCTGTAAGACTGGGAAACAGTGAACAGAGAACGTATGAGTTTCTCAAGATTGGTAACAGATAGGAACAAGAGAAAGTACACAGTGATTCATCTACCTAGAAAAGTTACAGAGGTTTACACAGAGAATTCCAAGTATAAGTACAAGAAAATAAGAGAGACTTAGAAAACTGGTAAAAACTACATTGTGGATAGAGTTGGGAGTACTTAGCACTGTGAAAACAGCACTTTCGCAGAAAGAAATCTACTTCTCTAAGACTGAGAAACAGTGAACAGAGAATGTATGAGTTTCTCAAGATTGGTAACAGATAGAAACAGGAGAAAGTACACAGTGATTCATCTACCTAGAAGAGTTACAGAGGTTTACACAGAGAATTCCAAGTATAAGTACAAGAAAATAAGAGAGACTTAGAAAACTGGTAAAACCTACATTGTGGATAGAGTTGGGAGTACTTAGCACTGTGAAAACAGCACTTTCGCAGAAAGAAATCTACTGCTGTAAGACTGGGAAACAGTGAACAGAGAATGTATGAGTTTCTCAAGATTGGTAACAGATAGAAACAAGAGAAAGTACACAGTGATTCATCTACCTAGAAAAGTTACAGAGGTTTACACAGAGAATTCCAAGTATAAGTACAAGAAAATAAGAGAGACTTAGAAAACTGGTAAAAACTACATTGTTGATAGAGTTGGGAGTACTTAGCACTGTGAAAACAGCACTTTTGCAGAAAGAAATCTACTTCTCTAAGACTGAGAAACAGTGAACAGAGAATGTATGAGTTTCTCAAGATTGGTAACAGATAGAAACAAGAGAAAGTACACAGTGATTCATCTACCTAGAAGAGTTACAGAGGTTTACACAGAGAATTCCAAGTATAAGTACAAGAAAATAAGAGAGACTTAGAAAACTGGTAAAACCTACATTGTGGATAGAGTTGGGAGTACTAGCACTGTGAAAACAGCAGTTTCGCAGAAAGAAATCTACTGCTGTAAGACTGGGAAACAGTGAACAGAGAATGTATGAGTTTGTCAAGATTGCTAACAGATAGAAACAAGAGAAAGTACACAGTGATTCATCTACCTAGAAAAGTTACAGAGGTTTACACAGAGAATACCAAGTATAAGTACAAGAAAATAAGAGAGACTTAGAAAACTGGTAAAACCTACATTCTGGATAGAGTTGGGAGTACTTAGCACTGTGAAAACAGCACTTTCGCAGAAAGAAATCTACTGCTGTAAGACTGGGAAACAGTGAACAGAGAATGTATGAGTTTCTCAAGATTGGTAACAGATAGAAACAAGAGAAAGTACACTGTGATTCATCTACCTAGAAAAGTTACAGAGGTTTACACAGAGAATTCCAAGTATAAGTACAAGAAAATAAGAGAGACTTAGAAAACTGCTAAAAACTACATTGTTGATAGAGTTGGGAGTACTTAGCACTGTGAAAACAGCACTTTCGCAGAAAGAAATCTACTTCTCTAAGACTGAGAAACAGTGAACAGAGAATGTATGAGTTTCTCAAGATTGGTAACAGATAGAAACAAGAGAAAGTACACAGTGATTCATCTACCTAGAAGAGTTACAGAGGTTTACACAGAGAATTCCAAGTATAAGTACAAGAAAATAAGAGAGACTTAGAAAACTGGTAAAAACTACATTGTTGATAGAGTTGGGAGTACTTAGCACTGTGAAAAAAGCACTTTCGCAGAAAGAAATCTACTGCTGTAAGACTGGGAAACAGTGAACAGAGAACGTATGAGTTTCTCAAGATTGGTAACAGATAGAAACAAGAGAAAGTACACAGTGATTCATCTACCTAGAAAAGTTACAGAGGTTTACACAGAGAATTCCAAGTATAAGTACAAGAAAATAAGAGAGACGTAGAAAACTGGTAAAAACTACATTGTGGATAGAGTTGGGAGTACTTAGCACTGTGAAAACAGCACTTTCGCAGAAAGAAATCTACTTCTCTAAGACTGAGAAACAGTGAACAGAGAATGTATGAGTTTCTCAAGATTGGTAACAGATAGAAACAAGAGAAAGTACACAGTGATTCATCTACCTAGAAGAGTTACAGAGGTTTACACAGAGAATTCCAAGTATAAGTACAAGAAAATAAGAGAGACTTAGAAAACTGGTAAAAACTACATTGTTGATAGAGTTGGGAGTACTTAGCACTGTGAAAACAGCACTTTCGCCGAAAGAAATCTACTTCTCTAAGTCCGTGAAACAGTGAACAGAGAATGTATCAGTTTCTCAAGATTGGTAACAGATAGAAGCAAGAGAAAGTACACAGTGATTCATCTACCTAGAAAAGTTACAGAGGTTTACACAGAGAATTCCAAGTATAAGTACAAGAAAATAAGAGAGACTTAGAAAACTGGTAAAACCTACATTGTGGATAGAGTTGGGAGTACTTAGCACTGTGAAAAAAGCACTTTCGCAGAAAGAAATCTACTGCTGTAAGACTGGGAAACAGTGAACAGAGAACGTATGAGTTTCTCAAGATTGGTAACAGATAGGAACAAGAGAAAGTACACAGTGATTCATCTACCTAGAAAAGTTACAGAGGTTTACACAGAGAATTCCAAGTATAAGTACAAGAAAATAAGAGAGACTTAGAAAACTGGTAAAAACTACATTGTGGATAGAGTTGGGAGTACTTAGCACTGTGAAAACAGCACTTTCGCAGAAAGAAATCTACTTCTCTAAGACTGAGAAACAGTGAACAGAGAATGTATGAGTTTCTCAAGATTGGTAACAGATAGAAACAGGAGAAAGTACACAGTGATTCATCTACCTAGAAGAGTTACAGAGGTTTACACAGAGAATTCCAAGTATAAGTACAAGAAAATAAGAGAGACTTAGAAAACTGGTAAAACCTACATTGTGGATAGAGTTGGGAGTACTTAGCACTGTGAAAACAGCACTTTCGCAGAAAGAAATCTACTGCTGTAAGACTGGGAAACAGTGAACAGAGAATGTATGAGTTTCTCAAGATTGGTAACAGATAGAAACAAGAGAAAGTACACAGTGATTCATCTACCTAGAAAAGTTACAGAGGTTTACACAGAGAATTCCAAGTATAAGTACAAGAAAATAAGAGAGACTTAGAAAACTGGTAAAAACTACATTGTTGATAGAGTTGGGAGTACTTAGCACTGTGAAAACAGCACTTTTGCAGAAAGAAATCTACTTCTCTAAGACTGAGAAACAGTGAACAGAGAATGTATGAGTTTCTCAAGATTGGTAACAGATAGAAACAAGAGAAAGTACACAGTGATTCATCTACCTAGAAGAGTTACAGAGGTTTACACAGAGAATTCCAAGTATAAGTACAAGAAAATAAGAGAGACTTAGAAAACTGGTAAAACCTACATTGTGGATAGAGTTGGGAGTACTAGCACTGTGAAAACAGCAGTTTCGCAGAAAGAAATCTACTGCTGTAAGACTGGGAAACAGTGAACAGAGAATGTATGAGTTTGTCAAGATTGCTAACAGATAGAAACAAGAGAAAGTACACAGTGATTCATCTACCTAGAAAAGTTACAGAGGTTTACACAGAGAATACCAAGTATAAGTACAAGAAAATAAGAGAGACTTAGAAAACTGGTAAAACCTACATTCTGGATAGAGTTGGGAGTACTTAGCACTGTGAAAACAGCACTTTCGCAGAAAGAAATCTACTGCTGTAAGACTGGGAAACAGTGAACAGAGAATGTATGAGTTTCTCAAGATTGGTAACAGATAGAAACAAGAGAAAGTACACTGTGATTCATCTACCTAGAAAAGTTACAGAGGTTTACACAGAGAATTCCAAGTATAAGTACAAGAAAATAAGAGAGACTTAGAAAACTGCTAAAAACTACATTGTTGATAGAGTTGGGAGTACTTAGCACTGTGAAAACAGCACTTTCGCAGAAAGAAATCTACTTCTCTAAGACTGAGAAACAGTGAACAGAGAATGTATGAGTTTCTCAAGATTGGTAACAGATAGAAACAAGAGAAAGTACACAGTGATTCATCTACCTAGAAGAGTTACAGAGGTTTACACAGAGAATTCCAAGTATAAGTACAAGAAAATAAGAGAGACTTAGAAAACTGGTAAAAACTACATTGTTGATAGAGTTGGGAGTACTTAGCACTGTGAAAACAGCACTTTCGCCGAAAGAAATCTACTTCTCTAAGTCCGTGAAACAGTGAACAGAGAATGTATCAGTTTCTCAAGATTGGTAACAGATAGAAACAAGAGAAAGTACACAATGATTCATCTACCTAGAAAAGTTACAGAGGTTTACACAGAGAATTCCAAGTATAAGTACAAGAAAATAAGAGAGACTTAGAAAACTGGTAAAAACTACATTGTTGATAGAGTTGGGAGTACTTAGCACTGTGAAAACAGCACTTTCGCAGAAAGAAATCTACTTCTCTAAGACTGAGAAACAGTGAACAGAGAATGTATGAGTTTCTCAAGATTGGTAACAGATAGAAACAAGAGAAAGTACACAGTGATTCATCTACCTAGAAGAGTTACAGAGGTTTACACAGAGAATTCCAAGTATAAGTACAAGAAAATAAGAGAGACTTAGAAAACTGGTAAAACCTACATTGTGGATAGAGTTGGGAGTACTTAGCACTGTGAAAAAAGCACTTTCGCAGAAAGAAATCTACTGCTGTAAGACTGGGAAACAGTGAACAGAGAACGTATGAGTTTCTCAAGATTGGTAACAGATAGAAACAAGAGAAAGTACACAGTGATTCATCTACCTAGAAAAGTTACAGAGGTTTACACAGAGAATTCCAAGTATAAGTACAAGAAAATAAGAGAGACGTAGAAAACTGGTAAAAACTACATTGTGGATAGAGTTGGGAGTACTTAGCACTGTGAAAACAGCACTTTCGCAGAAAGAAATCTACTTCTCTAAGACTGAGAAACAGTGAACAGAGAATGTATGAGTTTCTCAAGATTGGTAACAGATAGAAACAAGAGAAAGTACACAGTGATTCATCTACCTAGAAGAGTTACAGAGGTTTACACAGAGAATTCCAAGTATAAGTACAAGAAAATAAGAGAGACTTAGAAAACTGGTAAAAACTACATTGTTGATAGAGTTGGGAGTACTTAGCACTGTGAAAACAGCACTTTCGCCGAAAGAAATCTACTTCTCTAAGTCCGTGAAACAGTGAACAGAGAATGTATCAGTTTCTCAAGATTGGTAACAGATAGAAGCAAGAGAAAGTACACAGTGATTCATCTACCTAGAAAAGTTACAGAGGTTTACACAGAGAATTCCAAGTATAAGTACAAGAAAATAAGAGAGACTTAGAAAACTGGTAAAACCTACATTGTGGATAGAGTTGGGAGTACTTAGCACTGTGAAAAAAGCACTTTCGCAGAAAGAAATCTACTGCTGTAAGACTGGGAAACAGTGAACAGAGAACGTATGAGTTTCTCAAGATTGGTAACAGATAGGAACAAGAGAAAGTACACAGTGATTCATCTACCTAGAAAAGTTACAGAGGTTTACACAGAGAATTCCAAGTATAAGTACAAGAAAATAAGAGAGACTTAGAAAACTGGTAAAAACTACATTGTGGATAGAGTTGGGAGTACTTAGCACTGTGAAAACAGCACTTTCGCAGAAAGAAATCTACTTCTCTAAGACTGAGAAACAGTGAACAGAGAATGTATGAGTTTCTCAAGATTGGTAACAGATAGAAACAGGAGAAAGTACACAGTGATTCATCTACCTAGAAGAGTTACAGAGGTTTACACAGAGAATTCCAAGTATAAGTACAAGAAAATAAGAGAGACTTAGAAAACTGGTAAAACCTACATTGTGGATAGAGTTGGGAGTACTTAGCACTGTGAAAACAGCACTTTCGCAGAAAGAAATCTACTGCTGTAAGACTGGGAAACAGTGAACAGAGAATGTATGAGTTTCTCAAGATTGGTAACAGATAGAAACAAGAGAAAGTACACAGTGATTCATCTACCTAGAAAAGTTACAGAGGTTTACACAGAGAATTCCAAGTATAAGTACAAGAAAATAAGAGAGACTTAGAAAACTGGTAAAAACTACATTGTTGATAGAGTTGGGAGTACTTAGCACTGTGAAAACAGCACTTTTGCAGAAAGAAATCTACTTCTCTAAGACTGAGAAACAGTGAACAGAGAATGTATGAGTTTCTCAAGATTGGTAACAGATAGAAACAAGAGAAAGTACACAGTGATTCATCTACCTAGAAGAGTTACAGAGGTTTACACAGAGAATTCCAAGTATAAGTACAAGAAAATAAGAGAGACTTAGAAAACTGGTAAAACCTACATTGTGGATAGAGTTGGGAGTACTAGCACTGTGAAAACAGCAGTTTCGCAGAAAGAAATCTACTGCTGTAAGACTGGGAAACAGTGAACAGAGAATGTATGAGTTTGTCAAGATTGCTAACAGATAGAAACAAGAGAAAGTACACAGTGATTCATCTACCTAGAAAAGTTACAGAGGTTTACACAGAGAATACCAAGTATAAGTACAAGAAAATAAGAGAGACTTAGAAAACTGGTAAAACCTACATTCTGGATAGAGTTGGGAGTACTTAGCACTGTGAAAACAGCACTTTCGCAGAAAGAAATCTACTGCTGTAAGACTGGGAAACAGTGAACAGAGAATGTATGAGTTTCTCAAGATTGGTAACAGATAGAAACAAGAGAAAGTACACTGTGATTCATCTACCTAGAAAAGTTACAGAGGTTTACACAGAGAATTCCAAGTATAAGTACAAGAAAATAAGAGAGACTTAGAAAACTGCTAAAAACTACATTGTTGATAGAGTTGGGAGTACTTAGCACTGTGAAAACAGCACTTTCGCAGAAAGAAATCTACTTCTCTAAGACTGAGAAACAGTGAACAGAGAATGTATGAGTTTCTCAAGATTGGTAACAGATAGAAACAAGAGAAAGTACACAGTGATTCATCTACCTAGAAGAGTTACAGAGGTTTACACAGAGAATTCCAAGTATAAGTACAAGAAAATAAGAGAGACTTAGAAAACTGGTAAAAACTACATTGTTGATAGAGTTGGGAGTACTTAGCACTGTGAAAACAGCACTTTCGCCGAAAGAAATCTACTTCTCTAAGTCCGTGAAACAGTGAACAGAGAATGTATCAGTTTCTCAAGATTGGTAACAGATAGAAACAAGAGAAAGTACACAATGATTCATCTACCTAGAAAAGTTACAGAGGTTTACACAGAGAATTCCAAGTATAAGTACAAGAAAATAAGAGAGACTTAGAAAACTGGTAAAAACTACATTGTTGATAGAGTTGGGAGTACTTAGCACTGTGAAAACAGCACTTTCGCAGAAAGAAATCTACTTCTCTAAGACTGAGAAACAGTGAACAGAGAATGTATGAGTTTCTCAAGATTGGTAACAGATAGAAACAAGAGAAAGTACACAGTGATTCATCTACCTAGAAGAGTTACAGAGGTTTACACAGAGAATTCCAAGTATAAGTACAAGAAAATAAGAGAGACTTAGAAAACTGGTAAAACCTACATTGTGGATAGAGTTGGGAGTACTTAGCACTGTGAAAAAAGCACTTTCGCAGAAAGAAATCTACTGCTGTAAGACTGGGAAACAGTGAACAGAGAACGTATGAGTTTCTCAAGATTGGTAACAGATAGAAACAAGAGAAAGTACACAGTGATTCATCTACCTAGAAAAGTTACAGAGGTTTACACAGAGAATTCCAAGTATAAGTACAAGAAAATAAGAGAGACGTAGAAAACTGGTAAAAACTACATTGTGGATAGAGTTGGGAGTACTTAGCACTGTGAAAACAGCACTTTCGCAGAAAGAAATCTACTTCTCTAAGACTGAGAAACAGTGAACAGAGAATGTATGAGTTTCTCAAGATTGGTAACAGATAGAAACAAGAGAAAGTACACAGTGATTCATCTACCTAGAAAAGTTACAGAGGTTTACACAGAGAATTCCAAGTATAAGTACAAGAAAATAAGAGAGACTTAGAAAACTGGTAAAACCTACATTGTGGATAGAGTTGGGAGTACTTAGCACTGTGAAAACAGCACTTTCGCAGAAAGAAATCTACTGCTGTAAGACTGGGAAACAGTGAACAGAGAATGTATGAGTTTCTCAAGATTGGTAACAGATAGAAACAAGAGAAAGTACACAGTGATTCATCTACCTAGAAGAGTTACAGAGGTTTACACAGAGAATTCCAAGTATAAGTACAAGAAAATAAGAGAGACTTAGAAAACTGGTAAAACCTACATTGTGGATAGAGTTGGGAGTACTTAGCACTGTGAAAACAGCACTTTCGCAGAAAGAAATCTACTGCTGTAAGACTGGGAAACAGTGAACAGAGAATGTATGAGTTTCTTAAGATTGGTAACAGATAGAAACAAGAGAAAGTACACAGTGATTCATCTACCTAGAAAAGTTACAGAGGTTTACACAGAGAATTCCAAGTATAAGTACAAGAAAATAAGAGAGACTTAGAAAACTGGTAAAAACTACATTGTTGATAGAGTTGGGAGTACTTAGCACTGTGAAAACAGCACTTTTGCAGAAAGAAATCTACTTCTCTAAGACTGAGAAACAGTGAACAGAGAATGTATGAGTTTCTCAAGATTGGTAACAGATAGAAACAAGAGAAAGTACACAGTGATTCATCTACCTAGAAGAGTTACAGAGGTTTACACAGAGAATTCCAAGTATAAGTACAAGAAAATAAGAGAGACTTAGAAAACTGGTAAAACCTACATTGTGGATAGAGTTGGGAGTACTTAGCACTGTGAAAACAGCACTTTCGCAGAAAGAAATCTACTGCTGTAAGACTGGGAAACAGTGAACAGAGAATGTATGAGTTTGTCAAGATTGCTAACAGATAGAAACAAGAGAAAGTACACAGTGATTCATCTACCTAGAAAAGTTACAGAGGTTTACACAGAGAATACCAAGTATAAGTACAAGAAAATAAGAGAGACTTAGAAAACTGGTAAAACCTACATTCTGGATAGAGTTTGGAGTACTTAGCACTGTGAAAACAGCACTTTCGCAGAAAGAAATCTACTGCTGTAAGACTGGGAAACAGTGAACAGAGAATGTATGAGTTTCTCAAGATTGGTAACAGATAGAAACAAGAGAAAGTACACAGTGATTCATCTACCTAGAAAAGTTACAGAGGTTTACACAGAGAATTCCAAGTATAAGTACAAGAAAATAAGAGAGACTTAGAAAACTGGTAAAAACTACATTGTTGATAGAGTTGGGAGTACTTAGCACTGTGAAAACAGCACTTTCGCAGAAAGAAATCTACTTCTCTAAGACTGAGAAACAGTGAACAGAGAATGTATGAGTTTCTCAAGATTGGTAACAGATAGAAACAATAGAAAGTACACAGTGATTCATCTACCTAGAAGAGTTACAGAGGTTTACACAGAGAATTCCAAGTATAAGTACAAGAAAATAAGAGAGACTTAGAAAACTGGTAAAACCTACATTGTTGATAGAGTTGGGAGTACTTAGCACTGTGAAAACAGCACTTTCGCAGAAAGAAATCTACTTCTCTAAGTCCGTGAAACAGTGAACAGAGAATGTATCAGTTTCTCAAGACTGGTAACACATAGAAACAAGAGAAAGTACACAGTGATTCATCTACCTAGAAAAGTTACAGAGGTTTACACAGAGAATACCAAGTATAAGTACAAGAAAATAAGAGAGACTTAGAAAACTGGTAAAACCTACATTGTGGATAGAGTTGGGAGTACTTAGCACTGTGAAAACAGCACTTTCGCAGAAAGAAATCTACTGCTGTAAGACTGGGAAACAGTGAACAGAGAATGTATGAGTTTCTCAAGATTGGTAACAGATAGAAACAAGAGAAAGTACACAGTGATTCATCTACCTAGAAAAGTTACAGAGGTTTACACAGAGAATTCCAAGTATAAGTACAAGAAAATAAGAGAGACTTAGAAAACTGGTAAAAACTACATTGTTGATAGAGTTGGGAGTACTTAGCACTGTGAAAACAGCACTTTCGCAGAAAGAAATCTACTTCTCTAAGACTGAGAAACAGTGAACAGAGAATGTATGAGTTTCTCAAGATTGGTAACAGATAGAAACAAGAGAAAGTACACAGTGATTCATCTACCTAGAAAAGTTACAGAGGTTTACACAGGGAATTCCAAGTATAAGTACAAGAAAATAAGAGAGACTTAGAAAACTGGTAAAAACTACATTGTTGATAGAGTTGGGAGTACTTAGCACTGTGAAAACAGCACTTTCGCAGAAAGAAATCTACTTCTCTAAGTCCGTGAAACAGTGAACAGAGAATGTATCAGTTTCTCAAGATTGGTAACAGATAGAAACAAGAGAAAGTACACAATGATTCATCTACCTAGAAAAGTTACAGAGGTTTACACAGAGAATTCCAAGTATAAGTACAAGAAAATAAGAGAGACTTAGAAAACTGGTAAAACCTACATTGTGGATAGAGTTGGGAGTACTTAGCACTGTGAAAACAGCACTTTCGCAGAAAGAAATCTACTGCTGTAAGACTGGGAAACAGTGAACAGAGAATGTATGAGTTTCTTAAGATTGGTAACAGATAGAAACAAGAGAAAGTACACAGTGATTCATCTACCTAGAAAAGTTACAGAGGTTTACACAGAGAATTCCAAGTATAAGTACAAGAAAATAAGAGAGACTTAGAAAACTGGTAAAAACTACATTGTTGATAGAGTTGGGAGTACTTAGCACTGTGAAAACAGCACTTTTGCAGAAAGAAATCTACTTCTCTAAGACTGAGAAACAGTGAACAGAGAATGTATGAGTTTCTCAAGATTGGTAACAGATAGAAACAAGAGAAAGTACACAGTGATTCATCTACCTAGAAGAGTTACAGAGGTTTACACAGAGAATTCCAAGTATAAGTACAAGAAAATAAGAGAGACTTAGAAAACTGGTAAAACCTACATTGTGGATAGAGTTGGGAGTACTTAGCACTGTGAAAACAGCACTTTCGCAGAAAGAAATCTACTGCTGTAAGACTGGGAAACAGTGAACAGAGAATGTATGAGTTTGTCAAGATTGCTAACAGATAGAAACAAGAGAAAGTACACAGTGATTCATCTACCTAGAAAAGTTACAGAGGTTTACACAGAGAATACCAAGTATAAGTACAAGAAAATAAGAGAGACTTAGAAAACTGGTAAAACCTACATTCTGGATAGAGTTTGGAGTACTTAGCACTGTGAAAACAGCACTTTCGCAGAAAGAAATCTACTGCTGTAAGACTGGGAAACAGTGAACAGAGAATGTATGAGTTTCTCAAGATTGGTAACAGATAGAAACAAGAGAAAGTACACAGTGATTCATCTACCTAGAAAAGTTACAGAGGTTTACACAGAGAATTCCAAGTATAAGTACAAGAAAATAAGAGAGACTTAGAAAACTGGTAAAAACTACATTGTTGATAGAGTTGGGAGTACTTAGCACTGTGAAAACAGCACTTTCGCAGAAAGAAATCTACTTCTCTAAGACTGAGAAACAGTGAACAGAGAATGTATGAGTTTCTCAAGATTGGTAACAGATAGAAACAATAGAAAGTACACAGTGATTCATCTACCTAGAAGAGTTACAGAGGTTTACACAGAGAATTCCAAGTATAAGTACAAGAAAATAAGAGAGACTTAGAAAACTGGTAAAACCTACATTGTGGATAGAGTTGGGAGTACTTAGCACTGTGAAAACAGCACTTTCGCAGAAAGAAATCTACTGCTGTAAGACTGGGAAACAGTGAACAGAGAATGTGTGAGTTTCTCAAGATTGGTAACAGATAGTAACAAGAGAAAGTACACAGTGATTCATCTACCTAGAAAAGTTACAGAGGTTTACACAGAGAATTCCAAGTATAAGTACAAGAAAATAAGAGAGACTTAGAAAACTGGTAAAAACTACATTGTTGATAGTGTTGGGAGTACTTAGCACTGTGAAAACAGCACTTTCGCAGAAAGAAATCTACTTCTCTAAGACTGAGAAACAGTGAACAGAGAACGTATGAGTTTCTCAAGATTGGTAACAGATAGAAACAAGAGAAAGTACACAGTGATTCATCTATCTAGAAGAGTTACAGAGGTTTACACAGAGAATTCCAAGTATAAGTACAAGAAAATAAGAGAGACTTAGAAAACTGGTAAAAACTACATTGTTGATAGAGTTGGGAGTACTTAGCACTGTGAAAACAGCACTTTCGCCGAAAGAAATCTACTTCTCTAAGTCCGTGAAACAGTGAACAGAGAATGCATGAGTTTCTCAAGATTGGTAACAGATAGAAACAAGAGAAAGTACACAGTGATTCATTTACCTAGAAAAGTTACAGAGGTTTACACAGAGAATTCCAAGTATAAGTACAAGAAAATAAGAGAGACTCAGAAAACTGGTAAAAACTACATTGTTGATAGAGTTGGGAGTACTTAGCACTGTGAAAACAGCACTTTCGCAGAAAGAAATCTACTTCTCTAAGACTGAGAAACAGTGAACAGAGAATGTATGAGTTTCTCAAGATTGGTAACAGATAGAAACAAGAGAAAGTACACAGTGATTCATCTACCTAGAAGAGTTACAGAGGTTTACACAGAGAATTCCAAGTATAAGTACAAGAAAATAAGAGAGACTTAGAAAACTGGTAAAACCTACATTGTTGATAGAGTTGGGAGTACTTAGCACTGTGAAAACAGCACTTTCGCCGAAAGAAATCTACTGCTGTAAGACTGGGAAACAGTGAACAGAGAATGTATGAGTTTCTCAAGATTGGTAACAGATAGAAACAAGAGAAAGTACACAGTGATTCATCTACCTAGAAAAGTTACAGAGGTTTACACAGAGAATTCCAAGTATAAGTACAAGAAAATAAGAGAGACTTAGAAAACTGGTAAAAACTACATTGTTGATAGAGTTGGGAGTACTTAGCACTGTGAAAACAGCACTTTCGCAGAAAGAAATCTACTTCTCTAAGACTGAGAAACAGTGAACAGAGAATGTATGAGTTTCTCAAGATTGGTAACAGATAGAAACAATAGAAAGTACACAGTGATTCATCTACCTAGAAGAGTTACAGAGGTTTACACAGAGAATTCCAAGTATAAGTACAAGAAAATAAGAGAGACTTAGAAAACTGGTAAAACCTACATTGTGGATAGAGTTGGGAGTACTTAGCACTGTGAAAACAGCACTTTCGCAGAAAGAAATCTACTGCTGTAAGACTGGGAAACAGTGAACAGAGAATGTGTGAGTTTCTCAAGATTGGTAACAGATAGTAACAAGAGAAAGTACACAGTGATTCATCTACCTAGAAAAGTTACAGAGGTTTACACAGAGAATTCCAAGTATAAGTACAAGAAAATAAGAGAGACTTAGAAAACTGGTAAAAACTACATTGTTGATAGTGTTGGGAGTACTTAGCACTGTGAAAACAGCACTTTCGCAGAAAGAAATCTACTTCTCTAAGACTGAGAAACAGTGAACAGAGAACGTATGAGTTTCTCAAGATTGGTAACAGATAGAAACAAGAGAAAGTACACAGTGATTCATCTATCTAGAAGAGTTACAGAGGTTTACACAGAGAATTCCAAGTATAAGTACAAGAAAATAAGAGAGACTTAGAAAACTGGTAAAAACTACATTGTTGATAGAGTTGGGAGTACTTAGCACTGTGAAAACAGCACTTTCGCCGAAAGAAATCTACTTCTCTAAGTCCGTGAAACAGTGAACAGAGAATGCATGAGTTTCTCAAGATTGGTAACAGATAGAAACAAGAGAAAGTACACAGTGATTCATTTACCTAGAAAAGTTACAGAGGTTTACACAGAGAATTCCAAGTATAAGTACAAGAAAATAAGAGAGACTCAGAAAACTGGTAAAAACTACATTGTTGATAGAGTTGGGAGTACTTAGCACTGTGAAAACAGCACTTTCGCAGAAAGAAATCTACTTCTCTAAGACTGAGAAACAGTGAACAGAGAATGTATGAGTTTCTCAAGATTGGTAACAGATAGAAACAAGAGAAAGTACACAGTGATTCATCTACCTAGAAGAGTTACAGAGGTTTACACAGAGAATTCCAAGTATAAGTACAAGAAAATAAGAGAGACTTAGAAAACTGGTAAAACCTACATTGTTGATAGAGTTGGGAGTACTTAGCACTGTGAAAACAGCACTTTCGCCGAAAGAAATCTACTGCTGTAAGACTGGGAAACAGTGAACAGAGAATGTATGAGTTTCTCAAGATTGGTAACAGATAGAAACAAGAGAAAGTACACAGTGATTCATCTACCTAGAAAAGTTACAGAGGTTTACACAGAGAATTCCAAGTATAAGTACAAGAAAATAAGAGAGACTTAGAAAACTGGTAAAAACTACATTGTTGATAGAGTTGGGAGTACTTAGCACTGTGAAAACAGCACTTTCGCAGAAAGAAATCTACTTCTCTAAGACTGAGAAACAGTGAACAGAGAATGTATGAGTTTCTCAAGATTGGTAACAGATAGAAACAAGAGAAAGTACACAGTGATTCATCTACCTAGAAAAGTTACAGAGGTTTACACAGAGAATTCCAAGTATAAGTTCAAGAAAATAAGAGAGACTTAGAATACTGGTAAAACCTACATTGTTGATAGAGTTGGGAGTACTTAGCACTGTGAAAACAGCACTTTCGCCGAACGAAATCCACTTCTCTAAGTCCGTGAAACAGTGAACAGAGAATGTATCAATTTCTCAAGATTGGTAACAGATAGAAGCAAGAGAAAGTACACAGTGATTCATCTACCTAGAAAAGTTACAGAGGTTTACACAGAGAATTCCAAGTATAAGTACAAGAAAATAAGAGAGACTTAGAAAACTGGTAAAACCTACATTGTGGATAGAGTTGGGAGTACTTAGCACTGTGAAAACAGCACTTTCGCAGAAAGAAATCTACTGCTGTAAGACTGGGAAACAGTGAACAGAGAATGTATGAGTTTCTCAAGATTGGTAACAGATAGAAACAAGAGAAAGTACACAGTGATTCATCTGCCTAGAAGAGTTACAGAGGTTTACACAGAGAATTCCAAGTATAAGTACAAGAAAATAAGAGAGACTTAGAAAACTGGTAAAACCTACATTGTTGATAGAGTTGGGAGTACTTAGCACTGTGAAAACAGCACTTTCGCCGAAAGAAATCTACTTCTCTAAGTCCGTGAAACAGTGAACAGAGAATGTATCAGTTTCTCAAGATTGGTAACAGATAGAAACAAGAGAAAGTACACAGTGATTCATCTACCTAGAAAAGTTACAGAGGTTTACACAGAGAATTCCAAGTATAAGTACAAGAAAATCAGAGAGACTTAGAAAACTGGTAAAAACTACATTGTTGATGGAGTTGGGAGTACTTAACACTGTGAAAACAGCACTTTCGCAGAAAGAAATCTACTTCTCTAAGACTGAGAAACAGTGAACAGAGAATGTATGAGTTTCTCAAGATTGGTAACAGATAGAAACAAGAGAAAGTACACAGTGATTCATCTACCTAGAAGATTTACAGAGGTTTACACAGAGAATTCCAAGTATAAGTACAAGAAAATAAGAGAGACTTAGAAAACTGGTAAAACCTACATTGTTGATAGAGTTGGGAGTACTTAGCACTGTGAAAACAGCACTTTCGCAGAAAGAAATCTACTGCTGTAAGACTGGGAAACAGTGAACAGAGAATGTATGAGTTTCTCAAGATTGGTAACAGATAGAAAGAAGAGAAAGTACACAGTGATTCATCTACCTAGAAAAGTTACAGAGGTTTACACAGAGAATACCAAGTATAAGTACAAGAAAATAAGAGAGACTTAGAAAACTGGTAAAACCTACATTGTGGATAGAGTTGGGAGTACTTAGCACTGTGAAAACAGCACTTTCGCAGAAAGAAATCTACTGCTGTAAGACTGGGAAACAGTGAACAGAGAATGTATGAGTTTCTCAAGATTGGTAACAGATAGAAACAAGAGAAAGTACACAGTGATTCATCTACCTAGAAAAGTTACAGAGGTTTACACAGAGAATACCAAGTATAAGTACAAGAAAATAAGAGAGACTTAGAAAACTGGTAAAACCTACATTGTGGATAGAGTTGGGAGTACTTAGCACTGTGAAAACAGCACTTTCGCCGAAAGAAATCTACTGCTGTAAGACTGGGAAACAGTGAAAAGAGAATGTATGAGTTTCTCAAGATTGGTAACAGATAGAAACAAGAGAAAGTACACAGTGATTCATCTACCTAGAAAAGTTACAGAGGTTTACACAGAGAATTCCAAGTATAAGTACAAGAAAATAAGAGAGACTTAGAAAACTGGTAAAAACTACATTGTTGATAGAGTTGGGAGTACTTAGCACTGTGAAAACAGCACTTTCGCAGAAAGAAATCTACTTCTCTAAGACTGAGAAACAGTGAACAGAGAATGTATGAGTTTCTCAAGATTGGTAACAGATAGAAACAAGAGAAAGTACACAGTGATTCATCTACCTAGAAGAGTTACAGAGGTTTACACAGAGAATTCCAAGTATAAGTACAAGAAAATAAGAGAGACTTAGAAAACTGGTAAAACCTACATTATTGATAGAGTTGGGAGTACTTAGCACTGTGAAAACAGCACTTTCGCCGAAAGAAATCTACTTCTCTAAGTCCGTGAAACAGTGAACAGAGAATGTATCAGTTTCTCAAGATTGGTAACAGATAGACACAAGAGAAAGTACACAGTGATTCATCTACCTAGAAAAGTTACAGAGGTTTACACAGAGAATACCAAGCATAAGTACAAGAAAATAAGAGAGACTTAGAAAACTGGTAAAACCTACATTGTGGATAGAGTTGGGAGTACTTAGCACTGTGAAAACAGCACTTTCGCAGAAAGAAATCTACTTCTCTAAGACTGAGAAACAGTGAACAGAGAATGTATGAGTTTCTCAAGATTGGTAACAGATAGAAACAAGAGAAAGTACACAGTGATTCATCTACCTAGAAAAGTTACAGAGGTTTACACAGAGAATTCCAAGTATAAGTACAAGAAAATAAGAGAGACTTAGAATACTGGTAAAACCTACATTGTTGATAGAGTTGGGAGTACTTAGCACTGTGAAAACAGCACTTTCGCAGAAAGAAATCTACTTCTCTAAGACTGAGAAACAGTGAACAGAGAATGTATGAGTTTCTCAAGATTGGTAACAGATAGAAGCAAGAGAAAGTACACAGTGATTCATCTACCTAGAAAAGTTACAGAGGTTTACACAGAGAATTCCAAGTATAAGTACAAGAAAATAAGAGAGACTTAGAAAACTGGTAAAACCTACATTGTGGATAGAGTTCGGAGTACTTAGCACTGTGAAAACAGCACTTTCGCCGAAAGAAATCTACTGCTGTAAGACTGGGAAACAGTGAACAGAGAATGTATGTGTTTCTCAAAATTGGTAACAGATAGAAAGAAGAGAAAGTACACAGTGATTCATCTACCTAGAAAAGTTACAGAGGTTTACACAGAGAATACCACGTATAAGTACAAGAAAATAAGAGAGACTTAGAAAACTGGTAAAACCTACATTGTGGATAGAGTTGGGAGTACTTAGCACTGTGAAAACAGCACTTTCGCAGAAAGAAATCTACTGCTGTAAGACTGGGAAACAGTGAAAAGAGAATGTATGAGTTTCTCAAGATTGGTAACAGATAGAAACAAGAGAAAGTACACAGTGATTCATCTACCTAGAAAAGTTACAGAGGTTTACACAGAGAATTCCAAGTATAAGTACAAGAAAATAAGAGAGACTTAGAAAACTGGTAAAAACTACATTGTTGATAGAGTTGGGAGTACTTAGCACTGTGAAAACAGCACTTTCGCAGAAAGAAATCTACTTCTCTAAGACTGAGAAACAGTGAACAGAGAATGTATGAGTTTCTCAAGATTGGTAACAGATAGAAACAAGAGAAAGTACACAGTGATTCATCTACCTAGAAAAGTTACAGAGGTTTACACAGAGAATTCCAAGTATAAGTACAAGAAAATAAGAGAGACTTAGAATACTGGTAAAACCTACATTGTTGATAGAGTTGGGAGTACTTAGCACTGTGAAAACAGCACTTTCGCCGAACGAAATCCACTTCTCTAAGTCCGTGAAACAGTGAACAGAGAATGTATCAGTTTCTCAAGATTGGTAACAGATAGAAGCAAGAGAAAGTACACAGTGATTCATCTACCTAGAAAAGTTACAGAGGTTTACACAGAGAATTCCAAGTATAAGTACAAGAAAATAAGAGAGACTTAGAAAACTGGTAAAACCTACATTGTGGATAGAGTTGGGAGTACTTAGCACTGTGAAAACAGCACTTTCGCAGAAAGAAATCTACTGCTGTAAGACTGGGAAACAGTGAACAGAGAATGTATGTGTTTCTCAAAATTGGTAACAGATAGAAACAAGAGAAAGTACACAGTGATTCATCTACCTAGAAAAGTTACAGAGGTTTACACAGAGAATACCAAGTATAAGTACAAGAAAATAAGAGAGACTTAGAAAACTGGTAAAACCTACATTGTGGATAGAGTTGGGAGTACTTAGCACTGTGAAAACAGCACTTTCGCAGAAAGAAATCTACTGCTGTAAGACTGGGAAACAGTGAACAGAGAATGTGTGAGTTTCTCAAGATTGGTAACAGATAGTAACAAGAGAAAGTACACAGTGATTCATCTACCTAGAAAAGTTACAGAGGTTTACACAGAGAATTCCAAGTATAAGTACAAGAAAATAAGAGAGACTTAGAAAACTGGTAAAAACTACATTGTTGATAGAGTTGGGAGTACTTAGCACTGTGAAAACAGCACTTTCGCAGAAAGAAATCTACTTCTCTAAGACTGAGAAACAGTGAACAGAGAACGTATGAGTTTCTCAAGATTGGTAACAGATAGAAACAAGAGAAAGTACACAGTGATTCATCTATCTAGAAGAGTTAAAGAGGTTTACACAGAGAATTCCAAGTATAAGTACAAGAAAATAAGAGAGACTTAGAAAACTGGTAAAAACTACATTGTTGATAGAGTTGGGAGTACTTAGCACTGTGAAAACAGCACTTTCGCCGAAAGAAATCTACTTCTCTAAGTCCGTGAAACAGTGAACAGAGAATGCATGAGTTTCTCAAGATTGGTAACAGATAGAAACAAGAGAAAGTACACAGTGATTCATCTACCTAGAAAAGTTACAGAGGTTTACACAGAGAATTCCAAGTATAAGTACAAGAAAATAAGAGAGACTCAGAAAACTGGTAAAAACTACATTGTTGATAGAGTTGGGAGTACTTAGCACTGTGAAAACAGCACTTTCGCAGAAAGAAATCTACTTCTCTAAGACTGAGAAACAGTGAACAGAGAATGTATGAGTTTCTCAAGATTGGTAACAGATAGAAACAAGAGAAAGTACACAGTGATTCATCTACCTAGAAGAGTTACAGAGGTTTACACAGAGAATTCCAAGTATAAGTACAAGAAAATAAGAGAGACTTAGAAAACTGGTAAAACCTACATTGTTGATAGAGTTGGGAGTACTTAGCACTGTGAAAACAGCACTTTCGCCGAAAGAAATCTACTGCTGTAAGACTGGGAAACAGTGAACAGAGAATGTATGAGTTTCTCAAGATTGGTAACAGATAGAAACAAGAGAAAGTACACAGTGATTCATCTACCTAGAAAAGTTACAGAGGTTTACACAGAGAATTCCAAGTATAAGTACAAGAAAATAAGAGAGACTTAGAAAACTGGTAAAAACTACATTGTTGATAGAGTTGGGAGTACTTAGCACTGTGAAAACAGCACTTTCGCAGAAAGAAATCTACTTCTCTAAGACTGAGAAACAGTGAACAGAGAATGTATGAGTTTCTCAAGATTGGTAACAGATAGAAACAAGAGAAAGTACACAGTGATTCATCTACCTAGAAAAGTTACAGAGGTTTACACAGAGAATTCCAAGTATAAGTACAAGAAAATAAGAGAGACTTAGAATACTGGTAAAACCTACATTGTTGATAGAGTTGGGAGTACTTAGCACTGTGAAAACAGCACTTTTGCCGAACGAAATCCACTTCTCTAAGTCCGTGAAACAGTGAACAGAGAATGTATCAATTTCTCAAGATTGGTAACAGATAGAAGCAAGAGAAAGTACACAGTGATTCATCTACCTAGAAAAGTTACAGAGGTTTACACAGAGAATTCCAAGTATAAGTACAAGAAAATAAGAGAGACTTAGAAAACTGGTAAAAACTACATTGTTGATAGAGTTGGGAGTACTTAGCACTGTGAAAACAGCACTTTCGCAGAAAGAAATCTACTTCTCTAAGACTGAGAAACAGTGAACAGAGAACGTATGAGTTTCTCAAGATTGGTAACAGATAGAAACAAGAGAAAGTACACAGTGATTCATCTATCTAGAAGAGTTACAGAGGTTTACACAGAGAATTCCAAGTATAAGTACAAGAAAATAAGAGAGACTTAGAAAACTGGTAAAAACTACATTGTTGATAGAGTTGGGAGTACTTAGCACTGTGAAAACAGCACTTTCGTCGAAAGAAATCTACTTCTCTAAGTCCGTGAAACAGTGAACAGAGAATGCATGAGTTTCTCAAGATTGGTAACAGATAGAAACAAGAGAAAGTACACAGTGATTCATCTACCTAGAAAAGTTACAGAGGTTTACACAGAGAATTCCAAGTATAAGTACAAGAAAATAAGAGAGACTCAGAAAACTGGTAAAAACTACATTGTTGATAGAGTTGGGAGTACTTAGCACTGTGAAAACAGCACTTTCGCAGAAAGAAATCTACTTCTCTAAGACTGAGAAACAGTGAACAGAGAATGTATGAGTTTCTCAAGATTGGTAACAGATAGAAACAAGAGAAAGTACACAGTGATTCATCTACCTAGAAGAGTTACAGAGGTTTACACAGAGAATTCCAAGTATAAGTACAAGAAAATAAGAGAGACTTAGAAAACTGGTAAAACCTACATTGTTGATAGAGTTGGGAGTACTTAGCACTGTGAAAACAGCACTTTCGCCGAAAGAAATCTACTGCTGTAAGACTGGGAAACAGTGAACAGAGAATGTATGAGTTTCTGAAGATTGGTAACAGATAGAAACAAGAGAAAGTACACAGTGATTCATCTACCTAGAAAAGTTACAGAGGTTTACACAGAGAATTCCAAGTATAAGTACAAGAAAATAAGAGAGACTTAGAAAACTGGTAAAAACTACATTGTTGATAGAGTTGGGAGCACTTAGCACTGTGAAAACAGCACTTTCGCAGAAAGAAATCTACTTCTCTAAGACTGAGAAACAGTGAACAGAGAATGTATGAGTTTCTCAAGATTGGTAACAGATAGAAACAAGAGAAAGTACACAGTGATTCATCTACCTAGAAAAGTTACAGAGGTTTACACAGAGAATTCCAAGTATAAGTACAAGAAAATAAGAGAGACTTAGAATACTGGTAAAACCTACATTGTTGATAGAGTTGGGAGTACTTAGCACTGTGAAAACAGCACTTTCGCCGAACGAAATCCACTTCTCTAAGTCCGTGAAACAGTGAACAGAGAATGTATCAATTTCTCAAGATTGGTAACAGATAGAAGCAAGAGAAAGTACACAGTGATTCATCTACCTAGAAAAGTTACAGAGGTTTACACAGAGAATTCCAAGTATAAGTACAAGAAAATAAGAGAGACTTAGAAAACTGGTAAAACCTACATTGTGGATAGAGTTGGGAGTACTTAGCACTGTGAAAACAGCACTTTCGCAGAAAGAAATCTACTGCTGTAAGACTGGGAAACAGTGAACAGAGAATGTATGAGTTTCTCAAGATTGGTAACAGATAGAAACAAGAGAAAGTACACAGTGATTCATCTACCTAGAAGAGTTACAGAGGTTTACACAGAGAATTCCAAGTATAAGTACAAGAAAATAAGAGAGACTTAGAAAACTGGTAAAACCTACATTGTTGATAGAGTTGGGAGTACTTAGCACTGTGAAAACAGCACTTTCGCCGAAAGAAATCTACTTCTCTAAGTCCGTGAAACAGTGAACAGAGAATGTATCAGTTTCTCAAGATTGGTAACAGATAGAAACAAGAGAAAGTACACAGTGATTCATCTACCTAGAAGAGTTACAGAGGTTTACACAGAGAATTCCAAGTATAAGTACAAGAAAATAAGAGAGACTTAGAAAACTGGTAAAAACTACATTGTTGATGGAGTTGGGAGTACTTAACACTGTGAAAACAGCACTTTCGCAGAAAGAAATCTACTTCTCTAAGACTGAGAAACAGTGAACAGAGAATGTATGAGTTTCTCAAGATTGGTAACAGATAGAAACAAGAGAAAGTACACAGTGATTCATCTACCTAGAAGATTTACAGAGGTTTACACAGAGAATTCCAAGTATAAGTACAAGAAAATAAGAGAGACTTAGAAAACTGGTAAAACCTACATTGTTGATAGAGTTGGGAGTACTTAGCACTGTGAAAACAGCACTTTCGCAGAAAGAAATCTACTGCTGTAAGACTGGGAAACAGTGAACAGAGAATGTATGAGTTTCTCAAGATTGGTAACAGATAGAAAGAAGAGAAAGTACACAGTGATTCATCTACCTAGAAAAGTTACAGAGGTTTACACAGAGAATACCAAGTATAAGTACAAGAAAATAAGAGAGACTTAGAAAACTGGTAAAACCTACATTGTGGATAGAGTTGGGAGTACTTAGCACTGTGAAAACAGCACTTTCGCAGAAAGAAATCTACTGCTGTAAGACTGGGAAACAGTGAACAGAGAATGTATGAGTTTCTCAAGATTGGTAACAGATAGAAGCAAGAGAAAGTACACAGTGATTCATCTACCTAGAAAAGTTACAGAGGTTTACACAGAGAATTCCAAGTATAAGTACAAGAAAATAACAGAGACTTAGAAAACTGGTAAAACCTACATTGTGGATAGAGTTCGGAGTACTTAGCACTGTGAAAACAGCACTTTCGCCGAAAGAAATCTACTGCTGTAAGACTGGGAAACAGTGAACAGAGAATGTATGTGTTTCTCAAAATTGGTAACAGATAGAAACAAGAGAAAGTACACAGTGATTCATCTACCTAGAAAAGCTACAGAGGTTTACACAGAGAATTCCAAGTATAAGTACAAGAAAATAAGAGAGACTTAGAAAACTGGTAAAAACTACATTGTTGATAGAGTTGGGAGTACTTAGCACTGTGAAAACAGCACTTTCGCAGAAAGAAATCTACTTCTCTAAGACTGAGAAATAGTGAACAGAGAATGTATGAGTTTCTCAAGATTGGTAACAGATAGAAACAAGAGAAAGTACACAGTGATTCATCTACCTAGAAGAGTTACAGAGGTTTACACAGAGAATTCCAAGTATAAGTACAAGAAAATAAGAGAGACTTAGAAAACTGGTAAAACCTACATTGTTGATAGAGTTGGGAGTACTTAGCACTGTGAAAACAGCACTTTCGCCGAAAGAAATCTACTGCTGTAAGACTGGGAAACAGTGAACAGAGAATGTATGAGTTTCTCAAGATTGGTAACAGATAGAAACAAGAGAAAGTACACAGTGATTCATCTACCTAGAAAAGTTACAGAGGTTTACACAGAGAATTCCAAGTATAAGTACAAGAAAATAAGAGAGACTTAGAAAACTGGTAAAAACTACATTGTTGATAGAGTTGGGAGTATTTAGCACTGTGAAAACAGCACTTTCGCAGAAAGAAATCTCCTTCTCTAAGACTGAGAAACAGTGAACAGAGAATGTATGAGTTTCTCAAGATTGGTAACAGATAGAAACAAGAGAAAGTACACAGTGATTCATCTACCTAGAAAAGTTACAGAGGTTTACACAGAGAATTCCAAGTATAAGTACAAGAAAATAAGAGAGACTTAGAATACTGGTAAAACCTACATTGTTGATAGAGTTGGGAGTACTTAGCACTGTGAAAACAGCACTTTCGCCGAACGAAATCCACTTCTCTAAGTCCGTGAAACAGTGAACAGAGAATGTATCAATTTCTCAAGATTGGTAACAGATAGAAGCAAGAGAAAGTACACAGTGATTCATCTACCTAGAAAAGTTACAGAGGTTTACACAGAGAATTCCAAGTATAAGTACAAGAAAATAAGAGAGACTTAGAAAACTGGTAAAAACTACATTGTTGATAGAGTTGGGAGTACTTAGCACTGTGAAAACAGCACTTTCGCAGAAAGAAATCTACTGCTGTAAGACTGGGAAACAGTGAACAGAGAATGTATGAGTTTCTCAAGATTGGTAACAGATAGAAACAAGAGAAAGTACACAGTGATTCATCTACCTAGAAAAGTTACAGAGGTTTACACAGAGAATACCAAGTATAAGTACAAGAAAATAAGAGAGACTTAGAAAACTGGTAAAACCTACATTGTGGATAGAGTTGGGAGTACTTAGCACTGTGAAAACAGCACTTTCGCAGAAAGAAATCTACTGCTGTAAGACTGGGAAACAGTGAACAGAGAATGTATGAGTTTCTCAAGATTGGTAACAGATAGAAACAAGAGAAAGTACACAGTGATTCATCTACCTAGAAAAGTTACAGAGGTTTACACAGAGAATACCAAGTATAAGTACAAGAAAATAAGAGAGACTTAGAAAACTGGTAAAACCTACATTGTGGATAGAGTTGGGAGTACTTAGCACTGTGAAAACAGCACTTTCGCAGAAAGAAATCTACTGCTGTAAGACTGGGAAACAGTGAACAGAGAATGTATGAGTTTCTCAAGATTGGTAACAGATAGAAAGAAGAGAAAGTACACAGTGATTCATCTACCTAGAAAAGTTACAGAGGTTTACACAGAGAATACCAAGTATAAGTACAAGAAAATAAGAGAGACTTAGAAAACTGGTAAAACCTACATTGTGGATAGAGTTGGGAGTACTTAGCACTGTGAAAACAGCACTTTCGCAGAAAGAAATCTACTGCTGTAAGACTGGGAAACAGTGAAAAGAGAATGTATGAGTTTCTCAAGATTGGTAACAGATAGAAACAAGAGAAAGTACACAGTGATTCATCTACCTAGAAAAGTTACAGAGGTTTACACAGAGAATTCCAAGTATAAGTACAAGAAATTAAGAGAGACTTAGAAAACTGGTAAAAACTACATTGTTGATAGAGTTGGGAGTACTTAGCACTGTGAAAACAGCACTTTCGCAGAAAGAAATCTACTTCTCTAAGACTGAGAAACAGTGAACAGAGAATGTATGAGTTTCTCAAGATTGGTAACAGATAGAAGCAAGAGAAAGTACACAGTGATTCATCTACCTAGAAGAGTTACAGAGGTTTACACAGAGAATTCCAAGTATAAGTACAAGAAAATAAGAGAGACTTAGAAAACTGGTAAAACCTACATGGTTGATAGAGTTGGGAGTACTTAGCACTGTGAAAACAGCACTTTCGCCGAAAGAAATCTACTTCTCTAAGTCCGTGAAACAGTGAACAGAGAATGTATCAGTTTCTCAAGATTGGTAACAGATAGACACAAGAGAAAGTACACAGTGATTCATCTACCTAGAAAAGTTACAGAGGTTTACACAGAGAATACCAAGCATAAGTACAAGAAAATAAGAGAGACTTAGAAAACTGGTAAAACCTACATTGTGGATAGAGTTGGGAGTACTTAGCACTGTGAAAACAGCACTTTCGCAGAAAGAAATCTACTGCTTTAAGACTGGGAAACAGTGAACAGAGAATGTATGAGTTTCTCAAGATTGGTAACAGATAGAAACAAGAGAAAGTACAGAGTGATTCATCTACCTAGAAAAGTTACAGAGGTTTACACAGAGAATTCCAAGTATAAGTACAAGAAAATAAGAGAGACTTAGAAAACTGGTAAAAACTACATTGTTGATAGAGTTGGGAGTACTTAGCACTGTGAAAACAGCACATTCGCAGAAAGAAATCTACTTCTCTAAGACTGAGAAACAGTGAACAGAGAATGTATGAGTTTCTCAAGATTGGTAACAGATAGAAACAAGAGAAAGTACACAGTGATTCATCTACCTAGAAAAGTTACAGAGGTTTACACAGAGAATTCCAAGTATAAGTACAAGAAAATAAGAGAGACTTAGAATACTGGTAAAACCTACATTGTTGATAGAGTTGGGAGTACTTAGCACTGTGAAAACAGCACTTTCGCCGAACGAAATCCACTTCTCTAAGTCCGTGAAACAGTGAACAGAGAATGTATCAGTTTCTCAAGATTGGTAACAGATAGAAGCAAGAGAAAGTACACAGTGATTCATCTACCTAGAAAAGTTACAGAGGTTTACACAGAGAATTCCAAGTATAAGTACAAGAAAATAAGAGAGACTTAGAAAACTGGTAAAACCTACATTGTGGATAGAGTTGGGAGTACTTAGCACTGTGAAAACAGCACTTTCGCAGAAAGAAATCTACTGCTGTAAGACTGGGAAACAGTGAACAGAGAATGTATGTGTTTCTCAAAATTGGTAACAGATAGAAACAAGAGAAAGTACACAGTGATTCATCTACCTAGAAAAGTTACAGAGGTTTACACAGAGAATACCAAGTATAAGTACAAGAAAATAAGAGAGACTTAGAAAACTGGTAAAACCTACATTGTGGATAGAGTTGGGAGTACTTAGCACTGTGAAAACAGCACTTTCGCAGAAAGAAATCTACTGCTGTAAGACTGGGAAACAGTGAACAGAGAATGTGTGAGTTTCTCAAGATTGGTAACAGATAGTAACAAGAGAAAGTACACAGTGATTCATCTACCTAGAAAAGTTACAGAGGTTTACACAGAGAATACCAAGTATAAGTACAAGAAAATAAGAGAGACTTAGAAAACTGGTAAAACCTACATTGTGGATAGAGTTGGGAGTACTTAGCACTGTGAAAACAGCACTTTCGCAGAAAGAAATCTACTGCTGTAAGACTGGGAAACAGTGAACAGAGAATGTATGAGTTTCTCAAGATTGGTAACAGATAGAAAGAAGAGAAAGTACACAGTGATTCATCTACCTAGAAAAGTTACAGAGGTTTACACAGAGAATACCAAGTATAAGTACAAGAAAATAAGAGAGACTTAGAAAACTGGTAAAAACTACATTGTTGATAGAGTTGGGAGTACTTAGCACTGTGAAAACAGCACT
Organism: Heterohyrax brucei; assembly: GCA_028571685.1. Taxonomy (NCBI): domain Eukaryota; kingdom Metazoa; phylum Chordata; class Mammalia; order Hyracoidea; family Procaviidae; genus Heterohyrax; species Heterohyrax brucei. The sequence continues at coordinate 116,149,942 of CM053150.1, read as the reverse complement.
TTCGCAGAAAGAAATCTACTGCTGTAAGACTGGGAAACAGTGAACAGAGAATGTATGAGTTTCTCAAGATTGGTAACAGATAGAAACAAGAGAAAGTACACAGTGATTCATCTACCTAGAAAAGTTACAGAGGTTTACACAGAGAATTCCAAGTATAAGTACAAGAAAATAAGAGAGACTTAGAAAACTGGTAAAACCTACATGGTTGATAGAGTTGGGAGTACTTAGCACTGTGAAAACAGCACTTTCGCCGAAAGAAATCTACTTCTCTAAGTCCGTGAAACAGTGAACAGAGAATGTATCAGTTTCTCAAGATTGGTAACAGATAGACACAAGAGAAAGTACACAGTGATTCATCTACCTAGAAAAGTTACAGAGGTTTACACAGAGAATACCAAGCATAAGTACAAGAAAATAAGAGAGACTTAGAAAACTGGTAAAAACTACATTGTTGATAGAGTTGGGAGTACTTAGCACTGTGAAAACAGCACTTTCGCAGAAAGAAATCTACTGCTGTAAGACTGGGAAACAGTGAACAGAGAATGTATGAGTTTCTCAAGATTGGTAACAGATAGAAACAAGAGAAAGTACACAGTGATTCATCTACCTAGAAAAGTTACAGAGGTTTACACAGAGAATACCAAGTATAAGTACAAGAAAATAAGAGAGACTTAGAAAACTGGTAAAACCTACATTGTGGATAGAGTTGGGAGTACTTAGCACTGTGAAAACAGCACTTTCGCAGAAAGAAATCTACTGCTGTAAGACTGGGAAACAGTGAACAGAGAATGTATGAGTTTCTCAAGATTGGTAACAGATAGAAAGAAGAGAAAGTACACAGTGATTCATCTACCTAGAAAAGTTACAGAGGTTTACACAGAGAATACCAAGTATAAGTACAAGAAAATAAGAGAGACTTAGAAAACTGGTAAAACCTACATTGTGGATAGAGTTGGGAGTACTTAGCACTGTGAAAACAGCACTTTCGCAGAAAGAAATCTACTGCTGTAAGACTGGGAAACAGTGAAAAGAGAATGTATGAGTTTCTCAAGATTGGTAACAGATAGAAACAAGAGAAAGTACACAGTGATTCATCTACCTAGAAAAGTTACAGAGGTTTACACAGAGAATTCCAAGTATAAGTACAAGAAATTAAGAGAGACTTAGAAAACTGGTAAAAACTACATTGTTGATAGAGTTGGGAGTACTTAGCACTGTGAAAACAGCACTTTCGCAGAAAGAAATCTACTTCTCTAAGACTGAGAAACAGTGAACAGAGAATGTATGAGTTTCTCAAGATTGGTAACAGATAGAAACAAGAGAAAGTACACAGTGATTCATCTACCTAGAAGAGTTACAGAGGTTTACACAGAGAATTCCAAGTATAAGTACAAGAAAATAAGAGAGACTTAGAAAACTGGTAAAACCTACATGGTGGATAGAGTTGGGAGTACTTAGCACTGTGAAAACAGCACTTTCGCCGAAAGAAATCTACTTCTCTAAGTCCGTGAAACAGTGAACAGAGAATGTATCAGTTTCTCAAGATTGGTAACAGATAGACACAAGAGAAAGTACACAGTGATTCATCTACCTAGAAAAGTTACAGAGGTTTACACAGAGAATACCAAGCATAAGTACAAGAAAATAAGAGAGACTTAGAAAACTGGTAAAACCTACATTGTGGATAGAGTTGGGAGTACTTAGCACTGTGAAAACAGCACTTTCGCAGAAAGAAATCTACTGCTTTAAGACTGGGAAACAGTGAACAGAGAATGTATGAGTTTCTCAAGATTGGTAACAGATAGAAACAAGAGAAAGTACAGAGTGATTCATCTACCTAGAAAAGTTACAGAGGTTTACACAGAGAATTCCAAGTATAAGTACAAGAAAATAAGAGAGACTTAGAAAACTGGTAAAAACTACATTGTTGATAGAGTTGGGAGTACTTAGCACTGTGAAAACAGCACATTCGCAGAAAGAAATCTACTTCTCTAAGACTGAGAAACAGTGAACAGAGAATGTATGAGTTTCTCAAGATTGGTAACAGATAGAAACAAGAGAAAGTACACAGTGATTCATCTACCTAGAAAAGTTACAGAGGTTTACACAGAGAATTCCAAGTATAAGTACAAGAAAATAAGAGAGACTTAGAATACTGGTAAAACCTACATTGTTGATAGAGTTGGGAGTACTTAGCACTGTGAAAACAGCACTTTCGCCGAACGAAATCCACTTCTCTAAGTCCGTGAAACAGTGAACAGAGAATGTATCAATTTCTCAAGATTGGTAACAGATAGAAGCAAGAGAAAGTACACAGTGATTCATCTACCTAGAAAAGTTACAGAGGTTTACACAGAGAATTCCAAGTATAAGTACAAGAAAATAAGAGAGACTTAGAAAACTGGTAAAAACTACATTGTTGATAGAGTTGGGAGTACTTAGCACTGTGAAAACAGCACTTTCGCAGAAAGAAATCTACTGCTGTAAGACTGGGAAACAGTGAACAGAGAATGTATGAGTTTCTCAAGATTGGTAACAGATAGAAACAAGAGAAAGTACACAGTGATTCATCTACCTAGAAAAGTTACAGAGGTTTACACAGAGAATACCAAGTATAAGTACAAGAAAATAAGAGAGACTTAGAAAACTGGTAAAACCTACATTGTGGATAGAGTTGGGAGTACTTAGCACTGTGAAAACAGCACTTTCGCAGAAAGAAATCTACTGCTGTAAGACTGGGAAACAGTGAACAGAGAATGTATGAGTTTCTCAAGATTGGTAACAGATAGAAACAAGAGAAAGTACACAGTGATTCATCTACCTAGAAAAGTTACAGAGGTTTACACAGAGAATACCAAGTATAAGTACAAGAAAATAAGAGAGACTTAGAAAACTGGTAAAACCTACATTGTGGATAGAGTTGGGAGTACTTAGCACTGTGAAAACAGCACTTTCGCAGAAAGAAATCTACTGCTGTAAGACTGGGAAACAGTGAACAGAGAATGTATGAGTTTCTCAAGATTGGTAACAGATAGAAAGAAGAGAAAGTACACAGTGATTCATCTACCTAGAAAAGTTACAGAGGTTTACACAGAGAATACCAAGTATAAGTACAAGAAAATAAGAGAGACTTAGAAAACTGGTAAAACCTACATTGTGGATAGAGTTGGGAGTACTTAGCACTGTGAAAACAGCACTTTCGCAGAAAGAAATCTACTGCTTTAAGACTGGGAAACAGTGAACAGAGAATGTATGAGTTTCTCAAGATTGGTAACAGATAGAAACAAGAGAAAGTACAGAGTGATTCATCTACCTAGAAAAGTTACAGAGGTTTACACAGAGAATTCCAAGTATAAGTACAAGAAAATAAGAGAGACTTAGAAAACTGGTAAAAACTACATTGTTGATAGAGTTGGGAGTACTTAGCACTGTGAAAACAGCACATTCGCAGAAAGAAATCTACTTCTCTAAGACTGAGAAACAGTGAACAGAGAATGTATGAGTTTCTCAAGATTGGTAACAGATAGAAACAAGAGAAAGTACACAGTGATTCATCTACCTAGAAAAGTTACAGAGGTTTACACAGAGAATTCCAAGTATAAGTACAAGAAAATAAGAGAGACTTAGAATACTGGTAAAACCTACATTGTTGATAGAGTTGGGAGTACTTAGCACTGTGAAAACAGCACTTTCGCCGAACGAAATCCACTTCTCTAAGTCCGTGAAACAGTGAACAGAGAATGTATCAATTTCTCAAGATTGGTAACAGATAGAAGCAAGAGAAAGTACACAGTGATTCATCTACCTAGAAAAGTTACAGAGGTTTACACAGAGAATTCCAAGTATAAGTACAAGAAAATAAGAGAGACTTAGAAAACTGGTAAAAACTACATTGTTGATAGAGTTGGGAGTACTTAGCACTGTGAAAACAGCACTTTCGCAGAAAGAAATCTACTGCTGTAAGACTGGGAAACAGTGAACAGAGAATGTATGAGTTTCTCAAGATTGGTAACAGATAGAAACAAGAGAAAGTACACAGTGATTCATCTACCTAGAAAAGTTACAGAGGTTTACACAGAGAATACCAAGTATAAGTACAAGAAAATAAGAGAGACTTAGAAAACTGGTAAAACCTACATTGTGGATAGAGTTGGGAGTACTTAGCACTGTGAAAACAGCACTTTCGCAGAAAGAAATCTACTGCTGTAAGACTGGGAAACAGTGAACAGAGAATGTATGAGTTTCTCAAGATTGGTAACAGATAGAAACAAGAGAAAGTACACAGTGATTCATCTACCTAGAAAAGTTACAGAGGTTTACACAGAGAATACCAAGTATAAGTACAAGAAAATAAGAGAGACTTAGAAAACTGGTAAAACCTACATTGTGGATAGAGTTGGGAGTACTTAGCACTGTGAAAACAGCACTTTCGCAGAAAGAAATCTACTGCTGTAAGACTGGGAAACAGTGAACAGAGAATGTATGAGTTTCTCAAGATTGGTAACAGATAGAAAGAAGAGAAAGTACACAGTGATTCATCTACCTAGAAAAGTTACAGAGGTTTACACAGAGAATACCAAGTATAAGTACAAGAAAATAAGAGAGACTTAGAAAACTGGTAAAACCTACATTGTGGATAGAGTTGGGAGTACTTAGCACTGTGAAAACAGCACTTTCGCAGAAAGAAATCTACTGCTGTAAGACTGGGAAACAGTGAAAAGAGAATGTATGAGTTTCTCAAGATTGGTAACAGATAGAAACAAGAGAAAGTACACAGTGATTCATCTACCTAGAAAAGTTACAGAGGTTTACACAGAGAATTCCAAGTATAAGTACAAGAAATTAAGAGAGACTTAGAAAACTGGTAAAAACTACATTGTTGATAGAGTTGGGAGTACTTAGCACTGTGAAAACAGCACTTTCGCAGAAAGAAATCTACTTCTCTAAGACTGAGAAACAGTGAACAGAGAATGTATGAGTTTCTCAAGATTGGTAACAGATAGAAACAAGAGAAAGTACACAGTGATTCATCTACCTAGAAGAGTTACAGAGGTTTACACAGAGAATTCCAAGTATAAGTACAAGAAAATAAGAGAGACTTAGAAAACTGGTAAAACCTACATGGTTGATAGAGTTGGGAGTACTTAGCACTGTGAAAACAGCACTTTCGCCGAAAGAAATCTACTTCTCTAAGTCCGTGAAACAGTGAACAGAGAATGTATCAGTTTCTCAAGATTGGTAACAGATAGACACAAGAGAAAGTACACAGTGATTCATCTACCTAGAAAAGTTACAGAGGTTTACACAGAGAATACCAAGCATAAGTACAAGAAAATAAGAGAGACTTAGAAAACTGGTAAAACCTACATTGTGGATAGAGTTGGGAGTACTTAGCACTGTGAAAACAGCACTTTCGCAGAAAGAAATCTACTGCTTTAAGACTGGGAAACAGTGAACAGAGAATGTATGAGTTTCTCAAGATTGGTAACAGATAGAAACAAGAGAAAGTACAGAGTGATTCATCTACCTAGAAAAGTTACAGAGGTTTACACAGAGAATTCCAAGTATAAGTACAAGAAAATAAGAGAGACTTAGAAAACTGGTAAAAACTACATTGTTGATAGAGTTGGGAGTACTTAGCACTGTGAAAACAGCACATTCGCAGAAAGAAATCTACTTCTCTAAGACTGAGAAACAGTGAACAGAGAATGTATGAGTTTCTCAAGATTGGTAACAGATAGAAACAAGAGAAAGTACACAGTGATTCATCTACCTAGAAAAGTTACAGAGGTTTACACAGAGAATTCCAAGTATAAGTACAAGAAAATAAGAGAGACTTAGAATACTGGTAAAACCTACATTGTTGATAGAGTTGGGAGTACTTAGCACTGTGAAAACAGCACTTTCGCCGAACGAAATCCACTTCTCTAAGTCCGTGAAACAGTGAACAGAGAATGTATCAGTTTCTCAAGATTGGTAACAGATAGAAGCAAGAGAAAGTACACAGTGATTCATCTACCTAGAAAAGTTACAGAGGTTTACACAGAGAATTCCAAGTATAAGTACAAGAAAATAAGAGAGACTTAGAAAACTGGTAAAACCTACATTGTGGATAGAGTTGGGAGTACTTAGCACTGTGAAAACAGCACTTTCGCAGAAAGAAATCTACTGCTGTAAGACTGGGAAACAGTGAACAGAGAATGTATGTGTTTCTCAAAATTGGTAACAGATAGAAACAAGAGAAAGTACACAGTGATTCATCTACCTAGAAAAGTTACAGAGGTTTACACAGAGAATACCAAGTATAAGTACAAGAAAATAAGAGAGACTTAGAAAACTGGTAAAACCTACATTGTGGATAGAGTTGGGAGTACTTAGCACTGTGAAAACAGCACTTTCGCAGAAAGAAATCTACTGCTGTAAGACTGGGAAACAGTGAACAGAGAATGTGTGAGTTTCTCAAGATTGGTAACAGATAGTAACAAGAGAAAGTACACAGTGATTCATCTACCTAGAAAAGTTACAGAGGTTTACACAGAGAATTCCAAGTATAAGTACAAGAAAATAAGAGAGACTTAGAAAACTGGTAAAAACTACATTGTTGATAGAGTTGGGAGTACTTAGCACTGTGAAAACAGCACTTTCGCCGAAAGAAATCTACTTCTCTAAGTCCGTGAAACAGTGAACAGAGAATGCATGAGTTTCTCAAGATTGGTAACAGATAGAAACAAGAGAAAGTACACAGTGATTCATCTACCTAGAAAAGTTACAGAGGTTTACACAGAGAATTCCAAGTATAAGTACAAGAAAATAAGAGAGACTTAGAAAACTGGTAAAAACTACATTGTTGATAGAGTTGGGAGTACTTAGCACTGTGAAAACAGCACTTTCGCAGAAAGAAATCTACTTCTCTAAGACTGAGAAACAGTGAACAGAGAATGTATGAGTTTCTCAAGATTGGTAACAGATAGAAACAAGAGAAAGTACACAGTGATTCATCTACCTAGAAGAGTTACAGAGGTTTACACAGAGAATTCCAAGTATAAGTACAAGAAAATAAGAGAGACTTAGAAAACTGGTAAAACCTACATTGTTGATAGAGTTGGGAGTACTTAGCACTGTGAAAACAGCACTTTCGCCGAAAGAAATCTACTGCTGTAAGACTGGGAAACAGTGAACAGAGAATGTATGAGTTTCTCAAGATTGGTAACAGATAGAAACAAGAGAAAGTACACAGTGATTCATCTACCTAGAAAAGTTACAGAGGTTTACACAGAGAATTCCAAGTATAAGTACAAGAAAATAAGAGAGACTTAGAAAACTGGTAAAAACTACATTGTTGATAGAGTTGGGAGTACTTAGCACTGTGAAAACAGCACTTTCGCAGAAAGAAATCTACTGCTGTAAGACTGGGAAACAGTGAACAGAGAATGTATGAGTTTCTCAAGATTGGTAACAGATAGAAACAAGAGAAAGTACACAGTGATTCATCTACCTAGAAAAGTTACAGAGGTTTACACAGAGAATACCAAGTATAAGTACAAGAAAATAAGAGAGACTTAGAAAACTGGTAAAACCTACATTGTGGATAGAGTTGGGAGTACTTAGCACTGTGAAAACAGCACTTTCGCAGAAAGAAATCTACTGCTGTAAGACTGGGAAACAGTGAACAGAGAATGTATGAGTTTCTCAAGATTGGTAACAGATAGAAAGAAGAGAAAGTACACAGTGATTCATCTACCTAGAAAAGTTACAGAGGTTTACACAGAGAATACCAAGTATAAGTACAAGAAAATAAGAGAGACTTAGAAAACTGGTAAAACCTACATTGTGGATAGAGTTGGGAGTACTTAGCACTGTGAAAACAGCACTTTCGCAGAAAGAAATCTACTGCTGTAAGACTGGGAAACAGTGAAAAGAGAATGTATGAGTTTCTCAAGATTGGTAACAGATAGAAACAAGAGAAAGTACACAGTGATTCATCTACCTAGAAAAGTTACAGAGGTTTACACAGAGAATTCCAAGTATAAGTACAAGAAATTAAGAGAGACTTAGAAAACTGGTAAAAACTACATTGTTGATAGAGTTGGGAGTACTTAGCACTGTGAAAACAGCACTTTCGCAGAAAGAAATCTACTTCTCTAAGACTGAGAAACAGTGAACAGAGAATGTATGAGTTTCTCAAGATTGGTAACAGATAGAAACAAGAGAAAGTACACAGTGATTCATCTACCTAGAAGAGTTACAGAGGTTTACACAGAGAATTCCAAGTATAAGTACAAGAAAATAAGAGAGACTTAGAAAACTGGTAAAACCTACATGGTGGATAGAGTTGGGAGTACTTAGCACTGTGAAAACAGCACTTTCGCCGAAAGAAATCTACTTCTCTAAGTCCGTGAAACAGTGAACAGAGAATGTATCAGTTTCTCAAGATTGGTAACAGATAGACACAAGAGAAAGTACACAGTGATTCATCTACCTAGAAAAGTTACAGAGGTTTACACAGAGAATACCAAGCATAAGTACAAGAAAATAAGAGAGACTTAGAAAACTGGTAAAACCTACATTGTGGATAGAGTTGGGAGTACTTAGCACTGTGAAAACAGCACTTTCGCAGAAAGAAATCTACTGCTTTAAGACTGGGAAACAGTGAACAGAGAATGTATGAGTTTCTCAAGATTGGTAACAGATAGAAACAAGAGAAAGTACAGAGTGATTCATCTACCTAGAAAAGTTACAGAGGTTTACACAGAGAATTCCAAGTATAAGTACAAGAAAATAAGAGAGACTTAGAAAACTGGTAAAAACTACATTGTTGATAGAGTTGGGAGTACTTAGCACTGTGAAAACAGCACATTCGCAGAAAGAAATCTACTTCTCTAAGACTGAGAAACAGTGAACAGAGAATGTATGAGTTTCTCAAGATTGGTAACAGATAGAAACAAGAGAAAGTACACAGTGATTCATCTACCTAGAAAAGTTACAGAGGTTTACACAGAGAATTCCAAGTATAAGTACAAGAAAATAAGAGAGACTTAGAATACTGGTAAAACCTACATTGTTGATAGAGTTGGGAGTACTTAGCACTGTGAAAACAGCACTTTCGCCGAACGAAATCCACTTCTCTAAGTCCGTGAAACAGTGAACAGAGAATGTATCAGTTTCTCAAGATTGGTAACAGATAGAAGCAAGAGAAAGTACACAGTGATTCATCTACCTAGAAAAGTTACAGAGGTTTACACAGAGAATTCCAAGTATAAGTACAAGAAAATAAGAGAGACTTAGAAAACTGGTAAAACCTACATTGTGGATAGAGTTGGGAGTACTTAGCACTGTGAAAACAGCACTTTCGCAGAAAGAAATCTACTGCTGTAAGACTGGGAAACAGTGAACAGAGAATGTATGTGTTTCTCAAAATTGGTAACAGATAGAAACAAGAGAAAGTACACAGTGATTCATCTACCTAGAAAAGTTACAGAGGTTTACACAGAGAATACCAAGTATAAGTACAAGAAAATAAGAGAGACTTAGAAAACTGGTAAAACCTACATTGTGGATAGAGTTGGGAGTACTTAGCACTGTGAAAACAGCACTTTCGCAGAAAGAAATCTACTGCTGTAAGACTGGGAAACAGTGAACAGAGAATGTGTGAGTTTCTCAAGATTGGTAACAGATAGTAACAAGAGAAAGTACACAGTGATTCATCTACCTAGAAAAGTTACAGAGGTTTACACAGAGAATTCCAAGTATAAGTACAAGAAAATAAGAGAGACTTAGAAAACTGGTAAAAACTACATTGTTGATAGAGTTGGGAGTACTTAGCACTGTGAAAACAGCACTTTCGCCGAAAGAAATCTACTTCTCTAAGTCCGTGAAACAGTGAACAGAGAATGCATGAGTTTCTCAAGATTGGTAACAGATAGAAACAAGAGAAAGTACACAGTGATTCATCTACCTAGAAAAGTTACAGAGGTTTACACAGAGAATTCCAAGTATAAGTACAAGAAAATAAGAGAGACTTAGAAAACTGGTAAAAACTACATTGTTGATAGAGTTGGGAGTACTTAGCACTGTGAAAACAGCACTTTCGCAGAAAGAAATCTACTTCTCTAAGACTGAGAAACAGTGAACAGAGAATGTATGAGTTTCTCAAGATTGGTAACAGATAGAAACAAGAGAAAGTACACAGTGATTCATCTACCTAGAAGAGTTACAGAGGTTTACACAGAGAATTCCAAGTATAAGTACAAGAAAATAAGAGAGACTTAGAAAACTGGTAAAACCTACATTGTTGATAGAGTTGGGAGTACTTAGCACTGTGAAAACAGCACTTTCGCCGAAAGAAATCTACTGCTGTAAGACTGGGAAACAGTGAACAGAGAATGTATGAGTTTCTCAAGATTGGTAACAGATAGAAACAAGAGAAAGTACACAGTGATTCATCTACCTAGAAAAGTTACAGAGGTTTACACAGAGAATTCCAAGTATAAGTACAAGAAAATAAGAGAGACTTAGAAAACTGGTAAAAACTACATTGTTGATAGAGTTGGGAGTACTTAGCACTGTGAAAACAGCACTTTCGCAGAAAGAAATCTACTTCTCTAAGACTGAGAAACAGTGAACAGAGAATGTATGAGTTTCTCAAGATTGGTAACAGATAGAAACAAGAGAAAGTACACAGTGATTCATCTACCTAGAAAAGTTACAGAGGTTTACACAGAGAATTCCAAGTATAAGTACAAGAAAATAAGAGAGACTTAGAATACTGGTAAAACCTACATTGTTGATAGAGTTGGGAGTACTTAGCACTGTGAAAACAGCACTTTCGCCGAACGAAATCCACTTCTCTAAGTCCGTGAAACAGTGAACAGAGAATGTATCAATTTCTCAAGATTGGTAACAGATAGAAGCAAGAGAAAGTACACAGTGATTCATCTACCTAGAAAAGTTACAGAGGTTTACACAGAGAATTCCAAGTATAAGTACAAGAAAATAAGAGAGACTTAGAAAACTGGTAAAACCTACATTGTGGATAGAGTTGGGAGTACTTAGCACTGTGAAAACAGCACTTTCGCAGAAAGAAATCTACTGCTGTAAGACTGGGAAACAGTGAACAGAGAATGTATGTGTTTCTCAAAATTGGTAACAGATAGAAACAAGAGAAAGTACACAGTGATTCATCTACCTAGAAAAGTTACAGAGGTTTACACAGAGAATACCAAGTATAAGTACAAGAAAATAAGAGAGACTTAGAAAACTGGTAAAAACTACATTGTTGATAGAGTTGGGAGTACTTAGCAGTGTGAAAACAGCACTTTCGCAGAAAGAAATCTACTTCTCTAAGACTGAGAAACAGTGAACAGAGAATGTATGAGTTTCTCAAGATTGGTAACAGATAGAAACAAGAGAAAGTACACAGTGATTCATCTACCCAGAAGAGTTACAGAGGTTTACACAGAGAATTCCAAGTATAAGTACAAGAAAATAAGAGAGACTTAGAAAACTGGTAAAAACTACATTGTTGATAGAGTTGGGAGTACTTAGCACTGTGAAAACAGCACTTTCGCCGAAAGAAATCTACTTCTCTAAGTCCGTGAAACAGTGAACAGAGAATGTATCAGTTTCTCAAGATTGGTAACAGATAGAAACAAGAGAAAGTACACAGTGATTCATCTACCTAGAAAAGATACAGAGGTTTACACAGAGAATTCCAAGTATAACTACAAGAAAATAAGAGAGACTTAGAAAACTGGTAAAACCTACATTGTTGATAGAGTTGGGAGTACTTAGCACTGTGAAAACAGCACTTTCGCCGAATGAAATCTACTTCTCTAAGTCCGTGAAACAGTGAACAGAGAATGTATCAGTTTCTCAAGATTGGTAACAGATAGAAACAAGAGAAAGTACACAGTGATTCATCTACCTAGAAAAGTTACAGAGGTTTACACAGAGAATACCAAGTATAAGTACAAAAAAATAAGAGAGACTTAGAAAACTGGTAAAACCTACATTGTGGATAGAGTTGGGAGTACTTAGCACTGTGAAAACAGCACTTTCGCAGAAAGAAATCTACTGCTGTAAGACTGGGAAACAGTGAACAGAGAATGTATGAGTTTCTCAAGATTGTTAACAGATAGAAACAAGAGAAAGTACACAGTGATTCATCTACCTAGAAAAGTTACAGAGGTTTACACAGAGAATTCCCAGTATAAGTACAAGAAAATAAGAGAGACTTAGAAAACTGGTAAAAACTACATTGTTGATAGAGTTGGGAGTACTTAGCACTGTGAAAACAGCACTTTCGCAGAAAGAAATCTACTTCTCTAAGACTGAGAAACAGTGAACAGAGAATGTATGAGTTTCTCAAGATTGGTAACAGATAGAAACAAGAGAAAGTACACAGTGATTCATCTACCTAGAAAAGTTACAGAGGTTTACACAGAGAATACCAAGTATAAGTACAAGAAAATAAGAGAGACTTAGAAAACTGGTAAAACCTACATTGTGGATAGAGTTGGGAGTACTTAGCACTGTGAAAACAGCACTTTCGCCGAAAGAAATCTACTTCTCTAAGTCCGTGAAACAGTGAACAGAGAATGTATCAGTTTCTCAAGATTGGTAACAGATAGAAACAAGAGAAAGTACACAGTGATTCATCTACCTAGAAGAGTTACAGAGGTTTACACAGAGAATTCCAAGTATAAGTACAAGAAAATAAGAGAGACTTAGAAAACTGGTAAAACCTACATTGTTGATAGAGTTGGGAGTACTTAGCACTGTGAAAACAGCACTTTCGCCGAAAGAAATCTACTGCTGTAAGACTGGGAAACAGTGAACAGAGAATGTATGAGTTTCTCAAGATTGGTAACAGATAGAAACAAGAGAAAGTACACAGTGATTCATCTACCTAGAAAAGTTACAGAGGTTTACACAGAGAATTCCAAGTATAAGTACAAGAAAATAAGAGAGACTTAGAAAACTGGTAAAAACTACATTGTTGATAGAGTTGGGAGTACTTAGCACTGTGAAAACAGCACTTTCGCAGAAAGAAATCTACTTCTCTAAGACTGAGAAACAGTGAACAGAGAATGTATGAGTTTCTCAAGATTGGTAACAGATAGAAACAAGAGAAAGTACACAGTGATTCATCTACCTAGAAAAGTTACAGAGGTTTACACAGAGAATTCCAAGTATAAGTACAAGAAAATAAGAGAGACTTAGAATACTGGTAAAACCTACATTGTTGATAGAGTTGGGAGTACTTAGCACTGTGAAAACAGCACTTTCGCCGAACGAAATCCACTTCTCTAAGTCCGTGAAACAGTGAACAGAGAATGTATCAATTTCTCAAGATTGGTAACAGATAGAAGCAAGAGAAAGTACACAGTGATTCATCTACCTAGAAAAGTTACAGAGGTTTACACAGAGAATTCCAAGTATAAGTACAAGAAAATAAGAGAGACTTAGAAAACTGGTAAAACCTACATTGTGGATAGAGTTGGGAGTACTTAGCACTGTGAAAACAGCACTTTCGCAGAAAGAAATCTACTGCTTTAAGACTGGGAAACAGTGAACAGAGAATGTATGAGTTTCTCAAGATTGGTAACAGATAGAAACAAGAGAAAGTACAGAGTGATTCATCTACCTAGAAAAGTTACAGAGGTTTACACAGAGAATTCCAAGTATAAGTACAAGAAAATAAGAGAGACTTAGAAAACTGGTAAAAACTACATTGTTGATAGAGTTGGGAGTACTTAGCACTGTGAAAACAGCACATTCGCAGAAAGAAATCTACTTCTCTAAGACTGAGAAACAGTGAACAGAGAATGTATGAGTTTCTCAAGATTGGTAACAGATAGAAACAAGAGAAAGTACACAGTGATTCATCTACCTAGAAAAGTTACAGAGGTTTACACAGAGAATTCCAAGTATAAGTACAAGAAAATAAGAGAGACTTAGAATACTGGTAAAACCTACATTGTTGATAGAGTTGGGAGTACTTAGCACTGTGAAAACAGCACTTTCGCCGAACGAAATCCACTTCTCTAAGTCCGTGAAACAGTGAACAGAGAATGTATCAGTTTCTCAAGATTGGTAACAGATAGAAGCAAGAGAAAGTACACAGTGATTCATCTACCTAGAAAAGTTACAGAGGTTTACACAGAGAATTCCAAGTATAAGTACAAGAAAATAAGAGAGACTTAGAAAACTGGTAAAACCTACATTGTGGATAGAGTTGGGAGTACTTAGCACTGTGAAAACAGCACTTTCGCAGAAAGAAATCTACTGCTGTAAGACTGGGAAACAGTGAACAGAGAATGTATGTGTTTCTCAAAATTGGTAACAGATAGAAACAAGAGAAAGTACACAGTGATTCATCTACCTAGAAAAGTTACAGAGGTTTACACAGAGAATACCAAGTATAAGTACAAGAAAATAAGAGAGACTTAGAAAACTGGTAAAACCTACATTGTGGATAGAGTTGGGAGTACTTAGCACTGTGAAAACAGCACTTTCGCAGAAAGAAATCTACTGCTGTAAGACTGGGAAACAGTGAACAGAGAATGTGTGAGTTTCTCAAGATTGGTAACAGATAGTAACAAGAGAAAGTACACAGTGATTCATCTACCTAGAAAAGTTACAGAGGTTTACACAGAGAATTCCAAGTATAAGTACAAGAAAATAAGAGAGACTTAGAAAACTGGTAAAAACTACATTGTTGATAGAGTTGGGAGTACTTAGCACTGTGAAAACAGCACTTTCGCCGAAAGAAATCTACTTCTCTAAGTCCGTGAAACAGTGAACAGAGAATGCATGAGTTTCTCAAGATTGGTAACAGATAGAAACAAGAGAAAGTACACAGTGATTCATCTACCTAGAAAAGTTACAGAGGTTTACACAGAGAATTCCAAGTATAAGTACAAGAAAATAAGAGAGACTTAGAAAACTGGTAAAAACTACATTGTTGATAGAGTTGGGAGTACTTAGCACTGTGAAAACAGCACTTTCGCAGAAAGAAATCTACTTCTCTAAGACTGAGAAACAGTGAACAGAGAATGTATGAGTTTCTCAAGATTGGTAACAGATAGAAACAAGAGAAAGTACACAGTGATTCATCTACCTAGAAGAGTTACAGAGGTTTACACAGAGAATTCCAAGTATAAGTACAAGAAAATAAGAGAGACTTAGAAAACTGGTAAAACCTACATTGTTGATAGAGTTGGGAGTACTTAGCACTGTGAAAACAGCACTTTCGCCGAAAGAAATCTACTGCTGTAAGACTGGGAAACAGTGAACAGAGAATGTATGAGTTTCTCAAGATTGGTAACAGATAGAAACAAGAGAAAGTACACAGTGATTCATCTACCTAGAAAAGTTACAGAGGTTTACACAGAGAATTCCAAGTATAAGTACAAGAAAATAAGAGAGACTTAGAAAACTGGTAAAAACTACATTGTTGATAGAGTTGGGAGTACTTAGCACTGTGAAAACAGCACTTTCGCAGAAAGAAATCTACTTCTCTAAGACTGAGAAACAGTGAACAGAGAATGTATGAGTTTCTCAAGATTGGTAACAGATAGAAACAAGAGAAAGTACACAGTGATTCATCTACCTAGAAAAGTTACAGAGGTTTACACAGAGAATTCCAAGTATAAGTACAAGAAAATAAGAGAGACTTAGAATACTGGTAAAACCTACATTGTTGATAGAGTTGGGAGTACTTAGCACTGTGAAAACAGCACTTTCGCCGAACGAAATCCACTTCTCTAAGTCCGTGAAACAGTGAACAGAGAATGTATCAATTTCTCAAGATTGGTAACAGATAGAAGCAAGAGAAAGTACACAGTGATTCATCTACCTAGAAAAGTTACAGAGGTTTACACAGAGAATTCCAAGTATAAGTACAAGAAAATAAGAGAGACTTAGAAAACTGGTAAAACCTACATTGTGGATAGAGTTGGGAGTACTTAGCACTGTGAAAACAGCACTTTCGCAGAAAGAAATCTACTGCTGTAAGACTGGGAAACAGTGAACAGAGAATGTATGTGTTTCTCAAAATTGGTAACAGATAGAAACAAGAGAAAGTACACAGTGATTCATCTACCTAGAAAAGTTACAGAGGTTTACACAGAGAATACCAAGTATAAGTACAAGAAAATAAGAGAGACTTAGAAAACTGGTAAAAACTACATTGTTGATAGAGTTGGGAGTACTTAGCAGTGTGAAAACAGCACTTTCGCAGAAAGAAATCTACTTCTCTAAGACTGAGAAACAGTGAACAGAGAATGTATGAGTTTCTCAAGATTGGTAACAGATAGAAACAAGAGAAAGTACACAGTGATTCATCTACCCAGAAGAGTTACAGAGGTTTACACAGAGAATTCCAAGTATAAGTACAAGAAAATAAGAGAGACTTAGAAAACTGGTAAAAACTACATTGTTGATAGAGTTGGGAGTACTTAGCACTGTGAAAACAGCACTTTCGCCGAAAGAAATCTACTTCTCTAAGTCCGTGAAACAGTGAACAGAGAATGTATCAGTTTCTCAAGATTGGTAACAGATAGAAACAAGAGAAAGTACACAGTGATTCATCTACCTAGAAAAGATACAGAGGTTTACACAGAGAATTCCAAGTATAACTACAAGAAAATAAGAGAGACTTAGAAAACTGGTAAAACCTACATTGTTGATAGAGTTGGGAGTACTTAGCACTGTGAAAACAGCACTTTCGCCGAATGAAATCTACTTCTCTAAGTCCGTGAAACAGTGAACAGAGAATGTATCAGTTTCTCAAGATTGGTAACAGATAGAAACAAGAGAAAGTACACAGTGATTCATCTACCTAGAAAAGTTACAGAGGTTTACACAGAGAATACCAAGTATAAGTACAAAAAAATAAGAGAGACTTAGAAAACTGGTAAAACCTACATTGTGGATAGAGTTGGGAGTACTTAGCACTGTGAAAACAGCACTTTCGCAGAAAGAAATCTACTGCTGTAAGACTGGGAAACAGTGAACAGAGAATGTATGAGTTTCTCAAGATTGTTAACAGATAGAAACAAGAGAAAGTACACAGTGATTCATCTACCTAGAAAAGTTACAGAGGTTTACACAGAGAATTCCCAGTATAAGTACAAGAAAATAAGAGAGACTTAGAAAACTGGTAAAAACTACATTGTTGATAGAGTTGGGAGTACTTAGCACTGTGAAAACAGCACTTTCGCAGAAAGAAATCTACTTCTCTAAGACTGAGAAACAGTGAACAGAGAATGTATGAGTTTCTCAAGATTGGTAACAGATAGAAACAAGAGAAAGTACACAGTGATTCATCTACCTAGAAAAGTTACAGAGGTTTACACAGAGAATACCAAGTATAAGTACAAGAAAATAAGAGAGACTTAGAAAACTGGTAAAACCTACATTGTGGATAGAGTTGGGAGTACTTAGCACTGTGAAAACAGCACTTTCGCCGAAAGAAATCTACTTCTCTAAGTCCGTGAAACAGTGAACAGAGAATGTATCAGTTTCTCAAGATTGGTAACAGATAGAAACAAGAGAAAGTACACAGTGATTCATCTACCTAGAAGAGTTACAGAGGTTTACACAGAGAATTCCAAGTATAAGTACAAGAAAATAAGAGAGACTTAGAAAACTGGTAAAACCTACATTGTTGATAGAGTTGGGAGTACTTAGCACTGTGAAAACAGCACTTTCGCCGAAAGAAATCTACTGCTGTAAGACTGGGAAACAGTGAACAGAGAATGTATGAGTTTCTCAAGATTGGTAACAGATAGAAACAAGAGAAAGTACACAGTGATTCATCTACCTAGAAAAGTTACAGAGGTTTACACAGAGAATTCCAAGTATAAGTACAAGAAAATAAGAGAGACTTAGAAAACTGGTAAAAACTACATTGTTGATAGAGTTGGGAGTACTTAGCACTGTGAAAACAGCACTTTCGCAGAAAGAAATCTACTTCTCTAAGACTGAGAAACAGTGAACAGAGAATGTATGAGTTTCTCAAGATTGGTAACAGATAGAAACAAGAGAAAGTACACAGTGATTCATCTACCTAGAAAAGTTACAGAGGTTTACACAGAGAATTCCAAGTATAAGTACAAGAAAATAAGAGAGACTTAGAATACTGGTAAAACCTACATTGTTGATAGAGTTGGGAGTACTTAGCACTGTGAAAACAGCACTTTCGCCGAACGAAATCCACTTCTCTAAGTCCGTGAAACAGTGAACAGAGAATGTATCAATTTCTCAAGATTGGTAACAGATAGAAGCAAGAGAAAGTACACAGTGATTCATCTACCTAGAAAAGTTACAGAGGTTTACACAGAGAATTCCAAGTATAAGTACAAGAAAATAAGAGAGACTTAGAAAACTGGTAAAACCTACATTGTGGATAGAGTTGGGAGTACTTAGCACTGTGAAAACAGCACTTTCGCAGAAAGAAATCTACTGCTGTAAGACTGGGAAACAGTGAACAGAGAATGTATGTGTTTCTCAAAATTGGTAACAGATAGAAACAAGAGAAAGTACACAGTGATTCATCTACCTAGAAAAGTTACAGAGGTTTACACAGAGAATACCAAGTATAAGTACAAGAAAATAAGAGAGACTTAGAAAACTGGTAAAAACTACATTGTTGATAGAGTTGGGAGTACTTAGCACTGTGAAAACAGCACTTTCGCAGAAAGAAATCTACTTCTCTAAGACTGAGAAACAGTGAACAGAGAATGTATGAGTTTCTCAAGATTGGTAACAGATAGAAACAAGAGAAAGTACACAGTGATTCATCTACCCAGAAGAGTTACAGAGGTTTACACAGAGAATTCCAAGTATAAGTACAAGAAAATAAGAGAGACTTAGAAAACTGGTAAAAACTACATTGTTGATAGAGTTGGGAGTACTTAGCACTGTGAAAACAGCACTTTCGCCGAAAGAAATCTACTTCTCTAAGTCCGTGAAACAGTGAACAGAGAATGTATCAGTTTCTCAAGATTGGTAACAGATAGAAGCAAGAGAAAGTACACAGTGATTCATCTACCTAGAAAAGCTACAGAGGTTTACACAGAGAATTCCAAGTATAAGTACAAGAAAATAAGAGAGACTTAGAAAACTGGTAAAACCTACATTGTTGATAGAGTTGGGAGTACTTAGCACTGTGAAAACAGCACTTTCGCCGAATGAAATCTACTTCTCTAAGTCCGTGAAACAGTGAACAGAGAATGTATCAGTTTCTCAAGATTGGTAACAGATAGAAACAAGAGAAAGTACACAGTGATTCATCTACCTAGAAAAGTTACAGAGGTTTACACAGAGAATACCAAGTATAAGTACAAAAAAATAAGAGAGACTTAGAAAACTGGTAAAACCTACATTGTGGATAGAGTTGGGAGTACTTAGCACTGTGAAAACAGCACTTTCGCAGAAAGAAATCTACTGCTGTAAGACTGGGAAACAGTGAACAGAGAATGTATGAGTTTCTCAAGATTGTTAACAGATAGAAACAAGAGAAAGTACACAGTGATTCATCTACCTAGAAAAGTTACAGAGGTTTACACAGAGAATTCCCAGTATAAGTACAAGAAAATAAGAGAGACTTAGAAAACTGGTAAAAACTACATTGTTGATAGAGTTGGGAGTACTTAGCACTGTGAAAACAGCACTTTCGCAGAAAGAAATCTACTTCTCTAAGACTGAGAAACAGTGAACAGAGAATGTATGAGTTTCTCAAGATTGGTAACAGATAGAAACAAGAGAAAGTACACAGTGATTCATCTACCTAGAAAAGTTACAGAGGTTTACACAGAGAATACCAAGTATAAGTACAAGAAAATAAGAGAGACTTAGAAAACTGGTAAAACCTACATTGTGGATAGAGTTGGGAGTACTTAGCACTGTGAAAACAGCACTTTCGCAGAAAGAAATCTACTTCTCTAAGACTGAGAAACAGTGAACAGAGAATGTATGAGTTTCTCAAGATTGGTAACAGATAGAAACAAGAGAAAGTACACAGTGATTCATCTACCTAGAAGAGTTACAGAGGTTTACACAGAGAATTCCAAGTATAAGTACAAGAAAATAACAGAGACTTAGAAAACTGGTAAAACCTACATTGTGGATAGAGTTGGGAGTACTTAGCACTGTGAAAACAGCACTTTCGCCGAAAGAAATATACTTCTCTAAGTCCGTGAAACAGTGAACAGAGAATGTATGAGTTTCTCAAGATTGGTAACAGATAGAAACAAGAGAAAGTACACAGTGATTCATCTACCTAGAAAAGTTACCGAGGTTTACACAGAGAATACCAAGTATAAGTACAAGAAAATAAGAGAGACTTAGAAAACTGGTAAAACCTACATTGTGGATAGAGTTGGGAGTACTTAGCACTGTGAAAACAGCACTTTCGCAGAAAGAAATCTACTTCTCTAAGACTGAGAAACAGTGAACAGAGAATGTATGAGTTTCTCAAGATTGGTAACAGATAGAAACAAGAGAAAGTACACAGTGATTCATCTACCTAGAAGAGTTACAGGGGTTTACACAGAGAATTCCAAGTATAAGTACAAGAAAATAAGAGAGACTTAGAAAACTGGTAAAACCTACATTGTGGATAGAGTTGGGAGTACTTAGCACTGTGAAAACAGCACTTTCGCAGAAAGAAATCTACTTCTCTAAGTCCGTGAAACAGTGAACAGAGAATGTATCAGTTTCTCAAGATTGGTAACACATAGAAACAAGAGAAAGTACACAGTGATTCATCTACCTAGAAAAGTTACAGAGGTTTACACAGAGAATACCAAGTATAAGTACAAGAAAATAAGAGAGACTTAGAAAACTGGTAAAACCTACATTGTGGATAGAGTTGGGAGTACTTAGCACTGTGAAAACAGCACTTTCGCAGAAAGAAATCTACTGCTGTAAGACTGGGAAACAGTGAACAGAGAATGTATGAGTTTCTCAAGATTGGTAACAGATAGAAACAAGAGAAAGTACACAGTGATTCATCTACCTAGAAAAGTTACAGAGGTTTACACAGAGAATTCCAAGTATAAGTACAAGAAAATAAGAGAGACTTAGAAAACTGGTAAAAACTACATTGTTGATAGAGTTGGGAGTACTTAGCACTGTGAAAACAGCACTTTCGCAGAAAGAAATCTACTTCTCTAAGACTGAGAAACAGTGAACAGAGAATGTATGAGTTTCTCAAGATTGGTAACAGATAGAAACAAGAGAAAGTACACAGTGATTCATCTACCTAGAAGAGTTACAGAGGTTTACACAGAGAATACCAAGTATAAGTACAAGAAAATAAGAGAGACTTAGAAAACTGGTAAAACCTACATTGTGGATAGAGTTGGGAGTACTTAGCACTGTGAAAACAGCACTTTCGCAGAACGAAATCTACTGCTGTAAGACTGGGAAACAGTGAACAGAGAATGTATGAGTTTCTCAAGATTGGTAACAGATAGAAACAAGAGAAAGTACACAGTGATTCATCTACCTAGAAAAGTTACAGAGGTTTACACAGAGAATTCCAAGTATAAGTACAAGAAAATAAGAGAGACTTAGAAAACTGGTAAAAACTACATTGTTGATAGAGTTGGGAGTACTTAGCACTGTGAAAACAGCACTTTCGCCGAACGAAATCTACTTCTCTAAGTCCGTGAAACAGTGAACAGAGAATGTATCAGTTTCTCAAGATTGGTAACACATAGAAACAAGAGAAAGTACACAGTGATTCATCTACCTAGAAAAGTTACAGAGGTTTACACAGAGAATACCAAGTATAAGTACCAGAAAATAAGAGAGACTTAGAAAACTGGTAAAACCTACATTGTGGATAGAGTTGGGAGTACTTAGCACTGTGAAAACAGCACTTTCGCAGAAAGAAATCTACTGCTGTAAGACTGGGAAACAGTGAACAGAGAATGTATGAGTTTCTCAAGATTGGTAACAGATAGAAACAAGAGAAAGTACACAGTGATTCATCTACCTAGAAAAGTTACAGAGGTTTACACAGAGAATTCCAAGTATAAGTACAAGAAAATAAGAGAGACTTAGAAAACTGGTAAAAACTACATTGTTGATAGAGTTGGGAGTACTTAGCACTGTGAAAACAGCACTTTCGCAGAAAGAAATCTACTTCTCTAAGACTGAGAAACAGTGAACAGAGAATGTATGAGTTTCTCAAGATTGGTAAGAGATAGAAACAAGAGAAAGTACACAGTGATTCATCTACCTACAAGAGTTACAGAGGTTTACACAGAGAATTCCAAGTATAAGTACAAGAAAATAAGAGAGACTTAGAAAACTGGTAAAACCTACATTGTGGATAGAGTTGGGAGTACTTAGCACTGTGAAAACAGCACTTTCGCAGAACGAAATCTACTGCTGTAAGACTGGGAAACAGTGAACAGAGAATGTATGAGTTTCTCAAGATTGGTAACAGATAGAAACAAGAGAAAGTACACAGTGATTCATCTACCTAGAAAAGTTACAGAGGTTTACACAGAGAATTCCAAGTATAAGTACAAGAAAATAAGAGAGACTTAGAAAACTGGTAAAAACTACATTGTTGATAGAGTTGGGAGTACTTAGCACTGTGAAAACAGCACTTTCGCAGAAAGAAATCTACTTCTCTAAGACTGAGAAACAGTGAACAGAGAATGTATGAGTTTCTCAAGATTGGTAACAGATAGAAACAAGAGAAAGTACACAGTGATTCATCTACCTAGAAGAGTTACAGAGGTTTACACAGAGAATTCCAAGTATAAGTACAAGAAAATAAGAGAGACTTAGAAAACTGGTAAAACCTACATTGTTGATAGAGTTGGGAGTACTTAGCACTGTGAAAACAGCACTTTCGCCGAAAGAAATCTAATTCTCTAAGTCCGTGAAACAGTGAACAGAGAATGTATCAGTTTCTCAAGATTGGTAACAGATAGAAACAAGAGAAAGTACACAGTGATTCATCTACCTAGAAAAGTTACAGAGGTTTACACAGAGAATTCCAAGTATAAGTAGAAGAAAATAAGAGAGACTTAGAAAACTGGTAAAAACTACATTGTTGATGGAGTTGGGAGTACTTAACACTGTGAAAACAGCACTTTCGCAGAAAGAAATCTACTTCTCTAAGACTGAGAAACAGTGAACAGAGAATGTATGAGTTTCTCAAGATTGGTAACAGATAGAAACAAGAGAAAGTACACAGTGATTCATCTACCTAGAAGAGTTACAGAGGTTTACACAGAGAATTCCAAGTATAAGTACAAGAAAATAAGAGAGACTTAGAAAACTGGTAAAACCTACATTGTTGATAGAGTTGGGAGTACTTAGCACTGTGAAAACAGCACTTTCGCAGAAAGAAATCTACTGCTGTAAGACTGGGAAACAGTGAACAGAGAATGTATGAGTTTCTCAAGATTGGTAACAGATAGAAAGAAGAGAAAGTACACAGTGATTCATCTACCTAGAAAAGTTACAGAGGTTTACACAGAGAATACCAAGTATAAGTACAAGAAAATAAGAGAGACTTAGAAAACTGGTAAAAACTACATTGTTGATGGAGTTGGGAGTACTTAACACTGTGAAAACAGCACTTTCGCAGAAAGAAATCTACTTCTCTAAGACTGAGAAACAGTGAACAGAGAATGTATGAGTTTCTCAAGATTGGTAACAGATAGAAACAAGAGAAAGTACACAGTGATTCATCTACCTAGAAGAGTTACAGAGGTTTACACAGAGAATTCCAACTATAAGTACAAGAAAATAAGAGAGACTTAGAAAACTGGTAAAACCTACATTGTTGATAGAGTTGGGAGTACTTAGCACTGTGAAAACAGCACTTTCGCAGAAAGAAATCTACTGCTGTAAGACTGGGAAACAGTGAACAGGGAATGTATGAGTTTCTCAAGATTGGTAACAGATAGAAACAAGAGAAAGTACACAGTGATTCATCTACCTAGAAAAGTTACAGACGTTTACACAGAGAATACCAAGTATAAGTACAAGAAAATAAGAGAGACTTAGAAAACTGGTAAAAACTACATTGTTGATAGAGTTGGGAGTACTTAGCACTGTGAAAACAGCACTTTCGCAGAAATAAGTCTACTTCTCTAAGACTGAGAAACAGTGAACAGAGAATGTATGAGTTTCTCAAGATTGGTAACAGATAGAAACAAGAGAAAGTACACAGTGATTCATCTACCTAGAAAAGTTACAGAGGTTTACACAGAGAATTCCAAGTATAAGTACAAGAAAATAAGAGAGACTTAGAATACTGGTAAAACCTACATTGTTGATAGAGTTGGGAGTACTTAGCACTGTGAAAACAGCACTTTCGCCGAACGAAATCTACTTCTCTAAGTCCGTGAAACAGTGAACAGAGAATGTATCAGTTTCTCAAGATTGGTAACAGATAGAAGCAAGAGAAAGTACACAGTGATTCATCTACCTAGAAAAGTTACAGAGGTTTACACAGAGAATTCCAAGTATAAGTACAAGAAAATAAGAGAGACTTAGAAAACTGGTAAAAACTACATTGTTGATAGAGTTGGGAGTACTTAGCACTGTGAAAACAGCACTTTCGCAGAAAGAAATCTACTTCTCTAAGACTGGGAAACAGTGAACAGAGAATGTATGAGTTTCTCAAGATTGGTAACAGATAGAAACAAGAGAAAGTACACAGTGATTCATCTACCTAGAAGAGTTACAGAGGTTTACACAGAGAATTCCAAGTATAAGTACAAGAAAATAAGAGAAACTTAGAAAACTGGTAAAACCTACATTGTTGATAGAGTTGGGAGTACTTAGCACTGTGAAAACAGCACTTTCGCAGAAAGAAATCTACTTCTCTAAGTCCGTGAAACAGTGAACAGAGAATGTATCAGTTTCTCAAGATTGGTAACACATAGAAACAAGAGAAAGTACACAGTGATTCATCTACCTAGAAAAGTTACAGAGGTTTACACAGAGAATACCAAGTATAAGTACAAGAAAATAAGAGAGACTTAGAAAACTGGTAAAACCTACATTGTGGATAGAGTTGGGAGTACGTAGCACTGTGAAAACAGCACTTTCGCAGAAAGAAATCTACTGCTGTAAGACTGGGAAACAGTGAACAGAGAATGTATGAGTTTCTCAAGATTGGTAACAGATAGAAACAAGAGAAAGTACACAGTGATTCATCTACCTAGAAAAGTTACAGAGGTTTACACAGAGAATTCCAAGTATAAGTACAAGAAAATAAGAGAGACTTAGAAAACTGGTAAAAACTACATTGTTGATAGAGTTGGGAGTAGTTAGCACTGTGAAAACAGCACTTTCGCAGAAAGAAATCTACTTCTCTAAGACTGAGAAACAGTGAACAGAGAATGTATGAGTTTCTCAAGATTGGTAACAGATAGAAACAAGAGAAAGTACACAGTGATTCATCTACCTAGAAGAGTTACAGAGGTTTACAGAGAGAATTCCAAGTATAAGTACAAGAAAATAAGAGAGACTTAGAAAACTGGTAAAACCTACATTGTTGATAGAGTTGGGAGTACTTAGCACTGTGAAAACAGCACTTTCGCCAAAAGAAATCTACTTCTCTAAGACTGAGAAACAGTGAACAGAGAATGTATCAGTTTCTCAAGATTGGTAACAGATAGAAACAAGAGAAAGTACACAATGATTCATCTACCTAGAAAAGTTACAGAGGTTTACACAGAGAATTCCAAGTATAAGTACAAGAAAATAAGAGAGACTTAGAAAACTGGTAAAAACTACATTGTTGATAGAGTTGGGAGTACTTAGCACTGTGAAAACAGCACTTTCGCAGAAAGAAATCTACTTCTCTAAGACTGAGAAACAGTGAACAGAGAATGTATGAGTTTCTCAAGATTGGTAACAGATAGAAACAAGAGAAAGTACACAGTGATTCATCTACCTAGAAGAGTTACAGAGGTTTACACAGAGAATTCCAAGTATAAGTACAAGAAAATAAGAGAGACTTAGAAAACTGGTAAAAACTACATTGTTGATAGAGTTGGGAGTACTTAGCACTGTGAAAACAGAACTTTCGCAGAAATAAGTCTACTTCTCTAAGACTGAGAAATAGTGAACAGAGAATGTATGATTTTCTCAAGATTGGTAACAGATAGAAACAAGAGAAAGTACACAGTGATTCATCTACCTAGAAAAGTTACAGAGGTTTACACAGAGAATTCCAAGTATAAGTACAAGAAAATAAGAGAGACTTAGAATACTGGTAAAACCTACATTGTTGATAGAGTTGGGAGTACTTAGCACTGTGAAAACAGCACTTTCGCCGAACGAAATCTACTTCTCTAAGTCCGTGAAACAGTGAACAGAGAATGTATCAGTTTCTCAAGATTGGTAACACATAGAAACAAGAGAAAGTACACAGTGATTCATCTACCTAGAAAAGTTACAGAGGTTTACACAGAGAATACCAAGTATAAGTACAAGAAAATAAGAGAGACTTAGAAAACTGGTAAAACCTACATTGTGGATAGAGTTGGGAGTACTTAGCACTGTGAAAACAGCACTTTCGCAGAAAGAAATCTACTGCTGTAAGACTGGGAAACAGTGAACAGAGAATGTATGAGTTTCTCAAGATTGGTAACAGATAGAAACAAGAGAAAGTACACAGTGATTCATCTACCTAGAAAAGTTACAGAGGTTTACACAGAAAATTCCAAGTATAAGTACAAGAAAATAAGAGAGACTTAGAAAACTGGTAAAAACTACATTGTTGATAGAGTTGGGAGTACTTAGCACTGTGAAAACAGCACTTTCGCAGAAAGAAATCTACTTCTCTAAGACTGAGAAACAGTGAACAGAGAATGTATGAGTTTCTCAAGATTGGTAACAGATAGAAACAAGAGAAAGTACACAGTGATTCATCTACCTAGAAGAGTTACAGAGGTTTACACAGAGAATTCCAAGTATAAGTACAAGAAAATAAGAGAGACTTAGAAAACTGGTAAAAACTACATTGTTGATAGAGTTGGGAGTACTTAGCACTGTGAAAACAGCACTTTCGCAGAAAGAAATCTACTTCTCTAAGACTGAGAAACAGTGAACAGAGAATGTATGAGTTTCTCAAGATTGGTAACAGATAGAAACAAGAGAAAGTACACAGTGATTCATCTACCTAGAAGAGTTACAGGGGTTTACACAGAGAATTCCAAGTATAAGTACAAGAAAATAAGAGAGACTTAGAAAACTGGTAAAACCTACATTGTGGATAGAGTTGGGAGTACTTAGCACTGTGAAAACAGCACTTTCGCAGAAAGAAATCTACTGCTGTAAGACTGGGAAACAGTGAACAGAGAATGTATGAGTTTCTCAAGATTGGTAACAGATAGAAAGAAGAGAAAGTACACAGTGATTCATCTACCTAGAAAAGTTACAGAGGTTTACACAGAGAATACCAAGTATAAGTACAAGAAAATAAGAGAGACTTAGAATACTGGTAAAACCTACATTGTGGATAGAGTTGGGAGTACTTAGCACTGTGAAAACAGCACTTTCGCAGAAAGAAATCTACTGCTGTAAGACTGGGAAACAGTGAATAGAGAATGTATGAGTTTCTCAAGACTGGTAACAGATAGAAACAAGAGAAAGTACACAGTGATTCATCTACCTAGAAAAGTTACAGAGGTTCACACAGAGAATTCCAAGTATAAGTACAAGAAAATAAGAGAGACTTAGAAAACTGGTAAAAACTACATTGTTGATAGAGTTGGGAGTACTTAGCACTGTGAAAACAGCACTTTCGCAGAAAGAAATCTACTTCTCTAAGACTGAGAAACAGTGAACAGAGAATGTATGAGTTTCTCAAGATTGGTAACAGATAGAAACAAGAGAAAGTACACAGTGATTCATCTACCTAGAAGAGTTACAGAGGTTTACACAGAGAATTCCAAGTATAAGAACAAGGAAATAAGAGAGACTTAGAAAACTGGTAAAACCTACATTGTGGATAGAGTTGGGAGTACTTAGCACTGTGAAAACAGCACATTCGCAGAAAGAAATCTACTGCTGTAAGACTGGGAAACAGTGAACAGAGAATGTATGAGTTTCTCAAGATTGGTAACAGATAGAAACAAGAGAAAGTACACAGTGATTCATCTACCTAGAAAAGTTACAGAGGTTTACACAGAGAATTCCAAGTATAAGTACAAGAAAATAAGAGAGACTTAGAAAACTGGTAAAAACTACATTGTTGATAGAGTTGGGAGTACTTAGCACTGTGAAAACAGCACTTTCGCAGAAAGAAATCTACTTCTCTAAGACTGAGAAACAGTGAACAGAGAATGTATGAGTTTCTCAAGATTGGTAACAGATAGAAACAAGAGAAAGTACACAGTGATTCATCTACCTAGAAGAGTTACAGAGGTTTACACAGAGAATTCCAAGTATAAGTACAAGAAAATAAGAGAGACTTAGAAAACTGGTAAAACCTACATTGTTGATAGAGTTGGGAGTACTTAGCACTGTGAAAACAGCACTTTCGCAGAAAGAAATCTACTTCTCTAAGTCCGTGAAACAGTGAACAGAGAATGTATCAGTTTCTCAAGATTGGTAACACATAGAAACAAGAGAAAGTACACAGTGATTCATCTACCTAGAAAAGTTACAGAGGTTTACACAGAGAATACCAAGTATAAGTACAAGAAAATAAGAGAGACTTAGAAAACTGGTAAAACCTACGTTGTGGATAGAGTTGGGAGTACTTAGCACTGTGAAAACAGCACTTTCGCAGAAAGAAATCTACTGCTGTAAGACTGGGAAACAGTGAACAGAGAATGTATGAGTTTCTCAAGATTGGTAACAGATAGAAACAAGAGAAAGTACACAGTGATTCATCTACCTAGAAAAGTTACAGAGGTTTACACAGAGAATTCCAAGTATAAGTACAAGAAAATAAGAGAGACTTAGAAAACTGGTAAAAACTACATTGTTGATAGAGTTGGGAGTACTTAGCACTGTGAAAACAGCACTTTCGCAGAAAGAAATCTACTTCTCTAAGTCTGAGAAACAGTGAACAGAGAATGTATGAGTTTCTCAAGATTGGTAACAGATAGAAACAAGAGAAAGTACACAGTGATTCATCTACCTAGAAGAGTTACAGAGGTTTACACAGAGAATTCCAAGTATAAGTACAAGAAAATAAGAGAGACTTAGAAAACTGGTAAAACCTACATTGTGGATAGAGTTGGGAGTACTTAGCACTGTGAAAACAGCACTTTCGCAGAACGAAATCTACTGCTGTAAGACTGGGAAACAGTGAACAGAGAATGTATGAGTTTCTCAAGATTGGTAACAGATAGAAACAAGAGAAAGTACACAGTGATTCATCTACCTAGAAAAGTTACAGAGGTTTACACAGAGAATTCCAAGTATAAGTACAAGAAAATAAGAGAGACTTAGAAAACTGGTAAAAACTACATTGTTGATAGAGTTGGGAGTACTTAGCACTGTGAAAACAGCACTTTCGCCGAACGAAATCTACTTCTCTAAGTCCGTGAAACAGTGAACAGAGAATGTATCAGTTTCTCAAGATTGGTAACACATAGAAACAAGAGAAAGTACACAGTGATTCATCTACCTAGAAACGTTACAGAGGTTTACACAGAGAATACCAAGTATAAGTACAAGAAAATAAGAGAGACTTAGAAAACTGGTAAAACCTACATTGTGGATAGAGTTGGGAGTACTTAGCACTGTGAAAACAGCACATTCGCAGAAAGAAATCTACTGCTGTAAGACTGGGAAACAGTGAACAGAGAATGTATGAGTTTCTCAAGATTGGTAACAGATAGAAAGAAGAGAAAGTACACAGTGATTCATCTACCTAGAAAAGTTACAGAGGTTTACACAGAGAATACCAAGTATAAGTACAAGAAAATAAGAGAGACTTAGAAAACTGGTAAAACCTACATTGTGGATAGAGTTGGGAGTACTTAGCACTGTGAAAACAGCACTTTCGCAGAAAGAAATCTACTGCTGTAAGACTGGGAAACAGTGAACAGAGAATGTATGAGTTTCTCAAGACTGGTAACAGATAGAAACAAGAGAAAGTACACAGTGATTCATCTACCTAGAAAAGTTACAGAGGTTCACACAGAGAATTCCAAGTATAAGTACAAGAAAATAAGAGAGACTTAGAAAACTGGTAAAAACTACATTGTTGATAGAGTTGGGAGTACTTAGCACTGTGAAAACAGCACTTTCGCAGAAAGAAATCTACTTCTCTAAGACTGAGAAACAGTGAACAGAGAATGTATGAGTTTCTCAAGATTGGTAACAGATAGAAACAAGAGAAAGTACACAGTGATTCATCTACCTAGAAGAGTTACAGAGGTTTACACAGAGAATTCCAAGTATAAGTACAAGAAAATAAGAGAGACTTAGAAAACTGGTAAAAACTACATTGTTGATAGAGTTGGGAGTACTTAGCACTGTGAAAACAGCACTTTCGCAGAAAGAAATCTACTTCTCTAAGACTGAGAAACAGTGAACAGAGAATGTATGAGTTTCTCAAGATTGGTAACAGATAGAAACAAGAGAAAGTACACAGTGATTCATCTACCTAGAAGAGTTACAGGGGTTTACACAGAGAATTCCAAGTATAAGTACAAGAAAATAAGAGAGACTTAGAAAACTGGTAAAACCTACATTGTGGATAGAGTTGGGAGTACTTAGCACTGTGAAAACAGCACTTTCGCAGAAAGAAATCTACTGCTGTCAGACTGGGAAACAGTGAACAGAGAATGTATGAGTTTCTCAAGATTGGTAACAGATAGAAAGAAGAGAAAGTACACAGTGATTCATCTACCTAGAAAAGTTACAGAGGTTTACACAGAGAATACCAAGTATAAGTACAAGAAAATAAGAGAGACTTAGAATACTGGTAAAACCTACATTGTGGATAGAGTTGGGAGTACTTAGCACTGTGAAAACAGCACTTTCGCAGAAAGAAATCTACTGCTGTAAGACTGGGAAACAGTGAATAGAGAATGTATGAGTTTCTCAAGACTGGTAACAGATAGAAACAAGAGAAAGTACACAGTGATTCATCTACCTAGAAAAGTTACAGAGGTTC
Organism: Heterohyrax brucei; assembly: GCA_028571685.1. Taxonomy (NCBI): domain Eukaryota; kingdom Metazoa; phylum Chordata; class Mammalia; order Hyracoidea; family Procaviidae; genus Heterohyrax; species Heterohyrax brucei. The sequence goes on along the minus strand of CM053150.1, from coordinate 116,118,810 downwards.
ACACAGAGAATTCCAAGTATAAGTACAAGAAAATAAGAGAGACTTAGAAAACTGGTAAAAACTACATTGTTGATAGAGTTGGGAGTACTTAGCACTGTGAAAACAGCACTTTCGCAGAAAGAAATCTACTTCTCTAAGACTGAGAAACAGTGAACAGAGAATGTATGAGTTTCTCAAGATTGGTAACAGATAGAAACAAGAGAAAGTACACAGTGATTCATCTACCTAGAAGAGTTACAGAGGTTTACACAGAGAATTCCAAGTATAAGTACAAGAAAATAAGAGAGACTTAGAAAACTGGTAAAACCTACATTGTGGATAGAGTTGGGAGTACTTAGCACTGTGAAAACAGCACTTTCGCAGAAAGAAATCTACTGCTGTAAGACTGGGAAACAGTGAACAGAGAATGTATGAGTTTCTCAAGATTGGTAACAGATAGAAACAAGAGAAAGTACACAGTGATTCATCTACCTAGAAAAGTTACAGAGGTTTACACAGAGAATTCCAAGTATAAGTACAAGAAAATAAGAGAGACTTAGAAAACTGGTAAAAACTACATTGTTGATAGAGTTGGGAGTACTTAGCACTGTGAAAACAGCACTTTCGCAGAAAGAAATCTACTTCTCTAAGACTGAGAAACAGTGAACAGAGAATGTATGAGTTTCTCAAGATTGGTAACAGATAGAAACAAGAGAAAGTACACAGTGATTCATCTACCTAGAAGAGTTACAGAGGTTTACACAGAGAATTCCAAGTATAAGTACAAGAAAATAAGAGAGACTTAGAAAACTGGTAAAACCTACATTGTTGATAGAGTTGGGAGTACTTAGCACTGTGAAAACAGCACTTTCGCAGAAAGAAATCTACTTCTCTAAGTCCGTGAAACAGTGAACAGAGAATGTATCAGTTTCTCAAGATTGGTAACACATAGAAACAAGAGAAAGTACACAGTGATTCATCTACCTAGAAAAGTTACAGAGGTTTACACAGAGAATACCAAGTATAAGTACAAGAAAATAAGAGAGACTTAGAAAACTGGTAAAACCTACATTGTGGATAGAGTTGGGAGTACTTAGCACTGTGAAAACAGCACTTTCGCAGAAAGAAATCTACTGCTGTAAGACTGGGAAACAGTGAACAGAGAATGTATGAGTTTCTCAAGATTGGTAACAGATAGAAACAAGAGAAAGTACACAGTGATTCATCTACCTAGAAAAGTTACAGAGGTTTACACAGAGAATTCCAAGTATAAGTACAAGAAAATAAGAGAGACTTAGAAAACTGGTAAAAACTACATTGTTGATAGAGTTGGGAGTACTTAGCACTGTGAAAACAGCACTTTCGCAGAAAGAAATCTACTTCTCTAAGACTGAGAAACAGTGAACAGAGAATGTATGAGTTTCTCAAGATTGGTAACAGATAGAAACAAGAGAAAGTACACAGTGATTCATCTACCTAGAAGAGTTACAGAGGTTTACACAGAGAATTCCAAGTATAAGTACAAGAAAATAAGAGAGACTTAGAAAACTGGTAAAACCTACATTGTGGATAGAGTTGGGAGTACTTAGCACTGTGAAAACAGCACTTTCGCAGAACGAAATCTACTGCTGTAAGACTGGGAAACAGTGAACAGAGAATGTATGAGTTTCTCAAGATTGGTAACAGATAGAAACAAGAGAAAGTACACAGTGATTCATCTACCTAGAAAAGTTACAGAGGTTTACACAGAGAATTCCAAGTATAAGTACAAGAAAATAAGAGAGACTTAGAAAACTGGTAAAAACTACATTGTTGATAGAGTTGGGAGTACTTAGCACTGTGAAAACAGCACTTTCGCCGAACGAAATCTACTTCTCTAAGTCCGTGAAACAGTGAACAGAGAATGTATCAGTTTCTCAAGATTGGTAACACATAGAAACAAGAGAAAGTACACAGTGATTCATCTACCTAGAAAAGTTACAGAGGTTTACACAGAGAATACCAAGTATAAGTACAAGAAAATAAGAGAGACTTAGAAAACTGGTAAAACCTACATTGTGGATAGAGTTGGGAGTACTTAGCACTGTGAAAACAGCACATTCGCAGAAAGAAATCTACTGCTGTAAGACTGGGAAACAGTGAACAGAGAATGTATGAGTTTCTCAAGATTGGTAACAGATAGAAAGAAGAGAAAGTACACAGTGATTCATCTACCTAGAAAAGTTACAGAGGTTTACACAGAGAATACCAAGTATAAGTACAAGAAAATAAGAGAGACTTAGAAAACTGGTAAAACCTACATTGTGGATAGAGTTGGGAGTACTTCGCACTGTGAAAACAGCACTTTCGCAGAAAGAAATCTACTGCTGTAAGACTGGGAAACAGTGAACAGAGAATGTATGAGTTTCTCAAGACTGGTAACAGATAGAAACAAGAGAAAGTACACAGTGATTCATCTACCTAGAAAAGTTACAGAGGTTCACACAGAGAATTCCAAGTATAAGTACAAGAAAATAAGAGAGACTTAGAAAACTGGTAAAAACTACATTGTTGATAGAGTTGGGAGTACTTAGCACTGTGAAAACAGCACTTTCGCAGAAAGAAATCTACTTCTCTAAGACTGAGAAACAGTGAACAGAGAATGTATGAGTTTCTCAAGATTGGTAACAGATAGAAACAAGAGAAAGTACACAGTGATTCATCTACCTAGAAGAGTTACAGAGGTTTACACAGAGAATTCCAAGTATAAGTACAAGAAAATAAGAGAGACTTAGAAAACTGGTAAAACCTACATTGTGGATAGAGTTGGGAGTACTTAGCACTGTGAAAACAGCACTTTCGCAGAACGAAATCTACTGCTGTAAGACTGGGAAACAGTGAACAGAGAATGTATGAGTTTCTCAAGATTGGTAACAGATAGAAACAAGAGAAAGTACACAGTGATTCATCTACCTAGAAAAGTTACAGAGGTTTACACAGAGAATTCCAAGTATAAGTACAAGAAAATAAGAGAGACTTAGAAAACTGGTAAAAACTACATTGTTGATAGAGTTGGGAGTACTTAGCACTGTGAAAACAGCACTTTCGCAGAAAGAAATCTACTTCTCTAAGACTGAGAAACAGTGAACAGAGAATGTATGAGTTTCTCAAGATTGGTAACAGATAGAAACAAGAGAAAGTACACAGTGATTCATCTACCTAGAAGAGTTACAGAGGTTTACAAAGAGAATTCCAAGTATAAGTACAAGAAAATAAGAGAGACTTAGAAAACTGGTAAAACCTACATTGTTGATAGAGTTGGGAGTACTTAGCACTGTGAAAACAGCACTTTCGCAGAAAGAAATCTACTTCTCTAAGTCCGTGAAACAGTGAACAGAGAATGTATCAGTTTCTCAAGATTGGTAACACATAGAAACAAGAGAAAGTACACAGTGATTCATCTACCTAGAAAAGTTACAGAGGTTTACACAGAGAATACCAAGTATAAGTACAAGAAAATAAGAGAGACTTAGAAAACTGGTAAAAACTACATTGTGGATAGAGTTGGGAGTACTTAGCACTGTGAAAACAGCACTTTCGCAGAAAGAAATCTACTTCTCTAAGACTGAGAAACAGTGAACAGAGAATGTATGAGTTTCTCAAGATTGGTAACAGATAGAAACAAGAGAAAGTACACAGTGATTCATCTACCTACAAGAGTTACAGAGGTTTACACAGAGAATTCCAAGTATAAGTACAAGAAAATAAGAGAGACTTAGAAAACTGGTAAAACCTACATTGTGGATAGAGTTGGGAGTACTTAGCACTGTGAAAACAGCACTTTCGCAGAACGAAATCTACTGCTGTAAGACTGGGAAACAGTGAACAGAGAATGTATGAGTTTCTCAAGATTGGTAACAGATAGAAACAAGAGAAAGTACACAGTGATTCATCTACCTAGAAAAGTTACAGAGGTTTACACAGAGAATTCCAAGTATAAGTACAAGAAAATAAGAGAGACTTAGAAAACTGGTAAAAACTACATTGTTGATAGAGTTGGGAGTACTTAGCACTGTGAAAACAGCACTTTCGCAGAAAGAAATCTACTTCTCTAAGTCCGTGAAACAGTGAACAGAGAATGTATCAGTTTCTCAAGATTGGTAACACATAGAAACAAGAGAAAGTACACAGTGATTCATCTACCTAGAAAAGTTACAGAGGTTTACACAGAGAATACCAAGTATAAGTACAAGAAAATAAGAGAGACTTAGAAAACTGGTAAAAACTACATTGTTGATAGAGTTGGGAGTACTTAGCACTGTGAAAACAGCACTTTCGCAGAAAGAAATCTACTTCTCTAAGACTGAGAAACAGTGAACAGAGAATGTATGAGTTTCTCAAGATTGGTAACAGATAGAAACAAGAGAAAGTACACAGTGATTCATCTACCTACAAGAGTTACAGAGGTTTACACAGAGAATTCCAAGTATAAGTACAAGAAAATAAGAGAGACTTAGAAAACTGGTAAAACCTACATTGTGGATAGAGTTGGGAGTACTTAGCACTGTGAAAACAGCACTTTCGCAGAACGAAATCTACTGCTGTAAGACTGGGAAACAGTGAACAGAGAATGTATGAGTTTCTCAAGATTGGTAACAGATAGAAACAAGAGAAAGTACACAGTGATTCATCTACCTAGAAAAGTTACAGAGGTTTACACAGAGAATTCCAAGTATAAGTACAAGAAAATAAGAGAGACTTAGAAAACTGGTAAAAACTACATTGTTGATAGAGTTGGGAGTACTTAGCACTGTGAAAACAGCACTTTCGCAGAAAGAAATCTACTTCTCTAAGACTGAGAAACAGTGAACAGAGAATGTATGAGTTTCTCAAGATTGGTAACAGATAGAAACAAGAGAAAGTACACAGTGATTCATCTACCTACAAGAGTTACAGAGGTTTACACAGAGAATTCCAAGTATAAGTACAAGAAAATAAGAGAGACTTAGAAAACTGGTAAAACCTACATTGTGGATAGAGTTGGGAGTAGTTAGCACTGTGAAAACAGCACTTTCGCAGAACGAAATCTACTGCTGTAAGACTGGGAAACAGTGAACAGAGAATGTATGAGTTTCTCAAGATTGGTAACAGATAGAAACAAGAGAAAGTACACAGTGATTCATCTACCTAGAAAAGTTACAGAGGTTTACACAGAGAATACCAAGTATAAGTACAAGAAAATAAGAGAGACTTAGAAAACTGGTAAAAACTACATTGTTGATAGAGTTGGGAGTACTTAGCACTGTGAAAACAGCACTTTCGCAGAAAGAAATCTACTTCTCTAAGACTGAGAAACAGTGAACAGAGAATGTATGAGTTTCTCAAGATTGGTAACAGATAGAAACAAGAGAAAGTACACAGTGATTCATCTACCTACAAGAGTTACAGAGGTTTACACAGAGAATTCCAAGTATAAGTACAAGAAAATAAGAGAGACTTAGAAAACTGGTAAAACCTACATTGTGGATAGAGTTGGGAGTACTTAGCACTGTGAAAACAGCACTTTCGCAGAACGAAATCTACTGCTGTAAGACTGGGAAACAGTGAACAGAGAATGTATGAGTTTCTCAAGATTGGTAACAGATAGAAACAAGAGAAAGTACACAGTGATTCATCTACCTAGAAAAGTTACAGAGGTTTACACAGAGAATTCCAAGTATAAGTACAAGAAAATAAGAGAGACTTAGAAAACTGGTAAAAACTACATTGTTGATAGAGTTGGGAGTACTTAGCACTGTGAAAACAGCACTTTCGCAGAAAGAAATCTACTTCTCTAAGTCCGTGAAACAGTGAACAGAGAATGTATCAGTTTCTCAAGATTGGTAACACATAGAAACAAGAGAAAGTACACAGTGATTCATCTACCTAGAAAAGTTACAGAGGTTTACACAGAGAATACCAAGTATAAGTACAAGAAAATAAGAGAGACTTAGAAAACTGGTAAAAACTACATTGTTGATAGAGTTGGGAGTACTTAGCACTGTGAAAACAGCACTTTCGCAGAAAGAAATCTACTTCTCTAAGACTGAGAAACAGTGAACAGAGAATGTATGAGTTTCTCAAGATTGGTAACAGATAGAAACAAGAGAAAGTACACAGTGATTCATCTACCTACAAGAGTTACAGAGGTTTACACAGAGAATTCCAAGTATAAGTACAAGAAAATAAGAGAGACTGAGAAAACTGGTAAAACCTACATTGTGGATAGAGTTGGGAGTACTTAGCACTGTGAAAACAGCACTTTCGCAGAACGAAATCTACTGCTGTAAGACTGGGAAACAGTGAACAGAGAATGTATGAGTTTCTCAAGATTGGTAACAGATAGAAACAAGAGAAAGTACACAGTGATTCATCTACCTAGAAAAGTTACAGAGGTTTACACAGAGAATTCCAAGTATAAGTACAAGAAAATAAGAGAGACTTAGAAAACTGGTAAAAACTACATTGTTGATAGAGTTGGGAGTACTTAGCACTGTGAAAACAGCACTTTCGCAGAAAGAAATCTACTTCTCTAAGACTGAGAAACAGTGAACAGAGAATGTATGAGTTTCTCAAGATTGGTAACAGATAGAAACAAGAGAAAGTACACAGTGATTCATCTACCTACAAGAGTTACAGAGGTTTACACAGAGAATTCCAAGTATAAGTACAAGAAAATAAGAGAGACTTAGAAAACTGGTAAAACCTACATTGTGGATAGAGTTGGGAGTACTTAGCACTGTGAAAACAGCACTTTCGCAGAACGAAATCTACTGCTGTAAGACTGGGAAACAGTGAACAGAGAATGTATGAGTTTCTCAAGATTGGTAACAGATAGAAACAAGAGAAAGTACACAGTGATTCATCTACCTAGAAAAGTTACAGAGGTTTACACAGAGAATTCCAAGTATAAGTACAAGAAAATAAGAGAGACTTAGAAAACTGGTAAAAACTACATTGTTGATAGAGTTGGGAGTACTTAGCACTGTGAAAACAGCACTTTCGCAGAAAGAAATCTACTTCTCTAAGACTGAGAAACAGTGAACAGAGAATGTATGAGTTTCTCAAGATTGGTAACAGATAGAAACAAGAGAAAGTACACAGTGATTCATCTACCTAGAAGAGTTACAGAGGTTTACACAGAGAATTCCAAGTATAAGTACAAGAAAATAAGAGAGACTTAGAAAACTGGTAAAACCTACATTGTGGATAGAGTTGGGAGTACTTAGCACTGTGAAAACAGCACTTTCGCAGAAAGAAATCTACTGCTGTAAGACTGGGAAACAGTGAACAGAGAATGTATGAGTTTGTCAAGATTGCTAACAGATAGAAACAAGAGAAAGTACACAGTGATTCATCTACCTAGAAAAGTTACAGAGGTTTACACAGACAATACCAAGTATAAGTACAAGAAAATAAGAGAGACTTAGAAAACTGGTAAAACCTACATTGTGGATAGAGTTGGGAGTACTTAGCACTGTGAAAACAGCACTTTCGCAGAAAGAAATCTACTGCTGTAAGACTGGGAAACAGTGAACAGAGAATGTATCAGTTTCTCAAGATTGGTAACAGATAGAAACAATAGAAAGTACACTGTGATTCATCTACCTAGAAAAGTTACAGAGGTTTACACAGAGAATTCCAAGTATAAGTACAAGAAAATAAGAGAGACTTAGAAAACTTGTAAAAACTACATTGTTGATAGAGTTGGGAGTACTTAGCACTGTGAAAACAGCACTTTCGCAGAAAGAAATCTACTTATCTAAGACTGAGAAACAGTGAACAGAGAATGTATGAGTTTCTCAAGATTGGTAACAGATAGAAACAAGAGAAAGTACACAGTGATTCATCTACCTAGAAGAGTTACAGAGGTTTACACAGAGAATTCCAAGTATAAGTACAAGAAAATAAGAGAGACTTAGAAAACTGGTAAAACCTACATTGTTGATAGAGTTGGGAGTACTTAGCACTGTGAAAACAGCACTTTCGCCGAAAGAAATCTAATTCTCTAAGTCCGTGAAACAGTGAACAGAGAATGTATCAGTTTCTCAAGATTGGTAACAGATAGAAACAAGAGAAAGTACACAGTGATTCATCTACCTAGAAAAGTTACAGAGGTTTACACAGAGAATTCCAAGTATAAGTAGAAGAAAATAAGAGAGACTTAGAAAACTGGTAAAAACTACATTGTTGATGGAGTTGGGAGTACTTAACACTGTGAAAACAGCACTTTCGCAGAAAGAAATCTACTTCTCTAAGACTGAGAAACAGTGAACAGAGAATGTATGAGTTTCTCAAGATTGGTAACAGATAGAAACAAGAGAAAGTACACAGTGATTCATCTACCTAGAAGAGTTACAGAGGTTTACACAGAGAATTCCAAGTATAAGTACAAGAAAATAAGAGAGACTTAGAAAACTGGTAAAACCTACATTGTTGATAGAGTTGGGAGTACTTAGCACTGTGAAAACAGCACTTTCGCAGAAAGAAATCTACTGCTGTAAGACTGGGAAACAGTGAACAGAGAATGTATGAGTTTCTCAAGATTGGTAACAGATAGAAAGAAGAGAAAGTACACAGTGATTCATCTACCTAGAAAAGTTACAGAGGTTTACACAGAGAATACCAAGTATAAGTACAAGAAAATAAGAGAGACTTAGAAAACTGGTAAAACCTACATTGTTGATAGAGTTGGGAGTACTTAGCACTGTGAAAACAGCACTTTCGTAGAAAGAAATCTACTGCTGTAAGACTGGGAAACACTGAACAGAGAATGTATGAGTTTCTCAAGATTGGTAACAGATAGAAACAAGAGAAAGTACACAGTGATTCATCTACCTAGAAAAGTTACAGAGGTTTACACAGAGAATACCAAGTATAAGTACAAGAAAATAAGAGAGACTTAGAAAACTGGTAAAACCTACATTGTGGATAGAGTTGGGAGTACTTAGCACTGTGAAAACAGCACTTTCGCAGAAAGAAATCTACTGCTGTAAGACTGGGAAACAGTGAACAGAGAATGTATGAGTTTCTCAAGATTGGTAACAGATAGAAACAAGAGAAAGTACACAGTGATTCATCTACCTAGAAAAGTTACAGAGGTTTACACAGAGAATACCAAGTATAAGTACAAGAAAATAAGAGAGACTTAGAAAACTGGTAAAACCTACATTGTGGATAGAGTTGGGAGTACTTAGCACTGTGAAAACAGCACTTTCGCAGAAAGAAATCTACTGCTGTAAGACTGGGAAACAGTGAACAGAGAATGTATGAGTTTCTCAAGATTGGTAACAGATAGAAACATGAGAAAGTACACAGTGATTCATCTACCTAGAAAAGTTACAGAGGTTTACACAGAGAATACCAAGTATAAGTACAAGAAAATAAGAGAGACTTAGAAAACTGGTAAAACCTACATTGTGGATAGAGTTGGGAGTACTTAGCACTGTGAAAACAGCACTTTCGCAGAAAGAAATCTACTGCTGTAAGACTGGGAAACAGTGAACAGAGAATGTATGAGTTTCTCAAGATTGGTAACAGATAGAAAGAAGAGAAAGTACACAGTGATTCATCTACCTAGAAAAGTTACAGAGGTTTACACAGAGAATACCAAGTATAAGTACAAGAAAATAAGAGAGACTTAGAAAACTGGTAAAACCTACATTGTGGATAGAGTTGGGAGTACTTAGCACTGTGAAAACAGCACTTTCGCAGAAAGAAATCTACTGCTGTAAGACTGGGAAACAGTGAACAGAGAATGTATGAGTTTCTCAAGATTGGTAACAGATAGAAACAAGAGAAAGTACACAGTGATTCATCTACCTAGAAAAGTTACAGAGGTTTACACAGAGAATTCCAAGTATAAGTACAAGAAAATAAGAGAGACTTAGAAAACTGGTAAAAACTACATTGTTGATAGAGTTGGGAGTACTTAGCACTGTGAAAACAGCACTTTCGCAGAAAGAAATCTACTTCTCTAAGACTGAGAAACAGTGAACAGAGAATGTATGAGTTTCTCAAGATTGGTAACAGATAGAAACAAGAGAAAGTACACAGTGATTCATCTACCTAGAAGAGTTACAGAGGTTTACACAGAGAATTCCAAGTATAAGTACAAGAAAATAAGAGAGACTTAGAAAACTGGTAAAACCTACATTGTGGATAGAGTTGGGAGTACTTAGCACTGTGAAAACAGCACTTTCGCAGAAAGAAATCTACTGCTGTAAGACTGGGAAACAGTGAACAGAGAATGTATGAGTTTGTCAAGATTGCTAACAGATAGAAACAAGAGAAAGTACACAGTGATTCATCTACCTAGAAAAGTTACAGAGGTTTACACAGAGAATACCAAGTATAAGTACAAGAAAATAAGAGAGACTTAGAAAACTGGTAAAACCTACATTGTGGATAGAGTTGGGAGTACTTAGCACTGTGAAAACAGCACTTTCGCAGAAAGAAATCTACTGCTGTAAGACTGGGAAACAGTGAACAGAGAATGTATGAGTTTCTCAAGATTGGTAACAGATAGAAACAATAGAAAGTACACTGTGATTCATCTACCTAGAAAAGTTACAGAGGTTTACACAGAGAATTCCAAGTATAAGTACAAGAAAATAAGAGAGACTTAGAAAACTGGTAAAAACTACATTGTTGATAGAGTTGGGAGTACTTAGCACTGTGAAAACAGCACTTTCGCAGAAAGAAATCTACTTCTCTAAGACTGAGAAACAGTGAACAGAGAATGTATGAGTTTCTCAAGATTGGTAACAGATAGAAACAAGAGAAAGTACACAGTGATTCATCTACCTAGAAGAGTTACAGAGGTTTACACAGAGAATTCCAAGTATAAGTACAAGAAAATAAGAGAGACTTAGAAAACTGGTAAAACCTACATTGTGGATAGAGTTGGGAGTACTTAGCACTGTGAAAACAGCACTTTCGCCGAAAGAAATCTAATTCTCTAAGTCCGTGAAACAGTGAACAGAGAATGTATCAGTTTCTCAAGATTGGTAACAGATAGAAACAAGAGAAAGTACACAGTGATTCATCTACCTAGAAAAGTTACAGAGGTTTACACAGAGAATTCCAAGTATAAGTACAAGAAAATAAGAGAGACTTAGAAAACTGGTAAAAACTACATTGTTGATGGAGTTGGGAGTACTTAACACTGTGAAAACAGCACTTTCGCAGAAAGAAATCTACTTCTCTAAGACTGAGAAACAGTGAACAGAGAATGTATGAGTTTCTCAAGATTGGTAACAGATAGAAACAAGAGAAAGTACACAGTGATTCATCTACCTAGAAGAGTTACAGAGGTTTACACAGAGAATTCCAAGTATAAGTACAAGAAAATAAGAGAGACTTAGAAAACTGGTAAAACCTACATTGTTGATAGAGTTGGGAGTACTTAGCACTGTGAAAACAGCACTTTCGCAGAAAGAAATCTACTGCTGTAAGACTGGGAAACAGTGAACAGAGAATGTATGAGTTTCTCAAGATTGGTAACAGATAGAAAGAAGAGAAAGTACACAGTGATTCATCTACCTAGAAAAGTTACAGAGGTTTACACAGAGAATACCAAGTATAAGTACAAGAAAATAAGAGAGACTTAGAAAACTGGTAAAACCTACATTGTGGATAGAGTTGGGAGTACTTAGCACTGTGAAAACAGCACTTTCGCAGAAAGAAATCTACTGCTGTAAGACTGGGAAACAGTGAACAGAGAATGTATGAGTTTCTCAAGATTGGTAACAGATAGAAACAAGAGAAAGTACACAGTGATTCATCTACCTAGAAAAGTTACAGAGGTTTACACAGAGAATACCAAGTATAAGTACAAGAAAATAAGAGAGACTTAGAAAACTGGTAAAACCTACATTGTGGATAGAGTTGGGAGTACTTAGCACTGTGAAAACAGCACTTTCGCAGAAAGAAATCTACTTCTCTAAGACTGAGAAACAGTGAACAGAGAATGTATGAGTTTCTCAAGATTGGTAACAGATAGAAACAAGAGAAAGTACACAGTGATTCATCTACCTAGAAGAGTTACAGAGGTTTACACAGAGAATTCCAAGTATAAGTACAAGAAAATAAGAGAGACTTAGAAAACTGGTAAAACCTACATTGTTGATAGAGTTGGGAGTACTTAGCACTGTGAAAACAGCACTTTCGCAGAAAGAAATCTACTGCTGTAAGACTGGGAAACAGTGAACAGGGAATGTATGAGTTTCTCAAGATTGGTAACAGATAGAAACAAGAGAAAGTACACAGTGATTCATCTACCTAGAAAAGTTACAGACGTTTACACAGAGAATTCCAAGTATAAGTACAAGAAAATAAGAGAGACTTAGAAAACTGGTAAAAACTACATTGTTGATAGAGTTGGGAGTACTTAGCACTGTGAAAACAGCACTTTCGCAGAAATAAGTCTACTTCTCTAAGACTGAGAAACAGTGAACAGAGAATGTATGAGTTTCTCAAGATTGGTAACAGATAGAAACAAGAGAAAGTACACAGTGATTCATCTACCTAGAAAAGTTACAGAGGTTTACACAGAGAATTCCAAGTATAAGTACAAGAAAATAAGAGAGACTTAGAATACTGGTAAAACCTACATTGTTGATAGAGTTGGGAGTACTTAGCACTGTGAAAACAGCACTTTCGCCGAACGAAATCTACTTCTCTAAGTCCGTGAAACAGTGAACAGAGAATGTATCAGTTTCTCAAGATTGGTAACAGATAGAAGCAAGAGAAAGTACACAGTGATTCATCTACCTAGAAAAGTTACAGAGGTTTACACAGAGAATTCCAAGTATAAGTACAAGAAAATAAGAGAGACTTAGAAAACTGGTAAAACCTACATTGTGGATAGAGTTGGGAGTACTTAGCACTGTGAAAAAAGCACTTTCGCAGAAAGAAATCTACTGCTGTAAGACTGGGAAACAGTGAACAGAGAATGTATGAGTTTCTCAAGATTGGTAACAGATAGAAACAAGAGAAAGTACACAGTGATTCATCTACCTAGAAAAGTTACAGAGGTTTACACAGAGAATTCCAAGTATAAGTACAAGAAAATAAGAGAGACTTAGAAAACTGGTAAAAACTACATTGTTGATAGAGTTGGGAGTACTTAGCACTGTGAAAACAGCACTTTCGCAGAAAGAAATCTACTTCTCTAAGACTGAGAAACAGTGAACAGAGAATGTATGAGTTTCTCAAGATTGGTAACAGATAGAAACAAGAGAAAGTACACAGTGATTCATCTACCTAGAAGAGTTACAGAGGTTTACACAGAGAATTCCAAGTATAAGTACAAGAAAATAAGAGAGACTTAGAAAACTGGTAAAACCTACATTGTGGATAGAGTTGGGAGTACTTAGCACTGTGAAAACAGCACTTTCGCCGAAAGAAATCTACTTCTCTAAGTCCGTGAAACAGTGAACAGAGAATGTATCAGTTTCTCAAGATTGGTAACAGATAGAAAAAAGAGAAAGTACACAATGATTCATCTACCTAGAAAAGTTACAGAGGTTTACACAGAGAATTCCAAGTATAAGTACAAGAAAATAAGAGAGACTTAGAAAACTGGTAAAAACTACATTGTGGATAGAGTTGGGAGTACTTAGCACTGTGAAAACAGCACTTTCGCAGAAAGAAATCTACTTCTCTAAGACTGAGAAACAGTGAACAGAGAATGTATGAGTTTCTCAAGATTGGTAACAGATAGAAACAAGAGAAAGTACACAGTGATTCATCTACCTAGAAGAGTTACAGAGGTTTACACAGAGAATTCCAAGTATAAGTACAAGAAAATAAGAGAGACTTAGAAAACTGGTAAAACCTACATTGTTGATAGAGTTGGGAGTACTTAGCACTGTGAAAACAGCACTTTCGCCGAAAGAAATCTAATTCTCTAAGTCCGTGAAACAGTGAACAGAGAATGTATCAGTTTCTCAAGATTGGTAACAGATAGAAACAAGAGAAAGTACACAGTGATTCATCTACCTAGAAAAGTTACAGAGGTTTACACAGAGAATTCCAAGTATAAGTACAAGAAAATAAGAGAGACTTAGAAAACTGGTAAAAACTACATTGTTGATGGAGTTGGGAGTACTTAACACTGTGAAAACAGCACTTTCGCAGAAAGAAATCTACTTCTCTAAGACTGAGAAACAGTGAACAGAGAATGTATGAGTTTCTCAAGATTGGTAACAGATAGAAACAAGAGAAAGTACACAGTGATTCATCTACCTAGAAGAGTTACAGAGGTTTACACAGAGAATTCCAAGTATAAGTACAAGAAAATAAGAGAGACTTAGAAAACTGGTAAAACCTACATTGTTGATAGAGTTGGGAGTACTTAGCACTGTGAAAACAGCACTTTCGCAGAAAGAAATCTACTGCTGTAAGACTGGGAAACAGTGAACAGAGAATGTATGAGTTTCTCAAGATTGGTAACAGAGAGAAAGAAGAGAAAGTACACAGTGATTCATCTACCTAGAAAAGTTACAGAGGTTTACACAGAGAATACCAAGTATAAGTACAAGAAAATAAGAGAGACTTAGAAAACTGGTAAAACCTACATTGTGGATAGAGTTGGGAGTACTTAGCACTGTGAAAACAGCACTTTCGCAGAAAGAAATCTACTGCAGTAAGACTGGGAAACAGTGAACAGAGAATGTATGAGTTTCTCAAGATTGGTAACAGATAGAAACAAGAGAAAGTACACAGTGATTCATCTACCTAGAAAAGTTACAGAGGTTTACACAGAGAATACCAAGTATAAGTACAAGAAAATAAGAGAGACTTAGAAAACTGGTAAAACCTACATTGTGGATAGAGTTGGGAGTACTTAGCACTGTGAAAACAGCACTTTCGCAGAAAGAAATCTACTGCTGTAAGACTGGGAAACAGTGAACAGAGAATGTATGAGTTTCTCAAGATTGGTAACAGATAGAAACAAGAGAAAGTACACAGTGATTCATCTACCTAGAAAAGTTACAGAGGTTTACACAGAGAATACCAAGTATAAGTACAAGAAAATAAGAGAGACTTAGAAAACTGGTAAAACCTACATTGTGGATAGAGTTGGGAGTACTTAGCACTGTGAAAACAGCACTTTCGCAGAAAGAAATCTACTGCTGTAAGACTGGGAAACAGTGAACAGAGAATGTATGAGTTTCTCAAGATTGGTAACAGATAGAAACAAGAGAAAGTACACAGTGATTCATCTACCTAGAAAAGTTACAGAGGTTTACACAGAGAATACCAAGTATAAGTACAAGAAAATAAGAGAGACTTAGAAAACTGGTAAAACCTACATTGTGGATAGAGTTGGGAGTACTTAGCACTGTGAAAACAGCACTTTCGCAGAAAGAAATCTACTGCTGTAAGACTGGGAAACAGTGAACAGAGAATGTATGAGTTTCTCAAGATTGGTAACAGATAGAAAGAAGAGAAAGTACACAGTGATTCATCTACCTAGAAAAGTTACAGAGGTTTACACAGAGAATACCAAGTATAAGTACAAGAAAATAAGAGAGACTTAGAAAACTGGTAAAACCTACATTGTGGATAGAGTTGGGAGTACTTAGCACTGTGAAAAAAGCACTTTCGCAGAAAGAAATCTACTGCTGTAAGACTGGGAAACAGTGAACAGAGAATGTATGAGTTTCTCAAGATTGGTAACAGATAGAAACAAGAGAAAGTACACAGTGATTCAGCTACCTAGAAAAGTTACAGAGGTTTACACAGAGAATTCCAAGTATAAGTACAAGAAAATAAGAGAGACTTAGAATACTGGTAAAACCTACATTGTTGATAGAGTTGGGAGTACTTAGCACTGTGAAAACAGCACTTTCGCAGAAAGAAATCTACTTCTCTAAGACTGAGAAACAGTGAACAGAGAATGTATGAGTTTCTCAAGATTGGTAACAGATAGAAACAAGAGAAAGTACACAGTGATTCATCTACCTAGAAGAGTTACAGAGGTTTACACAGAGAATTCCAAGTATAAGTACAAGAAAATAAGAGAGACTTAGAAAACTGGTAAAACCTACATTGTTGATAGAGTTGGGAGTACTTAGCACTGTGAAAACAGCACTTTCGCAGAAAGAAATCTACTGCTGTAAGACTGGGAAACAGTGAACAGGGAATGTATGAGTTTCTCAAGATTGGTAACAGATAGAAACAAGAGAAAGTACACAGTGATTCATCTACCTAGAAAAGTTACAGACGTTTACACAGAGAATTCCAAGTATAAGTACAAGAAAATAAGAGAGACTTAGAAAACTGGTAAAAACTACATTGTTGATAGAGTTGGGAGTACTTAGCACTGTGAAAACAGCACTTTCGCAGAAATAAGTCTACTTCTCTAAGACTGAGAAACAGTGAACAGAGAATGTATGAGTTTCTCAAGATTGGTAACAGATAGAAACAAGAGAAAGTACACAGTGATTCATCTACCTAGAAAAGTTACAGAGGTTTACACAGAGAATTCCAAGTATAAGTACAAGAAAATAAGAGAGACTTAGAATACTGGTAAAACCTACATTGTTGATAGAGTTGGGAGTACTTAGCACTGTGAAAACAGCACTTTCGCCGAACGAAATCTACTTCTCTAAGTCCGTGAAACAGTGAACAGAGAATGTATCAGTTTCTCAAGATTGGTAACAGATAGAAGCAAGAGAAAGTACACAGTGATTCATCTACCTAGAAAAGTTACAGAGGTTTACACAGAGAATTCCAAGTATAAGTACAAGAAAATAAGAGAGACTTAGAAAACTGGTAAAACCTACATTGTGGATAGAGTTGGGAGTACTTAGCACTGTGAAAAAAGCACTTTCGCAGAAAGAAATCTACTGCTGTAAGACTGGGAAACAGTGAACAGAGAATGTATGAGTTTCTCAAGATTGGTAACAGATAGAAACAAGAGAAAGTACACAGTGATTCATCTACCTAGAAAAGTTACAGAGGTTTACACAGAGAATTCCAAGTATAAGTACAAGAAAATAAGAGAGACTTAGAAAACTGGTAAAAACTACATTGTTGATAGAGTTGGGAGTACTTAGCACTGTGAAAACAGCACTTTCGCAGAAAGAAATCTACTTCTCTAAGACTGAGAAACAGTGAACAGAGAATGTATGAGTTTCTCAAGATTGGTAACAGATAGAAACAAGAGAAAGTACACAGTGATTCATCTACCTAGAAGAGTTACAGAGGTTTACACAGAGAATTCCAAGTATAAGTACAAGAAAATAAGAGAGACTTAGAAAACTGGTAAAACCTACATTGTGGATAGAGTTGGGAGTACTTAGCACTGTGAAAACAGCACTTTCGCCGAAAGAAATCTACTTCTCTAAGTCCGTGAAAGAGTGAACAGAGAATGTATCAGTTTCTCAAGATTGGTAACAGATAGAAAAAAGAGAAAGTACACAATGATTCATCTACCTAGAAAAGTTACAGAGGTTTACACAGAGAATTCCAAGTATAAGTACAAGAAAATAAGAGAGACTTAGAAAACTGGTAAAAACTACATTGTTGATAGAGTTGGGAGTACTTAGCACTGTGAAAACAGCACTTTCGCAGAAAGAAATCTACTTCTCTAAGACTGAGAAACAGTGAACAGAGAATGTATGAGTTTCTCAAGATTGGTAACAGATAGAAACAAGAGAAAGTACACAGTGATTCATCTACCTAGAAGAGTTACAGAGGTTTACACAGAGAATTCCAAGTATAAGTACAAGAAAATAAGAGAGACTTAGAAAACTGGTAAAACCTACATTGTTGATAGAGTTGGGAGTACTTAGCACTGTGAAAACAGCACTTTCGCCGAAAGAAATCTAATTCTCTAAGTCCGTGAAACAGTGAACAGAGAATGTATCAGTTTCTCAAGATTGGTAACAGATAGAAACAAGAGAAAGTACACAGTGATTCATCTACCTAGAAAAGTTACAGAGGTTTACACAGAGAATTCCAAGTATAAGTACAAGAAAATAAGAGAGACTTAGAAAACTGGTAAAAACTACATTGTTGATGGAGTTGGGAGTACTTAACACTGTGAAAACAGCACTTTCGCAGAAAGAAATCTACTTCTCTAAGACTGAGAAACAGTGAACAGAGAATGTATGAGTTTCTCAAGATTGGTAACAGATAGAAACAAGAGAAAGTACACAGTGATTCATCTACCTAGAAGAGTTACAGAGGTTTACACAGAGAATTCCAAGTATAAGTACAAGAAAATAAGAGAGACTTAGAAAACTGGTAAAACCTACATTGTTGATAGAGTTGGGAGTACTTAGCACTGTGAAAACAGCACTTTCGCAGAAAGAAATCTACTGCTGTAAGACTGGGAAACAGTGAACAGAGAATGTATGAGTTTCTCAAGATTGGTAACAGAGAGAAAGAAGAGAAAGTACACAGTGATTCATCTACCTAGAAAAGTTACAGAGGTTTACACAGAGAATACCAAGTATAAGTACAAGAAAATAAGAGAGACTTAGAAAACTGGTAAAACCTACATTGTGGATAGAGTTGGGAGTACTTAGCACTGTGAAAACAGCACTTTCGCAGAAAGAAATCTACTGCAGTAAGACTGGGAAACAGTGAACAGAGAATGTATGAGTTTCTCAAGATTGGTAACAGATAGAAACAAGAGAAAGTACACAGTGATTCATCTACCTAGAAAAGTTACAGAGGTTTACACAGAGAATACCAAGTATAAGTACAAGAAAATAAGAGAGACTTAGAAAACTGGTAAAACCTACATTGTGGATAGAGTTGGGAGTACTTAGCACTGTGAAAACAGCACTTTCGCAGAAAGAAATCTACTGCTGTAAGACTGGGAAACAGTGAACAGAGAATGTATGAGTTTCTCAAGATTGGTAACAGATAGAAACAAGAGAAAGTACACAGTGATTCATCTACCTAGAAAAGTTACAGAGGTTTACACAGAGAATACCAAGTATAAGTACAAGAAAATAAGAGAGACTTAGAAAACTGGTAAAACCTACATTGTGGATAGAGTTGGGAGTACTTAGCACTGTGAAAACAGCACTTTCGCAGAAAGAAATCTACTGCTGTAAGACTGGGAAACAGTGAACAGAGAATGTATGAGTTTCTCAAGATTGGTAACAGATAGAAACAAGAGAAAGTACACAGTGATTCATCTACCTAGAAAAGTTACAGAGGTTTACACAGAGAATACCAAGTATAAGTACAAGAAAATAAGAGAGACTTAGAAAACTGGTAAAACCTACATTGTGGATAGAGTTGGGAGTACTTAGCACTGTGAAAACAGCACTTTTGCAGAAGAAATCTACTGCTGTAAGACTGGGAAACAGTGAACAGAGAATGTATGAGTTTCTCAAGATTGGTAACAGATAGAAAGAAGAGAAAGTACACAGTGATTCATCTACCTAGAAAAGTTACAGAGGTTTACACAGAGAATACCAAGTATAAGTACAAGAAAATAAGAGAGACTTAGAAAACTGGTAAAACCTACATTGTGGATAGAGTTGGGAGTACTTAGCACTGTGAAAAAAGCACTTTCGCAGAAAGAAATCTACTGCTGTAAGACTGGGAAACAGTGAACAGAGAATGTATGAGTTTCTCAAGATTGGTAACAGATAGAAACAAGAGAAAGTACACAGTGATTCAGCTACCTAGAAAAGTTACAGAGGTTTACACAGAGAATTCCAAGTATAAGTACAAGAAAATAAGAGAGACTTAGAATACTGGTAAAACCTACATTGTTGATAGAGTTGGGAGTACTTAGCACTGTGAAAACAGCACTTTCGCAGAAAGAAATCTACTTCTCTAAGACTGAGAAACAGTGAACAGAGAATGTATGAGTTTCTCAAGATTGGTAACAGATAGAAACAAGAGAAAGTACACAGTGATTCATCTACCTAGAAGAGTTACAGAGGTTTACACAGAGAATTCCAAGTATAAGTACAAGAAAATAAGAGAGACTTAGAAAACTGGTAAAACCTACATTGTTGATAGAGTTGGGAGTACTTAGCACTGTGAAAACAGCACTTTCGCAGAAAGAAATCTACTGCTGTAAGACTGGGAAACAGTGAACAGGGAATGTATGAGTTTCTCAAGATTGGTAACAGATAGAAACAAGAGAAAGTACACAGTGATTCATCTACCTAGAAAAGTTACAGACGTTTACACAGAGAATTCCAAGTATAAGTACAAGAAAATAAGAGAGACTTAGAAAACTGGTAAAAACTACATTGTTGATAGAGTTGGGAGTACTTAGCACTGTGAAAACAGCACTTTCGCAGAAATAAGTCTACTTCTCTAAGACTGAGAAACAGTGAACAGAGAATGTATGAGTTTCTCAAGATTGGTAACAGATAGAAACAAGAGAAAGTACACAGTGATTCATCTACCTAGAAAAGTTACAGAGGTTTACACAGAGAATTCCAAGTATAAGTACAAGAAAATAAGAGAGACTTAGAATACTGGTAAAACCTACATTGTTGATAGAGTTGGGAGTACTTAGCACTGTGAAAACAGCACTTTCGCCGAACAAAATCTACTTCTCTAAGTCCGTGAAACAGTGAACAGAGAATGTATCAGTTTCTCAAGATTGGTAACAGATAGAAGCAAGAGAAAGTACACAGTGATTCATCTACCTAGAAAAGTTACAGAGGTTTACACAGAGAATTCCAAGTATAAGTACAAGAAAATAAGAGAGACTTAGAAAACTGGTAAAACCTACATTGTGGATAGAGTTGGGAGTACTTAGCACTGTGAAAAAAGCACTTTCGCAGAAAGAAATCTACTGCTGTAAGACTGGGAAACAGTGAACAGAGAATGTATGAGTTTCTCAAGATTGGTAACAGATAGAAACAAGAGAAAGTACACAGTGATTCATCTACCTAGAAAAGTTACAGAGGTTTACACAGAGAATTCCAAGTATAAGTACAAGAAAATAAGAGAGACTTAGAAAACTGGTAAAAACTACATTGTTGATAGAGTTGGGAGTACTTAGCACTGTGAAAACAGCACTTTCGCAGAAAGAAATCTACTTCTCTAAGACTGAGAAACAGTGAACAGAGAATGTATGAGTTTCTCAAGATTGGTAACAGATAGAAACAAGAGAAAGTACACAGTGATTCATCTACCTAGAAGAGTTACAGAGGTTTACACAGAGAATTCCAAGTATAAGTACAAGAAAATAAGAGAGACTTAGAAAACTGGTAAAACCTACATTGTGGATAGAGTTGGGAGTACTTAGCACTGTGAAAACAGCACTTTCGCCGAAAGAAATCTACTTCTCTAAGTCCGTGAAACAGTGAACAGAGAATGTATCAGTTTCTCAAGATTGGTAACAGATAGAAAAAAGAGAAAGTACACAATGATTCATCTACCTAGAAAAGTTACAGAGGTTTACACAGAGAATTCCAAGTATAAGTACAAGAAAATAAGAGAGACTTAGAAAACTGGTAAAAACTACATTGTTGATAGAGTTGGGAGTACTTAGCACTGTGAAAACAGCACTTTCGCAGAAAGAAATCTACTTCTCTAAGACTGAGAAACAGTGAACAGAGAATGTATGAGTTTCTCAAGATTGGTAACAGATAGAAACAAGAGAAAGTACACAGTGATTCATCTACCTAGAAGAGTTACAGAGGTTTACACAGAGAATTCCAAGTATAAGTACAAGAAAATAAGAGAGACTTAGAAAACTGGTAAAACCTACATTGTTGATAGAGTTGGGAGTACTTAGCACTGTGAAAACAGCACTTTCGCCGAAAGAAATCTAATTCTCTAAGTCCGTGAAACAGTGAACAGAGAATGTATCAGTTTCTCAAGATTGGTAACAGATAGAAACAAGAGAAAGTACACAGTGATTCATCTACCTAGAAAAGTTACAGACGTTTACACAGAGAATTCCAAGTATAAGTACAAGAAAATAAGAGAGACTTAGAAAACTGGTAAAAACTACATTGTTGATAGAGTTGGGAGTACTTAGCACTGTGAAAACAGCACTTTCGCAGAAATAAGTCTACTTCTCTAAGACTGAGAAACAGTGAACAGAGAATGTATGAGTTTCTCAAGATTGGTAACAGATAGAAACAAGAGAAAGTACACAGTGATTCATCTACCTAGAAAAGTTACAGAGGTTTACACAGAGAATTCCAAGTATAAGTACAAGAAAATAAGAGAGACTTAGAATACTGGTAAAACCTACATTGTTGATAGAGTTGGGAGTACTTAGCACTGTGAAAACAGCACTTTCGCCGAACGAAATCTACTTCTCTAAGTCCGTGAAACAGTGAACAGAGAATGTATCAGTTTCTCAAGATTGGTAACAGATAGAAGCAAGAGAAAGTACACAGTGATTCATCTACCTAGAAAAGTTACAGAGGTTTACACAGAGAATTCCAAGTATAAGTACAAGAAAATAAGAGAGACTTAGAAAACTGGTAAAACCTACATTGTGGATAGAGTTGGGAGTACTTAGCACTGTGAAAAAAGCACTTTCGCAGAAAGAAATCTACTGCTGTAAGACTGGGAAACAGTGAACAGAGAATGTATGAGTTTCTCAAGATTGGTAACAGATAGAAACAAGAGAAAGTACACAGTGATTCATCTACCTAGAAAAGTTACAGAGGTTTACACAGAGAATTCCAAGTATAAGTACAAGAAAATAAGAGAGACTTAGAAAACTGGTAAAAACTACATTGTTGATAGAGGTGGGAGTACTTAGCACTGTGAAAACAGCACTTTCGCAGCAAGAAATCTACTTCTCTAAGACTGAGAAACAGTGAACAGAGAATGTATGAGTTTCTCAAGATTGGTAACAGATAGAAACAAGAGAAAGTACACAGTGATTCATCTACCTAGAAGAGTTACAGAGGTTTACACAGAGAATTCCAAGTATAAGTACAAGAAAATAAGAGAGACTTAGAAAACTGGTAAAACCTACATTGCTGATAGAGTTGGGAGTACTTAGCACTGTGAAAACAGCACTTTCGCCGAAAGAAATCTACTTCTCTAAGTCCGTGAAACAGTGAACAGAGAATGTATCAGTTTCTCAAGATTGGTAACAGATAGAAAAAAGAGAAAGTACACAATGATTCATCTACCTAGAAAAGTTACAGAGGTTTACACAGAGAATTCCAAGTATAAGTACAAGAAAATAAGAGAGACTTAGAAAACTGGTAAAAACTACATTGTTGATAGAGTTGGGAGTACTTAGCACTGTGAAAACAGCACTTTCGCAGAAAGAAATCTACTTCTCTAAGACTGAGAAACAGTGAACAGAGAATGTATGAGTTTCTCAAGATTGGTAACAGATAGAAACAAGAGAAAGTACACAGTGATTCATCTACCTAGAAGAGTTACAGAGGTTTACACAGAGAATTCCAAGTATAAGTACAAGAAAATAAGAGAGACTTAGAAAACTGGTAAAACCTACATTGTTGATAGAGTTGGGAGTACTTAGCACTGTGAAAACAGCACTTTCGCAGAAAGAAATCTACTGCTGTAAGACTGGGAAACAGTGAACAGGGAATGTATGAGTTTCTCAAGATTGGTAACAGATAGAAACAAGAGAAAGTACACAGTGATTCATCTACCTAGAAAAGTTACAGAGGTTTACACAGAGAATTCCAAGTATAAGTACAAGAAAATAAGAGAGACTTAGAATACTGGTAAAACCTACATTGTTGATAGAGTTGGGAGTACTTAGCACTGTGAAAACAGCACTTTCGCCGAACGAAATCTACTTCTCTAAGTCCGTGAAACAGTGAACAGAGAATGTATCAGTTTCTCAAGACTGGTAACAGATAGAAGCAAGAGAAAGTACACAGTGATTCATCTAACTAGAAAAGTTACAGAGGTTTACACAGAGAATTCCAAGTATAAGTACCAGAAAATTAGAGAGACTTAGAAAACTGGTAAAACCTACATTGTGGATAGAGTTGGGAGTACTTAGCACTGTGAAAAAAGCACTTTCGCAGAAAGAAATCTACTGCTGTAAGACTGGGAAACAGTGAACAGAGAATGTATGAGTTTCTCAAGATTGGTAACAGATAGAAACAAGAGAAAGTACACAGTGATTCATCTACCTAGAAGAGTTACAGAGGTTTACACAGAGAATTCCAAGTATAAGTACAAGAAAATAAGAGAGACTTAGAAAACTGGTAAAACCTACATTGTTGATAGAGTTGGGAGTACTTAGCACTGTGAAAACAGCACTTTCGCAGAAAGAAATCTACTGCTGTAAGACTGGGAAACAGTGAACAGGGAATGTATGAGTTTCTCAAGATTGGTAACAGATAGAAACAAGAGAAAGTACACAGTGATTCATCTACCTAGAAAAGTTACAGACGTTTACACAGAGAATTCCAAGTATAAGTACAAGAAAATAAGAGAGACTTAGAAAACTGGTAAAAACTACATTGTTGATAGAGTTGGGAGTACTTAGCACTGTGAAAACAGCACTTTCGCAGAAATAAGTCTACTTCTCTAAGACTGAGAAACAGTGAACAGAGAATGTATGAGTTTCTCAAGATTGGTAACAGATAGAAACAAGAGAAAGTACACAGTGATTCATCTACGTAGAAAAGTTACAGAGGTTTACACAGAGAATTCCAAGTATAAGTACAAGAAAATAAGAGAGACTTAGAATACTGGTAAAACCTACATTGTTGATAGAGTTGGGAGTACTTAGCACTGTGAAAACAGCACTTTCGCCGAACGAAATCTACTTCTCTAAGTCCGTGAAACAGTGAACAGAGAATGTATCAGTTTCTCAAGATTGGTAACAGATAGAAGCAAGAGAAAGTACACAGTGATTCATCTAACTAGAAAAGTTACAGAGGTTTACACAGAGAATTCCAAGTATAAGTACCAGAAAATTAGAGAGACTTAGAAAACTGGTAAAACCTACATTGTGGATAGAGTTGGGAGTACTTAGCACTGTGAAAAAAGCACTTTCGCAGAAAGAAATCTACTGCTGTAAGACTGGGAAACAGTGAACAGAGAATGTATGAGTTTCTCAAGATTGGTAACAGATAGAAACAAGAGAAAGTACACAGTGATTCATCTACCTAGAAAAGTTACAGAGGTTTACACAGAGAATTCCAAGTATAAGTACAAGAAAATAAGAGAGACTTAGAAAACTGGTAAAAACTACATTGTTGATAGAGTTGGGAGTACTTAGCACTGTGAAAACAGCACTTTCGCAGAAAGAAATCTACTTCTCTAAGACTGAGAAACAGTGAACAGAGAATGTATGAGTTTCTCAAGATTGGTAACAGATAGAAACAATAGAAAGTACACAGTGATTCATCTACCTAGAAGAGTTACAGAGGTTTACACAGAGAATTCCAAGTATAAGTACCAGAAAATAAGAGAGACTTAGAAAACTGGTAAAACCTACATTGTTGATAGAGTTGGGAGTACTTAGCACTGTGAAAACAGCACTTTCGCAGAAAGAAATCTACTTCTCTAAGTCCGTGAAACAGTGAAGAGAGAATGTATCAGTTTCTCAAGATTGGTAACACATAGAAACAAGAGAAAGTACACAGTGATTCATCTACCTAGAAAAATTACAGAGGTTTACACAGAGAATACCAAGTATAAGTACAAGAAAATAAGAGAGACTTAGAAAACTGGTAAAACCTACATTGTGGATAGAGTTGGGAGTACTTAGTACTGTGAAAACAGCACTTTCGCAGAAAGAAATCTACTGCTGTAAGACTGGGAAACAGTGAACAGAGAATGTATGAGTTTCTCAAGATTGGTAACAGATAGAAACAAGAGAAAGTACACAGTGATTCATCTACCTAGAAAAGTTACAGAGGTTTACACAGAGAATTCCAAGTATAAGTACAAGAAAATAAGAGAGACTTAGAAAACTGGTAAAAACTACATTGTTGATAGAGTTGGGAGTACTTAGCACTGTGAAAACAGCACTTTCGCAGAAAGAAATCTACTTCTCTAAGACTGAGAAACAGTGAACAGAGAATGTATGAGTTTCTCAAGATTGGTAACAGATAGAAACAAGAGAAAGTACACAGTGATTCATCTACCTAGAAGAGTTACAGAGGTTTACACAGAGAATTCCAAGTATAAGTACAAGAAAATAAGAGAGACTTAGAAAACTGGTAAAAACTACATTGTTGATAGAGTTGGGAGTACTTAGCACTGTGAAAACAGCACTTTCGCCGAAAGAAATCTACTTCTCTAAGTCCGTGAAACAGTGAACAGAGAATGTATCAGTTTCTCAAGATTGGTAACAGATAGAAACAAGAGAAAGTACACAATGATTCATCTACCTAGAAAAGTTACAGAGGTTTACACAGAGAATTCCAAGTATAAGTACAAGAAAATAAGAGAGACTTAGAAAACTGGTAAAAACTACATTGTTGATAGAGTTGGGAGTACTTAGCACTGTGAAAACAGCACTTTCGCAGAAAGAAATCTACTTCTCTAAGACAGAAACAGTGAACAGAGAATGTATGAGTTTCTCAAGATTGGTAACAGATAGAAACAAGAGAAAGTACACAGTGATTCATCTACCTAGAAGAGTTACAGAGATTTACACAGAGAATTGCAAGTATAAGTACAAGAAAATAAGAGAGACTTAGAAAACTGGTAAAACCTACATTGTTGATAGAGTTGGGAGTACTTAGCACTGTGAAAACAGCACTTTCGCAGAAAGAAATCTACTGCTGTAAGACTGGGAAACAGTGAACAGGGAATGTATGAGTTTCTCAAGATTGGTAACAGATAGAAACAAGAGAAAGTACACAGTGATTCATCTACCTAGAAAAGTTACAGACGTTTACACAGAGAATTCCAAGTATAAGTACAAGAAAATAAGAGAGACTTAGAAAACTGGTAAAAACTACATTGTTGATAGAGTTGGGAGTACTTAGCACTGTGAAAACAGCACTTTCCAAGAAATAAGTCTACTTCTCTAAGACTGAGAAACAGTGAACAGAGAATGTATGAGTTTCTCAAGATTGGTAACAGATAGAAACAAGAGAAAGTACACAGTGATTCATCTACCTAGAAAAGTTACAGAGGTTTACACAGAGAATTCCAAGTATAAGTACAAGAAAATAAGAGAGACTTAGAATACTGGTAAAACCTACATTGTTGATAGAGTTGGGAGTACTTAGCACTGTGAAAACAGCACTTTCGCCGAAAGAAATCTACTTCTCTAAGTCCGTGAAACAGTGAACAGAGAATGTATCAGTTTCTCAAGATTGGTAACACATAGAAACAAGAGAAAGTACACAGTGATTCATCTACCTAGAAAAGTTACAGAGGTTTACACAGAGAATACCAAGTATAAGTACAAGAAAATAAGAGAGACTTAGAAAACTGGTAAAACCTACATTGTGGATAGAGTTGGGAGTACTTAGCACTGTGAAAACAGCACTTTCGCAGAAAGAAATCTACTGCTGTAAGACTGGGAAACAGTGAACAGAGAATGTATCAGTTTCTCAAGATTGGTAACAGATAGAAACAAGAGAAAGTACACAGTGATTCATCTACCTAGAAAAGTTACAGAGGTTTACACAGAGAATTCCAAGTATAAGTACAAGAAAATAAGAGAGACTTAGAAAACTGGTAAAAACTACATTGTTGATAGAGTTGGGAGTACTTAGCACTGTGAAAACAGCACTTTCGCAGAAAGAAATCTACTTCTCTAAGACTGAGAAACAGTGAACAGAGAATGTATGAGTTTCTCAAGATTGGTAACAGATAGAAACAAGAGAAAGTACACAGTGATTCATCTACCTAGAAGAGTTACAGAGGTTTACACAGAGAATTCCAAGTATAAGTACAAGAAAATAAGAGAGACTTAGAAAACTGGCAAAACCTACATTGTGGATAGAGTTGGGAGTACTTAGCACTGTGAAAACAGCACTTTCGCAGAACGAAATCTACTGCTGTAAGACTGGGAAACAGTGAACAGAGAATGTATGAGTTTCTCAAGATTGGTAACAGATAGAAACAAGAGAAAGTACACAGTGATTCATCTACCTAGAAAAGTTACAGAGGTTTACACAGAGAATTCCAAGTATAAGTACAAGAAAATAAGAGAGACTTGGAAAACTGGTAAAAACTACATTGTTGATAGAGTTGGGAGTACTTAGCACTGTGAAAACAGCACTTTCGCAGAAAGAAATCTACTTCTCTAAGACTGAGAAACAGTGAACAGAGAATGTATGAGTTTCTCAAGATTGGTAACAGATAGAAACAAGAGAAAGTACACAGTGATTCATCTACCTAGAAGAGTTACAGAGGTTTACACAGAGAATTCCAAGTATAAGTACAAGAAAATAAGAGAGACTTAGAAAACTGGTAAAACCTACATTGTGGATAGAGTTGGGAGTACTTAGCACTGTGAAAACAGCACTTTCGCAGAAAGAAATCTACTGCTGTAAGACTGGGAAACAGTGAACAGGGAATGTATGAGTTTCTCAAGATTGGTAACAGATAGAAACAAGAGAAAGTACACAGTGATTCATCTACCTAGAAAAGTTACAGAGGTTTACACAGAGAATTCCAAGTATAAGTACAAGAAAATAAGAGAGACTTAGAATACTGGTAAAACCTACATTGTTGATAGAGTTGGGAGTACTTAGCACTGTGAAAACAGCACTTTCGCCGAACGAAATCTACTTCTCTAAGTCCGTGAAACAGTGAACAGAGAATGTATCAGTTTCTCAAGACTGGTAACAGATAGAAGCAAGAGAAAGTACACAGTGATTCATCTACCTAGAAAAGTTACAGAGGTTTACACAGAGAATTCCAAGTATAAGTACAAGAAAATAAGAGAGACTTAGAAAACTGGTAAAACCTACATTGTGGATAGAGTTGGGAGTACTTAGCACTGTGAAAAAAGCACTTTCGCAGAAAGAAATCTACTGCTGTAAGACTGGGAAACAGTGAACAGAGAATGTATGAGTTTCTCAAGATTGGTAACAGATAGAAACAATAGAAAGTACACAGTGATTCATCTACCTAGAAGAGTTACAGAGGTTTACACAGAGAATTCCAAGTATAAGTACAAAAAAATAAGAGAGACTTAGAAAACTGGTAAAACCTACATTGTTGATAGAGTTGGGAGTACTTAGCACTGTGAAAACAGCACTTTCGCAGAAAGAAATCTACTTCTCTAAGTCCGTGAAACAGTGAACAGAGAATGTATCAGTTTCTCAAGATTGGTAACACATAGAAACAAGAGAAAGTACACAGTGATTCATCTACCTAGAAAAGTTACAGAGGTTTACACAGAGAATACCAAGTATAAGTACAAGAAAATAAGAGAGACTTAGAAAACTGGTAAAACCTACATTGTGGATAGAGTTGGGAGTACTTAGTACTGTGAAAACAGCACTTTCGCAGAAAGAAATCTACTGCTGTAAGACTGGGAAACAGTGAACAGAGAATGTATGAGTTTCTCAAGATTGGTAACAGATAGAAACAAGAGAAAGTACACAGTGATTCATCTACCTAGAAAAGTTACAGAGGTTTACACAGAGAATTCCAAGTATAAGTACAAGAAAATAAGAGAGACTTAGAAAACTGGTAAAAACTACATTGTTGATAGAGTTGGGAGTACTTAGCACTGTGAAAACAGCACTTTCGCAGAAGGAAATCTACTTCTCTAAGACTGAGAAACAGTGAACAGAGAATGTATGAGTTTCTCAAGATTGGTAACAGATAGAAACAAGAGAAAGTACACAGTGATTCATCTACCTAGAAGAGTTACAGAGGTTTACACAGAGAATTCCAAGTATAAGTACAAGAAAATAAGAGAGACTTAGAAAACTGGTAAAAACTACATTGTTGATAGAGTTGGGAGTACTTAGCACTGTGAAAACAGCACTTTCGCCGAAAGAAATAGACTTCTCTAAGTCCGTGAAACAGTGAACAGAGAATGTATCAGTTTCTCAAGATTGGTAACAGATAGAAACAAGAGAAAGTACACAATGATTCATCTACCTAGAAAAGTTACAGAGGTTTACACAGAGAATTCCAAGTATAAGTACAAGAAAATAAGAGAGACTTAGAAAACTGGTAAAAACTACATTGTTGATAGAGTTGGGAGTACTTAGCACTGTGAAAACAGCACTTTCGCAGAAAGAAATCTACTTCTCTAAGACAGAAACAGTGAACAGAGAATGTATGAGTTTCTCAAGATTGGTAACAGATAGAAACAAGAGAAAGTACACAGTGATTCATCTACCTAGAAGAGTTACAGAGGTTTACACAGAGAATTCCAAGTATAAGTACAAGAAAATAAGAGAGACTTAGAAAACTGGTAAAACCTACATTGTTGATAGAGTTGGGAGTACTTAGCACTGTGAAAACAGCACTTTCGCAGAAAGAAATCTACTGCTGTAAGACTGGGAAACAGTGAACAGGGAATGTATGAGTTTCTCAAGATTGGTAACAGATAGAAACAAGAGAAAGTACACAGTGATTCATCTACCTAGAAAAGTTACAGACGTTTACACAGAGAATTCCAAGTATAAGTACAAGAAAATAAGAGAGACTTAGAAAACTGGTAAAAACTACATTGTTGATAGAGTTGGGAGTACTTAGCACTGTGAAAACAGCACTTTCCAAGAAATAAGTCTACTTCTCTAAGACTGAGAAACAGTGAACAGAGAATGTATGAGTTTCTCAAGATTGGTAACAGATAGAAACAAGAGAAAGTACACAGTGATTCATCTACCTAGAAAAGTTACAGAGGTTTACACAGAGAATTCCAAGTATAAGTACAAGAAAATAAGAGAGACTTAGAATACTGGTAAAACCTACATTGTTGATAGAGTTGGGAGTACTTAGCAATGTGAAAACAGCACTTTCGCCGAACGAAATCTACTTCTCTAAGTCCGTGAAACAGTGAACAGAGAATGTATCAGTTTCTCAAGATTGGTAACAGATAGAAGCAAGAGAAAGTACACAGTGATTCATCTACCTAGAAAAGTTACAGAGGTTTACACAGAGAATTCCAAGTATAAGTACAAGAAAATAAGAGAGACTTAGAAAACTGGTAAAACCTACATTGTGGATAGAGTTGGGAGTACTTAGCACTGTGAAAAAAGCACTTTCGCAGAAAGAAATCTACTGCTGTAAGACTGGGAAACAGTGAACAGAGAACGTATGAGTTTCTCAAGATTGGTAACAGATAGAAACAAGAGAAAGTACACAGTGATTCATCTACCTAGAAAAGTTACAGAGGTTTACACAGAGAATTCCAAGTATAAGTACAAGAAAATAAGAGAGACTTAGAAAACTGGTAAAAACTACATTGTGGATAGAGTTGGGAGTACTTAGCACTGTGAAAACAGCACTTTCGCAGAAAGAAATCTACTTCTCTAAGACTGAGAAACAGTGAACAGAGAATGTATCAGTTTCTCAAGATTGGTAACAGATAGAAACAAGAGAAAGTACACAGTGATTCATCTACCTAGAAGAGTTACAGAGGTTTACACAGAGAATTCCAAGTATAAGTACAAGAAAATAAGAGAGACTTAGAAAACTGGTAAAACCTACATTGTGGATAGAGTTGGGAGTACTTAGCACTGTGAAAACAGCACTTTCGCAGAAAGAAATCTACTGCTGTAAGACTGGGAAACAGTGAACAGAGAATGTATGAGTTTCTCAAGATTGGTAACAGATAGGAACAAGAGAAAGTACACAGTGATTCATCTACCTAGAAAAGTTACAGAGGTTTACACAGAGAATTCCAAGTATAAGTACAAGAAAATAAGAGAGACTTAGAAAACTGGTAAAAAATACATTGTTGATAGAGTTGGGAGTACTTAGCACTGTGAAAACAGCACTTTCGCAGAAAGAAATCTACTTCTCTAAGTCCGTGAAACAGTGAACAGAGAATGTATGAGTTTCTCAAGATTGGTAACAGATAGAAACAAGAGAAAGTACACAGTGATTCATCTACCTAGAAGAGTTACAGAGGTTTACACAGAGAATTCCAAGTATAAGTACAAGAAAATAAGAGAGACTTAGAAAACTGGTAAAACCTACATTGTTGATAGAGTTGGGAGTACTTAGCACTGTGAAAACAGCACTTTCGCAGAAAGAAATCTACTTCTCTAAGTCCGTGAAACAGTGAACAGAGAATGTATCAGTTTCTCAACATTGGTAACACATAGAAACAAGAGAAAGTACACAGTGATTCATCTACCTAGAAAAGTTACAGAGGTTTACACAGAGAATACCAAGTATAAGTACAAGAAAATAAGAGAGACTTAGAAAACTGGTAAAACCTACATTGTGGATAGAGTTGGGAGTACTTAGCACTGTGAAAACAGCACTTTCGCAGAAAGAAATCTACTGCTGTAAGACTGGGAAACAGTGAACAGAGAATGTATCAGTTTCTGAAGATTGGTAACAGATAGAAACAAGAGAAAGTACACAGTGATTCATCTACCTAGAAAAGTTACAGAGGTTTACACAGAGAATTCCAAGTATAAGTACAAGAAAATAAGAGAGACTTAGAAAACTGGTAAAAACTACATTGTTGATAGAGTTGGGAGTACTTAGCACTGTGAAAACAGCACTTTCGCAGAAAGAAATCTACTTCTCTAAGACTGAGAAACAGTGAACAGAGAATGTATGAGTTTCTCAAGATTGGTAACAGATAGAAACAAGAGAAAGTACACAGTGATTCATCTACCTAGAAGAGTTACAGAGGTTTACACAGAGAATTCCAAGTATAAGTACAAGAAAATAAGAGAGACTTAGAAAACTGGCAAAACCTACATTGTGGATAGAGTTGGGAGTACTTAGCACTGTGAAAACAGCACTTTCGCAGAACGAAATCTACTGCTGTAAGACTGGGAAACAGTGAACAGAGAATGTATGAGTTTCTCAAGATTGGTAACAGATAGAAACAAGAGAAAGTACACAGTGATTCATCTACCTAGAAAAGTTACAGAGGTTTACACAGAGAATTCCAAGTATAAGTACAAGAAAATAAGAGAGACTTAGAAAACTGGTAAAAACTACATTGTTGATAGAGTTGGGAGTACTTAGCACTGTGAAAACAGCACTTTCGCAGAAAGAAATCTACTTCTCTAAGACTGAGAAACAGTGAATAGAGAATGTATGAGTTTCTCAAGATTGGTAACAGATAGAAACAAGAGAAAGTACACAGTGATTCATCTACCTAGAAGAGTTACAGAGGTTTACACAGAGAATTCCAAGTATAAGTACAAGAAAATAAGAGAGACTTAGAAAACTGGTAAAACCTACATTGTGGATAGAGTTGGGAGTACTTAGCACTGTGAAAACAGCACTTTCGCAGAAAGAAATCTACTGCTGTAAGACTGGGAAACAGTAACAGAGAATGTATGAGTTTGTCAAGATTGCTAACAGATAGAAACAAGAGAAAGTACACAGTGATTCATCTACCTAGAAAAGTTACAGAGGTTTACACAGAGAATACCAAGTATAAGTACAAGAAAATAAGAGAGACTTAGAAAACTGGTAAAAACTACATTGTTTATAGAGTTGGGAGTACTTAGCACTGTGAAAACAGCATTTTCGCAGAAAGAAATCTACTTCTCTAAGACTGAGAAACAGTGAACAGAGAATGTATGAGTTTCTCAAGATTGGTAACAGATAGAAACAAGAGAAAGTACACAGTGATTCGTCTACCTAGAAGAGTTACAGAGGTTTACACAGAGAATTCCAAGTATAAGTACAAGAAAATAAGAGAGACTTAGAAAACTGGTAAAACCTACATTGTTGATAGAGTTGGGAGTACTTAGCACTGTGAAAACAGCACTTTCGCCGAAAGAAATCTACTTCTCTAAGTCCGTGAAACAGTGAACAGAGAATGTATCAGTTTCTCAAGATTGGTAACAGATAGAAACAAGAGAAAGTACACAGTGATTCATCTACCTAGAAAAGTTACAGAGGTTTACACAGAGAATTCCAAGTATAAGTACAAGAAAATAAGAGAGACTTAGAAAACTGGTAAAAACTACATTGTTGATGGAGTTGGGAGTACTTAACACTGTGAAAACAGCACTTTCGCAGAAAGAAATCTACTTCTCTAAGACTGAGAAACAGTGAACAGAGAATGTATGAGTTTCTCAAGATTGGTAACAGATAGAAACAAGAGAAAGTACACAGTGATTCATCTACCTAGAAGAGTTACAGAGGTTTACACAGAGAATTCCAAGTATAAGTACAAGAAAATAAGAGAGACTTAGAAAACTGGTAAAACCTACATTGTTGATAGAGTTGGGAGTACTTAGCACTGTGAAAACAGCACTTTCGCAGAAAGAAATCTACTGCTGTAAGACTGGGAAACAGTGAACAGAGAATGTATGAGTTTCTCAAGATTGGTAACAGATAGAAACAAGAGAAAGTACACAGTGATTCATCTACCTAGAAAAGTTACAGAGGTTTACACAGAGAATACCAAGTATAAGTACAAGAAAATAAGAGAGACTTGGAAAACTGGTAAAACCTACATTGTGGATAGAGTTGGGAGTACTTAGCACTGTGAAAACAGCACTTTCGCAGAAAGAAATCTACTGCTGTAAGACTGGGAAACAGTGAACAGAGAATGTATGAGTTTCTCAAGATTGGTAACAGATAGAAACAAGAGAAAGTACACAGTGATTCATCTACCTAGAAAAGTTACAGAGGTTTACACAGAGAATACCAAGTATAAGTACAAGAAAATAAGAGAGACTTAGAAAACTGGTAAAACCTACATTGTGGATAGAGTTGGGAGTACTTAGCACTGTGAAAACAGCACTTTCGCAGAAAGAAATCTACTGCTGTAAGACTGGGAAACAGTGAACAGAGAATGTATGAGTTTCTCAAGATTGGTAACAGATAGAAACAAGAGAAAGTACACAGTGATTCATCTACCTAGAAAAGTTACAGAGGTTTACACAGAGAATACCAAGTATAAGTACAAGAAAATAAGAGAGACTTAGAAAACTGGTAAAACCTACATTGTGGATAGAGTTGGGAGTACTTAGCACTGTGAAAACAGCACTTTTGCAGAAAGAAATCTACTGCTGTAAGACTGGGAAACAGTGAAAAGAGAATGTATGAGTTTCTCAAGATTGGTAACAGATAGAAACAAGAGAAAGTACACAGTGATTCATCTACCTAGAAAAGTTACAGAGGTTTACACAGAGAATACCAAGTATAAGTACAAGAAAATAAGAGAGACTTAGAAAACTGGTAAAACCTACATTGTGGATAGAGTTGGGAGTACTTAGCACTGTGAAAACAGCACTTTCGCAGAAAGAAATCTACTGCTGTAAGACTGGGAAACAGTGAACAGAGAATGTATGAGTTTCTCAAGATTGGTAACAGATAGAAAGAAGAGAAAGTACACAGTGATTCATCTACCTAGAAAAGTTACAGAGGTTTACACAGAGAATACCAAGTATAAGTACAAGAAAATAAGAGAGACTTAGAAAACTGGTAAAACCTACATTGTGGATAGAGTTGGGAGTACTTAGCACTGTGAAAACAGCACTTTCGCAGAAAGAAATCTACTGCTGTAAGACTGGGAAACAGTGAACAGAGAATGTATGAGTTTCTCAAGATTGGTAACAGATAGAAACAAGAGAAAGTACACAGTGATTCATCTACCTAGAAAAGTTACAGAGATTTACACAGAGAATTCCAAGTATAAGTACAAGAAAATAAGAGAGACTTAGAAAACTGGTAAAAACTACATTGTTGATAGAGTTGGGAGTACTTAGCACTGTGAAAACAGCACTTTCGCAGAAAGAAATCTACTTCTCTAAGACTGAGAAACAGTGAACAGAGAATGTATGAGTTTCTCAAGATTGGTAACAGATAGAAACAAGAGAAAGTACACAGTGATTCATCTACCTAGAAGAGTTACAGAGGTTTACACAGAGAATTCCAAGTATAAGTACAAGAAAATAAGAGAGACTTAGAAAACTGGTAAAACCTACATTGTGGATAGAGTTGGGAGTACTTAGCACTGTGAAAACAGCACTTTCGCAGAAAGAAATCTACTGCTGTAAGACTGGGAAACAGTGAACAGAGAATGTATGAGTTTCTCAAGATTGGTAACAGATAGAAACAAGAGAAAGTACACAGTGATTCATCTACCTAGAAAAGTTACAGAGGTTTACACAGAGAATTCCAAGTATAAGTACAAGAAAATAAGAGAGACTTAGAAAACTGGTAAAAACTTCATTGTTGATAGAGTTGGGAGTACTTAGCACTGTGAAAACAGCACTTTCGCAGAAAGAAATCTACTTCTCTAAGACTGAGAAACAGTGAACAGAGAATGTATGAGTTTCTCAAGATTGGTAACAGATAGAAACAAGAGAAAGTACACAGTGATTCATCTACCTAGAAGAGTTACAGAGGTTTACACAGAGAATTCCAAGTATAAGTACAAGAAAATAAGAGAGACTTAGAAAACTGGTAAAACCTACATTGTTGATAGAGTTGGGAGTACTTAGCACTGTGAAAACAGCACTTTCGCAGAAAGAAATCTACTTCTCTAAGTCCGTGAAACAGTGAACAGAGAATGTATCAGTTTCTCAAGATTGGTAACACATAGAAACAAGAGAAAGTACACAGTGATTCATCTACCTAGAAAAGTTACAGAGGTTTACACAGAGAATACCAAGTATAAGTACAAGAAAATAAGAGAGACTTAGAAAACTGGTAAAACCTACATTGTGGATAGAGTTGGGAGTACTTAGCACTGTGAAAACAGCACTTTCGCAGAAAGAAATCTACTGCTGTAAGACTGGGAAACAGTGA
Organism: Heterohyrax brucei; assembly: GCA_028571685.1. Taxonomy (NCBI): domain Eukaryota; kingdom Metazoa; phylum Chordata; class Mammalia; order Hyracoidea; family Procaviidae; genus Heterohyrax; species Heterohyrax brucei. The sequence continues at coordinate 116,082,009 of CM053150.1, read as the reverse complement.
ACAGAGAATGTATGAGTTTCTCAAGATTGGTAACAGATAGAAACAAGAGAAAGTACACAGTGATTCATTTACCTAGAAAAGTTACAGAGGTTTACACAGAGAATTCCAAGTATAAGTACAAGAAAATAAGAGAGACTTAGAAAACTGGTAAAAACTACATTGTTGATAGAGTTGGGAGTACTTAGCACTGTGAAAACAGCACATTCGCAGAAAGAAATCTACTTCTCTAAGACTGAGAAACAGTGAACAGAGAATGTATGAGTTTCTCAAGATTGGTAACAGATAGAAACAAGAGAAAGTACACAGTGATTCATCTACCTAGAAGAGTTACAGAGGTTTACACAGAGAATTCCAAGTATAAGTACAAGAAAATAAGAGAGACTTAGAAAACTGGTAAAACCTACATTGTAGATAGAGTTGGGAGTACTTAGCACTGTGAAAACAGCACTTTCGCAGAACGAAATCTACTGCTGTAAGACTGGGAAACAGTGAACAGAGAATGTATGAGTTTCTCAAGATTGGTAACAGATAGAAACAAGAGAAAGTACACAGTGATTCATCTACCTAGAAAAGTTACAGAGGTTTACACAGAGAATTCCAAGTATAAGTACAAGAAAATAAGAGAGACTTAGAAAACTGGTAAAAACTACATTGGTGATAGAGTTGGGAGTACTAAGCACTGTGAAAACAGCACTTTCGCAGAAAGAAATCTACTTCTCTAAGACTGAGAAACAGTGAACAGAGAATGTATGAGTTTCTCAAGATTGGTAACAGATAGAAACAAGAGAAAGTACACAGTGATTCATCTACCTAGACGAGTTACAGAGGTTTACACAGAGAATTCCAAGTATAAGTACAAGAAAATAAGAGAGACTTAGAAAACTGGTAAAACCTACATTGTGGATAGAGTTGGGAGTACTTAGCACTGTGAAAACAGCACTTTCGCAGAAAGAAATCTACTGCTGTAAGACTGGGAAACAGTGAACAGAGAATGTATGAGTTTGTCAAGATTGCTAACAGATAGAAACAAGAGAAAGTACACAGTGATTCATCTACCTAGAAAAGTTACAGAGGTTTACACAGAGAATACCAAGTATAAGTACAAGAAAATAAGAGAGACTTAGAAAACTGGTAAAACCTACATTCTGGATAGAGTTGGGAGTACTTAGCACTGTGAAAACAGCACTTTCGCAGAAAGAAATCTACTGCTGTAAGACTGGGAAACAGTGAACAGAGAATGTATGAGTTTCTCAAGATTGGTAACAGATAGAAACAAGAGAAAGTACACTGTGATTCATCTACCTAGAAAAGTTACAGAGGTTTACACAGAGAATTACAAGTATAAGTACAAGAAAATAAGAGAGACTTAGAAAACTGGTAAAAACTACATTGTTGATAGAGTTGGGAGTACTTAGCACTGTGAAAACAGCACTTTCGCAGAAAGAAATCTACTTCTCTAAGACTGAGAAACAGTGAACAGAGAATGTATGAGTTTCTCAAGATTGGTAACAGATAGAAACAAGAGAAAGTACACAGTGATTCATCTACCTAGAAGAGTTACAGAGGTTTACACAGAGAATTCCAAGTATAAGTACAAGAAAATAAGAGAGACTTAGAAAACTGGTAAAACCTACATTGTTGATAGAGTTGGGAGTACTTAGCACTGTGAAAACAGCACTTTCGCCGAAAGAAATCTACTTCTCTAAGTCCGTGAAACAGTGAACAGAGAATGTATCAGTTTCTCAAGATTGGTAACAGATAGAAACAAGAGAAAGTACACAGTGATTCATCTACCTAGAAAAGTTACAGAGGTTTACACAGAGAATTCCAAGTATAAGTACAAGAAAATAAGAGAGACTTAGAAAACTGGTAAAAACTACATTGTTGATGGAGTTGGGAGTACTTAACACTGTGAAAAGAGCACTTTCGCAGAAAGAAATCTACTTCTCTAAGACTGAGAAACAGTGAACAGAGAATGTATTAGTTTCTCAAGATTGGTAACAGATAGAAACAAGAGAAAGTACACAGTGATTCATCTACCTAGAAGAGTTACAGAGGTTTACACAGAGAATTCCAAGTATAAGTACAAGAAAATAAGAGAGACTTAGAAAACTGGTAAAACCTACATTGTTGATAGAGTTGGGAGTATTTAGCACTGTGAAAACAGCACTTTCGCAGAAAGAAATCTACTACTGTAAGACTGGGAAACAGTGAACAGAGAATGTATGAGTTTCTCAAGATTGGTAACAGATAGAAAGAAGAGAAAGTACACAGTGATTCATCTACCTAGAAAAGTTACAGAGGTTTACACAGAGAATACCAAGTATAAGTACAAGAAAATAAGAGAGACTTAGAAAACTGGTAAAACCTACATTGTGGATAGAGTTGGGAGTACTTAGCACTGTGAAAACAGCACTTTCGCAGAAAGAAATCTACTGCTGTAAGACTGGGAAACAGTGAACAGAGAATGTATGAGTTTCTCAAGATTGGTAACAGATAGAAAGAAGAGAAAGTACACAGTGATTCATCTACCTAGAAAAGTTACAGAGGTTTACACAGAGAATACCAAGTATAAGTACAAGAAAATAAGAGAGACTTAGAAAACTGGTAAAACCTACATTGTGGATAGAGTTGGGAGTACTTAGCACTGTGAAAACAGCACTTTCGCAGAAAGAAATCTACTGCTGTAAGACTGGGAAACAGTGAACAGAGAATGTATGAGTTTCTCAAGATTGGTAACAGATAGAAACAAGAGAAAGTACACAGTGATTCATCTACCTAGAAAAGTTACAGAGGTTTACACAGAGAATACCAAGTATAAGTACAAGAAAATAAGAGAGACTTAGAAAACTGGTAAAACCTACATTGTGGATAGAGTTGGGAGTACTTAGCACTGTGAAAACAGCACTTTCGCAGAAAGAAATCTACTGCTGTAAGACTGGGAAACAGTGAACAGAGAATGTATGAGTTTCTCAAGATTGGTAACAGATAGAAAGAAGAGAAAGTACACAGTGATTCATCTACCTAGAAAAGTTACAGAGGTTTACACAGAGAATACCAAGTATAAGTACAAGAAAATAAGAGAGACTTAGAAAACTGGTAAAACCTACATTGTGGATAGAGTTGGGAGTACTTAGCACTGTGAAAACAGCACTTTCGCAGAAAGAAATCTACTGCTGTAAGACTGGGAAACAGTGAACAGAGAATGTATGAGTTTCTCAAGATTGGTAACAGATAGAAACAAGAGAAAGTACACAGTGATTCATCTACCTAGAAAAGTTACAGAGGTTTACACAGAGAATTCCAAGTATAAGTACAAGAAAATAAGAGAGACTTAGAAAACTGGTAAAAACTACATTGTTGATAGAGTTGGGAGTACTTAGCACTGTGAAAACAGCACTTTCGCAGAAAGAAATCTACTTCTCTAAGTCCGTGAAACAGTGAACAGAGAATGTATCAGTTTCTCAAGATTGGTAACAGATAGACACAAGAGAAAGTACACAGTGATTCATCTACCTAGAAAAGTTACAGAGGTTTACACAGAGAATACCAAGCATAAGTACAAGAAAATAAGAGAGACTTAGAAAACTGGTAAAACCTACATTGTGGATAGAGTTGGGAGTACTTAGCACTGTGAAAACAGCACTTTCGCAGAAAGAAATCTACTGCTTTAAGACTGGGAAACAGTGAACAGAGAATGTATGAGTTTCTCAAGATTGGTAACAGATAGAAACAAGAGAAAGTACACAGTGATTCATCTACCTAGAAAAGTTACAGAGGTTTACACAGAGAATTCCAAGTATAAGTACAAGAAAATAAGAGAGACTTAGAAAACTGGTAAAAACTACATTGTTGATAGAGTTGGGAGTACTTAGCACTGTGAAAACAGCACTTTCGCAGAAAGAAATCTACTTCTCTAAGACTGAGAAACAGTGAACAGAGAATGTATGAGTTTCTCAAGATTGGTAACAGATAGAAACAAGAGAAAGTACACAGTGATTCATCTACCTAGAAAAGTTACAGAGGTTTACACAGAGAATTCCAAGTATAAGTACAAGAAAATAAGAGAGACTTAGAATACTGGTAAAACCTACATTGTTGATAGAGTTGGGAGTACTTAGCACTGTGAAAACAGCACTTTCGCCGAACGAAATCCACTTCTCTAAGTCCGTGAAACAGTGAACAGAGAATGTATCAGTTTCTCAAGATTGGTAACAGATAGAAGCAAGAGAAAGTACACAGTGATTCATCTACCTAGAAAAGTTACAGAGGTTTACACAGAGAATTCCAAGTATAAGTACAAGAAAATAAGAGAGACTTAGAAAACTGGTAAAACCTACATTGTGGATAGAGTTGGGAGTACTTAGCACTGTGAAAACAGCACTTTCGCAGAAAGAAATCTACTGCTGTAAGACTGGGAAACAGTGAACAGAGAATGTATGTGTTTCTCAAAATTGGTAACAGATAGAAACAAGAGAAAGTACACAGTGATTCATCTACCTAGGAAAGTTACAGAGGTTTACACAGAGAATACCAAGTATAAGTACAAGAAAATAAGAGAGACTTAGAAAACTGGTAAAACCTACATTGTGGATAGAGTTGGGAGTACTTAGCACTGTGAAAACAGCACTTTCGCAGAAAGAAATCTACTGCTGTAAGACTGGGAAACAGTGAACAGAGAATGTGTGAGTTTCTCAAGATTGGTAACAGATAGAAACAAGAGAAAGTACACAGTGATTCATCTACCTAGAAGAGTTACAGAGGTTTACACAGAGAATTCCAAGTATAAGTACAAGAAAATAAGAGAGACTTAGAAAACTGGTAAAAACTACATTGTTGATAGAGTTGGGAGTACTTAGCACTGTGAAAACAGCACTTTCGCCGAAAGAAATCTACTTCTCTAAGACTGAGAAACAGTGAACAGAGAATGTATGAGTTTCTCAAGATTGGTAACAGATAGAAACAAGAGAAAGTACACAGTGATTCATCTACCTAGAAGAGTTACAGAGGTTTACACAGAGAATTCCAAGTATAAGTACAAGAAAATAAGAGAGACTTAGAAAACTGGTAAAACCTACATTGTGGATAGAGTTGGGAGTACTTAGCACTGTGAAAACAGCACTTTCGCAGAAAGAAATCTACTGCTGTAAGACTGGGAAACAGTGAACAGTGAATGTATGAGTTTCTCAAGATTGGTAACAGATAGAAACAAGAGAAAGTACACAGTGATTCATCTACCTAGAAAAGTTACAGAGGTTTACACAGAGAATACCAAGTATAAGTACAAGAAAATAAGAGAGACTTAGAAAACTGGTAAAACCTACATTGTGGATAGAGTTGGGAGTACATAGCACTGTGAAAACAGCACTTTCGCAGAAAGAAATCTACTGCTGTAAGACTGGGAAACAGTGAACAGAGAATGTATGAGTTTCTCAAGATTGGTAACAGATAGAAACAAGAGAAAGTACACAGTGATTCATCTACCTAGAAAAGTTACAGAGGTTTACACAGAGAATTCCAAGTATAAGTACAAGAAAATAAGAGAGACTTAAAATACTGGTAAAACCTACATTGTTGATAGAGTTGGGAGTACTTAGCACTGTGAAAACAGCACTTTCGCCGAACGAAATCCACTTCTCTAAGTCCGTGAAACAGTAAACAGAGAATGTATCAGTTTCTCAAGATTGGTAACAGATAGAAGCAAGAGAAAGTACACAGTGATTCATCTACCTAGAAAAGTTACAGAGGTTTACACAGAGAATTCCAAGTATAAGTACAAGAAAATAAGAGAGACTTAGAAAACTGGTAAAACCTACATTGTGGATAGAGTTGGGAGTACTTAGCACTGTGAAAACAGCACTTTCGCAGAAAGAAATCTACTGCTGTAAGACTGGGAAACAGTGAACAGAGAATGTATGTGTCTCTCAAAATTGGTAACAGATAGAAACAAGAGAAAGTACACAGTGATTCATCTACCTAGAAAAGTTACAGAGGTTTACACAGAGAATACCAAGTATAAGTACAAGAAAATAAGAGAGACTTAGAAAACTGGTAAAACCTACATTGTGGATAGAGTTGGGAGTACTTAGCACTGTGAAAACAGCACTTTCGCAGAAAGAAATCTACTGCTGTAAGACTGGGAAACAGTGAACAGAGAATGTGTGAGTTTCTCAAGATTGGTAACAGATAGTAACAAGAGAAAGTACACAGTGATTCATCTACCTAGAAAAGTTACAGAGGTTTACACAGAGAATTCCAAGTATAAGTACAAGAAAATAAGAGAGACTTAGAAAACTGGTAAAAACTACATTGTTGATAGAGTTGGGAGTACTTAGCACTGTGAAAACAGCACTTTCGCAGAAAGAAATCTACTTCTCTAAGACTGAGAAACAGTGAACAGAGAATGTATGAGTTTCTCAAGATTGGTAACAGATAGAAACAAGAGAAAGTACACAGTGATTCATCTACCTAGAAGAGTTACAGAGGTTTACACAGAGAATTCCAAGTATAAGTACAAGAAAATAAGAGAGACTTAGAAAACTGGTAAAAACTACATTGTTGATAGAGTTGGGAGTACTTAGCACTGTGAAAACAGCACTTTCGCCGAAAGAAATCTACTTCTCTAAGTCCGTGAAACAGTGAACAGAGAATGTATCAGTTTCTCAAGATTGGTAACAGATAGAAGCAAGAGAAAGTACACAGTGATTCATCTACCTAGAAAAGTTACAGAGGTTTACACAGAGAATTCCAAGTATAAGTACAAGAAAATAAGAGAGACTTAGAAAACTGGTAAAACCTACATTGTGGATAGAGTTGGGAGTACTTAGCACTGTGAAAACAGCACTTTCGCAGAAAGAAATCTACTGCTGTAAGTCTGGGAAACAGTGAACAGAGAATGTATGTGTTTCTCAAAATTGGTAACAGATAGAAACAAGAGAAAGTACACAGTGATTCATCTACCTAGGAAAGTTACAGAGGTTTACACAGAGAATACCAAGTATAAGTACAAGAAAATAAGAGAGACTTAGAAAACTGGTAAAACCTACATTGTGGATAGAGTTGGGAGTACTTAGCACTGTGAAAACAGCACTTTCGCAGAAAGAAATCTACTGCTGTAAGACTGGGAAACAGTGAACAGAGAATGTGTGAGTTTCTCAAGATTGGTAACAGATAGATACAAGAGAAAGTACACAGTGATTCATCTACCTAGAAGAGTTACAGAGGTTTACACAGAGAATTCCAAGTATAAGTACAAGAAAATAAGAGAGACTTAGAAAACTGGTAAAAACTACATTGTTGATAGAGTTGGGAGTACTTAGCACTGTGAAAACAGCACTTTCGCCGAAAGAAATCTACTTCTCTAAGTCCGTGAAACAGTGAACAGAGAATGTATCAGTTTCTCAAGATTGGTAACAGATAGAAGCAAGAGAAAGTACACAGTGATTCATCTACCTAGAAAAGTTACAGAGGTTTACACAGAGAATTCCAAGTATAAGTACAAGAAAATAAGAGAGACTTAGAAAACTGGTAAAACCTACATTGTGGATAGAGTTGGGAGTACTTAGCACTGTGAAAACAGCACTTTCGCAGAAAGAAATCTACTGCTGTAAGACTGGGAAACAGTGAACAGAGAATGTATGTGTTTCTCAAAATTGGTAACAGATAGAAACAAGAGAAAGTACACAGTGATTCATCTACCTAGGAAAGTTACAGAGGTTTACACAGAGAATACCAAGTATAAGTACAAGAAAATAAGAGAGACTTAGAAAACTGGTAAAACCTACATTGTGGATAGAGTTGGGAGTACTTAGCACTGTGAAAACAGCACTTTCGCAGAAAGAAATCTACTGCTGTAAGACTGGGAAACAGTGAACAGAAAATGTGTGAGTTTCTCAAGATTGGTAACAGATAGAAACAAGAGAAAGTACACAGTGATTCATCTACCTAGAAGAGTTACAGAGGTTTACACAGAGAATTCCAAGTATAAGTACAAGAAAATAAGAGAGACTTAGAAAACTGGTAAAAACTACATTGTTGATAGAGTTGGGAGTACTTAGCACTGTGAAAACAGCACTTTCGCCGAAAGAAATCTACTTCTCTAAGACTGAGAAACAGTGAACAGAGAATGTATGAGTTTCTCAAGATTGGTAACAGATAGAAACAAGAGAAAGTACACAGTGATTCATCTACCTAGAAGAGTTACAGAGGTTTACACAGAGAATTCCAAGTATAAGTACAAGAAAATAAGAGAGACTTAGAAAACTGGTAAAACCTACATTGTGGATAGAGTTGGGAGTACTTAGCACTGTGAAAACAGCACTTTCGCAGAAAGAAATCTACTGCTGTAAGACTGGGAAACAGTGAACAGTGAATGTATGAGTTTCTCAAGATTGGTAACAGATAGAAACAAGAGAAAGTACACAGTGATTCATCTACCTAGAAAAGTTACAGAGGTTTACACAGAGAATACCAAGTATAAGTACAAGAAAATAAGAGAGACTTAGAAAACTGGTAAAACCTACATTGTGGATAGAGTTGGGAGTACATAGCACTGTGAAAACAGCACTTTCGCAGAAAGAAATCTACTGCTGTAAGACTGGGAAACAGTGAACAGAGAATGTATGAGTTTCTCAAGATTGGTAACAGATAGATACAAGAGAAAGTACACAGTGATTCATCTACCTAGAAAAGTTACAGAGGTTTACACAGAGAATTCCAAGTATAAGTACAAGAAAATAAGAGAGACTTAAAATACTGGTAAAACCTACATTGTTGATAGAGTTGGGAGTACTTAGCACTGTGAAAACAGCACTTTCGCCGAACGAAATCCACTTCTCTAAGTCCGTGAAACAGTAAACAGAGAATGTATCAGTTTCTCAAGATTGGTAACAGATAGAAGCAAGAGAAAGTACACAGTGATTCATCTACCTAGAAAAGTTACAGAGGTTTACACAGAGAATTCCAAGTATAAGTACAAGAAAATAAGAGAGACTTAGAAAACTGGTAAAACCTACATTGTGGATAGAGTTGGGAGTACTTAGCACTGTGAAAACAGCACTTTCGCAGAAAGAAATCTACTGCTGTAAGACTGGGAAACAGTGAACAGAGAATGTATGTGTCTCTCAAAATTGGTAACAGATAGAAACAAGAGAAAGTACACAGTGATTCATCTACCTAGAAAAGTTACAGAGGTTTACACAGAGAATACCAAGTATAAGTACAAGAAAATAAGAGAGACTTAGAAAACTGGTAAAACCTACATTGTGGATAGAGTTGGGAGTACTTAGCACTGTGAAAACAGCACTTTCGCAGAAAGAAATCTACTGCTGTAAGACTGGGAAACAGTGAACAGAGAATGTGTGAGTTTCTCAAGATTGGTAACAGATAGTAACAAGAGAAAGTACACAGTGATTCATCTACCTAGAAAAGTTACAGAGGTTTACACAGAGAATTCCAAGTATAAGTACAAGAAAATAAGAGAGACTTAGAAAACTGGTAAAAACTACATTGTTGATAGAGTTGGGAGTACTTAGCACTGTGAAAACAGCACTTTCGCAGAAAGAAATCTACTTCTCTAAGACTGAGAAACAGTGAACAGAGAATGTATGAGTTTCTCAAGATTGGTAACAGATAGAAACAAGAGAAAGTACACAGTGATTCATCTACCTAGAAGAGTTACAGAGGTTTACACAGAGAATTCCAAGTATAAGTACAAGAAAATAAGAGAGACTTAGAAAACTGGTAAAAACTACATTGTTGATAGAGTTGGGAGTACTTAGCACTGTGAAAACAGCACTTTCGCCGAAAGAAATCTACTTCTCTAAGTCCGTGAAACAGTGAACAGAGAATGTATGAGTTTCTCAAGATTGGTAACAGATAGAAACAAGAGAAAGTACACAGTGATTCATCTACCTAGAAAAGTTACAGAGGTTTACACAGAGAATTCCAAGTATAAGTACAAGAAAATAAGAGAGACTTAGAAAACTGGTAAAAACTACATTGTTGATAGAGTTGGGAGTACTTAGCACTGTGAAAACAGCACTTTCGCAGAAAGAAATCTACTTCTCTAAGACTGAGAAACAGTGAACAGAGAATGTATGAGTTTCTCAAGATTGGTAACAGATAGAAACAAGAGAAAGTACACAGTGATTCATCTACCTAGAAGAGTTACAGAGGTTTACACAGAGAATTCCAAGTATAAGTACAAGAAAATAAGAGAGACTTAGAAAACTGGTAAAACCTACATTGTTGATAGAGTTGGGAGTACTTAGCACTGTGAAAACAGCACTTTCGCCGAAAGAAATCTACTGCTGTAAGACTGGGAAACAGTGAACAGAGAATGTATGAGTTTCTCAAGATTGGTAACAGATAGAAACAAGAGAAAGTACACAGTGATTCATCTACCTAGGAAAGTTACAGAGGTTTACACAGAGAATACCAAGTTTAAGTACAAGAAAATAAGAGAGACTTAGAAAACTGGTAAAACCTACATTGTGGATAGAGTTGGGAGTACTTAGCACTGTGAAAACAGCACTTTCGCGGAAAGAAATCTACTGCTGTAAGACTGGGAAACAGTGAACAGAGAATGTATGAGTTTCTCAAGATTGGTAACAGATAGAAACAAGAGAAAGTACACAGTGATTCATCTACCTAGAAAAGTTACAGAGGTTTACACAGAGAATTCCAAGTATAAGTACAAGAAAATAAGAGAGACTTAGAAAACTGGTAAAACCTACATTGTGGATAGAGTTGGGAGTACTTAGCACTGTGAAAACAGCACTTTCGCGGAAAGAAATCTACTGCTGTAAGACTGGGAAACAGTGAACAGAGAATGTATGAGTTTCTCAAGATTGGTAACAGATAGAAACAAGAGAAAGTACACAGTGATTCATCTACCTAGAAAAGTTACAGAGGTTTACACAGAGAATTCCAAGTATAAGTACAAGAAAATAAGAGAGACTTAGAAAACTGGTAAAAACTACATTGTTGATAGAGTTGGGAGTACTTAGCACTGTGAAAACAGCACTTTCGCAGAAAGAAATCTACTTCTCTAAGACTGAGAAACAGTGAACAGAGAATGTATGAGTTTCTCAAGATTGGTAACAGATAGAAACAAGAGAAAGTACACAGTGATTCATCTACCTAGAAGAGTTACAGAGGTTTACACAGAGAATTCCAAGTATAAGTACAAGAAAATAAGAGAGACTTAGAAAACTGGTAAAACCTACATTGTTGATAGAGTTGGGAGTACTTAGCACTGTGAAAACAGCACTTTCGCGGAAAGAAATCTACTGCTGTAAGACTGGGAAACAGTGAACAGAGAATGTATGAGTTTCTCAAGATTGGTAACAGATAGAAACAAGAGAAAGTACACAGTGATTCATCTACCTAGGAAAGTTACAGAGGTTTACACAGAGAATACCAAGTTTAAGTTCAAGAAAATAAGAGAGACTTAGAAAACTGGTAAAACCTACATTGTGGATAGAGTTGGGAGTACTTAGCACTGTGAAAACAGCACTTTCGCGGAAAGAAATCTACTGCTGTAAGACTGGGAAACAGTGAACAGAGAATGTATGAGTTTCTCAAGATTGGTAACAGATAGAAACAAGAGAAAGTACACAGTGATTCATCTACCTAGAAAAGTTACAGAGGTTTACACAGAGAATTCCAAGTATAAGTACAAGAAAATAAGAGAGACTTAGAAAACTGGTAAAACCTACATTGTGGATAGAGTTGGGAGTACTTAGCACTGTGAAAACAGCACTTTCGCGGAAAGAAATCTACTGCTGTAAGACTGGGAAACAGTGAACAGAGAATGTATGAGTTTCTCAAGATCGGTAACAGATAGAAACAAGAGAAAGTACACAGTGATTCATCTACCTAGAAAAGTTACAGAGGTTTACACAGAGAATTCCAAGTATAAGTACAAGAAAATAAGAGAGACTTAGAAAACTGGTAAAGACTACATTGTTGATAGAGTTGGGAGTACTTAGCACTGTGAAAACAGCACTTTCGCAGAAAGAAATCTACTTCTCTAAGACTGAGAAACAGTGAACAGAGAATGTATGAGTTTCTCAAGATTGGTAACAGATAGAAACAAGAGAAAGTACACAGTGATTCATCTACCTAGAAGAGTTACAGAGGTTTACACAGAGAATTCCAAGTATAAGTACAAGAAAATAAGAGAGACTTAGAAAACTGGTAAAACCTACATTGTTGATAGAGTTGGGAGTACTTAGCACTGTGAAAACAGCACTTTCGCCGAAAGAAATCTACTTTTCTAAGTCCGTGAAACAGTGAACAGAGAATGTATGAGTTTCTCAAGATTGGTAACAGATAGAAACAAGAGAAAGTACACAGTGATTCATCTACCTAGAAAAGTTACAGAGGTTTACACAGAGAATTCCAAGTATAAGTACAAGAAAATAAGAGAGACTTAGAAAACTGGTAAAAACTACATTGTTGATAGAGTTGGGAGTACTTAGCACTGTGAAAACAGCACTTTCGCAGAAAGAAATCTACTTCTCTAAGACTGAGAAACAGTGAACAGAGAATGTATGAGTTTCTCAACATTGGTAACAGATAGAAACAAGAGAAAGTACACAGTGATTCATCTACCTAGAAGAGTTACAGAGGTTTACACAGAGAATTCCAAGTATAAGTACAAGAAAATAAGAGAGACTTAGAAAACTGGTAAAACCTACATTGTTGATAGAGTTGGGAGTACTTAGCACTGTGAAAACAGCACTTTCGCCGAAAGAAATCTACTGCTGTAAGACTGGGAAACAGTGAACAGAGAATGTATGAGTTTCTCAAGATTGGTAACAGATAGAAACAAGAGAAAGTACACAGTGATTCATCTACCTAGGAAAGTTACAGAGGTTTACACAGAGAATACCAAGTTTAAGTACAAGAAAATAAGAGAGACTTAGAAAACTGGTAAAACCTACATTGTGGATAGAGTTGGGAGTACTTAGCACTGTGAAAACAGCACTTTCGCGGAAAGAAATCTACTGCTGTAAGACTGGGAAACAGTGAACAGAGAATGTATGAGTTTCTCAAGATTGGTAACAGATAGAAACAAGAGAAAGTACACAGTGATTCATCTACCTAGAAAAGTTACAGAGGTTTACACAGAGAATTCCAAGTATAAGTACAAGAAAATAAGAGAGACTTAGAAAACTGGTAAAACCTACATTGTGGATAGAGTTGGGAGTACTTAGCACTGTGAAAACAGCACTTTCGCGGAAAGAAATCTACTGCTGTAAGACTGGGAAACAGTGAACAGAGAATGTATGAGTTTCTCAAGATTGGTAACAGATAGAAACAAGAGAAAGTACACAGTGATTCACCTACCTAGAAAAGTTACAGAGGTTTACACAGAGAATTCCAAGTATAAGTACAAGAAAATAAGAGAGACTTAGAAAACTGGTAAAGACTACATTGTTGATAGAGTTGGGAGTACTTAGCACTGTGAAAACAGCACTTTCGCAGAAAGAAATCTACTTCTCTAAGACTGAGAAACAGTGAACAGAGAATGTATGAGTTTCTCAAGATTGGTAACAGATAGAAACAAGAGAAAGTACACAGTGATTCATCTACCTAGAAGAGTTACAGAGGTTTACACAGAGAATTCCAAGTATAAGTACAAGAAAATAAGAGAGACTTAGAAAACTGGTAAAACCTACATTGTTGATAGAGTTGGGAGTACTTAGCACTGTGAAAACAGCACTTTCGCCGAAAGAAATCTACTTCTCTAAGTCCGTGAAACAGTGAACAGAGAATGTATCAGTTTCTCAAGATTGGTAACAGATAGAAACAAGAGAAAGTACACAGTTATTCATCTACCTAGAAAAGTTACAGAGGTTTACACAGAGAATACCAAGTATAAGTACAAGAAAATAAGAGAGACTTAGAAAACTGGTAAAACCTACATTGTGGATAGAGTTGGGAGTACTTAGCACTGTGAAAACAGCACTTTCGCGGAAAGAAATCTACTGCTGTAAGACTGGGAAACAGTGAACAGAGAATGTATGAGTTTCTCAAGTTTGGTAACAGATAGAAACAAGAGAAAGTACACAGTGATTCATCTACCTAGAAGAGTTACAGAGGTTTACACAGAGAATTCCAAGTATAAGTACAAGAAAATAAGAGAGACTTAGAAAACTGGTAAAAACTACATTGTTGATAGGGTTGGGAGTACTTAGCACTGTGAAAACAGCACTTTCGCCGAAAGAAATCTACTTCTCTAAGTCCGTGAAACAGTGAACAGAGAATGTATCAGTTTCTCAAGATTGGTAACAGATAGAAACAAGAGAAAGTACACAGTGATTCATCTACCTAGAAAAGTTACAGAGGTTTACACAGAGAATACCAAGTATAAGTACAAGAAAATAAGAGAGACTTAGAAAACTGGTAAAACCTACATTGTGGATAGAGTTGGGAGTACTTAGCACTGTGAAAACAGCACTTTCGCAGAAAGAAATCTACTGCTGTAAGACTGGGAAACAGTGAACAGAGAATGTATGAGTTTCTCAAGATTGGTAACAGACAGAAACAAGAGAAAGTACACAGTGATTCATCTACCTAGAAAAGTTACAGAGGTTTACACAGAGAATTCCAAGTATAAGTACAAGAAAATAAGAGAGACTTAGAAAACTGGTAAAAACTACACTGTTGATAGAGTTGGGAGTACTTAGCACTGTGAAAACAGCACTTTCGCAGAAAGAAATCTACTTCTCTAAGACTGAGAAACAGTGAACAGAGAATGTATGAGTTTCTCAAGATTGGTAACAGATAGAAACAAGAGAAAGTACACAGTGATTCATCTACCTAGAAGAGTTACAGAGGTTTACACAGAGAATTCCAAGTATAAGTACAAGAAAATAAGAGAGACTTAGAAAAATGGTAAAACCTACATTGTTGATAGAGTTGGGAGTACTTAGAACTGTGAAAACAGCACTTTCGCCGAAAGAAATCTACTTCTCTAAGTCCGTGAAACAGTGAACAGAGAATGTATCAGTTTCTCAAGATTGGTAACAGATAGAAACAAGAGAAAGTACACAGTGATTCATCTACCTAGAAAAGTTACAGAGGTTTACACAGAGAATACCAAGTATAAGTACAAGAAAATAAGAGAGACTTAGAAAACTGATAAAACCTACATTGTGGATAGAGTTGGGAGTACTTAGCACTGTGAAAACAGCACTTTCGCAGAAAGAAATCTACTGCTGTAAGACTGGGAAACAGTGAACAGAGAATGTATGAGTTTCTCAAGATTGGTAACAGATAGAAACAAGAGAAGGTACACAGTGATTCATCTACCTAGAAAAGTTACAGAGGTTTACACAGAGAATTCCAAGTATAAGTACAAGAAAATAAGAGAGACTTAGAAAACTGCTAAAAACTACATTGTTGATAGAGTTGGGAGTACTTAGCACTGTGAAAACAGCACTTTCGCAGAAAGAAATCTACTTCTCTAAGACTGAGAAACAGTGAACAGAGAATGTATGAGTTTCTCAAGATTGGTAACAGATAGAAACAAGAGAAAGTACACAGTGATTCATCTACCTAGAAGAGTTACAGAGGTTTACACAGAGAATTCCAAGTATAAGTACAAGAAAATAAGAGAGACTTAGAAAACTGGTAAAACCTACATTGTTGATAGAGTTGGGAGTACTTAGCACTGTGAAAACAGCACTTTCGCCGAAAGAAATCTACTTCTCTAAGTCCGTGAAACAGTGAACAGAGAATGTATCAGTTTCTCAAGATTGGTGACAGATAGAAACAAGAGAAAGTACACAGTGATTCATCTACCTAGAAAAGTTACAGAGGTTTACACAGAGAATACCAAGTATAAGTACAAGAAAATAAGAGAGACTTAGAAAACTGGTAAAACCTACATTGTTGATAGAGTTGGGAGTACTTAGCACTGTGAAAACAGCACTTTCGCAGAAAGAAATCTACTGCTGTAAGACTGGGAAACAGTGAACAGAGAATGTATGAGTTTCTCAAGATTGGTAACAGATAGAAACAAGAGAAAGTACACAGTGATTCATCTACCTAGAAAAGTTACAGAGGTTTACACAGAGAATTCCAAGTATAAGTACAAGAAAATAAGAGAGACTTAGAAAACTGGTAAAAACTACATTGTTGATAGAGTTGGGAGTACTTAGCACTGTGAAAACAGCACTTTCGCAGAAAGAAATCTACTTCTCTAAGACTGAGAAAGAGTGAACAGAGAATGTATGAGTTTCTCAAGATTGGTAACAGATAGAAACAAGAGAAAGTACACAGTGATTCATCTACCTAGAAGAGTTACAGAGGTTTACACAGAGAATTCCAAGTATAAGTACAAGAAAATAAGAGAGACTTAGAAAACTGGTAAAACCTACATTGTTGATAGAGTTGGGAGTACTTAGCACTGTGAAAACAGCACTTTCGCAGAAAGAAATCTACTTCTCTAAGACTGAGAAACAGTGAACAGAGAATGTATGTGTTTCTCAAGATTGGTAACACATAGAAACAAGAGAAAGTACACAGTGATTCATCTACCTAGAAAAGTTACAGAGGTTTACACAGAGAATTCCAAGTATAAGTACAAGAAAATAAGAGAGACTTAGAAAACTGGTAAAAACTACATTGTTGATAGAGTTGGGAGTACTTAGCACTGTGAAAACAGCACTTTCGCAGAAAGAAATCTACTTCTCTAAGACTGAGAAACAGTGAACAGAGAATGTATGAGTTTCTCAAGATTGGTAACAGATAGAAACAAGAGAAAGTACACAGTGATTCATCTACCTAGAAGAGTTACAGAAGTTTACACAGAGAATTCCAAGTATAAGTACAAGAAAATAAGAGAGACTTAGAAAACTGGTAAAACCTACATTGTTGATAGAGTTGGGAGTACTTAGCACTGTGAAAACAGCACTTTCGCAGAAAGAAATCTACTGCTGTAAGCCTGGGAAACAGTGAACAGGGAATGTATGAGTTTCTCAAGATTGGTAACAGATAGAAACAAGAGAAAGTACACAGTGATTCATCTACCTAGAAAAGTTACAGACGTTTACACAGAGAATTCCAAGTATAAGTACAAGAAAATAAGAGAGACTTAGAAAACTGGTAAAAACTACATTGTTGATAGAGTTGGGAGTACTTAGCACTGTGAAAACAGCACTTTCGCAGAAATAAATCTACTTCTCTAAGACTGAGAAACAGTGAACAGAGAATGTATGAGTTTCTCAAGATTGGTAACAGATAGAAACAAGAGAAAGTACACAGTGATTCATCTACCTAGAAAAGTTACAGAGGTTTACACAGAGAATTCCAAGTATAAGTACAAGAAAATAAGAGAGACTTAGAATACTGGTAAAACCTACATTGTTGATAGAGTTGGGAGTACTTAGCACTGTGAAAACAGCACTTTCGCCGAACAAAAT
Organism: Heterohyrax brucei; assembly: GCA_028571685.1. Classification (NCBI taxonomy): domain Eukaryota; kingdom Metazoa; phylum Chordata; class Mammalia; order Hyracoidea; family Procaviidae; genus Heterohyrax; species Heterohyrax brucei. The sequence goes on along the minus strand of CM053150.1, from coordinate 116,064,571 downwards.
CTACTTCTCTAAGTCCGTGAAACAGTGAACAGAGAATGTATCAGTTTCTCAAGATTGGTAACACATAGAAACAAGAGAAAGTACACAGTGATTCATCTACCTAGAAAAGTTACAGAGGTTTACACAGAGAATACCAAGTATAAGTACAAGAAAATAAGAGAGACTTAGAAAACTGGTAAAACCTACATTGTGGATAGAGTTGGGAGTAGTTAGCACTGTGAAAACAGCACTTTCGCAGAAAGAAATCTACTGCTGTAAGACTGGGAAACAGTGAACAGAGAATGTATGAGTTTCTCAAGATTGGTAACAGATAGAAACAAGAGAAAGTACACAGTGATTCATCTACCTAGAAAAGTTACAGAGGTTTACACAGAGAATTCCAAGTATAAGTACAAGAAAATAAGAGAGACTTAGAAAACTGGTAAAACCTACATTGTGGATAGAGTTGGGAGTACTTAGCACTGTGAAAACAGCACTTTCACAGAAAGAAATCTACTGCTGTAAGACTGGGAAACAGTGAACAGAGAATGTATGAGTTTCTCAAGATTGGTAACAGATAGAAACAAGAGAAAGTACACAGTGATTCATCTACCTAGAAAAGTTACAGAGGTTTACACAGAGAATTCCAAGTATAAGTACAAGAAAATAAGAGAGACTTAGAAAACTGGTAAAGACTACATTGTTGATAGAGTTGGGAGTACTTAGCACTGTGAAAACAGCACTTTCGCAGAAAGAAATCTACTTCTCTAAGACTGAGAAACAGTGAACAGAGAATGTATGAGTTTCTCAAGATTGGTAACAGATAGAAACAAGAGAAAGTACACAGTGATTCATCTACCTAGAAGAGTTACAGAGGTTTACACAGAGAATTCCAAGTATAAGTACAAGAAAATAAGAGAGACTTAGAAAACTGGTAAAACCTACATTGTTGATAGAGTTGGGAGTACTTAGCACTGTGAAAACAGCACTTTCGCCGAAAGAAATCTACTTCTCTAAGTCCGTGAAACAGTGAAGAGAGAATGTATCAGTTTCTCAAGATTGGTAACAGATAGAAACAAGAGAAAGTACACAGTGATTCATCTACCTAGAAAAGTTACAGAGGTTTACACAGAGAATTCCAAGTATAAGTACAAGAAAATAAGAGAGACTTAGAAAACTGGTAAAAACTACATTGTTGATAGAGTTGGGAGTACTTAGCACTGTGAAAACAGCACTTTCGCAGAAAGAAATCTACTTCTCTAAGACTGAGAAACAGTGAACAGAGAATGTATGAGTTTCTCAAGATTGGTAACAGATAGAAACAAGAGAAAGTACACAGTGATTCATCTACCTAGAAGAGTTACAGAAGTTTACACAGAGAATTCCAAGTATAAGTACAAGAAAATAATAGAGACTTAGAAAACTGGTAAAACCTACATTGTTGATAGAGTTGGGAGTACTTAGCACTGTGAAAACAGCACTTTCGCCGAAAGAAATCTACTTCTCTAAGTCCGTGAAACAGTGAAGAGAGAATGTATCAGTTTCTCAAGATTGGTAACAGATAGAAACAAGAGAAAGTACACAGTGATTCATCTACCTAGAAAAGTTACAGAGGTTTACACAGAGAATTCCAAGTATAAGTACAAGAAAATAAGAGAGACTTAGAAAACTGGTAAAAACTACATTGTTGATAGAGTTGGGAGTACTTAGCACTGTGAAAACAGCACTTTCGCAGAAAGAAATCTACTTCTCTAAGACTGAGAAACAGTGAACAGAGAATGTATGAGTTTCTCAAGATTGGTAACAGATAGAAACAAGAGAAAGTACACAGTGATTCATCTACCTAGAAGAGTTACAGAAGTTTACACAGAGAATTCCAAGTATAAGTACAAGAAAATAAGAGAGACTTAGAAAACTGGTAAAACCTACATTGTTGATAGAGTTGGGAGTACTTAGCACTGTGAAAACAGCACTTTTGCAGAAAGAAATCTACTGCTGTAAGCCTGGGAAACAGTGAACAGGGAATGTATGAGTTTCTCAAGATTGGTAACAGATAGAATCAAGAGAAAGTACACAGTGATTCATCTACCTAGAAAAGTTACAGACGTTTACACAGAGAATTCCAAGTATAAGTACAAGAAAATAAGAGAGACTTAGAAAACTGGTAAAAACTACATTGTTGATAGAGTTGGGAGTACTTAGCACTGTGAAAACAGCACTTTCGCAGAAATAAATCTACTTCTCTAAGACTGAGAAACAGTGAACAGAGAATGTATGAGTTTCTCAAGATTGGTAACAGATAGAAACAAGAGAAAGTACACAGTGATTCATCTACCTAGAAAAGTTACAGAGGTTTACACAGAGAATTCCAAGTATAAGTACAAGAAAATAAGAGAGACTTAGAATACTGTTAAAACCTACATTGTTGATAGAGTTGGGAGTACTTAGCACTGTGAAAACAGCACTTTCGCCGAACAAAATCTACTTCTCTAAGTCCGTGAAACAGTGAACAGAGAATGTATCAGTTTCTCAAGATTGGTAACACATAGAAACAAGAGAAAGTACACAGTGATTCATCCACCTAGAAAAGTTACAGAGGTTTACACAGAGAATACCAAGTATAAGTACAAGAAAATAAGAGAGACTTAGAAAACTGGTAAAACCTACATTGTGGATAGAGTTGGGAGTACTTAGCACTGTGAAAACAGCACTTTCGCAGAAAGAAATCTACTGCTGTAAGACTGGGAAACAGTGAACAGAAAATGTATGAGTTTCTCAAGATTGGTAACAGATAGAAACAAGAGAAAGTACACAGTGATTCATCTACCTAGAAAAGTTACAGAGGTTTACACAGAGAATTCCAAGTATAAGTACAAGAAAATAAGAGAGACTTAGAAAACTGGTAAAAACTACATTGTTGATAGAGTTGGGAGTACTTAGCACTGTGAAAACAGCACTTTCGCAGAAAGAAATCTACTTCTCTAAGACTGAGAAACAGTGAACAGAGAATGTATGAGTTTCTCAAGATTGGTAACAGATAGAAACAAGAGAAAGTACACAGTGATTCATCTACCTAGAAGAGTTACAGAGGTTTACACAGAGAATTCCAAGTATAAGTACAAGAAAATAAGAGAGACTTAGAAAACTGGTAAAACCTACATTGTGGATAGAGTTGGGAGTACTTAGCACTGTGAAAACAGCACTTTCGGCGAAAGAAATCTACTTCTCCAAGTCCGTGAAACAGTGAACAGAGAATGTATCAGTTTCTCAAGATTGGTAACAGATAGAAACAAGAGAAAGTACACAGTGATTCATCTACCTAGAAAAGTTACAGAGGTTTACACAGAGAATACCAAGTATAAGTACAAGAAAATAAGAGAGACTTAGAAAACTGGTAAAACCTACATTGTGGATAGAGTTGGGAGTACTTAGCACTGTGAAAACAGCACTTTCGCAGAAAGAAATCTACTGCTGTAAGACTGGGAAACAGTGAACAGAGAATGTATGAGTTTCTCAAGATTGGTAACAGATAGAAACAAGAGAAAGTACACAGTGATTCATCTACCTAGAAAAGTTACAGAGGTTTACACAGAGAATTCCAAGTATAAGTACAAGAAAATAAGAGAGACTTAGAAAACTGGTAAAACCTACATTGTGGATAGAGTTGGGAGTACTTAGCACTGTGAAAACAGCACTTTCGCCGAACAAAATCTACTTCTCTAAGTCCGTGAAACAGTGAACAGAGAATGTATCAGTTTCTCAAGATTGGTAACACATAGAAACAAGAGAAAGTACACAGTGATTCATCTACCTAGAAAAGTTCCAGAGGTTTACACAGAGAATACCAAGTATAAGTACAAGAAAATAAGAGAGACTTAGAAAACTGGTAAAACCTACATTGTGGATAGAGTTGGGAGTTCTTAGCACTGTGAAAACAGCACTTTCGCAGAAAGAAATCTACTGCTGTAAGACTGGGAAACAGTGAACAGAGAATGTATGAGTTTCTCAAGATTGGTAACAGATAGAAACAAGAGAAAGTACACAGTGATTCATCTACCTAGAAAAGTTACAGAGGTTTACACAGAGAATTCCAAGTATAAGTACAAGAAAATAAGAGAGACTTAGAAAACTGGTAAAAACTACATTGTTGATAGAGTTGGGAGTACTTAGCACTGTGAAAACAGCACTTTCGTAGAAAGAAATCTACTTCTCTAAGACTGAGAAACAGTGAACAGAGAATGTATGAGTTTCTCAAGATTGGTAACAGATAGAAACAAGAGAAAGTACACAGTGATTCATCTACCTAGAAGAGTTACAGAGGTTTACACAGAGAATTCCAAGTATAAGTACAAGAAAATAAGAGAGACTTAGAAAACTGGTAAAACCTACATTGTGGATAGAGTTGGGAGTACTTAGCACTGTGAAAACAGCACTTTCGCCGAAAGAAATCTACTTCTCTAAGTCCGTGAAACTGTGAACAGAGAATGTATCAGTTTCTCAAGATTGGTAACAGATAGAAACAAGAGAAAGTACACAGTGATTCATCTACCTAGAAAAGTTACAGAGGTTTACACAGAGAATACCAAGTATAAGTACAAGAAAATAAGAGAGACTAAGAAAACTGGTAAAACCTACATTGTGGATAGAGTTGGGAGTACTTAGCACTGTGAAAACAGCACTTTCGCAGAAAGAAATCTACTGCTGTAAGACTGGGAAACAGTGAACAGAGAATGTATGAGTTTCTCAAGATTGGTAACAGATAGAAACAAGAGAAAGTACACAGTGATTCATCTACCTAGAAAAGTTACAGAGGTTTACACAGAGAATTCCAAGTATAAGTACAAGAAAATAAGAGAGACTTAGAAAACTGGTAAAACCTACATTGTGGATAGAGTTGGGAGTACTTAGCACTGTGAAAACAGCACTTTCACAGAAAGAAATCTACTGCTGTAAGACTGGGAAACAGTGAACAGAGAATGTATGAGTTTCTCAAGATTGGTAACAGATAGAAACAAGAGAAAGTACACAGTGATTCATCTACCTAGAAAAGTTACAGAGGTTTACACAGAGAATTCCAAGTATAAGTACAAGAAAATAAGAGAGACTTAGAAAACTGGTAAAGACTACATTGTTGATAGAGTTGGGAGTACTTAGCACTGTGAAAACAGCACTTTCGCAGAAAGAAATCTACTTCTCTAAGACTGAGAAACAGTGAACAGAGAATGTATGAGTTTCTCAAGATTGGTAACAGATAGAAACAAGAGAAAGTACACAGTGATTCATCTACCTAGAAGAGTTACAGAGGTTTACACAGAGAATTCCAAGTATAAGTACAAGAAAATAAGAGAGACTTAGAAAACTGGTAAAACCTACATTGTTGATAGAGTTGGGAGTACTTAGCACTGTGAAAACAGCACTTTCGCCGAAAGAAATCTACTTCTCTAAGTCCGTGAAACAGTGAACAGAGAATGTATCAGTTTCTCAAGATTGGTAACAGATAGAAACAAGAGAAAGTACACAGTGATTCATCTACCTAGAAAAGTTACAGAGGTTTACACAGAGAATACCAAGTATAAGTACAAGAAAATAAGAGAGACTTAGAAAACTGGTAAAACCTACATTGTGGATAGAGTTGGGAGTACTTAGCACTGTGAAAACAGCACTTTCGCGGAAAGAAATCTACTGCTGTAAGACTGGGAAACAGTGAACAGAGAATGTATGAGTTTCTCAAGATTGGTAACAGATAGAAACAAGAGAAAGTACACAGTGATTCATCTACCTAGAAAAGTTACAGAGGTTTACACAGAGAATTCCAAGTATAAGTACAAGAAAATAAGAGAGACTTAGAAAACTGGTAAAACCTACATTGTGGATAGAGTTGGGAGTACTTAGCACTGTGAAAACAGCACTTTCGCCGAAAGAAATCTACTTCTCTAAGTCCGTGAAACAGTGAAGAGAGAATGTATCAGTTTCTCCAGATTGGTAACAGATAGAAACAAGAGAAAGTACACAGTGATTCATCTACCTAGAAAAGTTACAGAGGTTTACACAGAGAATTCCAAGTATAAGTACAAGAAAATAAGAGAGACTTGGAAAACTGGTAAAAACTACATTGTTGATAGAGTTGGGAGTACTTAGCACTGTGAAAACAGCACTTTCGCAGAAAGAAATCTACTTCTCTAAGACTGAGAAACAGTGAACAGAGAATGTATGAGTTTCTCAAGATTGGTAACAGATAGAAACAAGAGAAAGTACACAGTGATTCATCTACCTAGAAAAGTTACAGAGGTTTACACAGAGAATTCCAAGTATAAGTACAAGAAAATAAGAGAGACTTAGAAAACTGGTAAAACCTACATTGTGGATAGAGTTGGGAGTACTTAGCACTGTGAAAACAGCACTTTCGCGGAAAGAAATCTACTGCTGTAAGACTGGGAAACAGTGAACAGAGAATGTATGAGTTTCTCAAGATTGGTAACAGATAGAAACAAGAGAAAGTACACAGTGATTCATCTACCTAGAAAAGTTACAGAGGTTTACACAGAGAATTCCAAGTATAAGTACAAGAAAATAAGAGAGACTTAGAAAACTGGTAAAGACTACATTGTTGATAGAGTTGGGAGTACTTAGCACTGTGAAAACAGCACTTTCGCAGAAAGAAATCTACTTCTCTAAGACTGAGAAACAGTGAACAGAGAATGTATGAGTTTCTCAAGATTGGTAACAGATAGAAACAAGAGAAAGTACACAGTGATTCATCTACCTAGAAGAGTTACAGAGGTTTACACAGAGAATTCCAAGTATAAGTACAAGAAAATAAGAGAGACTTAGAAAACTGGTAAAACCTACATTGTTGATAGAGTTGAGAGTACTTAGCACTGTGAAAACAGCACTTTCGCCGAAAGAAATCTACTTCTCTAAGTCCGTGAAACAGTGAAGAGAGAATGTATCAGTTTCTCAAGATTGGTAACAGATAGAAACAAGAGAAAGTACACAGTGATTCATCTACCTAGAAAAGTTACAGAGGTTTACACAGAGAATTCCAAGTATAAGTACAAGAAAATAAGAGAGACTTAGAAAACTGGTAAAAACTACATTGTTGATAGAGTTGGGAGTACTTAGCACTGTGAAAACAGCACTTTCGCAGAAAGAAATCTACTTCTCTAAGACTGAGAAACAGTGAACAGAGAATGTATGAGTTTCTCAAGATTGGTAACAGATAGAAACAAGAGAAAGTACACAGTGATTCATCTACCTAGAAGAGTTACAGAGGTTTACACAGAGAATTCCAAGTATAAGTACAAGAAAATAAGAGAGACTTAGAAAACTGGTAAAACCTACATTGTTGATAGAGTTGGGAGTACTTAGCACTGTGAAAACAGCACTTTCGCCGAAAGAAATCTACTTCTCTAAGTCCGTGAAACAGTGAAGAGAGAATGTATCAGTTTCTCAAGATTGGTAACAGATAGAAACAAGAGAAAGTACACAGTGATTCATCTACCTAGAAAAGTTACAGAGGTTTACACAGAGAATTCCAAGTATAAGTACAAGAAAATAAGAGAGACTTAGAAAACTGGTAAAAACTACATTGTTGATAGAGTTGGGAGTACTTAGCACTGTGAAAACAGCACTTTCGCAGAAAGAAATCTACTTCTCTAAGACTGAGAAACAGTGAACAGAGAATGTATGAGTTTCTCAAGATTGGTAACAGATAGAAACAAGAGAAAGTACACAGTGATTCATCTACCTAGAAAAGTTACAGAGGTTTACACAGAGAATTCCAAGTATAAGTACAAGAAAATAAGAGAGACTTAGAAAACTGGTAAAAACTACATTGTTGATAGAGTTGGGAGTACTTAGCACTGTGAAAACAGCACTTTCGCAGAAAGAAATCTACTTCTCTAAGACTGAGAAACAGTGAACAGAGAATGTATGAGTTTCTCAAGATTGGTAACAGATAGAAACAAGAGAAAGTACACAGTGATTCATCTACCTAGAAGAGTTACAGAGGTTTACACAGAGAATTCCAAGTATAAGTACAAGAAAATAAGAGAGACTTAGAAAACTGGTAAAACCTACATTGTGGATAGAGTTGGGAGTACTTAGCACTGTGAAAACAGCACTTTCGCCGAAAGAAATCTACTTCTCTAAGTCCGTGAAACAGTGAACAGAGAATGTATCAGTTTCTCAAGATTGGTAACAGATAGAAACAAGAGAAAGTACACAGTGATTCATCTACCTAGAAAAGTTACAGAGGTTTACACAGAGAATACCAAGTATAAGTACAAGAAAATAAGAGAGACTTAGAAAACTGGTAAAACCTACATTGTGGATAGAGTTGGGAGTACTTAGCACTGTGAAAACAGCACTTTCGCAGAAAGAAATCTACTGCTGTAAGACTGGGAAACAGTGAACAGAGAATGTATGAGTTTCTCAAGATTGGTAACAGATAGAAACAAGAGAAAGTACACAGTGATTCATCTACCTAGAAAAGTTACAGAGGTTTACACAGAGAATTCCAAGTATAAGTACAAGAAAATAAGAGAGACTTAGAAAACTGGTAAAACCTACATTGTGGATAGAGTTGGGAGTACTTAGCACTGTGAAAACAGCACTTTCGCGGAAAGAAATCTACTGCTGTAAGACTGGGAAACAGTGAACAGAGAATGTATGAGTTTCTCAAGATTGGTAACAGATAGAAACAAGAGAAAGTACACAGTGATTCATCTACCTAGAAAAGTTACAGAGGTTTACACAGAGAATTCCAAGTATAAGTACAAGAAAATAAGAGAGACTTAGAAAACTGGTAAAGACTACATTGTTGATAGAGTTGGGAGTACTTAGCACTGTGAAAACAGCACTTTCGCAGAAAGAAATCTACTTCTCTAAGACTGAGAAACAGTGAACAGAGAATGTATGAGTTTCTCAAGATTGGTAACAGATAGAAACAAGAGAAAGTACACAGTGATTCATCTACCTAGAAGAGTTACAGAGGTTTACACAGAGAATTCCAAGTATAAGTACAAGAAAATAAGAGAGACTTAGAAAACTGGTAAAACCTACATTGTTGATAGAGTTGGGAGTACTTAGCACTGTGAAAACAGCACTTTCGCCGAAAGAAATCTACTTCTCTAAGTCCGTGAAACAGTGAACAGAGAATGTATCAGTTTCTCAAGATTGGTAACAGATAGAAACAAGAGAAAGTACACAGTGATTCATCTACCTAGAAAAGTTACAGAGGTTTACACAGAGAATACCAAGTATAAGTACAAGAAAATAAGAGAGACTTAGAAAACTGGTAAAACCTACATTGTGGATAGAGTTGGGAGTACTTAGCACTGTGAAAACAGCACTTTCGCGGAAAGAAATCTACTGCTGTAAGACTGGGAAACAGTGAACAGAGAATGTATGAGTTTCTCAAGATTGGTAACAGATAGAAACAAGAGAAAGTACACAGTGATTCATCTACCTAGAAAAGTTACAGAGGTTTACACAGAGAATTCCAAGTATAAGTACAAGAAAATAAGAGAGACTTAGAAAACTGGTAAAACCTACATTGTGGATAGAGTTGGGAGTACTTAGCACTGTGAAAACAGCACTTTCGCGGAAAGAAATCTACTGCTGTAAGACTGGGAAACAGTGAACAGAGAATGTATGAGTTTCTCAAGATTGGTAACAGATAGAAACAAGAGAAAGTACACAGTGATTCATCTACCTAGAAAAGTTACAGAGGTTTACACAGAGAATTCCAAGTATAAGTACAAGAAAATAAGAGAGACTTAGAAAACTGGTAAAGACTACATTGTTGATAGAGTTGGGAGTACTTAGCACTGTGAAAACAGCACTTTCGCAGAAAGAAATCTACTTCTCTAAGACTGAGAAACAGTGAACAGAGAATGTATGAGTTTCTCAAGATTGGTAACAGATAGAAACAAGAGAAAGTACACAGTGATTCATCTACCTAGAAGAGTTACAGAGGTTTACACAGAGAATTCCAAGTATAAGTACAAGAAAATAAGAGAGACTTAGAAAACTGGTAAAACCTACATTGTTGATAGAGTTGGGAGTACTTAGCACTGTGAAAACAGCACTTTCGCCGAAAGAAATCTACTTCTCTAAGTCCGTGAAACAGTGAAGAGAGAATGTATCAGTTTCTCAAGATTGGTAACAGATAGAAACAAGAGAAAGTACACAGTGATTCATCTACCTAGAAAAGTTACAGAGGTTTACACAGAGAATTCCAAGTATAAGTACAAGAAAATAAGAGAGACTTAGAAAACTGGTAAAAACTACATTGTTGATAGAGTTGGGAGTACTTAGCACTGTGAAAACAGCACTTTCGCAGAAAGAAATCTACTTCTCTAAGACTGAGAAACAGTGAACAGAGAATGTATGAGTTTCTCAAGATTGGTAACAGATAGAAACAAGAGAAAGTACACAGTGATTCATCTACCTAGAAGAGTTACAGAGGTTTACACAGAGAATTCCAAGTATAAGTACAAGAAAATAAGAGAGACTTAGAAAACTGGTAAAAACTACATTGTTGATAGAGTTGGGAGTACTTAGCACTGTGAAAACAGCACTTTCGCAGAAATAAATCTACTTCTCTAAGACTGAGAAACAGTGAACAGAGAATGTATCAGTTTCTCAAGATTGGTAACAGATAGAAACAAGAGAAAGTACACAGTGATTCATCTACCTAGAAAAGTTACAGAGGTTTACACAGAGAATTCCAAGTATAAGTACAAGAAAATAAGAGAGACTTAGAAAACTGGTAAAAACTACATTGTTGATAGAGTTGGGAGTACTTAGCACTGTGAAAACAGCACTTTCGCAGAAAGAAATCTACTTCTCTAAGACTGAGAAACAGTGAACAGAGAATGTATGAGTTTCTCAAGATTGGTAACAGATAGAAACAAGAGAAAGTACACAGTGATTCATCTACCTAGAAGAGTTACAGAGGTTTACACAGAGAATTCCAAGTATAAGTACAAGAAAATAAGAGAGACTTAGAAAACTGGTAAAACCTACATTGTGGATAGAGTTGGGAGTACTTAGCACTGTGAAAACAGCACTTTCGCCGAAAGAAATCTACTTCTCTAAGTCCGTGAAACAGTGAACAGAGAATGTATCAGTTTCTCAAGATTGGTAACAGATAGAAACAAGAGAAAGTACACAGTGATTCATCTACCTAGAAAAGTTACAGAGGTTTACACAGAGAATTCCAAGTATAAGTACAAGAAAATAAGAGAGACTTAGAAAACTGGTAAAAACTACATTGTTGATAGAGTTGGGAGTACTTAGCACTGTGAAAACAGCACTTTCGCAGAAAGAAATCTACTTCTCTAAGACTGAGAAACAGTGAACAGAGAATGTATGAGTTTCTCAAGATTGGTAACAGATAGAAACAAGAGAAAGTACACAGTGATTCATCTACCTAGAAGAGTTACAGAGGTTTACACAGAGAATTCCAAGTATAAGTACAAGAAAATAAGAGAGACTTAGAATACTGGTAAAGACTACATTGTTGATAGAGTTGGGAGTACTTAGCACTGTGAAAACAGCACTTTCGCAGAAAGAAATCTACTTCTCTAAGACTGAGAAACAGTGAACAGAGAATGTATGAGTTTCTCAAGATTGGTAACAGATAGAAACAAGAGAAAGTATACAGTGATTCATCTACCTAGAAGAGTTACAGAAGTTTACACAGAGAATTCCAAGTATAAGTACAAGAAAATAAGAGAGACTTAGAAAACTGGTAAAACCTACATTGTTGATAGAGTTGGGAGTACTTAGCACTGTGAAAACAGCACTTTCGCCGAAAGAAATCTACTTCTCTAAGTCCGTGAAACAGTGAAGAGAGAATGTATCAGTTTCTCAAGATTGGTAACAGATAGAAACAAGAGAAAGTACACAGTGATTCATCTACCTAGAAGAGTTACAGAGGTTTACACAGAGAATTCCAAGTATAAGTACAAGAAAATAAGAGAGACTTAGAAAACTGGTAAAACCTACATTGTGGATAGAGTTGGGAGTACTTAGCACTGTGAAAACAGCACTTTCGCCGAAAGAAATCTACTTCTCTAAGTCCGTGAAACAGTGAACAGAGAATGTATCAGTTTCTCAAGATTGGTAACAGATAGAAACAAGAGAAAGTACACAGTGATTCATCTACCTAGAAAAGTTACAGAGGTTTACACAGAGAATACCAAGTATAAGTACAAGAAAATAAGAGAGACTTAGAAAACTGGTAAAACCTACATTGTGGATAGAGTTGGGAGTACTTAGCACTGTGAAAACAGCACTTTCGCAGAAAGAAATCTACTGCTGTAAGACTGGGAAACAGTGAACAGAGAATGTATGAGTTTCTCAAGATTGGTAACAGATAGAAACAAGAGAAAGTACACAGTGATTCATCTACCTAGAAAAGTTACAGAGGTTTACACAGAGAATTCCAAGTATAAGTACAAGAAAATAAGAGAGACTTAGAAAACTGGTAAAACCTACATTGTGGATAGAGTTGGGAGTACTTAGCACTGTGAAAACAGCACTTTCGCAGAAAGAAATCTACTTCTCTAAGACTGAGAAACAGTGAACAGAGAATGTATGAGTTTCTCAAGATTGGTAACAGATAGAAACAAGAGAAAGTACACAGTGATTCATCTACCTAGAAGAGTTACAGAGGTTTACACAGAGAATTCCAAGTATAAGTACAAGAAAATAAGAGAGACTTAGAAAACTGGTAAAACCTACATTGTTGATAGAGTTGGGAGTACTTAGCACTGTGAAAACAGCACTTTCGCCGAAAGAAATCTACTTCTCTAAGTCCGTGAAACAGTGAAGAGAGAATGTATCAGTTTCTCAAGATTGGTAACAGATAGAAACAAGAGAAAGTACACAGTGATTCATCTACCTAGAAAAGTTACAGAGGTTTACACAGAGAATTCCAAGTATAAGTACAAGAAAATAAGAGAGACTTAGAAAACTGGTAAAAACTACATTGTTGATAGAGTTGGGAGTACTTAGCACTGTGAAAACAGCACTTTCGCAGAAAGAAATCTACTTCTCTAAGACTGAGAAACAGTGAACAGAGAATGTATGAGTTTCTCAAGATTGGTAACAGATAGAAACAAGAGAAAGTACACAGTGATTCATCTACCTAGAAGAGTTACAGAGGTTTACACAGAGAATTCCAAGTATAAGTACAAGAAAATAAGAGAGACTTAGAAAACTGGTAAAAACTACATTGTTGATAGAGTTGGGAGTACTTAGCACTGTGAAAACAGCACTTTCGCAGAAATAAATCTACTTCTCTAAGACTGAGAAACAGTGAACAGAGAATGTATCAGTTTCTCAAGATTGGTAACAGATAGAAACAAGAGAAAGTACACAGTGATTCATCTACCTAGAAAAGTTACAGAGGTTTACACAGAGAATTCCAAGTATAAGTACAAGAAAATAAGAGAGACTTAGAAAACTGGTAAAAACTACATTGTTGATAGAGTTGGGAGTACTTAGCACTGTGAAAACAGCACTTTCGCAGAAAGAAATGTACTTCTCTAAGACTGAGAAACAGTGAACAGAGAATGTATGAGTTTCTCAAGATTGGTAACAGATAGAAACAAGAGAAAGTACACAGTGATTCATCTACCTAGAAGAGTTACAGAGGTTTACACAGAGAATTCCAAGTATAAGTACAAGAAAATAAGAGAGACTTAGAAAACTGGTAAAACCTACATTGTGGATAGAGTTGGGAGTACTTAGCACTGTGAAAACAGCACTTTCGCCGAAAGAAATCTACTTCTCTAAGTCCGTGAAACAGTGAACAGAGAATGTATCAGTTTCTCAAGATTGGTAACAGATAGAAACAAGAGAAAGTACACAGTGATTCATCTACCTAGAAAAGTTACAGAGGTTTACACAGAGAATTCCAAGTATAAGTACAAGAAAATAAGAGAGACTTAGAAAACTGGTAAAAACTACATTGTTGATAGAGTTGGGAGTACTTAGCACTGTGAAAACAGCACTTTCGCAGAAAGAAATCTACTTCTCTAAGACTGAGAAACAGTGAACAGAGAATGTATGAGTTTCTCAAGATTGGTAACAGATAGAAACAAGAGAAAGTACACAGTGATTCATCTACCTAGAAGAGTTACAGAGGTTTACACAGAGAATTCCAAGTATAAGTACAAGAAAATAAGAGAGACTTAGAATACTGGTAAAGACTACATTGTTGATAGAGTTGGGAGTACTTAGCACTGTGAAAACAGCACTTTCGCAGAAAGAAATCTACTTCTCTAAGACTGAGAAACAGTGAACAGAGAATGTATGAGTTTCTCAAGATTGGTAACAGATAGAAACAAGAGAAAGTACACAGTGATTCATCTACCTAGAAGAGTTACAGAGGTTTACACAGAGAATTCCAAGTATAAGTACAAGAAAATAAGAGAGACTTAGAAAACTGGTAAAACCTACATTGTTGATAGAGTTGGGAGTACTTAGCACTGTGAAAACAGCACTTTCGCCGAAAGAAATCTACTTCTCTAAGTCCGTGAAACAGTGAAGAGAGAATGTATCAGTTTCTCAAGATTGGTAACAGATAGAAACAAGAGAAAGTACACAGTGATTCATCTACCTAGAAAAGTTACAGAGGTTTACACAGAGAATTCCAAGTATAAGTACAAGAAAATAAGAGAGACTTAGAAAACTGGTAAAAACTACATTGTTGATAGAGTTGGGAGTACTTAGCACTGTGAAAACAGCACTTTCGCAGAAAGAAATCTACTTCTCTAAGACTGAGAAACAGTGAACAGAGAATGTATGAGTTTCTCAAGATTGGTAACAGATAGAAACAAGAGAAAGTACACAGTGATTCATCTACCTAGAAAAGTTACAGAGGTTTACACAGAGAATTCCAAGTATAAGTACAAGAAAATAAGAGAGACTTAGAAAACTGGTAAAAACTACATTGTTGATAGAGTTGGGAGTACTTAGCACTGTGAAAACAGCACTTTCGCAGAAAGAAATCTACTTCTCTAAGACTGAGAAACAGTGAACAGAGAATGTATGAGTTTCTCAAGATTGGTAACAGATAGAAACAAGAGAAAGTACACAGTGATTCATCTACCTAGAAGAGTTACAGAGGTTTACACAGAGAATTCCAAGTATAAGTACAAGAAAATAAGAGAGACTTAGAAAACTGGTAAAACCTACATTGTGGATAGAGTTGGGAGTACTTAGCACTGTGAAAACAGCACTTTCGCCGAAAGAAATCTACTTCTCTAAGTCCGTGAAACAGTGAACAGAGAATGTATCAGTTTCTCAAGATTGGTAACAGATAGAAACAAGAGAAAGTACACAGTGATTCATCTACCTAGAAAAGTTACAGAGGTTTACACAGAGAATACCAAGTATAAGTACAAGAAAATAAGAGAGACTTAGAAAACTGGTAAAACCTACATTGTGGATAGAGTTGGGAGTACTTAGCACTGTGAAAACAGCACTTTCGCAGAAAGAAATCTACTGCTGTAAGACTGGGAAACAGTGAACAGAGAATGTATGAGTTTCTCAAGATTGGTAACAGATAGAAACAAGAGAAAGTACACAGTGATTCATCTACCTTGAAAAGTTACAGAGGTTTACACAGAGAATTCCAAGTATAAGTACAAGAAAATAAGAGAGACTTAGAAAACTGGTAAAACCTACATTGTGGATAGAGTTGGGAGTACTTAGCACTGTGAAAACAGCACTTTCGCGGAAAGAAATCTACTGCTGTAAGACTGGGAAACAGTGAACAGAGAATGTATGAGTTTCTCAAGATTGGTAACAGATAGAAACAAGAGAAAGTACACAGTGATTCATCTACCTAGAAAAGTTACAGAGGTTTACACAGAGAATTCCAAGTATAAGTACAAGAAAATAAGAGAGACTTAGAAAACTGGTAAAGACTACATTGTTGATAGAGTTGGGAGTACTTAGCACTGTGAAAACAGCACTTTCGCAGAAAGAAATCTACTTCTCTAAGACTGAGAAACAGTGAACAGAGAATGTATGAGTTTCTCAAGATTGGTAACAGATAGAAACAAGAGAAAGTACACAGTGATTCATCTACCTAGAAGAGTTACAGAGGTTTACACAGAGAATTCCAAGTATAAGTACAAGAAAATAAGAGAGACTTAGAAAACTGGTAAAACCTACATTGTTGATAGAGTTGGGAGTACTTAGCACTGTGAAAACAGCACTTTCGCCGAAAGAAATCTACTTCTCTAAGTCCGTGAAACAGTGAACAGAGAATGTATCAGTTTCTCAAGATTGGTAACAGATAGAAACAAGAGAAAGTACACAGTGATTCATCTACCTAGAAAAGTTACAGAGGTTTACACAGAGAATTCCAAGTATAAGTACAAGAAAATAAGAGAGACTTAGAAAACTGGTAAAAACTACATTGTTGATAGAGTTGGGAGTACTTAGCACTGTGAAAACAGCACTTTCGCAGAAAGAAATCTACTTCTCTAAGACTGAGAAACAGTGAACAGAGAATGTATGAGTTTCTCAAGATTGGTAACAGATAGAAACAAGAGAAAGTACACAGTGATTCATCTACCTAGAAGAGTTACAGAGGTTTACACAGAGAATTCCAAGTATAAGTACAAGAAAATAAGAGAGACTTAGAAAACTGGTAAAACCTACATTGTGGATAGAGTTGGGAGTACTTAGCACTGTGAAAACAGCACTTTCGCCGAAAGAAATCTACTTCTCTAAGTCCGTGAAACAGTGAACAGAGAATGTATCAGTTTCTCAAGATTGGTAACAGATAGAAACAAGAGAAAGTACACAGTGATTCATCTACCTAGAAAAGTTACAGAGGTTTACACAGAGAATTCCAAGTATAAGTACAAGAAAATAAGAGAGACTTAGAAAACTGGTAAAAACTACATTGTTGATAGAGTTGGGAGTACTTAGCACTGTGAAAACAGCACTTTCGCAGAAAGAAATCTACTTCTCTAAGACTGAGAAACAGTGAACAGAGAATGTATGAGTTTCTCAAGATTGGTAACAGATAGAAACAAGAGAAAGTACACAGTGATTCATCTACCTAGAAGAGTTACAGAGGTTTACACAGAGAATTCCAAGTATAAGTACAAGAAAATAAGAGAGAGTTAGAATACTGGTAAAGACTACATTGTTGATAGAGTTGGGAGTACTTAGCACTGTGAAAACAGCACTTTCGCAGAAAGAAATCTACTTCTCTAAGACTGAGAAACAGTGAACAGAGAATGTATGAGTTTCTCAAGATTGGTAACAGATAGAAACAAGAGAAAGTACACAGTGATTCATCTACCTAGAAGAGTTACAGAGGTTTACACAGAGAATTCCAAGTATAAGTACAAGAAAATAAGAGAGACTTAGAAAACTGGTAAAACCTACATTGTTGATAGAGTTGGGAGTACTTAGCACTGTGAAAACAGCACTTTCGCCGAAAGAAATCTACTTCTCTAAGTCCGTGAAACACTGAAGAGAGAATGTATCAGTTTCTCAAGATTGGTAACAGATAGAAACAAGAGAAAGTACACAGTGATTCATCTACCTAGAAGAGTTACAGAGGTTTATACAGAGAATTCCAAGTATAAGTACAAGAAAATAAGAGAGACTTAGAAAACTGGTAAAACCTACATTGTGGATAGAGTTGGGAGTACTTAGCACTGTGAAAACAGCACTTTCGCCGAAAGAAATCTACTTCTCTAAGTCCGTGAAACAGTGAACAGAGAATGTATCAGTTTCTCAAGATTGGTAACAGATAGAAACAAGAGAAAGTACACAGTGATTCATCTACCTAGAAAAGTTACAGAGGTTTACACAGAGAATACCAAGTATAAGTACAAGAAAATAAGAGAGACTTAGAAAACTGGTAAAACCTACATTGTGGATAGAGTTGGGAGTACTTAGCACTGTGAAAACAGCACTTTCGCAGAAAGAAATCTACTGCTGTAAGACTGGGAAACAGTGAACAGAGAATGTATGAGTTTCTCAAGATTGGTAACAGATAGAAACAAGAGAAAGTACACAGTGATTCATCTACCTAGAAAAGTTACAGAGGTTTACACAGAGAATTCCAAGTATAAGTACAAGAAAATAAGAGAGACTTAGAAAACTGGTAAAACCTACATTGTTGATAGAGTTGGGAGTACTTAGCACTGTGAAAACAGCACTTTCGCAGAAAGAAATCTACTTCTCTAAGACTGAGAAACAGTGAACAGAGAATGTATGAGTTTCTCAAGATTGGTAACAGATAGAAACAAGAGAAAGTACACAGTGATTCATCTACCTAGAAGAGTTACAGAGGTTTACACAGAGAATTCCAAGTATAAGTACAAGAAAATAAGAGAGACTTAGAAAACTGGTAAAACCTACATTGTGGATAGAGTTGGGAGTACTTAGCACTGTGAAAACAGCACTTTCGCCGAAAGAAATCTACTTCTCTAAGTCCGTGAAACAGTGAAGAGAGAATATATCAGTTTCTCAAGATTGGTAACAGATAGAAACAAGAGAAAGTACACAGTGATTCATCTACCTAGAAAAGTTACAGAGGTTTACACAGAGAATTCCAAGTATAAGTACAAGAAAATAAGAGAGACTTAGAAAACTGGTAAAAACTACATTGTTGATAGAGTTGGGAGTACTTAGCACTGTGAAAACAGCACTTTCGCAGAAAGAAATCTACTTCTCTAAGACTGAGAAACAGTGAACAGAGAATGTATGAGTTTCTCAAGATTGGTAACAGATAGAAACAAGAGAAAGTACACAGTGATTCATCTACCTAGAAGAGTTACAGAGGTTTACACAGAGAATTCCAAGTATAAGTACAAGAAAATAAGAGAGACTTAGAAAACTGGTAAAACCTACATTGTGGATAGAGTTGGGAGTACTTAGCACTGTGAAAACAGCACTTTCGCCGAAAGAAATCTACTTCTCTAAGTCCGTGAAACAGTGAACAGAGAATGTATCAGTTTCTCAAGATTGGTAACAGATAGAAACAAGAGAAAGTACACAGTGATTCATCTACCTAGAATAGTTACAGAGGTTTACACAGAGAATTCCAAGTATAAGTACAAGAAAATAAGAGAGACTTAGAAAACTGGTAAAAACTACATTGTTGATAGAGTTGGGAGTACTTAGCACTGTGAAAACAGCACTTTCGCAGAAAGAAATCTACTTCTCTAAGACTGAGAAACAGTGAACAGAGAATGTATGAGTTTCTCAAGATTGGTAACAGATAGAAACAAGAGAAAGTACACAGTGATTCATCTACCTAGAAGAGTTACAGAGGTTTACACAGAGAATTCCAAGTATAAGTACAAGAAAATAAGAGAGACTTAGAATACTGGTAAAGACTACATTGTTGATAGAGTTGGGAGTACTTAGCACTGTGAAAACAGCACTTTCGCAGAAAGAAATCTACTTCTCTAAGACTGAGAAACAGTGAACAGAGAATGTATGAGTTTCTCAAGATTGGTAACAGATAGAAACAAGAGAAAGTACACAGTGATTCATCTACCTAGAAGAGTTACAGAGGTTTACACAGAGAATTCCAAGTATAAGTACAAGAAAATAAGAGAGACTTAGAAAACTGGTAAAACCTACATTGTTGATAGAGTTGGGAGTACTTAGCACTGTGAAAACAGCACTTTCGCCGAAAGAAATCTACTTCTCTAAGTCCGTGAAACAGTGAAGAGAGAATGTATCAGTTTCTCAAGATTGGTAACAGATAGAAACAAGAGAAAGTACACAGTGATTCATCTACCTAGAAAAGTTACAGAGGTTTACACAGAGAATTCCAAGTATAAGTACAAGAAAATAAGAGAGACTTAGAAAACTGGTAAAAACTACATTGTTGATAGAGTTGGGAGTACTTAGCACTGTGAAAACAGCACTTTCGCAGAAAGAAATCTACTTCTCTAAGACTGAGAAACAGTGAACAGAGAATGTATGAGTTTCTCAAGATTGGTAACAGATAGAAACAAGAGAAAGTACACAGTGATTCATCTACCTAGAAGAGTTACAGAGGTTTACACAGGGAATTCCAAGTATAAGTACAAGAAAATAAGAGAGACTTAGAAAACTGGTAAAAACTACATTGTTGATAGAGTTGGGAGTACTTAGCACTGTGAAAACAGCACTTTCGCAGAAATAAATCTACTTCTCTAAGACTGAGAAACAGTGAACAGAGAATGTATGAGTTTCTCAAGATTGGTAACAGATAGAAACAAGAGAAAGTACACAGTGATTCATCTACCTAGAAAAGTTACAGAGGTTTACACAGAGAATTACAAGTATAAGTACAAGAAAATAAGAGAGACTTAGAAAACTGGTAAAAACTACATTGTTGATAGAGTTGGGAGTACTTAGCACTGTGAAAACAGCACTTTCGCAGAAAGAAATCTACTTCTCTAAGACTGAGAAACAGTGAACAGAGAATGTATGAGTTTCTCAAGATTGGTAACAGATAGAAACAAGAGAAAGTACACAGTGATTCATCTACCTAGAAGAGTTACAGAGGTTTACACAGAGAATTCCAAGTATAAGTACAAGAAAATAAGAGAGACTTAGAAAACTGGTAAAACCTACATTGTGGATAGAGTTGGGAGTACTTAGCACTGTGAAAACAGCACTTTCGCCGAAAGAAATCTACTTCTCTAAGTCCGTGAAACAGTGAACAGAGAATGTATCAGTTTCTCAAGATTGGTAACAGATAGAAACAAGAGAAAGTACACAGTGATTCATCTACCTAGAAAAGTTACAGAGGTTTACACAGAGAATACCAAGTATAAGTACAAGAAAATAAGAGAGACTTAGAAAACTGGTAAAACCTACATTGTGGATAGAGTTGGGAGTACTTAGCACTGTGAAAACAGCACTTTCGCAGAAAGAAATCTACTGCTGTAAGACTGGGAAACAGTGAACAGAGAATGTATGAGTTTCTCAAGATTGGTAACAGATAGAAACAAGAGAAAGTACACAGTGATTCATCTACCTTGAAAAGTTACAGAGGTTTACACAGAGAATTCCAAGTATAAGTACAAGAAAATAAGAGAGACTTAGAAAACTGGTAAAACCTACATTGTGGATAGAGTTGGGAGTACTTAGCACTGTGAAAACAGCACTTTCGCGGAAAGAAATCTACTGCTGTAAGACTGGGAAACAGTGAACAGAGAATGTATGAGTTTCTCAAGATTGGTAACAGATAGAAACAAGAGAAAGTACACAGTGATTCATCTACCTAGAAAAGTTACAGAGGTTTACACAGAGAATTCCAAGTATAAGTACAAGAAAATAAGAGAGACTTAGAAAACTGGTAAAGACTACATTGTTGATAGAGTTGGGAGTACTTAGCACTGTGAAAACAGCACTTTCGCAGAAAGAAATCTACTTCTCTAAGACTGAGAAACAGTGAACAGAGAATGTATGAGTTTCTCAAGATTGGTAACAGATAGAAACAAGAGAAAGTACACAGTGATTCATCTACCTAGAAGAGTTACAGAGGTTTACACAGAGAATTCCAAGTATAAGTACAAGAAAATAAGAGAGACTTAGAAAACTGGTAAAACCTACATTGTTGATAGAGTTGGGAGTACTTAGCACTGTGAAAACAGCACTTTCGCCGAAAGAAATCTACTTCTCTAAGTCCGTGAAACAGTGAACAGAGAATGTATCAGTTTCTCAAGATTGGTAACAGATAGAAACAAGAGAAAGTACACAGTGATTCATCTACCTAGAAAAGTTACAGAGGTTTACACAGAGAATACCAAGTATAAGTACAAGAAAATAAGAGAGACTTAGAAAACTGGTAAAACCTACATTGTGGATAGAGTTTGGAGTACTTAGCACTGTGAAAACAGCACTTTCGCGGAAAGAAATCTACTGCTGTAAGACTGGGAAACAGTGAAAAGAGAATGTATGAGTTTCTCAAGATTGGTAACAGATAGAAACAAGAGAAAGTACACAGTGATTCATCTACCTAGAAAAGTTACAGAGGTTTACACAGATAATTCCAAGTATAAGTACAAGAAAATAAGAGAGACTTAGAAAACTGGTAAAACCTACATTGTGGATAGAGTTGGGAGTACTTAGCACTGTGAAAACAGCACTTTCGCGGAAAGAAATCTACTGCTGTAAGACTGGGAAACAGTGAACAGAGAATGTATGAGTTTCTCAAGATTGGTAACAGATAGAAACAAGAGAAAGTACACAGTGATTCATCTACCTAGAAAAGTTACAGAGGTTTACACAGAGAATTCCAAGTATAAGTACAAGAAAATAAGAGAGACTTAGAAAACTGGTAAAGACTACATTGTTGATAGAGTTGGGAGTACTTAGCACTGTGAAAACAGCACTTTCGCAGAAAGAAATCTACTTCTCTAAGACTGAGAAACAGTGAACAGAGAATGTATGAGTTTCTCAAGATTGGTAACAGATAGAAACAAGAGAAAGTACACAGTGATTCATCTACCTAGAAGAGTTACAGAGGTTTACACAGAGAATTCCAAGTATAAGTACAAGAAAATAAGAGAGACTTAGAAAACTGGTAAAACCTACATTGTGGATAGAGTTGGGAGTACTTAGCACTGTGAAAACAGCACTTTCGCCGAAAGAAATCTACTTCTCTAAGTCCGTGAAACAGTGAAGAGAGAATGTATCAGTTTCTCAAGATTGGTAACAGATAGAAACAAGAGAAAGTACACAGTGATTCATCTACCTAGAAAAGTTACAGAGGTTTACACAGAGAATTCCAAGTATAAGTACAAGAAAATAAGAGAGACTTAGAAAACTGGTAAAAACTACATTGTTGATAGAGTTGGGAGTACTTAGCACTGTGAAAACAGCACTTTCGCAGAAAGAAATCTACTTCTCTAAGACTGAGAAACAGTGAACAGAGAATGTATGAGTTTCTCACGATTGGTAACAGATAGAAACAAGAGAAAGTACACAGTGATTCATCTACCTAGAAGAGTTACAGAGGTTTACACAGAGAATTCCAAGTATAAGTACAAGAAAATAAGAGAGACTTAGAAAACTGGTAAAACCTACATTGTGGATAGAGTTGGGAGTACTTAGCACTGTGAAAACAGCACTTTCGCCGAAAGAAATCTACTTCTCTAAGTCCGTGAAACAGTGAACAGAGAATGTATCAGTTTCTCAAGATTGGTAACAGATAGAAACAAGAGAAAGTACACAGTGATTCATCTACCTAGAAAAGTTACAGAGGTTTACACAGAGAATTCCAAGTATAAGTACAAGAAAATAAGAGAGACTTAGAAAACTGGTAAAAACTACATTGTTGATAGAGTTGGGAGTACTTAGCACTGTGAAAACAGCACTTTCGCAGAAAGAAATCTACTTCTCTAAGACTGAGAAACAGTGAACAGAGAATGTATGAGTTTCTCAAGATTGGTAAGAGATAGAAACAAGAGAAAGTACACAGTGATTCATCTACCTAGAAGAGTTACAGAGGTTTACACAGAGAATTCCAAGTATAAGTACAAGAAAATAAGAGAGACTTAGAATACTGGTAAAGACTACATTGTTGATAGAGTTGGGAGTACTTAGCACTGTGAAAACAGCACTTTCGCAGAAAGAAATCTACTTCTCTAAGACTGAGAAACAGTGAACAGAGAATGTATGAGTTTCTCAAGATTGGTAACAGATAGAAACAAGAGAAAGTACACAGTGATTCATCTACCTACAAGAGTTACAGAGGTTTACACAGAGAATTCCAAGTATAAGTACAAGAAAATAAGAGAGACTTAGAAAACTGGTAAAACCTACATTGTGGATAGAGTTGGGAGTACTTAGCACTGTGAAAACAGCACTTTCGCCGAAAGAAATCTACTTCTCTAAGTCCGTGAAACAGTGAAGAGAGAATGTATCAGTTTCTCAAGATTGGTAACAGATAGAAACAAGAGAAAGTACACAGTGATTCATCTACCTAGAAAAGTTACAGAGGTTTACACAGAGAATTCCAAGTATAAGTACAAGAAAATAAGAGAGACTTAGAAAACTGGTAAAAACTACATTGTTGATAGAGTTGGGAGTACTTAGCACTGTGAAAACAGCACTATCGCAGAAAGAAATCTACTTCTCTAAGACTGAGAAACAGTGAACAGAGAATGTATGAGTTTCTCAAGATTGGTAACAGATAGAAACAAGAGAAAGTACACAGTGATTCATCTACCTAGAAGAGTTACAGAGGTTTACACAGAGAATTCCAAGTATAAGTACAAGAAAATAAGAGAGACTTAGAAAACTGGTAAAAACTACATTGTTGATAGAGTTGGGAGTACTTAGCACTGTGAAAAGAGCACTTTCGCAGAAATAAATCTACTTCTCTAAGACTGAGAAACAGTGAACAGAGAATGTATCAGTTTCTCAAGATTGGTAACAGATAGAAACAAGAGAAAGTACACAGTGATTCATCTACCTAGAAAAGTTACAGAGGTTTACACAGAGAATTCCAAGTATAAGTACAAGAAAATAAGAGAGACTTAGAAAACTGGTAAAAACTACATTGTTGATAGAGTTGGGAGTACTTAGCACTGTGAAAACAGCACTTTCGCAGAAAGAAATCTACTTCTCTAAGACTGAGAAACAGTGAACAGAGAATGTATGAGTTTCTCAAGATTGGTAACAGATAGAAACAAGAGAAAGTACACAGTGATTCATCTACCTAGAAGAGTTACAGAGGTTTACACAGAGAATTCCAAGTATAAGTACAAGAAAATAAGAGAGACTTAGAAAACTGGTAAAACCTACATTGTGGATAGAGTTGGGAGTACTTAGCACTGTGAAAACAGCACTTTCGCCGAAAGAAATCTACTTCTCTAAGTCCGTGAAACAGTGAACAGAGAATGTATCAGTTTCTCAAGATTGGTAACAGATAGAAACAAGAGAAAGTACACAGTGATTCATCTACCTAGAAAAGTTACAGAGGTTTACACAGAGAATACCAAGTATAAGTACAAGAAAATAAGAGAGACTTAGAAAACTGGTAAAACCTACATTGTGGATAGAGTTGGGAGTACTTAGCACTGTGAAAACAGCACTTTCGCGGAAAGAAATCTACTGCTGTAAGACTGGGAAACAGTGAACAGAGAATGTATGAGTTTCTCAAGATTGGTAACAGATAGAAACAAGAGAAAGTACACAGTGATTCATCTACCTAGAAAAGTTACAGAGGTTTACACAGAGAATTCCAAGTATAAGTACAAGAAAATAAGAGAGACTTAGAAAACTGGTAAAACCTACATTGTGGATAGAGTTGGGAGTACTTAGCACTGTGAAAACAGCACTTTCGCGGAAAGAAATCTACTGCTGTAAGACTGGGAAACAGTGAACAGAGAATGTATGAGTTTCTCAAGATTGGTAACAGATAGAAACAAGAGAAAGTACACAGTGATTCATCTACCTAGAAAAGTTACAGAGGTTTACACAGAGAATTCCAAGTATAAGTACAAGAAAATAAGAGAGACTTAGAAAACTGGTAAAGACTACATTGTTGATAGAGTTGGGAGTACTTAGCACTGTGAAAACAGCACTTTCGCAGAAAGAAATCTACTTCTCTAAGACTGAGAAACAGTGAACAGAGAATGTATGAGTTTCTCAAGATTGGTAACAGATAGAAACAAGAGAAAGTACACAGTGATTCATCTACCTAGAAGAGTTACAGAGGTTTACACAGAGAATTCCAAGTATAAGTACAAGAAAATAAGAGAGACTTAGAAAACTGGTAAAACCTACATTGTTGATAGAGTTGGGAGTACTTAGCACTGTGAAAACAGCACTTTCGCAGAAAGAAATCTACTTCTCTAAGTCCGTGAAACAGTGAAGAGAGAATGTATCAGTTTCTCAAGATTGGTAACAGATAGAAACAAGAGAAAGTACACAGTGATTCATCTACCTAGAAAAGTTACAGAGGTTTACACAGAGAATTCCAAGTATAAGTACAAGAAAATAAGAGAGACTTAGAAAACTGGTAAAAACTACATTGTTGATAGAGTTGGGAGTACTTAGCACTGTGAAAACAGCACTTTCGCAGAAAGAAATCTACTTCTCTAAGACTGAGAAACAGTGAACAGAGAATGTATGAGTTTCTCAAGATTGGTAACAGATAGAAACAAGAGAAAGTACACAGTGATTCATCTACCTAGAAGAGTTACAGAGGTTTACACAGAGAATTCCAAGTATAAGTACAAGAAAATAAGAGAGACTTAGAAAACTGGTAAAACCTACATTGTTGATAGAGTTGGGAGTACTTAGCACTGTGAAAACAGCACTTTCGCCGAAAGAAATCTACTTCTCTAAGTCCGTGAAACAGTGAAGAGAGAATGTATCAGTTTCTCAAGATTGGTAACAGATAGAAACAAGAGAAAGTACACAGTGATTCATCTACCTAGAAAAGTTACAGAGGTTTACACAGAGAATTCCAAGTATAAGTACAAGAAAATAAGAGAGACTTAGAAAACTGGTAAAAACTACATTGTTGATAGAGTTGGGAGTACCTAGCACTGTGAAAACAGCACTTTCGCAGAAAGAAATCTACTTCTCTAAGACTGAGAAACAGTGAACAGAGAATGTATGAGTTTCTCAAGATTGGTAACAGATAGAAACAAGAGAAAGTACACAGTGATTCATCTACCTAGAAGAGTTACAGAGGTTTACACAGAGAATTCCAAGTATAAGTACAAGAAAATAAGAGAGACTTAGAAAACTGGTAAAACCTACATTGTGGATAGAGTTGGGAGTACTTAGCACTGTGAAAACAGCACTTTCGCGGAAAGAAATCTACTGCTGTAAGACTGGGAAACAGTGAACAGAGAATGTATGAGTTTCTCAAGATTGGTAACAGATAGAAACAAGAGAAAGTACACAGTGATTCATCTACCTAGAAAAGTTACAGAGGTTTACACAGAGAATTCCAAGTATAAGTACAAGAAAATAAGAGAGACTTAGAAAACTGGTAAAAACTACATTGTTGATAGAGTTGGGAGTACTTAGCACTGTGAAAACAGCACTTTCGCAGAAAGAAATCTACTTCTCTAAGACTGAGAAACAGTGAACAGAGAATGTATGAGTTTCTCAAGATTGGTAACAGATAGAAACAAGAGAAAGTACACAGTGATTCATCTACCTAGAAGAGTTACAGAGGTTTACACAGAGAATTCCAAGTATAAGTACAAGAAAATAAGAGAGACTTAGAAAACTGGTAAAACCTACATTGTGGATAGAGTTGGGAGTACTTAGCACTGTGAAAACAGCACTTTCGCGGAAAGAAATCTACTGCTGTAAGACTGGGAAACAGTGAACAGAGAATGTATGAGTTTCTCAAGATTGGTAACAGATAGAAACAAGAGAAAGTACACAGTGATTCATCTACCTAGAAAAGTTACAGAGGTTTACACAGAGAATTCCAAGTATAAGTACAAGAAAATAAGAGAGACTTAGAAAACTGGTAAAAACTACATTGTTGATAGAGTTGGGAGTACTTAGCACTGTGAAAACAGCACTTTCGCAGAAAGAAATCTACTTCTCTAAGACTGAAAAACAGTGAACAGAGAATGTATGAGTTTCTCAAGATTGGTAACAGATAGAAACAAGAGAAAGTACACAGTGATTCATCTACCTAGAAGAGTTACAGAGGTTTACACAGAGAATTCCAAGTATAAGTACAAGAAAATAAGAGAGACTTAGAAAACTGGTAAAACCTACATTGTTGATAGAGTTGGGAGTACTTAGCACTGTGAAAACAGCACTTTCGCCGAAAGAAATCTACTTCTCTAAGTCCGTGAAACAGTGAAGAGAGAATGTATCAGTTTCTCAAGATTGGTAACAGATAGAAACAAGAGAAAGTACACAGTGATTCATCTACCTAGAAAAGTTACAGAGGTTTACACAGAGAATTCCAAGTATAAGTACAAGAAAATAAGAGAGACTTAGAAAACTGGTAAAAACTACATTGTTGATAGAGTTGGGAGTACTTAGCACTGTGAAAACAGCACTTTCGCAGAAAGAAATCTACTTCTCTAAGACTGAGAAACAGTGAACAGAGAATGTATGAGTTTCTCAAGATTGGTAACAGATAGAAACAAGAGAAAGTACACAGTGATTCATCTACCTAGAAGAGTTACAGAGGTTTACACAGAGAATTCCAAGTATAAGTACAAGAAAATAAGAGAGACTTAGAAAACTGGTAAAACCTACATTGTTGATAGAGTTGGGAGTACTTAGCACTGTGAAAACAGCACTTTCGCCGAAAGAAATCTACTTCTCTAAGTCCGTGAAACAGTGAACAGAGAATGTATCAGTTTCTCAAGATTGGTAACAGATAGAAACAAGAGAAAGTACACAGTGATTCATCTACCTAGAAAAGTTACAGAGGTTTACACAGAGAATTCCAAGTATAAGTACAAGAAAATAAGAGAGACTTAGAAAACTGGTAAAACCTACATTGTTGATAGAGTTGGGAGTACTTAGCACTGTGAAAACAGCACTTTCGCCGAAAGAAATCTACTTCTCTAAGTCCGTGAAACAGTGAACAGAGAATGTATCAGTTTCTCAAGATTGGTAACAGATAGAAACAAGAGAAAGTACACAGTGATTCATCTACCTAGAAAAGTTACAGAGGTTTACACAGAGAATTCCAAGTATAAGTACAAGAAAATAAGAGAGACTTAGAAAACTGGTAAAAACTACATTGTTGATAGAGTTGGGAGTACTTAGCACTGTGAAAACAGCACTTTCGCAGAAAGAAATCTACTTCTCTAAGACTGAGAAACAGTGAACAGAGAATGTATGAGTTTCTCAAATTGGTAACAGATAGAAACAAGAGAAAGTACACAGTGATTCATCTACCTAGAAAAGTTACAGAGGTTTACACAGAGAATTCCAAGTATAAGTACAAGAAAATAAGAGAGACTTAGAAAACTGCTAAAAACTACATTGTTGATAGAGTTGGGAGTACTTAGCACTGTGAAAACAGCACTTTCGCAGAAAGAAATCTACTTCTCTAAGACTGAGAAACAGTGAACAGAGAATGTATGAGTTTCTCAAGATTGGTAACACATAGAAACAAGAGAAAGTACACAGTGATTCATCTACCTAGAAAAGTTACAGAGGTTTACACAGAGAATACCAAGTATAAGTACAAGAAAATAAGAGAGACTTAGAAAACTGGTAAAACCTACATTGTGGATAGAGTTGGGAGTACTTAGCACTGTGAAAACAGCACTTTCGCAGAAAGAAATCTACTGCTGTAAGACTGGGAAACAGTGAACAGAGAATGTATGAGTTTCTCAAGATTGGTAACAGATAGAAACAAGAGAAAGTACACAGTGATTCATCTACCTAGAAACGTTACAGAGGTTTACACAGAGAATTCCAAGTATAAGTACAAGAAAATAAGAGAGACTTAGAAAACTGGTAAAAACTACATTGTTGATAGAGTTGGGAGTACTTAGCACTGTGAAAACAGCACTTTCGCAGAAAGAAATCTACTTCTCTAAGACTGAGAAACAGTGAACAGAGAATGTATGAGTTTCTCAAGATTGGTAACAGATAGAAACAAGAGAAAGTACACAGTGATTCATCTACCTAGAAGAGTTACAGAGGTTTACACAGAGAATTCCAAGTATAAGTACAAGAAAATAAGAGAGACTTAGAATACTGGTAAAACCTACATTGTGGATAGAGTTGGGAGTACTTAGCACTGTGAAAACAGCACTTTCGCCGAAAGAAATCTACTTCTCTAAGTCCGTGAAACAGTGAACAGAGAATGTATCAGTTTCTCAAGATTGGTAACAGATAGAAACAAGAGAAAGTACACAGTGATTCATCTACCTAGAAAAGTTACAGAGGTTAACACAGAGAATACCAAGTATAAGTACAAGAAAATAAGAGAGACTTAGAAAACTGGTAAAACCTACATTGTGGATAGAGTTGGGAGTACTTAGCACTGTGAAAACAGCACTTTCGCAGAAAGAAATCTACTGCTGTAAGACTGGGAAACAGTGAACAGAGAATGTATGAGTTTCTCAAGATTGGTAACAGATAGAAACAAGAGAAAGTACACAGTGATTCATCTACCTAGAAAAGTTACAGAGGTTTACACAGAGAATTCCAAGTATAAGTACAAGAAAATAAGAGAGACTTAGAAAACTGGTAAAAACTACATTGTTGATAGAGTTGGGAGTACTTAGCACTGTGAAAACAGCACTGTCGCAGAAAGAAATCTACTTCTCTAAGACTGAGAAACAGTGAACACAGAATGTATGAGTTTCTCAAGATTGGTAACACATAGAAACAAGAGAAAGTACACAGTGATTCATCTACCTAGAAAAGTTACAGAGGTTTACACAGAGAATACCAAGTATAAGTACAAGAAAATAAGAGAGACTTAGAAAACTGGTAAAACCTACATTGCGGATAGAGTTGGGAGTACTTAGCACTGTGAAAACAGCACTTTCGCAGAAAGAAATCTACTGCTGTAAGACTGGGAAACAGTGAACAGAGAATGTATGAGTTTCTCAAGATTGGTAACAGATAGAAACAAGAGAAAGTACACAGTGATTCATCTACCTAGAAAAGTTACAGAGGTTTACACAGAGAATTCCAAGTATAAGTACAAGAAAATAAGAGAGACTTAGAAAACTGGTAAAAACTACATTGTTGATAGAGTTGGGAGTACTTAGCACTGTGAAAACAGCACTTTCGCAGAAAGAAATCTACTTCTCTAAGACTGAGAAAGAGTGAACAGAGAATGTATGAGTTTCTCAAGATTGGTAACAGATAGAAACAAGAGAAAGTACCCAGTGATTCATCTACCTAGAAGAGTTACAGAGGTTTACACAGAGAATTCCAAGTATAAGTACAAGAAAATAAGAGAGACTTAGAAAACTGGTAAAACCTACATTGTTGATAGAGTTGGGAGTACTTAGCACTGTGAAAACAGCACTTTCGCCGAAAGAAATCTACTTCTCTAAGTCCGTGAAACAGTGAACAGAGAATGTATCAGTTTCTCAAGATTGGTAACAGATAGAAACAAGAGAAAGTACACAGTGATTCATCTACCTAGAAAAGTTACAGAGGTTTACACAGAGAATTCCAAGTATAAGTACAAGAAAATAAGAGAGACTTAGAAAACTGGTAAAAACTACATTGTTGATAGAGTTGGGAGTACTTAGCACTGTGAAAACAGCACTTTCGCAGAAAGAAATCTACTTCTCTAAGACTGAGAAACAGTGAACAGAGAATGTATGAGTTTCTCAAGATTGGTAACAGATAGAAACAAGAGAAAGTACACAGTGATTCATCTACCTAGAAGAGTTACAGAAGTTTACACAGAGAATTCCAAGTATAAGTACAAGAAAATAAGAGAGACTTAGAAAACTGGTAAAACCTACATTGTTGATAGAGTTGGGAGTACTTAGCACTGTGAAAACAGCACTTTCGCAGAAAGAAATCTACTGCTGTAAGCCTGGGAAACAGTGAACAGGGAATGTATGAGTTTCTCAAGATTGGTAACAGATAGAAACAAGAGAAAGTACACAGTGATTCATCTACCTAGAAAAGTTACAGACGTTTACACAGAGACTTCCAAGAATAAGTACAAGAAAATAAGAGAGACTTAGAAAACTGGTAAAAACTACATTGTTGATAGAGTTGGGAGTACTTAGCACTGTGAAAACAGCACTTTCGCAGAAATAAATCTACTTCTCTAAGACTGAGAAACAGTGAACAGAGAATGTATGAGTTTCTCAAGATTGGTAACAGATAGAAACAAGAGAAAGTACACAGTGATTCATCTACCTAGAAAAGTTACAGAGGTTTACACAGAGAATTCCAAGTATAAGTACAAGAAAATAAGAGAGACTTAGAATACTGGTAAAACCTACATTGTTGATAGAGTTGGGAGTACTTAGCACTGTGAAAACAGCACTTTCGCCGAACGAAATCTACTTCTCTAAGTCCGTGAAACAATGAACAGAGAATGTATCAGTTTCTCAAGATTGGTAACACATAGAAACAAGAGAAAGTACACAGTGATTCATCTACCTAGAAAAGTTACAGAGGTTTACACAGAGAATACCAAGTATAAGTACAAGAAAATAAGAGAGACTTAGAAAACTGGTAAAACCTACATTGTGGATACAGTTGGGAGTACTTAGCACTGTGAAAACAGCACTTTCGCAGAAAGAAATCTACTGCTGTAAGACTGGGAAACAGTGAACAGAGAATGTATGAGTTTCTCAAGATTGGTAACAGATAGAAACAAGAGAAAGTACACAGTGATTCATCTACCTAGAAAAGTTACAGAGGTTTACACAGAGAATACCAAGTATAAGTACAAGAAAATAAGAGAGACTTAGAAAACTGGTAAAACCTACATTGTGGATAGAGTTGGGAGTACTTAGCACTGTGAAAACAGCACTTTCGCAGAAAGAAATCTACTGCTGTAAGACTGGGAAACAGTGAACAGAGAATGTATGAGTTTCTCAAGATTGGTAACAGACAGAAACAAGAGAAAGTACACAGTGATTCATCTACCTAGAAAAGTTACAGAGGTTTACACAGAGAATTCCAAGTATAAGTACAAGAAAATAAGAGAGACTTAGAAAACTGGTAAAAACTACATTGTTGATAGAGTTGGGAGTATTTAGCACTGTGAAAACAGCACTTTCGCAGAAAGAAATCTACTTCTCTAAGACTGAGAAACAGTGAACAGAGAATGTATGAGTTTCTCAAGATTGGTAACAGATAGAAACAAGAGAAAGTACACAGTGATTCATCTACCTAGAAGAGTTACAGAGGTTTACACAGAGAATTCCAAGTATAAGTACAAGAAAATAAGAGAGACTTAGAAAACTGGTAAAACCTACATTGTTGATAGAGTTGGGAGTACTTAGCACTGTGAAAACAGCACTTTCGCAGAAAGAAATCTACTTCTCTAAGTCCGTGAAACAGTGAACAGAGAATGTATCAGTTTCTCAAGATTGGTAACAGATAGAAACAAGAGAAAGTACACAGTGATTCATCTACCTAGAAAAGTTACAGAGGTTTACACAGAGAATACCAAGTATAAGTACAAGAAAATAAGAGAGACTTAGAAAACTGATAAAACCTACATTGTGGATAGAGTTGGGAGTACTTAGCACTGTGAAAACAGCACTTTCGCAGAAAGAAATCTACTGCTGTAAGACTGGGAAACAGTGAACAGAGAATGTATGAGTTTCTCAAGATTGGTAACAGATAGAAACAAGAAAAGGTACACAGTGATTCATCTACCTAGAAAAGTTACAGAGGTTTACACAGAGAATTCCAAGTATAAGTACAAGAAAATAAGAGAGACTTAGAAAACTGCTAAAAACTACATTGTTGATAGAGTTGGGAGTACTTAGCACTGTGAAAACAGCACTTTCGCAGAAAGAAATCTACTTCTCTAAGACTGAGAAACAGTGAACAGAGAATGTATGAGTTTCTCAAGATTGGTAACAGATAGAAACAAGAGAAAGTACACAGTGATTCATCTACCTAGAAAAGTTACAGAGGTTTTCACAGAGAATTCCAAGTATAAGTACAAGAAAATAAGAGAGACTTAGAAAACTGGTAAAAACTACATTGTTGATAGAGTTGGGAGTACTTAGCACTGTGAAAACAGCACTTTCGCAGAAAGAAATCTACTTCTCTAAGACTGAGAAACAGTGAACAGAGAATGTATCAGTTTCTCAAGATTGGTAACAGATAGAAACAAGAGAAAGTACACAGTGATTCATCTACCTAGAAAAGTTACAGAGGTTTACACAGAGAATTCCCAGTATAAGTACAAGAAAATAAGAGAGACTTAGAAAACTGGTATAACCTACATTGTTGATAGAGTTGGGAGTACTTAGCACTGTGAAAACAGCACTTTCGCCGAACGAAATCTACTTCTCTAAGTCCGTGAAACAGTGAACAGAGAATGTATCAGTTTCTCAAGATTGGTAACAGATAGAAGCAAGAGAAAGTACACAGTGATTCATCTACCTAGAAAAGTTACAGAGGTTTACACAGAGAATTCCAAGTATAAGTACAAGAAAATAAGAGAGACTTAGAAAACTGGTAAAACCTACATTGTGGATAGAGTTGGGAGTACTTAGCACTGTGAAAACAGCACTTTCGCAGAAAGAAATCTACTGCTGTAAGACTGGGAAACAGTGAACAGAGAATGTATGAGTTTCTCAAGATTGGTAACAGATAGAAACAAGAGAAAGTACACAGTGATTCATCTACCTAGGAGAGTTACAGAGGTTTACACAGAGAATTCCAAGTATAAGTAGAAGAAAATAAGAGAGACTTAGAAAACTGGTAAAAACTACATTGTTGATAGATTTGGGAGTACTTAGCACTGTGAAAACAGCACTTTCGCCGAAAGAAATCTACTTCTCTAAGTCCGTGAAACAGTGAACAGAGAATGTATCAGTTTCTCAAGATTGGTAACAGATAGAAACAAGAGAAAGTACACAGTGATTCATCTACCTAGAAAAGTTACAGAGGTTTACACAGAGAATTCCAAGTATAAGTACAAGAAAATAAGAGAGACTTAGAAAAGTGGTAAAAACTACATTGTTGATAGAGTTGGGAGTACTTAGCACTGTGAAAACAGCACTTTCGCAGAAAGAAATCTACTTCTCTAAGACTGAGAAACAGTGAACAGAGAATGTATGAGTTTCTCAAGATTGGTAACAGATAGAAACAAGAGAAAGTACACAGTGATTCATCTACCTAGAAGAGTTACAGAGGTTTACACAGAGAATTCCAAGTATAAGTACAAGAAAATAAGAGAGACTTAGAAAACTGGTAAAAACTACATTGTTGATAGAGTTGGGAGTACTTAGCACTGTGAAAACAGCACTTTCGCCGAAAGAAATCTACTTCTCTAAGTCCGTGAAACAGTGAACAGAGAATGTATCAGTTTCTCAAGATTGGTAACAGATAGAAACAAGAGAAAGTACACAGTGATTCATCTACCTAGAAAAGTTACAGAGGTTTACACAGAGAATACCAAGTATAAGTACAAGAAAATAAGAGAGACTTAGAAAACTGGTAAAACGTACATTGTGGATAGAGTTGGGAGTACTTAGCACTGTGAAAACAGCACTTTCGCAGAAAGAAATCTACTGCTGTAAGACTGGGAAACAGTGAACAGAGAATGTATGAGTTTCTCAAGATTGGAAACAGATAGAAACAAGAGAAAGTACACAGTGATTCATCTACCTAGAAAAGTTACAGAGGTTTACACAGAGAATTCCAAGTATAAGTACAAGAAAATAAGAGAGACTTAGAAAACTGCTAAAAACTACATTGTTGATAGAGTTGGGAGTACTTAGCACTGTGAAAACAGCACTTTCGCAGAAAGAAATCTACTTCTCTAAGACTGAGAAACAGTGAACAGAGAATGTATGAGTTTCTCAAGATTGGTAACAGATAGAAACAAGAGAAAGTACACAGTGATTCATCTACCTAGAAAAGTTACAGAGGTTTACACAGAGAATACCAAGTATAAGTACAAGAAAATAAGAGAGACTTAGAAAACTGGTAAAACGTACATTGTGGATAGAGTTGGGAGTACTTAGCACTGTGAAAACAGCACTTTCGCAGAAAGAAATCTACTGCTGTAAGACTGGGAAACAGTGAACAGAGAATGTATGAGTTTCTCAAGATTGGTAACAGATAGAAACAAGAGAAAGTACACAGTGATTCATCTACCTAGAAAAGTTACAGAGGTTTACACAGAGAATTCCAAGTATAAGTACAAGAAAATAAGAGAGACTTAGAAAACTGGTAAAACCTACATTGTTGATAGAGTTGGGAGTACTTAGCACTGTGAAAACAGCACTTTCGCCGAAAGAAATCTACTTCTCTAAGTCCGTGAAACAGTGAACAGAGAATGTATCAGTTTCTGAAGATTGGTAACACATAGAAACAAGAGAAAGTACACAGTGATTCATCTACCTAGAAAAGTTACAGAGGTTTACACAGAGAAGACCAAGTATAAGTACAAGAAAATAAGAGAGACTTAGAAAACTGGCAAAACCTACATTGTGGATAGAGTTGGGAGTACTTAGCACTGTGAAAACAGCACTTTCGCAGAAAGAAATCTACTGCTGTAAGACTGGGAAACAGTGAACAGAGAATGTATGAGTTTGTCAAGATTGGTAACAGATAGAAACAAGAGAAAGTACACAGTGATTCATCTACCTAGAAAAGTTACAGAGGTTTACACAGAGAATACCAAGTATAAGTACAAGAAAATAAGAGAGACTTAGAAAACTGGTAAAACCTACATTCTGGATAGACTTGGGAGTACTTAGCACTGTGAAAACAGCACTTTCGCAGAAAGAAATCTACTGCTGTAAGACTGGGAAACAGTGAACAGAGAATGTATGAGTTTCTCAAGATTGGTAACAGATAGAAACAAGAGAAAGTACACAGTGATTCATCTACCTAGAAGAGTTACAGAGGTTTACACAGAGAATTCCAAGTATAAGTACAAGAAAATAAGAGAGACTTAGAAAACTGGTAAAACCTACATTGTTGATAGAGTTGGGAGTACTTAGCACTGTGAAAACAGCACTTTCGCCGAAAGAAATCTACTTCTCTAAGTCCGTGAAACAGTGAACAGAGAATGTATGAGTTTGTCAAGATTGGTAACAGATAGAAACAAGAGAAAGTACACAGTGATTCATCTACCTAGAAAAGTTACAGAGGTTTACACAGAGAATTCCAAGTATAAGTACAAGAAAATAAGAGAGACTTAGAAAACTGGTAAAAACTACATTGTTGATGGAGTTGGGAGTACTTAACACTGTGAAAACAGCACTTTCGCAGAAAGAAATCTACTTCTCTAAGACTGAGAAACAGTGAACAGAGAATGTATGAGTTTCTCAAGATTGGTAACAGATAGAAACAAGAGAAAGTACACAGTGATTCATCTACCTAGAAGAGTTACAGAGGTTTACACAGAGAATTCCCAGTATAAGTACAAGAAAATAAGAGAGACTTAGAAAACTGGTAAAACCTACATTGTGGATAGAGTTGGGAGTACTTAGCACTGTGAAAACAGCACTTTCGCAGAAAGAAATCTACTGCTGTAAGACTGGGAAACAGTGAACAGAGAATGTATGAGTTTCTCAAGATTGGTAACAGATAGAAACAAGAGAAAGTACACAGTGATTCATCTACCTAGAAAAGTTACAGAGGTTTACACAGAGAATACCAAGTATAAGTACAAGAAAATACGAGAGACTTAGAAAACTGGTAAAACCTACATTGTGGATAGAGTTGGGAGTACTTAGCACTGTGAAAACAGCACTTTCGCCGAAAGAAATCTACTTCTCTAAGTCCGTGAAACAGTGAACAGAGAATGTATCAGTTTCTCAAGATTGGTAACAGATAGAAACAAGAGAAAGTACACAGTGATTCATCTACCTAGAAAAGTTACAGAGGTTTACACAGAGAATTCCAAGTATAAGTACAAGAAAATAAGAGAGACTTAGAAAAGTGGTAAAAACTACATTGTTGATAGAGTTGGGAGTACTTAGCACTGTGAAAACAGCACTTTCGCAGAAAGAAATCTACATCTCTAAGACTGAGAAACAGTGAACAGAGAATGTATGAGTTTCTCAAGATTGGTAACAGATAGAAACAAGAGAAAGTACACAGTGATTCATCTACCTAGAAGAGTTACAGAGGTTTACACAGAGAATTCCAAGTATAAGTACAAGAAAATAAGAGAGACTTAGAAAACTGGTAAAAACTACATTGTTGATAGAGTTGGGAGTACTTAGCACTGTGAAAACAGCACTTTCGCAGAAAGAAATCTACTTCTCTAAGACTGAGAAACAGTGAACAGAGAATGTATGAGTTTCTCAAGATTGGTAACAGATAGAAACAAGAGAAAGTACACAGTGATTCATCTACCTAGAAGAGTTACAGAGGTTTACACAGAGAATTCCAAGTATAAGTACAAGAAAATAAGAGAGACTTAGAAAACTGGTAAAAACTACATTGTTGATAGAGTTGGGAGTACTTAGCACTGTGAAAACAGCACTTTCGCCGAAAGAAATCTACTTCTCTAAGTCCGTGAAACAGTGAACAGAGAATGTATCAGTTTCTCAAGATTGGTAACAGATAGAAACAAGAGAAAGTACACAGTGATTCATCTACCTAGAAAAGTTACAGAGGTTTACACAGAGAATACCAAGTATAAGTACAAGAAAATAAGAGAGACTTAGAAAACTGGTAAAACGTACATTGTGGATAGAGTTGGGAGTACTTAGCACTGTGAAAACAGCACTTTCGCAGAAAGAAATCTACTGCTGTAAGACTGGGAAACAGTGAACAGAGAATGTATGAGTTTCTCAAGATTGGTAACAGATAGAAACAAGAGAAAGTACACAGTGATTCATCTACCTAGAAAAGTTACAGAGGTTTACACAGAGAATTCCAAGTATAAGTACAAGAAAATAAGAGAGACTTAGAAAACTGGTAAAACCTACATTGTTGATAGAGTTGGGAGTACTTAGCACTGTGAAAACAGCACTTTCGCCGAAAGAAATCTACTTCTCTAAGTCCGTGAAACAGTGAACAGAGAATGTATCAGTTTCTGAAGATTGGTAACACATAGAAACAAGAGAAAGTACACAGTGATTCATCTACCTAGAAAAGTTACAGAGGTTTACACAGAGAATACCAAGTATAAGTACAAGAAAATAAGAGAGACTTAGAAAACTGGCAAAACCTACATTGTGGATAGAGTTGGGAGTACTTAGCACTGTGAAAACAGCACTTTCGCAGAAAGAAATCTACTGCTGTAAGACTGGGAAACAGTGAACAGAGAATGTATGAGTTTGTCAAGATTGGTAACAGATAGAAACAAGAGAAAGTACACAGTGATTCATCTACCTAGAAAAGTTACAGAGGTTTACACAGAGAATACCAAGTATAAGTACAAGAAAATAAGAGAGACTTAGAAAACTGGTAAAACCTACATTCTGGATAGAGTTGGGAGTACTTAGCACTGTGAAAACAGCACTTTCGCAGAAAAAAATCTACTGCTGTAAGACTGGGAAACAGTGAACAGAGAATGTATGAGTTTCTCAAGATTGGTAACAGATAGAAACAAGAGAAAGTACACAGTGATTCATCTACCTAGAAAAGTTACAGAGGTTTACACAGAGAATACCAAGTATAAGTACAAGAAAATACGAGAGACTTAGAAAACTGGTAAAACCTACATTGTGGATAGAGTTGGGAGTACTTAGCACTGTGAAAACAGCACTTTCGCCGAAAGAAATCTACTTCTCTAAGTCCGTGAAACAGTGAACAGAGAATGTATCAGTTTCTCAAGATTGGTAACAGATAGAAACAAGAGAAAGTACACAGTGATTCATCTACCTAGAAAAGTTACAGAGGTTTACACAGAGAATTCCAAGTATAAGTACAAGAAAATAAGAGAGACTTAGAAAAGTGGTAAAAACTACATTGTTGATAGAGTTGGGAGTACTTAGCACTGTGAAAACAGCACTTTCGCAGAAAGAAATCTACTTCTCTAAGACTGAGAAACAGTGAACAGAGAATGTATGAGTTTCTCAAGATTGGTAACAGATAGAAACAAGAGAAAGTACACAGTGATTCATCTACCTAGAAGAGTTACAGAGGTTTACACAGAGAATTCCAAGTATAAGTACAAGAAAATAAGAGAGACTTAGAAAACTGGTAAAAACTACATTGTGGATAGAGTTGGGAGTACTTAGCACTGTGAAAACAGCACTTTCGCAGAAAGAAATCTACTTCTCTAAGACTGAGAAACAGTGAACAGAGAATGTATGAGTTTCTCAAGATTGGTAACAGATAGAAACAAGAGAAAGTACACAGTGATTCATCTACCTAGAAGAGTTACAGAGGTTTACACAGAGAATTCCAAGTATAAGTACAAGAAAATAAGAGAGACTTAGAAAACTGGTAAAAACTACATTGTTGATAGAGTTGGGAGTACTTAGCACTGTGAAAACAGCACTTTCGCCGAAAGAAATCTACTTCTCTAAGTCCGTGAAACAGTGAACAGAGAATGTATCAGTTTCTCAAGATTGGTAACAGATAGAAACAAGAGAAAGTACACAGTGATTCATCTACCTAGAAAAGTTACAGAGGTTTACACAGAGAATACCAAGTATAAGTACAAGAAAATAAGAGAGACTTAGAAAACTGGTAAAACGTACATTGTGGATAGAGTTGGGAGTACTTAGCACTGTGAAAACAGCACTTTCGCAGAAAGAAATCTACTGCTGTAAGACTGGGAAACAGTGAACAGAGAATGTATGAGTTTCTCAAGATTGGTAACAGATAGAAACAAGAGAAAGTACACAGTGATTCATCTACCTAGAAGAGTTACAGAGGTTTACACAGAGAATTCCAAGTATAAGTACAAGAAAATAAGAGAGACTTAGAAAACTGGTAAAACCTACATTGTTGATAGAGTTGGGAGTACTTAGCACTGTGAAAACATTTCGCCGAAAGAAATCAACTTCTCTAAGTCCGTGGAAACAGTGAACAGAGAATGTATCAGTTTCTCAAGATTGGTAACAGATAGACACATGAGAAAGTACACAGTGATTCATCTACCTAGAAAAGTTACAGAGGTTTACACAGAGAATACCAAGTATAAGTACAAGAAAATAAGAGAGACTTAGAAAACTGGTAAAACCTACATTGTGGATAGAGTTGGGAGTACTTAGCACTGTGAAAACAGCACTTTCGCAGAAAGAAATCTACTGCTGTAAGACTGGGAAACAGTGAACAGAGAATGTATGAGTTTCTCAAGATTGGTAACAGATAGAAACAAGAGAAAGTACACAGTGATTCATCTACCTAGAAAAGTTACAGAGGTTTACACAGAGAATTCCAAGTATAAGTACAAGAAAATAAGAGAGACTTAGAAAACTGGTAAAAACTACATTGTTGATAGAGTTGGGAGTACTTAGCACTGTGAAAACAGCACTTTCGCCGAACGAAATCCACTTCTCTAAGTCCGTGAAACAGTGAACAGAGAATGTATCAGTTTCTCAAGATTGGTAACAGATAGAAGCAAGAGAAAGTACACAGTGATTCATCTACCTAGAAAAGTTACAGAGGTTTACACAGAGAATTCCAAGTATAAGTACAAGAAAATAAGAGAGACTTAGAAAACTGGTATAACCTACATTGTGGATAGAGTTGGGAGTACTTAGCACTGTGAAAACAGCACTTTCGCAGAAAGAAATCTACTGCTGTAAGACTGGGAAACAGTGAACAGAGAATGTATGTGTTTCTCAAAATTGGTAACAGATAGAAACAAGAGAAAGTACACAGTGATTCATCTACCTAGAAAAGTTACAGAGGATTACACAGAGAATACCAAGTATAAGTACAAGAAAATAAGAGAGACTTAGAAAACTGGTAAAACCTACATTGTGGATAGAGTTGGGAGTACTTAGCACTGTGAAAACAGCACTTTCGCAGAAAGAAATCTACTGCTGTAAGACTGGGGAAACAGTGAACAGAGAATGTGTGAGTTTCTCAAGATTGGTAACAGATAGAAACAAGAGAAAGTACACAGTGATTCATCTACCTAGAAAAGTTACAGAGGTTTACACAGAGAATTCCAAGTATAAGTACAAGAAAATAAGAGAGACTTAGAAAAATGGTAAAAACTACATTGTTGATAGAGTTGGGAGTACTTAGCACTGTGAAAACAGCACTTTCGCAGAAAGAAATCTACTTCTCTAAGACTGAGAAACAGTGAACAGAGAATGTATGAGTTTCTCAAGATTGGTAACAGATAGAAACAAGAGAAAGTACACAGTGATTCATCTACCTAGAAGAGTTACAGAGGTTTACACAGAGAATTCCAAGTATAAGTACAAGAAAATAAGAGAGACTTAGAAAACTGGTAAAAACTACATTGTTGATATGAGTTGGGAGTACTTAGCACTGTGAAAACAGCACTTTCGCCGAAAGAAATCTACTTCTCTAAGTCCGTGAAACAGTGAACAGAGAATGTATCAGTTTCTCAAGATTGGTAACAGATAGAAACAAGAGAAAGTACCCAGTGATTCATCTACCTAGAAAAGTTACAGAGGTTTACACAGAGAATTCCAAGTATAAGTACAAGAAAATAAGAGAGACTTAGAAAACTGGTAAAAACTACATTGTTGATAGAGTTGGGAGTACTTAGCACTGTGAAAACAGCACTTTCGCAGAAAGAAATCTACTTCTCTAAGACTGAGAAACAGTGAACAGAGAATGTATGAGTTTCTCAAGATTGGTAACAGATAGAAACAAGAGAAAGTACACAGTGATTCATCTACCTAGAAGAGTTACAGAGGTTTACACAGAGAATTCCAAGTATAAGTACAAGAAAATAAGAGAGACTTAGAAAACTGGTAAAACCTACATTGTTGATAGAGTTGGGAGTACTTAGCACTGTGAAAACAGCACTTTCGCCGAAAGAAATCTACTGCTGTAAGACTGGGAAACAGTGAACAGAGAATGTATGAGTTTCTCAAGATTGGTAACAGATAGAAACAAGAGAAAGTACACAGTGATTCATCTACCTAGAAAAGTTACAGAGGTTTACACAGAGAATTCCAAGTATAAGTACAAGAAAATAAGAGAGACTTAGAAAACTGGTAAAGACTACATTGTTGATAGAGTTGGGAGTACTTAGCACTGTGAAAACAGCACTTTCGCAGAAAGAAATCTACTTCTCTAAGACTGAGAAACAGTGAACAGAGAATGTATGAGTTTCTCAAGATTGGTAACAGATAGAAACAAGAGAAAGTACACAGTGATTCATCTACCTAGAAGAGTTACAGAGGTTTACACAGAGAATTCCCAAGTATAAGTACAAGAAAATAAGAGAGACTTAGAAAACTGGTAAAACCTACATTGTTGATAGAGTTGGGAGTACTTAGCACTGTGAAAACAGCACTTTCGCCGAAAGAAATCTACTTCTCTAAGTCCGTGAAACAGTGAACAGAGAATGTATCAGTTTTTCAAGATTGGTAACAGATAGAAACAAGAGAAAGTACACAGTGATTCATCTACCTAGAAAAGTTACAGAGGTTTACACAGAGAATACCAAGTATAAGTACAAAAAAATAAGAGAGACTTAGAAAACTGGTAAAACCTACAGTGTGGATAGAGTTGGGAGTACTTAGCACTGTGAAAACAGCACTTTCGCAGAAAGAAATCTACTGCTGTAAGACTGGGAAACAGTGAACAGAGAATGTATGAGTTTCTCAAGATTGGTAACAGATAGAAACAAGAGAAAGTACACAGTGATTCATCAACCTAGAAAAGTTACAGAGGTTTACACAGAGAATTCCCAGCATAACTACAAGAAAATAAGAGAGACTTAGAAAACTGGTAAAAACTACATTGTTGATAGAGTTGGGAGTACTTAGCACTGTGAAAACAGCACTTTCGCAGAAAGAAATCTACTTCTCTAAGACTGAGAAACAGTGAACAGAGAATGTATGAGTTTCTCAAGATTGGTAACAGATAGAAACAAGAGAAAGTACACAGTGATTCATCTACCTAGAAAAGTTACAGAGGTTTACACAGAGAATACCAAGTATAAGTACAAGAAAATAAGAGAGACTTAGAAAACTGGTAAAACCTACATTGTGGATAGAGTTGGGAGTACTTAGCACTGTGAAAACAGCACTTTCGCAGAAAGAAATCTACTGCTGTAAGACTGGGAAACAGTGAACAGAGAATGTATGAGTTTCTCAAGATTGGTAACAGATAGAAACAAGAGAAAGTACACAGTGATTCATCTACCTAGAAAAGTTACAGAGGTTTACACAGAGAATTCCAAGTATAAGTACAAGAAAATAAGAGAGACTTAGAAAACTGGTAAAGACTACATTGTTGATAGAGTTGGGAGTACTTAGCACTGTGAAAACAGCACTTTCGCAGAAAGAAATCTACTTCTCTAAGACTGGGGAAACAGTGAACAGAGAATGTATGAGTTTCTCAAGATTTGTAACAGATAGAAACAAGAGAAAGTACACAGTGATTCATCTACCTAGAAAGTTACAGAGGTTTACACAGAGAATTCCAAGGAAAAGTACAAGAAAATAAGAGAGACTTAGAAAACTGGTAAAACCTACATTGTTGATAGAGTTGGGAGTACTTAGCACTGTGAAAACA
This sequence comes from Heterohyrax brucei, assembly GCA_028571685.1. Classification (NCBI taxonomy): domain Eukaryota; kingdom Metazoa; phylum Chordata; class Mammalia; order Hyracoidea; family Procaviidae; genus Heterohyrax; species Heterohyrax brucei. Next base: position 116,020,312 of record CM053150.1, on the reverse strand, counting down.
GCACTTTCGCCGAAAGAAATCTACTTCTCTAAGTCCGTGAAACAGTGAACAGAGAATGTATCAGTTTTTCAAGATTGGTAACAGACAGAAACAAGAGAAAGTACACAGTGATTCATCTACCTAGAAAAGTTACAGAGGTTTACACAGAGAATACCAAGTATAAGTACAAAAAAATAAGAGAGACTTAGAAAACTGGTAAAACCTACATTGTGGATAGAGTTGGGAGTACTTAGCACTGTGAAAACAGCACTTTCGCAGAAAGAAATCTACTGCTGTAAGACTGGGAAACAGTGAACAGAGAATGTATGAGTTTGTCAAGATTGGTAACAGATAGAAACAAGAGAAAGTACACAGTGATTCATCTACCTAGAAAAGTTACAGAGGTTTACACAGAGAATACCAAGTATAAGTACAAGAAAATAAGAGAGACTTAGAAAACTGGTAAAACCTACATTCTGGATAGACTTGGGAGTACTTAGCACTGTGAAAACAGCACTTTCGCAGAAAGAAATCTACTGCTGTAAGACTGGGAAACAGTGAACAGAGAATGTATGAGTTTCTCAAGATTGGTAACAGATAGAAACAAGAGAAAGTACACAGTGATTCATCTACCTAGAAGAGTTACAGAGGTTTACACAGAGAATTCCAAGTATAAGTACAAGAAAATAAGAGAGACTTAGAAAACTGGTAAAACCTACATTGTTGATAGAGTTGGGAGTACTTAGCACTGTGAAAACAGCACTTTCGCCGAAAGAAATCTACTTCTCTAAGTCCGTGAAACAGTGAACAGAGAATGTATGAGTTTGTCAAGATTGGTAACAGATAGAAACAAGAGAAAGTACACAGTGATTCATCTACCTAGAAAAGTTACAGAGGTTTACACAGAGAATTCCAAGTATAAGTACAAGAAAATAAGAGAGACTTAGAAAACTGGTAAAAACTACATTGTTGATGGAGTTGGGAGTACTTAACACTGTGAAAACAGCACTTTCGCAGAAAGAAATCTACTTCTCTAAGACTGAGAAACAGTGAACAGAGAATGTATGAGTTTCTCAAGATTGGTAACAGATAGAAACAAGAGAAAGTACACAGTGATTCATCTACCTAGAAGAGTTACAGAGGTTTACACAGAGAATTCCCAGTATAAGTACAAGAAAATAAGAGAGACTTAGAAAACTGGTAAAACCTACATTGTGGATAGAGTTGGGAGTACTTAGCACTGTGAAAACAGCACTTTCGCAGAAAGAAATCTACTGCTGTAAGACTGGGAAACAGTGAACAGAGAATGTATGAGTTTCTCAAGATTGGTAACAGATAGAAACAAGAGAAAGTACACAGTGATTCATCTACCTAGAAAAGTTACAGAGGTTTACACAGAGAATACCAAGTATAAGTACAAGAAAATACGAGAGACTTAGAAAACTGGTAAAACCTACATTGTGGATAGAGTTGGGAGTACTTAGCACTGTGAAAACAGCACTTTCGCCGAAAGAAATCTACTTCTCTAAGTCCGTGAAACAGTGAACAGAGAATGTATCAGTTTCTCAAGATTGGTAACAGATAGAAACAAGAGAAAGTACACAGTGATTCATCTACCTAGAAAAGTTACAGAGGTTTACACAGAGAATTCCAAGTATAAGTACAAGAAAATAAGAGAGACTTAGAAAAGTGGTAAAAACTACATTGTTGATAGAGTTGGGAGTACTTAGCACTGTGAAAACAGCACTTTCGCAGAAAGAAATCTACATCTCTAAGACTGAGAAACAGTGAACAGAGAATGTATGAGTTTCTCAAGATTGGTAACAGATAGAAACAAGAGAAAGTACACAGTGATTCATCTACCTAGAAGAGTTACAGAGGTTTACACAGAGAATTCCAAGTATAAGTACAAGAAAATAAGAGAGACTTAGAAAACTGGTAAAAACTACATTGTTGATAGAGTTGGGAGTACTTAGCACTGTGAAAACAGCACTTTCGCAGAAAGAAATCTACTTCTCTAAGACTGAGAAACAGTGAACAGAGAATGTATGAGTTTCTCAAGATTGGTAACAGATAGAAACAAGAGAAAGTACACAGTGATTCATCTACCTAGAAGAGTTACAGAGGTTTACACAGAGAATTCCAAGTATAAGTACAAGAAAATAAGAGAGACTTAGAAAACTGGTAAAAACTACATTGTTGATAGAGTTGGGAGTACTTAGCACTGTGAAAACAGCACTTTCGCCGAAAGAAATCTACTTCTCTAAGTCCGTGAAACAGTGAACAGAGAATGTATCAGTTTCTCAAGATTGGTAACAGATAGAAACAAGAGAAAGTACACAGTGATTCATCTACCTAGAAAAGTTACAGAGGTTTACACAGAGAATACCAAGTATAAGTACAAGAAAATAAGAGAGACTTAGAAAACTGGTAAAACGTACATTGTGGATAGAGTTGGGAGTACTTAGCACTGTGAAAACAGCACTTTCGCAGAAAGAAATCTACTGCTGTAAGACTGGGAAACAGTGAACAGAGAATGTATGAGTTTCTCAAGATTGGTAACAGATAGAAACAAGAGAAAGTACACAGTGATTCATCTACCTAGAAAAGTTACAGAGGTTTACACAGAGAATTCCAAGTATAAGTACAAGAAAATAAGAGAGACTTAGAAAACTGGTAAAACCTACATTGTTGATAGAGTTGGGAGTACTTAGCACTGTGAAAACAGCACTTTCGCCGAAAGAAATCTACTTCTCTAAGTCCGTGAAACAGTGAACAGAGAATGTATCAGTTTCTGAAGATTGGTAACACATAGAAACAAGAGAAAGTACACAGTGATTCATCTACCTAGAAAAGTTACAGAGGTTTACACAGAGAATACCAAGTATAAGTACAAGAAAATAAGAGAGACTTAGAAAACTGGCAAAACCTACATTGTGGATAGAGTTGGGAGTACTTAGCACTGTGAAAACAGCACTTTCGCAGAAAGAAATCTACTGCTGTAAGACTGGGAAACAGTGAACAGAGAATGTATGAGTTTGTCAAGATTGGTAACAGATAGAAACAAGAGAAAGTACACAGTGATTCATCTACCTAGAAAAGTTACAGAGGTTTACACAGAGAATACCAAGTATAAGTACAAGAAAATAAGAGAGACTTAGAAAACTGGTAAAACCTACATTCTGGATAGAGTTGGGAGTACTTAGCACTGTGAAAACAGCACTTTCGCAGAAAAAAATCTACTGCTGTAAGACTGGGAAACAGTGAACAGAGAATGTATGAGTTTCTCAAGATTGGTAACAGATAGAAACAAGAGAAAGTACACAGTGATTCATCTACCTAGAAAAGTTACAGAGGTTTACACAGAGAATACCAAGTATAAGTACAAGAAAATACGAGAGACTTAGAAAACTGGTAAAACCTACATTGTGGATAGAGTTGGGAGTACTTAGCACTGTGAAAACAGCACTTTCGCCGAAAGAAATCTACTTCTCTAAGTCCGTGAAACAGTGAACAGAGAATGTATCAGTTTCTCAAGATTGGTAACAGATAGAAACAAGAGAAAGTACACAGTGATTCATCTACCTAGAAAAGTTACAGAGGTTTACACAGAGAATTCCAAGTATAAGTACAAGAAAATAAGAGAGACTTAGAAAAGTGGTAAAAACTACATTGTTGATAGAGTTGGGAGTACTTAGCACTGTGAAAACAGCACTTTCGCAGAAAGAAATCTACTTCTCTAAGACTGAGAAACAGTGAACAGAGAATGTATGAGTTTCTCAAGATTGGTAACAGATAGAAACAAGAGAAAGTACACAGTGATTCATCTACCTAGAAGAGTTACAGAGGTTTACACAGAGAATTCCAAGTATAAGTACAAGAAAATAAGAGAGACTTAGAAAACTGGTAAAAACTACATTGTGGATAGAGTTGGGAGTACTTAGCACTGTGAAAACAGCACTTTCGCAGAAAGAAATCTACTTCTCTAAGACTGAGAAACAGTGAACAGAGAATGTATGAGTTTCTCAAGATTGGTAACAGATAGAAACAAGAGAAAGTACACAGTGATTCATCTACCTAGAAGAGTTACAGAGGTTTACACAGAGAATTCCAAGTATAAGTACAAGAAAATAAGAGAGACTTAGAAAACTGGTAAAAACTACATTGTTGATAGAGTTGGGAGTACTTAGCACTGTGAAAACAGCACTTTCGCCGAAAGAAATCTACTTCTCTAAGTCCGTGAAACAGTGAACAGAGAATGTATCAGTTTCTCAAGATTGGTAACAGATAGAAACAAGAGAAAGTACACAGTGATTCATCTACCTAGAAAAGTTACAGAGGTTTACACAGAGAATACCAAGTATAAGTACAAGAAAATAAGAGAGACTTAGAAAACTGGTAAAACGTACATTGTGGATAGAGTTGGGAGTACTTAGCACTGTGAAAACAGCACTTTCGCAGAAAGAAATCTACTGCTGTAAGACTGGGAAACAGTGAACAGAGAATGTATGAGTTTCTCAAGATTGGTAACAGATAGAAACAAGAGAAAGTACACAGTGATTCATCTACCTAGAAGAGTTACAGAGGTTTACACAGAGAATTCCAAGTATAAGTACAAGAAAATAAGAGAGACTTAGAAAACTGGTAAAACCTACATTGTTGATAGAGTTGGGAGTACTTAGCACTGTGAAAACAGCACTTTCGCCGAAAGAAATCAACTTCTCTAAGTCCGTGAAACAGTGAACAGAGAATGTATCAGTTTCTCAAGATTGGTAACAGATAGACACATGAGAAAGTACACAGTGATTCATCTACCTAGAAAAGTTACAGAGGTTTACACAGAGAATACCAAGTATAAGTACAAGAAAATAAGAGAGACTTAGAAAACTGGTAAAACCTACATTGTGGATAGAGTTGGGAGTACTTAGCACTGTGAAAACAGCACTTTCGCAGAAAGAAATCTACTGCTGTAAGACTGGGAAACAGTGAACAGAGAATGTATGAGTTTCTCAAGATTGGTAACAGATAGAAACAAGAGAAAGTACACAGTGATTCATCTACCTAGAAAAGTTACAGAGGTTTACACAGAGAATTCCAAGTATAAGTACAAGAAAATAAGAGAGACTTAGAAAACTGGTAAAAACTACATTGTTGATAGAGTTGGGAGTACTTAGCACTGTGAAAACAGCACTTTCGCCGAACGAAATCCACTTCTCTAAGTCCGTGAAACAGTGAACAGAGAATGTATCAGTTTCTCAAGATTGGTAACAGATAGAAGCAAGAGAAAGTACACAGTGATTCATCTACCTAGAAAAGTTACAGAGGTTTACACAGAGAATTCCAAGTATAAGTACAAGAAAATAAGAGAGACTTAGAAAACTGGTATAACCTACATTGTGGATAGAGTTGGGAGTACTTAGCACTGTGAAAACAGCACTTTCGCAGAAAGAAATCTACTGCTGTAAGACTGGGAAACAGTGAACAGAGAATGTATGTGTTTCTCAAAATTGGTAACAGATAGAAACAAGAGAAAGTACACAGTGATTCATCTACCTAGAAAAGTTACAGAGGATTACACAGAGAATACCAAGTATAAGTACAAGAAAATAAGAGAGACTTAGAAAACTGGTAAAACCTACATTGTGGATAGAGTTGGGAGTACTTAGCACTGTGAAAACAGCACTTTCGCAGAAAGAAATCTACTGCTGTAAGACTGGGAAACAGTGAACAGAGAATGTGTGAGTTTCTCAAGATTGGTAACAGATAGAAACAAGAGAAAGTACACAGTGATTCATCTACCTAGAAAAGTTACAGAGGTTTACACAGAGAATTCCAAGTATAAGTACAAGAAAATAAGAGAGACTTAGAAAAATGGTAAAAACTACATTGTTGATAGAGTTGGGAGTACTTAGCACTGTGAAAACAGCACTTTCGCAGAAAGAAATCTACTTCTCTAAGACTGAGAAACAGTGAACAGAGAATGTATGAGTTTCTCAAGATTGGTAACAGATAGAAACAAGAGAAAGTACACAGTGATTCATCTACCTAGAAGAGTTACAGAGGTTTACACAGAGAATTCCAAGTATAAGTACAAGAAAATAAGAGAGACTTAGAAAACTGGTAAAAACTACATTGTTGATAGAGTTGGGAGTACTTAGCACTGTGAAAACAGCACTTTCGCCGAAAGAAATCTACTTCTCTAAGTCCGTGAAACAGTGAACAGAGAATGTATCAGTTTCTCAAGATTGGTAACAGATAGAAACAAGAGAAAGTACCCAGTGATTCATCTACCTAGAAAAGTTACAGAGGTTTACACAGAGAATTCCAAGTATAAGTACAAGAAAATAAGAGAGACTTAGAAAACTGGTAAAAACTACATTGTTGATAGAGTTGGGAGTACTTAGCACTGTGAAAACAGCACTTTCGCAGAAAGAAATCTACTTCTCTAAGACTGAGAAACAGTGAACAGAGAATGTATGAGTTTCTCAAGATTGGTAACAGATAGAAACAAGAGAAAGTACACAGTGATTCATCTACCTAGAAGAGTTACAGAGGTTTACACAGAGAATTCCAAGTATAAGTACAAGAAAATAAGAGAGACTTAGAAAACTGGTAAAACCTACATTGTTGATAGAGTTGGGAGTACTTAGCACTGTGAAAACAGCACTTTCGCCGAAAGAAATCTACTGCTGTAAGACTGGGAAACAGTGAACAGAGAATGTATGAGTTTCTCAAGATTGGTAACAGATAGAAACAAGAGAAAGTACACAGTGATTCATCTACCTAGAAAAGTTACAGAGGTTTACACAGAGAATTCCAAGTATAAGTACAAGAAAATAAGAGAGACTTAGAAAACTGGTAAAGACTACATTGTTGATAGAGTTGGGAGTACTTAGCACTGTGAAAACAGCACTTTCGCAGAAAGAAATCTACTTCTCTAAGACTGAGAAACAGTGAACAGAGAATGTATGAGTTTCTCAAGATTGGTAACAGATAGAAACAAGAGAAAGTACACAGTGATTCATCTACCTAGAAGAGTTACAGAGGTTTACACAGAGAATTCCAAGTATAAGTACAAGAAAATAAGAGAGACTTAGAAAACTGGTAAAACCTACATTGTTGATAGAGTTGGGAGTACTTAGCACTGTGAAAACAGCACTTTCGCCGAAAGAAATCTACTTCTCTAAGTCCGTGAAACAGTGAACAGAGAATGTATCAGTTTTTCAAGATTGGTAACAGATAGAAACAAGAGAAAGTACACAGTGATTCATCTACCTAGAAAAGTTACAGAGGTTTACACAGAGAATACCAAGTATAAGTACAAAAAAATAAGAGAGACTTAGAAAACTGGTAAAACCTACAGTGTGGATAGAGTTGGGAGTACTTAGCACTGTGAAAACAGCACTTTCGCAGAAAGAAATCTACTGCTGTAAGACTGGGAAACAGTGAACAGAGAATGTATGAGTTTCTCAAGATTGGTAACAGATAGAAACAAGAGAAAGTACACAGTGATTCATCAACCTAGAAAAGTTACAGAGGTTTACACAGAGAATTCCCAGCATAACTACAAGAAAATAAGAGAGACTTAGAAAACTGGTAAAAACTACATTGTTGATAGAGTTGGGAGTACTTAGCACTGTGAAAACAGCACTTTCGCAGAAAGAAATCTACTTCTCTAAGACTGAGAAACAGTGAACAGAGAATGTATGAGTTTCTCAAGATTGGTAACAGATAGAAACAAGAGAAAGTACACAGTGATTCATCTACCTAGAAAAGTTACAGAGGTTTACACAGAGAATACCAAGTATAAGTACAAGAAAATAAGAGAGACTTAGAAAACTGGTAAAACCTACATTGTGGATAGAGTTGGGAGTACTTAGCACTGTGAAAACAGCACTTTCGCAGAAAGAAATCTACTGCTGTAAGACTGGGAAACAGTGAACAGAGAATGTATGAGTTTCTCAAGATTGGTAACAGATAGAAACAAGAGAAAGTACACAGTGATTCATCTACCTAGAAAAGTTACAGAGGTTTACACAGAGAATTCCAAGTATAAGTACAAGAAAATAAGAGAGACTTAGAAAACTGGTAAAGACTACATTGTTGATAGAGTTGGGAGTACTTAGCACTGTGAAAACAGCACTTTCGCAGAAAGAAATCTACTTCTCTAAGACTGAGAAACAGTGAACAGAGAATGTATGAGTTTCTCAAGATTGGTAACAGATAGAAACAAGAGAAAGTACACAGTGATTCATCTACCTAGAAGAGTTACAGAGGTTTACACAGAGAATTCCAAGTATAAGTACAAGAAAATAAGAGAGACTTAGAAAACTGGTAAAACCTACATTGTTGATAGAGTTGGGAGTACTTAGCACTGTGAAAACAGCACTTTCGCCGAAAGAAATCTACTTCTCTAAGTCCGTGAAACAGTGAACAGAGAATGTATCAGTTTTTCAAGATTGGTAACAGACAGAAACAAGAGAAAGTACACAGTGATTCATCTACCTAGAAAAGTTACAGAGGTTTACACAGAGAATACCAAGTATAAGTACAAAAAAATAAGAGAGACTTAGAAAACTGGTAAAACCTACAGTGTGGATAGAGTTGGGAGTACTTAGCACTGTGAAAACAGCACTTTCGCAGAAAGAAATCTACTGCTGTAAGACTGGGAAACAGTGAACAGAGAATGTATGAGTTTCTCAAGATTGGTAACAGATAGAAACAAGAGAAAGTACACAGTGATTCATCTACCTAGAAAAGTTACAGAGGTTTACACAGAGAATTCCCAGTATAACTACAAGAAAATAAGAGAGACTTAGAAAACTGGTAAAAACTACATTGTTGATAGAGTTGGGGGTACTTAGCACTGTGAAAACAGCACTTTCGCAGAAAGAAATCTACTTCTCTAAGACTGGGAAACAGTGAACAGAGAATGTATGAGTTTCTCAAGATTGGTAACAGATAGAAACAAGAGAAAGTACACAGTGATTCATCTACCTAGAAAAGTTACAGAGGTTTACACAGAGAATACCAAGTATAAGTACAAGAAAATAAGAGAGACTTAGAAAACTGGTAAAACCTACATTGTGGATAGAGTTGGAAGTACTTAGCACTGTGAAAACAGCACTTTCGCAGAAAGAAATCTACTGCTGTAAGACTGGGAAACAGTGAACAGAGAATGTATGAGTTTCTCAAGATTGGTAACAGATAGAAACAAGAGAAAGTACACAGTGATTCATCTACCTAGAAAAGTTACAGAGGTTTACACAGAGAATTCCCAGTATAAGTACAAGAAAATAAGAGAGACTTAGAAAACTGGTAAAACCTACATTGTGGATAGAGTTGGAAGTACTTAGCACTGTGAAAACAGCACTTTCTCAGAAAGAAATCTACTTCTCTAAGACTGAGAAACAGTGAACAGAGAATGTATGAGTTTCTCAAGATTGGTAACAGATAGAAACAAGAGAAAGTACACAGTGATTCATCTACCTAGAAAAGTTACAGAGGTTTACACAGAGAATTCCAAGTATAAGTACAAGAAAATAAGAGAGACTTAGAATACTGGTAAAACCTACATTGTTGATAGAGTTGGGAGTACTTAGCACTGTGAAAACAGCACTTTCGCCGAACGAAATCTACTTCTCTAAGTCCGTGAAACAGTGAACAGAGAATGTATCAGTTTCTCAAGATTGGTAACAGATAGAAGCAAGAGAAAGTACACAGTGATTCATCTACCTAGAAAAGTTACAGAGGTTTACACAGAGAATACCAAGTATAAGTACAAGAAAATAAGAGAGACTTAGAAAACTGGTAAAACCTACATTGTGGATAGAGTTGGGAGTACTTAGCACTGTGAAAACAGCACTTTCGCAGAAAGAAATCTACTGCTGTAAGACTGGGAAACAGTGAACAGAGAATGTATGAGTTTCTCAAGATTGGTAACAGATAGAAAGAAGAGAAAGTACACAGTGATTCATCTACATAGAAAAGTTACAGAGGTTTACACAGAGAATTCCAAGTATAAGTACAAGAAAATAAGAGAGACTTAGAAAACTGGTAAAAACTACATTGTTGATAGAGTTGGGAGTACTTAGCACTGTGAAAACAGCACCTTCGCAGAAAGAAATCTACTTCTCTAAGACTGAGAAACAGTGAACAGAGAATGTATGAGTTTCTCAAGATTGGTAACAGATAGAAACAAGAGAAAGTACACAGTGATTCATCTACCTAGAAAAGTTACAGAGGTTTACACAGAGAATACCAAGTATAAGTACAAGAAAATAAGAGAGACTTAGAAAACTGGTAAAACCTACATTGTGGATAGAGTTGGGAGTACTTAGCACTGTGAAAACAGCACTTTTGCAGAAAGAAATCTACTGCTGTAAGACTGGGAAACAGTGAACAGAGAATGTATGAGTTTCTCAAGATTGGTAACAGATAGAAACAAGAGAAAGTACACAGTGATTCATCTACCTAGAAAAGTTACAGAGATTTACACAGAGAATTCCAAGTATAAGTACAAGAAAATAAGAGAGACTTAGAAAACTGGTAAAGACTACATTGTTGATAGAGTTGGGAGTACTTAGCACTGTGAAAACAGCACTTTCGCAGAAAGAAATCTACTTCTCTACGACTGAGAAACAGTGAACAGAGAATGTATGAGTTTCTCAAGATTGGTAACAGATAGAAACAAGAGAAAGTACACAGTGATTCATCTACCTAGAAGAGTTACAGAGGTTTACACAGAGAATTCCAAGTATAAGTACAAGAAAATAAGAGAGACTTAGAAAACTGGTAAAACCTACATTGTTGATAGAGTTGGGAGTACTTAGCACTGTGAAAACAGCACTTTCGCCGAAAGAAATCTACTTCTCTAAGTCCGTGAAACAGTGAACAGAGAATGTATCAGTTTTTCAAGATTGGTAACAGATAGAAACAAGAGAAAGTACACAGTGATTCATCTACCTAGAAAAGTTACAGAGGTTTACACAGAGAATACCAAGTATAAGTACAAAAAAATAAGAGAGACTTAGAAAACTGGTAAAACCTACAGTGTGGATAGAGTTGGGAGTACTTAGCACTGTGAAAACAGCACTTTCGCAGAAAGAAATCTACTGCTGTAAGACTGGGAAACAGTGAACAGAGAATGTATGAGTTTTTCAAGATTGGTAACAGATAGAAACAAGAGAAAGTACACAGTGATTCATCTACCTAGAAAAGTTACAGAGGTTTACACAGAGAATTCCCAGTATAACTACAAGAAAATAAGAGAGACTTAGAAAACTGGTAAAAACTACATTGTTGATAGAGTTGGGAGTACTTAGCACTGTGAAAACAGCACTTTCGCAGAAAGAAATCTACTTCTCTAAGACTGAGAAACAGTGAACAGAGAATGTATGAGTTTCTCAAGATTGGTAACAGATAGAAACAAGAGAAAGTACACAGTGATTCATCTACCTAGAAAAGTTACAGAGGTTTACACAGAGAATACCAAGTATAAGTACAAGAAAATAAGAGAGACTTAGAAAACTGGTAAAACCTACATTGTGGATAGAGTTGGAAGTACTTAGCACTGTGAAAACAGCACTTTCGCAGAAAGAAATCTACTGCTGTAAGACTGGGAAACAGTAAACAGAGAATGTATGAGTTTCTCAAGATTGGTAACAGATAGAAACAAGAGAAAGTACACAGTGATTCATCTACCTAGAAAAGTTACAGAGGTTTACACAGAGAATTCCCAGTATAAGTACAAGAAAATAAGAGAGACTTAGAAAACTGGTAAAAACTACATTGTTGATAGAGTTGGGAGTACTTAGCACTGTGAAAACAGCACTTTCGCAGAAAGAAATCTACTTCTCTAAGACTGAGAAACAGTGAACAGAGAATGTATGAGTTTCTCAAGATTGGTAACAGATAGAAACAAGAGAAAGTACACAGTGATTCATCTACCTAGAAAAGTTACAGAGGTTTACACAGAGAATTCCAAGTATAAGTACAAGAAAATAAGAGAGACTTAGAATACTGGTAAAACCTACATTGTTGATAGAGTTGGGAGTACTTAGCACTGTGAAAACAGCACTTTCGCCGAACGAAATCTAATTCTCTAAGTCCGTGAAACAGTGAACAGAGAATGTATCAGTTTCTCAAGATTGGTAACAGATAGAAGCAAGAGAAAGTACACAGTGATTCATCTACCTAGAAAAGTTACAGAGGTTTACACAGAGAATACCAAGTATAAGTACAAGAAAATAAGAGAGACTTAGAAAACTGGTAAAACCTACATTGTGGATAGAGTTGGGAGTACTTAGCACTGTGAAAACAGCACTTTCGCAGAAAGAAATCTACTGCTGTAAGACTGGGAAACAGTGAACAGAGAATGTATGAGTTTCTCAAGATTGGTAACAGATAGAAACAAGAGAAAGTACACTGTGATTCATCTACCTAGAAAAGTTACAGAGGTTTACAAAGAGAATTCCAAGTATAAGTACAAGAAAATAAGAGAGACTTAGAAAACTGGTAAAAACTACATTGTTGATAGAGTTGGGAGTACTTAGCACTGTGAAAACAGCACTTTCGCAGAAAGAAATCTACTTCTCTAAGACTGAGAAACAGTGAACAGAGAATGTATGAGTTTCTCAAGATTGGTAACAGATAGAAACAAGAGAAAGTACAGAGTGATTCATCTACCTAGAAGAGTTACAGAGGTTTACACAGAGAATTCCAAGTATAAGTACAAGAAAATAAGAGAGACTTAGAAAACTGGTAAAACCTACATTGTTGATAGAGTTGGGAGTACTTAGCACTGTGAAAACAGCACTTTCGCCGAAAGAAATCTACTTCTCTAAGTCCGTGAAACAGTGAACAGAGAATGTATCAGTTTCTCAAGATTGGTAACAGATAGAAACAAGAGAAAGTACACAGTGATTCATCTACCTAGAAAAGTTACAGAGGTTTACACAGAGAATACCAAGTATAAGTACAAGAAAATAAGAGAGACTTAGAAAACTGGTAAAACCTACATTGTGGATAGAGTTGGGAGTACTTAGCACTGTGAAAACAGCACTTTCGCAGAAAGAAATCTACTGCTGTAAGACTGGGAAACAGTGAACAGAGAATGTATGAGTTTCTCAAGATTGGTAACAGATAGAAACAAGAGAAAGTACACAGTGATTCATCTACCTAGAAAAGTTACAGAGGTTTACACAGAGAATTCCAAGTTTAAGTACAAGAAAATAAGAGAGACTTAGAAAACTGGTAAAAACTACATTGTTGATAGAGTTGGGAGTACTTAGCACTGTGAAAACAGCACTTTCGCAGAAAGAAATCTACTTCTCTAAGACTGAGAAACAGTGAACAGAGAATGTATGAGTTTCTCAAGATTGGTAACAGATAGAAACAAGAGAAAATACACAGTGATTCATCTACCTAGAAGAGTTACAGAGGTTTACACAGAGAATTCCAAGTATAAGTACAAGAAAACAAGAGAGACTTAGAAAACTGGTAAAACCTACATTGTTGATAGAGTTGGGAGTACTTAGCACTGTGAAAACAGCACTTTCGCAGAAAGAAATCTACTTCTCTAAGTCCGTGAAACAGTGAACAGAGAATGTATCAGTTTCTCAAGATTGGTAACAGATAGAAACAAGAGAAAGTACACAGTGATTCATCTACCTAGAAAAGTTACAGACGTTTACACAGAGAATTCCAAGTATAAGTACAAGAAAATAAGAGAGACTTAGAAAACTGGTAAAAACTACATTGTTGATAGAGTTGGGAGTACTTAGCACTGTGAAAACAGCACTTTCGCAGAAAGAAATCTACTTCTCTAAGACTGAGAAACAGTGAACAGAGAATGTATGAGTTTCTCAAGATTGGTAACAGATAGAAACAAGAGAAAGTACACAGTGATTCATCTACCTAGAAAAGTTACAGAGGTTTACACAGAGAATTCCAAGTATAAGTACAAGAAAATAAGAGAGACTTAGAATACTGGTAAAACCTACATTGTTGATAGAGTTGGGAGTACTTAGCACTGTGAAAACAGCACTTTCGCCGAACGAAATCTACTTCTCTAAGTCCGTGAAACAGTGAACAGAGAATGTATCAGTTTCTCAAGATTGGTAACAGATAGAAGCAAGAGAAAGTACACAGTGATTCATCTACCTAGAAAAGTTACAGAGGTTTACACAGAGAATTCCAAGTATAAGTACAAGAAAATAAGAGAGACTTAGAAAACTGGTAAAACCTACATTGTGGATAGAGTTGGGAGTACTTAGCACTGTGAAAAAAGCACTTTCGCAGAAAGAAATCTACTGCTGTAAGACTGGGAAACAGTGAACAGAGAATGTATGAGTTTCTCAAGATTGGTAACAGATAGAAACAAGAGAAAGTACACAGTGATTCATCTACCTAGAAAAGTTACAGAGGTTTACACAGAGAATACCAAGTATAAGTACAAGAAAATAAGAGAGACTTAGAAAACTGGTAAAACCTACATTGTGGATAGAGTTGGGAGTACTTAGCACTGTGAAAACAGCACTTTCGCAGAAAGAAATCTACTGCTGTAAGACTGGGAAACAGTGAACAGAGAATGTATGAGTTTCTCAAGATTGGTAACAGATAGAAACAAGAGAAAGTACACTGTGATTCATCTACCTAGAAAAGTTACAGAGGTTTACACAGAGAATTCCAAGTATAAGTACAAGAAAATAAGAGAGACTTAGAAAACTGGTAAAAACTACATTGTTGATAGAGTTGGGAGTACTTAGCACTGTGAAAACAGCACTTTCGCAGAAAGAAATCTACTTCTCTAAGACTGAGAAACAGTGAACAGAGAATGTATGAGTTTCTCAAGATTGGTAACAGATAGAAACAAGAGAAAGTACACAGTGATTCATCTACCTAGAAGAGTTACAGAGGTTTACACAGAGAATTCCAAGTATAAGTACAAGAAAATAAGAGAGACTTAGAAAACTGGTAAAACCTACATTGTTGATAGAGTTTGGAGTACTTAGCACTGTGAAAACAGCACTTTCGCCGAAAGAAATCTACTTCTCTAAGTCCGTGAAACAGTGAACAGAGAATGTATCAGTTTCTCAAGATTGGTAACAGATAGAAACAAGAGAAAGTACACAGTGATTCATCTACCTAGAAAAGTTACAGAGGTTTACACAGAGAATTCCAAGTATAAGTACAAGAAAATAAGAGAGACTTAGAAAACTGGTAAAAATTACATTGTTGATGGAGTTGGGAGTACTTAACACTGTGAAAACAGCACTTTCGCAGAAAGAAATCTACTTCTCTAAGACTGAGAAACAGTGAACAGAGAATGTATGAGTTTCTCAAGATTGGTAACAGATAGAAACAAGAGAAAGTACACAGTGATTCATCTACCTAGAAGAGTTACAGAGGTTTACACAGAGAATTCCAAGTATAAGTACAAGAAAATAAGAGAGACTTAGAAAACTGGTAAAACCTACATTGTTGATAGAGTTGGGAGTACTTAGCACTGTGAAAACAGCACTTTCGCCCAAAGAAATTTCGTTCTCTAAATCCGTGAAACAGTGAACAGAGAATGTATGAGTTTCTCAAGATGGGTAACAGATAGAAACAAGAGAAAGTACACAGTGATTCATCTACCTAGAAAAGTTGCAGAGGTTTACACAGAGAATTCCAAGTATAAGTACAAGAAAATAAGAGAGACTTAGAAAACTGGTAAAACCTACATTGTTGATAGAGTTGGGAGTACTTAGCACTGTGAAAACAGCACTTTCGCAGAAAGAAATCTTCTTCTCTAAGACTGGGAAACAGTGAACAGAGAATGTATGAGTTTCTCAAGATTGGTAACAGATAGAAACAAGAGAAAGTACACAGTGATTCACCTACCTAGAAAAGTTACAGAGGTTTACACAGAGAATTCCAAGTATAAGTAGAAGAAAATAAGAGAGACTTAGAAAACTGGTAAAAACTACATTGTTGATAGAGTTGGGAGTACTTAGCACTGTGAAAACAGCACTTTCGCCCAAAGAAATTTCGTTCTCTAAATCCGTGAAACAGTGAACAGAGAATGTATGAGTTCTCAAGATGGGTAACAGATAGAAACAAGAGAAAGTACACAGTGATTCATCTACCTAGAAAAGTTACAGAGGTTTACACAGAGAATTCCAAGTATAAGTACAAGAAAATAAGAGAGACTTAGAAAACTGGTAAAACCTACATTGTTGATAGAGTTGGGAGTACTTAGCACTGTGAAAACAGCAGTTTCGCCGAACGAAATCTACTTCTCTAAGTCCGTGAAACAGTGAACAGAGAATGTATCAGTTTCTCAAGATTGGTAACAGATAGAAGCAAGAGAAAGTACACAGTGATTCATCTACCTAGAAAAGTTACAGAGGTTTACACAGAGAATTCCAAGTATAAGTACAAGAAAATAAGAGAGACTTAGAAAACTGGTAAAACCTACATTGTGGATAGAGTTGGGAGTACTTAGCACTGTGAAAAAAGCACTTTCGCAGAAAGAAATCTACTGCTGTAAGACTGGGAAACAGTGAACAGAGAATGTATGAGTTTCTCAAGATTGGTAACAGATAGAAACAAGAGAAAGTACACAGTGAATCATCTACCTAGAAAAGTTACAGAGGTTTACACAGAGAATACCAAGTATAAGTACAAGAAAATAAGAGAGACTTAGGAAACTGGTAAAACCTACATTGTGGATAGAGTTGGGAGTACTTAGCACTGTGAAAACAGCACTTTCGCAGAAAGAAATCTACTGCTGTAAGACTGGGAAACAGTGAACAGAGAATGTATGAGTTTCTCAAGATTGGTAACAGATAGAAACAAGAGAAAGTACACTGTGATTCATCTACCTAGAAAAGTTACAGAGGTTTACACAGAGAATTCCAAGTATAAGTACAAGAAAATAAGAGAGACTTAGAAAACTGGTAAAAACTACATTGTTGATAGAGTTGGGAGTACTTAGCACTGTGAAAACAGCACTTTCGCAGAAAGAAATCTACTTCTCTAAGACTGAGAAACAGTGAACAGAGAATGTATGAGTTTCTCAAGATTGGTAACAGATAGAAACAAGAGAAAGTACACAGTGATTCATCTACCTAGAAGAGTTACAGAGGTTTACACAGAGAATTCCAAGTATAAGTACAAGAAAATAAGAGAGACTTAGAAAACTGGTAAAACCTACATTGTTGATAGAGTTGGGAGTACTTAGCACTGTGAAAACAGCACTTTCGCCGAAAGAAATCTACTTCTCTAAGTCCGTGAAACAGTGAACAGAGAATGTATCAGTTTCTCAAGATTGGTAACAGATAGAAACAAGAGAAAGTACACAGTGATTCATCTACCTAGAAAAGTTACAGAGGTTTACACAGAGAATTCCAAGTATAAGTACAAGAAAATAAGAGAGACTTAGAAAACTGGTAAAACCTACATTGTTGATGGAGTTGGGAGTACTTAACACTGTGAAAACAGCACTTTCGCAGAAAGAAATCTACTTCTCTAAGACTGAGAAACAGTGAACAGAGAATGTATGAGTTTCTCAAGATTGGTAACAGATAGAAACAAGAGAAAGTACACAGTGATTCATCTACCTAGAAGAGTTACAGAGGTTTACACAGAGAATTCCAAGTATAAGTACAAGAAAATAAGAGAGACTTAGAAAACTGGTAAAACCTACATTGTTGATAGAGTTGGGAGTACTTAGCACTGTGAAAACAGCACTTTCGCAGAAAGAAATCTACTGCTGTAAGACTGGGAAACAGTGAACAGAGAATGTATGAGTTTCTCAAGATTGGTAACAGATAGAAACAAGAGAAAGTACACAGTGATTCATCTACCTAGAGAAGTTACAGAGGTTTACACAGAGAATACCAAGTATAAGTACAAGAAAATAAGAGAGACTTAGAAAACTGGTAAAACCTACATTGTGGATAGAGTTGGGAGTACTTAGCACTGTGAAAACAGCACTTTCGCAGAAAGAAATCTACTGCTGTAAGACTGGGAAACAGTGAACAGAGAATGTATGAGTTTCTCAAGATTGGTAACAGATAGAAACAAGAGAAAGTACACAGTGATTCATCTACCTAGAAAAGTTACAGAGGTTTACACAGAGAATACCAAGTATAAGTACAAGAAAATAAGAGAGACTTAGAAAACTTGTAAAACCTACATTGTTGATAGAGTTGGGAGTACTTAGCACTGTGAAAACAGCACTTTCGCAGAAAGAAATCTACTGCTGTAAGACTGGGAAACAGTGAACAGAGAATGTATGAGTTTCTCAAGATTGGTAACAGATAGAAACAAGAGAAAGTACACAGTGATTCATCTACCTAGAAAAGTTACAGAGGTTTACACAGAGAATTCCAAGTATAAGTACAAGAAAATAAGAGAGACTTAGAAAACTGCTAAAAACTACATTGTTGATAGAGTTGGGAGTATTTAGCACTGTGAAAACAGCACTTTCGCAGAAAGAAATCTACTTCTCTAAGACTGAGAAACAGTGAACAGAGAATGTATGAGTTTCTCAAGATTGGTAACAGATAGAAACAAGAGAAAGTACACAGTGATTCATCTACCTAGAAAAGTTACAGAGGTTTACACAGAGAATTCCCAGTATAAGTACAAGAAAATAAGAGAGACTTAGAATACTGGTAAAACCTACATTGTTGATAGAGTTGGGAGTACTTAGCACTGTGAAAACAGCACTTTCGCCGAACGAAATCTACTTCTCTAAGTCCGTGAAACAGTGAACAGAGAATGTATCAGTTTCTCAAGATTGGGAACAGATAGAAGCAAGAGAAAGTACACAGTGATTCATCTACCTAGAAAAGTTACAGAGGTTTACACAGAGAATTCCAAGTATAAGTACAAGAAAATAAGAGAGACTTAGAAAACTGGTAAAACCTACATTGTGGATAGAGTTGGGAGTACTTAGCACTGTGAAAACAGCACTTTCGCAGAAAGAAATCTACTGCTGTAAGACTGGGAAACAGTGAACAGAGAATGTATGAGTTTCTCAAGATTGGTAACAGATAGAAACAAGAGAAAGTACACAGTGATTCATCTACCTAGAAGAGTTACAGAGGTTTACACAGAGAATTCTAAGTATAAGTAGAAGAAAATAAGAGAGACTTCGAAAACTGGTAAAAACTACATTGTTGATAGAGTTGGGAGTACTTAGCACTGTGAAAACAGCACTTTCGCCGAACGAAATCTACTTCTCTAAGTCCGTGAAACAGTGAACAGAGAATGTATCAGTTTCTCAAGATTGGTAACAGATAGAAGCAAGAGAAAGTACACAGTGATTCATCTACCTAGAAAAGTTACAGAGGTTTACACAGAGAATTCCAAGTATAAGTACAAGAAAATAAGAGAGACTTAGAAAACTGGTAAAACCTACATTGTGGATAGAGTTGGGAGTACTTAGCACTGTGAAAAAAGCACTTTCGCAGAAAGAAATCTACTGCTGTCAGACTGGGAAACAGTGAACAGAGAATGTATGAGTTTCTCAAGATTGGTAACAGATAGAAACAAGAGAAAGTACACAGTGATTCATCTACCTAGAAAAGTTACAGAGGTTTACACAGAGAATACCAAGTATAAGTACAAGA
Organism: Heterohyrax brucei; assembly: GCA_028571685.1. Taxonomy (NCBI): domain Eukaryota; kingdom Metazoa; phylum Chordata; class Mammalia; order Hyracoidea; family Procaviidae; genus Heterohyrax; species Heterohyrax brucei. The sequence continues at coordinate 116,000,708 of CM053150.1, read as the reverse complement.
AAATAAGAGAGACTTAGAAAACTGGTAAAACCTACATTGTGGATAGAGTTGGGAGTACTTAGCACTGTGAAAACAGCACTTTCGCAGAAAGAAATCTACTGCTGTAAGACTGGGAAACAGTGAACAGAGAATGTATGAGTTTCTCAAGATTGGTAACAGATAGAAACAAGAGAAAGTACACTGTGATTCATCTACCTAGAAAAGTTACAGAGGTTTACACAGAGAATTCCAAGTATAAGTACAAGAAAATAAGAGAGACTTAGAAAACTGGTAAAAACTACATTGTTGATAGAGTTGGGAGTACTTAGCACTGTGAAAACAGCACTTTCGCAGAAAGAAATCTACTTCTCTAAGACTGAGAAACAGTGAACAGAGAATGTATGAGTTTCTCAAGATTGGTAACAGATAGAAACAAGAGAAAGTACACAGTGATTCATCTACCTAGAAGAGTTACAGAGGTTTACAAAGAGAATTCCAAGTATAAGTACAAGAAAATAAGAGAGACTTAGAAAACTGGTAAAACCTACATTGTTGATAGAGTTGGGAGTACTTAGCACTGTGAAAACAGCACTTTCGCCGAAAGAAATCTACTTCTCTAAGTCCGTGAAATAGTGAACAGAGAATGTATCAGTTTCTCAAGATTGGTAACAGATAGAAACAAGAGAAAGTACACAGTGATTCATCTACCTAGAAAAGTTACAGAGGTTTACACAGAGAATTCCAAGTATAAGTACAAGAAAATAAGAGAGACTTAGAAAACTGGTAAAAACTACATTGTTGATGGAGTTGGGAGTACTTAACACTGTGAAAAGAGCACTTTCGAGGAAAGAAATCTACTTCTCTAAGACTGAGAAACAGTGAACAGAGAATGTATGAGTTTCTCAAGATTGGTAACAGATAGAAACAAGAGAAAGTACACAGTGATTCATCTACCTAGAAGAGTTACAGAGGTTTACACAGAGAATTCCAAGTATAAGTACAAGAAAATAAGAGAGACTTAGAAAACTGGTAAAACCTACATTGTTGATAGAGTTGGGAGTACTTAGCACTGTGAAAACAGCACTTTCGCAGAAAGAAATCTACTGCTGTAAGACTGGGAAACAGTGAACAGAGAATGTATGAGTTTCTCAAGATTGGTAACAGATAGAAACAAGAGAAAGTACACAGTGATTCATCTACCTAGAAAAGTTACAGAGGTTTACACAGAGAATTCCAAGTATAAGTACAAGAAAATAAGAGAGACTTAGAAAACTGGTAAAACCTACATTGTGGATAGAGTTGGGAGTACTTAGCACTGTGAAAACAGCACTTTCGCAGAAAGAAATCTACTGCTGTAAGACTGGGAAACAGTGAACAGAGAATGTATGAGTTTCTCAAGATTGGTAACAGATAAAAACAAGAGAAAGTACACAGTGATTCATCTACCTAGAAGAGTTACAGAGGTTTACACAGAGAATTCCAAGTATAAGTAGAAGAAAATAAGAGAGACTTAGAAAACTGGTAAAAACTACATTGTTGATAGAGTTGGGAGTACTTAGCACTGTGAAAACAGCACTTTCGCCGAACGAAATCTACTTCTCTAAGTCCGTGAAACAGTGAACAGAGAATGTATCAGTTTCTCAAGATTGGTAACAGATAGAAGCAAGAGAAAGTACACAGTGATTCATCTACCTAGAAAAGTTACAGAGGTTTACACAGAGAATTCCAAGTATAAGTACAAGAAAATAAGAGAGACTTAGAAAACTGGTAAAACCTACATTGTGGATAGAGTTGGGAGTACTTAGCACTGTGAAAAAAGCATTTTCGCAGAAAGAAATCTACTGCTGTCAGACTGGGAAACAGTGAACAGAGAATGTATGAGTTTCTCAAGATTGGTAACAGATAGAAACAAGAGAAAGTACACAGTGATTCATCTACCTAGAAAAGTTACAGAGGTTTACACAGAGAATACCAAGTATAAGTACAAGAAAATAAGAGAGACTTAGAAAACTGGTAAAACCTACATTGTGGATAGAGTTGGGAGTACTTAGCACTGTGAAAACAGCACTTTCGCAGAAAGAAATCTACTGCTGTAAGACTGGGAAACAGTGAACAGAGAATGTATGAGTTTCTCAAGATTGGTAACAGATAGAAACAAGAGAAAGTACACAGTGATTCATCTACCTAGAAAAGTTACAGAGGTTTACACAGAGAATTCCAAGTATAAGTACAAGAAAATAAGAGAGACTTAGAAAACTGGTAAAAACTACATTGTTGATAGAGTTGGGAGTACTTAGCACTGTGAAAACAGCACTTTCGCAGAAAGAAATCTACTTCTCTAAGACTGAGAAACAGTGAACAGAGAATGTATGAGTTTCTCAAGATTGGTAACAGATAGAAACAAGAGAAAGTACACAGTGATTCATCTACCTAGAAGAGTTACAGAGGTTTACACAGAGAATTCCAAGTATAAGTACAAGAAAATAAGAGAGACTTAGAAAACTGGTAAAACCTACATTGTTGATAGAGTTGGGAGTACTTAGCACTGTGAAAACAGCACTTTCGCCGAAAGAAATCTACTTCTCTAAGTCCGTGAAACAGTGAACAGAGAATGTATCAGTTTCTCAAGATTGGTAACAGATAGAAACAAGAGAAAGTACACAGTGATTCATCTACCTAGAAAAGTTACAGAGGTTTACACAGAGAATTCCAAGTATAAGTACAAGAAAATAAGAGAGACTTAGAAAACTGGTAAAAACTACATTGTTGATGGAGTTGGGAGTACTTAACACTGTGAAAAGAGCACTTTCGCAGAAAGAAATCTACTGCTGTAAGACTGGGAAACAGTGAACAGAGAATGTATGAGTTTCTGAAGATTGGTAACAGATAGAAACAAGAGAAAGTACACAGTGATTCATCTACCTAGAAAAGTTACAGAGGTTTACACAGAGAATTCCAAGTATAAGTACAAGAAAATAAGAGAGACTTAGAAAACTGCTAAAAACTACATTGTTGATAGAGTTGGGAGTACTTAGCACTGTGAAAACAGCACTTTCGCAGAAAGAAATCTACTTCTCTAAGACTGAGAAACAGTGAACAGAGAATGTATGAGTTTCTCAAGATTGGTAACAGATAGAAACAAGAGAAAGTACACAGTGATTCATCTACCTAGAAAAGTTACAGAGGTTTACACAGAGAATTCCCAGTATAAGTACAAGAAAATAAGAGAGACTTAGAATACTGGTAAAACCTACATTGTTGATGGAGTTGGGAGTACTTAGCACTGTGAAAACAGCACTTTCGCCGAACGAAATCTACTTCTCTAAGTCCGTGAAACAGTGAACAGAGAATGTATCAGTTTCTCAAGATTGGTAACAGATAGAAGCAAGAGAAAGTACACAGTGATTCATCTACCTAGAAAAGTTACAGAGGTTTACACAGAGAATTCCAAGTATAAGTACAAGAAAATAAGAGAGACTTAGAAAACTGGTAAAACCTACATTGTGGATAGAGTTGGGAGTACTTAGCACTGTGAAAAAAGCACTTTCGCAGAAAGAAATCTACTGCTGTCAGACTGGGAAACAGTGAACAGAGAATGTATGAGTTTCTCAAGATTGGTAACAGATAGAAACAAGAGAAAGTACACAGTGATTCATCTACCTAGAAAAGTTACAGAGGTTTACACAGAGAATACCAAGTATAAGTACAAGAAAATAAGAGAGACTTAGAAAACTGCTAAAAACTACATTGTTGATAGAGTTGGGAGTACTTAGCACTGTGAAAACAGCACTTTCGCAGAAAGAAATCTACTTCTCTAAGACTGAGAAACAGTGAACAGAGAATGTATGAGTTTCTCAAGATTGGTAACAGATAGAAACAAGAGAAAGTACACAGTGATTCATCTACCTAGAAGAGTTACAGAGGTTTACACAGAGAATTCCAAGTATAAGTACAAGAAAATAAGAGAGACTTAGAAAACTGGTAAAACCTACATTGTTGATAGAGTTGGGAGTACTTAGCACTGTGAAAACAGCACTTTCGCCGAAAGAAATCTACTTCTCTAAGTCCGTGAAACAGTGAACAGAGAATGTATCAGTTTCTCAAGATTGGTAACAGATAGAAACAAGAGAAAGTACACAGTGATTCATCTACCTAGAAAAGTTACAGAGGTTTACACAGAGAATTCCAAGTATAAGTACAAGAAAATAAGAGAGACTTAGAAAACTGGTAAAAACTACATTGTTGATGGAGTTGGGAGTACTTAACACTGTGAAAAGAGCACTTTCGCAGAAAGAAATCTACTTCTCTAAGACTGAGAAACAGTGAACAGAGAATGTATGAGTTTCTCAAGATTGGTAACAGATAGAAACAAGAGAAAGTACACAGTGATTCATCTACCTAGAAGAGTTACAGAGGTTTACACAGAGAATTCCAAGTATAAGTACAAGAAAATAAGAGAGACTTAGAAATCTGGTAAAACCTACATTGTTGATAGAGTTGGGAGTACTTAGCACTGTGAAAACAGCACTTTCGCAGAAAGAAATCTACTGCTGTAAGACTGGGAAACAGTGAACAGAGAATGTATGAGTTTCTCAAGATTGGTAACAGATAGAAACAAGAGAAAGTACACAGTGATTCATCTACCTAGAGAAGTTACAGAGGTTTACACAGAGAATACCAAGTATAAGTACAAGAAAATAAGAGAGACTTAGAAAACTGGTAAAACCTACATTGTGGATAGAGTTGGGAGTACTTAGCACTGTGAAAACAGCACTTTCGCAGAAAGAAATCTACTGCTGTAAGACTGGGAAACAGTGAACAGAGAATGTATGAGTTTCTCAAGATTGGTAACAGATAGAAACAAGAGAAAGTACACAGTGATTCATCTACCTAGAAGAGTTACAGAGGTTTACACAGAGAATTCCAAGTATAAGTAGAAGAAAATAAGAGAGACTTAGAAAACTGGTAAAAACTACATTGTTGATAGAGTTGGGAGTACTTAGCACTGTGAAAACAGCACTTTCGCCGAACGAAATCTACTTCTCTAAGTCCGTGAAACAGTGAACAGAGAATGTATCAGTTTCTCAAGATTGGTAACAGATAGAAGCAAGAGAAAGTACACAGTGATTCATCTACCTAGAAAAGTTACAGAGGTTTACACAGAGAATTCCAAGTATAAGTACAAGAAAATAAGAGAGACTTAGAAAACTGGTAAAACCTACATTGTGGATAGAGTTGGGAGTACTTAGCACTGTGAAAAAAGCACTTTCGCAGAAAGAAATCTACTGCTGTCAGACTGGGAAACAGTGAACAGAGAATGTATGAGTTTCTCAAGATTGGTAACAGATAGAAACAAGAGAAAGTACACAGTGATTCATCTACCTAGAAAAGTTACAGAGGTTTACACAGAGAATACCAAGTATAAGTACAAGAAAATAAGAGAGACTTAGAAAACTGGTAAAACCTACATTGTGGATAGAGTTGGGAGTACTTAACACTGTGAAAACAGCACTTTCGCAGAAAGAAATCTACTGCTGTAAGACTGGGAAACAGTGAACAGAGAATGTATGAGTTTCTCAAGATTGGTAACAGATAGAAACAAGAGAAAGTACACTGTGATTCATCTACCTAGAAAAGTTACAGAGGTTTACACAGAGAATTCCAAGTATAAGTACAAGAAAATAAGAGAGACTTAGAAAACTGGTAAAAACTACATTGTTGATAGAGTTGGGAGTACTTAGCACTGTGAAAACAGCACTTTGGCAGAAAGAAATCTACTTCTCTAAGACTGAGAAACAGTGAACAGAGAATGTATGAGTTTCTCAAGATTGGTAACAGATAGAAACAAGAGAAAGTACACAGTGATTCATCTACCTAGAAGAGCTACAGAGGTTTACACAGAGAATTCCAAGTATAAGTACAAGAAAATAAGAGAGACTTAGAAAACTGGTAAAACCTACATTGTTGATAGAGTTGGGAGTACTTAGCACTGTGAAAACAGCACTTTCGCCGAAAGAAATCTACTTCTCTAAGTCCGTGAAACAGTGAACAGAGAATGTATCAGTTTCTCAAGATTGGTAACAGATAGAAACAAGAGAAAGTACACAGTGATTCATCTACCTAGAAAAGTTACAGAGGTTTACACAGAGAATTCCAAGTATAAGTACAAGAAAATAAGAGAGACTTAGAAAACTGGTAAAAACTACATTGTTGATGGAGTTGGGAGTACTTAACACTGTGAAAAGAGCACTTTCGCAGAAAGAAATCTACTTCTCTAAGACTGAGAAACAGTGAACAGAGAATGTATGAGTTTCTCAAGATTGGTAACAGATAGAAACAAGAGAAAGTACACAGTGATTCATCTACCTAGAAGAGTTACAGAGGTTTACACAGAGAATTCCAAGTATAAGTACAAGAAAATAAGAGAGACTTAGAAAACTGGTAAAACCTACATTGTTGATAGAGTTGGGAGTACTTAGCACTGTGAAAACAGCACTTTCGCAGAAAGAAATCTACTGCTGTAAGACTGGGAAACAGTGAACAGAGAATGTATGAGTTTCTCAAGATTGGTAACAGATAGAAACAAGAGAAAGTACACAGTGATTCATCTACCTAGAGAAGTTACAGAGGTTTACACAGAGAATACCAAGTATAAGTACAAGAAAATAAGAGAGACTAAGAAAACTGGTAAAACCTACATTGTGGATAGAGTTGGGAGTACTTAGCACTGTGAAAACAGCACTTTCGCAGAAAGAAATCTACTGCTGTAAGACTGGGAAACAGTGAACAGAGAATGTATGAGTTTCTCAAGATTGGTAACAGATAGAAACAAGAGAAAGTACACAGTGATTCATCTACCTAGAAGAGTTACAGAGGTTTACACAGAGAATTCCAAGTATAAGTAGAAGAAAATAAGAGAGACTTAGAAAACTGGTAAAAACTACATTGTTGATAGAGTTGGGAGTACTTAGCACTGTGAAAACAGCACTTTCGCCGAACGAAATCTACTTCTCTAAGTCCGTGAAACAGTGAACAGAGAATGTATCAGTTTCTCAAGATTGGTAACAGATAGAAGCAAGAGAAAGTACACAGTGATTCATCTACCTAGAAAAGTTACAGAGGTTTACACAGAGAATACCAAGTATAAGTACAAGAAAATAAGAGAGACTTAGAAAACTGGTAAAACCTACATTGTGGATAGAGTTGGGAGTACTTAGCACTGGGAAAACAGCACTTTCGCAGAAAGAAATCTACTGCTGTAAGACTGGGAAACAGTGAACAGAGAATGTATGAGTTTCTCAAGATTGGTAACAGATAGAAACAAGAGAAAGTACACAGTGATTCATCTACCTAGAAAAGTTACAGAGGTTTACACAGAGAATTCCAAGTATAAGTACAAGAAAATAAGAGAGACTTAGAAAACTGGTAAAAACTACATTGTTGATAGAGTTGGGAGTACTTAGCACTGTGAAAACAGCACTTTCGCCGAACGAAATCCACTTCTCTAAGTCCGTGAAACAGTGAACAGAGAATGTATCAGTTTCTCCAGATTGGTAACAGATAGAAGCAAGAGAAAGTACACAGTGATTCATCTACCTAGAAAAGTTACAGAGGTTTACAGAGAGAATTCCAAGTATAAGTACAAGAAAATAAGAGAGACTTAGAAAACTGGTATAACCTACATTGTGAATAGAGTTGGGAGTACTTAGCACTGTGAAAACAGCACTTTCGCAGAAAGAAATCTACTGCTGTAAGACTGGGAAACAGTGAACAGAGAATGTATGTGTTTCTCAAGATTGGTAACAGATAGAAACAAGAGAAAGTACACAGTGATTCATCTACCTAGAAAAGTTACAGAGGTTTACACAGAGAATACCAAGTATAAGTACAAGAAAATAAGAGAGACTTAGAAAACTGGTAAAACCTACATTGTGGATAGAGTTGGGAGTACTTAGCACTGTGAAAACAGCACTTTCGCAGAAAGAAATCTACTGCTGTAAGACTGGGAAACAGTGAACAGAGAATGTGTGAGTTTCTCAAGATTGGTAACAGATAGAAACAAGAGAAAGTACACAGTGATTCATCTACCTAGAAAAGTTACAGAGGTTTACACAGAGAATTCCAAGTATAAGTACAAGAAAATAAGAGAGACTTAGAAAAATGGTAAAAACTACATTGTTGATAGAGTTGGGAGTACTTAGCACTGTGAAAACAGCACTTTCGCAGAAAGAAATCTACTTCTCTAAGACTGAGAAACAGTGAACAGAGAATGTATGAGTTTCTCAAGATTGGTAACAGATAGAAACAAGAGAAAGTACACAGTGATTCATCTACCTAGAAGAGTTACAGAGGTTTACACAGAGAATTCCAAGTATAAGTACAAGAAAATAAGAGAGACTTAGAAAACTGGTAAAAACTACATTGTTGATAGAGTTGGGAGTACTTAGCACTGTGAAAACAGCACTTTCGCCGAAAGAAATCTACTTCTCTAAGTCCGTGAAACAGTGAACAGAGAATGTATCAGTTTCTCAAGATTGGTAACAGATAGGAACAAGAGAAAGTACACAGTGATTCATCTACCTAGAAAAGTTACAGAGGTTTACACAGAGAATTCCAAGTATAAGTACAAGAAAATAAGAGAGACTTAGAAAACTGGTAAAACCTACATTGTTGATAGAGTTGGGAGTACTTAGCACTGTGAAAACAGCACTTTCGCAGAAAGAAATCTACTTCTCTAAGACTGAGAAACAGTGAACAGAGAATGTATGAATTTCTCAAGATTGGTAACAGATAGAAACAAGAGAAAGTACACAGTGATTCATCTACCTAGAAGAGTTACAGAGGTTTACACAGAGAATTCCAAGTATAAGTACAAGAAAATAAGAGAGACTTAGAAAACTGGTAAAACCTACATTGTTGATAGAGTTGGGAGTACTTAGCACTGTGAAAACAGCACTTTCGCCGAAAGAAATCTACTGCTGTAAGACTGGGAAACAGTGAACAGAGAATGTATGAGTTTCTCAAGATTGGTAACAGATAGAAACAAGAGAAAGTACACAGTGATTCATCTACCTAGAAAAGTTACAGAGGTTTACACAGAGAATTCCAAGTATAAGTACAAGAAAATGAGAGAGACTTAGAAAACTGGTAAAGACTACATTGTTGATAGAGTTGGGAGTACTTAGCACTGTGAAAACAGCACTTTCGCAGAAAGAAATCTACTTCTCTAAGACCGAGAAACAGTGAACAGAGAATGTATGAGTTTCTCAAGATTGGTAACAGATAGAAACAAGAGAAAGTACACAGTGATTCATCTACCTAGAAGAGTTACAGAGGTTTACACAGAGAATTCCAAGTATAAGTACAAGAAAATAAGAGAGACTTAGAAAACTGGTAAAACCTACATTGTTGATAGAGTTGGGAGTACTTAGCACTGTGAAAACAGCACTTTCGCCGAAAGAAATCTACTTCTCTAAGTCCGTGAAACAGTGAACAGAGAATGTATCAGTTTTTCAAGATTGGTAACAGATAGAAACAAGAGAAAGTACACAGTGATTCATCTACCTAGAAAAGTTACAGAGGTTTACACAGAGAATACCAAGTATAAGTACAAAAAAATAAGAGAGACTTAGAAAACTGGTAAAACCTACAGTGTGGATAGAGTTGGGAGTACTTAGCACTGTGAAAACAGCACTTTCGCAGAAAGAAATCTACTGCTGTAAGACTGGGAAACAGTGAACAGAGAATGTATGAGTTTCTCAAGATTGGTAACAGATAGAAACAAGAGAAAGTACACAGTGATTCATCAACCTAGAAAAGTTACAGAGGTTTACACAGAGAATTCCCAGTATAACTACAAGAAAATAAGAGAGACTTAGAAAACTGGTAAAAACTACATTGTTGATAGAGTTGGGAGTACTTAGCACTGTGAAAACAGCACTTTCGCAGAAAGAAATCTACTTCTCTAAGACTGAGAAACAGTGAACAGAGAATGTATGAGTTTCTCAAGATTGGTAACAGATAGAAACAAGAGAAAGTACACAGTGATTCATCTACCTAGAAAAGTTACAGAGGTTTACACAGAGAATACCAAGTATAAGTACAAGAAAATAAGAGAGACTTAGAAAACTGGTAAAACCTACATTGTGGATAGAGTTGGGAGTACTTAGCACTGTGAAAACAGCACTTTCGCAGAAAGAAATCTACTGCTGTAAGACTGGGAAACAGGGAACAGAGAATGTATGAGTTTCTCAAGATTGGTAACAGATAGAAACAAGAGAAAGTACACAGTGATTCATCTACCTAGAAAAGTTACAGAGGTTTACACAGAGAATTCCAAGTATAAGTACAAGAAAATAAGAGAGACTTAGAAAACTGGTAAAGACTACATTGTTGATAGAGTTGGGAGTACTTAGCACTGTGAAAACAGCACTTTCGCAGAAAGAAATCTACTTCTCTAAGACTGAGAAACAGTGAACAGAGAATGTATGAGTTTCTCAAGATTGGTAACAGATAGAAACAAGAGAAAGTACACAGTGATTCATCTACCTAGAAGAGTTACAGAGGTTTACACAGAGAATTCCAAGTATAAGTACAAGAAAATAAGAGAGACTTAGAAAACTGGTAAAACCTACATTGTTGATAGAGTTGGGAGTACTTAGCACTGTGAAAACAGCACTTTCGCCGAAAGAAATCTACTTCTCTAAGTCCGTGAAACAGTGAACAGAGAATGTATCAGTTTTTCAAGATTGGTAACAGATAGAAACAAGAGAAAGTACACAGTGATTCATCTACCTCGAAAAGTTACAGAGGTTTACACAGAGAATACCAAGTATAAGTACAAAAAAATAAGAGAGACTTAGAAAACTGGTAAAACCTACAGTGTGGATAGAGTTGGGAGTACTTAGCACTGTGAAAACAGCACTTTCGCAGAAAGAAATCTACTTCTCTAAGACTGGGAAACAGTGAACAGAGAATGTATGAGTTTCTCAAGATTGGTAACAGATAGAAACAAGAGAAAGTACACAGTGATTCATCTACCTAGAAAAGTTACAGAGGTTTACACAGAGAATTCCCAGTATAACTACACGAAAATAAGAGAGACTTAGAAAACTGGTAAAAACTACATTGTTGATAGAGTTGGGAGTACTTAGCACTGTGAAAACAGCACTTTCGCAGAAAGAAATCTACTTCTCTAAGACTGGGAAACAGTGAACAGAGAATGTATGAGTTTCTCAAGATTGGTAACAGATAGAAACAAGAGAAAGTACACAGTGATTCATCTACCTAGAAAAGTTACAGAGGTTTACACAGAGAATACCAAGTATAAGTACAAGAAAATAAGAGAGACTTAGAAAACTGGTAAAACCTACATTGTGGATAGAGTTGGAAGTACTTAGCACTGTGAAAACAGCACTTTCGCAGAAAGAAATCTACTGCTGTAAGACTGGGAAACAGTGAACAGAGAATGTATGAGTTTCTCAAGATTGGTAACAGATAGAAACAAGAGAAAGTACACAGTGATTCATCTACCTAGAAAAGTTACAGAGGTTTACACAGAGAATTCCCAGTATAAGTACATGAAAATAAGAGAGACTTAGAAAACTGGTAAAAACTACATTGTTGATAGAGTTGGGAGTACTTAGCACTGTGAAAACAGCACTTTCGCAGAAAGAAATCTACTTCTCTAAGACTGAGAAACAGTGAACAGAGAATGTATGAGTTTCTCAAGATTGGTAACAGATAGAAACAAGAGAAAGTACACAGTGATTCATCTACCTAGAAGAGTTACAGAGGTTTACACAGAGAATTCCAAGTATAAGTACAAGAAAATAAGAGAGACTTAGAATACTGGTAAAACCTACATTGTTGATAGAGTTGGGAGTACTTAGCACTGTGAAAACAGCACTTTCGCCGAACGAAATCTACTTCTCTAAGTCCGTGAAACAGTGAACAGAGAATGTATCAGTTTCTCAAGATTGGTAACAGATAGAAGCAAGAGAAAGTACACAGTGATTCATCTACCTAGAAAAGTTACAGAGGTTTACACAGAGAATACCAAGTATAAGTACAAGAAAATAAGAGAGACTTAGAAAACTGGTAAAACCTACATTGTGGATAGAGTTGGGAGTACTTAGCACTGTGAAAACAGCACTTTCGCAGAAAGAAATCTACTGCTGTAAGCCTGGGAAACAGTGAACAGAGAATGTATGAGTTTCTCAAGATTGGTAACAGATAGAAACAAGAGAAAGTACACAGTGATTCATCTACCTAGAAAAGTTACAGAGGTTTACACAGAGAATTCCAAGTATAAGTACAAGAAAATAAGAGAGACTTAGAAAACTGCTAAAAACTACATTGTTGATAGAGTTGGGAGTACTTAGCACTGTGAAAACAGCACATTCGCAGAAAGAAATCTACTTCTCTAAGACTGAGAAACAGTGAACAGAGAATGTATGAGTTTCTCAAGATTGGTAACAGATAGAAACAAGAGAAAGTACACAGTGATTCATCTACCTAGAAAAGTTACAGAGGTTTACACAGAGAATACGAAGTATAAGTACAAGAAAATAAGAGAGACTTAGAAAACTGGTAAAACCTACATTGTGGATAGAGTTGGGAGTACTTAGCACTGTGAAAACAGCACTTTCGCAGAAAGAAATCTACTGCTGTAAGACTGGGAAACAGTGAACAGAGAATGTATGAGTTTCTCAAGATTGGTAACAGATAGAAACAAGAGAAAGTACACAGTGATTCATCTACCTAGAAAAGTTACAGAGGTTTACACAGAGAATACCAAGTATAAGTACAAGAAAATAAGAGAGACTTAGAATACTGGTAAAACCTACATTGTGGATAGAGTTGGGAGTACTTAGCACTGTGAAAACAGCACTTTCGCAGAAAGAAATCTACTGCTGTAAGACTGGGAAACAGTGAACAGAGAATGTATGAGTTTCTCAAGATTGGTAACAGATACAAACAAGAGAAAGTACACAGTGATTCATCTACCTAGAAAAGTTACAGAGGTTTACACAGAGAATTCCAAGTATAAGTACAAGAAAATAAGAGAGACTTAGAAAACTGGTAAAAACTACATTGTTGATAGAGTTGGGAGTACTTAGCACTGTGAAAACAGCACTTTCGCAGAAAGAAATCTACTTCTCTAAGACTGAGAAACAGTGAACAGAGAATGTATGAGTTTCTCAAGATTGGTAACAGATAGAAACAAGAGAAAGTACACAGTGATTCATCTACCTAGAAAAGTTACAGAGGTTTACACAGAGAATTCCAAGTATAAGTAAAAGAACATAAGAGAAACTTAGAATACTGGTAAAACCTACATTTTTGATAGAGTTGGGAGTACTTAGCACTGTGAAAACAGCACTTTCGCCGAACGAAATCTACTTCTCTAAGTCCGTGAAACAGTGAACAGAGAATGTATCAGTTTCTCAAGATTGGTAACAGATAGAAGCAAGAGAAAGTACACAGTGATTCATCTACCTAGAAAAGTTACAGAGGTTTACACAGAGAATTCCAAGTTTAAGTACAAGAAAATAAGAGTGACTTAGAAAACTGGTAAAACCTACATTGTGGATAGAGTTGGGAGTACTTAGCGCTGTGAAAACAGCACTTTCGCCGAAAGAAATCTACTTCTCTAAGTCCGTGAAACAGTGAACAGAGAATGTATCAGTTTTTCAAGATTGGTAACAGATAGAAACAAGAGAAAGTACACAGTGATTCATCTACCTAGAAAAGTTACAGAGGTTTACACAGAGAATACCAAGTATAAGTACAAAAAAATAAGAGAGACTTAGAAAACTGGTAAAACCTACAGTGTGGATAGAGTTGGGAGTACTTAGCACTGTGAAAACAGTACTTTCGCAGAAAGAAATCTACTGCTGTAAGACTGGGAAACAGTGAACAGAGAATGTATGAGTTTCTCAAGATTGGTAACAGATAGAAACAAGAGAAAGTACACAGTGATTCATCAACCTAGAAAAGTTACAGAGGTTTACACAGAGAATTCCCAGTATAACTACAAGAAAATAAGAGAGACTTAGAAAACTGGTAAAAACTACATTGTTGATAGAGTTGGGAGTACTTAGCACTGTGAAAACAGCACTTTCGCAGAAAGAAATCTACTTCTCTAAGACTGAGAAACGGTGAACAGAGAATGTATGAGTTTCTCAAGATTGGTAACAGATAGAAACAAGAGAAAGTACACAGTGATTCATCTACCTAGAAAAGTTACAGAGGTTTACACAGAGAATACCAAGTATAAGTACAAGAAAATAAGAGAGACTTAGAAAACTGGTAAAACCTACATTGTGGATAGAGTTGGGAGTACTTAGCACTGTGAAAACAGCACTTTCGCAGAAAGAAATCTACTGCTGTAAGACTGGGAAACAGTGAACAGAGAATGTATGAGTTTCTCAAGATTGGTAACAGATAGAAACAAGAGAAAGTACACAGTGATTCATCTACCTAGAAGAGTTACAGAGGTTTACACAGAGAATTCCAAGTATAAGTACAAGAAAATAAGAGAGACTTAGAAAACTGGTAAAACCTACATTGTTGATAGAGTTGGGAGTACTTAGCACTGTGAAAACAGCACTTTCGCCGAAAGAAATCTACTTCTCTAAGTCCGTGAAACAGTGAACAGAGAATGTATCAGTTTTTCAAGATTGGTAACAGATAGAAACAAGAGAAAGTACACAGTGATTCATCTACCTAGAAAAGTTACAGAGGTTTACACAGAGAATACCAAGTATAAGTACAAAAAAATAAGAGAGACTTAGAAAACTGGTAAAACCTACAGTGTGGATAGAGTTGGGAGTACTTAGCACTGTGAAAACAGCACTTTCGCAGAAAGAAATCTACTGCTGTAAGACTGGGAAACAGTGAACAGAGAATGTATGAGTTTTTCAAGATTGGTAACAGATAGAAACAAGAGAAAGTACACAGTGATTCATCTACCTAGAAAAGTTACAGAGGTTTACACAGAGAATTCCCAGTATAACTACAAGAAAATAAGAGAGACTTAGAAAACTGGTAAAAACTACATTGTTGATAGAGTTGGGAGTACTTAGCACTGTGAAAACAGCACTTTCGCAGAAAGAAATCTACTTCTCTAAGACTGAGAAACAGTGAACAGAGAATGTATGAGTTTCTCAAGATTGGTAACAGATAGAAACAAGAGAAAGTACACAGTGATTCATCTACCTAGAAAAGTTACAGAGGTTTACACAGAGAATACCAAGTATAAGTACAAGAAAATAAGAGAGACTTAGAAAACTGGTAAAACCTACATTGTGGATAGAGTTGGAAGTACTTAGCACTGTGAAAACAGCACTTTCGCAGAAAGAAATCTACTGCTGTAAGACTGGGAAACAGTGAACAGAGAATGTATGAGTTTCTCAAGATTGGTAACAGATAGAAACAAGAGAAAGTACACAGTGATTCATCTACCTAGAAAAGTTACAGAGGTTTACACAGAGAATTCCCAGTATAAGTACAAGAAAATAAGAGAGACTTAGAAAACTGGTAAAAACTACATTGTTGATAGAGTTGGGAGTACTTAGCACTGTGAAAACAGCACTTTCGCAGAAAGAAATCTACTTCTCTAAGACTGGGAAACAGTGAACAGAGAATGTATGAGTTTCTCAAGATTGGTAACAGATAGAAACAAGAGAAAGTACACAGTGATTCATCTACCTAGAAAAGTTACAGAGGTTTACACAGAGAATTCCAAGTATAAGTACAAGAAAATAAGAGAGACTTAGAATACTGGTAAAACCTACATTGTTGATAGAGTTGGGAGTACTTAGCACTGTGAAAACAGCACTTTCGCCGAACGAAATCTAATTCTCTAAGTCCGTGAAACAGTGAACAGAGAATGTATCAGTTTCTCAAGATTGGTAACAGATAGAAGCAAGAGAAAGTACACAGTGATTCATCTACCTAGAAAAGTTACAGAGGTTTACACAGAGAATACCAAGTATAAGTACAAGAAAATAAGAGAGACTTAGAAAACTGGTAAAACCTACATTGTGGATAGAGTTGGGAGTACTTAGCACTGTGAAAACAGCACTTTCGCGGAAAGAAATCTACTGCTGTAAGACTGGGAAACAGTGAACAGAGAATGTATGAGTTTCTCAAGATTGGTAACAGATAGAAACAAGAGAAAGTACACAGTGATTCATCTACCTAGAAAAGTTACAGAGGTTTACACAGAGAATTCCAAGTATAAGTACAAGAAAATAAGAGAGACTTAGAAAACTGGTAAAAACTACATTGTTGATAGAGTTGGGAGTACTTAGCACTGTGAAAACAGCACTTTCGCAGAAAGAAATCTACTTCTCTAAGACTGAGAAACAGTGAACAGAGAATGTATGAGTTTCTCAAGATTGGTAACAGATAGAAACAAGAGAAAATACACAGTGATTCATCTACCTAGAAGAGTTACAGAGGTTTACACAGAGAATTCCAAGTATAAGTACAAGAAAACAAGAGAGACTTAGAAAACTGGTAAAACCTACATTGTTGATAGAGTTGGGAGTACTTAGCACTGTGAAAACAGCACTTTCGCAGAAAGAAATCTACTTCTCTAAGTCCGTGAAACAGTGAACAGAGAATGTATCAGTTTCTCAAGATTGGTAACAGATAGAAACAAGAGAAAGTACACAGTGATTCATCTACCTAGAAAAGTTACAGACGTTTACACAGAGAATTCCAAGTATAAGTACAAGAAAATAAGAGAGACTTAGAAAACTGGTAAAAACTACATTGTTGATAGAGTTGGGAGTACTTAGCACTGTGAAAACAGCACTTTCGCAGAAATAAATCTACTTCTCTAAGACTGAGAAACAGTGAACAGAGAATGTATGAGTTTCTCAAGATTGGTAACAGATAGAAACAAGAGAAAGTACACAGTGATTCATCTACCTAGAAAAGTTACAGAGGTTTACACAGAGAATTCCAAGTATAAGTACAAGAAAATAAGAGAGACTTAGAATACTGGTAAAACCTACATTGTTGATAGAGTTGGGAGTACTTAGCACTGTGAAAACAGCACTTTCGCCGAACGAAATCTACTTCTCTAAGTCCGTGAAACAGTGAACAGAGAATGTATCAGTTTCTCAAGATTGGTAACAGATAGAAGCAAGAGAAAGTACACAGTGATTCATCTACCTAGAAAAGTTACAGAGGTTTACACAGAGAATTCCAAGTATAAGTACAAGAAAATAAGAGAGACTTAGAAAACTGGTAAAACCTACATTGTGGATAGAGTTGGGAGTACTTAGCACTGTGAAAAAAGCACTTTCGCAGAAAGAAATCTACTGCTGTAAGACTGGGAAACAGTGAACAGAGAATGTATGAGTTTCTCAAGATTGGTAACAGATAGAAACAAGAGAAAGTACACAGTGATTCATCTACCTAGAAAAGTTACAGAGGTTTACACAGAGAATACCAAGTATAAGTACAAGAAAATAAGAGAGACTTAGAAAACTGGTAAAACCTACATTGTGGATAGAGTTGGGAGTACTTAGCACTGTGAAAACAGCACTTTCGCAGAAAGAAATCTACTGCTGTAAGACTGGGAAACAGTGAACAGAGAATGTATGAGTTTCTCAAGATTGGTAACAGATAGAAACAAGAGAAAGTACACTGTGATTCATCTACCTAGAAAAGTTACAGAGGTTTACACAGAGAATTCCAAGTATAAGTACAAGAAAATAAGAGAGACTTAGAAAACTGGTAAAAACTACATTGTTGATAGAGTTGGGAGTACTTAGCACTGTGAAAACAGCACTTTCGCAGAAAGAAATCTACTTCTCTAAGACTGAGAAACAGTGAACCCAGAATGTATGAGTTTCTCAAGATTGGTAACAGATAGAAACAAGAGAAAGTACACAGTGATTCATCTACCTAGAAGAGTTATAGAGGTTTACACAGAGAATTCCAAGTATAAGTACAAGAAAATAAGAGAGACTTAGAAAACTGGTAAAACCTACATTGTTGATAGAGTTTGGAGTACTTAGCACTGTGAAAACAGCACTTTCGCCGAAAGAAATCTACTTCTCTAAGTCCGTGAAACAGTGAACAGAGAATGTATCAGTTTCTCAAGATTGGTAACAGATAGAAACAAGAGAAAGTACACAGTGATTCATCTACCTAGAAAAGTTACAGAGGTTTACACAGAGAATTCCAAGTATAAGTACAAGAAAATAAGAGAGACTTAGAAAACTGGTAAAAATTACATTGTTGATGGAGTTGGGAGTACTTAGCACTGTGAAAACAGCACTTTCGCAGAAAGAAATCTACTTCTCTAAGACTGAGAAACAGTGAACAGAGAATGTATGAGTTTCTCAAGATTGGTAACAGATAGAAACAAGAGAAAGTACACAGTGATTCATCTACCTAGAAGAGTTACAGAGGTTTACACAGAGAATTCCAAGTATAAGTACAAGAAAATAAGAGAGACTTAGAAAACTGGTAAAAACTACATTGTTGATAGAGTTGGGAGTACTTAGCACTGTGAAAACAGCACTTTCGCAGAAAGAAATCTACTGCTGTAAGACTGGGAAACAGTGAACAGAGAATGTATGAGTTTCTCAAGATTGGTACCAGATAGAAACAAGAGAAAGTACACAGTGATTCATCTACCTAGAGAAGTTACAGAGGTTTACACAGAGAATACCAAGTATAAGTACAAGAAAATAAGAGAGACTTAGAAAACTGGTAAAACCTACATTGTGGATAGAGTTGGGAGTACTTAGCACTGTGAAAACAGCACTTTCGCAGAAAGAAATCTACTGCTGTAAGACTGGGAAACAGTGAACAGAGAATGTATGAGTTTCTCAAGATTGGTAACAGATAGAAACAAGAGAAAGTACACAGTGATTCATCTACCTAGAAAAGTTACAGAGGTTTACACAGAGAATACCAAGTATAAGTACAAGAAAATAAGAGAGACTTAGAAAACTGGTAAAACCTACATTGTTGATAGAGTTGGGAGTACTTAGCACTGTGAAAACAGCACTTTCGCAGAAAGAAATCTACTGCTGTAAGACTGGGAAACAGTGAAAAGAGAATGTATGAGTTTCTCAAGATTGGTAACAGATAGAAACAAGAGAAAGTACACAGTGATTCATCTACCTAGAAAAGTTACAGAGGTTTACACAGAGAATTCCAAGTATAAGTACAAGAAAATAAGAGAGACTTAGAAAACTGCTAAAAACTACATTGTTGATAGAGTTGGGAGTACTTAGCACTGTGAAAACAGCACTTTCGCAGAAAGAAATCTACTTCTCTAAGACTGAGAAACAGTGAACAGAGAATGTATGAGTTTCTCAAGATTGGTAACAGATAGAAACAAGAGAAAGTACACAGTGATTCATCTACCTAGAAAAGTTACAGAGGTTTACACAGAGAATTCCAAGTATAAGTACAAGAAAATAAGAGAGACTTAGAAAACTGGTAAAACATACATTGTTGATAGAGTTGGGAGTACTTAGCACTGTGAAAACAGCAGTTTCGCCGAACGAAATCTACTTCTCTAAGTCCGTGAAACCGTGAACAGAGAATGTATCAGTTTCTCAAGATTGGTAACAGATAGAAGCAAGAGAAAGTACACAGTGATTCATCTACCTAGAAAAGTTACAGAGGTTTACACAGAGAATTCCAAGTATAAGTACAAGAAAATAAGAGAGACTTAGAAAACTGGTAAAACCTACATTGTGGATAGAGTTGGGAGTACTTAGCACTGTGAAAAAAGCACTTTCGCAGAAAGAAATCTACTGCTGTAAGACTGGGAAACAGTGAACAGAGAATGTATGAGTTTCTCAAGATTGGTAACAGATAGAAACAAGAGAAAGTACACAGTGAATCATCTACCTAGAAAAGTTACAGAGGTTTACACAGAGAATACCAAGTATAAGTACAAGAAAATAAGAGAGACTTAGGAAACTGGTAAAACCTACATTGTGGATAGAGTTGGGAGTACTTAGCACTGTGAAAACAGCACTTTTGCAGAAAGAAATCTACTGCTGTAAGACTGGGAAACAGTAAACAGAGAATGTATGAGTTTCTCAAGATTGGTAACAGATAGAAACAAGAGAAAGTACACTGTGATTCATCTACCTAGAAAAGTTACAGAGGTTTACACAGAGAATTCCAAGTATAAGTACAAGAAAATAAGAGAGACTTAGAAAACTGGTAAAAACTACATTGTTGATAGAGTTGGGAGTACTTAGCACTGTGAAAACAGCACTTTCGCAAAAAGAAATCTACTTCTCTAAGACTGAGAAACAGTGAACAGAGAATGTATGAGTTTCTCAAGATTGGTAACAGATAGAAACAAGAGAAAGTACACAGTGATTCATCTACCTAGAAGAGTTACAGAGGTTTACACAGAGAATTCCAAGTATAAGTACAAGAAAATAAGAGAGACTTAGAAAACTGGTAAAACCTACATTGTTGATAGAGTTGGGAGTACTTAGCACTGTGAAAACAGCACTTTCGCCGAAAGAAATCTACTTCTCTAAGTCCGTGAAACAGTGAACAGAGAATGTATCAGTTTCTCAAGATTGGTAACAGATAGAAACAAGAGAAAGTACACAGTGATTCATCTACCTAGAAAAGTTACAGAGGTTTACACAGAGAATTCCAAGTATAAGTACAAGAAAATAAGAGAGACTTAGAAAACTGGTAAAAACTACATTGTTGATGGAGTTGGGAGTACTTAACACTGTGAAAACAGCACTTTCGCAGAAAGAAATCTACTTCTCTAAGACTGAGAAACAGTGAACAGAGAATGTATGAGTTTCTCAAGATTGGTAACAGATAGAAACAAGAGAAAGTACACAGTGATTCATCTACCTAGAAGAGTTACAGAGGTTTACACAGAGAATTCCAAGTATAAGTACAAGAAAATAAGAGAGACTTAGAAAACTGGTAAAACCTACATTGTTGATAGAGTTGGGAGTACTTAGCACTGTGAAAACAGCACTTTCGCAGAAAGAAATCTACTGCTGTAAGACTGGGAAACAGTGAACAGAGAATGTATGAGTTTCTCAAGATTGGTAACAGATAGAAACAAGAGAAAGTACACAGTGATTCATCTACCTAGAGAAGTTACAGAGGTTTACACAGAGAATACCAAGTATAAGTACAAGAAAATAAGAGAGACTTAGAAAACTGGTAAAACCTACATTGTGGATAGAGTTGGGAGTACTTAGCACTGTGAAAACAGCACTTTCGCAGAAAGAAATCTACTGCTGTAAGACTGGGAAACAGTGAACAGAGAATGTATGAGTTTCTCAAGATTGGTAACAGATAGAAACAAGAGAAAGTACACAGTGATTCATCTACCTAGAAAAGTTACAGAGGTTTACACAGAGAATACCAAGTATAAGTACAAGAAAATAAGAGAGACTTAGAAAACTTGTAAAACCTACATTGTTGATAGAGTTGGGAGTACTTAGCACTGTGAAAACAGCACTTTCGCAGAAAGAAATCTACTGCTGTAAGACTGGGAAACAGTGAACAGAGAATGTATGAGTTTCTCAAGATTGGTAACAGATAGAAACAAGAGAAAGTACACAGTGATTCATCTACCTAGAAAAGTTACAGAGGTTTACACAGAGAATTCCAAGTATAAGTACAAGAAAATAAGAGAGACTTAGAAAACTGCTAAAAACTACATTGTTGATAGAGTTGGGAGTACTTAGCAC
The DNA here is from genome assembly GCA_028571685.1 of Heterohyrax brucei. Taxonomy (NCBI): domain Eukaryota; kingdom Metazoa; phylum Chordata; class Mammalia; order Hyracoidea; family Procaviidae; genus Heterohyrax; species Heterohyrax brucei. The sequence goes on along the minus strand of CM053150.1, from coordinate 115,978,995 downwards.
TGTGAAAACAGCACTTTCGCAGAAAGAAATCTACTTCTCTAAGACTGAGAAACAGTGAACAGAGAATGTATGAGTTTCTGAAGATTGGTAACAGATAGAAACAAGAGAAAGTACACAGTGATTCATCTACCTAGAAAAGTTACAGAGGTTTACACAGAGAATTCCCAGTATAAGTACAAGAAAATAAGAGAGACTTAGAATACTGGTAAAACCTACATTGTTGATAGAGTTGGGAGTACTTAGCACTGTGAAAACAGCACTTTCGCCGAACGAAATCTACTTCTCTAAGTCCGTGAAACAGTGAACAGAGAATGTATCAGTTTCTCAAGATTGGTAACAGATAGAAGCAAGAGAAAGTACACAGTGATTCATCTACCTAGAAAAGTTACAGAGGTTTACACAGAGAATTCCAAGTATAAGTACAAGAAAATAAGAGAGACTTAGAAAACTGGTAAAACCTACATTGTGGATAGAGTTGGGAGTACTTAGCACTGTGAAAACAGCACTTTCGCAGAAAGAAATCTACTGCTGTAAGACTGGGAAACAGTGAACAGAGAATGTATGAGTTTCTCAAGATTGGTAACAGATAGAAACAAGAGAAAGTACACAGTGATTCATCTACCTAGAAGAGTTACAGAGGTTTACACAGAGAATTCTAAGTATAAGTAGAAGAAAATAAGAGAGACTTCGAAAACTGGTAAAAACTACATTGTTGATAGAGTTGGGAGTACTTAGCACTGTGAAAACAGCACTTTCGCCGAACGAAATCTACTTCTCTAAGTCCGTGAAACAGTGAACAGAGAATGTATCAGTTTCTCAAGATTGGTAACAGATAGAAGCAAGAGAAAGTACACAGTGATTCATCTACCTAGAAAAGTTACAGAGGTTTACACAGAGAATTCCAAGTATAAGTACAAGAAAATAAGAGAGACTTAGAAAACTGGTAAAACCTACATTGTGGATAGAGTTGGGAGTACTTAGCACTGTGAAAAAAGCACTTTCGCAGAAAGAAATCTACTGCTGTCAGACTGGGAAACAGTGAACAGAGAATGTATGAGTTTCTCAAGATTGGTAACAGATAGAAACAAGAGAAAGTACACAGTGATTCATCTACCTAGAAAAGTTACAGAGGTTTACACAGAGAATACCAAGTATAAGTACAAGAAAATAAGAGAGACTTAGAAAACTGGTAAAACCTACATTGTGGATAGAGTTGGGAGTACTTAGCACTGTGAAAACAGCACTTTCGCAGAAAGAAATCTACTGCTGTAAGACTGGGAAACAGTGAACAGAGAATGTATGAGTTTCTCAAGATTGGTAACAGATAGAAACAAGAGAAAGTACACTGTGATTCATCTACCTAGAAAAGTTACAGAGGTTTACACAGAGAATTCCAAGTATAACTACAAGAAAATAAGAGAGACTTAGAAAACTGGTAAAAACTACATTGTTGATAGAGTTGGGAGTACTTAGCACTGTGAAAACAGCACTTTCGCAGAAAGAAATCTACTTCTCTAAGACTGAGAAACAGTGAACAGAGAATGTATGAGTTTCTCAAGATTGGTAACAGATAGAAACAAGAGAAAGTACACAGTGATTCATCTACCTAGAAGAGTTACAGAGGTTTACACAGAGAATTCCAAGTATAAGTACAAGAAAATAAGAGAGACTTAGAAAACTGGTAAAACCTACATTGTTGATAGAGTTGGGAGTACTTAGCACTGTGAAAACAGCACTTTCGCCGAAAGAAATCTACTTCTCTAAGTCCGTGAAACAGTGAACAGAGAATGTATCAGTTTCTCAAGATTGGTAACAGATAGAAACAAGAGAAAGTACACAGTGATTCATCTACCTAGAAAAGTTACAGAGGTTTACACAGAGAATTCCAAGTATAAGTACAAGAAAATAAGAGAGACTTAGAAAACTGGTAAAAACTACATTGTTGATGGAGTTGGGAGTACTTAACACTGTGAAAAGAGCACTTTCGCAGAAAGAAATCTACTTCTCTAAGACTGAGAAACAGTGAACAGAGAATGTATGAGTTTCTCAAGATTGGTAACAGATAGAAACAAGAGAAAGTACACAGTGATTCATCTACCTAGAGAAGTTACAGAGGTTTACACAGAGAATTCCAAGTATAAGTACAAGAAAATAAGAGAGACTTAGAAAACTGGTAAAACCTACATTGTTGATAGAGTTGGGAGTACTTAGCACTGTGAAAACAGCACTTTCGTAGAAAGAAATCTACTGCTGTAAGACTGGGAAACAGTGAACAGAGAATGTATGAGTTTCTCAAGATTGGTAACAGATAGAAACAAGAGAAAGTACACAGTGATTCATCTACCTAGAGAAGTTACAGAGGTTTACACAGAGAATACCAAGTATAAGTACAAGAAAATAAGAGAGACTTAGAAAACTGGTAAAACCTACATTGTGGATAGAGTTGGGAGTACTTAGCACTGTGAAAACAGCACTTTCGCAGAAAGAAATCTACTGCTGTAAGACTGGGAAACAGTGAACAGAGAATGTATGAGTTTCTCAAGATTGGTAACAGATAGAAACAAGAGAAAGTACACAGTGATTCATCTACCTAGAAGAGTTACAGACGTTTACACAGAGAATTCCAAGTATAAGTAGAAGAAAATAAGAGAGACTTAGAAAACTGGTAAAAACTACATTGTTGATAGAGTTGGGAGTACTTAGCACTGTGAAAACAGCACTTTCGCCGAACGAAATCTACTTCTCTAAGTCCGTGAAACAGTGAACAGAGAATGTATCAGTTTCTCAAGATTGGTAACAGATAGAAGCAAGAGAAAGTACACAGTGATTCATCTACCTAGAAAAGTTACAGAGGTTTACACAGAGAATTCCAAGTATAAGTACAAGAAAATAAGAGAGACTTAGAAAACTGGTAAAACCTACATTGTGGATAGAGTTGGGAGTACTTAGCACTGTGAAAAAAGCACTTTCGCAGAAAGAAATCTACTGCTGTCAGACTGGGAAACAGTGAACAGAGAATGTATGAGTTTCTCAAGATTGGTAACAGATAGAAACAAGAGAAAGTACACAGTGATTCATCTACCTAGAAAAGTTACAGAGGTTTACACAGAGAATACCAAGTATAAGTACAAGAAAATAAGAGAGACTTAGAAAACTGGTAAAACCTACATTGTGGATAGAGTTGGGAGTACTTAGCACTGTGAAAACAGCACTTTCGCAGAAAGAAATCCACTGCTGTAAGACTGGGAAACAGTGAACAGAGAATGTATGAGTTTCTCAAGATTGGTAACAGATAGAAACAAGAGAAAGTACACTGTGATTCATCTACCTAGAAAAGTTACAGAGGTTTACACAGAGAATTCCAAGTATAAGTACAAGAAAATAAGAGAGACTTAGAAAACTGGTAAAAACTACATTGTTGATAGAGTTGGGAGTACTTAGCACTGTGAAAACAGCACTTTCGCAGAAAGAAATCTACTTCTCTAAGACTGAGAAACAGTGAACAGAGAATGTATGAGTTTCTCAAGATTGGTAACAGATAGAAACAAGAGAAAGTACACAGTGATTCATCTACCTAGAAGAGTTACAGAGGTTTACACAGAGAATTCCAAGTATAAGTACAAGAAAATAAGAGAGACTTAGAAAACTGGTAAAACCTACATTGTTGATAGAGTTGGGAGTACTTAGCACTGTGAAAACAGCACTTTCGCCGAAAGAAATCTACTTCTCTAAGTCCGTGAAACAGTGAACAGAGAATGTATGAGTTTGTCAAGATTGGTAACAGATAGAAACAAGAGAAAGTACACAGTGATTCATCTACCTAGAAAAGTTACAGAGGTTTACACAGAGAATTCCAAGTATAAGTACAAGAAAATAAGAGAGACTTAGAAAACTGGTAAAAACTACATTGTTGATGGAGTTGGGAGTACTTAACACTGTGAAAACAGCACTTTCGCAGAAAGAAATCTACTTCTCTAAGACTGAGAAACAGTGAACAGAGAATGTATGAGTTTCTCAAGATTGGTAACAGATAGAAACAAGAGAAAGTACACAGTGATTCATCTACCTAGAAGAGTTACAGAGGTTTACACAGAGAATTCCAAGTATAAGTACAAGAAAATAAGAGAGACTTAGAAAACTGGTAAAACCTACATTGTGGATAGAGTTGGGAGTACTTATCACTGTGAAAACAGCACTTTCGCAGAAAGAAATCTACTGCTGTAAGACTGGGAAACAGTGAACAGAGAATGTATGAGTTTCTCAAGATTGGTAACAGATAGAAACAAGAGAAAGTACACAGTGATTCATCTACCTAGAAAAGTTACAGAGGTTTACACAGAGAATACCAAGTATAAGTACAAGAAAATAAGAGAGACTTAGAAAACTGGTAAAACCTACATTGTGGATAGAGTTGGGAGTACTTAGCACTGTGAAAACAGCACTTTCGCAGAAAGAAATCTACTGCTGTAAGACTGGGAAACAGTGAACAGAGAATGTATGAGTTTCTCAAGATTGGTAACAGATAGAAAGAAGAGAAAGTACACAGTGATTCATCTACCTAGAAAAGTTACAGAGGTTTACACAGAGAATTCCAAGTATAAGTACAAGAAAATAAGAGAGACTTAGAAAACTGGTAAAAACTACATTGTTGATAGAGTTGGGAGTACTTAGCACTGTGAAAACAGCACTTTCTCAGAAAGAAATCTACTTCTCTAAGACTGAGAAACAGTGAACAGAGAATGTATGAGTTTCTCAAGATTGGTAACAGATAGAAACAAGAGAAAGTACACAGTGATTCATCTACCTAGAAGAGTTACAGAGGTTTACACAGAGAATTCCAAGTATAAGTACAAGAAAATAAGAGAGACTTAGAAAACTGGTAAAACCTACATTGTTGATAGAGTTGGGAGTACTTAGCACTGTGAAAACAGCACTTTCGCCGAAAGAAATCTACTTCTCTAAGTCCGTGAAACAGTGAACAGAGAATGTATCAGTTTCTCAAGATTGGTAACAGATAGACACAAGAGAAAGTACACAGTGATTCATCTACCTAGAAAAGTTACAGAGGTTTACACAGAGAATACCAAGTATAAGTACAAGAAAATAAGAGAGACTTAGAAAACTGGTAAAACCTACATTGTGGATAGAGTTGGGAGTACTTAGCACTGGGAAAACAGCACTTTCGCAGAAAGAAATCTACTGCTGTAAGTCTGGGAAACAGTGAACAGAGAATGTATGAGTTTCTCAAGATTGGTAACAGATAGAAACAAGAGAAAGTACACAGTGATTCATCTACCTAGAAAAGTTACAGAGGTTTACACAGAGAATTCCAAGTATAAGTACAAGAAAATAAGAGAGACTTAGAAAACTGGTAAAAACTACATTGTTGATAGAGTTGGGAGTACTTAGCACTGTGAAAACAGCACTTTCGCCGAACGAAATCCACTTCTCTAAGTCCGTGAAACAGTGAACAGAGAATGTATCAGTTTCTCCAGATTGGTAACAGATAGAAGCAAGAGAAAGTACACAGTGATTCATCTACCTAGAAAAGTTACAGAGGTTTACAGAGAGAATTCCAAGTATAAGTACAAGAAAATAAGAGAGACTTAGAAAACTGGTATAACCTACATTGTGAATAGAGTTGGGAGTACTTAGCACTGTGAAAACAGCACTTTCGCAGAAAGAAATCTACTGCTGTAAGACTGGGAAACAGTGAACAGAGAATGTATGTGTTTCTCAAGATTGGTAACAGATAGAAACAAGAGAAAGTACACAGTGATTCATCTACCTAGAAAAGTTACAGAGGTTTACACAGAGAATACCAAGTATAAGTACAAGAAAATAAGAGAGACTTAGAAAACTGGTAAAACCTACATTGTGGATAGAGTTGGGAGTACTTAGCACTGTGAAAACAGCACTTTCGCAGAAAGAAATCTACTGCTGTAAGACTGGGAAACAGTGAACAGAGAATGTGTGAGTTTCTCAAGATTGGTAACAGATAGAAACAAGAGAAAGTACACAGTGATTCATCTACCTAGAAAAGTTACAGAGGTTTACACAGAGAATTCCAAGTATAAGTACAAGAAAATAAGAGAGACTTAGAAAAATGGTAAAAACTACATTGTTGATAGAGTTGGGAGTACTTAGCACTGTGAAAACAGCACTTTCGCAGAAAGAAATCTACTTCTCTAAGACTGAGAAACAGTGAACAGAGAATGTATGAGTTTCTCAAGATTGGTAACAGATAGAAACAAGAGAAAGTACACAGTGATTCATCTACCTAGAAGAGTTACAGAGGTTTACACAGAGAATTCCAAGTATAAGTACAAGAAAATAAGAGAGACTTAGAAAACTGGTAAAAACTACATTGTTGATAGAGTTGGGAGTACTTAGCACTGTGAAAACAGCACTTTCGCCGAAAGAAATCTACTTCTCTAAGTCCGTGAAACAGTGAACAGAGAATGTATCAGTTTCTCAAGATTGGTAACAGATAGGAACAAGAGAAAGTACACAGTGATTCATCTACCTAGAAAAGTTACAGAGGTTTACACAGAGAATTCCAAGTATAAGTACAAGAAAATAAGAGAGACTTAGAAAACTGGTAAAACCTACATTGTTGATAGAGTTGGGAGTACTTAGCACTGTGAAAACAGCACTTTCGCAGAAAGAAATCTACTTCTCTAAGACTGAGAAACAGTGAACAGAGAATGTATGAATTTCTCAAGATTGGTAACAGATAGAAACAAGAGAAAGTACACAGTGATTCATCTACCTAGAAGAGTTACAGAGGTTTACACAGAGAATTCCAAGTATAAGTACAAGAAAATAAGAGAGACTTAGAAAACTGGTAAAACCTACATTGTTGATAGAGTTGGGAGTACTTAGCACTGTGAAAACAGCACTTTCGCCGAAAGAAATCTACTGCTGTAAGACTGGGAAACAGTGAACAGAGAATGTATGAGTTTCTCAAGATTGGTAACAGATAGAAACAAGAGAAAGTACACAGTGATTCATCTACCTAGAAAAGTTACAGAGGTTTACACAGAGAATTCCAAGTATAAGTACAAGAAAATGAGAGAGACTTAGAAAACTGGTAAAGACTACATTGTTGATAGAGTTGGGAGTACTTAGCACTGTGAAAACAGCACTTTCGCAGAAAGAAATCTACTTCTCTAAGACCGAGAAACAGTGAACAGAGAATGTATGAGTTTCTCAAGATTGGTAACAGATAGAAACAAGAGAAAGTACACAGTGATTCATCTACCTAGAAGAGTTACAGAGGATTACACAGAGAATTCCAAGTATAAGTACAAGAAAATAAGAGAGACTTAGAAAACTGGTAAAACCTACATTGTTGATAGAGTTGGGAGTACTTAGCACTGTGAAAACAGCACTTTCGCCGAAAGAAATCTACTTCTCTAAGTCCGTGAAACAGTGAACAGAGAATGTATCAGTTTTTCAAGATTGGTAACAGATAGAAACAAGAGAAAGTACACAGTGATTCATCTACCTAGAAAAGTTACAGAGGTTTACACAGAGAATACCAAGTATAAGTACAAAAAAATAAGAGAGACTTAGAAAACTGGTAAAACCTACAGTGTGGATAGAGTTGGGAGTACTTAGCACTGTGAAAACAGCACTTTCGCAGAAAGAAATCTACTGCTGTAAGACTGGGAAACAGTGAACAGAGAATGTATGAGTTTCTCAAGATTGGTAACAGATAGAAACAAGAGAAAGTACACAGTGATTCATCAACCTAGAAAAGTTACAGAGGTTTACACAGAGAATTCCCAGTATAACTACACGAAAATAAGAGAGACTTAGAAAACTGGTAAAAACTACATTGTTGATAGAGTTGGGAGTACTTAGCACTGTGAAAACAGCACTTTCGCAGAAAGAAATCTACTTCTCTAAGACTGAGAAACAGTGAACAGAGAATGTATGAGTTTCTCAAGATTGGTAACAGATAGAAACAAGAGAAAGTACACAGTGATTCATCTACCTAGAAAAGTTACAGAGGTTTACACAGAGAATACCAAGTATAAGTACAAGAAAATAAGAGAGACTTAGAAAACTGGTAAAACCTACATTGTGGATAGAGTTGGGAGTACTTAGCACTGTGAAAACAGCACTTTCGCAGAAAGAAATCTACTGCTGTAAGACTGGGAAACAGGGAACAGAGAATGTATGAGTTTCTCAAGATTGGTAACAGATAGAAACAAGAGAAAGTACACAGTGATTCATCTACCTAGAAAAGTTACAGAGGTTTACACAGAGAATTCCAAGTATAAGTACAAGAAAATAAGAGAGACTTAGAAAACTGGTAAAGACTACATTGTTGATAGAGTTGGGAGTACTTAGCACTGTGAAAACAGCACTTTCGCAGAAAGAAATCTACTTCTCTAAGACTGAGAAACAGTGAACAGAGAATGTATGAGTTTCTCAAGATTGGTAACAGATAGAAACAAGAGAAAGTACACAGTGATTCATCTACCTAGAAGAGTTACAGAGGTTTACACAGAGAATTCCAAGTATAAGTACAAGAAAATAAGAGAGACTTAGAAAACTGGTAAAACCTACATTGTTGATAGAGTTGGGAGTACTTAGCACTGTGAAAACAGCACTTTCGCCGAAAGAAATCTACTTCTCTAAGTCCGTGAAACAGTGAACAGAGAATGTATCAGTTTTTCAAGATTGGTAACAGATAGAAACAAGAGAAAGTACACAGTGATTCATCTACCTCGAAAAGTTACAGAGGTTTACACAGAGAATACCAAGTATAAGTACAAAAAAATAAGAGAGACTTAGAAAACTGGTAAAACCTACAGTGTGGATAGAGTTGGGAGTACTTAGCACTGTGAAAACAGCACTTTCGCAGAAAGAAATCTACTGCTGTAAGACTGGGAAACAGTGAACAGAGAATGTATGAGTTTCTCAAGATTGGTAACAGATAGAAACAAGAGAAAGTACACAGTGATTCATCTACCTAGAAAAGTTACAGAGGTTTACACAGAGAATTCCCAGTATAACTACACGAAAATAAGAGAGACTTAGAAAACTGGTAAAAACTACATTGTTGATAGAGTTGGGAGTACTTAGCACTGTGAAAACAGCACTTTCGCAGAAAGAAATCTACTTCTCTAAGACTGGGAAACAGTGAACAGAGAATGTATGAGTTTCTCAAGATTGGTAACAGATAGAAACAAGAGAAAGTACACAGTGATTCATCTACCTAGAAAAGTTACAGAGGTTTACACAGAGAATACCAAGTATAAGTACAAGAAAATAAGAGAGACTTAGAAAACTGGTAAAACCTACATTGTGGATAGAGTTGGAAGTACTTAGCACTGTGAAAACAGCACTTTCGCAGAAAGAAATCTACTGCTGTAAGACTGGGAAACAGTGAACAGAGAATGTATGAGTTTCTCAAGATTGGTAACAGATAGAAACAAGAGAAAGTACACAGTGATTCATCTACCTAGAAAAGTTACAGAGGTTTACACAGAGAATTCCCAGTATAAGTACATGAAAATAAGAGAGACTTAGAAAACTGGTAAAAACTACATTGTTGATAGAGTTGGGAGTACTTAGCACTGTGAAAACAGCACTTTCGCAGAAAGAAATCTACTTCTCTAAGACTGAGAAACAGTGAACAGAGAATGTATGAGTTTCTCAAGATTGGTAACAGATAGAAACAAGAGAAAGTACACAGTGATTCATCTACCTAGAAGAGTTACAGAGGTTTACACAGAGAATTCCAAGTATAAGTACAAGAAAATAAGAGAGACTTAGAATACTGGTAAAACCTACATTGTTGATAGAGTTGGGAGTACTTAGCACTGTGAAAACAGCACTTTCGCCGAACGAAATCTACTTCTCTAAGTCCGTGAAACAGTGAACAGAGAATGTATCAGTTTCTCAAGATTGGTAACAGATAGAAGCAAGAGAAAGTACACAGTGATTCATCTACCTAGAAAAGTTACAGAGGTTTACACAGAGAATACCAAGTATAAGTACAAGAAAATAAGAGAGACTTAGAAAACTGGTAAAACCTACATTGTGGATAGAGTTGGGAGTACTTAGCACTGTGAAAACAGCACTTTCGCAGAAAGAAATCTACTGCTGTAAGCCTGGGAAACAGTGAACAGAGAATGTATGAGTTTCTCAAGATTGGTAACAGATAGAAACAAGAGAAAGTACACAGTGATTCATCTACCTAGAAAAGTTACAGAGGTTTACACAGAGAATTCCAAGTATAAGTACAAGAAAATAAGAGAGACTTAGAAAACTGCTAAAAACTACATTGTTGATAGAGTTGGGAGTACTTAGCACTGTGAAAACAGCACATTCGCAGAAAGAAATCTACTTCTCTAAGACTGAGAAACAGTGAACAGAGAATGTATGAGTTTCTCAAGATTGGTAACAGATAGAAACAAGAGAAAGTACACAGTGATTCATCTACCTAGAAAAGTTACAGAGGTTTACACAGAGAATACGAAGTATAAGTACAAGAAAATAAGAGAGACTTAGAAAACTGGTAAAACCTACATTGTGGATAGAGTTGGGAGTACTTAGCACTGTGAAAACAGCACTTTCGCAGAAAGAAATCTACTGCTGTAAGACTGGGAAACAGTGAACAGAGAATGTATGAGTTTCTCAAGATTGGTAACAGATAGAAACAAGAGAAAGTACACAGTGATTCATCTACCTAGAAAAGTTACAGAGGTTTACACAGAGAATACCAAGTATAAGTACAAGAAAATAAGAGAGACTTAGAATACTGGTAAAACCTACATTGTGGATAGAGTTGGGAGTACTTAGCACTGTGAAAACAGCACTTTCGCAGAAAGAAATCTACTGCTGTAAGACTGGGAAACAGTGAACAGAGAATGTATGAGTTTCTCAAGATTGGTAACAGATACAAACAAGAGAAAGTACACAGTGATTCATCTACCTAGAAAAGTTACAGAGGTTTACACAGAGAATTCCAAGTATAAGTACAAGAAAATAAGAGAGACTTAGAAAACTGGTAAAAACTACATTGTTGATAGAGTTGGGAGTACTTAGCACTGTGAAAACAGCACTTTCGCAGAAAGAAATCTACTTCTCTAAGACTGAGAAACAGTGAACAGAGAATGTATGAGTTTCTCAAGATTGGTAACAGATAGAAACAAGAGAAAGTACACAGTGATTCATCTACCTAGAAAAGTTACAGAGGTTTACACAGAGAATTCCAAGTATAAGTAAAAGAAAATAAGAGAAACTTAGAATACTGGTAAAACCTACATTTTTGATAGAGTTGGGAGTACTTAGCACTGTGAAAACAGCACTTTCGCCGAACGAAATCTACTTCTCTAAGTCCGTGAAACAGTGAACAGAGAATGTATCAGTTTCTCAAGATTGGTAACAGATAGAAGCAAGAGAAAGTACACAGTGATTCATCTACCTAGAAAAGTTACAGAGGTTTACACAGAGAATTCCAAGTTTAAGTACAAGAAAATAAGAGTGACTTAGAAAACTGGTAAAACCTACATTGTGGATAGAGTTGGGAGTACTTAGCGCTGTGAAAACAGCACTTTCGCCGAAAGAAATCTACTTCTCTAAGTCCGTGAAACAGTGAACAGAGAATGTATCAGTTTTTCAAGATTGGTAACAGATAGAAACAAGAGAAAGTACACAGTGATTCATCTACCTAGAAAAGTTACAGAGGTTTACACAGAGAATACCAAGTATAAGTACAAAAAAATAAGAGAGACTTAGAAAACTGGTAAAACCTACAGTGTGGATAGAGTTGGGAGTACTTAGCACTGTGAAAACAGTACTTTCGCAGAAAGAAATCTACTGCTGTAAGACTGGGAAACAGTGAACAGAGAATGTATGAGTTTCTCAAGATTGGTAACAGATAGAAACAAGAGAAAGTACACAGTGATTCATCAACCTAGAAAAGTTACAGAGGTTTACACAGAGAATTCCCAGTATAACTACAAGAAAATAAGAGAGACTTAGAAAACTGGTAAAAACTACATTGTTGATAGAGTTGGGAGTACTTAGCACTGTGAAAACAGCACTTTCGCAGAAAGAAATCTACTTCTCTAAGACTGAGAAACGGTGAACAGAGAATGTATGAGTTTCTCAAGATTGGTAACAGATAGAAACAAGAGAAAGTACACAGTGATTCATCTACCTAGAAAAGTTACAGAGGTTTACACAGAGAATACCAAGTATAAGTACAAGAAAATAAGAGAGACTTAGAAAACTGGTAAAACCTACATTGTGGATAGAGTTGGGAGTACTTAGCACTGTGAAAACAGCACTTTCGCAGAAAGAAATCTACTGCTGTAAGACTGGGAAACAGTGAACAGAGAATGTATGAGTTTCTCAAGATTGGTAACAGATAGAAACAAGAGAAAGTACACAGTGATTCATCTACCTAGAAGAGTTACAGAGGTTTACACAGAGAATTCCAAGTATAAGTACAAGAAAATAAGAGAGACTTAGAAAACTGGTAAAACCTACATTGTTGATAGAGTTGGGAGTACTTAGCACTGTGAAAACAGCACTTTCGCCGAAAGAAATCTACTTCTCTAAGTCCGTGAAACAGTGAACAGAGAATGTATCAGTTTTTCAAGATTGGTAACAGATAGAAACAAGAGAAAGTACACAGTGATTCATCTACCTAGAAAAGTTACAGAGGTTTACACAGAGAATACCAAGTATAAGTACAAAAAAATAAGAGAGACTTAGAAAACTGGTAAAACCTACAGTGTGGATAGAGTTGGGAGTACTTAGCACTGTGAAAACAGCACTTTCGCAGAAAGAAATCTACTGCTGTAAGACTGGGAAACAGTGAACAGAGAATGTATGAGTTTTTCAAGATTGGTAACAGATAGAAACAAGAGAAAGTACACAGTGATTCATCTACCTAGAAAAGTTACAGAGGTTTACACAGAGAATTCCCAGTATAACTACAAGAAAATAAGAGAGACTTAGAAAACTGGTAAAAACTACATTGTTGATAGAGTTGGGAGTACTTAGCACTGTGAAAACAGCACTTTCGCAGAAAGAAATCTACTTCTCTAAGACTGAGAAACAGTGAACAGAGAATGTATGAGTTTCTCAAGATTGGTAACAGATAGAAAGAAGAGAAAGTACACAGTGATTCATCTACCTAGAAAAGTTACAGAGGTTTACACAGAGAATACCAAGTATAAGTACAAGAAAATAAGAGAGACTTAGAAAACTGGTAAAACCTACATTGTGGATAGAGTTGGAAGTACTTAGCACTGTGAAAACAGCACTTTCGCAGAAAGAAATCTACTGCTGTAAGACTGGGAAACAGTGAACAGAGAATGTATGAGTTTCTCAAGATTGGTAACAGATAGAAACAAGAGAAAGTACACAGTGATTCATCTACCTAGAAAAGTTACAGAGGTTTACACAGAGAATTCCCAGTATAAGTACAAGAAAATAAGAGAGACTTAGAAAACTGGTAAAAACTACATTGTTGATAGAGTTGGGAGTACTTAGCACTGTGAAAACAGCACTTTCGCAGAAAGAAATCTACTTCTCTAAGACTGGGAAACAGTGAACAGAGAATGTATGAGTTTCTCAAGATTGGTAACAGATAGAAACAAGAGAAAGTACACAGTGATTCATCTACCTAGAAAAGTTACAGAGGTTTACACAGAGAATTCCAAGTATAAGTACAAGAAAATAAGAGAGACTTAGAATACTGGTAAAACCTACATTGTTGATAGAGTTGGGAGTACTTAGCACTGTGAAAACAGCACTTTCGCCGAACGAAATCTAATTCTCTAAGTCCGTGAAACAGTGAACAGAGAATGTATCAGTTTCTCAAGATTGGTAACAGATAGAAGCAAGAGAAAGTACACAGTGATTCATCTACCTAGAAAAGTTACAGAGGTTTACACAGAGAATACCAAGTATAAGTACAAGAAAATAAGAGAGACTTAGAAAACTGGTAAAACCTACATTGTGGATAGAGTTGGGAGTACTTAGCACTGTGAAAACAGCACTTTCGCAGAAAGAAATCTACTGCTGTAAGACTGGGAAACAGTGAACAGAGAATGTATGAGTTTCTCAAGATTGGTAACAGATAGAAACAAGAGAAAGTACACAGTGATTCATCTACCTAGAAAAGTTACAGAGGTTTACACAGAGAATTCCAAGTATAAGTACAAGAAAATAAGAGAGACTTAGAAAACTGGTAAAAACTACATTGTTGATAGAGTTGGGAGTACTTAGCACTGTGAAAACAGCACTTTCGCAGAAAGAAATCTACTTCTCTAAGACTGAGAAACAGTGAACAGAGAATGTATGAGTTTCTCAAGATTGGTAACAGATAGAAACAAGAGAAAATACACAGTGATTCATCTACCTAGAAGAGTTACAGAGGTTTACACAGAGAATTCCAAGTATAAGTACAAGAAAACAAGAGAGACTTAGAAAACTGGTAAAACCTACATTGTTGATAGAGTTGGGAGTACTTAGCACTGTGAAAACAGCACTTTCGCAGAAAGAAATCTACTTCTCTAAGTCCGTGAAACAGTGAACAGAGAATGTATCAGTTTCTCAAGATTGGTAACAGATAGAAACAAGAGAAAGTACACAGTGATTCATCTACCTAGAAAAGTTACAGACGTTTACACAGAGAATTCCAAGTATAAGTACAAGAAAACAAGAGAGACTTAGAAAACTGGTAAAACCTACATTGTGGATAGAGTTGGGAGTACTTAGCACTGTGAAAAAAGCACTTTCGCAGAAAGAAATCTACTGCTGTAAGACTGGGAAACAGTGAACAGAGAATGTATGAGTTTCTCAAGATTGGTAACAGATAGAAACAAGAGAAAGTACACAGTGATTCATCTACCTAGAAAAGTTACAGAGGTTTACACAGAGAATACCAAGTATAAGTACAAGAAAATAAGAGAGACTTAGAAAACTGGTAAAACCTACATTGTGGATAGAGTTGGGAGTACTTAGCACTGTGAAAACAGCACTTTCGCAGAAAGAAATCTACTGCTGTAAGACTGGGAAACAGTGAACAGAGAATGTATGAGTTTCTCAAGATTGGTAACAGATAGAAACAAGAGAAAGTACACTGTGATTCATCTACCTAGAAAAGTTACAGAGGTTTACACAGAGAATTCCAAGTATAAGTACAAGAAAATAAGAGAGACTTAGAAAACTGGTAAAAACTACATTGTTGATAGAGTTGGGAGTACTTAGCACTGTGAAAACAGCACTTTCGCAGAAAGAAATCTACTTCTCTAAGACTGAGAAACAGTGAACCCAGAATGTATGAGTTTCTCAAGATTGGTAACAGATAGAAACAAGAGAAAGTACACAGTGATTCATCTACCTAGAAGAGTTATAGAGGTTTACACAGAGAATTCCAAGTATAAGTACAAGAAAATAAGAGAGACTTAGAAAACTGGTAAAACCTACATTGTTGATAGAGTTTGGAGTACTTAGCACTGTGAAAACAGCACTTTCGCCGAAAGAAATCTACTTCTCTAAGTCCGTGAAACAGTGAACAGAGAATGTATCAGTTTCTCAAGATTGGTAACAGATAGAAACAAGAGAAAGTACACAGTGATTCATCTACCTAGAAAAGTTACAGAGGTTTACACAGAGAATTCCAAGTATAAGTACAAGAAAATAAGAGAGACTTAGAAAACTGGTAAAAATTACATTGTTGATGGAGTTGGGAGTACTTAACACTGTGAAAACAGCACTTTCGCAGAAAGAAATCTACTTCTCTAAGACTGAGAAACAGTGAACAGAGAATGTATGAGTTTCTCAAGATTGGTAACAGATAGAAACAAGAGAAAGTACACAGTGATTCATCTACCTAGAAGAGTTACAGAGGTTTACACAGAGAATTCCAAGTATAAGTACAAGAAAATAAGAGAGACTTAGAAAACTGGTAAAAACTACATTGTTGATAGAGTTGGGAGTACTTAGCACTGTGAAAACAGCACTTTCGCAGAAAGAAATCTACTGCTGTAAGACTGGGAAACAGTGAACAGAGAATGTATGAGTTTCTCAAGATTGGTACCAGATAGAAACAAGAGAAAGTACACAGTGATTCATCTACCTAGAGAAGTTACAGAGGTTTACACAGAGAATACCAAGTATAAGTACAAGAAAATAAGAGAGACTTAGAAAACTGGTAAAACCTACATTGTGGATAGAGTTGGGAGTACTTAGCACTGTGAAAACAGCACTTTCGCAGAAAGAAATCTACTGCTGTAAGACTGGGAAACAGTGAACAGAGAATGTATGAGTTTCTCAAGATTGGTAACAGATAGAAACAAGAGAAAGTACACAGTGATTCATCTACCTAGAAAAGTTACAGAGGTTTACACAGAGAATACCAAGTATAAGTACAAGAAAATAAGAGAGACTTAGAAAACTGGTAAAACCTACATTGTTGATAGAGTTGGGAGTACTTAGCACTGTGAAAACAGCACTTTCGCAGAAAGAAATCTACTGCTGTAAGACTGGGAAACAGTGAAAAGAGAATGTATGAGTTTCTCAAGATTGGTAACAGATAGAAACAAGAGAAAGTACACAGTGATTCATCTACCTAGAAAAGTTACAGAGGTTTACACAGAGAATTCCAAGTATAAGTACAAGAAAATAAGAGAGACTTAGAAAACTGCTAAAAACTACATTGTTGATAGAGTTGGGAGTACTTAGCACTGTGAAAACAGCACTTTCGCAGAAAGAAATCTACTTCTCTAAGACTGAGAAACAGTGAACAGAGAATGTATGAGTTTCTCAAGATTGGTAACAGATAGAAACAAGAGAAAGTACACAGTGATTCATCTACCTAGAAAAGTTACAGAGGTTTACACAGAGAATTCCAAGTATAAGTACAAGAAAATAAGAGAGACTTAGAAAACTGGTAAAACATACATTGTTGATAGAGTTGGGAGTACTTAGCACTGTGAAAACAGCAGTTTCGCCGAACGAAATCTACTTCTCTAAGTCCGTGAAACCGTGAACAGAGAATGTATCAGTTTCTCAAGATTGGTAACAGATAGAAGCAAGAGAAAGTACACAGTGATTCATCTACCTAGAAAAGTTACAGAGGTTTACACAGAGAATTCCAAGTATAAGTACAAGAAAATAAGAGAGACTTAGAAAACTGGTAAAACCTACATTGTGGATAGAGTTGGGAGTACTTAGCACTGTGAAAAAAGCACTTTCGCAGAAAGAAATCTACTGCTGTAAGACTGGGAAACAGTGAACAGAGAATGTATGAGTTTCTCAAGATTGGTAACAGATAGAAACAAGAGAAAGTACACAGTGAATCATCTACCTAGAAAAGTTACAGAGGTTTACACAGAGAATACCAAGTATAAGTACAAGAAAATAAGAGAGACTTAGGAAACTGGTAAAACCTACATTGTGGATAGAGTTGGGAGTACTTAGCACTGTGAAAACAGCACTTTCGCAGAAAGAAATCTACTGCTGTAAGACTGGGAAACAGTAAACAGAGAATGTATGAGTTTCTCAAGATTGGTAACAGATAGAAACAAGAGAAAGTACACTGTGATTCATCTACCTAGAAAAGTTACAGAGGTTTACACAGAGAATTCCAAGTATAAGTACAAGAAAATAAGAGAGACTTAGAAAACTGGTAAAAACTACATTGTTGATAGAGTTGGGAGTACTTAGCACTGTGAAAACAGCACTTTCGCAGAAAGAAATCTACTTCTCTAAGACTGAGAAACAGTGAACAGAGAATGTATGAGTTTCTCAAGATTGGTAACAGATAGAAACAAGAGAAAGTACACAGTGATTCATCTACCTAGAAGAGTTACAGAGGTTTACACAGAGAATTCCAAGTATAAGTACAAGAAAATAAGAGAGACTTAGAAAACTGGTAAAACCTACATTGTTGATAGAGTTGGGAGTACTTAGCACTGTGAAAACAGCACTTTCGCCGAAAGAAATCTACTTCTCTAAGTCCGTGAAACAGTGAACAGAGAATGTATCAGTTTCTCAAGATTGGTAACAGATAGAAACAAGAGAAAGTACACAGTGATTCATCTACCTAGAAAAGTTACAGAGGTTTACACAGAGAATTCCAAGTATAAGTACAAGAAAATAAGAGAGACTTAGAAAACTGGTAAAAACTACATTGTTGATGGAGTTGGGAGTACTTAACACTGTGAAAACAGCACTTTCGCAGAAAGAAATCTACTTCTCTAAGACTGAGAAACAGTGAACAGAGAATGTATGAGTTTCTCAAGATTGGTAACAGATAGAAACAAGAGAAAGTACACAGTGATTCATCTACCTAGAAGAGTTACAGAGGTTTACACAGAGAATTCCAAGTATAAGTACAAGAAAATAAGAGAGACTTAGAAAACTGGTAAAACCTACATTGTTGATAGAGTTGGGAGTACTTAGCACTGTGAAAACAGCACTTTCGCAGAAAGAAATCTACTGCTGTAAGACTGGGAAACAGTGAACAGAGAATGTATGAGTTTCTCAAGATTGGTAACAGATAGAAACAAGAGAAAGTACACAGTGATTCATCTACCTAGAGAAGTTACAGAGGTTTACACAGAGAATACCAAGTATAAGTACAAGAAAATAAGAGAGACTTAGAAAACTGGTAAAACCTACATTGTGGATAGAGTTGGGAGTACTTAGCACTGTGAAAACAGCACTTTCGCAGAAAGAAATCTACTGCTGTAAGACTGGGAAACAGTGAACAGAGAATGTATGAGTTTCTCAAGATTGGTAACAGATAGAAACAAGAGAAAGTACACAGTGATTCATCTACCTAGAAAAGTTACAGAGGTTTACACAGAGAATACCAAGTATAAGTACAAGAAAATAAGAGAGACTTAGAAAACTTGTAAAACCTACATTGTTGATAGAGTTGGGAGTACTTAGCACTGTGAAAACAGCACTTTCGCAGAAAGAAATCTACTGCTGTAAGACTGGGAAACAGTGAACAGAGAATGTATGAGTTTCTCAAGATTGGTAACAGATAGAAACAAGAGAAAGTACACAGTGATTCATCTACCTAGAAAAGTTACAGAGGTTTACACAGAGAATTCCAAGTATAAGTACAAGAAAATAAGAGAGACTTAGAAAACTGCTAAAAACTACATTGTTGATAGAGTTGGGAGTACTTAGCACTGTGAAAACAGCACTTTCGCAGAAAGAAATCTACTTCTCTAAGACTGAGAAACAGTGAACAGAGAATGTATGAGTTTCTGAAGATTGGTAACAGATAGAAACAAGAGAAAGTACACAGTGATTCATCTACCTAGAAAAGTTACAGAGGTTTACACAGAGAATTCCCAGTATAAGTACAAGAAAATAAGAGAGACTTAGAATACTGGTAAAACCTACATTGTTGATAGAGTTGGGAGTACTTAGCACTGTGAAAACAGCACTTTCGCCGAACGAAATCTACTTCTCTAAGTCCGTGAAACAGTGAACAGAGAATGTATCAGTTTCTCAAGATTGGTAACAGATAGAAGCAAGAGAAAGTACACAGTGATTCATCTACCTAGAAAAGTTACAGAGGTTTACACAGAGAATTCCAAGTATAAGTACAAGAAAATAAGAGAGACTTAGAAAACTGGTAAAACCTACATTGTGGATAGAGTTGGGAGTACTTAGCACTGTGAAAACAGCACTTTCGCAGAAAGAAATCTACTGCTGTAAGACTGGGAAACAGTGAACAGAGAATGTATGAGTTTCTCAAGATTGGTAACAGATAGAAACAAGAGAAAGTACACAGTGATTCATCTACCTAGAAGAGTTACAGAGGTTTACACAGAGAATTCTAAGTATAAGTAGAAGAAAATAAGAGAGACTTCGAAAACTGGTAAAAACTACATTGTTGATAGAGTTGGGAGTACTTAGCACTGTGAAAACAGCACTTTCGCCGAACGAAATCTACTTCTCTAAGTCCGTGAAACAGTGAACAGAGAATGTATCAGTTTCTCAAGATTGGTAACAGATAGAAGCAAGAGAAAGTACACAGTGATTCATCTACCTAGAAAAGTTACAGAGGTTTACACAGAGAATTCCAAGTATAAGTACAAGAAAATAAGAGAGACTTAGAAAACTGGTAAAACCTACATTGTGGATAGAGTTGGGAGTACTTAGCACTGTGAAAAAAGCACTTTCGCAGAAAGAAATCTACTGCTGTCAGACTGGGAAACAGTGAACAGAGAATGTATGAGTTTCTCAAGATTGGTAACAGATAGAAACAAGAGAAAGTACACAGTGATTCATCTACCTAGAAAAGTTACAGAGGTTTACACAGAGAATACCAAGTATAAGTACAAGAAAATAAGAGAGACTTAGAAAACTGGTAAAACCTACATTGTGGATAGAGTTGGGAGTACTTAGCACTGTGAAAACAGCACTTTCGCAGAAAGAAATCTACTGCTGTAAGACTGGGAAACAGTGAACAGAGAATGTATGAGTTTCTCAAGATTGGTAACAGATAGAAACAAGAGAAAGTACACTGTGATTCATCTACCTAGAAAAGTTACAGAGGTTTACACAGAGAATTCCAAGTATAACTACAAGAAAATAAGAGAGACTTAGAAAACTGGTAAAAACTACATTGTTGATAGAGTTGGGAGTACTTAGCACTGTGAAAACAGCACTTTCGCAGAAAGAAATCTACTTCTCTAAGACTGAGAAACAGTGAACAGAGAATGTATGAGTTTCTCAAGATTGGTAACAGATAGAAACAAGAGAAAGTACACAGTGATTCATCTACCTAGAAGAGTTACAGAGGTTTACACAGAGAATTCCAAGTATAAGTACAAGAAAATAAGAGAGACTTAGAAAACTGGTAAAACCTACATTGTTGATAGAGTTGGGAGTACTTAGCACTGTGAAAACAGCACTTTCGCCGAAAGAAATCTACTTCTCTAAGTCCGTGAAACAGTGAACAGAGAATGTATCAGTTTCTCAAGATTGGTAACAGATAGAAACAAGAGAAAGTACACAGTGATTCATCTACCTAGAAAAGTTACAGAGGTTTACACAGAGAATTCCAAGTATAAGTACAAGAAAATAAGAGAGACTTAGAAAACTGGTAAAAACTACATTGTTGATGGAGTTGGGAGTACTTAACACTGTGAAAAGAGCACTTTCGCAGAAAGAAATCTACTTCTCTAAGACTGAGAAACAGTGAACAGAGAATGTATGAGTTTCTCAAGATTGGTAACAGATAGAAACAAGAGAAAGTACACAGTGATTCATCTACCTAGAGAAGTTACAGAGGTTTACACAGAGAATTCCAAGTATAAGTACAAGAAAATAAGAGAGACTTAGAAAACTGGTAAAACCTACATTGTTGATAGAGTTGGGAGTACTTAGCACTGTGAAAACAGCACTTTCGCAGAAAGAAATCTACTGCTGTAAGACTGGGAAACAGTGAACAGAGAATGTATGAGTTTCTCAAGATTGGTAACAGATAGAAACAAGAGAAAGTACACAGTGATTCATCTACCTAGAGAAGTTACAGAGGTTTACACAGAGAATACCAAGTATAAGTACAAGAAAATAAGAGAGACTTAGAAAACTGGTAAAACCTACATTGTGGATAGAGTTGGGAGTACTTAGCACTGTGAAAACAGCACTTTCGCAGAAAGAAATCTACTGCTGTAAGACTGGGAAACAGTGAACAGAGAATGTATGAGTTTCTCAAGATTGGTAACAGATAGAAACAAGAGAAAGTACACAGTGATTCATCTACCTAGAAGAGTTACAGACGTTTACACAGAGAATTCCAAGTATAAGTAGAAGAAAATAAGAGAGACTTAGAAAACTGGTAAAAACTACATTGTTGATAGAGTTGGGAGTACTTAGCACTGTGAAAACAGCACTTTCGCCGAACGAAATCTACTTCTCTAAGTCCGTGAAACAGTGAACAGAGAATGTATCAGTTTCTCAAGATTGGTAACAGATAGAAGCAAGAGAAAGTACACAGTGATTCATCTACCTAGAAAAGTTACAGAGGTTTACACAGAGAATTCCAAGTATAAGTACAAGAAAATAAGAGAGACTTAGAAAACTGGTAAAACCTACATTGTGGATAGAGTTGGGAGTACTTAGCACTGTGAAAAAAGCACTTTCGCAGAAAGAAATCTACTGCTGTCAGACTGGGAAACAGTGAACAGAGAATGTATGAGTTTCTCAAGATTGGTAACAGATAGAAACAAGAGAAAGTACACAGTGATTCATCTACCTAGAAAAGTTACAGAGGTTTACACAGAGAATACCAAGTATAAGTACAAGAAAATAAGAGAGACTTAGAAAACTGGTAAAACCTACATTGTGGATAGAGTTGGGAGTACTTAGCACTGTGAAAACAGCACTTTCGCAGAAAGAAATCCACTGCTGTAAGACTGGGAAACAGTGAACAGAGAATGTATGAGTTTCTCAAGATTGGTAACAGATAGAAACAAGAGAAAGTACACTGTGATTCATCTACCTAGAAAAGTTACAGAGGTTTACACAGAGAATTCCAAGTATAAGTACAAGAAAATAAGAGAGACTTAGAAAACTGGTAAAAACTACATTGTTGATAGAGTTGGGAGTACTTAGCACTGTGAAAACAGCACTTTCGCAGAAAGAAATCTACTTCTCTAAGACTGAGAAACAGTGAACAGAGAATGTATGAGTTTCTCAAGATTGGTAACAGATAGAAACAAGAGAAAGTACACAGTGATTCATCTACCTAGAAGAGTTACAGAGGTTTACACAGAGAATTCCAAGTATAAGTACAAGAAAATAAGAGAGACTTAGAAAACTGGTAAAACCTACATTGTTGATAGAGTTGGGAGTACTTAGCACTGTGAAAACAGCACTTTCGCAGAAAGAAATCTACTTCTCTAAGTCCGTGAAACAGTGAACAGAGAATGTATCAGTTTCTCAAGATTGGTAACAGATAGAAACAAGAGAAAGTACACAGTGATTCATCTACCTAGAAAAGTTACAGAGGTTTACACAGAGAATTCCAAGTATAAGTACAAGAAAATAAGAGAGACTTAGAAAACTGGTAAAAACTACATTGTTGATGGAGTTGGGAGTACTTAACACTGTGAAAAGAGCACTTTCGCAGAAAGAAATCTACTTCTCTAAGACTGAGAAACAGTGAACAGAGAATGTATGAGTTTCTCAAGATTGGTAACAGATAGAAACAAGAGAAAGTACACAGTGATTCATCTACCTAGAAGAGTTACAGAGGTTTACACAGAGAATTCCAAGTATAAGTACAAGAAAATAAGAGAGACTTAGAAAACTGGTAAAACCTACATTGTTGATAGAGTTGGGAGTACTTAGCACTGTGAAAACAGCACTTTCGCAGAAAGAAATCTACTGCTGTAAGACTGGGAAACAGTGAACAGAGAATGTATGAGTTTCTCAAGATTGGTAACAGATAGAAACAAGAGAAAGTACACAGTGATTCATCTACCTAGAGAAGTTACAGAGGTTTACACAGAGAATACCAAGTATAAGTACAAGAAAATAAGAGAGACTTAGAAAACTGGTAAAACCTACATTGTGGATAGAGTTGGGAGTACTTAGCACTGTGAAAACAGCACTTTCGCAGAAAGAAATCTACTGCTGTAAGACTGGGAAACAGTGAACAGAGAATGTATGAGTTTCTCAAGATTGGTAACAGATAGAAACAAGAGAAAGTACACAGTGATTCATCTACCTAGAAGAGTTACAGACGTTTACACAGAGAATTCCAAGTATAAGTAGAAGAAAATAAGAGAGACTTAGAAAACTGGTAAAAACTACATTGTTGATAGAGTTGGGAGTACTTAGCACTGTGAAAACAGCACTTTCGCCGAACGAAATCTACTTCTCTAAGTCCGTGAAACAGTGAACAGAGAATGTATCAGTTTCTCAAGATTGGTAACAGATAGAAGCAAGAGAAAGTACACAGTGATTCATCTACCTAGAAAAGTTACAGAGGTTTACACAGAGAATTCCAAGTATAAGTACAAGAAAATAAGAGAGACTTAGAAAACTGGTAAAACCTACATTGTGGATAGAGTTGGGAGTACTTAGCACTGTGAAAAAAGCACTTTCGCAGAAAGAAATCTACTGCTGTCAGACTGGGAAACAGTGAACAGAGAATGTATGAGTTTCTCAAGATTGGTAACAGATAGAAACAAGAGAAAGTACACAGTGATTCATCTACCTAGAAAAGTTACAGAGGTTTACACAGAGAATACCAAGTATAAGTACAAGAAAATAAGAGAGACTTAGAAAACTGGTAAAACCTACATTGTGGATAGAGTTGGGAGTACTTAGCACTGTGAAAACAGCACTTTCGCAGAAAGAAATCTACTGCTGTAAGACTGGGAAACAGTGAACAGAGAATGTTTGAGTTTCTCAAGATTGGTAACAGATAGAAACAAGAGAAAGTACACTGTGATTCATCTACCTAGAAAAGTTACAGAGGTTTACACAGAGAATTCCAAGTATAAGTACAAGAAAATAAGAGAGACTTAGAAAACTGGTAAAAACTACATTGTTGATAGAGTTGGGAGTACTTAGCACTGTGAAAACAGCACTTTCGCAGAAAGAAATCTACTTCTCTAAGACTGAGAAACAGTGAACAGAGAATGTATGAGTTTCTCAAGATTGGTAACAGATAGAAACAAGAGAAAGTACACAGTGATTCATCTACCTAGAAGAGTTACAGAGGTTTACACAGAGAATTCCAAGTATAAGTACAAGAAAATAAGAGAGACTTAGAAAACTGGTAAAACCTACATTGTTGATAGAGTTGGGAGTACTTAGCACTGTGAAAACAGCACTTTCGCTGAAAGAAATCTACTTCTCTAAGTCCGTGAAACAGTGAACAGAGAATGTATCAGTTTCTCAAGATTGGTAACAGATAGAAACAAGAGAGAGTACACAGTGATTCATCTACCTAGAAAAGTTACAGAGGTTTACACAGAGAATTCCAAGTATAAGTACAAGAAAATAAGAGAGACTTAGAAAACTGGTAAAAACTACATTGTTGATGGAGTTGGGAGTACTTAGCACTGTGAAAACAGCACTTTCGCAGAAAGAAATCTACTTCTCTAAGACTGAGAAACAGTGAACAGAGAATGTATGAGTTTCTCAAGATTGGTAACAGATAGAAACAAGAGAAAGTACACAGTGATTCATCTACCTAGAAGAGTTACAGAGGTTTACACAGAGAATTCCAAGTATAAGTAGAAGAAAATAAGAGAGACTTAGAAAACTGGTAAAAACTACATTGTTGATAGAGTTGGGAGTACTTAGCACTGTGAAAACAGCACTTTCGCCGAACGAAATCTACTTCTCTAAGTCCGTGAAACAGTGAACAGAGAATGTATCAGTTTCTCAAGATTGGTAACAGATAGAAGCAAGAGAAAGTACACAGTGATTCATCTATCTAGAAAAGTTACAGAGGTTTACACAGAGAATTCCAAGTATAAGTACAAGAAAATAAGAGAGACTTAGAAAACTGGTAAAACCTACATTGTGGATAGAGTTGGGAGTACTTGGCACTGTGAAAAAAGCACTTTCGCAGAAAGAAATCTACTGCTGTCAGACTGGGAAACAGTGAACAGAGAATGTATGAGTTTCTCAAGATTGGTAACAGATAGAAACAAGAGAAAGTACACAGTGATTCATCTACCTAGAAAAGTTACAGAGGTTTACACAGAGAATACCAAGTATAAGTACAAAAAAATAAGAGAGACTTAGAAAACTCGTAAAACCTACATTGTGGATAGAGTTGGGAGTACTTAGCACTGTGAAAACAGCACTTTCGCAGAAAGAAATCTACTGCTGCAAGACTGGGAAACAGTGAACAGAGAATGTATGAGTTTCTCAAGATTGGTAACAGATAGAAACAAGAGAAAGTACACAGTGATTCATCTACCTAGAAGAGTTACAGAGGTTTACACAGAGAATTCCAAGTATAAGTACAAGAAAATAAGAGAGACTTAGAAAACTGGTAAAACCTACATTGTTGATAGAGTTGGGAGTACTTAGCACTGTGAAAACAGCACTTTCGCAGAAAGAAATCTACTGCTGTAAGACTGGGAAACAGTGAACAGAGAATGTATGAGTTTCTCAAGATTGGTAACAGATAGAAACAAGAGAAAGTACACAGTGATTCATCTACCTAGAGAAGTTACAGAGGTTTACACAGAGAATACCAAGTATAAGTACAAGAAAATAAGAGAGACTTAGAAAACTGGTAAAACCTACATTATGGATAGAGTTGGGAGTACTTAGCACTGTGAAAACAGCACTTTCGCAGAAAGAAATCTACTGCTGTAAGACTGGGAAACAGTGAACAGAGAATGTATGAGTTTCTCAAGATTGGTAACAGATAGAAACAAGAGAAAGTACACAGTGATTCATCTACCTAGAAGAGTTACAGAGGTTTACACAGAGAATTCCAAGTATAAGTAGAAGAAAATAAGAGAGACTTAGAAAACTGGTAAAAACTACATTGTTGATAGAGTTGGGAGTACTTAGCACTGTGAAAACAGCACTTTCGCCGAACGAAATCTACTTCTCTAAGTCCGTGAAACAGTGAACAGAGAATGTATCAGTTTCTCAAGATTGGTAACAGATAGAAGCAAGAGAAAGTACACAGTGATTCATCTACCTAGAAAAGTTACAGAGGTTTACACAGAGAATTCCAAGTATAAGTACAAGAAAATAAGAGAGACTTAGAAAACTGGTAAAACCTACATTGTGGATAGAGTTGGGAGTACTTAGCACTGTGAAAAAAGCACTTTCGCAGAAAGAAATCTACTGCTGTCAGACTGGGAAACAGTGAACAGAGAATGTATGAGTTTCTCAAGATTGGTAACAGATAGAAACAAGAGAAAGTACACAGTGATTCATCTACCTAGAAAAGTTACAGAGGTTTACACAGAGAATACCAAGTATAAGTACAAGAAAATAAGAGAGACTTAGAAACTGGTAAAACCTACATTGTGGATAGAGTTGGGAGTACTTAGCACTGTGAAAACAGCACTTTCGCAGAAAGAAATCTACTGCTGTAAGACTGGGAAACAGTGAACAGAGAATGTATGAGTTTCTCAAGATTGGTAACAGATAGAAACAAGAGAAAGTACACTGTGATTCATCTACCTAGAAAAGTTACAGAGGTTTACACAGAGAATTCCAAGTATAAGTACAAGAAAATAAGAGAGACTTAGAAAACTGGTAAAAACTACATTGTTGATAGAGTTGGGAGTACTTAGCACTGTGAAAACAGCACTTTCGCAGAAAGAAATCTACTTCTCTAAGACTGAGAAACAGTGAACAGAGAATGTATGAGTTTCTCAAGATTGGTAACAGATAGAAACAAGAGAAAGTACACAGTGATTCATCTACCTAGAAGAGTTACAGAGGTTTACACAGAGAATTCCAAGTATAAGTACAAGAAAATAAGAGAGACTTAGAAAACTGGTAAAACCTACATTGTTGATAGAGTTGGGAGTACTTAGCACTGTGAAAACAGCACTTTCGCCGAAAGAAATCTACTTCTCTAAGTCCGTGAAACAGTGAACAGAGAATGTATCAGTTTCTCAAGATTGGTAACAGATAGAAACAAGAGAAAGTACACAGTGATTCATCTACCTAGAAAAGTTACAGAGGTTTACACAGAGAATTCCAAGTATAAGTACAAGAAAATAAGAGAGACTTAGAAAACTGGTAAAAACTACATTGTTGATGGAGTTGGGAGTACTTAACACTGTGAAAACAGCACTTTCGCAGAAAGAAATCTACTTCTCTAAGACTGAGAAACAGTGAACAGAGAATGTATGAGTTTCTCAAGATTGGTAACAGATAGAAACAAGAGAAAGTACACAGTGATTCATCTACCTAGAAGAGTTACAGAGGTTTACACAGAGAATTCCAAGTATAAGTACAAGAAAATAAGAGAGACTTAGAAAACTGGTAAAACCTACATTGTTGATAGAGTTGGGAGTACTTAGCACTGTGAAAACAGCACTTTCGCAGAAAGAAATCTACTGCTGTAAGACTGGGAAACAGTGAACAGAGAATGTATGAGTTTCTCAAGATTGGTAACAGATAGAAACAAGAGAAAGTACACAGCGATTCATCTACCTAGAGAAGTTACAGAGGTTTACACAGAGAATACCAAGTATAAGTACAAGAAAATAAGAGAGACTTAGAAAACTGGTAAAACCTACATTGTGGATAGAGTTGGGAGTACTTAGCACTGTGAAAACAGCACTTTCGCAGAAAGAAATCTACTGCTGTAAGACTGGGAAACAGTGAACAGAGAATGTATGAGTTTCTCAAGATTGGTAACAGATAGAAACAAGAGAAAGTACACAGTGATTCATCTACCTAGAAGAGTTACAGAGGTTTACACAGAGAATTCCAAGTATAAGTAGAAGAAAATAAGAGAGACTTAGAAAACTGGTAAAAACTACATTGTTGATAGAGTTGGGAGTACTTAGCACTGTGAAAACAGCACTTTCGCCGAACGAAATCTACTTCTCTAAGTCCGTGAAACAGTGAACAGAGAATGTATCAGTTTCTCAAGATTGGTAACAGATAGAAGCAAGAGAAAGTACACAGTGATTCATCTACCTAGAAAAGTTACAGAGGTTTACACAGAGAATTCCAAGTATAAGTACAAGAAAATAAGAGAGACTTAGAAAACTGGTAAAACCTACATTGTGGATAGAGTTGGGAGTACTTAGCACTGTGAAAAAAGCACTTTCGCAGAAAGAAATCTACTGCTGTCAGACTGGGAAACAGTGAACAGAGAATGTATGAGTTTCTCAAGATTGGTAACAGATAGAAACAAGAGAAAGTACACAGTGATTCATCTACCTAGAAAAGTTACAGAGGTTTACACAGAGAATACCAAGTATAAGTACAAGAAAATAAGAGAGACTTAGAAACTGGTAAAACCTACATTGTGGATAGAGTTGGGAGTACTTAGCACTGTGAAAACAGCACTTTCGCAGAAAGAAATCTACTGCTGTAAGACTGGGAAACAGTGAACAGAGAATGTATGAGTTTCTCAAGATTGGTAACAGATAGAAACAAGAGAAAGTACACTGTGATTCATCTACCTAGAAAAGTTACAGAGGTTTACACAGAGAATTCCAAGTATAAGTACAAGAAAATAAGAGAGACTTAGAAAACTGGTAAAAACTACATTGTTGATAGAGTTGGGAGTACTTAGCACTGTGAAAACAGCACTTTCGCAGAAAGAAATCTACTTCTCTAAGACTGAGAAACAGTGAACAGAGAATGTATGAGTTTCTCAAGATTGGTAACAGATAGAAACAAGAGAAAGTACACAGTGATTCATCTACCTAGAAGAGTTACAGAGGTTTACACAGAGAAT
Organism: Heterohyrax brucei; assembly: GCA_028571685.1. Taxonomy (NCBI): domain Eukaryota; kingdom Metazoa; phylum Chordata; class Mammalia; order Hyracoidea; family Procaviidae; genus Heterohyrax; species Heterohyrax brucei. Next base: position 115,949,561 of record CM053150.1, on the reverse strand, counting down.
TCCAAGTATAAGTACAAGAAAATAAGAGAGACTTAGAAAACTGGTAAAACCTACATTGTTGATAGAGTTGGGAGTACTTAGCACTGTGAAAACAGCACTTTCGCCGAAAGAAATCTACTTCTCTAAGTCCGTGAAACAGTGAACAGAGAATGTATCAGTTTCTCAAGATTGGTAACAGATAGAAACAAGAGAAAGTACACAGTGATTCATCTACCTAGAAAAGTTACAGAGGTTTACACAGAGAATTCCAAGTATAAGTACAAGAAAATAAGAGAGACTTAGAAAACTGGTAAAAACTACATTGTTGATGGAGTTGGGAGTACTTAACACTGTGAAAACAGCACTTTCGCAGAAAGAAATCTACTTCTCTAAGACTGAGAAACAGTGAACAGAGAATGTATGAGTTTCTCAAGATTGGTAACAGATAGAAACAAGAGAAAGTACACAGTGATTCATCTACCTAGAAGAGTTACAGAGGTTTACACAGAGAATTCCAAGTATAAGTACAAGAAAATAAGAGAGACTTAGAAAACTGGTAAAACCTACATTGTTGATAGAGTTGGGAGTACTTAGCACTGTGAAAACAGCACTTTCGCAGAAAGAAATCTACTGCTGTAAGACTGGGAAACAGTGAACAGAGAATGTATGAGTTTCTCAAGATTGGTAACAGATAGAAACAAGAGAAAGTACACAGCGATTCATCTACCTAGAGAAGTTACAGAGGTTTACACAGAGAATACCAAGTATAAGTACAAGAAAATAAGAGAGACTTAGAAAACTGGTAAAACCTACATTGTGGATAGAGTTGGGAGTACTTAGCACTGTGAAAACAGCACTTTCGCAGAAAGAAATCTACTGCTGTAAGACTGGGAAACAGTGAACAGAGAATGTATGAGTTTCTCAAGATTGGTAACAGATAGAAACAAGAGAAAGTACACAGTGATTCATCTACCTAGAAAAGTTACAGAGGTTTACACAGAGAATTCCAAGTATAAGTACAAGAAAATAAGAGAGACTTAGAAAACTGGTAAAAACTACCTTGTTGATAGAGTTGGGAGTACTAAGCACTGTGAAAACAGCACTTTCGCAGAAACTAATCTACTTCTCTAAGACTGAGAAACAGTGAACAGAGAATGTATGAGTTTCTCAAGATTGGTAACAGATAGAAACAAGAGAAAGTACACAGTGATTCATCTACCTAGAAGAGTTACAGAGGTTTACACAGAGAATTCCAAGTATAAGTACAAGAAAATAAGAGAGACTTAGAAAACTGGTAAAACCTACATTGTTGATAGAGTTGGGAGTACTTAGCACTGTGAAAACAGCACTTTCGCCGAAAGAAATCTACTTCTCTAAGTCCGTGAAACAGTGAACAGAGAATGGATCAGTTTCTCAAGATTGGTGACAGATAGAAACAAGAGAAAGTACACAGTGATTCATCTACCTAGAAAAGTTACAGAGGTTTACACAGAGAATACCAAGTATAAGTACAAGAAAATAAGAGAGACTTAGAAAACTGGTAAAACCTACATTGTTGATAGAGTTGGGAGTACTTAGCACTGTGAAAACAGCACTTTCGCAGAAAGAAATCTACTGCTGTAAGACTGGGAAACAGTGAACACAGAATGTATGAGTTTCTCAAGATTGGTAACAGATAGAAACAAGAGAAAGTACACAGTGATTCATCTACCTAGAAAAGTTACAGAGGTTTTCACAGAGAATTCCAAGTATAAGTACAAGAAAATAAGAGAGACTTAGAAAACTGCTAAAAACTACATTGTTGATAGAGTTGGGAGTACTTAGCACTGTGAAAACAGCACTTTCGCAGAAAGAAATCTACTTCTCTAAGACTGAGAAACAGTGAACAGAGAATCTATGAGTTTCTCAAGATTGGTAACAGATAGAAACAAGAGAAAGTACACAGTGATTCATCTACCTAGAAAAGTTACAGAGGTTTACACAGAGAATTCCCAGTATAAGTACAAGAAAATAAGAGAGACTTAGAATACTGGTAAAACCTACATTGTTGATAGAGTTGGGAGTACTTAGCACTGTGAAAACAGCACTTTCGCCGAACGAAATCTACTTCTCTAAGTCCGTGAAACAGTGAACAGAGAATGTATCAGTTTCTCAAGATTGGTAACAGATAGAAGCAAGAGAAAGTACACAGTGATTCATCTACCTAGAAAAGTTACAGAGGTTTACACAGAGAATTCCAAGTATAAGTACAAGAAAATAAGAGAGACTTAGAAAACTGGTAAAACCTACATTGTGGATAGAGTTGGGAGTACTTAGCACTGTGAAAACAGCACTTTCGCAGAAAGAAATCTACTGCTGTAAGACTGGGAAACAGTGAACAGAGAATGTATGAGTTTCTCAAGATGGGTAACAGATAGAAACAAGAGAAAGTACACAGTGATTCATCTACCTAGAAGAGTTACACAGGTTTACACAGAGAATTCCAAGTATAAGTAGAAGAAAATAAGAGAGACTTAGAAAACTGGTAAAAACTACATTGTTGATAGAGTTGGGAGTACTTAGCACTGTGAAAACAGCACTTTCGCCGAAAGAAATCTACTTCTCTAAGTCCGTGAAACAGTGAACAGAGAATGTATCAGTTTCTCAAGATTGGTAACAGATAGAAACAAGAGAAAGTACAGAGTGATTCATCTACCTAGAAAAGTTACAGAGGTTTACACAGAGAATTCCAAGTATAAGTACAAGAAAATAAGAGAGACTTAGAAAAGTGGTAAAAACTACATTGTTGATAGAGTTGGGAGTACTTAGCACTGTGAAAACAGCACTTTCGCAGAAAGAAATCTACTTCTCTAAGACTGAGAAACAGTGAATAGAGAATGTATGAGTTTCTCAAGATTGGTAACAGATAGAAACAAGAGAAAGTACACAGTGATTCATCTACCTAGAAGAGTTACAGAGGTTTACACAGAGAATTCCAAGTATAAGTACAAGAAAATAAGAGAGACTTAGAAAACTGGTAAAAACTACATTGTTGATAGAGTTGGGAGTACTTAGCACTGTGAAAACAGCACTTTCGCAGAAAGAAATCTACTTCTCTAAGACTGAGAAACAGTGAACAGAGAATGTATGAGTTTCTCAAGATTGGTAACAGATAGAAACAAGAGAAAGTACACAGTGATTCATCTACCTAGAAGAGTTACAGAGGTTTACACAGAGAATTCCAAGTATAAGTACAAGAAAATAAGAGAGACTTAGAAAACTGGTAAAAACTACATTGTTGATAGAGTTGGGAGTACTTAGCACTGTGAAAACAGCACTTTCGCCGAAAGAAATCTACTTCTCTAAGTCCGTGAAACAGTGAACAGAGAATGTATCAGTTTCTGAAGATTGGTAACACATAGAAACAAGAGAAAGTACACAGTGATTCATCTACCTAGAAAAGTTACAGAGGTTTACACAGAGAATACCAAGTATAAGTACAAGAAAATAAGAGAGACTTAGAAAACTCGCAAAAAGTACATTGTGGATAGAGTTGGGAGTACTTAGCACTGTGAAAACAGCACTTTCGCAGAAAGAAATCTACTGCTGTAAGACTGGGAAACAGTGAACAGAGAATGTATGAGTTTGTCAAGATTGGTAACAGATAGAAACAAGAGAAAGTACACAGTGATTCATCTACCTAGAAAAGTTACAGAGGTTTACACAGAGAATACCAAGTATAAGTACAAGAAAATAAGAGAGACTTAGAAAACTGGTAAAACCTACATTCTGGATAGAGTTGGGAGTACTTAGCACTGTGAAAACAGCACTTTCGCAGAAAGAAATCTACTGCTGTAAGACTGGGAAACAGTGAACAGAGAATGTATGAGTTTCTCAAGATTGGTAACAGATAGAAACAAGAGAAAGTACACTGTGATTCATCTACCTAGAAAAGTTACAGAGGTTTACACAGAGAATTCCAAGTATAAGTACAAGAAAATAAGAGAGACTTAGAAAACTGGTAAAAACTACATTGTTGATAGAGTTGGGAGTACTTAGCACTGTGAAAACAGCACTTTCGCAGAAAGAAATCTACTTCTCTAACACTGAGAAACAGTGAACAGAGAATGTATGAGTTTCTCAAGATTGGTAACAGATAGAAACAAGAGAAAGTACACAGTGATTCATCTACCTAGAAGAGTTACAGAGGTTTACATAGAGAATTCCAAGTATAAGTACAAGAAAATAAGAGAGACTTAGAAAACTGCTAAAACCTACATTGTTGATAGAGTTGGGAGTACTTAGCACTGTGAAAACAGCACTTTCGCCGAAAGAAATCTACTTCTCTAAGTCCGTGAAACAGTGAACAGAGAATGTATGAGTTTGTCAAGATTGGTAACAGATAGAAACAAGAGAAAGTACACAGTGATTCATCTACCTAGAAAAGTTACAGAGGTTTACACAGAGAATTCCAAGTATAAGTACAAGAAAATAAGAGAGACTTAGAAAACTGGTAAAAACTACATTGTTGATGGAGTTGGGAGTACTTAACACTGTGAAAACAGCACTTTCGCAGAAAGAAATCTACTTCTCTAAGACTGAGAAACAGTGAACAGAGAATGTATGAGTTTCTCAAGATTGGTAACAGATAGAAACAAGAGAAAGTACACAGTGATTCATCTACCTAGAAGAGTTACAGAGGTTTACACAGAGAATTCCAAGTATAAGTACAAGAAAATAAGAGAGACTTAGAAAACTGGTAAAACCTACATTGTGGATAGAGTTGGGAGTACTTAGCACTGTGAAAACAGCACTTTCGCAGAAAGAAATCTACTGCTGTAAGACTGGGAAACAGTGAACAGAGAATGTATGAGTTTCTCAAGATTGGTAACAGATAGAAACAAGAGAAAGTACACAGTGATTCATCTACCTAGAAAAGTTACAGAGGTTTACACAGAGAATACCAAGTATAAGTACAAGAAAATAAGAGAGACTTAGAAAACTGGTAAAACCTACATTGTGGATAGAGTTGGGAGTACTTAGCACTGTGAAAACAGCACTTTCGCAGAAAGAAATCTACTGCTGTAAGACTGGGAAACAGTGAACAGAGAATGTATGAGTTTCTCAAGATTGGTAACAGATAGAAAGAAGAGAAAGTACACAGTGATTCATCTACCTAGAAAAGTTACAGAGGTTTACACAGAGAATTCCAAGTATAAGTACAAGAAAATAAGAGAGACTTAGAAAACTGGTAAAAACTACATTGTTGATAGAGTTGGGAGTACTTAGCACTGTGAAAACAGCACTTTCTCAGAAAGAAATCTACTTCTCTAAGACTGAGAAACAGTGAACAGAGAATGTATGAGTTTCTCAAGATTGGTAACAGATAGAAACAAGAGAAAGTACACAGTGATTCATCTACCTAGAAGAGTTACAGAGGTTTACACAGAGAATTCCAAGTATAAGTACAAGAAAATAAGAGAGACTTAGAAAACTGGTAAAACCTACATTGTTGATAGAGTTGGGAGTACTTAGCACTGTGAAAACAGCACTTTCGCCGAAAGAAATCTACTTCTCTAAGTCCGTGAAACAGTGAACAGAGAATGTATCAGTTTCTCAAGATTGGTAACAGATAGACACAAGAGAAAGTACACAGTGATTCATCTACCTAGAAAAGTTACAGAGGTTTACACAGAGAATACCAAGTATAAGTACAAGAAAATAAGAGAGACTTAGAAAACTGGTAAAACCTACATTGTGGATAGAGTTGGGAGTACTTAGCACTGTGAAAACAGCACTTTCGCAGAAAGAAATCTACTGCTGTAAGACTGGGAAACAGTGAACAGAGAATGTATGAGTTTCTCAAGATTGGTAACAGATAGAAACAAGAGAAAGTACACAGTGATTCATCTACCTAGAAAAGTTACAGAGGTTTACACAGAGAATTCCAAGTATAAGTACAAGAAAATAAGAGAGACTTAGAAAACTGGTAAAAACTACATTGTTGATAGAGTTGGGAGTACTTAGCACTGTGAAAACAGCACTTTCGCCGAACGAAATCCACTTCTCTAAGTCCGTGAAACAGTGAACAGAGAATGTATCAGTTTCTCCAGATTGGTAACAGATAGAAGCAAGAGAAAGTACACAGTGATTCATCTACCTAGAAAAGTTACAGAGGTTTACAGAGAGAATTCCAAGTATAAGTACAAGAAAATAAGAGAGACTTAGAAAACTGGTATAACCTACATTGTGAATAGAGTTGGGAGTACTTAGCACTGTGAAAACAGCACTTTCGCAGAAAGAAATCTACTGCTGTAAGACTGGGAAACAGTGAACAGAGAATGTATGTGTTTCTCAAGATTGGTAACAGATAGAAACAAGAGAAAGTACACAGTGATTCATCTACCTAGAAAAGTTACAGAGGTTTACACAGAGAATACCAAGTATAAGTACAAGAAAATAAGAGAGACTTAGAAAACTGGTAAAACCTACATTGTGGATAGAGTTGGGAGTACTTAGCACTGTGAAAACAGCACTTTCGCAGAAAGAAATCTACTGCTGTAAGACTGGGAAACAGTGAACAGAGAATGTGTGAGTTTCTCAAGATTGGTAACAGATAGAAACAAGAGAAAGTACACAGTGATTCATCTACCTAGAAAAGTTACAGAGGTTTACACAGAGAATTCCAAGTATAAGTACAAGAAAATAAGAGAGACTTAGAAAAATGGTAAAAACTACATTGTTGATAGAGTTGGGAGTACTTAGCACTGTGAAAACAGCACTTTCGCAGAAAGAAATCTACTTCTCTAAGACTGAGAAACAGTGAACAGAGAATGTATGAGTTTCTCAAGATTGGTAACAGATAGAAACAAGAGAAAGTACACAGTGATTGATCTACCTAGAAGAGTTACAGAGGTTTACACAGAGAATTCCAAGTATAAGTACAAGAAAATAAGAGAGACTTAGAAAACTGGTAAAAACTACATTGTTGATAGAGTTGGGAGTACTTAGCACTGTGAAAACAGCACTTTCGCCGAAAGAAATCTACTTCTCTAAGTCCGTGAAACAGTGAACAGAGAATGTATCAGTTTTCTCAAGATTGGTAACAGATAGGAACAAGAGAAAGTACACAGTGATTCATCTACCTAGAAAAGTTACAGAGGTTTACACAGAGAATTCCAAGTATAAGTACAAGAAAATAAGAGAGACTTAGAAAACTGGTAAAACCTACATTGTTGATAGAGTTGGGAGTACTTAGCACTGTGAAAACAGCACTTTCGCAGAAAGAAATCTACTTCTCTAAGACTGAGAAACAGTGAACAGAGAATGTATGAATTTCTCAAGATTGGTAACAGATAGAAACAAGAGAAAGTACACAGTGATTCATCTACCTAGAAGAGTTACAGAGGTTTACACAGAGAATTCAAGTATAAGTACAAGAAAATAAGAGAGACTTAGAAAACTGGTAAAACCTACATTGTTGATAGAGTTGGGAGTACTTAGCACTGTGAAAACAGCACTTTCGCCGAAAGAAATCTACTGCTGTAAGACTGGGAAACAGTGAACAGAGAATGTATGAGTTTCTCAAGATTGGTAACAGATAGAAACAAGAGAAAGTACACAGTGATTCATCTACCTAGAAAAGTTACAGAGGTTTACACAGAGAATTCCAAGTATAAGTACAAGAAAATGAGAGAGACTTAGAAAACTGGTAAAGACTACATTGTTGATAGAGTTGGGAGTACTTAGCACTGTGAAAACAGCACTTTCGCAGAAAGAAATCTACTTCTCTAAGACCGAGAAACAGTGAACAGAGAATGTATGAGTTTCTCAAGATTGGTAACAGATAGAAACAAGAGAAAGTACACAGTGATTCATCTACCTAGAAGAGTTACAGAGGTTTACACAGAGAATTCCAAGTATAAGTACAAGAAAATAACAGAGACTTAGAAAACTGGTAAAACCTACATTGTTGATAGAGTTGGGAGTACTTAGCACTGTGAAAACAGCACTTTCGCCGAAAGAAATCTACTTCTCTAAGTCCGTGAAACAGTGAACAGAGAATGTATCAGTTTTTCAAGATTGGTAACAGATAGAAACAAGAGAAAGTACACAGTGATTCATCTACCTAGAAAAGTTACAGAGGTTTACACAGAGAATACCAAGTATAAGTACAAAAAAATAAGAGAGACTTAGAAACTGGTAAAACCTACAGTGTGGATAGAGTTGGGAGTACTTAGCACTGTGAAAACAGCACTTTCGCAGAAAGAAATCTACTGCTGTAAGACTGGGAAACAGTGAACAGAGAATGTATGAGTTTCTCAAGATTGGTAACAGATAGAAACAAGAGAAAGTACACAGTGATTCATCAACCTAGAAAAGTTACAGAGGTTTACACAGAGAATTCCCAGTATAACTACAAGAAAATAAGAGAGACTTAGAAAACTGGTAAAAACTACATTGTTGATAGAGTTGGGAGTACTTAGCACTGTGAAAACAGCACTTTCGCAGAAAGAAATCTACTTCTCTAAGACTGAGAAACAGTGAACAGAGAATGTATGAGTTTCTCAAGATTGGTAACAGATAGAAACAAGAGAAAGTACACAGTGATTCATCTACCTAGAAAAGTTACAGAGGTTTACACAGAGAATACCAAGTATAAGTACAAGAAAATAAGAGAGACTTAGAAAACTGGTAAAACCTACATTGTGGATAGAGTTGGGAGTACTTAGCACTGTGAAAACAGCACTTTCGCAGAAAGAAATCTACTGCTGTAAGACTGGGAAACAGGGAACAGAGAATGTATGAGTTTCTCAAGATTGGTAACAGATAGAAACAAGAGAAAGTACACAGTGATTCATCTACCTAGAAAAGTTACAGAGGTTTACACAGAGAATTCCAAGTATAAGTACAAGAAAATAAGAGAGACTTAGAAAACTGGTAAAGACTACATTGTTGATAGAGTTGGGAGTACTTAGCACTGTGAAAACAGCACTTTCGCAGAAAGAAATCTACTTCTCTAAGACTGAGAAACAGTGAACAGAGAATGTATGAGTTTCTCAAGATTGGTAACAGATAGAAACAAGAGAAAGTACACAGTGATTCATCTACCTAGAAGAGTTACAGAGGTTTACACAGAGAATTCCAAGTATAAGTACAAGAAAATAAGAGAGACTTAGAAAACTGGTAAAACCTACATTGTTGATAGAGTTGGGAGTACTTAGCACTGTGAAAACAGCACTTTCGCCGAAAGAAATCTACTTCTCTAAGTCCGTGAAACAGTGAACAGAGAATGTATCAGTTTTTCAAGATTGGTAACAGATAGAAACAAGAGAAAGTACACAGTGATTCATCTACCTCGAAAAGTTACAGAGGTTTACACAGAGAATACCAAGTATAAGTACAAAAAAATAAGAGAGACTTAGAAAACTGGTAAAACCTACAGTGTGGATAGAGTTGGGAGTACTTAACACTGTGAAAACAGCACTTTCGCAGAAAGAAATCTACTGCTGTAAGACTGGGAAACAGTGAACAGAGAATGTATGAGTTTCTCAAGATTGGTAACAGATAGAAACAAGAGAAAGTACACAGTGATTCATCTACCTAGAAAAGTTACAGAGGTTTACACAGAGAATTCCCAGTATAACTACACGAAAATAAGAGAGACTTAGAAAACTGGTAAAAACTACATTGTTGATAGAGTTGGGAGTACTTAGCACTGTGAAAACAGCACTTTCGCAGAAAGAAATCTACTTCTCTAAGACTGGGAAACAGTGAACAGAGAATGTATGAGTTTCTCAAGATTGGTAACAGATAGAAACAAGAGAAAGTACACAGTGATTCATCTACCTAGAAAAGTTACAGAGGTTTACACAGAGAATACCAAGTATAAGTACAAGAAAATAAGAGAGACTTAGAAAACTGGTAAAACCTACATTGTGGATAGAGTTGGAAGTACTTAGCACTGTGAAAACAGCACTTTCGCAGAAAGAAATCTACTGCTGTAAGACTGGGAAACAGTGAACAGAGAATGTATGAGTTTCTCAAGATTGGTAACAGATAGAAACAAGAGAAAGTACACAGTGATTCATCTACCTAGAAAAGTTACAGAGGTTTACAGAGAGAATTCCCAGTATAAGTACATGAAAATAAGAGAGACTTAGAAAACTGGTAAAAACTACATTGTTGACAGAGTTGGGAGTACTTAGCACTGTGAAAACAGCACTTTCGCAGAAAGAAATCTACTTCTCTAAGACTGAGAAACAGTGAACAGAGAATGTATGAGTTTCTCAAGATTGGTAACAGATAGAAACAAGAGAAAGTACACAGTGATTCATCTACCTAGAAGAGTTACAGAGGTTTACACAGAGAATTCCAAGTATAAGTACAAGAAAATAAGAGAGACTTAGAATACTGGTAAAACCTACATTGTTGATAGAGTTGGGAGTACGTAGCACTGTGAAAACAGCACTTTCGCCGAACGAAATCTACTTCTCTAAGTCCGTGAAACAGTGAACAGAGAATGTATCAGTTTCTCAAGATTGGTAACAGATAGAAGCAAGAGAAAGTACACAGTGATTCATCTACCTAGAAAAGTTACAGAGGTTTACACAGAGAATACCAAGTATAAGTACAAGAAAATAAGAGAGACTTAGAAAACTGGTAAATCCTACATTGTGGATAGAGTTGGGAGTACTTAGCACTGTGAAAACAGCACTTTCGCAGAAAGAAATCTACTGCTGTAAGCCTGGGAAACAGTGAACAGAGAATGTATGAGTTTCTCAAGATTGGTAACAGATAGAAACAAGAGAAAGTACACAGTGATTCATCTACCTAGAAAAGTTACAGAGGTTTACACAGAGAATTCCAAGTATAAGTACAAGAAAATAAGAGAGACTTAGAAAACTGGTAAAACCTACATTGTTGATAGAGTTGGGAGTACTTAGCACTGTGAAAACAGCACATTCGCAGAAAGAAATCTACTTCTCTAAGACTGAGAAACAGTGAACAGAGAATGTATGAGTTTCTCAAGATTGGTAACAGATAGAAACAAGAGAAAGTACACAGTGATTCATCTACCTAGAAAAGTTACAGAGGTTTACACAGAGAATACGAAGTATAAGTACAAGAAAATAAGAGAGACTTAGAAAACTGGTAAAACCTACATTGTGGATAGAGTTGGGAGTACTTAGCACTGTGAAAACAGCACTTTCGCAGAAAGAAATCTACTGCTGTAAGACTGGGAAACAGTGAACAGAGAATGTATGAGTTTCTCAAGATTGGTAACAGATAGAAACAAGAGAAAGTACACAGTGATTCATCTACCTAGAAAAGTTACAGAGGTTTACACAGAGAATACCAAGTATAAGTACAAGAAAATAAGAGAGACTTAGAATACTGGTAAAACCTACATTGTGGATAGAGTTGGGAGTACTTAGCACTGTGAAAACAGCACTTTCGCAGAAAGAAATCTACTGCTGTAAGACTGGGAAACAGTGAACAGAGAATGTATGAGTTTCTCAAGATTGGTAACAGATACAAACAAGAGAAAGTACACAGTGATTCATCTACCTAGAAAAGTTACAGAGGTTTACACAGAGAATTCCAAGTATAAGTACAAGAAAATAAGAGAGACTTAGAAAACTGGTAAAAACTACATTGTTGATAGAGTTGGGAGTACTTAGCACTGTGAAAACAGCACTTTCGCAGAAAGAAATCTACTTCTCTAAGACTGAGAAACAGTGAACAGAGAATGTATGAGTTTCTCAAGATTGGTAACAGATAGAAACAAGAGAAAGTACACAGTGATTCATCTACCTAGAAAAGTTACAGAGGTTTACACAGAGAATTCCAAGTATAAGTAAAAGAAAATAAGAGAGACTTAGAATACTGGTAAAACCTACATTTTTGATAGAGTTGGGAGTACTTAGCACTGTGAAAACAGCACTTTCGCCGAACGAAATCTACTTCTCTAAGTCCGTGAAACAGTGAACAGAGAATGTATCCGTTTCTCAACATTGGTAACAGATAGAAGCAAGAGAAAGTACACAGTGATTCATCTACCTAGAAAAGTTACAGAGGTTTACACAGAGAATTCCAAGTATAAGTACAAGAAAATAAGAGAGACTTAGAAAACTGGTAAAACCTACATTGTGGATAGAGTTGGGAGTACTTAGCACTGTGAAAACAGTACTTTCGCAGAAAGAAATCTACTTCTCTAAGTCCGTGAAACAGTGAACAGAGAATGTATCAGTTTTTCAAGATTGGTAACAGATAGAAACAAGAGAAAGTACACAGTGATTCATCTACCTAGAAAAGTTACAGAGGTTTACACAGAGAATACCAAGTATAAGTACAAAAAAATAAGAGAGACTTAGAAAACTGGTAAAACCTACAGTGTGGATAGAGTTGGGAGTACTTAGCACTGTGAAAACAGCACTTTCGCAGAAAGAAATCTACTGCTGTAAGACTGGGAAACAGTGAACAGAGAATGTATGAGTTTCTCAAGATTGGTAACAGATAGAAACAAGAGAAAGTACACAGTGATTCATCAACCTAGAAAAGTTACAGAGGTTTACACAGAGAATTCCCAGTATAACTACAAGAAAATAAGAGAGACTTAGAAAACTGGTAAAAACTACATTGTTGATAGAGTTGGGAGTACTTAGCACTGTGAAAACAGCACTTTCGCAGAAAGAAATCTACTTCTCTAAGACTGGGAAACAGTGAACAGAGAATGTATGAGTTTCTCAAGATTGGTAACAGATAGAAACAAGAGAAAGTACACAGTGATTCATCTACCTAGAAAAGTTACAGAGGTTTACACAGAGAATACCAAGTATAAGTACAAGAAAATAAGAGAGACTTAGAAAACTGGTAAAACCTACATTGTGGATAGAGTTGGGAGTACTTAGCACTGTGAAAACAGCACTTTCGCAGAAAGAAATCTACTGCTGTAAGACTGGGAAACAGTGAACAGAGAATGTATGAGTTTCTCAAGATTGGTAACAGATAGAAACAAGAGAAAGTACACAGTGATTCATCTACCTAGAAAAGTTACAGAGGTTTACACAGAGAATACCAAGTATAAGTACAAGAAAATAAGAGAGACTTAGAATACTGGTAAAACCTACATTGTGGATAGAGTTGGGAGTACTTAGCACTGTGAAAACAGCACTTTCGCAGAAAGAAATCTACTGCTGTAAGACTGGGAAACAGTGAACAGAGAATGTATGAGTTTCTCAAGATTGGTAACAGATACAAACAAGAGAAAGTACACAGTGATTCATCTACCTAGAAAAGTTACAGAGGTTTACACAGAGAATTCCAAGTATAAGTACAAGAAAATAAGAGAGACTTAGAAAACTGGTAAAAACTACATTGTTGATAGAGTTGGGAGTACTTAGCACTGTGAAAACAGCACTTTCGCAGAAAGAAATCTACTTCTCTAAGACTGAGAAACAGTGAACAGAGAATGTATGAGTTTCTCAAGATTGGTAACAGATAGAAACAAGAGAAAGTACACAGTGATTCATCTACCTAGAAAAGTTACAGAGGTTTACACAGAGAATTCCAAGTATAAGTAAAAGAAAATAAGAGAGACTTAGAATACTGGTAAAACCTACATTTTTGATAGAGTTGGGAGTACTTAGCACTGTGAAAACAGCACTTTCGCCGAACGAAATCTACTTCTCTAAGTCCGTGAAACAGTGAACAGAGAATGTATCAGTTTCTCAAGATTGGTAACAGATAGAAGCAAGAGAAAGTACACAGTGATTCATCTACCTAGAAAAGTTACAGAGGTTTACACAGAGAATTCCAAGTATAAGTACAAGAAAATAAGAGAGACTTAGAAAACTGGTAAAACCTACATTGTGGATAGAGTTGGGAGTACTTAGCACTGTGAAAACAGTACTTTCGCAGAAAGAAATCTACTGCTGTAAGACTGAGAAACAGTGCACAGAGAATGTGTGAGTTTCTCAAGATTGGTAACAGATAGAAACAAGAGAAAGTACACAGTGATTCATCTACCTAGAAGAGTTACAGTGGTTTACACAGAGAATTCCAAGTATAAGTACAAGAAAATAAGAGAGACTTAGAAAAATGGTAAAAACTACATTGTTGATAGAGTTGGGAGTACTTAGCACTGTGAAAACAGCACTTTCGCAGAAAGAAATCTACTTCTCTAAGACTGAGAAACAGTGAACAGAGAATGTATGAGTTTCTCAAGATTGGTAACAGATAGAAACAAGAGAAAGTACACAGTGATTCATCTACCTAGAAGAGTTACAGAGGTTTACACAGAGAATTCCAAGTATAAGTACAAGAAAATAAGAGAGACTTAGAAAACTGGTAAAAACTACATTGTTGATAAGGTTGGGAGTACTTAGCACTGTGAAAACAGCACTTTCGCCGAAAGAAATCTACTTCTCTAAGTCCGTGAAACAGTGAACAGAGAATGTATCAGTTTCTCAAGATTGGTAACAGATAGAAACAAGAGAAAGTACACAGTGATTCATCTACCTAGAAAAGTTACAGAGGCTTACACAGAGAATTCCAAGTATAAGTACAAGAAAATAAGAGAGACTTAGAAAACTGGTAAAAACTACATTGTTGCTAGAGTTGGGAGTACTTAGCACTGTGAAAACAGCACTTTCGCAGAAAGAAATCTACTTCTCTAAGACTGAGAAACAGTGAACAGAGAATGTATGAGTTTCTCAAGATTGGTAACAGATAGAAACAAGAGAAAGTACACAGTGATTCATCTACCTAGAAGAGTTACAGAGGTTTACACAGAGAATTCCAAGTACAAGTACAAGAAAATAAGAGAGACTTAGAAAACTGGTAAAACCTACATTGTTGATAGAGTTGGGAGTACTTAGCACTGTGAAAACAGCACTTTCGCCGAAAGAAATCTACTGCTGTAAGACTGGGAAACAGTGAGCAGAGAATGTATGAGTTTCTCAAGATTGGTAACAGATAGAAACAAGAGAAAGTACACAGTGATTCATCTACCTAGAAAAGTTACAGAGGTTTACACAGAGAATTCCAAGTATAAGTACAAGAAAATAAGAGAGACTTAGAAAACTGGTAAAAACTACATTGTTGATAGAGTTGGGAGTACTTAGCACTGTGAAAACAGCACCTTCGCAGAAAGAAATCTACTTCTCTAAGACTGAGAAACAGTGAACAGAGAATGTATGAGTTTCTCAAGATTGGTAACAGATAGAAACAAGAGAAAGTACACAGTGATTCATCTACCTAGAAAAGTTACAGAGGTTTACACAGAGAATACCAAGTATAAGTACAAGAAAATAAGAGAGACTTAGAAAACTGGTAAAACCTACATTGTGGATAGAGTTGGGAGTACTTAGCACTGTGAAAACAGCACTTTCGCCGAAAGAAATCTACTTCTCTAAGTCCGTGAAACAGTGAACAGAGAATGTATCAGTTTCTCAAGATTGGTAACAGATAGAAACAAGAGAAAGTACACAGTGATTCATCTACCTAGAAAAGTTACAGAGGTTTACACAGAGAATACCAAGTATAAGTACAAGAAAATAAGAGAGACTTAGAAAACTGGTAAAACCTACATTGTGGATAGAGTTGGGAGTACTTAGCACTGTGAAAACAGTACTTTCGCAGAAAGAAATCTACTGCTGTAAGACTGAGAAACAGTGAACAGAGAATGTGTGAGTTTCTCAAGATTGGTAACAGATAGAAACAAGAGAAAGTACACAGTGATTCATCTACCTAGAAAAGTTACAGAGGTTTACACAGAGAATTCCAAGTATAAGTACAAGAAAATAAGAGAGACTTAGAAAACTGGTAAAAACTACATTGTTGATAGAGTTGGGAGTACTTAGCACTGTGAAAACAGCACCTTCGCAGAAAGAAATCTACTTCTCTAAGACTGAGAAACAGTGAACAGAGAATGTATGAGTTTCTCAAGATTGGTAACAGATAGAAACAAGAGAAAGTACACAGTGATTCATCTACCTAGAAAAGTTACAGAGGTTTACACAGAGAATACCAAGTATAAGTACAAGAAAATAAGAGAGACTTAGAAAACTGGTAAAACCTACATTGTAGATAGAGTTGGGAGTACTTAGCACTGTGAAAACAGCACTTTCGCAGAAAGAAATCTACTGCTGTAAGACTGGGAAACAGTGAACAGAGAATGTATCAGTTTCCCAAGATTGGTAACAGATAGAAACAAGAGAAAGTACACAGTGATTCATCTACCTAGAAAAGTTACAGAGGTTTACACAGAGAATACCAAGTATAAGTACAAGAAAGTAAGAGAGACTTAGAAAACTGGTAAAAACTACATTGTTGATAGAGTTGGGAGTACTTAGCACTGTGAAAACAGCACTTTCGCAGAAAGAAATCTACTTCTCTAAGACTGAGAAACAGTGAACAGAGAATGTATGAGTTTCTCAAGATTGGTAACAGATAGAAACAAGAGAAAGTACACAGTGATTCATCTACCTAGAAAAGTTACAGAGGTTTACACAGAGAATACCAAGTATAAGTACAAGAAAATAAGAGAGACTTAGAAAACTGGTAAAACCTACATTGTGGATAGAGTTGGGAGTACTTAGCACTGTGAAAACAGCACTTTCGCAGAAAGAAATCTACTGCTGTAAGACTGGGAAACAGTGAACAGAGAATGTATGAGTTTCTCAAGATTGGTAACAGATAGAAACAAGAGAAAGTACACAGTGATTCATCTACCTAGAAAAGTTACAGAGGTTTACACAGAGAATTCCAAGTATAAGTACAAGAAAATAAGAGAGACTTAGAAAACTGGTAAAAACTACATTGTTGATAGAGTTGGGAGTACTTAGCACTGTGAAAACAGCACTTTCGCCGAACGAAATCTACTTCTCTAAGTCCGTTAAACAGTGAACAGAGAATGTATCAGTTTCTCAAGATTGGTAACAGATAGAAGCAAGAGAAAGTACACAGTGATTCATCTACCTAGAAAAGTTACAGAGGTTTACACAGAGAATACCAAGTATAAGTACAAGAAAATAAGAGAGACTTAGAAAACTGGTAAAACCTACATTGTGGATAGAGTTGGGAGTACTTAGCACTGTGAAAACAGCACTTTCGCAGAAAGAAATCTACTGCTGTAAGACTGGGAAACAGTGAACAGAGAATGTATGAGTTTCTCAAGATTGGTAACAGATAGAAACAAGAGAAAGTACACAGTGATTCATCTACCTAGAAAAGTTACAGAGGTTTACACAGAGAATACCAAGTATAAGTACAAGAAAATAAGAGAGACTTAGAAAACTGGTAAAAGCTACATTGTGGATAGAGTTGGGAGTACTTAGCACTGTGAAAACAGCACTTTCGCAGAAAGAAATCTACTGCTGTAAGACTGGGAAACAGTGAACAGAGAATGTATGAGTTTCTCAAGATTGGTAACAGATAGAAACAAGAGAAAGTACACAGTGATTCATCTACCGAGAAAAGTTACAGAGGTTTACACAGAGAATTCCAAGTATAAGTACAAGAAAATAAGAGAGACTTAGAAAACTGGTAAAGACTACATTGTTGATAGAGTTGGGAGTACTTAGCACTGTGAAAACAGCACTTTCGCAGAAAGAAATCTACTTCTCTAAGACTGAGAAACAGTGAACAGAGAATGTATGAGTTTCTCAAGATTGGTAACAGATAGAAACAAGAGAAAGTACACAGTGATTCATCTACCTAGAAGAGTTACAGAGGTTTACACAGAGAATTCCAAGTATAAGTACAAGAAAATAAGAGAGACTTAGAAAACTGGTAAAACCTACATTGTTGATAGAGTTGGGAGTACTTAGCACTGTGAAAACAGCAGTTTCCCCGAAAGAAATCTACTTCTCTAAGTCCGTGAAACAGTGAACAGAGAATGTATCAGTTTCTCAAGATTGGTAACAGATAGAAACAAGAGAAAGTACACAGTGATTCATCTACCTAGAAAAGTTACAGAGGTTTACACAGAGAATACCAAGTATAAGTACAAGAAAATAAGAGAGACTTAGAAAACTGGTAAAACCTACATTGTGGATAGAGTTGGGAGTACTTAGCACTGTGAAAACAGTACTTTCGCAGAAAGAAATCTACTGCTGTAAGACTGAGAAACAGTGTACAGAGAATGTGTGAGTTTCTCAAGATTGGTAACAGATAGAAACAAGCGAAAGTACACAGTGATTCATCTACCTAGAAAAGTTACAGAGGTTTACACAGAGAATTCCAAGTATAAGTACAAGAAAATAAGAGAGACTTAGAAAAATGGTAAAAACTACATTGTTGATAGAGTTGGGAGTACTTAGCACTGTGAAAACAGCACTTTCGCAGAAAGATATCTACTTCTCTAAGACTGAGAAACAGTGAACAGAGAATGTATGAGTTTCTCAAGATTGGTAACAGATAGAAACAAGAGAAAGTACACAGTGATTCATCTACCTAGAAGAGTTACAGAGGTTTACACAGAGAATTCCAAGTATAAGTACAAGAAAATAAGAGAGACTTAGAAAACTGGTAAAAACTACATTGTTGATAGAGTTGGGAGTACTTAGCACTGTGAAAACAGCACTTTCGCAGAAAGAAATCTACTTCTCTAAGACTGAGAAACAGTGAACAGAGAATGTATGAGTTTCTCAAGATTGGTAACAGATAGAAACAAGAGAAAGTACACAGTGATTCATCTACCTAGAAAAGTTACAGAGGTTTACACAGAGAATACCAAGTATAAGTACAAGAAAATAAGAGAGACTTAGAAAACTGGTAAAACCTACATTGTGGATAGAGTTGGGAGTACTTAGCACTGTGAAAACAGCACTTTCGCAGAAAGAAATCTACTGCTGTAAGACTGGGAAACAGTGAACAGAGAATGTATCAGTTTCCCAAGATTGGTAACAGATAGAAACAAGAGAAAGTACACAGTGATTCATCTACCTAGAAAAGTTACAGAGGTTTACACAGAGAATTCCAAGTATAAGTACAAGAAAATAAGAGAGACTTAGAAAACTGGTAAAAACTACATTGTTGCTAGAGTTGGGAGTACTTAGCACTGTGAAAACAGCACTTTCGCAGAAAGAAATCTACTTCTCTAAGACTGAGAAACAGTGAACAGAGAATGTATGAGTTTCTCAAGATTGGTAACAGATAGAAACAAGAGAAAGTACACAGTGATTCATCTACCTAGAAGAGTTACAGAGGTTTACACAGAGAATTCCAAGTATAAGTACAAGAAAATAAGAGAGACTTAGAAAACTGGTAAAACCTACATTGTGGATAGAGTTGGGAGTACTTAGCACTGTGAAAACAGCACTTTCGCAGAAAGAAATCTACTGCTGTAAGACTGGGAAACAGTGAACAGAGAATGTATGAGTTTCTCAAGATTGGTAACAGATAGAAACAAGAGAAAGTACACAGTGATTCATCTACCTAGAAAAGTTACAGAGGTTTACACAGAGAATTCCAAGTATAAGTACAAGAAAATAAGAGAGACTTAGAAAACTGGTAAAAACTACATTGTTGATAGAGTTGGGAGTACTTAGCACTGTGAAAACAGCACTTTCGCCGAAAGAAATCTACTTCTCTAAGTCCGTGAAACAGTGAACAGAGAATGTATCAGTTTCTCAAGATTGGTAACAGATAGAAACAAGAGAAAGTACACAGTGATTCATCTACCTAGAAAAGTTACAGAGGTTTACACAGAGAATACCAAGTATAAGTACAAGAAAATAAGAGAGACTTAGAAAACTGGTAAAACCTACATTGTGGATAGAGTTGGGAGTACTTAGCACTGTGAAAACAGTACTTTCGCAGAAAGAAATCTACTGCTGTAAGACTGAGAAACAGTGAACAGAGAATGTGTGAGTTTCTCAAGATTGGTAACAGATAGAAACAAGAGAAAGTACACAGTGATTCATCTACCTAGAAAAGTTACAGAGGTTTACACAGAGAATTCCAAGTATAAGTACAAGAAAATAAGAGAGACTTAGAAAACTGGTAAAAACTACATTGTTGATAGAGTTGGGAGTACTTAGCACTGTGAAAACAGCACTTTCGCAGAAAGAAATCTACTGCTGTAAGACTGGGAAACAGTGAACAGAGAATGTATGAGTTTCTCAAGATTGGTAACAGATAGAAACAAGAGAAAGTACACAGTGATTCATCTACCTAGAAAAGTTACAGAGGTTTACACAGAGAATACCAAGTATAAGTACAAGAAAATAAGAGAGACTTAGAAAACTGGTAAAACCTACATTGTGGATAGAGTTGGGAGTACTTAGCACTGTGAAAACAGCACTTTCGCAGAAAGAAATCTACTGCTGTAAGACTGGGAAACAGTGAACAGAGAATGTATGAGTTTCTCAAGATTGGTAACAGATAGAAACAAGAGAAAGTACACAGTGATTCATCTACCTAGAAAAGTTACAGAGGTTTACACAGAGAATACCAAGTATAACTACAAGAAAATAAGAGAGACTTAGAAAACTGGTAAAACCTACATTGTGGATAGAGTTGGGAGTACTTAGCACTGTGAAAACAGCACTTTCGCAGAAAGAAATCTACTGCTGTAAGACTGGGAAACAGTGAACAGAGAATGTATGAGTTTCTCAAGATTGGTAACAGATAGAAACAAGAGAAAGTACACAGTGATTCATCTACCTAGAAAAGTTACAGAGGTTTACAAAGAGAATTCCAAGTATAAGTACAAGAAAATAAGAGAGACTTAGAAAACTGGTAAAAACTACATTGTTGATAGAGTTCGGAGTACTTAGCACTGTGAAAACAGCACTTTCGCAGAAAGAAATCTACTTCTCTAAGACTGAGAAACAGTGAACAGAGAATGTATGATTTTCTCAAGATTGGTAACAGATAGAAACAAGAGAAAGTACACAGTGATTCATCTACCTAGAAAAGTTACAGAGGTTTACACAGAGAATTCCAAGTATAAGTACAAGAAAATAAGAGAGACTTAGAATACTGGTAAAACCTACATTGTTGATAGAGTTGGGAGTACTTAGCACTGTGAAAACAGCACTTTCGCCGAACGAAATCCACTTCTCTAAGTCCGTGAAACAGTGAACAGAGAATGTATCAGTTTCTCAAGATTGGTAACAGATAGAAGCAATAGAAAGTACACAGTGATTCATCTACCTAGAAAAGTTACAGAGGTTTACACAGAGAATTCCAAGTATAAGTACAAGAAAATAAGAGAGACTTAGAAAACTGGTAAAACCTACATTGTGGATAGAGTTGGGAGTACTTAGTACTGTGAAAACAGCACTTTCGCAGAAAGAAATCTACTGCTGTGAGACTGGGAAACAGTGAACAGAGAATGTATGTGTTTCTCAAAATTGGTAACAGATAGAGACAAGAGAAAGTACACAGTGATTCATCTACCTAGAAAAGTTACAGAGGTTTACACAGAATATACCAAGTATAAGTACAAGAAAATAAGAGAGACTTAGAAAACTGGTAAAACCTACATTGTGGATAGAGTTGGGAGTACTTAGCACTGTGAAAACAGCACTTTCGCAGAAAGAAATCTACTGCTGTAAGACTGGGAAACAGTGAACAGAGAATGTATGAGTTTCTCAAGATTGGTAACAGATAGAAACAAGAGAAAGTACACAGTGATTCATCTACCTAGAAAAGTTACAGAGGTTTACACAGAGAATTCCAAGTATAAGTACAAGAAAATAAGAGAGACTTAGAAAACTGGTAAAAACTACATTGTTGATAGAGTTGGGAGTACTTAGCACTGTGAAAACAGCACTTTCGCAGAAAGAAATCTACTTCTCTAAGACTGAGAAACAGTGAACAGAGAATGTATGAGTTTCTCAAGATTGGTAACAGATAGAAACAAGAGAAAGTACACAGTGATTCATCTACCTAGAAAAGTTACAGAGGTTTACACAGAGAATACCAAGTATAAGTAAAAGAAAATAAGAGAGACTTAGAAAACTGGTAAAACCTACATTGTGGATAGAGTTGGGAGTACTTAGCACTGTGAAAACAGCACTTTCTCAGAAAGAAATCTACTGCTGTAAGACTGGGAAACAGTGAACAGAGAATGTATGAGTTTCTCAAGATTGGTAACAGATAGAAACAAGAGAAAGTACACAGTGATTCATCTACCTAGAAAAGTTACAGAGGTTTACACAGAGAATTCCAAGTATAAGTACAAGAAAATAAGAGAGACTTAGAAAACTGGTAAAGACTACATTGTTGATAGAGTTGGGAGTACTTAGCACTGTGAAAACAGCACTTTCGCAGAAAGAAATCTACTTCTCTAAGACTGAGAAACAGTGAACAGAGAATGTATGAGTTTCTCAAGATTGGTAACAGATAGAAACAAGAGAAAGTACACAGTGATTCATCTACCTAGAAAAGTTACAGAGGTTTACACAGAGAATACCAAGTATAAGTACAAGAAAATAAGAGAGACTTATAAAACTGGTAAAACCTACATTGTGGATAGAGTTGGGAGTACTTAGCACTGTGAAAACAGCACTTTCGCAGAAAGAAATCTACTGCTGTAAGACTGGGAAACAGTGAACAGAGAATGTATGAGTTTCTCAAGATTGGTAACAGATAGAAACAAGAGAAAGTACACAGTGATTCATCTACCTAGAAAAGTTACAGAGGTTTACACAGAGAATTCCAAGTATAAGTACAAGAAAATAAGAGAGACTTAGAAAACTGGTAAAAACTACATTGTTGATAGAGTTGGGAGTACTTAGCACTGTGAAAACAGCACTTTCGCAGAAAGAAATCTACTTCTCTAAGACTGAGAAACAGTGAACAGAGAATGTATGAGTTTCTCAAGATTGGTAACAGATAGAAACAAGAGAAAGTACACAGTGATTCATCTACCTAGAAAAGTTACAGAGGTTTACACAGAGAATACCAAGTATAAGTACAAGAAAATAAGAGAGACTTAGAAAACTGGTAAAACCTACATTGTGGATAGAGTTGGGAGTACTTAGCACTGTGAAAACAGCACTTTCTCAGAAAGAAATCTACTGCTGTAAGACTGGGAAACAGTGAACAGAGAATGTATGAGTTTCTCAAGATTGGTAACAGAATGAAACAAGAGAAAGTACACAGTGATTCATCTACCTAGAAAAGTTACAGAGGTTTACACAGAGAATTCCAAGTATAAGTACAAGAAAATAAGAGAGACTTAGAAAACTGGTAAAAACTACATTGTTGATAGAGTTCGGAGTACTTAGCACTGTGAAAACAGCACTTTCGCAGAAAGAAATCTACTTCTCTAAGACTGAGAAACAGTGAACAGAGAATGTATGAGTTTCTCAAGATTGGTAACAGACAGAAACAAGAGAAAGTGCACAGTGATTCATCTACCTAGAAAAGTTAAGGAGGTTTACACAGATAATTCCAAGTATAAGTACAAGAAAATAAGAGAGACTTAGAATACTGGTAAAACCTACATTGTTGATAGAGTTGGGAGTACTTAGCACTGTGAAAACAGCACTTTCGCCGAACGAAATCCACTTCTCTAAGTCCGTGAAACAGTGAACAGAGAATGTATCAGTTTCTCAAGATTGGTAACAGATAGAAGCAATAGAAAGTATACAGTGATTCATCTACCTAGAAAAGTTACAGAGGTTTACACAGAGAATTCCAAGTATAAGTACAAGAAAATAAGAGAGACTTAGAAAACTGGTAAAACCTACATTGTGGATAGAGTTGGGAGTACTTAGCACTGTGAAAACAGCACTTTCGCAGAAAGAAATCTACTGCTGTAAGACTGGGAAACAGTGAACAGAGAATGTATGTGTTTCTCAAAATTGGTAACAGATAGAAACAAGAGAAAGTACACAGTGATTCATCTACCTAGAAAAGTTACAGAGGTTTACACAGAGAATACCAAGTATAAGTACAAGAAAATAAGAGAGACTTAGAAAACTGGTAAAACCTACATTGTGGATAGAGTTGGGAGTACTTAGCACTGTGAAAACAGCACTTTCGCAGAAAGAAATCTACTGCTGTAAGACTGGGAAACAGTGAACAGAGAATGTATGAGTTTCTCAAGATTGGTAACAGATAGAAACAAGAGAAAGTACACAGTGATTCATCTACCTAGAAAAGTTACAGAGGTTTACACAGAGAATCCCAAGTATAAGTACAAGAAAATAAGAGAGACTTAGAAAACTGGTAAAACCTACATTGTGGATAGAGTTGGGAGTACTTAGCACTGTGAAAACAGCACTTTCGCAGAAAGAAATCTACTGCTGTAAGACTGGGAAACAGTGAACAGAGAATGTATGAGTTTCTCAAGATTGGTAACAGATAGAAACAAGAGAAAGTACACAGTGATTCATCTACCTAGAAAAGTTACAGAGGTTTACACAGAGAATACCAAGTATAAGTACAAGAAAATAAGAGAGACTTAGAAAACTGGTAAAACCTACATTGTGGATAGAGTTGGGAGTACTTAGCACTGTGAAAACAGCACTTTCGCGGAAAGAAATCTACTGCTGTAAGACTGGGAAACAGTGAACAGAGAATGTATGAGATTCTCAAGATTGGTAACAGATAGAAACAAGAGAAAGTACACAGTGATTCATCTACCTAGAAAAGTTACAGAGGTTTACACAGAGAATTCCAAGTATAAGTACAAGAAAATAAGAGAGACTTAGAAAACTGGTAAAAACTACATTGTGGATAGAGTTGGGAGTACTTAGCACTGTGAAAACAGCACTTTCGCAGAAAGAAATCTACTTCTCTAAGACTGAGAAACAGTGAACAGAGAATGTATGAGTTTCTCAAGATTGGTAACAGATAGAAACAAGAGAAAGTACACAGTGATTCATCTACCTAGAAAAGTTACAGAGGTTTACACAGAGAATACCAAGTATAAGTACAAGAAAATAAGAGAGACTTAGAAAACTGGTAAAACCTACATTGTGGATAGAGTTGGGAGTACTTAGCACTGTGAAAACAGCACTTTCGCAGAAAGAAATCTACTGCTGTAAGACTGGGAAACAGTGAACAGAGAATGTATGAGTTTCTCAAGATTGGTAACAGATAGAAACAAGAGAAAGTACACAGTGATTCATCTACCTAGAAAAGTTACAGAGGTTTACACAGAGAATTCCAAGTATAAGTACAAGAAAATAAGAGAGTCTTAGAAAACTGGTAAAAACTACATTGTTGATAGAGTTGGGAGTACTTAGCACTGTGAAAACAGCACTTTCGCAGAAAGAAATCTACTTCTCTAAGACTGAGAAACAGTGAACAGAGAATGTATGAGTTTCTCAAGATTGGTAACAGATAGAAACAAGAGAAAGTACACAGTGATTCATCTACCTAGAAAAGTTACAGAGGTTTACACAGAGAATACCAAGTATAAGTACAAGAAAATAAGAGAGACTTAGAAAACTGGTAAAACCTACATTGTGGATAGAGTTGGGAGTACTTAGCACTGTGAAAACCGCACTTTCTCAGAAAGAAATCTACTGCTGTAAGACTGGGAAACAGTGAACAGAGAATGTATGAGTTTCTCAAGATTGGTAACAGAATGAAACAAGAGAAAGTACACAGTGATTCATCTACCTAGAAGAGTTACAGAGGTTTACACAGAGAATTCCAAGTATAAGTACAAGAAAATAAGAGAGACTTAGAAAACTGGTAAAACCTACATTGTTGATAGAGTTGGGAGTACTTAGCACTGTGAAAACAGCACTTTCGCAGAAAGAAATCTACTGCTGTAAGACTGGGAAACAGTGAACAGAGAATGTATGAGTTTCTCAAGATTGGTAACAGATAGAAACCAGAGAAAGTACACAGTGATTCATCTACCTAGAGAAGTTACAGAGGTTTACACAGAGAATACCAAGTATAAGTACAAGAAAATAAGAGAGACTTAGAAAACTGGTAAAACCTACATTGTGGATAGAGTTGGGAGTACTTAGCACTGTGAAAACAGCACTTTCGCAGAAAGAAATCTACTTCTCTAAGACTGAGAAACAGTGAACAGAGAATGTATGAGTTTCTCAAGATTGGTATCAGATAGAAACAAGAGAAAGTACACAGGGATTCATCTACCTAGAAAAGTTACAGAGGTTTACACAGAGAATACCAAGTATAAGTACAAGAAAATAAGAGAGACTTAGAAAACTGGTAAAACCTACATTGTGGATAGAGTTGGGAGTACTTAGCACTGTGAAAACAGCACTTTCGCAGAAAGAAATCTACTGCTGTAAGACTGGGAAACAGTGAACAGAGAATGTATGAGTTTCTCAAGATTGGTAACAGATAGAAACAAGAGAAAGTACACAGTGATTCATCTACCTAGAAAAGTTACAGAGGTTTACACAGAGAATTCCAAGTATAAGTACAAGAAAATAAGAGAGACTTAGAAAACTGGTAAAAACTACATTGTTGATAGAGTTGGGAGTACTTAGCACTGTGAAAACAGCACTTTCGCAGAAAGAAATCTACTTCTCTAAGACTGAGAAACAGTGAACAGAGAATGTATGAGTTTCTCAAGATTGGTAACAGATAGAAACAAGAGAAAGTACACAGTGATTCATCTACCTAGAAAAGTTACAGAGGTTTACACAGAGAATACCAAGTATAAGTACAAGAAAATAAGAGAGACTTAGAAAACTGGTAAAACCTACATTGTGGATAGAGTTGGGAGTACTTAGCACTGTGAAAACAGCACTTTCTCAGAAAGAAATCTACTGCTGTAAGACTGGGAAACAGTGAACAGAGAATGTATGAGTTTCTCAAGATTGGTAACAGAATGAAACAAGAGAAAGTACACAGTGATTCATCTACCTAGAAGAGTTACAGAGGTTCACACAGAGAATTCCAAGTATAAGTACAAGAAAATAAGAGAGACTTAGAAAACTGGTAAAACCTACATTGTTGATAGAGTTGGGAGTACTTAGCACTGTGAAAACAGCACTTTCGCCGAAAGAAATCTACTTCTCTAAGTCCGTGAAACAGTGAACAGAGAATGTATCAGTTTCTCAAGATTGGTAACAGATAGAAACAAGAGAAAGTACACAGTGATTCATCTACCTAGAAAAGTTACAGAGGTTTACACAGAGAATACCAAGTATAAGTACAAAAAAATAAGAGAGACTTAGAAAACTGGTAAAACCTACATTGTGGATAGAGTTGGGAGTACTTAGCACTGTGAAAACAGCACTTTCGCAGAAAGAAATCTACTGCTGTAAGACTGGGAAACAGTGAACAGAGAATGTATGAGTTTCTCAAGATTGGTAACAGATAGAAACAAGAGAAAGTACACAGTGATTCATCTACCTAGAAAAGTTACAGAGGTCTACACAGAGAATTCCCAGTATAAGTACAAGAAAATAAGAGAGACTTAGAAAACTGGTAAAAACTACATTGTTGATAGAGTTCGGAGTACTTAGCACTATGAAAACAGCACTTTCGCAGAAACAAATCTACTTCTCTAAGACTGAGAAACAGTGAACAGAGAATGTATGAGTTTCTCAAGATTGGTAACAGATAGAAACAAGAGAAAGTACACAGTGATTCATCTACCTAGAAAAGTTACAGAGGTTTACACAGAGAATTCCAAGTATAAGTACAAGAAAATAAGAGAGACTTAGAATACTGGTAAAACCTACATTGTTGATAGAGTTGGGAGTACTTAGCACTGTGAAAACAGCACTTTCGCCGAACGAAATCCACTTCTCTAAGTCCGTGAAACAGTGAACAGAGAATGTATCAGTTTCTCAAGATTGGTAACAGATAGAAGCAATAGAAAGTACACAGTGATTCATCTACCTAGAAAAGTTACAGAGGTTTACACAGAGAATTCCAAGTATAAGTACAAGAAAATAAGAGAGACTTAGAAAACTGGTAAAACCTACATTGTGGATAGAGTTGGGAGTACTTAGCACTGTGAAAACAGCACTTTCGCAGAAAGAAATCTACTGCTGTAAGACTGGGAAACAGTGAACAGAGAATGTATGTGTTTCTCAAAATTGGTAACAGATAGAAACAAGAGAAAGTACACAGTGATTCATCTACCTAGAAAAGTTACAGAGGTTTACACAGAGAATACCAAGTATAAGTACAAGAAATTAAGAGAGACTTAGAAAACTGGTAAAACCTACATTGTGGATAGAGTTGGGAGTACTTAGCACTGTGAAAACAGTACTTTCGCAGAAAGAAATCTACTGCTGTAAGACTGGGAAACAGTGAACAGAGAATGTGTCAGTTTCTCAAGATTGGTAACAGATAGAAACAAGAGAAAGTACACAGTGATTCATCTACCTAGAAAAGTTACAGAGGTTTACACAGAGAATTCCAAGTATAAGTACAGGAAAATAAGAGAGACTTAGAAAAATGGTAAAAACTACATTGTTGATAGAGTTGGGAGTACTTAGCACTGTGAAAACAGCACTTTCACAGAAAGAAATCTACTTCTCTAAGACTGAGAAACAGTGAACAGAGAATGTATGAGTTTCTCAAGATTGGTAACAGATAGAAACAAGAGAAAGTACACAGTGATTCATCTACCTAGAAGAGTTACAGAGGTTTACACAGAGAATTCCAAGTATAGGTACAAGAAAATAAGAGAGACTTAGAAAACTGGTAAAAACTACATTGTTGATAGAGTTGGGAGTACTTAGCACTGTGAAAACAGCACTTTCGCCGAAAGAAATCTACTGCTGTAAGACTGGGAAACAGTGAACAGAGAATGTATGAGTTTCTCAAGATTGGTAACAGATAGAAACAAGAGAAAGTACACAGTGATTCATCTACCTAGAAAAGTTACAGAGGTTTACACAGAGAATTCCAAGTATAAGTACAAGAAAATAAGAGAGACTTAGAAAACTGGTAAAGACTACATTGTTGATAGAGTTGGGAGTACTTAGCACTGTGAAAACAGCACTTTCGCAGAAAGAAATCTACTTCTCTAAGACTGAGAAACAGTGAACAGAGAATGTATGAGTTTCTCAAGATTGGTAACAGATAGAAACAAGAGAAAGTACACAGTGATTCATCTACCTAGAAAAGTTACAGAGGTTTACACAGAGAATACCAAGTATAAGTATAAGAAAATAAGAGAGACTTAGAAAACTGGTAAAACCTACATTGTGGATAGAGTTGGGAGTACTTAGCACTGTGAAAACAACACTTTCGCAGAAAGAAATCTACTGCTGTAAGACTGGGAAACAGTGAACAGAGAATGTATCAGTTTCTCAAGATTGGTAACAGATAGAAGCAATAGAAAGTATACAGTGATTCATCTACCTAGAAAAGTTACAGAGGTTTACACAGAGAATTCCAAGTATAAGTACAAGAAAATAAGAGAGACTTAGAAAACTGGTAAAACCTACATTGTGGATAGAGTTGGGAGTACTTAGCACTGTGAAAACAGCACTTTCGCAGAAAGAAATCTACTGCTGTAAGACTGGGAAACAGTGAACAGAGAATGTATGTGTTTCTCAAAATTGGTAACAGATAGAAACAAGAGAAAGTACACAGTGATTCATCTACCTAGAAAAGTTACAGAGGTCTACACAGAGAATTCCCAGTATAAGTACAAGAAAATAAGAGAGACTTAGAAAACTGGTAAAAACTACATTGTTGATAGAGTTCGGAGTACTTAGCACTATGAAAACAGCACTTTCGCAGAAACAAATCTACTTCTCTAAGACTGAGAAACAGTGAACAGAGAATGTATGAGTTTCTCAAGATTGGTAACAGATAGAAACAAGAGAAAGTACACAGTGATTCATCTACCTAGAAAAGTTACAGAGGTTTACACAGAGAATTCCAAGTATAAGTACAAGAAAATAAGAGAGACTTAGAATACTGGTAAAACCTACATTGTTGATAGAGTTGGGAGTACTTAGCACTGTGAAAACAGCACTTTCGCCGAACGAAATCCACTTCTCTAAGTCCGTGAAACAGTGAACAGAGAATGTATCAGTTTCTCAAGATTGGTAACAGATAGAAGCAATAGAAAGTACACAGTGATTCATCTACCTAGAAAAGTTACAGAGGTTTACACAGAGAATTCCAAGTATAAGTACAAGAAAATAAGAGAGACTTAGAAAACTGGTAAAACCTACATTGTGGATAGAGTTGGGAGTACTTAGCACTGTGAAAACAGCACTTTCGCAGAAAGAAATCTACTGCTGTAAGACTGGGAAACAGTGAACAGAGAATGTATGTGTTTCTCAAAATTGGTAACAGATAGAAACAAGAGAAAGTACACAGTGATTCATCTACCTAGAAAAGTTACAGAGGTTTACACAGAGAATACCAAGTATAAGTACAAGAAATTAAGAGAGACTTAGAAAACTGGTAAAACCTACATTGTGGATAGAGTTGGGAGTACTTAGCACTGTGAAAACAGTACTTTCGCAGAAAGAAATCTACTGCTGTAAGACTGGGAAACAGTGAACAGAGAATGTGTCAGTTTCTCAAGATTGGTAACAGATAGAAACAAGAGAAAGTACACAGTGATTCATCTACCTAGAAAAGTTACAGAGGTTTACACAGAGAATTCCAAGTATAAGTACAGGAAAATAAGAGAGACTTAGAAAAATGGTAAAAACTACATTGTTGATAGAGTTGGGAGTACTTAGCACTGTGAAAACAGCACTTTCACAGAAAGAAATCTACTTCTCTAAGACTGAGAAACAGTGAACAGAGAATGTATGAGTTTCTCAAGATTGGTAACAGATAGAAACAAGAGAAAGTACACAGTGATTCATCTACCTAGAAGAGTTACAGAGGTTTACACAGAGAATTCCAAGTATAGGTACAAGAAAATAAGAGAGACTTAGAAAACTGGTAAAAACTACATTGTTGATAGAGTTGGGAGTACTTAGCACTGTGAAAACAGCACTTTCGCCGAAAGAAATCTACTGCTGTAAGACTGGGAAACAGTGAACAGAGAATGTATGAGTTTCTCAAGATTGGTAACAGATAGAAACAAGAGAAAGTACACAGTGATTCATCTACCTAGAAAAGTTACAGAGGTTTACACAGAGAATTCCAAGTATAAGTACAAGAAAATAAGAGAGACTTAGAAAACTGGTAAAGACTACATTGTTGATAGAGTTGGGAGTACTTAGCACTGTGAAAACAGCACTTTCGCAGAAAGAAATCTACTTCTCTAAGACTGAGAAACAGTGAACAGAGAATGTATGAGTTTCTCAAGATTGGTAACAGATAGAAACAAGAGAAAGTACACAGTGATTCATCTACCTAGAAAAGTTACAGAGGTTTACACAGAGAATACCAAGTATAAGTATAAGAAAATAAGAGAGACTTAGAAAACTGGTAAAACCTACATTGTGGATAGAGTTGGGAGTACTTAGCACTGTGAAAACAACACTTTCGCAGAAAGAAATCTACTGCTGTAAGACTGGGAAACAGTGAACAGAGAATGTATCAGTTTCTCAAGATTGGTAACAGATAGAAGCAATAGAAAGTATACAGTGATTCATCTACCTAGAAAAGTTACAGAGGTTTACACAGAGAATTCCAAGTATAAGTACAAGAAAATAAGAGAGACTTAGAAAACTGGTAAAACCTACATTGTGGATAGAGTTGGGAGTACTTAGCACTGTGAAAACAGCACTTTCGCAGAAAGAAATCTACTGCTGTAAGACTGGGAAACAGTGAACAGAGAATGTATGTGTTTCTCAAAATTGGTAACAGATAGAAACAAGAGAAAGTACACAGTGATTCATCTACCTAGAAAAGTTACAGAGGTTTACACAGAGAATACCAAGTATAAGTACAAGAAAATAAGAGAGACTTAGAAAACTGGTAAAACCTACATTGTGGATAGAGTTGGGAGTACTTAGCACTGTGAAAACAGTACTTTCGCAGAAAGAAATCTACTGCTGTAAGACTGGGAAACAGTGAACAGAGAATGTGTCAGTTTCTCAAGATTGGTAACAGATAGAAACAAGAGAAAGTACACAGTGATTCATCTACCTAGAAAAGTTACAGAGGTTTACACAGAGAATTCCAAGTATAAGTACAAGAAAATAAGAGAGACTTAAAAACTGGTAAAAACTACATTGTTGATTGAGTTGGGAGTACTTAGCACTGTGAAAACAGCACTTTCGCAGAAAGAAATCTACTTCTCTAAGACTGAGAAACAGTGAACAGAGAATGTATGAGTTTCTCAAGATTGGTAACAGATAGAAACAAGAGAAAGTACACAGTGATTCATCTACCTAGAAGAGTTACAGAGGTTTACACAGTGAATTCCAAGTATAAGTACAAGAAAATAAGAGAGACTTAGAAAACTGGTAAAACCTACATTGTTGATAGAGTTGGGAGTACTTAGCACTGTGAAAACAGCACTTTCGCCGAAAGAAATCTACTGCTGTAAGACTGGGAAACAGTGAACAGAGAATGTATGAGTTTCTCAAGATTGGTAACAGATAGAAACAAGAGAAAGTACACAGTGATTCATCTACCTAGAAAAGTTACAGAGGTTTACACAGAGAATTCCAAGTATAAGTACAAGAAAATAAGAGAGACTTAGAAAACTGGTAAAGACTACATTGTTGATAGAGTTGGGAGTACTTAGCACTGTGAAAACAGCACTTTCGCAGAAAGAAATCTTTTTCTCTAAGACTGAGAAACAGTCAACAGAGAATGTATGAGTTTCTCAAGATTGGTAACAGATAGAAACAAGAGAAAGTACACAGTGATTCATCTACCTAGAAGAGTTACAGAGGTTTACACAGAGAATTCCAAGTATAAGTACAAGAAAATAAGAGAGACTTAGAAAACTGGTAAAACCTACATTGTTGATAGAGTTGGGAGTACTTAGCACTGTGAAAACAGCACTTTCGCCGAAAGAAATCTACTTCTCTAAGTCCGTGAAACAGTGAACAGAGAATGTATGAGTTTCTCAAGATTGGTAACAGATAGAAACAAGAGAAAGTACACAGTGATTCATCTACCTAGAAAAGTTACAGAGGTTTACACAGAGAATTCCAAGTATAAGTACAAGAAAATAAGAGAGACTTAGAAAACTGGTAAAGACTACATTGTTGATAGAGTTGGGAGTACTTAGCACTGTGAAAACAGCACTTTCGCAGAAAGAAATCTTTTTCTCTAAGACTGAGAAACAGTCAACAGAGAATGTATGAGTTTCTCAAGATTGGTAACAGATAGAAACAAGAGAAAGTACACAGTGATTCATCTACCTAGAAGAGTTACAGAGGTTTACACAGAGAATTCCAAGTATAAGTACAAGAAAATAAGAGAGACTTAGAAAACTGGTAAAACCTACATTGTTGATAGAGTTGGGAGTACTTAGCACTGTGAAAACAGCACTTTCGCCGAAAGAAATCTACTTCTCTAAGTCCGTGAAACAGTGAACAGAGAATGTATCAGTTTCTCAAGATTGGTAACAGATAGAAACAAGAGAAAGTACACAGTGATTCATCTACCTAGAAAAGTTACAGAGGTTTACACAGAGAATACCAAGTATAAGTACAAAAAAATAAGAGAGACTTAGAAAACTGGTAAAACCTACATTGTGGATAGAGTTGGGAGTACTTAGCACTGTGAAAACAGCACTTTCGCAGAAAGAAATCTACTGCTGTAAGACTGGGAAACAGTGAACAGAGAATGTATGAGTTTCTCAAGATTGGTAACAGATAGAAACCAGAGAAAGTACACAGTGATTCATCTACCTAGAAAAGTTACAGAGGTCTACACAGAGAATTCCCAGTATAAGTACAAGAAAATAAGAGAGACTTAGAAAACTGGTAAAAACTACATTGTTGATAGAGTTCGGAGTACTTAGCACTATGAAAACAGCACTTTCGCAGAAAGAAATCTACTTCTCTAAGACTGAGAAACAGTGAACAGAGAATGTATGAGTTTCTCAAGATTGGTAACAGATAGAAACAAGAGAAAGTACACAGTGATTCATCTACCTAGAAAAGTTACAGAGGTTTACACAGAGAATTCCAAGTATAAGTACAAGAAAATAAGAGAGACTTAGAATACTGGTAAAACCTACATTGTTGATAGAGTTGGGAGTACTTAGCACTGTGAAAACAGCACTTTCGCCGAACGAAATCCACTTCTCTAAGTCCGTGAAACAGTGAACAGAGAATGTATCAGTTTCTCAAGATTGGTAACAGATAGAAGCAATAGAAAGTACACAGTGATTCATCTACCTAGAAAAGTTACAGAGGTTTACACAGAGAATTCCAAGTATAAGTACAAGAAAATAAGAGAGACTTAGAAAACTGGTAAAACCTACATTGTGGATAGAGTTGGGAGTACTTAGCACTGTGAAAACAGCACTTTCGCAGAAAGAAATCTACTGCTGTAAGACTGGGAAACAGTGAACAGAGAATGTATGTGTTTCTCAAAATTGGTAACAGATAGAAACAAGAGAAAGTACACAGTGATTCATCTACCTAGAAAAGTTACAGAGGTTTACACAGAGAATACCAAGTATAAGTACAAGAAATTAAGAGAGACTTAGAAAACTGGTAAAACCTACATTGTGGATAGAGTTGGGAGTACTTAGCACTGTGAAAACAGTACTTTCGCAGAAAGAAATCTACTGCTGTAAGACTGGGAAACAGTGAACAGAGAATGTGTCAGTTTCTCAAGATTGGTAACAGATAGAAACAAGAGAAAGTACACAGTGATTCATCTACCTAGAAAAGTTACAGAGGTTTACACAGAGAATTCCAAGTATAAGTACAGGAAAATAAGAGAGACTTAGAAAAATGGTAAAAACTACATTGTTGATAGAGTTGGGAGTACTTAGCACTGTGAAAACAGCACTTTCACAGAAAGAAATCTACTTCTCTAAGACTGAGAAACAGTGAACAGAGAATGTATGAGTTTCTCAAGATTGGTAACAGATAGAAACAAGAGAAAGTACACAGTGATTCATCTACCTAGAAGAGTTACAGAGGTTTACACAGAGAATTCCAAGTATAGGTACAAGAAAATAAGAGAGACTTAGAAAACTGGTAAAAACTACATTGTTGATAGAGTTGGGAGTACTTAGCACTGTGAAAACAGCACTTTCGCCGAAAGAAATCTACTGCTGTAAGACTGGGAAACAGTGAACAGAGAATGTATGAGTTTCTCAAGATTGGTAACAGATAGAAACAAGAGAAAGTACACAGTGATTCATCTACCTAGAAAAGTTACAGAGGTTTACACAGAGAATTCCAAGTATAAGTACAAGAAAATAAGAGAGACTTAGAAAACTGGTAAAGACTACATTGTTGATAGAGTTGGGAGTACTTAGCACTGTGAAAACAGCACTTTCGCAGAAAGAAATCTACTTCTCTAAGACTGAGAAACAGTGAACAGAGAATGTATGAGTTTCTCAAGATTGGTAACAGATAGAAACAAGAGAAAGTACACAGTGATTCATCTACCTAGAAAAGTTACAGAGGTTTACACAGAGAATACCAAGTATAAGTATAAGAAAATAAGAGAGACTTAGAAAACTGGTAAAACCTACATTGTGGATAGAGTTGGGAGTACTTAGCACTGTGAAAACAGCACTTTCGCAGAAAGAAATCTACTGCTGTAAGACTGGGAAACAGTGAACAGAGAATGTATGAGTTTCTCAAGATTGGTAACAGATAGAAACAAGAGAAAGTACACAGTGATTCATCTACCTAGAAAAGTTACAGAGGTTTACACAGAGAATTCCAAGTATAAGTACAAGAAAATAAGAGAGACTTAGAAAACTGGTAAAAACTACATTGTTGATAGAGTTGGGAGTACTTAGCACTGTGAAAACAGCACTTTCGCAGAAAGAAATCTACTTCTCTAAGACTGAGAAACAGTGAACAGAGAATGTATGAGTTTCTCAAGATTGGTAACAGATAGAAACAAGAGAAAGTACACAGTGATTCATCTACCTAGAAAAGTTACAGAGGTTTACACAGAGAATACCAAGTATAAGTACAAGAAAATAAGAGAGACTTAGAAAACTGGTAAAACCTACATTGTGGATAGAGTTGGGAGTACTTAGCACTGTGAAAACAGCACTTTCTCAGAAAGAAATCTACTGCTGTAAGACTGGGAAACAGTGAACAGAGAATGTATGAGTTTCTCAAGATTGGTAACAGAATGAAACAAGAGAAAGTACACAGTGATTCATCTACCTAGAAAAGTTACAGAGGTTTACACAGAGAATTCCAAGTATAAGTACAAGAAAATAAGAGAGACTTAGAAAACTGGTAAAAACTACATTGTTGATAGAGTTCGGAGTACTTAGCACTGTGAAAACAGCACTTTCGCAGAAAGAAATCTACTTCTCTAAGACTGAGAAACAGTGAACAGAGAATGTATGAGTTTCTCAAGATTGGTAACAGACAGAAACAAGAGAAAGTGCACAGTGATTCATCTACCTAGAAAAGTTACAGAGGTTTACACAGATAATTCCAAGTATAAGTACAAGAAAATAAGAGAGACTTAGAATACTGGTAAAACCTACATTGTTGATAGAGTTGGGAGTACTTAGCAGTGTGAAAACAGCACTTTCGCCGAACGAAATCCACTTCTCTAAGTCCGTGAAACAGTGAACAGAGAATGTATCAGTTTCTCAAGATTGGTAACAGATAGAAGCAATAGAAAGTATACAGTGATTCATCTACCTAGAAAAGTTACAGAGGTTTACACAGAGAATTCCGAGTATAAGTACAAGAAAATAAGAGAGACTTAGAAAACTGGTAAAACCTACATTGTGGATAGAGTTGGGAGTACTTAGCACTGTGAAAACAGCACTTTCGCAGAAAGAAATCTACTGCTGTAAGACTGGGAAACAGTGAACAGAGAATGTATGTGTTTCTCAAAATTGGTAACAGATAGAAACAAGAGAAAGTACACAGTGATTCATCTACCTAGAAAAGTTACAGAGGTTTACACAGAGAATACCAAGTATAAGTACAAGAAAATAAGACAGACTTAGAAAACTGGTAAAACCTACATTGTGGATAGAGTTGGGAGTACTTAGCACTGTGAAAACAGTACTTTCGCAGAAAGAAATCTACTGCTGTAAGACTGGGAAACAGTGAACAGAGAATGTGTCAGTTTCTCAAGATTGGTAACAGATAGAAACAAGAGAAAGTACACAGTGATTCATCTACCTAGAAAAGTTACAGAGGTTTACACAGAGAATTCCAAGTATAAGTACAAGAAAATAAGAGAGACTTAGAAAACTGGTAAAAACTACATTGTTGATTGAGTTGGGAGTACTTAGCACTGTGAAAACAGCACTTTCGCAGAAAGAAATCTACTTCTCTAAGACTGAGAAACAGTGAACAGAGAATGTATGAGTTTCTCAAGATTGGTAACAGATAGAAACAAGAGAAAGTACACAGTGATTCATCTACCTAGAAGAGTTACAGAGGTTTACACAGTGAATTCCAAGTATAAGTACAAGAAAATAAGAGAGACTTAGAAAACTGGTAAAACCTACATTGTTGATAGAGTTGGGAGTACTTAGCACTGTGAAAACAGCACTTTCGCCGAAAGAAATCTACTGCTGTAAGACTGGGAAACAGTGAACAGAGAATGTGTGAGTTTCTCAAGATTGGTAACAGATAGAAACAAGAGAAAGTACACAGTGATTCATCTACCTAGAAAAGTTACAGAGGTTTACACAGAGAATTCCAAGTATAAGTACAAGAAAATAAGAGAGACTTAGAAAACTGGTAAAGACTACATTGTTGATAGAGTTGGGAGTACTTAGCACTGTGAAAACAGCACTTTCGCAGAAAGAAATCTACTTCTCTAAGACTGAGAAACAGTCAACAGAGAATGTATGAGTTTCTCAAGATTGGTAACAGATAGAAACAAGAGAAAGTACACAGTGATTCATCTACCTAGAAGAGTTACAGAGGTTTACACAGAGAATTCCAAGTATAAGTACAAGAAAATAAGAGAGACTTAGAAAACTGGTAAAACCTACATTGTTGATAGAGTTGGGAGTACTTAGCACTGTGAAAACAGCACTTTCGCCGAAAGAAATCTACTTCTCTAAGTCCGTGAAACAGTGAACAGAGAATGTATCAGTTTCTCAAGATTGGTAACAGATAGAAACAAGAGAAAGTACACAGTGATTCATCTACCTAGAAAAGTTACAGAGGTTTACACAGAGAATACCAAGTATAAGTACAAAAAAATAAGAGAGACTTAGAAAACTGGTAAAACCTACATTGTGGATAGAGTTGGGAGTACTTAGCACTGTGAAAACAGCACTTTCGCAGAAAGAAATCTACTTCTGTAAGACTGGGAAACAGTGAACAGAGAATGTATGAGTTTCTCAAGATTGGTAACAGATAGAAACAAGAGAAAGTACACAGTGATTCATCTACCTAGAAAAGTTACAGAGGTCTACACAGAGAATTCCCAGTATAAGTACAAGAAAATAAGAGAGACTTAGAAAACTGGTAAAAACTACATTGTTGATAGAGTTGGGAGTACTTAGCACTGTGAAAACAGCACTTTCGCAGAAAGAAATCTACTTCTCTAAGACTGAGAAACAGTGAACAGAGAATGTATGAGTTTCTCAAGATTGGTAACAGATAGAAACAAGAGAAAGTACACAGTGATTCATCTACCTAGAAAAGTTACAGAGGTTTACACAGAGAATTCCAAGTATAAGTACAAGAAAATAAGAGAGACTTAGAAAACTGGTAAAAATTACATTGTTGATAGAGTTGGGAGTACTTAGCACTGTGAAAACAGCACTTTCGCAGAAAGAAATCTACTTCTCTAAGACTGAGAAATAGTGAACAGAGAAGGTATGAGTTTCTCAAGATTGGTAACAGATAGAAACAAGAGAAAGTACACAGTGATTCATCTACCTAGAAAAGTTACAGAGGTTTACACAGAGAATACCAAGTATAAGTACAAGAAAATAAGAGAGACTTAGAAAACTGGTAAAACCTACATTGTGGATAGAGTTGGGAGTACTTAGCACTGTGAAAACAGCACTTTCGCAGAAAGAAATCTACTGCTGTAAGACTGGGAAACAGTGAACAGAGAATGTATGAGTTTCTCAAGATTGGTAACAGATAGAAACAAGAGAAAGTACACAGTGATTCATCTACCTAGAAAAGTTACAGAGGTTTACACAGAGAATTCCAAGTATAAGTACAAGAAAATAAGAGAGACTTAGAAAACTGGTAAAAACTACATTGTTGATAGAGTTGGGAGTACTTAGCACTGTGAAAACAGCACTTTCGCAGAAAGAAATCTACTTCTCTAAGACTGAGAAACAGTGAACAGAGAATGTATGAGTTTCTCAAGATTGGTAACAGATAGAAACAAGAGAAAGTACACAGTGATTCATCTACCTAGAAAAGTTACAGAGGTTTACACAGAGAATACCAAGTATAAGTACAAGAAAATAAGAGAGACTTAGAAAACTGGTAAAACCTACATTGTGGATAGAGTTGGGAGTACTTAGCACTGTGAAAACAGCACTTTCGCGGAAAGAAATCTACTGCTGTAAGACTGGGAAACAGTGAACAGAGAATGTATGAGTTTCTCAAGATTGGTAACAGATAGAAACAAGAGAAAGTACACAGTGATTCATCTACCTAGAAAAGTTACAGAGGTTTACACAGAGAATTCCAAGTATAAGTACAAGAAAATAAGAGAGACTTAGAAAACTGGTAAAAACTACATTGTGGATAGAGTTGGGAGTACTTAGCACTGTGAAAACAGCACTTTCGCAGAAAGAAATCTACTTCTCTAAGACTGAGAAACAGTGAACAGAGAATGTATGAGTTTCTCAAGATTGGTAACAGATAGAAACAAGAGAAAGTACACAGTGATTCATCTACCTAGAAAAGTTACAGAGGTTTACACAGAGAATACCAAGTATAAGTACAAGAAAATAAGAGAGACTTAGAAAACTGGTAAAACCTACATTGTGGATAGAGTTGGGAGTACTTAGCACTGTGAAAACAGCACTTTCGCAGAAAGAAATCTACTGCTGTAAGACTGGGAAACAGTGAACAGAGAATGTATGAGTTTCTCAAGATTGGTAACAGATAGAAACAAGAGAAAGTACACAGTGATTCATCTACCTAGAAAAGTTACAGAGGTTTACACAGAGAATTCCAAGTATAAGTACAAGAAAATAAGAGAGACTTAGAAAACTGGTAAAAACTACATTGTTGATAGAGTTGGGAGTACTTAGCACTGTGAAAACAGCACTTTCGCAGAAAGAAATCTACTTCTCTAAGACTGAGAAACAGTGAACAGAGAATGTATGAGTTTCTCAAGATTGGTAACAGATAGAAACAAGAGAAAGTACACAGTGATTCATCTACCTAGAAAAGTTACAGAGGTTTACACAGAGAATACCAAGTATAAGTACAAGAAAATAAGAGAGACTTAGAAAACTGGTAAAACCTACATTGTGGATAGAGTTGGGAGTACTTAGCACTGTGAAAACAGCACTTTCTCAGAAAGAAATCTACTGCTGTAAGACTGGGAAACAGTGAACAGAGAATGTATGAGTTTCTCAAGATTGGTAACAGAATGAAAGAAGAGAAAGTACACAGTGATTCATCTACCTAGAAGAGTTACAGAGGTTTACACAGAGAATTCCAAGTATAAGTACAAGAAAATAAGGGAGACTTAGAAAACTGGTAAAACCTACATTGTTGATAGAGTTGGGAGTACTTAGCACTGTGAAAACAGCACTTTCGCAGAAAGAAATCTACTGCTGTAAGACTGGGAAACAGTGAACAGAGAATGTATGAGTTTCTCAAGATTGGTAACAGATAGAAACAAGAGAAAGTACACAGTGATTCATCTACCTAGAGAAGTTACAGAGGTTTACACAGAGAATACCAAGTATAAGTACAAGAAAATAAGAGAGACTTAGAAAACTGGTAAAACCTACATTGTGGATAGAGTTGGGAGTACTTAGCACTGTGAAAACAGCACTTTCGCAGAAAGAAATCTACTTCTCTAAGACTGAGAAACAGTGAACAGAGAATGTATGAGTTTCTCAAGATTGGTAACAGATAGAAACAAGAGAAAGTACACAGTGATTCATCTACCTAGAAAAGTTACAGAGGTTTACACAGAGAATACCAAGTATAAGTACAAGAAAATAAGAGAGACTTAGAAAACTGGTAAAACCTACATTGTGGATAGAGTTGGGAGTACTTAGCACTGTGAAAACAGCACTTTCGCAGAAAGAAATCTACTGCTGTAAGACTGGGAAACAGTGAACAGAGAATGTATGAGTTTCTCAAGATTGGTAACAGATAGAAACAAGAGAAAGTACACAGTGATTCATCTACCTAGAAAAGTTACAGAGGTTTACACAGAGAATTCCAAGTATAAGTACAAGAAAATAAGAGAGACTTAGAAAACTGGTAAAAACTACATTGTTGATAGAGTTGGGAGTACTTAGCACTGTGAAAACAGCACTTTCGCAGAAAGAAATCTACTTCTCTAAGACTGAGAAACAGTGAACAGAGAATGTATGAGTTTCTCAAGATTGGTAACAGATAGAAACAAGAGAAAGTACACAGTGATTCATCTACCTAGAAAAGTTACAGAGGTTTACACAGAGAATACCAAGTATAAGTACAAGAAAATAAGAGAGACTTAGAAAACTGGTAAAACCTACATTGTGGATAGAGTTGGGAGTACTTAGCACTGTGAAAACAGCACTTTCTCAGAAAGAAATCTACTGCTGTAAGACTGGGAAACAGTGAACAGAGAATGTATGAGTTTCTCAAGATTGGTAACAGAATGAAACAAGAGAAAGTACACAGTGATTCATCTACCTAGAAGAGTTACAGAGGTTTACACAGAGAATTCCAAGTATAAGTACAAGAAAATAAGAGAGACTTAGAAAACTGGTAAAACCTACATTGTGGATAGAGTTGGGAGTACTTAGCACTGTGAAAACAGCACTTTCGCAGAAAGAAATCTACTGCTGTAAGACTGAGAAACAGTGAACAGAGAATGTATGAGTTTCTCAAGATTGGTAACAGACAGAAACAAGAGAAAGTGCACAGTGATTCATCTACCTAGAAAAGTTACAGAGGTTTACACAGATAATTCCAAGTATAAGTACAAGAAAATAAGAGAGACTTAGAATACTGGTAAAACCTACATTGTTGATAGAGTTGGGAGTACTTAGCACTGTGAAAACAGCACTTTCGCCGAACGAAATCCACTTCTCTAAGTCCGTGAAACAGTGAACAGAGAATGTATCAGTTTCTCAAGATTGGTAACAGATAGAAGCAATAGAATGTATACAGTGATTCATCTACCTAGAAAAGTTACAGAGGTTTACACAGAGAATTCCAAGTATAAGTACAAGAAAATAAGAGAGACTTAGAAAACTGGTAAAACCTACATTGTGGATAGAGTTGGGAGTACTTAGCACTGTGAAAACAGCACTTTCGCAGAAAGAAATCTACTGCTGTAAGACTGGGAAACAGTGAACAGAGAATGTATGAGTTTCTCAAGATTGGTAACAGATAGAAACAAGAGAAAGTACACAGTGATTCATCTACCTAGAAAAGTTACAGAGGTTTACACAGGGAATACCAAGTATAAGTACAAGAAAATAAGAGAGACTTAGAAAACTGGTAAAACCTACATTGTTGATAGAGCTGGGAGTACTTAGCACTGTGAAAACAGCACTTTCGCAGAAAGAAATCTACTGCTGTAAGACTGGGAAACAGTGAACAGAGAATGTATGAGTTTCTCAAGATTGGTAACAGATAGAAACAAGAGAAAGTACACAGTGATTCATCTACCTAGAAAAGTTACAGAGGTTTACACAGAGAATTCCAAGTATAAGTACAAGAAAATAAGAGAGACTTAGAAAACTGCTAAAAACTACATTGTTGATAGAGTTGGGAGTACTTAGCACTGTGAAAACAGCACTTTCGCAGACAGAAATCTACTTCTCTAAGACTGAGAAACAGTGAACAGAGAATGTATGAGTTTCTCAAGATTGGTAACAGATAGAAACAAGAGAAAGTACACAGTGATTCATCTACCTAGAAAAGTTACAGAGGTTTACACAGAGAATTCCAAGTATAAGTACAAGAAAATAAGAGAGACTTAGAAAACTGGTAAAACCTACATTGTGGATAGAGTTGGGAGTACTTAGCACTGTGGAAACAGCACTTTCGCAGAAAGAAATCTACTGCTGTAAGACTGGGAAACAGTGAACAGAGAATGTATGAGTTTCTCAAGATTGGTAACAGATAGAAACAAGAGAAAGTACACAGTGATTCATCTACCTAGAGAAGTTACAGAGGTTTACACAGAGAATACCAAGTATAAGTACAAGAAAATAAGAGAGACTTAGAAAACTGGTAAAACCTACATTGTGGATAGAGTTGGGAGTACTTAGCACTGTGAAAACAGCACTTTCGCAGAAAGAAATCTACTGCTGTAAGACTGGGAAAAAGTGAACAGAGAATGTATGAGTTTCTCAAGATTGGTAACAGATAGAAACAAGAGAAAGTACACAGTGATTCATCTACCTAGAAGAGTTACAGAGGTTTACACAGAGAATTCCAAGTATAAGTACAAGAAAATAAGAGAGACTTAGAAAACTGGTAAAACCTACATTGTTGATAGAGTTGGGAGTACTTAGCACTGTGAAAACAGCACTTTCGCCGAAAGAAATCTACTTCTCTAAGTCCGTGAAACAGTGAACAGAGAATGTATCAGTTTCTCAAGATTGGTGACAGATAGAAACAAGAGAAAGTACACAGTGATTCATCTACCTAGAAAAGTTACAGCGGTTTACACAGAGAATACCAAGTATAAGTACAAGAAAATAAGAGAGACTTAGAAAACTGGTAAAACCTACATTGTTGATAGAGTTGGGAGTACTTAGCACTGTGAAAACAGCACTTTCGCAGAAAGAAATCTACTGCTGTAAGACTGGGAAACAGTGAACAGAGAATGTATGAGTTTCTCAAGATTGGTAACAGATAGAAACAAGAGAAAGTACACAGTGATTCATCTACCTAGAAAAGT
The DNA here is from genome assembly GCA_028571685.1 of Heterohyrax brucei. Classification (NCBI taxonomy): domain Eukaryota; kingdom Metazoa; phylum Chordata; class Mammalia; order Hyracoidea; family Procaviidae; genus Heterohyrax; species Heterohyrax brucei. The sequence continues at coordinate 115,905,551 of CM053150.1, read as the reverse complement.
TACAGAGGTTTTCACAGAGAATTCCAAGTATAAGTACAAGAAAATAAGAGAGACTTAGAAAACTGGTAAAAACTACATTGTTGATAGAGTTGGGAGTACTTAGCACTGTGAAAACAGCACTTTCGCAGAAAGAAATCTACTTCTCTAAGACTGAGAAACAGTGAACAGAGAATGTATGAGTTTCTCAAGATTGGTAACAGATAGAAACAAGAGAAAGTACACAGTGATTCATCTACCTAGAAAAGTTACAGAGGTTTACACAGAGAATACCAAGTATAAGTACAAGAAAATAAGAGAGACTTAGAAAACTGGTAAAACATACATTGTGGATAGAGTTGGGAGTACTTAGCACTGTGAAAACAGCACTTTCTCAGAAAGAAATCTACTGCTGTAAGACTGGGAAACAGTGAACAGAGAATGTATGAGTTTCTCAAGATTGGTAACAGAATGAAACAAGAGAAAGTACACAGTGATTCATCTACCTAGAAAAGTTACAGAGGTTTACACAGAGAATTCCAAGTATAAGTACAAGAAAATAAGAGAGACTTAGAAAACTGGTAAAAACTACATTGTTGATAGAGTTCGGAGTACTTAGCACTGTGAAAACAGCACTTTCGCAGAAAGAAATCTACTTCTCTAAGACTGAGAAACAGTGAACAGAGAATGTATGAGTTTCTCAAGATTGGTAACAGACAGAAACAAGAGAAAGTGCACAGTGATTCATCTACCTAGAAAAGTTACAGAGGTTTACACAGATAATTCCAAGTATAAGTACAAGAAAATAAGAGAGACTTAGAATACTGGTAAAACCTACATTGTTGATAGAGTTGGGAGTACTTAGCACTGTGAAAACAGCACTTTCGCCGAACGAAATCCACTTCTCTAAGTCCGTGAAACAGTGAACAGAGAATGTATCAGTTTCTCAAGATTGGTAACAGATAGAAGCAATAGAAAGTATACAGTGATTCATCTACCTAGAAAAGTTACAGAGGTTTACACAGAGAATTCCAAGTATAAGTACAAGAAAATAAGAGAGACTTAGAAAACTGGTAAAACCTACATTGTGGATAGAGTTGGGAGTACTTAGCACTGTGAAAACAGCACTTTCGCAGAAAGAAATCTACTGCTGTAAGACTGGGAAACAGTGAACAGAGAATGTATGTGTTTCTCAAAATTGGTAACAGATAGAAACAAGAGAAAGTACACAGTGATTCATCTACCTAGAAAAGTTACAGAGGTTTACACAGAGAATACCAAGTATAAGTACAAGAAAATAAGAGAGACTTAGAAAACTGGTAAAACCTACATTGTGGATAGAGTTGGGAGTACTTAGCACTGTGAAAACAGTACTTTCGCAGAAAGAAATCTACTGCTGTAAGACTGGGAAACAGTGAACAGAGAATGTGTCAGTTTCTCAAGATTGGTAACAGATAGAAACAAGAGAAAGTACACAGTGATTCATCTACCTAGAAAAGTTACAGAGGTTTACACAGAGAATTCCAAGTATAAGTACAAGAAAATAAGAGAGACTTAAAAACTGGTAAAAACTACATTGTTGATTGAGTTGGGAGTACTTAGCACTGTGAAAACAGCTCTTTCGCAGAAAGAAATCTACTTCTCTAAGACTGAGAAACAGTGAACAGAGAATGTATGAGTTTCTCAAGATTGGTAACAGATAGAAACAAGAGAAAGTACACAGTGATTCATCTACCTAGAAGAGTTACAGAGGTTTACACAGTGAATTCCAAGTATAAGTACAAGAAAATAAGAGAGACTTAGAAAACTGGTAAAACCTACATTGTTGATAGAGTTGGGAGTACTTAGCACTGTGAAAACAGCACTTTCGCCGAAAGAAATCTACTGCTGTAAGACTGGGAAACAGTGAACAGAGAATGTATGAGTTTCTCAAGATTGGTAACAGATAGAAACAAGAGAAAGTACACAGTGATTCATCTACCTAGAAAAGTTACAGAGGTTTACACAGAGAATTCCAAGTATAAGTACAAGAAAATAAGAGAGACTTAGAAAACTGGTAAAGACTACATTGTTGATAGAGTTGGGAGTACTTAGCACTGTGAAAACAGCACTTTCGCAGAAAGAAATCTATTTCTCTAAGACTGAGAAACAGTCAACAGAGAATGTATGAGTTTCTCAAGATTGGTAACAGATAGAAACAAGAGAAAGTACACAGTGATTCATCTACCTAGAAGAGTTACAGAGGTTTACACAGAGAATTCCAAGTATAAGTACAAGAAAATAAGAGAGACTTAGAAAACCGGTAAAACCTACATTGTTGATAGAGTTGGGAGTACTTAGCACTGTGAAAACAGCACTTTCGCCGAAAGAAATCTACTTCTCTAAGTCCGTGAAACAGTGAACAGAGAATGTATGAGTTTCTCAAGATTGGTAACAGATAGAAACAAGAGAAAGTACACAGTGATTCATCTACCTAGAAAAGTTACAGAGGTTTACACAGAGAATACCAAGTATAAGTACAAAAAAATAAGAGAGACTTAGAAAACTGGTAAAACCTACATTGTGGATAGAGTTGGGAGTACTTAGCACTGTGAAAACAGCACTTTCGCAGAAAGAAATCTACTGCTGTAAGACTGGGAAACAGTGAACAGAGAATGTATGAGTTTCTCAAGATTGGTAACAGATAGAAACAAGAGAAAGTACACAGTGATTCATCTACCTAGAAAAGTTACAGAGGTCTACACAGAGAATTCCCAGTATAAGTACAAGAAAATAAGAGAGACTTAGAAAACTGGTAAAAACTACATTGTTGATAGAGTTCGTAGTACTTAGCACTATGAAAACAGCACTTTCGCAGAAAGAAATCTACTTCTCTAAGACTGAGAAACAGTGAACAGAGAATGTATGAGTTTCTCAAGATTGGTAACAGATAGAAACAAGAGAAAGTACACAGTGATTCATCTACCTAGAAAAGTTACAGAGGTTTACACAGAGAATTCCAAGTATAAGTACAAGAAAATAAGAGAGACTTAGAATACTGGTAAAACCTACATTGTTGATAGAGTTGGGAGTACTTAGCACTATGAAAACAGCACTTTCGCCGAACGAAATCCACTTCTCTAAGTCCGTGAAACAGTGAACAGAGAATGTATCAGTTTCTCAAGATTGGTAACAGATAGAAGCAATAGAAAGTACACAGTGATTCATCTACCTAGAAAAGTTACAGAGGTTTACACAGAGAATTCCAAGTATAAGTACAAGAAAATAAGAGAGACTTAGAAAACTGGTAAAACCTACATTGTGGATAGAGTTGGGAGTACTTAGCACTGTGAAAACAGCACTTTCGCAGAAAGAAATCTACTGCTGTAAGACTGGGAAACAGTGAACAGAGAATGTATGTGTTTCTCAAAATTGGTAACAGATAGAAACAAGAGAAAGTACACAGTGATTCATCTACCTAGAAAAGTTACAGAGGTTTACACAGAGAATACCAAGTATAAGTACAAGAAATTAAGAGAGACTTAGAAAACTGGTAAAACCTACATTGTGGATAGAGTTGGGAGTACTTAGCACTGTGAAAACAGTACTTTCGCAGAAAGAAATCTACTGCTGTAAGACTGGGAAACAGTGAACAGAGAATGTGTCAGTTTCTCAAGATTGGTAACAGATAGAAACAAGAGAAAGTACACAGTGATTCATCTACCTAGAAAAGTTACAGAGGTTTACACAGAGAATTCCAAGTATAAGTACAGGAAAATAAGAGAGACTTAGAAAAATGGTAAAAACTACATTGTTGATAGAGTTGGGAGTACTTAGCACTGTGAAAACAGCACTTTCACAGAAAGAAATCTACTTCTCTAAGACTGAGAAACAGTGAACAGAGAATGTATGAGTTTCTCAAGATTGGTAACAGATAGAAACAAGAGAAAGTACACAGTGATTCATCTACCTAGAAGAGTTACAGAGGTTTACACAGAGAATTCCAAGTATAGGTACAAGAAAATAAGAGAGACTTAGAAAACTGGTAAAAACTACATTGTTGATAGAGTTGGGAGTACTTAGCACTGTGAAAACAGCACTTTCGCCGAAAGAAATCTACTGCTGTAAGACTGGGAAACAGTGAACAGAGAATGTATGAGTTTCTCAAGATTGGTAACAGATAGAAACAAGAGAAAGTACACAGTGATTCATCTACCTAGAAAAGTTACAGAGGTTTACACAGAGAATTCCAAGTATAAGTACAAGAAAATAAGAGAGACTTAGAAAACTGGTAAAGACTACATTGTTGATAGAGTTGGGAGTACTTAGCACTGTGAAAACAGCACTTTCGCAGAAAGAAATCTACTTCTCTAAGACTGAGAAACAGTGAACAGAGAATGTATGAGTTTCTCAAGATTGGTAACAGATAGAAACAAGAGAAAGTACACAGTGATTCATCTACCTAGAAAAGTTACAGAGGTTTACACAGAGAATACCAAGTATAAGTATAAGAAAATAAGAGAGACTTAGAAAACTGGTAAAACCTACATTGTGGATAGAGTTGGGAGTACTTAGCACTGTGAAAACAGCACTTTCGCAGAAAGAAATCTACTGCTGTAAGACTGGGAAACAGTGAACAGAGAATGTATCAGTTTCTCAAGATTGGTAACAGATAGAAGCAATAGAAAGTATACAGTGATTCATCTACCTAGAAAAGTTACAGAGGTTTACACAGAGAATTCCAAGTATAAGTACAAGAAAATAAGAGAGACTTAGAAAACTGGTAAAACCTACATTGTGGATAGAGTTGGGAGTACTTAGCACTGTGAAAACAGCACTTTCGCAGAAAGAAATCTACTGCTGTAAGACTGGGAAACAGTGAACAGAGAATGTATGTGTTTCTCAAAATTGGTAACAGATAGAAACAAGAGAAAGTACACAGTGATTCATCTACCTAGAAAAGTTACAGAGGTTTACACAGAGAATACCAAGTATAAGTACAAGAAAATAAGAGAGACTTAGAAAACTGGTAAAACCTACATTGTGGATAGAGTTGGGAGTACTTAGCACTGTGAAAACAGTACTTTCGCAGAAAGAAATCTACTGCTGTAAGACTGGGAAACAGTGAACAGAGAATGTGTCAGTTTCTCAAGATTGGTAACAGATAGAAACAAGAGAAAGTACACAGTGATTCATCTACCTAGAAAAGTTACAGAGGTTTACACAGAGAATTCCAAGTATAAGTACAAGAAAATAAGAGAGACTTAAAAACTGGTAAAAACTACATTGTTGATTGAGTTGGGAGTACTTAGCACTGTGAAAACAGCACTTTCGCAGAAAGAAATCTACTTCTCTAAGACTGAGAAACAGTGAACAGAGAATGTATGAGTTTCTCAAGATTGGTAACAGATAGAAACAAGAGAAAGTACACAGGGATTCATCTACCTAGAAGAGTTACAGAGGTTTACACAGTGAATTCCAAGTATAAGTACAAGAAAATAAGAGAGACTTAGAAAACTGGTAAAACCTACATTGTTGATAGAGTTGGGAGTACTTAGCACTGTGAAAACAGCACTTTCGCCGAAAGAAATCTACTGCTGTAAGACTGGGAAACAGTGAACAGAGAATGTATGAGTTTCTCAAGATTGGTAACAGATAGAAACAAGAGAAAGTACACAGTGATTCATCTACCTAGAAAAGTTACAGAGGTTTACACAGAGAATTCCAAGTATAAGTACAAGAAAATAAGAGAGACTTAGAAAACTGGTAAAGACTACATTGTTGATAGAGTTGGGAGTACTTAGCACTGTGAAAACAGCACTTTCGCAGAAAGAAATCTATTTCTCTAAGACTGAGAAACAGTCAACAGAGAATGTATGAGTTTCTCAAGATTGGTAACAGATAGAAACAAGAGAAAGTACACAGTGATTCATCTACCTAGAAGAGTTACAGAGGTTTACACAGAGAATTCCAAGTATAAGTACAAGAAAATAAGAGAGACTTAGAAAACTGGTAAAACCTACATTGTTGATAGAGTTGGGAGTACTTAGCACTGTGAAAACAGCACTTTCGCCGAAAGAAATCTACTTCTCTAAGTCCGTGAAACAGTGAACAGAGAATGTATCAGTTTCTCAAGATTGGTAACAGATAGAAACAAGAGAAAGTACACAGTGATTCATCTACCTAGAAAAGTTACAGAGGTTTACACAGAGAATACCAAGTATAAGTACAAAAAAATAAGAGAGACTTAGAAAACTGGTAAAACCTACATTGTGGATAGAGTTGGGAGTACTTAGCACTGTGAAAACAGCACTTTCGCAGAAAGAAATCTACTGCTGTAAGACTGGGAAACAGTGAACAGAGAATGTATGAGTTTCTCAAGATTGGTAACAGATAGAAACAAGAGAAAGTACACAGTGATTCATCTACCTAGAAAAGTTACAGAGGTCTACACAGAGAATTCCCAGTATAAGTACAAGAAAATAAGAGAGACTTAGAAAACTGGTAAAAACTACATTGTTGATAGAGTTCGGAGTACTTAGCACTATGAAAACAGCACTTTCGCAGAAAGAAATCTACTTCTCTAAGACTGAGAAACAGTGAACAGAGAATGTATGAGTTTCTCAAGATTGGTAACAGATAGAAACAAGAGAAAGTACACAGTGATTCATCTACCTAGAAAAGTTACAGAGGTTTACACAGAGAATTCCAAGTATAAGTACAAGAAAATAAGAGAGACTTAGAATACTGGTAAAACCTACATTGTTGATAGAGTTGGGAGTACTTAGCACTGTGAAAACAGCACTTTCGCCGAACGAAATCCACTTCTCTAAGTCCGTGAAACAGTGAACAGAGAATGTATCAGTTTCTCAAGATTGGTAACAGATAGAAGCAATAGAAAGTACACAGTGATTCATCTACCTAGAAAAGTTACAGAGGTTTACACAGAGAATTCCAAGTATAAGTACAAGAAAATAAGAGAGACTTAGAAAACTGGTAAAACCTACATTGTGGATAGAGTTGGGAGTACTTAGCACTGTGAAAACAGCACTTTCGCAGAAAGAAATCTACTGCTGTAAGACTGGGAAACAGTGAACAGAGAATGTATGTGTTTCTCAAAATTGGTAACAGATAGAAACAAGAGAAAGTACACAGTGATTCATCTACCTAGAAAAGTTACAGAGGTTTACACAGAGAATACCAAGTATAAGTACAAGAAATTAAGAGAGACTTAGAAAACTGGTAAAACCTACATTGTGGATAGAGTTGGGAGTACTTAGCACTGTGAAAACAGTACTTTCGCAGAAAGAAATCTACTGCTGTAAGACTGGGAAACAGTGAACAGAGAATGTGTCAGTTTCTCAAGATTGGTAACAGATAGAAACAAGAGAAAGTACACAGTGATTCATCTACCTAGAAAAGTTACAGAGGTTTACACAGAGAATTCCAAGTATAAGTACAGGAAAATAAGAGAGACTTAGAAAAATGGTAAAAACTACATTGTTGATAGAGTTGGGAGTACTTAGCACTGTGAAAACAGCACTTTCACAGAAAGAAATCTACTTCTCTAAGACTGAGAAACAGTGAACAGAGAATGTATGAGTTTCTCAAGATTGGTAACAGATAGAAACAAGAGAAAGTACACAGTGATTCATCTACCTAGAAGAGTTACAGAGGTTTACACAGAGAATTCCAAGTATAGGTACAAGAAAATAAGAGAGACTTAGAAAACTGGTAAAAACTACATTGTTGATAGAGTTGGGAGTACTTAGCACTGTGAAAACAGCACTTTCGCCGAAAGAAATCTACTGCTGTAAGACTGGGAAACAGTGAACAGAGAATGTATGAGTTTCTCAAGATTGGTAACAGATAGAAACAAGAGAAAGTACACAGTGATTCATCTACCTAGAAAAGTTACAGAGGTTTACACAGAGAATTCCAAGTATAAGTACAAGAAAATAAGAGAGACTTAGAAAACTGGTAAAGACTACATTGTTGATAGAGTTGGGAGTACTTAGCACTGTGAAAACAGCACTTTCGCAGAAAGAAATCTACTTCTCTAAGACTGAGAAACAGTGAACAGAGAATGTATGAGTTTCTCAAGATTGGTAACAGATAGAAACAAGAGAAAGTACACAGTGATTCATCTACCTAGAAAAGTTACAGAGGTTTACACAGAGAATACCAAGTATAAGTACAAGAAAATAAGAGAGACTTAGAAAACTGGTAAAACCTACATTGTGGATAGAGTTGGGAGTACTTAGCACTGTGAAAACAGCACTTTCTCAGAAAGAAATCTACTGCTGTAAGACTGGGAAACAGTGAACAGAGAATGTATGAGTTTCTCAAGATTGGTAACAGAATGAAACAAGAGAAAGTACACAGTGATTCATCTACCTAGAAAAGTTACAGAGGTTTACACAGAGAATTCCAAGTATAAGTACCAGAAAATAAGAGAGACTTAGAAAACTGGTAAAAACTACATTGTTGATAGAGTTCGGAGTACTTAGCACTGTGAAAACAGCACTTTCGCAGAAAGAAATCTACTTCTCTAAGACTGAGAAACAGTGAACAGAGAATGTATGAGTTTCTCAAGATTGGTAACAGACAGAAACAAGAGAAAGTGCACAGTGATTCATCTACCTAGAAAAGTTACAGAGGTTTACACAGATAATTCCAAGTATAAGTACAAGAAAATAAGAGAGACTTAGAATACTGGTAAAACCTACATTGTTGATAGAGTTGGGAGTACTTAGCACTGTGAAAACAGCACTTTCGCCGAACGAAATCCACTTCTCTAAGTCCGTGAAACAGTGAACAGAGAATGTATCAGTTTCTCAAGATTGGTAACAGATAGAAGCAATAGAAAGTATACAGTGATTCATCTACCTAGAAAAGTTACAGAGGTTTACACAGAGAATTCCGAGTATAAGTACAAGAAAATAAGAGAGACTTAGAAAACTGGTAAAACCTACATTGTGGATAGAGTTGGGAGTACTTAGCACTGTGAAAACAGCACTTTCGCAGAAAGAAATCTACTGCTGTAAGACTGGGAAACAGTGAACAGAGAATGTATGTGTTTCTCAAAATTGGTAACAGATAGAAACAAGAGAAAGTACACAGTGATTCATCTACCTAGAAAAGTTACAGAGGTTTACACAGAGAATACCAAGTATAAGTACAAGAAAATAAGACAGACTTAGAAAACTGGTAAAACCTACATTGTGGATAGAGTTGGGAGTACTTAGCACTGTGAAAACAGTACTTTCGCAGAAAGAAATCTACTGCTGTAAGACTGGGAAACAGTGAACAGAGAATGTGTCAGTTTCTCAAGATTGGTAACAGATAGAAACAAGAGAAAGTACACAGTGATTCATCTACCTAGAAAAGTTACAGAGGTTTACACAGAGAATTCCAAGTATAAGTACAACAAAATAAGAGAGACTTAGAAAACTGGTAAAAACTACATTGTTGATTGAGTTGGGAGTACTTAGCACTGTGAAAACAGCACTTTCGCAGAAAGAAATCTACTTCTCTAAGACTGAGAAACAGTGAACAGAGAATGTATGAGTTTCTCAAGATTGGTAACAGATAGAAACAAGAGAAAGTACACAGTGATTCATCTACCTAGAAGAGTTACAGAGGTTTACACAGTGAATTCCAAGTATAAGTACAAGAAAATAAGAGAGACTTAGAAAACTGGTAAAACCTACATTGTTGATAGAGTTGGGAGTACTTAGCACTGTGAAAACAGCACTTTCGCCGAAAGAAATCTACTGCTGTAAGACTGGGAAACAGTGAACAGAGAATGTGTGAGTTTCTCAAGATTGGTAACAGATAGAAACAAGAGAAAATACACAGTGATTCATCTACCTAGAAAAGTTACAGAGGTTTACACAGAGAATTCCAAGTATAAGTACAAGAAAATAAGAGAGACTTAGAAAACTGGTAAAGACTACATTGTTGATAGAGTTGGGAGTACTTAGCACTGTGAAAACAGCACTTTCGCAGAAAGAAATCTACTTCTCTAAGACTGAGAAACAGTCAACAGAGAATGTATGAGTTTCTCAAGATTGGTAACAGATAGAAACAAGAGAAAGTACACAGTGATTCATCTACCTAGAAGAGTTACAGAGGTTTACACAGAGAATTCCAAGTATAAGTACAAGAAAATAAGAGAGACTTAGAAAACTGGTAAAACCTACATTGTTGATAGAGTTGGGAGTACTTAGCACTGTGAAAACAGCACTTTCGCCGAAAGAAATCTACTTCTCTAAGTCCGTGAAACAGTGAACAGAGAATGTATCAGTTTCTCGAGATTGGTAACAGATAGAAACAAGAGAAAGTACACAGTGATTCATCTACCTAGAAAAGTTACAGAGGTTTACACAGAGAATACCAAGTATAAGTACAAAAAAATAAGAGAGACTTAGAAAACTGGTAAAACCTACATTGTGGATAGAGTTGGGAGTACTTAGCACTGTGAAAACAGCACTTTCGCAGAAAGAAATCTACTTCTGTAATACTGGGAAACAGTGAACAGAGAATGTATGAGTTTCTCAAGATTGGTAACAGATAGAAACAAGAGAAAGTACACAGTGATTCATCTACCTAGAAAAGTTACAGAGGTCTACACAGAGAATTCCCAGTATAAGTACAAGAAAATAAGAGAGACTTAGAAAACTGGTAAAAACTACATTGTTGATAGAGTTGGGAGTACTTAGCACTGTGAAAACAGCACTTTCGCAGAAAGAAATCTACTTCTCTAAGACTGAGAAACAGTGAACAGAGAATGTATGAGTTTCTCAAGATTGGTAACAGATAGAAACAAGAGAAAGTACACAGTGATTCATCTACCTAGAAAAGTTACAGAGGTTTACACAGAGAATACCAAGTATAAGTACAAGAAAATAAGAGAGACTTAGAAAACTGGTAAAACCTACATTGTGGATAGAGTTGGGAGTACTTAGCACTGTGAAAACAGCACTTTCGCAGAAAGAAATCTACTGCTGTAAGACTGGGAAACAGTGAACAGAGAATGTATGAGTTTCTCAAGATTGGTAACAGATAGAAACAAGAGAAAGTACACAGTGATTCATCTACCTAGAAAAGTTACAGAGGTTTACACAGAGAATTCCAAGTATAAGTACAAGAAAATAAGAGAGACTTAGAAAACTGGTAAAAATTACATTGTTGATAGAGTTGGGAGTACTTAGCACTGTGAAAACAGCACTTTCGCAGAAAGAAATCTACTTCTCTAAGACTGAGAAATAGTGAACAGAGAATGTATGAGTTTCTCAAGATTGGTAACAGATAGAAACAAGAGAAAGTACACAGTGATTCATCTACCTAGAAAAGTTACAGAGGTTTACACAGAGAATACCAAGTATAAGTATAAGAAAATAAGAGAGACTTAGAAAACTGGTAAAACCTACATTGTGGATAGAGTTGGGAGTACTTAGCACTGTGAAAACAGCACTTTCGCAGAAAGAAATCTACTGCTGTAAGACTGGGAAACAGTGAACAGAGAATGTATGAGTTTCTCAAGATTGGTAACAGATAGAAACAAGAGAAAGTACACAGTGATTCATCTACCTAGAAAAGTTACAGAGGTTTACACAGAGAATTCCAAGTATAAGTACAAGAAAATAAGAGAGACTTAGAAAACTGGTAAAAACTACATTGTTGATAGAGTTGGGAGTACTTAGCACTGTGAAAACAGCACTTTCGCAGAAAGAAATCTACTTCTCTAAGACTGAGAAACAGTGAACAGAGAATGTATGAGTTTCTCAAGATTGGTAACAGATAGAAACAAGAGAAAGTACACAGTGATTCATCTACCTAGAAAAGTTACAGAGGTTTACACAGAGAATACCAAGTATAAGTACAAGAAAATAAGAGAGACTTAGAAAACTGGTAAAACCTACATTGTGGATAGAGTTGGGAGTACTTAGCACTGTGAAAACAGCACTTTCGCGGAAAGAAATCTACTGCTGTAAGACTGGGAAACAGTGAACAGAGAATGTATGAGTTTCTCAAGATTGGTAACAGATAGAAACAAGAGAAAGTACACAGTGATTCATCTACCTAGAAAAGTTACAGAGGTTTACACAGAGAATTCCAAGTATAAGTACAAGAAAATAAGAGAGACTTAGAAAACTGGTAAAAACTACATTGTGGATAGAGTTGGGAGTACTTAGCACTGTGAAAACAGCACTTTCGCAGAAAGAAATCTACTTCTCTAAGACTGAGAAACAGTGAACAGAGAATGTATGAGTTTCTCAAGATTGGTAACAGATAGAAACAAGAGAAAGTACACAGTGATTCATCTACCTAGAAAAGTTACAGAGGTTTACACAGAGAATACCAAGTATAAGTACAAGAAAATAAGAGAGACTTAGAAAACTGGTAAAACCTACATTGTGGATAGAGTTGGGAGTACTTAGCACTGTGAAAACAGCACTTTCGCAGAAAGAAATCTACTGCTGTAAGACTGGGAAACAGTGAACAGAGAATGTATGAGTTTCTCAAGATTGGTAACAGATAGAAACAAGAGAAAGTACACAGTGATTCATCTACCTAGAAAAGTTACAGAGGTTTACACAGAGAATTCCAAGTATAAGTACAAGAAAATAAGAGAGACTTAGAAAACTGGTAAAAACTACATTGTTGATAGAGTTGGGAGTACTTAGCACTGTGAAAACAGCACTTTCGCAGAAAGAAATCTACTTCTCTAAGACTGAGAAACAGTGAACAGAGAATGTATGAGTTTCTCAAGATTGGTAACAGATAGAAACAAGAGAAAGTACACAGTGATTCATCTACCTAGAAAAGTTACAGAGGTTTACACAGAGAATACCAAGTATAAGTACAAGAAAATAAGAGAGACTTAGAAAACTGGTAAAACCTACATTGTGGATAGAGTTGGGAGTACTTAGCACTGTGAAAACAGCACTTTCTCAGAAAGAAATCTACTGCTGTAAGACTGGGAAACAGTGAACAGAGAATGTATGAGTTTCTCAAGATTGGTAACAGAATGAAAGAAGAGAAAGTACACAGTGATTCATCTACCTAGAAGAGTTACAGAGGTTTACACAGAGAATTCCAAGTATAAGTACAAGAAAATAAGGGAGACTTAGAAAACTGGTAAAACCTACATTGTTGATAGAGTTGGGAGTACTTAGCACTGTGAAAACAGCACTTTCGCAGAAAGAAATCTACTGCTGTAAGACTGGGAAACAGTGAACAGAGAATGTATGAGTTTCTCAAGATTGGTAACAGATAGAAACAAGAGAAAGTACACAGTGATTCATCTACCTAGAGAAGTTACAGAGGTTTACACAGAGAATACCAAGTATAAGTACAAGAAAATAAGAGAGACTTAGAAAACTGGTAAAACCTACATTGTGGATAGAGTTGGGAGTACTTAGCACTGTGAAAACAGCACTTTCGCAGAAAGAAATCTACTTCTCTAAGACTGAGAAACAGTGAACAGAGAATGTATGAGTTTCTCAAGATTGGTAACAGATAGAAACAAGAGAAAGTACACAGTGATTCATCTACCTAGAAAAGTTACAGAGGTTTACACAGAGAATACCAAGTATAAGTACAAGAAAATAAGAGAGACTTAGAAAACTGGTAAAACCTACATTGTGGATAGAGTTGGGAGTACTTAGCACTGTGAAAACAGCACTTTCGCAGAAAGAAATCTACTGCTGTAAGACTGGGAAACAGTGAACAGAGAATGTATGAGTTTCTCAAGATTGGTAACAGATAGAAACAAGAGAAAGTACACAGTGATTCATCTACCTAGAAAAGTTACAGAGGTTTACACAGAGAATTCCAAGTATAAGTACAAGAAAATAAGAGAGACTTAGAAAACTGGTAAAAACTACATTGTTGATAGAGTTGGGAGTACTTAGCACTGTGAAAACAGCACTTTCGCAGAAAGAAATCTACTTCTCTAAGACTGAGAAACAGTGAACAGAGAATGTATGAGTTTCTCAAGATTGGTAACAGATAGAAACAAGAGAAAGTACACAGTGATTCATCTACCTAGAAAAGTTACAGAGGTTTACACAGAGAATACCAAGTATAAGTACAAGAAAATAAGAGAGACTTAGAAAACTGGTAAAACCTACATTGTGGATAGAGTTGGGAGTACTTAGCACTGTGAAAACAGCACTTTCTCAGAAAGAAATCTACTGCTGTAAGACTGGGAAACAGTGAACAGAGAATGTATGAGTTTCTCAAGATTGGTAACAGAATGAAACAAGAGAAAGTACACAGTGATTCATCTACCTAGAAGAGTTACAGAGGTTTACACAGAGAATTCCAAGTATAAGTACAAGAAAATAAGAGAGACTTAGAAAACTGGTAAAACCTACATTGTTGATAGAGTTGGGAGTACTTAGCACTAAGAAAACAGCACTTTCGCAGAAAGAAATCTACTGCTGTAAGACTGGGAAACAGTGAACAGAGAATGTATGAGTTTCTCAAGATTGGTAACAGATAGAAACAAGAGAAAGTACACAGTGATTCATCTACCTAGAGAAGTTACAGAGGTTTACACAGAGAATACCAAGTATAAGTACAAGAAAATAAGAGAGACTTAGAAAACTGGTAAAACCTACATTGTGGATAGAGTTGGGAGTACTTAGCACTGTGAAAACAGCACTTTCGCAGAAAGAAATCTACTGCTGTAAGACTGGGAAACAGTGAACAGAGAATGTATGAGTTTCTCAAGATTGGTAACAGATAGAAACAAGAGAAAGTACACAGTGATTCATCTACCTAGAAAAGTTACAGAGGTTTACACAGGGAATACCAAGTATAAGTACAAGAAAATAAGAGAGACTTAGAAAACTGGTAAAACCTACATTGTTGATAGAGTTGGGAGTACTTAGCACTGTGAAAACAGCACTTTCGCAGAAAGAAATTTACTGCTGTAAGACTGGGAAACAGTGAACAGAGAATGTATGAGTTTCTCAAGATTGGTAACAGATAGAAACAAGAGAAAGTACACAGTGATTCATCTACCTAGAAAAGTTACAGAGGTTTACACAGAGAATTCCAAGTATAAGTACAAGAAAATAAGAGAGACTTAGAAAACTGCTAAAAACTACATTGTTGATAGAGTTGGGAGTACTTAGCACTGTGAAAACAGCACTTTCGCAGACAGAAATCTACTTCTCTAAGACTGAGAAACAGTGAACAGAGAATGTATGAGTTTCTCAAGATTGGTAACAGATAGAAACAAGAGAAAGTACACAGTGATTCATCTACCTAGAAAAGTTACAGAGGTTTACACAGAGAATTCCAAGTATAAGTACAAGAAAATAAGAGAGACTTAGAAAACTGGTAAAACCTACATTGTGGATAGAGTTGGGAGTACTTAGCACTGTGGAAACAGCACTTTCGCAGAAAGAAATCTACTGCTGTAAGACTGGGAAACAGTGAACAGAGAATGTATGAGTTTCTCAAGATTGGTAACAGATAGAAACAAGAGAAAGTACACAGTGATTCATCTACCTAGAGAAGTTACAGAGGTTTACACAGAGAATACCAAGTATAAGTACAAGAAAATAAGAGAGACTTAGAAAACTGGTAAAACCTACATTGTGGATAGAGTTGGGAGTACTTAGCACTGTGAAAACAGCACTTTCGCAGAAAGAAATCTACTGCTGTAAGACTGGGAAAAAGTGAACAGAGAATGTATGAGTTTCTCAAGATTGGTAACAGATAGAAACAAGAGAAAGTACACAGTGATTCATCTACCTAGAAGAGTTACAGAGGTTTACACAGAGAATTCCAAGTATAAGTACAAGAAAATAAGAGAGACTTAGAAAACTGGTAAAACCTACATTGTTGATAGAGTTGGGAGTACTTAGCACTGTGAAAACAGCACTTTCGCCGAAAGAAATCTACTTCTCTAAGTCCGTGAAACAGTGAACAGAGAATGTATCAGTTTCTCAAGATTGGTGACAGATAGAAACAAGAGAAAGTACACAGTGATTCATCTACCTAGAAAAGTTACAGCGGTTTACACAGAGAATACCAAGTATAAGTACAAGAAAATAAGAGAGACTTAGAAAACTGGTAAAACCTACATTGTTGATAGAGTTGGGAGTACTTAGCACTGTGAAAACAGCACTTTCGCAGAAAGAAATCTACTGCTGTAAGACTGGGAAACAGTGAACAGAGAATGTATGAGTTTCTCAAGATTGGTAACAGATAGAAACAAGAGAAAGTACACAGTGATTCATCTACCTAGAAAAGTTACAGAGGTTTTCACAGAGAATTCCAAGTATAAGTACAAGAAAATAAGAGAGACTTAGAAAACTGCTAAAAACTACATTGTTGATAGAGTTGGGAGTACTTAGCACTGTGAAAACAGCACTTTCGCAGAAAGAAATCTACTTCTCTAAGACTGAGAAACAGTGAACAGAGAATGTATGAGTTTCTCAAGATTGGTAACAGATAGAAACAAGAGAAAGTACACAGTGATTCATCTACCTAGAAAAGTTACAGAGGTTTACACAGAGAATTCCCAGTATAAGTACAAGAAAATAAGAGAGACTTAGAATACTGGTAAAACCTACATTGTTGATAGAGTTGGGAGTACTTAGCACTGTGAAAACAGCACTTTCGCCGAACGAAATCTACTTCTCTAAGTCCGTGAAACAGTGAACAGAGAATGTATCAGTTTCTCAAGATTGGTAACAGATAGAAGCAAGAGAAAGTACACAGTGATTCATCTACCTAGAAAAGTTACAGAGGTTTACACAGAGAATTCCAAGTATAAGTACAAGAATATAAGAGAGACTTAGAAAACTGGTAAAACCTACATTGTGGATAGAGTTGGGAGTACTTAGCACTGTGAAAACAGCACTTTCGCAGAAAGAAATCTACTGCTGTAAGACTGGGAAACAGTGAACAGAGAATGTATGAGTTTCTCAAGATTATTAACAGATAGAAACAAGAGAAAGTACACAGTGATTCATCTACCTAGAAGAGTTACAGAGGTTTACACAGAGAATTCCAAGTATAAGTAGAAGAAAATAAGAGAGACTTAGAAAGCTGGTAAAAACTACATTGTTGATAGAGTTGGGAGTACTTAGCACTGTGAAAACAGCACTTTCGCCGAAAGAAATCTACTTCTCTAAGTCCGTGAAACAGTGAACAGAGAATGTATGAGTTTCTCAAGATTGGTAACAGATAGAAACAAGAGAAAGTACACAGTGATTCATCTACCTAGAAAAGTTACAGAGGTTTACACAGAGAATTCCAAGTATAAGTACAAGAAAATAAGAGAGATTTAGAAAACTGGTAAAACCTACATTGTTGATAGAGTTGGGAGTACTTAGCACTGTGAAAACAGCACTTTCGCCGAAAGAAATCTACTTCTCTAAGTCCGTGAGACAGTGAACAGAGAATGTATCAGTTTCTGAAGATTGGTAACACATAGAAACAAGAGAAAGTACACAGTGATTCATCTACCTAGAAAAGTTACAGAGGTTTACACAGAAAATACCAAGTATAAGTACAAGAAAATAAGAGAGACTTAGAAAACTGGCAAAACCTACATTGTGGATAGAGTTGGGAGTACTTAGCACTGTGAAAACAGCACTTTCGCAGAAAGAAATCTACTGCTGTAAGACTGGGAAACAGTGAACAGAGAATGTATGAGTTTCTCAAGATTGGTAACAGATAGAAACAAGAGAAAGTACACAGTGATTCATCTACCTAGAAAAGTTACAGAGGTTTACACAGAGAATACCAAGTATAAGTACAAGAAAATAAGAGAGACTTAGAAAACTGGTAAAACCTACATTCTGGATAGAGTTGGGAGTACTTAGCACTGTGAAAACAGCACTTTCGCAGAAAGAAATCTACTGCTGTAAGACTGGGAAACAGTGAACAGAGAATGTATGAGTTTCTCAAGATTGGTAACAGATAGAAACAAGAGAAAGTACACTGTGATTCATCTACCTAGAAAAGTTACAGAGGTTTACACAGAGAATTCCAAGTATAAGTACAAGAAAATAAGAGAGACTTAGAAAACTGGTAAAAACTACATTGTTGATAGAGTTGGGAGTACTTAGCACTGTGAAAACAGCACTTTCGCAGAAAGAAATCTACTTCTCTAAGACTGAGAAACAGTGAACAGAGAATGTATGAGTTTCTCAAGATTGGTAACAGATAGAAACAAGAGAAAGTACACAGTGATTCATCTACCTAGAAGAGTTACAGAGGTTTACACAGAGAATTCCAAGTATAAGTACAAGAAAATAAGAGAGACTTAGAAAACTGGTAAAACCTACATTGTGGATAGAGTTGGGAGTACTTAGCACTGTGAAAACAGCACTTTCGCAGAAAGAAATCTACTGCTGTAAGACTGGGAAACAGTGAACAGAGAATGTATGAGTTTCTCAAGATTGGTAACAGATAGAAACAAGAGAAAGTACACAGTGATTCATCTACCTAGAAAAGTTACAGAGGTTTACACAGAGAATACCAAGTATAAGTACAAGAAAATAAGAGAGACTTAGAAAACTGGTAAAACCTACATTGTGGATAGAGTTGGGAGTACTTAGCACTGTGAAAACAGCACTTTCGCAGAAAGAAATCTACTGCTGTAAGACTGGGAAACAGTGAACAGAGAATGTATGAGTTTCTCAAGATTGGTAACAGATAGAAAGAAGAGAAAGTACACAGTGATTCATCTACCTAGAAAAGTTACAGAGGTTTCCACAGAGAATTCCAAGTATAAGTACAAGAAAATAAGAGAGACTTAGAAAACTGGTAAAAACTACATTGTTGATAGAGTTGGGAGTACTTAGCACTGTGAAAACAGCACTTTCGCAGAAAGAAATCTACTTCTCTAAGACTGAGAAACAGTGAACAGAGAATGTATGAGTTTCTCAAGATTGGTAACAGATAGAAACAAGAGAAAGTACACAGTGATTCATCTACCTAGAAGAGTTACAGAGGTTTACACAGAGAATTCCAAGTATAAGTACAAGAAAATAAGAGAGACTTAGAAAACTGGTAAAACCTACATTGTTGATAGAGTTGGGAGTACTTAGCACTGTGAAAACAGCACTTTCGCCGAAAGAAATCTACTTCTCTAAGTCCGTGAAACAGTGAACAGAGAATGTATCAGTTTCTCAAGATTGGTAACAGATAGACACAAGAGAAAGTACACAGTGATTCATCTACCTAGAAAAGTTACAGAGGTTTACACAGAGAATACCAAGTATAAGTACAAGAAAATAAGAGAGACTTAGAAAACTGGTAAAACCTACATTGTGGATAGAGTTGGGAGTACTTAGCACTGTGAAAACAGCACTTTCGCAGAAAGAAATCTACTGCTGTAAGACTGGGAAACAGTGAACAGAGAATGTATGAGTTTCTCAAGATTGGTAACAGATAGAAACAAGAGAAAGTACACAGTGATTCATCTACCTAGAAAAGTTACAGAGGTTTACACAGAGAATTCCAAGTATAAGTACAAGAAAATAAGAGAGACTTAGAAAACTGGTAAAAACTACATTGTTGATAGAGTTGGGAGTACTTAGCACTGTGAAAACAGCACTTTCGCCGAACGAAATCCACTTCTCTAAGTCCGTGAAACAGTGAACAGAGAATGTATCAGTTTCTCAAGATTGGTAACAGATAGAAGCAAGAGAAACTACACAGTGATTCATCTACCTAGAAAAGTTACAGAGGTTTACACAGAGAATTCCAAGTATAAGTACAAGAAAATAAGAGAGACTTAGAAAACTGGTATAACATACATTGTGGATAGAGTTGGGAGTACTTAGCACTGTGAAAACAGCACTTTCGTAGAAAGAAATCTACTGCTGTAAGACTGGGAAACAGTGAACAGAGAATGTATGTGTTTCTCAAAATTGGTAACAGATAGAAACAAGAGAAAGTACACAGTGATTCATCTACCTAGAAAAGTTACAGAGGTTTACACAGAGAATACCAAGTATAAGTACAAGAAAATAAGAGAGACTTAGAAAACTGGTAAAACCTACATTGTGGATAGAGTTGGGAGTACTTAGCACTGTGAAAACAGCACTTTCGCAGAAAGAAATCTACTGCTGTAAGACTGGGAAACAGTGAACAGAGAATGTGTGAGTTTCTCAAGATTGGTAACAGATAGAAACAAGAGAAAGTACACAGTGATTCATCTACCTAGAAAAGTTACAGAGGTTTACACACAGAATTCCAAGTATAAGTACAAGAAAATAAGAGAGACTTAGAAAACTGGTAAAAACTACATTGTTGATAGAGTTGGGAGTACTTAGCACTGTGAAAACAGCACTTTCGCAGAAAGAAATCTACTTCTCTAAGACTGAGAAACAGTGAACAGAGAATGTATGAGTTTCTCAAGATTGGTAACAGATAGAAACAAGAGAAAGTACACAGTGATTCATCTACCTAGAAAAGTTACAGAGGTTTACACAGAGAATACCAAGTATAAGTACAAGAAAATAAGAGAGACTTAGAAAACTGGTAAAACCTACATTGTGGATAGAGTTGGGAGTACTTAGCACTGTGAAAACAGCACTTTCGCAGAAAGAAATCTACTGCTGTAAGACTGGGAAACAGTGAACAGAGAATGTATGAGTTTCTCAAGATTGGTAACAGATAGAAAGAAGAGAAAGTACACAGTGATTCATCTACCTAGAAAAGTTACAGAGGTTTACACAGAGAATTCCAAGTATAAGTACAAGAAAATAAGAGAGACTTAGAAAACTGGTAAAGACTACATTGTTGATAGAGTTGGGAGTACTTAGCACTGTGAAAACAGCACTTTCGCAGAAAGAAATCTACTTCTCTAAGACTGAGAAACAGTGAACAGAGAATGTATGAGTTTCTCAAGATTGGTAACAGATAGAAACAAGAGAAAGTACACAGTGATTCATCTACCTAGAAGAGTTACAGAGGTTTACACAGAGAATTCCAAGTATAAGTACAAGAAAATAAGAGAGACTTAGAAAACTGGTAAAACCTACATTGTTGATAGAGTTGGGAGTACTTAGCACTGTGAAAACAGCACTTTCGCCGAAAGAAATCTACTTCTCTAAGTCCGTGAAACAGTGAACAGAGAATGTATCAGTTTCTCAAGATTGGTAACAGATAGACACAAGAGAAAGTACACAGTGATTCATCTACCTAGAAAAGTTACAGAGGTTTACACAGAGAATACCAAGTATAAGTACAAGAAAATAAGAGAGACTTAGAAAACTGGTAAAACCTACATTGTGGATAGAGTTGGGAGTACTTAGCACTGTGAAAACAGCACTTTCGCAGAAAGAAATCTACTGCTGTAAGACTGGGAAACAGTGAACAGAGAATGTATGAGTTTCTCAAGATTGGTAACAGATAGAAACAAGAGAAAGTACACAGTGATTCATCTACCTAGAAAAGTTACAGAGGTTTACACAGAGAATTCCAAGTATAAGTACAAGAAAATAAGAGAGACTTAGAAAACTGGTAAAAACTACATTGTTGATAGAGTTGGGAGTACTTAGCACTGTGAAAACAGCACTTTCGCCGAACGAAATCCACTTCTCTAAGTCCGTGAAACAGTGAACAGAGAATGTATCAGTTTCTCAAGATTGGTAACAGATAGAAGCAAGAGAAACTACACAGTGATTCATCTACCTAGAAAAGTTACAGAGGTTTACACAGAGAATTCCAAGTATAAGTACAAGAAAATAAGAGAGACTTAGAAAACTGGTATAACATACATTGTGGATAGAGTTGGGAGTACTTAGCACTGTGAAAACAGCACTTTCGTAGAAAGAAATCTACTGCTGTAAGACTGGGAAACAGTGAACAGAGAATGTATGTGTTTCTCAAAATTGGTAACAGATAGAAACAAGAGAAAGTACACAGTGATTCATCTACCTAGAAAAGTTACAGAGGTTTACACAGAGAATACCAAGTATAAGTACAAGAAAATAAGAGAGACTTAGAAAACTGGTAAAACCTACATTGTGGATAGAGTTGGGAGTACTTAGCACTGTGAAAACAGCACTTTCGCAGAAAGAAATCTACTGCTGTAAGACTGGGAAACAGTGAACAGAGAATGTGTGAGTTTCTCAAGATTGGTAACAGATAGAAACAAGAGAAAGTACACAGTGATTCATCTACCTAGAAAAGTTACAGAGGTTTACACAGAGAATTCCAAGTATAAGTACAAGAAAATAAGAGAGACTTAGAAAACTGGTAAAAACTACATTGTTGATAGAGTTGGGAGTACTTAGCACTGTGAAAACAGCACTTTCGCAGAAAGAAATCTACTTCTCTAAGACTGAGAAACAGTGAACAGAGAATGTATGAGTTTCTCAAGATTGGTAACAGATAGAAACAAGAGAAAGTACACAGTGATTCATCTACCTAGAAGAGTTACAGAGGTTTACACAGAGAATTCCAAGTGTAAGTACAAGAAAATAAGAGAGACTTAGAAAACTGGTAAAAACTACATTGTTGATAGAGTTGGGAGTACTTAGCACTGTGAAAACAGCACTTTCGCCGAAAGAAATCTACTTCTCTAAGTCCGTGAAACAGTGAACAGAGAATGTATCAGTTTCTCAAGATTGGTAACAGATAGAAACAAGAGAAAGTACACAGTGATTCATCTACCTAGAAAAGTTACAGAGGTTTACACAGAGAATTCCAAGTATAAGTACAAGAAAATAAGAGAGACTTAGAAAACTGGTAAAAACTACATTGTTGATAGAGTTGGGAGTACTTAGCACTGTGAAAACAGCACTTTCGCAGAAAGAAATCTACTTCTCTAAGACTGAGAAACAGTGAACAGAGAATGTATGAGTTTCTCAAGATTGGTAACAGATAGAAACAAGAGAAAGTACACAGTGATTCATCTACCTAGAAGAGTTACAGAGGTTTACACAGAGAATTCCAAGTATAAGTACAAGAAAATAAGAGAGACTTAGAAAACTGGTAAAACCTACATTGTTGATAGAGTTGGGAGTACTTAGCACTGTGAAAACAGCACTTTCGCCGAAAGAAATCTACTGCTGTAAGACTGGGAAACAGTGAACAGAGAATGTATGAGTTTCTCAAGATTGGTAACAGATAGAAACAAGAGAAAGTACACAGTGATTCATCTACCTAGAAAAGTTACAGAGGTTTACACGGAGAATTCCAAGTATAAGTACAAGAAAATAAGAGAGACTTAGAAAACTGGTAAAGACTACATTGTTGATAGAGTTGGGAGTACTTAGCACTGTGAAAACAGCACTTTCGCAGAAAGAAATCTACTTCTCTAAGACTGAGAAACAGTGAACAGAGAATGTATGAGTTTCTCAAGATTGGTAACAGATAGAAACAAGAGAAAGTACACAGTGATTCATCTACCTAGAAGAGTTACAGAGGTTTACACAGAGAATTCCAAGTATAAGTACAAGAAAAATAAGAGAGACTTAGAAAACTGGTAAAACCTACATTGTTGATAGAGTTGGGAGTACTTAGCACTGTGAAAACAGCACTTTCGCCGAAAGAAATCTACTTCTCTAAGTCCGTGAAACAGTGAACAGAGAATGTATCAGTTTTTCAAGATTGGTAACAGATAGAAACAAGAGAAAGTACACAGTGATTCATCTACCTAGAAAAGTTACAGAGGTTTACACAGAGAATACCAAGTATAAGTACAAAAAAATAAGAGAGACTTAGAAAACTGGTAAAACCTACAGTGTGGATAGAGTTGGGAGTACTTAGCACTGTGAAAACAGCACTTTCGCAGAAAGAAATCTACTGCTGTAAGACTGGGAAACAGTGAACAGAGAATGTATGAGTTTCTCAAGATTGGTAACAGATAGAAACAAGAGAAAGTACACAGTGATTCATCAACCTAGAAAAGTTACAGAGGTTTACACAGAGAATTCCCAGTATAACTACAAGAAAATAAGAGAGACTTAGAAAACTGGTAAAAACTACATTGTTGATAGAGTTGGGAGTACTTAGCACTGTGAAAACAGCACTTTCGCAGAAAGAAATCTACTTCTCTAAGACTGAGAAACAGTGAACAGAGAATGTATGAGTTTCTCAAGATTGGTAACAGATAGAAACAAGAGAAAGTACACAGTGATTCATCTACCTAGAAGAGTTACAGAGGTTTACACAGAGAATTCCAAGTATAAGTACAAGAAAATAAGAGAGACTTAGAAAACTGGTAAAACCTACATTGTTGATAGAGTTGGGAGTACTTAGCACTGTGAAAACAGCACTTTCGCCGAAAGAAATCTACTTCTCTAAGTCCGTGAAACAGTGAACAGAGAATGTATCAGTTTTTCAAGATTGGTAACAGATAGAAACAAGAGAAAGTACACAGTGATTCATCTACCTAGAAAAGTTACAGAGGTTTACACAGAGAATACCAAGTATAAGTACAAAAAAATAAGAGAGACTTAGAAAACTGGTAAAACCTACAGTGTGGATAGAGTTGGGAGTACTTAGCACTGTGAAAACAGCACTTTCGCAGAAAGAAATCTACTGCTGTAAGACTGGGAAACAGTGAACAGAGAATGTATGAGTTTCTCAAGATTGGTAACAGATAGAAACAAGAGAAAGTACACAGTGATTCATCTACCTAGAAAAGTTACAGAGGTTTACACAGAGAATTCCCAGTATAACTACAAGAAAATAAGAGAGACTTAGAAAACTGGTAAAAACTACATTGTTGATAGAGTTGGGAGTACTTAGCACTGTGAAAACAGCACTTTCGCAGAAAGAAATCTACTTCTCTAAGACTGGGAAACAGTGAACAGAGAATGTATGAGTTTCTCAAGATTGGTAACAGATAGAAACAAGAGAAAGTACACAGTGATTCATCTACCTAGAAAAGTTACAGAGGTTTACACAGAGAATACCAAGTATAAGTACAAGAAAAGAAGAGAGACTTAGAAAACTGGTAAAACCTACATTGTGGATAGAGTTGGAAGTACTTAGCACTGTGAAAACAGCACTTTCGCAGAAAGAAATCTACTGCTGTAAGACTGGGAAACAGTGAACAGAGAATGTATGAGTTTCTCAAGATTGGTAACAGATAGAAACAAGAGAAAGTACACAGTGATTCATCTACCTAGAAAAGTTACAGAGGTTTACACAGAGAATTCCCAGTATAAGTACAAGAAAATAAGAGAGACTTAGAAAACTGGTAAAAACTACATTGTTGATAGAGTTGGGAGTACTTAGCACTGTGAAAACAGCACTTTCGCAGAAAGAAATCTACTTCTCTAAGACTGAGAAACAGTGAACAGAGAATGTATGAGTTTCTCAAGATTGGTAACAGATAGAAACAAGAGAAAGTACACAGTGATTCATCTACCTAGAAAAGTTACAGAGGTTTACACAGAGAATTCCAAGTATAAGTACAAGAAAATAAGAGAGACTTAGAATACTGGTAAAACCTACATTGTTGATAGAGTTGGGAGTACTTAGCACTGTGAAAACAGCACTTTCGCCGAACGAAATCTACTTCTCTAAGTCCGTGAAACAGTGAACAGAGAATGTATCAGTTTCTCAAGATTGGTAACAGATAGAAGCAAGAGAAAGTACACAGTGATTCATCTACCTAGAAAAGTTACAGAGGTTTACACAGAGAATTCCAAGTATAAGTACAAGAAAATAAGAGAGACTTAGAAAACTGGTAAAGACTACGTTGTTGATAGAGTTGGGAGTACTTAGCACTGTGAAAACAGCACTTTCGCAGAAAGAAATCTACTTCTCTAAGACTGAGAAACAGTGAACAGAGAATGTATTAGTTTCTCAAGATTGGTAACAGATAGAAACAAGAGAAAGTACACAGTGATTCATCTACCTAGAAGAGTTAGAGAGGTTTACACAGAGAATTCCAAGTATAAGTACAAGAAAATAAGAGAGACTTAGAAAACTGGTAAAACCTACATTGTTGATAGAGTTGGGAGTACTTAGCACTGTGAAAACAGCACTTTCGCCGAAAGAAATCTACTTCTCTAAGTCCGTGAAACAGTGAACAGAGAATGTATCAGTTTTTCAAGATTGGTAACAGAAAGAAACAAGAGAAAGTACACAGTGATTCATCTACCTAGAAAAGTTACAGAGGTTTACACAGAGAATACCAAGTATAAGTACAAAAAAATAAGAGAGACTTAGAAAACTGGTAAAACCTACAGTGTGGATAGAGTTGGGAGTACTTAGCACTGTGAAAACAGTACTTTCGCAGAAAGAAATCTACTGCTGTAAGACTGGGAAACAGTGAACAGAGAATGTATGAGTTTCTCAAGATTGGTAACAGATAGAAACAAGAGAAAGTACACAGTGATTCATCAACCTAGAAAAGTTACAGAGGTTTACACAGAGAATTCCCAGTATAACTACAAGAAAATAAGAGAGACTTAGAAAACTGGTAAAAACTACATTGTTGATAGAGTTGGGAGTACTTAGCACTGTGAAAACAGCACTTTCGCAGAAAGAAATCTACTTCTCTAAGACTGAGAAACAGTGAACAGAGAATGTATGAGTTTCTCAAGATTGGTAACAGATAGAAACAAGAGAAAGTACACAGTGATTCATCTACCTAGAAGAGTTACAGAGGTTTACACAGAGAATTCCAAGTATAAGTACAAGAAAATAAGAGAGACTTAGAAAACTGGTAAAACCTACATTGTTGATAGAGTTGGGAGTACTTAGCACTGTGAAAACAGCACTTTCGCCGAAAGAAATCTACTGCTGTAAGACTGGGAAACAGTGAACAGAGAATGTATGAGTTTCTCAAGATTGGTAACAGATAGAAACAAGAGAAAGTACACAGTGATTCATCTACCTAGAAAAGTTACAGAGGTTTACACGGAGAATTCCAAGTATAAGTACAAGAAAATAAGAGAGACTTAGAAAACTGGTAAAGACTACATTGTTGATAGAGTTGGGAGTACTTAGCACTGTGAAAACAGCACTTTCGCAGAAAGAAATCTACTTCTCTAAGACTGAGAAACAGTGAACAGAGAATGTATGAGTTTCTCAAGTTTGGTAACAGATAGAAACAAGAGAAAGTACACAGTGATTCATCTACCTAGAAGAGTTACAGAGGTTTACACAGAGAATTCCAAGTATAAGTACAAGAAAATAAGAGAGACTTAGAAAACTGGTAAAACCTACATTGTTGATAGAGTTGGGAGTACTTAGCACTGTGAAAACAGCACTTTCGCCGAAAGAAATCTACTTCTCTAAGTCCGTGAAACAGTGAACAGAGAATGTATCAGTTTTTCAAGATTGGTAACAGATAGAAACAAGAGAAAGTACACAGTGATTCATCTACCTAGAAAAGTTACAGAGGTTTACACAGAGAATACCAAGTATAAGTACAAAAAAATAAGAGAGACTTAGAAAACTGGTAAAACCTACAGTGTGGATAGAGTTGGGAGTACTTAGCACTGTGAAAACAGCACTTTCGCAGAAAGAAATCTACTGCTGTAAGACTGGGAAACAGTGAACAGAGAATGTATGAGTTTCTCAAGATTGGTAACAGATAGAAACAAGAGAAAGTACACAGTGATTCATCAACCTAGAAAAGTTACAGAGGTTTACACAGAGAATTCCCAGTATAACTACAAGAAAATAAGAGAGACTTAGAAAACTGGTAAAAACTACATTGTTGATAGAGTTGGGAGTACTTAGCACTGTGAAAACAGCACTTTCGCAGAAAGAAATCTACTTCTCTAAGACTGAGAAACAGTGAACAGAGAATGTATGAGTTTCTCAAGATTGGTAACAGATAGAAACAAGAGAAAGTACACAGTGATTCATCTACCTAGAAGAGTTACAGAGGTTTACACAGAGAATTCCAAGTATAAGTACAAGAAAATAAGAGAGACTTAGAAAACTGGTAAAACCTACATTGTTGATAGAGTTGGGAGTACTTAGCACTGTGAAAACAGCACTTTCGCCGAAAGAAATCTACTTCTCTAAGTCCGTGAAACAGTGAACAGAGAATGTATCAGTTTTTCAAGATTGGTAACAGATAGAAACAAGAGAAA
The DNA here is from genome assembly GCA_028571685.1 of Heterohyrax brucei. Lineage (NCBI taxonomy): Eukaryota > Metazoa > Chordata > Mammalia > Hyracoidea > Procaviidae > Heterohyrax > Heterohyrax brucei. The sequence continues at coordinate 115,877,538 of CM053150.1, read as the reverse complement.
GTACACAGTGATTCATCTACCTAGAAAAGTTACAGAGGTTTACACAGAGAATACCAAGTATAAGTACAAAAAAATAAGAGAGACTTAGAAAACTGGTAAAACCTACAGTGTGGATAGAGTTGGGAGTACTTAGCACTGTGAAAACAGCACTTTCGCAGAAAGAAATCTACTGCTGTAAGACTGGGAAACAGTGAACAGAGAATGTATGAGTTTCTCAAGATTGGTAACAGATAGAAACAAGAGAAAGTACACAGTGATTCATCTACCTAGAAAAGTTACAGAGGTTTACACAGAGAATTCCCAGTATAACTACAAGAAAATAAGAGAGACTTAGAAAACTGGTAAAAACTACATTGTTGATAGAGTTGGGAGTACTTAGCACTGTGAAAACAGCACTTTCGCAGAAAGAAATCTACTTCTCTAAGACTGGGAAACAGTGAACAGAGAATGTATGAGTTTCTCAAGATTGGTAACAGATAGAAACAAGAGAAAGTACACAGTGATTCATCTACCTAGAAAAGTTACAGAGGTTTACACAGAGAATACCAAGTATAAGTACAAGAAAAGAAGAGAGACTTAGAAAACTGGTAAAACCTACATTGTGGATAGAGTTGGAAGTACTTAGCACTGTGAAAACAGCACTTTCGCAGAAAGAAATCTACTGCTGTAAGACTGGGAAACAGTGAACAGAGAATGTATGAGTTTCTCAAGATTGGTAACAGATAGAAACAAGAGAAAGTACACAGTGATTCATCTACCTAGAAAAGTTACAGAGGTTTACACAGAGAATTCCCAGTATAAGTACAAGAAAATAAGAGAGACTTAGAAAACTGGTAAAAACTACATTGTTGATAGAGTTGGGAGTACTTAGCACTGTGAAAACAGCACTTTCGCAGAAAGAAATCTACTTGTCTAAGACTGAGAAACAGTGAACAGAGAATGTATGAGTTTCTCAAGATTGGTAACAGATAGAAACAAGAGAAAGTACACAGTGATTCATCTACCTAGAAAAGTTACAGAGGTTTACACAGAGAATTCCAAGTATAAGTACAAGAAAATAAGAGAGACTTAGAATACTGGTAAAACCTACATTGTTGATAGAGTTGGGAGTACTTAGCACTGTGAAAACAGCACTTTCGCCGAACGAAATCTACTTCTCTAAGTCCGTGAAACAGTGAACAGAGAATGTATCAGTTTCTCAAGATTGGTAACAGATAGAAGCAAGAGAAAGTACACAGTGATTCATCTACCTAGAAAAGTTACAGAGGTTTACACAGAGAATTCCAAGTATAAGTACAAGAAAATAAGAGAGACTTAGAAAACTGGTAAAGACTACGTTGTTGATAGAGTTGGGAGTACTTAGCACTGTGAAAACAGCACTTTCGCAGAAAGAAATCTACTTCTCTAAGACTGAGAAACAGTGAACAGAGAATGTATTAGTTTCTCAAGATTGGTAACAGATAGAAACAAGAGAAAGTACACAGTGATTCATCTACCTAGAAGAGTTAGAGAGGTTTACACAGAGAATTCCAAGTATAAGTACAAGAAAATAAGAGAGACTTAGAAAACTGGTAAAACCTACATTGTTGATAGAGTTGGGAGTACTTAGCACTGTGAAAACAGCACTTTCGCCGAAAGAAATCTACTTCTCTAAGTCCGTGAAACAGTGAACAGAGAATGTATCAGTTTTTCAAGATTGGTAACAGAAAGAAACAAGAGAAAGTACACAGTGATTCATCTACCTAGAAAAGTTACAGAGGTTTACACAGAGAATACCAAGTATAAGTACAAAAAAATAAGAGAGACTTAGAAAACTGGTAAAAACTACATTGTGGATAGAGTTGGGAGTACTTAGCACTGTGAAAACAGTACTTTCGCAGAAAGAAATCTACTGCTGTAAGACTGGGAAACAGTGAACAGAGAATGTATGAGTTTCTCAAGATTGGTAACAGATAGAAACAAGAGAAAGTACACAGTGATTCATCAACCTAGAAAAGTTACAGAGGTTTACACAGAGAATTCCCAGTATAACTACAAGAAAATAAGAGAGACTTAGAAAACTGGTAAAAACTACATTGTTGATGGAGTTGGGAGTACTTAGCACTGTGAAAACAGCACTTTCGCAGAAAGAAATCTACTTCTCTAAGACTGAGAAACAGTGAACAGAGAATGTATGAGTTTCTCACGATTGGTAACAGATAGAAACAAGAGAAAGTACACAGTGATTCATCTACCTAGAAGAGTTACAGAGGTTTACACAGAGAATACCAAGTATAAGTACAAGAAAATAAGAGAGACTTAGAAAACTGGTAAAACCTACATTGTGGATAGAGTTGGGAGTACTTAGCACTGTGAAAACAGCACTTTCGCAGAAAGAAATCTACTGCTGTAAGACTGGGAAACAGTGAACAGAGAATGTATGAGTTTCTCAAGATTGGTAACAGATAGAAACAAGAGAAAGTACACAGTGATTCATCTACCTAGAAAAGTTACAGAGGTTTACACAGAGAATTCCAAGTATAAGTACAAGAAAATAAGAGAGACTTAGAAAAGTGGTGAAAACTACATTGTTGATAGAGTTGGGAGTACTTAGCACTGTGAAAACAGCACTTTCGCAGAAAGAAATCTACTTCTCTAAGACTGGGAAACAGTGAACAGAGAATGTATGAGTTTCTCAAGATTGGTAACAGATAGAAACAAGAGAAAGTACACAGTGATTCATCTACCTAGAAGAGTTACAGAGGTTTACACAGAGAATTCCAAGTATAAGTACAAGAAAATAAGAGAGACTTAGAAAACTGGTAAAAACTACATTGTTGATAGAGTTGGGAGTACTTAGCACTGTGAAAACAGCACTTTCGCAGAAAGAAATCTACTTCTCTAAGACTGAGAAACAGTGAACAGAGAATGTATGAGTTTCTCAAGATTGGTAACAGATAGAAACAAGAGAAAGTACACAGTGATTCATCTACCTAGAAGAGTTACAGAGGTTTACACAGAGAATTCCAAGTATAAGTACAAGAAAATAAGAGAGACTTAGAAAACTGGTAAAAACTACATTGTTGATAGAGTTGGGAGTACTTAGCACTGTGAAAACAGCACTTTCGCCGAAAGAAATCTACTTCTCTAAGTCCGTGAAACAGTGAACAGAGAATGTATCAGTTTCTCAAGATTGGTAACAGATAGAAACAAGAGAAAGTACACAGTGATTCATCTACCTAGAAAAGTTACAGAGGTTTACACAGAGAATACCAAGTATAAGTACAAGAAAATAAGAGAGACTTAGAAAACTGGTAAAACGTACATTGTGGATAGAGTTGGGAGTACTTAGCACTGTGAAAACAGCACTTTCGCAGAAAGAAATCTACTGCTGTAAGACTGGGAAACAGTGAACAGAGAATGTATGAGTTTCTCAAGATTGGTAACAGATAGAAACAAGAGAAAGTACACAGTGATTCATCTACCTAGAAAAGTTACAGAGGTTTACACAGAGAATTCCAAGTATAAGTACAAGAAAATAAGAGAGATTTAGAAAACTGGTAAAACCTACATTGTTGATAGAGTTGGGAGTACTTAGCACTGTGAAAACAGCACTTTCGCCGAAAGAAATCTACTTCTCTAAGTCCGTGAAACAGTGAACAGAGAATGTATCAGTTTCTGAAGATTGGTAACACATAGAAACAAGAGAAAGTACACAGTGATTCATCTACCTAGAAAAGTTACAGAGGTTTACACAGAAAATACCAAGTATAAGTACAAGAAAATAAGAGAGACTTAGAAAACTGGCAAAACCTACATTGTGGATAGAGTTGGGAGTACTTAGCACTGTGAAAACAGCACTTTCGCAGAAAGAAATCTACTGCTGTAAGACTGGGAAACAGTGAACAGAGAATGTATGAGTTTGTCAAGATTGGTAACAGATAGAAACAAGAGAAAGTACACAGTGATTCATCTACCTAGAAAAGTTACAGAGGTTTACACAGAGAATACCAAGTATAAGTACAAGAAAATAAGAGAGACTTAGAAAACTGGTAAAACCTACATTCTGGATAGAGTTGGGAGTACTTAGCACTGTGAAAACAGCACTTTCGCAGAAAGAAATCTACTTCTCTAAGACTGAGAAACAGTGAACAGAGAATGTATGAGTTTCTCAAGATTGGTAACAGATAGAAACAAGAGAAAGTACACAGTGATTCATCTACCTAGAAGAGTTACAGAGGTTTACACAGAGAATTCCAAGTATAAGTATAAGAAAATAAGAGAGACTTAGAAAACTGGTAAAACCTACATTGTTGATAGAGTTGGGAGTACTTAGCACTGTGAAAACAGCACTTTCGCCGAACGAAATCTACTTCTCTAAGTCCGTGAAACAGTGAACAGAGAATGTATGAGTTTGTCAAGATTGGTAACAGATAGAAACAAGAGAAAGTACACAGTGATTCATCTACCTAGAAAAGTTACAGAGGTTTACACAGAGAATTCCAAGTATAAGTACAAGAAAATAAGAGAGACTTAGAAAACTGGTAAAAACTACATTGTTGATGGAGTTGGGAGTACTTAACACTGTGAAAACAGCACTTTCGCAGAAAGAAATCTACTTCTCTAAGACTGAGAAACAGTGAACAGAGAATGTATGAGTTTCTCAAGATTGGTAACAGATAGAAACAAGAGAAAGTACACAGTGATTCATCTACCTAGAAGAGTTACAGAGGTTTACACAGAGAATTCCAAGTATAAGTACAAGAAAATAAGAGAGACTTAGAAAACTGGTAAAACCTACATTGTGGATAGAGTTGGGAGTACTTAGCACTGTGAAAACAGCACTTTCGCAGAAAGAAATCTACTGCTGTAAGACTGGGAAACAGTGAACAGAGAATGTATCAGTTTCTCAAGATTGGTAACAGATAGAAACAAGAGAAAGTACACAGTGATTCATCTACCTAGAAAAGTTACAGAGGTTTACACAGAGAATACCAAGTATAAGTACAAGAAAATAAGAGAGACTTAGAAAACTGGTAAAACCTACATTGTGGATAGAGTTGGGAGTACTTAGCACTGTTAAAACAGCACTTTCGCAGAAAGAAATCTACTGCTGTAAGACTGGGAAACAGTGAACAGAGAATGTATGAGTTTCTCAAGATTGGTAACAGATAGAAAGAAGAGAAAGTACACAGTGATTCATCTACCTAGAAAAGTTACAGAGGTTTACACAGAGAATTCCAAGTATAAGTACAAGAAAATAAGAGAGACTTAGAAAACTGGTAAAAACTACATTGTTGATAGAGTTGGGAGTACTTAGCACTGTGAAAACAGCACTTTCGCAGAAAGAAATCTACTTCTCTAAGACTGAGAAACAGTGAACAGAGAATGTATGAGTTTCTCAAGATTGGTAACAGATAGAAACAAGAGAAAGTACACAGTGATTCATCTACCTAGAAGAGTTACAGAGGTTTACACAGAGAATTCCAAGTATAAGTACAAGAAAATAAGAGAGACTTAGAAAACTGGTAAAACCTACATTGTTGATAGAGTTGGGAGTACTTAGCACTGTGAAAACAGCACTTTCGCCGAAAGAAATCTACTTCTCTAAGTCCGTGAAACAGTGAACAGAGAATGTATCAGTTTCTCAAGATTGGTAACAGATAGACACAAGAGAAAGTACACAGTGATTCATCTATCTAGAAAAGTTACAGAGGTTTACACAGAGAATACCAAGTATAAGTACAAGAAAATAAGAGAGACTTAGAAAACTGGTAAAACCTACATTGTGGATAGAGTTGGGAGTACTTAGCACTGTGAAAACAGCACTTTCGCAGAAAGAAATCTACTGCTGTAAGACTGGGAAACAGTGAACAGAGAATGTATGAGTTTCTCAAGATTGGTAACAGATAGAAACAAGAGAAAGTACACAGTGATTCATCTACCTAGAAAAGTTACAGAGGTTTACACAGAGAATTCCAAGTATAAGTACAAGAAAATAAGAGAGACTTAGAAAACTGGTAAAAACTACATTGTTGATAGAGTTGGGAGTACTTAGCACTGTGAAAACAGCACTTTCGCCGAACGAAATCCACTTCTCTAAGTCCGTGAAACAGTGAACAGAGAATGTATCAGTTTCTCAAGATTGGTAACAGATAGAAGCAAGAGAAAGTACACAGTGATTCATCTACCTAGAAAAGTTACAGAGGTTTACACAGAGAATTCCAAGTATAAGTACAAGAAAATAAGAGAGACTTAGAAAACTGGTAAAACCTACATTGTTGATAGAGTTGGGAGTACTTAGCACTGTGAAAACAGCACTTTCGCCGAAAGAAATCTACTTCTCTAAGTCCGTGAAACAGTGAACAGAGAATGTATCAGTTTTTCAAGATTGGTAACAGATAGAAACAAGAGAAAGTACACAGTGATTCATCTACCTAGAAAAGTTACAGAGGTTTACACAGAGAATACCAAGTATAAGTACAAAAAAATAAGAGAGACTTAGAAAACTGGTAAAACCTACAGTGTGGATAGAGTTGGGAGTACTTAGCACTGTGAAAACAGCACTTTCGCAGAAAGAAATCTACTGCTGTAAGACTGGGAAACAGTGAACAGAGAATGTATGAGTTTCTCAAGATTGGTAACAGATAGAAACAAGAGAAAGTACACAGTGATTCATCAACCTAGAAAAGTTACAGAGGTTTACACAGAGAATTCCCAGTATAACTACAAGAAAATAAGAGAGACTTAGAAAACTGGTAAAAACTACATTGTTGATAGAGTTGGGAGTACTTAGCACTGTGAAAACAGCACTTTCGCAGAAAGAAATCTACTTCTCTAAGACTGGGAAACAGTGAACAGAGAATGTATGAGTTTCTCAAGATTGGTAACAGATAGAAACAAGAGAAAGTACACAGTGATTCATCTACCTAGAAGAGTTACAGAGGTTTACACAGAGAATTCCAAGTATAAGTACAAGAAAATAAGAGAGACTTAGAAAACTGGTAAAACCTACATTGTGGATAGAGTTGGAAGTACTTAGCACTGTGAAAACAGCACTTTCGCAGAAAGAAATCTACTGCTGTAAGACTGGGAAACAGTGAACAGAGAATGTATGAGTTTCTCAAGATTGGTAACAGATAGAAACAAGAGAAAGTACACAGTGATTCATCTACCTAGAAAAGTTACAGAGGTTTACACAGAGAATTCCCAGTATAAGTACAAGAAAATAAGAGAGACTTAGAAAACTGGCAAAAACTACATTGTTGATAGAGTTGGGAGTACTTAGCACTGTGAAAACAGCACTTTCGCAGAAAGAAATCTACTTCTCTAAGACTGAGAAACAGTGAACAGAGAATGTATGAGTTTCTCAAGATTGGTAACAGATAGAAACAAGAGAAAGTACACAGTGATTCATCTACCTAGAAAAGTTACAGAGGTTTACACAGAGAATTCCAAGTATAAGTACAAGAAAATAAGAGAGACTTAGAATACTGGTAAAACCTACATTGTTGATAGAGTTGGGAGTACTTAGCACTGTGAAAACAGCACTTTCGCCGAACGAAATCTACTTCTCTAAGTCCGTGAAACAGTGAACAGAGAATGTATCAGTTTCTCAAGATTGGTAACAGATAGAAGCAAGAGAAAGTACACAGTGATTCATCTACCTAGAAAAGTTACAGAGGTTTACACAGAGAATACCAAGTATAAGTACAAGAAAATAAGAGAGACTTAGAAAACTGGTAAAACCTACATTGTTGATAGAGTTGGGAGTACTTAGCACTGTGAAAACAGCACTTTCGCAGAAAGAAATCTACTGCTGTAAGACTGGGAAACAGTGAACAGAGAATGTATGAGTTTCTCAAGATTGGTAACAGATAGAAACAAGAGAAAGTACACAGTGATTCATCTACCTAGAAAAGTTACAGAGGTTTACACAGAGAATTCCAAGTATAAGTACAAGAAAATAAGAGAGACTTAGAAAACTGGTAAAAACTACATTGTTGATAGAGTTGGGAGTACTTAGCACTGTGAAAACAGCACCTTCGCAGAAAGAAATCTACTTCTCTAAGACTGAGAAACAGTGAACAGAGAATGTATGAGTTTCTCAAGATTGGTAACAGATAGAAACAAGAGAAAGTACACAGTGATTCATCTACCTAGAAAAGTTACAGAGGTTTACACAGAGAATACCAAGTATAAGTACAAGAAAATAAGAGAGACTTAGAAAACTGGTAAAACCTACATTGTGGATAGAGTTGGGAGTACTTAGCACTGTGAAAACAGCACTTTCGCAGAAAGAAATCTACTGCTGTAAGACTGGGAAACAGTGAACAGAGAATGTATCAGTTTCTCAAGATTGGTAACAGATAGAAACAAGAGAAAGTACACAGTGATTCATCTACCTAGAAAAGTTACAGAGGTTTACACAGAGAATACCAAGTATAAGTACAAGAAAATAAGAGAGACTTAGAAAACTGGTAAAAACTACATTGTTGATAGAGTTGGGAGTACTTAGCACTGTGAAAACAGCACTTTCGCAGAAAGAAATCTACTTCTCTAAGACTGAGAAACAGTGAACAGAGAATGTATGAGTTTCTCAAGATTGGTAACAGATAGAAACAAGAGAAAGTACACAGTGATTCATCTACCTAGAAAAGTTACAGAGGTTTACACAGAGAATACCAAGTATAAGTACAAGAAAATAAGAGAGACTTAGAAAACTGGTAAAACCTACATTGTGGATAGAGTTGGGAGTACTTAGCACTGTGAAAACAGCACTTTCGCAGAAAGAAATCTACTGCTGTAAGACTGGGAAACAGTGAACAGAGAATGTATGAGTTTCTCAAGATTGGTAACAGATAGAAACAAGAGAAAGTACACAGTGATTCATCAACCTAGAAAAGTTACAGAGGTTTACACAGAGAATTCCCAGTATAACTACAAGAAAATAAGAGAGACTTAGAAAACTGGTAAAAACTACATTGTTGATAGAGTTGGGAGTACTTAGCACTGTGAAAACAGCACTTTCGCAGAAAGAAATCTACTTCTCTAAGACTGAGAAACAGTGAACAGAGAATGTATGAGTTTCTCAAGATTGGTAACAGATAGAAACAAGAGAAAGTACACAGTGATTCATCTACCTAGAAAATTTACAGAGGTTTACACAGAGAATACCAAGTATAAGTACAAGAAAATAAGAGAGACTTAGAAAACTGGTAAAACCTACATTGTGGATAGAGTTGGGAGTACTTAGCACTGTGAAAACAGCACTTTCGCAGAAAGAAATCTACTGCTGTAAGACTGGGAAACAGTGAACAGAGAATGTATGAGTTTCTCAAGATTGGTAACAGATAGAAACAAGAGAAAGTACACAGTGATTCATCTACCTAAAAAAGTTACAGAGGTTTACACAGAGAATTCCAAGTATAAGTACAAGAAAATAAGAGAGACTTAGAAAACTGGTAAAGACTACATTGTTGATAGAGTTGGGAGTACTTAGCACTGTGAAAACAGCACTTTCGCAGAAAGAAATCTACTTCTCTAAGACTGAGAAACAGTGAACAGAGAATGTATGAGTTTCTCAAGATTGGTAACAGATAGAAACAAGAGAAAGTACACAGTGATTCATCTACCTAGAAGAGTTACAGAGGTTTACACAGAGAATTCCAAGTATAAGTACAAGAAAATAAGAGAGACTTAGAAAACTGGTAAAACCTACATTGTTGATAGAGTTGGGAGTACTTAGCACTGTGAAAACAGCACTTTCGCCGAAAGAAATCTACTTCTCTAAGTCCGTGAAACAGTGAACAGAGAATGTATCAGTTTTTCAAGATTGGTAACAGATAGAAACAAGAGAAAGTACACAGTGATTCATCTACCTAGAAAAGTTACAGAGGTTTACACAGAGAATACCAAGTATAAGTACAAAAAAATAAGAGAGACTTAGAAAACTGGTAAAACCTACAGTGTGGATAGAGTTGGGAGTACTTAGCACTGTGAAAACAGCACTTTCGCAGAAAGAAATCTACTGCTGTAAGACTGGGAAACAGTGAACAGAGAATGTATGAGTTTTTCAAGATTGGTAACAGATAGAAACAAGAGAAAGTACACAGTGATTCATCTACCTAGAAAAGTTACAGAGGTTTACACAGAGAATTCCCAGTATAACTACAAGAAAATAAGAGAGACTTAGAAAACTGGTAAAAACTACATTGTTGATAGAGTTGGGAGTACTTAGCACTGTGAAAACAGCAGTTTCGCAGAAAGAAATCTACTTCTCTAAGACTGAGAAACAGTGAACAGAGAATGTATGAGTTTCTCAAGATTGGTAACAGATAGAAACAAGAGAAAGTACACAGTGATTCATCTATCTAGAAAAGTTACAGAGGTTTACACAGAGAATACCAAGTATAAGTACAAGAAAATAAGAGAGACTTAGAAAACTGGTAAAACCTACATTGTGGATAGAGTTGGAAGTACTTAGCACTGTGAAAACAGCACTTTCGCAGAAAGAAATCTACTGCTGTAAGACTGGGAAACAGTGAACAGAGAATGTATGAGTTTCTCAAGATTGGTAACAGATAGAAACAAGAGAAAGTACACAGTGATTCATCTACCTAGAAAAGTTACAGAGGTTTACACAGAGAATTCCCAGTATAAGTACAAGAAAATAAGAGAGACTTAGAAAACTGGTAAAAACTACATTGTTGATAGAGTTGGGAGTACTTAGCACTGTGAAAACAGCACTTTCGCAGAAAGAAATCTACTTCTCTAAGACTGAGAAACAGTGAACAGAGAATGTATGAGTTTCTCAAGATTGGTAACAGATAGAAACAAGAGAAAGTACACAGTGATTCATCTACCTAGAAAAGTTACAGAGGTTTACACAGAGAATTCCAAGTATAAGTACAAGAAAATAAGAGAGACTTAGAATACTGGTAAAACCTACATTGTTGATAGAGTTGGGAGTACTTAGCACTGTGAAAACAGCACTTTCGCCGAACGAAATCTACTTCTCTAAGTCCGTGAAACAGTGAACAGAGAATGTATCAGTTTCTCAAGATTGGTAACAGATAGAAGCAAGAGAAAGTACACAGTGATTCATCTACCTAGAAAAGTTACAGAGGTTTACACAGAGAATACCAAGTATAAGTACAAGAAAATAAGAGAGACTTAGAAAACTGGTAAAACCTACATTGTGGATAGAGTTGGGAGTACTTAGCACTGTGAAAACAGCACTTTCGCAGAAAGAAATCTACTGCTGTAAGACTGGGAAACAGTGAACAGAGAATGTATGAGTTTCTCAAGATTGGTAACAGATAGAAACAAGAGAAAGTACACAGTGATTCATCTACCTAGAAAAGTTACAGAGGTTTACACAGAGAATTCCAAGTATAAGTACAAGAAAATAAGAGAGACTTAGAAAACTGGTAAAGACTACATTGTTGATAGAGTTGGGAGTACTTAGCACTGTGAAAACAGCACTTTCGCAGAAAGAAATCTACTTCTCTAAGACTGAGAAACAGTCAACAGAGAATGTATGAGTTTCTCAAGATTGGTAACAGATAGAAACAAGAGAAAGTACACAGTGATTCATCTACCTAGAAGAGTTACAGAGGTTTACACAGAGAATTCCAAGTATAAGTACAAGAAAATAAGAGAGACTTAGAAAACTGGTAAAACCTACATTGTTGATAGAGTTGGGAGTACTTAGCACTGTGAAAACAGTACTTTCGCCGAAAGAAATCTACTTCTCTAAGTCCGTGAAACAGTGAACAGAGAATGTATCAGTTTCTCAAGATTGGTAACAGATAGAAACAAGAGAAAGTACACAGTGATTCATCTACCTAGAAAAGTTACAGAGGTTTACACAGAGAATACCAAGTATAAGTACAAAAAAATAAGAGAGACTTAGAAAACTGGTAAAACCTACATTGTGGATAGAGTTGGGAGTACTTAGCACTGTGAAAACAGCACTTTCTCAGAAAGAAATCTACTGCTGTAAGACTGGGAAACAGTGAACAGAGAATGTATGAGTTTCTCAAGATTGGTAACAGATAGAAACAAGAGAAAGTACACAGTGATTCATCTACCTAGAAAAGTTACAGAGGTCTACACAGAGAATTCCCAGTATAAGTACAAGAAAATAAGAGAGACTTAGAAAACTGGTAAAAACTACATTGTTGATAGAGTTGGGAGTACTTAGCACTGTGAAAACAGCACTTTCGCAGAAAGAAATCTACTTCTCTAAGACTGAGAAACAGTGAACAGAGAATGTATGAGTTTCTCAAGATTGGTAACAGATAGAAACAAGAGAAAGTACACAGTGATTCATCTACCTAGAAAAGTTACAGAGGTTTACACAGAGAATACCAAGTATAAGTACAAGAAAATAAGAGAGACTTAGAAAACTGGTAAAACCTACATTGTGGATAGAGTTGGGAGTACTTAGCACTGTGAAAACAGCACTTTCGCAGAAAGAAATCTACTGCTGTAAGACTGGGAAACAGTGAACAGAGAATGTATGAGTTTCTCAAGATTGGTAACAGATAGAAACAAGAGAAAGTACACAGTGATTCATCTACCTAGAAAAGTTACAGAGGTTTACACAGAGAATTCCAAGTATAAGTACAAGAAAATAAGAGAGACTTAGAAAACTGGTAAAAACTTCATTGTTGATAGAGTTGGGAGTACTTAGCACTGTGAAAACAGCACTTTCGCAGAAAGAAATCTACTTCTCTAAGACTGAGAAACAGTGAACAGAGAATGTATGAGTTTCTCAAGATTGGTAACAGATAGAAACAAGAGAAAGTACACAGTGATTCATCTACCTAGAGAAGTTACAGAGGTTTACACAGAGAATACCAAGTATAAGTACAAGAAAATAAGAGAGACTTAGAAAACTGGTAAAACCTACATTGTGGATAGAGTTGGGAGTACTTAGCACTGTGAAAACAGCACTTTCGCAGAAAGAAATCTACTGCTGTAAGACTGGGAAACAGTGAACAGAGAATGTATGAGTTTCTCAAGATTGGTAACAGATAGAAACAAGAGAAAGTACACAGTGACTCATCTACCTAGAAAAGTTACAGAGGTTTACACAGAGAATTCCAAGTAGAAGTACAAGAAAATAAGAGAGACTTAGAAAAATGGTAAAAACTACATTGTTGATAGAGTTGGGAGTACTTAGCACTGTGAAAACAGCACTTTCGCAGAAAGAAATCTACTTCTCTAAGACTGAGAAACAGTGAACAGAGAATGTATGAGTTTCTCAAGATTGGTAACAGATAGAAACAAGAGAAAGTACACAGTGATTCATCTACCTAGAAGAGTTACAGAGGTTTACACAGAGAATTCCAAGTATAAGTACAAGAAAATAAGAGAGACTTAGAAAACTGGTAAAACCTACATTGTGGATAGAGTTGGGAGTACTTAGCACTGTGAAAACAGCACTTTCTCAGAAAGAAATCTACTGCTGTAAGACTGGGAAACAGTGAACAGAGAATGTATGAGTTTCTCAAGATTGGTAACAGATAGAAACAAGAGAAAGTACACAGTGATTCATCTACCTAGAAAAGTTACAGAGGTTTACACAGAGAATTCCAAGTATAAGTACAAGAAAATAAGAGAGACTTAGAAAACTGGTAAAAACTTCATTGTTGATAGAGTTGGGAGTACTTAGCACTGTGAAAACAGCACTTTCGCAGAAAGAAATCTACTTCTCTAAGACTGAGAAACAGTGAACAGAGAATGTATGATTTTCTCAAGATTGGTAACAGATAGAAACAAGAGAAAGTACACAGTGATTCATCTACCTAGAAAAGTTACAGAGGTTTACACAGAGAATTCCAAGTATAAGTACAAGAAAATAAGAGAGACTTAGAATACTGGTAAAACCTACATTGTTGATAGAGTTGGGAGTACTTAGCACTGTGAAAACAGCACTTTCGCCTAACGAAATCCACTTCTCTAAGTCCGTGAAACAGTGAACAGAGAATGTATCAGTTTATCAAGATTGGTAACAGATAGAAGCAATAGAAAGTACACAGTGATTCATCTACCTAGAAAAGTTACAGAGGTTTACACAGAGAATTCCAAGTATAAGTACAAGAAAATAAGAGAGACTTAGAAAACTGGTAAAACCTACATTGTGGATAGAGTTGGGAGTACTTAGCACTGTGAAAACAGCACTTTCGCAGAAAGAAATCTACTGCTGTAAGACTGGGAAACAGTGAACAGAGAATGTATGTGTTTCTCAAAATTGGTAACAGATAGAAACAAGAGAAAGTACACAGTGATTCATCTACCTAGAAAAGTTACAGAGGTTTACACAGAGAATACCAAGTATAAGTACAAGAAAATAAGAGAGACTTAGAATACTGGTAAAAACTACATTGTTGATAGAGTTGGGAGTACTTAGCACTGTGAAAACAGCACTTTCGCCGAAAGAAATCTACTTCTCTAAGTCCGTGAAACAGTGAACAGAGAATGTATCAGTTTCTCAAGATTGGTAACAGATAGAAACAAGAGAAAGTACACAGTGATTCATCTACCTAGAAAAGTTACAGAGGTTTACACAGAGAATTCCAAGTATAAGTACAAGAAAATAAGAGAGACTTAGAAAACTGGTAAAAACTACATTGTGGATAGAGTTGGGAGTACTTAGCACTGTGAAAACAGCAGTTTCGCAGAAAGAAATCTACTTCTCTAAGACTGAGAAACAGTGAACAGAGAATGTATGAGTTTCTCAAGATTGGTAACAGATAGAAACAAGAGAAAGTACACAGTGATTCATCTACCTAGAAGAGTTACAGAGGTTTACACAGAGAATTCCAAGTATAAGTACAAGAAAATAAGAGAGACTTAGAATACTGGTAAAACCTACATTGTTGATAGAGTTGGGAGTACTTAGCACTGTGAAAACAGCACTTTCGCCGAACGAAATCCACTTCTCTAAGTCCGTGAAACAGTGAACAGAGAATGTATCAGTTTCTCAAGATTGGTAACAGATAGAAGCAATAGAAAGTACACAGTGATTCATCTACCTAGAAAAGTTACAGAGGTTTACACAGAGAATTCCAAGTATAAGTACAAGAAAATAAGAGAGACTTAGAAAACTGGTAAAACCTACATTGTGGATAGAGTTGGGAGTACTTAGCACTGTGAAAACAGCACTTTCGCAGAAAGAAATCTACTGCTGTAAGACTGGGAAACAGTGAACAGAGAATGTATGTGTTTCTCAAAATTCGTAACAGATAGAAACAAGAGAAAGTACACAGTGATTCATCTACCTAGAAAAGTTACAGAGGTTTACACAGAGAATACCAAGTATAAGTACAAGAAAATAAGAGAGACTTAGAAAACTGGTAAAACCTACATTGTGGATAGAGTTGGGAGTACTTAGCACTGTGAAAACAGTACTTTCGCAGAAAGAAATCTACTGCTGTAAGACTGGGAAACAGTGAACAGAGAATGTGTCAGTTTCTCAAGATTGGTAACAGATAGAAACAAGAGAAAGTACACAGTGATTCATCTACCTAGAAAAGTTACAGAGGTTTACACAGAGAATTCCAAGTATAAGTACAGGAAAATAAGAGAGACTTAGAAAAATGGTAAAAACTACATTGTTGATAGAGTTGGGAGTACTTAGCACTGTGAAAACAGCACTTTCGCAGAAAGAAATCTACTTCTCTAAGACTGAGAAACAGTGAACAGAGAATGTATGAGTTTCTCAAGATTGGTAACAGATAGAAACAAGAGAAAGTACACAGTGATTCATCTACCTAGAAGAGTTACAGAGGTTTACACAGAGAATTCCAAGTATAAGTACAAGAAAATAAGAGAGACTTAGAAAACTGGTAAAAACTACATTGTTGATAGAGTTGGGAGTACTTAGCACTGTGAAAACAGCACTTTCGCCGAAAGAAATCTACTGCTGTAAGACTGGGAAACAGTGAACAGAGAATGTATGAGTTTCTCAAGATTGGTAATAGATAGAAACAAGAGAAAGTACACAGTGATTCATCTACCTAGAAAAGTTACAGAGGTTTACACAGAGAATTCCAAGTATAAGTACAAGAAAATAAGAGAGACTTAGAGAACTGGTAAAGACTACATTGTTGATAGAGTTGGGAGTACTTAGCACTGTGAAAAGAGCACTTTCGCAGAAAGAAATCTACTTCTCTAAGACGGAGAAACAGTCAACAGAGAATGTATGAGTTTCTCAAGATTGGTAACAGATAGAAACAAGAGAAAGTACACAGTGATTCATCTACCTAGAAAAGTTAGAGAGGTTTACACAGAGAATACCAAGTATAAGTACAAGAAAATAAGAGAGACTTAGAAAACTGGTAAAACCTACATTGTGGATAGAGTTGGGAGTACTTAGCACTGTGAAAACAGCACTTTCGCAGAAAGAAATCTACTGCTGTAAGACTGGGAAACAGTGAACAGAGAATGTATGAGTTTCTCAAGATTGGTAACAGATAGAAACAAGAGAAAGTACACAGTGATTCATCTACCTAGAAAAGTTACAGAGGTTTACACAGAGAATTCCAAGTATAAGTACAAGAAAATAAGAGAGACTTAGAAAACTGGTAAAAACTACATTGTTGATAGAGTTGGGAGTACTTAGCACTGTGAAAACAGCACTTTCGCAGAAAGAAATCTACTTCTCTAAGACTGAGAAACAGTGAACAGAGAATGTATGAGTTTCTCAAGATTGGTAACAGATAGAAACAAGAGAAAGTACACAGTGATTCATCTACCTAGAAAAGTTACAGAGGTTTACACAGAGAATACCAAGTATAAGTACAAGAAAATAAGAGAGACTTAGAAAACTGGTAAAACCTACATTGTGGATAGATTTGGGAGTACTTAGCACTGTGAAAACAGCACTTTCTCAGAAAGAAATCTACTGCTGTAAGACTGGGAAACAGTGAACAGAGAATGTATGAGTTTCTCAAGATTGGTAACAGATAGAAACAAGAGAAAGTACACAGTGATTCATCTACCTAGAAAAGTTACAGAGGTTTACACAGAGAATTCCAAGTATAAGTACAAGAAAATAAGAGAGACTTAGAAAACTGGTAAAAACTTCATTGTTGATAGAGTTGGGAGTACTTAGCACTGTGAAAACAGCACTTTCGCAGAAAGAAATCTACTTCTCTAAGACTGAGAAACAGTGAACAGAGAATGTATGAGTTTCTCAAGATTGGTAACAGATAGAAACAAGAGAAAGTACACAGTGATTCATCTACCTAGAAAAGTTACAGAGGTTTACACAGAGAATACCATGTATAAGTACAAGAAAATAAGAGAGACTTAGAAAACTGGTAAAACCTACATTGTGGATAGAGTTGGGAGTACTTAGCACTGTGAAAACAGCACTTTCGCAGAAAGAAATCTACTGCTGTAAGACTGGGAAACAGTGAACAGAGAATGTATGAGTTTCTCAAGATTGGGAACAGATAGAAACAAGAGAAAGTACACAGTGATTCATCTACCTAGAAAAGTTACAGAGGTTTACAAAGAGAATTCCAAGTATAAGTACAAGAAAATAAGAGAGACTTAGAAAACTGGTAAAAACTACATTGTTGATAGAGTTGGGAGTACTTAGCACTGTGAAAACAGCACTTTCGCAGAAAGAAATCTACTTCTCTAAGACTGAGAAACAGTGAACAGAGAATGTATGAGTTTCTCAAGATTGGTAACAGATAGAAACAAGAGAAAGTACACAGTGATTCATCTACCTAGAAAAGTTACAGAGGTTTACACAGAGAATACCAAGTATAAGTACAAGAAAATAAGAGAGACTTAGAAAACTGGTAAAACCTACATTGTGGATAGAGTTGGGAGTACTTAGCACTGTGAAAACAGCACTTTCGCAGAAAGAAATCTACTGCTGTAAGACTGGGAAACAGTGAACAGAGAATGTATGAGTTTCTCAAGATTGGTAACAGATAGAAACAAGAGAAAGTACACAGTGATTCATCTACCTAGAAAAGTTACAGAGGTTTACACAGAGAATTCCAAGTATAAGTACAAGAAAATAAGAGAGACTTAGAAAACTGGTAAAAACTACATTGTTGATTGAGTTGGGAGTACTTAGCACTGTGAAAACAGCACTTTCGCAGAAAGAAATCTACTTCTCTAAGACTGAGAAACAGTGAACAGAGAATGTATGAGTTTCTCAAGATTGGTAACAGATAGAAACAAGAGAAAGTACACAGTGATTCATCTACCTAGAAGAGTTACAGAGGTTTACACAGTGAATTCCAAGTATAAGTACAAGAAAATAAGAGAGACTTAGAAAACTGGTAAACCCTACATTGTTGATAGAGTTGGGAGTACTTAGCACTGTGAAAACAGCACTTTCGCCGAAAGAAATCTACTGCTGTAAGACTGGGAAACAGTGAACAGAGAATGTATGAGTTTCTCAAGATTGGTAACAGATAGAAACAAGAGAAAGTACACAGTGATTCATCTACCTAGAAAAGTTACAGAGGTTTACACAGAGAATTCCAAGTACAAGTACAAGAAAATAAGAGAGACTTAGAAAACTGGTAAAGACTACATTGTTGATAGAGTTGGGAGTACTTAGCACTGTGAAAACAGCACTTTCGCAGAAAGAAATCTACTTCTCTAAGACTGAGAAACAGTCAACAGAGAATGTATGAGTTTCTCAAGATTGGTAACAGATAGAAACAAGAGAAAGTACACAGTGATTCATCTACCTAGAAGAGTTAAAGAGGTTTACACAGAGAATTCCAAGTATAAGTACAAGAAAATAAGAGAGACTTAGAAAACTGGTAAAACCTACATTGTTGATAGAGTTGGGAGTACTTAGCACTGTGAAAACAGCACTTTCGCCGAAAGAAATCTACTTCTCTAAGTCCGTGAAACAGTGAACAGAGAATGTATCAGTTTCTCAAGATTGGTAACAGATAGAAACAAGAGAAAGTACACAGTGATTCATCTACCTAGAAAAGTTACAGAGGTTTACACAGAGAATACCAAGTATAAGTACAAGAAAATAAGAGAGACTTAGAAAACTGGTAAAACCTACATTGTGGATAGAGTTGGGAGTACTTAGCACTGTGAAAACAGCACTTTCGCAGAAAGAAATCTACTGCTGTAAGACTGGGAAACAGTGAACAGAGAATGTATGAGTTTCTCAAGATTGGTAACAGATAGAAACAAGAGAAAGTACACAGTGATTCATCTACCTAGAAAAGTTACAGAGGTCTACACAGAGAATTCCCAGTATAAGTACAAGAAAATAAGAGAGACTTAGAAAACTGGTAAAAACTACATTGTTGATAGAGTTGGGAGTACTTAGCACTGTGAAAACAGCACTTTCGCAGAAAGAAATCTACTTCTCTAAGACTGAGAAACAGTGAACAGAGAATGTATGAGTTTCTCAAGATTGGTAACAGATAGAAACAAGAGAAAGTACACAGTGATTCATCTACCTAGAAAAGTTACAGAGGTTTACACAGAGAATACCAAGTATAAGTACAAGAAAATAAGAGAGACTTAGAAAACTGGTAAAACCTACATTGTGGATAGAGTTGGGAGTACTTAGCACTGTGAAAACAGCACTTTCGCAGAAAGAAATCTACTGCTGTAAGACTGGGAAACAGTGAACAGAGAATGTATGAGTTTCTCAAGATTGGTAACAGATAGAAACAAGAGAAAGTACACAGTGATTCATCTACCTAGAAAAGTTACAGAGGTTTACACAGAGAATTCCAAGTATAAGTACAAGAAAATAAGAGAGACTTAGAAAACTGGTAAAAACTTCATTGTGGATAGAGTTGGGAGTACTTAGCACTGTGAAAACAGCACTTTCGCAGAAAGAAATCTACTTCTCTAAGACTGAGAAACAGTGAACAGAGAATGTATGAGTTTCTCAAGATTGGTAACAGATAGAAACAAGAGAAAGTACACAGTGATTCATCTACCTAGAAAAGTTACAGAGGTTTACACAGAGAATACCAAGTATAAGTACAAGAAAATAAGAGAGACTTAGAAAACTGGTAAAACCTACATTGTGGATAGAGTTGGGAGTACTTAGCACTGTGAAAACAGCACTTTCGCAGAAAGAAATCTACTGCTGTAAGACTGGGAAACAGTGAACAGAGAATGTATGAGTTTCTCAAGATTGGTAACAGATAGAAACAAGAGAAAGTACACAGTGATTCATCTACCTAGAAAAGTTACAGAGGTTTACACAGAGAATTCCAAGTATAAGTACAAGAAAATAAGAGAGACTTAGAAAACTGTTAAAAACTACATTGTTGATAGAGTTGGGAGTACTTATTACTGTGAAAACAGCACTTTCGCAGAAAGAAATCTACTTCTCTAAGACTGAGAAACAGTGAACAGAGAATGTATGAGTTTCTCAAGATTGGTAACAGATAGAAACAAGAGAAAGTACACAGTGATTCATCTACCTAGAAAAGTTACAGAGGTTTACACAGAGAATACCAAGTATAAGTACAAGAAAATAAGAGAGACTTAGAAAACTGGTAAAACCTACATTGTGGATAGAGTTGGGAGTACTTAGCACTGTGAAAACAGCACTTTCGCCGAAAGAAATCTACTGCTGTAAGACTGGGAAACAGTGAACAGAGAATGTATGAGTTTCTCAAGATTGGTAACAGATAGAAACAAGAGAAAGTACACAGTGATTCATCTACCTAGAAAAGTTACAGAGGTTTACACAGAGAATTCCAAGTATAAGTACAAGAAAATAAGAGAGACTTAGAAAACTGGTAAAAACTACATTGTGGATAGAGTTGGGAGTACTTAGCACTGTGAAAACAGCACTTTCGCAGAAAGAAATCTACTTCTCTAAGACTGAGAAACAGTGAACAGAGAATGTATGAGTTTCTCAAGATTGGTAACAGATAGAAACAAGAGAAAGTACACAGTGATTCATCTACCTAGAAAAGTTACAGAGGTTTACACAGAGAATACCAAGTATAAGTACAAGAAAATAAGAGAGACTTAGAAAACTGGTAAAACCTACATTGTGGATAGAGTTGGGAGTACTTAGCACTGTGAAAACAGCACTTTCGCAGAAAGAAATCTACTGCTGTAAGACTGGGAAACAGTGAACAGAGAATGTATGAGTTTCTCAAGATTGGGAACAGATAGAAACAAGAGAAAGTACACAGTGATTCATCTACCTAGAAAAGTTACAGAGGTTTACACAGAGAATTCCCAGTATAAGTACAAGAAAATAAGAGAGACTTAGAAAACTGGTAAAAACTACATTGTTGATAGAGTTGGGAGTACTAGCACTGTGAAAACAGCACTTTCGCAGAAAGAAATCTACTTCTCTAAGACTGAGAAACAGTGAACAGAGAATGTATGAGTTTCTCAAGATTGGTAACAGATAGAAACAAGAGAAAGTACACAGTGATTCATCTACCTAGAAAAGTTACAGAGGTTTACACAGAGAATTCCAAGTATAAGTACAAGAAAATAAGAGAGACTTATAATACTATTAAAACCTACATTGTTGATAGAGTTGGGAGTACTTAGCACTGTGAAAACAGCACTTTCGCCGAACGAAATCTACTTCTCTAAGTCCGTGAAACAGTGAACAGAGAATGTATCAGTTTCTCAAGATTGGTAACAGATAGAAGCAAGAGAAAGTACACAGTGATTCATCTACCTAGAAAAGTTACAGAGGTTTACACAGAGAATTCCAAGTATAAGTACAAGAAAATAAGAGAGACTTAGAAAACTGGTAAAACCTACATTGTGGATAGAGTTGGGAGTACTTAGCACTGTGAAAACAGCACTTTCGCCGAAAGAAATCTACTGCTGTAAGACTGGGAAACAGTGAACAGAGAATGTATGAGTTTCTCAAGATTGGTAACAGATAGAAACAACAGAAAGTAGACAGTGATTCATCTACCTAGAAAAGTTACAGAGGTTTACACAGAGAATACCAAGTATAAGTACAAGAAAATAAGAGAGACTTAGAAAACTGGTAAAACCTACATTGTGGATAGAGTTGGGAGTACTTAGCACTTTGAAAACAGCACTTTCGCAGAAAGAAATCTACTGCTGTAAGACTGGGAAACAGTGAACAGAGAATGTATGAGTTTCTCAAGATTGGTAACAGATAGAAACAAGAGAAAGTACACAGTGATTCATCTACCTAGAAAAGTTACAGAGGTTTACACAGAGAATTCCAAGTATAAGTACAAGAAAATAAGAGAGACTTAGAATACTGGTAAAACCTACATTGTTGATAGAGTTGGGAGTACTTAGCACTGTGAAAACAGCACTTTCGCCGAACGAAATCTACTTCTCTAAGTCCGTGAAACAGTGAACAGAGAATGTATCAGTTTCTCAAGATTGGTAACAGATAGAAGCAAGAGAAAGTACACAGTGATTCATCTACCTAGAAAAGTTACAGAAGTTTACACAGAGAATTCCAAGTATAAGTACAAGAAAATAAGAGAGACTTAGAAAACTGGTAAAACCTACATTGTGGATAGAGTTGGGAGTACTTAGCACTGTGAAAACAGCACTTTCGCAGAAAGAAATCTACTGCTATAAGACTGGGAAACAGTGAACAGAGAATGTATGAGTTTCTCAAGATTGGTAACAGATAGAAACAAGAGAAAGTACACAGTGATTCATCTACCTAGAAAAGTTACAGAGGTTTACACAGAGAATACCAAGTATAAGTACAAGAAAATAAGAGAGACTTAGAAAACTGGTAAAACCTACATTGTGGATAGAGTTGGGAGTACTTAGCACTGTGAAGACAGCACTTTCGCAGAAAGAAATCTACTGCTGTAAGACTGGGAAACAGTGAACAGAGAATGTATGAGTTTCTCAAGATTGGTAACAGATAGAAACAAGAGAAAGTACACAGTGATTCATCTACCTAGAAAAGTTACAGAGGTTTACACAGAGAATTCCAAGTATAAGTACAAGAATATAAGAGAGACTTAGAAAACTGGTAGAGACTACATTGTTGATAGAGTTGGGAGTACTTAGCACTGTGAAAACAGCACTTTCGCAGAAAGAAATCTACTTCTCTAAGACTGAGAAACAGTGAACAGAGAATGTATGAGTTTCTCAAGATTGGTAACAGATAGAAACAAGAGAAAGTACACAGTGATTCATCTACCTAGAAGAGTTACAGAGGTTTACACAGAGAATTCCAAGTATAAGTACCAGAAAATAAGAGAGACTTAGAAAACTGGTAAAACCTACATTGTTGATAGAGTTGGGAGTACTTAGCACTGTGAAAACAGCACTTTCGCCGAAAGAAATCTACTTCTCTAAGTCCGTGAAACAGTGAACAGAGAATGTATCAGTTTCTCAAGATTGGTAACAGATAGAAACAAGAGAAAGTACACAGTGATTCATCTACCTAGAAAAGTTACAGAGGTTTACACAGAAAATACCAAGTATAAGTACAAGAAAATAAGAGAGACTTAGAAAACTGGTAAAACCTACATTGTGGATAGAGTTGGGAGTACTTAGCACTGTGAAAACAGCACTTTCGCAGAAAGAAATCTACTGCTGTAAGACTGGGAAACAGTGAACAGAGAATGTATGAGTTTCTCAAGATTGGTAACAGATAGAAACAAGAGAAAGTACACAGTGATTCATCTACCGAGAAAAGTTACAGAGGTTTACACAGAGAATTCCAAGTATAAGTACAAGAAAATAAGAGAGACTTAGAAAACTGGTAAAGACTACATTGTTGATAGAGTTGGGAGTACTTAGCACTGTGAAAACAGCACTTTCGCAGAAAGAAATCTACTTCTCTAAGACTGAGAAACAGTGAACAGAGAATGTATGAGTTTCTCAAGATTGGTAACAGATAGAAACAAGAGAAAGTACACAGTGATTCATCTACCTAGAAGAGTTACAGAGGTTTACACAGAGAATTCCAAGTATAAGTACAAGAAAATAAGAGAGACTTAGAAAACTGGTAAAACCTACAATGTTGATAGAGTTGGGAGTACTTAGCACTGTGAAAACAGCACTTTCGCCGAAAGAAATCTACTTCTCTAAGTCCGTGAAACAGTGAACAGAGAATGTATCAGTTTCTCAAGATTGGTAACAGATAGAAACAAGAGAAAGTACACAGTGATTCATCTACCTAGAAAAGTTACAGAGGTTTACAGAGAGAATACCAAGTATAAGTACAAGAAAATAAGAGAGACTTAGAAAACTGGTAAAACCTACATTGTGGATAGAGTTGGGAGTACTTAGCACTGTGAAAACAGCACTTTCGCGGAAAGAAATCTACTGCTGTAAGACTGGGAAACAGTGAACAGAGAATGTATGAGTTTCTCAAGATTAGTAACAGATAGAAACAAGAGAAAGTACACAGTGATTCATCTACCTAGAAAAGTTACAGAGGTTTACACAGAGAATTCCAAGTATAAGTACAAGAAAATAAGAGAGACTTAGAAAAGTGGTAAAACCTACATTGTTGATAGAGTTGGGAGTACTTAGCACTGTGAAAACAGCACTTTCGCAGAAAGAAATCTACTTCTCTAAGACTGAGAAACAGTGAACAGAATGTATGAGTTTCTCAAGATTGGTAACAGATAGAAACAAGAGAAAGTACACAGTGATTCATCTACCTAGAAAAGTTACAGAGGTTTACACAGAGAATACCAAGTATAAGTACAAGAAAATAAGAGAGACTTAGAAAACTGGTAAAACCTACATTGTGGATAGAGTTGGGAGTACTTAGCACTGTGAAAACAGCACTTTCGCAGAAAGAAATCTACTGCTGTAAGACTGGGAAACAGTGAACAGAGAATGTATGAGTTTCTCAAGATTGGTAACAGATAGAAACAAGAGAAAGTACACAGTGATTCATCTACCTAGAAAAGTTACAGAGGTTTACACAGAGAATTCCAAGTATAAGTACAAGAAAATAAGAGAGACTTAGAAAACTGGTAAAAACTACATTGTTGATAGAGTTGGGAGTACTTAGCACTGTGAAAACAGCACTTTCGCAGAAAGAAATCTACTTCTCTAAGACTGAGAAACAGTGAACAGAGAATGTATGAGTTTCTCAAGATTGGTAACAGATAGAAACAAGAGAAAGTACACAGTGATTCATCTACCTAGAAAAGTTACAGAGGTTTACACAGAGAATACCAAGTATAAGTACAAGAAAATAAGAGAGACTTAGAATACTGGTAAAACCTACATTGTGGATAGAGTTGGGAGTACTTAGCACTGTGAAAACAGCACTTTCGCATAAAGAAATCTACTGCTGTAAGACTGGGAAACAGTGAACAGAGAATGTATGAGTTTCTCAAGATTGGGAACAGATAGAAACAAGAGAAAGTACACAGTGATTCATCTACCTAGAAAAGTTACAGAGGTTTACACAGAGAATTCCAAGTATAAGTACAAGAAAATAAGAGAGACTTAGAAAACTGGTAGAGACTACATTGTTGATAGAGTTGGGAGTACTTAGCACTGTGAAAACAGCACTTTCGCAGAAAGAAATCTACTTCTCTAAGACTGAGAAACAGTGAACAGAGAATGTATGAGTTTCTCAAGATTGGTAACAGATAGAAACAAGAGAAAGTACACAGTGATTCATCTACCTAGAAGAGTTACAGAGGTTTACACAGAGAATTCCAAGTATAAGTACCAGAAAATAAGAGAGACTTAGAAAACTGGTAAAACCTACATTGTTGATAGAGTTGGGAGTACTTAGCACTGTGAAAACAGCACTTTCGCCGAAAGAAATCTACTTCTCTAAGTCCGTGAAACAGTGAACAGAGAATGTATCAGTTTCTCAAGATTGGTAACAGATAGAAACAAGAGAAAGTACACAGTGATTCATCTACCTAGAAAAGTTACAGAGGTTTACACAGAAAATACCAAGTATAAGTACAAGAAAATAAGAGAGACTTAGAAAACTGGTAAAACCTACATTGTGGATAGAGTTGGGAGTACTTAGCACTGTGAAAACAGCACTTTCGCAGAAAGAAATCTACTGCTGTAAGACTGGGAAACAGTGAACAGAGAATGTATGAGTTTCTCAAGATTGGTAACAGATAGAAACAAGAGAAAGTACACAGTGATTCATCTACCTAGAAAAGTTACAGTGGTTTACACAGAGAATTCCAAGTATAAGTACAAGAAAATAAGAGAGACTTAGAAAACAGGTAAAGACTACATTGTTGATAGAGTTGGGAGTACTTAGCACTGTGAAAACAGCACTTTCGCAGAAAGAAATCTACTTCTCTAAGACTGAGAAACAGTGAACAGAGAATGTATGAGTTTCTCAAGATTGGTAACAGATAGAAACAAGAGAAAGTACACAGTGATTCATCTACCTAGAAGAGTTACAGAGGTTTACACAGAGAATTCCAAGTATAAGTACAAGAAAATAAGAGAGACTTAGAAAACTGGTAAAACCTACAATGTTGATAGAGTTGGGAGTACTTAGCACTGTGAAAACAGCACTTTCGCCGAAAGAAATCTACTTCTCTAAGTCCGTGAAACAGTGAACAGAGAATGTATGAGTTTCTCAAGATTGGTAACAGATAGAAACAAGAGAAAGTACACAGTGATTCATCTACCTAGAAAAGTTACAGAGGTTTACAGAGAGAATACCAAGTATAAGTACAAGAAAATAAGAGAGACTTAGAAAACTGGTAAAACCTACATTGTGGATAGAGTTGGGAGTACTTAGCACTGTGAAAACAGCACTTTCGCGGAAAGAAATCTACTGCTGTAAGACTGGGAAACAGTGAACAGAGAATGTATGAGTTTCTCAAGATTGGTAACAGATAGAAACAAGAGAAAGTACACAGTGATTCATCTACCTAGAAAAGTTACAGAGGTTTACACAGAGAATTCCAAGTATAAGTACAAGAAAATAAGAGAGACTTAGAAAACTCGTAAAACCTACATTGTTGATAGAGTTGGGAGTACTTAGCACTGTGAAAACAGCACTTTCGCAGAAAGAAATCTACTTCTCTAAGACTGAGAAACAGTGAACAGAATGTATGAGTTTCTCAAGATTGGTAACAGATAGAAACAAGAGAAAGTACACAGTGATTCATCTACCTAGAAAAGTTACAGAGGTTTACACAGAGAATACCAAGTATAAGTACAAGAAAATAAGAGAGACTTAGAAAACTGGTAAAACCTACATTGTGGATAGAGTTGGGAGTACTTAGCACTGTGAAAACAGCACTTTCGCAGAAAGAAATCTACTGCTGTAAGACTGGGAAACAGTGAACAGAGAATGTATGAGTTTCTCAAGATTGGTAACAGATAGAAACAAGAGAAAGTACACAGTGATTCATCTACCTAGAAAAGTTACAGAGGTTTACACAGAGAATTCCAAGTATAAGTACAAGAAAATAAGAGAGACTTAGAAAACTGGTAAAAACTACATTGTTGATAGAGTTGGGAGTACTTAGCACTGTGAAAACAGCACTTTCGCAGAAAGAAATCTACTTCTCTAAGACTGAGAAACAGTGAACAGAGAATGTATGAGTTTCTCAAGATTGGTAACAGATAGAAACAAGAGAAAGTACACAGTGATTCATCTACCTAGAAAAGTTACAGAGGTTTACACAGAGAATACCAAGTATAAGTACAAGAAAATAAGAGAGACTTAGAATACTGGTAAAACCTACATTGTGGATAGAGTTGGGAGTACTTAGCACTGTGAAAACAGCACTTTCGCATAAAGAAATCTACTGCTGTAAGACTGGGAAACAGTGAACAGAGAATGTATGAGTTTCTCAAGATTGGGAACAGATAGAAACAAGAGAAAGTACACAGTGATTCATCTACCTAGAAAAGTTACAGAGGTTTACACAGAGAATTCCAAGTATAAGTACAAGAAAATAAGAGAGACTTAGAAAACTGGTAAAAACTACATTGTTGATAGAGTTGGGAGTACTTAGCACTGTGAAAACAGCACTTTCGCAGAAAGAAATCTACTTCTCTACGTCCGTGAAACAGTGAACAGAGAATGTATGAGTTTCTCAAGATTGGTAACAGATAGAAACAAGAGAAAGTACACAGTGATTCATCTACCTAGAAAAGTTACAGAGGTTTACACAGAGAAATCCAAGTAGAATTACAAGAAAATAAGAGAGACTTAGAATACTGGTAAAACCTACATTGTTGATAGAGTTGGGAGTACTTAGCACTATGAAAACAGCACTTTCGCCGAACGAAATCTACTTCTCTAAGTCCGTGAAACAGTGAACAGAGAATGTATCAGTTTCTCAAGATTGGTAACAGATAGAAACAAGAGAAAGTACACAGTGATTCATCTACCTAGAAGAGTTACAGAGGTTTACAGAGAGAATTCCAAGTATAAGTACAAGAAAATAAGAGAGACTTAGAAAACTGGTAAAACCTACATTGTTGATAGAGTTGGGAGTACTTAGCACTGTGAAAACAGCACTTTCGCAGAAAGAAATCTACTGCTGTAAGACTGGGAAACAGTGAACAGAGAATGTATGAGTTTCTCAAGATTGGTAACAGATAGAAAGAAGAGAAAGTACACAGTGATTCATCTACCTAGAAAAGTTACAGAGGTTTACACAGAGAATTCCAAGTATAAGTACAAGAAAATAAGAGAGACTTAGAAAACTGGTAAAACCTACATTGTGGATAGAGTTGGGAGTACTTAGCAGTGTGAAAACAGCACTTTCGCAGAAAGAAAGCTACTGCTGTAAGACTGGGAAACAGTGAACAGAGAATGTATGAGTTTCTCAAGATTGGTAACAGATAGAAACAAGAGAAAGTACACAGTGATTCATCTACCTAGAAAAGTTACAGAGGTTTACACAGAGAATTCCAAGTATAAGTACAAGAAAATAAGAGAGACTTAGAAAACTGGTAAAAACTACATTGTGGATAGAGTTGGGAGTACTTAGCACTGTGAAAACAGCACTTTCGCAGAAAGAAATCTAGTTCTCTAAGACTGGGAAACAGTGAACAGAGAATGTATGAGTTTCTCAAGATTGGTAACAGATAGAAACAAGAGAAAGTACACAGTGATTCATCTACCTAGAAAAGTTACAGAGGTTTACACAGAGAATTCCAAGTATAAGTACAAGAAAATAAGAGAGACTTAGAAAACTGGTAAAAATTACATTGTTGATAGAGTTGGGAGTACTTAGCACTGTGAAAACAGCACTTTCGCCGAAAGAAATCTACTTCTCTAAGTCCGTGAATCAGTGAACAGAGAATGTATCAGTTTCTCAAGATTGGTAACAGATAGAAACAAGAGAAAGTACACAGTGATTCATCTACCTAGAAAAGTTACAGAGGTTTACACAGAGAATTCCAAATATAAGTACAAGAAAATAAGAGAGACTTAGAAAACTGGTAAAACCTACATTGTGGATAGAGTTGGGAGTACTTAGCACTGTGAAAACAGCACTTTCGCAGAAAGAAATCTAGTGCTGTAAGACTTGGAAACAGTGAACAGAGAATGTATGAGTTTCTCAAGATTGGTAACAGATAGAAACAAGAGAAAGTACACAGTGATTCATCTACCTAGAAAAGTTACAGAGGTTTACACAGAGAATTCCAAGTATAAGTACAAGAAAATAAGAGAGACTTAGAAAACTGGTAAAACCTACATTGTGGATAGAGTTGGGAGTACTTAGCACTGTGAAAACAGCACTTTCACAGAAAGAAATCTACTGCTGTAAGACTGGGAAACAGTGAACAGAGAATGTTTGAGTTTCTCAAGATTGGTAACAGATAGAAACAAGAGAAAGTATACAGTGATTCATCTACCTAGAAAAGTTACAGAGGTTTACACAGAGAATTCCAAGTATAAGTACAAGAAAATAAGAGAGACTTCGAAAAGTGGTAAAACCTACATTGTTGATAGAGTTGGGAGTACTTAGCACTGTGAAAACAGCACTTTCGCAGAAAGAAATCTACTTCTCTAAGACTGGGAAACAGCGAACACAGAATGTATGAGTTTCTCAAGATTGGTAACAGATAGAAACAAGAGAAAGTACACAGTGATTCATCTACCTAGAAGAGTTACAGAGGTTTACACAGAGAATTCCAAGTATAAGTACAAGAAAATAAGAGAGACTTAGAAAACTGGTAAAACCTACATTGTGGATAGAGTTGGGAGTACTTAGCACTGTGAAAACAGCACTTTCGCCGAACGAAATCTACTTCTCTAAGTCCGTGAAACAGTGAACAGAGAATGTATGAGTTTCTCAAGATTGGTAACAGGTAGAAACAAGAGAAAGTACACAGTGATTCATCTACCTAGAAAAGTTACAGAGGTTTACACAGAGAATTCCAAGTATAAGTACAAGAAAATAAGAGAGACTTAGAAAACTGGTAAAACCTACATTGTTGATAGAGTTGGAAGTACTTAGCACTGTGAAAACAGCACTTTCGCAGAAAGAAATCTACTTCTCTAAGACTGGGAAACAGTGAACAGAGAATGTATGAGTTTCTCAAGATTGGTAACAGATAGAAACAAGAGAAAGTACACAGTGATTCATCTACCTAGAAGAGTTACAGAGGTTTACACAGAGAATTCCAAGTATAAGTACAAGAAAATAAGAGAGACTTAGAAAACTGGTAAAACCTACATTGTTGATAGAGTTGGGAGTACTTAGCACTGTGAAAACAGCACTTTCGCCGAATGAAATCTACTTCTCTAAGTCCGTGAATCAGTGAACAGAGAATGTATCAGTTTCTCAAGATTGGTAACAGATAGAAACAAGAGAAAGTACACAGTGATTCATCTACCTAGAAAAGTTACAGAGGTTTACACAGAGAATTCCAAATATAAGTACAAGAAAATAAGAGAGACTTAGAAAACTGGTAAAACCTACATTGTGGATAGAGTTGGGAGTACTTAGCACTGTGAAAACAGCACTTTCGCAGAAAGAAATCTACTGCTGTAAGACTGGGAAACAGTGAACAGAGAATGTATGAGTTTCTCAAGATTGGTAACAGATAGAAACAAGAGAAAGTACACAGTGATTCATCTACCTAGAAAAGTTACAGAGGTTTACACAGAGAATACCAAGTATAAGTACAAGAAAAGAAGAGAGACTTAGAAAACTGGTAAAACCTACATTGTGGATAGAGTTGGGAGTACTTAGCACTGTGAAAACAGCACTTTCACAGAAAGAAATCTACTGCTGTAAGACAGGGAAACAGTGAACAGAGAATGTATGAGTTTCTCAAGATTGGTAACAGATAGAAACAAGAGAAAGTATACAGTGATTCATCTACCTAGAAAAGTTACAGAGGTTTACACAGAGAATTCCAAGTATAAGTACAAGAAAATAAGAGAGACTTAGAAAAGTGGTAAAACCTACATTGTGGATAGAGTTGGGAGTACTTAGCACTGTGAAAACAGCACTTTCGCAGAAAGAAATCTACTTCTCTAAGACTGGGAAACAGCAAACACAGAATGTATGAGTTTCTCAAGATTGGTAACAGATAGAAACAAGAGAAAGTACACAGTGATTCATCTACCTAGAAGAGTTACAGAGGTTTACACAGAGAATTCCAAGTATAAGTACAAGAAAATAAGAGAGACTTAGAAAACTGGTAAAACCTACATTGTTGATAGAGTTGGGAGTACTTAGCACTGTGAAAACAACACTTTCGCCGAAAGAAATCTACTTCTGTAAGACTGGGAAACAGTGAACAGAGAATATATGAGTTTCTCAAGATTGGTAACAGATAGAAACAAGAGAAAGTACACAGTGATTCATCTACCTAGAAAAGTTACAGAGGTTTACACAGAGAATTCCAAGTATAAGTACAAGAAAATAAGAGAGACTTAGAAAACTGGTAAAACCTACATTGTGGATAGAGTTGGGAGTACTTAGCACTGTGAAAACAGCACTTTCGCCGAACGAAATCTACTTCTCTAAGTCCGTGAAACAGTGAACAGAGAATGTATGAGTTTCTCAAGATTGGTAACAGGTAGAAACAAGAGAAAGTACACAGTGATTCATCTACCTAGAAGAGTTACAGAGGTTTACACAGAGAATTCCAAGTATAAGTACAAGAAAATAAGAGAGACTTAGAAAACTGGTAAAACCTACATTGTTGATAGATTTGGGAGTACTTAGCACTGTGAAAACAACACTTTCGCCGAAAGAAATCTACTTCTGTAAGACTGGGAAACAGTGAACAGAGAATATATGAGTTTCTCAAGATTGGTAACAGATAGAAACAAGAGAAAGTACACAGTGATTCATCTACCTAGAAAAGTTACAGAGGTTTACACAGAGAATTCCTAGTATAAGTACAAGAATATAAGAGAGACTTAGAAAACTGGTAAAACCTACATTGTGGATAGAGTTGAGAGTACTTAGCACTGTGAAAACAGCACTTTCGAAGAAAGAAATCTAGTTCTCTAAGACTGGGAAACAGTGAACAGAGAATGTATGAGTTTCTCAAGATTGGTAACAGATAGAAACAAGAAAAAGTACACAGTGATTCATCAACCTAGAGAAGTTACAGAGGTTTACACAGAGAATTCGAAGTATAAGTACAAGAAAATAAGAGAGACTTAGAAAACTGGTAAAACCTACATTGTTGATAGAGTTGGGAGTACTTAGCACTGTGAAAACAGCACTTTCGCAGAAAGAAATCTACTTCTCTAAGACTGGGAAACAGTGAACGGAGAATGTATGAGTTTCTCAAGATTGGTAACAGATAGAAACAAGCGAAAGTACACAGTGATTCATCTACCTAGAAAAGTTACAGAGGTTTACACAGAGAATTCCAAGTATAAGTACAAGAAAATAAGAGAGACTTAGAAAACTGGTAAAACCTACATTGTTGATAGAGTTGGGAGTACTTAGCACTGTGAAAACAGCACTGTCGCAGAAAGAAATCTACTTCTCTAAGACTGGGAAGCAGTGAACAGAGAATGTATGAGTTTCTCAAGATTGGTAACAGATAGAAACAAGAGAAAGTACACAGTGATTCATCTACCTAGAAAAGTTACAGAGGTTTACACAGAGAATTCCAAGTATAAGTACAAGAAAATAAGAGAGACTTAGAAAACTGGTAAAACCTACATTGTTGATAGAGTTGGGAGTACTTAGCACTGTGAAAACAGCACTTTCGCCGAATGAAATCTACTTCTCTAAGTCCGTGAAACAGTGAACAGAGAATGTATCAGTTTCTCAAAATTGGTAACAGATAGAAACAAGAGAAAGTACACAGTGATTCATCTACCTAGAAAAGTTACAGAGGTTTACACAGAGAATTCCAAGTATAAGTACAAGAAAATAAGAGAGACTTAGAAAACTGGTAAAACCTACATTGTGGATAGAGTTGGGAGTACTTAGCACTGTGAAAACAGCACTTTCGCCGAACGAAATCTACTTCTCTAAGTCCGTGAAACAGTGAACAGAGAATGTATGAGTTTCTCAAGATTGGTAACAGATAGAAACAAGAGAAAGTACACAGTGATTCATCTACCTAGAAAAGTTACAGAGGTTTACACAGAGAATTCCAAGTATAAGTACAAGAAAATAAGAGAGACTTAGAAAACTGGTAAAACCTACATTGTGGATAGAGTTGGGAGTACTTAGCACTGTGAAAACAGCACTTTCGCCGAACGAAATCTACTTCTCTAAGTCCGTGAAACAGTGAACAGAGAATGTATCAGTTTCTCAAGATTGATAACAGATAGAAACAAGAGAAAGTATACAGTGATTCATCTACCTAGAAAAGTTACAGAGGTTTACACAGAGAATTCCAAGTATAAGTACAAGAAAATAAGAGAGACTTAGAAAAGTGGTAAAACCTACATTGTGGATAGAGTTGGGAGTACTTAGCACTGTGTAAACAGCACTTTCGCAGAAAGAAATCTACTTCTCTAAGACTGGGAAACAGCGAACAGAGAATGTATTAGTTTCTCAAGATTGGTAACAGATAGAAACAAGAGAAAGTACACAGTGATTCATCTACCTGGAAGAGTTACAGAGGTTTACACAGAGAATTCCAAGTATAAGTACCAGAAAATAAGAGAGACTTAGAAAACTGGTAAAACCTACATTGTTGATAGATTTGGGAGTACTTAGCATTGTGAAAACAACACTTTCGCCGAAAGAAATCTACTTCTGGAAGAGTGGGAAACAGTGAACAGAGAATATATGAGTTTCTCAAGATTGGTAACAGATAGAAACAAGAGAAAGTACACAGTGATTCATCTACCTAGAAAAGTTACAGAGGTTTACACAGAGAATTCCAAGTATAAGTACAAGAAAATAAGAGAGACTTAGAAAACTGGTAAAACCTACATTGTGGATAGAGTTGGGAGTACTTAGCACTGTGAAAACAGCACTTTCGCCGAACGAAATCTACTTCTCTAATTCCGTGAAACAGTGAACAGAGAATGTATGAGTTTCTCAAGATTGGTAACAGATAGAAACAAGAGAAAGTACACAGTGATTCATCTACCTAGAAAAGTTACAGAGGTTTACACAGAGAATTCCAAGTATAAGTACAAGAAAATAAGAGAGACTTAGAAAACTGGTAAAACCTACATTGTGGATAGAGTTGAGAGTACTTAGCACTGTGAAAACAGCACTTTCGAAGAAAGAAATCTAGTTCTCTAAGACTGGGAAACAGTGAACAGAGAATGTATGAGTTTCTCAAGATTGGTAACAGATAGAAACAAGAAAAAGTACACAGTGATTCATCAACCTAGAGAAGTTACAGAGGTTTACACAGAGAATTCGAAGTATAAGTACAAGAAAATAAGAGAGACTTAGAAAACTGGTAAAACCTACATTGTTGATAGAGTTGGGAGTACTTAGCACTGTGAAAACAGCACTTTCGCAGAAAGAAATCTACTTCTCTAAGACTGGGAAACAGTGAACAGAGAATGTATGAGTTTCTCAAGATTGGTAACACATAGAAACAAGAGAAAGTACACAGTGATTTATCTACCTAGAAGAGTTACAGAGGTTTACACAGAGAATTCCAAGTATAAGTACAGGAAAATAAGAGAGACTTAGAAAACCGGTAAAACCTACATTGTTGATAGAGTTGGGAGTACTTAGCACTGTGAAAACAACACTTTCGCCGAAAGAAATCTACTTCTGTAAGACTGGGAAACAGTGAACAGAGAATGTATGAGTTTCTCAAGATTGGTAACAGATAGAAACAAGAGAAAGTACACAGTGATTCATCTACCTAGAAAAGTTACAGAGGTTTACACAGAGAATTCCAAGTATAAGTACAAGAAAATAAGAGAGACTTAGAAAACTGGTAAAACCTACATTGTTGATAGAGTTGGGAGTTCTTAGCACTGTGAAAACAGCACTTTCGCCGAACGAAATCTACTTCTCTAAGTCCGTGAAACAGTGAACAGAGAATGTATCAGTTTCTCAAAATTGGTAACAGATAGAAACAAGAGAAAGTACACAGTGATTCATCTACCTAGAAAAGTTACAGAGGTTTACACAGAGAATTCCAAGTATAAGTACAAGAAAATAAGAGAGACTTAGAAAACTGATAAAACCTACATTGTGGATAGAGTTGGGAGTACTTAGCACTGTGAAAACAGCACTTTCGCCGAACGAAATCTACTTCTCTAACTCCGTGAAACAGTGAACAGAGAATGTATGAGTTTCTGAAGATTGGTAACAGATAGAAACAAGAGAAAGTACACAGTGATTCATCTACCTAGAAAAGTTACAGAGGTTTACACAGAGAATTCCAAGTATAAGTACAAGAAAATAAGAGAGACTTAGAAAACTGGTAAAACCTACATTGTGGATAGAGTTGAGAGTACTTAGCACTGTGAAAACAGCACTTTCGAAGAAAGAAATCTAGTTCTCTAAGTCCGTGAAACAGTGAACAGAGAATGTATGAGTTTCTCAAGATTGGTAACAGATAGAAACAAGAGAAAGTACACAGTGATTCATCTACCTAGAAAAGTTACAGAGGTTTACACAGAGAATTCCAAGTATAAGTACAAGAAAATAAGAGAGACTTAGAAAACTGGTAAAACCTACATTGTGGATAGAGTTGAGAGTACTTAGCACTGTGAAAACAGCATATTCGCCGAACGACATCTACTTCTCTAAGTCTGTGAAACAGTGAACAGAGAATGTATCAGTTTCTCAAGATTGATAACAGATAGAAACAAGAGAAAGTATACAGTGATTCATCTACCTAGAAAAGTTACAGAGGTTTACACAGAGAATTCCAAGTATAAGTACAAGAAAATAAGAGAGACTTAGAAAACTGGTAAAACCTACATTGTTGATAGAGTTGGGAGTACTTAGCACTGTGAAAACAGCACTTTCGCCGAAAGAAATCTACTTCTCTAAGACTGGGAAACAGTGAACAGAGAATGTATCAGTTTCTCAAGATTGGTAACAGATAGAAACAAGAGAAAGTACACAGTGATTCATCTACCTAGAAGAGTTACAGAGGTTTACACAGAGAATTCCAAGTATAAGTACCAGAAAATAAGAGAGACTTAGAAAACTGGTAAAACCTACATTGTTGATAGAGTTGGGAGTACTTAGCACTGTGAAAAAAGCACTTTCGCAGAAAGAAATCTACTTCTCTAAGTCCGTGAAACAGTGAACAGAGAATGTATCAGTTTCTCAAGATTGGTGACAGATAGAAACAAGAGAAAGTACACAGTGATTCATCTACCTAGAAGAGTTACAGAGGTTTACACAGAGAATTCCAAGTATAAGTACAAGAAAATAAGAGAGACTTAGAAAACTGGTAAAACCTACATTGTGGATAGAGTTGGGAGTACTTAGCACTGTGAAAACAGCACTTTCGCAGAAAGAAATCTACTTCTGTAAGACTGGGAAACAGTGAACAGAGAATATATGAGTTTCTCAAGATTGATAACAGATAGAAACAAGAGAAAGTACACAGTGATTCATCTACCTAGAAAAGTTACAGAGGTTTACACAGAGAATTCCAAGTATAAGTACAAGAAAATAAGAGAGACTTAGAAAACTGGTAAAACCTACATTGTTGATAGAGTTGGGAGTACTTAGCACTGTGAAAACAGCACTTTCGCCGAACGAAATCTACTTCTCTAAGTCCGTGAAACAGTGAACAGAGAATGTATCAGTTTCTCAAAATTGGTAACAGATAGAAACAAGAGAAAGTACACAGTGATTCATCTACCTAGAAAAGTTACAGCGGTTTACACAGAGAATTCCAAGTATAAGTACAAGAAAATAAGAGAGACTTAGAAAACTGGTAAAACCTACATTGTGGATAGAGTTGGGAGTACTTAGCACTGTGAAAACAGCACTTTCGCCGAACGAAATCTACTTCTCTAAGTCCGTGAAACAGTGAACAGAGAATGTATGAGTTTCTCAAGATTGGTAACAGATAGAAACAAGAGAAAGTACACAGTGATTCATCTACCTAGAAAAGTTACAGAGGTTTACACAGAGAATTCCAAGTATAAGTACAAGAATATAAGAGAGACTTAGAAAACTGGTAAAACCTACATTGTGGATAGAGTTGAGAGTACTTAGCACTGTGAAAACAGCACTTTCGAAGAAAGAAATCTAGTTCTCTAAGACTGGGAAACAGTGAACAGAGAATGTATGAGTTTCTCAAGATTGGTAACAGATAGAAACAAGAAAAAGTACACAGTGATTCATCAACCTAGAGAAGTTACAGAGGTTTACACAGAGAATTCGAAGTATAAGTACAAGAAAATAAGAGAGACTTAGAAAACTGGTAAAACCTACATTGTTGATAGAGTTGGGAGTACTTAGCACTGTGAAAACAGCACTTTCGCAGAAAGAAATCTACTTCTCTAAGACTGGGAAACAGTGAACAGAGAATGTATGAGTTTCTGAAGATTGGTAACACATAGAAACAAGAGAAAGTACACAGTGATTTATCTACCTAGAAGAGTTACAGAGGTTTACACAGAGAATTCCAAGTATAAGTACAAGAAAATAAGAGAGACTTAGAAAACTGGTAAAACCTACATTGTTGATAGAGTTGGGAGTACTTAGCACTGTGAAAAAAGCACTTTCGCAGAAAGAAATGTACTTCTCTAAGACTGGGAAACAGTGAACGCAGAATGTATGAGTTTCTCAAGATTGGTAACAGATAGAAACAAGAGAAAGTACACAGTGATTCATCTACCTAGAAAAGTTACAGAGGTTTACACAGAGAATTCCAAGTATAAGTACAAGAAAATAAGAGAGACATAGAAAACTGGTAAAACCTACATTGTTGATAGAGTTGGGAGTACTTAGCACTGTGAAAACAGCACTGTCGCAGAAAGAAATCTACTTCTCTAAGACTGGGAAGCAGTGAACAGAGAATGTATAAGTTTCTCAAGATTGGTAACAGATAGAAACAAGAGAAAGTACACAGTGATTCATCTACCTAGAAACGTTACAGAGATTTACACAGAGAATTCCAAGTATAAGTACAAGAAAATAAGAGAGACTTAGAAAACTGGTAAAACCTACATTGTTGATAGAGTTGGGAGTACTTGGCACTGTGAAAACAGCACTTTCGCCGAATGAAATCTACTTCTCTAAGTCCGTGAAACAGTGAACAGAGAATGTATCAGTTTCTCAAAATTGGTAACAGATAGAAACAAGAGAAAGTACACAGTGATTCATCTACCTAGAAAAGTTACAGAGGTTTACACAGAGAATTCCAAGTATAAGTACAAGAAAATAAGAGAGACTTAGAAAACTGATAAAACCTACATTGTGGATAGAGTTGGGAGTACTTAGCACTGTGAAAACAGCACTTTCGCCGAACGAAATCTACTTCTCTAAGTCCGTGAAACAGTGAACAGAGAATGTATGAGTTTCTCAAGATTGGTAACAGATAGAAACAAGAGAAAGTACACAGTGATTCATCTACCTAGAAAAGTTACAGAGGTTTACACAGAGAATTCCAAGTATAAGTACAAGAAAATAAGAGAGACTTAGAAAACTGGTAAAACCTACATTGTGGATAGAGTTGGGAGTACTTAGCACTGTGAAAACAGCATATTCGCCGAACGACATCTACTTCTCTAAGTCCGTGAAACAGTGAACAGAGAATGTATCAGTTTCTCAAGATTGATAACAGATAGAAACAAGAGAAAGTATACAGTGATTCATCTACCTAGAAAAGTTACAGAGGTTTACACAGAGAATTCCAAGTATAAGTACAAGAAAATAAGAGAGACTTAGAAAAGTGGTAAAACCTACATTGTGGATAGAGTTGGGAGTACTTAGCACTGTGAAAACAGCACTTTCGCAGAAAGAAATCTACTTCTCTAAGACTGGGAAACAGCGAACAGAGAATGTATGAGTTTCTCAAGATTGGTAACAGATAGAAACAAGAGAAAGTACACAGTGATTCATCTACCTAGAAGAGTTACAGAGGTTTACACAGAGAATTCCAAGTATAAGTACCAGAAAATAAGAGAGACTTAGAAAACTGGTAAAACCTACATTGTTGATAGATTTGGGAGTACTTAGCACTGTGAAAACAACACTTTCGCCGAAAGAAATCTACTTCTGTAAGACTGGGAAACAGTGAACAGAGAATATATGAGTTTCTCAAGATTGGTAACAGATAGAAACAAGAGAAAGTACACAGTGATTCATCTACCTAGAAAAGTTACAGAGTTTACACAGAGAATTCCAAGTATAAGTACAAGAAAATAAGAGAGACTTAGAAA
This sequence comes from Heterohyrax brucei, assembly GCA_028571685.1. NCBI lineage: Eukaryota > Metazoa > Chordata > Mammalia > Hyracoidea > Procaviidae > Heterohyrax > Heterohyrax brucei. The sequence goes on along the minus strand of CM053150.1, from coordinate 115,837,847 downwards.
ACTGGTAAAACCTACATTGTGGATAGAGTTGGGAGTACTTAGCACTGTGAAAACAGCACTTTCGCCGAACGAAATCTACTTCTCTAAGTCCGTGAAACAGTGAACAGAGAATGTATGAGTTTCTCAAGATTGGTAACAGATAGAAACAAGAGAAAGTACACAGTGATTCATCTACCTAGAAAAGTTACAGAGGTTTACACAGAGAATTCCAAGTATAAGCTACAAGAAAATAAGAGAGACTTAGAAAACTGGTAAAACCTACATTGTGGATAGAGTTGGGAGTACTTAGCACTGTGAAAACAGCACTTTCGAAAAAAAGAAATCTAGTTCTCTAAGACTGGAAACAGTGAACAGAGAATGTATGAGTTTCTCAAGATTGGTAACAGATAGAAACAAGAAAAAGTACACAGTGATTCATCAACCTAGAGAAGTTACACAGGTTTACACAGAGAATTCGAAGTATAAGTACAATAAAATAAGAGAGACTTAGAAAACTGGTAAAACCTACATTGTTGATAGAGTTGGGAGTACTTAGCACGGTGAAAACAGCACTTTCGCAGAAAGAAATCTACTTCTCTAAGACTGGGAAACAGTGAACAGAGAATGTATCAGTTTCTCAAGATTGGTAACAGATAGAAACAAGAGAAAGTACACAGTGATTCATCTACCTAGAAGAGTTACAGAGGTTTACCAACAGAGAATTCCAAGTATAAGTACCAGAAAATAAGAGAGACTTAGAAAACGTAAAACCTACATTGTTGATGGAGTTGGGAGTACTTAGCACTGTGGAAAGCACTTTCGCAGAAAGAAATCTACTTCTCTAAGACTGGGAAACAGTGAACGGAGAATGTATGAGTTTCTCAAGATTGGTAACAGATAGAAACAAGAGAAAGTACACAGTGATTCATCTACCTAGAAGAGTTACAGAGGTTTACACAGAGAATTCCAAGTATAAGTACAAGAAAATAAGAGAGACTTAGAAAACTGGTAAAACCTACATTGTTGATAGAGTTGGGAGTACTTAGCACTGTGAAAACAACACTTTCGCCGAAAGAAATCTACTTCTGTAAGACTGGGAAACAGTGAACAGAGAATATATGAGTTTCTCAAGATTGGTAACAGATAGAAACAAGAGAAAGTACACAGTGATTCATCTACCTAGAAAAGTTACAGAGGTTTACACAGAGAATTCCAAGTATAAGTAGAAGAAAATAAGAGAGACTTAGAAAACTGGTAAAACCTACATTGTTGATAGAGTTGGGAGTAGTTAGCACTGTGAAAACAGCACTTTCGCCGAACGAAATCGACTTCTCTAAGTCCGTGAAACAGTGAACAGAGAATGTATCAGTTTCTCAAAATTGGTAACAGATAGAAACAAGAGAAAGTACACAGTGATTCATCTACCTAGAAAAGTTACAGAGGTTTACACAGAGAATTCCAAGTATAAGTACAAGAAAATAAGAGAGACTTAGAAAACTGGTAAAACCTACATTGTGGATAGAGTTGGGAGTACTTAGCACTGTGAAAACAGCACTTTCGCCGAACGAAATCGACTTCTCTAAGTCCGTGAAACAGTGAACAGAGAATGTATGAGTTTCTCAAGATTGGTAACAGATAGAAACAAGAGAAAGTACACAGTGATTCATCTACCTAGAAAAGTTACAGAGGTTTACACAGAGAATTCCAAGTATAAGTACAAGAAAATAAGAGAGACTTAGAAAACTGGTAAAACCTACATTGTTGATAGAGTTGGGAGTACTTAGCACTGTGAAAACAGCACTTTCGAAGAAAGAAATCTAGTTCTCTAAGACTGGGAAACAGTGAACAGAGAATGTATGAGTTTCTCAAGATTGGTAACAGATAGAAACAAGAAAAAGTACACAGTGATTCATCAACCTAGAGAAGTTACAGAGGTTTACACAGAGAATTCGAAGTATAAGTACAAGAAAATAAGAGAGACTTAGAAAACTGGTAAAACCTACATTGTTGATAGAGTTGGGAGTACTTAGCACTGTGAAAACAGCACTTTCGCAGAAAGAAATCTACTTCTCTAAGACTGGGAAACAGTCAACAGAGAATGTATCAGTTTCTCAAGATTGGTAACAGATAGAAACAAGAGAAAGTACACAGTGATTCACCTACCTAGAAGAGTTACAGATGTTTACACAGAGAATTCCAAGTATAAGTACCAGAAAATAAGAGAGACTTAGAAAACTGGTAAAACCTACATTGTTGATAGAGTTGGGAGTACTTAGCACTGTGAAAAAAGCACTTTCGCAGAAAGAAATCTACTTCTCTAAGACTGGGAAACAGTGAACGGAGAATGTATGAGTTTCTCAAGATTGGTAACAGATAGAAACAAGAGAAAGTACACAGTGATTCATCTACCTAGAAAAGTTACAGAGGTTTACACAGAGAATTCCAAGTATAAGTACAAGAAAATAAGAGAGACTTAGAAAACTGGTAAAACCTACATTGTGGATAGAGTTGGGAGTACTTAGCACTGTGAAAACAGCACATTCATCGAACGACATCTACTTCTCTAAGTCCGTGAAACAGTGAACAGAGAATGTATCAGTTTCTCAAGATTGGTAACAGATAGAAACAAGAGAAAGTATACAGTGATTCATCTACCTAGAAAAGTTACAGAGGTTTACACAGAGAATTCCGAGTATAAGTACAAGAAAATAAGAGAGACTTAGAAAACTGGTAAAAACTACATTGTTGATAGAGTTGGGAGTACTTAGCACTGTGAAAACAGCACTTTCGCAGAAAGAAACCTACTTCTCTAAGACTGGGAAACAGCGAACAGAGAATGTATGAGTTTCTCAAGATTGGTAACAGATAGAAACAAGAGAAAGTACACAGTGATTCATCTACCTAGAAGAGTTACAGAGGTTTACACAGAGAATTCCAAGTATAAGTACAAGAAAATAAGAGAGACTTAGAAAACCGGTAAAACCTACATTGTTGATAGAGTTGGGAGTACTTAGCACTGTGAAAACAACACTTTCGCCGAAAGAAATCTACTTCTGTAAGACTGGGAAACAGTGAACAGAGAATGTATGAGTTTCTCAAGATTGGTAACAGATAGAAACAAGAGAAAGTACACAGTGATTCATCTACCTAGAAAAGTTACAGAGGTTTACACAGAGAATTCCAAGTATAAGTACAAGAAAATAAGAGAGACTTAGAAAACTGGTAAAACCTACATTGTTGATAGAGTTGGGAGTACTTAGCACTGTGAAAACAGCACTTTCGGCGAACGAAATCTACTTCTCTAAGTCCGTGAAACAGTGAACAGAGAATGTATCAGTTTCTCAAAATTGGTAACAGATAGAAACAAGAGAAAGTACACAGTGATTCATCTACCTGGAAGAGTTACAGAGGTTTACACAGAGAATTCCAAGTATAAGTACCAGAAAATAAGAGAGACTTAGAAAACTGGTAAAACCTACATTGTTGATAGATTTGGGAGTACATAGCACTGTGAAAACAACACTTTCGCCGAAAGAAATCTACTTCTGTAAGAGTGGGTAACAGTGAACAGAGAATATATGAGTTTCTCAAGATTGGTAACAGATAGAAACAAGAGAAAGTACACAGTGATTCATCTACCTAGAAAAGTTACAGAGGTTTACACAGAGAATTCCAAGTATAAGTACAAGAAAATAAGAGAGACTTAGAAAACTGGTAAAACCTACATTGTGGATAGAGTTGGGAGTACTTAGCACTGTGAAAACAGCACTTTCGCCGAACGAAATCTACTTCTCTAATTCCGTGAAAAAGTGAACAGAGAATGTATGAGTTTCTCAAGATTGGTAACAGATAGAAACAAGAGAAAGTACACAGTGATTCATCTACCTAGAAAAGTTACAGAGGTTTACACAGAGAATTCCAAGTATAAGTACAAGAAAATAAGAGAGACTTAGAAAACTGGTAAAACCTACATTGTGGATAGAGTTGAGAGTACTTAGCACTGTGAAAACAGCACTTTCGAAGAAAGAAATCTAGTTCTCTAAGACTGGGAAACAGTGAACAGAGAATGTATGAGTTTCTCAAGATTGGTAACAGATAGAAACAAGAAAAAGTACACAGTGATTCATCAACCTAGAGAAGTTACACAGGTTTACACAGAGAATTCGAAGTATAAGTACAAGAAAATAAGAGAGACTTAGAAAACTGGTAAAACCTACATTGTTGATAGAGTTGGGAGTACTTAGCACTGTGAAAACAGCACTTTCGCAGAAAGAAATCTACTTCTCTAAGACTGGGAAACAGTGAACAGAGAATGTATCAGTTTCTCAAGATTGGTAACAGATAGAAACAAGAGAAAGTACACAGTGATTCATCTACCTAGAAGAGTTACAGAGGTTTACACAGAGAATTCCAAGTATAAGTACAAGAAAATAAGAGAGACTTAGAAAACTGGTAAAACCTACATTGTTGATAGAGTTGGGAGTACTTAGCACTGTGAAAACAACACTTTCGCCGAAAGAAATCTACTTCTGTAAGACTGGGAAACAGTGAACAGAGAATGTATGAGTTTCTCAAGATTGGTAACAGATAGAAACAAGAGAAAGTACACAGTGATTCATCTACCTAGAAAAGTTACAGAGGTTTACACAGAGAATTCCAAGTATAAGTACAAGAAAATAAGAGAGACTTAGAAAACTGGTAAAACCTACATTGTGGATAGAGTTGAGAGTACTTAGCACTGTGAAAACAGCATATTCGCCGAACGACATCTACTTCTCTAAGTCCGTGAAACAGTGAACAGAGAATGTATCAGTTTCTCAAGATTGATAACAGATAGAAACAAGAGAAAGTATACAGTGATTCATCTACCTAGAAAAGTTACAGAGGTTTACACAGAGAATTCCAAGTATAAGTACAAGAAAATAAGAGAGACTTAGAAAAGTGGTAAAACCTACATTGTTGATAGAGTTGGGAGTACTTAGCACTGTGAAAACAGCACTTTCGCAGAAAGAAATCTACTTCTCTAAGACTGGGAAACAGTGAACAGAGAATGTATCAGTTTCTCAAGATTGGTAACAGATAGAAACAAGAGAAAGTACACAGTGATTCATCTACCTAGAAGAGTTACAGAGGTTTACACAGAGAATTCCAAGTATAAGTACCAGAAAATAAGAGAGACTTAGAAAACTGGTAAAACCTACATTGTTGATGGAGTTGGGAGTACTTAGCACTGTGAAAAAAGCACTTTCGCAGAAAGAAATCTACTTCTCTAAGTCCGTGAAACAGTGAACAGAGAATGTATCAGTTTCTCAAGATTGGTAACAGATAGAAACAAGAGAAAGTACACAGTGATTCATCTACCTAGAAGAGTTACAGAGGTTTACACAGAGAATTCCAAGTATAAGTACAAGAAAATAAGAGAGACTTAGAAAACTGGTAAAACCTACATTGTTGATAGAGTTGGGAGTACTTAGCACTGTGAAAACAACACTTTCGCCGAAAGAAATCTACTTCTGTAAGACTGGGAAACAGTGAACAGAGAATATATGAGTCTCTCAAGATTGGTAACAGATAGAAACAAGAGAAAGTACACAGTGATTCATCTACCTAGAAAAGTTACAGAGGTTTACACAGAGAATTCCAAGTATAAGTACAAGAAAATAAGAGAGACTTAGAAAACTGGTAAAACCTACATTGTTGATAGAGTTGGGAGTACTTAGCACTGTGAAAACAGCACTTTCGCCGAACAAAATCTACTTCTCTAAGTCCGTGAAACAGTGAACAGAGAATGTATCAGTTTCTCAAAATTGGTAACAGATAGAAACAAGAGAAAGTACACAGTGATTCATCTACCTAGAAAAGTTACAGCGGTTTACACAGAGAATTCCAAGTATAAGTACAAGAAAATAAGAGAGACTTAGAAAACTGGTAAAACCTACATTGTGGATAGAGTTGGGAGTACTTAGCACTGTGAAAACAGCACTTTCGCCGAACGAAATCTACTTCTCTAAGTCCGTGAAACAGTGAACAGAGAATGTATGAGTTTCTCAAGATTGGTAACAGATAGAAACAAGAGAAAGTACACAGTGATTCATCTACCTAGAAAAGTTACAGAGGTTTACACAGAGAATTCCAAGTATAAGTACAAGAATATAAGAGAGACTTAGAAAACTGGTAAAACCTACATTGTGGATAGAGTTGAGAGTACTTAGCACTGTGAAAACAGCACTTTCGAAGAAAGAAATCTAGTTCTCTAAGACTGGGAAACAGTGAACAGAGAATGTATGAGTTTCTCAAGATTGGTAACAGATAGAACCAAGAAAAAGTACACAGTGATTCATCAACCTAGAGAAGTTACAGAGGTTTACACAGAGAATTCGAAGTATAAGTACAAGGAAATAAGAGAGACTTAGAAAACTGGTAAAACCTACATTGTTGATAGAGTTGGGAGTACTTAGCACTGTGAAAACAGCACTTTCGCAGAAAGAAATCTACTTCTCTAAGACTGGGAAACAGTGAACAGAGAATGTATGAGTTTCTGAAGATTGGTAACACATAGAAACAAGAGAAAGTACACAGTGATTTATCTACCTAGAAGAGTTACAGAGGTTTACACAGAGAATTCCAAGTATAAGTACAAGAAAATAAGAGAGACTTAGAAAACTGGTAAAACCTACATTGTTGATAGAGTTGGGAGTACTTAGCACTGTGAAAAAAGCACTTTCGCAGAAAGAAATGTACTTCTCTAAGACTGGGAAACAGTGAACGCAGAATGTATGAGTTTCTCAAGATTGGTAACAGATAGAAACAAGAGAAAGTACACAGTGATTCATCTACCTAGAAAAGTTACAGAGGTTTACACAGAGAATTCCAAGTATAAGTACAAGAAAATAAGAGAGACATAGAAAACTGGTAAAACCTACATTGTTGATAGAGTTGGGAGTACTTAGCACTGTGAAAACAGCACTGTCGCAGAAAGAAATCTACTTCTCTAAGACTGGGAAGCAGTGAACAGAGAATGTATGAGTTTCTCAAGATTGGTAACAGATAGAAACAAGAGAAAGTACACAGTGATTCATCTACCTAGAAACGTTACAGAGATTTACACAGAGAATTCCAAGTATAAGTACAAGAAAATAAGAGAGACTTAGAAAACTGGTAAAACCTACATTGTTGATAGAGTTGGGAGTACTTGGCACTGTGAAAACAGCACTTTCGCCGAATGAAATCTACTTCTCTAAGTCCGTGAAACAGTGAACAGAGAATGTATCAGTTTCTCAAAATTGGTAACAGATAGAAACAAGAGAAAGTACACAGTGATTCATCTACCTAGAAAAGTTACAGAGGTTTACACAGAGAATTCCAAGTATAAGTACAAGAAAATAAGAGAGACTTAGAAAACTGGTAAAACCTACATTGTGGATAGAGTTGGGAGTACTTAGCACTGTGAAAACAGCACTTTCGCCGAACGAAATCTACTTCTCTAAGTCCGTGAAACAGTGAACAGAGAATGTATGAGTTTCTCAAGATTGGTAACAGATAGAAACAAGAGAAAGTACACAGTGATTCATCTACCTAGAAAAGTTACAGAGGTTTACACAGAGAATTCCAAGTATAAGTACAAGAAAATAAGAGAGACTTAGAAAACTGGTAAAACCTACATTGTGGATAGAGTTGGGAGTACTTAGCACTGTGAAAACAGCATATTCGCCGAACGACATCTACTTCTCTAAGTCCGTGAAACAGTGAACAGAGAATGTATCAGTTTCTCAAGATTGATAACAGATAGAAACAAGAGAAAGTACACAGTGATTCATCTACCTAGAAAAGTTACAGAGGTTTACACAGAGAATTCCAAGTATAAGTACAAGAAAATAAGAGAGACTTAGAAAAGGGGTAAAACCTACATTGTGGATAGAGTTGGGAGTACTTAGCACTGTGAAAACAGCACTTTCGCAGAAAGAAATCTACTTCTCTAAGACTGGGAAACAGCGAACAGAGAATGTATGAGTTTCTCAAGATTGGTAACAGATAGAAACAAGAGAAAGTACACAGTGATTCATCTACCTAGAAGAGTTACAGAGGTTTACACAGAGAATTCCAAGTATAAGTACCAGAAAATAAGAGAGACTTAGAAAACTGGTAAAACCTACATTGTTGATAGATTTGGGAGTACTTAGCACTGTGAAAACAACACTTTCGCCGAAAGAAATCTACTTCTGTAAGACTGGGAAACAGTGAACAGAGAATATATGAGTTTCTCAAGATTGGTAACAGATAGAAACAAGAGAAAGTACACAGTGATTCATCTACCTAGAAAAGTTACAGAGGTTTACACAGAGAATTCCAAGTATAAGTACAAGAAAATAAGAGAGACTTAGAAAACTGGTAAAACCTACATTGTTGATAGAGTTGGGAGTAGTTAGCACTGTGAAAACAGCACTTTCGCCGAACGAAATCGACTTCTCTAAGTCCGTGAAACAGTGAACAGAGAATGTATCAGTTTCTCAAAATTGGTAACAGATAGAAACAAGAGAAAGTACACAGTGATTCATCTACCTAGAAAAGTTACAGAGGTTTACACAGAGAATTCCAAGTATAAGTACAAGAAAATAAGAGAGACTTAGAAAACTGGTAAAACCTACATTGTGGATAGAGTTGGGAGTACTTAGCACTGTGAAAACAGCACTTTCGCCGAACGAAATCGACTTCTCTAAGTCCGTGAAACAGTGAACAGAGAATGTATGAGTTTCTCAAGATTGGTAACAGATAGAAACAAGAGAAAGTACACAGTGATTCATCTACCTAGAAAAGTTACAGAGGTTTACACAGAGAATTCCAAGTATAAGTACAAGAAAATAAGAGAGACTTAGAAAACTGGTAAAACCTACATTGTTGATAGAGTTGGGAGTACTTAGCACTGTGAAAACAGCACTTTCGAAGAAAGAAATCTAGTTCTCTAAGACTGGGAAACAGTGAACAGAGAATGTATGAGTTTCTCAAGATTGGTAACAGATAGAAACAAGAAAAAGTACACAGTGATTCATCAACCTAGAGAAGTTACAGAGGTTTACACAGAGAATTCGAAGTATAAGTACAAGAAAATAAGAGAGACTTAGAAAACTGGTAAAACCTACATTGTTGATAGAGTTGGGAGTACTTAGCACTGTGAAAACAGCACTTTCGCAGAAAGAAATCTACTTCTCTAAGACTGGGAAACAGTCAACAGAGAATGTATCAGTTTCTCAAGATTGGTAACAGATAGAAACAAGAGAAAGTACACAGTGATTCACCTACCTAGAAGAGTTACAGATGTTTACACAGAGAATTCCAAGTATAAGTACCAGAAAATAAGAGAGACTTAGAAAACTGGTAAAACCTACATTGTTGATAGAGTTGGGAGTACTTAGCACTGTGAAAAAAGCACTTTCGCAGAAAGAAATCTACTTCTCTAAGACTGGGAAACAGTGAACGGAGAATGTATGAGTTTCTCAAGATTGGTAACAGATAGAAACAAGAGAAAGTACACAGTGATTCATCTACCTAGAAAAGTTACAGAGGTTTACACAGAGAATTCCAAGTATAAGTACAAGAAAATAAGAGAGACTTAGAAAACTGGTAAAACCTACATTGTGGATAGAGTTGGGAGTACTTAGCACTGTGAAAACAGCACATTCGTCGAACGACATCTACTTCTCTAAGTCCGTGAAACAGTGAACAGAGAATGTATCAGTTTCTCAAGATTGGTAACAGATAGAAACAAGAGAAAGTATACAGTGATTCATCTACCTAGAAAAGTTACAGAGGTTTACACAGAGAATTCCGAGTATAAGTACAAGAAAATAAGAGAGACTTAGAAAACTGGTAAAAACTACATTGTTGATAGAGTTGGGAGTACTTAGCACTGTGAAAACAGCACTTTCGCAGAAAGAAATCTACTTCTCTAAGACTGGGAAACAGCGAACAGAGAATGTATGAGTTTCTCAAGATTGGTAACAGATAGAAACAAGAGAAAGTACACAGTGATTCATCTACCTAGAAGAGTTACAGAGGTTTACACAGAGAATTCCAAGTATAAGTACAAGAAAATAAGAGAGACTTAGAAAACCGGTAAAACCTACATTGTTGATAGAGTTGGGAGTACTTAGCACTGTGAAAACAACACTTTCGCCGAAAGAAATCTACTTCTGTAAGACTGGGAAACAGTGAACAGGGAATGTATGAGTTTCTCAAGATTGGTAACAGATAGAAACAAGAGAAAGTACACAGTGATTCATCTACCTAGAAAAGTTACAGAGGTTTACACAGAGAATTCCAAGTATAAGTACAAGAAAATAAGAGAGACTTAGAAAACTGGTAAAACCTACATTGTTGATAGAGTTGGGAGTACTTAGCACTGTGAAAACAGCACTTTCGCCGAACGAAATCTACTTCTCTAAGTCCGTGAAACAGTGAACAGAGAATGTATCAGTTTCTCAAAATTGGTAACAGATAGAAACAAGAGAAAGTACACAGTGATTCATCTACCTGGAAGAGTTACAGAGGTTTACACAGAGAATTCCAAGTATAAGTACCAGAAAATAAGAGAGACTTAGAAAACTGGTAAAACCTACATTGTTGATAGATTTGGGAGTACTTAGCACTGTGAAAACAACACTTTCGCCGAAAGAAATCTACTTCTGTAAGAGTGGGTAACAGTGAACAGAGAATATATGAGTTTCTCAAGATTGGTAATAGATAGAAACAAGAGAAAGTACACAGTGATTCATCTACCTAGAAAAGTTACAGAGGTTTACACAGAGAATTCCAAGTATAAGTACAAGAAAATAAGAGAGACTTAGAAAACTGGTAAAACCTACATTGTGGATAGAGTTGGGAGTACTTAGCACTGTGAAAACAGCACTTTCTCCGAACGAAATCTACTTCTCTAATTCCGTGAAACAGTGAACAGAGAATGTATGAGTTTCTCAAGATTGGTAACAGATAGAAACAAGAGAAAGTACACAGTGATTCATCTACCTAGAAAAGTTACAGAGGTTTACACAGAGAATTCCAAGTATAAGTACAAGAAAATAAGAGAGACTTAGAAAACTGGTAAAACCTACATTGTGGATAGAGTTGAGAGTACTTAGCACTGTGAAAACAGCACTTTCGAAGAAAGAAATCTAGTTCTCTAAGACTGGGAAACAGTGAACAGAGAATGTATGAGTTTCTCAAGATTGGTAACAGATAGAAACAAGAAAAAGTACACAGTGATTCATCAACCTAGAGAAGTTACACAGGTTTACACAGAGAATTCGAAGTATAAGTACAAGAAAATAAGAGAGACTTAGAAAACTGGTGAAACCTACATTGTTGATAGAGTTGGGAGTACTTAGCACTGTGAAAACAGCACTTTCGCAGAAAGAAATCTACTTCTCTAAGACTGGGAAACAGTGAACAGAGAATGTATCAGTTTCTCAAGATTGGTAACAGATAGAAACAAGAGAAAGTACACAGTGATTCATCTACCTAGAAGAGTTACAGAGGTTTACACAGAGAATTCCAAGTATAAGTACAAGAAAATAAGAGAGACTTAGAAAACTGGTAAAACCTACATTGTTGATAGAGTTGGGAGTACTTAGCACTGTGAAAACAACACTTTCGCCGAAAGAAATCTACTTCTGTAAGACTGGGAAACAGTGAACAGAGAATGTATGAGTTTCTCAAGATTGGTAACAGATAGAAACAAGAGAAAGTACACAGTGATTCATCTACCTAGAAAAGTTACAGAGGTTTACACAGAGAATTCCAAGTATAAGTACAAGAAAATAAGAGAGACTTAGAAAACTGGTAAAACCTACATTGTGGATAGAGTTGAGAGTACTTAGCACTGTGAAAACAGCATATTCGCCGAAGGACATCTACTTCTCTAAGTCCGTGAAACAGTGAACAGAGAATGTATCAGTTTCTCAAGATTGATAACAGATAGAAACAAGAGAAAGTATACAGTGATTCATCTACCTAGAAAAGTTACAGAGGTTTACACAGAGAATTCCAAGTATAAGTACAAGAAAATAAGAGAGACTTAGAAAAGTGGTAAAACCTACATTGTTGATAGAGTTGGGAGTACTTAGCACTGTGAAAACAGCACTTTCGCAGAAAGAAATCTACTTCTCTAAGACTGGGAAACAGTGAACAGAGAATGTATCAGTTTCTCAAGATTGGTAACAGATAGAAACAAGAGAAAGTACACAGTGATTCATCTACCTAGAAGAGTTACAGAGGTTTACACAGAGAATTCCAAGTATAAGTACCAGAAAATAAGAGAGACTTAGAAAACTGGTAAAACCTACATTGTTGATGGAGTTGGGAGTACTTAGCACTGTGAAAAAAGCACTTTCGCAGAAAGAAATCTACTTCTCTAAGTCCGTGAAACAGTGAACAGAGAATGTATCAGTTTCTCAAGATTGGTAACAGATAGAAACAAGAGAAAGTACACAGTGATTCATCTACCTAGAAGAGTTACAGAGGTTTACACAGAGAATTCCAAGTATAAGTACAAGAAAATAAGAGAGACTTAGAAAACTGGTAAAACCTACATTGTTGATAGAGTTGGGAGTACTTAGCACTGTGAAAACAACACTTTCGCCGAAAGAAATCTACTTCTGTAAGACTGGGAAACAGTGAACAGAGAATATATGAGTCTCTCAAGATTGGTAACAGATAGAAACAAGAGAAAGTACACAGTGATTCATCTACCTAGAAAAGTTACAGAGGTTTACACAGAGAATTCCAAGTATAAGTACAAGAAAATAAGAGAGACTTAGAAAACTGGTAAAACCTACATTGTTGATAGAGTTGGGAGTACTTAGCACTGTGAAAACAGCACTTTCGCCGAACGAAATCTACTTCTCTAAGTCCGTGAAACAGTGAACAGAGAATGTATCAGTTTCTCAAAATTGGTAACAGATAGAAACAAGAGAAAGTACACAGTGATTCATCTACCTAGAAAAGTTACAGCGGTTTACACAGAGAATTCCAAGTATAAGTACAAGAAAATAAGAGAGACTTAGAAAACTGGTAAAACCTACATTGTGGATAGAGTTGGGAGTACTTAGCACTGTGAAAACAGCACTTTCGCCGAACGAAATCTACTTCTCTAAGTCCGTGAAACAGTGAACAGGGAATGTATGAGTTTCTCAAGATTGGTAACAGATAGAAACAAGAGAAAGTACACAGTGATTCATCTACCTAGAAAAGTTACAGAGGTTTACACAGAGAATTCCAAGTATAAGTACAAGAATATAAGAGAGACTTAGAAAACTGGTAAAACCTACATTGTGGATAGAGTTGAGAGTACTTAGCACTGTGAAAACAGCACTTTCGAAGAAAGAAATCTAGTTCTCTAAGACTGGGAAACAGTGAACAGAGAATGTATGAGTTTCTCAAGATTGGTAACAGATAGAACCAAGAAAAAGTACACAGTGATTCATCAACCTAGAGAAGTTACAGAGGTTTACACAGAGAATTCGAAGTATAAGTACAAGAAAATAAGAGAGACTTAGAAAACTGGTAAAACCTACATTGTTGATAGAGTTGGGAGTACTTAGCACTGTGAAAACAGCACTTTCGCAGAAAGAAATCTACTTCTCTAAGACTGGGAAACAGTGAACAGAGAATGTATGAGTTTCTGAAGATTGGTAACACATAGAAACAAGAGAAAGTACACAGTGATTTATCTACCTAGAAGAGTTACAGAGGTTTACACAGAGAATTCCAAGTATAAGTACAAGAAAATAAGAGAGACTTAGAAAACTGGTAAAACCTACATTGTTGATAGAGTTGGGAGTACTTAGCACTGTGAAAAAAGCACTTTCGCAGAAAGAAATGTACTTCTCTAAGACTGGGAAACAGTGAACAGAGAATGTATGAGTTTCTCAAGATTGGTAACAGATAGAAACAAGAGAAAGTACACAGTGATTCATCTACCTAGAAAAGTTACAGAGGTTTACACAGAGAATTCCAAGTATAAGTACAAGAAAATAAGAGAGACATAGAAAACTGGTAAAACCTACATTGTTGATAGAGTTGGGAGTACTTAGCACTGTGAAAACAGCACTGTCGCAGAAAGAAATCTACTTCTCTAAGACTGGGAAGCAGTGAACAGAGAATGTATGAGTTTCTCAAGATTGGTAACAGATAGAAACAAGAGAAAGTACACAGTGATTCATCTACCTAGAAACGTTACAGAGTTTTACACAGAGAATTCCAAGTATAAGTACAAGAAAATAAGAGAGACTTAGAAAACTGGTAAAACCTACATTGTTGATAGATTTGGGAGTACTTAGCACTGTGAAAACAACACTTTCGCCGAAAGAAATCTACTTCTGTAAGACTGGGAAACAGTGAACAGAGAATATATGAGTTTCTCAAGATTGGTAACAGATAGAAACAAGAGAAAGTACACAGTGATTCATCTACCTAGAAAAGTTACAGAGGTTTACACAGAGAATTCCAAGTATAAGTACAAGAAAATAAGAGAGACTTAGAAAACTGGTAAAACCTACATTGTGGATAGAGTTGGGAGTACTTAGCACTGTGAAAACAGCACTTTCGAAAAAAGAAATCTAGTTCTCTAAGACTGGGAAACAGTGAACAGAGAATGTATGAGTTTCTCAAGATTGGTAACAGATAGAAACAAGAAAAAGTACACAGTGATTCATCAACCTAGAGAAGTTACACAGGTTTACACAGAGAATTCGAAGTATAAGTACAAGAAAATAAGAGAGACTTAGAAAACTGGTAAAACCTACATTGTTGATAGAGTTGGGAGTACTTAGCACGGTGAAAACAGCACTTTCGCAGAAAGAAATCTACTTCTCTAAGACTGGGAAACAGTGAACAGAGAATGTATCAGTTTCTCAAGATTGGTAACAGATAGAAACAAGAGAAAGTACACAGTGATTCATCTACCTAGAAGAGTTACAGAGGTTTACACAGAGAATTCCAAGTATAAGTACCAGAAAATAAGAGAGACTTAGAAAACTGGTAAAACCTACATTGTTGATGGAGTTGGGAGTACTTAGCACTGTGAAAAAAGCACTTTCGCAGAAAGAAATCTACTTCTCTAAGACTGGGAAACAGTGAACGGAGAATGTATGAGTTTCTCAAGATTGGTAACAGATAGAAACAAGAGAAAGTACACAGTGATTCATCTACCTAGAAGAGTTACAGAGGTTTACACAGAGAATTCCAAGTATAAGTACAAGAAAATAAGAGAGACTTAGAAAACTGGTAAAACCTACATTGTTGATAGAGTTGGGAGTACTTAGCACTGTGAAAACAACACTTTCGCCGAAAGAAATCTACTTCTGTAAGACTGGGAAACAGTGAACAGAGAATATATGAGTTTCTCAAGATTGGTAACAGATAGAAACAAGAGAAAGTACACAGTGATTCATCTACCTAGAAAAGTTACAGAGGTTTACACAGAGAATTCCAAGTATAAGTAGAAGAAAATAAGAGAGACTTAGAAAACTGGTAAAACCTACATTGTTGATAGAGTTGGGAGTACTTAGCACTGTGAAAACAGCACTTTCGCCGAACGAAATCTACTTCTCTAAGTCCGTGAAACAGTGAACAGAGAATGTATCAGTTTCTCAAAATTGGTAACAGATAGAAACAAGAGAAAGTACACAGTGATTCATCTACCTAGAAAAGTTACAGAGGTTTACACAGAGAATTCCAAGTATAAGTACAAGAAAATAAGAGAGACTTAGAAAACTGGCAAAACCTACATTGTGGATAGAGTTGGGAGTACTTAGCACTGTGAAAACAGCACTTTCGCCGAACGAAATCGACTTCTCTAAGTCCGTGAAACAGTGAACAGAGAATGTATGAGTTTCTCAAGATTGGTAACAGATAGAAACAAGAGAAAGTACACAGTGATTCATCTACCTAGAAAAGTTACAGAGGTTTACACAGAGAATTCCAAGTATAAGTACAAGAAAATAAGAGAGACTTAGAAAACTGGTAAAACCTACATTGTTGATAGAGTTGGGAGTACTTAGCACTGTGAAAACAGCACTTTCGAAGAAAGAAATCTAGTTCTCTAAGACTGGGAAACAGTGAACAGAGAATGTGTGAGTTTCTCAAGATTGGTAACAGATAGAAACAAGAAAAAGTACACAGTGATTCATCAACCTAGAGAAGTTACAGAGGTTTACACAGAGAATTCGAAGTATAAGTACAAGAAAATAAGAGAGACTTAGAAAACTGGTAAAACCTACATTGTTGATAGAGTTGGGAGTACTTAGCACTGTGAAAACAGCACTTTCGCAGAAAGAAATCTACTTCTCTAAGACTGGGAAACAGTCAACAGAGAATGTATCAGTTTCTCAAGATTGGTAACAGATAGAAACAAGAGAAAGTACACAGTGATTCATCTACCTAGAAGAGTTACAGAGGTTTACACAGAGAATTCCAAGTATAAGTACCAGAAAATAAGAGAGACTTAGAAAACTGGTAAAACCTACATTGTTGATAGAGTTGGGAGTACTTAGCACTGTGAAAAAAGCACTTTCGCAGAAAGAAATCTACTTCTCTAAGACTGGGAAACAGTGAACGGAGAATGTATGAGTTTCTCAAGATTGGTAACAGATAGAAACAAGAGAAAGTACACAGTGATTCATCTACCTAGAAAAGTTACAGAGGTTTACACAGAGAATTCCAAGTATAAGTACAAGAAAATAAGAGAGACTTAGAATACTGGTAAAACCTACATTGTGGATAGAGTTGGGAGTACTTAGCACTGTGAAAACAGCACATTCATCGAACGACATCTACTTCTCTAAGTCCGTGAAACAGTGAACAGAGAATGTATCAGTTTCTCAAAATTGGTAACAGATAGAAACAAGAGAAAGTACACAGTGATTCATCTACCTAGAAAAGTTACAGAGGTTTACACAGAGAATTCCAAGTATAAGTACAAGAAAATAAGAGAGACTTAGAAAACTGGTAAAACCTACATTGTGGATAGAGTTGGGAGTACTTAGCACTGTGAAAACAGCACTTTCGCCGAACGAAATCTACTTCTCTAAGTCCGTGAAACAGTGAACAGAGAATGTATGAGTTTCTCAAGATTGGTAACAGATAGAAAGAAGAGAAAGTACACAGTGATTCATCTACCTAGAAAAGTTACAGAGGTTTACACAGAGAATTCCAAGTATAAGTACAAGAAAATAAGAGAGACTTAGAAAACTGGTAAAACCTACATTGTGGATAGCGTTGAGAGTACGTAGCACTGTGAAAACAGCACTTTCGAAGAAAGAAATCTAGTTCTCTAAGACTGGGAAACAGTGAACAGAGAATGTATGAGTTTCTCAAGATTGGTAACAGATAGAAACAAGAAAAAGTACATAGTGATTCATCAATTTAGAGAAGTTACAGAGGTTTACACAGAGAATTCGAAGTATAAGTACAAGAAAATAAGAGAGACTTAGAAAACTGGTAAAACCTACATTGTTGATAGAGTTGGGAGTACTTAGCACTGTGAAAACAGCACTTTCGCAGAAAGAAATCTACTTCTCTAAGACTGGGAAACAGTGAACAGAGAATGTATGAGTTTCTCAAGATTGGTAACAGATAGAAACAAGAGAAAGTACACAGTGATTCATCTACCTAGAAGAGTTACAGAGGTTTACACAGAGAATTCCAAGTATAAGTACAAGAAAATAAGAGAGACTTAGAAAACTGGTAAAACCTACATTGTTGATAGAGTGGGAGTACTTAGCACTGTGAAAAAAGCACTTTCGCAGAAAGAAATCTACTTCTCTAAGACTGGGAAACAGTGAACGGAGAATGTATGAGTTTCTCAAGATTGGAAACAGATAGAAACAAGAGAAAGTACACAGTGATTCATCTACCTAGAAAAGTTACAGAGGTTTACACAGAGAATTCCAAGTATAAGTACAGGAAAATAAGAGAGACTTAGAAAACCGGTAAAACCTACATTGTTGATAGAGTTGGGAGTACTTAGCACTGTGAAAACAACACTTTCGCCGAAAGAAATCTACTTCTGTAAGACTGGGAAACAGTGAACAGAGAATGTATGAGTTTCTCAAGATTGGTAACAGATAGAAACAAGAGAAAGTACACAGTGATTCATCTACCTAGAAAAGTTACAGAGGTTTACACAGAGAATTCCAAGTATAAGTACAAGAAAATAAGAGAGACTTAGAAAACTGGTAAAACCTACATTGTGGATAGAGTTGAGAGTACTTAGCACTGTGAAAACAGCACTTTCGAAGAAAGAAATCTAGTTCTCTAGGACTGGAAAACAGTGAACAGAGAATGTATGAGTTTCTCAAGATTGGTAACAGATAGAAACAAGAAAAAGTACACAGTGATTCATCAACCTAGAGAAGTTACAGAGGTTTACACAGAGAATTCGAAGTATAAGTACAAGAAAATAAGAGAGACTTAGAAAACTGGTAAAACCTACATTGTTGATAGAGTTGGGAGTACTTAGCACTGTGAAAATAGCACTTTCGCAGAAAGAAATCTACTTCTCTAAGACTGGGAAACAGTGAACAGAGAATGTATGAGTTTCTCAAGATTGGTAACAGATAGAAACAAGAGAAAGTACACAGTGATTCATCTACCTAGAAGAGTTACAGAGGTTTACACAGAGAATTCCAAGTATAAGTACAAGAAAATAAGAGAGACTTAGAAAACTGGTAAAACCTACATTGTTGATAGAGTTGGGAGTACTTAGCACTGTGAAAAAAGCACTTTCGCAGAAAGAAATCTACTTCTCTAAGACTGGGAAACAGTGAACGGAGAATGTATGAGTTTCTCAAGATTGGTAACAGATAGAAACAAGAGAAAGTACACAGTGATTCATCTACCTAGAAAAGTTACAGAGGTTTACACAGAGAATTCCAAGTATAAGTACAAGAAAATAAGAGAAACTTAGAAAACTGGTAAAACCTACATTGTTGATAGAGTTGGGAGTACTTAGCACTGTGAAAACAGCACTTTCGCAGAAAGAAATCTACTTCTCTAAGTCCGTGAAACAGTGAACAGAGAATGTATCAGTTTCTCAAGATTGGTAACAGATAGAAACAAGAGAAAGTACACAGTGATTCATCCACCTAAAAAAGTTACAGAGGTTTACACAGAGAATTCCAAGTATAAGTACAAGAAAATAAGAGAGACTTAGAAAACTGGTAAAAACTACATTGTTCATAGAGTTGGGAGTACTTAGCATTGTGAAAACAGCACTTTCGCAGAAAGAAATCTACTTCTCTAAGTCCGTGAAACAGTGAACAGAGAATGTATGAGTTTCTAAAGATTGGTAACAGATAGAAACAAGAGAAAGTACACAGTGATTCATCTACCTAGAAAAGTTACAGAGGTTTACACAGAGAATTCCAAGTATAAGTACAAGAAAATAAGAGAGACTTAGAAAACTGGTAAAACCTACATTGTAGATAGAGTAGGGAGTACTTAGCACTGTGAAAACAGCACTTTCGCCGAACGAAATCTACTTCTCTAAGTCCGTGAAACAGTGAACAGAGAATGTATGAGTTTCTCAAGATTGGTAACAGATAGAAACAAGAGAAAGTACACAGTGATTCATCTACCTAGAAAAGTTACAGAGGTTTACACAGAGAATTCCAAGAATAAGTGCAAGAAAATAAGAGAGATTTAGAAAACTGGTAAAACCTACATTGTGGATAGAGTTGGGAGTACTTAGCACTGTGAAAGCAGCACTTTCGAAGAAAGAAATCTAGTTCTCTAAGACTGGGAAACAGTGAACAGAGAATGTATGAGTTTCTCAAGATTGGTAACAGATAGAAACAAGAAAGAGTACACAGTGATTCATCAACCTAGAGAAGTTACAGAGGTTTACACAGAGAATTCCAAGTATAAGTACAAGAAAATAAGAGAGACTTAGAAAACTGGTAAAACCTACATTGTTGATAGAGTTGGGAGTACTTAGAACTGTGAAAACAGCACTTTCGCAGAAAGAAATCTACTTCTCTAAGACTGGGAAACAGTGAACAGAGAATGTATGAGTTTCTCAAGATTGGTAACAGATAGAAACAAGAGAAAGTACACAGTGATTCATCTACCTAGAAAAGTTACAGAGGTTTACACAGAGAATTCCAAGTATAAGTACAAGAAAATAAGAGAGACTTAGAAAACTGGTAAAACTTACATTGTTGATAGAGTTGGGAGTACTTAGCACTGTGAAAACAGCACTTTCGCAGAAAGAAATCTACTTCTCTAAGTCCGTGAAACAGTGAACAGAGAATGTATCAGTTTCTCAAGATTGGTAACAGATAGAAACAAGAGAAAGTACACAGTGATTCATCTACCTAGAAAAGTTACAGAGGTTTACACAGAGAATTCCAAGTATAAGTACAAGAAAATAAGAGAGACTTAGAAAACTGGTAAAACCTACATTGTGGATAGAGTAGGGAGTACTTAGCACTGTGAAAACAGCACTTTCGCCGAACGAAATCTACTTCTCTAAGTCCGTGAAACAGTGAACAGAGAATGTATGAGTTTCTCAAGATTGGTAACAGATAGAAACAAGAGAAAGTACACAGTGATTCATCTACCTAGAAAAGTTACAGAGGTTTACACAGAGAATTCCAAGTATAAGTGCAAGAAAATAAGAGAGACTTAGAAAACTGGTAAAACCTACATTGTGGATAGAGTTGGGAGGACTTAGCACTGTGAAAGCAGCACTTTCGAAGAAAGAAATCTAGTTCTCTAAGACTGGGAAACAGTGAACAGAGAATGTATGAGTTTCTCAAGATTGGTAACAGATAGAAACAAGAAAAAGTACACAGTGATTCATCAACCTAGAAGAGTTACAGAGGTTTACACAGAGAATTCCAAGTATAAGTACAAGAAAATAAGAGAGACTTAGAAAACTGGTAAAACCTACATTGTTGATAGAGTTGGGAGTACTTAGCACTGTGAAAACAGCACTTTCGCAGAAAGAAATCTACTTCTCTAAGACTGGGAAACAGTGAACAGAGAATGTATGAGTTTCTCAAGATTGGTAACAGATAGAAACAAGAGAAAGTACACAGTGATTCATCTACCTAGAAGAGTTACAGAGGTTTACACAGAGAATTCCAAGTATAAGTACAAGAAAATAAGAGAGACTTAGAAAACTGGTAAAACCTACATTGTTGATAGAGTTGGGAGTACTTAGCACTGTGAAAACAGCACTTTCGCAGAAAGAAATCTACTTCTCTAAGTCCGTGAAACAGTGAACAGAGAATGTATCAGTTTCTCAAGATTGGTAACAGATAGAAACAAGAGAAAGTACACAGTGATTCATCTACCTAGAAAAGTTACAGAGGTTTACACAGAGAATTCCAAGTATAAGTACAAGAAAATAAGAGAGACTTGGAAAACTGGTAAAACCTACATTGTTGATAGAGTTGGGAGTACTTAGCACTGTGAAAACAGCACTTTCGCCGAACGAAATCTACTTCTCTAAGTCCGTGAAACAGTGAACAGAGAATGTATCAGTTTCTCAAAATTGGTAACAGATAGAAACAAGAGAAAGTACACAGTGATTCATCTACCTAGAAAAGTTACAGAGGTTTACACAGAGAATTCCAAGTATAAGTACAAGAAAATAAGAGAGACTTAGCAAACTGGTAAAACCTACATTGTTGATAGAGTTGGGAGTACTTAGCACTGTGAAAACAGCACTTTCGGAGAAAGAAATCTACTTCTCTAAGACTGGGAAACAGTGAACAGAGAATGTATCAGTTTCTCAAGATTGGTAACAGATAGAAACAAGAGAAAGTACACAGTGATTCATCTACCTAGAAGAGTTACAGAGGTTTACACAGAGAATTCCAAGTATAAGTACCAGAAAATAAGAGAGACTTAGAAAACTGGTAAAACCTACATTGTTGATAGAGTTGGGAGTACTTAGCACTGTGAAAAAAGCACTTTCGCAGAAAGAAATCTACTTCTCTAAGACTGGGAAACAGTGAACGGAGAATGTATGAGTTTCTCAAGATTGGTAACAGATAGAAACAAGAGAAAGTACACAGTGATTCATCTACCTAGAAAAGTTACAGAGGTTTACACAGAGAATTCCAAGTATAAGTACAAGAAAATAAGAGAGACTTAGAAAACTGGTAAAACCTACATTGTGGATAGAGTTGGGAGTACTTAGCACTGTGAAAACAGCACATTCGCCGAACAACATCTACTTCTCTAAGTCCGTGAAACAGTGAACAGAGAATGTATCAGTTTCTCAAGATTGGTAACAGATAGAAACAAGAGAAAGTATACAGTGATTCATCTACCTAGAAAAGTTACAGAGGTTTACACAGAGAATTCCGAGTATAAGTACAAGAAAATAAGAGAGACTTAGAAAAGTGGTAAAACCTACATTGTGGATAGAGTTGGGAGTACTTAGCACTGTGAAAACAGCACTTTCGCAGAAAGAAATCTACTTCTCTAAGACTGGGAAACAGCGAACAGAGAATGTATGAGTTTCTCAAGATTGGTAACAGATAGAAACAAGAGAAAGTACACAGTGATTCATCTACCTAGAAGAGTTACAGAGGTTTACACAGAGAATTCCAAGTATAAGTACAAGAAAATAAGAGAGACTTAGAAAACTGGTAAAACCTACATTGTTGATAGAGTTGGGAGTACTTAGCACTGTGAAAACAACACTTTCGCCGAAAGAAATCTACTTCTGTAAGACTGGGAAACAGTGAACAGAGAATATATGAGTTTCTCAAGATTGGTAACACATAGAAACAAGAGAAAGTACACAGTGATTCATCTACCTAGAAAAGTTACAGAGGTTTACACAGAGAATTCCAAGTATAAGTAGAAGAAAATAAGAGAGACTTAGAAAACTGGTAAAACCTACATTGTTGATAGAGTTGGGAGTACTTAGCACTGTGAAAACAGCACTTTCGCCGAACGAAATCTACTTCTCTAAGTCCGTGAAACAGTGAACAGAGAATGTATCAGTTTCTCAAAATTGGTAACAGATAGAAACAAGAGAAAGTACACAATGATTCATCTACCTAGAAAAGTTACAGAGGTTTACACAGAGAATTCCAAGTATAAGTACAAGAAAATAAGAGAGACTTAGAAAACTGGTAAAACCTACATTGTGGATAGAGTTGGGAGTACTTAGCACTGTGAAAACAGCACTTTCGCCGAACGAAATCTACTTCTCTAAGTCCGTGAAACAGTGAACAGAGAATGTATGAGTTTCTCAAGATTGGTAACAGATAGAAACAAGAGAAAGTACACAGTGATTCATCTACCTAGAAAAGTTACAGAGGTTTACACAGAGAATTCCAAGTATAAGTACAAGAAAATAAGAGAGACTTAGAAAACTGGTAAAACCTACATTGTTGATAGATTTGGGAGTACTTAGCACTGTGAAAACAACACTTTCGCCGAAAGAAATCTACTTCTGTAAGACTGGGAAACAGTGAACAGAGAATATATGAGTTTCTCAAGATTGGTAACAGATAGAAACAAGAGAAAGTACACAGTGATTCATCTACCTAGAAAAGTTACAGAGGTTTACACAGAGAATTCCAAGTATAAGTACAAGAAAATAAGAGAGACCTAGAAAACTGGTAAAACCTACATTGTGGATAGAGTTGGGAGTACTTAGCACTGTGAAAACAGCACTTTCGAAAAAAGAAATCTAGTTCTCTAAGACTGGGAAACAGTGAACAGAGAATGTATGAGTTTCTCAAGATTGGTAACAGATAGAAACAAGAAAAAGTACACAGTGATTCATCAACCTAGAGAAGTTACACAGGTTTACACAGAGAATTCGAAGTATAAGTACAAGAAAATAAGAGAGACTTAGAAAACTGGTAAAACCTACATTGTTGATAGAGTTGGGAGTACTTAGCACGGTGAAAACAGCACTTTCGCAGAAAGAAATCTACTTCTCTAAGACTGGGAAACAGTGAACAGAGAATGTATCAGTTTCTCAAGATTGGTAACAGATAGAAACAAGAGAAAGTACACAGTGATTCATCTACCTAGAAGAGTTACAGAGGTTTACACAGAGAATTCCAAGTATAAGTACCAGAAAATAAGAGAGACTTAGAAAACTGGTAAAACCTACATTGTTGATGGAGTTGGGAGTACTTAGCACTGTGAAAAAAGCACTTTCGCAGAAAGAAATCTACTTCTCTAAGACTGGGAAACAGTGAACGGAGAATGTATGAGTTTCTCAAGATTGGTAACAGATAGAAACAAGAGAAAGTACACAGTGATTCATCTACCTAGAAGAGTTACAGAGGTTTACACAGAGAATTCCAAGTATAAGTACAAGAAAATAAGAGAGACTTAGAAAACTGGTAAAACCTACATTGTTGATAGAGTTGGGAGTACTTAGCACTGTGAAAACAACACTTTCGCCGAAAGAAATCTACTTCTGTAAGACTGGGAAACAGTGAACAGAGAATATATGAGTTTCTCAAGATTGGTAACAGATAGAAACAAGAGAAAGTACACAGTGATTCATCTACCTAGAAAAGTTACAGAGGTTTACACAGAGAATTCCAAGTATAAGTACAAGAAAATAAGAGAGACTTAGAAAACTGGTAAAACCTACATTGTTGATAGAGTTGGGAGTACTTAGCACTGTGAAAACAGCACTTTCGCCGAACGAAATCTACTTCTCTAAGTCCGTGAAACAGTGAACAGAGAATGTATCAGTTTCTCAAAATTGGTAACAGATAGAAACAAGAGAAAGTACACAGTGATTCATCTACCTAGAAAAGTTACAGAGGTTTACACAGAGAATTCCAAGTATAAGTACAAGAAAATAAGAGAGACTTAGAAAACTGGCAAAACCTACATTGTGGATAGAGTTGGGAGTACTTAGCACTGTGAAAACAGCACTTTCGCCGAATGAAATCGACTTCTCTAAGTCCGTGAAACAGTGAACAGAGAATGTATGAGTTTCTCAAGATTGGTAACAGATAGAAACAAGAGAAAGTACACAGTGATTCATCTACCTAGAAAAGTTACAGAGGTTTACACAGAGAATTCCAAGTATAAGTACAAGAAAATAAGAGAGACTTAGAAAACTGGTAAAACCTACATTGTTGATAGAGTTGGGAGTACTTAGCACTGTGAAAACAGCACTTTCGAAGAAAGAAATCTAGTTCTCTAAGACTGGGAAACAGTGAACAGAGAATGTGTGAGTTTCTCAAGATTGGTAACAGATAGAAACAAGAAAAAGTACACAGTGATTCATCAACCTAGAGAAGTTACAGAGGTTTACACAGAGAATTCGAAGTATAAGTACAAGAAAATAAGAGAGACTTAGAAAACTGGTAAAACCTACATTGTTGATAGAGTTGGGAGTACTTAGCACTGTGAAAACAGCACTTTCGCAGAAAGAAATCTACTTCTCTAAGACTGGGAAACAGTCAACAGAGAATGTATCAGTTTCTCAAGATTGGTAACAGATAGAAACAAGAGAAAGTACACAGTGATTCATCTACCTAGAAGAGTTACAGAGGTTTACACAGAGAATTCCAAGTATAAGTACCAGAAAATAAGAGAGACTTAGAAAACTGGTAAAACCTACATTGTTGATAGAGTTGGGAGTACTTAGCACTGTGAAAAAAGCACTTTCGCAGAAAGAAATCTACTTCTCTAAGACTGGGAAACAGTGAACGGAGAATGTATGAGTTTCTCAAGATTGGTAACAGATAGAAACAAGAGAAAGTACACAGTGATTCATCTACCTAGAAAAGTTACAGAGGTTTACACAGAGAATTCCAAGTATAAGTACAAGAAAATAAGAGAGACTTAGAATACTGGTAAAACCTACATTGTGGATAGAGTTGGGAGTACTTAGCACTGTGAAAACAGCACATTCATCGAACGACATCTACTTCTCTAAGTCCGTGAAACAGTGAACAGAGAATGTATCAGTTTCTCAAAATTGGTAACAGATAGAAACAAGAGAAAGTACACAGTGATTCATCTACCTAGAAAAGTTACAGAGGTTTACACAGAGAATTCCAAGTATAAGTACAAGAAAATAAGAGAGACTTAGAAAACTGGTAAAACCTACATTGTGGATAGAGTTGGGAGTACTTAGCACTGTGAAAACAGCACTTTCGCCGAACGAAATCTACTTCTCTAAGTCCGTGAAACAGTGAACAGAGAATGTATGAGTTTCTCAAGATTGGTAACAGATAGAAAGAAGAGAAAGTACACAGTGATTCATCTACCTAGAAAAGTTACAGAGGTTTACACAGAGAATTCCAAGTATAAGTACAAGAAAATAAGAGAGACTTAGAAAACTGGTAAAACCTACATTGTGGATAGCGTTGAGAGTACGTAGCACTGTGAAAACAGCACTTTCGAAGAAAGAAATCTAGTTCTCTAAGACTGGGAAACAGTGAACGGAGAATGTATGAGTTTCTCAAGATTGGAAACAGATAGAAACAAGAGAAAGTACACAGTGATTCATCTACCTAGAAAAGTTACAGAGGTTTACACAGAGAATTCCAAGTATAAGTACAGGAAAATAAGAGAGACTTAGAAAACCGGTAAAACCTACATTGTTGATAGAGTTGGGAGTACTTAGCACTGTGAAAACAACACTTTCGCCGAAAGAAATCTACTTCTGTAAGACTGGGAAACAGTGAACAGAGAATGTATGAGTTTCTCAAGATTGGTAACAGATAGAAACAAGAGAAAGTACACAGTGATTCATCTACCTAGAAAAGTTACAGAGGTTTACACAGAGAATTCCAAGTATAAGTACAAGAAAATAAGAGAGACTTAGAAAACTGGTAAAACCTACATTGTGGATAGAGTTGAGAGTACTTAGCACTGTGAAAACAGCACTTTCGAAGAAAGAAATCTAGTTCTCTAGGACTGGAAAACAGTGAACAGAGAATGTATGAGTTTCTCAAGATTGGTAACAGATAGAAACAAGAAAAAGTACACAGTGATTCATCAACCTAGAGAAGTTACAGAGGTTTACACAGAGAATTCGAAGTATAAGTACAAGAAAATAAGAGAGACTTAGAAAACTGGTAAAACCTACATTGTTGATAGAGTTGGGAGTACTTAGCACTGTGAAAATAGCACTTTCGCAGAAAGAAATCTACTTCTCTAAGACTGGGAAACAGTGAACAGAGAATGTATGAGTTTCTCAAGATTGGTAACAGATAGAAACAAGAGAAAGTACACAGTGATTCATCTACCTAGAAGAGTTACAGAGGTTTACACAGAGAATTCCAAGTATAAGTACAAGAAAATAAGAGAGACTTAGAAAACTGGTAAAACCTACATTGTTGATAGAGTTGGGAGTACTTAGCACTGTGAAAAAAGCACTTTCGCAGAAAGAAATCTACTTCTCTAAGACTGGGAAACAGTGAACGGAGAATGTATGAGTTTCTCAAGATTGGTAACAGATAGAAACAAGAGAAAGTACACAGTGATTCATCTACCTAGAAAAGTTACAGAGGTTTACACAGAGAATTCCAAGTATAAGTACAAGAAAATAAGAGAAACTTAGAAAACTGGTAAAACCTACATTGTTGATAGAGTTGGGAGTACTTAGCACTGTGAAAACAGCACTTTCGCAGAAAGAAATCTACTTCTCTAAGTCCGTGAAACAGTGAACAGAGAATGTATCAGTTTCTCAAGATTGGTAACAGATAGAAACAAGAGAAAGTACACAGTGATTCATCCACCTAAAAAAGTTACAGAGGTTTACACAGAGAATTCCAAGTATAAGTACAAGAAAATAAGAGAGACTTAGAAAACTGGTAAAAACTACATTGTTCATAGAGTTGGGAGTACTTAGCATTGTGAAAACAGCACTTTCGCAGAAAGAAATCTACTTCTCTAAGTCCGTGAAACAGTGAACAGAGAATGTATGAGTTTCTCAAGATTGGTAACAGATAGAAACAAGAGAAAGTACACAGTGATTCATCTACCTAGAAAAGTTACAGAGGTTTACACAGAGAATTCCAAGTATAAGTACAAGAAAATAAGAGAGACTTAGAAAACTGGTAAAACCTACATTGTAGATAGAGTAGGGAGTACTTAGCACTGTGAAAACAGCACTTTCGCCGAACGAAATCTACTTCTCTAAGTCCGTGAAACAGTGAACAGAGAATGTATGAGTTTCTCAAGATTGGTAACAGATAGAAACAAGAGAAAGTACACAGTGATTCATCTACCTAGAAAAGTTACAGAGGTTTACACAGAGAATTCCAAGAATAAGTGCAAGAAAATAAGAGAGATTTAGAAAACTGGTAAAACCTACATTGTGGATAGAGTTGGGAGTACTTAGCACTGTGAAAGCAGCACTTTCGAAGAAAGAAATCTAGTTCTCTAAGACTGGGAAACAGTGAACAGAGAATGTATGAGTTTCTCAAGATTGGTAACAGATAGAAACAAGAAAAAGTACACAGTGATTCATCAACCTAGAGAAGTTACAGAGGTTTACACAGAGAATTCCAAGTATAAGTACAAGAAAATAAGAGAGACTTAGAAAACTGGTAAAACCTACATTGTTGATAGAGTTGGGAGTACTTAGAACTGTGAAAACAGCACTTTCGCAGAAAGAAATCTACTTCTCTAAGACTGGGAAACAGTGAACAGAGAATGTATGAGTTTCTCAAGATTGGTAACAGATAGAAACAAGAGAAAGTACACAGTGATTCATCTACCTAGAAAAGTTACAGAGGTTTACACAGAGAATTCCAAGTATAAGTACAAGAAAATAAGAGAGACTTAGAAAACTGGTAAAACTTACATTGTTGATAGAGTTGGGAGTACTTAGCACTGTGAAAACAGCACTTTCGCAGAAAGAAATCTACTTCTCTAAGTCCGTGAAACAGTGAACAGAGAATGTATCAGTTTCTCAAGATTGGTAACAGATAGAAACAAGAGAAAGTACACAGTGATTCATCTACCTAGAAAAGTTACAGAGGTTTACACAGAGAATTCCAAGTATAAGTAAAGAAAATAAGAGAGACTTAGAAAACTGGTAAAACCTACATTGTGGATAGAGTAGGGAGTACTTAGCACTGTGAAAACAGCACTTTCGCCGAACGAAATCTACTTCTCTAAGTCCGTGAAACAGTGAACAGAGAATGTATGAGTTTCTCAAGATTGGTAACAGATAGAAACAAGAGAAAGTACACAGTGATTCATCTACCTAGAAAAGTTACAGAGGTTTACACAGAGAATTCCAAGTATAAGTGCAAGAAAATAAGAGAGACTTAGAAAACTGGTAAAACCTACATTGTGGATAGAGTTGGGAGGACTTAGCACTGTGAAAGCAGCACTTTCGAAGAAAGAAATCTAGTTCTCTAAGACTGGGAAACAGTGAACAGAGAATGTATGAGTTTCTCAAGATTGGTAACAGATAGAAACAAGAAAAAGTACACAGTGATTCATCAACCTAGAAGAGTTACAGAGGTTTACACAGAGAATTCCAAGTATAAGTACAAGAAAATAAGAGAGACTTAGAAAACTGGTAAAACCTACATTGTTGATAGAGTTGGGAGTACTTAGCACTGTGAAAACAGCACTTTCGCAGAAAGAAATCTACTTCTCTAAGACTGGGAAACAGTGAACAGAGAATGTATGAGTTTCTCAAGATTGGTAACAGATAGAAACAAGAGAAAGTACACAGTGATTCATCTACCTAGAAAAGTTACAGAGGTTTACACAGAGAATTCCAAGTATAAGTACAAGAAAATAAGAGAGACCTAGAAAACTGGTAAAACCTACATTGTGGATAGAGTTGGGAGTACTTAGCACTGTGAAAACAGCACTTTCGAAAAAAGAAATCTAGTTCTCTAAGACTGGGAAACAGTGAACAGAGAATGTATGAGTTTCTCAAGATTGGTAACAGATAGAAACAAGAAAAAGTACACAGTGATTCATCAACCTAGAGAAGTTACACAGGTTTACACAGAGAATTCGAAGTATAAGTACAAGAAAATAAGAGAGACTTAGAAAACTGGTAAAACCTACATTGTTGATAGAGTTGGGAGTACTTAGCACGGTGAAAACAGCACTTTCGCAGAAAGAAATCTACTTCTCTAAGACTGGGAAACAGTGAACAGAGAATGTATCAGTTTCTCAAGATTGGTAACAGATAGAAACAAGAGAAAGTACACAGTGATTCATCTACCTAGAAGAGTTACAGAGGTTTACACAGAGAATTCCAAGTATAAGTACCAGAAAATAAGAGAGACTTAGAAAACTGGTAAAACCTACATTGTTGATGGAGTTGGGAGTACTTAGCACTGTGAAAAAAGCACTTTCGCAGAAAGAAATCTACTTCTCTAAGACTGGGAAACAGTGAACGGAGAATGTATGAGTTTCTCAAGATTGGTAACAGATAGAAACAAGAGAAAGTACACAGTGATTCATCTACCTAGAAGAGTTACAGAGGTTTACACAGAGAATTCCAAGTATAAGTACAAGAAAATAAGAGAGACTTAGAAAACTGGTAAAACCTACATTGTTGATAGAGTTGGGAGTACTTAGCACTGTGAAAACAACACTTTCGCCGAAAGAAATCTACTTCTGTAAGACTGGGAAACAGTGAACAGAGAATATATGAGTTTCTCAAGATTGGTAACAGATAGAAACAAGAGAAAGTACACAGTGATTCATCTACCTAGAAAAGTTACAGAGGTTTACACAGAGAATTCCAAGTATAAGTACAAGAAAATAAGAGAGACTTAGAAAACTGGTAAAACCTACATTGTTGATAGAGTTGGGAGTACTTAGCACTGTGAAAACAGCACTTTCGCCGAACGAAATCTACTTCTCTAAGTCCGTGAAACAGTGAACAGAGAATGTATCAGTTTCTCAAAATTGGTAACAGATAGAAACAAGAGAAAGTACACAGTGATTCATCTACCTAGAAAAGTTACAGAGGTTTACACAGAGAATTCCAAGTATAAGTACAAGAAAATAAGAGAGACTTAGAAAACTGGCAAAACCTACATTGTGGATAGAGTTGGGAGTACTTAGCACTGTGAAAACAGCACTTTCGCCGAACGAAATCGACTTCTCTAAGTCCGTGAAACAGTGAACAGAGAATGTATGAGTTTCTCAAGATTGGTAACAGATAGAAACAAGAGAAAGTACACAGTGATTCATCTACCTAGAAAAGTTACAGAGGTTTACACAGAGAATTCCAAGTATAAGTACAAGAAAATAAGAGAGACTTAGAAAACTGGTAAAACCTACATTGTTGATAGAGTTGGGAGTACTTAGCACTGTGAAAACAGCACTTTCGAAGAAAGAAATCTAGTTCTCTAAGACTGGGAAACAGTGAACAGAGAATGTGTGAGTTTCTCAAGATTGGTAACAGATAGAAACAAGAAAAAGTACACAGTGATTCATCAACCTAGAGAAGTTACAGAGGTTTACACAGAGAATTCGAAGTATAAGTACAAGAAAATAAGAGAGACTTAGAAAACTGGTAAAACCTACATTGTTGATAGAGTTGGGAGTACTTAGCACTGTGAAAACAGCACTTTCGCAGAAAGAAATCTACTTCTCTAAGACTGGGAAACAGTCAACAGAGAATGTATCAGTTTCTCAAGATTGGTAACAGATAGAAACAAGAGAAAGTACACAGTGATTCATCTACCTAGAAGAGTTACAGAGGTTTACACAGAGAATTCCAAGTATAAGTACCAGAAAATAAGAGAGACTTAGAAAACTGGTAAAACCTACATTGTTGATAGAGTTGGGAGTACTTAGCACTGTGAAAAAAGCACTTTCGCAGAAAGAAATCTACTTCTCTAAGACTGGGAAACAGTGAACGGAGAATGTATGAGTTTCTCAAGATTGGTAACAGATAGAAACAAGAGAAAGTACACAGTGATTCATCTACCTAGAAAAGTTACAGAGGTTTACACAGAGAATTCCAAGTATAAGTACAAGAAAATAAGAGAGACTTAGAATACTGGTAAAACCTACATTGTGGATAGAGTTGGGAGTACTTAGCACTGTGAAAACAGCACATTCATCGAACGACATCTACTTCTCTAAGTCCGTGAAACAGTGAACAGAGAATGTATCAGTTTCTCAAAATTGGTAACAGATAGAAACAAGAGAAAGTACACAGTGATTCATCTACCTAGAAAAGTTACAGAGGTTTACAGAGAGAATTCCAAGTATAAGTACAAGAAAATAAGAGAGACTTAGAAAACTGGTAAAACCTACATTGTGGATAGAGTTGGGAGTACTTAGCACTGTGAAAACAGCACTTTCGCCGAACGAAATCTACTTCTCTAAGTCCGTGAAACAGTGAACAGAGAATGTATGAGTTTCTCAAGATTGGTAACAGATAGAAAGAAGAGAAAGTACACAGTGATTCATCTACCTAGAAAAGTTACAGAGGTTTACACAGAGAATTCCAAGTATAAGTACAAGAAAATAAGAGAGACTTAGAAAACTGGTAAAACCTACATTGTGGATAGCGTTGAGAGTACGTAGCACTGTGAAAACAGCACTTTCGAAGAAAGAAATCTAGTTCTCTAAGACTGGGAAACAGTGAACGGAGAATGTATGAGTTTCTCAAGATTGGAAACAGATAGAAACAAGAGAAAGTACACAGTGATTCATCTACCTAGAAAAGTTACAGAGGTTTACACAGAGAATTCCAAGTATAAGTACAGGAAAATAAGAGAGACTTAGAAAACCGGTAAAACCTACATTGTTGATAGAGTTGGGAGTACTTAGCACTGTGAAAACAACACTTTCGCCGAAAGAAATCTACTTCTGTAAGACTGGGAAACAGTGAACAGAGAATGTATGAGTTTCTCAAGATTGGTAACAGATAGAAACAAGAGAAAGTACACAGTGATTCATCTACCTAGAAAAGTTACAGAGGTTTACACAGAGAATTCCAAGTATAAGTACAAGAAAATAAGAGAGACTTAGAAAACTGGTAAAACCTACATTGTGGATAGAGTTGAGAGTACTTAGCACTGTGAAAACAGCACTTTCGAAGAAAGAAATCTAGTTCTCTAGGACTGGAAAACAGTGAACAGAGAATGTATGAGTTTCTCAAGATTGGTAACAGATAGAAACAAGAAAAAGTACACAGTGATTCATCAACCTAGAGAAGTTACAGAGGTTTACACAGAGAATTCGAAGTATAAGTACAAGAAAATAAGAGAGACTTAGAAAACTGGTAAAACCTACATTGTTGATAGAGTTGGGAGTACTTAGCACTGTGAAAATAGCACTTTCGCAGAAAGAAATCTACTTCTCTAAGACTGGGAAACAGTGAACAGAGAATGTATGAGTTTCTCAAGATTGGTAACAGATAGAAACAAGAGAAAGTACACAGTGATTCATCTACCTAGAAGAGTTACAGAGGTTTACACAGAGAATTCCAAGTATAAGTACAAGAAAATAAGAGAGACTTAGAAAACTGGTAAAACCTACATTGTTGATAGAGTTGGGAGTACTTAGCACTGTGAAAAAAGCACTTTCGCAGAAAGAAATCTACTTCTCTAAGACTGGGAAACAGTGAACGGAGAATGTATGAGTTTCTCAAGATTGGTAACAGATAGAAACAAGAGAAAGTACACAGTGATTCATCTACCTAGAAAAGTTACAGAGGTTTACACAGAGAATTCCAAGTATAAGTACAAGAAAATAAGAGAAACTTAGAAAACTGGTAAAACCTACATTGTTGATAGAGTTGGGAGTACTTAGCACTGTGAAAACAGCACTTTCGCAGAAAGAAATCTACTTCTCTAAGTCCGTGAAACAGTGAACAGAGAATGTATCAGTTTCTCAAGATTGGTAACAGATAGAAACAAGAGAAAGTACACAGTGATTCATCCACCTAAAAAAGTTACAGAGGTTTACACAGAGAATTCCAAGTATAAGTACAAGAAAATAAGAGAGACTTAGAAAACTGGTAAAAACTACATTGTTCATAGAGTTGGGAGTACTTAGCATTGTGAAAACAGCACTTTCGCAGAAAGAAATCTACTTCTCTAAGTCCGTGAAACAGTGAACAGAGAATGTATGAGTTTCTCAAGATTGGTAACAGATAGAAACAAGAGAAAGTACACAGTGATTCATCTACCTAGAAAAGTTACAGAGGTTTACACAGAGAATTCCAAGTATAAGTACAAGAAAATAAGAGAGACTTAGAAAACTGGTAAAACCTACATTGTAGATAGAGTAGGGAGTACTTAGCACTGTGAAAACAGCACTTTCGCCGAACGAAATCTACTTCTCTAAGTCCGTGAAACAGTGAACAGAGAATGTATGAGTTTCTCAAGATTGGTAACAGATAGAAACAAGAGAAAGTACACAGTGATTCATCTACCTAGAAAAGTTACAGAGGTTTACACAGAGAATTCCAAGAATAAGTGCAAGAAAATAAGAGAGATTTAGAAAACTGGTAAAACCTACATTGTGGATAGAGTTGGGAGTACTTAGCACTGTGAAAGCAGCACTTTCGAAGAAAGAAATCTAGTTCTCTAAGACTGGGAAACAGTGAACAGAGAATGTATGAGTTTCTCAAGATTGGTAACAGATAGAAACAAGAAAAAGTACACAGTGATTCATCAACCTAGAGAAGTTACAGAGGTTTACACAGAGAATTCCAAGTATAAGTACAAGAAAATAAGAGAGACTTAGAAAACTGGTAAAACCTACATTGTTGATAGAGTTGGGAGTACTTAGAACTGTGAAAACAGCACTTTCGCAGAAAGAAATCTACTTCTCTAAGACTGGGAAACAGTGAACAGAGAATGTATGAGTTTCTCAAGATTGGTAACAGATAGAAACAAGAGAAAGTACACAGTGATTCATCTACCTAGAAAAGTTACAGAGGTTTACACAGAGAATTCCAAGTATAAGTACAAGAAAATAAGAGAGACTTAGAAAACTGGTAAAACTTACATTGTTGATAGAGTTGGGAGTACTTAGCACTGTGAAAACAGGACTTTCGCAGAAAGAAATCTACTTCTCTAAGTCCGTGAAACAGTGAACAGAGAATGTATCAGTTTCTCAAGATTGGTAACAGATAGAAACAAGAGAAAGTACACAGTGATTCATCTACCTAGAAAAGTTACAGAGGTTTGCACAGAGAATTCCAAGTATAAGTAAAGAAAATAAGAGAGACTTAGAAAACTGGTAAAACCTACATTGTGGATAGAGTAGGGAGTACTTAGCACTGTGAAAACAGCACTTTCGCCGAACGAAATCTACTTCTCTAAGTCCGTGAAACAGTGAACAGAGAATGTATGAGTTTCTCAAGATTGGTAACAGATAGAAACAAGAGAAAGTACACAGTGATTCATCTACCTAGAAAAGTTACAGAGGTTTACACAGAGAATTCCAAGTATAAGTGCAAGAAAATAAGAGAGACTTAGAAAACTGGTAAAACCTACATTGTGGATAGAGTTGGGAGGACTTAGCACTGTGAAAGCAGCACTTTCGAAGAAAGAAATCTAGTTCTCTAAGACTGGGAAACAGTGAACAGAGAATGTATGAGTTTCTCAAGATTGGTAACAGATAGAAACAAGAAAAAGTACACAGTGATTCATCAACCTAGAAGAGTTACAGAGGTTTACACAGAGAATTCCAAGTATAAGTACAAGAAAATAAGAGAGACTTAGAAAACTGGTAAAACCTACATTGTTGATAGAGTTGGGAGTACTTAGCACTGTGAAAACAGCACTTTCGCAGAAAGAAATCTACTTCTCTAAGACTGGGAAACAGTGAACAGAGAATGTATGAGTTTCTCAAGATTGGTAACAGATAGAAACAAGAGAAAGTACACAGTGATTCATCTACCTAGAAGAGTTACAGAGGTTTACACAGAGAATTCCAAGTATAAGTACAAGAAAATAAGAGAGACTTAGAAAACTGGTAAAACCTACATTGTTGATAGAGTTGGGAGTACTTAGCACTGTGAAAACAGCACTTTCGCAGAAAGAAATCTACTTCTCTAAGTCCGTGAAACAGTGAACAGAGAATGTATCAGTTTCTCAAGATTGGTAACAGATAGAAACAAGAGAAAGTACACAGTGATTCATCTACCTAGAAAAGTTACAGAGGTTTACACAGAGAATTCCAAGTATAAGTACAAGAAAATAAGAGAGACTTGGAAAACTGGTAAAACCTACATTGTTGATAGAGTTGGGAGTACTTAGCACTGTGAAAACAGCACTTTCGCCGAACGAAATCTACTTCTCTAAGTCCGTGAAACAGTGAACAGAGAATGTATCAGTTTCTCAAAATTGGTAACAGATAGAAACAAGAGAAAGTACACAGTGATTCATCTACCTAGAAAAGTTACAGAGGTTTACACAGAGAATTCCAAGTATAAGTACAAGAAAATAAGAGAGACTTAGCAAACTGGTAAAACCTACATTGTTGATAGAGTTGGGAGTACTTAGCACTGTGAAAACAGCACTTTCGGAGAAAGAAATCTACTTCTCTAAGACTGGGAAACAGTGAACAGAGAATGTATCAGTTTCTCAAGATTGGTAACAGATAGAAACAAGAGAAAGTACACAGTGATTCATCTACCTAGAAGAGTTACAGAGGTTTACACAGAGAATTCCAAGTATAAGTACCAGAAAATAAGAGAGACTTAGAAAACTGGTAAAACCTACATTGTTGATAGAGTTGGGAGTACTTAGCACTGTGAAAAAAGCACTTTCGCAGAAAGAAATCTACTTCTCTAAGACTGGGAAACAGTGAACGGAGAATGTATGAGTTTCTCAAGATTGGTAACAGATAGAAACAAGAGAAAGTACACAGTGATTCATCTACCTAGAAAAGTTACAGAGGTTTACACAGAGAATTCCAAGTATAAGTACAAGAAAATAAGAGAGACTTAGAAAACTGGTAAAACCTACATTGTGGATAGAGTTGGGAGTACTTAGCACTGTGAAAACAGCACATTCGCCGAACAACATCTACTTCTCTAAGTCCGTGAAACAGTGAACAGAGAATGTATCAGTTTCTCAAGATTGGTAACAGATAGAAACAAGAGAAAGTATACAGTGATTCATCTACCTAGAAAAGTTACAGAGGTTTACACAGAGAATTCCGAGTATAAGTACAAGAAAATAAGAGAGACTTAGAAAAGTGGTAAAACCTACATTGTGGATAGAGTTGGGCGTACTTAGCACTGTGAAAACAGCACTTTCGCAGAAAGAAATCTACTTCTCTAAGACTGGGAAACAGCGAACAGAGAATGTATGAGTTTCTCAAGATTGGTAACAGATAGAAACAAGAGAAAGTACACAATGATTCATCTACCTAGAAAAGTTACAGAGGTTTACACAGAGAATTCCAAGTATAAGTACAAGAAAATAAGAGAGACTTAGAAAACTGGTAAAACCTACATTGTGGATAGAGTTGAGAGTACTTAGCACTGTGAAAACAGCACTTTCGACGAAAGAAATCTAGTTCTCTAAGACTGGGAAACAGTGAACACAGAATGTATGAGTTTCTCAAGATTGGTAACAGATAGAAACAAGAAAAAGTACACAGTGATTCATCAACCTAGAGAAGTTACAGAGGTTTACA
This sequence comes from Heterohyrax brucei, assembly GCA_028571685.1. Taxonomy (NCBI): domain Eukaryota; kingdom Metazoa; phylum Chordata; class Mammalia; order Hyracoidea; family Procaviidae; genus Heterohyrax; species Heterohyrax brucei. Next base: position 115,800,260 of record CM053150.1, on the reverse strand, counting down.
CAGAGAATTCGAAGTATAAGTACAAGAAAATAAGAGAGACTTAGAAAACTGGTAAAACCTACATTGTTGATAGACTTGGGAGTACTTAGCACTGTGAAAACAGCACTTTCGCAGAAAGAAATCTACTTCTCTAAGACTGGGAAACAGTGAACAGAGAATGTATGAGTTTCTCAAGATTGGTAACAGATAGAAACAAGAGAAAGTACACAGTGATTCATCTACCTAGAAGAGTTACAGAGGTTTACACAGAGAATTCCAAGTATAAGTACAAGAAAATAAGAGAGACTTAGAAAACTGGTAAAACCTACATTGTTGATAGAGTTGGGAGTACTTAGCACTGTGAAAACAGCACTTTCGCAGAAAGAAATCTACTTCTCTAGGTCCGTGAAACAGTGAACAGAGAATGTATCAGTTTCTCAAGATTGGTAACAGATAGAAACAAGAGAAAGTACACAGTGATTCATCTACCTAGAAAAGTTACAGAGGTTTACACAGAGAATTCCAAGTATAAGTACAAGAAAATAAGAGAGACTTAGAAAACTGGTAAAACCTACATTGTGGATAGAGTAGGGAGTACTTAGCACTGTGAAAACAGCACTTTCGCCGAACGAAATCTACTTCTCTAAGTCCGTGAAACAGTGAACAGAGAATGTATGAGTTTCTCAAGATTGGTAACAGATAGAAACAAGAGAAAGTACACAGTGATTCATCTACCTAGAAAAGTTACAGAGGTTTACACAGAGAATTCCAAGTATAAGTGCAGAAAATAAGAGAGACTTAGAAAACTGGTAAAACCTACATTGTGGATAGAGTTGGGAGTACTTACCACTGTGAAAGCAGCACTTGCAAAGAAAGAAATCTACTTCTGTAAGACTGGGAAACAGTGAACAGAGAATGCATGAGTTTCTCAAGATTGGTCACAGAAAGAAACAAGACAAAGTACACAGTGATTCATCAACCTAGAGAAGTTACAGAGGTTTACACAGAGAATTCCAAGTATAAGTACAAGAAAATAAGAGAGACTTAGAAAACTGGTAAAACCTACATTGTTGATAGAGTTGGGAGTACTTAGCACTGTGAAAACAGCACTTTCGCCGAACGAAATCTACTTCTCTAAGACTGGGAAACAGTGAACAGAGAATGTATGAGTTTCTCAAGATTGGTAACAGATAGAAACAAGAGAAAGTACACAGTGATTCATCTACCTAGAAGAGTTACAGAGGTTTACACAGAGAATTCCAAGTATAAGTACAAGAAAATAAGAGAGACTTAGAAAACTGGTAAAACCTACATTGTTGATAGAGTTGGGAGTACTTAGCACTGTGAAAACAGCACTTTCGCAGAAAGAAATCTACTTCTCTAAGTCCGTGAAACAGTGAACAGAGAATGTATCAGTTTCTCAAGATTGGTAACAGATAGAAACAAGAGAAAGTACACAGTGATTCATCTACCTAGAAAAGTTACAGAGGTTTACACAGAGAATTCCAAGTATAAGTACAAGAAAATAAGAGAGACTTGGAAAACTGGTAAAACCTACATTGTTGATAGAGTTGGGAGTACTTAGCACTGTGAAAACAGCACTTTCGCCGAACGAAATCTACTTCTCTAAGTCCGTGAAACAGTGAACAGAGAATGTATCAGTTTCTCAAAATTGGTAACAGATAGAAACAAGAGAAAGTACACAGTGATTCATCTACCTAGAAAAGTTACAGAGGTTTACACAGAGAATTCCAAGTATAAGTACAAGAAAATAAGAGAGACTTAGCAAACTGGTAAAACCTACATTGTTGATAGAGTTGGGAGTACTTAGCACTGTGAAAACAGCACTTTCGGAGAAAGAAATCTACTTCTCTAAGACTGGGAAACAGTGAACAGAGAATGTATCAGTTTCTCAAGATTGGTAACAGATAGAAACAAGAGAAAGTACACAGTGATTCATCTACCTAGAAGAGTTACAGAGGTTTACACAGAGAATTCCAAGTATAAGTACCAGAAAATAAGAGAGACTTAGAAAACTGGTAAAACCTACATTGTTGATAGAGTTGGGAGTACTTAGCACTGTGAAAAAAGCACTTTCGCAGAAAGAAATCTACTTCTCTAAGACTGGGAAACAGTGAACGGAGAATGTATGAGTTTCTCAAGATTGGTAACAGATAGAAACAAGAGAAAGTACACAGTGATTCATCTACCTAGAAAAGTTACAGAGGTTTACACAGAGAATTCCAAGTATAAGTACAAGAAAATAAGAGAGACTTAGAAAACTGGTAAAACCTACATTGTGGATAGAGTTGGGAGTACTTAGCACTGTGAAAACAGCACATTCGCCGAACAACATCTACTTCTCTAAGTCCGTGAAACAGTGAACAGAGAATGTATCAGTTTCTCAAGATTGGTAACAGATAGAAACAAGAGAAAGTATACAGTGATTCATCTACCTAGAAAAGTTACAGAGGTTTACACAGAGAATTCCGAGTATAAGTACAAGAAAATAAGAGAGACTTAGAAAAGTGGTAAAACCTACATTGTGGATAGAGTTGGGAGTACTTAGCACTGTGAAAACAGCACTTTCGCAGAAAGAAATCTACTTCTCTAAGACTGGGAAACAGCGAACAGAGAATGTATGAGTTTCTCAAGATTGGTAACAGATAGAAACAAGAGAAAGTACACAGTGATTCATCTACCTAGAAGAGTTACAGAGGTTTACACAGAGAATTCCAAGTATAAGTACAAGAAAATAAGAGAGACTTAGAAAACTGGTAAAACCTACATTGTTGATAGAGTTGGGAGTACTTAGCACTGTGAAAACAACACTTTCGCCGAAAGAAATCTACTTCTGTAAGACTGGGAAACAGTGAACAGAGAATATATGAGTTTCTCAAGATTGGTAACACATAGAAACAAGAGAAAGTACACAGTGATTCATCTACCTAGAAAAGTTACAGAGGTTTACACAGAGAATTCCAAGTATAAGTAGAAGAAAATAAGAGAGACTTAGAAAACTGGTAAAACCTACATTGTTGATAGAGTTGGGAGTACTTAGCACTGTGAAAACAGCACTTTCGCCGAACGAAATCTACTTCTCTAAGTCCGTGAAACAGTGAACAGAGAATGTATCAGTTTCTCAAAATTGGTAACAGATAGAAACAAGAGAAAGTACACAATGATTCATCTACCTAGAAAAGTTACAGAGGTTTACACAGAGAATTCCAAGTATAAGTACAAGAAAATAAGAGAGACTTAGAAAACTGGTAAAACCTACATTGTGGATAGAGTTGGGAGTACTTAGCACTGTGAAAACAGCACTTTCGCCGAACGAAATCTACTTCTCTAAGTCCGTGAAACAGTGAACAGAGAATGTATCAGTTTCTCAAGATTGGTAACAGATAGAAACAAGAGAAAGTACACAGTGATTCATCTACCTAGAAAAGTTACAGAGGTTTACACAGAGAATTCCAAGTATAAGTACAAGAAAATAAGAGAGACTTAGAAAACTGGTAAAACCTACATTGTGGATAGAGTTGAGAGTACTTAGCACTGTGAAAACAGCACTTTCGACGAAAGAAATCTAGTTCTCTAAGACTGGGAAACAGTGAACAGAGAATGTATGAGTTTCTCAAGATTGGTAACAGATAGAAACAAGAAAAAGTACACAGTGATTCATCAACCTAGAGAAGTTACAGAGGTTTACACAGAGAATTCGAAGTATAAGTACAAGAAAATAAGAGAGACTTAGAAAACTGGTAAAACCTACATTGTTGATAGGCTTGGGAGTACTTAGCACTGTGAAAACAGCACTTTCGCAGAAAGAAATCTACTTCTCTAAGACTGGGAAACAGTGAACAGAGAATGTATGAGTTTCTCAAGATTGGTAACAGATAGAAACAAGAGAAAGTACACAGTGATTCATCTACCTAGAAGAGTTACAGAGGTTTACACAGAGAATTCCAAGTATAAGTACAAGAAAATAAGAGAGACTTAGAAAACTGGTAAAACCTACATTGTTGATAGAGTTGGGAGTACTTAGCACTGTGAAAACAGCACTTTCGGAGAAAGAAATCTACTTCTCTAAGACTGGGAAACAGTGAACAGAGAATGTATCAGTTTCTCAAGATTGGTAACAGATAGAAACAAGAGAAAGTACACAGTGATTCATCTACCTAGAAGAGTTACAGAGGTTTACACAGAAAATTCCAAGTATAAGTACCAGAAAATAAGAGAGACTTAGAAAACTGGTAAAACCTACATTGTTGATAGAGTTGGGAGTACTTAGCACTGTGAAAAAAGCACTTTCGCAGAAAGAAATCTACTTCTCTAAGACTGGGAAACAGTGAACGGAGAATGTATGAGTTTCTCAAGATTGGTAACAGATAGAAACAAGAGAAAGTACACAGTGATTCATCTACCTAGAAAAGTTACAGAGGTTTACACAGAGAATTCCAAGTATAAGTACAAGAAAATAAGAGAGACTTAGAAAACTGGTAAAACCTACATTGTGGATAGAGTTGGGAGTACTTAGCACTGTGAAAACAGCACATTCGCCGAACAACATCTACTTCTCTAAGTCCGTGAAACAGTGAACAGAGAATGTATCAGTTTCTCAAGATTGGTAACAGATAGAAACAAGAGAAAGTATACAGTGATTCATCTACCTAGAAAAGTTACAGAGGTTTACACAGAGAATTCCGAGTATAAGTACAAGAAAATAAGAGAGACTTAGAAAAGTGGTAAAACCTACATTGTGGATAGAGTTGGGAGTACTTAGCACTGTGAAAACAGCACTTTCGCAGAAAGAAATCTACTTCTCTAAGACTGGGAAACAGCGAACAGAGAATGTATGAGTTTCTCAAGATTGGTAACAGATAGAAACAAGAGAAAGTACACAGTGATTCATCTACCTAGAAGAGTTACAGAGGTTTACACAGAGAATTCCAAGTATAAGTACAAGAAAATAAGAGAGACTTAGAAAACTGGTAAAACCTACATTGTTGATAGAGTTGGGAGTACTTAGCACTGTGAAAACAACACTTTCGCCGAAAGAAATCTACTTCTGTAAGACTGGGAAACAGTGAACAGAGAATATATGAGTTTCTCAAGATTGGTAACACATAGAAACAAGAGAAAGTACACAGTGATTCATCTACCTAGAAAAGTTACAGAGGTTTACACAGAGAATTCCAAGTATAAGTAGAAGAAAATAAGAGAGACTTAGAAAACTGGTAAAACCTACATTGTTGATAGAGTTGGGAGTACTTAGCACTGTGAAAACAGCACTTTCGCCGAACGAAATCTACTTCTCTAAGTCCGTGAAACAGTGAACAGAGAATGTATCAGTTTCTCAAAATTGGTAACAGATAGAAACAAGAGAAAGTACACAATGATTCATCTACCTAGAAAAGTTACAGAGGTTTACACAGAGAATTCCAAGTATAAGTACAAGAAAATAAGAGAGACTTAGAAAACTGGTAAAACCTACATTGTGGATAGAGTTGGGAGTACTTAGCACTGTGAAAACAGCACTTTCGCCGAACGAAATCTACTTCTCTAAGTCCGTGAAACAGTGAACAGAGAATGTATGAGTTTCTCAAGATTGGTAACAGATAGAAACAAGAGAAAGTACACAGTGATTCATCTACCTAGAAAAGTTACAGAGGTTTACACAGAGAATTCCAAGTATAAGTACAAGAAAATAAGAGAGACTTAGAAAACTGGTAAAACCTACATTGTGGATAGAGTTGAGAGTACTTAGCACTGTGAAAACAGCACTTTCGACGAAAGAAATCTAGTTCTCTAAGACTGGGAAACAGTGAACAGAGAATGTATGAGTTTCTCAAGATTGGTAACAGATAGAAACAAGAAAAAGTACACAGTGATTCATCAACCTAGAGAAGTTACAGAGGTTTACACAGAGAATTCGAAGTATAAGTACAAGAAAATAAGAGAGACTTAGAAAACTGGTAAAACCTACATTGTTGATAGACTTGGGAGTACTTAGCACTGTGAAAACAGCACTTTCGCAGAAAGAAATCTACTTCTCTAAGACTGGGAAACAGTGAACAGAGAATGTATGAGTTTCTCAAGATTGGTAACAGATAGAAACAAGAGAAAGTACACAGTGATTCATCTACCTAGAAGAGTTACAGAGGTTTACACAGAGAATTCCAAGTATAAGTACAAGAAAATAAGAGAGACTTAGAAAACTGGTAAAACCTACATTGTTGATAGAGTTGGGAGTACTTAGCACTGTGAAAACAGCACTTTCGCAGAAAGAAATCTACTTCTCTAGGTCCGTGAAACAGTGAACAGAGAATGTATCAGTTTCTCAAGATTGGTAACAGATAGAAACAAGAGAAAGTACACAGTGATTCATCTACCTAGAAAAGTTACAGAGGTTTACACAGAGAATTCCAAGTATAAGTACAAGAAAATAAGAGAGACTTAGAAAACTGGTAAAACCTACATTGTGGATAGAGTAGGGAGTACTTAGCACTGTGAAAACAGCACTTTCGCCGAACGAAATCTACTTCTCTAAGTCCGTGAAACAGTGAACAGAGAATGTATGAGTTTCTCAAGATTGGTAACAGATAGAAACAAGAGAAAGTACACAGTGATTCATCTACCTAGAAATGTTACAGAGGTTTACACAGAGAATTCCAAGTATAAGTGCAGAAAATAAGAGAGACTTAGAAAACTGGTAAAACCTACATTGTGGATAGAGTTGGGAGTACTTACCACTGTGAAAGCAGCACTTTCAAAGAAAGAAATCTACTTCTGTAAGACTGGGAAACAGTGAACAGAGAATGCATGAGTTTCTCAAGATTGGTCACAGAAAGAAACAAGACAAAGTACACAGTGATTCATCAACCTAGAGAAGTTACAGAGGTTTACACAGAGAATTCCAAGTATAAGTACAAGAAAATAAGAGAGACTTAGAAAACTGGTAAAACCTACATTGTTGATAGAGTTGGGAGTACTTAGCACTGTGAAAACAGCACTTTCGCCGAACGAAATCTACTTCTCTAAGACTGGGAAACAGTGAACAGAGAATGTATGAGTTTCTCAAGATTGGTAACAGATAGAAACAAGAGAAAGTACACAGTGATTCATCTACCTAGAAGAGTTACAGAGGTTTACACAGAGAATTCCAAGTATAAGTACAAGAAAATAAGAGAGACTTAGAAAACTGGTAAAACCTACATTGTTGATAGAGTTGGGAGTACTTAGCACTGTGAAAACAGCACTTTCGCAGAAAGAAATCTACTTCTCTAAGTCCGTGAAACAGTGAACAGAGAATGTATCAGTTTCTCAAGATTGGTAACAGATAGAAACAAGAGAAAGTACACAGTGATTCATCTACCTAGAAAAGTTACAGAGGTTTACACAGAGAATTCCAAGTATAAGTACAAGAAAATAAGAGAGACTTGGAAAACTGGTAAAACCTACATTGTTGATAGAGTTGGGAGTACTTAGCACTGTGAAAACAGCACTTTCGCCGAACGAAATCTACTTCTCTAAGTCCGTGAAACAGTGAACAGAGAATGTATCAGTTTCTCAAAATTGGTAACAGATAGAAACAAGAGAAAGTACACAGTGATTCATCTACCTAGAAAAGTTACAGAGGTTTACACAGAGAATTCCAAGTATAAGTACAAGAAAATAAGAGAGACTTAGCAAACTGGTAAAACCTACATTGTTGATAGAGTTGGGAGTACTTAGCACTGTGAAAACAGCACTTTCGGAGAAAGAAATCTACTTCTCTAAGACTGGGAAACAGTGAACAGAGAATGTATCAGTTTCTCAAGATTGGTAACAGATAGAAACAAGAGAAAGTACACAGTGATTCATCTACCTAGAAGAGTTACAGAGGTTTACACAGAGAATTCCAAGTATAAGTACCAGAAAATAAGAGAGACTTAGAAAACTGGTAAAACCTACATTGTTGATAGAGTTGGGAGTACTTAGCACTGTGAAAAAAGCACTTTCGCAGAAAGAAATCTACTTCTCTAAGACTGGGAAACAGTGAACGGAGAATGTATGAGTTTCTCAAGATTGGTAACAGATAGAAACAAGAGAAAGTACACAGTGATTCATCTACCTAGAAAAGTTACAGAGGTTTACACAGAGAATTCCAAGTATAAGTACAAGAAAATAAGAGAGACTTAGAAAACTGGTAAAACCTACATTGTGGATAGAGTTGGGAGTACTTAGCACTGTGAAAACAGCACATTCGCCGAACAACATCTACTTCTCTAAGTCCGTGAAACAGTGAACAGAGAATGTATCAGTTTCTCAAGATTGGTAACAGATAGAAACAAGAGAAAGTATACAGTGATTCATCTACCTAGAAAAGTTACAGAGGTTTACACAGAGAATTCCGAGTATAAGTACAAGAAAATAAGAGAGACTTAGAAAAGTGGTAAAACCTACATTGTGGATAGAGTTGGGAGTACTTAGCACTGTGAAAACAGCACTTTCGCAGAAAGAAATCTACTTCTCTAAGACTGGGAAACAGCGAACAGAGAATGTATGAGTTTCTCAAGATTGGTAACAGATAGAAACAAGAGAAAGTACACAGTGATTCATCTACCTAGAAGAGTTACAGAGGTTTACACAGAGAATTCCAAGTATAAGTACAAGAAAATAAGAGAGACTTAGAAAACTGGTAAAACCTACATTGTTGATAGAGTTGGGAGTACTTAGCACTGTGAAAACAACACTTTCGCCGAAAGAAATCTACTTCTGTAAGACTGGGAAACAGTGAACAGAGAATATATGAGTTTCTCAAGATTGGTAACACATAGAAACAAGAGAAAGTACACAGTGATTCATCTACCTAGAAAAGTTACAGAGGTTTACACAGAGAATTCCAAGTATAAGTAGAAGAAAATAAGAGAGACTTAGAAAACTGGTAAAACCTACATTGTTGATAGAGTTGGGAGTACTTAGCACTGTGAAAACAGCACTTTCGCCGAACGAAATCTACTTCTCTAAGTCCGTGAAACAGTGAACAGAGAATGTATCAGTTTCTCAAAATTGGTAACAGATAGAAACAAGAGAAAGTACACAATGATTCATCTACCTAGAAAAGTTACAGAGGTTTACACAGAGAATTCCAAGTATAAGTACAAGAAAATAAGAGAGACTTAGAAAACTGGTAAAACCTACATTGTGGATAGAGTTGGGAGTACTTAGCACTGTGAAAACAGCACTTTCGCCGAACGAAATCTACTTCTCTAAGTCCGTGAAACAGTGAACAGAGAATGTATGAGTTTCTCAAGATTGGTAACAGATAGAAACAAGAGAAAGTACACAGTGATTCATCTACCTAGAAAAGTTACAGAGGTTTACACAGAGAATTCCAAGTATAAGTACAAGAAAATAAGAGAGACTTAGAAAACTGGTAAAACCTACATTGTGGATAGAGTTGAGAGTACTTAGCACTGTGAAAACAGCACTTTCGACGAAAGAAATCTAGTTCTCTAAGACTGGGAAACAGTGAACAGAGAATGTATGAGTTTCTCAAGATTGGTAACAGATAGAAACAAGAAAAAGTACACAGTGATTCATCAACCTAGAGAAGTTACAGAGGTTTACACAGAGAATTCGAAGTATAAGTACAAGAAAATAAGAGAGACTTAGAAAACTGGTAAAACCTACATTGTTGATAGACTTGGGAGTACTTAGCACTGTGAAAACAGCACTTTCGCAGAAAGAAATCTACTTCTCTAAGACTGGGAAACAGTGAACAGAGAATGTATGAGTTTCTCAAGATTGGTAACAGATAGAAACAAGAGAAAGTACACAGTGATTCATCTACCTAGAAGAGTTACAGAGGTTTACACAGAGAATTCCAAGTATAAGTACAAGAAAATAAGAGAGACTTAGAAAACTGGTAAAACCTACATTGTTGATAGAGTTGGGAGTACTTAGCACTGTGAAAACAGCACTTTCGCAGAAAGAAATCTACTTCTCTAGGTCCGTGAAACAGTGAACAGAGAATGTATCAGTTTCTCAAGATTGGTAACAGATAGAAACAAGAGAAAGTACACAGTGATTCATCTACCTAGAAAAGTTACAGAGGTTTACACAGAGAATTCCAAGTATAAGTACAAGAAAATAAGAGAGACTTAGAAAACTGGTAAAACCTACATTGTGGATAGAGTAGGGAGTACTTAGCACTGTGAAAACAGCACTTTCGCCGAACGAAATCTACTTCTCTAAGTCCGTGAAACAGTGAACAGAGAATGTATGATTTTCTCAAGATTGGTAACAGATAGAAACAAGAGAAAGTACACAGTGATTCATCTACCTAGAAAAGTTACAGAGGTTTACACAGAGAATTCCAAGTATAAGTGCAGAAAATAAGAGAGACTTAGAAAACTGGTAAAACCTACATTGTGGATAGAGTTGGGAGTACTTACCACTGTGAAAGCAGCACTTTCAAAGAAAGAAATCTACTTCTGTAAGACTGGGAAACAGTGAACAGAGAATGCATGAGTTTCTCAAGATTGGTCACAGAAAGAAACAAGACAAAGTACACAGTGATTCATCAACCTAGAGAAGTTACAGAGGTTTACACAGAGAATTCCAAGTATAAGTACAAGAAAATAAGAGAGACTTAGAAAACTGGTAAAACCTACATTGTTGATAGAGTTGGGAGTACTTAGCACTGTGAAAACAGCACTTTCGCCGAACGAAATCTACTTCTCTAAGTCCGTGAAACAGTGAACAGAGAATGTATCAGTTTCTCAAAATTGGTAACAGATAGAAACAAGAGAAAGTACACAATGATTCATCTACCTAGAAAAGTTACAGAGGTTTACACAGAGAATTCCAAGTATAAGTACAAGAAAATAAGAGAGACTTAGAAAACTGGTAAAACCTACATTGTGGATAGAGTTGGGAGTACTTAGCACTGTGAAAACAGCACTTTCGCCGAACGAAATCTACTTCTCTAAGTCCGTGAAACAGTGAACAGAGAATGTATGAGTTTCTCAAGATTGGTAACAGATAGAAACAAGAGAAAGTACACAGTGATTCATCTACCTAGAAAAGTTACAGAGGTTTACACAGAGAATTCCAAGTATAAGTACAAGAAAATAAGAGAGACTTAGAAAACTGGTAAAACCTACATTGTGGATAGAGTTGGGAGTACTTAGCACTGTGAAAACAGCACATTCGCCGAACAACATCTACTTCTCTAAGTCCGTGAAACAGTGAACAGAGAATGTATCAGTTTCTCAAGATTGGTAACAGATAGAAACAAGAGAAAGTATACAGTGATTCATCTACCTAGAAAAGTTACAGAGGTTTACACAGAGAATTCCGAGTATAAGTACAAGAAAATAAGAGAGACTTAGAAAAGTGGTAAAACCTACATTGTGGATAGAGTTGGGCGTACTTAGCACTGTGAAAACAGCACTTTCGCAGAAAGAAATCTACTTCTCTAAGACTGGGAAACAGCGAACAGAGAATGTATGAGTTTCTCAAGATTGGTAACAGATAGAAACAAGAGAAAGTACACAATGATTCATCTACCTAGAAAAGTTACAGAGGTTTACACAGAGAATTCCAAGTATAAGTACAAGAAAATAAGAGAGACTTAGAAAACTGGTAAAACCTACATTGTGGATAGAGTTGAGAGTACTTAGCACTGTGAAAACAGCACTTTCGACGAAAGAAATCTAGTTCTCTAAGACTGGGAAACAGTGAACAGAGAATGTATGAGTTTCTCAAGATTGGTAACAGATAGAAACAAGAAAAAGTACACAGTGATTCATCAACCTAGAGAAGTTACAGAGGTTTACACAGAGAATTCGAAGTATAAGTACAAGAAAATAAGAGAGACTTAGAAAACTGGTAAAACCTACATTGTTGATAGACTTGGGAGTACTTAGCACTGTGAAAACAGCACTTTCGCAGAAAGAAATCTACTTCTCTAAGACTGGGAAACAGTGAACAGAGAATGTATGAGTTTCTCAAGATTGGTAACAGATAGAAACAAGAGAAAGTACACAGTGATTCATCTACCTAGAAGAGTTACAGAGGTTTACACAGAGAATTCCAAGTATAAGTACAAGAAAATAAGAGAGACTTAGAAAACTGGTAAAACCTACATTGTTGATAGAGTTGGGAGTACTTAGCACTGTGAAAACAGCACTTTCGCAGAAAGAAATCTACTTCTCTAGGTCCGTGAAACAGTGAACAGAGAATGTATCAGTTTCTCAAGATTGGTAACAGATAGAAACAAGAGAAAGTACACAGTGATTCATCTACCTAGAAAAGTTACAGAGGTTTACACAGAGAATTCCAAGTATAAGTACAAGAAAATAAGAGAGACTTAGAAAACTGGTAAAACCTACATTGTGGATAGAGTAGGGAGTACTTAGCACTGTGAAAACAGCACTTTCGCCGAACGAAATCTACTTCTCTAAGTCCGTGAAACAGTGAACAGAGAATGTATGAGTTTCTCAAGATTGGTAACAGATAGAAACAAGAGAAAGTACACAGTGATTCATCTACCTAGAAAAGTTACAGAGGTTTACACAGAGAATTCCAAGTATAAGTGCAGAAAATAAGAGAGACTTAGAAAACTGGTAAAACCTACATTGTGGATAGAGTTGGGAGTACTTACCACTGTGAAAGCAGCACTTGCAAAGAAAGAAATCTACTTCTGTAAGACTGGGAAACAGTGAACAGAGAATGCATGAGTTTCTCAAGATTGGTCACAGAAAGAAACAAGACAAAGTACACAGTGATTCATCAACCTAGAGAAGTTACAGAGGTTTACACAGAGAATTCCAAGTATAAGTACAAGAAAATAAGAGAGACTTAGAAAACTGGTAAAACCTACATTGTTGATAGAGTTGGGAGTACTTAGCACTGTGAAAACAGCACTTTCGCCGAACGAAATCTACTTCTCTAAGACTGGGAAACAGTGAACAGAGAATGTATGAGTTTCTCAAGATTGGTAACAGATAGAAACAAGAGAAAGTACACAGTGATTCATCTACCTAGAAGAGTTACAGAGGTTTACACAGAGAATTCCAAGTATAAGTACAAGAAAATAAGAGAGACTTAGAAAACTGGTAAAACCTACATTGTTGATAGAGTTGGGAGTACTTAGCACTGTGAAAACAGCACTTTCGCAGAAAGAAATCTACTTCTCTAAGTCCGTGAAACAGTGAACAGAGAATGTATCAGTTTCTCAAGATTGGTAACAGATAGAAACAAGAGAAAGTACACAGTGATTCATCTACCTAGAAAAGTTACAGAGGTTTACACAGAGAATTCCAAGTATAAGTACAAGAAAATAAGAGAGACTTGGAAAACTGGTAAAACCTACATTGTTGATAGAGTTGGGAGTACTTAGCACTGTGAAAACAGCACTTTCGCCGAACGAAATCTACTTCTCTAAGTCCGTGAAACAGTGAACAGAGAATGTATCAGTTTCTCAAAATTGGTAACAGATAGAAACAAGAGAAAGTACACAGTGATTCATCTACCTAGAAAAGTTACAGAGGTTTACACAGAGAATTCCAAGTATAAGTACAAGAAAATAAGAGAGACTTAGCAAACTGGTAAAACCTACATTGTTGATAGAGTTGGGAGTACTTAGCACTGTGAAAACAGCACTTTCGGAGAAAGAAATCTACTTCTCTAAGACTGGGAAACAGTGAACAGAGAATGTATCAGTTTCTCAAGATTGGTAACAGATAGAAACAAGAGAAAGTACACAGTGATTCATCTACCTAGAAGAGTTACAGAGGTTTACACAGAGAATTCCAAGTATAAGTACCAGAAAATAAGAGAGACTTAGAAAACTGGTAAAACCTACATTGTTGATAGAGTTGGGAGTACTTAGCACTGTGAAAAAAGCACTTTCGCAGAAAGAAATCTACTTCTCTAAGACTGGGAAACAGTGAACGGAGAATGTATGAGTTTCTCAAGATTGGTAACAGATAGAAACAAGAGAAAGTACACAGTGATTCATCTACCTAGAAAAGTTACAGAGGTTTACACAGAGAATTCCAAGTATAAGTACAAGAAAATAAGAGAGACTTAGAAAACTGGTAAAACCTACATTGTGGATAGAGTTGGGAGTACTTAGCACTGTGAAAACAGCACATTCGCCGAACAACATCTACTTCTCTAAGTCCGTGAAACAGTGAACAGAGAATGTATCAGTTTCTCAAGATTGGTAACAGATAGAAACAAGAGAAAGTATACAGTGATTCATCTACCTAGAAAAGTTACAGAGGTTTACACAGAGAATTCCGAGTATAAGTACAAGAAAATAAGAGAGACTTAGAAAAGTGGTAAAACCTACATTGTGGATAGAGTTGGGAGTACTTAGCACTGTGAAAACAGCACTTTCGCAGAAAGAAATCTACTTCTCTAAGACTGGGAAACAGCGAACAGAGAATGTATGAGTTTCTCAAGATTGGTAACAGATAGAAACAAGAGAAAGTACACAGTGATTCATCTACCTAGAAGAGTTACAGAGGTTTACACAGAGAATTCCAAGTATAAGTACAAGAAAATAAGAGAGACTTAGAAAACTGGTAAAACCTACATTGTTGATAGAGTTGGGAGTACTTAGCACTGTGAAAACAACACTTTCGCCGAAAGAAATCTACTTCTGTAAGACTGGGAAACAGTGAACAGAGAATATATGAGTTTCTCAAGATTGGTAACACATAGAAACAAGAGAAAGTACACAGTGATTCATCTACCTAGAAAAGTTACAGAGGTTTACACAGAGAATTCCAAGTATAAGTAGAAGAAAATAAGAGAGACTTAGAAAACTGGTAAAACCTACATTGTTGATAGAGTTGGGAGTACTTAGCACTGTGAAAACAGCACTTTCGCCGAACGAAATCTACTTCTCTAAGTCCGTGAAACAGTGAACAGAGAATGTATCAGTTTCTCAAAATTGGTAACAGATAGAAACAAGAGAAAGTACACAATGATTCATCTACCTAGAAAAGTTACAGAGGTTTACACAGAGAATTCCAAGTATAAGTACAAGAAAATAAGAGAGACTTAGAAAACTGGTAAAACCTACATTGTGGATAGAGTTGGGAGTACTTAGCACTGTGAAAACAGCACTTTCGCCGAACGAAATCTACTTCTCTAAGTCCGTGAAACAGTGAACAGAGAATGTATCAGTTTCTCAAGATTGGTAACAGATAGAAACAAGAGAAAGTACACAGTGATTCATCTACCTAGAAAAGTTACAGAGGTTTACACAGAGAATTCCAAGTATAAGTACAAGAAAATAAGAGAGACTTAGAAAACTGGTAAAACCTACATTGTGGATAGAGTTGAGAGTACTTAGCACTGTGAAAACAGCACTTTCGACGAAAGAAATCTAGTTCTCTAAGACTGGGAAACAGTGAACAGAGAATGTATGAGTTTCTCAAGATTGGTAACAGATAGAAACAAGAAAAAGTACACAGTGATTCATCAACCTAGAGAAGTTACAGAGGTTTACACAGAGAATTCGAAGTATAAGTACAAGAAAATAAGAGAGACTTAGAAAACTGGTAAAACCTACATTGTTGATAGACTTGGGAGTACTTAGCACTGTGAAAACAGCACTTTCGCAGAAAGAAATCTACTTCTCTAAGACTGGGAAACAGTGAACAGAGAATGTATGAGTTTCTCAAGATTGGTAACAGATAGAAACAAGAGAAAGTACACAGTGATTCATCTACCTAGAAGAGTTACAGAGGTTTACACAGAGAATTCCAAGTATAAGTACAAGAAAATAAGAGAGACTTAGAAAACTGGTAAAACCTACATTGTTGATAGAGTTGGGAGTACTTAGCACTGTGAAAACAGCACTTTCGGAGAAAGAAATCTACTTCTCTAAGACTGGGAAACAGTGAACAGAGAATGTATCAGTTTCTCAAGATTGGTAACAGATAGAAACAAGAGAAAGTACACAGTGATTCATCTACCTAGAAGAGTTACAGAGGTTTACACAGAAAATTCCAAGTATAAGTACCAGAAAATAAGAGAGACTTAGAAAACTGGTAAAACCTACATTGTTGATAGAGTTGGGAGTACTTAGCACTGTGAAAAAAGCACTTTCGCAGAAAGAAATCTACTTCTCTAAGACTGGGAAACAGTGAACGGAGAATGTATGAGTTTCTCAAGATTGGTAACAGATAGAAACAAGAGAAAGTACACAGTGATTCATCTACCTAGAAAAGTTACAGAGGTTTACACAGAGAATTCCAAGTATAAGTACAAGAAAATAAGAGAGACTTAGAAAACTGGTAAAACCTACATTGTGGATAGAGTTGGGAGTACTTAGCACTGTGAAAACAGCACATTCGCCGAACAACATCTACTTCTCTAAGTCCGTGAAACAGTGAACAGAGAATGTATCAGTTTCTCAAGATTGGTAACAGATAGAAACAAGAGAAAGTATACAGTGATTCATCTACCTAGAAAAGTTACAGAGGTTTACACAGAGAATTCCGAGTATAAGTACAAGAAAATAAGAGAGACTTAGAAAAGTGGTAAAACCTACATTGTGGATAGAGTTGGGAGTACTTAGCACTGTGAAAACAGCACTTTCGCAGAAAGAAATCTACTTCTCTAAGACTGGGAAACAGCGAACAGAGAATGTATGAGTTTCTCAAGATTGGTAACAGATAGAAACAAGAGAAAGTACACAGTGATTCATCTACCTAGAAGAGTTACAGAGGTTTACACAGAGAATTCCAAGTATAAGTACAAGAAAATAAGAGAGACTTAGAAAACTGGTAAAACCTACATTGTTGATAGAGTTGGGAGTACTTAGCACTGTGAAAACAACACTTTCGCCGAAAGAAATCTACTTCTGTAAGACTGGGAAACAGTGAACAGAGAATATATGAGTTTCTCAAGATTGGTAACACATAGAAACAAGAGAAAGTACACAGTGATTCATCTACCTAGAAAAGTTACAGAGGTTTACACAGAGAATTCCAAGTATAAGTAGAAGAAAATAAGAGAGACTTAGAAAACTGGTAAAACCTACATTGTTGATAGAGTTGGGAGTACTTAGCACTGTGAAAACAGCACTTTCGCCGAACGAAATCTACTTCTCTAAGTCCGTGAAACAGTGAACAGAGAATGTATCAGTTTCTCAAAATTGGTAACAGATAGAAACAAGAGAAAGTACACAATGATTCATCTACCTAGAAAAGTTACAGAGGTTTACACAGAGAATTCCAAGTATAAGTACAAGAAAATAAGAGAGACTTAGAAAACTGGTAAAACCTACATTGTGGATAGAGTTGGGAGTACTTAGCACTGTGAAAACAGCACTTTCGCCGAACGAAATCTACTTCTCTAAGTCCGTGAAACAGTGAACAGAGAATGTATGAGTTTCTCAAGATTGGTAACAGATAGAAACAAGAGAAAGTACACAGTGATTCATCTACCTAGAAAAGTTACAGAGGTTTACACAGAGAATTCCAAGTATAAGTACAAGAAAATAAGAGAGACTTAGAAAACTGGTAAAACCTACATTGTGGATAGAGTTGAGAGTACTTAGCACTGTGAAAACAGCACTTTCGACGAAAGAAATCTAGTTCTCTAAGACTGGGAAACAGTGAACAGAGAATGTATGAGTTTCTCAAGATTGGTAACAGATAGAAACAAGAAAAAGTACACAGTGATTCATCAACCTAGAGAAGTTACAGAGGTTTACACAGAGAATTCGAAGTATAAGTACAAGAAAATAAGAGAGACTTAGAAAACTGGTAAAACCTACATTGTTGATAGACTTGGGAGTACTTAGCACTGTGAAAACAGCACTTTCGCAGAAAGAAATCTACTTCTCTAAGACTGGGAAACAGTGAACAGAGAATGTATGAGTTTCTCAAGATTGGTAACAGATAGAAACAAGAGAAAGTACACAGTGATTCATCTACCTAGAAGAGTTACAGAGGTTTACACAGAGAATTCCAAGTATAAGTACAAGAAAATAAGAGAGACTTAGAAAACTGGTAAAACCTACATTGTTGATAGAGTTGGGAGTACTTAGCACTGTGAAAACAGCACTTTCGCAGAAAGAAATCTACTTCTCTAGGTCCGTGAAACAGTGAACAGAGAATGTATCAGTTTCTCAAGATTGGTAACAGATAGAAACAAGAGAAAGTACACAGTGATTCATCTACCTAGAAAAGTTACAGAGGTTTACACAGAGAATTCCAAGTATAAGTACAAGAAAATAAGAGAGACTTAGAAAACTGGTAAAACCTACATTGTGGATAGAGTAGGGAGTACTTAGCACTGTGAAAACAGCACTTTCGCCGAACGAAATCTACTTCTCTAAGTCCGTGAAACAGTGAACAGAGAATGTATGAGTTTCTCAAGATTGGTAACAGATAGAAACAAGAGAAAGTACACAGTGATTCATCTACCTAGAAAAGTTACAGAGGTTTACACAGAGAATTCCAAGTATAAGTGCAGAAAATAAGAGAGACTTAGAAAACTGGTAAAACCTACATTGTGGATAGAGTTGGGAGTACTTACCACTGTGAAAGCAGCACTTTCAAAGAAAGAAATCTACTTCTGTAAGACTGGGAAACAGTGAACAGAGAATGCATGAGTTTCTCAAGATTGGTCACAGAAAGAAACAAGACAAAGTACACAGTGATTCATCAACCTAGAGAAGTTACAGAGGTTTACACAGAGAATTCCAAGTATAAGTACAAGAAAATAAGAGAGACTTAGAAAACTGGTAAAACCTACATTGTTGATAGAGTTGGGAGTACTTAGCACTGTGAAAACAGCACTTTCGCCGAACGAAATCTACTTCTCTAAGACTGGGAAACAGTGAACAGAGAATGTATGAGTTTCTCAAGATTGGTAACAGATAGAAACAAGAGAAAGTACACAGTGATTCATCTACCTAGAAGAGTTACAGAGGTTTACACAGAGAATTCCAAGTATAAGTACAAGAAAATAAGAGAGACTTAGAAAACTGGTAAAACCTACATTGTTGATAGAGTTGGGAGTACTTAGCACTGTGAAAACAGCACTTTCGCAGAAAGAAATCTACTTCTCTAAGTCCGTGAAACAGTGAACAGAGAATGTATCAGTTTCTCAAGATTGGTAACAGATAGAAACAAGAGAAAGTACACAGTGATTCATCTACCTAGAAAAGTTACAGAGGTTTACACAGAGAATTCCAAGTATAAGTACAAGAAAATAAGAGAGACTTGGAAAACTGGTAAAACCTACATTGTTGATAGAGTTGGGAGTACTTAGCACTGTGAAAACAGCACTTTCGCCGAACGAAATCTACTTCTCTAAGTCCGTGAAACAGTGAACAGAGAATGTATCAGTTTCTCAAAATTGGTAACAGATAGAAACAAGAGAAAGTACACAGTGATTCATCTACCTAGAAAAGTTACAGAGGTTTACACAGAGAATTCCAAGTATAAGTACAAGAAAATAAGAGAGACTTAGCAAACTGGTAAAACCTACATTGTTGATAGAGTTGGGAGTACTTAGCACTGTGAAAACAGCACTTTCGGAGAAAGAAATCTACTTCTCTAAGACTGGGAAACAGTGAACAGAGAATGTATCAGTTTCTCAAGATTGGTAACAGATAGAAACAAGAGAAAGTACACAGTGATTCATCTACCTAGAAGAGTTACAGAGGTTTACACAGAGAATTCCAAGTATAAGTACCAGAAAATAAGAGAGACTTAGAAAACTGGTAAAACCTACATTGTTGATAGAGTTGGGAGTACTTAGCACTGTGAAAAAAGCACTTTCGCAGAAAGAAATCTACTTCTCTAAGACTGGGAAACAGTGAACGGAGAATGTATGAGTTTCTCAAGATTGGTAACAGATAGAAACAAGAGAAAGTACACAGTGATTCATCTACCTAGAAAAGTTACAGAGGTTTACACAGAGAATTCCAAGTATAAGTACAAGAAAATAAGAGAGACTTAGAAAACTGGTAAAACCTACATTGTGGATAGAGTTGGGAGTACTTAGCACTGTGAAAACAGCACATTCGCCGAACAACATCTACTTCTCTAAGTCCGTGAAACAGTGAACAGAGAATGTATCAGTTTCTCAAGATTGGTAACAGATAGAAACAAGAGAAAGTATACAGTGATTCATCTACCTAGAAAAGTTACAGAGGTTTACACAGAGAATTCCGAGTATAAGTACAAGAAAATAAGAGAGACTTAGAAAAGTGGTAAAACCTACATTGTGGATAGAGTTGGGAGTACTTAGCACTGTGAAAACAGCACTTTCGCAGAAAGAAATCTACTTCTCTAAGACTGGGAAACAGCGAACAGAGAATGTATGAGTTTCTCAAGATTGGTAACAGATAGAAACAAGAGAAAGTACACAGTGATTCATCTACCTAGAAGAGTTACAGAGGTTTACACAGAGAATTCCAAGTATAAGTACAAGAAAATAAGAGAGACTTAGAAAACTGGTAAAACCTACATTGTTGATAGAGTTGGGAGTACTTAGCACTGTGAAAACAACACTTTCGCCGAAAGAAATCTACTTCTGTAAGACTGGGAAACAGTGAATAGAGAATATATGAGTTTCTCAAGATTGGTAACACATAGAAACAAGAGAAAGTACACAGTGATTCATCTACCTAGAAAAGTTACAGAGGTTTACACAGAGAATTCCAAGTATAAGTAGAAGAAAATAAGAGAGACTTAGAAAACTGGTAAAACCTACATTGTTGATAGAGTTGGGAGTACTTAGCACTGTGAAAACAGCACTTTCGCCGAACGAAATCTACTTCTCTAAGTCCGTGAAACAGTGAACAGAGAATGTATCAGTTTCTCAAAATTGGTAACAGATAGAAACAAGAGAAAGTACACAATGATTCATCTACCTAGAAAAGTTACAGAGGTTTACACAGAGAATTCCAAGTATAAGTACAAGAAAATAAGAGAGACTTAGAAAACTGGTAAAACCTACATTGTGGATAGAGTTGGGAGTACTTAGCACTGTGAAAACAGCACTTTCGCCGAACGAAATCTACTTCTCTAAGTCCGTGAAACAGTGAACAGAGAATGTATGAGTTTCTCAAGATTGGTAACAGATAGAAACAAGAGAAAGTACACAGTGATTCATCTACCTAGAAAAGTTACAGAGGTTTACACAGAGAATTCCAAGTATAAGTACAAGAAAATAAGAGAGACTTAGAAAACTGGTAAAACCTACATTGTGGATAGAGTTGAGAGTACTTAGCACTGTGAAAACAGCACTTTCGACGAAAGAAATCTAGTTCTCTAAGACTGGGAAACAGTGAACAGAGAATGTATGAGTTTCTCAAGATTGGTAACAGATAGAAACAAGAAAAAGTACACAGTGATTCATCAACCTAGAGAAGTTACAGAGGTTTACACAGAGAATTCGAAGTATAAGTACAAGAAAATAAGAGAGACTTAGAAAACTGGTAAAACCTACATTGTTGATAGACTTGGGAGTACTTAGCACTGTGAAAACAGCACTTTCGCAGAAAGAAATCTACTTCTCTAAGACTGGGAAACAGTGAACAGAGAATGTATGAGTTTCTCAAGATTGGTAACAGATAGAAACAAGAGAAAGTACACAGTGATTCATCTACCTAGAAGAGTTACAGAGGTTTACACAGAGAATTCCAAGTATAAGTACAAGAAAATAAGAGAGACTTAGAAAACTGGTAAAACCTACATTGTTGATAGAGTTGGGAGTACTTAGCACTGTGAAAACAGCACTTTCGCAGAAAGAAATCTACTTCTCTAGGTCCGTGAAACAGTGAACAGAGAATGTATCAGTTTCTCAAGATTGGTAACAGATAGAAACAAGAGAAAGTACACAGTGATTCATCTACCTAGAAAAGTTACAGAGGTTTACACAGAGAATTCCAAGTATAAGTACAAGAAAATAAGAGAGACTTAGAAAACTGGTAAAACCTACATTGTGGATAGAGTAGGGAGTACTTAGCACTGTGAAAACAGCACTTTCGCCGAACGAAATCTACTTCTCTAAGTCCGTGAAACAGTGAACAGAGAATGTATGAGTTTCTCAAGATTGGTAACAGATAGAAACAAGAGAAAGTACACAGTGATTCATCTACCTAGAAAAGTTACAGAGGTTTACACAGAGAATTCCAAGTATAAGTGCAGAAAATAAGAGAGACTTAGAAAACTGGTAAAACCTACATTGTGGATAGAGTTGGGAGTACTTACCACTGTGAAAGCAGCACTTTCAAAGAAAGAAATCTACTTCTGTAAGACTGGGAAACAGTGAACAGAGAATGCATGAGTTTCTCAAGATTGGTCACAGAAAGAAACAAGACAAAGTACACAGTGATTCATCAACCTAGAGAAGTTACAGAGGTTTACACAGAGAATTCCAAGTATAAGTACAAGAAAATAAGAGAGACTTAGAAAACTGGTAAAACCTACATTGTTGATAGAGTTGGGAGTACTTAGCACTGTGAAAACAGCACTTTCGCCGAACGAAATCTACTTCTCTAAGTCCGTGAAACAGTGAACAGAGAATGTATCAGTTTCTCAAAATTGGTAACAGATAGAAACAAGAGAAAGTACACAATGATTCATCTACCTAGAAAAGTTACAGAGGTTTACACAGAGAATTCCAAGTATAAGTACAAGAAAATAAGAGAGACTTAGAAAACTGGTAAAACCTACATTGTGGATAGAGTTGGGAGTACTTAGCACTGTGAAAACAGCACTTTCGCCGAACGAAATCTACTTCTCTAAGTCCGTGAAACAGTGAACAGAGAATGTATGAGTTTCTCAAGATTGGTAACAGATAGAAACAAGAGAAAGTACACAGTGATTCATCTACCTAGAAAAGTTACAGAGGTTTACACAGAGAATTCCAAGTATAAGTACAAGAAAATAAGAGAGACTTAGAAAACTGGTAAAACCTACATTGTGGATAGAGTTGAGAGTACTTAGCACTGTGAAAACAGCACTTTCGAAGAAAGAAATCTAGTTCTCTAAGACTGGGAAACAGTGAACAGAGAATGTATGAGTTTCTCAAGATTGGTAACAGATAGAAACAAGAAAAAGTACACAGTGATTCATCAACCTAGAGAAGTTACAGAGGTTTACACAGAGAATTCGAAGTATAAGTACAAGAAAATAAGAGAGACTTAGAGAACTGGTAAAACCTACATTATTGATAGAGTTGGGAGTGCTTAGCACTGTGAAAAAAGCACTTTCGCAGAAAGAAATCTACTTCTCTAAGACTGGGAAACAGTGAACGGAGAATGTATGAGTTTCTCAAGATTGGTAACAGATGGAAACAAGAGAAAGTACACAGTGATTCATCTACCTAGAAAAGTTACAGAGGTTTACACAGAGAATTCCAAGTATAAGTACAAGAAAATAAGAGAAACTTAGAAAACTGGTAAAACCTACATTGTTGATAGAGTTGGGAGTACTTAGCACTGTGAAAACAGCACTTTCGCAGAAAGAAATCTACTTCTCTAAGTCCATGAAACAGTGAACAGAGAATGTATCAGTTTCTCAAGATTGGTAACAGATAGAAACAAGAGAAAGTACACAGTGATTCATCCACCTAGAAAAGTTACAGAGGTTTACACAGAGAATTCCAAGTATAAGTACAAGAAAATAAGAGAGACTTAGAGAACTGGTAAAAACTACATTGTTGATAGAGTTGGGAGTACTTAGCACTGTGAAAACAGCACTTTCGCAGAAAGAAATCTACTTCTCTAAGTCCGTGAAACAGTGAACAGAGAATGTATCAGTTTCTCAAGATTGGTAACAGATAGAAACAAGAGAAAGTACACAGTGATTCATCTACCTAGAAAAGTTACAGAGGTTTACACAGAGAATTCCAAGTATAAGTACAAGAAAATAAGAGAGACTTAGAAAACTGGTAAAACCTACATTGTGGATAGAGTAGGGAGTACTTAGCACTGTGAAAACAGCACTTTCGCCGAACGAAATCTACTTCTCTAAGTCCGTGAAACAGTGAACAGAGAATGTATGAGTTTCTCAAGATTGGTAACAGATAGAAACAAGAGAAAGTACACAGTGATTCATCTACCTAGAAAAGTTACAGAGGTTTACACAGAGAATTCCAAGTATAAGTGCAAGAAAATAAGAGAGACTTAGAAAACTGGTAAAACCTACATTGTGGATAGAGTTGGGAGTACTTAACACTGTGAAAGCAGCACTTTCGAAGAAAGAAATCTAGTTCTCTAAGACTGGGAAACAGTGAACAGAGAATGTATGAGTTTCTCAAGATTGGTCACAGAAAGAAACAAGACAAAGTACACAGTGATTCATCAACCTAGAGAAGTTACAGAGGTTTACACAGAGAATTCCAAGTATAAGTACAAGAAAATAAGAGAGACTTAGAAAACTGGTAAAATCTACATTGTTAATAGAGTTGGGAGTACTTAGCACTGTGAAAACAGCACTTTCGCAGAAAGAAATCTACTTCTCTAAGACTGGGAAACAGTGAACGGAGAATGTATGAGTTTCTCAAGATTGGTAACAGATAGAAACAAGAGAAAGTACACAGTGATTCATCTACCTAGAAGAGTTACAGAGGTTTACACAGAGAATTCCAAGTATAAGCAAAAGAAAATAAGAGAGACTTAGAAAACTGGTAAAACCTACATTGTTGATAGAGTTGGGAGTACTTAGCACTGTGAAAACAGCACTTTCGCAGAAAGAAATCTACTTCTCTAAGTCCGTGAAACAGTGAACAGAGAATGTATCTGTTTCTCAAGATTGGTAACAGATAGAAACAAGAGAAAGTAGACAGTGATTCATCTACCTAGAAAAGTTACAGAGGTTTACACAGAGAATTCCAAGTATAAGTACAAGAAAATAAGAGAGACTTGGAAAACTGGTAAAACCTACATTGTTGATAGAGTTGGGAGTACTTAGCACTGTGAAAACAGCACTTTCGCCGAACGAAATCTACTTCTCTAAGTCCGTGAAACAGTGAACAGAGAATGTATCAGTTTCTCAAAATTGGTAACAGATAGAAACAAGAGAAAGTACACACTGATTCATCTACCTAGAAAAGTTACAGAGGTTTACACAGAGAATTCCAAGTATAAGTACAAGAAAATAAGAGAGACTTAGAAAACTGGTAAAACCTACATTGTGGATAGAGTTGGGAGTACTTAGCACTGTGAAAACAGCACTTTCGCCGAACGAAATCTACTTCTCTAAGTCCGTGAAACAGTGAACAGAGAATGTATGAGTTTCTCAAGATTGGTAACAGATAGAAACAAGAGAAAGTACATAGTGATTCATCTACCTAGAAAAGTTACAGAGGTTTACACAGAGAATTCCAAGTATAAGTACAAGAAAATAAGAGAGACTTAGAAAACTGGTAAAACCTACATTGTTGATAGAGTTGGGAGTACTTAGCACTGTGAAAAAAGCACTTTCGCAGAAAGAAATCTACTTCTGTAAGACTGGGAAACAGTGAACAGAGAATGTATGAGTTTCTCAAGATTGGTAACAGATAGAAACAAGAGAAAGTACACAGTGATTCATCTACCTAGAAAAGTTACAGAAGTTTACACAGAGAATTCCAAGTATAAGTACAAGAAAATAAGAGAGACTTAGAAAACTGGTAAAACCTACATTGTTGATAGAGTTGGGAGTACTTAGCACTGTGAAAACAGCACTTTCGCAGAAAGAAATCTACTTCTCTAAGTCCGTGAAACAGTGAACAGAGAATGTATGAGTTTCTCAAGATTGGTAACAGATAGAAACAAGAGAAAGTACACAGTGATTCATCTACCTAGAAAAGTTACAGAGGTTTACACAGAGAATTCCAAGTATAAGTACAAGAAAATAAGAGAGACTTAGAAAACTGGTAAAACCTACATTGTGGATAGAGTTGAGAGTACTTAGCACTGTGAAAACAGCACTTTCGAAGAAAGAAATCTAGTTCTCTAAGACTGGGAAACAGTGAACAGAGAATGTATGAGTTTCTCAAGATTGGTAACAGATAGAAACAAGAAAAAGTACACAGTGATTCATCTACCTAGAAGAGTTACAGAGGTTTACACAGAGAATTCCAAGTATAAGTACAAGAAAATAAGAGAGACTTAGAAAACTGGTAAAACCTACATTGTTGATAGAGTTGGGAGTACTTAGCACTGTGAATAAAGCACTTTCGCAGAAAGAAATCTACTTCTCTAAGACTGGGAAACAGTGAACGGAGAATGTATGAGTTTCTCAAGATTGGTAACAGATAGAAACAAGAGAAAGTACACAGTGATTCATCTACCTAGAAGAGTTACAGAGGTTTACACAGAGAATTCCAAGTATAAGTACAAGAAAATAAGAGAGACTTAGAAAACTGGTAAAACCTACATTGTTGATAGAGTTGGGAGTACTTAGCAGTGTGAAAACACCACTTTCGCAGAAAGAAATCTACTACTCTAAGTCCGTGAAACAGTGAACAGAGAATGTATGAGTTTCTCAAGATTGGTAACAGATAGAAACAAGAGAAAGTACACAGTGATTCATCTACCTAGAAACGTTACAGAGGTTTACACAGAGAATTCCAAGTATAAGTACAAGAAAATAAGAGAGACTTAGAAAACTGGTAAAACCTACATTGTGGATAGAGTTGAGAGTACTGAGCACTGTGAAAACAGCACTTTCGAAGAAAGAAATCTAGTTCTCTAAGACTGGGAAACAGTGAACAGAGAATGTATGAGTTTCTCAAGATTGGTAACAGATAGAAACAAGAAAAAGTACACAGTGATTCATCTACCTAGAAGAGTTACAGAGGTTTACACAGAGAATTCCAAGTATAAGTACAAGAAAATAAGAGAGACTTAGAAAACTGGTAAAACCTACATTGTTGATAGAGTTGGGAGTACTTAGCACTGTGAAAAAAGCACTTTCGCAGAAAGAAATCTACTTCTGTAAGACTGGGAAACAGTGAACAGAGAATGTATGAGTTTCTCAAGATTGGTAACAGATAGAAACAAGAGAAAGTACACAGTGATTCATCTACCTAGAAAAGTTACAGAGGTTTACACAGAGAATTCCAAGTATAAGTACAAGAAAATAAGAGAGACTTAGAAAACTGGTAAAACCTACATTGTTGATAGAGTTGGGAGTACTTAGCACTGTGAAAACAGCACTTTCGCAGAAAGAAATCTACTTCTCTCAGTCCGTGAAACAGTGAACAGAGAATGTATGAGTTTCTCAAGATTGGTAACAGATAGAAACAAGAGAAAGTACACAGTGATTCATCTACCTAGAAACGTTACAGAGGTTTACACAGAGAATTCCAAGTATAAGTACAAGAAAATAAGAGAGACTTAGAAAACTGGTAAAACCTACATTGTGGATAGAGTTGAGAGTACTGAGCACTGTGAAAACAGCACTTTCGAAGAAAGAAATCTAGTTCTCTAAGACTGGGAAACAGTGAACAGAGAATGTATGAGTTTCTCAAGATTGGTAACAGATAGAAACAAGAAAAAGTACACAGTGATTCATCTACCTAGAAGAGTTACAGAGGTTTACACAGAGAATTCCAAGTATAAGTACAAGAAAATAAGAGAGACTTAGAAAACTGGTAAAACCTACATTGTGGATAGAGTTGGGAGTACTTAGCACTGTGAAAACAGCACTTTCGCAGAAGGAAATCTAGTTCTCTAAGACTGGGAAACAGTGAACAGAGAATGTATGAGTTTCTCAAGATTGGTAACAGATAGAAACAAGAAAAAGTACACAGTGATTCATCTACCTAGAAGAGTTACAGAGGTTTACACAGAGAATTCCAAGTATAAGTACAAGAAAATAAGAGAGACTTAGAAAACTGGTAAAACCTACATTGTGGATAGAGTTGGGAGTACTTAGCACTGTGAAAACAGCACTTTCGCAGAAGGAAATCTACTTCTCTAAGACTGGGAAACAGCGAACAGAGAATGTATGAGTTTCTCAAGATTGGTAACAGATAGAAACAAGAGAAAGTACACAGTGATTCATCTACCTGGAAGAGTTACAGAGGTTTACACAGAGAATTCCAAGTATAAGTACAAGAAAATAAGAGAGACTTAGAAAACTGGTAAAACCTACATTGTTGATAGAGTTGGGAGTACTTAGCACTGTGAAAACAACACTTTCGCCGAAAGAAATCTACTTCTGTAAGACTGGGAAACAGTGAACAGAGAATATATGAGTTTCTCAAGATTGGTAACGGATAGAAACAAGAGAAAGTACACAGTGATTCATCTACCTAGAAGAGTTACAGAGGTTTACACAGAGAATTCCAAGTATAAGTACAAGAAAATAAGAGAGACTTAGAAAACTGGTAAAACCTACATTGTTGATAGAGTTGGGAGTACTTAGCACTGTGAAAACAGCACTTTCGCCGAACGAAATCTACTTCTCTAAGTCCGTGAAACAGTGAACAGAGAATATATCAGTTTCTCAAAATTGGTAACAGATAGAAACAAGAGAAAGTACACAGTGATTCATCTACCTAGAAAAGTTACAGAGGTTTACACAGAGAATTCCAAGTATAAGTACAAGAAAATAAGAGAGACTTAGAAAACTTTTAAAACCTACATTGTGGATAGAGTTCCGAGTACTTAGCACTGTGAAAACAGCACTTTCGCCGAACGAAATCTACTTCTCTAAGTCCGTGAAACAGTGAACAGAGAATGTATGAGTTTCTCAAGATTGGTAACAGATAGAAACAAGAGAAAGTACACAGTGATTCATCTACCTAGAAAAGTTACAGAGGTTCACACAGAGAATTCCAAGTATAAGTACAAGAAAATAAGAGAGACTTAGAAAACTGGCAAAACCTAAATTGTGGATAGAGTTGGGAGTACGTAGCACTGTGAAAACAGCACTTTCGCAGAAAGAAATCTACTTCTCTAAGACTGGGAAACAGTGAACAGAGAATGTATGAGTTTCTCAAGATTGGTAACAGATAGAAACAAGAGAAAGTACACAGTGATTCATCTACCTAGAAGAGTTACAGAGGTTTACACAGAGAATTCCAAGTATAAGTACAAGAAAATAAGAGAGACTTAGAAAACTGGTAAAACCTACATTGTTGATAGAGTTGGGAGTACTTAGCACTGTGAAAAAAGCACTTTCGCAGAAAGAAATCTACTTCTCTAAGACTGGGAAACAGTGAACGGAGAATGTATGAGTTTCTCAAGATTGGTAACACATAGAAACAAGAGAAAGTACACAGTGATTCATCTACCTAGAAAAGTTACAGGGGTTTACACAGAGAATTCCAAGTATAAGTACAAGAAAATAAGAGAGACTTAGAAGACTGGTAAAACCTACATTGTTGATAGAGTTGGGAGTACTTAGCACTGTGAAAACAGCACTTTCGCCGAAAGAAATCTACTTCTCTAAGTCCGTGAAACAGTGAACAGAGAATGTATCAGTTTCTCAAGATTGGTAACAGATAGAAACAAGAGAAAGTACACAGTGATTCATCTACCTAGAAAAGTTACAGAGGTTTACACAGAGAATTCCAAGTATAAGTACAAGAAAATAAGAGAGACTTAGAAAACTGGTAAAACCTACATTGTGGATAGAGTTGGGAGTTCTTAGCACTGTGAAAACAGCACTTTCGCAGAAAGAAATCTACTTCTCTAAGACTGGGAAACAGCGAACAGAGAATGTATGAGTTTCTCAAGATTGGTAACAATTAGAAACAAGAGAAAGTACACAGTGATTCATTTACCTAGAAAAGTTACAGAGGTTTACACAGAGAATTCCAAGTATAAGTACAAGAAAATAAGAGAGACTTAGAAAACTGGTAAAAACTACATTGTTGACAGAGTTGGGAGTACTTAGCACTGTGAAAACAGCACTTTCGCAGAAAGAAATCTACTTCTCTAAGACTGAGAAACAGTCAACAGAGAATGTATGAGTTTCTCAAGATTGGTAACAGATAGAAACAAGAGAAAGTACACAGTGATTCATCTACCTAGAAAAGTTACAGAGGTTTACACAGAGAATTCCAAGTATAAGTACAAGAAAATAAGAGAGACTTAGAAAACTGGTAAAACCTACATTGTTGATAGAGTTGGGAATACTTAGCACTGTGAAAACAGCACTTTCGCCGAACGAAATCTACTTCTCTAAGTCCGTGAAACAGTGAACAGAGAATGTATCAGTTTCTCAAGATTGGTAACAGATAGAAACAAGAGAAAGTACACAGTGATTCATCTACCTAGAAAAGTTACAGAGGTTTACACAGAGAATTCCAAGTATAAGTACAAGAAAATAAGAGAGACTTAGAAAACTGGTAAAACCTACATTGTTGATAGAGTTGGGAGTACTTAGCACTGTGAAAACAGCACTTTCGCCGAACGAAATCTACTTCTCTAAGTCCGTGAAACAGTGAACAGAGAATGTATCAGTTTCTCAAGTTTGGTAACAGATAGAAAAAAGAGAAAGTACACAGTGATTCATCTACCTAGAAAAGTTACAGAGGTTTACACAGAGAATACCAAGTATAAGTACAAGAAAATAAGAGAGACTTAGAAAACTGGTAAAACCTACATTGTGGATAGAGTTGGGAGTACTTAGCACTGTGAAAACAGCACTTTCGCAGAAAGAAATCTACTGCTGTAAGACTGGGAAACGGTGAAGAGAGAATGTATGAGTTTCTCAAGATTGGTAACAGATAGAAACAAGAGAAAGTACACAGTGATTCAACTACCTAGAAAAGTTACAGAGGTTTACACAGAGAATTCCAAGTATAAGTACAAGAAAATAAGAGAGACTTAGAAAACTGGTAAAAACTACATTGTTGATAGAGTTGGGAGTAGTTAGCACTGTGAAAACAGCACTTTCGCAGAAAGAAATCTACTTCTCTAAGACTGAGAAACAGTGAACAGAGAATGTATGAGTTTCTCAAGATTGGTAACAGATAGAAACAAGAGAAAGTACACAGTGATTCATCTACCTAGAAAAGTTACAGAGGTTTACACAGAGAATACCAAGTATAAGTACAAGAAAATAAGAGAGACTTAGAAAACTGGTAAAACCTACATTGTTGATAGAGTTGGGAGTACTTAGCACTGTGAAAACAGCACTTTCGCAGAAAGAAATCTACTTCTCTAAGACTGGGAAACAGTGAATAGAGAATGTATGAGTTTCTCAAGATTGGTAAGAGATAGAAACAAGAGTAAGTACACAGTGATTCATCAACCTAGAGAAGTTACAGAGGTTTACACAGAGAATTCCAAGTATAAGTACAAGAAAATAAGAGAGACTTAGAAAACTGGTAAAACCTACATTGTGGATAGAGTTGGGGGTACTTAGCACTGTGAAAACAGAGCTTTCGCAGAAAGAAATCTACTTCTCTAAGTCCGTGAAACAGTGAACAGAGAATGTATCAGTTTCTCAAGATTGGTAACAGATAGAAACAAGAGAAAGTACACAGTGATTCATCTACCTAGAAAAGTTACAGAGGTTTACACAGAGAATTCCAAGTATAAGTACAAGAAAATAAGAGAGACTTAGAAAACTGGTAAAAACTACATTGTTGACAGAGTTGGGAGTACTTAGCACTGTGAAAACAGCACTTTCGCAGAAAGAAATCTACTTCTCTAAGACTGAGAAACAGTCAACAGAGAATGTATGAGTTTCTCAAGATTGGTAACAGATAGAAACAAGAGAAAGTACACAGTGATTCATCTACCTAGAAAAGTTCCAGAGGTTTACACAGAGAATTCCAAGTATAAGTACAAGAAAATAAGAGAGACTTAGAAAACTGGTAAAACCTACATTGTTGATAGAGTTGGGAATACTTAGCACTGTGAAAACAGCACTTTCGCCGAACGAAATCTACTTCTCTAAGTCCGTGAAACAGTGAACAGAGAATGTATCAGTTTCTCAAGATTGGTAACAGATAGAAACAAGAGAAAGTACACAGTGATTCATCTACCTAGA
This sequence comes from Heterohyrax brucei, assembly GCA_028571685.1. Taxonomy (NCBI): domain Eukaryota; kingdom Metazoa; phylum Chordata; class Mammalia; order Hyracoidea; family Procaviidae; genus Heterohyrax; species Heterohyrax brucei. The sequence goes on along the minus strand of CM053150.1, from coordinate 115,768,305 downwards.
AAAGTTACAGAGGTTTACACAGAGAATTCCAAGTATAAGTACAAGAAAATAAGAGAGACTTAGAAAACTGGTAAAACCTACATTGTTGATAGAGTTGGGAGTACTTAGCACTGTGAAAACAGCACTTTCGCCGAACGAAATCTACTTCTCTAAGTCCGTGAAACAGTGAACAGAGAATGTATCAGTTTCTCAAGTTTGGTAACAGATAGAAAAAAGAGAAAGTACACAGTGATTCATCTACCTAGAAAAGTTACAGAGGTTTACACAGAGAATACCAAGTATAAGTACAAGAAAATAAGAGAGACTTAGAAAACTGGTAAAACCTACATTGTGGATAGAGTTGGGAGTACTTAGCACTGTGAAAACAGCACTTTCGCAGAAAGAAATCTACTGCTGTAAGACTGGGAAACGGTGAAGAGAGAATGTATGAGTTTCTCAAGATTGGTAACAGATAGAAACAAGAGAAAGTACACAGTGATTCAACTACCTAGAAAAGTTACAGAGGTTTACACAGAGAATTCCAAGTATAAGTACAAGAAAATAAGAGAGACTTAGAAAACTGGTAAAAACTACATTGTTGATAGAGTTGGGAGTAGTTAGCACTGTGAAAACAGCACTTTCGCAGAAAGAAATCTACTTCTCTAAGACTGAGAAACAGTGAACAGAGAATGTATGAGTTTCTCAAGATTGGTAACAGATAGAAACAAGAGAAAGTACACAGTGATTCATCTACCTAGAAAAGTTACAGAGGTTTACACAGAGAATACCAAGTATAAGTACAAGAAAATAAGAGAGACTTAGAAAACTGGTAAAACCTACATTGTTGATAGAGTTGGGAGTACTTAGCACTGTGAAAACAGCACTTTCGCAGAAAGAAATCTACTTCTCTAAGACTGGGAAACAGTGAATAGAGAATGTATGAGTTTCTCAAGATTGGTAAGAGATAGAAACAAGAGTAAGTACACAGTGATTCATCAACCTAGAGAAGTTACAGAGGTTTACACAGAGAATTCCAAGTATAAGTACAAGAAAATAAGAGAGACTTAGAAAACTGGTAAAACCTACATTGTGGATAGAGTTGGGGGTACTTAGCACTGTGAAAACAGAGCTTTCGCAGAAAGAAATCTACTTCTCTAAGTCCGTGAAACAGTGAACAGAGAATGTATCAGTTTCTCAAGATTGGTAACAGATAGAAACAAGAGAAAGTACACAGTGATTCATCTACCTAGAAAAGTTACAGAGGTTTACACAGAGAATTCCAAGTATAAGTACAAGAAAATAAGAGAGACTTAGAAAACTGGTAAAAACTACATTGTTGACAGAGTTGGGAGTACTTAGCACTGTGAAAACAGCACTTTCGCAGAAAGAAATCTACTTCTCTAAGACTGAGAAACAGTCAACAGAGAATGTATGAGTTTCTCAAGATTGGTAACAGATAGAAACAAGAGAAAGTACACAGTGATTCATCTACCTAGAAAAGTTCCAGAGGTTTACACAGAGAATTCCAAGTATAAGTACAAGAAAATAAGAGAGACTTAGAAAACTGGTAAAACCTACATTGTTGATAGAGTTGGGAATACTTAGCACTGTGAAAACAGCACTTTCGCCGAACGAAATCTACTTCTCTAAGTCCGTGAAACAGTGAACAGAGAATGTATCAGTTTCTCAAGATTGGTAACAGATAGAAACAAGAGAAAGTACACAGTGATTCATCTACCTAGAAAAGTTACAGAGGTTTACACAGAGAATTCCAAGTATAAGTACAAGAAAATAAGAGAGACTTAGAAAACTGGTAAAACCTACATTGTTGATAGAGTTGGGAGTACTTAGCACTGTGAAAACAGCACTTTCGCCGAACGAAATCTACTTCTCTAAGTCCGTGAAACAGTGAACAGAGAATGTATCAGTTTCTCAAGTTTGGTAATAGATAGAAAAAAGAGAAAGTACACAGTGATTCATCTACCTAGAAAAGTTACAGAGGTTTACACAGAGAATACCAAGTATAAGTACAAGAAAATAAGAGAGACTTAGAAAACTGGTAAAACCTACATTGTGGATAGAGTTGGGAGTACTTAGCACTGTGAAAACAGCACTTTCGCAGAAAGAAATCTACTGCTGTAAGACTGGGAAACAGTGAAGAGAGAATGTATGAGTTTCTCAAGATTGGTAACAGATAGAAACAAGAGAAAGTACACAGTGATTCAACTACCTAGAAAAGTTACAGAGGTTTACACAGAGAATTCCAAGTATAAGTACAAGAAAATAAGAGAGACTTAGAAAACTGGTAAAAACTACATTGTTGATAGAGTTGGGAGTAGTTAGCACTGTGAAAACAGCACTTTCGCAGAAAGAAATCTACTTCTCTAAGACTGAGAAACAGTGAACAGAGAATGTATGAGTTTCTCAAGATTGGTAACAGATAGAAACAAGAGAAAGTACACAGTGATTCATCTACCTAGAAAAGTTACAGAGGTTTACACAGAGAATACCAAGTATAAGTACAAGAAAATAAGAGAGACTTAGAAAACTGGTAAAACCTACATTGTTGATAGAGTTGGGAGTACTTAGCACTGTGAAAACAGCACTTTCGCAGAAAGAAATCTACTTCTCTAAGACTGGGAAACAGTGAATAGAGAATGTATGAGTTTCTCAAGATTGGTAAGAGATAGAAACAAGAGTAAGTACACAGTGATTCATCAACCTAGAGAAGTTACAGAGGTTTACACAGAGAATTCCAAGTATAAGTACAAGAAAATAAGAGAGACTTAGAAAACTGGTAAAACCTGCATTGTGGATAGAGTTGGGGGTACTTAGCACTGTGAAAACAGAGCTTTCGCAGAAAGAAATCTACTTCTCTAAGTCCGTGAAACAGTGAACAGAGAATGTATCAGTTTCTCAAGATTGGTAACAGATAGAAACAAGAGAAAGTACACAGTGATTCATCTACCTAGAAAAGTTACAGAGGTTTACACAGAGAATTCCAAGTATAAGTACAAGAAAATAAGAGAGACTTAGAAAACTGGTAAAACCTACATTGTGGATAGAGTTGGGAGTACTTTGCACTGTGAAAACAGCACTTTCGCAGAAAGAAATCTACTTCTCTAAGTCCGTGAAACAGTGAATAGAGAATGTATCAGTTTCTCAAGATTGGTAACAGATAGAAACAAGAGTAAGTACACAGTGATTCATCTACCTAGAAAAGTTACAGAGGTTTACACAGAGAATTCCAAGTATAAGTACAAGAAAATAAGAGAGACTTAGAAAACTGGTAAAATCTACATTGCGGATAGAGTTGGGAGTACTTAGCACTGTGAAAACAGCACTTTCGCAGAAAGAAATCTAGTTCTCTAAGACTGGGAAACAGTGAACAGAGAATGTATGAGTTTCTGAAGATTGGTAACAGATAGAAATAAGAGAAAGTACACAGTGATTCATCTACCTGGAAGAGTTATAGAGGTTTACACAGAGAATTCCAAGTATAAGTACAAGAAAATAAGAGAGACTTAGAAAACTGGTAAAACCTACATTGTTGATAGAATTGGGAGTACTTAGCACTGTGAAAACAGCACTTTCGCAGAAAGAAATCTACTTCTCTAAGTCCGTGAAACAGTGAACAGAGAATGTATCAGTTTCTCAAGATTGGTAACAGATAGAAACAAGAGAAAGTACACAGTGATTCAACTACCTAGAAAAGTTACAGAGGTTTACACAGAGAATTTCAAGTATAAGTACAAGAAAATAAGAGAGACTTAGAAAACTGGTAAAACCTACATTGTTGATAGAGTTGGGAGTACTTAGCACTGTGAAAACAGCACTTTCGCAGAAAGAAATCTACTTCTCTAAGTCCGTGAAACAGTGAACAGAGAATGTATCAGTTTCTCAAGATTGGTAACACATAGAAACAAGAGAAAGTACACAGTGATTCATCCACCTAGAAAAGTAACAGAGGTTTACACAGAGAATTCCAAGTATAAGTACAAGAAAATAAGAGAGACTTAGAAAACTGGTAAAACCTGCATTGTGGATAGAGTTGGGAGTACTTAGCACTGTGAAAACAGCACTTTCGCAGAAAGAAATCTACTTCTCTAAGACTGGGAAACAGCGAACAGAGAATGTATGAGTTTCTCAAGATTGGTAACAGATAGAAACAAGAGAAAGTACACAGTGATTCATCTACCTAGAAAAGTTACAGAGGTTTACACAGAGAATTCCAAGTATAAGTACAAGAAAATAAGAGAGACTTAGAAAACTGGTAAAACCTACATTGTTGATAGAGTTGGGAGTACTTAGCACTGTGAAAATAGCACTTTCGCAGAAAGAAATCTACTTCTGTAAAACTGGGAAACAGTGAACAGAGAATGTATGAGTTTCTCAAGATTGGTAACAGATAGAAACAAGCGAAAGTACACAGTGATTCATCTACCTAGAAAAGTTACAGAGGTTTACACAGAGAATTCCAAGTATAAGTCCAAGAAAATAAGAGAGACTTAGAAAACTAGTAAAAACTACATTGTTGATAGAGTTGGGAGTACTTAGCACTGTGAAAACAGCACTTTCGCAGAAAGAAATCTACTTCTCTAAGTCTGAGAAACAGTGAACAGAGAATGTATGAGTTTCTCAAGATTGGTAACAGATAGAAACAAGAGAAAGTACACAGTGATTCATCTAGCTAGAAAAGTTACAGAGGTTTACACAGAGAATTCCAAGTATAAGTACAAGAAAATAAGAGAGACTTAGAAAACTGGTAAAACCTACATTGTTGATAGAGTTGGGAGTACTTAGCACTGTGAAAACAGCACTTTCGCCGAACGAAATCTACTTCTCTAAGTCCGAGAAACAGTGAACAGAGAATGTATCAGTTTCTCAAGATTGGTAACAGATAGAAAGAAGAGAAAGTACACAGTGATTCATCTACCTAGAAAAGTTACAGAGGTTCACACAGAGAATTCCAAGTATAAGTACAAGAAAATAAGAGAGACTTAGAAAACTGGTAAAACCTACATTGTGGATAGAGTTGGGAGTACTTAGCACTGTGAAAACAGCACTTTCGCAGAAAGAAATCTACTTCTCTAAGACTGGGAAACAGTGAACAGAGAATGTATGAGTTTCTCAAGATTGGTAACAGATAGAAACAAGAGAAAGTACAAAGTGATTCATCTACCTAGAAAAGTTACAGAGGTTTACACAGAGAATTCCAAGTATAAGTACAAGAAAATAAGAGAGACTTAGAAAACTGGTAAAACCTACATTGTTGATAGAGTTGGGAGTACTTAGCACTGTGAAAACAGCACTTTCGCAGAAAGAAATCTACTTCTCTAAGACTGGGAAACAGTGAACAGAGAATGTATGAGTTTCTCAAGATTGGTAACAGATAGAAACAAGAGTAAGTACACAGTGATTCATCTACCTAGAGAAGTTACAGAGGTTTACACAGAGAATTCCAAGTATAAGTACAAGAAAATAAGAGAGACTTAGAAAACTGGTGAAACCTACATTGTGGATAGAGTTGGGAGTACTTAGCACTGTGAAAACAGCACTTTCGCAGAAAGAAATCTGCTTCTCTAAGACTGGGAAACAGTGAACGGAGAATGTATGAGTTTCTCAAGATTGGTAACACATAGAAACAAGAGAAAGTACACAGTGATTCATCTACCTAGAAAAGTTACAGAGGTTTACACAGAGAATTCCAAGTATAAGTACAAGAAAATAAGAGAGACTTAGAAAACTGGTAAAACCTACATTGTGGATAGAGTTGGGAGTACTTAGCACTGTGAAAACAGCACTTTCGCAGAAAGAAATCTACTTCTCTAAGACTGGGAAACAGCGAACAGAGAATGTATGAGTTTCTCAAGATTGGTAACAGATAGAAACAAGAGAAAGTACACAGTGATTCATCTACCTAGAAAAGTTACAGAGGTTTACACAGAGAATTCCAAGTATAAGTACAAGAAAATAAGAGAAACTTAGAAAACTGGTAAAACCTACATTGTTGATAGAGTTGGGAGTACTTAGCACTGTGAAAACAGCACTTTCGCAGAAAGAAATCTACTGCTGTAAGACTGGGAAACAGTGAACAGAGAATGTATGAGATTCTCAAGATTGGTAACAGATAGAAACAAGAGAAAGTACACAGTGATTCATCTACCTAGAAGAGTTACAGAGGTTTACACAGAGAATTCCAAGTATAAGTACAAGAAAATAAGAGAGACTTAGAATACTGGAAAAACCTACATTGTTGATAGAGTTGGGAGTACTTAGCACTGTGAAAACAGCACTTTCGCCGAACGAAATCTACTTCTCTAAGTCCGTGAAACAGTGAACAGAGAATGTATCAGTTTCTCAAGATTGGTAACAGATAGAAGCAAGAGAAAGTACACAGTGATTCATCTACCTAGAAAAGTTACAGAGGTTTACACAGAGAATTCCAAGTATAAGTACAAGAAAATAAGAGAGACTTAGAAAACTGGTAAAACCTACATTGTGGATAGAGTTGGGAGTACTTAGCAGTGTGAAAACAGCACTTTCTCAGAAAGAAATCTAGTTCTCTAAGACTGGGAAACAGTGAACAGAGAATGTATGAGTTTCTCAAGATTGGTAACAGATAGAAACAAGAGAAAGTACACAGTGATTCATCTACCTAGAAGCGTTACAGAGGTATACACAGAGAATTCCAAGTATAAGTACAAGAAAATAAGAGAGACTTAGAAAACTGGTAAAACCTACATTGTTGATAGAGTTGGGAGTACTTAGCAGTGTGAAAAAAGCACTTTCGCAGAAAGAAATCTACTTCTCTAAGACTGAGAAACAGTGAACGGAGAATGTATGAGTTTCTCAAGATTGGTAACACATAGAAACAAAAGAAAGTACACAGTGATTCATCTACCTAGAAGAGTTACAGAGGTTTACACAGAGAATTCCAAGTATAAGTACAAGAAAATAAGAGAGAGTTAGAAGACTGGTAAAACCTACATTGTTGATAGAGTTGGGAGTACTTAGCACTGTGAAAACAGCACTTTCGCCGAAAGAAATCTACTTCTCTAAGTCCGTGAAACAGTGAACAGAGAATGTATCAGTTTCTCAAGATTGGTAACAGATAGAAACAAGAGAAAGTACACAGTGATTCATCTACCTAGAAAAGTTACAGAGGTTTACACAGAGAATTCCAAGTATAAGTACAAGAAAATAAGAGAGACTTAGAAAACTGGTAAAGCCTACATTGTGGATAGAGTTGGGAGTTCTTAGCACTGTGAAAACAGCACTTTCGCAGAAAGAAATCTACTTCTCTAAGACTGGGAAACAGCGAACAGAGAATGTATGAGTTTCTCAAGATTGGTAACAGATAGAAACAAGAGAAAGTACACAGTGATTCATTTACCTAGAAAAGTTACAGAGGTTTACACAGAGAATTCCAAGTATAAGTACAAGAAAATAAGAGAGACTTAGAAAACTGGTAAAAACTACATTGTTGACAGAGTTGGGAGTACTTAGCACTGTGAAAACAGCACTTTCGCAGAAAGAAATCTACTTCTCTAAGACTGAGAAACAGTGAACAGAGAATGTATGAGTTTCTCAAGATTGGTAACAGATAGAAACAAGAGAAAGTACACAGTGATTCATCTACCTAGAAAAGTTACAGAGGTTTACACAGAGAATTCCAAGTATAAGTACAAGAAAATAAGAGAGACTTAGAAAACTGGTAAAACCTACATTGTTGATAGAGTTGGGAGTACTTAGTACTGTGAAAACAGCACTTTCGCCGAACGAAATCTACTTCTCTAAGTCCGTGAAACAGTGAACAGAGAATGTATCAGTTTCTCAAGTTTGGTAACAGATAGAAACAAGAGAAAGTACACAGTGATTCATCTACCTAGAAAAGTTACAGAGGTTTACACAGAGAATTCCAAGTATAAGTACAAGAAAATAAGAGAGACTTAGAAAACTGGTAAAACCTACATTGTGGATAGAGTTGGGAGTACTTAGCACTGTGAAAACAGCACTTTCGCAGAAAGAAATCTACTGCTGTAAGACTGGGAAACAGTGAAGAGAGAATGTATGAGTTTCTCAAGATTGGTAACAGATAGAAACAAGAGAAAGTACACAGTGATTCAACTACCTAGAAAAGTTACAGAGGTTTACACAGAGAATTCCAAGTATAAGTACAAGAAAATAAGAGAGACTTAGAAAACTGGTAAAACCTACATTGTTGATAGAGTTGGGAGTACTTAGCACTGTGAAAAAAGCACTTTCGCAGAAAGAAATCTACTTCTCTAAGACTGGGAAACAGTGAACGGAGAATGTATGAGTTTCTCAAGATTGGTAACAGATAGAAACAAGAGAAAGTACACAGTGATTCATCTACCTAGAAAAGTTACAGAGGTTCACACAGAGAATTCCAAGTATAAGTACAAGAAAATAAGAGAGACTTAGAAAACTGGTAAAACCTACATTGTGGATAGAGTTGGGAGTACTTAGCACTGTGAAAACAGCACTTTCGCAGAAAGAAATCTAGTTCTCTAAGACTGGGAAACAGTGAACTGAGAATGTATGAGTTTCTCAAGATTGGTAACAGATAGAAACAAGAGAAAGTACACAGTGATTCATCTACCTAGAAAAGTTACAGAGGTTTACACAGAGAATTCCAAGTATAAGTACAAGAAAATAAGAGAGACTTAGAAAACTGGTAAAACCTACATTGTTGATAGAGTTGGGAGTACTTAGCACTGTGAAAACAGCACTTTCGCAGAAAGAAATCTACTTCTGTAAGACTGGGAAACAGTGAACAGAGAATGTATGAGTTTCTCAAGATTGGTAACAGATAGAAACAAGAGTAAGTACACAGTGATTCATCTACCTAGAGAAGTTACAGAGGTTTACACAGAGAATTCCAAGTATAAGTACAAGAAAATAAGAGAGACTTAGAAAACTGGTAAAACCTACATTGTGGATAGAGTTGGGAGTACTTAGCACTGTGAAAACAGCACTTTCGCAGAAAGAAATCTACTTCTCTAAGACTGGGAAACAGTGAACGGAGAATGTATGAGTTTCTCAAGATTGGTAACACATAGAAACAAGAGAAAGTACACAGTGATTCATCTACCTAGAAAAGTTACAGAGGTTTACACAGAGAATTCCAAGTATAAGTACAAGAAAATAAGAGAGACTTAGAAAACTGGTAAAACCTACATTGTTGATAGAGTTGGGAGTACTTAGCACTGTGAAAACAGCACTTTCGCCGAACGAAATCTACTTCTCTAAGTCCGTGAAACAGTGAACAGAGAATGTATCAGTTTCTCAAGATTGGTAACAGATAGAAGCAAGAGAAAGTACACAGTGATTCATCTACCTAGAAAAGTTACAGAGGTTTACACAGAGAATACCAAGTATAAGTACAAGAAAATAACAGAGACTTAGAAAACTGGTAAAACCTACATTGTGGATAGAGTTGGGAGTACTTACCACTGTGAAAACAGCACTTTCGCAGAAAGAAATCTACTTCTCTAAGACTGGGAAACAGCGAACAGAGAATGTATGAGTTTCTCAAGATTGGTAACAGATAGAAACAAGAGAAAGTACACAGTGATTCATCTACCTAGAAAAGTTACAGAGGTTTACACAGAGAATTCCAAGTATAAGTACAAGAAAATAAGAGAGACTTAGAAAACTGGTAAAACCTACATTGTTTATAGAGTTGGGAATACTTAGCACTGTGAAAACAGCACTTTCGCCGAACGAAATCTACTTCTCTAAGTCCGTGAAACAGTGAACAGAGAATGTATGAGTTTCTCAAGATTGGTAACAGATAGAAACAAGAGAAAGTACACAGTGATTCATCTAGCTAGAAAAGTTACAGAGGTTTACACAGAGAATTCCAAGTATAAGTACAAGAAAATAAGAGAGACTTAGAAAACTGGTAAAACCTACATTGTTGATAGAGTTGGGAGTACTTAGCACTGTGAAAACAGCACTTTCGCCGAACGAAATCTACTTCTCTAAGTCCGTGAAACAGTGAACAGAGAATGTATCAGTTTCTCAAGTTTGGTAACAGATAGAAACAAGAGAAAGTACACAGTGATTCATCTACCTAGAAAAGTTACAGAGGTTTACACAGAGAATACCAAGTATAAGTACAAGAAAATAAGAGAGACTTAGAAAACTGGTAAAACCTACATTGTGGATAGAGTTGGGAGTACTTAGCACTGTGAAAACAGCACTTTCGCAGAAAGAAATCTACTGCTGTAAGACTGGGAAACAGTGAAGAGAGAATGTATGAGTTTATCAAGATTGGTAACAGATAGAAAGAAGAGAAAGTACACAGTGATTCAACTACCTAGAAAAGTTACAGAGGTTTACACAGAGAATTCCAAGTATAAGTACAAGAAAATAAGAGAGACTTAGAAAACTGGTAAAAACTACATTGTTGATAGAGTTGGGAGTACTTAGCACTGTGAAAACAGCACTTTCGCAGAAAGAAATCTACTTCTCTAAGACTGAGAAACAGTGAACAGAGAATGTATGAGTTTCTCAAGATTGGTAACAGATAGAAACAAGAGAAAGTACACAGTGATTCATCTACCTAGAAAAGTTACAGAGGTTTACACAGAGAATACCAAGTATAAGTACAAAAAAATAAGAGAGACTTAGAAAACTGGTAAAACCTACATTGTTGATAGAGTTGGGAGTACTTAGCACTGTGAAAACAGCACTTTCGCAGAAAGAAATCTACTTCTCTAAGACTGGGAAACAGTGAACACAGAATGTATGAGTTTCTCAAGATTGGTAACAGATAGAAACAAGAGTAAGTACACAGTGATTCATCAACCTAGAGAAGTTACAGAGGTTTACACAGAGAATTCCAAGTATAAGTACAAGAAAATAAGAGAGACTTAGAAAACTGGTAAAACCTACATTGTGGATAGAGTTGGGGGTACTTAGCACTGTGAAAACAGAGCTTTCGCAGAAAGAAATCTACTTCTCTAAGTCCGTGAAACAGTGAACAGAGAATGTATCAGTTTCTCAAGATTGGTAACAGATAGAAACAAGAGAAAGTACACAGTGATTCAACTACCTAGAAAAGTTACAGAGGTTTACACAGAGAATTTCAAGTATAAGTACAAGAAAATAAGAGAGACTTAGAAAACTGGTAAAACCTACATTGTGGATAGAGTTGGGAGTACTTTGCACTGTGAAAACAGCACTTTCGCAGAAAGAAATCTACTTCTCTAAGTCCGTGAAACAGTGAACAGAGAATGTATGAGTTTCTCAAGATTGGTAACAGATAGAAACAAGAGAAAGTACACAGTGATTCATCTACCTAGAAAAGTTACAGAGGTTTACACAGAGAATTCCAAGTATAAGTACAAGAAAATAAGAGAGACTGAGAAAACTGGTAAAATCTACATTGCGGATAGAGTTGGGAGTACTTAGCACTGTGAATAAAGCACTTTCGCAGAAAGAAATCTACTTCTCTAAGACTGGGAAACAGTGAACGGAGAATGTATGAGTTTCTCAAGATTGGTAACAGATAGAAACAAGAGAAAGTACACAGTGATTCATCTACCTAGAAGAGTTACAGAGGTTTACACAGAGAATTCCAAGTATAAGCACAAGAAAATAAGAGAGACTTAGAAAACTGGTAAAACCTACATTGTTGATAGAGTTGGGAGTACTTAGCACTGTGAAAACAGCACTTTCGCAGAAAGAAATCTACTTCTCTAAGTCCGTGAAACAGTGAACAGAAAATGTATCAGTTTCTCAAGATTGGTAACAGATAGAAACAAGAGAAAGTACACAGTGATTCATCCACCTAGAAAAGTTACAGAGGTTTACACAGAGAATTCCAAGTATAAGTACAAGAAAATAAGAGAGACTTAGAAAACTGGTAAAACCTACATTGTGGATAGAGTTGGGAGTACTTAGCACTGTGAAAACAGCACTTTCGCAGAAAGAAATCTACTTCTCTAAGACTGGGAAACAGCGAACAGAGAATGTATGAGTTTCTCAAGATTGGTAACAGATAGAAACAAGAGAAAGTACACAGTGATTCATCTACCTGGAAGAGTTACAGAGGTTTACACAGAGAATTCCAAGTATAAGTACAAGAAAATAAGAGAGACTTAGAAAACTGGTAAAACCTACATTGTTGATAGAGTTGGGAGTACTTAGCACTGTGAAAACAACACTTTCGCCGAAAGAAATCTACTTCTGTAAGACTGGGAAACAGTGAACAGAGAATATATGAGTTTCTCAAGATTGGTAACAGATAGAAACAAGAGAAAGTACACAGTGATTCATCTACCTAGAAAAGTTACAGAGGTTTACACAGAGAATTCCAAGTATAAGTACAAGAAAATAAGAGAGACTTAGAAAACTGGTAAAACCTACATTGTTGATAGAGTTGGGAGTACTTAGCACTGTGAAAACAGCACTTTCGCAGAAAGAAATCTACTTCTCTAAGTCCGTGAAACAGTGAACAGAGAATGTATGAGTTTCTCAAGATTGGTAACAGATAGCAACAAGAGAAAGTACACAGTGATTCATCTACCTAGAAGAGTTACAGAGGTTTACACAGAGAATTCCAAGTATAAGTACAAGAAAATAAGAGAGACTTAGAAAACTGGTAAAACCTACATTGTTGATAGAGTTGGGAGTACTTAGCACTGTGAAAAAAGCACTTTCGCAGAAAGAAATCTCCTTCTCTAAGACTGGGAAACAGTGAACGGAGAATGTATGAGTTTCTCAAGATTGGTAACACATAGAAACAAGAGAAAGTACACAGTGATTCATCTACCTAGAAAAGTTACAGAGGTTTACACAGAGAATTCCAAGTATAAGTAAAAGGAAATAAGAGAGACTTAGAAGACTGGTAAAACCTACATTGTTGATAGAGTTGGGAGTACTTAGCACTGTGAAAACAGCACTTTCGCCGAAAGAAATCTACTTCTCTAAGTCCGTGAAACAGTGAACAGAGAATGTATCAGTTTCTCAAGATTGGTAACAGATAGAAACAAGAGAAAGTACACAGTGATTCATCTACCTAGAAAAGTTACAGAGGTTTACACAGAGAATTCCAAGTATAAGTACAAGAAAATAAGAGAGACTTAGAAAACTGGTAAAGACTACATTGTTGATAGAGTTGGGAGTACTTAGCACTGTGAAAACAGCACTTTCGCCGAACGAAATCTACTTCTCTAAGTCCGTGAAACAGTGAACGGAGAATGTATCAGTTTCTCAAGATTGGTAACAGATAGAAACAAGAGAAAGTACACAGTGATTCATCTACCTAGAAAAGTTACAGAGGTTCACACAGAGAATTCCAAGTATAAGTACAAGAAAATAAGAGAGACTTAGAAAACTGGTAAAACCTACATTGTGGATAGAGTTGGGAGTACTTAGCACTGTGAAAACAGCACTTTCGCAGAAAGAAATCTAGTTCTCTAAGACTGGGAAACAGTGAACTGAGAATGTATGAGTTTCTCAAGATTGGTAACAGATAGAAACAAGAGAAAGTACACAGTGATTCATCTACCTAGAAAAGTTACAGAGGTTTACACAGAGAATTCCAAGTATAAGTGCAAGAAAATAAGAGAGACTTAGAAAACTGGTAAAACCTACATTGTTGATAGAGTTGGGAGTACTTAGCACTGTGAAAACAGCACTTTCGCAGAAAGAAATCTACTTCTGTAAGACTGGGAAACAGTGAACAGAGAATGTATGAGTTTCTCAAGATTGGTAACAGATAGAAACAAGAGTAAGTACACAGTGATTCATCTACCTAGAGAAGTTACAGAGGTTTACACAGAGAATTCCAAGTATAAGTACAAGAAAATAAGAGAGACTTAGAAAACTGGTAAAACCTACATTGTGGATAGAGTTGGGAGTACTTAGCACTGTGAAAACAGCACTTTCGCAGAAAGAAATCTACTTCTCTAAGACTGGGAAACAGTGAACGGAGAATGTATGAGTTTCTCAAGATTGGTAACACATAGAAACAAGAGAAAGTACACAGTGATTCATCTACCTAGAAAAGTTACAGAGGTTTACACAGAGAATTCCAAGTATAAGTACAAGAAAATAAGAGAGACTTAGAAAACTGGTAAAACCTACATTGTTGATAGAGTTGGGAGTACTTAGCACTGTGAAAACAGCACTTTCGCCGAACGAAATCTACTTCTCTAAGTCCGTGAAACAGTGAACAGAGAATGTATCAGTTTCTCAAGTTTGGTAACAGATAGAAACAAGAGAAAGTACACAGTGATTCATCTACCTAGAAAAGTTACAGAGGTTTACACAGAGAATACCAAGTATAAGTACAAGAAAATAAGAGAGACTTAGAAAACTGGTAAAACCTACATTGTGGATAGAGTTGGGAGTACTTAGCACTGTGAAAACAGCACTTTCGCAGAAAGAAATCTACTGCTGTAAGACTGGGAAACAGTGAAGAGAGAATGTATGAGTTTATCAAGATTGGTAACAGATAGAAACAAGAGAAAGTACACAGTGATTCAACTACCTAGAAAAGTTACAGAGGTTTACACAGAGAATTCCAAGTATAAGTACAAGAAAATAAGAGAGACTTAGAAAACTGGTAAAAACTACATTGTTGATAGAGTTGGGAGTACTTAGCACTGTGAAAACAGCACTTTCGCAGAAAGAAATCTACTTCTCTAAGACTGAGAAACAGTGAACAGAGAATGTATGAGTTTCTCAAGATTGGTAACAGATAGAAACAAGAGAAAGTACACAGTGATTCATCTACCTAGAAAAGTTACAGAGGTTTACACAGAGAATACCAAGTATAAGTACAAGAAAATAAGAGAGACTTAGAAAACTGGTAAAACCTACATTGTTGATAGAGTTGGGAGTACTTAGCACTGTGAAAACAGCACTTTCGCAGAAAGAAATCTACTTCTCTAAGACTGGGAAACAGCGAACAGAGAATGTATGAGTTTCTCAAGATTGGTAACAGATAGAAACAAGAGAAAGTACACAGTGATTCATCTACCTGGAAGAGTTACAGAGGTTTACACAGAGAATTCCAAGTATAAGTACAAGAAAATAAGAGAGACTTAGAAAACTGGTAAAACCTACATTGTTGATAGAGTTGGGAGTACTTAGCACTGTGAAAACAACACTTTCGCCGAAAGAAATCTACTTCTGTAAGACTGGGAAACAGTGAACAGAGAATATATGAGTTTCTCAAGATTGGTAACAGATAGAAACAAGAGAAAGTACACAGTGATTCATCTACCTAGAAAAGTTACAGAGGTTTACACAGAGAATTCCAAGTATAAGTACAAGAAAATAAGAGAGACTTAGAAAACTGGTAAAACCTACATTGTTGATAGAGTTGGGAGTACTTAGCACTGTGAAAACAGCACTTTCACCGAACGAAATCTACTTCTCTAAGTCCGTGAAACAGTGAACAGAGAATGTATGAGTTTCTCAAGATTGGTAACAGATAGAAACAAGAGAAATTACACAGTGATTCATCTACCTAGAAGAGTTACAGAGGTTTACACAGAGAATTCCAAGTATAAGTACAAGAAAATAAGAGAGACTTAGAAAACTGGTAAAACCTACATTGTTGATAGAGTTGGGAGTACTTAGCACTGTGAAAAAAGCACTTTCGCAGAAAGAAATCTCCTTCTCTAAGACTGGGAAACAGTGAACAGAGAATGTATGAGTTTCTCAAGATTGGTAACACATAGAAACAAGAGAAAGTACACAGTGATTCATCTACCTAGAAAAGTTACAGAGGTTTACACAGAGAATTCCAAGTATAAGTAAAAGGAAATAAGAGAGACTTAGAAGACTGGTAAAACCTACATTGTTGATAGAGTTGGGAGTACTTAGCACTGTGAAAACAGCACTTTCGCCGAAAGAAATCTACTTCTCTAAGTCCGTGAAACAGTGAACAGAGAATGTATCAGTTTCTCAATATTGGTAACAGATAGAAACAAGAGAAAGTACACAGTGATTCATCTACCTAGAAAAGTTACAGAGGTTTACACAGAGAATTCCAAGTATAAGTACAAGAAAATAAGAGAGACTTAGAAAACTGGTAAAACCTACATTGTGGATAGAGTTGGGAGTACTTAGCACTGTGAAAACAGCACTTTCGCAGAAAGAAATCTAGTTCTCTAAGACTGGGAAACAGTGAACAGAGAATGTATGAGTTTCTCAAGATTGGTAACAGATAGAAATAAGAGAAAGTACACAGTGATTCATCTACCTGGAAGAGTTATAGAGGTTTACACAGAGAATTCCAAGTATAAGTACAAGAAAATAAGAGAGACTTAGAAAACTGGTAAAACCTACATTGTTGATAGAATTGGGAGTACTTAGCACTGTGAAAACAGCACTTTCGCAGAAAGAAATCTACTTCTCTAAGTCCGTGAAACAGTGAACAGAGAATGTATCAGTTTCTCAAGATTGGTAACAGATAGAAACAAGAAAAAGTACACAGTGATTCAACTACCTAGAAAAGTTACAGAGGTTTACACAGAGAATTTCAAGTATAAGTACAAGAAAATAAGAGAGACTTAGAAAACTGGTAAAACCTACATTGTTGATAGAGTTGGGAGTACTTAGCACTGTGAAAACAGCACTTTCGCCGAAAGAAATCTACTTCTCTACGACTGGGAAACAGTGAACGGAGAATGTATGAGTTTCTCAAGATTGGTAACAGATAGAAACAAGAGAAAGTACACAGTGATTCATCTACCTAGAAGAGTTACAGAGGTTTACACAGAGAATTCCAAGTATAAGCACAAGAAAATAAGAGAGACTTAGAAAACTGGTAAAACCTACATTGTTGATAGAGTTGGGAGTACTTAGCACTGTGAAAACAGCACTTTCGCAGAAAGAAATCTACTTCTCTAAGTCCGTGAAACAGTGAACAGAAAATGTATCAGTTTCTCAAGATTGGTAACAGATAGAAACAAGAGAAAGTACACAGTGATTCATCCACCTAGAAAAGTTACAGAGGTTTACACAGAGAATTCCAAGTATAAGTACAAGAAAATAAGAGAGACTTAGAAAACTGGTAAAACCTACATTGTGGATAGAGTTGGGAGTACTTAGCACTGTGAAAACAGCACTTTCGCAGAAAGAAATCTACTTCTCTAAGACTGGGAAACAGCGAACAGAGAATGTATGAGTTTCTCAAGATTGGTAACAGATAGAAACAAGAGAAAGTACACAGTGATTCATCTACCTGGAAGAGTTACAGAGGTTTACACAGAGAATTCCAAGTATAAGTACAAGAAAATAAGAGAGACTTAGAAAACTGGTAAAACCTACATTGTTGATAGAGTTGGGAGTACTTAGCACTGTGAAAACAGCACTTTCACCGAACGAAATCTACTTCTCTAAGTCCGTGAAACAGTGAACAGAGAATGTATGAGTTTCTCAAGATTGGTAATAGATAGAAACAAGAGAAATTACACAGTGATTCATCTACCTAGAAGAGTTACAGAGGTTTACACAGAGAATTCCAAGTATAAGTACAAGAAAATAAGAGAGACTTAGAAAACTGGTAAAACCTACATTGTTGATAGAGTTGGGAGTACTTAGCACTGTGAAAAAAGCACTTTCGCAGAAAGAAATCTCCTTCTCTAAGACTGGGAAACAGTGAACGGAGAATGTATGAGTTTCTCAAGATTGGTAACACATAGAAACAAGAGAAAGTACACAGTGATTCATCTACCTAGAAAAGTTACAGAGGTTTACACAGAGAATTCCAAGTATAAGTAAAAGGAAATAAGAGAGACTTAGAAGACTGGTAAAACCTACATTGTTGATAGAGTTGGGAGTACTTAGCACTGTGAAAACAGCACTTTCGCCAAAAGAAATCTACTTCTCTAAGTCCGTGAAACAGTGAACAGAGAATGTATCAGTTTCTCAAGATTGGTAACAGATAGAAACAAGAGAAAGTACACAGTGATTCATCTACCTAGAAAAGTTACAGAGGTTTACACAGAGAATTCCAAGTATAAGTACAAGAAAATAAGAGAGACTTAGAAAACTGGTAAAGACTACATTGTTGATAGAGTTGGGAGTACTTAGCACTGTGAAAACAGCACTTTCGCCGAACGAAATCTACTTCTCTAAGTCCGTGAAACAGTGAACGGAGAATGTATCAGTTTCTCAAGATTGGTAACAGATAGAAACAAGAGAAAGTACACAGTGATTCATCTACCTAGAAAAGTTACAGAGGTTCACACAGAGAATTCCAAGTATAAGTACAAGAAAATAAGAGAGACTTAGAAAACTGGTAAAACCTACATTGTGGATAGAGTTGGGAGTACTTAGCACTGTGAAAACAGCACTTTCGCAGAAAGAAATCTAGTTCTCTAAGACTGGGAAACAGTGAACTGAGAATGTATGAGTTTCTCAAGATTGGTAACAGATAGAAACAAGAGAAAGTACACAGTGATTCATCTACCTAGAAAAGTTACAGAGGTTTACACAGAGAATTCCAAGTATAAGTGCAAGAAAATAAGAGAGACTTAGAAAACTGGTAAAACCTACATTGTTGATAGAGTTGGGAGTACTTAGCACTGTGAAAACAGCACTTTCGCAGAAAGAAATCTACTTCTGTAAGACTGGGAAACAGTGAACAGAGAATGTATGAGTTTCTCAAGATTGGTAACAGATAGAAACAAGAGTAAGTACACAGTGATTCATCTACCTAGAGAAGTTACAGAGGTTTACACAGAGAATTCCAAGTATAAGTACAAGAAAATAAGAGAGACTTAGAAAACTGGTAAAACCTACATTGTGGATAGAGTTGGGAGTACTTAGCACTGTGAAAACAGCACTTTCGCAGAAAGAAATCTACTTCTCTAAGACTGGGAAACAGTGAACGGAGAATGTATGAGTTTCTCAAGATTGGTAACACATAGAAACAAGAGAAAGTACACAGTGATTCATCTACCTAGAAAAGTTACAGAGGTTTACACAGAGAATTCCAAGTATAAGTACAAGAAAATAAGAGAGACTTAGAAAACTGGTAAAACCTACATTGTTGATAGAGTTGGGAGTACTTAGCACTGTGAAAACAGCACTTTCGCCGAACGAAATCTACTTCTCTAAGTCCGTGAAACAGTGAACAGAGAATGTATCAGTTTCTCAAGTTTGGTAACAGATAGAAACAAGAGAAAGTACACAGTGATTCATCTACCTAGAAAAGTTACAGAGGTTTACACAGAGAATACCAAGTATAAGTACAAGAAAATAAGAGAGACTTAGAAAACTGGTAAAACCTACATTGTGGATAGAGTTGGGAGTACTTAGCACTGTGAAAACAGCACTTTCGCAGAAAGAAATCTACTGCTGTAAGACTGGGAAACAGTGAAGAGAGAATGTATGAGTTTATCAAGATTGGTAACAGATAGAAACAAGAGAAAGTACACAGTGATTCAACTACCTAGAAAAGTTACAGAGGTTTACACAGAGAATTCCAAGTATAAGTACAAGAAAATAAGAGAGACTTAGAAAACTGGTAAAAACTACATTGTTGATAGAGTTGGGAGTACTTAGCACTGTGAAAACAGCACTTTCGCAGAAAGAAATCTACTTCTCTAAGACTGAGAAACAGTGAACAGAGAATGTATGAGTTTCTCAAGATTGGTAACAGATAGAAACAAGAGAAAGTACACAGTGATTCATCTACCTAGAAAAGTTACAGAGGTTTACACAGAGAATACCAAGTATAAGTACAAGAAAATAAGAGAGACTTAGAAAACTGGTAAAACCTACATTGTTGATAGAGTTGGGAGTACTTAGCACTGTGAAAACAGCACTTTCGCAGAAAGAAATCTACTTCTCTAAGACTGGGAAACAGCGAACAGAGAATGTATGAGTTTCTCAAGATTGGTAACAGATAGAAACAAGAGAAAGTACACAGTGATTCATCTACCTGGAAGAGTTACAGAGGTTTACACAGAGAATTCCAAGTATAAGTACAAGAAAATAAGAGAGACTTAGAAAACTGGTAAAACCTACATTGTTGATAGAGTTGGGAGTACTTAGCACTGTGAAAACAACACTTTCGCCGAAAGAAATCTACTTCTGTAAGACTGGGAAACAGTGAACAGAGAATATATGAGTTTCTCAAGATTGGTAACAGATAGAAACAAGAGAAAGTACACAGTGATTCATCTACCTAGAAAAGTTACAGAGGTTTACACAGAGAATTCCAAGTATAAGTACAAGAAAATAAGAGAGACTTAGAAAACTGGTAAAACCTACATTGTTGATAGAGTTGGGAGTACTTAGCACTGTGAAAACAGCACTTTCACCGAACGAAATCTACTTCTCTAAGTCCGTGAAACAGTGAACAGAGAATGTATGAGTTTCTCAAGATTGGTAACAGATAGAAACAAGAGAAATTACACAGTGATTCATCTACCTAGAAGAGTTACAGAGGTTTACACAGAGAATTCCAAGTATAAGTACAAGAAAATAAGAGAGACTTAGAAAACTGGTAAAACCTACATTGTTGATAGAGTTGGGAGTACTTAGCACTGTGAAAAAAGCACTTTCGCAGAAAGAAATCTCCTTCTCTAAGACTGGGAAACAGTGAACAGAGAATGTATGAGTTTCTCAAGATTGGTAACACATAGAAACAAGAGAAAGTACACAGTGATTCATCTACCTAGAAAAGTTACAGAGGTTTACACAGAGAATTCCAAGTATAAGTAAAAGGAAATAAGAGAGACTTAGAAGACTGGTAAAACCTACATTGTTGATAGAGTTGGGAGTACTTAGCACTGTGAAAACAGCACTTTCGCCGAA
Source organism: Heterohyrax brucei (assembly GCA_028571685.1). Lineage (NCBI taxonomy): Eukaryota > Metazoa > Chordata > Mammalia > Hyracoidea > Procaviidae > Heterohyrax > Heterohyrax brucei. Next base: position 115,747,506 of record CM053150.1, on the reverse strand, counting down.
AGAAATCTACTTCTCTAAGTCCGTGAAACAGTGAACAGAGAATGTATCAGTTTCTCAATATTGGTAACAGATAGAAACAAGAGAAAGTACACAGTGATTCATCTACCTAGAAAAGTTACAGAGGTTTACACAGAGAATTCCAAGTATAAGTACAAGAAAATAAGAGAGACTTAGAAAACTGGTAAAACCTACATTGTGGATAGAGTTGGGAGTACTTAGCACTGTGAAAACAGCACTTTCGCAGAAAGAAATCTAGTTCTCTAAGACTGGGAAACAGTGAACAGAGAATGTATGAGTTTCTCAAGATTGGTAACAGATAGAAATAAGAGAAAGTACACAGTGATTCATCTACCTGGAAGAGTTATAGAGGTTTACACAGAGAATTCCAAGTATAAGTACAAGAAAATAAGAGAGACTTAGAAAACTGGTAAAACCTACATTGTTGATAGAATTGGGAGTACTTAGCACTGTGAAAACAGCACTTTCGCAGAAAGAAATCTACTTCTCTAAGTCCGTGAAACAGTGAACAGAGAATGTATCAGTTTCTCAAGATTGGTAACAGATAGAAACAAGAAAAAGTACACAGTGATTCAACTACCTAGAAAAGTTACAGAGGTTTACACAGAGAATTTCAAGTATAAGTACAAGAAAATAAGAGAGACTTAGAAAACTGGTAAAACCTACATTGTTGATAGAGTTGGGAGTACTTAGCACTGTGAAAACAGCACTTTCGCCGAAAGAAATCTACTTCTCTACGACTGGGAAACAGTGAACGGAGAATGTATGAGTTTCTCAAGATTGGTAACAGATAGAAACAAGAGAAAGTACACAGTGATTCATCTACCTAGAAGAGTTACAGAGGTTTACACAGAGAATTCCAAGTATAAGCACAAGAAAATAAGAGAGACTTAGAAAACTGGTAAAACCTACATTGTTGATAGAGTTGGGAGTACTTAGCACTGTGAAAACAGCACTTTCGCAGAAAGAAATCTACTTCTCTAAGTCCGTGAAACAGTGAACAGAAAATGTATCAGTTTCTCAAGATTGGTAACAGATAGAAACAAGAGAAAGTACACAGTGATTCATCCACCTAGAAAAGTTACAGAGGTTTACACAGAGAATTCCAAGTATAAGTACAAGAAAATAAGAGAGACTTAGAAAACTGGTAAAACCTACATTGTGGATAGAGTTGGGAGTACTTAGCACTGTGAAAACAGCACTTTCGCAGAAAGAAATCTACTTCTCTAAGACTGGGAAACAGCGAACAGAGAATGTATGAGTTTCTCAAGATTGGTAACAGATAGAAACAAGAGAAAGTACACAGTGATTCATCTACCTGGAAGAGTTACAGAGGTTTACACAGAGAATTCCAAGTATAAGTACAAGAAAATAAGAGAGACTTAGAAAACTGGTAAAACCTACATTGTTGATAGAGTTGGGAGTACTTAGCACTGTGAAAACAACACTTTCGCCGAAAGAAATCTACTTCTGTAAGACTGGGAAACAGTGAACAGAGAATATATGAGTTTCTCAAGATTGGTAACAGATAGAAACAAGAGAAAGTACACAGTGATTCATCTACCTAGAAAAGTTACAGAGGTTTACACAGAGAATTCCAAGTATAAGTACAAGAAAATAAGAGAGACTTAGAAAACTGGTAAAACCTACATTGTTGATAGAGTTGGGAGTACTTAGCACTGTGAAAACAGCACTTTCACCGAACGAAATCTACTTCTCTAAGTCCGTGAAACAGTGAACAGAGAATGTATGAGTTTCTCAAGATTGGTAATAGATAGAAACAAGAGAAATTACACAGTGATTCATCTACCTAGAAGAGTTACAGAGGTTTACACAGAGAATTCCAAGTATAAGTACAAGAAAATAAGAGAGACTTAGAAAACTGGTAAAACCTACATTGTTGATAGAGTTGGGAGTACTTAGCACTGTGAAAAAAGCACTTTCGCAGAAAGAAATCTCCTTCTCTAAGACTGGGAAACAGTGAACAGAGAATGTATGAGTTTCTCAAGATTGGTAACACATAGAAACAAGAGAAAGTACACAGTGATTCATCTACCTAGAAAAGTTACAGAGGTTTACACAGAGAATTCCAAGTATAAGTAAAAGGAAATAAGAGAGACTTAGAAGACTGGTAAAACCTACATTGTTGATAGAGTTGGGAGTACTTAGCACTGTGAAAACAGCACTTTCGCCGAAAGAAATCTACTTCTCTAAGTCCGTGAAACAGTGAACAGAGAATGTATCAGTTTCTCAAGATTGGTAACAGATAGAAACAAGAGAAAGTACACAGTGATTCATCTACCTAGAAAAGTTACAGAGGTTTACACAGAGAATTCCAAGTATAAGTACAAGAAAATAAGAGAGACTTAGAAAACTGGTAAAACCTACATTGTGGATAGAGTTGGGAGTACTTAGCACTGTGAAAACAGCACTTTCGCAGAAAGAAATCTACTTCTCTAAGACTGAGAAACAGTGAACAGAGAATGTATGAGTTTCTCAAGATTGGTAACAGATAGAAACAAGAGAAAGTACACAGTGATTCATCTACCTAGAAAAGTTACAGAGGTTTACACAGAGAATTCCAAGTATAAGTACAAGAAAATAAGAGAGACTTAGAAAACTGGTAAAACCTACATTGTTGATAGAGTTGGGAATACTTAGCACTGTGAAAACAGCACTTTCGCCGAACGAAATCTACTTCTCTAAGTCCGTGAAACAGTGAACAGAGAATGTATCAGTTTCTCAAGATTGGTAACAGATAGAAACAAGAGAAAGTACACAGTGATTCATCTACCTAGAAAAGTTACAGAGGTTTACACAGAGAATTCCAAGTATAAGTACAAGAAAATAAGAGAGACTTAGAAAACTGGTAAAACCTACATTGTTGATAGAGTTGGGAGTACTTAGCACTGTGAAAACAGCACTTTCGCCGAACGAAATCTACTTCTCTAAGTCCGTGAAACAGTGAACAGAGAATGTATCAGTTTCTCAAGTTTGGTAACAGATAGAAACAAGAGAAAGTACACAGTGATTCATCTACCTAGAAAAGTTACAGAGGTTTACACAGAGAATACCAAGTATAAGTACAAGAAAATAAGAGAGACTTAGAAAACTGGTAAAACCTACATTGTGGATAGAGTTGGGAGTACTTAGCACTGTGAAAACAGCACTTTCGCAGAAAGAAATCTACTGCTGTAAGACTGGGAAACAGTGAAGAGAGAATGTATGAGTTTCTCAAGATTGGTAACAGATAGAAACAAGAGAAAGTACACAGTGATTCAACTACCTAGAAAAGTTACAGAGGTTTACACAGAGAATTCCAAGTATAAGTACAAGAAAATAAGAGAGACTTAGAAAACTGGTAAAAACTACATTGTTGATAGAGTTGGGAGTACTTAGCACTGTGAAAACAGCACTTTCGCAGAAAGAAATCTACTTCTCTAAGACTGAGAAACAGTGAACAGAGAATGTATGAGTTTCTCAAGATTGGTAACAGATAGAAACAAGAGAAAGTACACAGTGATTCATCTACCTAGAAAAGTTACAGAGGTTTACACAGAGAATACCAAGTATAAGTACAAGAAAATAAGAGAGACTTAGAAAACTGGTAAAACCTACATTGTTGATAGAGTTGGGAGTACTTAGCACTGTGAAAACAGCACTTTCGCAGAAAGAAATCTACTTCTCTAACAGTGGGAAACAGTGAACAGAGAATGTATGAGTTTCTCAAGATTGGTAACAGATAGAAACAAGAGTAAGTACACAGTGATTCATCAACCTAGAGAAGTTACAGAGGTTTACACAGAGAATTCCAAGTATAAGTACAAGAAAATAAGAGAGACTTAGAAAACTGGTAAAACCTACATTGTGGATAGAGTTGGGGGTACTTAGCACTGTGAAAACAGAGCTTTCGCAGAAAGAAATCTACTTCTCTAAGTCCGTGAAACAGTGAACAGAGAATGTATCAGTTTCTCAAGATTGGTAACAGATAGAAACAAGAGAAAGTACACAGTGATTCATCTACCTAGAAAAGTTACAGAGGTTTACACAGAGAATTCCAAGTATAAGTACAAGAAAATAAGAGAGACTTAGAAAACTGGTAAAACCTACATTGTTGATAGAGTTGGGAGTACTTAGCACTGTGAAAACAGCACTTTCGCCGAACGAAATCTACTTCTCTAAGTCCGTGAAACAGTGAACAGAGAATGTATGAGTTTCTCAAGATTGGTAACAGATAGAAACAAGAGAAAGTACACAGTGATTCATCTACCTAGAAGAGTTACAGAGGTTTACACAGAGAATTCCAAGTATAAGTACAAGAAAATAAGAGAGACTTAGAAAACTGGTAAAACCTACATTGTTGATAGAGTTGGGAGTACTTAGCACTGTGAAAACAGCACTTTCGCAGAAAGAAATCTACTTCTCTAAGTCCGTGAAACAGTGAACAGAGAATGTATCTGTTTCTCAAGATTGGTAACAGATAGAAACAAGAGAAAGTAGACAGTGATTCATCTACCTAGAAAAGTTACAGAGGTTTACACAGAGAATTCCAAGTATAAGTACAAGAAAATAAGAGAGACTTGGAAAACTGGTAAAACCTACATTGTTGATAGAGTTGGGAGTACTTAGCACTGTGAAAACAGCACTTTCGCCGAACGAAATCTACTTCTCTAAGTCCGTGAAACAGTGAACAGAGAATGTATCAGTTTCTCAAAATTGGTAACAGATAGAAACAAGAGAAAGTACACACTGATTCATCTACCTAGAAAAGTTACAGAGGTTTACACAGAGAATTCCAAGTATAAGTACAAGAAAATAAGAGAGACTTAGAAAACTGGTAAAACCTACATTGTGGATAGAGTTGGGAGTTCTTAGCACTGTGAAAACAGCACTTTCGCAGAAAGAAATCTACTTCTCTAAGACTGGGAAACAGCGAACAGAGAATGTATGAGTTTCTCAAGATTGGTAACAGATAGAAACAAGAGAAAGTACACAGTGATTCATTTACCTAGAAAAGTTACAGAGGTTTACACAGAGAATTCCAAGTATAAGTACAAGAAAATAAGAGAGACTTAGAAAACTGGTAAAAACTACATTGTTGACAGAGTTGGGAGTACTTAGCACTGTGAAAACAGCACTTTCGCAGAAAGAAATCTACTTCTCTAAGACTGAGAAACAGTGAACAGAGAATGTATGAGTTTCTCAAGATTGGTAACAGATAGAAACAAGAGAAAGTACACAGTGATTCATCTACCTAGAAAAGTTACAGAGGTTTACACAGAGAATTCCAAGTATAAGTACAAGAAAATAAGAGAGACTTAGAAAACTGGTAAAACCTACATTGTTGATAGAGTTGGGAATACTTAGCACTGTGAAAACAGCACTTTCGCCGAACGAAATCTACTTCTCTAAGTCCGTGAAACAGTGAACAGAGAATGTATCAGTTTCTCAAGATTGGTAACAGATAGAAACAAGAGAAAGTACACAGTGATTCATCTACCTAGAAAAGTTACAGAGGTTTACACAGAGAATTCCAAGTATAAGTACAAGAAAATAAGAGAGACTTAGAAAACTGGTAAAACCTACATTGTTGATAGAGTTGGGAGTACTTAGCACTGTGAAAACAGCACTTTCGCCGAACGAAATCTACTTCTCTAAGTCCGTGAAACAGTGAACAGAGAATGTATCAGTTTCTCAAGTTTGGTAACAGATAGAAACAAGAGAAAGTACACAGTGATTCATCTACCTAGAAAAGTTACAGAGGTTTACACAGAGAATACCAAGTATAAGTACAAGAAAATAAGAGAGACTTAGAAAACTGGTAAAACCTACATTGTGGATAGAGTTGGGAGTACTTAGCACTGTGAAAACAGCACTTTCGCAGAAAGAAATCTACTGCTGTAAGACTGGGAAACAGTGAAGAGAGAATGTATGAGTTTCTCAAGATTGGTAACAGATAGAAACAAGAGAAAGTACACAGTGATTCAACTACCTAGAAAAGTTACAGAGGTTTACACAGAGAATTCCAAGTATAAGTACAAGAAAATAAGAGAGACTTAGAAAACTGGTAAAAACTACATTGTTGATAGAGTTGGGAGTACTTAGCACTGTGAAAACAGCACTTTCGCAGAAAGAAATCTACTTCTCTAAGACTGGGAAACAGTGAACAGAGAATGTATGAGTTTCTCAAGATTGGTAACAGATAGAATCAAGAGAAAGTACACAGTGATTCATCTACCTAGAAAAGTTACAGAGGTTTACACAGAGAATACCAAGTATAAGTACAAGAAAATAAGAGAGACTTAGAAAACTGGTAAAACCTACATTGTTGATAGAGTTGGGAGTACTTAGCACTGTGAAAACAGCACTTTCGCAGAAAGAAATCTACTTCTCTAAGAGTGGGAAACAGTGAACAGAGAATGTATGAGTTTCTCAAGATTGGTAACAGATAGAAACAAGAGTAAGTACACAGTGATTCATCAACCTAGAGAAGTTACAGAGGTTTACACAGAGAATTCCAAGTATAAGTACAAGAAAATAAGAGAGACTTAGAAAACTGGTAAAACCTACATTGTGGATAGAGTTGGGGGTACTTAGCACTGTGAAAACAGAGCTTTCGCAGAAAGAAATCTACTTCTCTAAGTCCGTGAAACAGTGAACAGAGAATGTATCAGTTTCTCAAGATTGGTAACAGATAGAAACAAGAGAAAGTACACAGTGATTCATCTACCTAGAAAAGTTACAGAGGTTTACACAGAGAATTCCAAGTATAAGTACAAGAAAATAAGAGAGACTTAGAAAACTGGTAAAACCTACATTGTTGATAGAGTTGGGAGTACTTAGCACTGTGAAAACAGCACTTTCGCCGAACGAAATCTACTTCTCTAAGTCCGTGAAACAGTGAACAGAGAATGTATGAGTTTCTCAAGATTGGTAACAGATAGAAACAAGAGAAAGTACACAGTGATTCATCTACCTAGAAGAGTTACAGAGGTTTACACAGAGAATTCCAAGTATAAGTACAAGAAAATAAGAGAGACTTAGAAAACTGGTAAAACCTACATTGTTGATAGAGTTGGGAGTACTTAGCACTGTGAAAACAGCACTTTCGCAGAAAGAAATCTACTTCTCTAAGTCCGTGAAACAGTGAACAGAGAATGTATCTGTTTCTCAAGATTGGTAACAGATAGAAACAAGAGAAAGTAGACAGTGATTCATCTACCTAGAAAAGTTACAGAGGTTTACACAGAGAATTCCAAGTATAAGTACAAGAAAATAAGAGAGACTTGGAAAACTGGTAAAACCTACATTGTTGATAGAGTTGGGAGTACTTAGCACTGTGAAAACAGCACTTTCGCCGAATGAAATCTACTTCTCTAAGTCCGTGAAACAGTGAACAGAGAATGTATCAGTTTCTCAAAATTGGTAACAGATAGAAACAAGAGAAAGTACACACTGATTCATCTACCTAGAAAAGTTACAGAGGTTTACACAGAGAATTCCAAGTATAAGTACAAGAAAATAAGAGAGACTTAGAAAACTGGTAAAACCTACATTGTGGATAGAGTTGGGAGTACTTAGCACTGTGAAAACAGCACTTTCGCCGAACGAAATCTACTTCTCTAAGTCCGTGAAACAGTGAACAGAGAATGTATGAGTTTCTCAAGATTGGTAACAGATAGAAACAAGAGAAAGTACACAGTGATTCATCTACCTAGAAAAGTTACAGAGGTTTACACAGAGAATTCCAAGTATAAGTACAAGAAAATAAGAGAGACTTAGAAAACTGGTAAAACCTACATTGTTGATAGAGTTGGGAGTACTTAGCACAGTGAAAAAAGCACTTTCGCAGAAAGAAATCTACTTCTGTAAGACTGGGAAACAGTGAACAGAGAATGTATGAGTTTCTCAAGATTGGTAACAGATAGAAACAAGAGAAAGTACACAGTGATTCATCTACCTAGAAAAGTTACAGAGGTTTACACAGAGAATTCCAAGTATAAGTACAAGAAAATAAGAGAGACTTAGAAAACTGGTAAAACCTACATTGTTGATAGAGTTGGGAGTACTTAGCACTGTGAAAACAGCACTTTCGCAGAAAGAAATCTACTTCTCTAAGTCCGTGAAACAGTGAACAGAGAATGTATGAGTTTCTCAAGATTGGTAACAGATAGAAACAAGAGAAAGTACACAGTGATTCATCTACCTAGAAAAGTTACAGAGGTTCACACAGAGAATTCCAAGTATAAGTACAAGAAAATAAGAGAGACTTAGAAAACTGGTAAAACCTACATTGTGGATAGAGTTGAGAGTACTTAGCACTGTGAAAACAGCACTTTCGAAGAAAGAAATCTAGTTCTCTAAGACTGGGAAACAGTGAACAGAGAATGTATGAGTTTCTCAAGATTGGTAACAGATAGAAACAAGAAAAAGTACACAGTGATTCATCTACCTAGAAGAGTTACAGAGGTTTACACAGAGAATTCCAAGTATAAGTACAAGAAAATAAGAGAGACTTAGAAAACTGGTAAAACCTACATTGTTGATAGAGTTGGGAGTACTTAGCACTGTGAATAAAGCACTTTCGCAGAAAGAAATCTTCTTCTCTAAGACTGGGAAACAGTGAACGGAGAATGTATGAGTTTCTCAAGATTGGTAACAGATAGAAACAAGAGAAAGTACACAGTGATTCATCTACCTAGAAGAGTTACAGAGGTTTACACAGAGAATTCCAAGTATAAGTACAAGAAAATAAGAGAGACTTAGAAAACTGGTAAAACCTACATTGTTGATAGAGTTGGGAATACTTAGCACTGTGAAAACAGCACTTTCGCCGAACGAAATCTACTTCTCTAAGTCCGTGAAACAGTGAACAGAGAATGTATCAGTTTCTCAAGATTGGTAACAGATAGAAACAAGAGAAAGTACACAGTGATTCATCTACCTAGAAAAGTTACAGAGGTTTACACAGAGAATTCCAAGTATAAGTACAAGAAAATAAGAGAGACTTAGAAAACTGGTAAAACCTACATTGTTGATAGAGTTGGGAGTACTTAGCACTGTGAAAACAGCACTTTCGCCGAACGAAATCTACTTCTCTAAGTCCGTGAAACAGTGAACAGAGAATGTATCAGTTTCTCAAGTTTGGTAACAGATAGAAACAAGAGAAAGTACACAGTGATTCATCTACCTAGAAAAGTTACAGAGGTTTACACAGAGAATACCAAGTATAAGTACAAGAAAATAAGAGAGACTTAGAAAACTGGTAAAACGTACATTGTGGATAGAGTTGGGAGTACTTAGCACTGTGAAAACAGCACTTTCGCAGAAAGAAATCTACTGCTGTAAGACTGGGAAACAGTGAAGAGAGAATGTATGAATTTCTCAAGATTGGTAACAGATAGAAACAAGAGAAAGTACACAGTGATTCAACTACCTAGAAAAGTTACAGAGGTTTACACAGAGAATTCCAAGTATAAGTACAAGAAAATAAGAGAGACTTAGAAAACTGGTAAAAACTACATTGTTGATAGAGTTGGGAGTACTTAGCACTGTGAAAACAGCACTTTCGCAGAAAGAAATCTACTTCTCTAAGACTGGGAAACAGTGAACAGAAAATGTATGAGTTTCTCAAGATTGGTAACAGATAGAAACAAGAGAAAGTACACAGTGATTCATCTACCTAGAAAAGTTACAGAGGTTTACACAGAGAATACCAAGTATAAGTACAAGAAAATAAGAGAGACTTAGAAAACTGGTAAAACCTACATTGTTGATAGAGTTGGGAGTACTTAGCACTGTGAAAACAGCACTTTCGCAGAAAGAAATCTACTTCTCTAAGAGTGGGAAACAGTGAACAGAGAATGTATGAGTTTCTCAAGATTGGTAACAGATAGAAACAAGAGTAAGTACACAGTGATTCATCAACCTAGAGAAGTTACAGAGGTTTACACAGAGAATTCCAAGTATAAGTACAAGAAAATAAGAGAGACTTAGAAAACTGGTAAAACCTACATTGTGGATAGAGTTGGGGGTACTTAGCACTGTGAAAACAGAGCTTTCGCAGAAAGAAATCTACTTCTCTAAGTCCGTGAAACAGTGAACAGAGAATGTATCAGTTTCTCAAGATTGGTAACAGATAGAAACAAGAGAAAGTACACAGTGATTCATCTACCTAGAAAAGTTACAGAGGTTTACACAGAGAATTCCAAGTATAAGTACAAGAAAATAAGAGAGACTTAGAAAACTGGTAAAACCTACATTGTGGATAGAGTTGGGAGTACTTTGCACTGTGAAAACAGCACTTTCGCAGAAAGAAATCTACTTCTCTAAGTCCGTGAAACAGTGAATAGAGAATGTATCAGTTTCTCAAGATTGGTAACAGATAGAAACAAGAGTAAGTACACAGTGATTCATCTACCTAGAAAAGTTACAGAGGTTTACACAGAGAATTCCAAGTATGAGTACAAGAAAATAAGAGAGACTTAGAAAACTGGTAAAACCTACATTGTGGATAGAGTTGTGAGTACTTAGCACTGTGAAAACAGCACTTTCGCAGAAAGAAATCTACTTCTCTAAGACTGGGAAACAGCGAACAGAGAATGTATGAGTTTCTCAAGATTGGTAACAGATAGAAACAAGAGAAAGTACACAGTGATTCATCTACCTGGAAGAGTTACAGAGGTTTACACAGAGAATTCCAAGTATAAGTACAAGAAAATAAGAGAGACTTAGAAAACTGGTAAAACCTACATTGTTGATAGAGTTGGGAGTACTTAGCACTGTGAAAACAACACTTTCGCCGAAAGAAATCTACTTCTGTAAGACTGGGAAACAGTGAACAGAGAATATATGAGTTTCTCAAGATTGGTAACAGATAGAAACAAGAGAAAGTACACAGTGATTCATCTACCTAGAAAAGTTACAGAGGTTTACACAGAGAATTCCAAGTATAAGTACAAGAAAATAAGAGAGACTTAGAAAACTGGTAAAACCTACATTGTTGATAGAGTTGGGAGTACGTAGCACTGTGAAAAAAGCACTTTCGCAGAAAGAAATCTCCTTCTCTAAGACTGGGAAACAGTGAACGGAGAATGTATGAGTTTCTCAAGATTGGTAACAGATAGAAACAAGAGAAAGTACACAGTGATTCATCTACCTAGAAAAGTTACAGAGGTTTACACAGAGAATTCCAAGTATAAGTACAAGGAAATAAGAGAGACTTAGAAGACTGGTAAAACCTACATTGTTGATAGAGTTGGGAGTACTTAGCACTGTGAAAACAGCACTTTCGCCGAAAGAAATCTACTTCTCTAAGTCCGTGAAACAGTGAACAGAGAATGTATCAGTTTCTCAAGATTGGTAACAGATAGAAACAAGAGAAAGTACACAGTGATTCATCTACCTAGAAAAGTTACAGAGGTTTACACAGAGAATTCCAAGTATAAGTACAAGAAAATGAGAGAGACTTAGAAAACTGGTAAAACCTACATTGTGGATAGAGTTGGGAGTACTTAGCACTGTGAAAACAGCACTTTCGCAGAAAGAAATCTACTTCTCTAAGTCCGTGAAACAGTGAACAGAGAATGTATGAGTTTCTCAAGATTGGTAACAGATAGAAACAAGAGAAAGTACACAGTGATTCATCTACCTAGAAGAGTTACAGAGGTTTGCACAGAGAATTCCAAGTATAAGTACAAGAAAATAAGAGAGACTTAGAAAACTGGTAAAACCTACATTGTTGATAGAGTTGGGAGTACTTAGCACTGTGAAAACAGCACTTTCGCAGAAAGAAATCTACTTCTCTAAGTCCGTGAAACAGTGAACAGAGAATGTATCTGTTTCTCAAGATTGGTAACAGATAGAAACAAGAGAAAGTAGACAGTGATTCATCTACCTAGAAAAGTTACAGAGGTTTACACAGAGAATTCCAAGTATAAGTACAAGAAAATAAGAGAGACTTGGAAAACTGGTAAAACCTACATTGTTGATAGAGTTGGGAGTACTTAGCACTGTGAAAACAGCACTTTCGCCGAACGAAATCTACTTCTCTAAGTCCGTGAAACAGTGAACAGAGAATGTATCAGTTTCTCAAAATTGGTAACAGATAGAAACAAGAGAAAGTACACACTGATTCATCTACCTAGAAAAGTTACAGAGGTTTACACAGAGAATTCCAAGTATAAGTACAAGAAAATAAGAGAGACTTAGAAAACTGGTAAAACCTATATTGTGGATAGAGTTGGGAGTACTTAGCACTGTGAAAACAGCACTTTCGCCGAACGAAATCTACTTCTCTAAGTCCGTGAAACAGTGAACAGAGAATGTATGTGTTTCTCAAGATTGGTAACAGATAGAAACAAGAGAAAGTACACAGTGATTCATCTACCTAGAAAAGTTACAGAGGTTTACACAGAGAATTCCAAGTATAAGTACAAGAAAATAAGAGAGACTTAGAAAACTGGTAAAACCTACATTGTTGATAGAGTTGGGAGTACTTAGCACTGTGAAAAAAGCACTTTCGCAGAAAGAAATCTACTTCTGTAAGACTGGGAAACAGTGAACAGAGAATGTATGAGTTTCTCAAGATTGGTAACAGATAGAAACAAGAGAAAGTACACAGTGATTCATCTACCTAGAAAAGTTACAGAGGTTTACACAGAGAATTCCAAGTATAAGTACAAGAAAATAAGAGAGACTTAGAAAACTGGTAAAACCTACATTATTGATAGAGTTGGGAGTACTTAGCACTGTGAAAACAGCACTTTCGCAGAAAGAAATCTACTTCTCTAAGTCCGTGAAACAGTGAACAGAGAATGTATGAGTTTCTCAAGATTGGTAACAGATAGAAACAAGAGAAAGTACACAGTGATTCATCTACCTAGAAAAGTTACAGAGGTTCACACAGAGAATTCCAAGTATAAGTACAAGAAAATAAGAGAGACTTAGAAAACTGGTAAAGCCTACATTGTGGATAGAGTTGAGAGTACTTAGCACTGTGAAAACAGCACTTTCGAAGAAAGAAATCTGGTTCTCTAAGACTGGGAAACAGTGAACAGAGAATGTATGAGTTTCTCAAGATTGGTAACAGATAGAAACAAGAAAAAGTACACAGTGATTCATCTACCTAGAGGAGTTACAGAGGTTTACACAGAGAATTCCAAGTATAAGTACAAGAAAATAAGAGAGACTTAGAAAACTGGTAAAACCTACATTGTTGATAGAGTTGGGAGTACTTAGCACTGTGAATAAAGCACTTTCGCAGAAAGAAATCTACTTCTCTAAGACTGGGAAACAGTGAACGGAGAATGTATGAGTTTCTCAAGATTGGTAACAGATAGAAACAAGAGAAAGTACACAGTGATTCATCTACCTAGAAGAGTTACAGAGGTTTACACAGAGAATTCCAAGTATAAGCACAAGAAAATAAGAGAGACTTAGAAAACTGGTAAAACCTACATTGTTGATAGAGTTGGGAGTACTTAGCACTGTGAAGACAGCACTTTCGCAGAAAGAAATCTACTTCTCTAAGTCCGTGAAACAGTCAACAGAGAATGTATCAGTTTCTCAAGATTGGTAACAGATAGAAACAAGAGAAAGTACACAGTGATTCATCCACCTAGAAAAGTTACAGAGGTTTACACAGAGAATTCCAAGTATAAGTACAAGAAAATAAGAGAGACTTAGAAGACTGGTAAAACCTACATTGTTGATAGAGTTGGGAGTACTTAGCACTGTGAAAACAGCACTTTCGCCGAAAGAAATCTACTTCTCTAAGTCCGTGAAACAGTGAACAGAGAATGTATCAGTTTCTCAAGATTGGTAACAGATAGAAACAAGAGAAAGTACACAGTGATTCATCTACCTAGAAAAGTTACAGAGGTTTACACAGAGAATTCCAAGTATAAGTACAAGAAAATAAGAGAGACTTAGAAAACTGGTAAAACCTACATTGTGGATAGAGTTGGGAGTTCTTAGCACTGTGAAAACAGCACTTTCGCAGAAAGAAATCTACTTCTCTAAGACTGGGAAACAGCGAACAGAGAATGTATGAGTTTCTCAAGATTGGTAACAGATAGAAACAAGAGAAAGTACACAGTGATTCATTTACCTAGAAAAGTTACAGAGGTTTACACAGAGAATTCCAAGTATAAGTACAAGAAAATAAAAGAGACTTAGAAAACTGGTAAAAACTACATTGTTGACAGAGTTGGGAGTACTTAGCACTGTGAAAACAGCACTGTCGCAGAAAGAAATCTACTTCTCTAAGACTGGGAAACAGTGAACGGAGAATGTATGAGTTTCTCAAGATTGGTAACACATAGAAACAAGAGAAAGTACACAGTGATTCATCTACCTAGAAAAGTTACAGAGGTTTACACAGAGAATTCCAAGTATAAGTACAAGGAAATAAGAGAGACTTAGAAGACTGGTAAAACCTACATTGTTGATAGAGTTGGGAGTACTTAGCACTGTGAAAACAGCACTTTCGCCGAAAGAAATCTACTTCTCTAAGTCCGTGAAACAGTGAACAGAGAATGTATCAGTTTCTCAAGATTGGTAACAGATAGAAACAAGAGAAAGTACACAGTGATTCATCTACCTAGAAAAGTTACAGAGGTTTACACAGAGAATTCCAAGTATAAGTACAAGAAAATAAGAGAGACTTAGAAAACTGGTAAAACCTACATTGTTGATAGAGTTGGGAGTACTTAGCACTGTGAAAAAAGCACTTTCGCAGAAAGAAATCTACTTCTGTAAGACTGGGAAACAGTGAACAGAGAATGTATGAGTTTCTCAAGATTGGTAACAGATAGAAACAAGAGTAAGTACACAGTGATTCATCAACCTAGAGAAGTTACAGAGGTTTACACAGAGAATTCCAAGTATAAGTACAAGAAAATAAGAGAGACTTAGAAAACTGGTAAAACCTACATTGTGGATAGAGTTGGGGGTACTTAGCACTGTGAAAACAGAGCTTTCGCAGAAAGAAATCTACTTCTCTAAGTCCGTGAAACAGTGAACAGAGAATGTATCAGTTTCTCAAGATTGGTAACAGATAGAAACAAGAGAAAGTACACAGTGATTCATCTACCTAGATAAGTTACAGAGGTTTACACAGAGAATTCCAAGTATAAGTACAAGAAAATAAGAGAGACTTAGAAAACTGGTAAAACCTACATTGTGGATAGAGTTGGGAGTACTTTGCACTGTGAAAACAGCACTTTCGCAGAAAGAAATCTACTTCTCTAAGTCCGTGAAACAGTGAATAGAGAATGTATCAGTTTCTCAAGATTGGTAACAGATAGAAACAAGAGTAAGTACACAGTGATTCATCTACCTAGAAAAGTTACAGAGGTTTACACAGAGAATTCCAAGTATAAGTACAAGAAAATAAGAGAGACTTAGAAAACTGGTAAAATCTACATTGCGGATAGAGTTGGGAGTACTTAGCACTGTGAAAACAGCACTTTCGCAGAAAGAAATCTAGTTCTCTAAGACTGGGAAACAGTGAACAGAGAATGTATGAGTTTCTCAAGATTGGTAACAGATAGAAATAAGAGAAAGTACACAGTGATTCATCTACCTGGAAGAGTTATAGAGGTTTACACAGAGAATTCCAAGTATAAGTACAAGAAAATAAGAGAGACTTAGAAAACTGGTAAAACCTACATTGTTGATAGAATTGGGAGTACTTAGCACTGTGAAAACAGCACTTTCGCAGAAAGAAATCTACTTCTCTAAGACTGAGAAACAGTGAACAGAGAATGTATGAGTTTCTCAAGATTGGTAACAGATAGAAACAAGAGAAAGTACACAGTGATTCATCTACCTAGAAAAGTTACAGAGGTTTACACAGAGAATTCCAAGTATAAGTACAAGAAAATAAGAGAGACTTAGAAAACTGGTAAAACCTACATTGTTGATAGAGTTGGGAGTACTTAGCACTGTGAAAACAGCACTTTCGCCGAACGAAATCTACTTCTCTAAGTCCGTGAAACAGTGAACAGAGAATGTATGAGTTTCTCAAGATTGGTAACAGATAGAAACAAGAGAAAGTACACAGTGATTCATCTACCTAGAAAAGTTACAGAGGTTCACACAGAGAATTCCAAGTATAAGTACAAGAAAATAAGAGAGAGTTAGAAAACTGGTAAAACCTACATTGTGGATAGAGTTGGGAGTACTTAGCACTGTGAAAACAGCACTTTCGCAGAAAGAAATCTACTTCTCTAAGACTGGGAAACAGTGAACAGAGAATGTATGAGTTTCTCAAGATTGGTAACAGATAGAAACAAGAGTAAGTACACAGTGATTCATCAACCTAGAGAAGTTACAGAGGTTTACACAGAGAATTCCAAGTATAAGTACAAGAAAATAAGAGAGACTTAGAAAACTGGTAAAACCTACATTGTGGATAGAGTTGGGGGTACTTAGCACTGTGAAAACAGAGCTTTCGCAGAAAGAAATCTACTTCTCTAAGTCCGTGAAACAGTGAACAGAGAATGTATCAGTTTCTCAAGATTGGTAACAGATAGAAACAAGAGAAAGTACACAGTGATTCATCTACCTAGATAAGTTACAGAGGTTTACACAGAGAATTCCAAGTATAAGTACAAGAAAATAAGAGAGACTTAGAAAACTGGTAAAACCTACATTGTGGATAGAGTTGGGAGTACTTTGCACTGTGAAAACAGCACTTTCGCAGAAAGAAATCTACTTCTCTAAGTCCGTGAAACAGTGAATAGAGAATGTATCAGTTTCTCAAGATTGGTAACAGATAGAAACAAGAGTAAGTACACAGTGATTCATCTACCTAGAAAAGTTACAGAGGTTTACACAGAGAATTCCAAGTATAAGTACAAGAAAATAAGAGAGACTTAGAAAACTGGTAAAATCTACATTGCGGATAGAGTTGGGAGTACTTAGCACTGTGAAAACAGCACTTTCGCAGAAAGAAATCTAGTTCTCTAAGACTGGGAAACAGTGAACAGAGAATGTATGAGTTTCTCAAGATTGGTAACAGATAGAAATAAGAGAAAGTACACAGTGATTCATCTACCTGGAAGAGTTATAGAGGTTTACACAGAGAATTCCAAGTATAAGTACAAGAAAATAAGAGAGACTTAGAAAACTGGTAAAACCTACATTGTTGATAGAATTGGGAGTACTTAGCACTGTGAAAACAGCACTTTCGCAGAAAGAAATCTACTTCTCTAAGACTGAGAAACAGTGAACAGAGAATGTATGAGTTTCTCAAGATTGGTAACAGATAGAAACAAGAGAAAGTACACAGTGATTCATCTACCTAGAAAAGTTACAGAGGTTTACACAGAGAATTCCAAGTATAAGTACAAGAAAATAAGAGAGACTTAGAAAACTGGTAAAACCTACATTGTTGATAGAGTTGGGAGTACTTAGCACTGTGAAAACAGCACTTTCGCCGAACGAAATCTACTTCTCTAAGTCCGTGAAACAGTGAACAGAGAATGTATCAGTTTCTCAAGATTGGTAACAGATAGAAACAAGAGAAAGTACACAGTGATTCATCTACCTAGAAAAGTTACAGAGGTTCACACAGAGAATTCCAAGTATAAGTACAAGAAAATAAGAGAGAGTTAGAAAACTGGTAAAACCTACATTGTGGATAGAGTTGGGAGTACTTAGCACTGTGAAAACAGCACTTTCGCAGAAAGAAATCTAGTTCTCTAAGACTGGGAAACAGTGAACAGAGAATGTATGAGTTTCTCAAGATTGGTAACAGATAGAAACAAGAGAAAGTACACAGTGATTCATCTACCTAGAAAAGTTACAGAGGTTTACACAGAGAATTCCAAGTATAAGTACAAGAAAATAAGAGAAACTTAGAAAACTGGTAAAACCTACATTGTTGATAGAGTTGGGAGTACTTAGCACTGTGAAAACAGCACTTTCGCAGAAAGAAATCTACTTCTCTAAGACTGGGAAACAGTGAACAGAGAATGTATGAGTTTCTCAAGATTGGTAACAGATAGAAACAAGAGTAAGTACACAGTGATTCATCTACCTAGAGAAGTTACAGAGGTTTACACAGAGAATTCCAAGTATAAGTACAAGAAAATAAGAGAGACTTAGAAAACTGGTAAAACCTACATTGTGGATAGAGTTGGGAGTACTTAGCACTGTGAAAACAGCACTTTCGCAGAAAGAAATCTACTTTTCTAAGACTGGGAAACAGTGAACGGAGAATGTATGAGTTTCTCAAGATTGGTAACACATAGAAACAAGAGAAAGTACACAGTGATTCATCTACCTAGAAAAGTTACAGAGGTTTACACAGAGAATTCCAAGTATAAGTACAAGAAAATAAGAGAGACTTAGAAAACTGGTAAAACCCACATTGTTGATAGAATTGGGAGTACTTAGCACTGTGAAAACAGCACTTTCGCCGAAAGAAATCTACTTCTCTAAGTCCGTGAAACAGTGAACAGAGAATGTATCAGTTTCTCAAGATTGGTAACAGATAGAAGCAAGAGAAAGTACACAGTGATTCATCTACCTAGAAAAGTTACAGAGGTTTACACAGAGAATACCAAGTATAAGTACAAGAAAATAACAGAGACTTAGAAAACTGGTAAAACCTACATTGTGGATAGAGTTGGGAGTACTTAGCACTGTGAAAACAGCACTTTCGCAGAAAGAAATCTACTGCTGTAAGACTGGGAAACAGTGAAGAGAGAATGTATGAGTTTCTCAAGATTGGTAACAGATAGAAACAAGAGAAAGTACACAGTGATTCAACTACCTAGAAAAGTTACAGAGGTTTACACAGAGAATTCCAAGTATAAGTACAAGAAAATAAGAGAGACTTAGAAAACTGGTAAAACCTACATTGTTGATAGAGTTGGGAGTACTTAGCACTGTGAAAACAGCACTTTCGCAGAAAGAAATCTACTTCTCTAAGACTGGGAAACAGTGAACAGAGAATGTATGAGTTTCTCAAGATTGGTAACAGATAGCAACCAGAGTAAGTACACAGTGATTCATCAACCTAGAGAAGTTACAGAAGTTTACACAGAGAATTCCAAGTATAAGTACAAGAAAATAAGAGAGACTTAGAAAACTGGTAAAACCTACATTGTGGATAGAGTTGGGGGTACTTAGCACTGTGAAAACAGAGCTTTCGCAGAAAGAAATCTACTTCTCTAAGTCCGTGAAACAGTGAACAGAGAATGTATGAGTTTCTCAAGATTGGTAACAGATAGAAACAAGAGAAAGTACACAGTGATTCATCTACCTAGAAAAGTTACAGAGGTTTACACAGAGAATTCCAAGTATAAGTACAAGAAAATAAGAGGGACTTAGAAAACTGGTAAAACCTACATTGTTGATAGAGTTGGGAGTACTTAGCACTGTGAAAACAGCACTTTCGCAGAAAGAAATCTACTTCTCTAAGACTGGGAAACAGTGAACGGAGAATGTATGAGTTTCTCAAGATTGGTAACACATAGAAACAAGAGAAAGTACACAGTGATTCATCTACCTAGAAGAGTTACAGAGGTTTACACAGAGAATTCCAAGTATAAGTACAAGAAAATAAGAGAGACTTAGAAAACTGGTAAAACCTACATTGTTGATAGAGTTGGGAGTACTTAGCACTGTGAAAACAGCACTTTCGCAGAAAGAAATCTACTTCTCTAAGACTGGGAAACAGTGAACGGAGAATGTATGAGTTTCTCAAGATTGGTAACACATAGAAACAAGAGAAAGTACACAGTGATTCATCTACCTAGAAAAGTTACAGAGGTTTACACAGAGAATTCCAAGTATAAGTACAACAAAATAAGAGAGACTTAGAAGACTGGTAAAACCTACATTGTTGATAGAGTTGGAAGTACTTAGCACTGTGAAAACAGCACTTTCGCCGAAAGAAATCTACTTCTCTAAGTCCGTGAAACAGTGAACAGAGAATGTATGAGTTTCTCAAGATTGGTAACAGATAGAAACAAGAGAAAGTACACAGTGATTCATCTACCTAGAAAAGTTACAGAGGTTTACACAGAGAATTCCAAGTATAAGTACAAGAAAATAAGAGAGACTTAGAAAACTGGTAAAACCTACATTGTGGATAGAGTTGGGAGTTCTTAGCACTGTGAAAACAGCACTTTCGCAGAAAGAAATCTACTTCTCTAAGACTGGGAAACAGCGAACAGAGAATGTATGAGTTTCTCAAGATTGGTAACAGATAGAAACAAGAGAAAGTACACAGTGATTCATTTACCTAGAAAAGTTACAGAGGTTTACACAGAGAATTCCAAGTATAAGTACAAGAAAATAAGAGAGACTTAGAAAACTGGTAAAAACTACATTGTTGACAGAGTTGGGAGTACTTAGCACTGTGAAAACAGCACATTCGCAGAAAGAAATCTACTTCTCTAAGACTGAGAAACAGTGAACAGAGAATGTATGAGTTTCTCAAGATTGATAACATATAGAAACAAGAGAAAGTACACAGTGATTCATCTACCTAGAAAAGTTACAGAGGTTTACACAGAGAATTCCAAGTATAAGTACAAGAAAATAAGAGAGACTTAGAAAACTGGTAAAACCTACATTGTGGATAGAGTTGGGAGTACTTTGCACTGTGAAAACAGCACTTTCGCAGAAAGAAATCTACTTCTCTAAGTCCGTGAAACAGTGAATAGAGAATGTATCAGTTTCTCAAGATTGGTAACAGATAGAAACAAGAGTAAGTATACAGTGATTCATCTACCTAGAAAAGTTACAGAGGTTTACACAGAGAATTCCAAGTATAAGTACAAGAAAATAAGAGAGACTTAGAAAACTGGTAAAATCTACATTGCGGATAGAGTTGGGAGTACTTAGCACTGTGAAAACAGCACTTTCGCAGAAAGAAATCTACTTCTCTAAGACTGGGAAACAGCGAACAGAGAATGTATGAGTTTCTCAAGATTGGTAACAGATAGAAACAAGAGAAAGTACACAGTGATTCATCTACCTAGAAAAGTTACAGAGGTTTACACAGAGAATTCCAAGTATAAGTACAAGAAAATAAGAGAGACTTAGAAAACTGGTAAAACCTACATTGTTGATAGAGTTGGGAGTACTTAGCACTGTGAAAATAGCACTTTCGCAGAAAGAAATCTACTTCTGTAAAACTGGGAAACAGTGAACAGAGAATGTATG
Source organism: Heterohyrax brucei (assembly GCA_028571685.1). NCBI lineage: Eukaryota > Metazoa > Chordata > Mammalia > Hyracoidea > Procaviidae > Heterohyrax > Heterohyrax brucei. Next base: position 115,726,302 of record CM053150.1, on the reverse strand, counting down.
AGTTTCTCAAGATTGGTAACAGATAGAAATAAGCGAAAGTACACAGTGATTCATCTACCTAGAAAAGTTACAGAGGTTTACACAGAGAATTCCAAGTATAAGTACAAGAAAATAAGAGAGACTTAGAAAACTAGTAAAAACTACATTGTTGATAGAGTTGGGAGTACTTAGCACTGTGAAAACAGCACTTTCGCAGAAAGAAATCTACTTCTCTAAGACTGAGAAACAGTGAACAGAGAATGTATGAGTTTCTCAAGATTGGTTACAGATAGAAACAAGAGAAAGTACACAGTGATTCATCTACCTAGAAAAGTTACAGAGGTTTACACAGAGAATTCCAAGTATAAGTACAAGAAAATAAGAGAGACTTAGAAAACTGGTAAAACCTACATTGTTGATAGAGTTGGGAGTACTTAGCACTGTGAAAACAGCACTTTCGCCGAACGAAATCTACTTCTCTAAGTCCGTGAAACAGGGAACAGAGAATGTATCAGTTTCTCAAGATTGGTAACAGATAGAAACAAGAGAAAGTACACAGTGATTCATCTACCTAGAAAAGTTACAGAGGTTCACACAGAGAATTCCAAGTATAAGTACAAGAAAATAAGAGAGACTTAGAAAACTGGTAAAACCTACATTGTGGATAGAGTTGGGAGTACTTAGCACTGTGAAAACAGCACTTTCGCAGAAAGAAATCTAGTTCTCTAAGACTGGGAAACAGTGAACAGAGAATGTATGAGTTTCTCAAGATTGGTAACAGATAGAAACAAGAGAAAGTACACAGTGATTCATCTACCTAGAAAAGTTACAGAGGTTTACACAGAGAATTCCAAGTATAAGTACAAGAAAATAAGAGAAACTTAGAAAACTGGTAAAACTTACATTGTTGATAGAGTTGGGAGTACTTAGCACTGTGAAAACAGCACTTTCGCAGAAAGAAATCTACTTCTTTAAGACTGGGAAACAGTGAACAGAGAATGTATGAGTTTCCCAAGATTGGTAACAGATAGAAACAAGAGTAAGTACACAGTGATTCATCTACCTAGAGAAGTTACAGAGGTTTACACAGAGAATTCCAAGTATAAGTACAAGAAAATAAGAGAGACTTAGAAAACTGGTAAAACCTACATTGTGGATAGAGTTGGGAGTACTTAGCACTGTGAAAAAAGCACTTTCGCAGAAAGAAATCTACTTCTCTAAGACTGGGAAACAGTGAACGGAGAATGTATGAGTTTCTCAAGATTGGTAACAGATAGAAACAAGAGAAAGTACACAGTGATTCATCTACCTAGAAAAGTTACAGAGGTTTACACAGAGAATTCCAAGTATAAGTACAAGAAAATAATAGAGACTTAGAAAACTGGTAAAACCTACATTGTTGATAGAGTTGGGAGTACTTAGCACTGTGAAAACAGCACTTTCGCCGAAAGAAATCTACTTCTCTAAGTCCGTGAAACAGTGAACAGAGAATGTATCAGTTTCTCAAGATTGGTAACAGATAGAAGCAAGAGAAAGTACACAGTGATTCATCTACCTAGAAAAGTTACAGAGGATTACACAGAGAATACCAAGTATAAGTACAAGAAAATAACAGAGACTTAGAAAACTGGTAAAACCTACATTGTGGATAGAGTTGGGAGTACTTACCACTGTGAAAACAGCACTTTCGCAGAAAGAAATCTACTTCTCTAAGACTGGGAAACAGTGAACAGAGAATGTATGAGTTTCTCAAGATTGGTAACAGATAGAAACAAGAGAAAGTACACAGTGATTCATCTACCTAGAAAAGTTACAGAGGTTTACACAGAGAATTCCAAGTATAAGTACAAGAAAATAAGAGAAACTTAGAAAACTGGTAAAACCTACATTGTTGATAGAGTAGGGAGTACTTAGCACTGTGAAAACAGCACTTTCGCAGAAAGAAATCTACTGCTGTAAGACTGGGAAACAGTGAACAGAGAATGTATGAGATTGTCAAGATTGGTAACAGATAGAAACAAGGGAAAGTACACAGTGATTCATCTACCTAGAAAAGTTACAGAGGTTTACACAGAGAATTCCAAGTATAAGTACAAGAAAATAAGAGAGACTTAGAATACTGGAAAAACCTACATTGTTGATAGAGTTGGGAGTACTTAGCACTGTGAAAACAGCACTTTCGCCGAACGAAATCTACTTCTCTAAGTCCGTGAAACAGTGAACAGAGAATGTATCAGTTTCTCAAGATTGGTAACAGATAGAAGCAAGAGAAAGTACACAGTGATTCATCTACCTAGAAAAGTTACAGAGGTTTAGACAGAGAATTCTAAGTATAAGTACAAGAAAATAAGAGAGACTTAGAAAACTGGTAAAACCTACATTGTGGATAGAGTTGGGAGTACTTAGCACTGTGAAAACAGCACTTTCTCAGAAAGAAATCTAGTTCTCTAAGACTGGGAAACAGTGAACAGAGAATGTATGAGTTTCTCAAGATTGGTAACAGATAGAAACAAGAGAAAATACACAGTGATTCATCTACCTAGAAGCGTTACAGAGGTATACACAGAGAATTCCAAGTATAAGTACAAGAAAATAAGAGAGACTTAGAAAACTGGTAAAACCTACATTGTTGATAGAGTTGGGAGTACTTAGCAGTGTGAAAAAAGCACTTTCGCAGAAAGAAATCTACTTCTCTAAGACTGGGAAACAGTGAACGGAGAATGTATGAGTTTCTCAAGATTGGTAACACATAGAAACAAGAGAAAGTACACAGTGATTCATCTACCTAGAAGAGTTACAGAGGTTTACACAGAGAATTCCAAGTATAAGTACAAGAAAATAAGAGAGACTTAGAAAACTGGTAAAACCTACATTGTTGATAGAGTTGGGAGTACTTAGCACTGTGAAAACAACACTTTCGCCGAAAGAAATCTACTTCTCTAAGTCCGTGAAACAGTGAACAGAGAATGTATCAGTTTCTCAAGATTGGTAACAGATAGAAACAAGAGAAAGTACACAGTGATTCATCTACCTAGAAAAGTTACAGAGGTTTACACAGAGAATTCCAAGTATAAGTACAAGAAAATAAGAGAGACTTAGAAAACTGGTAAAACCTACATTGTTGATAGAGTTGGGAGTACTTAGCACTGTGAAAACAGCACTTTCGCCGAACGAAATCTACTTCTCTAAGTCCGTGAAACAGTGAACTGAGAATATATCAGTTTCTCAAAATTGGTAACAGATAGAAACAAGAGAAAGTACACAGTGATTCATCTACCTAGAAAAGTTACAGAGGTTTACACAGAGAATTCCAAGTATAAGTACAAGAAAATAAGAGAGACTTAGAAAACTGGTAAAACCTACATTGTGGATAGAGTTGGGAGTACTTAGCACTGTGAAAACAGCACTTTCGCCGAACGAAATCTACTTCTCTAAGTCCGTGAAACAGTGAACAGAGAATGTATGAGTTTCTCAAGATTGGTAACAGATAGAAACAAGAGAAAGTACACAGTGATTCATCTACCTAGAAAAGTTACAGAGGTTTACACAGAGAATTCCAAGTATAAGTACAAGAAAATAAGAGAGACTTAGAAAACTGGCAAAACCTACATTGTGGATAGAGTTGGGAGTACGTAGCACTGTGAAAACAGCACTTTCGCAGAAAGAAATCTACTTCTCTAAGACTGGGAAACAGTGAACAGAAAATGTATGAGTTTCTCAAGATTGGTAACAGATAGAAACAAGAGAAAGTACACAGTGATTCATCTACCTAGAAGAGTTACAGAGGTTTACACAGAGAATTCCAAGTATAAGTACAAGAAAATAAGAGAGACTTAGAAAACTGGTAAAACCTATATTGTTGATAGAGTTGGGAGTACTTAGCACTGTGAAAAAAGCACTTTCGCAGAAAGAAATCTACTTCTCTAAGACTGGGAAACAGTGAACGGAGAATGTATGAGTTTCTCAAGATTGGTATCACATAGAAACAAGAGAAAGTACACAGTGATTCATCTACCTAGAAAAGTTACAGAGGTTTACACAGAGAATTCCAAGTATAAGTACAAGAAAATAAGAGAGACTTAGAAGACTGGTAAAACCTACATTGTTGATAGAGTTGGGAGTACTTAGCACTGTGAAAACAGCACTTTCGCCGAAAGAAATCTACTTCTCTAAGTCCGTGAAACAGTGAACAGAGAATGTATCAGTTTCTCAAGATTGGTAACAGATAGAAACAAGAGAAAGTACACAGTGATTCATCTACCTAGAAAAGTTACAGAGGTTTACACAGAGAATTCCAAGTATAAGTACAAGAAAATAAGAGAGACTTAGAAAACTGGTAAAACCTACATTGTGGATAGAGTTGGCAGTTCTTAGCACTGTGAAAACAGCACTTTCGCAGAAAGAAATCTACTTCTCTAAGACTGGGAAACAGCGAACAGAGAATGTATGAGTTTCTCAAGATTGGTAACAGATAGAAACAAGAGAAAGTACACAGTGATTCATTTACCTAGAAAAGTTACAGAGGTTTACACAGAGAATTCCAAGTATAAGTACAAGAAAATAAGAGAGACTTAGAAAACTGGTAAAAACTACATTGTTGACAGAGTTGGGAGTACTTAGCACTGTGAAAACAGCACTTTCGCAGAAAGAAATCTACTTCTCTAAGACTGAGAAACAGTGAACAGAGAATGTATGAGTTTCTCAAGATTGGTAACAGATAGAAACAAGAGAAAGTACACAGTGATTCATCTACCTAGAAAAGTTACAGAGGTTTACACAGAGAATTCCAAGTATAAGTACAAGAAAATAAGAGAGACTTAGAAAACTGGTAAAACCTACATTGTTGATAGAGTTGGGAATACTTAGCACTGTGAAAACAGCACTTTCGCCGAACGAAATCTACTTCTCTAAGTCCGTGAAACAGTGAACAGAGAATGTATCAGTTTCTCAAGATTGGTAACAGATAGAAACAAGAGAAAGTACACAGTGATTCATCTACCTAGAAAAGTTACAGAGGTTTACACAGAGAATTCCAAGTATAAGTACAAGAAAATAAGAGAGACTTAGAAAACTGGTAAAACCTACATTGTTGATAGAGTTGGGAGTACTTAGCACTGTGAAAACAGCACTTTCGCCGAACGAAATCTACTTCTCTAAGTCCGTGAAACAGTGAACAGAGAATGTATCAGTTTCTCAAGTTTGGTAACAGATAGAAACAAGAGAAAGTACACAGTGATTCATCTACCTAGAAAAGTTACAGAGGTTTACACAGAGAATACCAAGTATAAGTACAAGAAAATAAGAGAGACTTAGAAAACTGGTAAAACCTACATTGTGGATAGAGTTGGGAGTACTTAGCACTGTGAAAACAGCACTTTCGCAGAAAGAAATCTACTGCTGTAAGACTGGGAAACAGTGAAGAGAGAATGTATGAGTTTCTCAAGATTGGTAACAGATAGAAACAAGAGAAAGTACACAGTGACTCAACTACCTAGAAAAGTTACAGAGGTTTACACAGAGAATTCCAAGTATAAGTACAAGAAAATAAGAGAGACTTAGAAAACTGGTAAAACCTACATTGTTGATAGAGTTGGGAGTACTTAGCACTGTGAAAACAGCACTTTCGCAGAAAGAAATCTACTTCTCTAAGACTGGGAAACAGTGAACAGAGAATGTATGAGATTCTCAAGATTGGTAACAGATAGAAACAAGAGTAAGTACACAGTGATTCATCAACCTAGAGAAGTTACAGAGGTTTACACAGAGAATTCCAAGTATAAGTACAAGAAAATAAGAGAGACTTAGAAAACTGGTAAAACCTACATTGTGGATAGAGTTGGGGGTACTTAGCACTGTGAAAACAGAGCTTTCGCAGAAAGAAATCTACTTCTCTAAGTCCGTGAAACAGTGAACAGAGAATGTATCAGTTTCTCAAGATTGGTAACAGATAGAAACAAGAGAAAGTACACAGTGATTCATCTACCTAGAAAAGTTACAGAGGTTTACACAGAGAATTCCAAGTATAAGTATGAGAAAATAAGAGAGACTTAGAAAACTGGTAAAACCTACATTGTTGATAGAGTTGGGAGTACTTAGCACTGTGAAAACAGCACTTTCGCAGAAAGAAATCTACTTCTCTAAGACTGGGAAACAGTGAACAGAGAATGTATGAGTTTCTCAAGATTGGTAACAGATAGAAACAAGAGAAAGTACACAGTGATTCATCTACCTAGAAGAGTTACAGAGGTTTACACAGAGAATTCCAAGTATAAGTACAAGAAAATAAGAGAGACTTAGAAAACTGGTAAAACCTACATTGTTGATAGAGTTGGGAGTACTTAGCACTGTGAATAAAGCACTTTCGCAGAAAGAAATCTACTTCTCTAAGACTGAGAAACAGTGAACGGAGAATGTATGAGTTTCTCAAGATTGGTAACAGATAGAAACAAGAGAAAGTACACAGTGATTCATCTACCTAGAAGAGTTACAGAGGTTTACACAGAGAATTCCAAGTATAAGCACAAGAAAATAAGAGAGACTTAGAAAACTGGTAAAACCTACATTGTTGATAGAGTTGGGAGTACTTAGCACTGTGAAAACAGCACTGTCGCAGAAAGAAATCTACTTCTCTAAGTCCGTGAAACAGTGAACAGAGAATGTATCAGTTTCTCAAGATTGGTAACAGATAGAAACAAGAGAAAGTACACAGTGATTCATCCACCTAGAAAAGTTACAGAGGTTTACACAGAGAATTCCAAGTATAAGTACAAGAAAATAAGAGAGACTTAGAAAACTGGTAAAACCTACATTGTGGATAGAGTTGGGAGTACTTAGCACTGTGAAAACAGCACTTTCGCAGAAAGAAATCTACTTCTCTAAGACTGGGAAACAGCGAACAGAGAATGTATGAGTTTCTCAAGATTGGTAACAGATAGAAACAAGAGAAAGTACACAGTGATTCATCTACCTGGACGAGTTACAGAGGTTTACACAGAGAATTCCAAGTATAAGTACAAGAAAATAAGAGAGACTTAGAAAACTGGTAAAACCTACATTGTTGATAGAGTTGGGAGTACTTAGCACTGTGAAAACAACAGTTTCGTCGAAAGAAATCTACTTCTGTAAGACTGGGAAACAGTGAACAGAGAATATATGAGTTTCTCAAGATTGGTAACAGATAGAAACAAGAGAAAGTACACAGTGATTCATCTACCTAGAAAAGTTACAGAGGTTTACACAGAGAATTCGAAGTATAAGTACAAGAAAATAAGAGAGACTTAGAAAACTGGTAAAACCTACATTGTTGATAGAGTTGGGAGTACTTAGCACTGTGAAAACAGCACTTTCGCCGAACGAAATCTACTTCTCTAAGTCCGTGAAACAGTGAACAGAGAATATATCAGTTTCTCAAAATTGGTAACAGATAGAAACAAGAGAAAGTACACAGTGATTCATCTACCTAGAAAAGTTACAGAGGTTTACACAGAGAATTCCAAGTATAAGTACAAGAAAATAAGAGAGACTTAGAAAACTGGTAAAACCTACATTGTGGATAGAGGTGGGAGTACTTAGCACTGTGAAAACAGCACTTTCGCCGAACGAAATCTACTTCTCTAAGTCCGTGAAACAGTGAACAGAGAATGTATGAGTTTCTCAAGATTGGTAACAGATAGAAACAAGAGAAAGTACACAGTGATTCATCTACCTAGAAAAGTTACAGAGGTTTACACAGAGAATTCCAAGTATAAGTACAAGAAAATAAGAGAGACTTAGAAAACTGGCAAAACCTACATTGTGGATAGAGTTGGGAGTACGTAGCACTGTGAAAACAGCACTTTCGCAGAAAGAAATCTACTTCTCTAAGACTGGGAAACAGTGAACAGAGAATGTATGAGTTTCTCAAGATTGGTAACAGATAGAAACAAGAGAAAGTACACAGTGATTCATCTACCTAGAAGAGTTACAGAGGTTTACACAGAGAATTCCAAGTATAAGTACAAGAAAGTAAGAGAGACTTAGAAAACTGGTAAAACCTACAGTGTTGATAGAGTTGGGAGTACTTAGCACTGTGAAAAAAGCACTTTCGCAGAAAGAAATCTACTTCTCTAAGACTGGGAAACAGTGAACGGAGAATGTATGAGTTTCTCAAGATTGGTAACACATAGAAACAAGAGAAAGTACACAGTGATTCATCTACATAGAAAAGTTACAGAGGTTTACACAGAGAATTCCAAGTATAAGTACAAGAAAATAAGAGAGACTTAGAAGACTGGTAAAACCTACATTGTTCATAGAGTTGGGAGTACTTAGCACTGTGAAAACAGCACTTTCGCCGAAAGAAATCTACTTCTCTAAGTCCGTGAAACAGTGAACAGAGAATGTATCAGTTTCTCAAGATTGGTAACAGATAGAAACAAGAGAAAGTACACAGTGATTCATCTACCTAGAAAAGTTACAGAGGTTTACACAGAGAATTCCAAGTATAAGTACAAGAAAATAAGAGAGACTTAGAAAACTGGTAAAACCTACATTGCGGATAGAGTTGGGAGTTCTTAGCACTGTGAAAACAGCACTTTCGCAGAAAGAAATCTACTTCTCTAAGACTGGGAAACAGCGAACAGAGAATGTATGAGTTTCTCAAGATTGGTAACAGATAGAAACAAGAGAAAGTACACAGTGATTCATTTACCTAGAAAAGTTACAGAGGTTTACACAGAGAATTCCAAGTATAAGTACAAGAAAATAAGAGAGACTTAGAAAACTGGTAAAAACTACATTGTTGACAGAGTTGGGAGTACTTAGCACTGTGAAAACAGCACTTTCGCAGAAAGAAATCTACTTCTCTAAGACTGAGAAACAGTGAACAGAGAATGTATGAGTTTCTCAAGATTGGTAACAGATAGAAACAAGAGAAAGTACACAGTGATTCATCTACCTAGAAAAGTTACAGAGGTTTACACAGAGAATTCCAAGAATAAGTACAAGAAAATAAGAGAGACTTAGAAAACTGGTAAAACCTACATTGTTGATAGAGTTGGGAATACTTAGCACTGTGAAAACAGCACTTTCGCCGAACGAAATCTACTTCTCTAAGTCCGTGAAACAGTGAACAGAGAATGTATCAGTTTCTCAAGATTGGTAACAGATAGAAACAAGAGAAAGTACACAGAGAATTCCAAGTATAAGTACAAGAAAATAAGAGAGACTTAGAAAACTGGTAAAACCTACATTGTTGATAGAGTTGGGAGTACTTAGCACTGTGAAAACAGCACTTTCGCCGAACGAAATCTACTTCTCTAAGTCCGTGAAACAGTGAACAGAGAATGTATCAGTTTCTCAAGTTTGGTAACAGATGAAACAAGAGAAACTACAAAGTGATTCATCTACCTAGAAAAGTTACAGAGGTTTACACAGAGAATACCAAGTATAAGTACAAGAAAATAAGAGAGACTTAGAAAACTGGTAAAACCTACATTGTGGATAGAGTTGGGAGTACATAGCACTGTGAAAACAGCACTTTCGCAGAAAGAAATCTACTGCTGTAAGACTGGGAAACAGTGAAGAGAGAATGTATGAGTTTCTCAAGATTGGTAACAGATAGAAACAAGAGAAAGTACACAGTGATTCAACTACCTAGAAAAGTTACAGAGGTTTACACAGAGAATTCCAAGTATAAGTACAAGAAAATAAGAGAGACTTAGAAAACTGGTAAAAACTACATTGTTGATAGAGTTGGGAGTACTTAGCACTGTGAAAACAGCACTTTCGCAGAAAGAAATCTACTTCTCTAAGACTGAGAAACAGTGAACAGAGAATGTATGAGTTTCTCAAGATTGGTAACAGATAGAAACAAGAGAAAGTACACAGTGATTCATCTACCTAGAAAAGTTACAGAGGTTTACACAGAGAATACCAAGGATAAGTACAAGAAAATAAGAGAGACTTAGAAAACTGGTAAAACCTACATTGTTGATAGAGTTGGGAGTACTTAGCACTGTGAAAACAGCACTTTCGCAGAAAGAAATCTACTCCTCTAAGACTGGGAAACAGTGAACAGAGAATGTATGAGTTTCTCAAGATTGGTAACAGATAGAAACAAGAGTAAGTACACAGTGATTCATCAACCTAGAGAAGTTACAGAGGTTTACACAGAGAATTCCAAGTATAAGTACAAGAAAATAAGAGAGACTTAGAAAACTGGTAAAACCTACATTGTGGATAGAGTTGGGGGTACTTAGCACTGTGAAAACAGAGCTTTCGCAGAAAGAAATCTACTTCTCTAAGTCCGTGAAACAGTGAACAGAGAATGTATCAGTTTCTCAAGATTGGTAACAGATAGAAACAAGACAAAGTACACAGTGATTCATCTACCTAGAAAAGTTACAGAGGTTTACACAGAGAATTCCAAGTATAAGTACAAGAAAATAAGAGAGACTTAGAAAACTGGTAAAACCTACATTGTGGATAGAGTTGGGAGTACTTTGCACTGTGAAAACAGCACTTTCGCAGAAAGAAATCTACTTCTCTAAGTCCGTGAAACAGTGAATAGAGAATGTATCAGTTTCTCAAGATTGGTAACAGATAGAAACAAGAGTAAGTACACAGTGATTCATCTACCTAGAAAAGTTACAGAGGTTTACACAGAGAATTCCAAGTATAAGTACAAGAAAATAAGAGAGACTTAGAAAACTGGTAAAATCTACATTGCGGATAGAGTTGGGAGTACTTAGCACTGTGAAAACAGCACTTTCGCAGAAAGAAATCTAGTTCTCTAAGACTGGGAAACAGTGAACAGAGAATGTATGAGTTTCTCAAGATTGGTAACAGATAGAAATAAGAGAAAGTACACAGTGATTCATCTACCTGGAAGAGTTACAGAGGTTTACACAGAGAATTCCAAGTATAAGTACAGGAAAATAAGAGAGACTTAGAAAACTGGTAAAACCTGCATTGTGGATAGAGTTGGGAGTACTTAGCACTGTGAAAACAGCACTTTCGCAGAAAGAAATCTACTTCTCTAAGACTGGGAAACAGCGAACAGAGAATGTATGAGTTTCTCAAGATTGGTAACAGATAGAAACAAGAGAAAGTACACAGTGATTCATCTACCTAAAAAGTTACAGAGGTTTACACAGAGAATACCAAGTATAAGTACAAGAAAATAACAGAGACTTAGAAAACTGGTAAAACCTACATTGTGGATAGAGTTGGGAGTACTTACCACTGTGAAAACAGCACTTTCGCAGAAAGAAATCTACTTCTCTAAGACTGGGAAACAGCGAACAGAGAATGTATGAGTTTCTCAAGATTGGTAACAGATAGAAACAAGAGAAAGTACACAGTGATTCATCTACCTAGAAAAGTTACAGAGGTTTACACAGAGAATTCCAAGTATAAGTACAGGAAAATAAGAGAAACTTAGAAAACTGGTAAAACCTACATTGTTGATAGAGTTGGGAGTACTTAGCACTGTGAAAACAGCACTTTCGCAGAAAGAAATCTACTGCTGTAAGACTGGGAAACAGTGAACAGAGAATGTATGAGATTCTCAAGATCGGTAACAGATAGAAACAAGAGAAAGTACACAGTGATTCATCTACCTAGAAAAGTTACAGAGGTTTACACAGAGAATTCCAAGTATAAGTACAAGAAAATAAGAGAGACTTAGAATACTGGAAAAACCTACATTGTTGATAGAGTTGGGAGTACTTAGCACTGTGAAAACAGCACTTTCGCCGAACGAAATCTACTTCTCTAAGTCTGTGAAACAGTGAACAGAGAATGTATCAGTTTCTCAAGATTGGTAACAGATAGAAGCAAGAGAAAGTACACAGTGATTCATCTACCTAGAAATGTTACAGAGGTTTACACAGAGAATTCCAAGTATAAGTACAAGAAAATAAGAGAGACTTAGAAAACTGGTAAAACCTACATTGTGGATAGAGTTGGGAGTACTTAGCACTGTGAAAACAGCACTTTCTCAGAAAGAAATCTAGTTCTCTAAGACTGGGAAACAGTGAACAGAGAATGTATGAGTTTCTCAAGATTGGTAACAGATAGAAAGAAGAGAAAGTACACAGTGATTCATCTACCTAGAAGCGTTACAGAGGTTTACACAGAGAATTCCAAGTATAAGTACAAGAAAATAAGAGAGACTTAGAAAACTGGTAAAACCTACATTGTTGATAGAGTTGGGAGTACTTAGCAGTGTGAAAAAAGCACTTTCGCAGAAAGAAATCTACTTCTCTAACACTGGGAAACAGTGAACGGAGAATGTATGAGTTTCTCAAGATTGGTAACAGATAGAAACAAGAGAAAGTACACAGTGATTCATCCACCTAGAAAAGTTACAGAGGTTTACACAGAGAATTCCAAGTATAAGTACAAGAAAATAAGAGAGACTTAGAAAACTGGTAAAACCTACATTGTGGATAGAGTTGGGAGTACTTAGCACTGTGAAAACAGCACTTTCGCAGAAAGAAATCTACTTCTCTAAGACTGGGAAACAGCGAACAGAGAATGTATGAGTTTCTCAAGATTGGTAACAGATAGAAACAAGAGAAAGTACACAGTGATTCATCTACCTGGACGAGTTACAGAGGTTTACACAGAGAATTCCAAGTATAAGTACAAGAAAATAAGAGAGACTTAGAAAACTGGTAAAACCTACATTGTTGATAGAGTTGGGAGTACTTAGCACTGTGAAAACAACACTTTCGTCGAAAGAAATCTACTTCTGTAAGACTGGGAAACAGTGAACAGAGAATATATGAGTTTCTCAAGATTGGTAACAGATAGAAACAAGAGAAAGTACACAGTGATTCATCTACCTAGAAAAGTTACAGAGGTTTACACAGAGAATTCCAAGTATAAGTACAAGAAAATAAGAGAGACTTAGAAAACTGGTAAAACCTACATTGTTGATAGAGTTGGGAGTACTTAGCACTGTGAAAACAGCACTTTCGCCGAACGAAATCTACTTCTCTAAGTCCGTGAAACAGTGAACAGAGAATATATCAGTTTCTCAAAATTGGTAACAGATAGAAACAAGAGAAAGTACACAGTGATTCATCTACCTAGAAGAGTTACAGAGGTTTACACAGAGAATTCCAAGTATAAGTACAAGAAAGTAAGAGAGACTTAGAAAACTGGTAAAACCTACATTGTTGATAGAGTTGGGAGTACTTAGCACTGTGAAAAAAGCACTTTCGCAGAAAGAAATCTACTTCTCTAAGACTGGGAAACAGTGAACGGAGAATGTATGAGTTTCTCAAGATTGGTAACACATAGAAACAAGAGAAAGTACACAGTGATTCATCTACCTAGAAAAGTTACAGAGGTTTACACAGAGAATTCCAAGTATAAGTACAAGAAAATAAGAGAGACTTAGAAGACTGGTAAAACCTACATTGTTCATAGAGTTGGGAGTACTTAGCACTGTGAAAACAGCACTTTCGCCGAAAGAAATCTACTTCTCTAAGTCCGTGAAACAGTGAACAGAGAATGTATCAGTTTCTCAAGATTGGTAACAGATAGAAACAAGAGAAAGTACACAGTGATTCATCTACCTAGAAAAGTTACAGAGGTTTACACAGAGAATTCCAAGTATAAGTACAAGAAAATAAGAGAGACTTAGAAAACTGGTAAAACCTACATTGTGGATAGAGTTGGGAGTTCTTAGCACTGTGAAAACAGCACTTTCGCAGAAAGAAATCTACTTCTCTAAGACTGGGAAACAGCGAACAGAGAATGTATGAGTTTCTCAAGATTGGTAACAGATAGAAACAAGAGAAAGTACACAGTGATTCATTTACCTAGAAAAGTTACAGAGGTTTACACAGAGAATTCCAAGTATAAGTACAAGAAAATAAGAGAGACTTAGAAAACTGGTAAAAACTACATTGTTGACAGAGTTGGGAGTACTTAGCACTGTGAAAACAGCACTTTCGCAGAAAGAAATCTACTTCTCTAAGACTGAGAAACAGTGAACAGAGAATGTATGAGTTTCTCAAGATTGGTAACAGATAGAAACAAGAGAAAGTACACAGTGATTCAACTACCTAGAAAAGTTACAGAGGTTTACACAGAGAATTCCAAGTATAAGTACAAGAAAATAAGAGAGACTTAGAAAACTGGTAAAAACTACATTGTTGATAGAGTTGGGAGTACTTAGCACTGTGAAAACAGCACTTTCGCAGAAAGAAATCTACTTCTCTAAGACTGAGAAACAGTGAACAGAGAATGTATGAGTTTCTCAAGATTGGTAACAGATAGAAACAAGAGAAAGTACACAGTGATTCATCTACCTAGAAAAGTTACAGAGGTTTACACAGAGAATACCAAGGATAAGTACAAGAAAATAAGAGAGACTTAGAAAACTGGTAAAACCTACATTGTTGATAGAGTTGGGAGTACTTAGCACTGTGAAAACAGCACTTTCGCAGAAAGAAATCTACTTCTCTAAGACTGGGAAACAGTGAACAGAGAATGTATGAGTTTCTCAAGATTGGTAACAGATAGAAACAAGAGTAAGTACACAGTGATTCATCAACCTAGAGAAGTTACAGAGGTTTACACAGAGAATTCCAAGTATAAGTACAAGAAAATAAGAGAGACTTAGAAAACTGGTAAAACCTACATTGTGGATAGAGTTGGGGGTACTTAGCACTGTGAAAACAGAGCTTTCGCAGAAAGAAATCTACTTCTCTAAGTCCGTGAAACAGTGAACAGAGAATGTATCAGTTTCTCAAGATTGGTAACAGATAGAAACAAGACAAAGTACACAGTGATTCATCTACCTAGAAAAGTTACAGAGGTTTACACAGAGAATTCCAAGTATAAGTACAAGAAAATAAGAGAGACTTAGAAAACTGGTAAAACCTACATTGTGGATAGAGTTGGGAGTACTTTGCACTGTGAAAACAGCACTTTCGCAGAAAGAAATCTACTTCTCTAAGTCCGTGAAACAGTGAATAGAGAATGTATCAGTTTCTCAAGATTGGTAACAGATAGAAACAAGAGTAAGTACACAGTGATTCATCTACCTAGAAAAGTTACAGAGGTTTACACAGAGAATTCCAAGTATAAGTACAAGAAAATAAGAGAGACTTAGAAAACTGGTAAAATCTACATTGCGGATAGAGTTGGGAGTACTTAGCACTGTGAAAACAGCACTTTCGCAGAAAGAAATCTAGTTCTCTAAGACTGGGAAACAGTGAACAGAGAATGTATGAGTTTCTCAAGATTGGTAACAGATAGAAATAAGAGAAAGTACACAGTGATTCATCTACCTGGAAGAGTTACAGAGGTTTACACAGAGAATTCCAAGTATAAGTACAGGAAAATAAGAGAGACTTAGAAAACTGGTAAAACCTGCATTGTGGATAGAGTTGGGAGTACTTAGCACTGTGAAAACAGCACTTTCGCCGAAAGAAATCTACTTCTCTAAGACTGGGAAACAGCGAACAGAGAATGTATGAGTTTCTCAAGATTGGTAACAGATAGAAACAAGAGAAAGTACACAGTGATTCATCTACCTAGAAAAGTTACAGAGGTTTACACAGAGAATTCCAAGTATAAGTACAAGAAAATAAGAGAGACTTAGAAAACTGGTAAAACCTACATTGTTGATAGAGTTGGGAGTACTTAGCACTGTGAAAACAGCACTTTCGCAGAAAGAAATCTACTTCTCTAAGACTGGGAAACAGTGAACAGAGAATGTATGAGTTTCTCAAGATTGGTAACAGATAGAAACAAGAGTAAGTACACAGTGATTCATCTACCTAGAGAAGTTACAGAGGTTTACACAGAGAATTCCAAGTATAAGTACAAGAAAATAAGAGAGACTTAGAAAACTGGTAAAACCTACATTGTGGATAGAGTTGGGAGTACTTAGCACTGTGAAAACAGCACTTTCGCAGAAAGAAATCTACTTCTCTAAGACTGGGAAACAGTGAACGGAGAATGTATGAGTTTCTCAAGATTGGTAACACATAGAAAGAAGAGAAAGTACACAGTGATTCATCTACCTAGAAAAGTTACAGAGGTTTACACAGAGAATTCCAAGTATAAGTACAAGAAAATAAGAGAGACTTAGAAAACTGGTAAAACCTACATTGTTGATAGAGTTGGGAGTACTTAGCACTGTGAAAACAGCACTTTCGCCGAAAGAAATCTACTTCTCTAAGTCCGTGAAACAGTGAACAGAGAATGTATCAGTTTCTCAAGATTGGTAACAGATAGAAACAAGAGAAAGTACACAGTGATTCATCTACCTAGAAATGTTACAGAGGTTTACACAGAGAATACCAAGTATAAGTACAAGAAAATAACAGAGACTTAGAAAACTGGTAAAACCTACATTGTGGATAGAGTTGGGAGTACTTACCACTGTGAAAACAGCACTTTCGCAGAAAGAAATCTACTTCTCTAAGACTGGGAAACAGCGAACAGAGAATGTATGAGTTTCTCAAGATTGGTAACAGATAGAAACAAGAGAAAGTACACAGTGATTCATCAACCTAGAGAAGTTACAGAGGTTTACACAGAGAATTCCAAGTATAAGTACAAGAAAATAAGAGAGACTTAGAAAACTGGTAAAACCTACATTGTGGATAGAGTTGGGGGTACTTAGCACTGTGAAAACAGAGCTTTCGCAGAAAGAAATCTACTTCTCTAAGTCCGTGAAACAGTGAACAGAGAATGTATCAGTTTCTCAAGATTGGTAACAGATAGAAACAAGACAAAGTACACAGTGATTCATCTACCTAGAAAAGTTACAGAGGTTTACACAGAGAATTCCAAGTATAAGTACAAGAAAATAAGAGAGACTTAGAAAACTGGTAAAACCTACATTGTGGATAGAGTTGGGAGTACTTTGCACTGTGAAAACAGCACTTTCGCAGAAAGAAATCTACTTCTCTAAGTCCGTGAAACAGTGAATAGAGAATGTATCAGTTTCTCAAGATTGGTAACAGATAGAAACAAGAGTAAGTACACAGTGATTCATCTACCTAGAAAAGTTACAGAGGTTTACACAGAGAATTCCAAGTATAAGTACAAGAAAATAAGAGAGACTTAGAAAACTGGTAAAATCTACATTGCGGATAGAGTTGGGAGTACTTAGCACTGTGAAAACAGCACTTTCGCAGAAAGAAATCTAGTTCTCTAAGACTGGGAAACAGTGAACAGAGAATGTATGAGTTTCTCAAGATTGGTAACAGATAGAAATAAGAGAAAGTACACAGTGATTCATCTACCTGGAAGAGTTACAGAGGTTTACACAGAGAATTCCAAGTATAAGTACAGGAAAATAAGAGAGACTTAGAAAACTGGTAAAACCTGCATTGTGGATAGAGTTGGGAGTACTTAGCACTGTGAAAACAGCACTTTCGCCGAAAGAAATCTACTTCTCTAAGACTGGGAAACAGCGAACAGAGAATGTATGAGTTTCTCAAGATTGGTAACAGATAGAAACAAGAGAAAGTACACAGTGATTCATCTACCTAGAAAAGTTACAGAGGTTTACACAGAGAATTCCAAGTATAAGTACAAGAAAATAAGAGAGACTTAGAAAACTGGTAAAACCTACATTGTTGATAGAGTTGGGAGTACTTAGCACTGTGAAAACAGCACTTTCGCAGAAAGAAATCTACTTCTCTAAGACTGGGAAACAGTGAACAGAGAATGTATGAGTTTCTCAAGATTGGTAACAGATAGAAACAAGAGTAAGTACACAGTGATTCATCTACCTAGAGAAGTTACAGAGGTTTACACAGAGAATTCCAAGTATAAGTACAAGAAAATAAGAGAGACTTAGAAAACTGGTAAAACCTACATTGTGGATAGAGTTGGGAGTACTTAGCACTGTGAAAACAGCACTTTCGCAGAAAGAAATCTACTTCTCTAAGACTGGGAAACAGTGAACGGAGAATGTATGAGTTTCTCAAGATTGGTAACACATAGAAACAAGAGAAAGTACACAGTGATTCATCTACCTAGAAAAGTTACAGAGGTTTACACAGAGAATTCCAAGTATAAGTACAAGAAAATAAGAGAGACTTAGAAAACTGGTAAAACCTACATTGTTGATAGAGTTGGGAGTACTTAGCACTGTGAAAACAGCACTTTCGCCGAAAGAAATCTACTTCTCTAAGTCCGTGAAACAGTGAACAGAGAATGTATCAGTTTCTCAAGATTGGTAACAGATAGAAACAAGAGAAAGTACACAGTGATTCATCTACCTAGAAATGTTACAGAGGTTTACACAGAGAATACCAAGTATAAGTACAAGAAAATAACAGAGACTTAGAAAACTGGTAAAACCTACATTGTGGATAGAGTTGGGAGTACTTACCACTGTGAAAACAGCACTTTCGCAGAAAGAAATCTACTTCTCTAAGACTGGGAAACAGCGAACAGAGAATGTATGAGTTTCTCAAGATTGGTAACAGATAGAAACAAGAGAAAGTACACAGTGATTCATCTACCTAGAAAAGTTACAGAGGTTTACACAGAGAATTCCAAGTATAAGTACAAGAAAATAAGAGAAACTTAGAAAACTGGTAAAACCTACATTGTTGATAGAGTTGGGAGTACTTAGCACTGTGAAAACAGCACTTTCGCAGAAAGAAATCTACTGCTGTAAGACTGGGAAACAGTGAACAGAGAATGTATGAGATTCTCAAGATCGGTAACAGATAGAAACAAGAGAAAGTACACAGTAATTCATCTACCTAGAAAAGTTACAGAGGTTTACACAGAGAATTCCAAGTATAAGTACAAGAAAATAAGAGAGACTTAGAATACTGGAAAAACCTACATTGTTGATAGAGTTGGGAGTACTTAGCACTGTGAAAACAGCACTTTCGCCGAACGAAATCTACTTCTCTAAGTCTGTGAAACAGTGAACAGAGAATGTATCAGTTTCTCAAGATTGGTAACAGATAGAAGCAAGAGAAAGTACACAGTGATTCATCTACCTAGAAAAGTTACAGAGGTTTACACAGAGAATTCCAAGTATAAGTACAAGAAAATAAGAGAGACTTAGAAAACTGGTAAAACCTACATTGTGGATAGAGTTGGGAGTACTTAGCACTGTGAAAACAGCACTTTCTCAGAAAGAAATCTAGTTCTCTAAGACTGGGAAACAGTGAACAGAGAATGTATGAGTTTCTCAAGATTGGTAACAGATAGAAACAAGAGAAAGTACACAGTGATTCATCTACCTAGAAGCGTTACAGAGGTTTACACAGAGAATTCCAAGTATAAGTACAAGAAAATAAGAGAGACTTAGAAAACTGGTAAAACCTACATTGTTGATAGAGTTGGGAGTACTTAGCAGTGTGAAAAAAGCACTTTCGCAGAAAGAAATCTACTTCTCTAACACTGGGAAACAGTGAACGGAGAATGTATGAGTTTCTCAAGATTGGTAACACATAGAAACAAGAGAAAGTACACAGTGATTCATCTACCTAGAAGAGTTACAGAGGTTTACACAGAGAATACCAAGTATAAGTACAAGAAAATAAGAGAGACTTAGAAAACTGGTAAAACCTACATTGTTGATAGAGTTGGGAGTACTTAGCACTGTGAAAACAGCACTTTCGCCGAAAGAAATCTACTTCTCTAAGTCCGTGAAACAGTGAACAGAGAATGTATGAGTTTCTCAAGATTGGTAACAGATAGAAACAAGAGAAAGTACACAGTGATTCATCTACCTAGAAAAGTTACAGAGGTTGACACAGAGAATACCAAGGATAAGTACAAGAAAATAAGAGAGACTTAGAAAACTGGTAAAACCTACATTGTTGATAGAGTTGGGAGTACTTAGCACTGTGAAAACAGCACTTTCGCAGAAAGAAATCTACTTCTCTAAGACTGGGAAACAGTGAACAGAGAATGTATGAGTTTCTCAAGATTGGTAACAGATAGAAACAAGAGTAAGTACACAGTGATTCATCAACCTAGAGAAGTTACAGAGGTTTACACAGAGAATTCCAAGTATAAGTACAAGAAAATAAGAGAGACTTAGAAAACTGGTAAAACCTACATTGTGGATAGAGTTGGGGGTACTTAGCACTGTGAAAACAGAGCTTTCGCAGAAAGAAATCTACTTCTCTAAGTCCGTGAAACAGTGAACAGAGAATGTATCAGTTTCTCAAGATTGGTAACAGATAGAAACAAGAGAAAGTACACAGTGATTCATCTACCTAGAAAAGTTACAGAGGTTTACACAGAGAATTCCAAGTATAAGTACAAGAAAATAAGAGAGACTTAGAAAACTGGTAAAACCTACATTGTGGATAGAGTTGGGAGTACTTTGCACTGTGAAAACAGCACTTTCGCAGAAAGAAATCTACTTCTCTAAGTCCGTGAAACAGTGAATAGAGAATGTATCAGTTTCTCAAGATTGGTAACAGATAGAAACAAGAGAAAGTACACAGTGATTCATCTACCTAGAAAAGTTACAGAGGTTTACACAGAGAATTCCAAGTATAAGTACAAGAAAATAAGAGAGACTTAGAAAACTGGTAAAATCTACATTGCGGATAGAGTTGGGAGTACTTAGCACTGTGAAAACAGCACTTTCGCAGAAAGAAATCTAGTTCTCTAAGACTGGGAAACAGTGAACAGAGAATGTATGAGTTTCTCAAGATTGGTAACAGATAGAAATAAGAGAAAGTACACAGTGATTCATCTACCTGGAAGAGTTACAGAGGTTTACACAGAGAATTCCAAGTATAAGTACAGGAAAATAAGAGAGACTTAGAAAACTGGTAAAACCTGCATTGTGGATAGAGTTGGGAGTACTTAGCACTGTGAAAACAGCACTTTCGCCGAAAGAAATCTACTTCTCTAAGACTGGGAAACAGCGAACAGAGAATGTATGAGTTTCTCAAGATTGGTAACAGATAGAAACAAGAGAAAGTACACAGTGATTCATCTACCTAGAAAAGTTACAGAGGTTTACACAGAGAATTCCAAGTATAAGTACAAGAAAATAAGAGAGACTTAGAAAACTGGTAAAACCTACATTGTTGATAGAGTTGGGAGTACTTAGCACTGTGAAAACAGCACTTTCGCAGAAAGAAATCTACTGCTGTAAGACTGGGAAACAGTGAACAGAGAATGTATGAGATTCTCAAGATTGGTAACAGATAGAAACAAGAGAAAGTACACAGTGATTCATCTACCTAGAAAAGTTACAGAGGTTTACACAGAGAATTCCAAGTATAAGTACAAGAAAATAAGAGAGACTTAGAATACTGGAAAAACCTACATTGTTGATAGAGTTGGGAGTACTTAGCACTGTGAAAACAGCACTTTCGCCGAACGAAATCTACTTCTCTAAGTCTGTGAAACAGTGAACAGAGAATGTATCAGTTTCTCAAGATTGGTAACAGATAGAAGCAAGAGAAAGTACACAGTGATTCATCTACCTAGAAAAGTTACAGAGGTTTACACAGAGAATTCCAAGTATAAGTACAAGAAAATAAGAGAGACTTAGAAAACTGGTAAAACCTACATTGTGGATAGAGTTGGGAGTACTTAGCACTGTGAAAACAGCACTTTCTCAGAAAGAAATCTAGTTCTCTAAGACTGGGAAACAGTGAACAGAGAATGTATGAGTTTCTCAAGATTGGTAACAGATAGAAACAAGAGAAAGTACACAGTGATTCATCTACCTAGAAGCGTTACAGAGGTTTACACAGAGAATTCCAAGTATAAGTACAAGAAAATAAGAGAGACTTAGAAAACTGGTAAAACCTACATTGTTGATAGAGTTGGGAGTACTTAGCAGTGTGAAAAAAGCACTTTCGCAGAAAGAAATCTACTTCTCTAACACTGGGAAACAGTGAACGGAGAATGTATGAGTTTCTCAAGATTGGTAACACATAGAAACAAGAGAAAGTACACAGTGATTCATCTACCTAGAAGAGTTACAGAGGTTTACACAGAGAATACCAAGTATAAGTACAAGAAAATAAGAGAGACTTAGAAAACTGGTAAAACCTACATTGTTCATAGAGTTGGGAGTACTTAGCACTGTGAAAACAGCACTTTCGCCGAAAGAAATCTACTTCTCTAAGTCCGTGAAACAGTGAACAGAGAATGTATCAGTTTCTCAAGATTGGTAACAGATAGAAGGAAGAGAAAGTACACAGTGATTCATCTACCTAGAAAAGTTACAGAGGTTTACACAGAGAATTCCAAGTATAAGTACAAGAAAATAAGAGAGACTTAGAAAACTGGTAAAACCTACATTGTGGATAGAGTTGGGAGTACTTAGCACTGTGAAAACAGCACTTTCGCCGAACGAAATCTACTTCTCTAAGTCCGTGAAACAGTGAACAGAGAATGTATGAGTTTCTCAAGATTGGTAACAGATAGAAACAAGAGAAAGTACACAGTGATTCATCTACCTAGAAAAGTTACAGAGGTTTACAAAGAGAATACCAAGTATAAGTACAAGAAAATAAGAGAGACTTAGAAAACTGGTAAAACCTACCTTGTGGATAGAGTTGGGAGTACTTAGCACTGTGAAAACAGCACTTTCGCAGAAAGAAATCAACTGCTGTAAGACTGGGAAACAGTGAACAGAGAATGTATGAGTTTCTCAAGATTGGTAACAGATAGAAACAAGAGAAAGTACACAGTGATTCATCTACCTAGAAAAGTTACAGAGGTTTACACAGAGAATTCCAAGTAGAAGTACAAGAAAATAAGAGAGACTTAGAAAACTGGTAAAAACTACATTGTTGATAGAGTTGGGAGTACTTAGCACTGTGAAAACAGCACTTTCGCAGAAAGAAATCTACTTCTCTAAGACTGAGAAACAGTGAACAGAGAATGTATGAGTTTCTCAAGATTGGTAACAGATAGAAACAAGAGAAAGTACACAGTGATTCATCTACCTAGAAGAGTTACAGAGGTTTACACAGAGAATTCCAAGTATAAGTACAAGAAAATAAGAGAGACTTAGAAAACTGGTAAAACCTACATTGTTGATAGAGTTGGGAGTACTTAGCACTGTGAAAACAGCACTTTCGCCGAAAGAAATCTACTTCTGTAAGTCCGTGAAACAGTGAACAGAGAATGTATCAGTTTCTCAAGATTGGTAACAGATAGAAACAAGAGAAAGTACACAGTGATTCATCTACCTAGAAAAGTTACAGAGGTTTACACAGAGAATACCAAGTATAAGTACAAGAAAATAAGAGAGACTTGGAAAACTGGTAAAACCTACATTGTGGATAGAGTTGGGAGTACTTAGCACTGTGAAAACAGCACTTTCGCAGAAAGAAATCTACTGCTGTAAGACTGGGAAACAGTGAACAGAGAATGTATGAGTTTCTCAAGATTGGTAACAGATAGAAACAAGAGAAAGTACACAGTGATTCATCTACCTAGAAAAGTTACAGAGGTTTACACAGAGAATTCCAAGTATAAGTACAAGAAAATAAGAGAGACTTAGAAAACTGGTAAAAACTACATTGTTGATAGAGTTGGGAGTACTTAGCACTGTGAAAACAGCACTTTCGCAGAAAGAAATCTACTTCTCTAAGACTGAGAAACAGTGAACAGAGAATCTATGAGTTTCTCAAGATTGGTAACAGATAGAAACAAGAGAAAGTACACAGTGATTCATCTACCTAGAAGAGTTACAGAGGTTTACACAGAGAATTCCAAGTATAAGTACAAGAAAATAAGAGAGACTTAGAAAACTGGTAAAACCTACATTCTTGATAGAGTTAGGAGTACTTAGCACTGTGAAAACAGCACTTTCGCCGAAAGAAATCTACTTCTCTAAGTCCGTGAAACAGTGAAAAGAGAATGTATCAGTTTTTCAAGATTGGTAACAGATAGAAACAAGAGAAAGTACACAGTGATTCATCTACCTAGAAAAGTTACAGAGGTTTACACAGAGAATACCAAGTATAAGTACAAGAAAATAAGAGAGACTTAGAAAACTGGTAAAACCTACCTTGTGGATAGAGTTGGGAGTACTTAGCACTGTGAAAACAGCACTTTCGCAGAAAGAAATCAACTGCTGTAAGACTGGGAAACAGTGAACAGAGAATGTATGAGTTTCTCAAGATTGGTAACAGATAGAAACAAGAGAAAGTACACAGTGATTCATCTACCTAGAAAAGTTACAGAGGTTTACACAGAGAATTCCAAGTAGAAGTACAAGAAAATAAGAGAGACTTAGAAAACTGGTAAAAACTACATTGTTGATAGAGTTGGGAGTACTTAGCACTGTGAAAACAGCACTTTCGCAGAAAGAAATCTACTTCTCTAAGACTGAGAAAAAGTGAACAGAGAATGTATGAGTTTCTCAAGATTGGTAAAAGATAGAAACAAGAGAAAGTACACAGTGATTCATCTACCTAGAAAAGTTACAGAGATTTACACAGAGAATACCAAGTATAAGTACAAGAAAATAAGAGAGACTTAGAAAACTGGTAAAACCTACATTGTGGATAGAGTTGGGAGTACTTAGCACTGTGAAAACAGCACTTTCGCAGAAAGAAATCTACTGCTGTAAGACTGGGAAACAGTGAACAGAGAATGTATGAGTTTCTCAAGATTGGTAACAGATAGAAACAAGACAAAGTACACAGTGATTCATCTACCTAGAAAAGTTAGAGAGGTTTACATAGAGAATTCCAAGTATAAGTACAAGAAAATAAGAGAGACTTAGAAAACTGGTAAAAACTACATTGTTGATAGAGTTGGGAGTACTTAGCACTGTGAAAACAGCACTTTCGCAGAAAGAAATCTACTTCTCTAAGACTGAGAAACAGTGAACAGAGAATGTATGAGTTTCTCAAGATTGGTAACAGATAGAAACAAGAGAAAGTACACAGTGATTAATCTACCTAGAAGAGTTACAGAGGTTTACACAGAGAATTCCAAGTATAAGTACAAGAAAATAAGAGAGACTTAGAAAACTGGTAAAACCTACATTGTTGATAGAGTGGGGAGTACTTAGCACTGTGAAAACAGCACTTTCGCCGAAAGAAATCTACTTCTCTAAGTCCGTGAAACAGTGAACAGAGAATGTATCAGTTTCTCAAGATTGGTAACAGATAGAAACAAGAGAAAGTACACAGTGATTCATCTACCTAGAAAAGTTACAGAGGTTTACATAGAGAATACCAAGTATAAGTACAAGAAAATAAGAGAGACTTGGAAAACTGGTAAAACCTACATTGTGGATAGAGTTGGGAGTACTTAGCACTGTGAAAACAGCACTTTCGCAGAAAGAAATCTACTGCTGTAAGACTGGGAAACAGTGAACAGAGAATGTATGAGTTTCTCAAGATTGGTAACAGATAGAAACAAGAGAAAGTACACAGTGATTCATCTACCTAGAAAAGTTACAGAGGTTTACACAGAGAATTCCAAGTATAAGTACAAGAAAATAAGAGAGACTTAGAAAACTGGTAAAAACTACATTGTTGATAGAGTTGGGAGTACTTAGCACTGTGAAAACAGCACTTTCGCAGAAAGAAATCTACTTCTCTAAGACTGAGAAACAGTGAACAGAGAATCTATGAGTTTCTCAAGATTGGTAACAGATAGAAACAAGAGAAAGTACACAGTGATTCATCTACCTAGAAGAGTTACAGAGGTTTAGACAGAGAATTCCAAGTATAAGTACAAGAAAATAAGAGAGACTTAGAAAACTGGTAAAACCTACATTCTTGATAGAGTTAGGAGTACTTAGCACTGTGAAAACAGCACTTTCGCCGAAAGAAATCTACTTCTCTAAGTCCGTGAAACAGTGAACAGAGAATGTATCAGTTTCTCAAGATTGGTAACAGATAGAAACAAGAGAAAGTACACAGTGATTCATCTACCTAGAAAAGTTACAGAGGTTTACACAGAGAATACCAAGTATAAGTACAAGAAAATAAGAGAGACTTAGAAAACTGGTAAAACCTACCTTGTGGATAGAGTTGGGAGTACTTAGCACTGTGAAAACAGCACTTTCGCAGAAAGAAATCAACTGCTGTAAGACTGGGAAACAGTGAACAGAGAATGTATGAGTTTCTCAAGATTGGTAACAGATAGAAACAAGAGAAAGTACGCAGTGATTCATCTACCTAGAAAAGTTACAGAGGTTTACACAGAGAATTCCAAGTAGAAGTACAAGAAAATAAGAGAGACTTAGAAAACTGGTAAAAACTACATTGTTGATAGAGTTGGGAGTACTTAGCACTGTGAAAACAGCACTTTCGCAGAAAGAAATCTACTTCTCTAAGACTGAGAAACAGTGAACAGAGAATGTATGAGTTTCTCAAGATTGGTAACAGATAGAAACAAGAGAAAGTACACAGTGATTCATCTACCTAGAAGAGTTACAGAGGTTTACACAGAGAATTCCAAGTATAAGTACAAGAAAATAAGAGAGACTTAGAAAACTGGTAAAACCTACATTGTTGATAGAGTTGGGAGTACTTAGCACTGTGAAAACAGCACTTTCGCCGAAAGAAATCTACTTCTGTAAGTCCGTGAAACAGTGAACAGAGAATGTATCAGTTTCTCAAGATTGGTAACAGATAGAAACAAGAGAAAGTACACAGTGATTCATCTACCTAGAAAAGTTACAGAGGTTTACACAGAGAATACCAAGTATAAGTACAAGAAAATAAGAGAGACTTGGAAAACTGGTAAAACCTACATTGTGGATAGAGTTGGGAGTACTTAGCACTGTGAAAACAGCACTTTCGCAGAAAGAAATCTACTGCTGTAAGACTGGGAAACAGTGAACAGAGAATGTATGAGTTTCTCAAGATTGGTAACAGATAGAAACAAGAGAAAGTACACAGTGATTCATCTACCTAGAAAAGTTACAGAGGTTTACACAGAGAATTCCAAGTATAAGTACAAGAAAATAAGAGAGACTTAGAAAACTGGTAAAAACTACATTGTTGATAGAGTTGGGAGTACTTAGCACTGTGAAAACAGCACTTTCGCAGAAAGAAATCTACTTCTCTAAGACTGAGAAACAGTGAACAGAGAATCTATGAGTTTCTCAAGATTGGTAACAGATAGAAACAAGAGAAAGTACACAGTGATTCATCTACCTAGAAGAGTTACAGAGGTTTACACAGAGAATTCCAAGTATAAGTACAAGAAAATAAGAGAGACTTAGAAAACTGGTAAAACCTACATTCTTGATAGAGTTAGGAGTACTTAGCACTGTGAAAACAGCACTTTCGCCGAAAGAAATGTACTTCTCTAAGTCCGTGAAACAGTGAACAGAGAATGTATCAGTTTCTCAAGATTGGTAACAGATAGAAACAAGAGAAAGTACACAGTGATTCATCTACCTAGAAAAGTTACAGAGGTTTACACAGAGAATACCAAGTATAAGTACAAGAAAATAAGAGAGACTTAGAAAACTGGTAAAACCTACCTTGTGGATAGAGTTGGGAGTACTTAGCACTGTGAAAACAGCACTTTCGCAGAAAGAAATCAACTGCTGTAAGACTGGGAAACAGTGAACAGAGAATGTATGAGTTTCTCAAGATTGGTAACAGATAGAAACAAGAGAAAGTACACAGTGATTCATCTACCTAGAAAAGTTACAGAGGTTTACACAGAGAATTCCAAGTAGAAGTACAAGAAAATAAGAGAGACTTAGAAAACTGGTAAAAACTACATTGTGGATAGAGTTGGGAGTACTTAGCACTGTGAAAACAGCACTTTCGCAGAAAGAAATCTACTTCTCTAAGACTGAGAAACAGTGAACAGAGAATGTATGAGTTTCTCAAGATTGGTAACAGATAGAAACAAGAGAAAGTACACAGTGATTCATCTACCTAGAAGAGTTACAGAGGTTTACACAGAGAATTCCAAGTATAAGTACAAGAAAATAAGAGAGACTTAGAAAACTGGTAAAACCTACATTGTTGATAGAGTTGGGAGTACTTAGCACGGTGAAAAAGGCACTTTCGCAGAAAGAAATCTACTGCTGTAAGACTGGGAAACAGTGAACAGAGAATGTATGAGTTTCTCAAGATTGGTAACAGATAGAAACAAGAGAAAGTACACAGCGATTCATCTACCTAGAAAAGTTACAGAGGTTTACACAGAGAATTCCAAGTATAAGTACAAGAAAATAAGAGAGACTTAGAAAACTGGTAAAAACTACATTGTTGATAGAGTTGGGAGTACTTAGCACTGTGAAAACAGCACTTTCGCAGAAAGAAATCTACTGCTGTAAGACTGGGAAACAGTGAACAGAGAATGTATGAGTTTCTGAAGATTGGTAACAGATAGAAACAAGAGAAAGTACACAGTGATTCATCTACCTAGAAAAGTTACAGAGGTTTACACAAAGAATTCCAAGTATAAGTACAAGAAAATAAGAGAGACTTAGAAAACTGGTAAAAACTACATTGTTGATAGAGTTGGGAGTACTTAGCACTGTGAAAACAGCACTTTCGCAGAAAGAAATCTACTTCTCTAAGACTGAGAAACAGTGAACAGAGAATGTATGAGTTTCTCAAGATTGGTAACAGATAGAAAGAAGAGAAAGTACACAGTGATTCATCTACCTAGAAGAGTTACAGAGGTTTACACAGAGAATTCCAAGTATAAGTACAAGAAAATAAGAGAGACTTAGAAAACTGGTAAAACCTACATTGTTGATAGAGTTGGGAGTACTTAGCACTGTGAAAACAGCACTTTCGCAGAAAGAAATCTACTTCTCTAAGACTGAGAAACAGTGAACAGAGAATGTATCAGTTTCTCAAGATTGGTAACAGATAGAAACAAGAGAAAGTACACAGTGATTCATCTACCTAGAAAAGTTACAGAGGTTTACACAGAGAATACCAAGTATAAGTACAAGAAAATAAGAGAGACTTAGAAAACTGGTAAAACCTACATTGTTGATAGTGTTGGGAGTACTTAGCACTGTGAAAACAGCACTTTCGCAGAAAGAAATCTACTGCTGTAAGACTGGGAAACAGTGAACAGAGAATGTATGAGTTTCTCAAGATTGGTAACAGATAGAAACAAGAGAAAGTACACAGTGATTCATCTACCTAGAAAAGTTACAGAGGTTTACACAGAGAATTCCAAGTATAAGTACAAGAAAATAAGAGAGACTTAGAAAACTGGTAAAAACTACATTGTTGATAGAGTTGGGAGTACTTAGCACTGTGAAAACAGCACTTTCGCAGAAAGAAATCTACTTCTCTAAGTCCGTGAAACAGTGAACAGAGAATGTATCAGTTTCTCAAGATTGGTAACAGATAGAAACAAGAGAAAGTACACAGTGATTCATCTACCTAGAAAAGTTACAGAGGTTTACACAGAGAATACCAAGTATAAGTACAAGAAAATAAGAGAGACTTAGAAAACTGGTAAAACCTACATTGTGGATAGAGTTGGGAGTACTTAGCACTGTGAAAACAGCACTTTCGCAGAAAGAAATCTACTGCTGTAAGACTGGGAAACAGTGAACAGAGAATGTATGAGTTTCTCAAGATTGGTAACAGATAGAAACAAGAGAAAGTACACAGTGATTCATCTACCTAGAAAAGTTACAGAGGTTTACACAGAGAATACCAAGTATAAGTACAAGAAAATAAGAGAGACTTAGAAAACTGGTAAAACCTACATTGTGGATAGAGTTGGGAGTACTTAGCACTGTGAAAACAGCACTTTCGCAGAAAGAAATCTACTGCTGTAAGACTGGGAAACAGTGAACAGAGAATGTATGAGTTTCTCAAGATTGGTAACAGATAGAAACAAGAGAAAGTACACAGTGATTCATCTACCTAGAAAAGTTACAGAGGTTTACACAGAGAATACCAAGTATAAGTACAAGAAAATAAGAGAGACTTAGAAAACTGGTAAAACCTACATTGTGGATAGAGTTGGGAATACTTAGCACTGTGAAAACAGCACTTTCGCAGAAAGAAATCTACTGCTGTAAGACTGGGAAACAGTGAACAGAGAATGTATGAGTTTCTCAAGATTGGTAACAGATAGAAACAAGAGAAAGTACACAGTGATTCATCTACCTAGAAAAGTTACAGAGCTTTACACAGAGAATTCCAAGTATAAGTACAAGAAAATAAGAGAGACTTAGAAAACTGGTAAAAACTACATTGTTGATAGAGTTGGGAGTACTTAGCACTGTGAAATCAGCACTTTCGCAGAAAGAAATCTACTTCTCTAAGACTGAGAAACAGTGAACAGAGAATGTTTGAGTTTCTCAAGATTGGTAACAGATAGAAACAAGAGAAAATACACAGTGATTCCTCTACCTAGAAAAGTTACAGAGGTTTACACAGAGAATACCCAGTATAAGTACAAGAAAATAAGAGAGACTTAGAAAACTGGTAAAACCTACATTGTGGATAGAGTTGGGAATACTTAGCACTGTGAAAACAGCACTTTCGCAGAAAGAAATCTAGTGCTGTAAGACTGGGAAACAGTGAACAGAGAATGTATGAGTTTCTGAAGATTGGTAACAGATAGAAACAAGACAAAGTACCCAGTGATTCATTTACCTAGAAAAGTTACAGAGGTTTACACAGAGAATTCCAAGTATAAGTACAAGAAAATAAGAGAGACTTAGAAAACTGGTAAAAACTACATTGTTGATAGAGTTGGGAGTACTTAGCACTGTGAAAACAGCACTTTCGCATAAAGAAATCTACTTCTCTAAGACTGAGAAACTGTGAACAGAGAATGTATGAGTTTCTGAAGATTGGTAACAGATAGAAACAAGAGAAAGTACACAGTGATTCATCTACCTAGAAAAGTTACAGAGGTTTACACAGAGAATACCAAGTATAAGTACAAGAAAATAAGAGAGACTTAGAAAACTGGTAAAACCTACATTGTGGATAGAGTTGGGAGTACTTAGCACTGTGAAAACAGCACTTTCGCAGAAAGAAATCTACTGCTGTAAGACTGGGAAACAGGGAACAGAGAATGTATGAGTTTCTCAAGATTGGTAACAGATAGAAACAAGAGAAAGTACACAGTGATTCATCTACCTAGAAAAGTTACAGAGGTTTACACAGAGAATTCCAAGTATAAGTACAAGAAAATAAGAGAGACTTAGAAAACTGGTAAAAACTACATTGTTGATAGAGTTGGGAGTACTTAGCACTGTGAAAACAGCACATTCGCAGAAAGAAATCTACTTCTCTAAGACTGAGAAACAGTGAACAGAGAATGTATGAGTTTCTCAAGATTGGTAACAGATAGAAACAAGAGAAAGTACACAGTGATTCATCTACCTAGACAAGTTACAGAGGTTTACACAGAGAATACCAAGTATAAGTACAAGAAAATAAGAAATACTTAGAAAACTGGTAAAACCTACATTGTGGATAGAGTTGGGAGTACTTAGCACTGTGAAAACAGCATTTTCGCAGAAAGAAATCTACTTCTCTAAGACTGAGAAACAGCGAACAGAGAATGTATGAGTTTCGCAAGATTGGTAACAGATAGAAACAAGAGAAAGTACACAGTGATTCATCTACCTAGAAGAGTTACAGAGGTTTACACAGAGAATTCCAAGTATAAGTACAAGAAAATAAGAGAGACTTAGAAAACTGGTAAAACCTACATTGTTGATAGAGTTGGGAGTACTTAGCACGGTGAAAAAGGCACTTTCGCAGAAAGAAATCTACTGCTGTAAGACTGGGAAACAGTGAACAGAGAATGTATGAGTTTCTCAAGATTGGTAACAGATAGAAACAAGAGAAAGTACACAGCGATTCATCTACCTAGAAAAGTTACAGAGGGTTACACAGAGAATTCCAAGTATAAGTACAAGAAAATAAGAGAGACTTAGAAAACTGGTAAAAACTACATTGTTGATAGAGTTGGGAGTACTTAGCACTGTGAAAACAGCACTTTCGCAGAAAGAAATCTACTGCTGTAAGACTGGGAAACAGTGAACAGAGAATGTATGAGTTTCTGAAGATTGGTAACAGATAGAAACAAGAGAAAGTACACAGTGATTCATCTACCTAGAAAAGTTACAGAGGTTTACACAAAGAATTCCAAGTATAAGTACAAGAAAATAAGAGAGACTTAGAAAACTGGTAAAAACTACATTGTTGATAGAGTTGGGAGTACTTAGCACTGTGAAAACAGCACTTTCGCAGAAAGAAATCTACTTCTCTAAGACTGAGAAACAGTGAACAGAGAATGTATGAGTTTCTCAAGATTGGTAACAGATAGAAAGAAGAGAAAGTACACAGTGATTCATCTACCTAGAAGAGTTACAGAGGTTTACACAGAGAATTCCAAGTATAAGTACAAGAAAATAAGAGAGACTTAGAAAACTGGTAAAACCTACATTGTTGATAGAGTTGGGAGTACTTAGCACTGTGAAAACAGCACTTTCGCAGAAAGAAATCTACTTCTCTAAGACTGAGAAACAGTGAACAGAGAATGTATCAGTTTCTCAAGATTGGTAACAGATAGAAACAAGAGAAAGTACACAGTGATTCATCTACCTAGAAAAGTTACAGAGGTTTACACAGAGAATACCAAGTATAAGTACAAGAAAATAAGAGAGACTTAGAAAACTGGTAAAACCTACATTGTTGATAGTGTTGGGAGTACTTAGCACTGTGAAAACAGCACTTTCGCAGAAAGAAATCTACTGCTGTAAGACTGGGAAACAGTGAACAGAGAATGTATGAGTTTCTCAAGATTGGTAACAGATAGAAACAAGAGAAAGTACACAGTGATTCATCTACCTAGAAAAGTTACAGAGGTTTACACAGAGAATTCCAAGTATAAGTACAAGAAAATAAGAGAGACTTAGAAAACTGGTAAAAACTACATTGTTGATAGAGTTGGGAGTACTTAGCACTGTGAAAACAGCACTTTCGCAGAAAGAAATCTACTTCTCTAAGTCCGTGAAACAGTGAACAGAGAATGTATCAGTTTCTCAAGATTGGTAACAGATAGAAACAAGAGAAAGTACACAGTGATTCATCTACCTAGAAAAGTTACAGAGGTTTACACAGAGAATACCAAGTATAAGTACAAGAAAATAAGAGAGACTTAGAAAACTGGTAAAACCTACATTGTGGATAGAGTTGGGAGTACTTAGCACTGTGAAAACAGCACTTTCGCAGAAAGAAATCTACTGCTGTAAGACTGGGAAACAGTGAACAGAGAATGTATGAGTTTCTCAAGATTGGTAACAGATAGAAACAAGAGAAAGTACACAGTGATTCATCTACCTAGAAAAGTTACAGAGGTTTACTCAGAGAATTCCAAGTATAAGTACAAGAAAATGAGAGAGACTTAGAAAACTGGTAAAAACTACATTGTTGATAGAGTTGGGAGTACTTAGCACTATGAAAACAGCACTTTCGCAGAA
Source organism: Heterohyrax brucei (assembly GCA_028571685.1). NCBI lineage: Eukaryota > Metazoa > Chordata > Mammalia > Hyracoidea > Procaviidae > Heterohyrax > Heterohyrax brucei. The sequence continues at coordinate 115,692,935 of CM053150.1, read as the reverse complement.
AGAAATCTACTTCTCTAAGACAGAGAAACAGTGAACAGAGAATGTATGAGTTTCTCAAGATTGGTAACAGATAGAAACAAGAGAAAGTACACAGTGATTCATCTACCTAGAAAAGTTACAGAGGTTTACACAGAGAATACCAAGTATAAGTACAAGAAAATAAGAGAGACTTAGAAAACTGGTAAAACCTACATTGTTGATAGAGTTGGGAGTACTTAGCACTGTGAAAACAGCACTTTCGCAGAAAGAAATCTACTGCTGTAAGACTGGGAAACAGTGAACAGAGTATGTATGAGTTTCTCAAGATTGGTAACAGATAGAAACAAGAGAAAGTACACAGTGATTCATCTACCTAGAAAAGTTACAGAGGTTTACTCAGAGAATTCCAAGTATAAGTACAAGAAAATAAGAGACACTTAGAAAACTGGTAAAAACTACATTGTTGATAGAGTTGGGAGTACTTAGCACTGTGAAAACAGTACTTTCGCAGAAAGAAATCTACTTCTCTAAGACTGAGAAACAGTGAACAGAGAATGTTTGAGTTTCTCAAGATTGGTAACAGATAGAAACAAGAGAAAGTACACAGTGATTCATCTACCTAGAAAAGTTACAGAGGTTTACACAGAGAATACCCAGTATAAGTACAAGAAAATAAGAGAGACTTAGAAACCTGGTAAAACCTACATTGTGGATAGAGTTGGGAATACTTAGCACTGTGAAAACAGCACTTTCGGAGAAAGAAATCTAGTGCTGTAAGACTGGGAAACAGTGAACAGAGAATGTATGAGTTTCTGAAGATTGGTAACAGATAGAAACAAGAGAAAGTACACAGTGATTCATCTACCTAGAAAAGTTACAGAGGTTTACACAGAGAATTCCAAGTATAAGTACAAGAAAATAAGAGAGACTTAGAAAACTGGTAAAAACTACATTGTTGATAGAGTTGGGAGTACTTAGCACTGTGAAAACAGCACTTTCGCAGAAAGAAATCTACTTCTCTAAGACTGAGAAACAGTGAACAGAGAATGTATGAGTTTCTCAAGATTGGTAACAGATAGAAACAAGAGAAAGTACACAGTGATTCATCTACCTAGAAAAGTTACAGAGGTTTACACAGAGAATACGAAGTATAAGTACAAGAAAATAAGAGAGACTTAGAAAACTGGTAAAACCTACATTGTGGATAGAGTTGGGAGTACTTAGCACTGTGAAAACAGCACTTTCGCAGAAAGAAATCTACTGCTGTAAGACTGGGAAACAGTGAACAGAGAATGTATGAGTTTCTGAAGATTGGTAACACATAGAAACAAGAGAAAGTACACAGTGATTCATCTACCTAGAAAAGTTACAGAGGTTTACACAGAGAATACCAAGTATAAGTACAAGAAAATAAGAAATACTTAGAAAACTGGTAAAACCTACATTGTGGATAGAGTTGGGAGTACTTAGCACTGTGAAAACAGCATTTTCGCAGAAAGAAATCTACTTCTCTAAGACTGAGAAACAGCGAACAGAGAATGTATGAGTTTCTCAAGATTGGTAACAGATAGAAACAAGAGAAAGTACACAGTGATTCATCTACCTAGAAAAGTTACAGAGGTTTACACAGAGAATACCAAGTATAAGTACAAGAAAATAAGAAATACTTAGAAAACTGGTAAAACCTACATTGTGGATAGAGTTGGGAGTACTTAGCACTGTGAAAACAGCATTTTCGCAGAAAGAAATCTACTTCTCTAAGACTGAGAAACAGCGAACAGAGAATGTATGAGTTTCTCAAGATTGGTAACAGATAGAAACAAGAGAAAGTACACAGTGATTCATCTACCTAGAAGAGTTACAGAGGTTTACACAGAGAATTCCAAGTATAAGTACAAGAAAATAAGAGAGACTTAGAAAACTGGTAAAAACTACATTGTTGATAGAGTTGGGTGTACTTAGCACTGTGAAAACAGCACTTTCGCAGAAAGAAATCTACTGCTGTAAGACTGGGAAACAGTGAACAGAGAATGTATGAGTTTCTCAAGATTGGTAACAGATAGAAACAAGAGAAAGTACACAGTGATTCATCTACCTAGAAAAGTTACAGAGGTTTACACACAGAATTCCAAGTATAAGTACAAGAAAATAAGAGAGACTTAGAAAACTGGTAAAAACTACATTGCTGATAGTGTTGGGAGTACTTAGCACTGTGAAAACAGCACTTTCGCAGAAAGAAATCTACTTCTCTAAGACTGAGAAACAGTGAACAGAGAATGTATGAGTTTCTCAAGATTGGTAACAGATAGAAACAAGAGAAAGTACACAGTGATTCATCTACCTAGAAAAGTTACAGAAGTTTACACAGAGAATACCAAGTATAAGTACAAGAAAATAAGAGAGACTTAGAAAACTGGTAAAACCTACATTGTGGATAGAGTTGGGAGTACTTAGCACTGTGAAAACAGCACTTTCGCAGAAAGAAATCTACTGCTGTAAGACTGGGAAACAGTGAACAGAGAATGTATGAGTTTCTCAAGATTGGTAACAGATAGAAACAAGAGAAAGTACACAGTGATTCATCTACCTAGAAAAGTTACAGAGCTTTACACAGAGAATTCCAAGTATAAGTACAAGAAAATAAGAGAGACTTAGAAAACTGGTAAAAACTACATTGTTGATAGAGTTGGGAGTACTTAGCACTGTGAAAACAGCACTTTCGCAGAAAGAAATCTACTTCTCTAAGACTGAGAAACAGTGAACAGAGAATGTTTGAGTTTCTCAAGATTGGTAACAGATAGAAACAAGAGAAAGTACACAGTGATTCATCTACCTAGAAAAGTTACAGAGGTTTACACAGAGAATACCCAGTATAAGTACAAGAAAATAAGAGAGACTTAGAAACCTGGTAAAACCTACATTGTGGATAGAGTTGGGAATACTTAGCACTGTGAAAACAGCACTTTCGGAGAAAGAAATCTAGTGCTGTAAGACTGGGAAACAGTGAACAGAGTATGTGTGAGTTTCTCAAGATTGGTAACAGATAGAAACAAGAGAAAGTACACAGTGATTCATCTACCTAGAAAAGGTACAGAGGTTTACACAGAGAATTCCAAGTATAAGTACAAGAAAATAAGAGAGACTTAGAAAACTGGTAAAAACTACATTGTTGATAGAGTTGGGAGTACTTAGCACTGTGAAAACAGCACTTTCGCAGAAAGAAATCTACTTCTCTAAGACTGAGAAACAGCGAACAGAGAATGTATGAGTTTCTCAAGATTGGTAACAGATAGAAACAAGAGAAAGTACACAGTGATTCATCTACCTAGAAAAGTTACAGAGGTTTACTCAGAGAATTCCAAGTATAAGTACAAGAAAATAAGAGAGACTTAGAAAACTGGTAAAAACTACATTGTTGATAGAGTTGGGAGTACTTAGCACTGTGAAAACAGCACTTTCGCAGAAAGAAATCCACTTCTCTAAGACTGAGAAGCAGTGAACAGAGAATGTATGAGTTTCTCAAGATTGGTAACAGATAGAAACAAGAGAAAGTACACAGTGATTCATCTACCTAGAAAAGTTACAGAGCTTTACACAGAGAATACCAAGTATAAGTACAAGAAAATAAGAGAGACTTAGAAAACTGGTAAAACCCACATTGTGGATAGAGTTGGGAGTACTTAGCACTGTGAAAACAGCACTTTCGCAGAAAGAAATCTACTGCTGTAAGACTGGGAAACAGTGAACAGAGAATGTATGAGTTTCTCAAGATTGGTAACAGATAGAAACAAGAGAAAGTACAGAGTGATTCATCTACCTAGAAAAGTTACAGAGGTTTACACAGAGAATACCAAGTATCAGTACAAGAAAATAAGAGAGACTTAGAAAACTGGTAAAACCTACATTGTGGATAGAGTTGGGAGTACTTAGCACTGTGAAAACAGCACTTTCGCAGAAAGAAATCTACTGCTGTAAGACTGGGAAACAGTGAACAGAGAATGTATGAGTTTCTCAAGATTGGTAACAGATAGAAACAAGAGAAAGTACACAGTGATTCATCTACCTAGAAAAGTTACAGAGGTTTACACAGAGAATTCCAAGTATAAGTACAAGAAAATAAGAGAGACTTAGAAAACTGGTAAAACCTACATTGTGGATAGAGTTGGGAGTACTTAGCACTGTGAAAACAGCACTTTCGCAGAAAGAAATCTACTGCTGTAAGACTGGGAAACAGTGAACAGAGAATGTATGAGTTTCTCAAGATTGGTAACAGATAGAAACAAGAGAAAGTACACAGTGATTCATTTACCTAGAAAAGTTACAGAGGTTTACACAGAGAATTCCAAGTATAAGTATAAGAAAATAAGAGAGACTTAGAAAACTGGTAAAAACTACATTGTTGATAGTGTTGGGAGTACTTAGCACTGTGAAAACAGCACTTTCGCAGAAAGAAATCTACTTCTCTAAGACTGAGAAACAGTGAACAGAGAATGTATGAGTTTCTCAAGATTGGTAACAGATAGAAACAAGAGAATGTACACAGTGATTCATCTACCTAGAAAAGTTACAGAGGTTTACACAGAGAATACCAAGTATAAGTACAAGAAAATAAGAGAGACTTAGAAAACTGGTAAAACCTACATTGTGGATAGAGTTGGGAGTACTTAGCACTGTGAAAACAGCACTTTCGCAGAAAGAAATCTACTGCTGTAAGACTGGGAAACAGTGAACAGAGAATGTATGAGTTTCTCAAGATTGGTAACAGATAGAAACAAGAGAAAGTACACAGTGATTCATCTACCTAGAAAAGTTACAGAGCTTTACACAGAGAATACCAAGTATAAGTACAAGAAAATAAGAGAGACTTAGAAAACTGGTAAAACCTACATTGTGAATAGAGTTGGGAGTACTTAGCACTGTGAAAACAGCACTTTCGCAGAAAGAAATCTACTGCTGTAAGACTGGGAAACAGTGAACAGAGAATGTATGAGTTTCTCAAGATTGGTAACAGATAGAAACAAGAGAAAGTACACAGTGATTCATCTACCTAGAAAAGTTACAGAGGTTTACACAGAGAATTCCAAGTATAAGTACAAGAAAATAAGAGAGACTTAGAAAACTGGTAAAAACTACATTGTTGATAGAGTTGGGAGAACTTAGCACTGTGAAAACAGCACTTTCGCAGAAAGAAATCTACTTCTCTAAGACTGAGAAACAGTGAACAGAGAATGTATGAGTTTCTCAAGATTGGTGACAGATAGAAACAAGAGAAAGTACACAGTGATTCATCTACCTAGAAGAGTTACAGAGGTTTACACAGAGAATACCAAGTATAAGTACAAGAAAATAAGAGAGACTTAGAAAACTGGTAAAACCTACATTGTGGATAGAGTTGGGAGTACTTAGCACTGTGAAAACAGCACTTTCGCAGAAAGAAATCTACTGCTGTAAGACTGGGAAACAGTGAACAGAGAATGTATGAGTTTCTCAAGATTGGTAACAGATAGAAACAAGAGAAAGTACACAGTGATTCATCTACCTAGAAAAGTTACAGAGGTTTACACAGAGAATTCCAAGTATAAGTACAAGAAAATAAGAGAGACTTAGAAAACTGGTAAAACCTACATTGTGGATAGAGTTGGGAGTACTTAGCACTGTGAAAACAGCACTTTCGCAGAAAGAAATCTACTGCTGTAAGACTGGGAAACAGTGAACAGAGAATGTATGAGTTTCTCAAGATTGGTAACAGATAGAAACAAGAGAAAGTACACAGTGATTCATTTACCTAGAAAAGTTACAGAGGTTTACACAGAGAATTCCAAGTATAAGTATAAGAAAATAAGAGAGACTTAGAAAACTGGTAAAAACTACATTGTTGATAGTGTTGGGAGTACTTAGCACTGTGAAAACAGCACTTTCGCAGAAAGAAATCTACTTCTCTAAGACTGAGAAACAGTGAACAGAGAATGTATGAGTTTCTCAAGATTGGTAACAGATAGAAACAAGAGAATGTACACAGTGATTCATCTACCTAGAAAAGTTACAGAGGTTTACACAGAGAATAGCAAGTATAAGTACAAGAAAATAAGAGAGACTTAGAAAACTGGTAAAACCTACATTGTGGATAGAGTTGGGAGTACTTAGCACTGTGAAAACAGCACTTTCGCAGAAAGAAATCTACTGCTGTAAGACTGGGAAACAGTGAACAGAGAATGTATGAGTTTCTCAAGATTGGTAACAGATAGAAACAAGAGAAAGTACACAGTGATTCATCTACCTAGAAAAGTTACAGAGGTTTACACAGAGAATTCCAAGTAGAAGTACAAGAAAATAAGAGAGACTTAGAAAACTGGTAAAACCTACATTGTGGATAGAGTTGGGAGTACTTAGCACTGTGAAAACAGCACTTTCGCAGAAAGAAATCTACTTCTCTAAGACTGAGAAACAGCGAACAGAGAATGTATGAGTTTCTCAAGATTGGTAACAGATAGAAACAAGAGAAAGTACACAGTGATTCATCTACCTAGAAAAGTTACAGAGGTTTACACAGAGAATTCCAAGTATAAGTACAAGAAAATAAGGGAGACTTAGAAAACTGGTAAAAACTACATTGTTGATAGAGTTGGGAGTACTTAGCACTGTGAAAACAGCACTTTCGCAGAAAGAAATCTACTTCTCTAAGACTGAGAAACAGTGAACAGAGAATGTATGAGTTTCTCAAGATTGGTAACAGATAGAAACAAGAGAAAGTACACAGTGATTCATCTACCTAGAAGAGTTACAGAGGTTTACACAGAGAATTCCAAGTATAAGTACAAGAAAATAAGAGAGACTTAGAAAACTGGTAAAACCTACATTGTTGATGGAGTTGGGAGTACTTAGCACTGTGAAAACAGCACTTTCGCCGAAAGAAATCTACTTCTGTAAGTCCGTGAAACAGTGAACAGAGAATGTATCAGTTTCTCAAGATTGGTAACAGATAGAAACAAGAGAAAGTACACAGTGATTCATCTACCTAGAAAAGTTACAGAGGTTTACACAGAGAATACCAAGTATAAGTACAAGAAAATAAGAGAGACTTAGAAAACTGGTAAAACCTACATTGTGGATAGAGTTGGGAGTACTTAGCACTGTGAAAACAGCACTTTCGCAGAAAGAAATCTACTGCTGTAAGACTGGGAAACAGTGAACAGAGAATGTATGAGTTTCTCAAGATTGGTAACAGATAGAAACAAGAGAAAGTACACAGTGATTCATCTACCTAGAAAAGTTACAGAGGTTTACTCAGAGAATTCCAAGTATAAGTACAAGAAAATAAGAGAGACTTAGAAAACTGGTAAAAACTACATTGTTGATAGAGTTGGGAGTACTTAGCACTATGAAAACAGCACTTTCGCAGAAAGAAATCTACTTCTCTAAGACTGAGAAACAGTGAACATAGAATGTATGAGTTTCTCAAGATTGGTAACAGATAGAAACAAGAGAAAGTACACAGTGATTCATCTACCTAGAAAAGTTACAGAGGTTTACACAGAGAACACCAAGTATAAGTACAAGAAAATAAGAGAGACTTAGAAAACTGGTAAAACCTACATTGTTGATAGAGTTGGGAGTACTTAGCACTGTGAAAACAGCACTTTCGCAGAAAGAAATCTACTGCTGTAAGACTGGGAAACAGTGAACAGAGTATGTATGAGTTTCTCAAGATTGGTAACAGATAGAAACAAGAGAAAGTACACAGTGATTCATCTACCTAGAAAAGTTACAGATGTTTACTCAGAGAATTCCAAGTATAAGTACAAGAAAATAAGAGACACTTAGAAAACTGGTAAAAACTACATTGTTGATAGAGTTGGGAGTACTTAGCACTGTGAAAACAGCACTTTCGCAGAAAGAAATCTACTTCTCTAAGACTGAGAAACAGTGAACAGAGAATGTATGAGTTTCTCAAGATTGGTAACAGATAGAAACAAGAGAAAGTACACAGTGATTCATCTACCTAGAAAAGTTACAGAGGTTTACACAGAGAATAGCAAGTATAAGTACAAGAAAATAAGAGAGACTTAGAAAACTGGTAAAACCCACATTGTGGATAGAGTTGGGAGTACTTAGCACTGTGAAAACAGCACTTTCGCAGAAAGAAATCTACTGCTGTAAGACTGGGAAACAGTGAACAGAGAATGTATGAGTTTCTCAAGATTGGTAACAGATAGAAACAAGAGAAAGTACACAGTGATTCATCTACCTAGAAAAGTTACAGAGGTTTACACAGAGAATACCAAGTATAAGTACAAGAAAATAAGAGAGACTTAGAAAACTGGTAAAAACTACATTGTTGATAGAGTTGGGAGTACTTAGCACTGTGAAAACAGCACTTTCGCAGAAAGAAATCTACTGCTGTAAGACTGGGAAACAATGAACAGAGAATGTATGAGTTTCTCAAGACTGGTAACAGATAGAAACAAGAGAAAGTACACAGTGATTCATCTACCTAGAAAAGTTACAGAGGTTTACACAGAGAATTCCAAGTATAAGTACAAGAAAATAAGAGAGACTTAGAAAACTGGTAAAAACTACATTGTTGATAGAGTTGGGAGTACTTAGCACTGTGAAAACAGCACTTTCGCAGAAAGATATCTACTTCTCTAAGACTGAGAAACAGTGAACAGAGAATGTATGAGTTTTTCAAGATTGGTAACAGATAGAAACAAGAGAAAGTACACAGTGATTCATCTACCTAGAAGAGTTACAGAGGTTTACACAGAGAATACCAAGTATAAGTACAAGAAAATAAGAGAGACTTAGAAAACTGGTAAAACCTACATTGTGGATAGAGTTGGGAGTACTTAGCACTGTGAAAACAGCACTTTCGCAGAAAGAAATCTACTGCTGTAAGACTGGGAAACAGTGAACAGAGAATGTATGAGTTTCTCAAGATTGGTAACAGATAGAAACAAGAGAAAGTACACAGTGATTCATCTACCTAGAAAAGTTACAGAGGTTTACACAGAGAATTCCAAGTATAAGTACAAGAAAATAAGAGAGACTTAGAAAACTGGTAAAACCTACATTGTGGATAGAGTTGGGAGTACTTAGCACTGTGAAAACAGCACTTTCGCAGAAAGAAATCTACTGCTGTAAGACTGGGAAACAGTGAACAGAGAATGTATGAGTTTCTCAAGATCTGTAACAGATAGAAACAAGAGAAAGTACACAGTGATTCATCTACCTAGAAAAGTTACAGAGGTTTACACAGAGAATTCCAAGTATAAGTACAAGAAAATAAGAGAGACTTAGAAAACTGGTAAAAACTACATTGTTGATAGTGTTGGGAGTACTTAGCACTGTAAAAACAGCACTTTCGCAGAAAGAAATCTACTTCTCTAAGACTGAGAAACAGTGAACAGAGTATGTATGAGTTTCTCAAGATTGGTAACAGATAAAAACAAGAGAAAGTACACAGTGATTCATCTACCTAGAAAAGTTACAGAGGTTTACACAGAGAATACCAAGTATAAGTACAAGAAAATAAGAGAGACTTAGAAAACTGGTAAAACCTACATTGTGGATAGAGTTGGGAGTACTTAGCACTGTGAAAACAGCACTTTCGCAGAAAGAAATCTACTGCTGTAAGACTCGGAAACAGTGAACAGAGAATGTATGAGTTTCTCAAGATTGGTAACAGATAGAAACAAGAGAAAGTACACAGTGATTCAACTACCTAGAAAAGTTACAGAGCTTTACACAGAGAATACCAAGTATAAGTACAAGAAAATAAGAGAGACTTAGAAAACTGGTAAAACCTACATTGTGGATAGAGTTGGGAGTACTTAGCACTGTGAAAACAGCACTTTCGCAGAAAGAAATCTACTGCTGTAAGACTGGGAAACAGTGAACAGAGAATGTATGAGTTTCTCAAGATTGGTAACAGATAGAAACAAGAGAGAGTACACAGTGATTCATCTACCTAGAAAAGTTACAGAGGTTTACACAGAGAATTCCAAGTATAAGTACAAGAAAATAAGAGAGACTTAGAAAACTGGTAAAAACTACATTGTTGATAGTGTTGGGAGTACTTAGCACTGTGAAAACAGCACTTTCGCAGAAAGAAATCTACTTCTCTAAGACTGAGAAACAGTGAACAGAGAATGTATGAGTTTCTCAAGATTGGTAACAGATAGAAACAAGAGAAAGTACACAGTGATTCATCTACCTAGAAAAGTTACAGAGGTTTACACAGAGAATACCAAGTATAAGTACAAGAAAATAAGAGAGACTTAGAAAACTGGTAAAACCTACATTGTGGATAGAGTTGGGAGTACTTAGCACTGTGAAAACAGCACTTTCGCAGAAAGAAATCTACTGCTGTAAGACTGGGAAACAGTGAACAGAGAATGTATGAGTTTCTCAAGATTGGTAACAGATAGAAACAAGAGAAAGTACACAGTGATTCATCTACCTAGAAAAGTTACAGAGCTTTACACAGAGAATTCCAAGTATAAGTACAAGAAAATAAGAGAGACTTAGAAAACTGGTAAAAACTACATTGTTGATAGAGTTGGGAGTACTTAGCACTGTGAAAACAGCACTTTCGCAGAAAGAAATCTACTTCTCTAAGACTGAGAAACAGTGAACAGAGAATGTATGAGTTTCTCAAGATTGGTAACAGATAGAAACAAGAGAAAGTACACAGTGATTCATCTACCTAGAAAAGTTACAGAGGTTTACACAGAGAATACCCAGTATAAGTACAAGAAAATAAGAGAGACTTAGAAAACTGGTAAAACCTACATTGTGGATAGAGTTGGGAGTACTTAGCACTGTGAAAACAGCACTTTCGCAGAAAGAAATCTACTGCTGTAAGACTGGGAAACAGTGAACAGAGAATGTATGAGTTTCTGAAGATTGGTAACACATAGAAACAAGAGAAAGTACACAGTGATTCATCTACCTAGAAAAGTTACAGAGGTTTACACAGAGAATACCAAGTATAAGTACAAGAAAATAAGAAATACTTAGAAAACTGGTAAAACCTACATTGTGGATAGAGTTGGGAGTACTTAGCACTGTGAAAACAGCATTTTCGCAGAAAGAAATCTACTTCTCTAAGACTGAGAAACAGCGAACAGAGAATGTATGAGTTTCTCAAGATTGGTAACAGATAGAAACAAGAGAAAGTACACAGTGATTCATCTACCTAGAAGAGTTACAGAGGTTTACACAGAGAATTCCAAGTATAAGTACAAGAAAATAAGAGAGACTTAGAAAACTGGTAAAAACTACATTGTTGATAGAGTTGGGAGTACTTAGCACTGTGAAAACAGCACTTTCGCCGAAAGAAATCTACTTCTGTAAGTCCGTGAAACAGTGAACAGAGAATGTATCAGTTTCTCAAGATTGGTAACAGATAGAAACAAGAGAAAGTACACAGTGATTCATCTACCTAGAAAAGTTACAGAGGTTTACACAGAGAATACCAAGTATAAGTACAAGAAAATAAGAGAGACTTAGAAAACTGGTAAAACCTACATTGTGGATAGAGTTGGGAGTACTTAGCACTGTGAAAACAGCACTTTCGCAGAAAGAAATCTACTGCTGTAAGACTGGGAAACAGTGAACAGAGAATGTATGAGTTTCTCAAGATTGGTAACAGATAGAAACAAGAGAAAGTACACAGTGATTCATCTACCTAGAAAAGTTACAGAGGTTTACTCAGAGAATTCCAAGTATAAGTACAAGAAAATAAGAGAGACTTAGAAAACTGGTAAAAACTACATTGTTGATAGAGTTGGGAGTACTTAGCACTGTGAAAACAGCACTTTCGCAGAAAGAAATCTACTTCTCTAAGACTGAGAAACAGTGAACAGAGAATGTATGAGTTTCTCAAGATTGGTAACAGATAGAAACAAGAGAAAGTACACAGTGATTCATCTACCTAGAAAAGTTACAGAGGTTTACACAGAGAATACCAAGTATAAGTACAAGAAAATAAGAGAGACTTAGAAAACTGGTAAAACCTACATTGTCGATAGAGTTGGGAGTACTTAGCACTGTGAAAACAGCACTTTCGCAGAAAGAAATCTACTGCTGTAAGGCTGGGAAACAGTGAACAGAGTATGTATGAGTTTCTCAAGATTGGTAACAGATAGAAACAAGAGAAAGTACACAGTGATTCATCTACCTAGAAAAGTTACAGAGGTTTACTCAGAGAATTCCAAGTATAAGTACAAGAAAATAAGAGAGACTTAGAAAACTGGTAAAAACTACATTGTTGATAGAGTTGGGAGTACTTAGCACTGTGAAAACAGCACTTTCGCAGAAAGAAATCTACTTCTCTAAGACTGAGAAGCAATGAACAGAGAATGTATGAGTTTCTCAAGATTGGTAACAGATAGAAACAAGAGAAAGTACACAGTGATTCATCTACCTAGAAAAGTTACAGAGGTTTACACAGAGAATACCAAGTATAAGTACAAGAAAATAAGAGAGACTTAGAAAACTGGTAAAACCCACATTGTGGATAGAGTTGGGAGTACTTAGCACTGTGAAAACAGCACTTTCGCAGAAAGAAATCTACTGCTGTAAGACTGGGAAACAGTGAACAGAGAATGTGTGAGTTTCTCAAGATTGGTAACAGATAGAAACAAGAGAAAGTACACAGTGATTCATCTACCTAGAAAAGTTACAGAGGTTTACACAGAGAATTCCAAGTATAAGTACAAGAAAATAAGAGAGACTTAGAAAACTGGTAAAAACTACATTGTTGATAGAGTTGGGAGTACTTAGCACTGTGAAAACAGCACTTTCGCAGAACGAAATCTACTGCTGTAAGACTGGGAAACAATGAACAGAGAATGTATGAGTTTCTCAAGATTGGTAACAGATAGAAACAAGAGAAAGTACACAGTGATTCATCTACCTAGAAAAGTTACAGAGGTTTACACAGAGAATTCCACGTATAAGTACAAGAAAATAAGAGAGACTTAGAAAACTGGTAAAAACTACATTGTTGATAGAGTTGGGAGTACTTAGCACTGTGAAAACAGCACTTTCGCAGAAAGAAATCTACTTCTCTAAGACTGAGAAACAGTGAACAGAGAATGTATGAGTTTCTCAAGATTGGTGACAGATAGAAACAAGAGAAAGTACACAGTGATTCATCTACCTAGAAGAGTTACAGAGGTTTACACAGAGAATACCAAGTATAAGTACAAGAAAATAAGAGAGACTTAGAAAACTGGTAAAACCTACATTGTGGATAGAGTTGGGAGTACTTAGCACTGTGAAAACAGCACTTTCGCAGAAAGAAATCTACTGCTGTAAGACTGGGAAACAGTGAACAGAGAATGTATGAGTTTCTCAAGATTGGTAACAGATAGAAACAAGAGAAAGTACACAGTGATTCATCTACCTAGAAAAGTTACAGAGCTTTACACAGAGAATTCCAAGTATAAGTACAAGAAAATAAGAGAGACTTAGAAAACTGGTAAAAACTACATTGTTGATAGAGTTGGGAGTACTTAGCACTGTGAAAACAGCACTTTCGCAGAAAGAAATCTACTTCTCTAAGACTGAGAAACAGTGAACAGAGAATGTTTGAGTTTCTCAAGATTGGTAACAGATAGAAACAAGAGAAAGTACACAGTGATTCATCTACCTAGAAAAGTTACAGAGGTTTACACAGAGAATACCCAGTATAAGTACAAGAAAATAAGAGAGACTTAGAAAACTGGTAAAACCTACATTGTGGATAGAGTTGGGAATACTTAGCACTGTGAAAACAGCACTTTCGGAGAAAGAAATCTAGTGCTGTAAGACTGGGAAACAGTGAACAGAGAATGTGTGAGTTTCTCAAGATTGGTAACAGATAGAAACAAGAGAAAGTACACAGTGATTCATCTACCTAGAAAAGTTACAGAGGTTTACACAGAGAATTCCAAGTATAAGTACAAGAAAATAAGAGAGACTTAGAAAACTGGTAAAAACTACATTGTTGATAGAGTTGGGAGTACTTAGCACTGTGAAAACAGCACTTTCGCAGAAAGAAATCTACTTCTCTAAGACTGAGAAACAGCGAACAGAGAATGTATGAGTTTCTCAAGATTGGTAACAGATAGAAACAAGAGAAAGTACACAGTGATTCATCTACCTAGAAAAGTTACAGAAGTTTACTCAGAGAATTCCAAGTATAAGTACAAGAAAATAAGAGAGACTTAGAAAACTGGTAAAAACTACATTGTTGATAGAGTTGGGAGTACTTAGCACTGTGAAAAGAGCACTTTCGCAGAAAGAAATCTATTTCTCTAAGACTGAGAAGCAGTGAACAGAGAATGTATGAGTTTCTCAAGATTGGTAACAGATAGAAACAAGAGAAAGTACACAGTGATTCATCTACCTAGAAAAGTTACAGAGGTTTACACAGAGAATTCCAAGTATAAGTACAAGAAAATAAGAGAGACTTAGAAAACTGGTAAAAACTACATTGTTGATAGAGTTGGGAGTACTTAGCACTGTGAAAACAGCACTTTCGCAGAAAGAAATCTACTGCTGTAAGACTGGGAAACAATGAACAGAGAATGTATGAGTTTCTCAAGATTGGTAACAGATAAAAACAAGAGAAAGTACACAGTGATTCATCTACCTAGAAAAGTTACAGAGGTTTACACAGAGAATTCCAAGTATAAGTACAAGAAAATAAGAGAGACTTAGAAAACTGGTAAAAACTACATTGTTGATAGAGTTGGGAGTACTTAGCACTGTGAAAACAGCACTTTCGCAGAAAGAAATCTACTTCTCTAAGACTGAGAAACAGTGAACAGAGAATGTATGAGTTTCTCAAGATTGGTGACAGATAGAAACAAGAGAAAGTACACAGTGATTCATCTACCTAGAAGAGTTACAGAGGTTTACACAGAGAATACCAAGTATAAGTACAAGAAAATAAGAGAGACTTAGAAAACTGGTAAAACCTACATTGTCGATAGAGTTGGGAGTACTTAGCACTGTGAAAACAGCACTTTCGCAGAAAGAAATCTACTGCTGTAAGACTGGGAAACAGTGAAGAGAGAATGTATGAGTTTCTCAAGATTGGTAACAGATAGAAACAAGAGAAAGTACACAGTGATTCATCTACCTAGAAAAGTTACAGAGGTTTACACAGAGAATTCCAAGTATAAGTACAAGAAAATAAGAGAGACTTAGAAAACTGGTAAAACCTACATTGTGGATAGAGTTGGGAGTACTTAGCACTGTGAAAACAGCACTTTCGCAGAAAGAAATCTACTGCTGTAAGACTGGGAAACAGTGAACAGAGAATGTATGAGTTTCTCAAGATTGGTAACAGATAGAAACAAGAGAAAGTACACAGTGATTCATCTACCTAGAAAAGTTACAGAGGTTTACACAGAGAATTCCAAGTATAAGCATAAGAAAATAAGAGAGACTTAGAAAACTGGTAAAAACTACATTGTTGATAGTGTTGGGAGTACTTAGCACTGTGAAAACAGCACTTTCGCAGAAAGAAATCTACTTCTCTAAGACTGAGAAACAGTGAACAGAGAATGTATGAGTTTCTCAAGATTGGTAACAGATAGAAACAAGAGAATGTACACAGTGATTCATCTACCTAGAAAAGTTACAGAGGTTTACACAGAGAATACCAAGTATAAGTACAAGAAAATAAGAGAGACTTAGAAAACTGGTAAAACCTACATTGTGGATAGAGTTGGGAGTGCTTAGCACTGTGAAAACAGCACTTTCGCAGAAAGAAATCTACTGCTGTAAGACTGGGAAACAGTGAACAGAGAATGTATGAGTTTCTCAAGATTGGTAACAGATAGAAACAAGAGAAAGTACACAGTGATTCATCTACCTAGAAAAGTTACAGAGCTTTACACAGAGAATACCAAGTATAAGTACAAGAAAATAAGAGAGACTTAGAAAACTGGTAAAACCTACATTGTGGATAGAGTTGGGAGTACTTAGCACTGTGAAAACAGCACTTTCGCAGAAAGAAATCTACTGCTGTAAGACTGGGAAACAGTGAACAGAGAATGTATGAGTTTCTCAAGATTGGTAACAGATAGAAACAAGAGAAAGTACACAGTGATTCATCTACCTAGAAAAGTTACAGAGGTTTACACAGAGAATTCCAAGTATAAGTACAAGAAAATAAGAGAGACTTAGAAAACTGGTAAAACCTACATTGTGGATAGAGTTGGGAGTACTTAGCACTGTGAAAACAGCACTTTCGCAGAAAGAAATCTACTTCTCTAAGACTGAGAAACAGTGAACAGATAATGTATGAGTTTCTCAAGATTGGTAACAGATAGAAACAAGAGAAAGTACACAGTGATTCATCTACCTAGAAAAGTTACAGAGGTTTACACAGAGAATACCAAGTATAAGTACAAGAAAATAAGAGAGACTTAGAAAACTGGTAAAACCTACATTGTGGATAGAGTTGGGAGTACTTAGCACTGTGAAAACAGCACTTTCGCAGAAAGAAATCTACTGCTGTAAGAGTGGGAAACAGTGAACAGAGAATGTATGAGTTTCTCAAGATTGGTAACAGATAGAAACAAGAGAAAGTACACAGTGATTCATCTACCTAGAAAAGTTACAGAGCTTTACACAGAGAATTCCAAGTATAAGTACAAGAAAATAAGAGAGACTTAGAAAACTGGTAAAAACTACATTGTTGATAGAGTTGGGAGTACTTAGCACTGTGAAAACAGCACTTTCGCAGAAAGAAATCTACTTCTCTAAGACTGAGAAACAGTGAACAGAGAATGTTTGAGTTTCTCAAGATTGGTAACAGATAGAAACAAGAGAAAGTACACAGTGATTCATCTACCTAGAAGAGTTACAGAGGTTTACACAGAGAATACCAAGTATAAGTACAAGAAAATAAGAGAGACTTAGAAAACTGGTAAAACCTACATTGTGGATAGAGTTGGGAGTACTTAGCACTGTGAAAACAGCACTTTCGCAGAAAGAAATCTACTGCTGTAAGACTGGGAAACAGTGAAGAGAGAATGTATGAGTTTCTCAAGATTGGTAACAGATAGAAACAAGAGAAAGTACACAGTGATTCATCTACCTAGAAAAGTTACAGAGGTTTACACAGAGAATTCCAAGTATAAGTACAAGAAAATAAGAGAGACTTAGAAAACTGGAAAAACCTACATTGTGGATAGAGTTGGGAGTACTTAGCACTGTGAAAACAGCACTTTCGCAGAAAGAAATCTACTGCTGTAAGACTGGGAAACAGTGAACAGAGAATGTATGAGTTTCTCAAGATTGGTAACAGATAGAAACAAGAGAAAGTACACAGTGATTCATCTACCTAGAAAAGTTACAGAGGTTTACACAGAGAATTCCAAGTATAAGCATAAGAAAATAAGAGAGACTTAGAAAACTGGTAAAAACTACATTGTTGATAGTGTTGGGAGTACTTAGCACTGTGAAAACAGCACTTTCGCAGAAAGAAATCTACTTCTCTAAGACTGAGAAACAGTGAACAGAGAATGTATGAGTTTCTCAAGATTGGTAACAGATAGAAACAAGAGAATGTACACAGTGATTCATCTACCTAGAAAAGTTACAGAGGTTTACACAGAGAATACCAAGTATAAGTACAAGAAAATAAGAGAGACTTAGAAAACTGGTAAAACCTACATTGTGGATAGAGTTGGGAGTACTTAGCACTGTGAAAACAGCACTTTCGCAGAAAGAAATCTACTGCTGTAAGACTGGGAAACAGTGAACAGAGAATGTATGAGTTTCTCAAGATTGGTAACAGATAGAAACAAGAGAAAGTACACAGTGATTCATCTACCTAGAAAAGTTACAGAGCTTTACACAGAGAATACCAAGTATAAGTACAAGAAAATAAGAGAGACTTAGAAAACTGGTAAAACCTACATTGTGGATAGAGTTGGGAGTACTTAGCACTGTGAAAACAGCACTTTCGCAGAAAGAAATCTACTGCTGTAAGACTGGGAAACAGTGAACAGAGAATGTATGAGTTTCTCAAGATTGGTAACAGATAGAAACAAGAGAAAGTACACAGTGATTCATCTACCTAGAAAAGTTACAGAGGTTTACACAGAGAATTCCAAGTATAAGTACAAGAAAATAAGAGAGACTTAGAAAACTGGTAAAACCTACATTGTGGATAGAGTTGGGAGTACTTAGCACTGTGAAAACAGCACTTTCGCAGAAAGAAATCTACTTCTCTAAGACTGAGAAACAGTGAACAGAGAATGTATGAGTTTCTCAAGATTGGTAACAGATAGAAACAAGAGAAAGTACACAGTGATTCATCTACCTAGAAAAGTTACAGAGGTTTACACAGAGAATACCAAGTATAAGTACAAGAAAATAAGAGAGACTTAGAAAACTGGTAAAACCTACATTGTGGATAGAGTTGGGAGTACTTAGCACTGTGAAAACAGCACTTTCGCAGAAAGAAATCTACTGCTGTAAGACTGGGAAACAGTGAACAGAGAATGTATGAGTTTCTCAAGATTGGTAACAGATAGAAACAAGAGAAAGTACACAGTGATTCATCTACCTAGAAAAGTTACAGAGCTTTACACTGAGAATTCCAAGTATAAGTACAAGAAAATAAGAGAGACTTAGAAAACTGGTAAAAACTACATTGTTGATAGAGTTGGGAGTACTTAGCACTGTGAAAACAGCACTTTCGCAGAAAGAAATCTACTTCTCTAAGACTGAGAAACAGTGAACAGAGAATGTTTGAGTTTCTCAAGATTGGTAACAGATAGAAACAAGAGAAAGTACACAGTGATTCATCTACCTAGAAAAGTTACAGAGGTTTACACAGAGAATACCCAGTATAAGTACAAGAAAATAAGAGAGACTTAGAAACCTGGTAAAACCTACATTGTGGATAGAGTTGGGAATACTTAGCACTGTGAAAACAGCACTTTCGGAGAAAGAAATCTAGTGCTGTAAGACTGGGAAACAGTGAACAGAGAATGTGTGAGTTTCTCAAGATTGGTAACAGATAGAAACAAGAGAAAGTACACAGTGATTCATCTACCTAGAAAAGTTACAGAGGTTTACACAGAGAATTCCAAGTATAAGTACAAGAAAATAAGAGAGACTTAGAAAACTGGTAAAAACTACATTGTTGATAGAGTTGGGAGTACTTAGCACTGTGAAAACAGCACTTTCGCAGAAAGAAATCTACTTCTCTAAGACTGAGAAACAGCGAACAGAGAATGTATGAGTTTCTCAAGATTGGTAACAGATAGAAACAAGAGAAAGTACACAGTGATTCATCTACCTAGAAAAGTTACAGAGGTTTACTCAGAGAATTCCAAGTATAAGTACAAGAAAATAAGAGAGACTTAGAAAACTGGTAAAAACTACATTGTTGATAGAGTTGGGAGTACTTAGCACTGTGAAAAGAGCACTTTCGCAGAAAGAAATCTATTTCTCTAAGACTGAGAAGCAGTGAACAGAGAATGTATGAGTTTCTCAAGATTGGTAACAGATAGAAACAAGAGAAAGTACACAGTGATTCATCTACCTAGAAAAGTTACAGAGGTTTACACAGAGAATACCAAGTATAAGTACAAGAAAATAAGAGAGACTTAGAAAACTGGTAAAACCCACATTGTGGATAGAGTTGGGAGTACTTAGCACTGTGAAAACAGCACTTTCGCAGAAAGAAATCTACTGCTGTAAGACTGGGAAACAGTGAACAGAGAATGTATGAGTTTCTCAAGATTGGTAACAGATAGAAACAAGAGAAAGTACACAGTGATTCATCTACCTAGAAAAGTTACAGAGGTTTACACAGAGAATTCCAAGTATAAGTACAAGAAAATAAGAGAGACTTAGAAAACTGGTAAAAACTACATTGTTGATAGAGTTGGGAGTACTTAGCACTGTGAAAACAGCACTTTCGCAGAAAGAAATCTACTGCTGTAAGACTGGGAAACAATGAACAGAGAATGTATGAGTTTCTCAAGATTGGTAACAGATAAAAACAAGAGAAAGTACACAGTGATTCATCTACCTAGAAAAGTTACAGAGGTTTACACAGAGAATTCCAAGTATAAGTACAAGAAAATAAGAGAGACTTAGAAAACTGGTAAAAACTACATTGTTGATAGAGTTGGGAGTACTTAGCACTGTGAAAACAGCACTTTCGCAGAAAGAAATCTACTTCTCTAAGACTGAGAAACAGTGAACAGAGAATGTATGAGTTTCTCAAGATTGGTGACAGATAGAAACAAGAGAAAGTACACAGTGATTCATCTACCTAGAAGAGTTACAGAGGTTTACACAGAGAATACCAAGTATAAGTACAAGAAAATAAGAGAGACTTAGAAAACTGGTAAAACCTACATTGTGGATAGAGTTGGGAGTACTTAGCACTGTGAAAACAGCACTTTCGCAGAAAGAAATCTACTGCTGTAAGACTGGGAAACAGTGAACAGAGAATGTATGAGTTTCTCAAGATTGGTAACAGATAGAAACAAGAGAAAGTACACAGTGATTCATCTACCTAGAAAAGTTACAGAGGTTTACACAGAGAATTCCAAGTATAAGTACAAGAAAATAAGAGAGACTTAGAAAACTGGTAAAACCTACATTGTGGATAGAGTTGGGAGTACTTAGCACTGTGAAAACAGCACTTTCGCAGAAAGAAATCTACTGCTGTAAGACTGGGAAACAGTGAACAGAGAATGTATGAGTTTCTCAAGATTGGTAACAGATAGAAACAAGAGAAAGTACACAGTGATTCATCTACCTAGAAAAGTTACAGAGGTTTACACAGAGAATTCCAAGTATAAGCATAAGAAAATAAGAGAGACTTAGAAAACTGGTAAAAACTACATTGTTGATAGTGTTGGGAGTACTTAGCACTGTGAAAACAGCACTTTCGCAGAAAGAAATCTACTTCTCTAAGACTGAGAAACAGTGAACAGAGAATGTATGAGTTTCTCAAGATTGGTAACAGATAGAAACAAGAGAATGTACACAGTGATTCATCTACCTAGAAAAGTTACAGAGGTTTACACAGAGAATACCAAGTATAAGTACAAGAAAATAAGAGAGACTTAGAAAACTGGTAAAACCTACATTGTGGATAGAGTTGGGAGTACTTAGCACTGTGAAAACAGCACTTTCGCAGAAAGAAATCTACTGCTGTAAGACTGGGAAACAGTGAACAGAGAATGTATGAGTTTCTCAAGATTGGTAACAGATAGAAACAAGAGAAAGTACACAGTGATTCATCTACCTAGAAAAGTTACAGAGCTTTACACAGAGAATACCAAGTATAAGTACAAGAAAATAAGAGAGACTTAGAAAACTGGTAAAACCTACATTGTGGATAGAGTTGGGAGTACTTAGCACTGTGAAAACAGCACTTTCGCAGAAAGAAATCTACTGCTGTAAGACTGGGAAACAGTGAACAGAGAATGTATGAGTTTCTCAAGATTGGTAACAGATAGAAACAAGAGAAAGTACACAGTGATTCATCTACCTAGAAAAGTTACAGAGGTTTACACAGAGAATTCCAAGGATAAGTACAAGAAAATAAGAGAGACTTAGAAAACTGGTAAAACCTACATTGTGGATAGAGTTGGGAGTACTTAGCACTGTGAAAACAGCACTTTCGCAGAAAGAAATCTACTGCTGTAAGACTGGGAAACAGTGAACAGAGAATGTATGAGTTTCTCAAGATTGGTAACAGATAGAAACAAGAGAAAGTACACAGTGATTCATCTACCTAGAAAAGTTACGGAGGTTTACACAGAGAATACCAAGTATAAGTACAAGAAAATAAGAGAGACTTAGAAAACTGGTAAAACCTACATTGTGGATAGAGTTGGGAGTACTTAGCACTGTGAAAACAGCACTTTCGCAGAAAGAAATCTACTGCTGTAAGACTGGGAAACAGTGAACAGAGAATGTATGAGTTTCTCAAGATTGGTAAGAGATAGAAACAAGAGAAAGTACACAGTGATTCATCTACCTAGAAAAGTTACAGAGGTTTACACAGAGAATTCCAAGTATAAGTACAAGAAAATAAGAGAGACTTAGAAAACTGGTAAAAACTACATTGTTGATAGAGTTGGGAGTACTTAGCACTGTGAAAACAGCACTTTCGCAGAAAGAAATCTACTTCTCTAAGACTGAGAAACAGTGAATAGAGAATGTTTGAGTTTCTCAAGATTGGTAACAGATAGAAACAAGAGAAAGTACAGAGTGATTCATCTACCTAGAAAAGTTACAGAGGTTTACACAGAGAATACCCAGTATAAGTACAAGAAAATAAGAGAGACTTAGAAACCTGGTAAAACCTACATTGTGGATAGAGTTGGGAATACTTAGCACTGTGAAAACAGCACTTTCGGAGAAAGAAATCTAGTGCTGTAAGACTGGGAAACAGTGAACAGAGAATGTATGAGTTTCCTAAGATTGGTAACAGATAGAAACAAGAGAAAGTACACAGTGATTCACCTACCTAGAAAAGTTACAGAGGTTTACACAGAGAATTCCAAGTATAAGTACAAGAAAATAAGAGAGACTTAGAAAACTGGTAAAAACTACATTGTTGATAGAGTTGGGAGTACTTAGCACTGTGAAAACAGCACTTTCGCAGAAAGAAATCTACTTCTCTAAGACTGAGAAACAGTGAACAGAGAATGTATGAGTTTCTCAAGATTGGTAACAGATAGAAACAAGAGAAAGTACACAGTGATTCATCTACCTAGAAAAGTTACGGAGGTTTACAAAGAGAATACCAAGTATAAGTACAAGAAAATAAGAGAGACTTAGAAAACTGGTAAAACCTACATTGTGGATAGAGTTGGGAGTACTTAGCACTGTGAAAACAGCACTTTCGCAGAAAGAAATCTACTGCTGTAAGACTGGGAAACAGTGAACAGAGAATGTATGAGTTTCTCAAGATTGGTAAGAGATAGAAACAAGAGAAAGTACACAGTGATTCATCTACCTAGAAAAGTTACAGAGGTTTACACAGAGAATTCCAAGTATAAGTACAAGAAAATAAGAGAGACTTAGAAAACTGGTAAAAACTACATTGTTGATAGAGTTGGGAGTACTTAGCACTGTGAAAACAGCACTTTCGCAGAAAGAAATCTACTTCTCTAAGACTGAGAAACAGTGAACAGAGAATGTATGAGTTTCTCAAGATTGGTAACAGATAGAAACAAGAGAAAGTACACAGTGATTCATCTACCTAGAAAAGTTACAGAGGTTTACACAGAGAATACCAAGTATAAGTACAAGAAAATAAGAAATACTTAGAAAACTGGTAAAACCTACATTGTGGATAGAGTTGGGAGTACTTAGCACTGTGAAAACAGCATTTTCGCAGAAAGAAATCTACTTCTCTAAGACTGAGAAACAGCGAACAGAGAATGTATTAGTTTCTCAAGATTGGTAACAGATAGAAACAAGAGAAAGTACACAGTGATTCATCTACCTAGAAGAGTTACAGAGGTTTACACAGAGAATTCCAAGTATAAGTACAAGAAAATAAGAGAGACTTAGAAAACTGGTAAAAACTACATTGTTGATAGAGTTGGGAGTACTTAGCACTGTGAAAACAGCACTTTCGCAGAAAGAAATCTACTTCTCTAAGACTGAGAAACAGTGAACAGAGAATGTATGAGTTTCTCAAGATTGGTAACAGATAGAAACAAGAGAAAGTACACAGTGATTCATCTACCTAGAAGAGTTACAGAGGTTTACACAGAGAATTCCAAGTATAAGTACAAGAAAATAAGAGAGACTTAGAAAACTGGTAAAACCTACATTGTTGATAGAGTTGGGAGTACTTAGCACTGTGAAAACAGCACTTTCGCCGAAAGAAATCTACTTCTGTAAGTCCGTGAAACAGTGAACAGAGAATGTATGAGTTTCTCAAGATTGGTAACAGATAGAAACAAGAGAAAGTACACAGTGATTCATCTACCTAGAAAAGTTACAGAGGTTTACACAGAGAATTCCAAGTATAAGTACAAGAAAATAAGAGAGACTTAGAAAACTGGTAAAAACTACATTGTTGATAGTGTTGGGAGTACGTAGCACTGTGAAAACAGCACTTTCGCAGAAAGAAATCTACTTCTCTAAGACTGAGAAACAGTGAACAGAGAATGTATGAGTTTCTCAAGATTGGTAACAGATAGAAACAAGAGAATGTACACAGTGATTCATCTACCTAGAAAAGTTACAGAGGTTTACACAGAGAATACCAAGTATAAGTACAAGAAAATAAGAGAGACTTAGAAAACTGGTAAAACCTACATTGTGGATAGAGTTGGGAGTACTTAGCACTGTGAAAACAGCACTTTCGCAGAAAGAAATCTACTGCTGTAAGACTGGGAAACAGTGAACAGAGAATGTATGAGTTTCTCAAGATTGGTAACAGATAGAAACAAGAGAAAGTACACAGTGATTCATCTACCTAGAAAAGTTACAGAGCTTTACACAGAGAATACCAAGTATAAGTACAAGAAAATAAGAGAGACTTAGAAAACTGGTAAAACCTACATTGTGGATAGAGTTGGGAGTACTTAGCACTGTGAAAACAGCACTTTCGCAGAAAGAAATCTACTGCTGTAAGACTGGGAAACAGTGAACAGAGAATGTATGAGTTTCTCAAGATTGGTAACAGATAGAAACAAGAGAAAGTACACAGTGATTCATCTACCTAGAAAAGTTACAGAGGTTTACACAGAGAATTCCAAGTATAAGTACAAGAAAATAAGAGAGATTTAGAAAACTGGTAAAAACTACATTGTTGATAGTGTTGGGAGTACTTAGCACTGTGAAAACAGCACTTTCGCAGAAAGAAATCTACTTCTCTAAGACTGAGAAACAGTGAACAGAGAATGTATGAGTTTCTCAAGATTGGTAACAGATAGAAACAAGAGAAAGTACACAGTGATTCATCTACCTAGAAAAGTTACAGAGCTTTACACAGAGAATACCAAGTATAAGTACAAGAAAATAAGAGAGACTTAGAAAACTGGTAAAACCTACATTGTGGATAGAGTTGGGAGTACTTAGCACTGTGAAAACAGCACTTTCGCAGAAAGAAATCTACTGCTGTAAGACTGGGAAACAGTGAACAGAGAATGTATGAGTTTCTCAAGATTGGTAACAGATAGAAACAAGAGAAAGTACACAGTGATTCATCTACCTAGAAAAGTTACAGAGGTTTACACAGAGAATTCCAAGTATAAGTACAAGAAAATAAGAGAGACTTAGAAAACTGGTAAAAACTACATTGTTGATAGTGTTGGGAGTACTTAGCACTGTGAAAACAGCACTTTCGCAGAAAGAAATCTACTTCTCTAAGACTGAGAAACAGTGAACAGAGAATGTATGAGTTTCTCAAGATTGGTAACAGATAGAAACAAGAGAAAGTACACAGTGATTCATCTACCTAGAAAAGTTACGGAGGTTTACACAGAGAATACCAAGTATAAGTACAAGAAAATAAGAGAGACTTAGAAAACTGGTAAAACCTACATTGTGGATAGAGTTGGGAGTACTTAGCACTGTGAAAACAGCACTTTCGCAGAAAGAAATCTACTGCTGTAAGACTGGGAAACAGTGAACAGAGAATGTATGAGTTTCTCAAGATTGGTAAGAGATAGAAACAAGAGAAAGTACACAGTGATTCATCTACCTAGAAAAGTTACAGAGGTTTACACAGAGAATTCCAAGTATAAGTACAAGAAAATAAGAGAGACTTAGAAAACTGGTAAAAACTACATTGTTGATAGAGTTGGGAGTACTTAGCACTGTGAAAACAGCACTTTCGCAGAAAGAAATCTACTTCTCTAAGACTGAGAAACAGTGAACAGAGAATGTTTGAGTTTCTCAAGATTGGTAACAGATAGAAACAAGAGAAAGTACAGAGTGATTCATCTACCTAGAAAAGTTACAGAGGTTTACACAGAGAATACCCAGTATAAGTACAAGAAAATAAGAGAGACTTAGAAACCTGGTAAAACCTACATTGTGGATAGAGTTGGGAATACTTAGCACTGTGAAAACAGCACTTTCGGAGAAAGAAATCTAGTGCTGTAAGACTGGGAAACAGTGAACAGAGAATGTATGAGTTTCCTAAGATTGGTAACAGATAGAAACAAGAGAAAGTACACAGTGATTCACCTACCTAGAAAAGTTACAGAGGTTTACACAGAGAATTCCAAGTATAAGTACAAGAAAATAAGAGAGACTTAGAAAACTGGTAAAAACTACATTGTTGATAGAGTTGGGAGTACTTAGCACTGTGAAAACAGCACTTTCGCAGAAAGAAATCTACTTCTCTAAGACTGAGAAACAGTGAACAGAGAATGTATGAGTTTCTCAAGATTGGTAACAGATAGAAACAAGAGAAAGTACACAGTGATTCATCTACCTAGAAAAGTTACAGAGGTTTACACAGAGAATACCAAGTATAAGTACAAGAAAATAAGAGAGACTTAGAAAACTGGTAAAACCTACATTGTGGATAGAGTTGGGAGTACTTAGCACTGTGAAAACAGCACTTTCGCAGAAAGAAATCTACTGCTGTAAGACTGGGAAACAGTGAACAGAGAAAGTATGAGTTTCTCAAGATTGGTAACAGATAGAAACAAGAGAAAGTACACAGTGATTCATCTACCTAGAAAAGTTACAGAGGTTTACACAGAGAATTCCAAGTATAAGTACAAGAAAATAAGAGAGACTTAGAAAACTGGTAAAAACTACATTGTTGATAGAGTTGGGAGTACTTAGCACTGTGAAAACAGCACTTTCGCAGAAAGAAATCTACTTCTCTAAGACTGAGAAACAGTGAACAGAGAATGTATGAGTTTCTCAAGATTGGTAACAGATAGAAACAAGAGAAAGTACACAGTGATTCATCTACCTAGAAAAGTTACAGAGGTTTACACAGAGAATACCAAGTATAAGTACAAGAAAATAAGAAATACTTAGAAAACTGGTAAAACCTACATTGTGGATAGAGTTGGGAGTACTTAGCACTGTGAAAACAGCATTTTCGCAGAAAGAAATCTACTTCTCTAAGACTGAGAAACAGCGAACAGAGAATGTATGAGTTTCTCAAGATTGGTAACAGATAGAAACAAGAGAAAGTACACAGTGATTCATCTACCTAGAAGAGTTACAGAGGTTTACACAGAGAATTCCAAGTATAAGTACAAGAAAATAAGAGAGACTTAGAAAACTGGTAAAAACTACATTGTTGATAGAGTTGGGAGTACTTAGCACTGTGAAAACAGCACTTTCGCAGAAAGAAATCTACTTCTCTAAGACTGAGAAACAGTGAACAGAGAATGTATGAGTTTCTCAAGATTGGTAACAGATAGAAACAAGAGAAAGTACACAGTGATTCATCTACCTAGAAGAGTTACAGAGGTTTACACAGAGAATTCCAAGTATAAGTACAAGAAAATAAGAGAGACTTAGAAAACTGGTAAAACCTACATTGTTGATAGAGTTGGGAGTACTTAGCACTGTGAAAACAGCACTTTCGCAGAAAGAAATCTACTTCTGTAAGTCCGTGAAACAGTGAACAGAGAATGTATGAGTTTCTCAAGATTGGTAACAGATAGAAACAAGAGAAAGTACACAGTGATTCATCTACCTAGAAAAGTTACAGAGGTTTACACAGAGAATTCCAAGTATAAGTACAAGAAAATAAGAGAGACTTAGAAAACTGGTAAAAACTACATTGTTGATAGTGTTGGGAGTACGTAGCACTGTGAAAACAGCACTTTCGCAGAAAGAAATCTACTTCTCTAAGACTGAGAAACAGTGAACAGAGAATGTATGAGTTTCTCAAGATTGGTAACAGATAGAAACAAGAGAATGTACACAGTGATTCATCTACCTAGAAAAGTTACAGAGGTTTACACAGAGAATACCAAGTATAAGTACAAGAAAATAAGAGAGACTTAGAAAACTGGTAAAACCTACATTGTGGATAGAGTTGGGAGTACTTAGCACTGTGAAAACAGCACTTTCGCAGAAAGAAATCTACTGCTGTAAGACTGGGAAACAGTGAACAGAGAATGTATGAGTTTCTCAAGATTGGTAACAGATAGAAACAAGAGAAAGTACACAGTGATTCATCTACCTAGAAAAGTTACAGAGCTTTACACAGAGAATACCAAGTATAAGTACAAGAAAATAAGAGAGACTTAGAAAACTGGTAAAACCTACATTGTGGATAGAGTTGGGAGTACTTAGCACTGTGAAAACAGCACTTTCGCAGAAAGAAATCTACTGCTGTAAGACTGGGAAACAGTGAACAGAGAATGTATGAGTTTCTCAAGATTGGTAACAGATAGAAACAAGAGAAAGTACACAGTGATTCATCTACCTAGAAAAGTTACAGAGGTTTACACAGAGAATTCCAAGTATAAGTACAAGAAAATAAGAGAGACTTAGAAAACTGGTAAAAACTACATTGTTGATAGTGTTGGGAGTACTTAGCACTGTGAAAACAGCACTTTCGCAGAAAGAAATCTACTTCTCTAAGACTGAGAAACAGTGAACAGAGAATGTATGAGTTTCTCAAGATTGGTATCAGATAGAAACAAGAGAAAGTACACAGTGATTCATCTACCTAGAAAAGTTACAGAGGTTTACACAGAGAATACTAAGTATAAGTACAAGAAAATAAGAGAGACTTAGAAAACTGGTAAAACCTACATTGTGGATAGAGTTGGGAGTACTTAGCACTGTGAAAACAGCACTTTCGCAGAAAGAAATCTACTGCTGTAAGACTGGGAAACAGTGAACAGAGAATGTATGAGTTTCTCAAGATTGGTAACAGATAGAAACAAGAGAAAGTACACAGTGATTCATCTACCTAGAAAAGTTACAGAGGTTTACACAGAGAATTCCAAGTATAAGTACAAGAAAATAAGAGAGACTTAGAAAACTGGTAAAAACTACATTGTTGATAGAGTTGGGAGTACTTAGCACTGTGAAAACAGCACTTTCGCAGAAAGAAATCTACTGCTGTAAGACTGGGAAACAATGAACAGAGAATGTATGAGTTTCTCAAGATTGGTAACAGATAGAAACAAGAGAAAGTACACAGTGATTCATCTACCTAGAAAAGTTACAGAGGTTTACACAGAGAATTCCAAGTATAAGTACAAGAAAATAAGAGAGACTTAGAAAACTGGTAAAAACTACATTGTTGATAGAGTTGGGAGTACTTAGCACTGTGAAAACAGCACTTTCGCAGAAAGAAATCTACTTCTCTAAGACTGAGAAACAGTGAACAGAGAATGTATGAGTTTCTCAAGATTGGTGACAGATAGAAACAAGAGAAAGTACACAGTGATTCATCTACCTAGAAGAGTTACAGAGGTTTACACAGAGAATACCAAGTATAAGTACAAGAAAATAAGAGAGACTTAGAAAACTGGTAAAACCTACATTGTGGATAGAGTTGGGAGTACTTAGCACTGTGAAAACAGCACTTTCGCAGAAAGAAATCTACTGCTGTAAGACTGGGAAACAGTGAACAGAGAATGTATGAGTTTCTCAAGATTGGTAACAGATAGAAACAAGAGAAAGTACACAGTGATTCATCTACCTAGAAAAGTTACAGAGGTTTACACAGAGAATTCCAAGTATAAGTACAAGAAAATAAGAGAGACTTAGAAACCTGGTAAAACCTACATTGTGGATAGAGTTGGGAGTACTTAGCACTGTGAAAACAGCACTTTCGCAGAAAGAAATCTACTGCTGTAAGACTGGGAAACAGTGAACAGAGAATGTATGAGTTTCTCAAGATTGGTAACAGATAGAAACAAGAGAAAGTACACAGTGATTCATCTACCTAGAAAAGTTACAGAGGTTTACACAGAGAATTCCAAGTATAAGTACAAGAAAATAAGAGAGACTTAGAAAACTGGTAAAAACTACATTGTTGATAGTGTTGGGAGTACTTAGCACTGTGAAAACAGCACTTTCGCAGAAAGAAATCTACTTCTCTAAGACTGAGAAACAGTGAACAGAGAATGTATGAGTTTCTCAAGATTGGTAACAGATAGAAACAAGAGAATGTACACAGTGATTCATCTACCTAGAAAAGTAACAGAGGTTTACACAGAGAATACCAAGTATAAGTACAAGAAAATAAGAGAGACTTAGAAAACTGGTAAAACCTACATTGTGGATAGAGTTGGGAGTACTTAGCACTGTGAAAACAGCACTTTCGCAGAAAGAAATCTACTGCTGTAAGACTGGGAAACAGTGAACAGAGAATGTATGAGTTTCTCAAGATTGGTAACAGATAGAAACAAGAGAAAGTACACAGTGATTCATCTACCTAGAAAAGTTACAGAGCTTTACACAGAGAATACCAAGTATAAGTACAAGAAAATAAGAGAGACTTAGAAAACTGGTAAAACCTACATTGTGGATAGAGTTGGGAGTACTTAGCACTGTGAAAACAGCACTTTCGCAGAAAGAAATCTACTGCTGTAAGACTGGGAAACAGTGAACAGAGAATGTATGAGTTTCTCAAGATTGGTAACAGATAGAAACAAGAGAAAGTACACAGTGATTCATCTACCTGGAAAAGTTACAGAGGTTTACACAGAGAATTCCAAGTATAAGTACAAGAAAATAAGAGAGACTTAGAAAACTGGTAAAAACTACATTGTTGATAGTGTTGGGAGTACTTAGCACTGTGAAAACAGCACTTTCGCAGAAAGAAATCTAC
This sequence comes from Heterohyrax brucei, assembly GCA_028571685.1. Taxonomy (NCBI): domain Eukaryota; kingdom Metazoa; phylum Chordata; class Mammalia; order Hyracoidea; family Procaviidae; genus Heterohyrax; species Heterohyrax brucei. The sequence continues at coordinate 115,662,175 of CM053150.1, read as the reverse complement.
TTCTCTAAGACTGAGAAACAGTGAACAGAGAATGTATGAGTTTCTCAAGATTGGTAACAGATAGAAACAAGAGAAAGTACACAGTGATTCATCTACCTAGAAAAATTACAGAGGTTTACACAGAGAATACTAAGTATAAGTACAAGAAAATAAGAGAGACTTAGAAAACTGGTAAAACCTACATTGTGGATAGAGTTGGGAGTACTTAGCACTGTGAAAACAGCACTTTCGCAGAAAGAAATCTACTGCTGTAAGACTGGGAAACAGTGAACAGAGAATGTATGAGTTTCTCAAGATTGGTAACAGATAGAAACAAGAGAAAGTACACAGTGATTCATCTACCTAGAAAAGTTACAGAGGTTTACACAGAGAATTCCAAGTATAAGTACAAGAAAATAAGAGAGACTTAGAAAACTGGTAAAAACTACATTGTTGATAGAGTTGGGAGTACTTAGCACTGTGAAAACAGCACTTTCGCAGAAAGAAATCTACTTCTCTAAGACTGAGAAACAGTGAACAGAGAATGTTTGAGTTTCTCAAGATTGGTAACAGATAGAAACAAGAGAAAGTACACAGTGATTCATCTACCTAGAAAAGTTACAGAGGTTTACACAGAGAATACCCAGTATAAGTACAAGAAAATAAGAGAGACTTAGAAACCTGTTAAAACCTACATTGTGGATAGAGTTGGGAATACTTAGCACTGTGAAAACAGCACTTTCGGAGAAAGAAATCTAGTGCTGTAAGACTGGGAAACAGTGAACAGAGAATGTATGAGTTTCTGAAGATTGGTAACAGATAGAAACAAGAGAAAGTACACAGTGATTCATCTACCTAGAAAAGTTACAGAGGTTTACACAGAGAATTCCAAGTATAAGTACAAGAAAATAAGAGAGACTTAGAAAACTGGTAAAAACTACATTGTTGATAGAGTTGGGAGTACTTAGCACTGTGAAAACAGCACTTTCGCAGAAAGAAATCTACTTCTCTAAGACTGAGAAACAGTGAACAGAGAATGTATGAGTTTCTCAAGATTTGTAACAGATAGAAACAAGAGAAAGTACACAGTGATTCATCTATCTAGAAAAGTTACAGAGGTTTACACAGAGAATACCAAGTATAAGTACAAGAAAATAAGAGAGACTTAGAAAACTGGTAAAACCTACATTGTGGATAGAGTTGGGAGTACTTAGCACTGTGAAAACAGCACTTTCGCAGAAAGAAATCTACTGCTGTAAGACTGGGAAACAGTGAACAGAGAATGTATGAGTTTCTCAAGATTGGTAACAGATAGAAACAAGAGAAAGTACACAGTGATTCATCTACCTAGAAAAGTTACACAGGTTTACACAGAGAATTCCAAGTATAAGTACAAGAAAGTAAGAGAGACTTAGAAAACTGGTAAAAACTACATTGTTGATAGAGTTGGGAGTACTTAGCACTGTGAAAACAGCACTTTCGCAGAAAGAAATCTACTTCTCTAAGACTGAGAAACAGTGAACAGAGAATGTATGAGTTTCTCAAGATTGGTAACAGATAGAAACAAGAGAAAGTACACAGTGATTCATCTACCTAGAAAAGTTACAGAGGTTTACACAGAGAATACCAAGTATAAGTACAAGAAAATAAGAAATACTTAGAAAACTGGTAAAACCTACATTGTGGATAGAGTTGGGAGTACTTAGCACTGTGAAAACAGCATTTTCGCAGAAAGAAATCTACTTCTCTAAGACTGAGAAACAGCGAACAGAGAATGTATGAGTTTCTCAAGATTGGTAACAGATAGAAACAAGAGAAAGTACACAGTGATTCATCTACCTAGAAAAGTTACAGAGGTTTACACAGAGAATACCAAGTATAAGTAGAAGAAAATAAGAGAGACTTAGAAAACTGGTAAAACCTACATTGTGGATAGAGTTGGGAGTACTTAGCACTGTGAAAACAGCACTTTCGCAGAAAGAAATCTACTGCTGTAAGACTGGGAAACAGTGAACAGAGAATGTATGAGTTTCTCAAGATTGGTAACAGATAGAAACAAGAGAAAGTACACAGTGATTCATCTACCTAGAAAAGTTACAGAGCTTTACACAGAGAATTCCAAGTATAAGTACAAGAAAATAAGAGAGACTTAGAAAACTGGTAAAAACTACATTGTTGATAGAGTTGGGAGTACTTAGCACTGTGAAAACAGCACTTTCGCAGAAAGAAATCTACTTCTCTAAGACTGAGAAACAGTGAACAGAGAATGTATGAGTTTCTCAAGATTGGTAACAGATAGAAACAAGAGAAAGTACACAGTGATTCATCTACCTAGAAAAGTTACAGAGGTTTACACAGAGAATTCCAAGTATAAGTACAAGAAAATAAGAGAGACTTAGAAAACTGGTAAAAACTACATTGTTGATAGAGTTGGGAGTACTTAGCACTGTGAAAACAGCACTTTCGCAGAAAGAAATCTACTTCTCTAAGACTGAGAAACAGTGAACAGAGAATGTATGAGTTTCTCAAGATTGGTAACAGATAGAAACAAGAGAATGTACACAGTGATTCATCTACCTAGAAAAGTTACAGAGGTTTACACAGAGAATACCAAGTATAAGTACAAGAAAATAAGAGAGACTTAGAAAACTGGTAAAACCTACATTGTGGATAGAGTTGGGAGTACTTAGCACTGTGAAAACAGCACTTTCGCAGAAAGAAATCTACTGCTGTAAGACTGGGAAACAGTGAACAGAGAATGTATGAGTTTCTCAAGATTGGTAACAGATAGAAACAAGAGAAAGTACACAGTGATTCATCTACCTAGAAAAGTTACAGAGCTTTACACAGAGAATACCAAGTATAAGTACAAGAAAATAAGAGAGACTTAGAAAACTGGTAAAACCTACATTGTGGATAGAGTTGGGAGTACTTAGCACTGTGAAAACAGCACTTTCGCAGAAAGAAATCTACTGCTGTAAGACTGGGAAACAGTGAACAGAGAATGTATGAGTTTCTCAAGATTGGTAACAGATAGAAACAAGAGAAAGTACACAGTGATTCATCTACCTAGAAAAGTTACAGAGGTTTACACAGAGAATTCCAAGTATAAGTACAAGAAAATAAGAGAGACTTAGAAAACTGGTAAAAACTACATTGTTGATAGTGTTGGGAGTACTTAGCACTGTGAAAACAGCACTTTCGCAGAAAGAAATCTACTTCTCTAAGACTGAGAAACAGTGAACAGAGAATGTATGAGTTTCTCAAGATTGGTAACAGATAGAAACAAGAGAAAGTACACAGTGATTCATCTACCTAGAAAAGTTACAGAGGTTTACACAGAGAATACTAAGTATAAGTACAAGAAAATAAGAGAGACTTAGAAATCTGGTAAAACCTACATTGTGGATAGAGTTGGGAGTACTTAGCACTGTGAAAACAGCACTTTCGCAGAAAGAAATCTACTGCTGTAAGACTGGGAAACAGTGAACAGAGAATGTATGAGTTTCTCAAGATTGGTAACAGATAGAAACAAGAGAAAGTACACAGTGATTCATCTACCTAGAAAAGTTACAGAGGTTTACACAGAGAATTCCAAGTATAAGTACAAGAAAATAAGAGAGACTTAGAAAACTGGTAAAAACTACATTGTTGATAGAGTTGGGAGTACTTAGCACTGTGAAAACAGCACTTTCGCAGAAAGAAATCTACTGCTGTAAGACTGGGAAACAATGAACAGAGAATGTATGAGTTTCTCAAGATTGGTAACAGATAGAAACAAGAGAAAGTACACAGTGATTCATCTACCTAGAAAAGTTACAGAGGTTTACACAGAGAATTCCAAGTATAAGTACAAGAAAATAAGAGAGACTTAGAAAACTGGTAAAAACTACATTGTTGATAGAGTTGGGAGTACTTAGCACTGTGAAAACAGCACTTTCGCAGAAAGAAATCTACTTCTCTAAGACTGAGAAACAGTGAACAGAGAATGTATGAGTTTCTCAAGATTGGTGACAGATAGAAACAAGAGAAAGTACACAGTGATTCATCTACCTAGAAGAGTTACAGAGGTTTACACAGAGAATACCAAGTATAAGTACAAGAAAATAAGAGAGACTTAGAAAACTGGTAAAACCTACATTGTGGATAGAGTTGGGAGTACTTAGCACTGTGAAAACAGCACTTTCGCAGAAAGAAATCTACTGCTGTAAGACTGGGAAACAGTGAACAGAGAATGTATGAGTTTCTCAAGATTGGTAACAGATAGAAACAAGAGAAAGTACACAGTGATTCATCTACCTAGAAAAGTTACAGAGGTTTACACAGAGAATTCCAAGTATAAGTACAAGAAAATAAGAGAGACTTAGAAACCTGGTAAAACCTACATTGTGGATAGAGTTGGGAGTACTTAGCACTGTGAAAACAGCACTTTCGCAGAAAGAAATCTACTGCTGTAAGACTGGGAAACAGTGAACAGAGAATGTATGAGTTTCTCAAGATTGGTAACAGATAGAAACAAGAGAAAGTACACAGTGATTCATCTACCTAGAAAAGTTACAGTGGTTTACACAGAGAATTCCAAGTATAAGTACAAGAAAATAAGAGAGACTTAGAAAACTGGTAAAAACTACATTGTTGATAGTGTTGGGAGTACTTAGCACTGTGAAAACAGCACTTTCGCAGAAAGAAATCTACTTCTCTAAGACTGAGAAACAGTGAACAGAGAATGTATGAGTTTCTCAAGATTGGTAACAGATAGAAACAAGAGAATGTACACAGTGATTCATCTACCTAGAAAAGTAACAGAGGTTTACACAGAGAATACCAAGTATAAGTACAAGAAAATAAGAGAGACTTAGAAAACTGGTAAAACCTACATTGTGGATAGAGTTGGGAGTACTTAGCACTGTGAAAACAGCACTTTCGCAGAAAGAAATCTACTAATGTAAGACTGGGAAACAGTGAACAGAGAATGTATGAGTTTCTCAAGATTGGTAACAGATAGAAACAAGAGAAAGTACACAGTGATTCATCTACCTAGAAAAGTTACAGAGCTTTACACAGAGAATACCAAGTATAAGTACAAGAAAAGAAGAGAGACTTAGAAAACTGGTAAAACCTACATTGTGGATAGAGTTGGGAGTACTTAGCACTGTGAAAACAGCACTTTCGCAGAAAGAAATCTACTGCTGTAAGACTGGGAAACAGTGAACAGAGAATGTATGAGTTTCTCAAGATTGGTAACAGATAGAAACAAGAGAAAGTACACAGTGATTCATCTACCTGGAAAAGTTACAGAGGTTTACACAGAGAATTCCAAGTATAAGTACAAGAAAATAAGAGAGACTTAGAAAACTGGTAAAAACTACATTGTTGATAGTGTTGGGAGTACTTAGCACTGTGAAAACAGCACTTTCGCAGAAAGAAATCTACTTCTCTAAGACTGAGAAACAGTGAACAGAGAATGTATGAGTTTCTCAAGATTGGTAACAGATAGAAACAAGAGAAAGTACACAGTGATTCATCTACCTAGAAAAATTACAGAGGTTTACACAGAGAATACTAAGTATAAGTACAAGAAAATAAGAGAGACTTAGAAAACTGGTAAAACCTACATTGTGGATAGAGTTGGGAGTACTTAGCACTGTGAAAACAGCACTTTCGCAGAAAGAAATCTACTGCTGTAAGACTGGGAAACAGTGAACAGAGAATGTATGAGTTTCTCAAGATTGGTAACAGATAGAAACAAGAGAAAGTACACAGTGATTCATCTACCTAGAAAAGTTACAGAGGTTTACACAGAGAATTCCAAGTATAAGTACAAGAAAATAAGAGAGACTTAGAAAACTGGTAAAAACTACATTGTTGATAGAGTTGGGAGTACTTAGCACTGTGAAAACAGCACTTTCGCAGAAAGAAATCTACTTCTCTAAGACTGAGAAACAGTGAACAGAGAATGTTTGAGTTTCTCAAGATTGGTAACAGATAGAAACAAGAGAAAGTACAGAGTGATTCATCTACCTAGAAAAGTTACAGAGGTTTACACAGAGAATACCCAGTATAAGTACAAGAAAATAAGAGAGACTTAGAAACCTGGTAAAACCTACATTGTGGATAGAGTTGGGAATACTTAGCACTGTGAAAACAGCACTTTCGGAGAAAGAAATCTAGTGCTGTAAGACTGGGAAACAGTGAACAGAGAATGTATGAGTTTCTGAAGATTGGTAACAGATAGAAACAAGAGAAAGTACACAGTGATTCATCTACCTAGAAAAGTTACAGAGGTTTACACAGAGAATTCCAAGTATAAGTACAAGAAAATAAGAGAGACTTAGAAAACTCGTAAAAACTACATTGTTGATAGAGTTGGGAGTACTTAGCACTGTGAAAACAGCACTTTCGCAGAAAGAAATCTACTTCTCTAAGACTGAGAAACAGTGAACAGAGAATGTATGAGTTTCTCAAGATTGGTAACAGATAGAAACAAGAGAAAGTACACAGTGATTCATCTATCTAGAAAAGTTACAGAGGTTTACACAGAGAATACCAAGTATAAGTACAAGAAAATAAGAGAGACTTAGAAAACTGGTAAAACCTACATTGTGGATAGAGTTGGGAGTACTTAGCACTGTGAAAACAGCACTTTCGCAGAAAGAAATCTACTGCTGTAAGACTGGGAAACAGTGAACAGAGAATGTATGAGTTTCTCAAGATTGGTAACAGATAGAAACAAGAGAAAGTACACAGTGATTCATCTACCTAGAAAAGTTACAGAGGTTTACACAGAGAATTCCAAGTATAAGTACAAGAAAGTAAGAGAGACTTAGAAAACTGGTAAAAACTACATTGTTGATAGAGTTGGGAGTACTTAGCACTGTGAAAACAGCACTTTCGCAGAAAGAAATCTACTTCTCTAAGACTGAGAAACAGTGAACAGAGAATGTATGAGTTTCTCAAGATTGGTAACAGATAGAAACAAGAGAAAGTACACAGTGATTCATCTACCTAGAAAAGTTACAGAGGTTTACACAGAGAATACCAAGTATAAGTACAAGAAAATAAGAAATACTTAGAAAACTGGTAAAACCTACATTGTGGATAGAGTTGGGAGTACTTAGCACTGTGAAAACAGCATTTTCGCAGAAAGAAATCTACTTCTCTAAGACTGAGAAACAGCGAACAGAGAATGTATGAGTTTCTCAAGATTGGTAACAGATAGAAACAAGAGAAAGTACACAGTGATTCATCTACCTAGAAAAGTTACAGAGGTTTACACAGAGAATACCAAGTATAAGTAGAAGAAAATAAGAGAGACTTAGAAAACTGGTAAAACCTACATTGTGGATAGAGTTGGGAGTACTTAGCACTGTGAAAACAGCACTTTCGCAGAAAGAAATCTACTGCTGTAAGACTGGGAAACAGTGAACAGAGAATGTATGAGTTTCTCAAGATTGGTAACAGATAGAAACAAGAGAAAGTACACAGTGATTCATCTACCTAGAAAAGTTACAGAGCTTTACACAGAGAATTCCAAGTATAAGTACAAGAAAATAAGAGAGACTTAGAAAACTGGTAAAAACTACATTGTTGATAGAGTTGGGAGTACTTAGCACTGTGAAAACAGCACTTTCGCAGAAAGAAATCTACTTCTCTAAGACTGAGAAACAGTGAACAGAGAATGTATGAGTTTCTCAAGATTGGTAACAGATAGAAACAAGAGAAAGTACACAGTGATTCATCTACCTAGAAAAGTTACAGAGGTTTACACAGAGAATTCCAAGTATAAGTACAAGAAAATAAGAGAGACTTAGAAAACTGGTAAAAACTACATTGTTGATAGAGTTGGGAGTACTTAGCACTGTGAAAACAGCACTTTCGCAGAAAGAAATCTACTTCTCTAAGACTGAGAAACAGTGAACAGAGAATGTATGAGTTTCTCAAGATTGGTAACAGATAGAAACAAGAGAAAGTACACAGTGATTCATCTATCTAGAAAAGTTACAGAGGTTTACACAGAGAATACCAAGTATAAGTACAAGAAAATAAGAGAGACTTAGAAAACTGGTAAAACCTACATTGTGGATAGAGTTGGGAGTACTTAGCACTGTGAAAACAGCACTTTCGCAGAAAGAAATCTACTGCTGTAAGACTGGGAAACAGTGAACAGAGAATGTATGAGTTTCTCAAGATTGGTAACAGATAGAAACAAGAGAAAGTACACAGTGATTCATCTACCTAGAAAAGTTACACAGGTTTACACAGAGAATTCCAAGTATAAGTACAAGAAAGTAAGAGAGACTTAGAAAACTGGTAAAAACTACATTGTTGATAGAGTTGGGAGTACTTAGCACTGTGAAAACAGCACTTTCGCAGAAAGAAATCTACTTCTCTAAGACTGAGAAACAGTGAACAGAGAATGTATGAGTTTCTCAAGATTGGTAACAGATAGAAACAAGAGAAAGTACACAGTGATTCATCTACCTAGAAAAGTTACAGAGGTTTACACAGAGAATACCAAGTATAAGTACAAGAAAATAAGAAATACTTAGAAAACTGGTAAAACCTACATTGTGGATAGAGTTGGGAGTACTTAGCACTGTGAAAACAGCATTTTCGCAGAAAGAAATCTACTTCTCTAAGACTGAGAAACAGCGAACAGAGAATGTATGAGTTTCTCAAGATTGGTAACAGATAGAAACAAGAGAAAGTACACAGTGATTCATCTACCTAGAAAAGTTACAGAGGTTTACACAGAGAATACCAAGTATAAGTAGAAGAAAATAAGAGAGACTTAGAAAACTGGTAAAACCTACATTGTGGATAGAGTTGGGAGTACTTAGCACTGTGAAAACAGCACTTTCGCAGAAAGAAATCTACTGCTGTAAGACTGGGAAACAGTGAACAGAGAATGTATGAGTTTCTCAAGATTGGTAACAGATAGAAACAAGAGAAAGTACACAGTGATTCATCTACCTAGAAAAGTTACAGAGCTTTACACAGAGAATTCCAAGTATAAGTACAAGAAAATAAGAGAGACTTAGAAAACTGGTAAAAACTACATTGTTGATAGAGTTGGGAGTACTTAGCACTGTGAAAACAGCACTTTCGCAGAAAGAAATCTACTTCTCTAAGACTGAGAAACAGTGAACAGAGAATGTATGAGTTTCTCAAGATTGGTAACAGATAGAAACAAGAGAAAGTACACAGTGATTCATCTACCTAGAAAAGTTACAGAGGTTTACACAGAGAATTCCAAGTATAAGTACAAGAAAATAAGAGAGACTTAGAAAACTGGTAAAAACTACATTGTTGATAGAGTTGGGAGTACTTAGCACTGTGAAAACAGCACTTTCGCAGAAAGAAATCTACTTCTCTAAGACTGAGAAACAGTGAACAGAGAATGTATGAGTTTCTCAAGATTGGTAACAGATAGAAACAAGAGAATGTACACAGTGATTCATCTACCTAGAAAAGTTACAGAGGTTTACACAGAGAATACCAAGTATAAGTACAAGAAAATAAGAGAGACTTAGAAAACTGGTAAAACCTACATTGTGGATAGAGTTGGGAGTACTTAGCACTGTGAAAACAGCACTTTCGCAGAAAGAAATCTACTGCTGTAAGACTGGGAAACAGTGAACAGAGAATGTATGAGTTTCTCAAGATTGGTAACAGATAGAAACAAGAGAAAGTACACAGTGATTCATCTACCTAGAAAAGTTACAGAGCTTTACACAGAGAATACCAAGTATAAGTACAAGAAAATAAGAGAGACTTAGAAAACTGGTAAAACCTACATTGTGGATAGAGTTGGGAGTACTTAGCACTGTGAAAACAGCACTTTCGCAGAAAGAAATCTACTGCTGTAAGACTGGGAAACAGTGAACAGAGAATGTATGAGTTTCTCAAGATTGGTAACAGATAGAAACAAGAGAAAGTACACAGTGATTCATCTACCTAGAAAAGTTACAGAGGTTTACACAGAGAATTCCAAGTATAAGTACAAGAAAATAAGAGAGACTTAGAAAACTGGTAAAAACTACATTGTTGATAGTGTTGGGAGTACTTAGCACTGTGAAAACAGCACTTTCGCAGAAAGAAATCTACTTCTCTAAGACTGAGAAACAGTGAACAGAGAATGTATGAGTTTCTCAAGATTGGTAACAGATAGAAACAAGAGAAAGTACACAGTGATTCATCTACCTAGAAAAGTTACAGAGGTTTACACAGAGAATACTAAGTATAAGTACAAGAAAATAAGAGAGACTTAGAAATCTGGTAAAACCTACATTGTGGATAGAGTTGGGAGTACTTAGCACTGTGAAAACAGCACTTTCGCAGAAAGAAATCTACTGCTGTGAGACTGGGAAACAGTGAACAGAGAATGTATGAGTTTCTCAAGATTGGTAACAGATAGAAACAAGAGAAAGTACACAGTGATTCATCTACCTAGAAAAGTTACAGAGGTTTACACAGAGAATTCCAAGTATAAGTACAAGAAAATAAGAGAGACTTAGAAAACTGGTAAAAACTACATTGTTGATAGAGTTGGGAGTACTTAGCACTGTGAAAACAGCACTTTCGCAGAAAGAAATCTACTGCTGTAAGACTGGGAAACAATGAACAGAGAATGTATGAGTTTCTCAAGATTGGTAACAGATAGAAACAAGAGAAAGTACACAGTGATTCATCTACCTAGAAAAGTTACAGAGGTTTACACAGAGAATTCCAAGTATAAGTACAAGAAAATAAGAGAGACTTAGAAAACTGGTAAAAACTACATTGTTGATAGAGTTGGGAGTACTTAGCACTGTGAAAACAGCACTTTCGCAGAAAGAAATCTACTTCTCTAAGACTGAGAAACAGTGAACAGAGAATGTATGAGTTTCTCAAGATTGGTGACAGATAGAAACAAGAGAAAGTACACAGTGATTCATCTACCTAGAAGAGTTACAGAGGTTTACACAGAGAATACCAAGTATAAGTACAAGAAAATAAGAGAGACTTAGAAAACTGGTAAAACCTACATTGTGGATAGAGTTGGGAGTACTTAGCACTGTGAAAACAGCACTTTCGCAGAAAGAAATCTACTGCTGTAAGACTGGGAAACAGTGAACAGAGAATGTATGAGTTTCTCAAGATTGGTAACAGATAGAAACAAGAGAAAGTACACAGTGATTCATCTACCTAGAAAAGTTACAGAGGTTTACACAGAGAATTCCAAGTATAAGTACAAGAAAATAAGAGAGACTTAGAAACCTGGTAAAACCTACATTGTGGATAGAGTTGGGAGTACTTAGCACTGTGAAAACAGCACTTTCGCAGAAAGAAATCTACTGCTGTAAGACTGGGAAACAGTGAACAGAGAATGTATGAGTTTCTCAAGATTGGTAACAGATAGAAACAAGAGAAAGTACACAGTGATTCATCTACCTAGAAAAGTTACAGTGGTTTACACAGAGAATTCCAAGTATAAGTACAAGAAAATAAGAGAGACTTAGAAAACTGGTAAAAACTACATTGTTGATAGTGTTGGGAGTACTTAGCACTGTGAAAACAGCACTTTCGCAGAAAGAAATCTACTTCTCTAAGACTGAGAAACAGTGAACAGAGAATGTATGAGTTTCTCAAGATTGGTAACAGATAGAAACAAGAGAATGTACACAGTGATTCATCTACCTAGAAAAGTAACAGAGGTTTACACAGAGAATACCAAGTATAAGTACAAGAAAATAAGAGAGACTTAGAAAACTGGTAAAACCTACATTGTGGATAGAGTTGGGAGTACTTAGCACTGTGAAAACAGCACTTTCGCAGAAAGAAATCTACTAATGTAAGACTGGGAAACAGTGAACAGAGAATGTATGAGTTTCTCAAGATTGGTAACAGATAGAAACAAGAGAAAGTACACAGTGATTCATCTACCTAGAAAAGTTACAGAGCTTTACACAGAGAATACCAAGTATAAGTACAAGAAAATAAGAGAGACTTAGAAAACTGGTAAAACCTACATTGTGGATAGAGTTGGGAGTACTTAGCACTGTGAAAACAGCACTTTCGCAGAAAGAAATCTACTGCTGTAAGACTGGGAAACAGTGAACAGAGAATGTATGAGTTTCTCAAGATTGGTAACAGATAGAAACAAGAGAAAGTACACAGTGATTCATCTACCTGGAAAAGTTACAGAGGTTTACACAGAGAATTCCAAGTATAAGTACAAGAAAATAAGAGAGACTTAGAAAACTGGTAAAAACTACATTGTTGATAGTGTTGGGAGTACTTAGCACTGTGAAAACAGCACTTTCGCAGAAAGAAATCTACTTCTCTAAGACTGAGAAACAGTGAACAGAGAATGTATGAGTTTCTCAAGATTGGTAACAGATAGAAACAAGAGAAAGTACACAGTGATTCATCTACCTAGAAAAATTACAGAGGTTTACACAGAGAATACTAAGTATAAGTACAAGAAAATAAGAGAGACTTAGAAAACTGGTAAAACCTACATTGTGGATAGAGTTGGGAGTACTTAGCACTGTGAAAACAGCACTTTCGCAGAAAGAAATCTACTGCTGTAAGACTGGGAAACAGTGAACAGAGAATGTATGAGTTTCTCAAGATTGGTAACAGATAGAAACAAGAGAAAGTACACAGTGATTCATCTACCTAGAAAAGTTACAGAGGTTTACACAGAGAATTCCAAGTATAAGTACAAGAAAATAAGAGAGACTTAGAAAACTGGTAAAAACTACATTGTTGATAGAGTTGGGAGTACTTAGCACTGTGAAAACAGCACTTTCGCAGAAAGAAATCTACTTCTCTAAGACTGAGAAACAGTGAACAGAGAATGTTTGAGTTTCTCAAGATTGGTAACAGATAGAAACAAGAGAAAGTACAGAGTGATTCATCTACCTAGAAAAGTTACAGAGGTTTACACAGAGAATACCCAGTATAAGTACAAGAAAATAAGAGAGACTTAGAAACCTGGTAAAACCTACATTGTGGATAGAGTTGGGAATACTTAGCACTGTGAAAACAGCACTTTCGGAGAAAGAAATCTAGTGCTGTAAGACTGGGAAACAGTGAACAGAGAATGTATGAGTTTCTGAAGATTGGTAACAGATAGAAACAAGAGAAAGTACACAGTGATTCATCTACCTAGAAAAGTTACAGAGGTTTACACAGAGAATTCCAAGTATAAGTACAAGAAAATAAGAGAGACTTAGAAAACTCGTAAAAACTACATTGTTGATAGAGTTGGGAGTACTTAGCACTGTGAAAACAGCACTTTCGCAGAAAGAAATCTACTTCTCTAAGACTGAGAAACAGTGAACAGAGAATGTATGAGTTTCTCAAGATTGGTAACAGATAGAAACAAGAGAAAGTACACAGTGATTCATCTATCTAGAAAAGTTACAGAGGTTTACACAGAGAATACCAAGTATAAGTACAAGAAAATAAGAGAGACTTAGAAAACTGGTAAAACCTACATTGTGGATAGAGTTGGGAGTACTTAGCACTGTGAAAACAGCACTTTCGCAGAAAGAAATCTACTGCTGTAAGACTGGGAAACAGTGAACAGAGAATGTATGAGTTTCTCAAGATTGGTAACAGATAGAAACAAGAGAAAGTACACAGTGATTCATCTACCTAGAAAAGATACAGAGGTTTACACAGAGAATTCCAAGTATAAGTACAAGAAAGTAAGAGAGACTTAGAAAACTGGTAAAAACTACATTGTTGATAGAGTTGGGAGTACTTAGCACTGTGAAAACAGCACTTTCGCAGAAAGAAATCTACTTCTCTAAGACTGAGAAACAGTGAACAGAGAATGTATGAGTTTCTCAAGATTGGTAACAGATAGAAACAAGAGAAAGTACACAGTGATTCATCTACCTAGAAAAGTTACAGAGGTTTACACAGAGAATACCAAGTATAAGTACAAGAAAATAAGAAATACTTAGAAAACTGGTAAAACCTACATTGTGGATAGAGTTGGGAGTACTTAGCACTGTGAAAACAGCATTTTCGCAGAAAGAAATCTACTTCTCTAAGACTGAGAAACAGCGAACAGAGAATGTATGAGTTTCTCAAGATTGGTAACAGATAGAAACAAGAGAAAGTACACAGTGATTCATCTACCTAGAAAAGTTACAGAGGTTTACACAGAGAATACCAAGTATAAGTAGAAGAAAATAAGAGAGACTTAGAAAACTGGTAAAACCTACATTGTGGATAGAGTTGGGAGTACTTAGCACTGTGAAAACAGCACTTTCGCAGAAAGAAATCTACTGCTGTAAGACTGGGAAACAGTGAACAGAGAATGTATGAGTTTCTCAAGATTGGTAACAGATAGAAACAAGAGAAAGTACACAGTGATTCATCTACCTAGAAAAGTTACAGAGCTTTACACAGAGAATTCCAAGTATAAGTACAAGAAAATAAGAGAGACTTAGAAAACTGGTAAAAACTACATTGTTGATAGAGTTGGGAGTACTTAGCACTGTGAAAACAGCACTTTCGCAGAAAGAAATCTACTTCTCTAAGACTGAGAAACAGTGAACAGAGAATGTATGAGTTTCTCAAGATTGGTAACAGATAGAAACAAGAGAAAGTACACAGTGATTCATCTACCTAGAAAAGTTACAGAGGTTTACACAGAGAATTCCAAGTATAAGTACAAGAAAATAAGAGAGACTTAGAAAACTGGTAAAAACTACATTGTTGATAGAGTTGGGAGTACTTAGCACTGTGAAAACAGCACTTTCGCAGAAAGAAATCTACTTCTCTAAGACTGAGAAACAGTGAACAGAGAATGTATGAGTTTCTCAAGATTGGTAACAGATAGAAACAAGAGAAAGTACACAGTGATTCATCTACCTAGAAAAGTTACAGAGGTTTACACAGAGAATACCAAGTATAAGTACAAGAAAATAAGAGAGACTTAGAAAACTGGTAAAACCTACATTGTTGATAGAGTTGGGAGTACTTAGCACTGTGAAAACAGCACTTTCGCAGAAAGAAATCTACTGCTGTAAGACTGGGAAACAGTGAACAGAGTATGTATGAGTTTCTCAAGATTGGTAACAGATAGAAACAAGAGAAAGTACACAGTGATTCATCTACCTAGAAAAGTTACAGAGGTTTACTCAGAGAATTCCAAGTATAAGTACAAGAAAATAAGAGAGACTTAGAAAACTGGTAAAAACTACATTGTTGATAGAGTTGGGAGTACTTAGCACTGTGAAAACAGCACTTTCGCAGAAAGAAATCTACTTCTCTAAGACTGAGAAACAGTGAACAGAGAATGTATGATTTCTCAAGATTGGTAACAGATAGAAACAAGAGAAAGTACACAGTGATTCATCTACCTAGAAAAGTTACAGAGGTTTACACAGAGAATACCAAGTATAAGTACAAGAAAATAAGAGAGACTTAGAAAACTGGTAAAACCCACATTGTGGATAGAGTTGGGAGTACTTAGCACTGTGAAAACAGCACTTTCGCAGAAAGAAATCTACTGCTGTAAGACTGGGAAACAGTGAACAGAGAATGTATGAGTTTCTCAAGATTGGTAACAGATAGAAACAAGAGAAAGTACACAGTGATTCATCTACCTAGAAAAGTTACAGAGGTTTACACAGAGAATTCCAAGTATAAGTACAGGAAAATAAGAGAGACTTAGAAAACTGGTAAAAACTACATTGTTGATAGAGTTGGGAGTACTTAGCACTGTGAAAACAGCACTTTCGCAGAAAGAAATCTACTGCTGTAAGACTGGGAACCAATGAACAGAGAATGTATGAGTTTCTCAAGATTGGTAAGAGATAGAAACAAGAGAAAGTACACAGTGATTCATCTACCTAGAAAAGTTACAGAGGTTTACACAGAGAATTCCAAGTATAAGTACAAGAAAATAAGAGAGACTTAGAAAACTGGTAAAAACTACATTGTTGATAGAGTTGGGAGTACTTAGCACTGTGAAAACAGCACTTTCGCAGAAAGAAATCTACTTCTCTAAGACTGAGAAACAGTGAACAGAGAATGTATGAGTTTCTCAAGATTGGTAACAGATAGAAACAAGAGAAAGTACACAGTGATTCATCTACCTAGAAGAGTTACAGAGATTTACACAGAGAATACCAAGTATAAGTACAAGAAAATAAGAGAGACTTAGAAAACTGGTAAAACCTACATTGTGGATAGAGTTGGGAGTACTTAGCACTGTGAAAACAGCACTTTCGCAGAAAGAAATCTACTGCTGTAAGACTGGGAAACAGTGAACAGAGAATGTATGAGTTTCTCAAGATTGGTAACAGATAGAAACAAGAGAAAGTACACAGTGATTCATCTACCTAGAAAACTTACAGCGGTTTACACAGAGAATTCCAAGTATAAGTACAAGAAAATAAGAGAGACTTAGAAAACTGGTAAAACCTACATTGTGGATAGAGTTGGAAGTACTTAGCACTGTGAAAACAGCACTTTCGCAGAAAGAAATCTACTGCTGTAAGACTGGGAAACAGTGAACAGAGAATGTATGAGTTTCTCAAGATTGGTAACAGATAGAAACAAGAGAAAGTACACAGTGATTCATCTACCTAGAAAAGTTACAGAGGTTTACACAGAGAATTCCAAGTATAAGTACAAGAAAATAAGAGAGACTTAGAAAACTGGTAAAAACTACATTGTTGATAGTGTTGGGAGTACTTAGCACTGTGAAAACAGCACTTTCGCAGAAAGAAATCTACTTCTCTAAGACTGAGAAACAGTGAACAGAGAATGTATGAGTTTCTCAAGATTGGTAACAGATAGAAACAAGAGAAAGTACACAGTGATTCATCTACCTAGAAAAGTTACAGAGGTTTACACAGAGAATACCAAGTATAAGTACAAGAAAATAAGAGAGACTTAGAAAACTGGTAAAACCTACATTGTGGATAGAGTTGGGAGTACTTAGCACTGTGAAAACAGCACTTTCGCAGAAAGAAATCTACTGCTGTAAGACTGGGAAAGAGTGAACAGAGAATGTATGAGTTTCTCAAGATTGGTAACAGAAACAAGAGAAAGTACACAGTGATTCATCTACCTAGAAAAGTTACAGAGCTTTACACAGAGAATACCAAGTATAAGTACAAGAAAATAAGAGAGACTTAGAAAAATGGTAAAACCTACATTGTGGATAGAGTTGGGAGTACTTAGCACTGTGAAAACAGCACTTTCGCAGAAAGAAATCTACTGCTGTAAGACTGGGAAACAGTGAACAGAGAATGTATGAGTTTCTCAAGATTGGTAACAGATAGAAACAAGAGAAAGTACACAGTGATTCATCTACCTAGAAAAGTTACAGAGGTTTACACAGAGAATTCCAAGTATAAGTACAAGAAAATAAGAGAGACTTAGAAAACTGGTAAAAACTACATTGTTGATAGTGTTGGGAGTACTTAGCACTGTGAAAACAGCACTTTCGCAGAAAGAAATCTACTTCTCTAAGACTGAGAAACAGTGAACAGAGAATGTATGAGTTTCTCAAGATTGGTAACAGATAGAAACAAGAGAAAGTACACAGTGATTCATCTACCTAGAAAAGTTACAGAGGTTTACACAGAGAATACCAAGTATAAGTACAAGAAAATAAGAGAGACTTAGAAAACTGGTAAAACCTACATTGTGGATAGAGTTGGGAGTACTTAGCACTGTGAAAACAGCACTTTCGCAGAAAGAAATCTACTGCTGTAAGACTGGGAAACAGTGAACAGAGAATGTATGAGTTTCTCAAGATTGGTAACAGATAGAAACAAGAGAAAGTACACAGTGATTCATCTACCTAGAAAAGTTACAGAGCTTTACACAGAGAATTCCAAGTATAAGTAGAAGAAAATAAGAGAGACTTAGAAAACTGGTAAAAACTACATTGTTGATAGAGTTGGGAGTACTTAGCACTGTGAAAACAGCACTTTCGCAGAAAGAAATCTACTTCTCTAAGACTGAGAAACAGTGAACAGAGAATGTTTGAGTTTCTCAAGATTGGTAACAGATAGAAACAAGAGAAAGTACACAGTGATTCATCTACCTAGAAAAGTTACAGAGGTTTACACAGAGAATACCCAGTATAAGTATAAGAAAATAAGAGAGACTTAGAAACCTGGTAAAACCTACATTGTGGATACAGTTGGGAATACGTAGCACTGTGAAAACAGCACTTTCGAGAAAGAAATCTAGTGCTGTAAGACTGGGAAACAGTGAACAGAGAATGTATGAGTTTCTGAAGATTGCTAACAGATAGAAACAAGAGAAAGTACACAGTGATTCATCTACATAGAGAAGTTACCGAGGTTTACACAGAGAATTCCAAGTATAAGTACAAGAAAATAAGAGAGACTTAGAAAACTGGTAAAAACTACATTGTTGATAGAGTTGGGAGTACTTAGCACTGTGAAAACAGCACTTTCGCAGAAAGAAATCTACTTCTCTAAGACTGAGAAACAGTGAACAGAGAATGTATGAGTTTCTCAAGATTGGTAACAGATAGAAACAAGAGAAAGTACACAGTGATTCATCTACCTAGAAAAGTTACAGAGGTTTACACAGAGAATACCAAGTATAAGTACAAGAAAATAAGAGACACTTAGAAAACTGGTAAAACCTACATTGTGGATAGAGTTGGGAGTACTTAGCACTGTGAAAACAGCACTTTCGCAGAAAGAAATCTACTGCTGTAAGACTGGGAAACAGTGAACAGAGAATGTATGAGTTTCTCAAGATTGGTAACAGATAGAAACAAGAGAAAGTACACAGTGATTCATCTACCTAGAAAAGTTACAGAGGTTTACACAGAGAATTCCAAGTATAAGTACAAGAAAATAAGAGAGACTTAGAAAACTGGTAAAAACTACATTGTTGATAGAGTTGGGAGTACTTAGCACTGTGAAAACAGCACTTTCGCAGAAAGAAATCTACTTCTCTAAGACTGAGAAACAGTGAACAGAGAATGTATGAGTTTCTCAAGATTGGTAACAGATAGAAACAAGAGAAAGTACACAGTGATTCATCTACCTAGAAAAGTTACAGAGGTTTACACAGAGAATACCAAGTATAAGTACAAGAAAATAAGAGAGACTTAGAAAACTGGTAAAACCCACATTGTGGATAGAGTTGGGAGTACTTAGCACTGTGAAAACAGCACTTTCGCAGAAAGAAATCTACTGCTGTAAGACTGGGAAACAGTGAACAGAGAATGTATGAGTTTCTCAAGATTGGTAACAGATAGAAACAAGAGAAAGTACACAGTGATTCATCTACCTAGAAAAGTTACAGAGGTTTACACAGAGAATTCCAAGTATAAGTACAGGAAAATAAGAGAGACTTAGAAAACTGGTAAAAACTACATTGTTGATAGAGTTGGGAGTACTTAGCACTGTGAAAACAGCACTTTCGCAGAAAGAAATCTACTGCTGTAAGACTGGGAAACAATGAACAGAGAATGTATGAGTTTCTCAAGATTGGTAAGAGATAGAAACAAGAGAAAGTACACAGTGATTCATCTACCTAGAAAAGTTACAGAGGTTTACACAGAGAATTCCAAGTATAAGTACAAGAAAATAAGAGAGACTTAGAAAACTGGTAAAAACTACATTGTTGATAGAGTTGGGAGTACTTAGCACTGTGAAAACAGCACTTTCGCAGAAAGAAATCTACTTCTCTAAGACTGAGAAACAGTGAACAGAGAATGTATGAGTTTCTCAAGATTGGTAACAGATAGAAACAAGAGAAAGTACACAGTGATTCATCTACCTAGAAGAGTTACAGAGATTTACACAGAGAATACCAAGTATAAGTACAAGAAAATAAGAGAGACTTAGAAAACTGGTAAAACCTACATTGTGGATAGAGTTGGGAGTACTTAGCACTGTGAAAACAGCACTTTCGCAGAAAGAAATCTACTGCTGTAAGACTGGGAAAACAGTGAACAGAGAATGTATGAGTTTCTCAAGATTGGTAACAGATAGAAACAAGAGAAAGTACACAGTGATTCATCTACCTAGAAAACTTACAGCGGTTTACACAGAGAATTCCAAGTATAAGTACAAGAAAATAAGAGAGACTTAGAAAACTGGTAAAACCTACATTGTGGATAGAGTTGGAAGTACTTAGCACTGTGAAAACAGCACTTTCGCAGAAAGAAATCTACTGCTGTAAGACTGGGAAACAGTGAACAGAGAATGTATGAGTTTCTCAAGATTGGTAACAGATAGAAACAAGAGAAAGTACACAGTGATTCATCTACCTAGAAAAGTTACAGAGGTTTACACAGAGAATTCCAAGTATAAGTACAAGAAAATAAGAGAGACTTAGAAAACTGGTAAAAACTACATTGTTGATAGTGTTGGGAGTACTTAGCACTGTGAAAACAGCACTTTCGCAGAAAGAAATCTACTTCTCTAAGACTGAGAAACAGTGAACAGAGAATGTATGAGTTTCTCAAGATTGGTAACAGATAGAAACAAGAGAAAGTACACAGTGATTCATCTACCTAGAAAAGTTACAGAGGTTTACACAGAGAATACCAAGTATAAGTACAAGAAAATAAGAGAGACTTAGAAAACTGGTAAAACCTACATTGTGGATAGAGTTGGGAGTACTTAGCACTGTGAAAACAGCACTTTCGCAGAAAGAAATCTACTGCTGTAAGACTGGGAAACAGTGAACAGAGAATGTATGAGTTTCTCAAGATTGGTAACAGAAACAAGAGAAAGTACACAGTGATTCATCTACCTAGAAAAGTTACAGAGCTTTACACAGAGAATACAAGTATAAGTACAAGAAAATAAGAGAGACTTAGAAAAATGGTAAAACCTACATTGTGGATAGAGTTGGAGTACTTAGCACTGTGAAAACAGCACTTTCGCAGAAAGAAATCTACTGCTGTAAGACTGGGAAACAGTGAACAGAGAATGTATGAGTTTCTCAAGATTGGTAACAGATAGAAACAAGAGAAAGTACACAGTGATTCATCTACCTAGAAAAGTTACAGAGGTTTACACAGAGAATTCCAAGTATAAGTACAAGAAAATAAGAGAGACTTAGAAAACTGGTAAAAACTACATTGTTGATAGTGTTGGGAGTACTTAGCACTGTGAAAACAGCACTTTCGCAGAAAGAAATCTACTTCTCTAAGACTGAGAAACAGTGAACAGAGAATGTATGAGTTTCTCAAGATTGGTAACAGATAGAAACAAGAGAAAGTACACAGTGATTCATCTACCTAGAAAAGTTACAGAGGTTTACACAGAGAATACCAAGTATAAGTACAAGAAAATAAGAGAGACTTAGAAAACTGGTAAAACCTACATTGTGGATAGAGTTGGGAGTACTTAGCACTGTGAAAACAGCACTTTCGCAGAAAGAAATCTACTGCTGTAAGACTGGGAAACAGTGAACAGAGAATGTATGAGTTTCTCAAGATTGGTAACAGATAGAAACAAGAGAAAGTACACAGTGATTCATCTACCTAGAAAAGTTACAGAGCTTTACACAGAGAATTCCAAGTATAAGTAGAAGAAAATAAGAGAGACTTAGAAAACTGGTAAAAACTACATTGTTTGATAGAGTTGGGAGTACTTAGCACTGTGAAAACAGCACTTTCGCAGAAAGAAATCTACTTCTCTAAGACTGAGAAACAGTGAACAGAGAATGTTTGAGTTTCTCAAGATTGGTAACAGATAGAAACAAGAGAAAGTACACAGTGATTCATCTACCTAGAAAAGTTACAGAGGTTTACACAGAGAATACCCAGTATAAGTATAAGAAAATAAGAGAGACTTAGAAACCTGGTAAAACCTACATTGTGGATACAGTTGGAATACGTAGCACTGTGAAAACAGCACTTTCGAGAAAGAAATCTAGTGCTGTAAGACTGGGAAACAGTGAACAGAGAATGTATGAGTTTCTGAAGATTGGTAACAGATAGAAACAAGAGAAAGTACACAGTGATTCATCTACATAGAAAAGTTACCGAGGTTTACACAGAGAATTCCAAGTATAAGTACAAGAAAATAAGAGAGACTTAGAAAAACTGGTAAAAACTACATTGTTGATAGAGTTGGGAGTACTTAGCACTGTGAAAACAGCACTTTCGCAGAAAGAAATCTACTTCTCTAAGACTGAGAAACAGTGAACAGAGAATGTATGAGTTTCTCAAGATTGGTAACAGATAGAAACAAGAGAAAGTACACAGTGATTCATCTACCTAGAAAAGTTACAGAGGTTTACACAGAGAATACCAAGTATAAGTACAAGAAAATAAGAGACACTTAGAAAACTGGTAAAACCTACATTGTGGATAGAGTTGGGAGTACTTAGCACTGTGAAAACAGCACTTTCGCAGAAAAGAAATCTACTGCTGTAAGACTGGGAAACAGTGAACAGAGAATGTATGAGTTTCTCAAGATTGGTAACAGATAGAAACAAGAGAAAGTACACAGTGATTCATCTACCTAGAAAAGTTACAGAGGTTTACACAGAGAATTCCAAGTATAAGTACAAGAAAATAAGAGAGACTTAGAAAACTGGTAAAAACTACATTGTTGATAGAGTTGGGAGTACTTAGCACTGTGAAAACAGCACTTTCGCAGAAAGAAATCTACTTCTCTAAGACTGAGAAACAGTGAACAGAGAATGTATGAGTTTCTCAAGATTGGTAACAGATAGAAACAAGAGAAAGTACACAGTGATTCATCTACCTAGAAAAGTTACAGAGGTTTACACAGAGAATACCAAGTATAAGTACAAGAAAATAAGAGAGACTTAGAAAACTGGTAAAACCCACATTGTGGATAGAGTTGGGAGTACTTAGCACTGTGAAAACAGCACTTTCGCAGAAAGAAATCTACTGCTGTAAGACTGGGAAACAGTGAACAGAGAATGTATGAGTTTCTCAAGATTGGTAACAGATAGAAACAAGAGAAAGTACACAGTGATTCATCTACCTAGAAAAGTTACAGAGGTTTACACAGAGAATTCCAAGTATAAGTACAAGAAAATAAGAGAGACTTAGAAAACTGGTAAAAACTACATTGTTGATAGAGTTGGGAGTACTTAGCACTGTGAAAACAGCACTTTCGCAGAAAGAAATCTACTGCTGTAAGACTGGGAAACAATGAACAGAGAATGTATGAGTTTCTCAAGATTGGTAACAGATAAAAACAAGAGAAAGTACACAGTGATTCATCTACCTAGAAAAGTTACAGAGGTTTACACAGAGAATTCCAAGTATAAGTACAAGAAAATAAGAGAGACTTAGAAAACTGGTAAAACCTACATTGTTGATAGAGTTGGGAGTACTTAGCACTGTGAAAACAGCACTTTCGCAGAAAGAAATCTACTTCTCTAAGACTGAGAAACAGTGAACAGAGAATGTATGAGTTTCTCTAGATTGGTGACAGATAGAAACAAGAGAAAGTACACAGTGATTCATCTACCTAGAAGAGTTACAGAGGTTTACACAGAGAATACCAAGTATAAGTACAAGAAAATAAGAGAGACTTAGAAAACTGGTAAAACCTACATTGTGGATAGAGTTGGGAGTACTTAGCACTGTGAAAACAGCACTTTCGCAGAAAGAAATCTACTGCTGTAAGACTGGGAAACAGTGAACAGAGAATGTATGAGTTTCTCAAGATTGGTAACAGATAGAAACAAGAGAAAGTACACAGTGATTCATCTACCTAGAAAAGTTACAGAGGTTTACACAGAGAATTCCAAGTATAAGTACAAGAAAATAAGAGAGACTTAGAAAACTGGTAAAACCTACATTGTGGATAGAGTTGGGAGTACTTAGCACTGTGAAAACAGCACTTTCGCAGAAAGAAATCTACTGCTGTAAGACTGGGAAACAGTGAACAGAGAATGTATGAGTTTCTCAAGATTGGTAACAGATAGAAACAAGAGAAAGTACACAGTGATTCATCTACCTAGAAAAGTTACAGAGGTTTACACAGAGAATTCCAAGTATAAGTAAAGAAAATAAGAGAGACTTAGAAAACTTGTAAAAACTACATTGTTGATAGTGTTGGGAGTACTTAGCACTGTGAAAACAGCACTTTCGCAGAAAGAAATCTACTTCTCTAAGACTGAGAAACAGTGAACAGAGAATGTATGAGTTTCTCAAGATTGGTAACAGATAGAAACAAGAGAAAGTACACAGTGATTCATCTACCTAGAAAAGTTACGGAGGTTTACACAGAGAATACCAAGTATAAGTACAAGAAAATAAGAGAGGACTTAGAAAACTGGTAAAACCTACATTGTGGATAGAGTTGGGAGTACTTAGCACTGTGAAAACAGCACTTTCGCAGAAAGAAATCTACTGCTGTAAGACTGGGAAACAGTGAACAGAGAATGTATGAGTTTCTCAAGATTGGTAAGAGATAGAAACAAGAGAAAGTACACAGTGATTCATCTACCTAGAAAAGTTACAGAGGTTTACACAGAGAATTCCAAGTATAAGTACAAGAAAATAAGAGAGACTTAGAAAACTGGTAAAAACTACATTGTTGATAGAGTTGGGAGTACTTAGCACTGTGAAAACAGCACTTTCGCAGAAAGAAATCTACTTCTCTAAGACTGAGAAACAGTGAACAGAGAATGTTTGAGTTTCTCAAGATTGGTAACAGATAGAAACAAGAGAAAGTACACAGTGATTCATCTACCTAGAAAAGTTACAGAGGTTTACACAGAGAATACCCAGTATAAGTACAAGAAAATAAGAGAGACTTAGAAACCTGGTAAAACCTACATTGTGGATAGAGTTGGGAATACTTAGCACTGTGAAACAGCACTTTCGGAGAAAGAAATCTAGTGCTGTAAGACTGGGAAACAGTGAACAGAGAATGTATGAGTTTCTGAAGATTGGTAACAGATAGAAACAAGAGAAAGTACACAGTGATTCACCTACCTAGAAAAGTTACAGAGGTTTACACAGAGAATTCCAAGTATAAGTACAAGAAAATAAGAGAGAGAGACTTAGAAAACTGGTAAAAACTACATTGTTGATAGAGTTGGGAGTACTTAGCAATGTGAAAACAGCACTTTCGCAGAAAGAAATCTACTTCTCTAAAACTGAGAAACAGTGAACAGAGAATGTATGAGTTTCTCAAGATTGGTAACAGATAGAAACAAGAGAAAGTACACAGTGATTCATCTACCTAGAAAAGTTACAGAGGTTTACACAGAGAATACCAAGTATAAGTACAAGAAAATAAGAGAGACTTAGAAAACTGGTAAAACCTACATTGTGGATAGAGTTGGGAGTACTTAGCACTGTGAAAACAGCACTTTCGCAGAAAGAAATCTACTGCTGTAAGACTGGGAAACAGTGAACAGAGAATGTATGAGTTTCTCAAGATTGGTAACAGATAGAAACAAGAGAAAGTACACAGTGATTCATCTACCTAGAAAAGTTACAGAGGTTTACACAGAGAATTCCAAGTATAAGTACAAGAAAATAAGAGAGACTTAGAAAACTGGTAAAAACTACATTGTTGATAGAGTTGGGAGTACTTAGCACTGTGAAAACAGCACTTTCGCAGAAAGAAATCTACTTCTCTAAGACTGAGAAACAGTGAACAGAGAATGTATGAGTTTCTCAAGATTGGTAACAGATAGAAACAAGAGAAAGTACACAGTGATTCATCTACCTAGAAGAGTTACAGAGGTTTACACAGAGAATACCAAGTATAAGTACAAGAAAATAAGAGAGACTTAGAAAACTGGTAAAACCTACATTGTGGATAGAGTTGGGAGTACTTAGCACTGTGAAAACAGCACTTTCGCAGAAAGAAATCTACTGCTGTAAGACTGGGAAACAGTGAACAGAGAATGTATGAGTTTCTCAAGATTGGTAACAGATAGAAACAAGAGAAAGTACACAGTGATTCATCTACCTAGAAAAGTTACAGCGGTTTACACAGAGAATTCCAAGTATAAGTACAAGAAAATAAGAGAGACTTAGAAAACTGGTAAAACCTACATTGTGGATAGAGTTGGGAGTACTTAGCACTGTGAAAACAGCACTTTCGCAGAAAGAAATCTACTGCTGTAAGACTGGGAAACAGTGAACAGAGAATGTATGAGTTTCTCAAGATTGGTAACAGATAGAAACAAGAGAAAGTACACAGTGATTCACCTACCTAGAAAAGTTACAGAAGTTGACACAGAGAATTCCAAGTATAAGTACAAGAAAATAAGAGAGACTTAGAAAACTGGTAAAAACTACATTGTTGATAGAGTTGGGAGTACTTAGCACTGTGAAAACAGCACTTTCGCAGAAAGAAATCTACTTCTCTAAGACTGAGAAACAGTGAACAGAGAATGTATGAGTTTCTCAAGATTGGTAACAGATAGAAACAAGAGAAAGTACACAGTGATTCATCTACCTAGAAAAGTTACAGAGGTTTACACAGAGAATACCAAGTATAAGTACAAGAAAATAAGAGAGACTTAGAAAACTGGTAAAACCTACATTGTTGATAGAGTTGGGAGTACTTAGCACTGTGAAAACAGCACTTTCGCAGAAAGAAATCTACTTCTCTAAGACTGGGAAACAGTGAACAGAGAATGTATGAGTTTCTGAAGATTGGTAACAGATAGAAACAAGAGAAAGTACACAGTGATTCATCTACCTAGAAGAGTTACAGAGGTTTACACAGAGAATTCCAAGTATAAGTACAAGAAAATAAGAGAGACTTAGAAAACTGGTAAAACCTACATTGTGGATAGAGTTGGGAGTACTTAGCACTGTGAAAACAGCACTTTCGCAGAAAGAAATCTACTTCTCTAAGACTGAGAAACAGCGAACAGAGAATGTATGAGTTTCTCAAGATTGGTAACAGATAGACACAAGAGAAAGTACACAGTGATTCATCTACCTAGAAAAGTTACAGAGGTTTACACAGAGAATTCCAAGTATAAGTACAAGAAAATAAGGGGAGACTTAGAAAACTGGTAAAAACTACATTGTTGATAGAGTTGGGAGTACTTAGCACTGTGAAAACAGCACTTTCGCAGAAACAAATCTACTGCTGTAAGACTGGGAAACAGTGA
Organism: Heterohyrax brucei; assembly: GCA_028571685.1. NCBI lineage: Eukaryota > Metazoa > Chordata > Mammalia > Hyracoidea > Procaviidae > Heterohyrax > Heterohyrax brucei. The sequence continues at coordinate 115,635,097 of CM053150.1, read as the reverse complement.
ACAGAGAATGTATGAGTTTCTCCAGATTGGTAACAGATAGAAACAAGAGGAAGTACACAGTGATTCATCTATCTAGAAAAGTTACAGAGGTTTACACGGAGAATTCCAAGTATAAGTACAAGAAAATAAGAGAGACTTAGAAAACTGGTAAAAACTACATTGTTGATAGAGTTGGGAGTACTTAGCACTGTGAAAACAGCACTTTCGCAGAAAGATATCTACTTCTCTAAGACTGAGAAACAGTGAACAGAGAATGTATGAGTTTCTCAAGATTGGTAACAGATAGAAACAAGAGAAAGTACACAGTGATTCATCTACCTAGAAGAGTTACAGAGGTTTACACAGAGAATTCCAAGTATAAGTACAAGAAAATAAGAGAGACTTAGAAAACTGGTAAAAACTACATTGTTGATAGAGTTGGGAGTACTTAGCACTGTGAAAACAGCACTTTCGCAGAAAGAAATCTACTTCTCTAAGACTGAGAAACAGTGAACAGAGAATGTATGAGTTTCTCAAGATTGGTAACAGATAGAAACAAGAGAAAGTACACAGTGATTCATCTACCTAGAAAAGTTACAGAGGTTTACACAGAGAATACCAAGTATAAGTACAAGAAAATAAGAGAGACTTAGAAAACTGGTAAAACCTACATTGTGGATAGAGTTGGGAGTACTTAGCACTGTGAAAACAGCACTTTCGCAGAAAGAAATCTACTGCTGTAAGACTGGGAAACAGTGAACAGAGAATGTATGAGTTTCTCAAGATTGGTAACAGATAGAAACAAGAGAAAGTACACAGTGATTCATCTACCTAGAAAAGTTACAGAGGTTTACACAGAGAATTCCAAGTATAAGTACAAGAAAATAAGAGAGACTTAGAAAACTGGTAAAACCTACATTGTTGATAGAGTTGGGAGTACTTAGCACTGTGAAAACAGCACTTTCGCAGAAAGAAATCTACTTCTCTACGACTGAGAAACAGTGAACAGAGAATGTATGAGTTTCTCAAGATTGGTAACAGATAGAAACAAGAGAAAGTACACAGTGATTCATCTACCTAGAAAAGTTACAGAGGTTTACACAGAGAATACCAAGTATAAGTACAAGAAATAAGAGAGACTTAGAAAACTGGTAAAACCTACATTGTGGATAGAGTTGGGAGTACTTAGCACTGTGAAAACAGCACTTTCGCAGAAAGAAATCTACTGCTGTAAGACTGGGAAACAGTGAACAGAGAATGTATGAGTTTCTCAAGATTGGTAACAGACAGAAACAAGAGAAAGTACACAGTGATTCATCTACCTAGAAAAGTTACAGAGCTTTACACAGAGAATTCCAAGTATAAGTACAAGAAAATAAGAGAGACTTAGAAAACTGGTAAAAACTACATTGTTGATAGAGTTGGGAGTACTTAGCACTGTGAAAACAGCACTTTCGCAGAAAGAAATCTACTTCTCTAAGACTGAGAAACAGTGAACAGAGAATGTTTGAGTTTCTCAAGATTGGTAACAGATAGAAACAAGAGAAAGTACACAGTGATTCAACTACCTAGAAAAGTTACAGAGGTTTACACAGAGAATACCCAGTATAAGTACAAGAAAATAAGAGAGACTTAGAAACCTGGTAAAACCTACATTGTGGATAGAGTTGGGAATACTTAGCACTGTGAAAACAGCACTTTCGGAGAAAGAAATCTAGTGCTGTAAGACTGGGAAACAGTGAACAGAGAATGTATGAGTTTCTGAAGATTGGTAACAGATAGAAACAAGAGAAAGTACACAGTGATTCATCTACCTAGAAAAGTTACAGAGGTTTACAAGAGAATTCTAAGTATAAGTACAAGAAAATTAAGAGAGACTTAGAAAACTGGTAAAAACTACATTGTTGATAGAGTTGGGAGTACTTAGGACTGTGAAAACAGCACTTTCGCAGAAAGAAATCTACTTCTCTAAGACTGAGAAACAGTGAACAGAGAATGTATGAGTTTCTCAAGATTGGTAACAGATAGAAACAAGAGAAAGTACACACTGATTCATCTACCTAGAAAAGTTACAGAGGTTTACACAGAGAATACCAAGTATAAGTACAAGAAAATAAGAGAGACTTAGAAAACTGGTAAAACCTACATTGTGGATAGAGTTGGGAGTACTTAGCACTGTGAAAACAGCACTTTCGCAGAAAGAAATCTACTGCTGTAAGACTGGGAAACAGTGAACAGAGAATGTATGAGTTTCTCAAGATTGGTAACAGATAGAAACAAGAGAAAGTACACAGTGATTCATCTACCTAGAAAAGTTACAGAGGTTTACACAGAGAATACCAAGTATAAGTACAAGAAAATAAGAAATACTTAGAAAACTGGTAAAACCTACATTGTGGATAGAGTTGGGAGTACTTAGCACTGTGAAAACAGCATTTTCGCTGAAAGAAATCTACTTCTCTAAGACTGAGAAACAGCGAACAGAGAATGTATGAGTTTCTCAAGATTGGTAACAGGTAGAAACAAGAGAAAGTACACAGTGATTCATCTACCTAGAAGAGTTACAGAGGTTTACACAGAGAATTCCAAGTATAAGTACAAGAAAATAAGAGAGACTTAGAAAACTGGTAAAACCTACATTGTTGATAGAGTTGGGAGTACTTAGCACTGTGAAAACAGCACTTTCGCAGAAAGAAATCTACTGCTGTAAGACTGGGAAACAGTGAACAGAGAATGTATGAGTTTCTCAAGATTGGTAACAAATAGAAACAAGAGAAAGTACACAGTGATTCATCTACCTAGAAAAGTTACAGAGGTTTACACAAAGAATTCCAAGTATAAGTACAAGAAAATAAGAGAGACGTAGAAAACTGGTAAAAACTACATTGTTGATAGAGTTGGGAGTACTTAGCACTGTGAAAACAGCACTTTCGCAGAAAGAAATCTACTTCTCTAAGACTGAGAAACAGTGAACACAGAATGTATGAGTTTCTCAAGATTGGTAACAGATAGAAACAAGAGAAAGTACACAGTGATTCATCTACCTAGAAGAGTTACAGAGGTTTACACAGAGAATTCCAAGTATAAGTACAAGAAAATAAGAGAGACTTAGAAAACTGGTAAAACCTACATTGTTGATAGAGTTGGGAGTACTTAGCACTGTGAAAACAGCACTTTCGCAGAAAGAAATCTACTTCTCTAAGACTGAGAAACAGTGAACAGAGAATGTATGAGTTTCTCAAGATTGGTAACAGATAGAAACAAGAGAAAGTACACAGTGATTCATCTACCTAGAAAAGTTACAGAGGTTTACACAGAGAATACCAAGTATAAGTACAAGAAAATAAGAGAGACTTAGAAAACTGGTAAAACCTACATTGTGGATAGAGTTGGGAGTACTTAGCACTGTGAAAACAGCACTTTCGCAGAAAGAAATCTACTGCTGTAAGACTGGGAAACAGTGAACAGAGAATGTATGAGTTTCTCAAGATTGGTAACAGATAGAAACAAGAGAAAGTACACAGTGATTCATCTACCTAGAAAAGTTACAGAGGTTTACACAGAGAATTCCAAGTATAAGTAGAAGAAAATAAGAGAGACTTAGAAAACTGGTAAAAACTACATTGTTGATAGAGTTGGGAGTACTTAGCACTGTGAAAACAGCACTTTCGCAGAAAGAAATCTACTTCACTAAGACTGAGAAACAGTGAACAGAGAATGTATGAGTTTCTCAAGATTGGTAACAGATAGAAACAAGAGAAAGTACACAGTGATTCATCTACCTAGAAAAGTTACAGAGGTTTACACAGAGAATACCAAGTATAAGTACAAGAAAATAAGAGAGACTTAGAAAACTGGTAAAACCTACATTGTGGATAGAGTTGGGAGTACTTAGCACTGTGAAAACAGCACTTTCGCAGAAAGAAATCTACTGCTGTAAGACTGGGAAACAGTGAACAGAGAATGTATGAGTTTCTCAAGATTGGTAACAGATAGAAACAAGAGAAAGTACACAGTGATTCATCTACCTAGAAAAGTTACAGAGCTTTACACAGAGAATTCCAAGTATAAGTACAAGAAAATAAGAGAGACTTAGAAAACTGGTAAAAACTACATTGTTGATAGAGTTGGGAATACTTAGCACTGTGAAAACAGCACTTTCGCAGAAAGAAATCTACTTCTCTAAGACTGAGAAACAGTGAACAGAGAATGTATGAGTTTCTCAAGATTGGTAACAGATAGAAACAAGAGAAAGTACACAGTGATTCATCTACCTAGAAAAGTTACAGAGGTTTACACAGAGAATTCCAAGTATAAGTACAAGAAAATAAGAGAGACTTAGAAAACTGGTAAAAACTACATTGTTGATAGAGTTGGGAGTACTTAGCACTGTGAAAACAGCACTTTCGCAGAAAGAAATCTACTTCTCTAAGACTGAGAACCAGTGAACAGAGAATGTATGAGTTTCTCAAGATTGGTAACAGATAGAAACAAGAGAAAGTACACAGTGATTCATCTACCTAGAAAAGTTACAGAGGTTTACACAGAGAATACCAAGTATAAGTACAAGAAAATAAGAGAGACTTAGAAAACTGGTAAAACCTACATTGTGGATAGAGTTGGGAGTACTTAGCACTGTGAAAACAGCACTTTCGCAGAAAGAAATCTACTGCTGTAAGACTGGGAAACAGTGAACAGAGAATGTATGAGTTTCTCAAGATTGGTAACAGATAGAAACAAGAGAAAGTACACAGTGATTCATCTACCTAGAAAAGTTACAGAGCTTTACTCAGAGAATTCCAAGTATAAGTACAAGAAAATAAGAGAGACTTAGAAAAATGGTAAAACCTACATTGTTGATAGAGTTGGGAGTACTTAGCACTGTGAAAACAGCACTTTCGCAGAAAGAAATCTACTTCTCTAAGACTGGGAAACAGTGAACAGAGAATGTATGAGTTTCTCAAGATTGGTAACAGATAGAAACAAGAGAAAGTACACAGTGATTCATCTACCTAGAAAAGTTACAGAGGTTTACACAGAGAATTCCAAGTATAAGTACAAGAAAATAAGAGAGACTTAGAAAACTGGTAAAAACTACATTGTTGATAGTGTTGGGAGTACTTAGCACTGTGAAAACAGCACTTTCGCAGAAAGAAATCTACTTCTCTAAGACTGAGAAACAGTGAACAGAGAATGTATGAGTTTCTCAAGATTGGTAACAGATAGAAACAAGAGAAAGTACACAGTGATTCATCTACCTAGAAAAGTTACAGAGGTTTACACAGAGTATACCAAGTATAAGTACAAGAAAATAAGAGAGACTTAGAAAACTGGTAAAACCTACATTGTGGATAGAGTTGGGAGTACTTAGCACTGTGAAAACAGCACTTTCGCAGAAAGAAATCTACTGCTGTAAGACTGGGAAACAGTGAACAGAGAATGTATGAGTTTCTCAAGATTGGTAACAGATAGAAACAAGAGAAAGTACACAGTGATTCATCTACCTAGAAAAGTTACAGAGCTTTACACAGAGAATTCCAAGTATAAGTACAAGAAAATAAGAGAGACTTAGAAAACTGGTAAAAACTACATTGTTGATAGAGTTGGGAGTACTTAGCACTGTGAAAACAGCACTTTCGCAGAAAGAAATCTACTTCTCTAAGACTGAGAAACAGTGAACAGAGAATGTATGAGTTTCTCAAGATTGGTAACAGATAGAAACAAGAGAAAGTACACAGTGATTCATCTACCTAGAAAAGTTACAGAGGTTTACACAGAGAATACCAAGTATAAGTACAAGAAAATAAGAGAGACTTAGAAAACTGGTGAAACCTACATTGTGGATAGAGTTGGGAGTACTTAGCACTGTGAAAACAGCACTTTCGCAGAAAGAAATCTACTGCTGTAAGACTGGGAAACAGTGAACAGAGAATGTATGAGTTTCTCAAGATTGGTAACAGATAGAAACAAGAGAAAGTACACAGTGATTCATCTACCTAGAAAAGTTACAGCGGTTTACACAGAGAATTCCAAGTATAAGTACAAGAAAATAAGAGAGACTTAGAAAACTGGTAAAACCTACATTGTGGATAGAGTTGGAAGTACTTAGCACTGTGAAAACAGCACTTTCGCAGAAAGAAATCTACTGCTGTAAGACTGGGAAACAGTGAACAGAGAATGTATGAGTTTCTCAAGATTGGTAACAGATAGAAACAAGAGAAAGTACACAGTGATTCATCTACCTAGAAAAGTTACAGAGGTTTACACAGAGAATTCCAAGTATAAGTACAAGAAAATAAGAGAGACTTAGAAAACTGGTAAAACCTACATTGTTGATAGAGTTGGGAGTACTTAGCACTGTGAAAACAGCACTTTCGCAGAAAGAAATCTACTTCTCTAAGACTGAGAAACAGTGAACAGAGAATGTATGAGTTTCTCAAGATTGGTAACAGATAGAAACAAGAGAAAGTACACAGTGATTCATCTACCTAGAAAAGTTACAGAGGTTTACACAGAGAATACCAAGTATAAGTACAAGAAAATAAGAGAGACTTAGAAAACTGGTAAAACCTACATTGTGGATAGAGTTGGGAGTACTTAGCACTGTGAAAACAGCACTTTCGCAGAAAGAAATCTACTGCTGTAAGACTGGGAAACAGTGAACAGAGAATGTATGAGTTTCTCAAGATTGGTAACAAATAGAAACAAGAGAAAGTACACAGTGATTCATCTACCTAGAAAAGTTACAGAGGTTTACACAAAGAATTCCAAGTATAAGTACAAGAAAATAAGAGAGACGTAGAAAACTGGTAAAAACTACATTGTTGATAGAGTTGGGAGTACTTAGCACTGTGAAAACAGCACTTTCGCAGAAAGAAATCTACTTCTCTAAGACTGAGAAACAGTGAACACAGAATGTATGAGTTTCTCAAGATTGGTAACAGATAGAAACAAGAGAAAGTACACAGTGATTCATCTACCTAGAAGAGTTACAGAGGTTTACACAGAGAATTCCAAGTATAAGTACAAGAAAATAAGAGAGACTTAGAAAACTGGTAAAACCTACATTGTTGATAGAGTTGGGAGTACTTAGCACTGTGAAAACAGCACTTTCGCAGAAAGAAATCTACTTCTCTAAGACTGAGAAACAGTGAACAGAGAATGTATGAGTTTCTCAAGATTGGTAACAGATAGAAACAAGAGAAAGTACACAGTGATTCATCTACCTAGAAAAGTTACAGAGGTTTACACAGAGAATACCAAGTATAAGTACAAGAAAATAAGAGAGACTTAGAAAACTGGTAAAACCTACATTGTGGATAGAGTTGGGAGTACTTAGCACTGTGAAAACAGCACTTTCGCAGAAAGAAATCTACTGCTGTAAGACTGGGAAACAGTGAACAGAGAATGTATGAGTTTCTCAAGATTGGTAACAGATAGAAACAAGAGAAAGTACACAGTGATTCATCTACCTAGAAAAGTTACAGAGGTTTACACAGAGAATTCCAAGTATAAGTAGAAGAAAATAAGAGAGACTTAGAAAACTGGTAAAAACTACATTGTTGATAGAGTTGGGAGTACTTAGCACTGTGAAAACAGCACTTTCGCAGAAAGAAATCTACTTCACTAAGACTGAGAAACAGTGAACAGAGAATGTATGAGTTTCTCAAGATTGGTAACAGATAGAAACAAGAGAAAGTACACAGTGATTCATCTACCTAGAAAAGTTACAGAGGTTTACACAGAGAATACCAAGTATAAGTACAAGAAAATAAGAGAGACTTAGAAAACTGGTAAAACCTACATTGTGGATAGAGTTGGGAGTACTTAGCACTGTGAAAACAGCACTTTCGCAGAAAGAAATCTACTGCTGTAAGACTGGGAAACAGTGAACAGAGAATGTATGAGTTTCTCAAGATTGGTAACAGATAGAAACAAGAGAAAGTACACAGTGATTCATCTACCTAGAAAAGTTACAGAGCTTTACACAGAGAATTCCAAGTATAAGTACAAGAAAATAAGAGAGACTTAGAAAACTGGTAAAAACTACATTGTTGATAGAGTTGGGAATACTTAGCACTGTGAAAACAGCACTTTCGCAGAAAGAAATCTACTTCTCTAAGACTGAGAAACAGTGAACAGAGAATGTATGAGTTTCTCAAGATTGGTAACAGATAGAAACAAGAGAAAGTACACAGTGATTCATCTACCTAGAAAAGTTACAGAGGTTTACACAGAGAATTCCAAGTATAAGTACAAGAAAATAAGAGAGACTTAGAAAACTGGTAAAAACTACATTGTTGATAGAGTTGGGAGTACTTAGCACTGTGAAAACAGCACTTTCGCAGAAAGAAATCTACTTCTCTAAGACTGAGAACCAGTGAACAGAGAATGTATGAGTTTCTCAAGATTGGTAACAGATAGAAACAAGAGAAAGTACACAGTGATTCATCTACCTAGAAAAGTTACAGAGGTTTACACAGAGAATACCAAGTATAAGTACAAGAAAATAAGAGAGACTTAGAAAACTGGTAAAACCTACATTGTGGATAGAGTTGGGAGTACTTAGCACTGTGAAAACAGCACTTTCGCAGAAAGAAATCTACTGCTGTAAGACTGGGAAACAGTGAACAGAGAATGTATGAGTTTCTCAAGATTGGTAACAGATAGAAACAAGAGAAAGTACACAGTGATTCATCTACCTAGAAAAGTTACAGAGCTTTACTCAGAGAATTCCAAGTATAAGTACAAGAAAATAAGAGAGACTTAGAAAAATGGTAAAACCTACATTGTTGATAGAGTTGGGAGTACTTAGCACTGTGAAAACAGCACTTTCGCAGAAAGAAATCTACTTCTCTAAGACTGGGAAACAGTGAACAGAGAATGTATGAGTTTCTCAAGATTGGTAACAGATAGAAACAAGAGAAAGTACACAGTGATTCATCTACCTAGAAAAGTTACAGAGGTTTACACAGAGAATTCCAAGTATAAGTACAAGAAAATAAGAGAGACTTAGAAAACTGGTAAAAACTACATTGTTGATAGTGTTGGGAGTACTTAGCACTGTGAAAACAGCACTTTCGCAGAAAGAAATCTACTTCTCTATGACTGAGAAACAGTGAACAGAGAATGTATGAGTTTCTCAAGATTGGTAACAGATAGAAACAAGAGAAAGTACACAGTGATTCATCTACCTAGAAAAGTTACAGAGGTTTACACAGAGTATACCAAGTATAAGTACAAGAAAATAAGAGAGACTTAGAAAACTGGTAAAACCTACATTGTGGATAGAGTTGGGAGTACTTAGCACTGTGAAAACAGCACTTTCGCAGAAAGAAATCTACTGCTGTAAGACTGGGAAACAGTGAACAGAGAATGTATGAGTTTCTCAAGATTGGTAACAGATAGAAACAAGAGAAAGTACACAGTGATTCATCTACCTAGAAAAGTTACAGAGCTTTACACAGAGAATTCCAAGTATAAGTACAAGAAAATAAGAGAGACTTAGAAAACTGGTAAAAACTACATTGTTGATAGAGTTGGGAGTACTTAGCACTGTGAAAACAGCACTTTCGCAGAAAGAAATCTACTTCTCTAAGACTGAGAAACAGTGAACAGAGAATGTATGAGTTTCTCAAGATTGGTAACAGATAGAAACAAGAGAAAGTACACAGTGATTCATCTACCTAGAAAAGTTACAGAGGTTTACACAGAGAATACCAAGTATAAGTACAAGAAAATAAGAGAGACTTAGAAAACTGGTGAAACCTACATTGTGGATAGAGTTGGGAGTACTTAGCACTGTGAAAACAGCACTTTCGCAGAAAGAAATCTACTGCTGTAAGACTGGGAAACAGTGAACAGAGAATGTATGAGTTTCTCAAGATTGGTAACAGATAGAAACAAGAGAAAGTACACAGTGATTCATCTACCTAGAAAAGTTACAGCGGTTTACACAGAGAATTCCAAGTATAAGTACAAGAAAATAAGAGAGACTTAGAAAACTGGTAAAACCTACATTGTGGATAGAGTTGGAAGTACTTAGCACTGTGAAAACAGCACTTTCGCAGAAAGAAATCTACTGCTGTAAGACTGGGAAACAGTGAACAGAGAATGTATGAGTTTCTCAAGATTGGTAACAGATAGAAACAAGAGAAAGTACACAGTGATTCATCTACCTAGAAAAGTTACAGAGGTTTACACAGAGAATTCCAAGTATAAGTACAAGAAAATAAGAGAGACTTAGAAAACTGGTAAAACCTACATTGTGGATAGAGTTGGGAGTACTTAGCACTGTGAAAACAGCACTTTCGCAGAAAGAAATCTACTGCTGTAAGACTGGGAAACAGTGAACAGAGAATGTATGAGTTTCTCAAGATTGGTAACAGATAGAAACAAGAGAAAGTACACAGTGATTCATCTACCTAGAAAAGTTACAGAGGTTTACACAGAGAATACCAAGTATAAGTACAAGAAAATAAGAGAGACTTAGAAAACTGGTAAAACCTACATTGTGGATAGAGTTGGGAGTACTTAGCACTGTGAAAACAGCACTTTCGCAGAAAGAAATCTACTGCTGTAAGACTGGGAAACAGTGAACAGAGAATGTATGAGTTTCTCAAGATTGGTAACAGATAGAAACAAGAGAAAGTACACAGTGATTCATCTACCTAGAAAAGTTACAGAGGTTTACACAGAGAATTCCAAGTATAAGTACAAGAAAATAAGAGAGACTTAGAAAACTGGTAAAAACTACATTGTTGATAGTGTTGGGAGTACTTAGCACTGTGAAAACAGCACTTTCGCAGAAAGAAATCTACTTCTCTAAGACTGAGAAACAGTGAACAGAGAATGTATGAGTTTCTCAAGATTGGTAACAGATAGAAACAAGAGAAAGTACACAGTGATTCATCTACCTAGAAAAGTTACAGAGGTTTACACAGAGAATACCAAGTATAAGTACAAGAAAATAAGAGAGACTTAGAAAACTGGTAAAACCTACATTGTGGATAGAGTTGGGAGTACTTAGCACTGTGAAAACAGCACTTTCGCAGAAAGAAATCTACTGCTGTAAGACTGGGAAACAGTGAACAGAGAATGTATGAGTTTCTCAAGATTGGTAACAGATAGAAACAAGAGAAAGTACACAGTGATTCATCTACCTAGAAAAGTTACAGAGCTTTACACAGAGAATTCCAAGTATAAGTACAAGAAAATAAGAGAGACTTAGAAAACTGGTAAAAACTACATTGTTGATAGAGTTGGGAGTACTTAGCACTGTGAAAACAGCACTTTCGCAGAAAGAAATCTACTTCTCTAAGACTGAGAAACAGTGAACAGAGAATGTTTGAGTTTCTCAAGATTGGTAACAGATAGAAACAAGAGAAAGTACACAGTGATTCATCTACCTAGAAAAGTTACAGAGGTTTACACAGAGAATACCCAGTATAAGTACAAGAAAATAAGAGAGACTTAGAAACCTGGTAAAACCTACATTGTGGATAGAGTTGGGAATACTTAGCACTGTGAAAACAGCACTTTCGGAGAAAGAAATCTAGTGCTGTAAGACTGGGAAACAGTGAACAGAGAATGTATGAGTTTCTGAAGATTGGTAACAGATAGAAACAAGAGAAAGTACACAGTGATTCATCTACCTAGAAAAGTTACAGAGGTTTACACAGAGAATTCCAAGTATAAGTACAAGAAAATAAGAGAGACTTAGAAAACTGGTAAAAACTACATTGTTGATAGAGTTGGGAGTACTTAGCACTGTGAAAACAGCACTTTCGCAGAAAGAAATCTACTTCTCTAAGACTGAGAAACAGTGAACAGAGAATGTATGAGTTTCTCAAGATTGGTAACAGATAGAAACAAGAGAAAGTACACAGTGATTCATCTACCTAGAAAAGTTACAGAGGTTTACACAGAGAATACCAAGTATAAGTACAAGAAAATAAGAGAGACTTAGAAAACTGGTAAAACCTACATTGTGGATAGAGTTGGGAGTACTTAGCACTGTGAAAACAGCACTTTCGCAGAAAGAAATCTACTGCTGTAAGACTGGGAAACAGTGAACAGAGAATGTATGAGTTTCTCAAGATTGGTAACAGATAGAAACAAGAGAAAGTACACAGTGATTCATCTACCTAGAAAAGTTACAGAGGTTTACACAGAGAATTCCAAGTATAAGTACAAGAAAATAAGAGAGACTTAGAAAACTGGTAAAACCTACATTGTTGATAGAGTTGGGAGTACTTAGCACTGTGAAAACAGCACTTTCGCAGAAAGAAATCTACTTCTCTAAGACTGAGAAACAGTGAACAGAGAATGTATGAGTTTCTCAAGATTGGTAACAGATAGAAACAAGAGAAAGTACACAGTGATTCATCTACCTAGAAAAGTTACAGAGGTTTACACAGAGAATACCAAGTATAAGTACAAGAAAATAAGAGAGACTTAGAAAACTGGTAAAACCTACATTGTGGATAGAGTTGGGAGTACTTAGCACTGTGAAAACAGCACTTTCGCAGAAAGAAATCTACTGCTGTAAGACTGGGAAACAGTGAACAGAGAATGTATGAGTTTCTCAAGATTGGTAAGAGATAGAAACAAGAGAAAGTACACAGTGATTCATCTACCTAGAAAAGTTACAGAGCTTTACACAGAGAATTCCAAGTATAAGTACAAGAAAATAAGAGAGACTTAGAAAACTGGTAAAAACTACATTGTTGATAGAGTTGGGAGTACTTAGCACTGTGAAAACAGCACTTTCGCAGAAAGAAATCTACTTCTCTAAGACTGAGAAACAGTGAACAGAGAATGTTTGAGTTTCTCAAGATTGGTAACAGATAGAAACAAGAGAAAGTACACAGTGATTCATCTACCTAGAAAAGTTACAGAGGTTTACACAGAGAATACCCAGTATAAGTACAAGAAAATAAGGGAGACTTAGAAACCTGGTAAAACCTACATTGTGGATAGAGTTGGGAATACTTAGCACTGTGAAAACAGCACTTTCGGAGAAAGAAATCTAGTGCTGTAAGACTGGGAAACAGTGAACAGAGAATGTATGAGTTTCTGAAGATTGGTAACAGATAGAAACAAGAGAAAGTACACAGTGATTCATCTACCTAGAAAAGTTACAGAGCTTTACACAGAGAATTCCAAGTATAAGTACAAGAAAATAAGAGAGACTTAGAAAACTGGTAAAAACTACATTGTTGATAGAGTTGGGAGTACTTAGCACTGTGAAAACAGCACTTTCGCAGAAAGAAATCTACTTCTCTAAGACTGAGAAACAGTGAACAGAGAATGTATGAGTTTCTCAAGATTGGTAACAGATAGAAACAAGAGAAAGTACACAGTGATTCATCTACCTAGAAAAGTTACAGAAGTTTACACAGAGAATACCAAGTATAAGTACAAGAAAATAAGAGAGACTTAGAAAACTGGTAAAACCTACATTGTGGATAGAGTTGAGAGTACTTAGCACTGTGAAAACAGCACTTTCGCAGAAAGAAATCTACTGCTGTAAGACTGGGAAACAGTGAACAGAGAATGTATGAGTTTCTCAAGATTGGTAACAGATAGAAACAAGAGAAAGTACACAGTGATTCATCTACCTAGAAAAGTTACAGAGGTTTACACAGAGAATTCCAAGTATAAGTACAAGAAAATAAGAGAGACTTAGAAAACTGGTAAAAACTACATTGTTGATAGAGTTGGGAGTACTTAGCACTGTGAAAACAGCACTTTCGCAGAAAGAAATCTACTTCTCTAAGACTGAGAAACAGTGAACAGAGAATGTATGAGTTACTCAAGATTGGTAACAGATAGAAACAAGAGAAAGTACACAGTGATTCATCTACCTAGAAAAGTTACAGAGGTTTACACAGAGAATACCAAGTATAAGTACAAGAAAATAAGAAATACTTAGAAAACTGGTAAAACGTACATTGTGGATAGAGTTGGGAGTACTTAGCACTGTGAAAACAGCATTTTCGCAGAAAGAAATCTACTTCTCTAAGACTGAGAAACAGCGAACAGAGAATGTATGAGTTTCTCAAGATTGGTAACAGGTAGAAACAAGAGAAAGTACACAGTGATTCATCTAACTAGAAGAGTTACAGAGGTTTACACAGAGAATTCCAAGTATAAGTACAAGAAAATAAGAGAGACTTAGAAAACTGGTAAAACCTACATTGTTGATAGAGTTGGGAGTACTTAGCACTGTGAAAACAGCACTTTCGCAGAAAGAAATCTACTGCTGTAAGACTGGGAAACAGTGAACAGAGAATGTATGAGTTTCTCAAGATTGGTAACAGATAGAAACAAGAGAAAGTACACAGTGATTCATCTACCTAGAAAAGTTACAGAGCTTTACTCAGAGAATTCCAAGTATAAGTACAAGAAAATAAGAGAGACTTAGAAAAATGGTAAAACCTACATTGTTGATAGAGTTGGGAGTACTTAGCACTGTGAAAACAGCACTTTCGCAGAAAGAAATCTACTTCTCTAAGACTGGGAAACAGTGAACAGAGAATGTATGAGTTTCTCAAGATTGGTAACAGATAGAAACAAGAGAAAGTACACAGTGATTCATCTACCTAGAAAAGTTACAGAGGTTTACACAGAGAATTCCAAGTATAAGTACAAGAAAATAAGAGAGACTTAGAAAACTGGTAAAAACTACATTGTTGATAGTGTTGGGAGTACTTAGCACTGTGAAAACAGCACTTTCGCAGAAAGAAATCTACTTCTCTAAGACTGAGAAACAGTGAACAGAGAATGTATGAGTTTCTCAAGATTGGTAACAGATAGAAACAAGAGAAAGTACACAGTGATTCATCTACCTAGAAAAGTTACAGAGGTTTACACAGAGTATACCAAGTATAAGTACAAGAAAATAAGAGAGACTTAGAAAACTGGTAAAACCTACATTGTGGATAGAGTTGGGAGTACTTAGCACTGTGAAAACAGCACTTTCGCAGAAAGAAATCTACTGCTGTAAGACTGGGAAACAGTGAACAGAGAATGTATGAGTTTCTCAAGATTGGTAACAGATAGAAACAAGAGAAAGTACACAGTGATTCATCTACCTAGAAAAGTTACAGAGCTTTACACAGAGAATTCCAAGTATAAGTACAAGAAAATAAGAGAGACTTAGAAAACTGGTAAAAACTACATTGTTGATAGAGTTGGGAGTACTTAGCACTGTGAAAACAGCACTTTCGCAGAAAGAAATCTACTTCTCTAAGACTGAGAAACAGTGAACAGAGAATGTATGAGTTTCTCAAGATTGGTAACAGATAGAAACAAGAGAAAGTACACAGTGATTCATCTACCTAGAAAAGTTACAGAGGTTTACACAGAGAATACCAAGTATAAGTACAAGAAAATAAGAGAGACTTAGAAAACTGGTGAAACCTACATTGTGGATAGAGTTGGGAGTACTTAGCACTGTGAAAACAGCACTTTCGCAGAAAGAAATCTACTGCTGTAAGACTGGGAAACAGTGAACAGAGAATGTATGAGTTTCTCAAGATTGGTAACAGATAGAAACAAGAGAAAGTACACAGTGATTCATCTACCTAGAAAAGTTACAGCGGTTTACACAGAGAATTCCAAGTATAAGTACAAGAAAATAAGAGAGACTTAGAAAACTGGTAAAACCTACATTGTGGATAGAGTTGGAAGTACTTAGCACTGTGAAAACAGCACTTTCGCAGAAAGAAATCTACTGCTGTAAGACTGGGAAACAGTGAACAGAGAATGTATGAGTTTCTCAAGATTGGTAACAGATAGAAACAAGAGAAAGTACACAGTGATTCATCTACCTAGAAAAGTTACAGAGGTTTACACAGAGAATTCCAAGTATAAGTACAAGAAAATAAGAGAGACTTAGAAAACTGGTAAAACCTACATTGTGGATAGAGTTGGGAGTACTTAGCACTGTGAAAACAGCACTTTCGCAGAAAGAAATCTACTGCTGTAAGACTGGGAAACAGTGAACAGAGAATGTATGAGTTTCTCAAGATTGGTAACAGATAGAAACAAGAGAAAGTACACAGTGATTCATCTACCTAGAAAAGTTACAGAGCTTTACACAGAGAATACCAAGTATAAGTACAAGAAAATAAGAGAGACTTAGAAAACTGGTAAAACCTACATTGTGGATAGAGTTGGGAGTACTTAGCACTGTGAAAACAGCACTTTCGCAGAAAGAAATCTACTGCTGTAAGACTGGGAAACAGTGAACAGAGAATGTATGAGTTTCTCAAGATTGGTAAGAGATAGAAACAAGAGAAAGTACACAGTGATTCATCTACCTAGAAAAGTTACAGAGCTTTACACAGAGAATTCCAAGTATAAGTACAAGAAAATAAGAGAGACTTAGAAAACTGGTAAAAACTACATTGTTGATAGAGTTGGGAGTACTTAGCACTGTGAAAACAGCACTTTCGCAGAAAGAAATCTACTTCTCTAAGACTGAGAAACAGTGAACAGAGAATGTTTGAGTTTCTCAAGATTGGTAACAGATAGAAACAAGAGAAAGTACACAGTGATTCATCTACCTAGAAAAGTTACAGAGGTTTACACAGAGAATACCCAGTATAAGTACAAGAAAATAAGGGAGACTTAGAAACCTGGTAAAACCTACATTGTGGATAGAGTTGGGAATACTTAGCACTGTGAAAACAGCACTTTCGGAGAAAGAAATCTAGTGCTGTAAGACTGGGAAACAGTGAACAGAGAATGTATGAGTTTCTGAAGATTGGTAACAGATAGAAACAAGAGAAAGTACACAGTGATTCATCTACCTAGAAAAGTTACAGAGCTTTACACAGAGAATTCCAAGTATAAGTACAAGAAAATAAGAGAGACTTAGAAAACTGGTAAAAACTACATTGTTGATAGAGTTGGGAGTACTTAGCACTGTGAAAACAGCACTTTCGCAGAAAGAAATCTACTTCTCTAAGACTGAGAAACAGTGAACAGAGAATGTATGAGTTTCTCAAGATTGGTAACAGATAGAAACAAGAGAAAGTACACAGTGATTCATCTACCTAGAAAAGTTACAGAAGTTTACACAGAGAATACCAAGTATAAGTACAAGAAAATAAGAGAGACTTAGAAAACTGGTAAAACCTACATTGTGGATAGAGTTGAGAGTACTTAGCACTGTGAAAACAGCACTTTCGCAGAAAGAAATCTACTGCTGTAAGACTGGGAAACAGTGAACAGAGAATGTATGAGTTTCTCAAGATTGGTAACAGATAGAAACAAGAGAAAGTACACAGTGATTCATCTACCTAGAAAAGTTACAGAGGTTTACACAGAGAATTCCAAGTATAAGTACAAGAAAATAAGAGAGACTTAGAAAACTGGTAAAAACTACATTGTTGATAGAGTTGGGAGTACTTAGCACTGTGAAAACAGCACTTTCGCAGAAAGAAATCTACTTCTCTAAGACTGAGAAACAGTGAACAGAGAATGTATGAGTTACTCAAGATTGGTAACAGATAGAAACAAGAGAAAGTACACAGTGATTCATCTACCTAGAAAAGTTACAGAGGTTTACACAGAGAATACCAAGTATAAGTACAAGAAAATAAGAAATACTTAGAAAACTGGTAAAACGTACATTGTGGATAGAGTTGGGAGTACTTAGCACTGTGAAAACAGCATTTTCGCAGAAAGAAATCTACTTCTCTAAGACTGAGAAACAGCGAACAGAGAATGTATGAGTTTCTCAAGATTGGTAACAGGTAGAAACAAGAGAAAGTACACAGTGATTCATCTAACTAGAAGAGTTACAGAGGTTTACACAGAGAATTCCAAGTATAAGTACAAGAAAATAAGAGAGACTTAGAAAACTGGTAAAACCTACATTGTTGATAGAGTTGGGAGTACTTAGCACTGTGAAAACAGCACTTTCGCAGAAAGAAATCTACTGCTGTAAGACTGGGAAACAGTGAACAGAGAATGTATGAGTTTCTCAAGATTGGTAACAGATAGAAACAAGAGAAAGTACACAGTGATTCATCTACCTAGAAAAGTTACAGAGCTTTACTCAGAGAATTCCAAGTATAAGTACAAGAAAATAAGAGAGACTTAGAAAAATGGTAAAACCTACATTGTTGATAGAGTTGGGAGTACTTAGCACTGTGAAAACAGCACTTTCGCAGAAAGAAATCTACTTCTCTAAGACTGGGAAACAGTGAACAGAGAATGTATGAGTTTCTCAAGATTGGTAACAGATAGAAACAAGAGAAAGTACACAGTGATTCATCTACCTAGAAAAGTTACAGAGGTTTACACAGAGAATTCCAAGTATAAGTACAAGAAAATAAGAGAGACTTAGAAAACTGGTAAAAACTACATTGTTGATAGTGTTGGGAGTACTTAGCACTGTGAAAACAGCACTTTCGCAGAAAGAAATCTACTTCTCTAAGACTGAGAAACAGTGAACAGAGAATGTATGAGTTTCTCAAGATTGGTAACAGATAGAAACAAGAGAAAGTACACAGTGATTCATCTACCTAGAAAAGTTACAGAGGTTTACACAGAGTATACCAAGTATAAGTACAAGAAAATAAGAGAGACTTAGAAAACTGGTAAAACCTACATTGTGGATAGAGTTGGGAGTACTTAGCACTGTGAAAACAGCACTTTCGCAGAAAGAAATCTACTGCTGTAAGACTGGGAAACAGTGAACAGAGAATGTATGAGTTTCTCAAGATTGGTAACAGATAGAAACAAGAGAAAGTACACAGTGATTCATCTACCTAGAAAAGTTACAGAGCTTTACACAGAGAATTCCAAGTATAAGTACAAGAAAATAAGAGAGACTTAGAAAACTGGTAAAAACTACATTGTTGATAGAGTTGGGAGTACTTAGCACTGTGAAAACAGCACTTTCGCAGAAAGAAATCTACTTCTCTAAGACTGAGAAACAGTGAACAGAGAATGTATGAGTTTCTCAAGATTGGTAACAGATAGAAACAAGAGAAAGTACACAGTGATTCATCTACCTAGAAAAGTTACAGAGGTTTACACAGAGAATACCAAGTATAAGTACAAGAAAATAAGAGAGACTTAGAAAACTGGTGAAACCTACATTGTGGATAGAGTTGGGAGTACTTAGCACTGTGAAAACAGCACTTTCGCAGAAAGAAATCTACTGCTGTAAGACTGGGAAACAGTGAACAGAGAATGTATGAGTTTCTCAAGATTGGTAACAGATAGAAACAAGAGAAAGTACACAGTGATTCATCTACCTAGAAAAGTTACAGCGGTTTACACAGAGAATTCCAAGTATAAGTACAAGAAAATAAGAGAGACTTAGAAAACTGGTAAAACCTACATTGTGGATAGAGTTGGAAGTACTTAGCACTGTGAAAACAGCACTTTCGCAGAAAGAAATCTACTGCTGTAAGACTGGGAAACAGTGAACAGAGAATGTATGAGTTTCTCAAGATTGGTAACAGATAGAAACAAGAGAAAGTACACAGTGATTCATCTACCTAGAAAAGTTACAGAGGTTTACACAGAGAATTCCAAGTATAAGTACAAGAAAATAAGAGAGACTTAGAAAACTGGTAAAACCTACATTGTGGATAGAGTTGGGAGTACTTAGCACTGTGAAAACAGCACTTTCGCAGAAAGAAATCTACTGCTGTAAGACTGGGAAACAGTGAACAGAGAATGTATGAGTTTCTCAAGATTGGTAACAGATAGAAACAAGAGAAAGTACACAGTGATTCATCTACCTAGAAAAGTTACAGAGCTTTACACAGAGAATACCAAGTATAAGTACAAGAAAATAAGAGAGACTTAGAAAACTGGTAAAACCTACATTGTGGATAGAGTTGGGAGTACTTAGCACTGTGAAAACAGCACTTTCGCAGAAAGAAATCTACTGCTGTAAGACTGGGAAACAGTGAACAGAGAATGTATGAGTTTCTCAAGATTGGTAACAGATAGAAACAAGAGAAAGTACACAGTGATTCATCTACCTAGAAAAGTTACAGAGGTTTACACAGAGAATTCCAAGTATAAGTACAAGAAAATAAGAGAGACTTAGAAAACTGGTAAAAACTACATTGTTGATAGTGTTGGGAGTACTTAGCACTGTGAAAACAGCACTTTCGCAGAAAGAAATCTACTTCTCTAAGACTGAGAAACAGTGAACAGAGAATGTATGAGTTTCTCAAGATTGGTAACAGATAGAAACAAGAGAAAGTACACAGTGATTCATCTACCTAGAAAAGTTACAGAGGTTTACACAGAGAATACCAAGTATAAGTACAAGAAAATAAGAGAGACTTAGAAAACTGGTAAAACCTACATTGTGGATAGAGTTGGGAGTACTTAGCACTGTGAAAACAGCACTTTCGCAGAAAGAAATCTACTGCTGTAAGACTGGGAAACAGTGAACAGAGAATGTATGAGTTTCTCAAGATTGGTAACAGATAGAAACAAGAGAAAGTACACAGTGATTCATCTACCTAGAAAAGTTACAGAGCTTTACACAGAGAATTCCAAGTATAAGTACAAGAAAATAAGAGAGACTTAGAAAACTGGTAAAAACTACATTGTTGATAGAGTTGGGAGTACTTAGCACTGTGAAAACAGCACTTTCGCAGAAAGAAATCTACTTCTCTAAGACTGAGAAACAGTGAACAGAGAATGTTTGAGTTTCTCAAGATTGGTAACAGATAGAAACAAGAGAAAGTACACAGTGATTCATCTACCTAGAAAAGTTACAGAGGTTTACACAGAGAATACCCAGTATAAGTACAAGAAAATAAGAGAGACTTAGAAACCTGGTAAAACCTACATTGTGGATAGAGTTGGGAATACTTAGCACTGTGAAAACAGCACTTTCGGAGAAAGAAATCTAGTGCTGTAAGACTGGGAAACAGTGAACAGAGAATGTATGAGTTTCTGAAGATTGGTAACAGATAGAAACAAGAGAAAGTACACAGTGATTCATCTACCTAGAAAAGTTACAGAGGTTTACACAGAGAATTCCAAGTATAAGTACAAGAAAATAAGAGAGACTTAGAAAACTGGTAAAAACTACATTGTTGATAGAGTTGGGAGTACTTAGCACTGTGAAAACAGCACTTTCGCAGAAAGAAATCTACTTCTCTAAGACTGAGAAACAGTGAACAGAGAATGTATGAGTTTCTCAAGATTGGTAACAGATAGAAACAAGAGAAAGTACACAGTGATTCATCTACCTAGAAAAGTTACAGAGGTTTACACAGAGAATACCAAGTATAAGTACAAGAAAATAAGAGAGACTTAGAAAACTGGTAAAACCTACATTGTGGATAGAGTTGGGAGTACTTAGCACTGTGAAAACAGCACTTTCGCAGAAAGAAATCTACTGCTGTAAGACTGGGAAACAGTGAACAGAGAATGTATGAGTTTCTCAAGATTGGTAACAGATAGAAACAAGAGAAAGTACACAGTGATTCATCTACCTAGAAAAGTTACAGAGGTTTACACAGAGAATTCCAAGTATAAGTACAAGAAAATAAGAGAGACTTAGAAAACTGGTAAAACCTACATTGTTGATAGAGTTGGGAGTACTTAGCACTGTGAAAACAGCACTTTCGCAGAAAGAAATCTACTTCTCTAAGACTGAGAAACAGTGAACAGAGAATGTATGAGTTTCTCAAGATTGGTAACAGATAGAAACAAGAGAAAGTACACAGTGATTCATCTACCTAGAAAAGTTACAGAGGTTTACACAGAGAATACCAAGTATAAGTACAAGAAAATAAGAGAGACTTAGAAAACTGGTAAAACCTACATTGTGGATAGAGTTGGGAGTACTTAGCACTGTGAAAACAGCACTTTCGCAGAAAGAAATCTACTGCTGTAAGACTGGGAAACAGTGAACAGAGAATGTATGAGTTTCTCAAGATTGGTAAGAGATAGAAACAAGAGAAAGTACACAGTGATTCATCTACCTAGAAAAGTTACAGAGCTTTACACAGAGAATTCCAAGTATAAGTACAAGAAAATAAGAGAGACTTAGAAAACTGGTAAAAACTACATTGTTGATAGAGTTGGGAGTACTTAGCACTGTGAAAACAGCACTTTCGCAGAAAGAAATCTACTTCTCTAAGACTGAGAAACAGTGAACAGAGAATGTTTGAGTTTCTCAAGATTGGTAACAGATAGAAACAAGAGAAAGTACACAGTGATTCATCTACCTAGAAAAGTTACAGAGGTTTACACAGAGAATACCCAGTATAAGTACAAGAAAATAAGGGAGACTTAGAAACCTGGTAAAACCTACATTGTGGATAGAGTTGGGAATACTTAGCACTGTGAAAACAGCACTTTCGGAGAAAGAAATCTAGTGCTGTAAGACTGGGAAACAGTGAACAGAGAATGTATGAGTTTCTGAAGATTGGTAACAGATAGAAACAAGAGAAAGTACACAGTGATTCATCTACCTAGAAAAGTTACAGAGCTTTACACAGAGAATTCCAAGTATAAGTACAAGAAAATAAGAGAGACTTAGAAAACTGGTAAAAACTACATTGTTGATAGAGTTGGGAGTACTTAGCACTGTGAAAACAGCACTTTCGCAGAAAGAAATCTACTTCTCTAAGACTGAGAAACAGTGAACAGAGAATGTATGAGTTTCTCAAGATTGGTAACAGATAGAAACAAGAGAAAGTACACAGTGATTCATCTACCTAGAAAAGTTACAGAAGTTTACACAGAGAATACCAAGTATAAGTACAAGAAAATAAGAGAGACTTAGAAAACTGGTAAAACCTACATTGTGGATAGAGTTGAGAGTACTTAGCACTGTGAAAACAGCACTTTCGCAGAAAGAAATCTACTGCTGTAAGACTGGGAAACAGTGAACAGAGAATGTATGAGTTTCTCAAGATTGGTAACAGATAGAAACAAGAGAAAGTACACAGTGATTCATCTACCTAGAAAAGTTACAGAGGTTTACACAGAGAATTCCAAGTATAAGTACAAGAAAATAAGAGAGACTTAGAAAACTGGTAAAAACTACATTGTTGATAGAGTTGGGAGTACTTAGCACTGTGAAAACAGCACTTTCGCAGAAAGAAATCTACTTCTCTAAGACTGAGAAACAGTGAACAGAGAATGTATGAGTTACTCAAGATTGGTAACAGATAGAAACAAGAGAAAGTACACAGTGATTCATCTACCTAGAAAAGTTACAGAGGTTTACACAGAGAATACCAAGTATAAGTACAAGAAAATAAGAAATACTTAGAAAACTGGTAAAACGTACATTGTGGATAGAGTTGGGAGTACTTAGCACTGTGAAAACAGCATTTTCGCAGAAAGAAATCTACTTCTCTAAGACTGAGAAATAGCGAACAGAGAATGTATGAGTTTCTCAAGATTGGTAACAGGTAGAAACAAGAGAAAGTACACAGTGATTCATCTAACTAGAAGAGTTACAGAGGTTTACACAGAGAATTCCAAGTATAAGTACAAGAAAATAAGAGAGACTTAGAAAACTGGTAAAACCTACATTGTTGATAGAGTTGGGAGTACTTAGCACTGTGAAAACAGCACTTTCGCAGAAAGAAATCTACTGCTGTAAGACTGGGAAACAGTGAACAGAGAATGTATGAGTTTCTCAAGATTGGTAACAGATAGAAACAAGAGAAAGTACACAGTGATTCATCTACCTAGAAAAGTTACAGAGGTTTACACAAAGAATTCCAAGTATAAGTACAAGAAAATAAGAGAGACTTAGAAAACTGGTAAAAACTACATTGTTGATAGAGTTGGGAGTACTAAGCACTGTGAAAACAGCACTTTCGCAGAAAGAAATCTACTTCTCTAAGACTGAGAAACAGTGAACAGAGAATGTATGAGTTTCTCAAGATTGGTAACAGATAGAAACAAGAGAAAGTACACAGTGATTCATCTACCTAGAAAAGTTACAGAGGTTTACACAGAGAATACCAAGTATAAGTACAAGAAAATAAGAGAGACTTAGAAAACTGGTAAAACCTACATTGTGGATAGAGTTGGGAGTACTTAGCACTGTGAAAACAGCACTTTCGCAGAAAGAAATCTACTGCTGTAAGACTGGGAAACAGTGAACAGAGAATGTATGAGTTTCTCAAGATTGGTAACAGATAGAAACAAGAGAAAGTACACAGTGATTCATCTACCTAGAAAAGTTACAGAGGTTTACACAGAGAATTCCAAGTATAAGTACAAGAAAATAAGAGAGACTTAGAAAACTGGTAAAAACTACATTGTGGATAGAGTTGGGAGTACTTAGCACTGTGAAAACAGCACTTTCGCAGAAAGAAATCTACTGCTGTAAGACTGGGAAACAGTGAACAGAGAATGTATGAGTTTCTCAAGATTGGTAACAGATAGAAACAAGAGAAAGTACACAGTGATTCATCTACCTAGAAAAGTTACAGAGGTTTACACAGAGAATTCCAAGTATAAGTACAAGAAAATAAGAGAGACTTAGAAAACTGGTAAAAACTACATTGTTGATAGAGTTGGGAGTACTTAGCACTGTGAAAACAGCACTTTCGCAGAAAGAAATCTATTTCACTAAGACTGAGAAACAGTGAACAGAGAATGTATGAGTTTCTCAAGATTGGTAACAGATAGAAACAAGAGAAAGTACACAGTGATTCATCTACCTAGAAAAGTTACAGAGGTTTACACAGAGAATACCAAGTATAAGTACAAGAAAATAAGAGAGACTTAGAAAACTGGTAAAACCTACATTGTGGATAGAGTTGGGAGTACTTAGCACTGTGAAAACAGCACTTTCGCAGAAAGAAATCTACTGCTGTAAGACTGGGAAACAGTGAACAGAGAATGTATGAGTTTCTCAAGATTGGTAACAGATAGAAAAAGAGAAAGTACACAGTGATTCATCTACCTAGAAAAGTTACAGAGCTTTACACAGAGAATTCCAAGTATAAGTACAAGAAAATAAGAGAGACTTAGAAAACTGGTAAAAACTACATTGTTGAAAGAGTTGGGAGTACTTAGCACTGTGAAAACAGCACTTTCGCAGAAAGAAATCTACTTCTCTAAGACTGAGAAACAGTGAACAGAGAATGTATGAGTTTCTCAAGATTGGTAACAGATAGAAACAAGAGAAAGTACACAGTGATTCATCTACCTAGAAAAGTTACAGAGGTTTACACAGAGAATTCCAAGTATAAGTACAAGAAAATAAGAGAGACTTAGAAAACTGGTAAAAACTACATTGTTGATAGAGTTGGGAGTACTTAGCACTGTGAAAACAGCACTTTCGCAGAAAGAAATCTACTTCTCTAAGACTGAGAAACAGTGAACAGAGAATGTATGAGTTTCTCAAGATTGGTAACAGATAGAAACAAGAGAAAGTACACAGTGATTCATCTACCTAGAAAAGTTACAGAGGTTTACACAGAGAATACCAAGTATAAGTACAAGAAAATAAGAGAGACTTAGAAAACTGGTAAAACCTACATTGTGGATAGAGTTGGGAGTACTTAGCACTGTGAAAACAGCACTTTCGCAGAAAGAAATCTACTGCTGTAAGACTGGGAAACAGTGAACAGAGAATGTATGAGTTTCTCAAGATTGGTAACAGATAGAAACAAGAGAAAGTACACAGTGATTCATCTACCTAGAAAAGTTACAGAGCTTTACTCAGAGAATTCCAAGTATAAGTACAAGAAAATAAGAGAGACTTAGAAAACTGGTAAAACCTACATTGTTGATAGAGTTGGGAGTACTTAGCACTGTGAAAACAGCACTTTCGCAGAAAGAAATCTACTTCTCTAAGACTGGGAAACAGTGAACAGAGAATGTATGAGTTTCTCAAGATTGGTAACAGATAGAAACAAGAGAAAGTACACAGTGATTCATCTACCTAGAAAAGTTACAGAAGTTTACACAGAGAATACCAAGTATAAGTACAAGAAAATAAGAGAGACTTAGAAAACTGGTAAAACCTACATTGTGGATAGAGTTGAGAGTACTTAGCACTGTGAAAACAGCACTTTCGCAGAAAGAAATCTACTGCTGTAAGACTGGGAAACAGTGAACAGAGAATGTATGAGTTTCTCAAGATTGGTAACAGATAGAAACAAGAGAAAGTACACAGTGATTCATCTACCTAGAAAAGTTACAGAGGTTTACACAGAGAATTCCAAGTATAAGTACAAGAAAATAAGAGAGACTTAGAAAACTGGTAAAAACTACATTGTTGATAGAGTTGGGAGTACTTAGCACTGTGAAAACAGCACTTTCGCAGAAAGAAATCTACTTCTCTAAGACTGAGAAACAGTGAACAGAGAATGTATGAGTTACTCAAGATTGGTAACAGATAGAAACAAGAGAAAGTACACAGTGATTCATCTACCTAGAAAAGTTACAGAGGTTTACACAGAGAATACCAAGTATAAGTACAAGAAAATAAGAAATACTTAGAAAACTGGTAAAACGTACATTGTGGATAGAGTTGGGAGTACTTAGCACTGTGAAAACAGCATTTTCGCAGAAAGAAATCTACTTCTCTAAGACTGAGAAACAGCGAACAGAGAATGTATGAGTTTCTCAAGATTGGTAACAGGTAGAAACAAGAGAAAGTACACAGTGATTCATCTAACTAGAAGAGTTACAGAGGTTTACACAGAGAATTCCAAGTATAAGTACAAGAAAATAAGAGAGACTTAGAAAACTGGTAAAACCTACATTGTTGATAGAGTTGGGAGTACTTAGCACTGTGAAAACAGCACTTTCGCAGAAAGAAATCTACTGCTGTAAGACTGGGAAACAGTGAACAGAGAATGTATGAGTTTCTCAAGATTGGTAACAGATAGAAACAAGAGAAAGTACACAGTGATTCATCTACCTAGAAAAGTTACAGAGGTTTACACAAAGAATTCCAAGTATAAGTACAAGAAAATAAGAGAGACTTAGAAAACTGGTAAAAACTACATTGTTGATAGAGTTGGGAGTACTAAGCACTGTGAAAACAGCACTTTCGCAGAAAGAAATCTACTTCTCTAAGACTGAGAAACAGTGAACAGAGAATGTATGAGTTTCTCAAGATTGGTAACAGATAGAAACAAGAGAAAGTACACAGTGATTCATCTACCTAGAAAAGTTACAGAGGTTTACACAGAGAATACCAAGTATAAGTACAAGAAAATAAGAGAGACTTAGAAAACTGGTAAAACCTACATTGTGGATAGAGTTGGGAGTACTTAGCACTGTGAAAACAGCACTTTCGCAGAAAGAAATCTACTGCTGTAAGACTGGGAAACAGTGAACAGAGAATGTATGAGTTTCTCAAGATTGGTAACAGATAGAAACAAGAGAAAGTACACAGTGATTCATCTACCTAGAAAAGTTACAGAGGTTTACACAGAGAATTCCAAGTATAAGTACAAGAAAATAAGAGAGACTTAGAAAACTGGTAAAAACTACATTGTGGATAGAGTTGGGAGTACTTAGCACTGTGAAAACAGCACTTTCGCAGAAAGAAATCTACTGCTGTAAGACTGGGAAACAGTGAACAGAGAATGTATGAGTTTCTCAAGATTGGTAACAGATAGAAACAAGAGAAAGTACACAGTGATTCATCTACCTAGAAAAGTTACAGAGGTTTACACAGAGAATTCCAAGTATAAGTACAAGAAAATAAGAGAGACTTAGAAAACTGGTAAAAACTACATTGTTGATAGAGTTGGGAGTACTTAGCACTGTGAAAACAGCACTTTCGCAGAAAGAAATCTATTTCACTAAGACTGAGAAACAGTGAACAGAGAATGTATGAGTTTCTCAAGATTGGTAACAGATAGAAACAAGAGAAAGTACACAGTGATTCATCTACCTAGAAAAGTTACAGAGGTTTACACAGAGAATACCAAGTATAAGTACAAGAAAATAAGAGAGACTTAGAAAACTGGTAAAACCTACATTGTGGATAGAGTTGGGAGTACTTAGCACTGTGAAAACAGCACTTTCGCAGAAAGAAATCTACTGCTGTAAGACTGGGAAACAGTGAACAGAGAATGTATGAGTTTCTCAAGATTGGTAACAGATAGAAAAAGAGAAAGTACACAGTGATTCATCTACCTAGAAAAGTTACAGAGCTTTACACAGAGAATTCCAAGTATAAGTACAAGAAAATAAGAGAGACTTAGAAAACTGGTAAAAACTACATTGTTGAAAGAGTTGGGAGTACTTAGCACTGTGAAAACAGCACTTTCGCAGAAAGAAATCTACTTCTCTAAGACTGAGAAACAGTGAACAGAGAATGTATGAGTTTCTCAAGATTGGTAACAGATAGAAACAAGAGAAAGTACACAGTGATTCATCTACCTAGAAAAGTTACAGAGGTTTACACAGAGAATTCCAAGTATAAGTACAAGAAAATAAGAGAGACTTAGAAAACTGGTAAAAACTACATTGTTGATAGAGTTGGGAGTACTTAGCACTGTGAAAACAGCACTTTCGCAGAAAGAAATCTACTTCTCTAAGACTGAGAAACAGTGAACAGAGAATGTATGAGTTTCTCAAGATTGGTAACAGATAGAAACAAGAGAAAGTACACAGTGATTCATCTACCTAGAAAAGTTACAGAGGTTTACACAGAGAATACCAAGTATAAGTACAAGAAAATAAGAGAGACTTAGAAAACTGGTAAAACCTACATTGTGGATAGAGTTGGGAGTACTTAGCACTGTGAAAACAGCACTTTCGCAGAAAGAAATCTACTGCTGTAAGACTGGGAAACAGTGAACAGAGAATGTATGAGTTTCTCAAGATTGGTAACAGATAGAAACAAGAGAAAGTACACAGTGATTCATCTACCTAGAAAAGTTACAGAGCTTTACTCAGAGAATTCCAAGTATAAGTACAAGAAAATAAGAGAGACTTAGAAAACTGGTAAAACCTACATTGTTGATAGAGTTGGGAGTACTTAGCACTGTGAAAACAGCACTTTCGCAGAAAGAAATCTACTTCTCTAAGACTGGGAAACAGTGAACAGAGAATGTATGAGTTTCTCAAGATTGGTAACAGATAGAAACAAGAGAAAGTACACAGTGATTCATCTACCTAGAAAAGTTACAGAGGTTTACACAGAGAATTCCAAGTATAAGTACAAGAAAATAAGAGAGACTTAGAAAACTGGTAAAAACTACATTGTTGATAGTGTTGGGAGTACTTAGCACTGTGAAAACAGCACTTTCGCAGAAAGAAATCTACTTCTCTAAGACTGAGAAACAGTGAACAGAGAATGTATGAGTTTCTCAAGATTGGTAACAGATAGAAACAAGAGAAAGTACACAGTGATTCATCTACCTAGAAAAGTTACAGAGGTTTACACAGAGAATACCAAGTATAAGTACAAGAAAATAAGAGAGACTTAGAAAACTGGTAAAACCTACATTGTGGATAGAGTTGGGAGTACTTAGCACTGTGAAAACAGCACTTTCGCAGAAAGAAATCTACTGCTGTAAGACTGGGAAACAGTGAACAGAGAATGTATGAGTTTCTCAAGATTGGTAACAGATAGAAACAAGAGAAAGTACACAGTGATTCATCTACCTAGAAAAGTTACAGAGGTTTACACAGAGAATACCCAGTATAAGTACAAGAAAATAAGAGAGACTTAGAAACCTGGTAAAACCTACATTGTGGATAGAGTTGGGAATACTTAGCACTGTGAAAACAGCACTTTCGGAGAAAGAAATCTAGTGCTGTAAGACTGGGAAACAGTGAACAGAGAATGTATGAGTTTCTGAAGATTGGTAACAGATAGAAACAAGAGAAAGTACACAGTGATTCATCTACCTAGAAAAGTTACAGAGGTTTACACAGAGAATTCCAAGTATAAGTACAAGAAAATAAGAGAGACTTAGAAAACTGGTAAAAACTACATTGTTGATAGAGTTGGGAGTACTTAGCACTGTGAAAACAGCACTTTCGGAGAAAGAAATCTACTTCTCTAAGACTGAGAAACAGTGAACAGAGAATGTATGAGTTTCTCAAGATTGGTAACAGATAGAAACAAGAGAAAGTACACAGTAATTCATCTACCTAGAAAAGTTACAGAGGTTTACACAGAGAATTCCAAGTATAAGTACAAGAAAATAAGAGAGACTTAGAAAACTGGTAAAACCTACATTGTGGATAGAGTTGGGAGTACTTAGCACTGTGAAAACAGCACTTTCGCAGAAAGAAATCTACTGCTGTAAGACTGGGAAACAGTGAACAGAGAATGTATGAGTTTCTCAAGATTGGTAACAGATAGAAACAAGAGAAAGTACACAGTGATTCATCTACCTAGAAAATTTACAGCGGTTTACACAGAGAATTCCAAGTATAAGTACAAGAAAATAAGAGAGACTTAGAAAACTGGTAAAACCTACATTGTGGATAGAGTTGGAAGTACTTAGCACTGTGAAAACAGCACTTTCGCAGAAAGAAATCTACTGCTGTAAGACTGGGAAACAGTGAACAGAGAATGTATGAGTTTCTCAAGATTGGTAACAGATAGAAACAAGAGAAAGTACACAGTGATTCATCTACCTAGAAAAGTTACAGAGGTTTACACAGAGAATTCCAAGTATAAGTACAAGAAAATAAGAGAGACTTAGAAAACTGGTAAAACCTACATTGTTGATAGAGTTGGGAGTACTTAGCACTGTGAAAACAGCACTTTCGCAGAAAGAAATCTACTTCTCTAAGACTGAGAAACAGTGAACAGAGAATGTATGAGTTTCTCAAGATTGGTAACAGATAGAAACAAGAGAAAGTACACAGTGATTCATCTACCTAGAAAAGTTACAGAGGTTTACACAGAGAATACCAAGTATAAGTACAAGAAAATAAGAGAGACTTAGAAAACTGGTAAAACCTACATTGTGGATAGAGTTGGGAGTACTTAGCACTGTGAAAACAGCACTTTCGCAGAAAGAAATCTACTGCTGTAAGACTGGGAAACAGTGAACAGAGAATGTATGAGTTTCTCAAGATTGGTAAGAGATAGAAACAAGAGAAAGTACACAGTGATTCATCTACCTAGAAAAGTTACAGAGGTTTACACAGAGAATTCCAAGTATAAGTACAAGAAAATAAGAGAGACTTAGAAAACTGGTAAAAACTACATTGTTGATAGAGTTGGGAGTACTTAGCACTGTGAAAACAGCACTTTCGCAGAAAGAAATCTACTTCTCTAAGACTGAGAAACAGTGAACAGAGAATGTTTGAGTTTCTCAAGATTGGTAACAGATAGAAACAAGAGAAAGTACACAGTGATTCATCTACCTAGAAAAGTTACAGAGGTTTACACAGAGAATACCCAGTATAAGTACAAGAAAATAAGGGAGACTTAGAAACCTGGTAAAACCTACATTGTGGATAGAGTTGGGAATACTTAGCACTGTGAAAACAGCACTTTCGGAGAAAGAAATCTAGTGCTGTAAGACTGGGAAACAGTGAACAGAGAATGTATGAGTTTCTGAAGATTGGTAACAGATAGAAACAAGAGAAAGTACACAGTGATTCATCTACCTAGAAAAGTTACAGAGCTTTACACAGAGAATTCCAAGTATAAGTACAAGAAAATAAGAGAGACTTAGAAAACTGGTAAAAACTACATTGTTGATAGAGTTGGGAGTACTTAGCACTGTGAAAACAGCACTTTCGCAGAAAGAAATCTACTTCTCTAAGACTGAGAAACAGTGAACAGAGAATGTATGAGTTTCTCAAGATTGGTAACAGATAGAAACAAGAGAAAGTACACAGTGATTCATCTACCTAGAAAAGTTACAGAAGTTTACACAGAGAATACCAAGTATAAGTACAAGAAAATAAGAGAGACTTAGAAAACTGGTAAAACCTACATTGTGGATAGAGTTGAGAGTACTTAGCACTGTGAAAACAGCACTTTCGCAGAAAGAAATCTACTGCTGTAAGACTGGGAAACAGTGAACAGAGAATGTATGAGTTTCTCAAGATTGGTAACAGATAGAAACAAGAGAAAGTACACAGTGATTCATCTACCTAGAAAAGTTACAGAGGTTTACACAGAGAATTCCAAGTATAAGTACAAGAAAATAAGAGAGACTTAGAAAACTGGTAAAAACTACATTGTTGATAGAGTTGGGAGTACTTAGCACTGTGAAAACAGCACTTTCGCAGAAAGAAATCTACTTCTCTAAGACTGAGAAACAGTGAACAGAGAATGTATGAGTTTCTCAAGATTGGTAACAGATAGAAACAAGAGAAAGTACACAGTGATTCAT
Source organism: Heterohyrax brucei (assembly GCA_028571685.1). NCBI lineage: Eukaryota > Metazoa > Chordata > Mammalia > Hyracoidea > Procaviidae > Heterohyrax > Heterohyrax brucei. The sequence continues at coordinate 115,602,806 of CM053150.1, read as the reverse complement.
CTACCTAGAAAAGTTACAGAGGTTTACACAGAGAATACCAAGTATAAGTACAAGAAAATAAGAAATACTTAGAAAACTGGTAAAACGTACATTGTGGATAGAGTTGGGAGTACTTAGCACTGTGAAAACAGCATTTTCGCAGAAAGAAATCTACTTCTCTAAGACTGAGAAACAGCGAACAGAGAATGTATGAGTTTCTCAAGATTGGTAACAGGTAGAAACAAGAGAAAGTACACAGTGATTCATCTACCTAGAAGAGTTACAGAGGTTTACACAGAGAATTCCAAGTATAAGTACAAGAAAATAAGAGAGACTTAGAAAACTGGTAAAACCTACATTGTTGATAGAGTTGGGAGTACTTAGCACTGTGAAAACAGCACTTTCGCAGAAAGAAATCTACTGCTGTAAGACTGGGAAACAGTGAACAGAGAATGTATGAGTTTCTCAAGATTGGTAACAGATAGAAACAAGAGAAAGTACACAGTGATTCATCTACCTAGAAAAGTTACAGAGGTTTACACAAAGAATTCCATGTATAAGTACAAGAAAATAAGAGAGACTTAGAAAACTGGTAAAAACTACATTGTTGATAGAGTTGGGAGTACTTAGCACTGTGTAAACAGCACTTTCGCAGAAAGAAATCTACTTCTCTAAGACTGAGAAACAGTGAACAGAGAATGTATGAGTTTCTCAAGATTGGTAACAGATAGAAACAAGAGAAAGTACACAGTGATTCATCTACCTAGAAAAGTTACAGAGGTTTACACAGAGAATACCAAGTATAAGTACAAGAAAATAAGAGAGACTTAGAAAACTGGTAAAACCTACATTGTGGATAGAGTTGGGAGTACTTAGCACTGTGAAAACAGCACTTTCGCAGAAAGAAATCTACTGCTGTAAGACTGGGAAACAGTGAACAGAGAATGTATGAGTTTCTCAAGATTGGTAACAGATAGAAACAAGAGAAAGTACACAGTGATTCATCTACCTAGAAAAGTTACAGAGGTTTACACAGAGAATTCCAAGTATAAGTACAAGAAAATAAGAGAGACTTAGAAAACTGGTAAAAACTACATTGTGGATAGAGTTGGGAGTACTTAGCACTGTGAAAACAGCACTTTCGCAGAAAGAAATCTACTGCTGTAAGACTGGGAAACAGTGAACAGAGAATGTATGAGTTTCTCAAGATTGGTAACAGATAGAAACAAGAGAAAGTACACAGTGATTCATCTACCTAGAAAAGTTACAGAGGTTTACACAGAGAATTCCAAGTATAAGTACAAGAAAATAAGAGAGACTTAGAAAACTGGTAAAAACTACATTGTTGATAGAGTTGGGAGTACTTAGCACTGTGAAAACAGCACTTTCGCAGAAAGAAATCTATTTCACTAAGACTGAGAAACAGTGAACAGAGAATGTATGAGTTTCTCAAGATTGGTAACAGATAGAAACAAGAGAAAGTACACAGTGATTCATCTACCTAGAAAAGTTACAGAGGTTTACACAGAGAATACCAAGTATAAGTACAAGAAAATAAGAGAGACTTAGAAAACTGGTAAAACCTACATTGTGGATAGAGTTGGGAGTACTTAGCACTGTGAAAACAGCACTTTCGCAGAAAGAAATCTACTGCTGTAAGACTGGGAAACAGTGAACAGAGAATGTATGAGTTTCTCAAGATTGGTAACAGATAGAAAAAGAGAAAGTACACAGTGATTCATCTACCTAGAAAAGTTACAGAGCTTTACACAGAGAATTCCAAGTATAAGTACAAGAAAATAAGAGAGACTTAGAAAACTGGTAAAAACTACATTGTTGAAAGAGTTGGGAGTACTTAGCACTGTGAAAACAGCACTTTCGCAGAAAGAAATCTACTTCTCTAAGACTGAGAAACAGTGAACAGAGAATGTATGAGTTTCTCAAGATTGGTAACAGATAGAAACAAGAGAAAGTACACAGTGATTCATCTACCTAGAAAAGTTACAGAGGTTTACACAGAGAATTCCAAGTATAAGTACAAGAAAATAAGAGAGACTTAGAAAACTGGTAAAAACTACATTGTTGATAGAGTTGGGAGTACTTAGCACTGTGAAAACAGCACTTTCGCAGAAAGAAATCTACTTCTCTAAGACTGAGAAACAGTGAACAGAGAATGTATGAGTTTCTCAAGATTGGTAACAGATAGAAACAAGAGAAAGTACACAGTGATTCATCTACCTAGAAAAGTTACAGAGGTTTACACAGAGAATACCAAGTATAAGTACAAGAAAATAAGAGAGACTTAGAAAACTGGTAAAACCTACATTGTGGATAGAGTTGGGAGTACTTAGCACTGTGAAAACAGCACTTTCGCAGAAAGAAATCTACTGCTGTAAGACTGGGAAACAGTGAACAGAGAATGTATGAGTTTCTCAAGATTGGTAACAGATAGAAACAAGAGAAAGTACACAGTGATTCATCTACCTAGAAAAGTTACAGAGCTTTACTCAGAGAATTCCAAGTATAAGTACAAGAAAATAAGAGAGACTTAGAAAAATGGTAAAACCTACATTGTTGATAGAGTTGGGAGTACTTAGCACTGTGAAAACAGCACTTTCGCAGAAAGAAATCTACTTCTCTAAGACTGGGAAACAGTGAACAGAGAATGTATGAGTTTCTCAAGATTGGTAACAGATAGAAACAAGAGAAAGTACACAGTGATTCATCTACCTAGAAAAGTTACAGAGGTTTACACAGAGAATTCCAAGTATAAGTACAAGAAAATAAGAGAGACTTAGAAAACTGGTAAAAACTACATTGTTGATAGTGTTGGGAGTACTTAGCACTGTGAAAACAGCACTTTCGCAGAAAGAAATCTACTTCTCTAAGACTGAGAAACAGTGAACAGAGAATGTATGAGTTTCTCAAGATTGGTAACAGATAGAAACAAGAGAAAGTACACAGTGATTCATCTACCTAGAAAAGTTACAGAGGTTTACACAGAGAATACCAAGTATAAGTACAAGAAAATAAGAGAGACTTAGAAAACTGGTAAAACCTACATTGTGGATAGAGTTGGGAGTACTTAGCACTGTGAAAACAGCACTTTCGCAGAAAGAAATCTACTGCTGTAAGACTGGGAAACAGTGAACAGAGAATGTATGAGTTTCTCAAGATTGGTAACAGATAGAAACAAGAGAAAGTACACAGTGATTCATCTACCTAGAAAAGTTACAGTGCTTTACACAGAGAATTCCAAGTATAAGTACAAGAAAATAAGAGAGACTTAGAAAACTGGTAAAAACTACATTGTTGATAGAGTTGGGAGTACTTAGCACTGTGAAAACAGCACTTTCGCCGAAAGAAATCTACTTCTCTAAGACTGAGAAACAGTGAACAGAGAATGTTTGAGTTTCTCAAGATTGGTAACAGATAGAAACAAGAGAAAGTACACAGTGATTCATCTACCTAGAAAAGTTACAGAGGTTTACACAGAGAATACCAAGTATAAGTACAAGAAAATAAGAGAGACTTAGAAACCTGGTAAAACCTACATTGTGGATAGAGTTGGGAATACTTAGCACTGTGAAAACAGCACTTTCGGAGAAAGAAATCTAGTGCTGTAAGACTGGGAAACAGTGAACAGAGAATGTATGAGTTTCTGAAGATTGGTAACAGATAGAAACAAGAGAAAGTACACAGTGATTCATCTACCTAGAAAAGTTACAGAGGTTTACACAGAGAATTCCAAGTATAAGTACAAGAAAATAAGAGAGACTTAGAAAACTGGTAAAAACTACATTGTTGATAGAGTTGGGAGTACTTAGCACTGTGAAAACAGCACTTTCGGAGAAAGAAATCTACTTCTCTAAGACTGAGAAACAGTGAACAGAGAATGTATGAGTTTCTCAAGATTGGTAACAGATAGAAACAAGAGAAAGTACACAGTAATTCATCTACCTAGAAAAGTTACAGAGGTTTACACAGAGAATTCCAAGTATAAGTACAAGAAAATAAGAGAGACTTAGAAAACTGGTAAAACCTACATTGTGGATAGAGTTGGGAGTACTTAGCACTGTGAAAACAGCACTTTCGCAGAAAGAAATCTACTGCTGTAAGACTGGGAAACAGTGAACAGAGAATGTATGAGTTTCTCAAGATTGGTAACAGATAGAAACAAGAGAAAGTACACAGTGATTCATCTACCTAGAAAATTTACAGCGGTTTACACAGAGAATTCCAAGTATAAGTACAAGAAAATAAGAGAGACTTAGAAAACTGGTAAAACCTACATTGTGGATAGAGTTGGAAGTACTTAGCACTGTGAAAACAGCACTTTCGCAGAAAGAAATCTACTGCTGTAAGACTGGGAAACAGTGAACAGAGAATGTATGAGTTTCTCAAGATTGGTAACAGATAGAAACAAGAGAAAGTACACAGTGATTCATCTACCTAGAAAAGTTACAGAGGTTTACACAGAGAATTCCAAGTATAAGTACAAGAAAATAAGAGAGACTTAGAAAACTGGTAAAACCTACATTGTTGATAGAGTTGGGAGTACTTAGCACTGTGAAAACAGCACTTTCGCAGAAAGAAATCTACTTCTCTAAGACTGAGAAACAGTGAACAGAGAATGTATGAGTTTCTCAAGATTGGTAACAGATAGAAACAAGAGAAAGTACACAGTGATTCATCTACCTAGAAAAGTTACAGAGGTTTACACAGAGAATACCAAGTATAAGTAGAAGAAAATAAGAGAGACTTAGAAAACTGGTAAAACCTACATTGTGGATAGAGTTGGGAGTACTTAGCACTGTGAAAACAGCACTTTCGCAGAAAGAAATCTACTGCTGTAAGACTGGGAAACAGTGAACAGAGAATGTATGAGTTTCTCAAGATTGGTAACAGATAGAAACAAGAGAAAGTACACAGTGATTCATCTACCTAGAAAAGTTACAGAGCTTTACACAGAGAATACCAAGTATAAGTACAAGAAAATAAGAGAGACTTAGAAAAATGGTAAAACCTACATTGTGGATAGAGTTGGGAGTACTTAGCACTGTGAAAACAGCACTTTCGCAGAAAGAAATCTACTGCTGTAAGACTGGGAAACAGTGAACAGAGAATGTATGAGTTTCTCAAGATTGGTAACAGATAGAAACAAGAGAAAGTACACAGTGATTCATCTACCTAGAAAAGTTACAGAGATTTACACAGAGAATTCCAAGTATAAGTACCAAAAAATAAGAGAGACTTAGAAAACTGGTAAAAACTACATTGTTGATAGTGTTGGGAGTACTTAGCACTGTGAAAACAGCACTTTCGCAGAAAGAAATCTACTTCTCTAAGACTGAGAAACAGTGAACAGAGAATGTATGAGTTTCTCAAGATTGGTAACAGATAGAAACAAGAGAAAGTACACAGTGATTCATCTACCTAGAAAAGTTACAGAGGTTTACACAGAGAATACCAAGTATAAGTACAAGAAAATAAGAGAGACTTAGAAAACTGGTAAAACCTACATTGTGGATAGAGTTGGGAGTACTTAGCACTGTGAAACAGCACTTTCGCAGAAAGAAATCTACTGCTGTAAGACTGGGAAACAGTGAACAGAGAATGTATGAGTTTCTCAAGATTGGTAACAGATAGAAACAAGAGAAAGTACACAGTGATTCATCTACCTAGAGAAGTTACAGAGCTTTACACAGAGAATTCCAAGTATAAGTACAAGAAAATAAGAGAGACTTAGAAAACTGGTAAAAACTACATTGTTGATAGAGTTGGGAGTACTTAGCACTGTGAAAACAGCACTTTCGCAGAAAGAAATCTACTTCTCTAAGACTGAGAAACAGTGAACAGAGAATGTTTGAGTTTCTCAAGATTGGTAACAGATAGAAACAAGAGAAAGTACACAGTGATTCATCTACCTAGAAAAGTTACAGAGGTTTACACAGAGAATACCCAGTATAAGTACAAGAAAATAAGAGAGACTTAGAAACCTGGTAAAACCTACATTGTGGATAGAGTTGGGAATACTTAGCACTGTGAAAACAGCACTTTCGGAGAAAGAAATCTAGTGCTGTAAGACTGGGAAACAGTGAACAGAGAATGTATGAGTTTCTCAAGATTGGTAACAGATAGAAACAAGAGAAAGTACACAGTGATTCATCTACCTAGAAAAGTTACAGAGGTTTACACAGAGAATTCCAAGTATAAGTACAAGAAAATAAGAGAGACTTAGAAAACTGGTAAAAACTACATTGTTGATAGAGTTGGGAGTACTTAGCACTGTGAAAACAGCACTTTCGCAGAAAGAAATCTATTTCACTAAGACTGAGAAACAGTGAACAGAGAATGTATGAGTTTCTCAAGATTGGTAACAGATAGAAACAAGAGAAAGTACACAGTGATTCATCTACCTAGAAAAGTTACAGAGCTTTACACAGAGAATACCAAGTATAAGTACAAGAAAATAAGAGAGACTTAGAAAACTGGTAAAACCTACACTGTGGATAGAGTTGGGAGGAATTAGCACTGTGAAAACAGCACTTTAGGCGAAAAAAATTTCGTTCTCTAAGTCCGTGAAACAGTGAACAGAGAATGTGTGAGTTTCTCAAGATTGGTAACAGATAGAAACAAGAGAAAGTACACAGTGATTCATCTACCTAGAAAAGTTACAGAGGTTTACACAGAGAATTCCAAGTATAAGTACAAGAAAATAAGAGAGACTTAGAAAACTGGTAAAACCTACATTGTTGATAGAGTTGGGAGTACTTAGCACTGTGAAAACAGCACTTTCGCAGAAAGAAATCTACTTCTCTAAGACGGGAAACAGTGAACAGAGAATGTATGAGTTTCTCAAGATTGGTAACAGATAGAAACAAGAGAAAGTACACAGTAATTCTTCTTCCTTGAGAAGTTACCGAGGTTTACACAGAGAATTCCAAGTATAAGTACAACAAAATAAGAGAGACTTAGAAAACTGGTAAAACCTACATTGTTGATAGAGTTGGGAGTACTTCCCACTGTGAAAACAGCACTTTCGCTGAAAGAAATTTAATTCTCTAAGTCCGTGAAACAGTGAACAGAGAATGTATGAGTTTCTCAAGATTGGTAACAGATAGAAACTAGAAAAAGTACACAGTGATTCGCCTACCTAGAAAAGTTACAGAGGTTTACAAAGAGAATTCCAAGTTTAAGTACAAGAAAATAAGAGAAACTTAGAACACTGGTAAAACCTACATTGTTGATAGAGTTGGGAGTACTTAGCATTGTGAAAACAGCAGTTTCGCTGAAAGAAATCTACTTCTCTAAGACTGGGAATCGGTGAACAGAGAATGTATGAGTTTCTCAAGATTGCTATCAGATAGAAACAAGAGAAAGTACACAGTGATTCATCTACCTAGAAATGTTACAAAGGTTTACACAGAGGATTCCAAGTATAAGTACAAGAAAATACGAGAGACGTAGAAAACTGGTAAAACCTACATTGTGGATAGAGTTGGGAGTACTTAGCACAGTGAAAACAGCACTTTCGCCAAAAGAAATTTCGTTCTGTAAGTCCGTGAAACAGTGAACAGAGAATGTATGAGTTTCTCAAGATTGGTAACAGATAGAAACAAGAGAAAGTACACAGTGATTCATCTACCTAGAAAAGTTATAGAGGTTTACACAGAGATTTCCAAGTATAAGTACAAGAAAATAAGAGAGACATAGAAAACTGGTAAAACCTACATCGTGGATAGAGTTGGGAGTACTTAGCACTGTGAAAACAGCACTATCGCAGAAAGAAATCTACTTCTCTAAGACTGGGAAACAGTGAACGGAGAATGTATGAGTTTCTCCAGATTGGTAACAGATAGAAACAAGAGAAAGTACACAGTGATTCATCTACCTAGAGAAGTTACAGAGGTTTACACAGAGAATTCCAAGTATAGGTACAACAAAGTAAGAGAGACTTAGAAAACTGGTAAAACCTACATTGTTGATAGAGTTGGGAGTACTTACGACTGTGAATACAGCACTTTCGCCGAAAGAAATTTTGTTCTCTAAGTCCGTGAAACAGTGAACAGAGAATGTATGAGTTTCTCAAGATTGGTAACAGATAGAAACAAGAGAAAGTACACAGTAATTCATCTACCTAGAAAAGTTACAGAGGTTTACAAAGAGAAATTGAAGTTTAAGTACAAGAAAGTAAGAGAGACTTAGAAAACTGGTAAGACATACATTGTGGATAGAGTTGGGAGTACTTAGCACTGTGAAAACAGCACTTTCGCAGAAAGAAATCTACTTCTCTAAGACTGGGAAACAGTGACCAGAGAATGTATGAGTTTCTCCAGATTGGTAACAGATAGAAACAAGAGAAAGTACACAGTGATTCATCTACCTAGAAAAGTTACAGAGGTTTACACAGAGAATTCCAAATATAAGTACAAGAAAATAAGAGAGACTTAGAAAACTGCTAAAACCTACATTGTTGATAGAGTTGAGAGTACTTAGCACTGTGAAAACAGCACTTTCGCCGAAAGAAATTTGTTTCTCTAAGTCCGTGAAACAGTGAACAGAGAATGTATGAGTTTCTCAAGAGTGGTAACAGATAGAAACAAGAGAAAGTACACAGTGAATCATCTACCCAGAAAAGTCATAGAGGTTTACACAGAGATTTCCAAGTATAAGTACAAAAAAATAAGAGAGACTTAGAAAACTGGTAAAACCTACATTGTGGATAGAGTTGGGAGTACTTAGCACTGTGAAAACATCACTTTCGCACAAAGAAATCTACTTCTCTAAGACTGGGGAACAGTGAACAGAGAATGTATGAGTTTCTCAAGATTGGTAACAGATAGAAACAAGAGAAAGTACACAGTGATTCATCTACCTAGAAAAGTTACAGAGGTTTACACAGAGAATTCCAAGTATAAGTACAAGAAAATAAGAGAGACTTAGAAAACTGGTAAAACCTACATTGTTGATAGAGTTGGGAGTACTTAGCACTGTGAAAACAGCACTTTCGCAGAAAGAAATCTACTTCTCTAAGACGGGAAACAGTGAACAGAGAATGTATGAGTTTCTCAAGATTGGTAACAGATAGAAACAAGAGAAAGTACACAGTAATTCATCTACCTTGAGAAGTTACCGAGGTTTACACAGAGAATTCCAAGTATAAGTACAACGAAATAAGAGAGACTTAGAAAACTGGTAAAACCTACATTGTTGATATCGTTGGGAGTACTTAGCACTGTGAAAACAGCACTTTCGCAGAAAGAAATCTACTTCTCTAAGACTGGGAAACAGTGAACAGAGACTGTATGAGTTTCTCAAGATTGGTAAAAGATAGAAACAAGAGAAAGTACACAGTGATTCATCTCCCTAGAGATGTTACAGAGGTTTACACAGAGAATTCCAAGTATAAGTACAAGAAAATAAGAGAGATTTAGAAAACTGGTAAAACCTACATTGTTGATAGAGTTGGGAGTACTTAGCACTGCGAAAACAGCACTTTCGCCAAAAGAAACTTCATTCTCTAAGTCCGTGAAACAGTGAACAGAGAATGTATGAGTTTCTCAAGATTGGTAACAGATAGAAAGAAGAGAAAGTACACAGTGATTCATCTACCTAGAAAAGTTACAGAGGTTTACACAGAGAATTCCAAGTATAAGTACAAGAAAATAAGAGAGACTTAGAAAACCGGTAAAACCTACATTGTGGATAGAGTTGGGAGTACTTAGCACTGTGAAACAGCACTTTCGCAGAAAGAAATCTACTTCTCTAAGACTGGGAAACAGTGAACAGAGAATGTATGAGTTTCTCAAGATTGGTAACAGATAGAAACAAGAGAAAGGACACAGTGATTCATCTACCTAGAGAAGTTACAGAGGTTTACACAGAGAATTCCAAGTATAAGTAAAACAAAATAAGAGAGACTTAGAAAACTGGTAAAATCTACATTGTTGATAGGGTTGGGAGTACTTACCACTGTGAATACAGCACTTTCGCCGAAAGAAATTTAGTTCTCTAAGTCCGTGAAACAGTGAACAGAGAATGTATGAGTTTCTCAAGATTGGTAACAGATAGAAACAAGAGAAAGGACACAGTGATTCATCTACCTAGAAAACTTACAGAGGTTTACAAAGAGAAATCCAAGTTTAAGTACAAGAAAATAAGAGAGAAAACTGGTAAAACCTACATTGTGGATAGAGTTGGGAGTACTTAGCACTGTGAAAACAGCACTTTCGCAGGAAGAAATCTACTTCTCTAAGACTGGGAAACAGTGAACAGAGAATGTATGAGTTTCTCAAGATTGGTAACAGATAGAAACAAGAGAAAGTACACAGTGATTCATCTACCTAGAAAAGTTACAGAGGTTTACACAGAGAATTCCAAGTATAAGTACAACAAAATAAGACAGACTTAGAAAACTGGTAAAATCTACAGTGTTGATAGAGTTGGGAGTACTTACCACTGTGAATACAGCACTTTCGCCGAAAGAAATTTAGTTCTCTAAGTCCGTGAAACAGTGAACAGAGAATGTATGAGTTTCTCAAGATTGGTAACAGATAGAAACAAGAGAAAGTATACAGTGATTCATCTACCTAGAAAAGTTAGAGAGGTTTACGAAGAGAAATTCAAGTTTAAGTACAAGAAAATAAAAGAGACTTAGAAAACTGGTAAACCATACATTGTGGATAGAGTTGGGAGTACTTAGCACTGTGAAAACAGCACTTTCGCAGAAAGAAATCTACTTCCCTAAGACTGGGAAACAGTGAACAGAGAATGTATGAGTTTCTCAAGATTGGTAACAGATAGAAACAAGAAAAAGTACACAGTGATTCATCTACCTATAGAAGTTACAGAGGTTTACACAGAGAATTCCAAGTATAACTACAACAAAATAAGAGAGACTTAGAAAACAGGTAAAATCTACATTGTTGATAGAGTTGGGAGTACTTACCACTGTGAATACAGCACTTTCGCGGAAAGAAATTTAGTTCTCTAAGTCCGTGAAACAGTGAAGAGAGAATGTAGGAGTATCTCAAGATTGGTAACAGATAGAAACAAGAGAAAGTACACAGTGATTCATCTACCTAGAAAACTTACAGAGGTTTACAAAGAGAAATCCAAGTTTAAGTACAAGAAAATAAGAGAGACTTAGAAAACTGGTAAAACCTACATTGTTGATAGAGTTGGGAGTACTTAGCACTGTGAATACAGCACTTTCGCCGAAAGAAATTTCTTTCTCTAAGTCCGTGAAAAAGTGAACAGAGAATGTATGAGTTTCTCAAGATTGGTAACAGATAGAAAGAAGAGAAAGTACACAGTGATTCATCTACCTAGAAAAGTTATAGAGGTTTACACAGAGATTTCCAAGTATAAGTACAAGAAAATAAGAGAGACTTAGAAAACTGGTAAAACCTACATCGTGGATAGAGTTGGGAGTACTTAGCACTGTGAAAATAGCAGTATCGCAGAAAGAAATCTACTTCTCTAAGACTGGGAAACAGTGAACAGAGAATGTATGAGTTTCTCCAGATTGGTAACAGATAGAAACAAGAGAAAGTACACAGTGATTCATCTACCTAGAGAAGTTACAGAGGTTTACACAGAGAATTCCAAGTATAAGTACAACAAAGTAAGAGAGACTTAGAAAACTGGTAAAATCTACATTGTTGATAGAGTTGGGAGTACTTACGACTGTGAATACAGCACTTTCGCCGAAAGAAATTTTGTTCTCTAAGTCCGTGAAACAGTGAACAGAGAATGTATGAGTTTCTCAAGATTGGTAACAGATAGAAACAAGAGAAAGCACACAGTAATTCATCTACCTAGAAAAGTTACAGAGGTTTACAAAGAGAAATTGAATTTTAAGTACAAGAAAGTAAGAGAGACTTAGAAAACTGGTAAGACATACATTGTGGATAGAGTTGGGAGTACTTAGCACTGTGAAAACAGCACTTTCGCAGAAAGAAATCTACTTCTCTAAGACTGGGAAACAGTGACCAGAGAATGTATGAGTTTCTCCAGATTGGTAACAGATAGAAACAAGAGAAAGTACACAGTGATTCATCTACCTAGAAAAGTTACAGAGGTTTACACAGAGAATTCCAAATATAAGTACAAGAAAATAAGAGAGACTTAGAAAACTGGTAAAACCTACATTGTTGATAGAGTTGAGAGTACTTAGCACTGTGAAAACAGCACTTTCGCCGAAAGAAATTTCTTTCTCTAAGTCCGTGAAACAGTGAACAGAGAATGTATGAGTTTCTCAAGAGTGGTAACAGATAGAAACAAGAGAAAGTACACAGTGATTCATCTACCCAGAAAAGTCATAGAGGTTTACACAGAGATTTCCAAGTATAAGTACAAAAAAATAAGAGAGACTTAGAAAACTGGTAAAACCTACATTGTGGATAGAGTTGGGAGTACTTAGCACTGTGAAAACAGCACTTTCGCACAAAGAAATCTACTTCTCTAAGACTGGGGAACAGTGAACAGAGAATGTATGAGTTTCTCAAGATTGGTAACAGATAGAAACAAGAGAAAGTACACAGTGATTCATCTACCTAGAGAAGTTACAGAGGTTTACACAGAGAATTCAAAGTATAAGTACAACAAAATAAGAGAGACTTAGAAAACTGGTAAAACCTACATTGTTGATAGAGTTGGGAGTACTTAGCACTCTGAATACAGCACTTTCGAAGAAAGAAATTTAGTTCTCTAACTCCGTGAAACAGTGAACAGAGAATGTATGAGTTTCTCAAGATTGGTAACAGATAGAAACAAGAGAAAGTACACAGTGATTCATCTACCTAGAGAAGTTACAGAAGTTTACACAGAGAATTCCATGTATAAGTACAAGAAAATAAGAGAGACTTAGAAAACTGGTAAAACCTACATTGTGGATAGAGTTGGGAGTAATTAGCACTGTGAAAACAGCACTTTCCCCGAAAGAAATCTACTTCTCTAAGACTGGGAAACAGTGAACAGAAAATGTATGAGTTTCTCAAGATTGGTACCAGATAGAAACAAGAGAAAGTACACAGTGATTCATCTACCTAGAAAAGTTACAGAGGTTTACACAGAGAATTCCAAGTATAAGTACAAGAAAATAAGAGAGACTTAGAAAACTGGTAAAACCTACATTGTGGATAGAGTTGGGAGGACTTAGCATTGTGAAAACAGCACATTAGGCGAAAAAAAATTTCGTTCTCTAAGTCCGTGAAACAGTGAACAGAGAATGTACGAGTTTCTCAAGATTGGTAACAGATAGAAACAAGAGAAAGTACACAGTGATTCATCTACCTAGAAAAGTTATAGAGGTTTACACAGAGATTTCCAAGTATAAGTACAAGAAAATAAGAGAGACATAGAAAACTGGTAAAACCTACATCGTGGATAGAGTTGGGAGTACTTAGCACTGTGAAAACAGCACTATCGCAGAAAGAAATCTACTTCTCTAAGACTGGGAAACAGTGAACGGAGAATGTATGAGTTTCTCCAGATTGGTAACAGATAGAAACAAGAGAAAGTACACAGTGATTCATCTACCTAGAGAAGTTACAGAGGTTTACACAGAGAATTCCAAGTATAGGTACAACAAAGTAAGAGAGACTTAGAAAACTGGTAAAACCTACATTGTTGATAGAGTTGGGAGTACTTACGACTGTGAATACAGCACTTTCGCCGAAAGAAATTTTGTTCTCTAAGTCCGTGAAACAGTGAACAGAGAATGTATGAGTTTCTCAAGATTGGTAACAGATAGAAACAAGAGAAAGTACACAGTAATTCATCTACCTAGAAAAGTTACAGAGGTTTACAAAGAGAAATTGAAGTTTAAGTACAAGAAAGTAAGAGAGACTTAGAAAACTGGTAAGACATACATTGTGGATAGAGTTGGGAGTACTTAGCACTGTGAAAACAGCACTTTCGCAGAAAGAAATCTACTTCTCTAAGACTGGGAAACAGTGACCAGAGAATGTATGAGTTTCTCCAGATTGGTAACAGATAGAAACAAGAGAAAGTACACAGTGATTCATCTACCTAGAAAAGTTACAGAGGTTTACACAGAGAATTCCAAATATAAGTACAAGAAAATAAGAGAGACTTAGAAAACTGCTAAAACCTACATTGTTGATAGAGTTGAGAGTACTTAGCACTGTGAAAACAGCACTTTCGCCGAAAGAAATTTGTTTCTCTAAGTCCGTGAAACAGTGAACAGAGAATGTATGAGTTTCTCAAGAGTGGTAACAGATAGAAACAAGAGAAAGTACACAGTGAATCATCTACCCAGAAAAGTCATAGAGGTTTACACAGAGATTTCCAAGTATAAGTACAAAAAAATAAGAGAGACTTAGAAAACTGGTAAAACCTACATTGTGGATAGAGTTGGGAGTACTTAGCACTGTGAAAACATCACTTTCGCACAAAGAAATCTACTTCTCTAAGACTGGGGAACAGTGAACAGAGAATGTATGAGTTTCTCAAGATTGGTAACAGATAGAAACAAGAGAAAGTACACAGTGATTCATCTACCTAGAAAAGTTACAGAGGTTTACACAGAGAATTCCAAGTATAAGTACAAGAAAATAAGAGAGACTTAGAAAACTGGTAAAACCTACATTGTTGATAGAGTTGGGAGTACTTAGCACTGTGAAAACAGCACTTTCGCAGAAAGAAATCTACTTCTCTAAGACGGGAAACAGTGAACAGAGAATGTATGAGTTTCTCAAGATTGGTAACAGATAGAAACAAGAGAAAGTACACAGTAATTCATCTACCTTGAGAAGTTACCGAGGTTTACACAGAGAATTCCAAGTATAAGTACAACGAAATAAGAGAGACTTAGAAAACTGGTAAAACCTACATTGTTGATATCGTTGGGAGTACTTAGCACTGTGAAAACAGCACTTTCGCAGAAAGAAATCTACTTCTCTAAGACTGGGAAACAGTGAACAGAGACTGTATGAGTTTCTCAAGATTGGTAAAAGATAGAAACAAGAGAAAGTACACAGTGATTCATCTCCCTAGAGATGTTACAGAGGTTTACACAGAGAATTCCAAGTATAAGTACAAGAAAATAAGAGAGATTTAGAAAACTGGTAAAACCTACATTGTTGATAGAGTTGGGAGTACTTAGCACTGCGAAAACAGCACTTTCGCCAAAAGAAACTTCATTCTCTAAGTCCGTGAAACAGTGAACAGAGAATGTATGAGTTTCTCAAGATTGGTAACAGATAGAAAGAAGAGAAAGTACACAGTGATTCATCTACCTAGAAAAGTTACAGAGGTTTACACAGAGAATTCCAAGTATAAGTACAAGAAAATAAGAGAGACTTAGAAAACCGGTAAAACCTACATTGTGGATAGAGTTGGGAGTACTTAGCACTGTGAAACAGCACTTTCGCAGAAAGAAATCTACTTCTCTAAGACTGGGAAACAGTGAACAGAGAATGTATGAGTTTCTCAAGATTGGTAACAGATAGAAACAAGAGAAAGGACACAGTGATTCATCTACCTAGAGAAGTTACAGAGGTTTACACAGAGAATTCCAAGTATAAGTAAAACAAAATAAGAGAGACTTAGAAAACTGGTAAAATCTACATTGTTGATAGGGTTGGGAGTACTTACCACTGTGAATACAGCACTTTCGCCGAAAGAAATTTAGTTCTCTAAGTCCGTGAAACAGTGAACAGAGAATGTATGAGTTTCTCAAGATTGGTAACAGATAGAAACAAGAGAAAGGACACAGTGATTCATCTACCTAGAAAACTTACAGAGGTTTACAAAGAGAAATCCAAGTTTAAGTACAAGAAAATAAGAGAGAAAACTGGTAAAACCTACATTGTGGATAGAGTTGGGAGTACTTAGCACTGTGAAAACAGCACTTTCGCAGGAAGAAATCTACTTCTCTAAGACTGGGAAACAGTGAACAGAGAATGTATGAGTTTCTCAAGATTGGTAACAGATAGAAACAAGAGAAAGTACACAGTGATTCATCTACCTAGAAAAGTTACAGAGGTTTACACAGAGAATTCCAAGTATAAGTACAACAAAATAAGACAGACTTAGAAAACTGGTAAAATCTACAGTGTTGATAGAGTTGGGAGTACTTACCACTGTGAATACAGCACTTTCGCCGAAAGAAATTTAGTTCTCTAAGTCCGTGAAACAGTGAACAGAGAATGTATGAGTTTCTCAAGATTGGTAACAGATAGAAACAAGAGAAAGTATACAGTGATTCATCTACCTAGAAAAGTTAGAGAGGTTTACGAAGAGAAATTCAAGTTTAAGTACAAGAAAATAAAAGAGACTTAGAAAACTGGTAAACCATACATTGTGGATAGAGTTGGGAGTACTTAGCACTGTGAAAACAGCACTTTCGCAGAAAGAAATCTACTTCCCTAAGACTGGGAAACAGTGAACAGAGAATGTATGAGTTTCTCAAGATTGGTAACAGATAGAAACAAGAAAAAGTACACAGTGATTCATCTACCTATAGAAGTTACAGAGGTTTACACAGAGAATTCCAAGTATAACTACAACAAAATAAGAGAGACTTAGAAAACAGGTAAAATCTACATTGTTGATAGAGTTGGGAGTACTTACCACTGTGAATACAGCACTTTCGCGGAAAGAAATTTAGTTCTCTAAGTCCGTGAAACAGTGAAGAGAGAATGTAGGAGTATCTCAAGATTGGTAACAGATAGAAACAAGAGAAAGTACACAGTGATTCATCTACCTAGAAAACTTACAGAGGTTTACAAAGAGAAATCCAAGTTTAAGTACAAGAAAATAAGAGAGACTTAGAAAACTGGTAAAACCTACATTGTTGATAGAGTTGGGAGTACTTAGCACTGTGAATACAGCACTTTCGCCGAAAGAAATTTCTTTCTCTAAGTCCGTGAAAAAGTGAACAGAGAATGTATGAGTTTCTCAAGATTGGTAACAGATAGAAAGAAGAGAAAGTACACAGTGATTCATCTACCTAGAAAAGTTATAGAGGTTTACACAGAGATTTCCAAGTATAAGTACAAGAAAATAAGAGAGACTTAGAAAACTGGTAAAACCTACATCGTGGATAGAGTTGGGAGTACTTAGCACTGTGAAAATAGCAGTATCGCAGAAAGAAATCTACTTCTCTAAGACTGGGAAACAGTGAACAGAGAATGTATGAGTTTCTCCAGATTGGTAACAGATAGAAACAAGAGAAAGTACACAGTGATTCATCTACCTAGAGAAGTTACAGAGGTTTACACAGAGAATTCCAAGTATAAGTACAACAAAGTAAGAGAGACTTAGAAAACTGGTAAAATCTACATTGTTGATAGAGTTGGGAGTACTTACGACTGTGAATACAGCACTTTCGCCGAAAGAAATTTTGTTCTCTAAGTCCGTGAAACAGTGAACAGAGAATGTATGAGTTTCTCAAGATTGGTAACAGATAGAAACAAGAGAAAGCACACAGTAATTCATCTACCTAGAAAAGTTACAGAGGTTTACAAAGAGAAATTGAATTTTAAGTACAAGAAAGTAAGAGAGACTTAGAAAACTGGTAAGACATACATTGTGGATAGAGTTGGGAGTACTTAGCACTGTGAAAACAGCACTTTCGCAGAAAGAAATCTACTTCTCTAAGACTGGGAAACAGTGACCAGAGAATGTATGAGTTTCTCCAGATTGGTAACAGATAGAAACAAGAGAAAGTACACAGTGATTCATCTACCTAGAAAAGTTACAGAGGTTTACACAGAGAATTCCAAATATAAGTACAAGAAAATAAGAGAGACTTAGAAAACTGGTAAAACCTACATTGTTGATAGAGTTGAGAGTACTTAGCACTGTGAAAACAGCACTTTCGCCGAAAGAAATTTCTTTCTCTAAGTCCGTGAAACAGTGAACAGAGAATGTATGAGTTTCTCAAGAGTGGTAACAGATAGAAACAAGAGAAAGTACACAGTGATTCATCTACCCAGAAAAGTCATAGAGGTTTACACAGAGATTTCCAAGTATAAGTACAAAAAAATAAGAGAGACTTAGAAAACTGGTAAAACCTACATTGTGGATAGAGTTGGGAGTACTTAGCACTGTGAAAACAGCACTTTCGCACAAAGAAATCTACTTCTCTAAGACTGGGGAACAGTGAACAGAGAATGTATGAGTTTCTCAAGATTGGTAACAGATAGAAACAAGAGAAAGTACACAGTGATTCATCTACCTAGAGAAGTTACAGAGGTTTACACAGAGAATTCAAAGTATAAGTACAACAAAATAAGAGAGACTTAGAAAACTGGTAAAACCTACATTGTTGATAGAGTTGGGAGTACTTAGCACTCTGAATACAGCACTTTCGAAGAAAGAAATTTAGTTCTCTAACTCCGTGAAACAGTGAACAGAGAATGTATGAGTTTCTCAAGATTGGTAACAGATAGAAACAAGAGAAAGTACACAGTGATTCATCTACCTAGAGAAGTTACAGAAGTTTACACAGAGAATTCCATGTATAAGTACAAGAAAATAAGAGAGACTTAGAAAACTGGTAAAACCTACATTGTGGATAGAGTTGGGAGTAATTAGCACTGTGAAAACAGCACTTTCCCCGAAAGAAATCTACTTCTCTAAGACTGGGAAACAGTGAACAGAAAATGTATGAGTTTCTCAAGATTGGTACCAGATAGAAACAAGAGAAAGTACACAGTGATTCATCTACCTAGAAAAGTTACAGAGGTTTACACAGAGAATTCCAAGTATAAGTACAAGAAAATAAGAGAGACTTAGAAAACTGGTAAAACCTACATTGTGGATAGAGTTGGGAGGACTTAGCATTGTGAAAACAGCACATTAGGCGAAAAAAAATTTCGTTCTCTAAGTCCGTGAAACAGTGAACAGAGAATGTACGAGTTTCTCAAGATTGGTAACAGATAGAAACAAGAGAAAGTACACAGTGATTCATCTACCTAGAAAATTTACAGAGGTTTACACAGAGAATTCCAAGTATAAGTACAAGAAAATAAGAGAGACTTAGAAAACTGGTAAGACCTACATTGTTGATAGATTTGGGAGTACTTAGCACTGTGAAAACAGCAATTTCGCCGAAAGAAATTTCGTTCTCTAAGTCCGTGAAACAGTGAACAGAGAATGTATGAGTTTCTCAAGATTGGTAACAGATAGAAACAAGAGAAAGTACACAGTGATTCATCTACCTAGAAAAGTTACAGAGGTTTACACAGAGAATTCCAAGTAGAAGTACAAGAAAATAAGAGAGACTTAGAAAACTGGTAAAATCTCCATTCTTGATAGAGTTGGGAGTACTTAGCACTGTGAAAACAGCACTTTCGCCGAAAGAAATCTACTTCTCTAAGTCCGTGAAATAGTGAACAGAGAATGTATGAATTTCTCAAGTTTGGTAAGAGATAGAAACAAGAGAAAGTACACAGTGATTCATCTACCTAGAAAAGTTACAGAGGTTTAAACAGAGATTTCCAAGTATAAGTACAAGTAAATAAGAGAGACTTAGAAAACTGGTAAAACCTACATTGTGGATAGAGTTGGGAGTACTTAGCACTGTGAAAACAGCACTTTCGCACAAAGAAATCTAGTTCACTAAGACTGGGAAACAGTGAACAGAGAATGTATGAGTTTCTCAAGATTGGTAACAGATAGAAACAAGAGAAAGTACACAGTGATTCATCTACCTAGAGATGTTACAGAGGTTTACACAGAGAATTCCAAGTATAAGTACAACAAAATAAGAGAGACTTAGAAAACTGGTAAAATCTACATTGTTGATAGAGTTGGGAGTACTTAGCACTCTGAATTTAGCACTTTTGAAGAAAGAAATTTAGTTCTCTAACTCCGTGAAACAGTGAACAGAGAATGTATGAGTTTCTCAAGATCGGTAAGAGATAGAACAAGAGAAAGTACACAGTGATTCATCTACCAAAAAACTTACAGAGGTTTACAAAGAGAAATCCAAGTTTAAGTAGAAGAAAATAAGAGAGACTTAGAAAACTGGTAAAACCTACAATGTTGATAGAGTTGGGAGTACTTAGCACTGTGAGAACAGCACTTTCGCAGGAAGAAATCTACTTCTCTAAGACTGGGAAACAGTGGAGAGAATGTATGAGTTTCTCAAGATTGGTAACAGATAGAAACAAGAGAAAGTACACAGTGATTCATCTACCTAGAGAAGTTACAGAAGTTTACAAAGAGAATTCCATGTATAAGTACAAGAAAATAAGAGAGACTTAGAAAACTGTAAAACCTACACTGTGGATAGAGTTGGGAGTAATTAGCACTGTGAAAACAGCACTTTCGCCGAAAGAAATCTACTTCTCTAAGACTGGGAAACAGTGAACAGAAAATGTATGAGTTTCTCAAGAGTGGTACCAGATAGAAACAAGAGAAAGTACACAGTGATTCATCTACCTAGAAAAGTTACAGAGGTTTACACAGAGAATTCCAAGTATAAGTACAAGAAAATAAGAGAGACTTAGAAAACTGATAAAACCTACATTGTTGATAGAGTTGGGAGGAATTAGCACTGTGAAAACAGCACTTTAGGCGAAAAAAATTTCGTTCTCTAAGTCCGTGAAACAGTGAACAGAGAATGTGTGAGTTTCTCAAGATTGGTAACAGATAGAAACAAGAGAAAGTACACAGTGATTCATCTACCTCGAAAAGTTACAGAGGTTTACACAGAGAATTCCAAGTATAAGTACAAGAAAATAAGAGAGACTTAGAAAACTGGTAAAACCTACATTGTTGATAGAGTTGGGAGTACTTAGCACTGTGAAAACAGCACTTTCGCAGAAAGAAATCTACTTCTCTAAGACGGGAAACAGTGAACAGAGAATGTATGAGTTTCTCAAGATTGGTAACAGATAGAAACAAGAGAAAGTACACAGTAATTCTTCTTCCTTGAGAAGTTACCGAGGTTTACACAGAGAATTCCAAGTATAAGTACAACAAAATAAGAGAGACTTAGAAAACTGGTAAAACCTACATTGTTGATAGAGTTGGGAGTACTTCCCACTGTGAAAACAGCACTTTCGCTGAAAGAAATTTAGTTCTCTAAGTCCGTGAAACAGTGAACAGAGAATGTAAGAGTTTCTCAAGATTGGTAACAGATAGAAACTAGAAAAAGTACACAGTGATTCGCCTACCTAGAAAAGTTACAGAGGTTTACAAAGAGAATTCCAAGTTTAAGTACAAGAAAATAAGAGAAACTTAGAACACTGGTAAAACCTACATTGTTGATAGAGTTGGGAGTACTTAGCATTGTGAAAACAGCAGTTTCGCTGAAAGAAATCTACTTCTCTAAGACTGGGAATCGGTGAACAGAGAATGTATGAGTTTCTCAAGATTGCTATCAGATAGAAACAAGAGAAAGTACACAGTGATTCATCTACCTAGAAAAGTTACAAAGGTTTACACAGAGGATTCCAAGTATAAGTACAAGAAAATACGAGAGACGTAGAAAACTGGTAAAACCTACATTGTGGATAGAGTTGGGAGTACTTAGCACAGTGAAAACAGCACTTTCGCCAAAAGAAATTTCGTTCTGTAAGTCAGTGAAACAGTGAACAGAGAATGTATGAGTTTCTCAAGATTGGTAACAGATAGAAACAAGAGAAAGTACACAGTGATTCATCTACCTAGAAAAGTTATAGAGGTTTACACCGAGATTTCCAAGTATAAGTACAAGAAAATAAGAGAGACATAGAAAACTGGTAAAACCTACATCGTGGATAGAGTTGGGAGTACTTAGCACTGTGAAAACAGCACAATCGCAGAAACAAATCTACTTCTCTAAGACTGGGAAACAGTGAACAGAGAATGTATGAGTTTATCAAGATTGGTAACAGATAGAAACAAGAGAAAGTACACAGTGATTCATCTACCTAAAGAAGTTACAGAGGTTTACACAGAGAATTCCAAGTATATGTACAACAAAGTAAGAGAGACTTAGAAAACTGGTAAAATCTACATTGTTGATAGAGTTGGGAGTACTTACGACTGTGAATACAACACTTTCGCCGAAAGAAATTTAGTTCTCTAAGTCCGTGAAACAGTGAACAGAGAATGTATCAGTTTCTCAAGATTGGTAACAGATAGAAACAAGAGAAAGTATACAGTGATTCATCTACCTAGAAAAGTCACAGAGGTTTACACAGAGAATTCCAAGTATAAGTACAAGAAAATAAGAGAGACTTAGAAAACTGGTAAAACCTACATTGTTGATAGAGTTGGGAGTACCTAGCACTGTGAAAACAGCACTTTCGCAGAAAGAAATCTACTTCTCTAAGACGGGAAACAGTGAACAGAGAATGTATGAGTTTCTCAAGACTGGTAACAGATAGAAACAAGAGAAAGTACACAGTGATTCATCTACCTAGAAAAGTTACAGAGGTTTACACAGAGAATTCCAAGTATAAGTACAAGAAAATAAGAGAGACTTAGAAAACTGGTAAAACCTACATTGTTGATAGAGTTGGGAGTACTTAGCACTGTGAAAACAGCACTTTCGCAGAAAGAAATCTACTGCTGTAAGACTGGGAAACAGTGAACAGAGAATGTATGAGTTTCTCAAGATTGGTAACAGATAGAAACAAGAGAAAGTACACAGTGATTCATCTACCTAGAAAAGTTACAGAGCTTTACACAGAGAATACCAAGTATAAGTACAAGAAAATAAGAGAGACTTAGAAAAATGGTAAAACCTACATTGTGGATAGAGTTGGGAGTACTTAGCACTGTGAAAACAGCACTTTCGCAGAAAGAAATCTACTGCTGTAAGACTGGGAAACAGTGAACAGAGAATGTATGAGTTTCTCAAGATTGGTAACAGATAGAAACAAGAGAAAGTACACAGTGATTCATCTACCTAGAAAAGTTACAGAGGTTTACACAGAGAATTCCAAGTATAAGTACAAGAAAATAAGAGAGACTTAGAAAACTGGTAAAACCTACATTGTGGATAGTGTTGGGAGTACTTAGCACTGTGAAAACAGCACTTTCGCAGAAAGAAATCTACTTCTCTAAGACTGAGAAACAGTGAACAGAGAATGTATGAGTTTCTCAAGATTGGTAACAGATAGAAACAAGAGAAAGTACACAGTGATTCATCTACCTAGAAAAGTTACAGAGGTTTACACAGAGAATACCAAGTATAAGTACAAGAAAATAAGAGAGACTTAGAAAACTGGTAAAACCTACATTGTGGATAGAGTTGGGAGTACTTAGCACTGTGAAAACAGCACTTTCGCAGAAAGAAATCTACTGCTGTAAGACTGGGAAACAGTGAACAGAGAATGTATGAGTTTCTCAAGATTGGTAACAGATAGAAACAAGAGAAAGTACACAGTGATTCATCTACCTAGAAAAGTTACAGAGCTTTACACAGAGAATTCCAAGTATAAGTACAAGAAAATAAGAGAGACTTAGAAAACTGGTAAAAACTACATTGTTGATAGAGTTGGGAGTACTTAGCACTGTGAAAACAGCACTTTCGCAGAAAGAAATCTACTTCTCTAAGACTGAGAAACAGTGAACAGAGAATGTTTGAGTTTCTCAAGATTGGTAACAGATAGAAACAAGAGAAAGTACACAGTGATTCATCTACCTAGAAAAGTTACAGAGGTTTACACAGAGAATACCCAGTATAAGTACAAGAAAATAAGAGAGACTTAGAAACCTGGTAAAACCTACATTGTGGATAGAGTTGGGAATACTTAGCACTGTGAAAACAGCACTTTCGGAGAAAGAAATCTAGTGCTGTAAGACTGGGAAACAGTGAACAGAGAATGTATGAGTTTCTGAAGATTGGTAACAGATAGAAACAAGAGAAAGTACACAGTGATTCATCTACCTAGAAAAGTTACAGAGGTTTACACAGAGAATTCCAAGTATAAGTACAAGAAAATAAGAGAGACTTAGAAAACTGGTAAAAACTACATTGTTGATAGAGTTGGGAGTACTTAGCACTGTGAAAACAGCACTTTCGCAGAAAGAAATCTACTTCTCTAAGACTGAGAAACAGTGAACAGAGAATGTATGAGTTTCTCAAGATTGGTAACAGATAGAAACAAGAGAAAGTACACAGTGATTCATCTACCTAGAAAAGTTACAGAGGTTTACACAGAGAATACCAAGTATAAGTACAAGAAAATAAGAGAGACTTAGAAAACTGGTAAAACCTACATTGTGGATAGAGTTGGGAGTACTTAGCACTGTGAAAACAGCACTTTCGCAGAAAGAAATCTACTGCTGTAAGACTGGGAAACAGTGAACAGAGAATGTATGAGTTTCTCAAGATTGGTAACAGATAGAAACAAGAGAAAGTACACAGTGATTCATCTACCTAGAAAAGTTACAGAGGTTTACACAGAGAATTCCAAGTATAAGTACAAGAAAATAAGAGAGACTTAGAAAACTGGTAAAACCTACATTGTCGATAGAGTTGGGAGTACTTAGCACTGTGAAAACAGCACTTTCGCAGAAAGAAATCTACTTCTCTAAGACTGGGAAACAGTGACCAGAGAATGTATGAGTTTCTCCAGATTGGTAACAGATAGAAACAAGAGAAAGTACACAGTGATTCATCTACCTAGAAAAGTTACAGAGGTTTACACAGAGAATTCCAAATATAAGTACAAGAAAATAAGAGAGACTTAGAAAACTGGTAAAACCTACATTGTTGATAGAGTTGAGAGTACTTAGCACTGTGAAAACAGCACTTTCGCCGAAAGAAATTTCTTTCTCTAAGTCCGTGAAACAGTGAACAGAGAATGTATGAGTTTCTCAAGAGTGGTAACAGATAGAAACAAGAGAAAGTACACAGTGATTCATCTACCCAGAAAAGTCATAGAGGTTTACACAGAGATTTCCAAGTATAAGTACAAAAAAATAAGAGAGACTTAGAAAACTGGTAAAACCTACATTGTGGATAGAGTTGGGAGTACTTAGCACTGTGAAAACAGCACTTTCGCACAAAGAAATCTACTTCTCTAAGACTGGGGAACAGTGAACAGAGAATGTATGAGTTTCTCAAGATTGGTAACAGATAGAAACAAGAGAAAGTACACAGTGATTCATCTACCTAGAGAAGTTACAGAGGTTTACACAGAGAATTCAAAGTATAAGTACAACAAAATAAGAGAGACTTAGAAAACTGGTAAAACCTACATTGTTGATAGAGTTGGGAGTACTTAGCACTCTGAATACAGCACTTTCGAAGAAAGAAATTTAGTTCTCTAACTCCGTGAAACAGTGAACAGAGAATGTATGAGTTTCTCAAGATTGGTAACAGATAGAAACAAGAGAAAGTACACAGTGATTCATCTACCTAGAGAAGTTACAGAAGTTTACACAGAGAATTCCATGTATAAGTACAAGAAAATAAGAGAGACTTAGAAAACTGGTAAAACCTACATTGTGGATAGAGTTGGGAGTAATTAGCACTGTGAAAACAGCACTTTCCCCGAAAGAAATCTACTTCTCTAAGACTGGGAAACAGTGAACAGAAAATGTATGAGTTTCTCAAGATTGGTACCAGATAGAAACAAGAGAAAGTACACAGTGATTCATCTACCTAGAAAAGTTACAGAGGTTTACACAGAGAATTCCAAGTATAAGTACAAGAAAATAAGAGAGACTTAGAAAACTGGTAAAACCTACATTGTGGATAGAGTTGGGAGGACTTAGCATTGTGAAAACAGCACATTAGGCGAAAAAAAATTTCGTTCTCTAAGTCCGTGAAACAGTGAACAGAGAATGTACGAGTTTCTCAAGATTGGTAACAGATAGAAACAAGAGAAAGTACACAGTGATTCATCTACCTAGAAAATTTACAGAGGTTTACACAGAGAATTCCAAGTATAAGTACAAGAAAATAAGAGAGACTTAGAAAACTGGTAAGACCTACATTGTTGATAGATTTGGGAGTACTTAGCACTGTGAAAACAGCAATTTCGCCGAAAGAAATTTCGTTCTCTAAGTCCGTGAAACAGTGAACAGAGAATGTATGAGTTTCTCAAGATTGGTAACAGATAGAAACAAGAGAAAGTACACAGTGATTCATCTACCTAGAAAAGTTACAGAGGTTTACACAGAGAATTCCAAGTAGAAGTACAAGAAAATAAGAGAGACTTAGAAAACTGGTAAAATCTCCATTCTTGATAGAGTTGGGAGTACTTAGCACTGTGAAAACAGCACTTTCGCCGAAAGAAATCTACTTCTCTAAGTCCGTGAAATAGTGAACAGAGAATGTATGAATTTCTCAAGTTTGGTAAGAGATAGAAACAAGAGAAAGTACACAGTGATTCATCTACCTAGAAAAGTTACAGAGGTTTAAACAGAGATTTCCAAGTATAAGTACAAGTAAATAAGAGAGACTTAGAAAACTGGTAAAACCTACATTGTGGATAGAGTTGGGAGTACTTAGCACTGTGAAAACAGCACTTTCGCACAAAGAAATCTAGTTCACTAAGACTGGGAAACAGTGAACAGAGAATGTATGAGTTTCTCAAGATTGGTAACAGATAGAAACAAGAGAAAGTACACAGTGATTCATCTACCTAGAGATGTTACAGAGGTTTACACAGAGAATTCCAAGTATAAGTACAACAAAATAAGAGAGACTTAGAAAACTGGTAAAATCTACATTGTTGATAGAGTTGGGAGTACTTAGCACTCTGAATTTAGCACTTTTGAAGAAAGAAATTTAGTTCTCTAACTCCGTGAAACAGTGAACAGAGAATGTATGAGTTTCTCAAGATCGGTAAGAGATAGAACAAGAGAAAGTACACAGTGATTCATCTACCAAAAAACTTACAGAGGTTTACAAAGAGAAATCCAAGTTTAAGTAGAAGAAAATAAGAGAGACTTAGAAAACTGGTAAAACCTACAATGTTGATAGAGTTGGGAGTACTTAGCACTGTGAGAACAGCACTTTCGCAGGAAGAAATCTACTTCTCTAAGACTGGGAAACAGTGGAGAGAATGTATGAGTTTCTCAAGATTGGTAACAGATAGAAACAAGAGAAAGTACACAGTGATTCATCTACCTAGAGAAGTTACAGAAGTTTACAAAGAGAATTCCATGTATAAGTACAAGAAAATAAGAGAGACTTAGAAAACTGTAAAACCTACACTGTGGATAGAGTTGGGAGTAATTAGCACTGTGAAAACAGCACTTTCGCCGAAAGAAATCTACTTCTCTAAGACTGGGAAACAGTGAACAGAAAATGTATGAGTTTCTCAAGAGTGGTACCAGATAGAAACAAGAGAAAGTACACAGTGATTCATCTACCTAGAAAAGTTACAGAGGTTTACACAGAGAATTCCAAGTATAAGTACAAGAAAATAAGAGAGACTTAGAAAACTGATAAAACCTACATTGTTGATAGAGTTGGGAGGAATTAGCACTGTGAAAACAGCACTTTAGGCGAAAAAAATTTCGTTCTCTAAGTCCGTGAAACAGTGAACAGAGAATGTGTGAGTTTCTCAAGATTGGTAACAGATAGAAACAAGAGAAAGTACACAGTGATTCATCTACCTCGAAAAGTTACAGAGGTTTACACAGAGAATTCCAAGTATAAGTACAAGAAAATAAGAGAGACTTAGAAAACTGGTAAAACCTACATTGTTGATAGAGTTGGGAGTACTTAGCACTGTGAAAACAGCACTTTCGCAGAAAGAAATCTACTTCTCTAAGACGGGAAACAGTGAACAGAGAATGTATGAGTTTCTCAAGATTGGTAACAGATAGAAACAAGAGAAAGTACACAGTAATTCTTCTTCCTTGAGAAGTTACCGAGGTTTACACAGAGAATTCCAAGTATAAGTACAACAAAATAAGAGAGACTTAGAAAACTGGTAAAACCTACATTGTTGATAGAGTTGGGAGTACTTCCCACTGTGAAAACAGCACTTTCGCTGAAAGAAATTTAGTTCTCTAAGTCCGTGAAACAGTGAACAGAGAATGTAAGAGTTTCTCAAGATTGGTAACAGATAGAAACTAGAAAAAGTACACAGTGATTCGCCTACCTAGAAAAGTTACAGAGGTTTACAAAGAGAATTCCAAGTTTAAGTACAAGAAAATAAGAGAAACTTAGAACACTGGTAAAACCTACATTGTTGATAGAGTTGGGAGTACTTAGCATTGTGAAAACAGCAGTTTCGCTGAAAGAAATCTACTTCTCTAAGACTGGGAATCGGTGAACAGAGAATGTATGAGTTTCTCAAGATTGCTATCAGATAGAAACAAGAGAAAGTACACAGTGATTCATCTACCTAGAAAAGTTACAAAGGTTTACACAGAGGATTCCAAGTATAAGTACAAGAAAATACGAGAGACGTAGAAAACTGGTAAAACCTACATTGTGGATAGAGTTGGGAGTACTTAGCACAGTGAAAACAGCACTTTCGCCAAAAGAAATTTCGTTCTGTAAGTCAGTGAAACAGTGAACAGAGAATGTATGAGTTTCTCAAGATTGGTAACAGATAGAAACAAGAGAAAGTACACAGTGATTCATCTACCTAGAAAAGTTATAGAGGTTTACACCGAGATTTCCAAGTATAAGTACAAGAAAATAAGAGAGACATAGAAAACTGGTAAAACCTACATCGTGGATAGAGTTGGGAGTACTTAGCACTGTGAAAACAGCACAATCGCAGAAACAAATCTACTTCTCTAAGACTGGGAAACAGTGAACAGAGAATGTATGAGTTTATCAAGATTGGTAACAGATAGAAACAAGAGAAAGTACACAGTGATTCATCTACCTAAAGAAGTTACAGAGGTTTACACAGAGAATTCCAAGTATATGTACAACAAAGTAAGAGAGACTTAGAAAACTGGTAAAATCTACATTGTTGATAGAGTTGGGAGTACTTACGACTGTGAATACAACACTTTCGCCGAAAGAAATTTAGTTCTCTAAGTCCGTGAAACAGTGAACAGAGAATGTATCAGTTTCTCAAGATTGGTAACAGATAGAAACAAGAGAAAGTATACAGTGATTCATCTACCTAGAAAAGTCACAGAGGTTTACACAGAGAATTCCAAGTATAAGTACAAGAAAATAAGAGAGACTTAGAAAACTGGTAAAACCTACATTGTTGATAGAGTTGGGAGTACCTAGCACTGTGAAAACAGCACTTTCGCAGAAAGAAATCTACTTCTCTAAGACGGGAAACAGTGAACAGAGAATGTATGAGTTTCTCAAGACTGGTAACAGATAGAAACAAGAGAAAGTACACAGTGATTCATCTACCTAGAAAAGTTACAGAGGTTTACACAGAGAATTCCAAGTATAAGTACAAGAAAATAAGAGAGACTTAGAAAACTGGTAAAACCTACATTGTTGATAGAGTTGGGAGTACTTAGCACTGTGAAAACAGCACTTTCGCAGAAAGAAATCTACTGCTGTAAGACTGGGAAACAGTGAACAGAGAATGTATGAGTTTCTCAAGATTGGTAACAGATAGAAACAAGAGAAAGTACACAGTGATTCATCTACCTAGAAAAGTTACAGAGCTTTACACAGAGAATACCAAGTATAAGTACAAGAAAATAAGAGAGACTTAGAAAAATGGTAAAACCTACATTGTGGATAGAGTTGGGAGTACTTAGCACTGTGAAAACAGCACTTTCGCAGAAAGAAATCTACTGCTGTAAGACTGGGAAACAGTGAACAGAGAATGTATGAGTTTCTCAAGATTGGTAACAGATAGAAACAAGAGAAAGTACACAGTGATTCATCTACCTAGAAAAGTTACAGAGGTTTACACAGAGAATTCCAAGTATAAGTACAAGAAAATAAGAGAGACTTAGAAAACTGGTAAAACCTACATTGTGGATAGTGTTGGGAGTACTTAGCACTGTGAAAACAGCACTTTCGCAGAAAGAAATCTACTTCTCTAAGACTGAGAAACAGTGAACAGAGAATGTATGAGTTTCTCAAGATTGGTAACAGATAGAAACAAGAGAAAGTACACAGTGATTCATCTACCTAGAAAAGTTACAGAGGTTTACACAGAGAATACCAAGTATAAGTACAAGAAAATAAGAGAGACTTAGAAAACTGGTAAAACCTACATTGTGGATAGAGTTGGGAGTACTTAGCACTGTGAAAACAGCACTTTCGCAGAAAGAAATCTACTGCTGTAAGACTGGGAAACAGTGAACAGAGAATGTATGAGTTTCTCAAGATTGGTAACAGATAGAAACAAGAGAAAGTACACAGTGATTCATCTACCTAGAAAAGTTACAGAGCTTTACACAGAGAATTCCAAGTATAAGTACAAGAAAATAAGAGAGACTTAGAAAACTGGTAAAAACTACATTGTTGATAGAGTTGGGAGTACTTAGCACTGTGAAAACAGCACTTTCGCAGAAAGAAATCTACTTCTCTAAGACTGAGAAACAGTGAACAGAGAATGTTTGAGTTTCTCAAGATTGGTAACAGATAGAAACAAGAGAAAGTACACAGTGATTCATCTACCTAGAAAAGTTACAGAGGTTTACACAGAGAATACCCAGTATAAGTACAAGAAAATAAGAGAGACTTAGAAACCTGGTAAAACCTACATTGTGGATAGAGTTGGGAATACTTAGCACTGTGAAAACAGCACTTTCGGAGAAAGAAATCTAGTGCTGTAAGACTGGGAAACAGTGAACAGAGAATGTATGAGTTTCTGAAGATTGGTAACAGATAGAAACAAGAGAAAGTACACAGTGATTCATCTACCTAGAAAAGTTACAGAGGTTTACACAGAGAATTCCAAGTATAAGTACAAGAAAATAAGAGAGACTTAGAAAACTGGTAAAAACTACATTGTTGATAGAGTTGGGAGTACTTAGCACTGTGAAAACAGCACTTTCGCAGAAAGAAATCTACTTCTCTAAGACTGAGAAACAGTGAACAGAGAATGTATGAGTTTCTCAAGATTGGTAACAGATAGAAACAAGAGAAAGTACACAGTGATTCATCTACCTAGAAAAGTTACAGAGGTTTACACAGAGAATACCAAGTATAAGTACAAGAAAATAAGAGAGACTTAGAAAACTGGTAAAACCTACATTGTGGATAGAGTTGGGAGTACTTAGCACTGTGAAAACAGCACTTTCGCAGAAAGAAATCTACTGCTGTAAGACTGGGAAACAGTGAACAGAGAATGTATGAGTTTCTCAAGATTGGTAACAGATAGAAACAAGAGAAAGTACACAGTGATTCATCTACCTAGAAAAGTTACAGAGGTTTACACAGAGAATTCCAAGTATAAGTACAAGAAAATAAGAGAGACTTAGAAAACTGGTAAAACCTACATTGTCGATAGAGTTGGGAGTACTTAGCACTGTGAAAACAGCACTTTCGCAGAAAGAAATCTACTTCTCTAAGACTGAGAAACAGTGAACAGAGAATGTATGAGTTTCTCAAGATTGGTAACAGATAGAAACAAGAGAAAGTACACAGTGATTCATCTACCTAGAAAAGTTACAGAGGTTTACACAGAGAATTCCAAGTAGAAGTACAAGAAAATAAGAGAGACTTAGAAAACTGGTAAAATCTCCATTCTTGATAGAGTTGGGAGTACTTAGCACTGTGAAAACAGCACTTTCGCCGAAAGAAATCTACTTCTCTAAGTCCGTGAAATAGTGAACAGAGAATGTATGAATTTCTCAAGTTTGGTAAGAGATAGAAACAAGAGAAAGTGCACAGTGATTCATCTACCTAGAAAAGTTACAGAGGTTTAAACAGAGATTTCCAAGTATAAGTACAAGTAAATAAGAGAGACTTAGAAAACTGGTAAAACCTACTTTGTGGATAGAGTTGGGAGTACTTAGCACTGTGAAAACAGCACTTTCGCACAAAGAAATCTAGTTCACTAAGACTGGGAAACAGTGAACAGAGAATGTATGAGTTTCTCAAGATTGGTAACAGATAGAAACAAGAGAAAGTACACAGTGATTCATCTACCTAGAGATGTTACAGAGGTTTACACAGAGAATTCCAAGTATAAGTACAACAAAATAAGAGAGACTTAGAAAACTGGTAAAATCTACATTGTTGATAGAGTTGGGAGTACTTAGCACTCTGAATTTAGCACTTTTGAAGAAAGAAATTTAGTTCTCTAACTCCGTGAAACAGTGAACAGAGAATGTATGAGTTTCTCAAGATCGGTAAGAGATAGAACAAGAGAAAGTACACAGTGATTCATCTACCAAAAAACTTACAGAGGTTTACAAAGAGAAATCCAAGTTTAAGTAGAAGAAAATAAGAGAGACTTAGAAAACTGGTAAAACCTACATTGTTGATAGAGTTGGGAGTACTTAGCACTGTGAGAACAGCACTTTCGCAGGAAGAAATCTACTTCTCTAAGACTGGGAAACAGTGGAGAGAATGTATGAGTTTCTCAAGATTGGTAACAGATAGAAACAAGAGAAAGTACACAGTGATTCATCTACCTAGAGAAGTTACAGAAGTTTACAAAGAGAATTCCATGTATAAGTACAAGAAAATAAGAGAGACTTAGAAAACTGTAAAACCTACACTGTGGATAGAGTTGGGAGTAATTAGCACTGTGAAAACAGCACTTTCGCCGAAAGAAATCTACTTCTCTAAGACTGGGAAACAGTGAACAGAAAATGTATGAGTTTCTCAAGAGTGGTACCAGATAGAAACAAGAGAAAGTACACAGTGATTCATCTACCTAGAAAAGTTACAGAGGTTTACACAGAGAATTCCAAGTATAAGTACAAGAAAATAAGAGAGACTTAGAAAACTGATAAAACCTACATTGTTGATAGAGTTGGGAGGAATTAGCACTGTGAAAACAGCACTTTAGGCGAAAAAAATTTCGTTCTCTAAGTCCGTGAAACAGTGAACAGAGAATGTGTGAGTTTCTCAAGATTGGTAACAGATAGAAACAAGAGAAAGTACACAGTGATTCATCTACCTCGAAAAGTTACAGAGGTTTACACAGAGAATTCCAAGTATAAGTACAAGAAAATAAGAGAGACTTAGAAAACTGGTAAAACCTACATTGTTGATAGAGTTGGGAGTACTTAGCACTGTGAAAACAGCACTTTCGCAGAAAGAAATCTACTTCTCTAAGACGGGAAACAGTGAACAGAGAATGTATGAGTTTCTCAAGATTGGTAACAGATAGAAACAAGAGAAAGTACACAGTAATTCTTCTTCCTTGAGAAGTTACCGAGGTTTACACAGAGAATTCCAAGTATAAGTACAACAAAATAAGAGAGACTTAGAAAACTGGTAAAACCTACATTGTTGATAGAGTTGGGAGTACTTCCCACTGTGAAAACAGCACTTTCGCTGAAAGAAATTTAGTTCTCTAAGTCCGTGAAACAGTGAACAGAGAATGTAAGAGTTTCTCAAGATTGGTAACAGATAGAAACTAGAAAAAGTACACAGTGATTCGCCTACCTAGAAAAGTTACAGAGGTTTACA
Source organism: Heterohyrax brucei (assembly GCA_028571685.1). NCBI lineage: Eukaryota > Metazoa > Chordata > Mammalia > Hyracoidea > Procaviidae > Heterohyrax > Heterohyrax brucei. The sequence goes on along the minus strand of CM053150.1, from coordinate 115,569,358 downwards.
AAGAGAATTCCAAGTTTAAGTACAAGAAAATAAGAGAAACTTAGAACACTGGTAAAACCTACATTGTTGATAGAGTTGGGAGTACTTAGCATTGTGAAAACAGCAGTTTCGCTGAAAGAAATCTACTTCTCTAAGACTGGGAATCGGTGAACAGAGAATGTATGAGTTTCTCAAGATTGCTATCAGATAGAAACAAGAGAAAGTACACAGTGATTCATCTACCTAGAAAAGTTACAAAGGTTTACACAGAGGATTCCAAGTATAAGTACAAGAAAATACGAGAGACGTAGAAAACTGGTAAAACCTACATTGTGGATAGAGTTGGGAGTACTTAGCACAGTGAAAACAGCACTTTCGCCAAAAGAAATTTCGTTCTGTAAGTCCGTGAAACAGTGAACAGAGAATGTATGAGTTTCTCAAGATTGGTAACAGATAGAAACAAGAGAAAGTACACAGTGATTCATCTACCTAGAAAAGTTATAGAGGTTTACACCGAGATTTCCAAGTATAAGTACAAGAAAATAAGAGAGACATAGAAAACTGGTAAAACCTACATCGTGGATAGAGTTGGGAGTACTTAGCACTGTGAAAACAGCACAATCGCAGAAAGAAATCTACTTCTCTAAGACTGGGAAACAGTGAACAGAGAATGTATGAGTTTCTCAAGATTGGTAACAGATAGAAACAAGAGAAAGTACACAGTGATTCATCTACCTAAAGAAGTTACAGAGGTTTACACAGAGAATTCCAAGTATATGTACAACAAAGTAAGAGAGACTTAGAAAACTGGTAAAATCTACATTGTTGATAGAGTTGGGAGTACTTACGACTGTGAATACAACACTTTCGCCGAAAGAAATTTAGTTCTCTAAGTCCGTGAAACAGTGAACAGAGAATGTATGAGTTTCTCAAGATTGGTAACAGATAGAAACAAGAGAAAGTATACAGTGATTCATCTACCTAGAAAAGTCACAGAGGTTTACACAGAGAATTCCAAGTATAAGTACAAGAAAATAAGAGAGACTTAGAAAACTGGTAAAACCTACATTGTTGATAGAGTTGGGAGTACCTAGCACTGTGAAAACAGCACTTTCGCAGAAAGAAATCTACTTCTCTAAGACGGGAAACAGTGAACAGAGAATGTATGAGTTTCTCAAGATTGGTAACAGATAGAAACAAGAGAAAGTATACAGTGATTCATCTACCTAGAAAAGTTACAGAGGTTTACACAGAGAATTCCAAGTATAAGTACAAGAAAATAAGAGAGACTTAGAAAACTGGTAAAACCTACATTGTTGATAGAGTTGGGAGTACTTAGCACTGTGAAAACAGCACTTTCGCAGAAAGAAATCTACTTCTCTAAGACTGAGAAACAGTGAACAGAGAATGTATGAGTTTCTCAAGATTGGTAACAGATAGAAACAAGAGAAAGTACACAGTGATTCATCTACCTAGAAAAGTTACAGAGGTTTACACAGAGAATTCCAAGTATAAGTACAAGAAAATAAGAGAGACTTAGAAAACTGGTAAAAACTACATTGTTGATAGTGTTGGGAGTACTTAGCACTGTGAAAACAGCACTTTCGCAGAAAGAAATCTACTTCTCTAAGACTGAGAAACAGTGAACAGAGAATGTATGAGTTTCTCAAGATTGGTAACAGATAGAAACAAGAGAAAGTACACAGTGACTCATCTACCTAGAAAAGTTACAGAGGTTTACACAGAGAATACCAAGTATAAGTACAAGAAAATAAGAGAGACTTAGAAAACTGGTAAAACCTACATTGTGGATAGAGTTGGGAGTACTTAGCACTGTCAAAACAGCACTTTCGCAGAAAGAAATCTACTGCTGTAAGACTGGGAAACAGTGAACAGAGAATGTATGAGTTTCTCAAGATTGGTAACAGATAGAAACAAGAGAAAGTACACAGTGATTCATCTACCTAGAAAAGTTACAGAGCTTTACACAGAGAATTCCAAGTATAAGTACAAGAAAATAAGAGAGACTTAGAAAACTGGTAAAAACTACATTGTTGATAGAGTTGGGAGTACTTAGCACTGTGAAAACAGCACTTTCGCAGAAAGAAATCTACTTCTCTAAGACTGAGAAACAGTGAACAGAGAATGTTTGAGTTTCTCAAGATTGGTAACAGATAGAAACAAGAGAAAGTACACAGTGATTCATCTACCTAGAAAAGTTACAGAGGTTTACACAGAGAATACCCAGTATAAGTACAAGAAAATAAGAGAGACTTAGAAACCTGGTAAAACCTACATTGTGGATAGAGTTGGGAATACTTAGCACTGTGAAAACAGCACTTTCGGAGAAAGAAATCTAGTGCTGTAAGACTGGGAAACAGTGAACAGAGAATGTATGAGTTTCTGAAGATTGGTAACAGATAGAAACAAGAGAAAGTACACAGTGATTCATCTACCTAGAAAAGTTACAGAGGTTTACACAGAGAATTCCAAGTATAAGTACAAGACAATAAGAGAGACTTACAAAACTGGTAAAAACTACATTGTTGATAGAGTTGGGAGTACTTAGCACTGTGAAAACAGCACTTTCGCAGAAAGAAATCTACTTCTCTAAGACTGAGAAACAGTGAACAGAGAATGTATGAGTTTCTCAAGATTGGTAACAGATAGAAACAAGAGAAAGTACACAGTGATTCATCTACCTAGAAAAGTTACAGAGGTTTACACAGAGAATACCAAGTATAAGTACAAGAAAATAAGAGAGACTTAGAAAACTGGTAAAACCTACATTGTGGATAGAGTTGGGAGTACTTAGCACTGTGAAAACAGCACTTTCGCAGAAAGAAATCTACTGCTGTAAGACTGGGAAACAGTGAACAGAGAATGTATGAGTTTCTCAAGATTGGTAACAGATAGAAACAAGAGAAAGTACACAGTGATTCATCTACCTAGAAAAGTTACAGAGGTTTACACAGAGAATTCCAAGTATAAGTACAAGAAAATAAGAGAGACTTAGAAAACTGGTAAAACCTACATTGTTGATAGAGTTGGGAGTACTTAGCACTGTGAAAACAGCACTTTCGCAGAAAGAAATCTACTTCTCTAAGACTGAGAAACAGTGAACAGAGAATGTATGAGTTTCTCAAGATTGGTAACAGATAGAAACAAGAGAAAGTACACAGTGATTCATCTACCTAGAAAAGTTACAGAGGTTTACACAGAGAATACCAAGTATAAGTACAAGAAAATAAGAGAGACTTAGAAAACTGGTAAAACCTACATTGTGGATAGAGTTGGGAGTACTTAGCACTGTGAAAACAGCACTTTGGCAGAAAGAAATCTACTGCTGTAAGACTGGGAAACAGTGAACAGAGAATGTATGAGTTTCTCAAGATTGGTAAGAGATAGAAACAAGAGAAAGTACACAGTGATTCATCTACCTAGAAAAGTTACAGAGCTTTACACAGAGAATTCCAAGTATAAGTACAAGAAAATAAGAGAGACTTAGAAAACTGGTAAAAACTACATTGTTGATAGAGTTGGGAGTACTTAGCACTGTGAAAACAGCACTTTCGCAGAAAGAAATCTACTTCTCTAAGACTGAGAAACAGTGAACAGAGAATGTTTGAGTTTCTCAAGATTGGTAACAGATAGAAACAAGAGAAAGTACACAGTGATTCATCTACCTAGAAAAGTTACAGAGGTTTACACAGAGAATACCCAGTATAAGTACAAGAAAATAAGGGAGACTTAGAAACCTGGTAAAACCTACATTGTGGATAGAGTTGGGAATACTTAGCACTGTGAAAACAGCACTTTCGGAGAAAGAAATCTAGTGCTGTAAGACTGGGAAACAGTGAACAGAGAATGTATGAGTTTCTGAAGATTGGTAACAGATAGAAACAAGAGAAAGTACACAGTGATTCATCTACCTAGAAAAGTTACAGAGCTTTACACAGAGATTTCCAAGTATAAGTACAAGAAAATAAGAGAGACTTAGAAAACTGGTAAAAACTACATTGTTGATAGAGTTGGGAGTACTTAGCACTGTGAAAACAGCACTTTCGCAGAAAGAAATCTACTTCTCTAAGACTGAGAAACAGTGAACAGAGAATGTATGAGTTTCTCAAGATTGGTAACAGATAGAAACAAGAGAAAGTACACAGTGATTCATCTACCTAGAAAAGTTACAGAAGTTTACACAGAGAATACCAAGTATAAGTACAAGAAAATAAGAGAGACTTAGAAAACTGGTAAAACCTACATTGTGGATAGAGTTGGGAGTACTTAGCACTGTGAAAACAGCACTTTCGCAGAAAGAAATCTACTGCTGTAAGACTGGGAAACAGTGAACAGAGAATGTATGAGTTTCTCAAGATTGGTAACAGATAGAAACAAGAGAAAGTACACAGTGATTCATCTACCTAGAAAAGTTACAGAGGTTTACACAGAGAATTCCAAGTATAAGTACAAGAAAATAAGAGAGACTTAGAAAACTGGTAAAAACTACATTGTTGATAGAGTTGGGAGTACTTAGCACTGTGAAAACAGCACTTTCGCAGAAAGAAATCTACTTCTCTAAGACTGAGAAACAGTGAACAGAGAATGTATGAGTTTCTCAAGATTGGTAACAGATAGAAACAAGAGAAAGTACACAGTGATTCATCTACCTAGAAAAGTTACAGAGGTTTACACAGAGAATACCAAGTATAAGTACAAGAAAATAAGAAATACTTAGAAAACTGGTAAAACGTACATTGTGGATAGAGTTGGGAGTACTTAGCACTGTGAAAACAGCATTTTCGCAGAAAGAAATCTACTTCTCTAAGACTGAGAAACAGCGAACAGAGAATGTATGAGTTTCTGAAGATTGGTAACAGGTAGAAACAAGAGAAAGTACACAGTGATTCATCTACCTAGAAGAGTTACAGAGGTTTAAACAGAGAATTCCAAGTATAAGTACAAGAAAATAAGAGAGACTTAGAAAACTGGTAAAACCTACATTGTTGATAGAGTTGGGAGTACTTAGCACTGTGAAAACAGCACTTTCGCAGAAAGAAATCTACTGCTGTAAGACTGGGAAACAGTGAACAGAGAATGTATGAGTTTCTCAAGATTGGTAACAGATAGAAACAAGAGAAAGTACACAGTGATTCATCTACCTAGAAAAGTTACAGAGCTTTACACAGAGAATTCCAAGTATAAGTACAAGAAAATAAGAGAGACTTAGAAAACTGGTAAAAACTACATTGTTGATAGAGTTGGGAGTACTTAGCACTGTGAAAACAGCACTTTCGCAGAAAGAAATCTACTTCTCTAAGACTGAGAAACAGTGAACAGAGAATGTATGAGTTTCTCAAGATTGGTAACAGATAGAAACAAGAGAAAGTACACAGTGATTCATCTACCTAGAAAAGTTACAGAGGTTTACACAGAGAATTCCAAGTATAAGTACAAGAAAATAAGAGAGACTTAGAAACCTGGTAAAACCTACATTGTGGATAGAGTTGGGAATACTTAGCACTGTGAAAACAGCACTTTCGGAGAAAGAAATCTAGTGCTGTAAGACTGGGAAACAGTGAACAGAGAATGTATGAGTTTCTCAAGATTGGTAACAGATAGAAACAAGAGAAAGTACACAGTGATTCATCTACCTAGAAAAGTTACAGAGGTTTACACAGAGAATTCCAAGTATAAGTACAAGAAAATAAGAGAGACTTAGAAAACTGGTAAAAACTACATTGTTGATAGAGTTGGGAGTACTTAGCACTGTGAAAACAGCACTTTCGCAGAAAGAAATCTATTTCACTAAGACTGAGAAACAGTGAACAGAGAATGTATGAGTTTCTCAAGATTGGTAACAGACAGAAACAAGAGAAAGTACACAGTGATTCATCTACCTAGAAAAGTTACAGAGCTTTACACAGAGAATACCAAGTATAAGTACAAGAAAATAAGAGAGACTTAGAAAACTGGTAAAACCTACACTGTGGATAGAGTTGGGAGGAATTAGCACTGTGAAAACAGCACTTTAGGCGAAAAAAATTTCGTTCTCTAAGTCCGTGAAACAGTGAACAGAGAATGTGTGAGTTTCTCAAGATTGGTAACAGATAGAAACAAGAGAAAGTACACAGTAATTCTTCTTCCTTGAGAAGTTACCGAGGTTTACACAGAGAATTCCAAGTATAAGTACAACAAAATAAGAGAGACTTAGAAAACTGGTAAAACCTACATTGTTGATAGAGTTGGGAGTACTTCCCACTGTGAAAACAGCACTTTCGCTGAAAGAAATTTAATTCTCTAAGTCCGTGAAACAGTGAACAGAGAATGTATGAGTTTCTCAAGATTGGTAACAGATAGAAACTAGAAAAAGTACACAGTGATTCGCCTACCTAGAAAAGTTACAGAGGTGTACAAAGAGAATTCCAAGTTTAAGTACAAGAAAATAAGAGAAACTTAGAACACTGGTAAAACCTACATTGTTGATAGAGTTGGGAGTACTTAGCATTGTGAAAACAGCAGTTTCGCTGAAAGAAATCTACTTCTCTAAGACTGGGAATCGGTGAACAGAGAATGTATGAGTTTCTCAAGATTGCTATCAGATAGAAACAAGAGAAAGTACACAGTGATTCATCTACCTAGAAAAGTTACAAAGGTTTACACAGAGGATTCCAAGTATAAGTACAAGAAAATACGAGAGACGTAGAAAACTGGTAAAACCTACATTGTGGATAGAGTTGGGAGTACTTAGCACAGTGAACACAGCACTTTCGCCAAAAGAAATTTCGTTCTGTAAGTCCGTGAAACAGTGAACAGAGAATGTATGAGTTTCTCAAGATTGGTAACAGATAGAAACAAGAGAAAGTACACAGTGATTCATCTACCTAGAAAAGTTATAGAGGTTTACACAGAGATTTCCAAGTATAAGTACAAGAAAATAAGAGAGACATAGAAAACTGGTAAAACCTACATCGTGGATAGAGTTGGGAGTACTTAGCACTGTGAAAACAGCACTATCGCAGAAAGAAATCTACTTCTCTAAGACTGGGAAACAGTGAACGGAGAATGTATGAGTTTCTCCAGATTGGTAACAGATAGAAACAAGAGAAAGTACACAGTGATTCATCTACCTAGAGAAGTTACAGAGGTTTACACAGAGAATTCCAAGTATAAGTACAACAAAGTAAGAGAGACTTAGAAAACTGGTAAAACCTACATTGTTGATAGAGTTGGGAGTACTTACGACTGTGAATACAGCACTTTCGCCGAAAGAAATTTTGTTCTCTAAGTCCGTGAAACAGTGAACAGAGAATGTATGAGTTTCTCAAGATTGGTAACAGATAGAAACAAGAGAAAGTACACAGTAATTCATCTACCTAGAAAAGTTACAGAGGTTTACAAAGAGAAATTGAAGTTTAAGTACAAGAAAGTAAGAGAGACTTAGAAAACTGGTAAGACATACATTGTGGATAGAGTTGGGAGTACTTAGCACTGTGAAAACAGCACTTTCGCAGAAAGAAATCTACTTCTCTAAGACTGGGAAACAGTGACCAGAGAATGTATGAGTTTCTCAAGATTGGTAACAGATAGAAACAAGAGAAAGTACACAGTGATTCATCTACCTAGAAAAGTTACAGAGGTTTACACAGAGAATTCCAAATATAAGTACAAGAAAATAAGAGAGACTTAGAAAACTGGTAAAACCTACATTGTTGATAGAGTTGAGAGTACTTAGCACTGTGAAAACAGCACTTTCGCCGAAAGAAATTTGTTTCTCTAAGTCCGTGAAACAGTGAACAGAGAATGTATGAGTTTCTCAAGAGTGGTAACAGATAGAAACAAGAGAAAGTACACAGTGAATCATCTACCCAGAAAAGTCATAGAGGTTTACACAGAGATTTCCAAGTATAAGTACAAAAAAATAAGAGAGACTTAGAAAACTGGTAAAACCTACATTGTGGATAGAGTTGGGAGTACTTAGCACTGTGAAAACATCACTTTCGCACAAAGAAATCTACTTCTCTAAGACTGGGGAACAGTGAACAGAGAATGTATGAGTTTCTCAAGATTGGTAACAGATAGAAACAAGAGAAAGTACACAGTGATTCATCTACCTAGAAAAGTTACAGAGGTTTACACAGAGAATTCCAAGTATAAGTACAAGAAAATAAGAGAGACTTAGAAAACTGGTAAAACCTACATTGTTGATAGAGTTGGGAGTACTTAGCACTGTGAAAACAGCACTTTCGCAGAAAGAAATCTACTTCTCTAAGACGGGAAACAGTGAACAGAGAATGTATGAGTTTCTCAAGATTGGTAACAGATAGAAACAAGAGAAAGTACACAGTAATTCATCTACCTTGAGAAGTTACCGAGGTTTACACAGAGAATTCCAAGTATAAGTACAACGAAATAAGAGAGACTTAGAAAACTGGTAAAACCTACATTGTTGATAGAGTTGGGAGTACTTAACACTGTGAAAACAGCACTTTCGCAGAAAGAAATCTACTTCTCTAAGACTGGGAAACAGTGAACAGAGACTGTATGAGTTTCTCAAGATTGGTAAAAGATAGAAACAAGAGAAAGTACACAGTGATTCATCTCCCTAGAGATGTTACAGAGGTTTACACAGAGAATTCCAAGTATAAGTACAAGAAAATAAGAGAGATTTAGAAAACTGGTAAAATCTACATTGTTGATAGAGTTGGGAGTACTTAGCACTGAGAAAACAGCACTTTCGCCAAAAGAAACTTCATTCTCTAAGTCCGTGAAACAGTGAACAGAGAATGTATGAGTTTCTCAAGATTGGTAACAGATAGAAAGAAGAGAAAGTACACAGTGATTCATCTACCTAGAAAAGTTACAGAGGTTTACACAGAGAATTCCAAGTATAAGTACAAGAAAATAAGAGAGACTTAGAAAACCGGTAAAACCTACATTGTGGATAGAGTTGGGAGTACTTAGCACTGTGAAACAGCACTTTCGCTGAAAGAAATCCACTTCTCTAAGACTGGGAAACAGTGAACAGAGAATGTATGAGTTTCTCAAGATTGGTAACAGATAGAAACAAGAGAAAGGACACAGTGATTCATCTACCTAGAGAAGTTACAGAGGTTTACACAGAGAATTCCAAGTATAAGTACAACAAAATAAGAGAGACTTAGAAAACTGGTAAAATCTACATTGTTGATAGGGTTGGGAGTACTTACCACTGTGAATACAGCACTTTCGCCGAAAGAAATTTAGTTCTCTAAGTCCGTGAAACAGTGAACAGAGAATGTATGAGTTTCTCAAGATTGGTAACAGATAGAAACAAGAGAAAGGACACAGTGATTCATCTACCTAGAAAACTTACAGAGGTTTACAAAGAGAAATCCAAGTTTAAGTACAAGAAAATAAGAGAGAAAACTGGTAAAACCTACATTGTGGATAGAGTTGGGAGTACTTAGCACTGTGAAAACAGCACTTTCGCAGGAAGAAATCTACTTCTCTAAGACTGGGAAACAGTGAACAGAGAATGTATGAGTTTCTCAAGATTGGTAACAGATAGAAACAAGAGAAAGTACACAGTGATTCATCTACCTAGAAAAGTTACAGAGGTTTACACAGAGAATTCCAAGTATAAGTACAACAAAATAAGACAGACTTAGAAAACTGGTAAAATCTACAGTGTTGATAGAGTTGGGAGTACTTACCACTGTGAATACAGCACTTTCGCCGAAAGAAATTTAGTTCTCTAAGTCCGTGAAACAGTGAACAGAGAATGTATGAGTTTCTCAAGATTGGTAACAGATAGAAACAAGAGAAAGTATACAGTGATTCATCTACCTAGAAAAGTTAGAGAGGTTTACGAAGAGAAATTCAAGTTTAAGTACAAGAAAATAAGAGAGACTTAGAAAACTGGTAAACCATACATTGTGGATAGAGTTGGGAGTACTTAGCACTGTGAAAACAGCACTTTCGCAGAAAGAAATCTACTTCCCTAAGACTGGGAAACAGTGAACAGAGAATGTATGAGTTTCTCAAGATTGGTAACAGATAGAAACAAGAAAAAGTACACAGTGATTCATCTACCTATAGAAGTTACAGAGGTTTACACAGAGAATTCCAAGTATAACTACAACAAAATAAGAGAGACTTAGAAAACAGGTAAAATCTACATTGTTGATAGAGTTGGGAGTACTTACCACTGTGAATACAGCACTTTCGCGGAAAGAAATTTAGTTCTCTAAGTCCGTGAAACAGTGAAGAGAGAATGTAGGAGTATCTCAAGATTGGTAACAGATAGAAACAAGAGAAAGTACACAGTGATTCATCTACCTAGAAAACTTACAGAGGTTTACAAAGAGAAATCCAAGTTTAAGTACAAGAAAATAAGAGAGACTTAGAAAACTGGTAAAACCTACATTGTTGATAGAGTTGGGAGTACTTAGCACTGTGAATACAGCACTTTCGCCGAAAGAAATTTCTTTCTCTAAGTCCGTGAAAAAGTGAACAGAGAATGTATGAGTTTCTCAAGATTGGTAACAGATAGAAAGAAGAGAAAGTACACAGTGATTCATCTACCTAGAAAAGTTATAGAGGTTTACACAGAGATTTCCAAGTATAAGTACAAGAAAATAAGAGAGACTTAGAGAACTGGTAAAACCTACATCGTGGATAGAGTTGGGAGTACTTAGCACTGTGAAAATAGCAGTATCGCAGAAAGAAATCTACTTCTCTAAGACTGGGAAACAGTGAACAGAGAATGTATGAGTTTCTCCAGATTGGTAACAGATAGAAACAAGAGAAAGTACACAGTGATTCATCTACCTAGAGAAGTTACAGAGGTTTACACAGAGAATTCCAAGTATAAGTACAACAAAGTAAGAGAGACTTAGAAAACTGGTAAAATCTACATTGTTGATAGAGTTGGGAGTACTTACGACTGTGAATACAGCACTTTCGCCGAAAGAAATTTTGTTCTCTAAGTCCGTGAAACAGTGAACAGAGAATGTATGAGTTTCTCAAGATTGGTAACAGATAGAAACAAGACAAAGTACACAGTAATTCATCTACCTAGAAAAGTTACAGAGGTTTACAAAGAGAAATTGAATTTTAAGTACAAGAAAGTAAGAGATACTTAGAAAACTGGTAAGACATACATTGTGGATAGAGTTGGGAGTACTTAGCACTGTGAAAACAGCACTTTCGCAGAAAGAAATCTACTTCTCTAAGACTGGGAAACAGTGACCAGAGAATGTATGAGTTTCTCCAGATTGGTAACAGATAGAAACAAGAGAAAGTACACAGTGATTCATCTACCTAGAAAAGTTACAGAGGTTTACACAGAGAATTCCAAATATAAGTACAAGAAAATAAGAGAGACTTAGAAAACTGGTAAAACCTACATTGTTGATAGAGTTGAGAGTACTTAGCACTGTGAAAACAGCACTTTCGCCGAAAGAAATTTCTTTCTCTAAGTCCGTGAAACAGTGAACAGAGAATGTATGAGTTTCTCAAGAGTGGTAACAGATAGAAACAAGAGAAAGTACACAGTGATTCATCTACCCAGAAAAGTCATAGAGGTTTACACAGAGATTTCCAAGTATAAGTACAAAAAAATAAGAGAGACTTAGAAAACTGGTAAAACCTACATTGTGGATAGAGTTGGGAGTACTTAGCACTGTGAAAACAGCACTTTCGCACAAAGAAATCTACTTCTCTAAGACTGGGGAACAGTGAACAGAGAATGTATGAGTTTCTCAAGATTGGTAACAGATTGAAACAAGAGAAAGTACACAGTGATTCACCTACCTAGAGAAGTTACAGAGGTTTACACAGAGAATTCAAAGTATAAGTACAACAAAATAAGAGAGACTTAGAAAACTGGTAAAACCTACATTGTGGATAGAGTTGGGCGTACTTAGCACTCTGAATACAGCACTTTCGAAGAAAGAAATTTAGTTCTCTAACTCCGTGAAACAGTGAACAGAGAATGTATGAGTTTCTCAAGATTGGTAACAGATAGAAACAAGAGAAAGTACACAGTGATTCATCTACCTAGAGAAGTTACAGAAGTTTACACAGAGAATTCCATGTATAAGTACAAGAAAATAAGAGAGACTTAGAAAACTGGTAAAACCTACATTGTGGATAGAGTTGGGAGTAATTAGCACTGTGAAAACAGCACTTTCCCCGAAAGAAATCTACTTCTCTAAGACTGGGAAACAGTGAACAGAAAATGTATGAGTTTCTCAAGATTGGTACCAGATAGAAACAAGAGAAAGTACACAGTGATTCATCTACCTAGAAAAGTTACAGAGGTTTACACAGAGAATTCCAAGTATAAGTACAAGAAAATAAGAGAGACTTAGAAAACTGGTAAAACCTACATTGTGGATAGAGTTGGGAGGACTTAGCATTGTGAAAACAGCACTTTAGGCGAAAAAAAATTTCGTTCTCTAAGTCCGTGAAACAGTGAACAGAGAATGTACGAGTTTCTCAAGATTGGTAACAGATAGAAACAAGAGAAAGTACACAGTGATTCATCTACCTAGAAAATTTACAGAGGTTTACACAGAGAATTCCAAGTATAAGTACAAGAAAATAAGAGAGACTTAGAAAACTGGTAAGACCTACATTGTTGATAGATTTGGGAGTACTTAGCACTGTGAAAACAGCAATTTCGCCGAAAGAAATTTCGTTCTCTAAGTCCGTGAAACAGTGAACAGAGAATGTATGAGTTTCTCAAGATTGGTAACAGATAGAAACAAGAGAAATTACACAGTGATTCATCTACCTAGAAAAGTTACAGAGGTTTACACAGAGAATTCCAAGTAGAAGTACAAGAAAATAAGAGAGACTTAGAAAACTGGTAAAATCTCCATTCTTGATAGAGTTGGGAGTACTTAGCACTGTGAAAACAGCACTTTCGCCGAAAGAAATCTACTTCTCTAAGTCCGTGAAATAGTGAACAGAGAATGTATGAATTTCTCAAGTTTGGTAAGAGATAGAAACAAGAGAAAGTACACAGTGATTCATCTACCTAGAAAAGTTACAGAGGTTTAAACAGAGATTTCCAAGTATAAGTACAAGTAAATAAGAGAGACTTAGAAAACTGGTAAAACCTACATTGTGGATAGAGTTGGGAGTACTTAGCACTGTGAAAACAGCACTTTCGCACAAAGAAATCTAGTTCACTAAGACTGGGAAACAGTGAACAGAGAATGTATGAGTTTCTCAAGATTGGTAACAGATAGAAACAAGAGAAAGTACACAGTGATTCATCTACCTAGAGATGTTACAGAGGTTTACACAGAGAATTCCAAGTATAAGTACAACAAAATAAGAGAGACTTAGAAAACTGGTAAAATCTACATTGTTGATAGAGTTGGGAGTACTTAGCACTCTGAATTTAGCACTTTTGAAGAAAGAAATTTAGTTCTCTAACTCCGTGAAACAGTGAACAGAGAATGTATGAGTTTCTCAAGATCGGTAAGAGATAGAACAAGAGAAAGTACACAGTGATTCATCTACCAAAAAACTTACAGAGGTTTACAAAGAGAAATCCAAGTTTAAGTAGAAGAAAATAAGAGAGACTTAGAAAACTGGTAAAACCTACATTGTTGATAGAGTTGGGAGTACTTCCCACTGTGAAAACAGCACTTTCGCTGAAAGAAATTTAGTTCTCTAAGTCCGTGAAACAGTGAACAGAGAATGTAAGAGTTTCTCAAGATTGGTAACAGATAGAAACTAGAAAAAGTACACAGTGATTCGCCTACCTAGAAAAGTTACAGAGGTTTACAAAGAGAATTCCAAGTTTAAGTACAAGAAAATAAGAGAAACTTAGAACACTGGTAAAACCTACATTGTTGATAGAGTTGGGAGTACTTAGCATTGTGAAAACAGCAGTTTCGCTGAAAGAAATCTACTTCTCTAAGACTGGGAAACAGTGGACAGAGAATGTATGAGTTTCTCAAGATTGCTATCAGATAGAAACAAGAGAAAGTACACAGTGATTCATCTACCTAGAAAAGTTACAAAGGTTTACACAGAGGATTCCAAGTATAAGTACAAGAAAATACGAGAGACGTAGAAAACTGGTAAAACCTACATTGTGGATAGAGTTGGGAGTACTTAGCACAGTGAAAACAGCACTTTCGCCAAAAGAAATTTCGTTCTGTAAGTCCGTGAAACAGTGAACAGAGAATGTATGAGTTTCTCAAGATTGGTAACAGATAGAAACAAGAGAAAGTACACAGTGATTCATCTACCTAGAAAAGTTATAGAGGTTTACACCGAGATTTCCAAGTAAAAGTACAAGAAAATAAGAGAGACATAGAAAACTGGTAAAACCTACATCGTGGATAGAGTTGGGAGTACTTAGCACTGTGAAAACAGCACTATCGCAGAAAGAAATCTACTTCTCTAAGACTGGGAAACAGTGAACAGAGAATGTATGAGTTTCTCAAGATTGGTAACAGATAGAAACAAGAGAAAGTACACAGTGATTCATCTACCTAAAGAAGTTACAGAGGTTTACACAGAGAATTCCAAGTATATGTACAACAAAGTAAGAGAGACTTAGAAAACTGGTAAAATCTACATTGTTGATAGAGTTGGGAGTACTTACGACTGTGAATACAACACTTTCGCCGAAAGAAATTTAGTTCTCTAAGTCCGTGAAACAGTGAACAGAGAATGTATCAGTTTCTCAAGATTGGTAACAGATAGAAACAAGAGAAAGTATACAGTGATTCATCTACCTAGAAAAGTCACAGAGGTTTACACAGAGAATTCCAAGTATAAGTACAAGAAAATAAGAGAGACTTAGAAAACTGGTAAAACCTACATTGTTGATAGAGTTGGGAGTACCTAGCACTGTGAAAACAGCACTTTCGCAGAAAGAAATCTACTTCTCTAAGACGGGAAACAGTGAACAGAGAATGTATGAGTTTCTCAAGATTGGTAACAGATAGAAACAAGAGAAAGTACACAGTAATTCATCTACCTTGAGAAGTTACCGAGGTTTACACAGAGAATTCCAAGTATAAGTACAAGAAAATAAGAGAGACTTAGAAAACTGGTAAAACCTACATTGTTGATAGAGTTGGGAGTACTTACCACTGTGAAAACAGCACTTTCGCTGAAAGAAATTTAGTTCTCTAAGTCCGTGAAACAGTGAACAGAGAATGTATGAGTTTCTCAAGATTGGTATCAGATATAAACAAGAGAAAGTACACAGTCATTCATCTACCTAGAAAAGTTACAGAGGTTTACACAGAGAATTCCAAGTATATGTACAAGAAAATAAGAGAGACTTAGAAAACTGGTAAAACCTATATTGTTGATAGAGTTGGGAGTACTTAGCACTGTGAAAACAGCACTTTCGCCGAAAGAAATTTCATTCTGTAAGTCCGTGAAACAGTGAACAGACAATGTATGAGTTTCTCAAGATTGGTAACAGATAGAAACAAGGGAAAGTACACAGTGATTCATCTACCTAGAAAAGTTACAGAGGTTTAAACAGAGAATTGCAAGTATAAGTACAAGAAAATAAGAGAGACTTAGAAAACTGGTAAAACCTACATTGTTGATAGAGTTGGGAGTACTTAGCACTGTGAAATCAGCACTTTCGCCGAAAGAAATTTCTTTCTCTAAGTCCGTTAAACAGTGAACAGAGAATGTATGAGTTTCTCAAGATTGGTAACAGATAGAAACTAGAAAAAGTACACAGTGATTCGCCTACCTAGAAAAGTTACAGAGGTTTACAAAGAGAATTCCAAGTTTAAGTACAAGAAAATAAGAGAAACTTAGAACACTGGTAAAACCTACATTGTTGATAGAGTTGGGAGTACTTAGCATTGTGAAAACAGCAGTTTCGCTGAAAGAAATCTACTTCTCTAAGACTGGGAATCGGTGAACAGAGAATGTATGAGTTTCTCAAGATTGCTATCAGATAGAAACAAGAGAAAGTACACAGTGATTCATCTACCTAGAAAAGTTACAAAGGTTTACACAGAGGATTCCAAGTATAAGTACAAGAAAATACGAGAGACGTAGAAAACTGGTAAAACCTACATTGTGGATAGAGTTGGGAGTACTTAGCACAGTGAAAACAGCACTTTCGCCAAAAGAAATTTCGTTCTGTAAGTCCGTGAAACAGTGAACAGAGAATGTATGAGTTTCTCAAGATTGGTAACAGATAGAAACAAGAGAAAGTACACAGTGATTCATCTACCTAGAAAAGTTATAGAGGTTTACACAGAGATTTCCAAGTATAAGTACAAGAAAATAAGAGAGACTTAGAAAACTGGTAAAACCTACATCGTGGATAGAGTTGGGAGTACTTAGCACTGTGAAAACAGCACTATCGCAGAAAGAAATCTACTTCTCTAAGACTGGGAAACAGTGAACTGAGAATGTATGAGTTTCTCAAGATTGGTAACAGATAGAAACAAGAGAAAGTACACAGTGATTCATCTACCTAGAGAAGTTACAGAGGTTTACACAGAGAATTCCAAGTATATGTACAACAAAGTAAGAGAGACTTAGAAAACTGGTAAAATCTACATTGTTGATAGAGTTGGGAGTACTTACGACTGTGGATACAGCACTTTCGCCGAAAGAAATTTAGTTCTCTAAGTCCGTGAAACAGTGAACAGAGAATGTATGAGTTTCTCAAGATTGGTAACAGATAGAAACAAGGGAAAGTACACAGTAATTCATCTACCTAGAAAAGTTACAGAGGTTTTCAAAGAGAAATTGAAGTTTAAGTACAAGAAAGTAAGAGAGACTTAGAAAACAGGTAAGACATACATTGTGGATAGAGTTGGGAGTACTTAGCACTGTGAAAACAGCACTTTCGCAGAAAGAAATCTACTTCTCTAAGACTGGGAAACAGTGACCAGAGAATGTTTGAGTTTCTCCAGATTGGTAACAGATAGAAACAAGAGAAAGTACACAGTGATTCATCTACCTAGAAAAGTTACAGAGGTTTACACAGAGAATTCCAAATATAAGTACAAGAAAATAAGAGAGACTTAGAAAACTGGTAAAACCTACATTGTTGATAGAGTTGAGAGTACTTAGCACTGTGAAAACAGCACTCTCGCCGAAAGAAATTTCTTTCTCTAAGTCCGTGAAACAGTGAACAGAGAATGTATGAGTTTCTCAAGATTGGTAACAGATAGAAACAAGAGAAAGTACACAGTGATTCATCTACCCAGAAACGTTATAGAGGTTTACACAGAGATTTCCAAGTATAAGTACAAAAAAATAAGAGAGACTTAGAAAACTGGTAAAACCTACATTGTGGATAGAGTTGGGAGTACTTAGTACTGTTAAAACAGCACTTTCGCACAAAGAAATCTACTTCTCTAAGACTGGGAAACAGTGAACAGAGAATGTATGAGTTTCTCAAGATTGGTAACAGATAGAAACAAGAGAAAGTACACAGTGATTCATCTACCTAGAGAAGTTACAGAGGTTTACACAGAGAATTCCAAGTATAAGTACAACAAAGTAAGAGAGACTTAGAAAACTGGTAAAACCTACATTGTTCATAGTGTTGGGAGTACTTAGCACTCTGAATACAGCACTTTCGAAGAAAGAAATTTAGTTCTCTAAGATTGGGGAACAGTGAACAGAGAATGTATGAGATTCTCAAGATTGGTAAGAGATAGAAACAAGAGAAAGTACACAGTGATTCATCTACCTAGAAAAGTTACAGAGGTTTACACAGAGAATTCCAAGTATAAGTACAAGAAAATAAGAGAGACTTAGAAAACTGGTAAGACCTACATTGTTGATAGATTTGGGAGTACTTAGCACTGTGAAAACAGCAATTTCGCCGAAAGAAATTTCGTTCTCTAAGTCTGTGAAACAGTGAACAGAGAATGTCTGAGTTTCTCAAGATTGGTAACAGATAGAAACAAGAGAAAGTACACAGTGATTCATCTACCTAGAAAAGTTACAGAGGTTTACACAGAGAATTCCAAGTATAAGTACAAGAAAATAAGAGAGACTTAGAAAACTGGTAATACCTACATTGTTGATAGATTTGGGAGTACTTAGCACTGTGAAAACAGCACTTTCGCACAAAGAAATCTACTTCTGTAAGACTGGGAAACAGTGAACAGAGAATGTATGAGTTTCTCAAGATCGGTAACAGATAGAAGCAAGAGAAAATACACAGTGATTCATCTAAATAGAAAAGTTACAGAGGTTTACACAGAGAATTCCAAGTATAAGTACAAGAAAATAAGAGAGACTTAGAAAACTGGTAAAACCTACATCGTGGATAGAGTTGGGAGTACTTAGCACTGTGAAAACAGCACTGTCGGAGAAAGAAATCTACTTCTCTAAGACTGGGAAACAGTGGACAGAGAATGTATGAGTTTCTCAAGATTGGTAACAGATAGAAATAAGAGAAAGTACACAGTGATTCATCTACCTAGAGAAGTTACAGAGGTTTACACAGAGAATTCCAAGTATAAGTACAAGAAAATAAGAGAAACTTGGAAAACTGGTAAAACCTACATTGTTGATAGAGTTGGGAGTACTTAGCACTGTGAAAACAGGACTTTCGCCGAAAGAAATTTAGTTCTCTAAGTCCGTGAAACAGTGAACAGAGAATGTATGAGTTTCTCAAGATCGGTAACAGATAAAAACAAGAGAAAATACACAGTGATTCATCTACCTAGAAAAGTTACAGAGGTTTACACAGAGAATTCCAAGTATACGTACAAGAAAATAAGAGAGACTTCGAAAACTGGTAAAACCTACATTATTGATAGAGTTTGGAGTACTTAGCACTGTGAAGACAGCACTTTCGTTTAAAGAAATCTACTTCTCTAAGACTGGGAAACAGTGAACAGAGAATGTATGAGTTTCTCAAGATTGGTATCAGATAGAAACAAGAGAAAGTACACAGTGATTCATCTACCTAGAGAAGTTACAGAAGTTTACGCAGAGAATTCCATGTATAAGTACAAGAAAATAAGAGAGACTTAGAAAACTGGTAAAACCTACATTGTTGATAGGGTTGGGAGTACTTAGCACTGTGAAAACAGCACTTTCGCCGAAAGAAATTTCTTTCTCTAAGTCCGTGAAACAGTGAAGAGAGAATGTATGAGTTTCTCAAGATTGGAAACAGATAGAAACAAGAGAAAGTACACAGTGATTCATCTACCTAGAAAAGTTACAGAGGTTTACTCAGAGAATTCCAAGTATAAGTACAAGAAAATAAGAGAGACTTAGAAAACTGGTAAAAACTACATTGTTGATAGAGTTGGGAGTACTTAGCACTGTGAAAACAGCACTTTCGCCAAAAGAAATCTACTTCTCTCAGTCCGTGAAATAGTGAACAGAGAATGTATGAATTTCTCAAGATCGGTGAGAGATAGAAACAAGAGAAAGTACACAGTGATTCATCTACCTAGAAAAGTTACAGAGGTTTACACAGAGATTTCCAAGTATAAGTACAAGTAAATAAGAGAGACTTAGAAAACTGGTAAAAACTACATTGTGGATAGAGTTGGGAGTACTTAGCACTGTGAAAACAGCACTTTCGCACAAAGAAATCTACTTCTCTAAGACTGGGAAACAGTGAACAGAGAATGAATGAGTTTCTCAAGATTGGTAACAGATAGAAACAAGAGAAAGTACACAGTGATTCATCTACCTAGAGCAGTTACAGAAGTTTACACAGAGAATTCCAAGTATAAGTACAAGAAAATAAGAGAGACTTAGAAAACTGGTAAAACCTACATCGTGGATAGAGTTGGGAGTACTTAGCACTGTGAAAACAGCACTGTTGGAGAAAGAAATCTACTTCTCTAAGACTGGGAAACAGTGGACAGAGAATGTATGAGTTTCTCAAGATTGGTAACAGATAGAAACAAGAGAAAGTACACAGTGATTCATCTACCTAGAGAAGTTACAGAGGTTTACACAGAGAATTCCAAGTATAAGTACAAGAAAATAAGAGAAACTTGGAAAACTGGTAAAACCTACATTGTTGATAGAGTTGGGAGTACTTAGCACTGTGAAAACAGGACTTTCGCCGAAAGAAATTTCGTTCTCTAAGTCCGTGAAACAGTGAACAGAGAATGTATGAGTTTCTCAAGATTGGTATCAGATAGAAACAAGAGAAAGTACACAGTGATTCATCTACCTAGAAAAGTTACAGAGGTTTACACAGAGAATTCCAAGTATAAGTACAAGAAAATAAGAGAGATTTAGAAAACTGGTAAAACCTACATTGTGGATAGAGTTAGGAGTACTTAGCACTGTGAAAACAGCACATTCGCAGAAAGAAATCTACTTCTCTAAGACTGGGAAACAGTGAACGGAGAATGTATGAGTTTCTCAATATTGGTAAGAGATAGAAACAAGAGAAAGTACACAGTGATTCATCTACCTAGAAAAGTTACAGAGGTTTACACAGAGAATTCCAAGCATAAGTACAAGAAAATAAGAGAGACTTAGAAAAAAGGTAAAACCTACATTGTTGATAGAGTTGGGAGTACTTAGGACTGTGAAAACAGCACTTTCGCCGAAAGAAATTTCGTTCCCTAAGTCGGTGATACAGTGAACAGAGAATGTATGAGTTTCTCAAGATCGGTAACAGATAGAAACAAGAGAAAGTACACAGTGATTCATCTACCTAGAAAAGTTACAGAGGTTTACACAGAGAATTCCAAGTATAAGTACAAGAAAATAAGAGAGACCTAGAAAACTGGTAAAACCTACATTGTTAATAGAGTTGGGAGTACTTAGCACTGTGAAAACAGCACTGTCGCAGAAAGAAATCTACTTCTCTAAGACTGGGAAACAGTGAACAGAGAATGTATGAGTTTCTCAAGATTGGTAACAGATAGAAACAAGAGAAAGTACACAGTGATTCATCTACCTAGAGCAGTTACAGAAGTTTACACAGACAATTCCATGTATAAGTACAAGAAAATAAGAGAGACTTAGAAAACTGGTAAAACCTACATTGTTGATAGAGTTGGGAGTACTTAGCACTGTGAAAACAGCACTTTCGCCGAAAGAAAATTCTTTCTCTAAGTCCGTGAAACAGTGAACAGAGAATGTATGAGTTTCTCAAGTTGGTAACAGATAGAAAGAAGAGAAAGAAACATTGATTCATCTACCTAGAAAAGTTATAGAGGTTTACAAAGAGATTTCCAAGTATAAGTACAAGAAAATAAGAGAGACTTAGAAAACTGGTAAATCCTACATTGTGGATAGAGTTGGCAGTACTTAGCACTGTGAAAACAGCACTTTCGCAGAAAGAAATCTACTTCTCTAAGACTGGGAAAGAGTGAACAGAGAATGTATGAGTTTCTCAAGATTGGTAACAGATAGAAACAAGAGAAAGTACACAGTGATTCATCTATCTAGAGAAGTTACAGAGGTTTACACAGAGAATTCCAAGTATAAGTACAACAAAATAAGAGAGACTTAGAAAACTGGTAAAATCTACTTTGTTGATAGAGTTGGGAGTACTTACCACTGTGAATACAGCACTTTCGTTTAAAGAAATCTACTTCTCTAAGACTAGGAAACAGTGAACAGAGAATGTATGATTTTCTCAAGATTGGTAACAGATAGAAAGAAGAGAAAGTACACAGTGATTCATCTACCTAGAAAAGTTACAGAGGTTTACACAGAGAATTCCAAGTATACGTACAAGAAAATAAGAGAGACTTAGAAAACTGGTAAAACCTACATTGTTGATAGAGTTGGGAGTACTTAGCACTGTGAAAACAGCACTTTCGTTTAAAGAAATCTACTTCTCTAAGACTGGGAAACAGCGAACAGAGAATCTATGAGTTTCTCAAGATTGGTAACAGATAGAAACAAGAGAAAGTACACAGTGATTCATCTACCTAGAAAAGTTACAGAGGTTTACACAGAGAATTCCAAGTATAAGTACAAGAAAATAAGAGAGACTTAGAAAACTGGTAAAACCTACATTGTTCATAGAGTTGGGAGTACTTAGCACTGTGAAAACAGCTTTTTCGCCGAAAGAAATTTCATTCTGTAAGTCCGTGAAACAGTGAACAGAGAATGTATGAGTTTCTCAAGATTGGTAACAGATAGAAAGAAGAGAAAGTACACAGTGATTCACCTACCCAGAAAAGTTATAGAGATTTACACAGACAATTCCAAGTATAAGTACAAGAAAATAAGAGAGACTTAGAAAACTGGTAAAACCTACATTGTTGATAGAGTTGGGAGTACTTAGCACTGTGAAAACAGCACTTTCTCCGAAAGAAATCTACTTCTCTAACACTGGGAAACAGTGAACAGAGAATGTATGAGTTTCTCAAGATTGGTAACAGATAGATACAAGAGAAAGTACACAGTGATTCATCTACCTAGAAAAGTTACAGAGGTTTACACAGAGAATTCCAAGTATAAGTACAAGAAAATAAGAGAGACTTAGAAAACTGGTAAAACCTACATTGTTAATAGAGTTGGGAGTACTTAGCACTGTGAAAACAGCACTGTCGCAGAAAGAAATCTACTTCTCTAAGACTGGGAAACAGTGAACAGAGAATGTATGAGTTTCTCAAGATTGGTAACAGATAGAAACAAGAGAAAGTACACAGTGATTCATCTACCTAGAGCAGTTACAGAAGTTTACACAGAGAATTCCATGTATAAGTACAAGAAAATAAGAGAGACTTAGAAAACTGGTAAAACCTACATTGTTGATAGAGTTGGGAGTCCTTAGGACTGAGAAAACAGCACTTTCGCCGAAAGAAATCTACTTCTCTAAGTCCGTGAAACAGTGAACAGAGAATGTATGAGTTTCTCAAGTTTGGTAACAGATAGAAAGAAGAGAAAGTACACAGTGATTCATCTACCTAGAAAAGTTATAGAGGATTACAAAGACATTTCCAAGTATAAGTACAAGAAAATAAGAGAGACTTAGAAAACTGGTAAAACCTACATTGTGGATAGAGTTGGGAGTACTTAGCACTGTGAAAACAGCACTTTCGCACAAAGAAATCTACTTCTCTAAGACTGGGAAACAGTGAACAGAGAATGAATGAGTTTCTCAAGATTGGTAACAGATAGAAACAAGAGAAAGTACACAGTGATTCATCTACCTAGAGCAGTTACAGAAGTTTACACAGAGAATTCCAAGTATAAGTACAAGAAAATAAGAGAGACTTAGAAAACTGGTAAAACCTACATCGTGGATAGAGTTGGGAGTACTTAGCACTGTGAAAACAGCACTGTTGGAGAAAGAAATCTACTTCTCTAAGACTGGGAAACAGTGGACAGAGAATGTATGAGTTTCTCAAGATTGGTAACAGATAGAAACAAGAGAAAGTACACAGTGATTCATCTACCTAGAGAAGTTACAGAGGTTTACACAGACAATTCCAAGTATAAGTACAAGAAAATAAGAGAAACTTGGAAAACTGGTAAAACCTACATTGTTGATAGAGTTGGGAGTACTTAGCACTGTGAAAACAGGACTTTCGCGGAAAGAAATTTCGTTCTCTAAGTCCGTGAAACAGTGAACAGAGAATGTATGAGTTTCTCAAGATTGGTATCAGATAGAAACAAGAGAAAGTACACAGTGATTCATCTACCTAGAAAATTTACAGAGGTTTACACAGAGAATTCCAAGTATAAGTACAAGAAAATAAGAGAGATTTAGAAAACTGGTAAAACCTACATTGTGGATAGAGTTAGGAGTACTTAGCACTGTGAAAACAGCACATTCGCAGAAAGAAATCTACTTCTCTAAGACTGGGAAACAGTGAACGGAGAATGTATGAGTTTCTCAATATTGGTAAGAGATAGAAACAAGAGAAAGTACACAGTGATTCATCTACCTAGAAAAGTTACAGAGGTTTACACAGAGAATTCCAAGCATAAGTACAAGAAAATATGAGAGACTTAGAAAAAAGGTAAAACCTACATTGTTGATAGAGTTGGGAGTACTTAGGACTGTGAAAACAGCACTTTCGCCGAAAGAAATTTCGTTCCCTAAGTCGGTGATACAGTGAACAGAGAATGTATGAGTTTCTCAAGATCGGTAACAGATAGAAACAAGAGAAAGTACACAGTGATTCATCTACCTAGAAAAGTTACAGAGGTTTACACAGAGAATTCCAAGTATAAGTACAAGAAAATAAGAGAGACCTAGAAAACTGGTAAAACCTACATTGTTAATAGAGTTGGGAGTACTTAGCACTGTGAAAACAGCACTGTCGCAGAAAGAAATCTACTTCTCTAAGACTGGGAAACAGTGAACAGAGAATGTATGAGTTTCTCAAGATTGGTAACAGATAGAAACAAGAGAAAGTACACAGTGATTCATCTACCTAGAGCAGTTACAGAAGTTTACACAGAGAATTCCATGTATAAGTACAAGAAAATAAGAGAGACTTAGAAAACTGGTAAAACCTACATTGTTGATAGAGTTGGGAGTACTTATGACTATGAATACAGCACTTTCGCCGAAAGAAATTTAGTTCTCTAAATCCGTGAAACAGTGAACAGAGAATGTATGAGTTTCTCAAGATTGGTAACAGATAGAAACAAGAGAAAGTACACAGTGATTCATCTACCTAGAAAAGTTACAGAGGTTTACACAGAGAATTCCAAGTATAAGTACAAGAAAATAAGAGAGACTTAGAAAACTGGTAAAACCTACATTGTGGATAGAGTTGGGAGTGTTTAGCACTGTGAAAACAGCACTGTCGCAGAAAGAAATCTACTTCTCTAAGACTGGAAAACAGTGAACAGAGAATGTATGAGTTTCTCAAGATTGGTAACAGATAGAAACAAGAGAAAGTACACAGTGATTCATCTACGTAGAGAAGTTACAGAAGTTTACACAGAGAATTCCATGTATAAGTACAAGAAAATAAGAGAGACTTAGAAAACTGGTAAAACCTACATTGTTGATAGGGTTGGGAGTACTTAGCACTGTGAAAACAGCACTTTCGCCGAAAGAAAATTCTTTCTCTAAGTCCGTGAAACAGTGAACAGAGAATGTATGAGTTTCTCAAGTTGGTAACAGATAGAAAGAAGAGAAAGAAACAGTGATTCATCTACCTAGAAAAGTTATAGAGGTTTACAAAGAGATTTCCAAGTATAAGTAGAAGAAAATAAGAGAGACTTAGAAAACTGGTAAATCCTACATTGTGGATAGAGTTGGGAGTACTTAGCACTGTGAAAACAGCACTTTCGCAGAAAGAAATCTACTTCTCTAAGACTGGGAAACAGTGAACAGAGAATGTATGAGTTTCTCAAGATTGGTAACAGATAGAAACAAGAGAAAGTACACAGTGATTCATCTATCTAGAGAAGTTACAGAGGTTTACACAGAGAATTCCAAGTATAAGTACAACAAAATAAGAGAGACTTAGAAAAATGGTAAAATCTACATTGTTGATAGAGTTGGGAGTACTTACCACTGTGAATACAGCACTTTCGCCGAAAGAAATTTAGTTCTCTAAGTCCGTGAAACAGTGAACAGAGAATGTATGAGTTTCTCAAGATCGGTGACAGATAGAAACAAGAGAAAATACACAGTGATTCATCTACCTAGAATAGTTACAGAAGTTTACACAGAGAATTCCAAGTATACGTACAAGAAAATAAGAGAGACTTAGAAAACTGGTAAAACCTACATTGTTGATAGATTTGGGAGTACTTAGCACTGTGAAAACAGCACTTTCTCCGAAAGAAATCTACTTCTCTAACACTGGGAAACAGTGAACAGAGAATGTATGAGTTTCTCCAGATTGGTAACAGATAGAAACAAGAGAAAGTACACAGTGATTCATCTACCTAGAGAAGTTACAGAGGTTTACACAGAGAATTCCAAGTATAAGTACAACAAAATAAGAGAGACTTAGAAAAGTGGTAAAATTTACATTTTTGATAGAGTTGGGAGTACTTAGCACTGTGAATACAGCACTTTCGCTGAAAGAAATCTACTTCTCTAAGACTAGGAAACAGTGAACAGAGAATGTATGATTTTCTCAAGATTGGTAACAGATAGAAACAAGAGAAAGTACACAGTGATTCATCTACCTAGAAAACTTACAGCGGTTTACAAAGAGAAATCCATGTTAAAGTAGAAGAAAATAAGAGAGACTTAGAAAACTGGTAAAACCTACATAGTTGATAGAGTTGGGAGTACTTAGCACTGTGAAAACAGCACTTTCGCTTAAAGAAATTTAGTTCTCTAAGTCGGTGATACAGTGAACAGAGAATGTATGAGTTTCTCAAGATTGGTAACAGATAGATACAAGAGAAAGTACACAGTGATTCATCTACCTAGAAAAGTTACAGAGGTTTACACAGAGAATTCCAAGTATAAGTACAAGAAAATAAGAGAGACTTAGAAAACTGGTAAAACCTACATTGTTGATAGAGTTGGGAGTACTTAGCACTGTGAAAACAGCACTGTCGCAGAAAGAAATCTACTTCTCTAAGACTGGGAAACAGTGAACAGAGAATGTATGAGTTTCTCAAGATTGGTAACAGATAGAAACAAGAGAAAGTACACAGTGATTCATCTACCTAGAGCAGTTACAGAAGTTTACACAGAGAATTCCATGTATAAGTACAAGAAAATAAGAGAGACTTAGAAAACTGGTAAAACCTACATTTTTGATAGAGTTGGGAGTCCTTAGCACTGAGAAAACAGCACTTTCGCCGAAAGAAATCAACTTCTCTAAGTCCGTGAAACAGTGAACAGAGAATGTATGAGTTTCTCAAGTTTGGTAACAGATAGAAAGAAGAGAAAGTACACAGTGATTCATCTACCTAGAAAAGTTATAGAGGTTTACAAAGAAATTTCCAAGTATAAGTACAAGAAAATAAGAGAGACTTAGAAAACTGGTAAATCCTACATTGTGGATAGAGTTGGGAGTACTTAGCACTGTGAAAACAGCACTTTCGCCGAAAGAAATTTCGTTCTCTAAGTCCGTGAAACAGTGAACAGAGAATGTATGAGTTTCTCAAGATTGGTAACAGATAGAAACAAGAGAAAGTACACAGTGATTCATCTACCTAGAATACTTACAGAGGTTTACAAAGAGAAATCCAAGTTTAAGTACAAGAAAATAAGAGAGACTTAGAAAACTGGTAAAACCTACATTGTTGATAGAGTTGGGAGTACTTAGCACTGTGAAAACAGCACTTTCGCCGAAAGAAATTTCGTTCTCTAAGTCCGTGAAACAGTGAACAGAGAATGTATGAGTTTCTCAAGATTGGTAACAGATAGAAACAAGAGAAAGTACACAGTGATTCATCTACCTAGAAAAGTTACAGAGGTTTACACAGAGAATTCCAAGTATAAGCACAAGAAAATAAGAGAGACTTAGAAAAGTGGTAAAACCTACATTATTGATAGAGTTGGGAGTACTTAGCACTGTGAAAACAGCACTTTCGCAGAAAGAATTCTACTTCTCTAAGACTGGGAAACAGTGAACAGAGAATGTATGAGTTTCTCAAGATTGGTAACAGATAGAAACAAGAGAAAGGACACAGTGATTCATCTACCTAGAGAAGTTACAGAGGTTTACACAGAGAATTCCAAGTATAAGTACAAGAAAATAATAGAGACTTAGAAAACTGGTAAAACCTACATTGTGGGTAGAGTTGGGAGTACTTAGCACTGTGAAAACAGCACTTTCGGCGAAAGAAATCTACTTCTCTAAGTCCGTGAAAAAGTGAACAGAGAATGTTTGAGTTTCTCAAGATTGGTAACAGATAGAAACAAGATAAAGTACACAGTGATTGATCTACCTAGAGAAGTTACAGAGGTTTACACAGAGAATTCCAAGTATAAGTACAAGAAAATAAGAGACACTTAGAAAACTGGTAAAACCTACACTGTGGATAGAGTTGGGAGTACTTAGCACTGTGAAAACAGCTTTTTCGCCGAAAGAAATTTCTTTCTCTAAGTCCGTGAATCAGTGAACAGAGAATGTATGAGTTTCTCAAGATTGGTAACAGATAGAAAGAAGAGAAAGTACACAGTGATTCACCTACCTAGAAAAGTTATAGAGGTTTACACAGAGAATTCCAAGTATAAGTACAAGAAAATCAGAGAGACTTAGAAAACTGGTAAAACCCACATTGTTGATAGAGTTGGGAGTACTTAGCACTGTGAAAACAGCACTTTCTCCGAAAGAAATCTACTTCTCTAAGACTGGGAAACAGTGAACAGAGAATGTATGAGTTTCTGAAGATTGGTAACAGATAGAAACAAGAGAATGTACACAGTGATTCATCTACCTAGAGAAGTTACAGAGGTTTACACAGAGAATTCCAAGTATAAGTACAACAAAATAAGAGAGACCTAGAAAACTGGTAAAACCTACATTGTTGATAGAGTTTGGAGTACTTAGCACTGTGAAAACAGCACTTTCGCAGGAAGAAATGTACTTCTCTAAGACTGGGAAACAGTCAATAGAGAATGTATGAGTTTCTCAAGATTGGTAACAGATAGAAACAAGAGAAAGTACACAGTGATTGATCTACCTAGAGAAGTTACAGAGGTTTACACAGAGAATTCCTAGTATAAGTACAAGAAAATGAGAGAGACTTAGAAAACTGGTAAAACCTACATTGTGGATAGAGTTGGGAGTACTTAGCACTGTGAAAACAGAACTTTCTCCGAAAGAAATATACTTCTCTAAGACTGGGAAACAGTGAACAGAGAATGTATGAGTTTCTCAAGATTGGTAACAGATAGAAACAAGAGAAAGTACACAGTGATTCATCTACCTAGAGAAGTTACAGAGGTTTACACAGAGAATTCCAAGTATAAGTACAACAAAGTAAGAGAGACTTAGAAAACTGGTAAAACCTACATTGTTGATAGAGTTGGGAGTACTTAGCACTGTGAAAACAGCACTTTCGCAGGAAGAAATGTACTTCCCTAACACTGGGAAACATTCAACAGAGAATGTATGAGTTTCTCAAGATTGGTAACAGATAGAAACAAGAGAAAGTACACAGTGATTCATCTACCTAGAGAAGTTACAGAGGTTTACACAGAGAATTCCAAGTATAAGTACAAGAAAATAAGAGAGACTTAGAAAACTGGTAAAACCTACATTGTGGATAGAGTTGGGAGTACTTAGCACTGTGAAAACAGCACTTTCGCCGAAAGAAATCTACTTCTCCAAGTTCGTGAAACAGTGAACAGAGAATGTATGAGTTTCTAAAGATTGGTAACAGATAGAAACAAGAGAAAGTACACAGTGATTCATCTAATTAGAGAAGTTGCAGAGGTTTACACAGAGAATACCTAGTATAAGTACAACAAAATAAGAGAGACTTAGAAAACTGCTAAAATTTACATTGTTGATAGAGTTGGGAGTACTTAGCACTGTGAATACAGCACTTTCGCCGAAAGAAATTTAGTTCTCTAAGTCCGTGAAACAGTGAACAGAGAATGTATGAGTTTCTCAAGATTGGTAACAGATAGAAACAAGAGAAAGTACACAGTGATTCATCTACCTAGAAAACTTACAGAGGGTTACAAAGAGAAATCCAAGTTTAAGTACAAGAAAATAAGAGAGACTTAGAAAACTGGTAAAACCTACATTGTTGATAGAGTTGGGAGTACTTAGCACTGTGAAAACAGCAATTTCGCAGGAAGATATCTACTTCTCTAAGACTAGGAAACATTGAACAGAGAATGTATGTGTTTCTCAAGATTGGTAACAGATAGAAACAAGAGAAAGTACACAGTGATTCATCTACCTAGAGAAGTCACAGAAGTTTACACAGAGAATTCCATGTATAAGTACAAGAAAATAAGAGAGACTTAGAAAACTGGTAAAACCTACATTGTGAATAGAGTTGGGAGTACTTAGCACTGTGATAACAGCTTTTTCGCCGAAAGAAATTTCTCTCTCTAAGTCCGTGAAACAGTGAACAGAGAATGTATGAGTTTCTCAAGATTGGTAACAGATAGAAAGAAGAGAAAGTACACAGTGATTCATTTACCTAGAAAAGTTACAGAGGTTTACACAGAGAATTCCAAGTATAAGTACAGGAAAATAAGAGAGACTTAGAAAACTGGTAAAACCTACACTGTTGATAGAGTTGGGAGTACTTAGCACTGTGAAAACAGCACATTCCCCGAAAGAAATTTCGTTCTCTAAGTCCGTGAAACAGTAAACAGAGAATGTATGAGTTTCTCAAGATTGGTAACAGATAGAAACAAGAGAAATTACACAGTGATTCATCTACGTAAAAAAGTAACAGAGGTTTACACAGAGAATTCCAAGTATAAGTACAAGAATATAAGAGAGACTTAGAAAACTGGTAAAACCTACATTGTTGATAGAGTTGGGAGTACTTAGCATTGTGAAAACAGCACTTTCGCTGAAAGAAATCTACTTCTCTAAGACTGGGAAACAGTGAACAGAGAATGTATGAGTTTCTCAAGATTGGTAACAGATAGAAACAAGAGAAAGTACACAGTGATTCATCTACCTAGAGAAGTTACAGAGGTTTACACAGAGAATTCCAAGTATAAGTACAAGAAAATAAGAGAGACTTAGAAAACTGGTAAAATCTACATTGTTGATAGAGTTGGGAGTACTTAGCACTGTGAAAACAGCACTTTCACCGAAAGAAATTTAGTTCTCTAAGCCCGTTTAACAGTGAACAGAGAATGTATGAGTTTCTCAAGATTGCTAACAGATAGAAACAAGAAAAAGTACACAGTGATTCACCTACCTAGAAAGGTTACACAGGTTTACAAAGAGAATTCCAAGTCTAACTAGAAGAAAATAAGAGAGACTTAGAACACTGGCAAAACCTACATTGTTGATAGAGTTGGGAGTACTTAGCATTGTGAAAACAGCACTTTCGCTGAAAGAAATCTACTTCTCTAAGCCTGGGAAACAGTGAACAGAGAATGTATGAGTTTCTCAAGATTGGTAACAGATAGAAACAAGAGAAAGTACACAGTGATTCATCTACCTAGAATACTTAGAGGTTTACAAACAGAAATCCAAGTTTAAGTACAAGAAAATAAGAGAGACTTAGAAAACTGGTAAAACCTACATTGTTGATAGAGTTGGGAGTACTTAGCACTGTGAAAACAGCACTTTCGCCGAAAGAAATTTCGTTCTCTAAGTCCATGAAACAGTGAACAGAGAATGTATGAGTTTCTCAAGTTTGGTAACAGATAGAAACAAGAGAAAGTACACAGTGATTCATCTACCTAGAAAAGTTCCATAGGTTTACACAGAGAATTCCAAGTATAAGCACAAGAAAATAAGAGAGACTTTGAAAACTGGTAAAACCTACATTGTTGATAGAGTTGGGAGTACTTAGCACTGTGAAAACAGCACTTTCGCCAAAAGAAATCTACTTCTCTAAGTCCGTGAAACAGTGAACAGAGAATGTATGAGTTTCTCAAGATTGGTAACAGATAGAAACAAGAGAAAGTACACAGTGATTCATCTACCTAGAAAAGTTACAGAGGTTTACACAGACAATTCCAAGTATAAGTATAAGAAAATAAGAGACACTTAGAAAACTGGTAAAACCTACATTGTGGATAGAGTTGGGAGTACTTAGCACTGTGAAAACAGCTTTTTCGCCGAAAGAAATTTCTTTCTCTAAGTCCGTGAAACAGTGAACAGAGAATGTATGAGTTTCTCAAGATTGGTAACAGATAGAAACAAGAGAAAGTACACAGTGATTGATCTACCTAGAGAAGTTACAGAGGTTTACACAGAGAATTCCAAGTATAAGCACAAGAAAATAAGAGAGACTTTGAAAACTGGTAAAACCTACATTGTTGATAGAGTTGGGAGTACTTAGCACTGTGAAAAAAGCACTTTCGCAGGAAGAAATCTACTTCTCTAAGACTGGGAAACAGTGAACAGAGAAGGTATGAGTTTCTCAAGATTGGTAACAGATAGAAAGAAGAGAAAGTACACAGTGATTCACCTACCTAGGGAAGTTATAGAGGTTTACACAGAGAATTCCAAGTATAAGTACAAGAAAATAAGAGAGACTTAGAAAACTGGTAAAATTTACATTTTGATAGAGTTGGGAGTACTTAGCTCTGTGAATACAGCACTTTCGCCGAAAGAAATCTACTTCTCTAAGACTGGGAAACAGTCAACAGAGAATGTATGAGTTTCTCAAGATTGGTAACAGATAGAAACAAGAGAAAGTACACAGTGATTCATCTACCTAGAGAAGTTACAGAGGTTTACACAGAGAATTCCAAGTATAAGTACAAGAAAATAAGAGAGACTTAGAAAACTGGTAAAACCTACATTGTGGATAGAGTTGGGAGTACTTAGCACTGTGAAAACAGCACTTTCGGCGAAAGAAATCTACTTCTCTAAGTCCGTGAAAAAGTGAACAGAGAATGTATGAGTTTCTCAAGATTGGTAACAGATAGAAACAAGAGAAAGTACACAGTGATTGATCTACCTAGAGAAGTTACAGAGGTTTACACAGAGAATTCCAAGTATAAGCACAAGAAAATAAGAGAGACTTTGAAAACTGGTAAAACCTACATTGTTGATAGAGTTGGGAGTACTTAGCACTGTGAAAAAAGCACTTTCGCAGGAAGAAATCTACTTCTCTAAGACTGGGAAACAGTGAACAGAGAAGGTATGAGTTTCTCAAGATTGGTAACAGATAGAAACAAGAGAAAGTACACAGTGATTCATCTACGTAGAGAAGTTACAGAAGTTTACACTGAGAATTGCATGTATAAGTACAAGAAAATAAGAGACACTTAGAAAACTGGTAAAACCTACATTGTGGATAGAGTTGGGAGTACTTAGCACTGTGAAAACAGCTTTTTCGCCGAAAGTAATTTCTTTCTCTAAGTCCGTGAAACAGTGAACAGA
Source organism: Heterohyrax brucei (assembly GCA_028571685.1). Taxonomy (NCBI): domain Eukaryota; kingdom Metazoa; phylum Chordata; class Mammalia; order Hyracoidea; family Procaviidae; genus Heterohyrax; species Heterohyrax brucei. The sequence continues at coordinate 115,536,503 of CM053150.1, read as the reverse complement.
GAATGTATGAGTTTCTCAAGATTGGTAACAGATAGAAAGAAGAGAAAGTACACAGTGATTCACCTACCTAGGGAAGTTATAGAGGTTTACACAGAGAATTCCAAGTATAAGTACAAGAAAATAAGAGAGACTTAGAAAACTGGTAAAATTTACATTTTGATAGAGTTGGGAGTACTTAGCTCTGTGAATACAGCACTTTCGCCGAAAGAAATCTACTTCTCTAAGTCCGTGAAACAGTGAACAGAGAATGTATGAGTTTCTGAAGATTGGTAAGAGATAGAAACAAGGGAAAGTATACAGTGATTCATCTACCTAGAAAAGTTACAGAGGTTTACACAGAGAATTCCAAGTATAAGTACTAGAAAATGAGAGAGACTTAGAAAACTGGTAAAACCTACATTGTGGATAGAGTTGGGAGTACTTAGCACTGTGAAAACAGCACTTTCTCCGAAAGAAATCTACTTCTCTAAGACTGGGAAACAGTGAACAGAGCATGTATGAGTTTCTCAAGATTGGTAACAGATAGAAACAAGAGAAAGTACACAGTGATTCATCTACCTAGAGATGTTACAGAAGTTTACAAAGAGAATTCCAAGTATAAGTACAACAAAATAAGAGAGACTTAGAAAACTGGTAAAACCTACATTGTTGATAGAGTTGGGAGTACTTAGCACTGTGAAAACAGCACTTTCGCGGGAAGAAATGTACTTCCCTAAGACTGGGAAACAGTCAACAGAGAATGTATGAGTTTCTCAAGTTTATTAACAGATAGAAACAAGAGAAAGTACACAGTGATTCATCTACCTAGAGAAGTTACAGAGGTTTACACAGAGAATTCCAAGTATAAGTACAAGAAAATAAGAGAGACTTAGAAAACTGGTAAAACCTACATTGTGGATAGAGTTGGGAGTACTTAGCACTGTGAAAACAGCACTTTCGCCGAAAGAAATCTACTTCTCTAAGTCCGTGAAACAGTGAACAGAGAATGTATGAGTTTCTCAAGATTGGTAACAGATAGAAACAAGAGAAAGTACACAGTGATTCATCTACTTAGAGTAGTTACAGAGGTTTACACAGAGAATTCCAAGTATAAGTACAAGAAAATAAGAGAGACTTAGAAAACTGGTAAAATGTACATGGTTGATAGAGTTGGGAGTACTTAGCACTGTGAAAACAGCACTTTCGCAGAAAGAAATCTACTTCTCTAACACTGGGAAACAGTGAACAGAGAATGTATGAGTTTCTCAAGATTGGTAACAGATAGAAACAAGAGAAAGTACACAGTCATTCATCTACCTAGAGAAGTTACAGAGGATTACACAGAGAATTCCAAGTAAAAGTACAAGAAAATAAGAGAGACTTAGAAAACTGGTAAAACCTACATTGTGGATAGAGTTGGGAGTACTTAGCACTGTGAAAACAGCACTTTCGCCGAAAGAAATCTACTTCTCTAAGTCCGTGAAACAGTGAACAGAGAATGTATGAGTTTCTCAAGATTGGTAACAGATAGAAACAAGAGAAAGTACACAGTGATTCATCTACCTAGAGAAGTTACAGAGGTTTACACAGAGAATTCCAAGTATAAGTACAAGAAAATAAGAGAGACTTAGAAAACTGGTAAAATCTACATGGTTGATAGAGTTGGGAGTACGTAGCACTGTGAATACAGCACTTTCGCCGAAAGAAATTTAGTTCTCAAAGTCCGTGTAACAGTGAACAGACAATGTATGAGTTTCTCAAGATTGGTAACAGATAGAAACAAGAGAAAGTACACAGTGATTCATCTGCCGAGAAAAGTTAAAGAGGTTTACACAGAGAATTCCAAGTATAAGTACCATAAAATAAGGGACATTTAGAAAACTGGTAAAGCCTACAATGTTGATAGAGTTGGGAGTACTTAGCACTGTGAAAACAGCACTTTCTCCGAAAGAAATCTACTTCTCTAAGACTGGGAAACAGTGAACAGAGAATGTATGAGTTTCTCAAGATTGGTAACAGATAGAAACAAGAGAAAGTACACAGTGATTCATCTACCTAGAGATGTTACAGAGGTTTACAAAGAGAATTCCAAGTATAAGTACAACAAAATAAGAGAGACTTAGAAAACTGGTAAAACCTACATTGTTGATAGAGTTGGGAGTACTTAGCACTGTGAAAACAGCACTTTCGCAGGAAGAAATGTACTTCCCTAAGACTGGGAAACAGTCAACAGAGAATGTATGAGTTTCTCAAGATTATTAACAGATAGAAACAAGAGAAAGTACACAGTGATTCATCTACCTAGAGAAGTTAAAGAGGTTTACACAGAGAATTCCAAGTATAAGTACAAGAAAATAAGAGAGACTTAGAAAACTGGTAAAACCTACATTGTGGATAGAGTTGGGAGTACTTAGCACTGTGCAAACAGCACTTTCGCCAAAAGAAATCTACTTCTCTAAGTCCGTGAAACAGTGAACAGAGAATGTATGAGTTTCTCAAGATTGGTAACAGATAGAAACAAGAGAAAGTACACAGTGATTCATCTACCTAGAGTAGTTACAGAGGTTTACACAGAGAATTCCAAGTATAAGTACAAGAAAATAAGAGAGACTTAGAAAACTGGTAAAATCTACATGGTTGATAGAGTTGGGAGTACTTAGCACTGTGAAAACAGCACTTTCGCAGAAAGAAATCTACTTCTCTAACACTGGGAAACAGTGAACAGAGAATGTATGAGTTTCTCAAGATTGGTAACAGATAGAAACAAGAGAAAGTACACAGTCATTCATCTACATAGAGAAGTTACAGAGGATTACACAGAGAATTCCAAGTAAAAGTACAAGAAAATAAGAGAGACTTAGAAAACTGGTAAAACCTACATTGTGGATAGAGTTGGGAGTACTTAGCACTGTGAAAACAGCACTGTCGCAGAAAGAAATCTACTTCTCTAAGACTGGGAAACAGTGAACAGAGAATGTATGAGTTTCTCAATATTGGTAACAGATAGAAACAAGAGAAAGTACACAGTGATTCATCTACCTAGAGAAGTTACAGAAGTTTACACAGAGAATTTGAAGTATAAGTACAAGAAAATAAGAGAGACTTAGAAAACTGGTAAAACCTACATTGTTGATAGAGTTGGGAGTACTTATCACTGTGAAAACAGCACTTTCACCGAAAGAAATTTCTTTCTCTAAGTCCGTGAAACAGTGAACAGATAATGTATAAGTTTCTCAAGATTGGTAACAGATAGAAACAAGAGAAAGTACACAGTGATTCATGTACCTAGAAAAGTTACAGAGGTTTATACAGAGAATTCCAAGTATAAGTACAAGAAAATAAGAGAGACTTAGAAAACTGGTAAAACCTACATTGTGGATAGAGTTGGGAGTACTTAGCAGTGTGAAAACAGCACTTTCGCCGAAAGAAATTTAGTTCACTAAGTCCGTGAAACAGTGAACAGAGAATGTATGAGTTTCTCAAGATTGGTAACAGATAGAAACAAGAGAAAGTACACAGTGATTCATCTACCTAGAAAACTTACAGAGGTTTACAAAGAGAAATCCAAGTTTAAGTACAAGAAAATAAGAGAGACTTAGAAAACTGGTAAAACCTACATTTTTGATAGTGTTGGGAGTACTTAGCACTGTGAAAACAGCACTTTCGCAGGAAGAAATCTACTTCTCTAAGACTGGGAAACAGTGAACAGAGAATGGATGAGTTTCTCAAGATTGGTAACAGATAGAAACAAGAGAAAGTACACAGTGATTGATCTACCTAGAGAAGTTACAGAAGTTTACACAGAGAATTCCATGTATAAGTACAAGAAAATAAGAGAGACTTAGAAAAGTGGTAAAACCTACATTGTGGATAGAGTTGGGAGTACTTAGTACTGTGAAAACAGCACTTTCGCAGAAAGAAATCTACTTCTCTAAGTCCGTGAAACAGTGAACAGAGAATGTATGAATTTCTCAAGATTGGTAACAGATAGAAACAAGAGAAAGTACACAGTGATTCATCTACCTAGAGAAGTTACAGAGGTTTACACAGAGAATTCCAAGTATAAGTACAACAAAATAAGAGAGACTTAGAAAACTGGTAAAATCTACATTGTTGATAGAGTTGGGAGTACTTAGCACTCTGAATACAGCACTTTCGCCGAAAGAAATTTAGTTCACTAAGTCCGTGAAACAGTGAACAGAGAATGTATGAGTTTCTCAAGATTGGTAACAGATAGAAACAAGAGAAAGTACACAGTGATTGATCTACCTAGAGAAGTTACAGAAGTTTACACAGAGAATTCCATGTATAAGTACAAGAAAATAAGAGAGACTTAGAACAGCGGTAAAACCTACATTGTGGATAGAGTTGGGAGTACTTAGCACTGTGAAAACAGCACTTTCGCCGAAAGAAATCTACTTCTCTAAGACTGGGAAAGAGTGAACAGAGAATGTATGAGTTTCTCAAGATTGGTACCAGATAGAAACAAGAGAAAGTACACAGTGATTCATCTACCTAGAAAAGTTACAGAGGTTTACACAGAGAATTCCAAGTATAACTACAAGAAAATAAGAGAGACTTAGAAAACTGTTAAAACTTACATTGTTGATAGAGTTGGGAGTACTTAGCACTGTGAAAACAGCACTGTCGCAGAAAGAAATCTACGTCTCTAAGACTGGGAAACAGTGAACAGAGAATGTATGAGTTTCTCAAGATTGGTAACAGATAGAAACAAGAGAAAGTACACAGTGATTCATCTACCTAGAGAAGTTACAGAGGTTTACACAGAGAATTCCAAGTATAAGTACAACAAAATAAGACAGACTAAGACAAGTGGTAAAACCTACATTGTTGATAGAGTTTGGAGTACTTAGCACTGTGAAAACAGCACTTTCGCTGAAAGAAATTTAGTTATCTAAGTCCGTGAAACAGTGAACAGAGAATGTATGAGTTTCTCAAGATTGGTAACAGATAGAAACAAGAAAATCTACACAGTGATTCACCTACCTAGAAAAGTTACAGAGGTTTACAAAGAGAATTCGAAGTTTAAGTACAAGAAAATAAGAGAGACTTAGAACACTGGTAAAACCTACATTGTTGATAGAGTTGGGATTACTTAGCATTGTGAAAACAGCAGTTTGGCTGAAAGAAATCTACTTCTCTAAGACTGGGAAACAGTGACCAGAGAATGTATGAGTTTCTTTAGATTGCTAACAGATAGAAACAAGAGAAAGTACACAGTGATTCATCTACCTAGAAAAGTTACAGAGGTTTACACGGAGAATTCCAAGAATAAGTACAAGAAAATAAGAGAGATTTAGAAAACTGGTAAAACCTACATTGTGGATAGAGTTGGGAGTACTTAGCACTCTGAAAACAGCACTTTCGCCGAAAGAAATCTACTTCTCTAAGTCTGGGAAACAGTGAACAGAGAATGTATGAGTTTCGGAAGATTGGTAAAAGATAGAAACAAGAGAAAGTACACAGTGATTCATCTACCTAGAGAAGTTACAGAGGTTTACACAGAGAATTCCAAGTATAAAAACAAGAAAATAAGAGAGACTTAGAAAACTGGTAAAACCTACATTGTTGATAGAGTTGGGAGTACTTAGCACTGAGAAAACAGCACTTTCGCCGAAAGAAATCTACTTCTCTAAGTCCGTGAAACAGTGAACAGAGAATGTATGAGTTTCTCAAGATTGGTAACAGATAGAAACAAGAGAAAGTACACAGTGATTCATCTACCTAGAGAAGTTACAGAGGTTTACACAGAGAATTCCAAGTATAAGTACAAGAAAATAAGAGAGACTTAGAAAACTGGTAAAACCTACATTGTGGATAGTGTTGGGAGTACTTAGCACTGTGAAAACAGCACTTTCGCCGAAAGAAATTTCGTTCTCTAAGTCCGTGAAACAGTGACCAGAGAATGTATAAGTTTCTCAAGATTGGTAACAGATAGAAACAAGAGAAAGCACACAGTGATTCATCTACCTAGAAAAGTTACAGAGTTTTACACAGAGAATTCCAAGTATAAGTACAAGAAAATAAGAGAGACTTAGAAAACTGATAAAACCTACATTGTGGATAGAGTTGGGAGTACTTAGCACTGTGAAAACAGCACTTTCGCAGAAAGAAATCTACTTCTCTAAGACTGGGAAACAGTGAACAGAGAATGTATGAGTTTCTCAAGATTGGTAACAGATAAAAACAAGAGAAAGTACACAGTGATTCATCGACCTAGAAAAGTTACAGAGGTTCACACAGAGAATTCCATGTATAAGTACAAGAAAGTAAGAGAGACTTAGAAAACTGGTAAAACCTACATTGTTGATAGAGTTGAGAGTACTTAGCACTGTGAAAACAGCACTTTCGCCGAAAGAAATTTCGTTCCCTAAATCCGTGAAACTGTGAACAGAGAATGTTTGAGTTTCTCAAGATTGGTAACAGATAGAAACAAGGGAAAGTACACAGTGATTCATCTGCCTAGAAAAGTTACAGAGGTTTACACGGATAATTCCAAGTATAAGTACAATAAAATAAGAGAGACTTAGAAAACTGGTAAAACATACATTGTGGATAGAGTTGGGAGTACTTAGCACTGTGAAAACAGCTCTTTCGCCGAAAGAAATTTCTTTCTCTAAGTCCGTGAAACAGTGAACAGAGAATGTATGTGTTTCTCAAGATTAGTAACAGATAGAAACAAGAGAAAGTACACAGTGATTCATCTACCTAGAGAAGTTACAGAAGTTTACACAGAGAATTCCATGTATAAGTACAAGAAAATAAGAGAGACTTAGAAAACTAGTAAAACCTACATTGTTTATAGAGTTGGGAGTACTTAGCACTGTGAAAACAGCACTTTCGCAGAAAGAAATCTACTTCTCTAAGACTGGGAAACAGTGAACAGAGAATGTATGAGTTTCTCAACATTGGTAACAGATAGAAAGAAGAGAAAGTACACAGTGATTCATCTACCTAGAAAAGTTACAGAGGTTTACACAGAGAATTCCAAGTATAAGTACAAGAATATAAGAGAGACTTAGAAAACTGGTAAAATCTACATTCTTGATAGAGTTGGGAGTACTTAGCACTGTGAATACAGCATTTTCGCCGAAAGAAATTTAGTTCTCTAAGTCCGTGAAACAGTGAACAGAGAATGTATGAGTTTCTCAAGATTGTTAACAGATAGAAACAAGAGAAAGTACACAGTGATTCATCTACCTAGAAAACTTACAGAGGTTTAAAAAGAGAAATCCAAGTTTAAGTACAAGAAAATAAGAGAGACTTAGAAAACTGGTAAAACCTACATTGTTGATAGAGTTGGGGGTACTTAGCACTGTGAAAAAAGCACTTTCGCAGGAAGAAATCTACTTCTCTAAGACTGGGAAACAGTGAACAGAGAAGGTATGAGTTTCTCAAGATTGGTAACAGATAGAAACAAGAGAAAGTACACAGTGATTCATCTACGTAGAGAAGTTACAGAAGTTTACACTGAGAATTGCATGTATAAGTACAAGAAAATAAGAGACACTTAGAAAACTGGTGAAACCTACATTGTGGATAGAGTTGGGAGTACTTAGCACTGTGAAAACAGCTTTTTCGCCGAAAGTAATTTCTTTCTCTAAGTCCGTGAAACAGTGAACAGAGAATGTATGAGTTTCTCAAGATTGGTAACAGATAGAAAGAAGAGAAAGTACACAGTGATTCACCTACCTAGGGAAGTTATAGAGGTTTACACAGAGAATTCCAAGTATAAGTACAAGAAAATAAGAGAGACTTAGAAAACTGTTAAAATTTACATTTTGATAGAGTTGGGAGTACTTAGCTCTGTGAATACAGCACTTTCGCCAAAAGAAATCTACTTCTCTAAGACTGGGAAACAGTCAACAGAGAATGTATGAGTTTCTCAAGATTGGTAACAGATAGAAACAAGAGAAAGTACACAGTGATTGATCTACCTAGAGAAGTTACAGAGGTTTACACAGAGAATTCCAAGTATAAGTACAACAAAATAACAGAGACTTAGAAAACTGGTAAAACCTACATTGTTGATAGAGTTGGGAGTACTTAGCACTGTCAAAACAGCACTTTCGCAGAAAGAAATCTACTTCTCTAAGACTGGGAAACAGTGAACAGAGAATGTATGAGTTTCTCAAGATTGGTAAAGGATAGAAACAAGAGAAAGTACACAGTGATTCATCTACCTAGAGAAGTTACAGAGGTTTACACAGAGAATTCCAAGTATAAGTACAAGAAAATAAGAGAGACTTAGAAAACTGGTAAAACCTACATTGTTGATAGAGTTGGGAGTACTTAGCACTGTGAAAACAGCACTTTCGCCGAAAGAAATCTACTTTTCTAAGTCCGTGAAACAGTGAACAGAGAATGTATGAGTTTCTCAAGATTGGTAACAGATAGAAACAAGAGAAAGTACACAGTGATTCATCTACCTAGAAAAGTTACAGAGGTTTACACAGACAATTCGAAGGATAAGTACAAGAAAATAAGAGACACTTAGAAAACTGGTAAAACCTACATTGTGGATAGAGTTGGGAGTACTTAGCACTGTAAAAACAGGACTTTCGCCGAAAGAAATTTCTTTCTCTAAGTCCGTGAAACAGTGAACAGAGAATGTATGAGTTTCTCAAGATTGGTAACAGATAGAAAGAAGAGAAAGTACACAGTGATTCACCTACCTAGAAAAGTTATAGAGGTTTACACAGAGAATTCCAAGTATAAGTACAAGAAAATCAGAGAGACTTAGAAAACTGGTAAAACCTACATTGTTGATAGAGTTGGGAGTACTTAGCATTGTGAAAACAGCACTTTCTCCGAAAGAAATCTACTTCTCTAAGTCCGTGAAACACTGAACAGAGAATGTATGAGTTTCTGAAGATTGGTAACAGATGGAAACAAGAGAAAGTACACAGTGATTCGTCTACCTAGAGAAGTTACAGAGGTTTACACAGAGAATTCCAAGTATAAGTACAACAAAATAAGAGAGACTTAGAAAACTGGTAAAACCTACATTGTTGATAGAGTTGGGAGTACTTACCACTGTGAAAACTGCACTTTCGCAGGAAGAAATGTACTTCCCTAACACTGGGAAACAGTCAACAGAGAATGTATGAGTTTCTCAAGATTGGTAACAGATAGAAACAAGAGAAAGTACACAGTGATTCAACTACCTAGAGAAGTTACAGAGGTTTACACAGAGAATTCCAAGTATAAGTACAAGAAAATAAGAGAGACTTAGAAAACTGGTAAAACTTACATTGTGGATAGAGTTGGGAGTACTTAGCACTGTGAAAACAGCACTTTCGCCGAAAGAAATCTACTTCTCTAAGTCCGTGAAACAGTGAACAGAGAATGTACGAGTTTCTCAAGATTGGTAACAGATAGAAACAAGAGAAAGTACACAGTGATTCATCTACCTAGAGAAGTTACAGAGGTTTACACAGAGAATTCCAAGTATAAGTACAAGAAAATAAGAGAGACTTAGAATACTGGTAAAATCTACATGGTTGATAGAGTTGGGAGTACGTAGCACTGTGAATACAGCACTTTCGCCGAAAGAAATTTAGTTCTCTAAGTCCGTGTAACAGTGAACAGACAATGTATGAGTTTCTCAAGATTGGTAACAGATAGAAACAAGAGAAAGTACACAGTGATTCATCTGCCGAGAAAAGTTACAGAGGTTTACACAGAGAATTCCAAGTATAAGTACCATAAAATAAGGGACATTTAGAAAACTGGTAAAGCCTACAATGTTGATAGAGTTGGGAGTACTTAGCACTGTGAAAACAGCACTTTCGCCGAAAGAAATCTACTTCTCTAAGTCCGTGAAACAGTGAACAGAGAATGTATGAGTTTCTCAAGTTTGGTAAGAGATAGAAACAAGGGAAAGTATACAGTGATTCATCTACCTAGAAAAGTTACAGAGGTTTACACAGAGAATTCCAAGTATAAGTACTAGAAAATGAGAGAGACTTAGAAAACTGGTAAAACCTACATTGTGGATAGAGTTGGGAGTACTTAGCACTGTGAAAACAGCACTTTCTCCGAAAGAAATCTACTTCTCTAAGACTGGGAAACAGTGAACAGAGAATGTATGAGTTTCTCAAGATTGGTAACAGATAGAAACAAGAGAAAGTACACAGTGATTCATCTACCTAGAGATGTTACAGAGGTTTACACAGAGAATTCCAAGTATAAGTACAACAAAATAAGAGAGACTTAGAAAACTGGTAAAACCTACATTGTTGATAGAGTTGGGAGTACTTAGCACTGTGAAAACAGCACTTTCGCAGGAAGAAATGTACTTCCCTAAGACTGGGAAACAGTCAACAGAGAATGTATGAGTTTCTCAAGATTATTAACAGATAGAAACAAGAGAAAGTACACAGTGATTCATCCACCTAGAGATGTTACAGAGGTTTACACAGAGAATTCCAAGTATAAGTACAAGAAAATAAGAGAGACTTAGAAAACTGGTAAAACCTACATTGTGGATAGAGTTGGGAGTACTTAGCACTGTGAAAACAGCACTTTCGGCGAAAGAAATCTACTTCTCTAAGTCCGTGAAAAAGTGAACAGAGAATGTATGAGTTTCTCAAGATTGGTAACAGATAGAAACAAGAGAAAGTACACAGTGATTGATCTACCTAGAGAAGTTACAGAGGTTTACACAGAGAATTCCAAGTATAAGTACAACAAAATAACAGAGACTTAGAAAACTGGTAAAACCTACATTGTTGATAGAGTTGGGAGTACTTAGCACTGTCAAAACAGCACTTTCGCAGAAAGAAATCTACTTCTCTAAGACTGGGAAACAGTGAACAGAGAATGTATGAGTTTCTCAAGATTGGTAAAGGATAGAAACAAGAGAAAGTACACAGTGATTCATCTACCTAGAGAAGTTACAGAGGTTTACACAGAGAATTCCAAGTATAAGTACAAGAAAATAAGAGAGACTTAGAAAACTGGTAAAACCTACATTGTTGATAGAGTTGGGAGTACTTAGCACTGTGAAAACAGCACTTTCGCCGAAAGAAATCTACTTTTCTAAGTCCGTGAAACAGTGAACAGAGAATGTATGAGTTTCTCAAGATTGGTAACAGATAGAAACAAGAGAAAGTACACAGTGATTCATCTACCTAGAAAAGTTACAGAGGTTTACACAGACAATTCGAAGGATAAGTACAAGAAAATAAGAGACACTTAGAAAACTGGTAAAACCTACATTGTGGATAGAGTTGGGAGTACTTAGCACTGTGAAAACAGCTTTTTCGCCGAAAGAAATTTCTTTCTCTAAGTCCGTGAAACAGTGAACAGAGAATGTATGAGTTTCTCAAGATTGGTAACAGATAGAAAGAAGAGAAAGTACACAGTGATTCACCTACCTAGAAAAGTTATAGAGGTTTACACAGAGAATTCCAAGTATAAGTACAAGAAAATCAGAGAGACTTAGAAAACTGGTAAAACCTACATTGTTGATAGAGTTGGGAGTACTTAGCATTGTGAAAACAGCACTTTCTCCGAAAGAAATCTACTTCTCTAAGTCCGTGAAACACTGAACAGAGAATGTATCAGTTTCTGAAGATTGGTAACAGATGGAAACAAGAGAAAGTACACAGTGATTCGTCTACCTAGAGAAGTTACAGAGGTTTACACAGAGAATTCCAAGTATAAGTACAACAAAATAAGAGAGACTTAGAAAACTGGTAAAACCTACATTGTTGATAGAGTTGGGAGTACTTAGCACTGTGAAAACTGCACTTTCGCAGGAAGAAATGTACTTCCCTAACACTGGGAAACAGTCAACAGAGAATGTATGAGTTTCTCAAGATTGGTAACAGATAGAAACAAGAGAAAGTACACAGTGATTCATCTACCTAGAGAAGTTACAGAGGTTTACACAGAGAATTCCAAGTATAAGTACAAGAAAATAAGAGAGACTTAGAAAACTGGTAAAACTTACATTGTGGATAGAGTTGGGAGTACTTAGCACTGTGAAAACAGCACTTTCGCCGAAAGAAATCTACTTCTCTAAGTCCGTGAAACAGTGAACAGAGAATGTATGAGTTTCTCAAGATTGGTAACAGATAGAAACAAGACAAAGTACACAGTGATTCCTCTACCTAGAGAAGTTACAGAGGTTTACACAGAGAATTACAAGTATAAGTACAAGAAAATAAGAGAGACTTAGAAAACTGGTAAAATCTACATGGTTTATAGAGTTGGGAGTACTTAGCACTGTGAATACAGCACTTTCGCCGAAAGAAATTTAGTTCTCTAAGTCCGTGAAACAGTGAACAGAGAATGTATGAGTTTCTCAAGATTGGTAACAGATAGAAACAAGAGAAAGTACACAGTGATTCATCTACCTAGAAATCTTACAGAGGTTTACAAAGAGAAATCCATGTTTAAGTAGAAGAAAATAAGAGAGACTTAGAAAACTGGTAAAACCTACATTGTTGATAGAGTTGGGAGTACTTAGCACTGTGAAAACAGCACTTTGGCAGGAAGAAATCTACTTCTCTAAGACTGGGAAACAGTGAACAGAGAATGTATGAGTTTCTCAAGATTGGTAACAGATAGAAACAAGAGAAAGTACACAGTGATTCAACTACCTAGAGAAGTTACAGAGGTTTACACAGAGAATTCCAAGTATAAGTACAAGAAAATAAGAGAGACTTAGAAAACTGGTAAAACTTACATTGTGGATAGAGTTGGGAGTACTTAGCACTGTGAAAACAGCACTTTCGCCGAAAGAAATCTACTTCTCTAAGTCCGTGAAACAGTGAACAGAGAATGTACGAGTTTCTCAAGATTGGTAACAGATAGAAACAAGAGAAAGTACACAGTGATTCATCTACCTAGAGAAGTTACAGAGGTTTACACAGAGAATTCCAAGTATAAGTACAAGAAAATAAGAGAGACTTAGAATACTGGTAAAATCTACATGGTTGATAGAGTTGGGAGTACGTAGCACTGTGAATACAGCACTTTCGCCGAAAGAAATTTAGTTCTCTAAGTCCGTGTAACAGTGAACAGACAATGTATGAGTTTCTCAAGATTGGTAACAGATAGAAACAAGAGAAAGTACACAGTGATTCATCTGCCGAGAAAAGTTACAGAGGTTTACACAGAGAATTCCAAGTATAAGTACCATAAAATAAGGGACATTTAGAAAACTGGTAAAGCCTACAATGTTGATAGAGTTGGGAGTACTTAGCACTGTGAAAACAGCACTTTCGCCGAAAGAAATCTCCTTCTCTAAGTCCGTGAAACAGTGAACAGAGAATGTATGAGTTTCTCAAGATTGGTAAGAGATAGAAACAAGGGAAAGTATACAGTGATTCATCTACCTAGAAAAGTTACAGAGGTTTACACAGAGAATTCCAAGTATAAGTACTAGAAAATGAGAGAGACTTAGAAAACTGGTAAAACCTACATTGTGGATAGAGTTGGGAGTACTTAGCACTGTGAAAACAGCACTTTCTCCGAAAGAAATCTACTTCTCTAAGACTGGGAAACAGTGAACAGAGAATGTATGAGTTTCTCAAGATTGGTAACAGATAGAAACAAGAGAAAGTACACAGTGATTCATCTACCTAGAGATGTTACAGAGGTTTACACAGAGAATTCCAAGTATAAGTACAAGAAAATAAGAGAGACTTAGAAAACTGGTAAAACCTACATTGTTGATAGAGTTGGGAGTACTTAGCACTGTGAAAACAGCACTTTCGCAGGAAGAAATGTACTTCCCTAAGACTGGGAAACAGTCAACAGAGAATGTATGAGTTTCTCAAGATTGGTAACAGATAGAAACAAGAGAAAGTACACAGTCATTCATCTACCTAGAGAAGTTACAGAGGATTACACAGAGAATTCCAAGTAAAAGTACAAGAAAATAAGAGAGACTTAGAAAACTGGTAAAACCTACATTGTGGATAGAGTTGGGAGTACTTAGCACTGTGAAAACAGCACTGTCGCAGAAAGAAATCTACTTCTCTAAGACTGGGAAACAGTGAACAGAGAATGTATGAGTTTCTCAATATTGGTAACAGATAGAAACAAGAGAAAGTACACAGTGATTCATCTACCTAGAGAAGTTACAGAAGTTTACACAGAGAATTTGAAGTATAAGTACAAGAAAATAAGAGAGACTTAGAAAACTGGTAAAACCTACATTGTTGATAGAGTTGGGAGTACTTAGCACTGTGAAAACAGCACTTTCACCGAAAGAAATTTCTTTCTCTAAGTCCGTGAAACAGTGAACAGAGAATGTATAAGTTTCTCAAGATTGGTAACAGATAGAAACAAGAGAAAGTACACAGTGATTCATCTACCTAGAAAAGTTACAGAGGTTTACACAGAGAATTCCAAGTATAAGTACAAGAAAATAAGAGAGACTTAGAAAACTGGTAAAACCTACATTGTGGATGGAGTTGGGAGTACTTAGCAGTGTGAAAACAGCACTTTCGCCGAAAGAAATTTAGTTCACTAAGTCCGTGAAACAGAGAACAGAGAATGTATGAGTTTCTCAAGATTGGTAACAGATAGAAACAAGAGAAAGTACACAGTGATTCATCTACCTAGAAAACTTACAGAGGTTTACAAAGAGGAATCCAAGTTTAAGTACAAGAAAATAAGAGAGACTTAGAAAACTGGTAAAACCTACATTGTTGATAGAGTTGGGAGTACTTAGCACTGTGAAAACAGCACTTTCGCAGGAAGAAATCTACTTCTCTAAGACTGGGAAACAGTGAACAGAGAATGGATGAGTTTCTCAAGATTGGTAACAGATAGAAACAAGAGAAAGTACACAGTGATTGATCTACCTAGAGAAGTTACAGAAGTTTACACAGAGAATTCCATGTATAAGTACAAGAAAATAAGAGAGACTTAGAAAAGTGGTAAAACCTACATTGTGGATAGAGTTGGGAGTACTTAGCACTGTGAAAACAGCACTTTCGCAGAAAGAAATCTACTTCTCTAAGTCCGTGAAACAGTGAACAGAGAATGTATGAATTTCTCAAGATTCGTAACAGATAGAAACAAGAGAAAGTACACAGTGATTCATCTACCTAGAAAAGTTACAGAGGTTTACACAGAGAATTCCAAGTATAAGTACAACAAAATAAGAGAGACTTAGAAAACTGGTAAAATCTACATTGTTGATAGAGTTGGGAGTACTTAGCACTCTGAATACAGCACTTTCGCCGAAAGAAATTTAGTTCACTAAGTCCGTGAAACAGTGAACAGAGAATGTATGAGTTTCTCAAGATTGGTAACAGATAGAAACAAGAGAAAGTACACAGTGATTCATCTACCTAGAGAAGTTACAGAGGTTTACACAGAGAATTCCAAGTATAAGTACAAGAAAATAAGAGAGACTTAGAAAACTGGTAAAACTTACATTGTGGATAGAGTTGGGAGTACTTAGCACTGTGAAAACAGCACTTTCGCCGAAAGAAATCTACTTCTCTAAGTCCGTGAAACAGTGAACAGAGAATGTATGAGTTTCTCAAGATTGGTAACAGATAGAAACAAGACAAAGTACACAGTGATTCCTCTACCTAGAGAAGTTACAGAGGTTTACACAGAGAATTCCAAGTATAAGTACAAGAAAATAAGAGAGACTTAGAAAACTGGTAAAATCTACATGGTTGATAGAGTTGGGAGTACTTAGCACTGTGAATACAGCACTTTCGCCGAAAGAAATTTAGTTCTCTAAGTCCGTGAAACAGTGAACAGAGAATGTATGAGTTTCTCAAGATTGGTAACAGATAGAAACAAGAGAAAGTACACAGTGATTCATCTACCTAGAAATCTTACAGAGGTTTACAAAGAGAAATCCATGTTTAAGTAGATGAAAATAAGAGAGACTTAGAAAACTGGTAAAACCTACATTGGTGATAGAGTTGGGAGTACTTAGCACTGTGAAAACAGCACTTTCGCAGGAAGAAATCTACTTCTCTAAGACTGGGAAACAGTGAACAGAGAATGTATGAGTTTCTCAAGATTGGTAACAGATAGAAACAAGAGAAAGTACACAGTGATTCAACTACCTAGAGAAGTTACAGAGGTTTACACAGAGAATTCCAAGTATAAGTACAAGAAAATAAGAGAGACTTAGAAAACTGGTAAAACTTACATTGTGGATAGAGTTGGGAGTACTTAGCACTGTGAAAACAGCACTTTCGCCGAAAGAAATCTACTTCTCTAAGTCCGTGAAACAGTGAACACAGAATGTATGAGTTACTCAAGATTGGTAACAGATAGAAACAAGAGAAAGTACACAGTGATTCATCTACCTAGAGAAGTTACAGAGGTTTACACAGAGAATTCCAAGTATAAGTACAAGAAAATAAGAGAGACTTAGAAAACTGGTAAAATCTACATGGTTGATAGAGTTGGGAGTACATAGCACTGTGAATACAGCACTTTCGCCGAAAGAAATTTAGTTCTCTAAGTCCGTGTAACAGTGAACAGACAATGTATGAGTTTCTCAAGATTGGTAACAGATAGAAACAAGAGAAAGTACACAGTGATTCATCTGCCGAGAAAAGTTACAGAGGTTTACACAGAGAATTAAAAGTATAAGTACCATAAAATAAGGGACATTTAGAAAACTGGTAAAGCCTACAATGTTGATAGAGTTGGGAGTACTTAGCACTGTGAAAACAGCACTTTCGCCGAAAGAAATCTACTTCTCTAAGTCCGTGAAACAGTGAACAGAGAATGTATGAGTTTCTCAAGATTGGTAAGAGATAGAAACAAGGGAAAGTATACAGTGATTCATCTACCTAGAAAAGTTACAGAGGTTTACACAGAGAATTCCAAGTATAAGTACTAGAAAATGAGAGAGACTTAGAAAACTGGTAAAACCTACATTGTGGATAGAGTTGGGAGTACTTAGCACTGTGAAAACAGCACTTTCTCCGAAAGAAATCTACTTCTCTGAGACTGGGAAACAGTGAACAGAGAATGTATGAGTTTCTCAAGATTGGTAACAGATAGAAACAAGAGAAAGTACACAGTGATTCATCTACCTAGAGATGTTACAGACGTTTACACAGAGAATTCCAAGTATAAGTACAACAAAATAAGAGAGACTTAGAAAACTGGTAAAACCTACATTGTTGATAGAGTTGGGAGTACTTAGCACTGTGAAAACAGCACTTTCGCAGGAAGAAATGTACTTCCCTAAGACTGGGAAACAGTCAACAGAGAATGTATGAGTTTCTCAAGATTATTAACAGATAGAAACAAGAGAAAGTACACAGTGATTCATCTACCTAGAGAAGTTACAGAGGTTTACACAGAGAATTCGAAGTATAAGTACAAGAAAATAAGAGAGACTTAGAAAACTGGTAAAACCTACATTGTGGATAGAGTTGGGAGTACTTAGCACTGTGAAAACAGCACTTTCGCCGAAAGAAATCTACTTCTCTAAGTCCGTGAAACAGTGAACAGAGAATGTATGCGTTTCTCAAGATTGGTAACAGATAGAAACAAGAGAAAGTACACAGTGATTCATCTACCTAGAGTAGTTACAGAGGTTTACACAGAGAATTCCAAGTATAAGTACAAGAAAATAAGAGAGACTTAGAAAACTGGTAAAATCTACATGGTTGATAGAGTTGGGAGTACTTAGCACTGTGAAAACAGCACTTTCGCCGAAAGAAATTTAGTTCTCTAAGTCCGTGAAACAGTGAACAGAGAATGTATGAGTTTCTCAAGATTGGTAACAGATAGAAACAAGAGAAAGTACACAGTGATTCATCTACCTAGAAATCTTACAGAGGTTTACAAAGAGAAATCCATGTTTAAGTAGAAGAAAATAAGAGAGACTTAGAAAACTGGTAAAACCTACATTGTTGATAGAGTTGGGAGTACTTAGCACTGTGAAAACAGCACTTTCGCAGGAAGAAATCTACTTCTCTAAGACTGCGAAACAGTGAACAGAGAATGTATGAGTTTCTCAAGATTGGTAACAGATAGAAACAAGAGAAAGTACACAGTGATTCAACTACCTAGAGAAGTTACAGAGGTTTACACAGAGAATTCCAAGCATAAGTACAAGAAAATAAGAGAGACTTAGAAAACTGGTAAAACTTACATTGTGGATAGAGTTGGGAGTACTTAGCAGTGTGAAAACAGCACTTTCGCCGAAAGAAATCTACTTCTCTAAGTCCGTGAAACAGTGAACAGAGAATGTATGAGTTTCTCAAGATTGGTAACAGATAGAAACAAGAGAAAGTACACAGTGATTCATCTACCTAGAGAAGTTACAGAGGTTTACACAGACAATTCCAAGGATAAGTACAAGAAAATAAGAGAGACTTAGAAAACTGGTAAAATCTACATGGTTGATAGAGTTGGGAGTACGTAGCACTGTGAATACAGCACTTTCGCCGAAAGAAATTTAGTTCTCTAAGTCCGTGTAACAGTGAACAGACAATGTATGAGTTTCTCAAGATTGGTAACAGATAGAAACAAGAGAAAGTACACAGTGATTCATCTGCCGAGAAAAGTTACAGAGGTTTACACAGAGAATTCCAAGTATAAGTACCATAAAATAAGGGACATTTAGAAAACTGGTAAAGCCTACAATGTTGATAGAGTTGGGAGTACTTAGCACTGTGAAAACAGCACTTTCGCCGAAAGAAATCTACTTCTCTAAGTCCGTGAAACAGTGAACAGAGAATGTATGAGTTTCTCAAGATTGGTAAGAGATAGAAACAAGGGAAAGTATACAGTGATTCATCTACCTAGAAAAGTTACAGAGGTTTACACAGAGAATTCCAAGTATAAGTACTAGAAAATGAGAGAGACTTAGAAAACTGGTAAAACCTACATTGTGGATAGAGTTGGGAGTACTTAGCACTGTGAAAACAGCACTTTCTCCGAAAGAAATCTACTTCTCTAAGACTGGGAAACAGTGAACAGAGAATGTATGAGTTTCTCAAGATTGGTAACAGATAGAAACAAGAGAAAGTACACAGTGATTCATCTACCTAGAGATGTTACAGACGTTTACACAGAGAATTCCAAGTATAAGTACAACAAAATAAGAGAGACTTAGAAAACTGGTAAAACCTACACTGTTGATAGAGTTGGGAGTACTTAGCACTGTGAAAACAGCACTTTCGCAGGAAGAAATGTACTTCCCTAAGACTGGGAAACAGTCAACAGAGAATGTATGAGTTTCTCAAGATTATTAACAGATAGAAACAAGAGAAAGTACACAGTGATTCATCTACCTAGAGAAGTTACAGAGGTTTACACAGAGAATTCCAAGTATAAGTACAAGAAAATAAGAGAGACTTAGAAAACTGGTAAAACCTACATTGTGGATAGAGTTGGGAGTACTTAGCACTGTGAAAACAGCACTTTCGCCGAAAGAAATCTACTTCTCTAAGTCCGTGAAACAGTGAACAGAGAATGTATGAGTTTCTCAAGATTGGTAACAGATATTAACAAGAGAAAGTACACAGTGATTCATCTACCTAGACTAGTTACAGAGGTTTACACAGAGAATTCCAAGTATAAGTACAAGAAAATAAGAGAGACTTAGAAAACTGGTAAAATCTACATGGTTGATAGAGTTGGGAGTACTTAGCACTGTGAAAACAGCACTTTCGCAGAAAGAAATCTACTTCTCTAACACTGGGAAACAGTGAACAGAGAATGTATGAGTTTCTCAAGATTGGTAACAGATAGAAACAAGAGAAAGTACACAGTCATTCATCTACCTAGAGAAGTTACAGAGGATTACACAGAGAATTCCAAGTAAAAGTACAAGAAAATAAGAGAGACTTAGAAAACTGGTAAAACCTACATTGTGGATAGAGTTGGGAGTACTTAGCACTGTGAAAAGAGCACTGTCGCAGAAAGAAATCTACTTCTCTAAGACTGGGAAACAGTGAACAGAGAATGAATGAGTTTCTCAATATTGGTAACAGATAGAAACAAGAGAAAGTACACAGTGATTCATCTACCTAGAGAAGTTACAGAAGTTTACACAGAGAATTTGAAGTATAAGTACAAGAAAATAAGAGAGACTTAGAAAACTGGTAAAACCTACATTGTTGATAGAGTTGGGAGTACTTAGCACTGTGAAAACAGCACTTTCACCGAAAGAAATTTCTTTCTCTAAGTCCGTGAAACAGTGAACAGAGAATGTATAAGTTTCTCAAGATTGGTAACAGATAGAAACAAGAGAAAGTACACAGTGATTCATCTACGTAGAAAAGTTACAGAGGTTTACACAGAGAATTCCAAGTATAAGTACAAGAAAATAAGAGAGACTTAGAAAACTGGTAAAACCTACATTGTGGATAGAGTTGGGAGTACTTAGCAGTGTGAAAACAACACTTTCGCCGAAAGAAATTTAGTTCACTAAGTCCGTGAAACAGAGAACAGAGAATGTATGAGTTTCTCAAGATTGGTAACAGATAGAAACAAGAGAAAGTACACAGTGATTCATCTACCTAGAAAACTTACAGAGGTTTACAAAGAGAAATCCAAGTTTAAGTACAAGAAAATAAGAGAGACTTAGAAAACTGGTAAAACCTACATTGTTGATAGAGTTGGGAGTACTTAGCACTGTGAAAACAGCACTTTCGCAGGAAGAAATCTATTCTCTAAGACTGGGAAACAGTGAACAGAGAATGTATGAGTTTCTCAAGATTGGTAACAGATAGAAACAAGAGAAAGTACACAGTGATTGATCTACCTAGAGAAGTTACAGAAGTTTACACAGAGAATTCCATGTATAAGTACAAGAAAATAAGAGAGACTTAGAACAGCGGTAAAACCTACATTGTGGATAGAGTTGGGAGTACTTAGCACTGTGAAAACAGCACTTTCGCCGAAAGAAATCTACTTCTCTAAGACTGGGAAAGAGTGAACAGAGAATGTATGAGTTTCTCAAGATTGGTACCAGATAGAAACAAGAGAAAGTACACAGTGATTCATCTACCTAGAAAAGTTACAGAGGTTTACACAGAGAATTCCAAGTATAACTACAAGAAAATAAGAGAGACTTAGAAAACTGGTAAAACTTACATTGTTGATAGAGTTGGGAGTACTTACCACTGTGAAAACAGCACTGTCGCAGAAAGAAATCTACGTCTCTAAGACTGGGAAACAGTGAACAGAGAATGTATGAGTTTCTCAAGATTGGTAACAGATAGAAACAAGAGAAAGTACACAGTGATTCATCTACCTAGAGAAGTTACAGAGGTTTACACAGAGAATTCCAAGTATAAGTACAACACAATAAGACAGACTAAGAAAAGTGGTAAAACCTACATTGTTGATAGAGTTGGGAGTACTTAGCACTGTGAAAACAGCACTTTCGCTGAAAGAAATTTACTTATCTAAGTCCGTGAAACAGTGAACAGAGAATGTATGAGTTTCTCAAGATTGGTAACAGATAGAAACAAGAAAAACTACACAGTGATTCACCTACCTAGAAAAGTTACAGAGGTTTACAAAGAGAATTCGAAGTTTAAGTACAAGAAAATAAGAGAGACTTAGAACACTGGTAAAACCTACATTGTTGATAGAGTTGGGATTACTTAGCATTGTGAAAACAGCAGTTTGGCTGAAAGAAATCTACTTCTCTAAGACTGGGAAACAGTGACCAGAGAATGTATGAGTTTCTCTAGATTGCTAACAGATAGAAACAAGAGAAAGTACACAGTGATTCATCTACCTAGAAAAGTTACAGAGGTTTACACGGAGAATTCCAAGAATAAGTACAAGAAAATAAGAGAGATTTAGAAAACTGGTAAAACCTACATTGTGGATAGAGTTGGGAGTACTTAGCACTCTGAAAACAGCACTTTCGCCGAAAGAAATCTACTTCTCTAAGTCTGGGAAACAGTGAACAGAGAATGTATGAGTTTCGGAAGATTGGTAAAAGATAGAAACAAGAGAAAGTACACAGTGATTCATCTACCTAGAGAAGTTACAGAGGTTTACACAGAGAATTCCAAGTATAAGAACAAGACAAAAAGAGAGACTTAGAAAACTGGTAAAACCTACATTGTTGATAGAATTGGGAGTACTTAGCACTGAGAAAACAGCACTTTCGCCGAAAGAAATCTACTTCTCTAAGTCGGTGAAACAGTGAACAGAGAATGTATGAGTTTCTCAAGATTGGTAACAGATAGAAACAAGAGAAAGTACACAGTGATTCATCTACCTAGAGAAGTTACAGAGGTTTACACAGAGAATTCCAAGTATAAGTACAAGAAAATAAGAGAGACTTAGAAAACTGGTAAAACCTACATTGTGGATAGAGTTGGGAGTACTTAGCACTGTGAAAACAGCACTTTCGCCGAAAGAAATTTCGTTCTCTAAGTCCGTGAAGCAGTGACCAGAGAATGTATAAGTTTCTCAAGATTGGTAACAGATAGAAACAAGAGAAAGCACACAGTGATTCATCTACCTAGAAAAGTTACAGAGTTTTACACAGAGAATTCCAAGTATAAGTACAAGAAAATAAGACAGACTTAGAAATCTGGTAAAACCTACATTGTTGATAGAGTTGAGATTACTTAGCACTGTGAAAACAGCACTTTCGCCGAAAGAAATTTCGTTCTCTAAATCCGTGAAACAGTGAACAGAGAATGTTTGAGTTTCTCAAGATTGGTAACAGATAGAAACAAGGGAAAGTACACAGTGATTCATCTGCCTAGAAAAGTTACAGAGGTTTACACGGAGAATTCCAAGTATAAGTACAAGAAAATAAGAGAGACTTAGAAAACTGGTAAAACATACATTGTGGATAGAGTTGGGAGTACTTAGCACTGTGAAAACAGCTCTTTCGCCGAAAGAAATTTCTTTCTCTAAGTCCGTGAAACAGTGAGCAGAGAATGTATGTGTTTCTCAAGATTAGTAACAGATAGAAACAAGAGAAAGTACACAGTGATTCATCTACCTAGAGAAGTTACAGAAGTTTACACAGAGAATTCCATGTATAAGTACAAGAAAATAAGAGAGACTTAGAAAACTGGTAAAACCTACATTGTGGATAGAGTTGGGAGTACTTAGCACTGTGAAAACAGCACTTTCGCAGAAAGAAATCTACTTCTCTAAGACTGGGAAACAGTGAACAGAGAATGTATGAGTTTCTCAAGATTGGTAACAGATAGAAAGAAGAGAAAGTACACAGTGATTCAGCTACCTAGAAAAGTTACAGAGGTTTACACAGAGAATTCCAAGTATAAGTACAAGAATATAAGAGAGACTTAGAAAACTGGTAAAATCTACATTGTTGATAGAGTTGGGAGTACTTAGCACTGTGAATACAGCATTTTCGCCGAAAGAAATTTAGTTCTCTAAGTCCGTGAAACAGCGAACAGAGAATGTATGAGTTTCTCAAGATTGTTAACAGATAGAAACAAGAGAAAGTACACAGTGATTCATCTACCTAGAAAACTTACAGAGGTTTAAAAAGAGAAATCCAAGTTTAAGTACAAGAAAATAAGAGAGACTTAGAAAACTGGTAAAACCTACATTGTTGATAGAGTTGGGGGTACTTAGCACTGTGAAAAAAGCACTTTCGCAGGAAGAAATCTACTTCTCTAACACTGGGAAACAGTGAACAGAGAAGTTATGAGTTTCTCAAGATTGGTAACAGATAGAAACAAGAGAAAGTACACAGTGATTCATCTACGTAGAGCAGTTACAGAAGTTTACACTGAGAATTGCATGTATAAGTACAAGAAAATAAGAGAGACTTAGAAAACTGGTAAAACCTACATTGTGGATAGAGTTGTTGGTACTTAGCACTGTGAAAACAGCACTTTCGCAGAAAGAAATTTCGTTCTCTAAGTCCGTGAAACAGTGAACAGAGAAGGTATGAGTTTCTCAAGATTGGTAACAGATAGAAACAAGAGAAAGTACACAGTGATTCATCTATCTAGAAAAGTTACAGAGGTTTACACAAAGAATTCCAAGTATAAGTACAAGAAAATCAGAGAGACTTAGAAAACTGGTAAAACCTACATTGTTGATAGAGTTGGGAGTACTTAGCACGGTGAAAACAGCTCTTTCGCCGAAAGAAATTTCTTTCTCTAAGTCCGTGAAACAGTGAACAGATAACGTATGAGTTTCTCAAGATTGGTAACAGATAGAAAGAAGAGAAAGTACACAGTGATTCATCTACCTAGAAAACTTACATAGGTTTACAAAGAGAAATCCAAGTTTAAGTTACAAGAAAATAAGAGAGAATTAGAAAACTGGTAAAACCTACATTGTTGATAGAGTTGTGAGTACGTAGCACTGTGAAAACAGCACTTTCGCAGGAAGAAATCTACTTCTCTAAGACTGGGAAACAGTGAACAGAGAAGGTATGAGTTTCTCAAGATTGGTAACGGATAGAAACAAGAGAAAGTACACAGTGATTCATCTACCTAGAGAAGTTACAGAAGTTTACACAGAGAATTGCATGTATAAGTACAAGAAAATAAGAGAGACTTAGAAAACTGGTAAAACCTACATTGTGGATAGAGTTGGGAGTACTTAGCACTGTGCAAACAGCACTTTCGCAGAAAGAAATCTACTTCTCTAAGACTGGGAAACATTGAACAGAGAATGTATGAGTTTCTTAAGATTGGTAACAGATAGAAACAAGAGAAAGTACACAGTGATTCATCTACCTAGAAAAGTTACAGAGGTTTACACAGAGAATTCCAAGTATAAGAACAAGAAAATAAGAGAGACTTAGAAAACTGGTAAAACCTACATTGTGGATAGAGTTGGGAATACTTAGCACTGTGAAAACAGCACTTTCGCTGAAAGAAATTTCGTTCTCTAAGTCTGAGAAACAGTGAACAGAGAATGTATGAGTTTCTCTAGATTGGTAAGAGATAGAAACAAGAGAAAGTACACAGTGATTCATCTACCTAGAAAATTTACAGAGGTTTACAAAGAGAAATCGAAGTTTAAGTACAAGAAAATAAGAGAGACTTAGAAAACTGGTAAAACCTACATTGTGGATAGAGTTGTTAGTACTTAGCACTGAGAAAACAGCACTTTCGCCGAAAGAAATCTACTTCTCTAAGTCCGTGAAACAGTGAACAGAGAATGTATGAGTTTCTCAAGATTGGTAACAGATAGAAACAAGAGAAAGTACACAGTGATTCATCTACCTAGAAATGTTACACAGGTTTACACAGACAATTCCAAGTATCAGTACAAGAAAATAGGAGAGACTTAGAAAACTGGTAAAACCTACATTGTTGATAGAGTTGAGCGTACTTAGCACGGTGAAAACAGCACATTCGCCGAAAGAAATTTCGTTCTCTAAGTCCGTGAAGCAGTGAATAGAGAATGTATGAGTTGATCAAGATTGGTAACAGATAGAAACTAGGGAAAGTACACAGTGATTCATCTACCTAGAAAAGTTACAGAGGTTTACACAGAGAATTCCATGTATAAGTACAAGAAAATAAGAGAGACTTAGAAAACTGGTAAAACATACATTGTGGATATAGTTGGGATTACTTAGCACTGTGAAAACAGCACTTTCGCACAAAGAAATCTAATTCTCTAAGACTGGGAAAGAGTGAACAGAGAATGTATGAGTTTCTCAAGATAGCTAACAGATAGAAACAAGAGAAAGTACACAGTGATTCATCTACCTAGAAAAGTTACAGAGGTTTACACAAAGAATTCCAAGTATAAGTACAAGAAAATCAGAGAGACTTAGAAAACTGGGAAAACCTACATTGTTGATAGAGCTGGGAGTACTTAGCACTGTGAAAACAGCTCTTTCGCCGAAAGAAATTTCGTTCTCTAAGTCCGTGAAACAGTGAACAGAGAATGTACGAGTTTCTGAAGATTGGTAACAGATAGAAAGAAGAGAAAGTACACAGTGATTCATCTACCTAGAAAACTTACAGAGGTTTACACAGAGGATTCCAAGTATAAGTACAAGAAAATAAGAGAGTCTTAGAAAACTGGTAAAACCTACATTGTTGATAGAGTTGGGAGTACTTAGCACTGAGAAAACAGCAGTTTCGCCGAAAGAAATCTACTTCTCTAAGTCCGTGAAACAGTGAACAGAGAATGTATGAGTTTCTCAAGATTGATAACAGATGGAAACAAGAGAAAGTACACAGTGATTCATCTTCCAAGAAAAGTTACAGAGGTTTACACAGAGAATTCCAAGTATAAGTACAAGAAAATAAGAGAGACTTAGAAAACTGGTAAAACCTACATTGTGGATAGAGTTCGGAGTACTTAGCACTCTGAAAACAGCACTTTCGCAGAAAGAAATCTACTTCTCTAAGACTGGGAAACAGTGAACAGAGAATGTATGAGTTTCTCAAGATTGGTAACAGATAGAAAGAAGAGAAAGTACACAGTGATTCATTTACCTAGAAAAGTTACAGAGGTTTACACAGAGAATTCCAAGTATAAGTACAAGAATATAAGAGAGACTTAGAAAACTGGTAAACTCTACATTGTTGATAGAGTTGGGAGTACTTAGCACTGTGAATACAGCACTTTCGCCGAAAGAAATTTAGTTCTCTAAGTCCGTGAAACAGTGAACAGAGAATGTATGAGTTTCTCAAGATTGTTAACAGATAGAAACAAGAGAAAGTACACAGTGATTCATCTACCTAGAAAACTTACAGAGGTTTAAAAAGAGAAATCCAAGTTTAAGTACCAGAAAATAAGAGAGACTTAGAAAACTGGTAAAACCTACATTGTTGATAGAGTTGGGGGTACTTAGCACTGTGAAAACAGCACTTTCGCAGGAAGAAATCTACTTCTCTAACACTGGGAAACAGTGAACAGAGAAGGTATGAGTTTCTCAAGATTGGTAACAGATAGAAACAAGAGAAAGTACACAGTGATTCATCTACCTAGAGAAGTTACAGAAGTTTACACTGAGAATTGCATGTATAAGTACAAGAAAATATGAGAGACTTAGAAAACTGGTAAAACCTACATTGTGGATAGAGTTGGGAGTACTTAGCACTGTGAAAACAGCACTTTCGCAGAAAGAAATTTCGTTTTCTAAGTCCGTGAAACAGTGAACAGAGAAGGTATGAGTTTCTCAAGATTGGTAACAGATAGAAACAAGAGAAAGAACACAGTGATTCATGGACCTAGCAAAGTTACAGATGTTTACACAGAGAATTCCTAGTATAAGTACAAGAAAATAAGAGCGACATAGAAAACTGGTAAAACATACATTGTGGATAGAGTTGGGAGTACTTAGCACTGTGAAAACAGCACTTTCGCCGAAAGAAATCTAATTCTCTAAGACTGGGAAAGAGTGAACAGAATATGTATGAGTTTCTCAAGATTGGTAACAGATAGAAACAAGAGAAAGTACACAGTGATTCATCTACCTAGAAAAGTTACAGAGGTTTACACAAAGAATTCCAAGTATAAGTACAAGAAACTCAGAGAGACTTAGAAAACTGGTAAAACCTACATTGTTGATAGGGTTGGGAGTACTTAGCACTGTGAAAACAGCTCTTTCGCCGAAAGAAATTTCTTTCTCTAAGTCCGTGAAACAGTGAACAGAGAATGTATGAGTTTCTCAAGATTGGTAACAGATAGAAAGAAGAGAAAGTACACAGTGATTCATCTACCTAGAAAACTTACAGAGGTTTACAAAGAGAAATCCAAGTTTAAGTTACAAGAAAATAAGAGAGACTTAGAAAACTGGTAAAACCTACATTGTTGATAGAGTTGGGAGTACGTAGCACTGTGAAAACAGCACGTTCGCAGGAAGAAATCTACTTCTCTAAGACTGGGAAACATTGAACAGAGAAGGTATGAGTTTCTCAAGATTGGTAACGGATAGAATCAAGAGAAAGTACACAGTGATTCATCTACCTAGAGAAGTTACAGAATTTTACACAGAGAATTGCATGTATAAGTACAACAAAATAAGAGAGACTTAGAAAACTGGTAAAATCTACATTGTGGATAGATTTGGGAGTACATAGCACTGTTCAAACAGCACTTTCGCAGAAAGATATCTACTTCTCTAAGACTGGGAAACAGTGATCAGAGAATGTATCAGTTTCTCAAGATTGGTAACAGATAGAAACAAGAGAAAGTACACAGTGATTCATCTAGCTAGAAAAGTTACAGAGGTTTACACAGAGAATTCCAAGTATAAGAACAAGAAAATAAGAGAGACTTAGAAAACTGGTAAAACCTACATTGTGGATAGAGTTGGGAGTACTTAGCACTGTGAAAACAGCACTTTCGCAGAAAGAAATTTCGTTCTCTAAGTCCGTGAAACAGTGAACAGAGAATGTATGAGTTTCTCAAGATTGGTAACAGATAGAAACAAGAGAAAGTACACAGTGATTCATCGACCTAGAGATGTTACAGAGGTTTACACAGAGAATTCCAAGTATAAGTACAACAAAATAAGAGAGACTTAGAAAACTGGTAAAACCTACATTGTTGATAGAGTTGGGAGTACTTAGCACTGTGAAAACAGCACTTTCGCAGGAAGAAATGTACTTCCCTAAGACTGGGAAACAGTCAACAGAGAATGTATGAGTTTCTCAAGATTATTAACAGATAGAAACAAGAGAAAGTACACAGTGATTCATCTACCTAGAGAAGTTACAGAGGTTTACACAGAGAATTCCAAGTATAAGTACAAGAAAATAAGAGAGAATTAGAAAACTGGTAAAACCTACATTGTGGATAGAGTTGGGAGTACTTAGCACTGTGAAAACAGCACTTTCTCCGAATGAAATCTACTTCTCTAAGTCCGTGAAACAGTGAACAGAGAATGTATGAGTTTCTCAAGATTGGTAACAGATAGAAACAAGAGAAAGTACACAGTGATTCATCTACCTAGAGTAGTTACAGAGGTTTACACAGAGAATTCCAAGTATAAGTACAAGAAAATAAGAGAGACTTAGAAAACTGGTAAAATCTACATGGTTGATAGAGTTGGGAGTACTTAGCACTGTGAAAGCAGCACTTTCGCAGAAAGAAATCTACTTCTCTAACACTGGGAAACAGTGAACAGAGAATGTATGAGTTTCTCAAGATTGGTAACAGATAGAAACAAGAGAAAGTATACAGTCATTCATCTACCTAGAGAAGTTACAGAGGATTACACAGAGAATTCCAAGTAAAAGTACAAGAAAATAAGAGAGACTTAGAAAACTGGTAAAACCTACATTGTGGATAGAGTTGGGAGTACTTAGCACTGTGAAAACAGCACTGTCGCAGAAAGAAATCCACTTCTCTAAGACTGGGAAACAGTGAACAGAGAATGTATGAGTTTCTCAATATTGGTAACAGATAGAAACAAGAGAAAGTACACAGTGATTCATCTACCTAGAGAAGTTACAGAAGTTTACACAGAGAATTTGAAGTATAAGTACAAGAAAATAAGAGAGACTTAGAAAACTGGTAAAACCTACATTGTTGATAGAGTTGGGAGTACTTAGCACTGTGAAAACAGCACTTTCACCGAAAGAAATTTCTTTCTCTAAGTCCGTGAAACAGTGAACAGAGAATGTATAAGTTTCTCAAGATTGGTAACAGATAGAAACAAGAGAAAGTACACAGTGATTCATCTACCTAGAAAAGTTACAGAGGTTTACACAGAGAATTCCAAGTATAAGTACAAGAAAATAAGAGAGACTTAGAAAACTGGTAAAACCTACATTGTGGATAGAGTTGGGAGTACTTAGCACTGTGAAAACAGCACTTTCGCCGAAAGAAATTTCGTTCTCTAAGTCCGTGAAATAGTGAACAGAGAATGTATGAGTTTCTCAAGATTAGTAACAGATAGAAAGAAGAGAAAGTACACTGTGATTCATCTACCTAGAAAAGTTACAGAGGTTTACACAGAGAATTCCAAGTATAAGTACAAGAAAATAAGAGAGACTTAGAAAGTGGTAAAACCTACATTGTGGGTAGAGTTGGGAGTACTTAGCACTGTGAAAACAGCACTTTCGCAGAAAGAAATCTACTTCTCTAAGTCCGTGAAACAGTGAACAGAGAATGTATGAATTTCTCAAGATTGGTAACAGATAGAAACAAGTGAAAGTACACAGTGATTCATCTACCTAGAGAAGTTACAGAGGTTTACACAGAGAATTCCAAGTATAAGTACAACAAAATAAGAGAGACTTAGAAAACTGGTAAAATCTACATTGTTGATAGAGTTGGGAGTACTTAGCACTCTGAATACAGCACTTTCGCCGAAAGAAATTTAGTTCACTAAGTCCGTGAAACAGTGAACAGAGAATGTATGAGTTTCTCAAGATTGGTAACAGATAGAAACAAGAGAAAGTACACAGTGATTCATCTACCTAGAAAACTTACAGAGGTTTACAAAGATAAATCCAAGTTTAAGTACAAGAAAATAAGAGAGACTTAGAAAACTGGTAAAACCTACATTGTTGATAGAGTTCGGAGTACTTAGCACTGTGAAAACAGCACTTTCGCAGGAAGAAATCTATTCTCTAAGACTGGGAAACAGTGAACAGAGAATGTATGAGTTTCTCAAGATTGGTAACAGATAGAAACAAGAGAAAGTACTCAGTGATTGATCTACCTAGAGAAGTTACAGAAGTTTACACAGAGAATTCCATGTATAAGTACAAGAAAATAAGAGAGACTTAGAACAGCGGTAAAACCTACATTGTGGATAGAGTTGGGAGTACTTAGCACTGTGAAAACAGCACTTTCGCCGAAAGAAATCTACTTCTCTAAGACTGGGAAACAGTGAACAGAGAATGTATGAGTTTCTCAAGATTGGTAACAGATAGAAACAAGAGAAAGTACACAGTGATTCACCTACCTAGAGCAGTTACATAGGTTTACACAGAGAATTCCAAGTATAAGTACAACAAAATAAGAGAGCCTTAGAAAACTGTTAAAATCTACATTGTTGATAGAGTTGGGAGTACTTAGCACTGTGAATACAGCACTTTCACCGAAAGAAATTTAGTTCTCTAAGTCCGTGAAACAGTGAACAGAGAATTTATGAGTTTCTCAAGTTTGGTAACAGATAGAAGCACGAGAAAGTACACAGTGATTCATCTACCTTGAAAACTTACAGAGGTTTACAAAGAGAAATCCAAGTTTAAGTACAAGAAAATAAGAGAGACTTAGTAAACTGGTAAAACATACATTGTGAATATAGTTGGGAGTACTTAGCACTGTGAAAACAGCACTTTCGCAGAAAGAAATCTACTTCTCTAAGTCCGTGAAACAGTGAACAGAGAATGTATGAGTTTCTCAAGATTGGTAACAGATAGAAACAAGAGAAAGTACACAGTGATTCATCGACCTAGAAAAGTTACAGAGGTTTACACAGAGAATTCCAAGTATAAGTACAAGCAAATAGGAGAGACTTAGAAAACTGGTAAAACCTACATTGTTGATAGAGTTGAGAGTACTTAGCACGGAGAAAACAGCACTTTCGCCGAAAGAAATTTCGTTCTCTAAGGCCTTGAAACAGTGAATAGAGAATGTATGAGTTTATCAAGATTGGTAACAGATAGAAACTAGGGAAAGTACACAGTGATTCACCTACCTAGAAAAGTTACAGAGGTTTACACAGAGAATTCCATGTATAAGTACAAGAAAATAAGAGAGACTTAGTAAACTGGTAAAACATACATTGTGGATATAGTTGGGAGTACTTAGCACTGTGAAAACAGCACTTTCGCAGAAAGAAATCTAATTCTCTAAGACTGGGAAAGAGTGAACAGAGAATGTATGAGTTTCTCAAGATTGGTAACAGATAGAAACAAGAGAAAGTACACAGTGATTCACCTACCTAGAGCAGTTACATAGGTTTACACAGAGAATTCCAAGTATAAGTACAACAAAATAAGAGAGCCTTAGAAAACTGTTAAAATCTAAATTGTTGATAGAGTTGGGAGTACTTAGCACTGTGAATACAGCACTTTCACCGAAAGAAATTTAGTTCTCTAAGTCCGTGAAACAGTGAACAGAGAATTTATGAGTTTCTCAAGTTTGGTAACAGATAGAAGCACGAGAAAGTACACAGTGATTCATCTACCTTGAAAACTTACAGAGGTTTACAAAGAGAAATCCAAGTTTAAGTACAAGAAAATAAGAGAGACTTAGAAAACTGGTAAAACCTACATTGTGGATAGAGTTGGGAGTACTTAGCACTGTGAAAACAGCACTTTCGCAGGAAGAAATCTACTTCTTTAAGACTGGGAAACAGTGAACAGAGAATGTATGAGTTTCTCAAGATTAGTAACACATAGAAACAAGAGAAAGTACACAGTGATTCATCTACCTAGAGAAGTTACAGAGGTTTACACAGAGAATTCCAAGTATAAGTACAAGAAAATAAGAGAGACTTAGAAGACTGGTAAAACCCACATTTTTGATAGAGTGGGGAGCACTAAGCACTTTGAAAACAGCACTTTCGCAGAAAGGAATCTACTTCTCTAATACTGGGAAACAGTGAACAGAGAATGTATGAGTTTCTCAAGATTGCTAACAGATAGAAACAAGAAAAAGTACACAGTGATTCATCGACCTAGAAAAGTTACAAAGGTTTACACAGAGAATTCCAAGTTTAAGTACAAGAAAATAAGAGAGACTTAGAAAACTGGTAAAACCTAATTGTGGATAGAGTTGGGAGTACTTATCACTGTGAAAACAGCACTTTCGCCGAAAGAAATTTCGTTCTCTATGTCCGTGAAACAGTGAACAGAGAATATATGAGTTTCTCAAGATTGGTGACAGATAGAAACAAGAGCAATTAAACAGTGATTCATCTACCTAGAAAAGTTACAGAGGTTTACACAGAGAATTCCAAGTATAGGTACAAGAAAATAAGAGAGACTTAGAAAACTGGTAAAACCTACATTGTGGATAGAGTTGGGAGTACTTAGGACAGTGAAAACAGCACTTTAGCCGAAGAAATCTACTTCTCTAAGTCCTTGAAACAGTGAATAGAGAATGTGTGACTTTCTCAAGATTGGTAACAGATAGAAACAAGAGAAAGTACACAGTGATTCATCTACCTAGAGAAGTTACAGAGGTTTACACAGAGAATTCCAAGTATAAGTACAAGAAAATAAGAGAGACTTAGAAAACTGGTAAAACCTACATTGTTGATAGAGTTGTTAGTATTTAGCACTGAGAAAACAGCACTTTCGCCGACAGAAATCTACGTCTCTAAGTCCGTGAAACAGTGAACAGAGAATGTATGAGTTTCTCAAGATTGGTAACAGATAGAAACAAGAGAAAGTACAGAGTGATTCATCTACCTAGAAAAATTACAGAGGTTTACACAGAGAATTCCAAGTATAAGTACAAGAAAATAAGAGAGACTTAGAAAACTGGTAAAACCTACATTGTTGATAGAGTGGGGAGTACTTAGCACTGTGAAAACAGCACTTTCGCAGAAATGAATCTACTTCTCTAAGACTGGGAAACAGTGAACAGAGAATGTATGAGTTTCTCAAGATTGGTGACAGATAGAAACAAGAGAAAGTACACAGTGATTCATCGACCTAGAAAAGTTACAGAGGTTTACACAGAGAATTCCAAGTATAAGTACAAGAAAATAAGAGAGACTTAGAAAACTGGTAAAACCTACATTGTTGATAGAGTTGGGAGTACTTAGCACTGTGAAAACAGCACTTTCGCCGAAAGAAATTTCGTTCTCTAAGTCCGTGAAACAGTGAACAGACAATATATGAGTTTCTCAAGATTGGTGACAGATAGAAACAAGAGCAATTACACAGTGATTCATCAACCTAGAAAAGGTACAGAGGTTTACACAGAGAATTCCAAGTATAAGTACAAGAAAATAAGAGAGACTTTGAAAACTGGTAAAACCTACATTCTTGATAGAGTTGGGAGTACTTAGCACTGTGAAAACAGCACTTTCGCCGAAAGAAATCTACTTCTCTAAGTCCGTGAAACACTGAACAGAGAATGTATGAGTTTCTCAAGATTGGTAACAGATAGAAACAAGAGAAAGTACACAGTGATTCATCGACCTAGAAAAGTTACAGAGGTTTACACAGAGAATTCCAAGTATAAGTATAAGAAAATCAGAGAGACTTAGAAAACTGGTAAAACCTACATTGTTGATAGAGTTGGGAGTACTTAGCACTGTGAAAACAGCTCTTTCGCCGAAAGAATTTTCTTTTTCTAAGTCCGTGAAACAGTGAACAGAGAATGTATGAGTTTCTCAAGATTGGGGACAGATAGAAACAAGAGAAATTTCACAGTGATTCATCGACCTAGAAAAGTTACAGAGGTTTACACAGAGAATTCCAAGTATAAGTACAAGAAAATCAGAGAGACTTAGAAAACTGGTAAAACCTACATTGTTGATAGAGTTCGGAGTACTTAGCACTGTGAAAACAGCTCTTTCGCCGAAAGAATTTTCTTTCTCTAAGTCCGTGAAACAGTGAACAGAGAATGTATGAGTTTCTCAAGATTGGTAACAGATAGAAAGAAGAGAAAGTACACAGTGATTCATCTACCTAGAAAAGTTACAGAGGTTTACACAGAGAATTCCAAGTATAAGTACAAGAAAATAAGAGAGACTTAGAAAACTGGTAAAACCTACATTGTGGATAGAGTTGGGAGTACTTAGCACAGTGAAAACAGCACTTTGGCCGAAGAAATCTACTTCTCTAAGTCCTTGAAACAGTGAATAGAGAATGTGTGACTTTCTCAAGATTGGTAACAGATAGAAACAAGAGAAAGTACACAGTGATTCATCTACCTAGGGAAGTTACAGAGGTTTACACAGAGAATTCCAAGTATTAGTACAAGAAAATAAGAGAGACTTAGAAAACTGGTAAAACCTACATTGTTGATAGAGAGGGGAGTACTTAGCACTGTGAAAACAGCACTTTCGCAGAAAGGAATCTACTTCTCTAAGACTGGGAAACAGTGAGAAGAGAATGTATGAGTTTCCCAAGATTGGTGACAGATAGAAACAAGAGAAAGTACACAGTGATTCATCTACCTAGAAAAGTTACAGAGGTTTACACAGAGAATTCCAAGTATAAGTACAAGAAAATAAGAGAGACTTAGAAAACTGGTAAAACCTACATTGTTGATAGAGTTGGGAGTACTTAGCACTGTGAAAACAGCACTTTCGCCGAACGAAATTTCGTTCTCTAAGTCCGTGAAACAGTGAACAGAGAATGTATGAGTTTCTCAAGATTGGTAACAGATAGAAACAAGAGAAAGTACACAGTTATTCATCTACCTAGAAAAGTTACAGAGGTTTACACAGAGAATTCCAAGTATAAGTACAAGAAAATAAGAGAGACTGACTTAGAACACGGGTAAAACCTACATTGTTGATAGAGTTGTTAGTACTTAGCACTGAGAAAACAGCATTTTCGCTGAAAGAAATCTACTTCTCTAAGTCCGTGAAACAGTGAACAGAGAATGTATGAGTTTCTCAAGATTGGTAACAGATAGAAACAAGGGAAAGTACACAGTGATTCATCTACCTAGAAAAGTTACAGAGGTTTACACAGAGAAATCCAAGTACAAGAAAATAAGAGAGACTTAGAAAACTGGTAAAACCTACATTGTGGATAGAGTTGGGAGTACTTAGCACTGTGAAAACAGCACTTTCGCAGAAAGAAATCTACTTCTCTAAGACTGGAAAACAGTGAACAGAGAATGTATGAGTTTCTCAAGATTGGTAACAGATAGAAACAAGAGAAAGTACACAGTGATTCATCTACCTAGAAAAGTTACAGAAGTTTACACAGAAAATTCCATGTATAAGTACAAGAAAATAAGAGAGTCTTAGAAAACTGGTTAAACCTACATTGTCGATAGAGTTGGGAGTACTTAGCACTGTGAAAATAGCACTTTCGCAGAAAGAAATCTACTTCTCTAAGACTGGGAAACAGTGAACAGAGAATGTATGAGTTTCTCAAGATTGGTAACAGATAGAAACAAGGGAAAGTACACAGTGATTCATCTACCTAGAAAAGTTACAGAGGTTTACACAGAGAATTCCATGTATAAGTACAAGAAAATAAGAGAGACTTAGAAAACTGGTAAAATCTACATTGTTGATAGATTTGGGAGTACTTAGCGCTGTGAATACAGCACTTTCGCTGAAAGAAATTTAGTTCTCTAATTCCGTGAAACAGTGAACAGAGAATGTATGAGTTTCTCAAGATTGTTAACAGATAGAAACAAGAGAAAGTACACAGTGATTCATCTACCTAAAAAAGTTACAGAAGTTTACACAGAGAATTCCATTTATAAGTACAAGAAAATATGAGAGACTTAGAAAACTGGTAAAACCTACATTGTTGATAGAGTTGGGGGTACTTAGCACTGTGAAAACAGCACTTTCGCAGGAAGAAATCTACTTCTCTAAGACTGGGAAACAGTCAACAGAGAATGTATGAGTTTCTCAAGATTGGTAACAGATAGAAACAAGAGAAAGTACACAGTGATTCATCTACCTAAAAAAGTTACAGAAGTTTACACAGAGAATTCCATTTATAAGTACAAGAAAATATGACAGACTTAGAAAACTGGTAAAAACTGCATTGTTGATAGAGCTCGGAGTACTTAGCACTGTGAAAACAGCACTTTCGCTGAAAGAAATCTACTTCTCTAAGACTGGGAAACAGTGAACAGAGAATGAATAAGTTTCCAAGATTGGTAACAGATAGAAACAAGAGAAAGTACACAGTGATTCATCTACCTAGAAAAGTTACAAAGGTTTACACAGAGAATTCCAAGTATAAGTACAACAAAATAAGAGACACTTAGAAATCTGGTAATACCTACATTGTTGATAGAGTTGGGAGTATTTAGCACTGTGAAAACAGCACTTTCGCCGAAAGAAATTTAGTTCTCTAAGTCGGTGAAACAGTGAACAGAGAATGTATTCGTTTCTCAAGATTGATAACAGATAGAAACAAGAGAAAGTACACAGTGATTCATCTACCAAGAAAAGTTACAGAGGTTTACAAAGAGAATTCCAAGTTTAAGTACAATAAAATAAGAGAGACTTAGAAAACTATTAAAACCTACATTGTTGGTAGAGTTGGGAGTACTTAGCATTGTGAAAACAGCACTTTCGCTGAGAGAAATCTACTTCTCTAAGACTGGGAAACACTGAACAGAGAATGTGTGAGTTTCTCAAGATTGGTAACAGATAGAAACAAGAGAAAGTACACAGTGATTCATCTACCTAGAGAAGTTACAGAGGTTTACACAGAGAACTCCAATTATAAGTACAACAAAATAAGAGAGACTTAGAAAACTGGTAAAACCTACATTGTTGATAGAGTTGGGAGTACTTAGCACTGTGAAAACAGTACTTTCGCGGAAAGTAATTTCGTTCTCTAAGTCCGTGAAACAGTGAACAGAGAATGTATGAGTTTCTCAAGATTGGGAACAGATAGAAACAAGAGAAAGTACACAGTGATTCATCTACCTGGAATAGTTACAGAGGTTTACACAGAGAATTCCAAGTATAAGTACAAGAAAATAAGAGAGACTTGGAAAACTGGTAAAACCTACATTGTTGATAGAGTTGGGAGTACTTAGCACTGTGAAAACAGCACTTTCTCCGAAAGAAATCTACTTCTCTAAGTCCGTGAAACAGTGAACAGAGAATGTATCAGTTTCTCAAGATTGGTAACAGATAGAAACAAGAGAAAGTACACAGTGATTCATCTACCTAGAAAAGTTACAGAGGTTTACACAGAGAATTCCAAGTATAAGTACAAGAGAATAAGAGAGACTTAGAAAACTGGTAAAACCTACATTGTTGATAGAGTTGGGAGTACTTAGCACTGTGAAAACAGCACTTTCGCCGAAAGAAATCTACTTCCCTAAGTCCGTGAAACAGTGAACAGAGAATGTATGAGTTTCTCAAGATTGGTAACAGATAGAAACAAGAGAAAGTACACAGTGATTCATCTACCTAGAAAAGTTACAGAGGTTTACACAGAGAATTCCAAGTATAAGTACAAGAGAATAAGAGAGACTTAGAAAACTGGTAAAACCTACATTGTTGATAGAGTTGGGAGTACTTAGCACTGTGAAAACAGCACTTTCGCCGAAAGAAATCTACTTCTTTAAGCCTGGGAAGCAGTGAACTGAGAATGTATGAGTTTCTCAAGATTGGTAACAGATAGAAACAAGAGAAAGTACACAGTGATTCATCTACCTAGAAAAGTTACAGAGGTTTATAAAGAGAATTCCAAGTATAAGTACAAGAAAATAAGAGAGACTTAGAAAACGGGTAAAACTTACATTGTTGATAGAGTTGGGAGTACTTAGCACTGTGAAAGCAGCACTTTCGCAGAAAGAAATCTACTTCTATAACACTGGGAAACAGTGAAGAGAGAATGTACGAGTTTCTCAAGATTGGGAACAGATAGAAACAAGAGAAAGTACACAGTGATTCATCTACCTAGGAAAGTTACAGAGGTTTACAAAGAGAATTCCAAGTTTAAGTACAAGAAAATAAGAGAGACTTAGAAAACTGGTAAAACCTACATTGTTGATAGAGTTGGGAGTACTTAGCACTGTGAAAACAGCACTTTCGCCGAAAGAAATCTCCTTCTCTAAGTCCGTGAAACAGTGAAAACAGAATGTATGAGTTTCTCAAGATTGGTAACAGATAGAAACAAGAGAAAGTACACAGTGATTCATCTACCTAGAAAAGTTACAGAGGTTTACACAGAGAATTCCAAGTATAAGTACAAGAAAATAAGAGAGACTTAGAAAACTGGTAAAACCTACATTGTTGATAGAGTTGGGAGTACTTAGCACTGTGAAAACAGCACTTTCTACGAAAGAAATCTACTTCTCTAAGTCCGTGAAACAGTGAACAGAGAATGTATCAGTTTCTCAAGATTGGTAACAGATAGAAACAAGAGAAAGTACACAGTGATTCATCTACCTAGAAAAGTTACAGAGGTTTACACAGAGAATTCCAAGTATAAGTACAAGAAAATAAGAGAGACTTAGAAAACTGGTAAAACCTACATTGTTGATAGAGTTGGGAGTACTTAGCATTGTGAAAACAGCACTTTCGGCGAAAGAAATCTACTTCTCTAAGACTGGGAAACAGTGAACAGAGAATGTATGAGTTTCTGAAGATTGGTAACAGATAGAAACAAGAGAAAGTACACAGTGATTCATCTACCTAGAAAAGTTACAGAGGTTTACACAGAGAATTCCAAGTATAAGTACAAGAAAATAAGAGAGACTTAGAAAACTGGTAAAACCTACATGGTTGATAGAGTTGGGAGTACTTAGCACTGTGAAAACAGCACTTTCTCCGTAAGAAATTTCGTTCTCTAAGTCCGTGAAACAGTGAACAGAGAATGTATGAGTTTCTCAAGATTGGTAACAGATAGAAACAAGAGAAAGTACACAGTGATTCATCTACCTAGAAAAGTTACAGAGGTTTACACAGAGAATTCCAAGTATAAGTACAAGAAAATAAGAGAGACGTAAAAAACTGGTAAAACCTACATTGTTGATAGAGTTGGGAGTACTTAGCACTGTGAAAACAGCACTTTCGCAGAAAGAAATCTACTTCTCTAAGACTGGGAAACAGTGAACATAGAATGTATGAGTTTCTCAAGATTGGTAACAGATAGAAACACGAGAAAGTACACAGTGATTCATGTACCTAGAAAAGTTACAGAGGTTTACACAGAGAATTCCAAGTATAAGTACAAGAAAATAAGAGAGACTTAGAAAACTGGCAAAACCTACATTGTTGATAGAGTTGGGAGTACTTAGCACTGTGAAAACAGCACTTTCGCTGAAAGAAATCTACTTCTCTAAGTCCGTGAAACAGTGAACAGAGAATGTATCAGTTTCTCAAGATTGGTAACAGATAGAAACAAGAGAAAGTACACAGTGATTCATCTACCTAGAAAAGTTACAGAGGTTTACACAGAGAATTCCAACTATAAGTACAAGAAAATAAGAGAGACTTAGAAAACTGGTAAAACCTACATTGTGGATAGGTTGGGAGTACTTAGCACTGTGAAAACAGCACTTTCGCAGAAAGAAATCTACTTCTCTAAGACTGGGAAACAGTGAACAGAGAATGTATGAGTTTCTCAAGTCTGGTAACAGAGAAAAACAAGAGAAAATACACAGTGATTCATCTACCTAGAAAAGTTACAGAGGTTTACACAGAGAATTCCAAGTATAAGTACAAGACAATAAGAGAGACTTAGAAAACGGGTAAAACTTACATTGTTGATAGAGTTGGGAGTACTTAGCACTGTGAAAGCAACACTTTCGCAGAAAGAAATCTACTTCTCTAAGACTGGGAAACAGTGAACAGAGAATGTATGAGTTTCTGAAGATTGGTAACAGATAGAAACAAGAGAAAGTACACAGTGATTCATCTACCTAGAAAAGTTACAGAGGTTTAAACAGAGAATTCCAAGTATAAGTACAAGAAAATAAGAGAGACTTAGAAAACTGGTAAAACCTACATTGTTGATATAGTTGGGAGTACTTAGCACTGTGAAAACAGTACTTTCGCCGAAAGAAATTTCATTCTCTAAGTCCGTGAAACAGTGAACAGAAAATGTATGAGTTTCTCAAGATTGGTAACAGATAGAAACAAGAGAAATTACACAGTGATTCATCTACCTAGAAAAGTTAAAGAGGTTTACACAGAGAATGCCAAGTATAAGTACAACAACATAAGAGAGACTTAGAAAACTGGTAAACCCTACATTGTGGATAGAGTTGGGAGTACTTAGCACTGTGAAAACAGCACTTTCGCCGAAATAAATTTCGTTCTCTAAGTCCGTGAAACAGTGAACATAGAATGTATGAGTTTCTCAAGATTGGTAACAGATAGAAACAAGGGAAAGTACACAGTGATTCATCTACCTAGAAAAGTTACAGAGATTTACACAGAGAATTCCAAGTATAAGTACATGGAAATAAGAGAGACTTAGAAAAATGGTAAAACGTACATTGTGGATAGAGTTAGGAGTAGTTAGCACTGTGAAAACAGCACTTTCGCCGAAAGAAATCTACTTCTTTAAGACTGGGAAACAGTGAACAGAGAATGTATGAGTTTCTCAAGATTGGTAACAGATAGAAACAAGAGAAAGTACACAGTGATTCATCTACCTAGAAAAGTTACAGAGGTTTACACAGAGAATTCCAAGTATAAATACAAGAAAATAAGAGAGACTTAGAAAACTGGTAAAACCTACATTGTTGATAGAGTTGGGAGTACTTAGCACTGTGAAAACAGCCCTTTCGCCGAAAGAAATCTACTTCCCTAACTCCGTGAAAAAGTGAACAGAGAATGTATGAGTTTCTCAAGATTGGTAACAGATAGAAACAAGAGAAAGTACACAGTGATTCATGTACATAGAAAAGTTACAGAGGTTTACACAGAGAATTCCAAGTATAAGTACAACAAAATAAGAGACACTTAGAAATCTGGTAATACCTACATTGTTGATAGAGTTGGAAGTATTTAGCACTGTGAAAACAGCACTTTCGCCGAAATAAATTTAGTTCTCTAAGTCGGTGAAACAGTGAACAGAGAATGTATTTGTTTCTCAAGATTGATAACAGATAGAAACAAGAGAAAGTACACAGTGATTCATCTACCAAGAAAAGTTACAGAGGTTTACAAAGAGAATTCCAAGTTTAAGTACAATAAAATAAGAGAGACTTAGAAAACTATTAAAACCTACATTGTTGGTAGAGTTGGGAGTACTTAGCATTGTGAAAACAGCACTTTCGCTGAGAGAAATCTACTTCTCTAAGACTGGGAAACACTGAACAGAGAATGTGTGAGTTTCTCAAGATTGCTAACAGATAGAAACAAGAGAAAGTACACAGTGATTCATCTACCTAGAGAAGTTACAGAGGTTTACACAGAGAACTCCAATTATAAGTACAACAAAATAAGAGAAACTTAGAAAACTGGTAAAACCTACATTGTTGATAGAGTTGGGAGTACTTAGCACTGTGAAAATAGTACTTTCGCCGAAAGTAATTTCGTTCTCTAAGTCCGTGAAACAGTGAACAGAGAATGTATGAGTTTCTCAAGATTGGTAACAGATAGAAACAAGAGAAAGTACACAGTGATTCATCTACCTAGAAAAGTTACAGAGGTTTATAAAGAGAATTCCAAGTATAAGTACAAGAAAATAAGAGAGACTTAGAAAACGGGTAAAACTTACATTGTTGATAGAGTTGGGAGTACTTAGCACTGTGAAAGCAGCACTTTCGCAGAAAGAAATCTACTTCTATAACACTGGGAAACAGTGAACAGAGAATGTACGAGTTTCTCAAGATTGGGAACAGATAGAAACAAGAGAAAGTACACAGTGATTCATCTACCTAGGAAAGTTACAGAGGTTTACAAAGAGAATTCCAAGTTTAAGTACAAGAAAATAAGAGAGACTTAGAAAACTGGTAAAACCTACATTGTTGATAGAGTTGGGAGTACTTAGCACTGTGAAAACAGCACTTTCGCCGAAAGAAATCTCCTTCTCTAAGTCCGTGAAACAGTGAACAGAGAATGTATGAGTTTCTCAAGATTGGTAACAGATAGAAACAAGAGAAAGTACACGGTGATTCATCTACCTCGAAAAGTTACAGAGGTTTACACAGAGAATTCCAAGTATAAGTACAAGAAAATAAGAGAGACTTAGAAAACTGGTAAAACCTACATTGTTGATAGAGTTGGGAGTACTTAGCACTGTGAAAACAGCACTTTCGCCGAAAGAAATCTACTTCTTTAAGACTGGGAAACAGTGAACAGAGAATGTATGAGTTTCTCAAGATTGGTAACAGATAGAAACAAGAGAAAGTACACAGTGATTCATCTACCTAGAAAAGTTACAGAGGTTTATAAAGAGAATTCCAAGTATAAGTACAAGAAAATAAGAGAGACTTAGAAAACGGGTAAAACTTACATTGTTGATAGAGTTGGGAGTACTTAGCACTGTGAAAGCAGCACTTTCGCAGAAAGAAATCTACTTCTATAACACTGGGAAAGAGTGAACAGAGAATGTACGAGTTTCTAAAGATTGGGAACAGATAGAAACAAGAGAAAGTACACAGTGATTCATCTACCTAGAAAAGTTACAGAGGTTTACAAAGAGAATTCCAAGTTTAAGTACAAGAAAATAAGAGAGACTTAGAAAAGTGGTAAAACCTACATTGTGGATAAAGCTGTTAGTACTTAGCACTGTGAAAACAGCACTTTCGAAGAAAGAAATCTACTTCTCTAAGACTGGGAAACAGTGAACAGTGAATGTATGAGTTTCTCAAGATTGGTAACAGATAGAAACAAGAGAAAGTACACAGTGATTCATCTACCTAGAAAAGTTACAGAGGTTTACACAGAGAATTCCAAGTATAAGTACAAGAAAATAAGAGAGACTTAGAAAACTGGTAAAACCTACATTGTTGATAGAGTTGGGAGTACTTAGCACTGTGAAAACAGCACTTTCGCCGAAAGAAATCTACTTCTCTAAGACTGGGAAACAGTGAACAGAGAATGTATGAGTTTCTCAAGATTGGTAACAGATAGAAACAAGAGAAAGTACACAGTGATTCATCTACCTAGAAAAGTTAAAGGGGTTTACACAGAGAATGCCAAGTATAAGTACAACAAAATAAGAGAGACTTCGAAAACTGGTAAACCCTACATTGTTGATAGAGTTGGGAGTACTTAGCACTGTGAAAACAGCACTTTCGCCGAAATAAATTTCGTTCTCTAAGTCCGTGAAACAGTGAACATAGAATGTATGAGTTTCTCAAGATTGGTAACAGATAGAAACAAGAGAAAGTACACAGTGATTCATCTACCTAGAAAAGTTACAGAGATTTACACAGAGAATTCCAAGTATAAGTACATGGAAATAAGAGAGACTTAGAAAACTGGTAAAACATACATTGTGGATAGAGTTAGGAGTAGTTAGCACTGTGAAAACAGCACTTTCGCCGAAAGAAATCTACTTCTTTAAGACTGGGAAACAGTGAACAGAGAATGTATGAGTTTCTCAAGATTGGTAACAGATGAAACAAGAGAAAGTACACAGTGATTCATCTACCTAGAAAAGTTACAGAGGTTTACACAGAGAATTCCAAGTATAAGTACAAGAAAATAAGAGAGACTTAGAAA
This sequence comes from Heterohyrax brucei, assembly GCA_028571685.1. Lineage (NCBI taxonomy): Eukaryota > Metazoa > Chordata > Mammalia > Hyracoidea > Procaviidae > Heterohyrax > Heterohyrax brucei. Next base: position 115,492,342 of record CM053150.1, on the reverse strand, counting down.
ACTGGTAAAACCTACATTGTTGATAGAGTTGGGAGTACTTAGCACTGTGAAAACAGCACTTTCGCCGAAAGAAATCTACTTCTCTAAGACTGGGAAACAGTGAACAGAGAATGTATGAGTTTCTCAAGACTGGTAACAGATAGAAACAAGAGAAAGTACACAGTGATTCATCTACCTTGAGAAGTTACAGAGGTTTACACAGAGAATTCCAAGTGTAAGTACAACAAAATAAGAAAGACTTAGAAAACTGGTAAAACCTACATTGTTGATAGAGTTGGGAGTACTTAGCACTCTGGAAACAGCACTTTCGCCGAAAGAACTTTCGTTCTCTAAGACCGTGAAACAGTGAACAGAAAATGTATGAGTTTCTCAAGATTGGTAACAGATAGAAACAAAAGAAAGTACACAGTGATTCATCTACCTAGAAAAGTTACAGAGGTTTACACAGAGAATTCCAAGTATAAGTACAAGAAAATAAGAGAGACTTAGAAAACTGGTAAAGCCTACATTGTTGATAGAGTTGGTAGTACTTAGCTCTGTGTAAACAGCACTTTCGCCGAAAGAAATTTCGTTCTCTAAGTCCGTGAAACAGTGAACAGTGAATGTATGAGTTTCTCAAGATTGGTGACAGATAGAAACAAGAGAAAATACACAGTGATTCATCTACCTAGAAAAGTTACAGAGCTTTATACAGAGAATTCCAAGTATAAGTACAAGAAAATAAGAGAGACTTAGAACACTGGTAAAACCTACATTGCTGATAGAGTTGGGAGTACTTAGCGCTGTGAAAACAGCCCTTTCGCCGAAAGAAATCTACTTCCCTAACTCCGTGAAAAAGTGAACAGAGAATGTATGAGTTTCTCAAGATTGGTAACAGATAGAAACAAGAGAAAGTACACAGTGATTCATCTACCTAGAAAAGTTACAGAGGTTTACACAGAGAATTCCAAGTATAAGTACAACAAAATAAGAGACACTTAGAAATCTGGTAATACCTACATTGTTGATAGAGTTGGAAGTATTTAGCACTGTGAAAACAGCACTTTCGCCGAAATAAATTTAGTTCTCTAAGTCGGTGAAACAGTGAACAGAGAATGTATTTGTTTCTCAAGATTGATAACAGATAGAAACAAGAGAAAGTACACAGTGATTCATCTACCAAGAAAAGTTACAGAGGTTTACAAAGAGAATTCCAAGTTTAAGTACAATAAAATAAGAGAGACTTAGAAAACTATTAAAACCTACATTGTTGGTAGAGTTGGGAGTACTTAGCATTGTGAAAACAGCACTTTCGCTGAGAGAAATCTACTTCTCTAAGACTGGGAAACACTGAACAGAGAATGTGTGAGTTTCTCAAGATTGCTAACAGATAGAAACAAGAGAAAGTACACAGTGATTCATCTACCTAGAGAAGTTACAGAGGTTTACACAGAGAACTCCAATTATAAGTACAACAAAATAAGAGAGACTTAGAAAACTGGTAAAACCTACATTGTTGATAGAGTTGGGAGTACTTAGCACTGTGAAAACAGTACTTTCGCCGAAAGTAATTTCGTTCTCTAAGTCCGTGAAACAGTGAACAGAGAATGTATGAGTTTGTCAAGATTGGTAACAGATAGAAACAAGAGAAAGTACACAGTGATTCATCTACCTAGAATAGTTACACAGGTTTACACAGAGAATTCCAAGTATAAGTACAAGAAAATAAGAGAGACTTAGAAAACTGGTAAAACCTACATTGTTGATAGAGTTGGGAGTACTTAGCACTGTGAAAACAGCACCTTCTCCGAAAGAAATCTACTTCTCTAAGTCCGTGAAACAGTGAACAGAGAATGTATCAGTTTCTCAAGATTGGTAACAGATAGAAACAAGAGAAAGTACACAGTGATTCATCTACCTAGAAAAGTTACAGAGGTTTACACAGAGAATTCGAAGTATAAGTACAAGAAAATAAGAGAGACTTAGAAAACTGGTAAACCCTGCATTGTTGATAGAGTTGGGAGTACTTAGCACTGTGAAAACAGCACTTTCGCCGAAATAAATTTCGTTCTCTAAGTCCGAGAAACAGTGAACATAGAATGTATGAGTTTCTCAAGATTGGTAACAGATAGAAACAAGGGAAAGTACACAGTGATTCATCTACCTAGAAAAGTTACAGAGATTTACACAGAGAATTCCAAGTATAAGTACATGGAAACAAGAGAGACTTAGAAAACTGGTAAAACATACATTGTGGATAGACTTAGGAGTAGTTAGCACTGTGAAAACAGCACTTTCGCCGAAAGAAATCTACTTCTTTAAGACTGGGAAACAGTGAACAGAGAATGTATGAGTTTCTCAAGATTGGTAACAGATGAAACAAGAGAAAGTACACAGTGATTCATCTACCTAGAAAAGTTACAGAGGTTTACACAGAGAATTCCAAGTATAAGTACAAGAAAATAAGAGAGACTTAGAAAACTGGTAAAACCTACATTGTTGATAGAGTTGGGAGTACTTAGCACTGTGAAAACAGCACTTTCGCCGAAAGAAATCTACTTCTCTAAGACTGGGAAACAGTGAACAGAGAATGTATGAGTTTCTCAAGATTGGTAACAGATAGAAACAAGAGAAAGTACACAGTGATTCATCTACCTTGAGAAGTTACAGAGGTTTACACAGAGAATTCCAAGTGTAAGTACAACAAAATAAGAGAGACTTAGAAAACTGGTAAAACCTACATTGTTGATAGAGTTGGGAGTACTTAGCACTGTGGAAACAGCACTTTCGCCGAAAGAACTTTCGTTCTCTAAGTCCGTGAAACAGTGAAGAGAGAATGTATGAGTTTCTAAAGATTGGTAACAGATAGAAACAAAAGAAAGTACACAGTGATTCATCTACCTAGAAAAGTTACAGAGGTTTACACAGAGAATTCCAAGTATAAGTAAAAGAAAATAAGAGAGACTTAGAAAACTGGTAAAGCCTACATTGTTGATAGAGTTGGGAGTACTTAGCACTGTGAAAACAGCACTTTCGCCGAAAGAAATCTACTTCTCTACGTTCGTGAAACAGTGAACAGAGAATGTATGAGTTTCTCAAGATTGGTAACAGACAGAAACAAGAGAAAGTACACAGTGATTCATCTACCTAGAAAAGGTACAGAGGTTTACACAGAGAATTCCAAGTATAAGTACAAGACAATAAGAGAGACTTAGAAAACGGGTAAAACTTACATTGTTGATAGAGTTGGGAGTACTTAGCACTGTGAAAGCAGCACTTTCGCAGAAAGAAATCTACTTCTATAACACTGGGAAACAGTGAACAGAGAATGTATGAGTTTCTCAAGATTGGTAACAGATAGAAAGAAGAGAAAGTACACAGTGATTCATCTACCTAGATAAGTTACAGAGGTTTACAAAGAGAATTCCAAGTTTAAGTACAAGAAAATAAGAGAGACTTAGAAAACTGGTAAAACCTACATTGTTGATAGAGTTGTTAGTACTTAGCACTGTGAAAACAGCACTTTCGCAGAAAGAAATCTACTTCTCTAAGACTGGGAAACAGTGAACAGAGAATGTATGAGTTTCTCAAGATTGGTAACAGATAGAAACAAGAGAAAGTACACAGTGATTCATCTACCTAGAAAAGTCACAGCGGTTTATAACGAGAATCCCAAGTATAAGTACAAGAAAATAAGAGAGACTTAGAAAACTGATAAAACCTACATTGTGGATAGAGTTGGGAGTACTTAGCATTGTGAAAACAGCACTTTCGCAGAAGGAAATCTACTTCTCTAAGACTGGGAAACAGTGAACAGAGAATGTATGAGTTTCTCAAGATTGGTAACAGACAGAAACAAGAGAAAGTACACAGTGATTCATCTACCTAGAAAAGTTACAGAGGTTTACACAGAGAATTCCATGTATAAGTACAAGAAAATAAGAGAGACTTAGAAAACTGGTAAAACCTACATTGTTGATAGAGTTGGGAGTACTTAGCACTGTGAAAACAGCACTTTCGCCGATAGAAATTTCGTTCTCTAAGTCCGTGAAACAGTGAACAGAGAATGTATGAGTTTCTCAAGATTGGTAACAGATAGAAACAAGAGAAAGTACACAGTGATTCATATACCTAGAAAAGTTAAAGAGGTTTACACAGAGAATTCCAAGTATAAGTACAACAAAATAAGAGAGACTTAGAAAACTGGTAAACCCTACATTGTTGATAGAGTTGGGAGTACTTAGCACTGTGAAAACAGCACTTTCGCCGAAAGAAATTTCGTTCTCTAAGTTCGTGAAACAGTGAACAGAGAATGTATGAGTTTCTCAAGATTGGTAACAGATAGAAACAAGGGAAAGTACACAGTGATTCATCTACCTAACAAAGTTACAGAGATTTACACAGAGAATTCCAAGTATAAGTACATGGAAATAAGAGAGACTTAGAAAACAGGTAAAACATGCATTGTGGATAGAGTTAGGAGTACTTAGCACTGTGAAAACAGCACTTTTGCAGAAAGAAATCTACTTCTCTAAGACTGGGAAACAGTGAACAGAGAATGTATGAGTTTCTCAAGATTGGTAACAGATAGAAACAAGAGAAAGTACACAGTGATTCATCTACCTACAAAAGTTACAGAGGTTTACACAGAGAATTCCAAGTATAAGTACAACAAAATAAGAGAGACTTAGAAAACTGGTAAAACGTACATTGTTGATAGAGTTGGGAGTACTTAGCACTGTGGAAACAGCACTTTCGCCGAAAGAACTTTCGTTCTCTAAGTCCGTGAAACAGTGAACAGAGAATGTATGAGTTTCTCAAGATTGGTAACAGATAGAAACAAGAGAAAGTACACAGTGATTCATCTACCTAGAAAAGTTACAGAGGTTTACACAGAGAATTCCAAGTATAAGTACAAGAAAATAAGAGAGACTTAGACAACTGGTAAAGCCTACATTGTTGATAGAGTTGGGAGTACTTAGCACTGTGTAAACAGCACTTTCGCCGAAAGAAATTTCGTTCTCTAAGTCCGTGAAACAGTGAACAGAGAATGTATGAGTTTCTCAAGATTGGTAACAGATAGAAACAAGAGAAAATACACAGTGATTCATCTACCTAGAAAAGTTACAGAGCTTTAAACAGAGAATTCCAAGTATAAGTACAAGAAAATAAGAGAGACTTAGAAAACTGATAAAACCTACATTGTGGATAGAGTTGTGAGTACTTAGCATTGTGAAAACAGCACTTTCGCAGAAGGAAATCTACTTCTCTAAGACTGGGAAACAGTGAACAGAGAATGTATGAGTTTCTCAAGATTGGTAACAGACAGAAACAAGAGAAAGTACACAGTGATTCATCTACCTAGAAAAGTTACAGAGGTTTACACAGAGAATTCCAAGTATAAGTACAAGACAATAAGAGAGACTTAGAAAACGGGTAAAACTTACATTGTTGATAGAGTTGGGAGTACTTAGCACTGTGAAAGCAGCACTTTCGCAGAAAGAAATCTACTTCTATAACACTGGGAAACAGTGAACAGAGAATGTATGAGTTTCTCAAGATTGGGAACAGATAGAAAGAAGAGAAAGTACACAGTGATTCATCTACCTAGATAAGTTACAGAGGTTTACAGAGAGAATTCCAAGTTTAAGTACAAGAAAATAAGAGAGACTTAGAAAACTGGTAAAACCTACAATGTTGATAGAGTTGTTAGTACTTAGCACTGTGAAAACAGCACTTTCGCAGAAAGAAATCTACTTCTCTAAGACTGGGAAACAGTGAACAGAGAATGTATGAGTTTCTCAAGATTGGTAACAGATAGAAACAAGAGAAAGTACACAGTGATTCATCTACCTAGAAAAGTCACAGAGGTTTATAACGAGAATTCCAAGTATAAGTACAAGAAAATAAGAGAGACTTAGAAAACTGATAAAACCTACATTGTGGATAGAGTTGGGAGTACTTAGCATTGTGAAAACAGCACTTTCGCAGAAGGAAATCTACTTCTCTAAGACTGGGAAACAGTGAACAGAGAATGTATGAGTTTCTCAAGATTGGTAACAGACAGAAACAAGAGAAAGTACACAGTGATTCATCTACCTAGAAAAGTTACAGAGCTTTACACAGAGAATTCCAAGTATAAGTACAAGAATATAAGAGAGACTTAGAAAACTGGTAAAACCTACATTGTTGATAGAGTTGGGAGTACTTAGCACTGTGAAAACAGCACTTTCGCCGAAAGAAATCTACTTCTCTAAGTCCGTGAAAAAGTGAACAGAGAATGTATGAGTTTCTCAAGATTGGTAACAGATAGAAACACGAGAAAGTACACAGTGATTCATGTACCTAGAAAAGTTACAGAGGTTTACACAGAGAATTCCAAGTATAAGTACAAGAAAATAAGAGAGACTTAGAAAACTTGTAAAACCTACATCGTTGATAGAGTTGGGAGTACTTAGCACTGTGAAAACAGCACTTTCGCCGAAATAAATTTCGTTCTCTAAGTTCGTGAAACAGTGAACATAGAATGTATGAGTTTCTCAAGATTGGTAACAGATAGAAACAAGGGAAAGTACACAGTGATTCATCTACCTAGAAAAGTTACAGAGATTTACACAGAGAATTCCAAGTATAAGTACATGGAAATAAGAGAGACTTCGAAAACTGGTAAAACATACATTGTGGATAGAGTTAGGAGTAGTTAGCACTGTGAAAACAGCACTTTCACCGAAAGAAATCTACTTCTCTAAGACTGGGAAACAGTGAACAGAGAATGTATGAGTTTCTCAAAATTGGTAACAGATAGAAACAAGAGAAAGTACACAGTGATTCATCTACCTAGAAAAGTTACAGAGGTTTACACAGAGAATTCCAAGTATAAGTACAAGAAAATAAGAGAGACTTAGAAAAATGGCAAAACCTACATGGTTGATAGAGTTGGGAGTACTTAGCACTGTGAAAACAGCACTTTCTCCGAAAGAAATTTCGTTCTCTAAGTCCGTGAAACAGTGAACAGAGAATGTATGAGTTTCTCAAGATTGGTAACAGATAGAAACAAGAGAAAGTACACAGTGATTCATCTACCTAGAAAAGTTACAGAGGTTTACACAGAGAATTCCAAGTTTAAGTACAAGAAAATAAGAGAGACTTAGAAAACTGGTAAAGCCTACATTGTTGATAGAGTTGGGAGTACTTAGCACTGTGAAAACAGAACTTTCGCCGAAAGAAATTTCGTTCTCTAAGTCCATGAAACAGTGAACAGAGAATGTATGAGTTTCTCAAGATTGGTAACAGATAGAAACAAGAGAAAATACACAGTGATTCATCTACCTAGAAAAGTTACAGAGCTTTACACAGAGAATTCCAAGTATATGTACAAGAAAATAAGAGAGACTTAGAACACTGGTAAAACCTACATTGTTGATAGAGTTGGGAGTACTTAGCACTGTGAAAACAGCACTTTCGCCGAAAGAAATCTACTTCCCTAAGTCCGTGAAAAAGTGAACAGAGAATGTATGAGTTTCTCAAGATTGGTAACAGATAGAAACAAGAGAAAGTACACAGTGATTCATGTACCTAGAAAAGTTACAGAGGTTTACACAGAGAATTCCAAGTATAAGTACAAGAAAATAAGAGAGACTTAGAAAACTGGTAAAAACTACATTGTTGATAGAGTAGGGAGTACTTAGCACTGTGAAAACAGCACTTTCTCCGAAAGAAATCTATTTCTCTAAGTCCGTGAAACAGTGAACAGAGAATGTATCAGTTTCTCAAGAATGGTAACAGATAGAAACAAGAGAAAGTACACAGTGATTCATCTACCTAGAAAAGTTACAGAGGTTTACACAGAGAATTCCAAGTATAAGTACAAGAAAATAAGAGAGACTTAGAAAACTGATAAAACCTACATTGTGGATAGAGTTGTGAGTACTTAGCATTGTGAAAATAGCACTTTCGCAGAAGGAAATCTACTTCTCTAAGACTGGGAAACAGTGAACAGAGAATGTATGAGTTTCTCAAGATTGGTAACAGACAGAAACAAGAGAAAGTACACAGTGATTCATCTACCTAGAAAAGTTACAGAGGTTTACACAGAGAATTCCAAGTATAAGTACAAGACAATAAGAGAGACTTAGAAAACGGGTAAAACTTACATTGTTGATAGAGTTGGGAGTACTTAGCACTGTGAAAGCAGCACTTTCGCAGAAAGAAATCTACTTCTATAACACTGGGAAACAGTGAACAGAGAATGTATGAGTTTCTCAAGATTGGGAACAGATAGAAAGAAGAGAAAGTACACAGTGATTCATCTACCTAGATAAGTTACAGAGGTATACAAAGAGAATTCCAAGTTTAAGTACAAGAAAATAAGAGAGACTTAGAAAACTGGTAAAACCTACATTGTTGATAGAGTTGTTAGTACTTAGCACTGTGAAAACAGCACTTTCGCAGAAAGAAATCTACTTCTCTAAGACTGGGAAACAGTGAACAGAGAATGTATGAGTTTCTCAAGATTGGTAACAGATAGAAACAAGAGAAAGTACACAGTGATTCATCTACCTAGAAAAGTCACAGAGGTTTATAACGAGAATCCCAAGTATAAGTACAAGAAAATAAGAGAGACTTAGAAAACTGATAAAACCTACATTGTGGATAGAGTTGGGAGTACTTAGCATTGTGAAAACAGCACTTTCGCAGAAGGAAATCTACTTCTCTAAGACTGGGAAACAGTGAACAGAGAATGTATGAGTTTCTCAAGATTGGTAACAGACAGAAACAAGAGAAAGTACACAGTGATTCATCTACCTAGAAAAGTTACAGAGGTTTACACAGAGAATTCCATGTATAAGTACAAGAAAATAAGAGAGACTTAGAAAACTGGTAAAACCTACATTGTTGATAGAGTTGGGAGTACTTAGCACTGTGAAAACAGCACTTTCGCCGATAGAAATTTCGTTCTCTAAGTCCGTGAAACAGTGAACAGAGAATGTATGAGTTTCTCAAGATTGGTAACAGATAGAAACAAGAGAAAGTACACAGTGATTCATATACCTAGAAAAGTTAAAGAGGTTTACACAGAGAATTCCAAGTATAAGTACAACAAAATAAGAGAGACTTAGAAAACTGGTAAACCCTACATTGTTGATAGAGTTGGGAGTACTTAGCACTGTGAAAACAGCACTTTCGCCGAAAGAAATTTCGTTCTCTAAGTTCGTGAAACAGTGAACAGAGAATGTATGAGTTTCTCAAGATTGGTAACAGATAGAAACAAGGGAAAGTACACAGTGATTCATCTACCTAACAAAGTTACAGAGATTTACACAGAGAATTCCAAGTATAAGTACATGGAAATAAGAGAGACTTAGAAAACAGGTAAAACATGCATTGTGGATAGAGTTAGGAGTACTTAGCACTGTGAAAACAGCACTTTTACAGAAAGAAATCTACTTCTCTAAGACTGGGAAACAGTGAACAGAGAATGTATGAGTTTCTCAAGATTGGTAACAGATAGAAACAAGAGAAAGTACACAGTGATTCATCTACCTAGAAAAGTTACAGAGGTTTACACAGAGAATTCCAAGTATAAGTACAAGAAAATAAGAGAGACTTAGACAACTGGTAAAGCCTACATTGTTGATAGAGTTGGGAGTACTTAGCACTGTGGAAACAGCACTTTCGCCGAAAGAAATTTCGTTCTCTAAGTCCGTGAAACAGTGAACAGAGAATGTATGAGTTTCTCAAGATTGGTAACAGATAGAAACAAGAGAAAATACACAGTGATTCATCTACCTAGAAAAGTTACAGAGCTTTAAACAGAGAATTCCAAGTATAAGTACAAGAAAATAAGAGAGACTTAGAAAACTGATAAAACCTACATTGTGGATAGAGTTGTGAGTACTTAGCATTGTGAAAACAGCACTTTCGCAGAAGGAAATCTACTTCTCTAAGACTGGGAAACAGTGAACAGAGAATGTATGAGTTTCTCAAGATTGGTAACAGACAGAAACAAGAGAAAGTACACAGTGATTCATCTACCTAGAAAAGTTACAGAGGTTTACACAGAGAATTCCAAGTATAAGTACAAGACAATAAGAGAGACTTAGAAAACGGGTAAAACTTACATTGTTGATAGAGTTGGGAGTACTTAGCACTGTGAAAGCAGCACTTTCGCAGAAAGAAATCTACTTCTATAACACTGGGAAACAGTGAACAGAGAATGTATGAGTTTCTCAAGATTGGGAACAGATAGAAAGAAGAGAAAGTACACAGTGATTCATCTACCTAGATAAGTTACAGAGGTTTACAAAGAGAATTCCAAGTTTAAGTACAAGAAAATAAGAGAGACTTAGAAAACTGGTAAAACCTACATGGTTGATAGAGTTGGGAGTACTTAGCACTGTGAAAACAGCCCTTTCTCCGAAAGAAATTTCGTTCTCTAAGTCCGTGAAACAGTGAACAGAGAATGTATGAGTTTCTCAAGATTGGTAACAGATAGAAACAAGAGAAAGTACACAGTGATTCATCAACCTAGAAAAGTTACAGAGGTTTACACAGAGAATTCCAAGTATAAGTACAACAAAATAAGAGAGACTTAGAAAACTGGTAAAACGTACATTGTTGATAGAGTTGGGAGTACTTAGCACTGCGGAAACAGCACTTTCGCCGAAAGAAATTTCGTTCTCTAAGTCCGTGAAACAGTGAACAGAGAATGTATGAGTTTCTCAAGATTGGTAACAGATAGAAACAAGAGAAAGTACACAGTGACTCATCTACCTAGGGAAGTTACAGAGGTTTACACAGAGAATTCCAAGTATAAGTACAAGAAAATAAGAGAGACTTAGAACACTGGTAAAACCTACATTGTTGATAGAGTTGGGAGTACTTAGCACTGTGAAAACAGCACTTTCGCCGAAAGAAATCTACTTCTCTAAGTCCGTGAAAAATTGAACAGAGAATGTATGAGTTTCTCAAGATTGGTAACAGATAGAAACAAGAGAAAGTACAAAGTGATTCATGTACCTAGAAAAGTTACAGAGGTTTACACAGAGAACTCCAATTATAAGTACAACAAAATAAGAGAGACTTAGAAAACTGGTAAAACCTACATGGTTGATAGAGTTGGGAGTACTTAGCACTGTGAAAACAGCACTTTCTCCGAAAGAAATTTCGTTTTCTAAGTCCGTGAAACAGTGAACAGAGAATGTATGAGTTTCTCAAGATTGGTAACAGATAGAAACAAGAGAAAGTACACAGTGATTCATCTACCTAGAAAAGTTACAGAGGTTTACAAAGAGAATTCCAAGTTTAAGTTCAAGAAAATAAGAGAGACTTAGAAAACTGGTAAAACCTACATTGTTGATAGAGTTGTTAGTACTTAGCACTGTGAAAACAGCACTTTCGCAGAAAAAATCTACTTCTCTAAGACTGGGAAACAGTGAAAAGAGAATGTATGAGTTTCTCAAGATTGGTAACAGATAGAAACAAGAGAAAGTACACAGTGATTCATCTACCTTGAGAAGTTACAGAGGTTTACACAGAGAATTCCAAGTATAAGTACAACAAAATAAGAGAGACTTAGAAAACTGGTAAAACCTACATTGTTGATAGAGCTGGGAGTACTTAGCACTGTGGAAACAGCACTTTCGGCGAAAGAAATTTCGTTCTCTAAGTCCGGGAAACAGTGAACAGAGAATGTATGAGTTTCTCAAGATTGGTAACAGATAGAAACAAGAGAAAGTACACAGTGACTCATCTACCTAGAGAAGTTACAGAGGTTTACACAGAGAATTCCAAGTATAAGTACAAGAAAATAAGAGAGACTTAGAACACTGGTAAAACCTACATTGTTGATAGAGTTGGGAGTACTTAGCTCTGTGAAAACAGCACTTTCGCCGAAAGAAATTTCATTCTCTAAGTCCGTGAAACAGTGAACAGAGAATGTATGAGTTTCTGAAGATTGGTAACAGATAGAAACAAGAGAAAGTACACAGTGATTCATGTACCTAGATAAGTTACAGAGGTTTACACAGAGAATTCCAAGTATAAGTACAAGAAAATAAGAGAGACTTAGAAAACTGGTAAAACCTACATTGTGGATAGAGTTGGGAGTACTTAGCACTGTGAAAACATCACTTTCTCCGAAAGAAATCTACTTCTCTAAGTCCGTGAAACAGTGAACAGAGAATGTATCAGTTTCTCAAGTTTGGTAACAGATAGAAACAAGAGAAAGTACACGGTGATTCATCTACCTAGAAAAGTTACAGAGGTTTACACAGAGAATTCCAAGTATAAGCACAAGAAAATAAGAGAGATTTAGAAAACTGGTAAAACCTACATTGTTGATAAAGTTGGGAGTACTTAGCACTGTGAAAACAGCACTTTCGCCGAAAGAAATCTACTTCTATAACACTGGGAAACAGTGAACAGAGAATGTATGAGTTTCTCAAGATTGGTAACAGATAGAAACAAGAGAAAGTACACAGTGATTCATCTACCTAGAAAAGTTACAGAGGTTTACACAGAAAATTCCAAGTATAAGTACAAGAAAATAAGAGAGACTTAGAAAACTGGTAAAACCTACATGGTTGATAGAGTTGGGAGTACTTAGCACTGTGAAAACAGCACTTTCTCCGAAAGAAATTTCGTTCTCTAAGTCCGTGAAACAGTGAACAGAGAATGTATGAGTTTCTCAAGATTGGTAACAGATAGAAACAAGAGAAAGTACACAGTGATTCATCTACCTAGAAAAGTTACAGAGGTTTACACAGAGAATTCCAAGTATAAGTACAAGAAAATAAGAGAGACTTAGAAAACTGGTAAAACCTACATTGTTGATAGAGTTGGGAGTACTTAGCACCGTGAAAACAGCACTTTCGCCGAAAGAAATCTACTTCTCTAAGTCCGTGAAACAGTGAACAGAGAATGTATCAGTTTCTCAAGATTGGTAACAGATAGAAACAAGAGAAAGTACACAGTGATTCATCTACCTAGAAAAGTTACAGAGGTTTACACAGAGAATTCCAAGTATAAGTACAAGAAAATAAGAGAGACTTAGAAAAATGGTAAAACCTACATTGTGGATAGAGTTGGGAGTACTTAGCACTGTGAAAACAGCACTTTCGGAGAACGAAATCTACTTCTCTAAGACTGGGAAATAGTGAACAGAGAATGTATGAGTTTCTCAAGATTGGTAACAGACAGAAACAGGAGAAAGTACACAGTGATTCATCTAGCTAGAAAAGTTACAGAGGTTTACACAGAGAATTCCAAGTATAAGTACAAGACAATAAGAGAGACTTAGAAAACGGGTAAAACTTACATTGTTGATAGAGTTGGGAGTACTTAGCACTGTGAAAGCAGCACTTTCGCAGAAAGAAATCTACTTCTATAACACTGGGAAACAGTGAACAGAGAATGTATGAGTTTCTCAAGATTGGTAACAGATAGAAACAAGAGAAAGTACACAGTGATTCATCTACCTAGAAAAGTTACAGAGGTTTACACAGAGAATTCCAAGTGTAAGTACAAGAAAATAAGAGAGACTTAGAAAACTGATAAAACCTACATTGTGGATAGAGTTGGGAGTACTTAGCATTGTGAAAACAGCACTTTCGCAGAAGGAAATCTACTTTTCTAAGACTGGGAAACAGTGAACAGAGAATGTATGAGTTTCTCAAGATTGGTACCAGACAGAAACAAGAGAAAGTACACAGTGATTCATCTACCTAGAAAAGTTACAGAGGTTTACACAGAGAATTCCATGTATAAGTACAAGAAAATAAGAGAGACTTAGAAAACTGGTAAAACCTACATTGTTGATAGAGTTGGGAGTACTTAGCACTGTGAAAACAGCACTTTCGCCGATAGAAATTTCGTTCTCTAAGTCCGTGAAACAGTGAACAGAGAATGTATGAGTTTCTCAAGATTGGTAACAGATAGAAACAAGGGAAAGTACACAGTGATTCATCTACCTAACAAAGTTACAGAGATTTACACAGAGAATTCCAAGTATAAGTACATGGAAATAAGAGAGACTTAGAAAACAGGTAAAACATGCATTGTGGATAGAGTTAGGAGTACTTAGCACTGTGAAAACAGCACTTTTGCAGAAAGAAATCTACTTCTCTAAGACTGGGAAACAGTGAACAGAGAATGTATGAGTTTCTCAAGATTGGGAACAGATAGAAACAAGAGAAAGTACACAGTGATTCATCTACCTACAAAAGTTACAGAGGTTTACACAGAGAATTCCAAGTATAAGTACAACAAAATAAGAGAGACTTAGAAAACTGGTAAAACGTACATTGTTGATAGAGTTGGGAGTACTTAGCACTGTGGAAACAGCACTTTCGCCGAAAGAACTTTCGTTCTCTAAGTCCGTGAAACAGTGAACAGAGAATGTATGAGTTTCTCAAGATTGGTAGCAGATAGAAACAAGAGAAAGTACACAGTGATTCATCTACCTAAAAAAGTTACAGAGGTTTACACAGAGAATTCCAAGTATAAGTACAAGAAAATAAGAGAGACTTAGACAACTGGTAAAGCCTACATTGTTGATAGAGTTGGGAGTACTTAGCTCTGTGTAAACAGCACTTTCGCCGAAAGAAATTTCGTTCTCTAAGTCCGTGAAACAGTGAACAGAGAATGTATGAGTTTCTCAAGATTGGTAACAGATAGAAACAAGAGAAAATACACAGTGATTCATCTACCTAGAAAAGTTACAGAGATTTAAACAGAGAATTCCAAGTATAAGTACAAGAAAATAAGAGAGACTTAGAAAACTGATAAAACCTACATTGTTGATAGAGTTGGGAGTACTTAGCACTGTGAAAACAGCACTTTCGCAGAAAGAAATCTACTTCTCTAAGACTGGGAAACAGTGAACAGAGAATGTATGAGTTTCTCAAAATTGGTAACAGATAGAAACAAGAGAAAGTACACAGTGATTCATCTACCTAGAAAAGTTACAGAGCTTTAAACAGAGAATTCCAAGTATAAGTACAAGAAAATAAGAGAGACTTAGAAAACTGATAAAACCTACATTGTGGATAGAGTTGGGAGTACTTAGCACTGTGAAAGCAGCACTTTCGCAGAAAGAAATCTACTTCTATAACACTGGGAAACAGTGAACAGAGAATGTATGAGTTTCTCAAGATTGGTAACAGATAGAAACAAGAGAAAGTACACAGTGATTCATCTACCTAGAAAAGTCACAGAGGTTTATAACGAGAATTCCAAGTATAAGTACAAGAAAATAAGAGAGACTTAGAAAACTGATAAAACCTACATTGTGGATAGAGTTGGGAGTACTTAGCATTGTGAAAACAGCACTTTCGCAGAAGGAAATCTACTTCTCTAAGACTGGGAAACAGTGAACAGAGAATGTATGAGTTTCTCAAGATTGGTACCAGACAGAAACAAGAGAAAGTACACAGTGATTCATCTACCTAGAAAAGTTACAGAGGTTTACACAGAGAATTCCATGTATAAGTACAAGAAAATAAGAGAGACTTAGAAAACTGGTAAAACCTACATTGTTGATAGAGTTGGGAGTACTTAGCACTGTGAAAACAGCACTTTCGCCGATAGAAATTTCGTTCTCTAAGTCCGTGAAACAGTGAACAGAGAATGTATGAGTTTCTCAAGATTGGTAACAGATAGAAACAAGGGAAAGTACACAGTGATTCATCTACCTAACAAAGTTACAGAGATTTACACAGAGAATTCCAAGTATAAGTACATGGAAATAAGAGAGACTTAGAAAACAGGTAAAACATGCATTGTGGATAGAGTTAGGAGTACTTAGCACTGTGAAAACAGCACTTTTGCAGAAAGAAATCTACTTCTCTAAGACTGGGAAACAGTGAACAGAGAATGTATGAGTTTCTCAAGATTGGGAACAGATAGAAACAAGAGAAAGTACACAGTGATTCATCTACCTACAAAAGTTACAGAGGTTTACACAGAGAATTCCAAGTATAAGTACAACAAAATAAGAGAGACTTAGAAAACTGGTAAAACGTACATTGTTGATAGAGTTGGGAGTACTTAGCACTGTGGAAACAGCACTTTCGCCGAAAGAACTTTCGTTCTCTAAGTCCGTGAAACAGTGAACAGAGAATGTATGAGTTTCTCAAGATTGGTAACAGATAGAAACAAGAGAAAGTACACAGTGATTCATCTACCTAGAAAAGTTACAGAGGTTTACACAGAGAATTCCAAGTATAAGTACAAGAAAATAAGAGAGACTTAGACAACTGGTAAAGCCTACATTGTTGATAGAGTTGGGAGTACTTAGCTCTGTGTAAACAGCACTTTCGCCGAAAGAAATTTCGTTCTCTAAGTCCGTGAAACAGTGAACAGAGAATGTATGAGTTTCTCAAGATTGGTAACAGATAGAAACAAGAGAAAATACACAGTGATTCATCTACCTAGAAAAGTTACAGAGATTTAAACAGAGAATTCCAAGTATAAGTACAAGAAAATAAGAGAGACTTAGAAAACTGATAAAACCTACATTGTTGATAGAGTTGGGAGTACTTAGCACTGTGAAAACAGCACTTTCGCAGAAAGAAATCTACTTCTCTAAGACTGGGAAACAGTGAACAGAGAATGTATGAGTTTCTCAAAATTGGTAACAGATAGAAACAAGAGAAAGTACACAGTGATTCATCTACCTAGAAAAGTTACAGAGCTTTAAACAGAGAATTCCAAGTATAAGTACAAGAAAATAAGAGAGACTTAGAAAACTGATAAAACCTACATTGTGGATAGAGTTGGGAGTACTTAGCACTGTGAAAGCAGCACTTTCGCAGAAAGAAATCTACTTCTATAACACTGGGAAACAGTGAACAGAGAATGTATGAGTTTCTCAAGATTCGGAACAGATAGAAAGAAGAGAAAGTACACAGTGATTCATCTACCTAGATAAGTTACAGAGGTTTACAAAGAGAATTCCAAGTTTAAGTACAAGAAAATAAGAGAGACTTAGAAAACTGGTAAAACCTACATTGTTGATAGAGTTGTTAGTACTTAGCACTGTGAAAACAGCACTTTCGCAGAAAGAAATCTACTTCTCTAAGACTGGGAAACAGTGAACAGAGAATGTATGAGTTTCTCAAGATTGGTAACAGATAGAAACAAGAGAAAGTACACAGTGATTCATCTACCTAGAAAAGTTACAGAGGTTTACACAGAGAATTCCAAGTATAAGTACAAGAAAATAAGAGAGACTTAAAAAACTGGTAAAACCTACATTGTTGATAGAGTTGGGAGTACTTAGCAGTGTGAAAACAGCACTTTCGCAGAAAGAAATCTACTTCTCTAAGACTGGGAAACAGTGAACAGAGAATGTATGAGATTCTCAAGATTGGTAACAGATAGAAACAAGAGAAAGTACACTGTGATTCATCTACCTAGAAAAGTCACAGAGGTTTATAACGAGAATTCCATGTAATAAGTACAAGAAATTAAGAGAGACTTAGAAAACTGATAAAACCTACATTGTGGATAGAGTTGGGAGTACTTAGCATTGTGAAAACAGCACTTTCGCAGAAGGAAATCTACTTCTCTAAGACTGGGAAACAGTGAACAGAGAATGTATGAGTTTCTCAAGATTGGTAACAGATAGAAACAAGAGAAAGTACACAGTGATTCATCTACCTAGAAAAGTTACAGAGGTTTACACAGAGAATTCCAAGTATTATTACAAGACAATAAGAGAGACTTAGAAAACGGGTAAAACTTACATTGTTGATAGAGTTGGGAGTACATAGCACTGTGAAAGCAGCACTTTCGCAGAAAGAAATCTACTTCTATAACACTGGGAAACAGTGAACAGAGAATGTATGAGTTTCTCAAGATTGGGAACAGATAGAAACATAGAAAGTACACAGTGATTCATCTACCTAGAAAAGTTACAGAGGTTTACACAGAGAATTCCAAGTATAAGTACAAGAAAATAAGAGAGACTTAGAAAACTGGTAAAACCTACATTGTTGATAGAGTTAGGAGTACTTAGCACTGTGAAAACAGCACTTTCGCCGAAAGAAATCTACTTCTCTAAGACTGGGAAACAGTGAACAGAGAATGTATGAGTTTCTCAAGATTGGTAACAGATAGAAACAAGAGAAAGTACACAGTGATTCATCTACCTAGAAAAGTTACAGAGGTTTACACAGAGAATTCCAAGTATAAGTACAAGAAAATAAGAGAGACTTAGAAAACTGGTAAAACCTACATGTTTGATAGAAGTGGGAGTACTTAGCACTGTGAAAACAGCACTTTCTCCGAAAGAAATTTCGTTCTCTAAGTCCGTGAAACAGTGAACAGAGATTGTATGAGTTTCTCAAGATTGGTAACAGATAGAAACAAGAGAAAGTACACAGTGATTCATCTACCTAGAAAAGTTACAGAGGTTTACACAGAGAATTCCAAGTATAAGTGCAAGAAAATAAGAGAGACTTAAAAAACTGGTAAAACCTACATTGTTGATAGAATTGGGAGTACTTAGCACTGTGAAAACAGCACTTTCGCAGAAAGAAATCTACTTCTCTAAGACTGGGAAACAGTGAACAGAGAATGTATGAGTTTCTCAAGATTGGTAACAGATAGAAACAAGAGAAAGTACACAGTGATTCATCTACCTAGAAAAGTCACAGAGGTTTATAACGAGAATTCCAAGTATAAGTACAAGAAAATAAGAGAGACTTAGAAAACTGATAAAACCTACATTGTGGATAGAGTTGGGAGTACTTAGCATTGTGAAAACATCTCTTTCGCAGAAGGAAATCTACTTCTCTAAGACTGGGAAACAGTGAACAGAGAATGTATGAGTTTCTCAAGATTGGTAACAGACAGAAACAAGAGAAAGTAAACAGTGATTCATCTACCTAGAAAAGTTACAGAGGTTTACACAGAGAATTCCAAGTATAAGTACAAGACAATAAGAGAGACTTAGAAAACGGGTAAAACTTACATTGTTGATAGAGTTGGGAGTACTTAGCACTGTGAAAGCAGCACTTTCGCAGAAATAAATCTACTTCTATAATACTGGGAAACAGTGAACAGAGAATGTATGAGTTTCACAAGATTGGGAACAGATAGAAACAAGAGAAAGTACACAGTGATTCATCTACCTAGAAAAGTTACAGAGGTTTACACAGAGAATTCCAAGTATAAGTACAAGAAAATAAGAGAGACTTAGAAAACTGGTAAAACCTACATTGTTGATAGAGTTGGGAGTACTTAGCACTGTGAAAACAGCACTTTCGCCGAAAGAAATCTACTTCTCTGAGACTGGGAAACAGTGAACAGAGAATGTATGAGTTTCTCAAGATTGGTAACAGATAGAAACAAGAGAAAGTACACAGTGATTCATCTACCTAGAAAAGTTACAGAGGTTTACACAGAGAATTCCAAGTATAAGTACAAGAAAGTAAGAGAGACTTAGAAAACTGGTAAAACCTACATGGTTGATAGAAGTGGGATTACTTAGCACTGTGAAAACAGCACTTTCTCCGAAAGAAATTTCGTTCTCTAAGTCCGTGAAACTGTGAACAGAGATTGTATGAGTTTCTCAAGATTGGTAACAGATAGAAACAAGAGAAAGTACACAGTGATTCATCTACCTAAAAAAGTCGCAGAGGTTTATAACGAGAATTCCAAGTATAAGTACAAGAAAATAAGAGAGACTTAGAAAACTGATAAAACCTACATTGTGGATAGAGTTGGGAGTACTTAGCATTGTGAAAACAGCACTTTCGCAGAAGGAAATCTACTTCTCTAAGACTGGGAAACAGTGAACAGAGAATGTATGAGTTTCTCAAGATTGGTAACAGACAGAAACAAGAGAAAGTACACAGTGATTCATCTACCTAGAAAAGTTACAGAGGTTTACACAGAGAATTCCAAGTATAAGTACAAGACAATAAGAGAGACTTAGAAAACGGGTAAAACTTACATTGTTGATAGAGTTGGGAGTACTTAGCACTGTGAAAGCAGCACTTTCGCAGAAAGAAATCTACTTCTATAACACTGGGAAACAGTGAACAGAGAATGTATGAGTTTCTCAAGATTGGGAACAGATAGAAACAAGAGAAAGTACACAGTGATTCATCTACCTAGATAAGTTACAGAGGATTACAAAGAGAATTCCAAGTTTAAGTACAAGAAAATAAGAGAGACTTAGAAAACTGGTAAAACCTACATTGTTGATAGAGTTGTTAGTACTTAGAACCGTGAAAACAGCACTTTCGCAGAAAGAAATCTACTTTTCTAAGACTGGGAAACAGTGAACAGAGAATGTATGAGTTTCTCAAGACTGGTAACAGATAGAAGCAAGAGAAACTACACAGTGATTCATCTGCCTTGAGAAGTTACAGAGGTTTACACAGAGAATTCCAAGTATAAGTACAACAAAATAAGAGAGACTTAGAAAACTGGTAAAACCTACATTGTTGATAGAGTTGGGAGTACTTAGCACTGTGAAAACAGCACTTTCACCGAAAGAAATTTCGTTCTCTAAGTCCATGAAACAGTGAACAGAGAATGTACGAGCTTCTCAAGATTGGTAACAGATAGAAACAAGAGAAAGTACACAGTGATTCATCTACCTAGAAAAGTTACAGAGGTTTACACAGAGAATTCCAAGTATAAGTACAAGGAAATAAGAGAGACTTAGAAAACTGGTAAAACCTACATTGTTGATAGAGTTGGGAGTACTTAGCTCTGTGAAAACAGCACTTTCGCCGAAAGAAATTTCGTTCTCTAAGTCCGTGAAACAGTGAACAGAGAATGTATGAGTTTCTCAAGATTGGTAAAAGATAGAAACAAGAGAAAGTACACAGTGATTCATCTACCTAGAAAAGTTACAGAGGTTTACACAGAGAATTCCAAGTATAAGTACAAGAAAATAAGAGAGACTTAGAAAACTGGTAAAACCTACATTGTTGATAGAATTGGGAGTACTTAGCACTGTGAAAACAGCACTTTCGCCGAAAGAAATGTACTTCTTTAAGACTGGGAAACAGTGAACAGAGAATGTACGAGTTTCTCAAGATTGGTAACAGATAGAAACAAGAGAAAGTACACAGTGATTCATCTACCTAGAAATATTACAGAGGTTTATAAAGAGAATTCCAAGTATAAGTACAAGAAAATAAGAGAGACTTAGAAAACGGGTAAAACTTACATGGTTGATAGAGTTGGGAGTACTTAGCACTGTGAAAGCAGCACTTTCGCAGAAAGAAATCTACTTCTATAACACTGAGAAACAGTGAACAGAGAAGGTATGAGTTTCTCAAGATTGGTAACAGATAGAAACAACAGAAAGTACACAGTGATTCATCTACCTAGAAAAGTTACAGAGGTTTACACAGAGAATTCCAAGTATAAGTACAAGAAAATAAGAGAGACTTAGAAAACTGGTAAAACCTACATTGTTGATAGAGTCGGGAGTACTTAGCACTGTGAAAACAGCACTTTCGCCGAAAGAAATCTACTTCTCTAAGACTGGGAAACAGTGAACAGAGAATGTATGAGTTTCTCAAGATTGGTAACAGATAGAAACAAGAGAAAGTACACAGTGATTCATCTACCTAGAAAAGTTACAGAGGTTTACAGAGAGAATTCCAAGTATAAGTACAACAAAATAAGAGAGACTTAGAAAACTGGTAAAACGTACATTGTTGATAGAGTTGGGAGTACTTAGCACTGCCGAAACAGCACTTTCGCCGAAAGAAATTTCGTTCTCTAAGTCCGTGAAACAGTGAACAGAGAATGTATGAGTTTCTCAAGATTGGTAACAGATAGAAACAAGAGAAAGTACACAGTGACTCATCTACCTAGGGAAGTTACAGAGGTTTACACAGAGAATTCCAAGTATAAGTACAAGAAAATAAGAGAGACTTAGAAAACTGGTAAAACCTACATTGTTGATAGAGTTGGGAGTACTTTGCTCTGTGAAAACAGCACTTTCGCCGAAAGAAATTTCGTTCTCTAAGTCCGTGAAACAGTGAACAGAGAATGTATGAGTTTCTCAAGATTGGTAACAGATAGAAACAAGAGAAAGTACACAGTGATTCATCTACCTAGAAAAGTTACAGAGCTTTACACAGAGAATTCGAAGTATAAGTACAAGAAAATAAGAGAGACGTAGAACACTGGTAAAACCTACATTGTTGATAGAGTTGGGAGTACTTAGCACTGTGGAAACAGCACTTTCGCCGAAAGAAATCTACTTCTCTAAGTCCGTGAAAAATTGAACAGAGAATGTATGAGTTTCTCAAGATTGGTAACAGATAGAAACAAGAGAAAGTACACAGTGATTCATGTACCCAGAAAAGTTACAGAGGTTTACACAGAGAATTCCAAGTATAAGTACAAAAAAATAAGAGAGACTTAGAAAACTGGTAAAACCTACATGGTTGATAGAGTTGGGAGTACTTAGCACTGTGAAAACAGCACTTTCTCCGAAAGAAATTTCGTTTTCTAAGTCCGTGAAACAGTGAACAGAGAATGTATGAGTTTCTCAAGATTGGTAACAGATAGAAACAAGAGAAAGTACACAGTGATTCATCTACCTAGAAAAGTTACAGAGGTTTACAAAGGGAATTCCAAGTTTAAGTTCAAGAAAATAAGAGAGACTTAGAAAACTGGTAAAACCTACATTGTTGATAGAGTTGTTAGTACTTAGCACTGTGAAAACAGCACTTTCGCAGAAAAAATCTACTTCTCTAAGACTGGGAAACAGTGAAAAGAGAATGTATGAGTTTCTCAAGATTGGTAACAGATAGAAACAAGAGAAAGTACACAGTGATTCATCTACCTTGAGAAGTTACAGAGGTTTACACAGAGAATTCCAAGTATAAGTACAACAAAATAAGAGAGACTTAGAAAACTGGTAAAACCTACATTGTTGATAGAGCTGGGAGTACTTAGCACTGTGGAAACAGCACTTTCGGCGAAAGAAATTTCGTTCTCTAAGTCCGTGAAACAGTGAACAGAGAATGTATGAGTTTCTCAAGATTGGTAACAGATAGAAACAAGAGAAAGTACACAGTGACTCATCTACCTAGAGAAGTTACAGAGGTTTACACAGAGAATTCCAAGTATAAGTACAAGAAAATAAGAGAGACTTAGAAAACTGGTAAAACCTACATTGTTGATAGAGTTGGGAGTACTTAGCTCCTTGAAAACAGCACTTTCGCCGAAAGAAATTTCATTCTCTAAGTCCGTGAAACAGTGAACAGAGAATGTATGAGTTTCTCAAGATTGGTAACAGATAGAAACAAGAGAAAGTGCACAGTGATTCATCTACCTAGAAAAGTTACAGAGCTTTACACAGAGAATTCCAAGTATAAGTACAAGAAAATAAGAGAGACTTAGAACACTGGTAAAACCTACATTGTTGATAGAGTTTTGAGTACTTAGCACTGTGAAAACAGCACTTTCGGCGAAAGAAATCTACTTATCTAAGTCCGTGAAAAAGTGAACAGAGAATGTATGAGTTACTCAAGATTGGTAACAGATAGAAACAAGAGAAAGTACACAGTGATTCATGTACCTAGATAAGTTACAGAGGTTTACACAGAGAATTCCAAGTATAAGTACAAGAAAATAAGCGAGACTTAGAAAACTGGTAAAACCTACATTGTTGATAGAGTTGGCAGTACTTAGCACTGTGAAAACAGCACTTTCGCCGAAAGAAATCTACTTCTCTAAGTCCGTGAAACAGTGAACAGAGAATGTATCAGTTTCTCAAGATTGGTAACAGATAGAAACAAGAGAAAGTACACAGTGATTCATCTACCTAGAAAAGTTACAGAGGTTTACACAGAGAATTCCAAGTGTAAGTACAAGAAAATAAGAGAGACTTAGAAAACTGGTAAAACCTACATTGTTGATAGAGTTGGGAGTACTTAGCACTGTGAAAGCAGCACTTTCGCAGAAAGAAATCTACTTCTATAACACTGGGAAACAGTGAACAGAGAATGTATGAGTTTCTCAAGAATGGTAACAGATAGAAACAAGAGAAAGTACACAGTGATTCATCTACCTAGAAAAGTTACAGAGGTTTACCCAGAGAATTCCAAGTGTAAGTACAAGAAAATAAGAGAGACTTAGAAAACTGGTAAAACCTACATTGTTGATAGAGTCGGGAGTACTTAGCACTGTGAAAACAGCACTTTCGCCGAAAGAAATCTACTTCTCTAAGACTGGGAAACAGTGAACAGAGAATGTATGAGTTTCTCAAGATTGGTAACAGATAGAAACAAGAGAAAGTACACAGTGATTCATCTACCTAGAAAAGTTACAGAGGTTTACACAGAGAATTCCAAGTATAAGTACAAGAAAATAAGAGAGACTTAGAAAACTGGTAAAACCTACATGGTTGATAGAGTTGGGAGTACTTAGCACTGTGAAAACAGCCCTTTCTCCGAAAGAAATTTCGTTCTCTAAGTCCGTGAAACAGTGAACAGAGAATGTATGGGTTTCTCAAGATTGGTAACAGGTAGAAACAAGAGAAAGTACACAGTGATTCATCAACCTAGAAAAGTTACACAGGTTTACACAGAGAATTCCAAGTATAAGTACAACAAAATAAGAGAGACTTAGAAAACTGGTAAAACGTACATTGTTGATAGAGTTGGGAGTACTTAGCATTGCGGAAACAGCACTTTCGCCGAAAGAAATTTCGTTCTCTAAGTCCGTGAAACAGTGAACAGAGAATGTATGAGTTTCTCAAGATTGGTAACAGATAGAAACAAGAGAAAGTACACAGTGACTCATCTACCTAGAGAAGTTACAGAGGTTTACACAGAGAATTCCAAGTATAAGTACAAGAAAATAAGAGAGACTTAGAAAACTGGTAAAACCTACATTGTTGATAGAGTTGGGAGTACTTTGCTCTGTGAAAACAGCACTTTCGCCGAAAGAAATTTCGTTCTCTAAGTCCGTGAAACAGTGAACAGAGAATGTATGAGTTTCTCAAGATTGGTAACAGATAGAAACAAGAGAAAGTACACAGTGATTCATCTACCTAGAAAAGTTACAGAGCTTTACACAGAGAATTCGAAGTATAAGTACAAGAAAATAAGAGAGACTTAGAACACTGGTAAAACCTACATTGTTGATAGAGTTGGGAGTACTTAGCACTGTGAAAACAGCACTTTCGCCGAAAGAAATCTACTTCTCTAAGTCCGTGAAAAATTGAACAGAGAATGTATGAGTTTCTCAAGATTGGTAACAGATAGAAACAAGAGAAAGTACACAGTGATTCATCTACCTAGAAAAGTTACAGAGGTTTACACAGAGAATTCCAAGTATAAGTACAAAAAAATAAGAGAGACTTAGAAAACTGGTAAAACCTACATGGTTGATAGAGTTGGGAGTACTTAGCACTGTGAAAACAGCACTTTCTCCGAAAGAAATTTCGTTTTCTAAGTCCGTGAAACAGTGAACAGAGAATGTATGAGTTTCTCAAGATTGGTAACAGATAGAAACAAGAGAAAGTACACAGTGATTCATCTACCTAGAAAAGTTACAGAGGTTTACACAGAGAATTCCAAGTTTAAGTTCAAGAAAATAAGAGAGACTTAGAAAACTGGTAAAACCTACATTGTTGATAGAGTTGGGAGTACTTAGCTCTGTGAAAACAGCACTTTCGCCGAAAGAAATTTCGTTCTCTAAGTCCGTGAAACAGTGAACAGAGAATGTATGAGTTTCTCAAGATTGGGAACAGATAGAAACAAGAGAAAGTACACAGTGATTCATCTACCTAGAAAAGTTACAGAGGTTTACACAGAGAATTCCAAGTATAAGTACAAGAAAATAAGAGAGACTTAGAAAACTGGTAAAACCTACATTGTTGATAGAGTTGGGAGTACTTAGCACTGTGAAAACAGCACTTTCGCCGAAAGAAATGTACTTCTTTAAGACTGGGAAACAGTGAACAGAGAATGTACGAGTTTCTCAAGATTGGTAACAGATAGAAACAAGAGAAAGTACACAGTGATTCATCTACCTAGAAATGTTACAGAGGTTTATAAAGAGAATTCCAAGTATAAGTACAAGAAAATAAGAGAGACTTAGAAAACGGGTAAAACTTACATTGTTGATAGAGTTGGGAGTACTTAGCACTGTGAAAGCAGCACTTTCGCAGAAAGAAATCTACTTCTATAACACTGAGAAACAGTGAACAGAGAATGTATGAGTTTCTCAAGATTGGTAACAGATAGAAACAACAGAAAGTACACAGTGATTCATCTACCTAGAAAAGTTACAGAGGTTTACACAGAGAATTCCAAGTATAAGTACAAGAAAATAAGAGAGACTTAGAAAACTGGTAAAACCTACATTGTTGATAGAGTCGGGAGTACATAGCACTGTGAAAACAGCACTTTCGCCGAAAGAAATCTACTTCTCTAAGACTGGGAAACAGTGAACAGAGAATGTATGAGTTTCTCAAGATTGGTAACAGATAGAAACAAGAGAAAGTACACAGTGATTCATCTACCTAGAAAAGTTACAGAGGTTTACACAGAGAATTCCAAGTATAAGTACAAGAAAATAAGAGAGACTTAGAAAACTGGTAAAACCTACATGGTTGATAGAGTTGGGAGTACTTAGCACTGTGAAAACAGCCCTTTCTCCGAAAGAAATTTCGTTCTCTAAGTCCGTGAAACAGTGAACAGAGAATGTATGAGTTTCTCAAGATTGGTAACAGATAGAATCAAGAGAAAGTACACAGTGATTCATCAACCTAGAAAAGTTACAGAGGTTTACACAGAGAATTCCAAGTATAAGTACAACAAAATAAGAGAGACTTAGAAAACTGGTAAAACCTACATTGTTGATAGAGTTGGGAGGACTTTGCTCTGTGAAAACAGCACTTTCGCCGAAAGAAATTTCGTTCTCTAAGTCCGTGAAACAGTGAACAGAGAATGTATGAGTTTCTCAAGATTGGTAACAGATAGAAACAAGAGAAAGTACACAGTGATTCATCTACCTAGAAAAGTTACAGAGCTTTACTCAGAGAATTCGAAGTATAAGTACAAGAAAATAAGAGAGACTTAGAACACTGGTAAAACCTACATTGTTGATAGAGTTGGGAGTACTTAGCACTGTGAAAACAGCACTTTCGCCGAAAGAAATCTACTTCTCTAAGTCCGTGAAAAATTGAACAGAGAATGTATGAGTTTCACAAGATTGGTAACAGATAGAAACAAGAGAAAGTACACAGTGATTCATGTACCTAGAAAAGTTACAGAGGTTTACACAGAGAATTCCAAGTATAAGTACAAAGAAATAAGAGAGACTTAGAAAACTGGTAAAACCTACATGGTTGATAGAGTTGGGAATACTTAGCACTGTGAAAACAGCACTTTCTCCGAAAGAAATTTCGTTTTCTAAGTCCGTGAAACAGTGAACAGAGAATGTATGAGTTTCTCAAGATTGGTAACAGATAGAAACAAGAGAAAGTACACAGTGATTCATCTACCTAGAAAAGTTACAGAGGTTTACAAAGAGAATTCCAAGTTTAAGTTCAAGAAAATAAGAGAGACTTAGAAAACTGGTAAAACCTACATTGTTGATAGAGTTGTTAGTACTTAGCACTGTGAAAACAGCACTTTCGCAGAAAAAATCTACTTCTCTAAGACTGGGAAACAGTGAAAAGAGAATGTATGAGTTTCTCAAGATTGGTAACAGATAGAAACAAGAGAAAGTACACAGTGATTCATCTACCTTGAGAAGTTACAGAAGTTTACACAGAGAATTCCAAGTATAAGTACAACAAAATAAGAGAGACTTAGAAAACTGGTAAAACCTACATTGTTGATAGAGCTGGGAGTACTTAGCACTGTGGAAACAGCACTTTCGGCGAAAGAAATTTCGTTCTCTAAATCCGTGAAACAGTGAGCGGAGAATGTATGAGTTTCTCAAGATTGGTAACAGATAGAAACAAGAGAAAGTACACAGTGACTCATCTACCTAAAGAAGTTACAGAGGTTTACACAGAGAATTCCATGTATAAGTACAAGAAAATAAGAGAGACTTAGAAAACTGGTAAAACCTACATTGTTGATAGAGTTGGGAGTACTTAGCTCTGTGAAAACAGCACTTTCGCCGAAAGAAATTTCATTCTCTAAGTCCGTGAAACAGTGAACAGAGAATGTATGAGTTTCTCAAGATTGGTAACAGATAGAAACAAGAGAAAGTGCACAGTGATTCATCTACCTAGAAAAGTTACAGAGCTTTACACAGAGAATTCCAAGTATAAGTACAACAAAATAAGAGAGACTTAGAACACTGGTAAAACCTACATTGTGTATAGAGTTGGGAGTACTTAGCACTGTGAAAACATCACTTTCTCCGAAAGAAATCTACTTCTCTAAGTCCGTGAAACAGTGAACAGAGAATGTATCAGTTTCTCAAGTTTGGTAACAGATAGAAACAAGAGAAAGTACACGGTGATTCATCTACCTAGAAAAGTTACAGAGGTTTACACAGAGAATTCCAAGTATAAGCACAAGAAAATAAGAGAGACTTAGAAAACTGGTAAAACCTACATTGTTGATAGAGTTGGGAGTACTTAGCACTGTGAAAACAGCACTTTCGCCGAAAGAAATCTACTTATCTAAGTCCGTGAAACAGTGAACAGAGAATGTATGAGTTTCTCAAGATTGGTAACAGATAGAAACAAGAGAAAGTACACAGTGATTCATGTACCTAGATAAGTTACAGAGGTTTACACAGAGAATTCCAAGTATAAGTACAACAAAATAAGAGAGACTTAGAAAACTGGTAAAACCTACATTGTTGATAGAGCTGGGAGTACTTAGCACTGTGGAAACAGCACTTTCGGCGAAAGAAATTTCGTTCTCTAAGTCCGTGAAACAGTGAACAGAGAATGTATGAGTTTCTCAAGATTGGTAACAGATAGAAACAAGAGAAAGTACACAGTGACTCATCTACCTAGGGAAGTTACAGAGGTTTACACAGAGAATTCCAAGTATAAGTACAAGAAAATAAGAGAGACTTAGAAAACTGGTAAAACCTACATTGTTGATAGAGTTGTTAGTACTTAGCACTGTGAAAACAGCACTTTCGCAGAAAAAATCTACTTCTCTAAGACTGGGAAACAGTGAACAGAGAATGTATGAGTTTCTCAAGATTGGTAACAGATAGAAACAAGAGAAAGTACACAGTGATTCATCTACCTAGAAAAGTTACAGAGGTTTACACAGAAAATT
Source organism: Heterohyrax brucei (assembly GCA_028571685.1). Lineage (NCBI taxonomy): Eukaryota > Metazoa > Chordata > Mammalia > Hyracoidea > Procaviidae > Heterohyrax > Heterohyrax brucei. The sequence goes on along the minus strand of CM053150.1, from coordinate 115,463,111 downwards.
CCAAGTATAAGTACAAGAAAATAAGAGAGACTTAGAAAACTGGTAAAACCTACATGGTTGATAGAGTTGGGAGTACTTAGCACTGTGAAAACAGCACTTTCTCCGAAAGAAATTTCGTTCTCTAAGTCCGTGAAACAGTGAACAGAGAATGTATGAGTTTCTCAAGATTGGTAACAGATAGAAACAAGAGAAAGTACACAGTGATTCATCTACCTAGAAAAGTTACAGAGGTTTACACAGAGAATTCCAAGTATAAGTACAAGAAAATAAGAGAGACTTAGAACACTGGTAAAACCTACATTGTTGATAGAGTTGGGAGTACTTAGCACTGTGAAAACAGCACTTTCGCCGAAAGAAATTTCGTTTTCTAAGTCCGTGAAACAGTGAACAGAGAATGTATGAGTTTCTCAAGATTGGTAACAGATAGAAACAAGAGAAAGTACACAGTGATTCATCTACCTAGAAAAGTTACAGAGGTTTACAAAGAGAATTCCAAGTTTAAGTTCAAGAAAATAAGAGAGACTTAGAAAACTGGTAAAACCTACATTGTTGATAGAGTTGTTAGTACTTAGCACTGTGAAAACAGCACTTTCGCAGAAAAAATCTACTTCTCTAAGACTGGGAAACAGTGAAAAGAGAATGTATGAGTTTCTCAAGATTGGTAACAGATAGAAACAAGAGAAAGTACACAGTGATTCATCTACCTTGAGAAGTTACAGAAGTTTACACAGAGAATTCCAAGTATAAGTACAACAAAATAAGAGAGACTTAGAAAACTGGTAAAACCTACATTGTTGATAGAGCTGGGAGTACTTAGCACTGTGGAAACAGCACTTTCGGCGAAAGAAATTTCGTTCTCTAAATCCGTGAAACAGTGAGCGGAGAATGTATGAGTTTCTCAAGATTGGTAACAGATAGAAACAAGAGAAAGTACACAGTGACTCATCTACCTAAAGAAGTTACAGAGGTTTACACAGAGAATTCCATGTATAAGTACAAGAAAATAAGAGAGACTTAGAAAACTGGTAAAACCTACATTGTTGATAGAGTTGGGAGTACTTAGCTCTGTGAAAACAGCACTTTCGCCGAAAGAAATTTCATTCTCTAAGTCCGTGAAACAGTGAACAGAGAATGTATGAGTTTCTCAAGATTGGTAACAGATAGAAACAAGAGAAAGTACACAGTGATTCATGTACCTAGATAAGTTACAGAGGTTTACACAGAGAATTCCAAGTATAAGTACAAGAAAATAAGAGAGACTTAGAAAACTGGTAAAACCTACATTGTGTATAGAGTTGGGAGTACTTAGCACTGTGAAAACATCACTTTCTCCGAAAGAAATCTACTTCTCTAAGTCCGTGAAACAGTGAACAGAGAATGTATCAGTTTCTCAAGTTTGGTAACAGATAGAAACAAGAGAAAGTACACGGTGATTCATCTACCTAGAAAAGTTACAGAGGTTTACACAGAGAATTCCAAGTATAAGCACAAGAAAATAAGAGAGACTTAGAAAACTGGTAAAACCTACATTGTTGATAGAGTTGGGAGTACTTAGCACTGTGAAAACAGCACTTTCGCCGAAAGAAATCTACTTATCTAAGTCCGTGAAACAGTGAACAGAGAATGTATGAGTTTCTCAAGATTGGTAACAGATAGAAACAAGAGAAAGTACACAGTGATTCATGTACCTAGATAAGTTACAGAGGTTTACACAGAGAATTCCAAGTATAAGTACAACAAAATAAGAGAGACTTAGAAAACTGGTAAAACCTACATTGTTGATAGAGCTGGGAGTACTTAGCACTGTGGAAACAGCACTTTCGGCGAAAGAAATTTCGTTCTCTAAGTCCGTGAAACAGTGAACAGAGAATGTATGAGTTTCTCAAGATTGGTAACAGATAGAAACAAGAGAAAGTACACAGTGACTCATCTACCTAGGGAAGTTACAGAGGTTTACACAGAGAATTCCAAGTATAAGTACAAGAAAATAAGAGAGACTTAGAAAACTGGTAAAACCTACATTGTTGATAGAGTTGTTAGTACTTAGCACTGTGAAAACAGCACTTTCGCAGAAAAAATCTACTTCTCTAAGACTGGGAAACAGTGAACAGAGAATGTATGAGTTTCTCAAGATTGGTAACAGATAGAAACAAGAGAAAGTACACAGTGATTCATCTACCTAGAAAAGTTACAGAGGTTTACACAGAAAATTCCAAGTATAAGTACAAGAAAATAAGAGAGACTTAGAAAACTGGTAAAACCTACATGGTTGATAGAGTTGGGAGTACTTAGCACTGTGAAAACAGCACTTTCTCCGAAAGAAATTTCGTTCTCTAAGTCCGTGAAACAGTGAACAGAGAATGTATGAGTTTCTCAAGATTGGTAACAGATAGAAACAAGAGAAAGTACACAGTGATTCATCTACCTAGAAAAGTTACAGAGGTTTACACAGAGAATTCCAAGTATAAGTACAAGAAAATAAGAGAGACTTAGAACACTGGTAAAACCTACATTGTTGATAGAGTTGGGAGTACTTAGCACTGTGAAAACAGCACTTTCGCCGAAAGAAATCTACTTCTCTAAGTCCGTGAAAAATTGAACAGAGAATGTATGAGTTTCTCAAGATTGGTAACAGATAGAAACAAGAGAAAGTACACAGTGATTCATGTACCTAGAAAAGTTACAGAGGTTTACACAGAGAATTCCAAGTATAAGTACAAAAAAATAAGAGAGACTTAGAAAACTGGTAAAACCTACATGGTTGATAGAGTAGGGAGTACTTAGCACTGTGAAAACAGCACTTTCTCCGAAAGAAATTTCGTTTTCTAAGTCCGTGAAACAGTGAACAGAGAATGTATGAGTTTCTCAAGATTGGTAACAGATAGAAACAAGAGAAAGTACACAGTGATTCATCTACCTAGAAAAGTTACAGAGGTTTACACAGAGAATTCCAAGTTTAAGTTCAAGAAAATAAGAGAGACTTAGAAAACTGGTAAAACCTACATTGTTGATAGAGTTGTTAGTACTTAGCACTGTGAAAACAGCACTTTCGCAGAAAAAATCTACTTCTCTAAGACTGGGAAACAGTGAAAAGAGAATGTATGAGTTTCTCAAGATTGGTAACAGATAGAAACAAGAGAAAGTACAGAGTGATTCATCTACCTTGAGAAGTTACAGAGGTTTACACAGAGAATTCCAAGTATAAGTACAACAAAATAAGAGAGACTTAGAAAACTGGTAAAACCTACATTGTTGATAGAGTTGGGAGTACTTAGCACTGTGAAAACAGCACTTTCGCCGAAAGAAATTTCGTTCTCTAAGTCCATGAAACAGTGAACAGAGAATGTATGAGCTTCTCAAGATTGGTAACAGATAGAAACAAGAGAAAGTACACAGTGATTCATCTACCTAGAAAAGTTACAGAGGTTTACACAGAGAATTCCAAGTATAAGTACAAGGAAATAAGAGAGACTTAGAAAACTGGTAAAACCTACATTTTTGATAGAGTTGGGAGTACTTAGCTCTGTGAAAACAGCACTTTCGCCGAAAGAAATTTCGTTCTCTAAGTCCGTGAAACAGTGAACAGAGAATGTATGAGTTTCTCAAGATTAGTAACCGATAGAAACAAGAGAAAGTACACAGTGATTCATCTACCTAGAAAAGTTACAGAGGTTTACACAGAGAATTCCAAGTATAAGTACAAGAAAATAAGAGAGACTTAGAAAACTGGTAAAACCTACATTGTTGATAGAGTTGGGAGTACTTAGCACTGTGAAAACAGCACTTTCGCCGAAAGAAATGTACTTCTTTAAGACTGGGAAACAGTGAACAGAGAATGTACGAGTTTCTCAAGATTGGTAACAGATAGAAACAAGAGAAAGTACACAGTGATTCATCTACCTAGAAATGTTACAGAGGTTTATAAAGAGAATTCCAAGTATAAGTACAAGAAAATAAGAGAGACTTAGAAAACGGGTAAAACTTACATTGTTGATAGAGTTGGGAGTACTTAGCACTGTGAAAGCAGCACTTTCGCAGAAAGAAATCTACTTCTATAACACTGAGAAACAGTGAACAGAGAATGTATGAGTTTCTCAAGATTGGTAACAGATAGAAACAACAGAAAGTACACAGTGATTCATCTACCTAGAAAAGTTACAGAGGTTTACCCAGAGAATTCCAAGTATAAGTACAAGAAAATAAGAGAGACTTAGAAAACTGGTAAAACCTACATTGTTGATAGAGTCGGGAGTACATAGCACTGTGAAAACAGCACTTTCGCCGAAAGAAATCTACTTCTCTAAGACTGGGAAACAGTGAACAGAGAATGTATGAGTTTCTCAAGATTGGTAACAGATAGAAACAAGAGAAAGTACACAGTGATTCATCTACCTAGAAAAGTTACAGAGGTTTACACAGAGAATTCCAAGTATAAGTACAAGAAAATAAGAGAGACTTAGAACACTGGTAAAACCTACATTGTTGATAGAGTTGGGAGTACTTAGCACTGTGAAAACAGCACTTTCGCCGAAAGAAATCTACTTCTCTAAGTTCGTGAAAAAGTGAACAGAGAATGTATGAATTTCTCAAGATTGGTAACAGATAGAAACAAGAGAAAGTACACAGTGATTCATGTACCTAGAAAAGTTACAGAGGTTTACACAGAGAATTCCAAGTATAAGTACAAGAAAATAAGAGAGACTTAGAAAACTGGTAAAACCTACATTGTTGATAGAGTTGGGAGTACTTAGCACTGTGAAAACAGCACTTTCTCCGAAAGAAATCTACTTCTCTAAGTCCGTGAAAAAGGGAACAGAGAATGTATCAGTTTCTCAAGTTTGGTAACAGATAGAAACAAGAGAAAGTACACAGTGATTCATCTACCTAGAAAAGTTACAGAGGTTTACATAGAGAATTCCAAGTATAAGTACAAGAAAATAAGAGAGACTTAGAAAACTGGTAAAACCTACATGGTTGATAGAGTTGGGAATACTTAGCACTGTGAAAACAGCACTTTCTCCGAAAGAAATTTCGTTCTCTAAGTCCGTGAAACAGTGAACAGAGAATGTATGAGTTTCTCAAGATTGGTAACAGATAGAAACAAGAGAAAATACACAGTGATTCATCTACCTAGAAAAGTTACAGAACTTTACACAGAGAATTCCAAGTATAAGTATAAGAAAATAAGAGAGACTTCAAAAACTGGTAAAACCTACATTGTTGATAGAGTTGGGAGTACTTAGCACTGTGAAAACAGCACTTTCGCAGAAGGAAATCTACATCTCTAAGACTGGGAAACAGTGAACAGAGAATGTATGAGTTTCTCAAGGTTGGTAACAGATAGAAACAAGAGAAAGTACACAGTGATTCATCTACCTAGAAATGTCACAGAGGTTTACAACGAGAATTCCAAGTATAAGTACAAGAAAATAAGAGAGACTTAGAAAACTGATAAAACCTACATTGTGGATAGAGTTGGGAGTACTTAGCACTGTGAAAACAGCACTTTCGCAAAAAGAAATCTAATTCTCTAAGACTGGGAAACAGTGAACAGAGAATGTATGAGTTTCTCAAGATTGGTAACAGACAGAAACAAGAGAAAGTACACAGTGATTCATCTACCTAGAAAAGTTACAGAGGTTTACACAGAGAATTCCAATTATAAGTACAAGACAATAAGAGAAACTTAGAAAACGGGTAAAACTTACATTGTTGATAGAGTTGGGAGTACTTAGCACTGTGAAAGCAGCACTTTCGCAGAAAGAAATCTACTTCTCTAAGACTGGGAAACAGTGAACAGAGAATGTATGAGTTTCTCAAGATTGGGAACAGATAGAAACAATAGAAAGTACACAGTGATTCATCTACCTAGAAAAGTTACAGAGGTTTACAAAGAGAATTCCAAGTATAAGTACAAGAAAATAAGAGAGACTTAGAAAACTGGTAAAACCTACATTGTTGATAGAGTTGTTAGTACTTAGCACTGTGAAAACAGCACTTTCGCAGAAAGAAATCTACTTCTCTTAGACTGGGAAACAGTGAACAGAGAATGTATGAGTTTCTCAAGATTGGTAACAGATAGAAACAAGAGAAAGTACACAGTGATTCATCTACCTTGAGAAGTTACAGAGGTTTACACAGAGAATTCCAAGTATAAGTACAAGAAAATAAGAGAGACTTAGAAAACTGGTAAAACCTACATTGTTGATAGAGCTGGGAGTACTTAGCACTGTGGAAACAGCACTTTCGGCGAAAGAAATTTCGTTCTCTAAGTCCGTGAAACAGTGAACAGAGAATGTATGAGTTTCTCAAGATTGGTAACAGATAGAAACAAGAGAAAGTACACAGTGACTCATCTACCTAGGGAAGTTACAGAGGTTTACACAGAGAATTCCAAGTATAAGTACAAGAAAATAAGAGAGACTTAGAAAACTGGTAAAACCTACATTGTTGATAGAGTTGTTAGTACTTAGCACTGTGAAAACAGCACTTTCGCAGAAAAAATCTACTTCTCTAAGACTGGGAAACAGTGAACAGAGAATGTATGAGTTTCTCAAGATTGGTAACAGATAGAAACAAGAGAAAGTACACAGTGATTCATCTACCTAGAAAAGTTACAGAGGTTTACACAGAAAATTCCAAGTATAAGTACAAGAAAATAAGAGAGACTTAGAAAACTGGTAAAACCTACATGGTTGATAGAGTTGGGAGTACTTAGCACTGTGAAAACAGCACTTTCTCCGAAAGAAATTTCGTTCTCTAAGTCCGTGAAACAGTGAACAGAGAATGTATGAGTTTCTCAAGATTGGTAACAGATAGAAACAAGAGAAAGTACACAGTGATTCATCTACCTAGAAAAGTTACAGAGGTTTACACAGAGAATTCCAAGTATAAGTACAAGAAAATAAGAGAGACTTAGAACACTGGTAAAACCTACATTGTTGATAGAGTTGGGAGTACTTAGCACTGTGAAAACAGCACTTTCGCCGAAAGAAATCTACTTCTCTAAGTCCGTGAAAAATTGAACAGAGAATGTATGAGTTTCTCAAGATTGGTAACAGATAGAAACAAGAGAAAGTACAGAGTGATTCATCTACCTTGAGAAGTTACAGAGGTTTACACAGAGAATTCCAAGTATAAGTACAACAAAATAAGAGAGACTTAGAAAACTGGTAAAACCTACATTGTTGATAGAGTTGGGAGTACTTAGCACTGTGAAAACAGCACTTTCGCCGAAAGAAATTTCGTTCTCTAAGTCCATGAAACAGTGAACAGAGAATGTATGAGCTTCTCAAGATTGGTAACAGATAGAAACAAGAGAAAGTACACAGTGATTCATCTACCTAGAAAAGTTACAGAGGTTTACACAGAGAATTCCAAGTATAAGTACAAGGAAATAAGAGAGACTTAGAAAACTGGTAAAACCTACATTTTTGATAGAGTTGGGAGTACTTAGCTCTGTGAAAACAGCACTTTCGCCGAAAGAAATTTCGTTCTCTAAGTCCGTGAAACAGTGAACAGAGAATGTATGAGTTTCTCAAGATTAGTAACCGATAGAAACAAGAGAAAGTACACAGTGATTCATCTACCTAGAAAAGTTACAGAGGTTTACACAGAGAATTCCAAGTATAAGTACAAGAAAATAAGAGAGACTTAGAAAACTGGTAAAACCTACATTGTTGATAGAGTTGGGAGTACTTAGCACTGTGAAAACAGCACTTTCGCCGAAAGAAATGTACTTCTTTAAGACTGGGAAACAGTGAACAGAGAATGTACGAGTTTCTCAAGATTGGTAACAGATAGAAACAAGAGAAAGTACACAGTGATTCATCTACCTAGAAATGTTACAGAGGTTTATAAAGAGAATTCCAAGTATAAGTACAAGAAAATAAGAGAGACTTAGAAAACGGGTAAAACTTACATTGTTGATAGAGTTGGGAGTACTTAGCACTGTGAAAGCAGCACTTTCGCAGAAAGAAATCTACTTCTATAACACTGAGAAACAGTGAACAGAGAATGTATGAGTTTCTCAAGATTGGTAACAGATAGAAACAACAGAAAGTACACAGTGATTCATCTACCTAGAAAAGTTACAGAGGTTTACCCAGAGAATTCCAAGTATAAGTACAAGAAAATAAGAGAGACTTAGAAAACTGGTAAAACCTACATTGTTGATAGAGTCGGGAGTACATAGCACTGTGAAAACAGCACTTTCGCCGAAAGAAATCTACTTCTCTAAGACTGGGAAACAGTGAACAGAGAATGTATGAGTTTCTCAAGATTGGTAACAGATAGAAACAAGAGAAAGTACACAGTGATTCATCTACCTAGAAAAGTTACAGAGGTTTACACAGAGAATTCCAAGTATAAGTACAAGAAAATAAGAGAGACTTAGAACACTGGTAAAACCTACATTGTTGATAGAGTTGGGAGTACTTAGCACTGTGAAAACAGCACTTTCGCCGAAAGAAATCTACTTCTCTAAGTTCGTGAAAAAGTGAACAGAGAATGTATGAATTTCTCAAGATTGGTAACAGATAGAAACAAGAGAAAGTACACAGTGATTCATGTACCTAGAAAAGTTACAGAGGTTTACACAGAGAATTCCAAGTATAAGTACAAGAAAATAAGAGAGACTTAGAAAACTGGTAAAACCTACATTGTTGATAGAGTTGGGAGTACTTAGCACTGTGAAAACAGCACTTTCTCCGAAAGAAATCTACTTCTCTAAGTCCGTGAAAAAGGGAACAGAGAATGTATCAGTTTCTCAAGTTTGGTAACAGATAGAAACAAGAGAAAGTACACAGTGATTCATCTACCTAGAAAAGTTACAGAGGTTTACATAGAGAATTCCAAGTATAAGTACAAGAAAATAAGAGAGACTTAGAAAACTGGTAAAACCTACATGGTTGATAGAGTTGGGAATACTTAGCACTGTGAAAACAGCACTTTCTCCGAAAGAAATTTCGTTCTCTAAGTCCGTGAAACAGTGAACAGAGAATGTATGAGTTTCTCAAGATTGGTAACAGATAGAAACAAGAGAAAATACACAGTGATTCATCTACCTAGAAAAGTTACAGAACTTTACACAGAGAATTCCAAGTATAAGTATAAGAAAATAAGAGAGACTTCAAAAACTGGTAAAACCTACATTGTTGATAGAGTTGGGAGTACTTAGCACTGTGAAAACAGCACTTTCGCAGAAGGAAATCTACATCTCTAAGACTGGGAAACAGTGAACAGAGAATGTATGAGTTTCTCAAGGTTGGTAACAGATAGAAACAAGAGAAAGTACACAGTGATTCATCTACCTAGAAAAGTCACAGAGGTTTACAACGAGAATTCCAAGTATAAGTACAAGAAAATAAGAGAGACTTAGAAAACTGATAAAACCTACATTGTGGATAGAGTTGGGAGTACTTAGCACTGTGAAAACAGCACTTTCGCAAAAAGAAATCTAATTCTCTAAGACTGGGAAACAGTGAACAGAGAATGTATGAGTTTCTCAAGATTGGTAACAGACAGAAACAAGAGAAAGTACACAGTGATTCATCTACCTAGAAAAGTTACAGAGGTTTACACAGAGAATTCCAATTATAAGTACAAGACAATAAGAGAAACTTAGAAAACGGGTAAAACTTACATTGTTGATAGAGTTGGGAGTACTTAGCACTGTGAAAGCAGCACTTTCGCAGAAAGAAATCTACTTCTCTAAGACTGGGAAACAGTGAACAGAGAATGTATGAGTTTCTCAAGATTGGGAACAGATAGAAACAATAGAAAGTACACAGTGATTCATCTACCTAGAAAAGTTACAGAGGTTTACAAAGAGAATTCCAAGTATAAGTACAAGAAAATAAGAGAGACTTAGAAAACTGGTGAAACCTACATTGTTGATAGAGTTGTTAGTACTTAGCACTGTGAAAACAGCACTTTCGCAGAAAGAAATCTACTTCTCTTAGACTGGGAAACAGTGAACAGAGAATGTATGAGTTTCTCAAGATTGGTAACAGATAGAAACAAGAGAAAGTACACAGTGATTCATCTACCTTGAGAAGTTACAGAGGTTTACACAGAGAATTCCAAGTATAAGTACAAGAAAATAAGAGAGACGTAGAAAACTGGTAAAACCTACATTGTTGATAGAGTTGGGAGTACTTAGCTCTGTGATAACAGCACTTTTGCCGAAAGAAATTTAGTTCTCTAAGTCCGTGAAACAGTGAACAGAGAATGTATGAGTTTCTCAAGATTGGTAACAGAGAGAAAGAAGAGAAAGTACACAGTGATTCATCTACCTTGAAAACTTACAGAGGTTTACAAAGAGAATTCCAATTTTAAGTACAAGAAAATAAGAGAGACTTAGAACACTGGTAAAACCTACATTGTTGATAGAGTTGGGAGTACTTGGCATTGTGAAAACAGCACTTTCGCTGAAAGAAATCTACTTCTCTAAGACTGGGAAACAGTGAACAGAGAATGTATGAGTTTCTCAAGATTGCTAACAGATAGAAACGAGAGAAAGTACACAGTGATTCATGTACCTAGAAAAGTTACAGAGGTTTACACAGAGAATTCCAAGTATAAGTACAACAAAATAAGAGAGACTTAGAAAACTGGTAAAACCTACATTGTTGATAGAGTTGGGAGTACTTAGCACTGTGAAAACAGCACTTTCGCCGAAAGAAATTTCGTTCTCTAAGTCCATGAAACAGTGAACAGAAAATGTATGAGTTTCTCAAGATTGGTAACAGATAGAAACAAGAGAAAGTACACAGTGATTCATCTACCTAGAAAAGTTACAGAGGTTTACACAGAGAATTCGAAGTATAAGTACAAGGAAATAAGAGAGACTTAGAAAACTGGTAAAACCTACATTGTTGATAGAGTTGGGAGTACTTAGCTCTGTGAAAACAGCACTTTCGCCCAAAGAAATTTCGTTCTCTAAGTCCGTGAAACAGTGAACAGAGAATGTATGAGTTTCTCAAGATTGGTAACAGATAGAAACAAGAGAAAGTACACAGTGATTCATCTACCTAGAAAAGTTACAGAGGTTTACACAGAGAATTCCAAGTATAAGTACAAGAATATAAGAGAGACTTAGAAAACTGGTAAAACCTACATTGTTGATAGAGTTGGGAGTACTTAGCACTGTGAAAACAGCACTTTCGCCGAAAGAAATGTACTTCTTTAAGACTGGGAAACAGTGAACAGAGAATGTACGAGTTTCTCAAGATTGGTAACAGATAGAAACAAGAGAAAGTACACAGTGATTCATCTACCTAGAAATGTTACAGAGGTTTATAAAGAGAATTCCAAGTATAAGTACAAGAAAATAAGAGAGACTTAGAAAACGGGTAAAACTTACATTGTTGATAGAGTTGGGAGTACTTACCACTGTGAAAGCAGCACTTTCGCAGAAAGAAATCTACTTCTATAACACTGAGAAACAGTGAACAGAGAATGTATGAGTTTCTCAAGATTGGTAACAGATAGAAACAACAGAAAGTACACAGTGATTCATCTACCTAGAAAAGTTACAGAGGTTTACACAGAGAATTCCAAGTATAAGTACAAGAAAATAAGAGAGACTTAGAAAACTGGTAAAACCTACATTGTTGATAGAGTCGGGAGTACATAGCACTGTGAAAACAGCACTTTCGCCGAAAGAAATCTACTTCTCTAAGACTGGGAAACAGTGAACAGAGAATGTATGAGTTTCTCAAGATTGGTAACAGATAGAAACAAGAGAAAGTACACAGTGATTCATCTACCTAGAAAAGTTACAGAGGTTTACACAGAGAATTCCAAGTATAAGTACAAGAAAATAAGAGAGACTTAGAAAACTGGTAAAACCTACATGGTTGATAGAGTTGGGAGTACTTAGCACTGTGAAAACAGCCCTTTCTCCGAAAGAAATTTCGTTCTCTAAGTCCGTGAAACAGTGAACAGAGAATGTATGAGTTTCTCAAGATTGGTAACAGATAGAAACAAGAGAAAGTACACAGTGATTCATCAACCTAGAAAAGTTACAGAGGTTTACACAGAGAATTCCAAGTATAAGTACAACAAAATAAGAGAGACTTAGAAAACTGGTAAAACGTACATTGTTGATAGAGTTGGGAGTACTTAGCAATGCGGAAACAGCACTTTCGCCGAAAGAAATTTCGTTCTCTAAGTCCGTGAAACAGTGAACAGAGAATGTATGAGTTTCTCAAGATTGGTAACAGATAGAAACAAGAGAAAGTACACAGTGACTCATCTACTTAGAGAAGTTACAGAGGTTTACACAGAGAATTCCAAGTATAAGTACAAGAAAATAAGAGAGACTTAGAAAACTGGTAAAACCTACATTGTTGATAGAGTTGGGAGTACTTTGCTCTGTGAAAACAGCACTTTCGCCGAAAGAAATTTCGTTCTCTAAGTCCGTGAAACAGTGAACAGAGAATGTATGAGTTTCTCAAGATTGGTAACAGATAGAAACAAGAGAAAGTACACAGTGATTCATCTACCTAGAAAAGTTACAGAGCTTTACACAGAGAATTCGAAGTATAAGTATAAGAAAATAAGAGAGACTTAGAACACTGGTAAAACCTACATTGTTGATAGAGTTGGGAGTACTTAGCACTGTGAAAACAGCACTTTCGCCGAAAGAAATCTACTTCTCTAAGTCCGTGAAAAATTGAACAGAGAATGTATGAGTTTCTCAAGATTGGTAACAGATAGAAACAAGAGAAAGTACACAGAGATTCATGTACCTAGAAAAGTTACAGAGGTTTACACAGAGAATTCCAAGTATAAGTACAAAAAAATAAGAGAGACTTAGAAAACTGGTAAAACCTACATGGTTGATAGAGTTGGGAGTACTTAGCACTGTGAAAACAGCACTTTCTCCGAAAGAAATTTCGTTTTCTAAGTCCGTGAAACAGTGAACAGAGAATGTATGAGTTTCTCAAGATTGGTAACAGATAGAAACAAGAGAAAGTACACAGTGATTCATCTACCTAGAAAAGTTACAGAGGTTTACAAAGAGAATTCCAAGTTTAAGTTCAAGAAAATAAGAGAGACTTAGAAAACTGGTAAAACCTACATTGTTGATAGAGTTGTTAGTACTTAGCACTGTGAAAACAGCACTTTCGCAGAAAAAATCTACTTCTCTAAGACTGGGAAACAGTGAAAAGAGAATGTATGAGTTTCTCAAGATTGGTAACAGATAGAAACAAGAGAAAGTACACAGTGATTCATGTACCTAGAAAAGTTAAAGAGGTTTACACAGAGAATTCCAAGTATAAGTACAACAAAATAAGAGAGACTTAGAAAACTGGTAAACCCTACATTGTTGATAGAGTTGGGAGTACTTAGCACTGTGAAAACAGCACTTTCGCCGAAATAAATTTCGTTCTCTAAGTCCGTGAAATAGTGAACGTAGAATGTATGAGTTTCTCAAGATTGGTAACATATAGAAACAAGTGAAACTACACAGTGATTCATCTACCTAGAAAAGTTACAGAGATTTACACAGAGAATTCCAAGTATAAGTACATGGAAATAAGAGAGACATAGAAAACTGGTAAAACATACATTGTGGATAGAGTTACGAGTAGTTAGCACTGTGGAAACAGCACATTCGCTGAAAGAAATCTACTTCTCTAAGACTGGGAAACAGTGAACAGAGAATGTATGAGTTTCTCAAGATTGGTAACAGATAGAAACAAGAGAAAGTACACAGTGATTCATCTACCTTGAGAAGTTACAGAGGTTTACACAGAGAATTCCATGTATAAATACAAGAAAATAAGAGAGACTTAGAAAACTGGTAAAACCTACATTGTGGATAGAGTTGGGACTACTTAGCACTGTGAAAACAGCACTTTCGCCGAAAAAAATTTCGTTCTCTAAGTCCGTGAAACAGTGAACAGAGAATGTATGAGTTTCTCAAGATTGGTGACAGATAGAAACAAGAGAAAATACACAGTGATTCATCTACCTAGAAAAGTTACAGAGCTTTATACAGAGAATTCCAAGTATAAGTACAAGAAAATAAGAGAGACTTAGAACACTGGTAAAACCTACATTGCTGATAGAGTTGGGAGTACTTAGCGCTGTGAAAACAGCCCTTTCGCCGAAAGAAATCCACTTCCCTAACTCCGTGAAAAAGTGAACAGAGAATGTATGAGTTTCTCAAGATTGGTAACAGATAGAAACAAGAGAAAGTACACAGTGATTCATCTACCTAGAAAAGTTACAGAGGTTTACACAGAGAATTCCAAGTATAAGTACAACAAAATAAGAGACACTTAGAAATCTGGTAATACCTACATTGTTGATAGAGTTGGAAGTATTTAGCACTGTGAAAACAGCACTTTCGCCGAAATAAATTTAGTTCTCTAAGTCGGTGAAACAGTGAACAGAGAATGTATTTGTTTCTCAAGATTGATAACAGATAGAAACAAGAGAAAGTACACAGTGATTCATCTACCAAGAAAAGTTACAGAGGTTTACAAAGAGAATTCCAAGTTTAAGTACAATAAAATAAGAGAGACTTAGAAAACTATTAAAACCTACATTGTTGGTAGAGTTGGGAGTACTTAGCATTGTGAAAACAGCACTTTCGCTGAGAGAAATCTACTTCTCTAAGACTGGGAAACACTGAACAGAGAATGTGTGAGTTTCTCAAGATTGCTAACAGATAGAAACAAGAGAAAGTACACAGTGATTCATCTACCTAGAGAAGTTACAGAGGTTTACACAGAGAACTCCAATTATAAGTACAACAAAATAAGAGAGACTTAGAAAACTGGTAAAACCTACATTGTTGATAGAGTTGGGAGTACTTAGCACTGTGAAAACAGTACTTTCGCCGAAAGTAATTTCGTTCTCTAAGTCCGTGAAACAGTGAACAGAGAATGTATGAGTTTCTCAAGATTGGTAACAGATAGAAACAAGAGAAAGTACACAGTGATTCATCTACCTAGAACAGTTACACAGGTTTACACAGAGAATTCCAAGTATAAGTACAAGAAAATAAGAGAGACTTAGAAAACTGGTAAAACCTACATTGTTGATAGAGTTGGGAGTACTTAGCACTGTGAAAACAGCACTTTCTCCGAAAGAAATCTACTTCTCTAAGTCCGTGAAACAGTGAACAGAGAATGTATCAGTTTCTCAAGATTGGTAACAGATAGAAACAAGAGAAAGTACACAGTGATTCATCTACCTAGAAAAGTTACAGAGGTTTACACAGAGAATTCCAAGTATAAGTACAAGAAAATAAGAGAGACTTAGAAAACTGGTAAACCCTGCATTGTTGATAGAGTTGGGAGTACTTAGCACTGTGAAAACAGCACTTTCGCCGAAATAAATTTCGTTCTCTAAGTCCGTGAAACAGTGAACATAGAATGTATGAGTTTCTCAAGATTGGTAACAGATAGAAACAAGGGAAAGTACACAGTGATTCATCTACCTAGAAAAGTTACAGAGATTTACACAGAGAATTCCAAGTATAAGTACATGGAAACAAGAGAGACTTAGAAAACTGGTAAAACATACATTGTGGATAGAGTTAGGAGTAGTTAGCACTGTGAAAACAGCACTTTCGCCGAAAGAAATCTACTTCTTTAAGACTGGGAAACAGTGAACAGAGAATGTATGAGTTTCTCAAGATTGGTAACAGATGAAACAAGAGAAAGTACACAGTGATTCATCTACCTAGAAAAGTTACAGAGGTTTACACAGAGAATTCCAAGTATAAGTACAAGAATATAAGAGAGACTTAGAAAACTGGTAAAACCTACATTGTTGATAGAGTTGGGAGTACTTAGCACTGTGAAAACAGCACTTTCGCCGAAAGAAATCTACTTCTCTAAGACTGGGAAACAGTGAACAGAGAATGTATGAGTTTCTCAAGATTGGTAACAGATAGAAACAAGAGAAAGTACACAGTGATTCATCTACCTAGAAAAGTCACAGAGGTTTATAACGAGAATTCCAAGTATAAGTACAAGAAAATAAGAGAGACTTAGAAAACTGATAAAACCTACATTGTGGATAGAGTTGGGAGTACTTAGCATTGTGAAAACAGCACTTTCGCAGAAGGAAATCTACTTCTCTAAGACTGGGAAACAGTGAACAGAGAATGTATGAGTTTCTCAAGATTGGTAACAGACAGAAACAAGAGAAAGTACACAGTGATTCATCTACCTAGAAAAGTTACAGAGGTTTACACAGAGAATTCCATGTATAAGTACAAGAAAATAAGAGAGACTTAGAAAACTGGTAAAACCTACATTGTTGATAGAGTTGGGAGTACTTAGCACTGTGAAAACAGCACTTTCGCCGATAGAAATTTTGTTCTCTAAGTCCGTGAAACAGTGAACAGAGAATGTATGAGTTTCTCAAGATTGGTAACAGATAGAAACAAGGGAAAGTACACAGTGATTCATCTACCTAGAAAAGTTACAGATCTTTAAACGGAGAATTCCAAGTATAAGTACAAGAAAATAAGAGAGACTTAGAAAACTGGTAAAACCTACATTGTTGATAGAGTTGGGAGTACTTAGCACTGTGAAAACAGCACTTTCGCCGAAAGAAATCTACTTCTCTAAGACTGGGAAACAGTGAACAGAGAATGTATGAGTTTCTCAAGATTGGTAACAGATAGAAACAAGAGAAAGTACACAGTGATTCATCTACCTTGAGAAGTTACAGAGGTTTACACAGAGAATTCCAAGTATAAGTACAAAAAAATAAGAGAGACTTAGAAAACTGGTAAAACCTACATGGTTGATAGAGTTGGGAGTACTTAGCACTGTGAAAACAGCACTTTCTCCGAAAGAAATTTCGTTTTCTAAGTCCGTGAAACAGTGAACAGAGAATGTATGAGTTTCTCAAGATTGGTAACAGATAGAAACAAGAGAAAGTACACAGTGATTCATCTACCTAGAAAAGTTACAGAGGTTTACAAAGAGAATTCCAAGTTTAAGTTCAAGAAAATAAGAGAGACTTAGAAAACTGGTAAAACCTACATTGTTGATAGAGTTGTTAGTACTTAGCACTGTGAAAACAGCACTTTCGCAGAAAAAATCTACTTCTCTAAGACTGGGAAACAGTGAAAAGAGAATGTATGAGTTTCTCAAGATTGGTAACAGATAGAAACAAGAGAAAGTACACAGTGATTCATCTACCTAGAAAAGTTAAAGAGGTTTACACAGAGAATTCCAAGTATAAGTACAACAAAATAAGAGAGACTTAGAAAAATGGTAAACCCTACATTGTTGATAGAGTTGGGAGTACTTAGCACTGTGAAAACAGCACTTTCGCCGAAATAAATTTCGTTCTCTAAGTCCGTGAAATAGTGAACGTAGAATGTATGAGTTTCTCAAGATTGGTAACATATAGAAACAAGTGAAACTACACAGTGATTCATCTACCTAGAAAAGTTACAGAGATTTACACAGAGAATTCCAAGTATAAGTACATGGAAATAAGAGAGACATAGAAAACTGGTAAAACATACATTGTGGATAGAGTTACGAGTAGTTAGCACTGTGGAAACAGCACATTCGCTGAAAGAAATCTACTTCTCTAAGACTGGGAAACAGTGAACAGAGAATGTATGAGTTTCTCAAGATTGGTAACAGATGGAAACAAGAGAAAGTACACAGTGATTCATCTACCTTGAGAAGTTACAGAGGTTTACACAGAGAATTCCAAGTATAAGTACAACAAAATAAGAGACACTTAGAAATCTGGTAATACCTACATTGTTGATAGAGTTGGAAGTATTTAGCACTGTGAAAACAGCACTTTCGCCGAAATAAATTTAGTTCTCTAAGTCGGTGAAACAGTGAACAGAGAATGTATTTGTTTCTCAAGATTGATAACAGATAGAAACAAGAGAAAGTACACAGTGATTCATCTACCAAGAAAAGTTACAGAGGTTTACAAAGAGAATTCCAAGTTTAAGTACAATAAAATAAGAGAGACTTAGAAAACTATTAAAACCTACATTGTTGGTAGAGTTGGGAGTACTTAGCATTGTGAAAACAGCACTTTCGCTGAGAGAAATCTACTTCTCTAAGACTGGGAAACACTGAACAGAGAATGTGTGAGTTTCTCAAGATTGCTAACAGATAGAAACAAGAGAAAGTACACAGTGATTCATCTACCTAGAGAAGTTACAGAGGTTTACACAGAGAACTCCAATTATAAGTACAACAAAATAAGAGAGACTTAGAAAACTGGTAAAACCTACATTGTTGATAGAGTTGGGAGTACTTAGCACTGTGAAAACAGTACTTTCGCCGAAAGTAATTTCGTTCTCTAAGTCCGTGAAACAGTGAACAGAGAATGTATGAGTTTCTCAAGATTGGTAACAGATAGAAACAAGAGAAAGTACACAGTGATTCATCTACCTAGAACAGTTACACAGGTTTACACAGAGAATTCCAAGTATAAGTACAAGAAAATAAGAGAGACTTAGAAAACTGGTAAAACCTACATTGTTGATAGAGTTGGGAGTACTTAGCACTGTGAAAACAGCACTTTCTCCGAAAGAAATCTACTTCTCTAAGTCCGTGAAACAGTGAACAGAGAATGTATCAGTTTCTCAAGATTGGTAACAGATAGAAACAAGAGAAAGTACACAGTGATTCATCTACCTAGAAAAGTTACAGAGGTTTACACAGAGAATTCCAAGTATAAGTACAAGAAAATAAGAGAGACTTAGAAAACTGGTAAACCCTGCATTGTTGATAGAGTTGGGAGTACTTAGCACTGTGAAAACAGCACTTTCGCCGAAATAAATTTCGTTCTCTAAGTCCGTGAAACAGTGAACATAGAATGTATGAGTTTCTCAAGATTGGTAACAGATAGAAACAAGGGAAAGTACACAGTGATTCATCTACCTAGAAAAGTTACAGAGATTTACACAGAGAATTCCAAGTATAAGTACATGGAAACAAGAGAGACTTAGAAAACTGGTAAAACATACATTGTGGATAGAGTTAGGAGTAGTTAGCACTGTGAAAACAGCACTTTCGCCGAAAGAAATCTACTTCTTTAAGACTGGGAAACAGTGAACAGAGAATGTATGAGTTTCTCAAGATTGGTAACAGATGAAACAAGAGAAAGTACACAGTGATTCATCTACCTAGAAAAGTTACAGAGGTTTACACAGAGAATTCCAAGTATAAGTACAAGAATATAAGAGAGACTTAGAAAACTGGTAAAACCTACATTGTTGATAGAGTTGGGAGTACTTAGCACTGTGAAAACAGCACTTTCGCCGAAAGAAATCTACTTCTCTAAGACTGGGAAACAGTGAACAGAGAATGTATGAGTTTCTCAAGATTGGTAACAGATAGAAACAAGAGAAAGTACACAGTGATTCATCTACCTAGAAAAGTCACAGAGGTTTATAACGAGAATTCCAAGTATAAGTACAAGAAAATAAGAGAGACTTAGAAAACTGATAAAACCTACATTGTGGATAGAGTTGGGAGTACTTAGCATTGTGAAAACAGCACTTTCGCAGAAGGAAATCTACTTCTCTAAGACTGGGAAACAGTGAACAGAGAATGTATGAGTTTCTCAAGATTGGTAACAGACAGAAACAAGAGAAAGTACACAGTGATTCATCTACCTAGAAAAGTTACAGAGGTTTACACAGAGAATTCCATGTATAAGTACAAGAAAATAAGAGAGACTTAGAAAACTGGTAAAACCTACATTGTTGATAGAGTTGGGAGTACTTAGCACTGTGAAAACAGCACTTTCGCCGATAGAAATTTTGTTCTCTAAGTCCGTGAAACAGTGAACAGAGAATGTATGAGTTTCTCAAGATTGGTAACAGATAGAAACAAGGGAAAGTACACAGTGATTCATCTACCTAGAAAAGTTACAGATCTTTAAACGGAGAATTCCAAGTATAAGTACAAGAAAATAAGAGAGACTTAGAAAACTGGTAAAACCTACATTGTTGATAGAGTTGGGAGTACTTAGCACTGTGAAAACAGCACTTTCGCCGAAAGAAATCTACTTCTCTAAGACTGGGAAACAGTGAACAGAGAATGTATGAGTTTCTCAAGATTGGTAACAGATAGAAACAAGAGAAAGTACACAGTGATTCATCTACCTTGAGAAGTTACAGAGGTTTACACAGAGAATTCCAAGTATAAGTACAAAAAAATAAGAGAGACTTAGAAAACTGGTAAAACCTACATGGTTGATAGAGTTGGGAGTACTTAGCACTGTGAAAACAGCACTTTCTCCGAAAGAAATTTCGTTTTCTAAGTCCGTGAAACAGTGAACAGAGAATGTATGAGTTTCTCAAGATTGGTAACAGATAGAAACAAGAGAAAGTACACAGTGATTCATCTACCTAGAAAAGTTACAGAGGTTTACAAAGAGAATTCCAAGTTTAAGTTCAAGAAAATAAGAGAGACTTAGAAAACTGGTAAAACCTACATTGTTGATAGAGTTGTTAGTACTTAGCACTGTGAAAACAGCACTTTCGCAGAAAAAATCTACTTCTCTAAGACTGGGAAACAGTGAAAAGAGAATGTATGAGTTTCTCAAGATTGGTAACAGATAGAAACAAGAGAAAGTACACAGTGATTCATCTACCTAGAAAAGTTAAAGAGGTTTACACAGAGAATTCCAAGTATAAGTACAACAAAATAAGAGAGACTTAGAAAAATGGTAAACCCTACATTGTTGATAGAGTTGGGAGTACTTAGCACTGTGAAAACAGCACTTTCGCCGAAATAAATTTCGTTCTCTAAGTCCGTGAAATAGTGAACGTAGAATGTATGAGTTTCTCAAGATTGGTAACATATAGAAACAAGTGAAACTACACAGTGATTCATCTACCTAGAAAAGTTACAGAGATTTACACAGAGAATTCCAAGTATAAGTACATGGAAATAAGAGAGACATAGAAAACTGGTAAAACATACATTGTGGATAGAGTTACGAGTAGTTAGCACTGTGGAAACAGCACATTCGCTGAAAGAAATCTACTTCTCTAAGACTGGGAAACAGTGAACAGAGAATGTATGAGTTTCTCAAGATTGGTAACAGATGGAAACAAGAGAAAGTACACAGTGATTCATCTACCTTGAGAAGTTACAGAGGTTTACACAGAGAATTCCATGTATAAATACAAGAAAATAAGAGAGACTTAGAAAACTGGTAAAACCTACATTGTGGATAGAGTTGGGACTACTTAGCACTGTGAAAACAGCACTTTCGCCGAAAAAAATTTCGTTCTCTAAGTCCGTGAAACAGTGAACAGAGAATGTATGAGTTTCTCAAGATTGGTGACAGATAGAAACAAGAGAAAATACACAGTGATTCATCTACCTAGAAAAGTTACAGAGCTTTATACAGAGAATTCCAAGTATAAGTACAAGAAAATAAGAGAGACTTAGAACACTGGTAAAACCTACATTGCTGATAGAGTTGGGAGTACTTAGCGCTGTGAAAACAGCCCTTTCGCCGAAAGAAATCCACTTCCCTAACTCCGTGAAAAAGTGAACAGAGAATGTATGAGTTTCTCAAGATTGGTAACAGATAGAAACAAGAGAAAGTACACAGTGATTCATCTACCTAGAAAAGTTACAGAGGTTTACACAGAGAATTCCAAGTATAAGTACAACAAAATAAGAGACACTTAGAAATCTGGTAATACCTACATTGTTGATAGAGTTGGAAGTATTTAGCACTGTGAAAACAGCACTTTCGCCGAAATAAATTTAGTTCTCTAAGTCGGTGAAACAGTGAACAGAGAATGTATTTGTTTCTCAAGATTGATAACAGATAGAAACAAGAGAAAGTACACAGTGATTCATCTACCAAGAAAAGTTACAGAGGTTTACAAAGAGAATTCCAAGTTTAAGTACAATAAAATAAGAGAGACTTAGAAAACTATTAAAACCTACATTGTTGGTAGAGTTGGGAGTACTTAGCATTGTGAAAACAGCACTTTCGCTGAGAGAAATCTACTTCTCTAAGACTGGGAAACACTGAACAGAGAATGTGTGAGTTTCTCAAGATTGCTAACAGATAGAAACAAGAGAAAGTACACAGTGATTCATCTACCTAGAGAAGTTACAGAGGTTTACACAGAGAACTCCAATTATAAGTACAACAAAATAAGAGAGACTTAGAAAACTGGTAAAACCTACATTGTTGATAGAGTTGGGAGTACTTAGCACTGTGAAAACAGTACTTTCGCCGAAAGTAATTTCGTTCTCTAAGTCCGTGAAACAGTGAACAGAGAATGTATGAGTTTCTCAAGATTGGTAACAGATAGAAACAAGAGAAAGTACACAGTGATTCATCTACCTAGAACAGTTACACAGGTTTACACAGAGAATTCCAAGTATAAGTACAAGAAAATAAGAGAGACTTAGAAAACTGGTAAAACCTACATTGTTGATAGAGTTGGGAGTACTTAGCACTGTGAAAACAGCACTTTCTCCGAAAGAAATCTACTTCTCTAAGTCCGTGAAACAGTGAACAGAGAATGTATCAGTTTCTCAAGATTGGTAACAGATAGAAACAAGAGAAAGTACACAGTGATTCATCTACCTAGAAAAGTTACAGAGGTTTACACAGAGAATTCCAAGTATAAGTACAAGAAAATAAGAGAGACTTAGAAAACTGGTAAACCCTGCATTGTTGATAGAGTTGGGAGTACTTAGCACTGTGAAAACAGCACTTTCGCCGAAATAAATTTCGTTCTCTAAGTCCGTGAAACAGTGAACATAGAATGTATGAGTTTCTCAAGATTGGTAACAGATAGAAACAAGGGAAAGTACACAGTGATTCATCTACCTAGAAAAGTTACAGAGATTTACACAGAGAATTCCAAGTATAAGTACATGGAAACAAGAGAGACTTAGAAAACTGGTAAAACATACATTGTGGATAGAGTTAGGAGTAGTTAGCACTGTGAAAACAGCACTTTCGCCGAAAGAAATCTACTTCTTTAAGACTGGGAAACAGTGAACAGAGAATGTATGAGTTTCTCAAGATTGGTAACAGATGAAACAAGAGAAAGTACACAGTGATTCATCTACCTAGAAAAGTTACAGAGGTTTACACAGAGAATTCCAAGTATAAGTACAAGAATATAAGAGAGACTTAGAAAACTGGTAAAACCTACATTGTTGATAGAGTTGGGAGTACTTAGCACTGTGAAAACAGCACTTTCGCCGAAAGAAATCTACTTCTCTAAGACTGGGAAACAGTGAACAGAGAATGTATGAGTTTCTCAAGATTGGTAACAGATAGAAACAAGAGAAAGTACACAGTGATTCATCTACCTTGAGTAGTTACAGAGGTTTACACAGAGAATTCCAAGTGTAAGTACAACAAAATAAGAGAGACTTAGAAAACTGGTAAAACCTACATTGTTGATAGAGTTGGGAGTACTTAGCACTGTGGAAACAGCACTTTCGCCGAAAGAACTTTCGTTCTCTAAGTCCGTGAAACAGTGAACAGAGAATGTATGAGTTTCTCAAGATTGGTAACAGATAGAAACAAAAGAAAGTACACAGTGATTCATCTACCTAGAAAAGTTACAGAGGTTTACACAGAGAATTCCAAGTATATGTAAAAGAAAATAAGAGAGACTTAGAACACTGGTAAAGCCTACATTGTTGATAGAGTTGGGAGTACTTAGCTCTGTGTAAACAGCACTTTCGCCGAAAGAAATTTCGTTCTCTAAGTCCGTGAAACAGTGAACAGAGAATGTATGAGTTTCTCTAGATTGGTGACAGATAGAAACAAGAGAAAATACACAGTGATTCATCTACCTAGAAAAGTTACAGAGCTTTATACAGAGAATTCCAAGTATAAGTACAAGAAAATAAGAGAGACTTAGAACACTGGTAAAACCTACATTGTTGATAGAGTTGGGAGTACTTAGCGCTGTGAAAACAGCCCTTTCGCCGAAAGAAATCTACTTCCCTAACTCCGTGAAAAAGTGAACAGAGAATTTATGAGTTTCTCAAGATTGGTAACAGATAGAAACAAGAGAAAGTACACAGTGATTCATGTACATAGAAAAGTTACAGAGGTTTACACAGAGAATTCCAAGTATAAGTACAACAAAATAAGAGACACTTAGAAATCTGGTAATACCTACATTGTTGATAGAGTTGGGAGTATTTAGCACTGTGAAAACGGCACTTTCGCCGAAAGAAATTTAGTTCTCTAAGTCGGTGAAACAGTGAACAGAGAATGTATTTGTTTCTCAAGATTGATAACAGATAGAAACAAGAGAAAGTACACAGTGATTCATCTACCAAGAAAAGTTACAGAGGTTTACAAAGAGAATTCCAAGTTTAAGTACAATAAGTAAGAGAGACTTAGAAAACTATTAAAACCTACATTGTTGGTAGAGTTGGGAGTACTTAGCATTGTGAAAACAGCACTTTCGCTGAGAGAAATCTACTTCTCTAAGACTGGGAAACACTGAACAGAGAATGTGTGAGTTTCTCAAGATTGCTAACAGATAGAAACAAGAGAAAGTACACAGTGATTCATCTACCTAGAGAAGTTACAGAGGTTTACACAGAGAACTCCAATTATAAGTACAACAAAATAAGAGAGACTTAGAAAACTGGTAAAACCTACATTGTTGATAGAGTTGGGAGTACTTAGCACTGTGAAAACAGTACTTTCGCCGAAAGTAATTTCGTTCTCTAAGTCCGGGAAACAGTGAACAGAGAATGTATGAGTTTCTCAAGATTGGTAACAGATAGAAACAACAGAAAGTACACAGTGATTCATCTACCTAGAATAGTTACAGAGGTTTACAAAGAGAATTCCAAGTATAAGTACAAGAAAATAAGAGAGACTTAGAAAACTGGTAAAACCTACATTGTTGATAGAGTTGGGAGTACTTAGCACTGTGAAAACAGCACTTTCTCCGTAAGAAATCTACTTCTCTAAGTCCGTGAAACAGTGAACAGAGAATGTATGAGTTTCTCAAGATTGGTAACAGATAGAAACAAGAGAAAGTACACAGTGATTCATCTACCTAGAAAAGTTACAGAGGTTTATAAAGAGAATTCCAAGTATAAGTACAAGAAAATAAGAGAGACTTAGAATACGGGTAAAACTTACATTGTTGATAGAGTTGGGAGTACTTAGCACTGTGAAAGCAGCACTTTCGCAGAAAGAAATCTACTTCTATAACACTGGGAAACAGTGAACAGAGAATGTACGAGTTTCTCAAGATTGGGAACAGATAGAAACAAGAGAAAGTACACAGTGATTCATCTACCTAGGAAAGTTACAGTGGTTTACAAAGAGAATTCCAAGTTTAAGTACAAGAAAATAAGAGAGACTTAGAAAACTGGTAAAACCTACATTGTTGATAGAGTTGGGAGTACTTAGCACTGTGAAAACAGCACTTTCGCCGAAAGAAATCTCCTTCTCTAAGTCCGTGAAACAGTGAACAGAGAATGTATCAGTTTCTCAAGATTGGTAACAGATAGAAACAAGAGAAAGTACACAGTGATTCATCTACCTAGAAAAGTTACAGAGGTTTACACAGAGAATTACAAGTATAAGTACAAGAATATAAGAGAGACTTAGAAACCTGGTAAAACCTACATTGTTGATAGAGTTGGGAGTACTTAGCACTGTGAAAACAGCACTTTCGCCGAAAGAAATTTCGTTCTCTAAGTCCGTGAAACAGTGAACAGAGAATGTATGAGTTTCTCAAGATTGGTAACAGATAGAAACAAGGGAAAGTACACAGTGATTCATCTACCTAACAAAGTTACAGAGATTTACACAGAGAATTCCAAGTATAAGTACATGGAAATAAGAGAGACTTAGAAAACAGGTAAAACATGCATTGTGGATAGAGTTAGGAGTACTTAGCACTGTGAAAACAGCACTTTCGCAGAAAGAAATCTACTTCTCTAAGACTGGGAAACAGTGAACAGAGAATGTATGAGTTTCTCAAGATTGGTAACAGATAGAAACAAGAGAAAGTACACAGTGATTCATCTACCTAGAAAAGTCACAGAGGTTTATAACGAGAATTCCAAGTATAAGTACAAGAAAATAAGAGAGACTTAGAAAACTGGTAAAACCTACATTGTTGATAGAGTTGTTAGTACTTAGCACTGTGAAAACAGCACTTTCGAAGAAAGAAATCTACTTCTCTAAGACTGGGAAACAGTGAACAGTGAATGTATGAGTTTCTCAAGATTGGTAACAGACAGAAACAAGAGAAAGTACACAGTGATTCATCTACCTAGAAAAGTTACAGAGGTTTACACAGAGAATTCCAAGTATAAGTACAAGAAAATAAGAGAGACTTAGAAAACTGGTAAAACCTACATTGTTGATAGAGTTGGGAGTTCTTAGCACTGTGAAAACAGCACTTTCGCCGATAGAAATTTCGTTCTCTAAGTCCGTGAAACAGTGAACAGAGAATGTATGAGTTTCTCAAGATTGGTAACAGATAGAAACAAGCGAAAGTACACAGTGATTCATATACCTAGAAAAGTTAAAGAGGTTTACACAGAGAATTCCAAGTATAAGTACAAGAAAATAAGAGAGACTTAGAAAACTGGTAAAACCTACATTGTTGATAGAGTTGGGAGTACTTAGCACTGTGAAAACAGCACTTTCGCCGAAAGAAATTTCGTTCTCTAAGTCCGTGAAACAGTGAACAGAGAATGTATGAGTTTCTCAAGATTGGTAACAGATAGAAAAAAGGGAAAGTACACAGTGATTCATCTACCTAACAAAGTTACAGAGATTTACACAGAGAATTCCAAGTATAGGTACATGGAAATAAGAGAGAGTTAGAAAACAGGTAAAACATGCATTGTGGATAGAGTTAGGAGTACTTAGCACTGTGAAAACAGCACTTTCGCAGAAAGAAATCTACTTCTCTAAGACTGGGAAACAGTGAACAGAGAATGTATGAGTTTCTCAAAATTGGTAACAGATAGAAATAAGAGAAAGTACACAGGGATTCATCTACCTAGAAAAGTTACAGAGGTTTACACAGAGAATTCCAAGTATAAGTACAAGAAAATAAGAGACACTTAGAAAACTGGTAAAACCTACATTGTTGATAGAGTTGGGAGTACTTAGCACTGTGAAAACAGCACTTTCGCCGAAAGAAATCTACTTCTCTACGTTCGTGAAACAGTGAACTGAGAATGTATGAGTTTCTCAAGATTGGGAACAGATAGAAAGAAGAGAAAGTACACAGTGATTCATCTACCTAGATAAGTTACAGAGGTTTACAAAGAGAATTCCAAGTTTAAGTACAAGAAAATAAGAGAGACTTAGAAAACTGGTAAAACCTACATTGTTGATAGAGTTGTTAGTACTTAGCACTGTGAAAACAGCACTTTCGCAGAAAGAAATCTACTTCTCTAAGACTGGGAAACAGTGAACAGAGAATGTATGAGTTTCTCAAGATTGGTAACAGATAGAAACAAGAGAAAGTACACAGTGATTCATCTACCTAGAAAAGTCACAGAGGTTTATAACGAGAATTCCAAGTATAAGTACAAGAAAATAAGAGAGACTTAGAAAACTGATAAAACCTACATTGTGGATAGAGTTGGGAGTACTTAGCATTGTGAAAACAGCACTTTCGCAGAAGGAAATCTACTTCTCTAAGACTGGGAAACAGTGAACAGAGAATGTATGAGTTTCTCAAGATTGGTAACAGACAGAAACAAGAGAAAGTACACAGTGATTCATCTACCTAGAAAAGTTACAGAGGTTTACACAGAGAATTCCATGTATAAGTACAAGAAAATAAGAGAGACTTAGAAAACTGGTAAAACCTACATTGTTGATAGAGTTGGGAGTACTTAGCACTGTGAAAACAGCACTTTCGCCGATAGAAATTTTGTTCTCTAAGTCCGTGAAACAGTGAACAGAGAATGTATGAGTTTCTCAAGATTGGTAACAGATAGAAACAAGGGAAAGTACACCGTGATTCATCTACCTAGAAAAGTTACAGATCTTTAAACAGAGAATTCCAAGTATAAGTACAAGAAAATAAGAGAGACTTAGAAAACTGGTAAAACCTACATTGTTGATAGAGTTGGGAGTACTTAGCACTGTGAAAACAGCACTTTCGCCGAAAGAAATCTACTTCTCTAAGACTGGGAAACAGTGAACAGAGAATGTATGAGTTTCTCAAGATTGGTAACAGATAGAAACAAGAGAAAGTACACAGTGATTCATCTACCTACAAAAGTTACAGAGGTTTACACAGAGAATTCCAAGTATAAGTACAACAAAATAAGAGAGACTTAGAAAACTGGTAAAACGTACATTGTTGATAGAGTTGGGAGTACTTAGCACTGTGGAAACAGCACTTTCGCCGAAAGAACTTTCGTTCTCTAAGTCCGTGAAACAGTGAACAGAGAATGTATGAGTTTCTCAAGATTGGTAACAGATAGAAACAAGAGAAAGTACACAGTGATTCATCTACCTAGAAAAGTTACAGAGGTTTACACAGAGAATTCCAAGTATAAGTACAAGAAAATAAGAGAGACTTAGACAACTGGTAAAGCCTACATTGTTGATAGAGTTGGGAGTACTTAGCTCTGTGTAAACAGCACTTTCGCCGAAAGAAATTTCGTTCTCTAAGTCCGTGAAACAGTGAACAGAGAATGTATGAGTTTCTCAAGATTGGTAACAGATAGAAACAAGAGAAAATACACAGTGATTCATCTACCTAGAAAAGTTACAGATCTTTAAACAGAGAATTCCAAGTATAAGTACAAGAAAATAAGAGAGACTTAGAAAACTGATAAAACCTACATTGTGGATAGAGTTGTGAGTACTTAGCATTGTGAAAACAGCACTTTCGCAGAAGGAAATCTACTTCTCTAAGACTGGGAAACAGTGAACAGAGAATGTATGAGTTTCTCAAGATTGGTAACAGACAGAAACAAGAGAAAGTACACAGTGATTCATCTACCTAGAAAAGTTACAGAGGTTTACACAGAGAATTCCAAGTATAAGTACAAGACAATAAGAGAGACTTAGAAAACGGGTAAAACTTACATTGTTGATAGAGTTGGGAGTACTTAGCACTGTGAAAGCAGCACTTTCGCAGAAAGAAATTTACTTCTATAACACTGGGAAACAGTGAACAGAGAATGTATGAGTTTCTCAAGATTGGGAACAGATAGAAAGAAGAGAAAGTACACAGTGATTCATCTACCTAGATAAGTTACAGAGGTTTACAAAGAGAATTCCAAGTTCATGTACAAGAAAATAAGAGAGACTTAGAAAACTGGTAAAACCTACATTGTTGATAGAGTTGTTAGTACTTAGCACTGTGAAAACAGCACTTTCGCAGAAAGAAATCTACTTCTCTAAGACTGGGAAACAGTGAACAGAGAATGTATGAGTTTCTCAAGATTGGTAACAGATAGAAACAAGAGAAAGTACACAGTGATTCATCTACCTAGAAAAGTTACAGAGGTTTACACAGAGAATTCCAAGTATAAGTACAAGAAAATAAGAGAGACTTAGAAAACTGATAAAACCTACATTGTGGATAGAGTTGTGAGTACTTAGCATTGTGAAAATAGCAGTTTCGCAGAAGGAAATCTACTTCTCTAAGACTGGGAAACAGTGAACAGAGAATGTATGAGTTTCTCAAGTTTGGTAACAGACAGAAACAAGAGAAAGTACACAGTGATTCATCTACCTAGAAAAGTTACAGAGGTTTACACAGAGAATTCCAAGTATAAGTACAAGACAATAAGAGAGACTTAGAAAACGGGTAAAACTTACATTGTTGATAGAGTTGGGAGTACTTAGCACTGTGAAAGCAGCACTTTCGCAGAAAGAAATCTACTTCTATAACACTGGGAAACAGTGAACAGAGAATGTATGTGTTTCTCAAGATTGGTAACAGATAGAAAGAAGAGAAAGTACACAGTGATTCATCTACCTAGATAAGTTACAGAGGTTTACAAAGAGAATTCCAAGTTTAAGTACAAGAAAATAAGAGAGACTTAGAAAACTGGTAAAACCTACATTGTTGATAGAGTTGTTAGTACTTAGCACTGTGAAAACAGCACTTTCGCAGAAAGAAATCTACTTCTCTAAGACTGGGAAACAGTGAACAGAGAATGTATGAGTTTCTCAAGATTGGTAACAGATAGAAACAAGAGAAAGTACACAGTGATTCATCTACCTAGAAAAGTCACAGAGGTTTATAACGAGAATCCCAAGTATAAGTACAAGAAAATAAGAGAGACTTAGAAAACTGATAAAACCTACATTGTGGATAGAGTTGGGAGTACTTAGCATTGTGAAAACAGCACTTTCGCAGAAGGAAATCTACTTCTCTAAGACTGGGAAACAGTGAACAGAGAATGTATGAGTTTCTCAAGATTGGTAACAGACAGAAACAAGAGAAAGTACACAGTGATTCATCTACCTAGAAAAGTTACAGAGGTTTACACAGAGAATTCCATGTATAAGTACAAGAAAATAAGAGAGACTTAGAAAACTGGTAAAACCTACATTGTTGATAGAGTTGGGAGTACTTAGCACTGTGAAAACAGCACTTTCGCCGATAGAAATTTCGTTCTCTAAGTCCCTGAAACAGTGAACAGAGAATGTATGAGTTTCTCAAGATTGGTAACAGATAGAAACAAGAGAAAGTACACAGTGATTCATATACCTAGAAAAGTTAAAGAGGTTTACACAGAGAATTCCAAGTATAAGTACAACAAAATAAGAGAGACTTAGAAAACTGGTAAACCCTACATTGTTGATAGAGTTGGGAGTACTTAGCACTGTGAAAACAGCACTTTCGCCGAAAGAAATTTCGTTCTCTAAGTTAGTGAAACAGTGAACAGAGAATGTATGAGTTTCTCAAGATTGGTAACAGATAGAAACAAGGGAAAGTACACAGTGATTCATCTACCTAACAAAGTTACAGAGATTTACACAGAGAATTCCAAGTATAAGTACATGGAAATAAGAGAGACTTAGAAAACAGGTAAAACATGCATTGTGGATAGAGTTAGGAGTACTTAGCACTGTGAAAACAGCACTTTTGCAGAAAGAAATCTACTTCTCTAAGACTGGGAAACAGTGAACAGAGAATGTATGAGTTTCTCAAGATTGGTAACAGATAGAAACAAGAGAAAGTACACAGTGATTCATCTACCTACAAAAGTTACAGAGGTTTACACAGAGAATTCCAAGTATAAGTACAACAAAATAAGAGAGACTTAGAAAACTGGTAAAACGTACATTGTTGATAGAGTTGGGAGTACTCAGCACTGTGGAAACAGCACTTTCGCCGAAAGAACTTTCGTTCTCTAAGTCCGTGAAACAGTGAACAGAGAATGTATGAGTTTCTCAAGATTGGTAACAGATAGAAACAAGAGAAAGTACACAGTGATTCATCTACCTAGAAAAGTTACAGAGGTTTACACAGAGAATTCCAAGTATAAGTACAAGAAAATAAGAGAGACTTAGACAACTGGTAAAGCCTACATTGTTGATAGAGTTGGGAGTACTTAGCTCTGTGTAAACAGCACTTTCGCCGAAAGAAATTTCATTCTCTAAGTCCGTGAAACAGTGAACAGAGAATGTATGAGTTTCTCAAGATTGGTAACAGATAGAAACAAGAGAAAATACACAGTGATTCATCTACCTAGAAAAGTTACAGATCTTTAAACAGAGAATTCCAAGTATAAGTACAAGAAAATAAGAGAGACTTAGAAAACTGATAAAACCTACATTGTGGATAGAGTTGTGAGTACTTAGCATTGTGAAAACAGCACTTTCGCAGAAGGAAATCTACTTCTCTAAGACTGGGAAACAGTGAACAGAGAATGTATGAGTTTCTCAAGATTGGTAACAGACAGAAACAAGAGAAAGTACACAGTGATTCATCTACCTAGAAAAGTTACAGAGGTTTACACAGAGAATTCCAAGTATAAGTACAAGACAATAAGAGAGACTTAGAAAACGGGTAAAACTTACATTGTTGATAGAGTTGGGAGTACTTAGCACTGTGAAAGCAGCACTTTCGCAGAAAGAAATCTACTTCTATAACACTGGGAAACAGTGAACAGAGAATGTATGAGTTTCTCAAGATTGGGAACAGATAGAAAGAAGAGAAAGTACACAGTGATTCATCTACCTAGAAAAGTCACAGAGGTTTATAACGAGAATTCCAAGTATAAGTACAAGAAAATAAGAGAGACTTAGAAAACTGATAAAACCTACATTGTGGATAGAGTTGGGAGTACTTAGCATTGTGAAAACAGCACTTTCGCAGAAGGAAATTTACTTCTCTAAGACTGGGAAACAGTGAACAGAGAATGTATGAGTTTCTCAAGATTGGTAACAGACAGAAACAAGAGAAAGTACACAGTGATTCATCTACCTAGAAAAGTTACAGAGCTTTACACAGAGAATTCCAAGTATAAGTACAAGAATATAAGAGAGACTTAGAAAACTGGTAAAACCTACATTGTTGATAGAGTTGGGAGTACTTAGCACTGTGAAAACAGCACTTTCGCCGAAAGAAATCTACTTCTCTAAGTCCGTGAAAAAGTGAACAGAGAATGTATGAGTTTCTCAAGATTGGTAACAGATAGAAACACGAGAAAGTACACAGTGATTCATGTACCTAGAAAAGTTACAGAGGTTTACACAGAGAATTCCAAGTACAAGTACAAGAAAATAAGAGAGACTTAGAAAACTTGTAAAACCTACATTGTTGATAGAGTTGGGAGTACTTAGCACTGTGAGAACAGCACTTTCACCGAAATAAATTTCGTTCTCTAAGTCCGTGAAACAGTGAACATAGAATGTATGAGTTTCTCAACATTGGTAACAGATAGAAACAAGGGAAAGTACACAGTGATTCATCTACCTAGAAAAGTTACAGAGATTTACACAGAGAATTCCAAGTATAAGTACATGGAAATAAGAGAGACTTAGAAAACTGGTAAAACATACATTGTGGATAGAGTTAGGAGTAGTTAGCACTGTGAAAACAGCACTTTCGCCGAAAGAAATCTACTTCTCTAAGACTGGGAAACAGTGAACAGAGAATGTATGAGTTTCTCAAAATTGGTAACAGATAGAAACAAGAGAAAGTACACAGTGATTCATCTACCTAGAAAAGTTACAGAGGTTTACACAGAGAATTCCAAGTATAAGTACAAGAAAATAAGAGAGACTTAGAAAACTGGCAAAACCTACATGGTTGATAGAGTTGGGAGTACTTAGCACTGTGAAAACAGCACTTTCTCCGAAAGAAATTTCGTTCTCTAAGTCCGTGAAACAGTGAACAGAGAATGTATGAGTTTCTCAAGATTGGTAACAGATAGAAACAAGAGAAAGTACACAGTGATTCATCTACCTAGAAAAGTTACAGAGGTTTACCCAGAGAATTCCAAGTTTAAGTACAAGAAAATAAGAGAGACTTAGAAAACTGGTAAAACCTACATTGTTGATAGAGTTGGGAGTACTTAGCACTGTGAAAACAGCACTTTCGCCGAAAGAAATCTACTTCTCTAAGACTGGGAAACAGTGAACAGAGAATGTATGAGTTTCTCAAGATTGGTAACAGACAGAAACAAGAGAAAGTACACAGTGATTCATCTACCTAGAAAAGTTACAGAGGTTTACACAGAGAATTCCAAGTATAAGTACAAGAAAATAAGAGAGACTTAGAAAACTGGTAAAACCTACATGGTTGATAGAAGTGGGAGTATTTAGCACTGTGAAAACAGCACTTTCTCCGAAAGAAATTTCGTTCTCTAAGTCCGTGCAACAGTGAACAGAGATTGTATGAGTTTCTCAAGATTGGTAACAGATAGAAACAAGAGAAAGTACACAGTGATTCATCTACTTAGAAAAGTTACAGAGGTTTACACAGAGAATTCCAAGTATAAGTACAAGAAAATAAGAGAGACTTAAAAAACTGGTAAAACCTACATTGTTGATAGAGTTGGGAGTACTTAGCACTGTGAAAACAGCACTTTCGCAGAAAGAAATCTACTTCTCTAAGACTGGGAAACAGTGAACAGAGAATGTATGAGTTTCTCAAGATTGGTAACAGATAGAAACAAGAGAAAGTACACAGTGATTCATCTACCTAGAAAAGTCACAGAGGTTTATAACGAGAATTCCATGTAATAAGTACAAGAAATTAAGAGAGACTTAGAAAACTGATAAAACCTACATTGTGGATAGAGTTGGGAGTACTTAGCATTGTGAAAACAGCACTTTCGCAGAAGTAAATCTACTTCTCTAAGACTGGGAAACAGTGAACAGAGAAGGTATGAGTTTCTCAAGATTGGTAACAGATAGAAACAAGAGAAAGTACACAGTGATTCATCTACCTAGAAAAGTTACAGAGGTTTACACAGAGAATTCCAAGTATAATTACAAGACAATAAGAGAGACTTAGAAAACGGGTAAAACTTACATTGTTGATAGAGTTGGGAGTACATAGCACTGTGAAAGCAGCACTTTCGCAGAAAGAAATCTACTTCTATAACACTGGGAAACAGTGAACAGAGAATGTATGAGTTTCTCAAGATTGGGAACAGATAGAAACAAGAGAAAGTACACAGTGATTCATCTACCTAGAAAAGTTACAGAGGTTTACACAGAGAATTCCAAGTATAAGTACAAGAAAATAAGAGAGACTTAGAAAACTGGTAAAACCTACATTGTTGATAGAGTTGGGAGTACTTAGCACTGTGAAAACAGCACTTTCGCCGAAAGAAATCTACTTCTCTAAGACTGGGAAACAGTGAACAGAGAATGTATGAGTTTCTCAAGATTGGTAACAGATAGAAACAAGAGAAAGTACACAGTGATTCATCTACCTAGAAAAGTTACAGAGGTTTACACAGAGAATTCCAAGTATAAGTACAAGAAAATAAGAGAGACTTAGAAAACTGGTAAAACCTACATGTTTGATAGAAGTGGGAGTACTTAGCACTGTGAAAACAGCACTTTCTCCGAAAGAAATTTCGTTCTCTAAGTCCGTGAAACAGTGAACAGAGATTTTATGAGTTTCTCAAGATTGGTAACAGATAGAAACAAGAGAAAGTACACAGTGATTCATCTACCTAGAAAAGTTACAGAGGTTTACACAGAGAATTCCAAGTATAAGTGCAAGAAAATAAGAGAGACTTAAAAAACTGGTAAAACCTACATTGTTGATAGAATTGGGAGTACTTAGCACTGTGAAAACAGCACTTTCGCAGAAAGAAATCTACTTCTCTAAGACTGGGAAACAGTGAACAGAGAATGTATGAGTTTCTCAAGATTGGGAACAGATAGAAACAAGAGAAAGTACACAGTGATTCATCTACCTAGAAAAGTTACAGAGGTTTACACAGAGAATTCCAAGTATAAGTACAAGAAAATAAGAGAGACTTAGAAAACTGGTAAAACCTACATGGTTGATAGCGTTGGGAGTACTTAGCACTGTGAAAACAGCCCTTTCTCCGAAAGAAATTTCGTTCTCTAAGTCCGTGAAACAGTGAACAGAGAATGTATGAGTTTCTCAAGATTGGTAACAGATAGAAACAAGAGAAAGTACACAGTGATTCATCTACCTAGAAAAGTTACAGAGGTTTACACAGAGAATTCCAAGTATAAGTACAACAAAATAAGAGAGACTTAGAAAACTGGTAAAACGTACATTGTTGATAGAGTTGGGAGTACTTAGCACTGCGGAAACAGCACTTTCGCCGAAAGAAATTTCGTTCTCTAAGTCCGTGAAACAGTGAACAGAGAATGTATGAGTTTCTCAAGATTGGTAACAGATAGAAACAAGAGAAAGTACACAGTGACTCATCTACCTAGGGAAGTTACAGAGGTTTACACAGAGAATTCCAAGTATAAGTACAAGAAAATAAGAGAGACTTAGAAAACTGGTAAAACCTACATTGCTGATAGAGTTGGGAGTACTTTGCTCTGTGAAAACAGCACTTTCGCTGAAAGAAATTTCGTTCTCTAAGTCCGTGAAACAGTGAACAGAGAATGTATGAGTTTCTCAAGATTGGTAACAGATAGAAACAAGAGAAAGTACACAGTGATTCATGTACCTAGAAAAGTTACAGAGGTTTACACAGAGAATTCCAAGTATAAGTACAAAAAAATAAGAGAGACTTAGAAAACTGGTAAAACCTACATGGTTGATAGAGTTGGGAGTACTTAGCACTGTGAAAACAGCACTTTCTCCGAAAGAAATTTCGTTTTCTAAGTCCGTGAAACAGTGAACAGAGAATGTATGAGTTTCTCAAGATTGGTAACAGATAGAAACAAGAGAAAGTACACAGTGATTCATCTACCTAGAAAAGTTACAGAGGTTTACAAAGAGAATTCCAAGTTTAAGTTCAAGAAAATAAGAGAGACTTAGAAAACTGGTAAAACCTACATTGTTGATAGAGTTGTTAGTACTTAGCACTGTGAAAACAGCACTTTCGCAGAAAAAATCTACTTCTCTAAGACTGGGAAACAGTGAAAAGAGAATGTATGAGTTTCTCAAGATTGGTAACAGATAGAAACAAGAGAAAGTACACAGTGATTCATCTACCTTGAGAAGTTACAGAGGTTTACACAGAGAATTCGAATTATAAGTACAAGAAAATAAGAGAGACTTAGAACACTGGTAAAACCTACATTGTTGATAGAGTTGGGAGTACTTAGCACTGTGAAAACAGCACTTTCGCCGAAAGAAATCTACTTCTCTAAGTCCGTGAAAAATTGAACAGAGAATGTATGAGTTTCTCAAGATTTGTAACAGATAGAAACAAGAGAAAGTACACAGTGATTCATGTACCTAGAAAAGTTACAGAGGTTTACACAGAGAATTCCAAGTATACGTACAAAAAAATAAGAGAGACTTAGAAAACTGGTAAAACCTACATGGTTGATAGAGTTGGGAGAACTTAGCACTGTGAAAACAGCACTTTCTCCGAAAGAAATTTCATTTTCTAAGTCCGTGAAACAGTGATCAGAGAATGTATGAGTTTCTCAAGATTGGTAACAGATAGAAACAAGAGATGGTACACAGTGATTCATCAACCTAGAAAAGTGACAGAGGTTTACACAGAGAATTCCAAGTATAAGTACAACAAAATAAGAGAGACTTAGAAAACTGGTAAAACGTACATTGTTGATAGAGTTGGGAGTACTTAGCACTGCGGAAACAGCACTTTCGCCGAAAGAAATTTCGATCTCTAAGTCCGTGAAACAGTGAACAGAGAATGTATGAGTTTCTCAAGATTGGTAACAGATAGAAACAAGAGAAAGTACACAGTGACTCATCTACCTGGAGAAGTTACAGAGGTTTACACAGAGAATTCCAAGTATAAGTGCAAGAAAATAAGAGAGACTTAGAAAACTGGTAAAACCTACATTGTTGATAGAGTAGGGAGTACTTAGCACTGTGAAAACAGCACTTTCTCCGAAAGAAATCTATTTCTCTAAGTCCGTGAAACAGTGAACAGAGAATGTATGAGTTTCTCAAGATTGGTAACAGACAGAAACAAGAGAAAGTACACAGTGATTCAGCTACCTAGAAAAGTTACAGAGGTTTACACAGAGAATTCCAAGTATAAGTACAAGACAATAAGAGAGACTTAGAAAACGGGTAAAACTTACATTTTTGATAGAGTTGGGAGTACTTAGCACTGTGAAAGCAGTACTTTTGCAGAAAGAAATCTACTTCTATAACACTGGGAAACAGTGAACAGAGAATGTATGAGTTTCTCAAGATTGGGAACAGATAGAAAGAAGAGAAAGTACACAGTGATTCATCTACCTAGATAAGTTACAGAGGTTTACAAAGAGAATTCCAAGTTTAAGTACAAGAAAATAAGAGAGACTTAGAAAACTGGTAAAACCTACATTGTTGATAGAGTTGTTAGTACTTAGCACTGTGAAAACAGCACTTTCGCAGAAAGAAATCTCCTTCTCTAAGACTGGGAAACAGTGAACAGAGAATGTATGAGTTTCTCAAGATTGGTAACAGATAGAAACAAGAGAAAGTACACAGTGATTCATCTACCTAGAAAAGTCACAGAGGTTTATAACGAGAATTCCAAGTATAAGTACAAGAAAATAAGAGAGACTTAGAAAACTGATAAAACCTACATTGTGGATAGAATTGGGAGTACTTAGCATTGTGAAAACAGCACTTTCGCAGAAGGAAATCTACTTCTCTAAGACTGGGAAACAGTGAACAGAGAATGTATGAGTTTCTCAAGATTGGTAACAGATAGAAACAAGAGAAAGTACACAGTGATTCATGTACCTAGAAAAGTTACAGAGGTTTACACAGAGAATTCCAAGTATAAGTACAAAAAAATAAGAGAGACTTAGAAAACTGGTAAAACCTACATGGTTGATAGAGTTGGGAGTACTTAGCACTGTGAAAACAGCACTTTCTCCGAAAGAAATTTCGTTTTCTAAGTCCGTGAAACAGTGATCAGAGAATGTATGAGTTTCTCAAGATTGGTAACAGATAGAAACAAGAGAAAGTACACAGTGATTCATCAACCTAGAAAAGTTACAGAGGTTTACACAGAGAATTCCAAGTATAAGTACAACAAAATAAGAGAGACTTAGAAAACTGGTAAAACGTACATTGTTGATAGAGTTGGGAGTACTTAGCACTGCGGAAACAGCACTTTCGCCGAAAGAAATTTCGTTCTCTAAGTCCGTGAAACAGTGAACAGAGAATGTATGAGTTTCTCAAGATTGGTAACAGATAGAAACAAGAGAAAGTACACAGTGACTCATCTACCTAGAGAAGTTACAGAGGTTTACACAGAGAATTCCAAGTATAAGTACAAGAAAATAAGAGAGACTTAGAAAACTGGTAAAACCTACATTGTTGATAGAGTAGGGAGTACTTAGCACTGTGAAAACAGCACTTTCTCCGAAAGAAATCTATTTCTCTAAGTCCGTGAAACAGTGAACAGAGAATGTATCAGTTTCTCAAGATTGGTAACAGATAGAAACAAGAGAAAGTACACAGTGATTCATCTACCTAGAAAAGTTACAGAGGTTTACACAGAGAATTCCAAGTATAAGTACAAGAAAATAAGAGAGACTTAGAAAACTGACAAAACCTACATTGTGGATAGAGTTGTGAGTACTTAGCATTGTGAAAACAGCACTTTCGCAGAAGGAAATCTACTTCTCTAAGACTGGGAAACAGTGAACAGAGAATGTATGAGTTTCTCAAGATTGGTAACAGACAGAAACAAGAGAAAGTACACAGTGATTCATCTACCTAGAAAAGTTACAGAGGTTTACACAGAGAATTCCAAGTATAAGTACAAGACAATAAGAGAGACTTAGAAAACGGGTAAAACTTACATTGTTGATAGAGTTGGGAGTACTTAGCACTGTGAAAGCAGTACTTTCGCAGAAAGAAATCTACTTCTATAACACTGGGAAACAGTGAACAGAGAATGTATGAGTTTCTCAAGATTGGGAACAGAGAGAAAGAAGAGAAAGTACACAGTGATTCATCTACCTAGATAAGTTACAGAGGTTTACAAAGAGAATTCCAAGTTTAAGTACAAGAAAATAAGAGAGACTTAGAAAACTGGTAAAACCTACATTGTTGATAGAGTTGTTAGTACTTAGCACTGTGAAAACAGCACTTTCGCAGAAAGAAATCTACTTCTCTAAGACTGGGAAACAGTGAACAGAGAATGTATGAGTTTCTCAAGATTGGTAACAGATAGAAACAAGAGAAAGTACACAGTGATTCATCTACCTAGAAAAGTCACAGAGGTTTATAACGACAATTCCAAGTATAAGTACAAGAAAATAAGAGAGACTTAGAAAACTGATAAAACCTACATTGTGGATACAGTTGGGAGTACTTAGCATTGTGAAAACAGCACTTTCGCAGAAGGAAATCTACTTCTCTAAGACTGGGAAACAGTGAACAGAGAATGTATGAGTTTCTCAAGATTGGTAACAGACAGAAACAAGAGAAAGTACACAGTGATTCATCTACCTAGAAAAGTTACAGAGGTTTACACAGAGAATTCCATGTATAAGTACAAGAAAATAAGAGAGACTTAGAAAACTGGTAAAACCTACATTGTTGATAGAGTTGGGAGTACTTAGCACTGTGAAAACAGCACTTTCGCCGATAGAAATTTCGTTCTCTAAGTCCGTGAAACAGTGAACAGAGAATGTATGTGTTTCTCAAGAATGGTAACAGATAGAAACAAGAGAAAGTACACAGTGATTCATATACCTAGAAAAGTTAAAGAGGTTTACACAGAGAATTCCAAGTATAAGTACAACAAAATAAGAGAGACTTAGAAAACTGGTAAACCCTACATTGTTGATAGAGTTGGGAGTACTTAGCACTGTGAAAACAGAACTTTCGCCGAAAGAAATTTCGTTCTCTAAGTCCGTGAAACAGTGAACAGAGAATGTATGAGTTTCTCAAGATTGGTAACAGATAGAAACAAGGGAAAGTACACAGTGATTAATCTACCTAACAAAGTTACAGAGATTTACACAGAGAATTCCAAGTATAAGTACATGGAAATAAGAGAGACTTAGAAAACAGGTAAAACATGCATTGTGGATAGAGTTAGGAGTACTTAGCACTGTGAAAACAGCACTTTTGCAGAAAGAAATCTACTTCTCTAAGACTGGGAAACAGTGAACAGAGAATGTATGAGTTTCTCAAGATTGGTAACAGATAGAAACAAGAGAAAGTACACAGTGATTCATCTACCTACAAAAGTTACAGAGGTTTACACAGAGAATTCCAAGTATAAGTACAACAAAATAAGAGAGACTTAGAAAACTGGTAAAACGTACATTGTTGATAGAGTTGGGAGTACTTAGCACTGTGGAAACAGCACGTTCGCCGAAAGAATTTTCGTTCTCTAAGTCCGTGAAACAGTGAATAGAGAATGTATGAGTTTCTCAAGATTGGTAACAGATAGAAACAAGAGAAAGTACACAGTGATTCATCTACCTAGAAAAGTTACAGAGGTTTACACAGAGAATTCCAAGTATAAGTACAAGAAAATAAGAGAGACTTAGACAACTGGTAAAGCCTACATTGTTGATAGAGTTGGGAGTACTTAGCTCTGTGTAAACAGCACTTTCGCCGAAAGAATTTTCGTTCTCTAAGTCCGTGAAACAGTGAACAGAGAATGTATGAGTTTCTCAAGATTGGTAACAGATAGAAACAAGAGAAAATACACAGTGATTCATATACCTAACAAAGTTACAGAGATTTACACAGAGAATTCCAAGTATAAGTACATGGAAATAAGAGAGACTTAGAAAACAGGTAAAACATGCATTGTGGATAGAGTTAGGAGTACTTAGCACTGTGAAAACAGCACTTTTGCATAAAGAAATCTACTTCTCTAAGACTGGGAAACAGTGAACAGAGAATGTATGAGTTTCTCAAGATTGGTAACAGATAGAAACAAGAGAAAGTACACAGTGATTCATCTACCTACAAAAGTTACAGAGGTTTACACAGAGAATTCCAAGTATAAGTACAACAAAATAAGAGAGACTTAGAAAACTGGTAAAACGTACATTGTTGATAGAGTTGGGAGTACTTAGCACTGTGGAAACAGCACTTTCGCCGAAAGAACTTTCGTTCTCTAAGTCCGTGAAACAGTGAACAGAGAATGTATGAGTTTCTCAAGATTGGTAACAGATGGAAACAAGAGAAAGTACACAGTGATTCATCTACCTAGAAAAGTTACAGAGGTTTACACAGAGAATTCCAAGTATAAGTACAAGAAAATAAGAGAGACTTAGACAACTGGTAAAGCCTACATTGTTGATAGAGTTGGGAGTACTTAGCTCTGTGTAAACAGCACTTTCGCCGAAAGAAATTTCGTTCTCTAAGTCCGTGAAACAGTGAACAGAGAATGTATGAGTTTCTCAAGATTGGTAACAGATAGAAACAAGAGAAAATACACAGTGATTCATCTACCTAGAAAAGTTACAGAGCTTTAAACAGAGAATTCCAAGTATAAGTACAAGAAAATAAGAGAGACTTAGAAAACTGATAAAACCTACATTGTGGATAGAGTTGGGAGTACTTAGCATTGTGAAAACAGCACTTTCGCAGAAGGAAATCTACTTCTCTAAGACTGGGAAACAGTGAACAGAGAATGTATGAGTTTCTCAAGATTGGTAACAGATAGAAACAAGAGAAAGTACACAGTGATTCATCTACCTAGAAAAGTTACAGAGGTTTACACAGAGAATTCCAAGTATAAGTACAAAAAAATAAGAGAGACTTAGAAAACTGGTAAAACCTACATGGTTGATAGAGTTGGGAGTACTTAGCACTGTGAAAACAGCACTTTCTCCGAAAGAAATTTCGTTTTCTAAGTCCGTGAAACAGTGATCAGAGAATGTATGAGTTTCTCAAGTTTGGTAACAGATAGAAACAAGAGAAAGTACACAGTGATTCATCAACCTAGAAAAGTTACAGAGGTTTACACAGAGAATTCCAAGTATAAGTACAACAAAATAAGAGAGACTTAGAAAACTGGTAAAACGTACATTGTTGACAGAGTTGGGAGTACTTAGCACTGCGGAAACAGCACTTTCGCCGAAAGAAATTTCGTTCTCTAAGTCCGTGAAACAGTGAACAGAGAATGTATGAGTTTCTCAAGATTGGTAACAGATAGAAACAAGAGAAAGTACACAGTGACTCATCTACCTAGAGAAGTTACAGAGGTTTACACAGAGAATTCCAAGTATAAGTACAAGAAAATAAGAGAGACTTAGAAAACTGGTAAAACCTACATTGTTGATAGAGTAGGGAGTACTTAGCACTGTGAAAACAGCACTTTCTCCGAAAGAAATCTATTTCTCTAAGTCCGTGAAACAGTGAACAGAGAATGTATCAGTTTCTCAAGATTGGTAACAGATAGAAACAAGAGAAAGTACACAGTGATTCATCTACCTAGAAAAGTTACAGAGGTTTACACAGAGAATTCCAAGTATAAGTACAAGAAAATAAGAGAGACTTAGAAAACTGACAAAACCTACATTGTGGATAGAGTTGTGAGTACTTAGCATTGTGAAAACAGCACTTTCGCAGAAGGAAATCTACTTCTCTAAGACTGGGAAACAGTGAACAGAGAATGTATGAGTTTCTCAAGATTGGTAACAGACAGAAACAAGATAAAGTACACAGTGATTCATCTACCTAGAAAAGTTACAGAGGTTTACACAGAGAATTCCAAGTATAAGTACAAGACAATAAGAGAGACTTAGAAAACGGGTAAAACTTACATTGTTGATAGAGTTGGGAGTACTTAGCACTGTGAAAGCAGTACTTTCGCAGAAAGAAATCTACTTCTATAACACTGGGAAACAGTGAACAGAGAATGTATGAGTTTCTCAAGATTGGGAACAGAGAGAAAGAAGAGAAAGTACACAGTGATTCATCTACCTAGATAAGTTACAGAGGTTTACAAAGAGAATTCCAAGTTTAAGTACAAGAAAATAAGAGAGACTTAGAAAACTGGTAAAACCTACATTGTTGATAGAGTTGTTAGTACTTAGCACTGTGAAAACAGCACTTTCGCAGAAAGAAATCTACTTCTCTAAGACTGGGAAACAGTGAACAGAGAATGTATGAGTTTCTCAAGATTGGTAACAGATAGAAACAAGAGAAAGTACACAGTGATTCATCTACCTAGAAAAGTCACAGAGGTTTATAACGACAATTCCAAGTATAAGTACAAGAAAATAAGAGAGACTTAGAAAACTGATAAAACCTACATTGTGGATACAGTTGGGAGTACTTAGCATTGTGAAAACAGCACTTTCGCAGAAGGAAATCTACTTCTCTAAGACTGGGAAACAGTGAACAGAGAATGTATGAGTTTCTCAAGATTGGTAACAGACAGAAACAAGAGAAAGTACACAGTGATTCATCTACCTAGAAAAGTTACAGAGGTTTACACAGAGAATTCCATGTATAAGTACAAGAAAATAAGAGAGACTTAGTAAACTGGTAAAACCTACCTTGTTGATAGAGTTGGGAGTACTTAGCACTGTGAAAACAGCACTTTCGCCGATAGAAATTTCGTTCTCTAAGTCCGTGAAACAGTGAACAGAGAATGTATGTGTTTCTCAAGAATGGTAACAGATAGAAACAAGAGAAAGTACACAGTGATTCATCTACCTAGAAAAGTTACAGAGGTTTACACAGAGAATTCCAAGTATAAGTACAACAAAATAAGAGAGACTTAGAAAACTGGTAAACCCTACATTGTTGATAGAGTTGGGAGTACTTAGCACTGTGAAAACAGAACTTTCGCCGAAAGAAATTTCGTTCTCTAAGTCCGTGAAACAGTGAACAGAGAATGTATGAGTTTCTCAAGATTGGTAACAGATAGAAACAAGGGAAAGTACACAG
Source organism: Heterohyrax brucei (assembly GCA_028571685.1). Lineage (NCBI taxonomy): Eukaryota > Metazoa > Chordata > Mammalia > Hyracoidea > Procaviidae > Heterohyrax > Heterohyrax brucei. Next base: position 115,418,641 of record CM053150.1, on the reverse strand, counting down.
TGATTAATCTACCTAACAAAGTTACAGAGATTTACACAGAGAATTCCAAGTATAAGTACATGGAAATAAGAGAGACTTAGAAAACAGGTAAAACATGCATTGTGGATAGAGTTAGGAGTACTTAGCACTGTGAAAACAGCACTTTTGCAGAAAGAAATCTACTTCTCTAAGACTGGGAAACAGTGAACAGAGAATGTATGAGTTTCTCAAGATTGGTAACAGATAGAAACAAGAGAAAGTACACAGTGATTCATCTACCTAGATAAGTTACAGAGGTTTACACAGAGAATTCCAAGTATAAGTACAACAAAATAAGAGAGACTTAGAAAACTGGTAAAACGTACATTGTTGATAGAGTTGGGAGTACTTAGCACTGTGGAAACAGCACGTTCGCCGAAAGAACTTTCGTTCTCTAAGTCCGTGAAACAGTGAACAGAGAATGTATGAGTTTCTCAAGATTGGTAACAGATAGAAACAAGAGAAAGTACACAGTGATTCATCTACCTAGAAAAGTTACAGAGGTTTACACAGAGAATTCCAAGTATAAGTACAAGAAAATAAGAGAGACTTAGACAACTGGTAAAGCCTACATTGTGGATAGAGTTGGGAGTACTTAGCATTGTGAAAACAGCACTTTCGCAGAAGGAAATCTACTTCTCTAAGACTGGGAAACAGTGAACAGAGAATGTATGAGTTTCTCAAGATTGGGAACAGATAGAAAGAAGAGAAAGTACACAGTGATTCATCTACCTAGATAAGTTACAGAGGTTTACAAAGAGAATTCCAAGTTTAAGTACAAGAAAATAAGAGAGACTTAGAAAACTGGTAAAACCTACATTGTTGATAGAGTTGTTAGTACTTAGCACTGTGAAAACAGCACTTTCGCAGAAAGAAATCTACTTCTCTAAGACTGGGAAACAGTGAATAGAGAATGTATGAGTTTCTCAAGATTGGTAACAGATAGAAACAAGAGAAAGTACACAGTGATTCATCTACCTAGAAAAGTCACAGAGGTTTATAACGAGAATTCCAAGTATAAGTACAAGAAAATAAGAGAGACTTAGAAAACTGATAAAACCTACATTGTGGATAGAGTTGGGAGTACTTAGCATTGTGAAAACAGCACTTTCGCAGAAGGAAATCTACTTCTCTAAGACTGGGAAACAGTGAACAGAGAATGTATGAGTTTCTCAAGATTGGTAACAGATAGAAACAAGAGAAAGTACACAGTGATTCATCTACCTAGAAAAGTTACAGAGGTTTACACAGAGAATTCCACGTATTATTACAAGACAATAAGAGAGACTTAGAAAACGGGTAAAACTTACATTGTTGATAGAGTTGGGAGTACATAGCACTGTGAAAGCAGCACTTTCGCAGAAAGAAATCTACTTCTATAACACTGGGAAACAGTGAACAGAGAATGTATGAGTTTCTCAAGATTGGGAACAGATAGAAACAAGAGAAAGTACACAGTGATTCATCTACCTAGAAAAGTTACAGAGGTTTACACAGAGAATTCCAAGTATAAGTACAAGAAAATAAGAGAGACTTAGAAAACTGGTAAAACCTACATTGTTGATAGAGTTTGGAGTACTTAGCACTGTGAAAACAGCACTTTCGCCGAAAGAAATCTACTTCTCTAAGACTGGGAAACAGTGAACAGAGAATGTATGAGTTTCTCAAGATTGGTAACAGATAGAAACAAGAGAAAGTACACAGTGATTCATCTACCTAGAAAAGTTACAGAGGTTTACACAGAGAATTCCAAGTATAAGTACAAGAAAATAAGAGAGACTTAGAAAACTGGTAAAACCTACATGTTTGATAGAAGTGAGAGTACTTAGCACTGTGAAAACAGCACTTTCTCCGAAAGAAATTTCGTTCTCTAAGTCCGTGAAACAGTGAACAGAGATTGTATGAGTTTCTCAAGATTGGTAACAGATAGAAACAAGAGAAAGAACACAGTGATTCATCTACCTAGAAAAGTTACAGAGGTTTACACAGAGAATTCCAAGTATAAGTGCAAGAAAATAAGAGAGACTTAAAAAACTGGTAAAACCTACATTGTTGATAGAATTGGGAGTACTTAGCACTGTGAAAACAGCACTTTCGCAGAAAGAAATCTACTTCTCTAAGACTGGGAAACAGTGAACAGAGAATGTATGAGTTTCTCAAGATTGGTAACAGATAGAAACAAGAGAAAGTACACAGTGATTCATCTACCTAGAAAAGTCACAGAGGTTTATAACGAGAATTCCAAGTATAAGTACAAGAAAATAAGAGAGACTTAGAAAACTGATAAAACCTACATTGTGGATAGAGTTGGGAGTACTTAGCATTGTGAAAACAGCACTTTCGCAGAAGGAAATCTACTTCTCTAAGATTGGGAAACAGTGAACAGAGAATGTATGAGTTTCTCAAGATTGGTAACAGACAGAAAAAAGAGAAAGTAAACAGTGATTCATCTACCTAGAAAAGTTACAGAGGTTTACACAGAGAATTCCAAGTATAAGTACAAGACAATAAGAGAGACTTAGAAAACGGGTAAAACTTACATTGTTGATAGAGTTGGGAGTACTTAGCACTGTGAAAACAGCACTTTCGCCGAAAGAAGTTTCATTCTCTAAGTCCGTGAAACAGTGAACAGAGAATGTATGAGTTCCTCAAGATTGGTAACAGATAGAAACAAGAGAAAGTACACAGTGATTCATCTACCTAGAAAAGTTAAAGAGGTTTACACAGAGAATTCCAAGTATAAGTACAACAAAATAAGAGAGACTTAGAAAACTGGTAAACCCTACATTGTTGATAGAGTTGGGAGTACTTAGCACTGTGAAAACAGCACTTTCGCCGAAATAAATTTCGTTCTCTAAGTCCGTGAAATAGTGAACGTAGAATGTATGAGTTTCTCAAGATTGGTAACATATAGAAACAAGGGAAAGTACACAGTGATTCATCTACCTAGAAAAGTTACAGAGATTTACACAGAGAATTCCAAGTATAAGTACATGGAAATAAGAGAGACATAGAAAACTGGTAAAACATACATTGTGGATAGAGTTACGAGTAGTTAGCACTGTGGAAACAGCACTTTCGCTGAAAGAAATCTACTTCTCTAAGACTGGGAAACAGTGAACAGAGAATGTATGAGTTTCTCAAGATTGGTAACAGATAGAAACAAGAGAAAGTACACAGTGATTCATCTACCTTGAGAAGTTACAGAGGTTTACACAGAGAATTCCAAGTATAAGTACAAAGAAATAAGAGAGACTTAGAAAACTGGTAAAATCTACATTGTTGATAGAGTTGGGAGTAAGTAGCACTGTGAAAACAGCACTTTCGCCGAAAGAAACTTTGTTCTCTAAGTCCGTGAAACAGTGAACAGAGAATGTATGAGTTTCTCAAGATCGGTAACAGATAGAAACAAGAGAAAGTACACAGTGATTCATCTACCTAGAAAAGTTACAGAGGTTTACACAGAGAATTCCATGTATAAATACAAGAAAATAAGAGAGACTTAGAAAACTGGTAAAACCTACATTGTGGATAGAGTTGGGACTACTTAGCACTGTGAAAACAGCACTTTCGCCGAAAAAAATTTCGTTCTCTAAGTCCATGAAACAGTGAACAGAGAATGTATGAGTTTCTCAAGATTGGTAACAGATAGAAACAAGAAAAAGTACACAGTGATTCACCTACCTAGAAAAGTTACAGAGGTTTACAAAGAGAATTCCAAGTTTAAGTACAAGAAAATAAGAAAGACTTAGAACACTGGTAAAACCTACATTGTTGATGGAGTTGGGAGTACTTAGCATTCTTAAAACAGCACTTTCGCTGAAAGAAATCTACTTCTCTAAGACTGGGAAACACTGAACGGAGAATATGTGAGTTTCTAAAGATTGCTAACAGATAGAAACAAGAGAAAGTACACAGTAATTCATCTACCTAGAGAAGTTACAGAAGAGTACACAGAGAATTCCATGTATAAGTACAAGAAAATAAGAGAGACTTAAAAAACTGGTAAAACCTACATCGTGGATAGAGTTGGGAGTACTTAGCACTGTGACAACAGCACTTTCGCAGAAAGAAATCTACTTCTCTATGACTGGCACACAGTGAACAGAGAATGTATGAGTATCTCAAGATTGGTAACAGATAGAAACAAGAGATTGTACACAGTGATTCATGTACCTAGAAAAGTTACAGAGGTTTACACAGAGAATTCCAAGTATAAGTACAAGAAAATAAGAGAGACTTAGAAAACTGGTAAAACCTACATGGTTGATAGAGTTGGGAGTACTTAGCACTGTGAAAACAGCACTGTCGCAGAAATACATTTCGTTCTCTAAGTCAGTGAAACAGTGAACAGAGAATGTATGAGTTTCTCAAGATTGGTAACAGATAGAAAGAAGAGAAAGTACACAGTGATTCATCTACCTAGAAAAGTTACAGAGGTTTACAAAGAGAATTCCAAGTTTAAGTACAAGAAAATAAGAGAGACTTAGAAAACTGGTAAAACCTACATTGTTGATAGAGTTGTTAGTACTTAGCACTGTGAAAACAGCACTTTCGCAGAAAGAAATCTACTTCTCTAAGACTGGGAAACAGTGAACAGAGAATGTATGAGTTTCTCAAGATTGGTAACAGATAGAAACAAGAGAAAGTACACAGTGATTCATCTACCTTGAGAAGTTACAGAGGTTTACACAGAGAATTCCAAGTATAAGTACAACAAAATAAGAGAGACTTAGAAAAATGGTAAAACCTACATTGTTGATAGAGTTGGGAGTACCTAGCACTGTGGAAACAGCACTTTCGGCGAAAGAAATTTCGTTGTCTAAGTCCGTGAAACAGTGAACAGAGAATGTATGAGTTTCTGAAGATTGGTAACAGATAGAAACAAGAGAAAGTACACAGTGACTCATCTACCTAGAGAAGTTACAGAGGTTTACACAGAGAATTCCAAGTATAAGTACAAGAAAATAAGAGAGACTTAGAAAACTGGTAAAACCTACATTGTTGATAGAGTTGGGAGTACTTAGCTCTGTGAAAACAGCACTTTCGCCGAAAGAAATTTCGTTCTCTACGTCCGTGAAACAGTGAACAGAGAATGTATGAGTTTCTCAAGATTGGTAACAGATAGAAACAAGAGAAAGTACACAGTGAATCATCTACCTAGAAAAGTTACAGAGCTTTACACAGAGAATTACAAGTATAAGTACAAGAAAATAAGAGAGACTTAGAACACTGGTAAAATCTACATTGTTGATAGAGTTGGGAGTACTTAGCACTGTGAAAACAGCACTTTCGCCGACAGAAATCTACTTCTCTAAGTCCGTGAAAAAGTGAACAGAGAATGTATGAATTTCTCAAGATTGGTAACAGATAGAAACAAGAGAAAGTACACAGTGATTCATGTACCTAGAAAAGTTACAGAGGTTTACACAGAGAATTCCAAGTATAAGTACAAGAAAATAAGAGAGACTTAGAAAACTGGTAAAACCTACATTGTTGATAGAGTTGGGAGTACTTAGCACTGTGAAAACAGCACTTTCGCCGAAAGAAATCTACTTCTCTAAGTCCGTGAAAAAGGGAACAGAGAATGTATCAGTTTCTCAAGTTTGGTAACAGATAGAAACAAGAGAAAGTACACAGTGATTCATCTACCTAGAAAAGTTACAGAGGTTTACATAGAGAATTCCAAGTATAAGTACAAGAAAATAAGAGAGACTTAGAAAACTGGTAAAACTTACATTGTTGATAGAGTTCGGAGTACTTAGCACTGTGAAAACAGCACTTTCTCCGAAAGAAATTTCGTTCTCTAAGTCCGTGAAACAGTGAACAGAGAATGTATGAGTTTCTCAAGATTGGTAACAGATAGAAACAAGAGAAAGTACACAGTGATTCATCTACCTAGAAAAGTTACAGAACTTTACACAGAGAATTCCAAGTATAAGTACAAGAAAATAAGAGAGACTTCAAAAACTGGTAAAACCTACATTGTTGATAGAGTTGGGAGTACTTAGCACTGTGAAAACAGCACTTTCGCAGAAGGAAATCTACATCTCTAAGACTGGGAAACAGTGAACAGAGAATGTATGAGTTTCTCAAGGTTGGTAACAGATAGAAACAAGAGAAAGTACACAGTGATTCATCTACCTAGAAAAGTCACAGAGGTTTACAACGAGAATTCCAAGTATAAGTACAAGAAAATAAGAGAGACTTAGAAAACTGATAAAACCTACATTGTGGATAGAGTTGGGAGTACTTAGCACTGTGAAAACAGCACTTTCGCAGAAAGAAATCTAATTCTCTAAGACTGGGAAACAGTGAACAGAGAATGTATGAGTTTCTCAAGATTGGTAACAGATAGAAACAAGAGAAAGTACACAGTGATTCATCTACCTTGAGAAGTTACAGAGGTTTACACAGAGAATTCCAAGTATAAGTACAAGAAAATAAGAGAGACTTAGAAAACTGGTAAAACCTACATTGTTGATAGAGTTGGGAGTACTTAGCACTGTGAAAACAGCACTTTCGCCGAAAGAAATCTACTTCTCTAAGTCCGTGAAACAGTGAACAGAGAATGTATCAGTTTCTCAAGATTGGTAACAGATAGAAACAAGAGAAAGTACACAGTGATTCGTCTACCTAGAAAAGTTACAGAGGTTTACACAGAGAATTCCAAGTATAAGTACAAGAAAATAAGAGAGACTTAGAAAACTGGCAAAACTTACATTGTTGATAGAGTTGGGAGTACTTAGCACTGTGAAAGCAGCACTTTCGCAGAAAGAAATCTACTTCTATAACACTGGGAAACAGTGAACAGAGAATGTACGAGTTTCTCAAGATTGGGAACAGATAGAAACAAGAGAAAGTACACAGTGATTCATCTACCTAGAAAAGTTACAGAGGTTTACAAAGAGAATTCCAAGTTTAAGTACAAGAAAATAAGAGAGACTTAGAAAACTGGTAAAACCTACATTGTGGAAAGTGTTGTTAGTACTTAGCACTGTGAAAACAGCTCTTTCGCAGAAAGAAATCTACTTTTCTAAGACTGGGAAACAGTGAACAGAGAATGTATGAGTTTCTCAAGATTGGTAACAGATAGAAACAAGAGAAAGTACACAGTGATTCACCTACCTAGAAAAGTTACAGAGGTTTACACAGAGAATTCCAAGTATAAGTACAAGAAAATAAGAGAGACGTAGAAAACTGGTAAAACCTACATTTTTGATAGAGTTGGGAGTACTTAGTTCTGTGAAAACAGCACTTTCGCCGAAAGAAATTTCGTTCTCTAAGTCCGTGAAACAGTGAACAGAGAATGTATGAGTTTCTCAAGATTGGTAACAGATAGAAACAAGAGAAAGTACACAGTGATTCATCTACCTAGAAAAGTGACAGAGGTTTACACAGAGAATTCCAAGTATAAGTACAAGAAAATAAGAGAGACTTAGAAAACTGGTAAAACATACATTGTGGATAGAGTTGGGAGTACTTAGGACTGTGAAAACAGCACTTTCGCAGAAAGAAATCTACTTCTCTAAGGCTGGGAAACAGTGAACAGAGAATGTATGAGTTTCTCAAGATTGGTAACAGACAGAAACAAGACAAAGTACACAGTGATTCATTTACCTAGAAAAGTTACAGAGGTTTACACAGAGAATTCCAAGTATAAGTACAAAAAAATAAGAGAGACTTAGAAAACTGGTAAAACCTACATTGTTGATAGAGTTGGGAGTACTGAGCACTGTGAAAACAGCACTTTCGCCGAAAGAAATTTCGTTCTCTAAGTCCGTGAAACAGTGAACAGAGAATGTATGAGTTTCTCAAGATTGGTAACAGATAGAAACCAGAGAAAGTACACAGTGATTCATCTACCTAGAGAAGTTACAGAGGGTTACACAGAGAATTCCAAGTATAAGTACAACAAAATAAGAGAGACTTAGAAAACTGGTAAAATCTACATTGTTGATAGAGTTGGGAGTACTTACCACTGTGAATACAGCACTTTCGCCGAATGAAATTTAGTTCTCTAAGTCCGTGAAACAGTGAACAGAGAATGTATGAGTTTCTCAAGATTGGTAACAGAGAGAAAGAAGAGAAAGTACACAGTGATTCATCTACCTTGAAAACTTACAGAGGTTTACAAAGAGAATTCCAATTTTAAGTACAAGAAAATAAGAGAGACTTAGAACACTGGTAAGACCTACATTGTTGATAGAGTTGGGAGTACTTAGCATTGTGAAAACAGCACTTTCGCTGAAAGAAATCTACTTCTCTAAGACTGGGAAACAGTGAACAGAGAATGTATGAGTTTCTCAAGATTGCTAACAGATAGAAACGAGAGAAAGTACACAGTGATTCATGTACCTAGAAAAGTTACAGAGGTTTACACAGAGAATTCCAAGTATAAGTACAAGGAAATAAGAGAGACTTAGAAAACTGGTAAAACCTACATTGTTGATAGAGTTGGGAGTACTTAGCTCTGTGAAAACAGCACTTTCGCCGAAAGAAATTTCGTTCTCTAAGTCCGTGAAACAGTGAACAGAGAATCTATGAGTTTCTCAAGATTGGTAACAGATAGAAACAAGAGAAAGTACACAGTGATTCATCTACCTAGAAAAGTTACAGAGGTTTACACAGAGAATTCCAAGTATAAGTATAAGAAAATAGGAGAGACTTAGAAAACTGGTAAAACCTACATTGTTGATAGAGTTGGGAGTACTTAGCACTGTGAAAACAGCACTTTCGCCGAAAGAAATGTACTTCTTTAAGACTGGGAAACAGTGAACAGAGAATGTACGAGTTTCTCAAGATTGGTAACAGATAGAAACAAGAGAAAGTACACAGTGATTCATCTACCTAGAAATGTTACAGAGGTTTATAAAGAGAATTCCAAGTATAAGTACAAGAAAATAAGAGAGACTTAGAAAACGGGTAAAACTTACATTGTTGATAGAGTTGGGAGTACTTAGCACTGTGAAAGCAGCACTTTCGCAGAAAGAAATCTACTTCTATAACACTGAGAAACAGTGAACAGAGAATGTATGAGTTTCTCAAGATTGGTAACAGATAGAAACAAGAGAAAGTACACAGTGATTCATCTACCTTGAGAAGTTACAGAGGTTTACACAGAGAATTCCAAGTATAAGTACAAAAAAATAAGAGAGACTTAGAAAACTGGTAAAACCTACATTGTTGATAGAGTTGGGAGTAAGTAGCACTGTGAAAACAGCACTTTCGCCGAAAGAAACTTTGTTCTCTAAGTCCGTGAAACAGTGAACAGAGAATGTATGAGTTTCTCAAGATCGGTAACAAATAGAAACAAGAGAAAGTACACAGTGATTCATCTACCTAGAAAAGTTACAGAACTTTACACAGAGAATTCCAAGTATAAGTACAAGAAAATAAGAGAGACTTAGAAAACTGGTAAAACCTACATTGTGGATAGAGTTGGGACTACTTAGCACTCTGAAAACAGCACTTTCGCCGAAAAAAATTTCGTTCTCTAAGTCCATGAAACAGTGAACAGAGAATGTATGAGTTTCTCAAGGTTGGTAACAGATAGAAACAAGAAAAAGTACACAGTGATTCACCTACCTAGAAAAGTTACAGAGGTTTACAAAGAGAATTCCAAGTTTAAGTACAAGAAAATAAGAAAGACTTAGAACACTGGTAAAACCTACATTGTTGATGGAGTTGGGAGTACTTAGCATTCTTAAAACAGCACTTTCGCTGAAAGAAATCTACTTCTCTAAGACTGGGAAACACTGAACGGAGAATATGTGAGTTTCTAAAGATTGCTAACAGATAGAAACAAGAGAAAGTACACAGTGATTCATCTACCTAGAGAAGTTACAGAAGAGTACACAGAGAATTCCATGTATAAGTACAAGAAAATAAGAGAGACTTAGAAAACTGGTAAAACCTACATCGTGGATAGAGTTGGGAGTACTTAGCACTGTGACAACAGCACTTTCGCAGAAAGAAATCTACTTCTCTATGACTGGCACACAGTGAACAGAGAATGTATGAGTATCTCAAGATTGGTAACAGATAGAAACAAGAGATTGTACACAGTGATTCATCTACCTAGAAAAGTTACAGAGGTTTACACAGAGAATTCCAAGTATAAGTACAAGAAAATAAGAGAGACTTAGAAAACTGGTAAAACCTACATGGTTGATAGAGTTGGGAGTACTTAGCACTGTGAAAACAGCACTGTCGCAGAAATACATTTCGTTCTCTAAGTCAGTGAAACAGTGAACAGAGAATGTATGAGTTTCTCAAGATTGGTAACAGATAGAAAGAAGAGAAAGTACACAGTGATTCATCTACCTAGAAAAGTTACAGAGGTTTACAAAGAGAATTCCAAGTTTAAGTACAAGAAAATAAGAGAGACTTAGAAAACTGGTAAAACCTACATTGTTGATAGAGTTGTTAGTACTTAGCACTGTGAAAACAGCACTTTCGCAGAAAGAAATCTACTTCTCTAAGACTGGGAAACAGTGAACAGAGAATGTATGAGTTTCTCAAGATTGGTAACAGATAGAAACAAGAGAAAGTACACAGTGATTCATCTACCTTGAGAAGTTACAGAGGTTTACACAGAGAATTCCAAGTATAAGTACAACAAAATAAGAGAGACTTAGAAAAATGGTAAAACCTACATTGTTGATAGAGTTGGGAGTACCTAGCACTGTGGAAACAGCACTTTCGGCGAAAGAAATTTCGTTGTCTAAGTCCGTGAAACAGTGAACAGAGAATGTATGAGTTTCTCAAGATTGGTAACAGATAGAAACAAGAGAAAGTACACAGTGACTCATCTACCTAGAGAAGTTACAGAGGTTTACACAGAGAATTCCAAGTATAAGTACAAGAAAATAAGAGAGACTTAGAAAACTGGTAAAACCTACATTGTTGATAGAGTTGGGAGTACTTAGCTCTGTGAAAACAGCACTTTCGCCGAAAGAAATTTCGTTCTCTACGTCCGTGAAACAGTGAACAGAGAATGTATGAGTTTCTCAAGATTGGTAACAGATAGAAACAAGAGAAAGTACACAGTGATTCATCTACCTAGAAAAGTTACAGAGCTTTACACAGAGAATTACAAGTATAAGTACAAGAAAATAAGAGAGACTTAGAACACTGGTAAAACCTACATTGTTGATAGAGTTGGGAGTACTTAGCACTGTGAAAACAGCACTTTCGCCGAAAGAAATCTACTTCTCTAAGTCCGTGAAAAAGTGAACAGAGAATGTATGAATTTCTCAAGATTGGTAACAGATAGAAACAAGAGAAAGTACACAGTGATTCATGTACCTAGAAAAGTTACAGAGGTTTACACAGAGAATTCCAAGTATAAGTACAAGAAAATAAGAGAGACTTAGAAAACTGGTAAAACCTACATTGTTGATAGAGTTGGGAGTACTTAGCACTGTGAAAACAGCACTTTCTCCGAAAGAAATCTACTTCTCTAAGTCCGTGAAAAAGGGAACAGAGAATGTATCAGTTTCTCAAGTTTGGTAACAGATAGAAACAAGAGAAAGTACACAGTGATTCATCTACCTAGAAAAGTTACAGAGGTTTACATAGAGAATTCCAAGTAGAAGTACAAGAAAATAAGAGAGACTTAGAAAACTGGTAAAACCTACATGGTTGATAGAGTTGGGAGTACTTAGCACTGTGAAAACAGCACTTTCTCCGAAAGAAATTTCGTTCTCTAAGTCCGTGAAACAGTGAACAGAGAATGTATGAGTTTCTCAAGATTGGTAACAGATAGAAACAAGAGAAAGTACACAGTGATTCATCTACCTAGAAAAGTTACAGAACTTTACACAGAGAATTCCAAGTATAAGTACAAGAAAATAAGAGAGACTTCAAAAACTGGTAAAACCTACATTGTTGATAGAGTTGGGAGTACTTAGCACTGTGAAAACAGCACTTTCGCAGAAGGAAATCTACATCTCTAAGGCTGGGAAACAGTGAACAGAGAATGTATGAGTTTCTCAAGGTTGGTAACAGATAGAAACAAGAGAAAGTACACAGTGATTCATCTACCTAGAAAAGTCACAGAGGTTTACAACGAGAATTCCAAGTATAAGTACAAGAAAATAAGAGAGACTTAGAAAACTGATAAAACCTATATTGTGGATAGAGTTGGGAGTACTTAGCACTGTGAAAACAGCACTTTCGCAGAAAGAAATCTAATTCTCTAAGACTGGGAAACAGTGAACAGAGAATGTATGAGTTTCTCAAGATTGGTAACAGACAGAAACAAGAGAAAGTACACAGTGATTCGTCTACCTAGAAAAGTTACAGAGGTTTACACAGAGAATTCCAAGTATGAGTACAAGAAAATAAGAGAGACTTAGAAAACTGGCAAAACTTACATTGTTGATAGAGTTGGGAGTACTTAGCACTGTGAAAGCAGCACTTTCGCAGAAAGAAATCTACTTCTATAACACTGGGAAACAGTGAACAGAGAATGTACGAGTTTCTCAAGATTGGGAACAGATAGAAACAAGAGAAAGTACACAGTGATTCATCTACCTAGAAAAGTTACAGAGGTTTACAAAGAGAATTCCAAGTTTAAGTACAAGAAAATAAGAGAGACTTAGAAAACTGGTAAAACCTACATTGTTGATAGAGTTGGGAGTACTTAGCTCTGTGAAAACAGCACTTTCGCCGAAAGAAATTTCGTTCTCTAAGTCCGTGAAACAGTGAACAGAGAATGTATGAGTTTCTCAAGATTGGTAACAGATAGAAACAAGAGAAAGTACACAGTGATTCATCTACCTAGAAAAGTTACAGAGGTTTACACAGAGAATTCCAAGTATAAGTACAAGAAAATAAGAGAGACTTAGAAAACTGGTAAAACATACATTGTGGATAGAGTTGGGAGTACTTAGGACTGTGAAAACAGCACTTTCGCAGAAAGAAATCTACTTCTCTAAGGCTGGGAAACAGTGAACAGAGAATGTATGAGTTTCTCAAGATTGGTAACAGACAGAAACAAGACAAAGTACACAGTGATTCATCTACCTAGAAAAGTTACAGAGGTTTACACAGAGAATTCCAAGTATAAGTACAAAAAAATAAGAGAGACTTAGAAAACTGGTAAAACCTACATTGTTGATAGAGTTGGGAGTACTGAGCACTGTGAAAACAGCACTTTCGCCGAAAGAAATTTCGTTCTCTAAGTCCCTGAAACAGTGAACAGAGAATGTATGAGTTTCTCAAGATTGGTAACAGATAGAAACAAGAGAAAGTACACAGTGATTCATCTACCTAGAGAAGTTACAGAGGGTTACACAGAGAATTCCAAGTATAAGTACAACAAAATAAGAGAGACTTAGAAAAATGGTAAAACCTACATTGTTGATAGAGTTGGGAGTACCTAGCACTGTGGAAACAGCACTTTCGGCGAAAGAAATTTCGTTGTCTAAGTCCGTGAAACAGTGAACAGAGAATGTATGAGTTTCTCAAGATTGGTAACAGATAGAAACAAGAGAAAGTACACAGTGACTCATCTACCTAGAGAAGTTACAGAGGTTTACACAGAGAATTCCAAGTATAAGTACAAGAAAATAAGAGAGACTTAGAAAACTGGTAAAACCTACATTGTTGATAGAGTTGGGAGTACTTAGCTCTGTGAAAACAGCACTTTCGCCGAAAGAAATTTCGTTCTCTACGTCCGTGAAACAGTGAACAGAGAATGTATGAGTTTCTCAAGATTGGTAACAGATAGAAACAAGAGAAAGTACACAGTGATTCATCTACCTAGAAAAGTTACAGAGCTTTACACAGAGAATTACAAGTATAAGTACAAGAAAATAAGAGAGACTTAGAACACTGGTAAAACCTACATTGTTGATAGAGTTGGGAGTACTTAGCACTGTGAAAACAGCACTTTCGCCGAAAGAAATCTACTTCTCTAAGTCCGTGAAAAAGTGAACAGAGAATGTATGAATTTCTCAAGATTGGTAACAGATAGAAACAAGAGAAAGTACACAGTGATTCATGTACCTAGAAAAGTTACAGAGGTTTACACAGAGAATTCCAAGTATAAGTACAAGAAAATAAGAGAGACTTAGAAAACTGGTAAAACCTACATTGTTGATAGAGTTGGGAGTACTTAGCACTGTGAAAACAGCACTTTCTCCGAAAGAAATCTACTTCTCTAAGTCCGTGAAAAAGGGAACAGAGAATGTATCAGTTTCTCAAGTTTGGTAACAGATAGAAACAAGAGAAAGTACACAGTGATTCACCTACCTAGAAAAGTTACAGAGGTTTACATAGAGAATTCCAAGTACAAGTACAAGAAAATAAGAGAGACTTAAAAAAATTGGTAAAACCTACATTGTTGATATAGTTGGGAGTACTTAGGACTGTGAAAACAGCACTTTCGCAGAAAGAAATCTACTTCTCTAAGGCTGGGAAACAGTGAACAGAGAATGTATGAGTTTCTCAAGATTGGTAACAGACAGAAACAAGACAAAGTACACAGTGATTCATCTACCTAGAAAAGTTACAGAGGTTTACACAGAGAATTCCAATTTTAAGTACAAAAAAATAAGAGAGACTTAGAAAACTGGTAAAACCTACATTGTTGATAGAGTTGGGAGTACTGAGCACTGTGAAAACAGCACTTTCGCCGAAAGAAATTTCGTTCTCTAAGTCCGTGAAACAGTGAACAGAGAATGTATGAGTTTCTCAAGATTGGTAACAGATAGAAACAAGAGAAAGTACACAGTGATTCATCTACCTAGAGAAGTTACAAAGGGTTACACAGAGAATTCCAAGTATAAGTACAAGAAAATAAGAGAGACTTAGAAAACTGGCAAAACTTACATTGTTGATAGAGTTGGGAGTACTTAGCACTGTGAAAGCAGCACTTTCGCAGAAAGAAATCTACTTCTATAACACTGGGAAACAGTGAACAGAGAATGTACGAGTTTCTCAAGATTGGTAACAGATAGAAACAAGAGAAAGTACACAGTGATTCATCTACCTAGAAAAGTTACAGAGGTTTACAAAGAGAATTCCAAGTTTAAGTACAAGAAAATAAGAGAGACTTAGAAAACTGGTAAAACCTACATTGTTGATAGAGTTGGGAGTACTTAGCTCTGTGAAAACAGCACTTTCGCCGAAAGAAATTTCGTTCTCTAAGTCCGTGAAACAGTGAACAGAGAATGTATGAGTTTCTCAAGATTGGTAACAGATAGAAACAAGAGAAAGTACACAGTGATTCATCTACCTAGAAAAGTTACAGAGGTTTACACAGAGAATTCCAAGTATAAGTACAAGAAAATAAGAGAGACTTAGAAAACTGGTAAAACATACATTGTGGATAGAGTTGGGAGTACTTAGGACTGTGAAAACAGCACTTTCGCAGAAAGAAATCTACTTCTCTAAGGCTGGGAAACAGTGAACAGAGAATGTATGAGTTTCTCAAGATTGGTAACAGACAGAAACAAGACAAAGTACACAGTGATTCATCTACCTAGAAAAGTTACAGAGGTTTACACAGAGAATTCCAAGTATAAGTACAAAAATAAGAGAGACTTAGAAAACTGGTAAAACCTACATTGTTGATAGAGTTGGGAGTACTGAGCACTGTGAAAACAGCACTTTCGCCGAAAGAAATTTCGTTCTCTAAGTCCGTGAAACAGTGAACAGAGAATGTATGAGTTTCTCAAGATTGGTAACAGATAGAAACAAGAGAAAGTACACAGTGATTCATCTACCTAGAGAAGTTACAGAGGGTTACACAGAGAATTCCAAGTATAAGTACAACAAAATAAGAGAGACTTAGAAAAATGGTAAAACCTACATTGTTGATAGAGTTGGGAGTACCTAGCACTGTGGAAACAGCACTTTCGGCGAAAGAAATTTCGTTGTCTAAGTCCGTGAAACAGTGAACAGAGAATGTATGAGTTTCTCAAGATTGGTAACAGATAGAAACAAGAGAAAGTACACAGTGACTCATCTACCTAGAGAAGTTACAGAGGTTTACACAGAGAATTCCAAGTATAAGTACAAGAAAATAAGAGAGACTTAGAAAACTGGTAAAACCTACATTGTTGATAGAGTTGGGAGTACTTAGCTCTGTGAAAACAGCACTTTCGCCGAAAGAAATTTCGTTCTCTACGTCCGTGAAACAGTGAACAGAGAATGTATGAGTTTCTCAAGATTGGTAACAGATAGAAACAAGAGAAAGTACACAGTGATTCATCTACCTAGAAAAGTTACAGAGCTTTACACAGAGAATTACAAGTATAAGTACAAGAAAATAAGAGAGACTTAGAACACTGGTAAAACCTACATTGTTGATAGAGTTGGGAGTACTTAGCACTGTGAAAACAGCACTTTCGCCGAAAGAAATCTACTTCTCTAAGTCCGTGAAAAAGTGAACACAGAATGTATGAATTTCTCAAGATTGGTAACAGATAGAAACAAGAGAAAGTACACAGTGATTCATGTACCTAGAAAAGTTACAGAGGTTTACACAGAGAATTCCAAGTATAAGTACAAGAAAATAAGAGAGACTTAGAAAACTGGTAAAACCTACATTGTTGATAGAGTTGGGAGTACTTAGCACTGTGAAAACAGCACTTTCTCCGAAAGAAATCTACTTCTCTAAGTCCGTGAAAAAGGGAACAGAGAATGTATCAGTTTCTCAAGTTTGGTAACAGATAGAAACAAGAGAAAGTACACAGTGATTCACCTACCTAGAAAAGTTACAGAGGTTTACATAGAGAATTCCAAGTACAAGTACAAGAAAATAAGAGAGACTTAAAAAAATTGGTAAAACCTACATTGTTGATATAGTTGGGAGTACTTAGGACTGTGAAAACAGCACTTTCGCAGAAAGAAATCTACTTCTCTAAGGCTGGGAAACAGTGAACAGAGAATGTATGAGTTTCTCAAGATTGGTAACAGACAGAAACAAGACAAAGTACACAGTGATTCATCTACCTAGAAAAGTTACAGAGGTTTACACAGAGAATTCCAAGTATAAGTACAAAAAAATAAGAGAGACTTAGAAAACTGGTAAAACCTACATTGTTGATAGAGTTGGGAGTACTGAGCACTGTGAAAACAGCACTTTCGCCGAAAGAAATTTCGTTCTCTAAGTCCGTGAAACAGTGAACAGAGAATGTATGAGTTTCTCAAGATTGGTAACAGATAGAAACAAGAGAAAGTACACAGTGATTCATCTACCTAGAGAAGTTACAAAGGGTTACACAGAGAATTCCAAGTATAAGTACAACAAAATAAGAGAGACTTAGAAAAATGGTAAAACCTACATTGTTGATAGAGTTGGGAGTACCTAGCACTGTGGAAACAGCACTTTCGGCGAAAGAAATTTCGTTGTCTAAGTCCGTGAAACAGTGAACAGAGAATGTATGAGTTTCTCAAGATTGGTAACAGATAGAAACAAGAGAAAGTACACAGTGACTCATCTACCTAGAGAAGTTACAGAGGTTTACACAGAGAATTCCAAGTATAAGTACAAGAAAATAAGAGAGACTTAGAAAACTGGTAAAACCTACATTGTTGATAGAGTTGGGAGTACTTAGCTCTGTGAAAACAGCACTTTCGCCGAAAGAAATCGTTCTCTACGTCCGTGAAACAGTGAACAGAGAATGTATGAGTTTCTCAAGATTGGTAACAGATAGAAACAAGAGAAAGTACACAGTGATTCATCTACCTAGAAAAGTTACAGAGCTTTACACAGAGAATTACAAGTATAAGTACAAGAAAATAAGAGAGACTTAGAACACTGGTAAAACCTACATTGTTGATAGAGTTGGGAGTACTTAGCACTGTGAAAACAGCACTTTCGCCGAAAGAAATCTACTTCTCTAAGTCCGTGAAAAAGTGAACAGAGAATGTATGAATTTCTCAAGATTGGTAACAGATAGAAACAAGAGAAAGTACACAGTGATTCATGTACCTAGAAAAGTTACAGAGGTTTACACAGAGAATTCCAAGTATAAGTACAAGAAAATAAGAGAGACTTAGAAAACTGGTAAAACCTACATTGTTGATAGAGTTGGGAGTACTTAGCACTGTGAAAACAGCACTTTCTCCGAAAGAAATCTACTTCTCTAAGTCCGTGAAAAAGGGAACAGAGAATGTATCAGTTTCTCAAGTTTGGTAACAGATAGAAACAAGAGAAAGTACACAGTGATTCATCTACCTAGAAAAGTTACAGAGGTTTACATAGAGAATTCCAAGTACAAGTACAAGAAAATAAGAGAGACTTAGAAAACTGGTAAAACCTACATGGTTGATAGAGTTGGGAGTACTTAGCACTGTGAAAACAGCACTTTCTCCGAAAGAAATTTCGTTCTCTAAGTCCGTGAAACAGTGAACAGAGAATGTATGAGTTTCTCAAGATTGGTAACAGATAGAAACAAGAGAAAGTACACAGTGATTCATCTGCCTAGAAAAGTTACAGAACTTTACACAGAGAATTCCAAGTATAAGTACAAGAAAATAAGAGAGCCTTCAAAAACTGGTAAAACCTACATTGTTGATAGAGTTGGGAGTACTTAGCACTGTGAAAACAGCACTTTCGCAGAAGGAAATCTACATCTCTAAGACTGGGAAACAGTGAACAGAGAATGTATGAGTTTCTCAAGGTTGGTAACAGATAGAAACAAGAGAAAGTACACAGTGATTCATCTACCTAGAAAAGTCACAGAGGTTTACAACGAGAATTCCAAGTATAAGTACAAGAAAATAAGAGAGACTTAGAAAACTGGTAAAACCTACATTGTGGATAGAGTTGGGAGTACTTAGCACTGTGAAAACAGCACTTTCGCAGAAAGAAATCTAATTCTCTAAGACTGGGAAACAGTGAACAGAGAATGTATGAGTTTCTCAAGATTGGTAACAGACAGAAACAAGAGAAAGTACACAGTGATTCGTCTTCCTAGAAAAGTTACAGAGGTTTACACAGAGAATTCCAAGTATGAGTACAAGAAAATAAGAGAGACTTAGAAAACTGGCAAAACTTACATTGTTGATAGAGTTGGGAGTACTTAGCACTGTGAAAGCAGCACTTTCGCAGAAAGAAATCTACTTCTATAACACTGGGAAACAGTGAACAGAGAATGTACGAGTTTCTCAAGATTGGGAACAGATAGAAACAAGAGAAAGTACACAGTGATTCATCTACCTAGAAAAGTTACAGAGGTTTACAAAGAGAATTCCAAGTTTAAGTACAAGAAAATAAGAGAGACTTAGAAAACTGGTAAAACCTACATTGTTGAAAGTGTTGTTAGTACTTAGCACTGTGAAAACAGCTCTTTCGCAGAAAGAAATATACTTTTCTAAGACTGGGAAACAGTGAACAGAGAATGTATGAGTTTGTCAAGATTGGTAACAGATAGAAACAAGAGAAAGTACACAGTGATTCACCTACCTAGAAAAGTTACAGAGGTTTACACAGAGAATTCCAAGTATAAGTACAAGAAAATAAGAGAGACGTAGAAAACTGGTAAGACCTACATTGTTGATAGAGTTGGGAGTACTTAGCTCTGTGAAAACAGCACTTTCGCCGAAAGAAATTTCGTTCTCTAAGTCCGTGAAACAGTGAACAGAGAATGTATGAGTTTCTCAAGATTGGTAACAGATAGAAACAAGAGAAAGTACACAGTGATTCATCTACCTAGAAAAGTTACAGAGGTTTACACAGAGAATTCCAAGTATAAGTACAAGAAAATAAGAGAGACTTAGAAAACTGGTAAAACATACATTGTGGATAGAGTTGGGAGTACTTAGGACTGTGAAAACAGCACTTTCGCAGAAAGAAATCTACTTCTCTAAGGCTGGGAAACAGTGAACAGAGAATGTATGAGTTTCTCAAGATTGGTAACAGACAGAAACAAGACAAAGTACACAGTGATTCATCTACCTAGAAAAGTTACAGAGGTTTACACAGAGAATTCCAAGTATAAGTACAAAAAAATAAGAGAGACTTAGAAAACTGGTAAAACCTACATTGTTGATAGAGTTGGGAGTACTGAGCACTGTGAAAACAGCACTTTAGCCGAAAGAAATTTCGTTCTCTAAGTCCGTGAAACAGGGAACAGAGAATGTATGAGTTTCTCAAGATTGGTAACAGATAGAAACAAGAGAAAGTACACAGTGATTCATCTACCTAGAGAAGTTACAGAGGGTTACACAGAGAATTCCAAGTATAAGTACAACAAAATAAGAGAGACTTAGAAAACTGGTAAAATCTACATTGTTGATAGAGTTGGGAGTACTTATCACTGTGAATACAGCACTTTCGCCGAATGAAATTTAGTTCTCTAAGTCCGTGAAACAGTGAACAGAGAATGTATGAGTTTCTCAAGATTGGTAACAGAGAGAAAGAAGAGAAAGTACACAGTGATTCATCTACCTTGAAAACTTACAGAGGTTTACAAAGAGAATTCCAATTTTAAGTACAAGAAAATAAGAGAGACTTAGAACACTGGTAAAACCTACATTGTTGATAGAGTTGGGAGTACTTAGCATTGTGAAAACAGCACTTTCGCTGAAAGAAATCTACTTCTCTAAGACTGGGAAACAGTGAACAGAGAATGTATGAGTTTCTCAAGATTGCTAACAGATAGAAACGAGAGAAAGTACACAGTGATTCATGTACCTAGAAAAGTTACAGAGGTTTACACAGAGAATTCCAAGTATAAGTACAAGAAAATAAGAGAGACTTAGAAAACTGGTAAAACCTACATTGTTGATAGAGTTGGGAGTACTTAGCACTGTGAAAACAGCACTTTCGCAGAAAGAAATCTACTTCTCTAAGACTGGGAAACAGTGAACAGAGAATGTATGAGTTTCTCCAGATTGGTAACAGATAGAAACAAGAGAAAGTACACAGTGATTCATCTACCTAGAGAAGTTACAGAGGGTTACACAGAGAATTCCAAGTATAAGTACAACAAAATAAGAGAGACTTAGAAAACTGGTAAAATCTACATTGTTGATAGAGTTGGGAGTACTTACCACTGTGAATACAGCACTTTCGCCGAATGAAATTTAGTTCTCTAAGTCCGTGAAACAGTGAACAGAGAATGTATGAGTTTCTCAAGATTGGTAACAGAGAGAAAGAAGAGAAAGTACACAGTGATTCATCTACCTTGAAAACTTACAGAGGTTTACAAAGAGAATTCCAATTTTAAGTACAAGAAAATAAGAGAGACTTAGAACACTGGTAAAACCTACATTGTTGATAGAGTTGGGAGTACTTAGCATTGTGAAAACAGCACTTTCGCTGAAAGAAATCTATTTCTCTAAGACTGGGAAACAGTGAACAGAGAATGTATGAGTTTCTCAAGATTGCTAACAGATAGAAACGAGAGAAACTACACAGTGATTCATGTACCTAGAAAAGTTACAGAGGTTTACACAGAGAATTCCAAGTATAAGTACAAGAAAATAAGAGAGACTTAGAAAACTGGTAAAACCTACATTGTTGATAGAGTTGGGAGTACTTAGCACTGTGAAAACAGCACTTTCGCAGAAAGAAATCTACTTCTCTAAGACTGGGAAACAGTGTACAGAGAATGTATGAGTTTCTCAAGATTGGTAACAGATAGAAACAAGAGAAAGTACACAGTGATTCATCTACCTAGAAAAGTTACAGAGGTTTACACAGAGAATTCCAAGTATAAGTACAACAAAATAAGAGAGACTTAAAAAAATTGGTAAAACCTACATTGTTGATATAGTTGGGAGTACTTAGCACTGTGAAAACTGCACTTTCGCCGAAAGAAATCTACTTCTCTAAGACTGAGAAACAGTGAGAAGAGAATGTATGAGTTTCTCAAGATTGGTAACAGATAGAAACAAGAGAAAGTACACAGTGATTCATCTACCTAGAGAAGTTACAGAAGTTTACACAGAGAATTCCATGTATAAGTACAAGAAAATAAGAGAGACTTAGAAAGCTGGTAAAACCTACATTGTTGATAGAGTTGGGAGTACTTAGCACTGTGAAAACAGCACTTTCGCAGAAAGAAATCTACTTCTCTAAGACTGGGAAACAGTAAACAGAGAATGTATGAGTTTCTCAAGATTGGTAAAAGATAGAAACAAGAGAAAGTACACAGTGATTCACCTATCTAGAGAAGTTACAGAAGTTTACACAGAGAATTCCATGTATAAGTAGAAGAAAATAAGAGAGACTTAGAAAACTGGTAAAAACAACATTGTTGATAGAGTTCGGAGTACTTAGCACTGTGAATACAGCACTTTCGCCGAAAGAAATTTAGGTCTCTAAGTCCGTGAAACAGTGAATAGAGAATGTATGAGTTTCTCAAGATTGGTAACAGATAGAAACAAGAGAAAGCATACAGTGATTCATCTACCTAGAAAAGTTACAGAGGTTTACACAGAGAATTCCAAGCATAAGTACAAGAAAACAAGAGAGACTTAGAAAACTGGCAAAACCTACATTGCTGATAGAGTTGGGAGTACTTAGCACTGTGAAAACAGCACTTTCGCTGAAAAAAAATTTCGTTCTCTAAGTCCGTGAAACAGTGAACAGAGAATGTATGAGTTTCTAAAGATTGGTAACAGATAGAATCAAGGGAAAGTACACAGTGATTCATCTACCGAGAAAAGTTACAGAGGTTTACACAGAGAATTCCAAGTATAAGTACAAGAAAATAAGAGAGACTTAGAAAACTGGTAAAACATACATTGTGGATAGAGTTGAGAGTACTTAGCACTGTGGAAACAGCACTTTCGCAGAAGAAATCTACTTCTCTAAGACTGGGAAACAGTGAACAGAGAATGTATGAGTTTCTGAAGATTGGTAAGAGATAGAGACAAGAGAAAGTACACAGTGATTCATCGACCTAGAAAAGTTACAGAGGTTTACACAGAGAAATCCAAGTATAAGTACAAGAAAATAAGAAAGACTTAGAAAACTGTAAAATCTACATTGTTGATAGAGTTGGGAGTACTTAGCAGTGTGAAAACAACACTTTCGCCGAAAGAAATCTACTTCTCTAAGACTGGGAAACAGTGAACAGAGAATGTATGAGTTTCTCAAGATTGGTAACGGACAGAAACAAGAGAAAGTACACATTGATTCATTTACCTAGAAAAGTTACAGAGGTTTACACAGAGAATTCCAAGTATAAGTACAAGAAAATAAGAGAGACTTAGAAAACTGGTAAAACTTACATTGTTGATAGAGTTGGGAGTACTTAGCACTGTGAAAACAGCACTTTCGCGAAAGAAATTTCGTTCTCTAAGTCCGTGAAACAGTGAACAGAGAATGTATGAGTTTCTCAAGATTGGTAACAGATAGAAACAAGAGAAAGTACACAGTGATTCATCTACCTAGAAAAGTTACAGAGGTTTACACAGAGAATGCCAAGTATAAGTAGAAGGAAATAAGAGAGACTTAGAAAACTGGTAAAACCTACATTGTTGATAGAGTTGGGAGTACTTAGCACTGTGAAAGCAGCACTTTCGCAGAAAGAAATCTACTTCTATAACACTGGGAAACAGTGAACAGAGAATGTATGAGTTTCTCAAGATTGGTAACAGACAGAAACAAGAGAAAGTACACAGAGATTCATCTACCTAGAAAAGTTAGAGGTTTACACAGAGAATTCCAAGTATAAGTACAAAAATATAAGAGAGACTTAGAAAACTGGTAAAACCTACATTGTTGATAGAGTTGGGAGTTCTTAGCACTGTGAAAACAACACTATCCCCGAAAGTATTTCAGTTCTCTAAGTCCGTGAAACAGTGAACAGAGAATGTATGAGTTTCTCAAGATTGGTAACAGATAGAAACAAGAGAAAATACACAGTGATTCATCTACCTGGAAAAGTTACAGAGATTTACACAGAGAATTCCAAGTATAAGAACAAGGAAATAAGAGAGACTTAGAAAACTGGTAAAACCTACATTGTGGATAGAGTTGGGAGTACTTAGTACTGTGAAAACAGCACTTTCGCCGAAAGAAATCTACTTCTCTAAGACTGGGAAACAGTGAACAGAGAATGTATGAGTTTCTCAAGATTCGTAACAGATAGAAACAAGAGAAAGTACACAGTGATTCATCTACCTAGAAGAGTTACAGAGGTTTACACAGAGAATTCCAAGTATAAGTACAAGAAAATAAGAGAGACTTAGAAAACTGGTAAAACCTACATTGTTGATAGGGTTCGGAGTACTTAGCACTGTGAAAACAGCACTTTCGCAGAAACAAATCTACTTCTCTAAGGCTGGGAAACAGTGAACAGAGAATGTAAGAGTTTCTTAAAATTGGTAACAGATAGAAACAAGAGAAAGTACACAGTGATTCATCTACCTAGAGAAGTTACAGAGGTTTGCACAGAGAATTTCAAGTATAAGTACAACAAAATAAGAGAAACTTAGAAAACTGGTAAAACCTACATTGTTGGTAGAGTTGGGAGTACTTAGCAGTGGGAAAACAGCACTTTCGCCGAAAGAAATTTAGTTCTCTAAGTCCGTGAAACAGTGAACAGAGAATGTATGAGTTTCTCAAGATTGGTAACAGATAGAAACAAGAGAAAGTACACAGTGATTCATCTACCTAGAAAAGTTACAGAGGTTTACACAGAGAATTCCAAGTATAAGTACAAGAAAATAAGGCAGACTTAGAAAACTGGTAAAACCTACATTGTTGATAGAGTTGGGAGTACTTAGCACTGTGAAAACAGCACTTTCGCAGAAAGAAATTTCTTTCTCTAAGTCCGTGAAACAGTGAACAGAGAATGTATGAGTTTCTCAAGATTGGTAACAGATAGAAACAAGAGAAAGTACACAGTGATTCATCTACCTAGAAAAGTTACAGAGGTTTACACAGAGAATACCAAGTATAAGTACAAGAAAATAAGAGAGACTTAGAAAACTGGTAAAACCTACATTGTTGATAGAGTTCGGAGTACTTAGCACTGTGAAAGCAGCACTTTCGCAGAAAGAAATCTACTTCTCTAAGACTGGGAAACAGTGAACAGAGAATGTACGAGTTTCTCAAGATTGGTAACAGATAGAAACAAAGGAAAGTACACAGTGATTCATCTACCTAGAAAAGTTACAGAGGTTTACACAGACAATTTCAAATATAAGTAAAAGAAAATAAGAGAGACTTAGAAAACTGGTAAAACCTACATTGTTGATAGAGTTGGGAGTACTTAGCACTGTGAAAGCAGCACTTTCGCAGAAAGAAATCTACTTCTATAACACTGGGAAACAGTGAACAGAGAATGTATGAGTTTCTCAAGATTGGTAACAGATAGAAACAAGAGAAAGTACACAGTGATTCATCTACCTAGAGAAGTTACAGAAGTTTACACAGAGAATTCCATGTATAAGTACAAGAAAATAAGAGAGACTTAGAAAACTGGTAAAACCTACATTGTGGATAGAGTTGGGAGTACTTAGCACTGTGAAAACAGCACTTTCGCAGAAAGAAATCTACTCTAAGACTGGGAAACAGTGAACAGAGAATGTATGAGTTTCTCAAGGTTGGTAACAGATAGAAACAAGAGAAAGTACACAGTGATTCATCTACCTAGAAAAGTTACAGAGGTTTACACAGAGAATTCCAAGTATAAGTACAAGAAAATAAGAGAGACTTAGAAAACTGGTAAAACCTACATTGTTGATAGAGTTCGGAATACTTAGCACTGTGAAAACAGCACTTTCGCAGAAAGAAATCTACTTCTCTAAGATCGGGAAACAGTGAATAGAGAATGTATGAGTTTCTCAAGATTGGTAACAGATAGAAACAAGAGAAAGTACACAGTGATTCATCTACCTAGAGAAGTTACAGAGGTTTACACAGAGAATTCCAAGTGTTACTCCAAGAAAAGAAGAGAGACTTAGAAACCTGGTAAAACCTACATTGTTGATAGAGTTGGGAGTACTTAGCACTGTGAAAACAGCACTTTCGCCGAAAGAAACTTCGTTTTCTAAGTCCGTGAAGCAGTGAACAGAGAATGTATGAGTTTCTCAAGATTGGTAACAGATAGAAACATGAGAAAGTACACAGTGATTCATCTACCTAGAAAAGTTACAGAGGTTTACACAGAGAATTCCAAGTATAAGTACAAGAAAATAAGAGAGACTTAGAAAACTGGTAAAACCTACATTGTTGATAGAGTTGGGAGTACTTAGCACTGTGAAAACAGCACTTTCGCCGAAAGAAATTTCTTTCTCTAAGTCCGTGAAACAGTGAACAGAGAATGTATGAGTTTCTCAAGATTGGTAACAGATAGAAAGAAGAGAAAGTACACAGTGATTCATCTACCTAGAAAAGTTATAGAGGTTTACACAGAGATTTCCAAGTATAAGTACAAGAAAATAAGAGAGACTTAGAAAACTGGTGAAACCTACATTGTGCATAGTGTTGGGAGTACTTAGCACTGTGAAAACAGCACTTTCGCAGAAAGAAATCTACTTCTATAAGACTGGGAAACAGTGAACAGAGAATGTATGAGTTTCTCAAGATTCGTAACAGATAGAAAGAAGAGAAAGTACACAGTGATTCATCTACCTAGAAAAGTTACAGAGGTTTACACAGAGAATTCCAAGTATAAGTACAAAAAAATAAGAGAGACTTAGAAAACTGGTAAAACCTACATGGTTGATAGAGTTGGGAGTACTTAGCACTGTGAAAACAGCACTTTCGCCGAAAGAAATTTCGTTCTCTAAGTCCGTGAAACAGTGAACAGAGAATGTATGAGTTTCTCAAGATTGGTAACAGATAGAAACAAGAGAAAGTACACAGTGATTCATCTACCTAGAAAAGTTACAGAGGTTTACAAAGAGAATTCCAAGTTTAAGTTCAAGAAAATAAGAGAGACTTAGAAAACTGGTAAAACCTACATTGTTGATAGAGTTGTTAGTACTTAGCACTGTGAAAACAGCACTTTCGCAGAAAAAATCTACTTCTCTAAGACTGGGAAACAGTGAAAAGAGAATGTATGAGTTTCTCAAGATTGGTAACAGATAGAAACAAGAGAAAGTACACAGTGATTCATCTACCTTGAGAAGATACAGAGGTTTACACAGAGAATTCCAAGTATAAGTACAACAAAATAAGAGAGACTTAGAAAACTGGTAAAACCTACATTGTTGATAGAGCTGGGAGTACTTAGCACTGTGGAAACAGCACTTTCGGCGAAAGAAATTTCGTTCTCTAAGTCCGTGAAACAGTGAACAGAGAATGTATGAGTTTCTCAAGATTGGTAACAGATAGAAACAAGAGAAAGTACACAGTGACTCATCTACCTAGAGAAGTTACAGAGGTTTACACAGAGAATTCCAAGTATAAGTACAAGAAAATAAGAGAGACTTAGAAAACTGGTAAAACCTACATTGTTGATAGAGTTGGGAGTACTTAGCTCTGTGAAAACAGCACTTTCGCCGAAAGAAATTTCATTCTCTAAGTCCGTGAAACAGTGAACAGAGAATATATGAGTTTCTCAAGATTGGTAACAGATAGAAACAAGAGAAAGTGCACAGTGATTCATCTACCTAGAAAAGTTACAGAGCTATACACAGAGAATTCCAAGTATAAGTACAAGAAAATAAGAGAGACTTAGAACACTGGTAAAACCTACATTGTTGATAGAGTTTTGAGTACTTAGCACTGTGAAAACAGCACTTTCGCCGAAAGAAATCTACTTCTCTAAGACTGGGAAACAGTGAACAGAGAATGTATGAGTTTCTCAAGATTGGTAACAGATAGAAACATGAGAAAGTACACAGTGATTCATCTACCTAGAAAAGTTACAGAGGTTTACACAGAGAATTCCAAGTAGAAGTACAAGAAAATAAGAGAGACTTAGAAAACTGGTAAAACCTACATTGTTGATAGAGTTGGGAGTACTTAGCACTGTGAAAGAAGCACTTTCGCAGAAGGAAATCAACTTCTATAACACTGGGAAACATTGAACAGAGAATGTATGAGTTTCTCAAGATTGGTAACAGATAGAAACAAGATTAAGAACACAGTGATTTATCTACCTGGAAAAGTTACAGAGGTTTACACAGAGAATTCCAAGTATGAGCACAAAAATATAAGAGAGACTTAGAAAACTGGTAAAACCTACATTGTTGATAGAGTTGGGAGTTCTTAGCACTGTGAAAACAGCACTATCCCCGAAAGTATTTTAGTTCTCTAAGTCCGTGAAACAGTGAACAGAGAATGTATGAGTTTCTCAAGATTGGTAACAGATAGAAACAAGAGAAAATACACAGTGATTCATCTAGTTAGAAAAGTTACAGAGGTTTACACAGAGAATTCCAAGTATAAGTACAAGAAAATAAGAGAGACTTAGAAAACTGGTAAAACCTACATTGTTGATAGAGTTGGGAGTACTTAGCACTGTGAAAACAGCACTTTCGCCGAAAGAAATTTCGTTCTCTAAGTCCGTGACACAGTGAACAGAGAATGTATGAGTTTCTCAAGATTGGTAACAGGTAGAAACAAGAGAAAGTACACAGTGATTCATCTACCTAGAAACGTTACAGAGGTTTACACAGAGAATTCCAAGTATAAGTACAAGAAAATAAGAGAGGCTTAGAAAACTGGTAAAACCTACTTTGTGGATAGAGTTGGGAGTACTTAGCACTGTGAAAATAGCACTTTCGCAGAAAGAAATCTACTTCTCTAAGACTGGGAAACAGTGAACAGAGAATGTATGAGTTTGTCAAGATTGGTAACAGATAGAAACAAGAGAAAGTACACAGTGATTCATCTACCTAGAAAAGTTACAGAGGTTTACACAGAGAATTCCAAGTATAAGTACAAAAATATAAGAGAGACTTAGAAAACTGCTAAAACCTACATTGTTGATAGAGTTGGGAGTTCTTAGCACTGTGAAAACAGCACTATCCCCGAAAGTATTTTAGTTCTCTAAGTCCGTGAAACAGTGAACAGAGAATGTATGAGTTTCTCAAGATTGGTAACAGATAGAAACAAGAGAAAATACACAGTGATTCATCTACTTAGAACAGTTACAGAGGTTTACACAGAGAATTCCAAGTATAAGTACAAGAAAATAAGAGAGACTTAGAAAACTGGTAAAACCTACATTGTTGATAGAGTTGGGAGTACTTAGCACTGTGAAAACAACACTTTCGCCGAAAGAAATTTCGTTCTCTAAGTCCGTGAAACAGTGAACAGAGAATGTATGAGTTTCTCAAGATTTGTAACAGGTAGAAACAAGAGAAAGTACACAGTGATTCATCTACCTAGAAATGTTACAGAAGTTTACACAGAGAATTCCAAGTATAAGTACAAGAAAACAAGAGAGACTTAGAAAACTGGTAAAACCTACATTGTGGATAGAGTTGGGAGTAATTAGCACTGTGAAAATAGCACTTTCGCAGAAAGAAATCTACTTCTCTAAGACTGGGAAACAGTGAACAGAGAATGTATGAGTTTCTCAAGATTGGTAACAGATAGAAACAAGAGAAAGTACACAGTGATTCATCTACCTAGAAAAGTTACAGAGGTTTACACAGAGAATTCCAAGTATAAGTACAAAAATATAAGAGAGACTTAGAAAACTGGTAAAACCTACATTGTTGATAGAGTTGGGAGTTCTTAGCACTGTGAAAACAGCACTATCCCCGAAAGTATTTTAGTTCTCTAAGTCCGTGAAACAGTGAACAGAGAATGTATGAGTTTCTCAAGATTGGTAACAGATAGAAACAAGAGAAAATACACAGTGATTCATCTACTTAGAAAAGTTACAGAGGTTTACACAGAGAATTCCAAGTATAAGTACAAGAAAATAAGAGAGACTTAGAAAACTGGTAAAACCTACATTGTTGATAGAGTTGGGAGTACTTAGCACTGTGAAAACAGCACTTTCGCCGAAAGAAATTTCGTTCTCTAAGTCCGTGAAACAGTGAACAGAGAATGTATGAGTTTCTCAAGATTGGTAACAGATAGAAACAAGAGAAAGTACACAGTGATTCATCTACCTAGAAAAGTTACAGAGGTTTACACAGAGAATTCCAAGTATAAGTACAAGAAAATAAGAGAGCCTTAGAAAACTGGTAAAACCTACATTGTTGATAGAGTTGGGAGTACTTAGCACTGTGAAAGCAGCACTTTCGCAGAAAGAAATCTACTTCTATAACACTGGGAAACAGTGAACAGAGAATGTATGAGTTTCTCAAGATTGGTAACAGATAGAAACAAGAGAAAGTACACAGTGATTCATCTACCTAGAAAAGTTACAGAGGTTTACACAGAGAATTCCAAGTATAAGTACAAAAATATAAGAGAGACATAGAAAACTGGTAAAACCTACATTGTTGATAGAGTTGGGAGTTCTTAGCACTGTGAAAACAGCACTATCCCCGAAAGTATTTTAGTTCTCTAAGTCCGTGAAACAGTGAACAGAGAATGTATGAGTTTCTCAAGATTGGTAACAGATAGAAACAAGAGAAAATACACAGTGATTCATCTACTTAGAAAAGTTACAGAGGTTTACACAGAGAATTCCAAGTATAAGTACAGGAAAATAAGAGAGACTTAGAAAACTGGTAAAACCTACATTGTTGATAGAGTTGGGAGTACTTAGCACTGTGAAAACAGCACTTTCGCCGAAAGAAATTTCGTTCTCTAAGTCCGTGAAACAGTGAACAGAGAATGTATGAGTTTCTCAAGATTGGTAACAGGTAGAAACAAGAGAAAGTACACAGTGATTCATCTACCTAGAAAAGTTACAGAGGTTTACACAGAGAATTCCAAGTATAAGTACAAGAAAATAAGAGAGACTTAGAAAACTGGTAAAACCTACATTGTTGATAGAGTTGGGAGTACTTAGCACTGTGAAAACAGCACTTTCGCCGAAAGAAATTTCGTTCTCTAAGTCCGTGAAACAGTGAACAGAGAATGTATGAGTTTCTCAAGATTTGTAACAGATAGAAACAAGAGAAAGTACACAGTGATTCGTCTACCTAGAAAAGTTACAGAGGTTTACACAGAGAATTCCAAGTATAAGTACAAGAAAATAAGAGAGACTTAGAAAACTGGTAAAACCTACACTGTTGATAGAGTTGGGAGTACTTAGCACTGTGAAAGCAGCAGTTTCGCAGAAAGAAATCTACTTCTCTAAGACTGGGAAACAGTGAACAGAGAATGTATGAGTTTCTCAAGATTGGTAACGATAGAAACAAGAGAAAGTACACAGTGATTCATCTACCTAGAAAAGTTACAGAGGTTTACACAGAGAATTCCAAGTATAAGTACAAGAAAATAAGAGAGACTTAGAAAACTGGTAAAACCTGCATTGTTGATAGAGTTGGGAGTACTTAGCACTGTGAAAGCAGCACTTTCGCAGAAAGAAATCTACTTCTCTAAGACTGGGAAACAGTGAACAGAGAATGTATGAGTTTCTCAAGATTGGTAACAGATAGAAACAAGAGAAGGTACACAGTGATTCATCTACCAAGAAAAGTTACAGAGGTTTACACAGAGAATTCCAAGTATAAGTACAAGAAAATAAGAGAGACTTAGAAAACTGGTAAAACCTACATTGTTGATAGAGTTGGGAGTACTTAGCACTGTGAAAGCAGCACTTTCGCAGAAAGAAATCTACTTCTCTAAGACTGGGAAACAGTGAACAGAGAATGCATGAGTTTCTCAAGATTGGTAACAGATAGAAACAAGAGAAAGTACACAGTGATTCATCTACCTAGAAAAGTTACAGAGGTTTACACAGAGAATTCCAAGTATAAGTACAAGAAAATAAGAGAGACTTAGAAAACTGGTAAAACCTACATTGTTGATAGAGTTGGGAGTACTTAGCACTGTGAAAGCAGCACTTTCGCAGAAAGAAATCTACTTCTCTAAGACTGGGAAACAGTGAACAGAGAATGTATGAGTTTCTCAAGATTGGTAACAGATAGAAACAAGAGAAAGTACACAGTGATTCATCTACCTAGAAAAGTTACAGAGGTTTACACAGAGAATTCCAAGTATAAGTACAAGAAAATAAGAGAGACTTAGAAAACTGGCAAAACCTACATTGTTGATAGAGTTGGGAGTACTTAGCACTGTGAAAGCAGCACTTTCGCAGAAAGAAATCTACTTCTCTAAGACTGGGAAACAGTGAACAGAGAATGTATGAGTTTCTCAAGATTGGTAACAGATAGAAACAAGAGAAAGTATACAGTGATTCATCTACCTAGAAAAGTTACAGAGGTTTACACAGATAATTCCAAGTATAAGTACAAAAATATAAGAGAGACTTAGAAAACTGGTAAAACCTACATTGTTGATAGAGTTGGGAGTTCTTAGCACTGTGAAAACAGCACTATCCCCGAAAGTATTTTAGTTCTCTAAGTCCGTGAAACAGTGAACAGAGAATGTTTGAGTTTCTCAAGATTGGTAACAGATAGAAACAAGAGAAAATACACAGTGATTCATCTACTTAGAAAAGTTACAGAGGTTTACACAGAGAATTCCAAGTATAAGTACAAGAAAATAAGAGAGACTTAGAAAACTGGTAAAACCTACATTGTTGATAGAGTTGGGAGTACTTAGCACTGTGAAAACAGCACTTTCGCCGAAAGAAATTTCGTTCTCTAAGTCCGTGAAACAGTGAACAGAGAATGTATGAGTTTCTCAAGATTTGTAACAGATAGAAACAAGAGAAAGTACACAGTGATTCGTCTACCTAGAAAAGTTACAGAGGTTTACACAGAGAATTCCATGTATAAGTACAAGAAAATAAGAGAGACATAGAAAACTGGTAAAACCTACATTGTTGATAGAGTTGGGAGTACTTAGCACTGTGAAAACATCACTTTCGCCGAAAGAAAACTACTTCTCTAAGTCCGTGAAACAGTGAACAGAGAATGTATGAGTTTCTCAAGATTGGTAACAGGTAGAAACAAGAGAAAGTACACAGTGATTCATCTACCTAGAAAAGTTACAGAGGTTTACACAGAGAATTCCAAGTATAAGTACAAAAATATAAGAGAGACATAGAAAACTGGTAAAACCTACATTGTTGATAGAGTTGGGAGTACTTAGCACTGTGAAAGCAGCACTTTCGCAGAAAGAAATCTACTTCTCTAAGACTGGGAAACAGTGAACAGAGAATGTATGAGTTTCTCAAGATTGGTAACAGATAGAAACAAGAGAAAGTACACAGTGATTCATCTACCTAGAAAAGTTACAGAGGTTTACACAGAGAATTCCAAGTATAAGTACAAGAAAATAAGAGAGACTTAGAAAACTGGTAAAACCTACATTGTTGATAGAGTTGGGAGTACTTAGCACTGTGAAAGCAGCACTTTCGCAGAAAGAAATCAACTTCTATAACACTGGGAAACAGTGAACAGAGAATGTATGAGTTTCTCAAGATTGGTAACAGATAGAAACAAGATTAAGAACACAGTGATTTATCTACTTGGAAAAGTTACAAAGGTTTACACAGAGAATTCCAAGTATAAGCACAAAAATATAAGAGAGACTTAGAAAACTGGTAAAACCTACATTGTTGATAGAGTTGGGAGTTCTTAGCACTGTGAAAACAGCACTATCCCCGAAAGTATTTTAGTTCTCTAAGTCCGTGAAACAGTGAACAGAGAATGTATGAGTTTCTCAAGATTGGTAACAGATAGAAACAAGAGAAAATGCACAGTGATTCATCTAGTTAGAAAAGTTACAGAGGTTTACACAGAGAATTCCAAGTATAAGTACAAGAAAATAAGAGAGACTTAGAAAACTGGTAAAACCTACATTGTTGATAGAGTTGGGAGTACTTAGCACTGTGAAAACAGCACTTTCGCCGAAAGAAATTTCGTTCTCTAAGTCCGTGACACAGTGAACAGAGAATGTATGAGTTTCTCAAGATTGGTAACAGGTAGAAACAAGAGAAAATACACAGTGATTCATCTACTTAAGCTACAGAGGTTTACACAGAGAATTCCAAGTATAAGTACAAGAAAATAAGAGAGACTTAGAAAACTGGTAAAACCTACATTGGTGATAGAGTTGGGAGTACTTAGCACTGTGAAAGCAGCACTTTCGCAGAAAGAAATCTACTTCTATAACACTGGGAAACAGTGAACAGAGAATGTATGAGTTTCTCAAGATTGGTAACAGATAGAAACAAGAGAAAGTACACAGTGATTCATCTACCTAGAAAAGTTACAGAGGTTTACACAGAGAATTCCAAGTATAAGTACAAAAATATAAGAGAGACATAGAAAACTGGTAAAACCTACATTGTTGATAGAGTTGGGAGTTCTTAGCACTGTGAAAACAGCACTATCCCCGAAAGTATTTTAGTTCTCTAAGTCCGTGAAACAGTGAACAGAGAATGTATGAGTTTCTCAAGATTGGTAACAGATAGAAACAAGAGAAAATACACAGTGATTCATCTACTTAAGCTACAGAGGTTTACACAGAGAATTCCAAGTATAAGTACAAGAAAATAAGAGAGACTTAGAAAACTGGTAAAACCTACATTGGTGATAGAGTTGGGAGTACCTAGCACTGTGAAAGCAGCACTTTCGCAGAAAGAAATCTACTTCTATAACACTGGGAAACAGTGAACAGAGAATGTATGAGTTTCTCAAGATTGGTAACAGATAGAAACAAGAGAAAGTACACAGTGATTCATCTACCTAGAAAAGTTACAGAGGTTTACACAGAGAATTCCAAGTATAAGTACAAAAATATAAGAGAGACGTAGAAAACTGGTAAAACCTACATTGTTGATAGAGTTGGGAGTTCTTAGCACTGTGAAAACAGCACTATTCCCGAAAGTATTTTAGTTCTCTAAGTCCGTGAAACAGTGAACAGAGAATGTATGAGTTTCTCAAGATTGGTAACAGATAGAAACAAGAGAAAATACACAGTGATTCATCTACTTAGAAAAGTTACAGAGGTTTACACAGAGAATTCCAAGTATAAGTACAGGAAAATAAGAGAGACTTAGAAAACTGGTAAAACCTACATTGTTGATAGAGTTGGGAGTACTTAGCACTGTGAAAACAGCACTTTCGCCGAAAGAAATTTCGTTCTCTAAGTCCGTGAAACAGTGAACAGACAATGTATGAGTTTCTCAAGATTGGTAACAGGTAGAAACAAGAGAAAGTACACAGTGATTCATCTACCTAGAAAAATTACAGAGGTTTACACAGAGAATTCCAAGTATAAGTACAAGAAAATAAGAGAGACTTAGAAAACTGGTAAAACCTACATTGTTGATAGAGTTGGGAGTACTTAGCACTGTGAAAACAGCACTTTCGCCGAAAGAAATTTCGTTCTCTAAGTCCGTGAAACAGTGAACAGAGAATGTATGAGTTTCTCAAGATTTGTAACAGATAGAAACAAGAGAAAGTACACAGTGATTCGTCTACCTAGAAAAGTTACAGAGGTTTACACAGAGAATTCCAAGTATAAGTACAAGAAAATAAGAGAGACTTAGAAAACTGGTAAAACCTACACTGTTGATAGAGTTGGGAGTACTTAGCACTGTGAAAGCAGCAGTTTCGCAGAAAGAAATCTACTTCTCTAAGACTGGGAAACAGTGAACAGAGAATGTATGAGTTTCTCAAGATTGGTAACGATAGAAACAAGAGAAAGTACACAGTGATTCATCTACCTAGAAAAGTTACAGAGGTTTACACAGAGAATTCCAAGTATAAGTACAAGAAAATAAGAGAGACTTAGAAAACTGGTAAAACCTGCATTGTTGATAGAGTTGGGAGTACTTAGCACTGTGAAAGCAGCACTTTCGCAGAAAGAAATCTACTTCTCTAAGACTGGGAAACAGTGAACAGAGAATGTATGAGTTTCTCAAGATTGGTAACAGATAGAAACAAGAGAAGGTACACAGTGATTCATCTACCTAGAAAAGTTACAGAGGTTTACACAGAGAATTCCAAGTATAAGTACAAGAAAATAAGAGAGACTTAGAAAACTGGTAAAACCTACATTGTTGATAGAGTTGGGAGTACTTAGCACTGTGAAAGCAGCACTTTCGCAGAAAGAAATCTACTTCTCTAAGACTGGGAAACAGTGAACAGAGAATGCATGAGTTTCTCAAGATTGGTAACAGATAGAAACAAGAGACAGTACACAGTGATTCATCTACCTAGAAAAGTTAGAGAGGTTTACACAGAGAATTCCAAGTATAAGTACAAGAAAATAAGAGAGACTTAGAAAACTGGTAAAACCTACATTGTTGATAGAGTTGGGAGTACTTAGCACTGTGAAAGCAGCACTTTCGCAGAAAGAAATCTACTTCTCTAAGACTGGGAAACAGTGAACAGAGAATGTATGAGTTTCTCAAGATTGGTAACAGATAGAAACAAGAGAAAGTACACAGTGATTCATCTACCTAGAAAAGTTACAGAGGTTTACACAGAGAATTCCAAGTATAAGTACAAGAAAATAAGAGAGACTTAGAAAACTGGTAAAACCTACATTGTTGATAGAGTTGGGAGTACTTAGCACTGTGAAAGCAGCACTTTCGCAGAAAGAAATCTACTTCTCTAAGACTGGGAAACAGTGAACAGAGAATGTATGAGTTTCTCAAGATTGGTAACAGATAGAAACAAGAGAAAGTACACAGTGATTCATCTACCTAGAAAAGTTACAGAGGTTTACACAGAGAATTCCA
This sequence comes from Heterohyrax brucei, assembly GCA_028571685.1. Lineage (NCBI taxonomy): Eukaryota > Metazoa > Chordata > Mammalia > Hyracoidea > Procaviidae > Heterohyrax > Heterohyrax brucei. The sequence continues at coordinate 115,381,958 of CM053150.1, read as the reverse complement.
AGTATAAGTACAAAAATATAAGAGAGACTTAGAAAACTGGTAAAACCTACATTGTTGATAGAGTTGGGAGTTCTTAGCACTGTGAAAACAGCACTATCCCCGAAAGTATTTTAGTTCTCTAAGTCCGTGAAACAGTGAACAGAGAATGTATGAGTTTCTCAAGATTGGTAACAGATAGAAACAAGAGAAAATACACAGTGATTCATCTACTTAGAAAAGTTACAGAGGTTTACACAGAGAATTCCAAGTATAAGTACAAGAAAATAAGAGAGACTTAGAAAACTGGTAAAACCTACATTGTTGATAGAGTTGGGAGTACTTAGCACTGTGAAAACAGCACTTTCGCCGAAAGAAATTTCGTTCTCTAAGTCCGTGAAACAGTGAACAGAGAATGTATGAGTTTCTCAAGATTTGTAACAGATAGAAAGAAGAGAAAGTACACAGTGATTCGTCTACCTAGAAAAGTTACAGAGGTTTACACAGAGAATTCCATGTATAAGTACAAGAAAATAAGAGAGACATAGAAAACTGGTTAAACCTACATTGTTGATAGAGTTGGGAGTACTTAGCACTGTGAAAACATCACTTTCGCCGAAAGAAAACTACTTCTCTAAGTCCGTGAAACAGTGAACAGAGAATGTATGAGTTTCTCAAGATTGGTAACAGGTAGAAACAAGAGAAAGTACACAGTGATTCATCTACCTAGAAAAGTTACAGAGGTTTACACAGAGAATTCCAAGTATAAGTACAAAAATATAAGAGAGACATAGAAAACTGGTAAAACCTACATTGTTGATAGAGTTGGGAGTACTTAGCACTGTGAAAGCAGCACTTTCGCAGAAAGAAATCTACTTCTCTAAGACTGGGAAACAGTGAACAGAGAATGTATGAGTTTCTCAAGATTGGTAACAGATAGAAACAAGAGAAAGTACACAGTGATTCATCTACCTAGAAAAGTTACAGAGGTTTACACAGAGAATTCCAAGTATAAGTACAAGAAAATAAGAGAGACTTAGAAAACTGGTAAAACCTACATTGTTGATAGAGTTGGGAGTACTTAGCACTGTGAAAGCAGGACTTTCGCAGAAAGAAATCAACTTCTATAACACTGGGAAACAGTGAACAGAGAATGTATGAGTTTCTCAAGATTGGTAACAGATAGAAACAAGATTAAGAACACAGTGATTTATCTACCTGGAAAAGTTACAGAGGTTTACACAGAGAATTCCAAGTATAAGTACAAGAAAATAAGAGAGACTTAGAAAACTGGTAAAACCTACATTGTGGATAGAGTTGGGAGTACTTAGCACTGTGAAAACAGCACTTTCGCCGAAAGAAATTTCGTTCTCTAAGTCCGTGACACAGTGAACAGAGAATGTATGAGTTTCTCAAGATTGGTAACAGGTAGAAACAAGAGAAAGTACACAGTGATTCATCTACCTAGAAATGTTACAGAGGTTTACACAGAGAATTCCAAGTATAAGTACAAGAAAATAAGAGAGACTTAGAAAACTGGTAAAACCTACATTGTGGATAGAGTTGGGAGTACTTAGCACTGTGAAAATAGCACTTTCGCAGAAAGAAATCTACTTCTCTAAGACTGGGAAACAGTGAACAGAGAATGTATGAGTTTCTCAAGATTGGTAACAGATAGAAACAAGAGAAAGTACACAGTGATTCATCTACCTAGAAAAGTTACAGAGGTTTACACAGAGAATTCGAAGTATAAGTACAAAAATATAAGAGAGACTTAGAAAACTGGTAAAACCTACATTGTTGATAGAGTTGGGAGTTCTTAGCACTGTGAAAACAGCACTATCCCCGAAAGTATTTTAGTTCTCTAAGTCCGTGAAACAGTGAACAGAGAATGTATGAGTTTCTCAAGATTGGTAACAGAAAGAAACAAGAGAAAATACACAGTGATTCATCTACTTAGAAAAGTTACAGAGGTTTACACAGAGAATTCCAAGTATAAGTACAAGAAAATAAGAGAGACTTAGAAAACTGGTAAAACCTACATTGTTGATAGAGTTGGGAGTACTTAGCACTGTGAAAACAGCACTTTCGCCGAAAGAAATTTCGTTCTCTAAGTCCGTGAAACAGTGAACAGAGAATGTATGAGTTTCTCAAGATTGGTAACAGATAGAAACAAGAGAAAGTACACAGTGATTCATCTACCTAGAAAAGTTACAGAGGTTTACACAGAGAATTCCAAGTATAAGTACAAGAAAATAAGAGAGACTTAGAAAACTGGTAAAACCTACATTGTTGATAGATTTGGGAGTACTTAGCACTGTGAAAGCAGCACTTTCGCAGAAAGAAATCTACTTCTATAACACTGGGAAACAGTGAACAGAGAATGTATGAGTTTCTCAAGATTGGTAACAGATAGAAACAAGAGAAAGTACACAGTGATTCATCTACCTAGAAAAGTTACAGAGGTTTACACAGAGAATTCCAAGTATAAGTACAAAAATATAAGAGAGACATAGAAAACTGGTAAAACCTACATTGTTGATAGAGTTGGGAGTTCTTAGCACTGTGAAAACAGCACTATCCCCGAAAGTATTTTAGTTCTCTAAGTCCGTGAAACAGTGAACAGAGAATGTATAAGTTTCTCAAGATTGGTAACAGATAGAAACAAGAGAAAATACACAGTGATTCATCTACTTAAGCTACAGAGGTTTACACAGAGAATTCCAAGTATAAGTACAAGAAAATAAGAGAGACTTAGAAAACTGGTAAAACCTACATTGGTGATAGAGTTGGGAGTACTTAGCACTGTGAAAGCAGCACTTTCGCAGAAAGAAATCTACTTCTATAACACTGGGAAACAGTGAACAGAGAATGTATGAGTTTCTCAAGATTGGTAACAGATAGAAACAAGAGAAAGTACACAGTGATTCATCTACCTAGAAAAGTTACAGAGGTTTACACAGAGAATTCCAAGTATAAGTACAAAAATATAAGAGAGACGTAGAAAACTGGTAAAACCTACATTGTTGATAGAGTTGGGAGTTCTTAGCACTGTGAAAACAGCACTATTCCCGAAAGTATTTTAGTTCTCTAAGTCCGTGAAACAGTGAACAGAGAATGTGTGAGTTTCTCAAGATTGGTAACAGATAGAAACAAGAGAAAATACACAGTGATTCATCTACTTAGAAAAGTTACAGAGGTTTACACAGAGAATTCCAAGTATAAGTACAGGAAAATAAGAGAGACTTAGAAAACTGGTAAAACCTACATTGTTGATAGAGTTGGGAGTACTTAGCACTGTGAAAACAGCACTTTCGCCGAAAGAAATTTCGTTCTCTAAGTCCGTGAAACAGTGAACAGAGAATGTATGAGTTTCTCAAGATTTGTAACAGATAGAAACAAGAGAAAGTACACAGTGATTCGTCTACCTAGAAAAGTTACAGAGGTTTACACAGAGAATTCCATGTATAAGTACAAGAAAATAAGAGAGACATAGAAAACTGGTAAAACCTACATTGTTGATAGAGTTGGGAGTACTTAGCACTGTGAAAACATCACTTTCGCCGAAAGAAAACTACTTCTCTAAGTCCGTGAAACAGTGAACAGAGAATGTATGAGTTTCTCAAGATTGGTAACAGGTAGAAACAAGAGAAAGTACACAGTAATTCATCTACCTAGAAAAGTTACAGAGGTTTACACAGAGAATTCCAAGTATAGGTACAAAAATATAAGAGAGACATAGAAAACTGGTAAAACCTACATTGTTGATAGAGTTGGGAGTACTTAGCACTGTGAAAGCAGCACTTTCGCAGAAAGAAATCTACTTCTCTAAGACTGGGAAACAGTGAACAGAGAATGTATGAGTTTCTCAAGATTGGTAACAGATAGAAACAAGAGAAAGTACACAGTGATTCATCTACCTAGAAAAGTTACAGAGGTTTACACAGAGAATTCCAATTATAAGTACAAGAAAATAAGAGAGACTTAGAAAACTGGTAAAACCTACATTGTTGATAGAGTTGGGAGTACTTAGCACTGTGAAAGCAGGACTTTCGCGAAAGAAATCAACTTCTATAACACTGGGAAACGTTGAACAGAGAATGTATGAGTTTCTCAAGATTGGTAACAGATAGAAACAAGATTAAGAACACAGTGATTTATCTACCTGGAAAAGTTACAGAGGTTTACACAGAGAATTCCAAGTATAAGTACAAGAAAATAAGAGAGACTTAGAAAACTGGTAAAACCTACATTGTGGATAGAGTTGGGAGTACTTAGCACTGTGAAAACAGCACTTTCGCCGAAAGAAATTTCGTTCTCTAAGTCCGTGACACAGTGAACAGAGAATGTATGAGTTTCTCAAGATTGGTAACAGGTAGAAACAAGAGAAAGTACACAGTGATTCATCTACCTAGAAAAGTTACAGAGGTTTACACAGAGAATTCCAAGTATAAGTACAAGAAAATAAGAGAGACTTAGAAAACTGGTAAAACCTACATTGTTGATAGAGTTGGGAGTACTTAGCACTGTGAAAACAGCACTTTCGCCGAAAGAAATTTCGTCCTCTAAGTCCGTGAAACAGTGAACAGAGAATGTATGAGTTTCTCAAGATTGGTAACAGATAGAAACAAGAGAAAGTACACAGTGATTCGTCTACCTAGAAAAGTTACAGAGGTTTACACAGAGAATTCCAAGTATAAGTACAAGAAAATAAGAGAGACTTAGAAAACTGGTAAAACCTACACTGTTGATAGAGTTGGGAGTACTTAGCACTGTGAAAGCAGCAGTTTCGCAGAAAGAAATCTACTTCTCTAAGACTGGGAAACAGTGAACAGAGAATGTATGAGTTTCTCAAGATTGGTAACGATAGAAACAAGAGAAAGTACACAGTGATTCATCTACCTAGAAAAGTTACAGAGGTTTACACAGAGAATTCCAAGTATAAGTACAAGAAAATAAGAGAGACTTAGAAAACTGGTAAAACCTACATTGTTGATAGAGTTGGGAGTACTTAGCACTGTGAAAGCAGCAGTTTCGCAGAAAGAAATCTACTTCTCTAAGACTGGGAAACAGTGAACAGAGAATGTATGAGTTTCTCAAGATTGGTAACAGATAGAAACAAGAGAAGGTACACAGTGATTCATCTACCTAGAAAAGTTACAGAGGTTTACACAGAGAATTCCAAGTATAAGTACAAGAAAATAAGAGAGACTTAGAAAACTGGTAAAACCTACATTGTTGATAGAGTTGGGAGTACTTAGCACTGTGAAAGCAGCACTTTCGCAGAAAGAAATCTACTTCTCTAAGACTGGGAAACAGTGAACAGAGAATGTATGAGTTTCTCAAGATTGGTAACAGATAGAAACAAGAGAAAGTACACAGTGATTCATCTACCTAGAAAAGTTACAGAGGTTTACAAAGAGAATTCCAAGTATAAGTACAAAAATATAAGAGAGACATAGAAAACTGGTAAAACCTACATTGTTGATAGAGTTGGGAGTTCTTAGCACTGTGAAAACAGCACTATCCCCGAAAGTATTTTAGTTCTCTAAGTCCGTGAAACAGTGAACAGAGAATGTATGAGTTTCTCAAGATTGGTAACAGATAGAAACAAGAGAAAATACACAGTGATTCATCTACTTAAGTTACAGAGGTTTACACATAGAATTCCAATTATAAGTACAAGAAAATAAGAGAGACTTAGAAAACTGGTAAAACCTACATTGGTGATAGAGTTGGGATTACTTAGCACTGTGAAAACAGCACTTTCGCCGAAAGAAATTTCGTTCTCTAAGTCCGTGAAACAGTGAACAGAGAATGTATGAGTTTCTCAAAATTGGTAACAGGTAGAAACAAGAGAAAGTACACAGTGATTCATCTACCTAGAAAAGTTACAGAGGTTTACACAGAGAATTCCAAGTACAAGTACAAGAAAATAAGAGAGACTTAGAAAACTGGTAAAGCCTACATTGTTGATAGAGTTGAGAGTACTTAGCACTGTGAAAGCAGCACTTTCGCAGAAAGAAATCTACTTCTCTAAGACTGGGAAACAGTGAACAGAGAATGTATGAGTTTCTCAAGATTGGTAACAGATAGAAACAATAGAAAGTACACAGTGATTCATCTACCTAGAAAAGTTACAGAGGTTTACACAGAGAATTCCAAGCATAAGTACAAGAAAACAAGAGCGACTTAGGAAACTGGTAAACCCTACATTGCTGATAGAGTTGGGAGTACTTAGCACTGTGAAAACAGCACTTTCGCCGAAAGAAATTTCGGTCTCTAAGTCCGTGAAACAGTGAACAGAGAATGTATGAGTTTCTCAAGATTGGTAACAGGTAGAAACAAGAGAAAGTACACAGTGATTCATCTACCTAGAAAAGTTACAGAGGTTTACACAGAGCATTCCAAGTATAAGTACAAGAAAATAAGAGAGACTTAGAAAACTGGTAAAACCTACATTGTTGATAGAGTTGGGAGTACTTAGCACTGTGAAAACAGCACTTTCGCCGAAAGAAATTTCGTCCTCTAAGTCCGTGAAACAGTGAACAGAGAATGTATGAGTTTCTCAAGATTTGTAACAGATAGAAACAAGAGAAAGTACACAGTGATTCGTCTACCTAGAAAAGTTACAGAGGTTTACACAGAGAATTCCAAGTATAAGTACAAGAAAATAAGAGAGACTTAGAAAACTGGTAAAACCTACACTGTTGATAGAGTTGGGAGTACTTAGCACTGTGAAAGCAGCAGTTTCGCAGAAAGAAATCTACTTCTCTAAGACTGGGAAACAGTGAACAGAGAATGTATGAGTTTCTCAAGATTCGTAACGATAGAAACAAGAGAAAGTACACAGTGATTCATCTACCTAGAAAAGTTACAGAGGTTTACACAGAGAATTCCAAGTATAAGTACAAGAAAATAAGAGAGACTTAGAAAACTGGTAAAACCTACATTGTTGATAGAGTTGGGAGTACTTAGCACTGTGAAAGCAGCACTTTGGCAGAAAGAAATCTACTTCTCTAAGACTGGGAAACAGTGAACAGAGAATGTATGAGTTTCTCAAGATTGGTAACAGATAGAAACAAGAGAAGGTACACAGTGATTCATCTACCTAGAAAAGTTACAGAGGTTTACACAGAGAATTCCAAGTATAAGTACAAGAAAATAAGAGAGACTTAGAAAACTGGTAAAACCTACATTGTTGATAGAGTTGGGAGTACTTAGCACTGTGAAAGCAGCACTTTCGCAGAAAGAAATCTACTTCTCTAAGACTGGGAAACAGTGAACAGAGAATGTATGAGTTTCTCAAGATTGGTAACAGATAGAAACAAGAGAAAGTACACAGTGATTCATCTACCTAGAAAAGTTACAGAGGTTTACAAAGAGAATTCCAAGTATAAGTACAAAAATATAAGAGAGACATAGAAAACTGGTAAAACCTACATTGTTGATAGAGTTGGGAGTTCTTAGCACTGTGAAAACAGCACTATCCCCGAAAGTATTTTAGTTCTCTAAGTCCGTGAAACAGTGAACAGAGAATGTATGAGTTTCTCAAGATTGGTAACAGATAGAAACAAGAGAAAATACACAGTGATTCATCTACTTAAGTTACAGAGGTTTACACATAGAATTCCAATTATAAGTACAAGAAAATAAGAGAGACTTAGAAAACTGGTAAAACCTACATTGGTGATAGAGTTGGGATTACTTAGCACTGTGAAAACAGCACTTTCGCCGATAGAAATTTCGTTCTCTAAGTCCGTGAAACAGTGAACAGAGAATGTATGAGTTTCTCAAAATTGGTAACAGGTAGAAACAAGAGAAAGTACACAGTGATTCATCTACCTAGAAAAGTTACAGAGGTTTACACAGAGAATTCCAAGTACAAGTACACTAAAATAAGAGAGACTTAGAAAACTGGTAAAACCTACATTGTTGATAGAGTTGAGAGTACTTAGCACTGTGAAAGCAGCACTTTCGCAGAAAGAAATCTACTTCTCTAAGACTGGGAAACAGTGAACAGAGAATGTATGAGTTTCTCAAGATTGGTAACAGATAGAAACAATAGAAAGTACACAGTGATTCATCTACCTAGAAAAGTTACAGAGGTTTACACAGAGAATTCCAAGCATAAGTACAAGAAAACAAGAGAGACTTAGGAAACTGGTAAACCCTACATTGCTGATAGAGTTGGGAGTACTTAGCACTGTGAAAACAGCACTTTCGCCGAAAGAAATTTCGGTCTCTAAGTCCGTGAAACAGTGAACAGAGAATGTATGAGTTTCTCAAAATTGGTAACAGATAGAAACAAGAGAAAGTACACAGTGATTCATCTACCTAGAAAAGTTACAGAGGTTTACACAGAGAATTCCAAGTATAAGTACAAGTAAATAAGAGAGACTTAGAAAACTGGCAAAACCTACATTGTTGATAGAGTTGGGAGTACTTAGCACTGAGAAAACAGCACTTTCGCAGAAAGAAATCTACTTCTCTAAGTCCGTGAACCAGTGAACAGAGAATGTATGAGTTTCTCAAGATTGGTAACAAATAGAAACAAGAGAAAGTACACAGTGATTCATCTACCTAGAGAAGTTACAGAGGTTTACACAGAGAATTCCAAGTATAAGTACAAGAAAATAAGAGAGACTTAGAAAACTGGTAAAACCTACATTGTTGATAGAGTTGGGAGTTCTTAGCACTGTGAAAACAGCACTATCCCCGAAAGTATTTTAGTTCTCTAAGTCCGTGAAACAGTGAACAGAGAATGTATGAGTTTCTCAAGATTGGTAACAGATAGAAACAAGGGAAAATACACAGTGATTCATCTACTTAGAAAAGTTACAGAGGTTTACAAGGAGAATTCCAAGTATAAGTACAAGAAAATAAGAGAGACTTAGAAAACTGGTAAAACCTACATTGTTGATAGAGTTGGGAGTACTTAGCACTGTGAAAACAGCACTTTCGCCGAAAGAAATTTCGTTCTCTAAGTCCGTGAAACAGTGAACAGAGAATGTATGAGTTTCTCAAGATTGGTAACAGATAGAAACAAGAGAAAGTACACAGTGATTCATCTACCTAGAAAAGTTACAGAGGTTTACACAGAGAATTCCAAGTATAAGTACAAGAAAATAAGAGAGACTTGGAAAACTGGTAAAACCTACATTGTTGATAGAGTTGGGAGTACTTAGCACTGTGAAAGCAGCACGTTCGCAGAAAGAAATCTACTTCTCTAAGACTGGGAAACAGTGAACAGAGATTGGTAACAGATAGAAACAGGAGAAAGTACACAGTGATTCATCTACGTAGAAAAGTTACAGTGGTTTGCACAGAGAATTCGAAGTATAAGTACAAGAAAATAAGAGAGACTTAGAAAACTGGTAAAACCTACATTGTTGATAGAGTTGGGAGTACTTAGCACTGTGAAAGCAGCACTTTCGCAGAAAGAAATCTACTTCTATAACACTGGGAAATAGTGAACAGAGAATGTATGAGTTTCTTAAGATTGGTAACAGATAGAAACAAGAGAAAGTACACAGTGATTCATCTACCTAGAAAAGTTACAGAGGTTTACACAGAGAATTCCAAGTATAAGTACAAAAATATAAGAGAGACTTAGAAAACTGGTAAAACCTACATTGTGGATAGAGTTGGCAGTTCTTAGCACTGTGAAAACAGCACTATCCCCGAAAGTATTTTAGTTCTCTAAGACCGTGAAACAGTGAACAGAGAATGTATGAGTTTCTCAAGATTTGTAACAGATAGAAACAAGGGAAAATACACAGTGATTCATCTACTTAGAGAAGTTACAGAGGTTTACACAGAGAATTCCTAGTATAAGTACAAGAAAATAAGAGAGACTTAGAAAACTGGTAAAACCTACATTGTTGATAGAGTTGGGAGTACTTAGCACTGTGAAAACAGCACTTTCGCCGAAAGAAATTTCGTTCTCTAAGTCTGTGAAACAGTGAACAGAGAATGTATGAGTTTCTCAAGATTGGTAACAGGTAGAAACAAGAGAAAGTACACAGTGATTCATCTACCTAGAAAAGTTACAGAGGTTTACACAGAGAATTCCAAGTATAAGTACAAGAAAATAAGAGAGACTTAGAAAACTGGTAAAACCTACATTGTTGATAGAGTTGGGAGTACTTAGCACTGTGAAAGCAGCACTTTCGCAGAAAGAAATCTACTTCTCTAAGAGTGGGAAACAGTGAACAGAGAATGTATGAGTTTCTCAAGATTGGTAAGAGATAGAAACAATAGAAAGTACACAGTGATTCATCTACCTAGAAAAGTTACAGAGGTTTACACAGAGAATTCCAAGTATAAGTACAAGAAAATAAGAGAGACTTAGAAAACTCGTAAAACCTACAATGTTGATAGAGTTGGGAGTACTTAGCACTGTGAAAGCAGCACTTTCGCAGAAAGAAATCTACTTCTCTAAGACTGGGAAACAGTGAACAGAGAATGTATGAGTTTCTCAAGATTGGTAACAGATAGAAACAAGAGAAAGTACACAGTGATTCATCTACTTAAGTTACAGAGGTTTACACATAGAATTCCAATTATAAGTACAAGAAAATAAGAGAGACTTAGAAAACTGGTAAAACCTACATTGGTGATAGAGTTGGGATTACTTAGCACTGTGAAAACAGCACTTTCGCCGAAAGAAATTTCGTTCTCTAAGTCCGTGAAACAGTGAACAGAGTGTATGAGTTTCTCAAAATTGGTAACAGGTAGAAACAAGAGAAAGTACACAGTGATTCATCTACCTAGAAAAGTTACAGAGGTTTACACAGAGAATTCCAAGTACAAGTACAAGAAAATAAGAGAGACTTAGAAAACTGGTAAAACCTACATTGTTGATAGAGTTGAGAGTACTTAGCACTGTGAAAGCAGCACTTTCGCAGAAAGAAATCTACTTCTCTAAGACTGGGAAACAGTGAACAGAGAATGTATGAGTTTCTCAAGATTGGTAACAGATAGAAACAATAGAAAGTACACAGTGATTCACCTACCTAGAAAAGTTACAGAGGTTTACACAGAGAATTCCAAGCATAAGTACAAGAAAACAAGAGAGACTTAGGAAACTGGTAAACCCTACATTGCTGATAGAGTTGGGAGTACTTAGCACTGTGAAAACAGCACTTTCGCCGAAAGAAATTTCGGTCTCTAAGTCCGTGAAACAGTGAATAGAGAATGTATGAGTTTCTCAAAATTGGTAACAGATAGAAACAAGAGAAAGTACACAGTGATTCATCTACCTAGAAAAGTTACAGAGGTTTACACAGAGAATTCCAAGTATAAGCACAAGTAAATAAGAGAGACTTAGAAAACTGGCAAAACCTACATTGTTGATATAGTTGGGAGTACTTAGCACTGAGAAAACAGCACTTTCGCAGAAAGAAATCTACTTCTCTAAGTCCGTGAACCAGTGAACAGAGAATGTATGAGTTTCTCAAGATTGGTAACAAATAGAAACAAGAGAAAGTACACAGTGATTCATCTACCTAGAGAAGTTACAGAGGTTTACACAGAGAATTCCAAGTATAAGTACAAGAAAATAAGAGAGACTTAGAAAACTGGTAAAACCTACATTGTTGATAGAGTTGGGAGTTCTTAGCACTGTGAAAACAGCACTATCCCCGAAAGTATTTTAGTTCTCTAAGTCCGTGAAACAGTGAACAGAGAATGTATGAGTTTCTCAAGATTGGTAACAGATAGAAACAAGAGAAAATACACAGTGATTCATCTACTTAAGTTACAGAGGTTTACACATAGAATTCCAATTATAAGTACAAGAAAATAAGAGAGACTTAGAAAACTGGTAAAACCTACATTGGTGATAGAGTTGGGATTACTTAGCACTGTGAAAACAGCACTTTCGCCGAAAGAAATTTCGTTCTCTAAGTCCGTGAAACAGTGAACAGAGTGTATGAGTTTCTCAAAATTGGTAACAGGTAGAAACAAGAGAAAGTACACAGTGATTCATCTACCTAGAAAAGTTACAGAGGTTTACACAGAGAATTCCAAGTACAAGTACAAGAAAATAAGAGAGACTTAGAAAACTGGTAAAACCTACATTGTTGATAGAGTTGAGAGTACTTAGCACTGTGAAAGCAGCACTTTCGCAGAAAGAAATCTACTTCTCTAAGACTGGGAAACAGTGAACAGAGAATGTATGAGTTTCTCAAGATTGGTAACAGATAGAAACAATAGAAAGTACACAGTGATTCATCTACCTAGAAAAGTTACAGAGGTTTACACAGAGAATTCCAAGCATAAGTACAAGAGAACAAGAGAGACTTAGGAAACTGGTAAACCCTACATTGCTGATAGAGTTGGGAGTACTTAGCACTGTGAAAACAGCACTTTCGCCGAAAGAAATTTCGGTCTCTAAGTCCGTGAAACAGTGAACAGAGAATGTATGAGTTTCTCAAAATTGGTAACAGATAGAAACAAGAGAAAGTACACAGTGATTCATCTACCTAGAAAAGTTACAGCGGTTTACACAGAGAATTCCAAGTATAAGTACAAGTAAATAAGAGAGACTTAGAAAACTGGCAAAACCTACATTGTTGATAGAGTTGGGAGTACTTAGCACTGAGAAAACAGCACTTTCGCAGAAAGAAATCTACTTCTCTAAGTCCGTGAACCAGTGAACAGAGAATGTATGAGTTTCTCAAGATTGGTAACAAATAGAAACAAGAGAAAGTACACAGTGATTCATCTACCTAGAGAAGTTACAGAGGTTTACACAGAGAATTCCAAGTATAAGTACAAGAAAATAAGAGAGACTTAGAAAACTGGTAAAACCTACATTGTTGATAGAGTTGGGAGTTCTTAGCACTGTGAAAACAGCACTTTCGCAGAAAGAAATCTACTTCTATAACACTGGGAAACAGTGAACAGAGAATGTATGAGTTTCTCAAGATTGGTAACAGATAGAAACAAGAGAAAGTACACAGTGATTCATCTACCTAGAAAAGTTACAGAGGTTTACACAGAGAATTCCAAGTATAAGTACAAAAATATAAGAGAGACATAGAAAACTGGTAAAACCTACATTGTTGATAGAGTTGGGAGTTCTTAGCACTGTGAAAACAGCACTATCCCCGAAAGTATTTTAGTTCTCTAAGTCCGTGAAACAGTGAACAGAGAATGTATGAGTTTCTCAAGATTGGTAACAGATAGAAACAAGAGAAAATACACAGTGATTCATCTACTTAAGCTACAGAGGTTTACACAGAGAATTCCAAGTATAAGTACAAGAAAATAAGAGAGACTTAGAAAACTGGTAAAACCTACATTGGTGATAGAGTTGGGAGTACCTAGCACTGTGAAAGCAGCACTTTCGCAGAAAGAAATCTACTTCTATAACACTGGGAAACAGTGAACAGAGAATGTATGAGTTTCTCAAGATTGGTAACAGATAGAAACAAGAGAAAGTACACAGTGATTCATCTACCTAGAAAAGTTACAGAGGTTTACACAGAGAATTCCAAGTATAAGTACAAAAATATAAGAGAGACGTAGAAAACTGGTAAAACCTACATTGTTGATAGAGTTGGGAGTTCTTAGCACTGTGAAAACAGCACTATTCCCGAAAGTATTTTAGTTCTCTAAGTCCGTGAAACAGTGAACAGAGAATGTATGAGTTTCTCAAGATTGGTAACAGATAGAAACAAGAGAAAATACACAGTGATTCATCTACTTAGAAAAGTTACAGAGGTTTACACAGAGAATTCCAAGTATAAGTACAGGAAAATAAGAGAGACTTAGAAAACTGGTAAAACCTACATTGTTGATAGAGTTGGGAGTACTTAGCACTGTGAAAACAGCACTTTCGCCGAAAGAAATTTCGTTCTCTAAGTCCGTGAAACAGTGAACAGAGAATGTATGAGATTCTCAAGATTGGTAACAGGTAGAAACAAGAGAAAGTACACAGTGATTCATCTACCTAGAAAAGTTACAGAGGTTTACACAGAGAATTCCAAGTATAAGTACAAGAAAATAAGAGAGACTTAGAAAACTGGTAAAACCTACATTGTTGATAGAGTTGGGAGTACTTAGCACTGTGAAAACAGCACTTTCGCCGAAAGAAATTTCGTTCTCTAAGTCCGTGAAACAGTGAACAGAGAATGTATGAGTTTCTCAAGATTTGTAACAGATAGAAACAAGAGAAAGTACACAGTGATTCGTCTACCTAGAAAAGTTACAGAGGTTTACACAGAGAATTCCAAGTATAAGTACAAGAAAATAAGAGAGACTTAGAAAACTGGTAAAACCTACATTGTTGATAGAGTTGGGAGTACTTAGCACTGTGAAAGCAGCAGTTTCGCAGAAAGAAATCTACTTCTCTAAGACTGGGAAACAGTGAACAGAGAATGTATGAGTTTCTCAAGATTGGTAACGATAGAAACAAGAGAAAGTACACAGTGATTCATCTACCTAGAAAAGTTACAGAGGTTTACACAGAGAATTCCAAGTATAAGTACAAGAAAATAAGAGAGACTTAGAAAACTGGTAAAACCTGCATTGTTGATAGAGTTGGGAGTACTTAGCACTGTGAAAGCAGCACTTTCGCAGAAAGAAATCTACTTCTCTAAGACTGGGAAACAGTGAACAGAGAATGTATGAGTTTCTCAAGATTGGTAACAGATAGAAACAAGAGAAGGTACACAGTGATTCATCTACCTAGAAAAGTTACAGAGGTTTACACAGAGAATTCCAAGTATAAGTACAAGAAAATAAGAGAGACTTAGAAAACTGGTAAAACCTACATTGTTGATAGAGTTGGGAGTACTTAGCACTGTGAAAGCAGCACTTTCGCAGAAAGAAATCTACTTCTCTAAGACTGGGAAACAGTGAACAGAGAATGCATGAGTTTCTCAAGATTGGTAACAGATAGAAACAAGACAAAGTACACAGTGATTCATCTACCTAGAAAAGTTACAGAGGTTTACACAGAGAATTCCAAGTATAAGTACAAAAATATAAGAGAGACATAGAAAACTGGTAAAACCTACATTGTTGATAGAGTTGGGAGTTCTTAGCACTGTGAAAACAGCACTATCCCCGAAAGTATTTTAGTTCTCTAAGTCCGTGAAACAGTGAACAGAGAATGTATGAGTTTCTCAAGATTGGTAACAGATAGAAACAAGAGAAAATACACAGTGATTCATCTACTTAAGCTACAGAGGTTTACACAGAGAATTCCAAGTATAAGTACAAGAAAATAAGAGAGACTTAGAAAACTGGTAAAACCTACATTGGTGATAGAGTTGGGAGTACCTAGCACTGTGAAAGCAGCACTTTCGCAGAAAGAAATCTACTTCTCTAAGACTGGGAAACAGTGAACAGAGAATGTAGGAGATTCTCAAGATTGGTAACAGGTAGAAACAAGAGAAAGTACACAGTGATTCATCTACCTAGAAAAGTTACAGAGGTTTACACAGAGAATTCCAAGTATAAGTACAAGAAAATAAGAGAGACTTAGAAAACTGGTAAAACCTACATTGTTGATAGAGTTGGGAGTACTTAGCACTGTGAAAACAGCACTTTCGCCGAAAGAAATTTCGTTCTCTAAGTCCGTGAAACAGTGAACAGAGAATGTATGAGTTTCTCAAGATTTGTAACAGATAGAAACAAGAGAAAGTACACAGTGATTCGTCTACCTAGAAAAGTTACAGGGGTTTACACAGAGAATTCCAAGTATAAGTACAAGAAAATAAGAGAGACTTAGAAAACTGGTAAAACCTACACTGTTGATAGAGTTGGGAGTACTTAGCACTGTGAAAGCAGCAGTTTCGCAGAAAGAAATCTACTTCTCTAAGACTGGGAAACAGTGAACAGAGAATGTATGAGTTTCTCAAGATTGGTAACGATAGAAACAAGAGAAAGTACACAGTGATTCATCTACCTAGAAAAGTTACAGAGGTTTACACAGAGAATTCCAAGTATAAGTACAAGAAAATAAGAGAGACTTAGAAAACTGGTAAAACCTGCATTGTTGATAGAGTTGGGAGTACTTAGCACTGTGAAAGCAGCACTTTCGCAGAAAGAAATCTACTTCTCTAAGACTGGGAAACAGTGAACAGAGAATGTATGAGTTTCTCAAGATTGGTAACAGATAGAAACAAGAGAAGGTACACAGTGATTGATCTACCTAGAAAAGTTACAGAGGTTTACACAGAGAATTCCAAGTATAAGTACAAGAAAATAAGAGAGACTTAGAAAACTGGTAAAACCTACATTGTTGATAGAGTTGGGAGTACTTAGCACTGTGAAAGCAGCACTTTCGCAGAAAGAAATCTACTTCTCTAAGACTGGGAAACAGTGAACAGAGAATGCATGAGTTTCTCAAGATTGGTAACAGATAGAAACAAGAGAAAGTACACAGTGATTCATCTACCTAGAAAAGTTACAGAGGTTTACACAGAGAATTCCAAGTATAAGTACAAGAAAATAAGAGAGACTTAGAAAACTGGTAAAACCTACATTGTTGATAGAGTTGGGAGTACTTAGCACTGTGAAAGCAGCACTTTCGCAGAAAGAAATCTACTTCTCTAAGACTGGGAAACAGTGAACAGAGAATGTATGAGTTTCTCAAGATTGGTAACAGATAGAAACAAGAGAAAGTACACAGTGATTCATCTACCTAGAAAAGTTACAGAGGTTTAGACAGAGAATTCCAAGTATAAGTACAAGAAAATAAGAGAGACTTAGAAAACTGGTAAAACCTACATTGTTGATAGAGTTGGGAGTACTTAGCACTGTGAAAGCAGCACTTTCGCAGAAAGAAATCTACTTCTCTCAGACTGGGAAACAGTGAACAGAGAATGTATGAGTTTCTCAAGATTGGTAACAGATAGAAACAAGAGAAAGTATACAGTGATTCATCTACCTAGAAAAGTTACAGAGGTTTACACAGAGAATTCCAAGTATAAGTACAAAAATATAAGAGAGACTTAGAAAACTGGTAAAACCTACATTGTTGATAGAGTTGGGAGTTCTTAGCACTGTGAAAACAGCACTATCCCCGAAAGTATTTTATTTCTCTAAGTCCGTGAAACAGTGAACAGAGAATGTATGAGTTTCTCAAGATTGGTAACAGATAGAAACAAGAGAAAATACACAGTGATTCATCTACTTAGAAAAGTTACAGAGGTTTACACAGAGAATTCCAAGTATAAGTACAAGAAAATAAGAGAGACTTAGAAAACTGGTAAAACCTACATTGTTGATAGAGTTGGGAGTACTTAGCACTGTGAAAACAGCACTTTCGCCGAAAGAAATTTCGTTCTCTAAGTCCGTGAAACAGTGAACAGAGAATGTATGAGTTTCTCAAGATTTGTAACAGATAGAAACAAGGGAAAGTACACAGTGATTCGTCTACCTAGAAAAGTTACAGAGGTTTACACAGAGAATTCCATGTATAAGTACAAGAAAATAAGAGAGACATAGAAAACTGGTAAAACCTACATTGTTGATAGAGTTGGGAGTACTTAGCACTGTGAAAACATCACTTTCGCCGAAAGAAAACTACTTCTCTAAGTCCGTGAAACAGTGAACAGAGAATGTATGAGTTTCTCAAGATTGGTAACAGGTAGAAACAAGAGAAAGTACACAGTGATTCATCTACCTAGAAAAGTTACAGAGGTTTACACAGAGAATTCCAAGTATAAGTACAAAAATATAAGAGAGACATAGAAAACTGGTAAAACCTACATTGTTGATAGAGTTGGGAGTACTTAGCACTGTGAAAGCAGCACTTTCGCAGAAAGAAATCTACTTCTCTAAGACTGGGAAACAGTGAACAGAGAATGTATGAGTTTCTCAAGATTGGTAACAGATAGAAACAAGAGAAAGTACACAGTGATTCATCTACCTAGAAAAGTTACATAGGTTTACACAGAGAATTCCAAGTATAAGTACAAGAAAATAAGAGAGACTTAGAAAACTGGTAAAACCTACATTGTTGATAGAGTTGGGAGTACTTAGCACTGTGAAAGCAGGACTTTCGCAGAAAGAAATCAACTTCTATAACACTGGGAAACAGTGAACAGAGAATGTATGAGTTTCTCAAGATTGGTAACAGATAGAAACAAGATTAAGAACACAGTGATTTATCTACCTGGAAAAGTTACAGAGGTTTACACAGAGAATTCCAAGTATAAGTACAAGAAAATAAGAGAGACTTAGAAAACTGGTAAAACCTACATTGTGGATAGAGTTGGGAGTACTTAGCACTGTGAAAACAGCACTTTCGCCGAAAGAAATTTCGTTCTCTAAGTCCGTGAAACAGTGAACAGAGAATGTATGAGTTTCTCAAGATTTGTAACAGATAGAAACAAGAGAAAGTACACAGTGATACGTCTACCTAGAAAAGTTACAGAGGTTTACACAGAGAATTCCAAGTATAAGTACAAGAAAATAAGAGAGACTTAGAAAACTGGTAAAACCTACACTGTTGATAGAGTTGGGAGTACTTAGCACTGTGAAAGCAGCAGTTTCGCAGAAAGAAATCTACTTCTCTAAGACTGGGAAACAGTGAACAGAGAATGTATGAGTTTCTCAAGATTGGTAACGATAGAAACAAGAGAAAGTACACAGTGATTCATCTACCTAGAAAAGTTACAGAGGTTTACACAGAGAATTCCAAGTATAAGTACAAGAAAATAAGAGAGACTTAGAAAACTGGTAAAACCTGCATTGTTGATAGAGTTGGGAGTACTTAGCACTGTGAAAGCAGCACTTTCGCAGAAAGAAATCTACTTCTCTAAGACTGGGAAACAGTGAACAGAGAATGTATGAGTTTCTCAAGATTGGTAACAGATAGAAACAAGAGAAGGTACACAGTGATTCATCTACCTAGAAAAGTTACAGAGGTTTACACAGAGAATTCCAAGTATAAGTACAAGAAAATAAGAGAGACTTAGAAAACTGGTAAAACCTACATTGTTGATAGAGTTGGGAGTACTTAGCACTGTGAAAGCAGCACTTTCGCAGAAAGAAATCTACTTCTCTAAGACTGGGAAACAGTGAACAGAGAATGCATGAGTTTCTCAAGATTGGTAACAGATAGAAACAAGAGAAAGTACACAGTGATTCATCTACCTAGAAAAGTTACAGAGGTTTACACAGAGAATTCCAAGTATAAGTACAAGAAAATAAGAGAGACTTAGAAAACTGGTAAAACCTACATTGTTGATAGAGTTGGGAGTACTTAGCACTGTGAAAGCAGCACTTTCGCAGAAAGAAATCTACTTCTCTAAGACTGGGAAACAGTGAACAGAGAATGTATGAGTTTCTCAAGATTGGTAACAGATAGAAACAAGATTAAGAACACAGTGATTTATCTACCTGGAAAAGTTACAGAGGTTTACACAGAGAATTCCAAGTATAAGTACAAGAAAATAAGAGAGACTTAGAAAACTGGTAAAACCTACATTGTGGATAGAGTTGGGAGTACTTAGCACTGTGAAAACAGCACTTTCGCCGAAAGAAATTTCGTTCTCTAAGTCCGTGACACAGTGAACAGAGAATGTATGAGTTTCTCAAGATTGGTAACAGGTAGAAACAAGAGAAAGTACACAGTGATTCATCTACCTAGAAATGTTACAGAGGTTTACACAGAGAATTCCAAGTATAAGTACAATAAAATAAGAGAGACTTAGAAAACTGGTAAAACCTACATTGTTGATAGAGTTGGGAGTTCTTAGCACTGAAAACAGCACTATCCCCGAAAGTATTTTAGTTCTCTAAGTCCGTGAAACAGTGAACAGAGAATGTATGAGTTTCTCAAGATTGGTAACAGATAGAAACAAGAGAAAATACACAGTGATTCATCTACTTAGAAAAGTTACAAGGTTTACACAGAGAATTCCTAGTATAAGTACAAGAAAATAAGAGAGACTTAGAAAACTGGTAAAACCTACATTGTTGATAGAGTTGGGAGTACTTAGCACTGTGAAAACAGCACTTTCGCCGAAAGAAATTTCGTTCTCTAAGTCCGTGAAACAGTGAACAGAGAATGTATGAGTTTCTCAAGATTTGTAACAGATAGAAACAAGAGAAAGTACACAGTGATTCGTCTACCTAGAAAAGTTACAGAGGTTTACACAGAGAATTCCATGTATAAGTACAAGAAAATAAGAGAGACATAGAAAACTGGTAAAACCTACATTGTTGATAGAGTTGGGAGTACTTAGCACTGTGAAAACATCACTTTCGCCGAAAGAAAACTACTTCTCTAAGTCCGTGAAACAGTGAACAGAGAATGTATGAGTTTCTCAAGATTGGTAACAGGTAGAAACAAGAGAAAGTACACAGTGATTCATCTACCTAGAAAAGTTACAGAGGTTTACACAGAGAATTCCAAGTATAAGTACAAAAATATAAGAGAGACATAGAAAACTGGTAAAACCTACATTGTTGATAGAGTTGGGAGTACTTAGCACTGTGAAAGCAGCACTTTCGCAGAAAGAAATCTACTTCTCTAAGACTGGGAAACAGTGAACAGAGAATGTATGAGTTTCTCAAGATTGGTAACAGATAGAAACAAGAGAAAGTACACAGTGATTCATCTACCTAGAAAAGTTACAGAGGTTTACACAGAGAATTCCAAGTATAAGTACAAGAAAATAAGAGAGACTTAGAAAACTGGTAAAACCTACATTGTTGATAGAGTTGGGAGTACTTAGCACTGTGAAAGCAGGACTTTCGCGAAAGAAATCAACTTCTATAACACTGGGAAACAGTGAACAGAGAATGTATGAGTTTCTCAAGATTGGTAACAGATAGAAACAAGATTAAGAACACAGTGATTTAACTACCTGGAAAAGTTACAGAGGTTTACACAGAGAATTCCAAGTATAAGTACAAGAAAATAAGAGAGACTTAGAAAACTGGTAAAACCTACATTGTGGATAGAGTTGGGAGTACTTAGCACTGTGAAAACAGCAATTTCGCCGAAAGAAATTTCGTTCTCTAAGTCCGTGACACAGTGAACAGAGAATGTATGAGTTTCTCAAGATTGGTAACAGGTAGAAACAAGAGAAAGTACACAGTGATTCATCTACCTAGAAATGTTACAGAGGTTTACACAGAGAATTCCAAGTATAAGTACAAGAAAATAAGAGAGACTTAGAAAACTGGTAAAACCTACATTGTGGATAGAGTTGGGAGTACTTAGCACTGTGAAAATAGCACTTTCGCAGAAAGAAATCTACTTCTCTAAGACTGGGAAACAGTGAACAGAGAATGTATGACTTTCTCAAGATTGGTAACAGATAGAAACAAGAGAAAGTACACAGTGATTCATCTACCTAGAAAAGTTACAGAGGTTTCCACAGAGAATTCGAAGTATAAGTACAAAAATATAAGAGAGACTTAGAAAACTGGTAAAACCTACATTGTTGATAGAGTTGGGAGTTCTTAGCACTGTGAAAACAGCACTATCCCCGAAAGTATTTTAGTTCTCTAAGTCCGTGAAACAGTGAACAGAGAATGTATGAGTTTCTCAAGATTGGTAACAGAAAGAAACAAGAGAAAATACACAGTGATTCATCTACTTAGAAAAGTTACAGAGGTTTACACAGAGAATTCCAAGTATAAGTACAAGAAAATAAGAGAGACTTAGAAAACTGGTAAAACCTACATTGTTGATAGATTTGGGAGTACTTAGCACTGTGAAAACAGCACTTTCGCCGAAAGAAATTTCGTTCTCTAAGTCCGTGAAACAGTGAACAGAGAATGTATGAGTTTCTCAAGATTGGTAACAGATAGAAACAAGAGAAAGTACACAGTGATTCATCTACCTAGAAAAGTTACAGAGGTTTACACAGAGAATTCCAAGTATAAGTACAAGAAAATAAGAGAGACTTAGAAAACTGGTAAAACCTACATTGTTGATAGATTTGGGAGTACTTAGCACTGTGAAAGCAGCACTTTCGCAGAAAGAAATCTACTTCTATAACACTGGGAAACAGTGAACAGAGAATGTATGAGTTTCTCAAGATTGGTAAAAGATAGAAACAAGAGAAAGTACACAGTGATTCATCTACCTAGAAAAGTTACAGAGGTTTACACAGAGAATTCCAAGTATAAGTACAAAAATATAAGAGAGACATAGAAAACTGGTAAAACCTTCATTGTTGATAGAGTTGGGAGTTCTTAGCACTGTGAAAACAGCACTATCCCCGAAAGTATTTTAGTTCTCTAAGTCCGTGAAACAGTGAACAGAGAATGTATAAGTTTCTCAAGATTGGTAACAGATAGAAACAAGAGAAAATACACAGTGATTCATCTACTTAAGCTACAGAGGTTTACACAGAGAATTCCAAGTATAAGTACAAGAAAATAAGAGAGACTTAGAAAACTGGTAAAACCTACATTGGTGATAGAGTTGGGAGTACTTAGCACTGTGAAAGCAGCACTTTCGCAGAAAGAAATCTACTTCTATAACACTGGGAAACAGTGAACAGAGAATGTATGAGTTTCTCAAGATTGGTAACAGATAGAAACAAGAGAAAGTACACAGTGATTCATCTACCTAGAAAAGTTACAGAGGTTTACACAGAGAATTCCAAGTATAAGTACAAAAATATAAGAGAGACGTAGAAAACTGGTAAAACCTACATTGTTGATAGAGTTGGGAGTTCTTAGCACTGTGAAAACAGCACTATTCCCGAAAGTATTTTAGTTCTCTAAGTCCGTGAAACAGTGAATAGAGAATGTGTGAGTTTCTCAAGATTGGTAACAGATAGAAACAAGAGAAAATACACAGTGATTCATCTACTTAGAAAAGTTACAGAGGTTTACACAGAGAATTCCAAGTATAAGTACAGGAAAATAAGAGAGACTTAGAAAACTGGTAAAACCTACATTGTTGATAGAGTTGGGAGTACTTAGCACTGTGAAAACAGCACTATCGCCGAAAGAAATTTCGTTCTCTAAGTCCGTGAAACAGTGAACAGAGAATGTATGAGTTTCTCAAGATTGGTAACAGGTAGAAACAAGAGAAAGTACACAGTGATTCATCTACCTAGAAAAGTTACAGAGGTTTACACAGAGAATTCCAAGTATAAGTACAAGAAAATAAGAGAGACTTAGAAAACTGGTAAAACCTACATTGTTGATAGAGTTGGGAGTACTTAGCACTGTGAAAACAGCACTTTCGCCGAAAGAAATTTCGTCCTCTAAGTCCGTGAAACAGTGAACAGAGAATGTATGAGTTTCTCAAGATTTGTAACAGATAGAAACAAGAGAAAGTACACAGTGATTCGTCTACCTAGAAAAGTTACAGAGGTTTACACAGAGAATTCCAAGTATAAGTACAAGAAAATAAGAGAGACTTAGAAAACTGGTAAAACCTACACTGTTGATAGAGTTGGGAGTACTTAGCACTGTGAAAGCAGCAGTTTCGCAGAAAGAAATCTACTTCTCTAAGACTGGGAAACAGTGAACAGAGAATGTATGAGTTTCTCAAGATTGGTAACGATAGAAACAAGAGAAAGTACACAGTGATTCATCTACCTAGAAAAGTTACAGAGGTTTACACAGAGAATTCCAAGTATAAGTACAAGAAAATAAGAGAGACTTAGAAAACTGGTAAAACCTACATTGTTGATAGAGTTGGGAGTACTTAGCACTGTGAAAGCAGCACTTTCGCAGAAAGAAATCTACTTCTCTAAGACTGGGAAACAGTGAACAGAGAATGTATGAGTTTCTCAAGATTGGTAACAGATAGAAACAAGAGAAGGTACACAGTGATTCATCTACCTAGAAAAGTTACAGAGGTTTACACAGAGAATTCCAAGTATAAGTACAAGAAAATAAGAGAGACTTAGAAAACTGGTAAAACCTACATTGTTGATAGAGTTGGGAGTACTTAGCACTGTGAAAGCAGCACTTTCGCAGAAAGAAATCTACTTCTCTAAGACTGGGAAACAGTGAACAGAGAATGTATGAGTTTCTCAAGATTGGTAACAGATAGAAACAAGAGAAAGTACACAGTGATTCATCTACCTAGAAAAGTTACAGAGGTTTACACAGAGAATTCCAAGTATAAGTACAAGAAAATAAGAGAGACTTAGAAAACTGGTAAAACCTACATTGTTGATAGAGTTGGGAGTACTTAGCACTGTGAAAGCAGGACTTTCGCGAAAGAAATCAACTTCTATAACACTGGGAAACAGTGAACAGAGAATGTATGAGTTTCTCAAGATTGGTAACAGATAGAAACAAGATTAAGAACACAGTGATTTATCTACCTGGAAAAGTTACAGAGGTTTACACAGAGAATTCCAAGTATAAGTACAAGAAAATAAGAGAGACTTAGAAAACTGGTAAAACCTACATTGTGGATAGAGTTGGGAGTACTTAGCACTGTGAAAACAGCAATTTCGCCGAAAGAAATTTCGTTCTCTAAGTCCGTGACACAGTGAACAGAGAATGTATGAGTTTCTCAAGATTGGTAACAGGTAGAAACAAGAGAAAGTACACAGTGATTCATCTACCTAGAAATGTTACAGAGGTTTACACAGAGAATTCCAAGTATAAGTACAAGAAAATAAGAGAGACTTAGAAAACTGGTAAAACCTACATTGTGGATAGAGTTGGGAGTACTTAGCACTGTGAAAATAGCACTTTGGCAGAAAGAAATCTACTTCTCTAAGACTGGGAAACAGTGAACAGAGAATGTATGACTTTCTCAAGATTGGTAACAGATAGAAACAAGAGAAAGTACACAGTGATTCATCTACCTAGAAAAGTTACAGAGGTTTACACAGAGAATTCGAAGTATAAGTACAAAAATATAAGAGAGACTTAGAAAACTGGTAAAACCTACATTGTTGATAGAGTTGGGAGTTCTTAGCACTGTGAAAACAGCACTATCCCCGAAAGTATTTTAGTTCTCTAAGTCCGTGAAACAGTGAACAGAGAATGTATGAGTTTCTCAAGATTGGTAACAGAAAGAAACAAGAGAAAATACACAGTGATTCATCTACTTAGAAAAGTTACAGAGGTTTACACAGAGAATTCCAAGTATAAGTACAAGAAAATAAGAGAGACTTAGAAAACTGGTAAAACCTACATTGTTGATAGAGTTGGGAGTACTTAGCACTGTGAAAACAGCACTTTCGCCGAAAGAAATTTCGTTCTCTAAGTCCGTGAAACAGTGAACAGAGAATGTATGAGTTTCTCAAGATTGGTAACAGATAGAAACAAGAGAAAGTACACAGTGATTCATCTACCTAGAAAAGTTACAGAGGTTTACACAGAGAATTCCAAGTATAAGTACAAGAAAATAAGAGAGACTTAGAAAACTGGTAAAACCTACATTGTTGATAGATTTGGGAGTACTTAGCACTGTGAAAGCAGCACTTTCGCAGAAAGAAATCTACTTCTATAACACTGGGAAACAGTGAACAGAGAATGTATGAGTTTCTCAAGATTGGTAAAAGATAGAAACAAGAGAAAGTACACAGTGATTCATCTACCTAGAAAAGTTACAGAGGTTTACACAGAGAATTCCAAGTATAAGTACAAAAATATAAGAGAGACATAGAAAACTGGTAAAACCTACATTGTTGATAGAGTTGGGAGTTCTTAGCACTGTGAAAACAGCACTATCCCCGAAAGTATTTTAGTTCTCTAAGTCCGTGAAACAGTGAACAGAGAATGTATAAGTTTCTCAAGATTGGTAACAGATAGAAACAAGAGAAAATACACAGTGATTCATCTACTTAAGCTACAGAGGTTTACACAGAGAATTCCAAGTATAAGTACAAGAAAATAAGAGAGACTTAGAAAACTGGTAAAACCTACATTGGTGATAGAGTTGGGAGTACTTAGCACTGTGAAAGCAGCACTTTCGCAGAAAGAAATCTACTTCTATAACACTGGGAAACAGTGAACAGAGAATGTATGAGTTTCTCAAGATTGGTAACAGATAGAAACAAGAGAAAGTACACAGTGATTCATCTACCTAGAAAAGTTACAGAGGTTTACACAGAGAATTCCAAGTATAAGTACAAAAATATAAGAGAGACGTAGAAAACTGGTAAAACCTACATTGTTGATAGAGTTGGGAGTTCTTAGCACTGTGAAAACAGCACTATTCCCGAAAGTATTTTAGTTCTCTAAGTCCGTGAAACAGTGAACAGAGAATGTGTGAGTTTCTCAAGATTGGTAACAGATAGAAACAAGAGAAAATACACAGTGATTCATCTACTTAGAAAAGTTACAGAGGTTTACACAGAGAATTCCAAGTATAAGTACAGGAAAATAAGAGAGACTTAGAAAACTGGTAAAACCTACATTGTTGATAGAGTTGGGAGTACTTAGCACTGTGAAAACAGCACTATCGCCGAAAGAAATTTCGTTCTCTAAGTCCGTGAAACAGTGAACAGAGAATGTATGAGTTTCTCAAGATTGGTAACAGGTAGAAACAAGAGAAAGTACACAGTGATTCATCTACCTAGAAAAGTTACAGAGGTTTACACAGAGAATTCCAAGTATAAGTACAAGAAAATAAGAGAGACTTAGAAAACTGGTAAAACCTACACTGTTGATAGAGTTGGGAGTAGTTAGCACTGTGAAAGCAGCAGTTTCGCAGAAAGAAATCTACTTCTCTAAGACTGGGAAACAGTGAACAGAGAATGTATGAGTTTCTCAAGATTGGTAACGATAGAAACAAGAGAAAGTACACAGTGATTCATCTACCTAGAAAAGGTACAGAGGTTTACACAGAGAATTCCAAGTATAAGTACAAGAAAATAAGAGAGACTTAGAAAACTGGTAAAACCTACATTGTTGATAGAGTTGGGAGTACTTAGTACTGTGAAAGCAGCACTTTCGCAGAAAGAAATCTACTTCTCTAAGACTGGGAAACAGTGAACAGAGAATGTATGAGTTTCTCAAGATTGGTAACAGATGGAAACAAGAGAAGGTACACAGTGATTCATCTACCTAGAAAAGTTACAGAGGTTTACACAGAGAATTCCAAGTATAAGTACAAGAAAATAAGAGACACTTAGAAAACTGGTAAAACCTACATTGTTGATAGAGTTGGGAGTACTTAGCACTGTGAAAGCAGCACTTTCGCAGAAAGAAATCTACTTCTCTAAGACTGGGAAACAGTGAACAGAGAATGTATGAGTTTCTCAAGATTGGTAACAGATAGAAACAAGAGAAAGTACACAGTGATTCATCTACCTAGAAAAGTTACAGAGGTTTACAAAAAGAATTCCAAGTATAAGTACAAAAATATAAGAGAGACATAGAAAACTGGTAAAACCTACATTGTTGATAGAGTTGGGAGTTCTTAGCACTGTGAAAACAGCACTATCCCCGAAAGTATTTTAGTTCTCTAAGTCCGTGAAACAGTGAACAGAGTGTATGAGTTTCTCAAGATTGGTAACAGATAGAAACAAGAGAAAATACACAGTGATTCATCTACTTAAGTTACAGAGGTTTACACATAGAATTCCAATTATAAGTACAAGAAAATAAGAGAGACTTAGAAAACTGGTAAAACCTACATTGGTGATAGAGTTGGGATTACTTAGCACTGTGAAAACAGCACTTTCGCCGAAAGAAATTTCGTTCTCTAAGTCCGTGAAACAGTGAACAGAGAATGTTTGAGTTTCTCAAAATTGGTAACAGGTAGAAACAAGAGAAAGTACACAGTGATTCATCTACCTAGAAAAGTTACAGAGGTTTACACAGAGAATTCCAAGTACAAGTACAAGAAAATAAGAGAGACTTAGAAAACTGGTAAAACCTACATTGTTGATAGAGTTGAGAGTACTTAGCACTGTGAAAGCAGCACTTTCGCAGAAAGAAATCTACTTCTCTAAGACTGGGAAACAGTGAACAGAGAATGTATGAGTTTCTCAAGATTGGTAAGAGATAGAAACAATAGAAAGTACACAGTGATTCATCTACCTAGAAAAGTTACAGAGGTTTACACAGAGAATTCCAAGCATAAGTACAAGAAAACAAGAGAGACTTAGGAAACTGGTAAACCCTACATTGCTGATAGAGTTGGGAGTACTTAGCACTGTGAAAACAGCACTTTCGCCGAAAGAAATTTCGGTCTCTAAGTCCGTGAAACAGTGAAAAGAGAGTGTATGAGTTTCTCAAGATTGGTAACAGGTAGAAACAAGAGAAAGTACACAGTGATTCATCTACCTAGAAAAGTTACAGAGGTTTACACAGAGAATTCCAAGTATAAGTACAAGAAAATAAGAGAGACTTAGAAAACTGGTAAAACCTACATTGTTGATAGAGTTGGGAGTACTTAGCACTGTGAAAACAGCACTTTCGCCGAAAGAAATTTCGTCCTCTAAGTCCGTGAAACAGTGAACAGAGAATGTATGAGTTTCTCAAGATTTGTAACAGATAGAAACAAGAGAAAGTACACAGTGATTCGTCTACCTAGAAAAGTTACAGAGGTTTACACAGAGAATTCCAAGTATAAGTACAAGAAAATAAGAGAGACTTAGAAAACTGGTAAAACCTACACTGTTGATAGAGTTGGGAGTACTTAGCACTGTGAAAGCAGCAGTTTCGCAGAAAGAAATCTACTTCTCTAAGACTGGGAAACAGTGAACAGAGAATGTATGAGTTTCTCAAGATTGGTAACGATAGAAACAAGAGAAAGTACACAGTGATTCATCTACCTAGAAAAGTTACAGAGGTTTACACAGAGAATTCCAAGTATAAGTACAAGAAAATAAGAGAGACTTAGAAAACTGGTAAAACCTACATTGTTGATAGAGTTGGGAGTACTTAGCACTGTGAAAGCAGCACTTTCGCAGAAAGAAATCTACTTCTCTAAGACTGGGAAACAGTGAACAGAGAATGTATGAGTTTCTCAAGATTGGTAACAGATAGAAACAAGAGAAGGTACACAGTGATTCATCTACCTAGAAAAGTTACAGAGGTTTACACAGAGAATTCCAAGTATAAGTACAAGAAAATAAGAGAGACTTAGAAAACTGGTAAAACCTACATTGGTGATAGAGTTGGGATTACTTAGCACTGTGAAAACAGCACTTTCGCCGAAAGAAATTTCGTTCTCTAAGTCCGTGAAACAGTGAACAGAGAATGTTTGAGTTTCTCAAAATTGGTAACAGGTAGAAACAAGAGAAAGTACACAGTGATTCATCTACCTAGAAAAGTTACAGAGGTTTACACAGAGAATTCCAAGTACAAGTACAAGAAAATAAGAGAGACTTAGAAAACTGGTAAAACCTACATTGTTGATAGAGTTGAGAGTACTTAGCACTGTGAAAGCAGCACTTTCGCAGAAAGAAATCTACTTCTCTAAGACTGGGAAACAGTGAACAGAGAATGTATGAGTTTCTCAAGATTGGTAAGAGATAGAAACAATAGAAAGTACACAGTGATTCATCTACCTAGAAAAGTTACAGAGGTTTACACAGAGAATTCCAAGCATAAGTACAAGAAAACAAGAGAGACTTAGGAAACTGGTAAACCCTACATTGCTGATAGAGTTGGGAGTACTTAGCACTGTGAAAACAGCACTTTCGCCGAAAGAAATTTCGGTCTCTAAGTCCGTGAAACAGTGAAAAGAGAATGTATGAGTTTCTCAAGATTGGTAACAGGTAGAAACAAGAGAAAGTACACAGTGATTCATCTACCTAGAAAAGTTACAGAGGTTTACACAGAGAATTCCAAGTATAAGTACAAGAAAATAAGAGAGACTTAGAAAACTGGTAAAACCTACATTGTTGATAGAGTTGGGAGTACTTAGCACTGTGAAAACAGCACTTTCGCCGAAAGAAATTTCGTCCTCTAAGTCCGTGAAACAGTGAACAGAGAATGTATGAGTTTCTCAAGATTTGTAACAGATAGAAACAAGAGAAAGTACACAGTGATTCGTCTACCTAGAAAAGTTACAGAGGTTTACACAGAGAATTCCAAGTATAAGTACAAGAAAATAAGAGAGACTTAGAAAACTGGTAAAACCTACACTGTTGATAGAGTTGGGAGTTCTTAGCACTGTGAAAACAGCACTATCCCCGAAAGTATTTTAGTTCTCTAAGTCCGTGAAACAGTGAACAGAGTGTATGAGTTTCTCAAGATTGGTAACAGATAGAAACAAGAGAAAATACACAGTGATTCATCTACTTAAGTTACAGAGGTTTACACATAGAATTCCAATTATAAGTACAAGAAAATAAGAGAGACTTAGAAAACTGGTAAAACCTACATTGGTGATAGAGTTGGGATTACTTAGCACTGTGAAAACAGCACTTTCGCCGAAAGAAATTTCGTTCTCTAAGTCCGTGAAACAGTGAACAGAGAATGTTTGAGTTTCTCAAAATTGGTAACAGGTAGAAACAAGAGAAAGTACACAGTGATTCATCTACCTAGAAAAGTTACAGAGGTTTACACAGAGAATTCCAAGTACAAGTACAAGAAAATAAGAGAGACTTAGAAAACTGGTAAAACCTACATTGTTGATAGAGTTGAGAGTACTTAGCACTGTGAAAGCAGCACTTTCGCAGAAAGAAATCTACTTCTCTAAGACTGGGAAACAGTGAACAGAGAATGTATGAGTTTCTCAAGATTGGTAAGAGATAGAAACAATAGAAAGTACACAGTGATTCATCTACCTAGAAAAGTTACAGAGGTTTACACAGAGAATTCCAAGCATAAGTACAAGAAAACAAGAGAGACTTAGGAAACTGGTAAACCCTACATTGCTGATAGAGTTGGGAGTACTTAGCACTGTGAAAACAGCACTTTCGCCGAAAGAAATTTCGGTCTCTAAGTCCGTGAAACAGTGAAAAGAGAGTGTATGAGTTTCTCAAGATTGGTAACAGGTAGAAACAAGAGAAAGTACACAGTGATTCATCTACCTAGAAAAGTTACAGAGGTTTACACAGAGAATTCCAAGTATAAGTACAAGAAAATAAGAGAGACTTAGAAAACTGGTAAAACCTACATTGTTGATAGAGTTGGGAGTACTTAGCACTGTGAAAACAGCACTTTCGCCGAAAGAAATTTCGTCCTCTAAGTCCGTGAAACAGTGAACAGAGAATGTATGAGTTTCTCAAGATTTGTAACAGATAGAAACAAGAGAAAGTACACAGTGATTCGTCTACCTAGAAAAGTTACAGAGGTTTACACAGAGAATTCCAAGTATAAGTACAAGAAAATAAGAGAGACTTAGAAAACTGGTAAAACCTACACTGTTGATAGAGTTGGGAGTACTTAGCACTGTGAAAGCAGCAGTTTCGCAGAAAGAAATCTACTTCTCTAAGACTGGGAAACAGTGAACAGAGAATGTATGAGTTTCTCAAGATTGGTAACGATAGAAACAAGAGAAAGTACACAGTGATTCATCTACCTAGAAAAGTTACAGAGGTTTACACAGAGAATTCCAAGTATAAGTACAAGAAAATAAGAGAGACTTAGAAAACTGGTAAAACCTACATTGTTGATAGAGTTGGGAGTACTTAGCACTGTGAAAGCAGCACTTTCGCAGAAAGAAATCTACTTCTCTAAGACTGGGAAACAGTGAACAGAGAATGTATGAGTTTCTCAAGATTGGTAACAGATAGAAACAAGAGAAGGTACACAGTGATTCATCTACCTATAAAAGTTACAGAGGTTTACACAGAGAATTCCAAGTATAAGTACAAGAAAATAAGAGAGACTTAGAAAACTGGTAAAACCTACATTGGTGATAGAGTTGGGATTACTTAGCACTGTGAAAACAGCACTTTCGCCGAAAGAAATTTCGTTCTCTAAGTCCGTGAAACAGTGAACAGAGAATGTTTGAGTTTCTCAAAATTGGTAACAGGTAGAAACAAGAGAAAGTACACAGTGATTCATCTACCTAGAAAAGTTACAGAGGTTTACACAGAGAATTCCAAGTACAAGTACAAGAAAATAAGAGAGACTTAGAAAACTGGTAAAACCTACATTGTTGATAGAGTTGAGAGTACTTAGCACTGTGAAAGCAGCACTTTCGCAGAAAGAAATCTACTTCTCTAAGACTGGGAAACAGTGAACAGAGAATGTATGAGTTTCTCAAGATTGGTAAGAGATAGAAACAATAGAAAGTACACAGTGATTCATCTACCTAGAAAAGTTACAGAGGTTTACACAGAGAATTCCAAGCATAAGTACAAGAAAACAAGAGAGACTTAGGAAACTGGTAAACCCTACATTGCTGATAGAGTTGGGAGTACTTAGCACTGTGAAAACAGCACTTTCGCCGAAAGAAATTTCGGTCTCTAAGTCCGTGAAACAGTGAAAAGAGAATGTATGAGTTTCTCAAGATTGGTAACAGGTAGAAACAAGAGAAAGTACACAGTGATTCATCTACCTAGAAAAGTTACAGAGGTTTACACAGAGAATTCCAAGTATAAGTACAAGAAAATAAGAGAGACTTAGAAAACTGGTAAAACCTACATTGTTGATAGAGTTGGGAGTACTTAGCACTGTGAAAACAGCACTTTCGCCGAAAGAAATTTCGTCCTCTAAGTCCGTGAAACAGTGAACAGAGAATGTATGAGTTTCTCAAGATTTGTAACAGATAGAAACAAGAGAAAGTACACAGTGATTCGTCTACCTAGAAAAGTTACAGAGGTTTACACAGAGAATTCCAAGTATAAGTACAAGAAAATAAGAGAGACTTAGAAAACTGGTAAAACCTACACTGTTGATAGAGTTGGGAGTACTTAGCACTGTGAAAGCAGCAGTTTCGCAGAAAGAAATCTACTTCTCTAAGACTGGGAAACAGTGAACAGAGAATGTATGAGTTTCTCAAGATTGGTAACGATAGAAACAAGAGAAAGTACACAGTGATTCATCTACCTAGAAAAGTTACAGAGGTTTACACAGAGAATTCCAAGTATAAGTACAAGAAAATAAGAGAGACTTAGAAAACTGGTAAAACCTACATTGTTGATAGAGTTGGGAGTACTTAGCACTGTGAAAGCAGCACTTTCGCAGAAAGAAATCTACTTCTCTAAGACTGGGAAACAGTGAACAGAGAATGTATGAGTTTCTCAAGATTGGTAACAGATAGAAACAAGAGAAGGTACACAGTGATTCATCTACCTAGAAAAGTTACAGAGGTTTACACAGAGAATTCCAAGTATAAGTACAAGAAAATAAGAGAGACTTAGAAAACTGGTAAAACCTACATTGTTGATAGAGTTGGGAGTACTTAGCACTGTGAAAGCAGCACTTTCGCAGAAAGAAATCTACTTCTCTAAGACTGGGAAACAGTGAACAGAGAATGTATGAGTTTCTCAAGATTGGTAACAGATAGAAACAAGAGAAAGTACACAGTGATTCATCTACCTAGAAAAGTTACAGAGGTTTACAAAGAGAATTCCAAGTATAAGTACAAAAATATAAGAGAGACATAGAAAACTGGTAAAACCTACATTGTTGATAGAGTTGGGAGTTCTTAGCACTGTGAAAACAGCACTATCCCCGAAAGTATTTTAGTTCTCTAAGTCCGTGAAACAGTGAACAGAGAATGTATGAGTTTCTCAAGATTGGTAACAGATAGAAACAAGAGAAAATACACAGTGATTCATCTAC
This sequence comes from Heterohyrax brucei, assembly GCA_028571685.1. Taxonomy (NCBI): domain Eukaryota; kingdom Metazoa; phylum Chordata; class Mammalia; order Hyracoidea; family Procaviidae; genus Heterohyrax; species Heterohyrax brucei. Next base: position 115,348,379 of record CM053150.1, on the reverse strand, counting down.
TTAAGTTACAGAGGTTTACACATAGAATTCCAATTATAAATACAAGAAAATAAGAGAGACTTAGAAAACTGGTAAAACCTACATTGGTGATAGAGTTGGGATTACTTAGCACTGTGAAAACAGCACTTTCGCCGAAAGAAATTTCGTTCTCTAAGTCCGTGAAACAGTGAACAGAGAATGTATGAGTTTCTCAAAATTGGTAACAGGTAGAAACAAGAGAAAGTACACAGTGATTCATCTACCTAGAAAAGTTACAGAGGTTTACACAGAGAATTCCAAGTACAAGTACAAGAAAATAAGAGAGACTTAGAAAACTGGTAAAACCTACATTGTTGATAGAGTTGAGAGTACTTAGCACTGTGAAAGCAGCACTTTCGCAGAAAGAAATCTACTTCTCTAAGACTGGGAAACAGTGAACAGAGAATGTATGAGTTTCTCAAGATTGGTAACAGATAGAAACAATAGAAAGTACACAGTGATTCATCTACCTAGAAAAGTTACAGAGGTTTACACAGAGAATTCCAAGCATAAGTACAAGAAAACAAGAGAGACTTAGGAAACTGGTAAACCCTACATTGCTGATAGAGTTGGGAGTACTTAGCACTGTGAAAACAGCACTTTCGCCGAAAGAAATTTCGGTCTCTAAGTCCGTGAAACAGTGAACAGAGAATGTATGAGTTTCTCAAAATTGGTAACAGATAGAAACAAGAGAAAGTACACAGTGATTCATCTACCTAGAAAAGTTACAGAGGTTTACACAGAGAATTCCAAGTATAAGTACAAGTAAATAAGAGAGACTTAGAAAACTGGCAAAACCTACATTGTTGATAGAGTTGGGAGTACTTAGCACTGAGAAAACAGCACTTTCGCAGAAAGAAATCTACTTCTCTAAGTCCGTGAACCAGTGAACAGAGAATGTATGAGTTTCTCAAGATTGGTAACAAATAGAAACAAGAGAAAGTACACAGTGATTCATCTACCTAGAGAAGTTACAGAGGTTTACACAGAGAATTCCAAGTATAAGTACAAGAAAATAAGAGAGACTTAGAAAACTGGTAAAACCTACATTGTTGATAGAGTTGGGAGTTCTTAGCACTGTGAAAACAGCACTTTCGCAGAAAGAAATCTACTTCTATAACACTGGGAAACAGTGAACAGAGAATGTATGAGTTTCTCAAGATTGGTAACAGATAGAAACAAGAGAAAGTACACAGTGATTCATCTACCTAGAAAAGTTACAGAGGTTTACACAGAGAATTCCAAGTATAAGTACAAAAATATAAGAGAGACATAGAAAACTGGTAAAACCTACATTGTTGATAGAGTTGGGAGTTCTTAGCACTGTGAAAACAGCACTATCCCCGAAAGTATTTTAGTTCTCTAAGTCCGTGAAACAGTGAACAGAGAATGTATGAGTTTCTCAAGATTGGTAACAGATAGAAACAAGAGAAAATACACAGTGATTCATCTACTTAAGCTACAGAGGTTTACACAGAGAATTCCAAGTATAAGTACAAGAAAATAAGAGAGACTTAGAAAACTGGTAAAACCTACATTGGTGATAGAGTTGGGAGTACCTAGCACTGTGAAAGCAGCACTTTCGCAGCAAGAAATCTACTTCTATAACACTGGGAAACAGTGAACAGAGAATGTATGAGTTTCTCAAGATTGGTAACAGATAGAAACAAGAGAAAGTACACAGTGATTCATCTACCTAGAAAAGTTACAGAGGTTTACACAGAGAATTCCAAGTATAAGTACAAAAATATAAGAGAGACGTAGAAAACTGGTAAAACCTACATTGTTGATAGAGTTGGGAGTTCTTAGCACTGTGAAAACAGCACTATTCCCGAAAGTATTTTAGTTCTCTAAGTCCGTGAAACAGTGAACAGAGAATGTATGAGTTTCTCAAGATTGGTAACAGATAGAAACAAGAGAAAATACACAGTGATTCATCTACTTAAGTTACAGAGGTTTACACATAGAATTCCAATTATAAGTACAAGAAAATAAGAGAGACTTAGAAAACTGGTAAAACCTACATTGGTGATAGAGTTGGGATTACTTAGCACTGTGAAAACAGCACTTTCGCCGAAAGAAATTTCGTTCTCTAAGTCCGTGAAACAGTGAACAGAGTGTATGAGTTTCTCAAAATTGGTAACAGGTAGAAACAAGAGAAAGTACACAGTGATTCATCTACCTAGAAAAGTTACAGAGGTTTACACAGAGAATTCCAAGTACAAGTACAAGAAAATAAGAGAGACTTAGAAAACTGGTAAAACCTACATTGTTGATAGAGTTGAGAGTACTTAGCACTGTGAAAGCAGCACTTTCGCAGAAAGAAATCTACTTCTCTAAGACTGGGAAACAGTGAACAGAGAATGTATGAGTTTCTCAAGATTGGTAACAGATAGAAACAATAGAAAGTACACAGTGATTCATCTACCTAGAAAAGTTACAGAGGTTTACACAGAGAATTCCAAGCATAAGTACAAGAAAACAAGAGAGACTTAGGAAACTGGTAAACCCTACATTGCTGATAGAGTTGGGAGTACTTAGCACTGTGAAAACAGCACTTTCGCCGAAAGAAATTTCGGTCTCTAAGTCCGTGAAACAGTGAACAGAGAATGTATGAGTTTCTCAAAATTGGTAACAGATAGAAACAAGAGAAAGTACACAGTGATTCATCTACCTAGAAAAGTTACAGAGGTTTACACAGAGAATTCCAAGTATAAGTACAAGTAAATAAGAGAGACTTAGAAAACTGGCAAAACCTACATTGTTGATAGAGTTGGGAGTACTTAGCACTGAGAAAACAGCACTTTCGCAGAAAGAAATCTACTTCTCTAAGTCCGTGAACCAGTGAACAGAGAATGTATGAGTTTCTCAAGATTGGTAACAAATAGAAACAAGAGAAAGTACACAGTGATTCATCTACCTAGAGAAGTTACAGAGGTTTACACAGAGAATTCCAAGTATAAGTACAAGAAAATAAGAGAGACTTAGAAAACTGGTAAAACCTACATTGTTGATAGAGTTGGGAGTTCTTAGCACTGTGAAAACAGCACTTTCGCAGAAAGAAATCTACTTCTATAACACTGGGAAACAGTGAACAGAGAATGTATGAGTTTCTCAAGATTGGTAACAGATAGAAACAAGAGAAAGTACACAGTGATTCATCTACCTAGAAAAGTTACAGAGGTTTACACAGAGAATTCCAAGTATAAGTACAAAAATATAAGAGAGACATAGAAAACTGGTAAAACCTACATTGTTGATAGAGTTGGGAGTTCTTAGCACTGTGAAAACAGCACTATCCCCGAAAGTATTTTAGTTCTCTAAGTCCGTGAAACAGTGAACAGAGAATGTATGAGTTTCTCAAGATTGGTACCAGATAGAAACAAGAGAAAATACACAGTGATTCATCTACTTAAGCTACAGAGGTTTACACAGAGAATTCCAAGTATAAGTACAAGAAAATAAGAGAGACTTAGAAAACTGGTAAAACCTACATTGGTGATAGAGTTGGGAGTACCTAGCACTGTGAAAGCAGCACTTTCGCAGAAAGAAATCTACTTCTATAACACTGGGAAACAGTGAACAGAGAATGTATGAGTTTCTCAAGATTGGTAACAGATAGAAACAAGAGAAAGTACACAGTGATTCATCTACCTAGAAAAGTTACAGAGGTTTACACAGAGAATTCCAAGTATAAGTACAAAAATATAAGAGAGACGTAGAAAACTGGTAAAACCTACATTGTTGATAGAGTTGGGAGTTCTTAGCACTGTGAAAACAGCACTATTCCCGAAAGTATTTTAGTTCTCTAAGTCCGTGAAACAGTGAACAGAGAATGTATGAGTTTCTCAAGATTGGTAACAGATAGAAACAAGAGAAAATACACAGTGATTCATCTACTTAGAAAAGTTACAGAGGTTTACACAGAGAATTCCAAGTATAAGTACAGGAAAATAAGAGAGACTTAGAAAACTGGTAAAACCTACATTGTTGATAGAGTTGGGAGTACTTAGCACTGTGAAAACAGCAGTTTCGCAGAAAGAAATCTACTTCTCTAAGACTGGGAAACAGTGAACAGAGAATGTATGAGTTTCTCAAGATTGGTAACGATAGAAACAAGAGAAAGTACACAGTGATTCATCTACCTAGAAAAGTTACAGAGGTTTACACAGAGAATTCCAAGTATAAGTACAAGAAAATAAGAGAGACTTAGAAAACTGGTAAAACCTGCATTGTTGATAGAGTTGGGAGTACTTAGCACTGTGAAAGCAGCACTTTCGCAGAAAGAAATCTACTTCTCTAAGACTGGGAAACAGTGAACAGAGAATGTATGAGTTTCTCAAGATTGGTAACAGATAGAAACAAGAGAAGGTACACAGTGATTCATCTACCTAGAAAAGTTACAGAGGTTTACACAGAGAATTCCAAGTATAAGTACAAGAAAATAAGAGAGACTTAGAAAACTGGTAAAACCTACATTGTTGATAGAGTTGGGAGTACTTAGCACTGTGAAAGCAGCACTTTCGCAGAAAGAAATCTACTTCTCTAAGACTGGGAAACAGTGAACAGAGAATGCATGAGTTTCTCAAGATTGGTAACAGATAGAAACAAGACAAAGTACACAGTGATTCATCTACCTAGAAAAGTTACAGAGGTTTACACAGAGAATTCCAAGCATAAGTACAAGAAAACAAGAGAGACTTAGGAAACTGGTAAACCCTACATTGCTGATAGAGTTGGGAGTACTTAGCACTGTGAAAACAGCACTTTCGCCGAAAGAAATTTCGGTCTCTAAGTCCGTGAAACAGTGAACAGAGAATGTATGAGTTTCTCAAAATTGGTAACAGATAGAAACAAGAGAAAGTACACAGTGATTCATCTACCTAGAAAAGTTACAGAGGTTTACACAGAGAATTCCAAGTATAAGTACAAGTAAATAAGAGAGACTTAGAAAACTGGCAAAACCTACATTGTTGATAGAGTTGGGAGTACTTAGCACTGAGAAAACAGCACTTTCGCAGAAAGAAATCTACTTCTCTAAGTCCGTGAACCAGTGAACAGAGAATGTATGAGTTTCTCAAGATTGGTAACAAATAGAAACAAGAGAAAGTACACAGTGATTCATCTACCTAGAGAAGTTACAGAGGTTTACACAGAGAATTCCAAGTATAAGTACAAGAAAATAAGAGAGACTTAGAAAACTGGTAAAACCTACATTGTTGATAGAGTTGGGAGTTCTTAGCACTGTGAAAACAGCACTATCCCCGAAAGTATTTTAGTTCTCTAAGTCCGTGAAACAGTGAACAGAGAATGTATGAGTTTCTCAAGATTGGTAACAGATAGAAACAAGAGAAAATACACAGTGATTCATCTACTTAAGTTACAGAGGTTTACACATAGAATTCCAATTATAAGTACAAGAAAATAAGAGAGACTTAGAAAACTGGTAAAACCTACATTGGTGATAGAGTTGGGATTACTTAGCACTGTGAAAACAGCACTTTCGCCGAAAGAAATTTCGTTCTCTAAGTCCGTGAAACAGTGAACAGAGTGTATGAGTTTCTCAAAATTGGTAACAGGTAGAAACAAGAGAAAGTACACAGTGATTCATCTACCTAGAAAAGTTACAGAGGTTTACACAGAGAATTCCAAGTACAAGTACAAGAAAATAAGAGAGACTTAGAAAACTGGTAAAACCTACATTGTTGATAGAGTTGAGAGTACTTAGCACTGTGAAAGCAGCACTTTCGCAGAAAGAAATCTACTTCTCTAAGACTGGGAAACAGTGAACAGAGAATGTATGAGTTTCTCAAGATTGGTAACAGATAGAAACAATAGAAAGTACACAGTGATTCATCTACCTAGAAAAGTTACAGAGGTTTACACAGAGAATTCCAAGCATAAGTACAAGAAAACAAGAGAGTCTTAGGAAACTGGTAAACCCTACATTGCTGATAGAGTTGGGAGTACTTAGCACTGTGAAAACAGCACTTTCGCCGAAAGAAATTTCGGTCTCTAAGTCCGTGAAACAGTGAACAGAGAATGTATGAGTTTCTCAAAATTGGTAACAGATAGAAACAAGAGAAAGTACACAGTGATTCATCTACCTAGAAAAGTTACAGAGGTTTACACAGAGAATTCCAAGTATAAGTACAAGTAAATAAGAGAGACTTAGAAAACTGGCAAAACCTACCTTGTTGATAGAGTTGGGAGTACTTAGCACTGAGAAAACAGCACTTTCGCAGAAAGAAATCTACTTCTCTAAGTCCGTGAACCAGTGAACAGAGAATGTATGAGTTTCTCAAGATTGGTAACAAATAGAAACAAGAGAAAGTACACAGTGATTCATCTACCTAGAGAAGTTACAGAGGTTTACACAGAGAATTCCAAGTATAAGTACAAGAAAATAAGAGAGACTTAGAAAACTGGTAAAACCTACATTGTTGATAGAGTTGGGAGTTCTTAGCACTGTGAAAACAGCACTTTCGCAGAAAGAAATCTACTTCTATAACACTGGGAAACAGTGAACAGAGAATGTATGAGTTTCTCAAGATTGGTAACAGATAGAAACAAGAGAAAGTACACAGTGATTCATCTACCTAGAAAAGTTACAGAGGTTTACACAGAGAATTCCAAGTATAAGTACAAAAATATAAGAGAGACATAGAAAACTGGTAAAACCTACATTGTTGATAGAGTTGGGAGTTCTTAGCACTGTGAAAACAGCACTATCCCCGAAAGTATTTTAGTTCTCTAAGTCCGTGAAACAGTGAACAGAGAATGTATGAGTTTCTCAAGATTGGTAACAGATAGAAACAAGAGAAAATACACAGTGATTCATCTACTTAAGCTACAGAGGTTTACACAGAGAATTCCAAGTATAAGTACAAGAAAATAAGAGAGACTTAGAAAACTGGTAAAACCTACATTGGTGATAGAGTTGGGAGTACCTAGCACTGTGAAAGCAGCACTTTCGCAGAAAGAAATCTACTTCTATAACACTGGGAAACAGTGAACAGAGAATGTATGAGTTTCTCAAGATTGGTAACAGATAGAAACAAGAGAAAGTACACAGTGATTCATCTACCTAGAAAAGTTACAGAGGTTTACACAGAGAATTCCAAGTATAAGTACAAAAATATAAGAGAGACGTAGAAAACTGGTAAAACCTACATTGTTGATAGAGTTGGGAGTTCTTAGCACTGTGAAAACAGCACTATTCCCGAAAGTATTTTAGTTCTCTAAGTCCGTGAAACAGTGAACAGAGAATGTATGAGTTTCTCAAGATTGGTAACAGATAGAAACAAGAGAAAATACACAGTGATTCATCTACTTAGAAAAGTTACAGAGGTTTACACAGAGAATTCCAAGTATAAGTACAGGAAAATAAGAGAGACTTAGAAAACTGGTAAAACCTACATTGTTGATAGAGTTGGGAGTACTTAGCACTGTGAAAACAGCACTTTCGCCGAAAGAAATTTCGTTCTCTAAGTCCGTGAAACAGTGAACAGAGAATGTATGAGTTTCTCAAGATTGGTAACAGGTAGAAACAAGAGAAAGTACACAGTGATTCATCTACCTAGAAAAGTTACAGAGGTTTACACAGAGAATTCCAAGTATAAGTACAAGAAAATAAGAGAGACTTAGAAAACTGGTAAAACCTACATTGTTGATAGAGTTGGGAGTACTTAGCACTGTGAAAACAGCACTTTCGCCGAAAGAAATTTCGTTCTCTAAGTCCGTGAAACAGTGAACAGAGAATATATGAGTTTCTCAAGATTTGTAACAGATAGAAACAAGAGAAAGTACACAGTGATTCGTCTACCTAGAAAAGTTACAGAGGTTTACACAGAGAATTCCAAGTATAAGTACAAGAAAATAAGAGAGACATAGAAAACTGGTAAAACCTACACTGTTGATAGAGTTGGGAGTACTTAGCACTGTGAAAGCAGCAGTTTCGCAGAAAGAAATCTACTTCTCTAAGACTGGGAAACAGTGAACAGAGAATGTATGAGTTTCTCAAGATTGGTAACGATAGAAACAAGAGAAAGTACACAGTGATTCATCTACCTAGAAAAGTTACAGAGGTTTACACAGAGAATTCCAAGTATAAGTACAAGAAAATAAGAGAGACTTAGAAAACTGGTAAAACCTGCATTGTTGATAGAGTTGGGAGTACTTAGCACTGTGAAAGCAGCACTTTCGCAGAAAGAAATCTACTTCTCTAAGACTGGGAAACAGTGAACAGAGAATGTATGAGTTTCTCAAGTTTGGTAACAGATAGAAACAAGAGAAGGTACACAGTGATTCATCTACCTAGAAAAGTTACAGAGGTTTACACAGAGAATTCCAAGTATAAGTACAAGAAAATAAGAGAGACTTAGAAAACTGGTAAAACCTACATTGTTGATAGAGTTGGGAGTACTTAGCACTGTGAAAGCAGCACTTTCGCAGAAAGAAATCTACTTCTCTAAGACTGGGAAACAGTGAACAGAGAATGCATGAGTTTCTCAAGATTGGTAACAGATAGAAACAAGACAAAGTACACAGTGATTCATCTACCTAGAAAAGTTACAGAGGTTTACACAGAGAATTCCAAGTATAAGTACAAAAATATAAGAGAGACATAGAAAACTGGTAAAACCTACATTGTTGATAGATTTGGGAGTTCTTAGCACTGTGAAAACAGCACTATCCCCGAAAGTATTTTAGTTCTCTAAGTCCGTGAAACAGTGAACAGAGAATGTATGAGTTTCTCAAGATTGGTAACAGATAGAAACAAGAGAAAATACACAGTGATTCATCTACTTAAGCTACAGAGGTTTACACAGAGAATTCCAAGTATAAGTACAAGAAAATAAGAGAGACTTAGAAAACTGGTAAAACCTACATTGGTGATAGAGTTGGGAGTACCTAGCACTGTGAAAGCAGCACTTTCGCAGAAAGAAATCTACTTCTATAACACTGGGAAACAGTGAACAGAGAATGTATGAGTTTCTCAAGATTGGTAACAGATAGAAACAAGAGAAAGTACACAGTGATTCATCTACCTAGAAAAGTTACAGAGGTTTACACAGAGAATTCCAAGTATAAGTACAAAAATATAAGAGAGACGTAGAAAACTGGTAAAACCTACATTGTTGATAGAGTTGGGAGTTCTTAGCACTGTGAAAACAGCACTATTCCCGAAAGTATTTTAGTTCTCTAAGTCCGTGAAACAGTGAACAGAGAATGTATGAGTTTCTCAAGATTGGTAACAGATAGAAACAAGAGAAAATACACAGTGATTCATCTACTTAGAAAAGTTACAGAGGTTTACACAGAGAATTCCAAGTATAAGTACAGGAAAATAAGAGAGACTTAGAAAACTGGTAAAACCTACATTGTTGATAGAGTTGGGAGTACTTAGCACTGTGAAAACAGCACTTTCGCCGAAAGAAATTTCGTTCTCTAAGTCCGTGAAACAGTGAACAGAGAATGTATGAGTTTCTCAAGATTGGTAACAGGTAGAAACAAGAGAAAGTACACAGTGATTCATCTACCTAGAAAAGTTACAGAGGTTTACACAGAGAATTCCAAGTATAAGTACAAGAAAATAAGAGAGACTTAGAAAACTGGTAAAACCTACATTGTTGATAGAGTTGGGAGTACTTAGCACTGTGAAAACAGCACTTTCGCCGAAAGAAATTTCGTTCTCTAAGTCCGTGAAACAGTGAACAGAGAATGTATGAGTTTCTCAAGATTTGTAACAGATAGAAACAAGAGAAAGTACACAGTGATTCGTCTACCTAGAAAAGTTACAGAGGTTTACACAGAGAATTCCAAGTATAAGTACAAGAAAATAAGAGAGACTTAGAAAACTGTTAAAACCTACACTGTTGATAGAGTTGGGAGTACTTAGCACTGTGAAAGCAGCAGTTTCGCAGAAAGAAATCTACTTCTCTAAGACTGGGAAACAGTGAACAGAGAATGTATGAGTTTCTCAAGATTGGTAACGATAGAAACAAGAGAAAGTACACAGTGATTCATCTACCTAGAAAAGTTACAGAGGTTTACACAGAGAATTCCAAGTATAAGTACAAGAAAATAAGAGAGACTTAGAAAACTGGTAAAACCTGCATTGTTGATAGAGTTGGGAGTACTTAGCACTGTGAAAGCAGCACTTTCGCAGAAAGAAATCTACTTCTCTAAGACTGGGAAACAGTGAACAGAGAATGTATGAGTTTCTCAAGATTGGTAACAGATAGAAACAAGAGAAAGTACACAGTGATTCATCTACCTAGAAAAGTTACAGAGGTTTACACAGAGAATTCCAAGTATAAGTACAAGAAAATAAGAGAGACTTAGAAAACTGTTAAAACCTACATTGTTGATAGAGTTGGGAGTACTTAGCACTGTGAAAGCAGCACTTTCGCAGAAAGAAATCTACTTCTCTAAGACTGGGAAACAGTGAACAGAGAATGCATGAGTTTCTCAAGATTGGTAACAGATAGAAACAAGAGAAAGTACACAGTGATTCATCTACCTAGAAAAGTTACAGAGGTTTACACAGAGAATTCCAAGTATAAGTACAAGAAAATAAGAGAGACTTAGAAAACTGGTAAAACCTTCATTGTTGATAGAGTTGGGAGTACTTAGCACTGTGAAAGCAGCACTTTCGCAGAAAGAAATCTACTTCTCTAAGACTGGGAAACAGTGAACAGAGAATGTATGAGTTTCTCAAGATTGGTAACAGATAGAAACAAGAGAAAGTACACAGTGATTCATCTACCTAGAAAAGTTACAGAGGTTTACACAGAGAATTCCAAGTATAAGTACAAGAAAATAAGAGAGACTTAGAAAACTGGTAAAACCTACATTGTTGATAGAGTTGGGAGTATTTAGCACTGTGAAAGCAGCACTTTCGCAGAAAGAAATCTACTTCTCTAAGACTGGGAAACAGTGAACAGAGAATGTATGAGTTTCTCAAGATTGGTAACAGATAGAAACAAGAGAAAGTATACAGTGATTCATCTACCTAGAAAAGTTACAGAGGTTTACACAGAGAATTCCAAGTATAAGTACAAAAATATAAGAGAGACTTAGAAAACTGGTAAAACCTACATTGTTGATAGAGTTGGGAGTTCTTAGCACTGTGAAAACAGCACTATCCCCGAAAGTATTTTAGTTCTCTAAGTCCGTGAAACAGTGAACAGAGAATGTATGAGTTTCTCAAGATTGGTAACAGATAGAAACAAGAGAAAATACACAGTGATTCATCTACTTAGAAAAGTTACAGAGGTTTACACAGAGAATTCCAAGTATAAGTACAAGAAAATAAGAGAGACTTAGAAAACTGGTAAAACCTACATTGTTGATAGAGTTGGGAGTACTTAGCACTGTGAAAACAGCACTTTCGCCGAAAGAAAACTACTTCTCTAAGTCCGTGAAACAGTGAACAGAGAATGTATGAGTTTCTCAAGATTGGTAACAGGTAGAAACAAGAGAAAGTACACAGTGATTCATCTACCTAGAAAAGTTACAGAGGTTTACACAGAGAATTCCAAGTATAAGTACAAAAATATAAGAGAGACATAGAAAACTGGTAAAACCTACATTGTTGATAGAGTTGGGAGTACTTAGCACTGTGAAAGCAGCACTTTCGCAGAAAGAAATCTACTTCTCTAAGACTGGGAAACAGTGAACAGAGAATGTATGAGTTTCTCAAGATTGGTAACAGATAGAAACAAGAGAAAGTACACAGTGATTCATCTACCTAGAGAAGTTACAGAGGTTTACACAGAGAATTCCAAGTATAAGTACAAGAAAATAAGAGAGACTTAGAAAACTGGTAAAACCTACATTGTTGATAGAGTTGGGAGTACTTAGCACTGTGAAAGCAGGACTTTCGCAGAAAGAAATCAACTTCTATAACACTGGGAAACAGTGAACAGAGAATGTATGAGTTTCTCAAGATTGGTAACAGATAGAAACAAGATTAAGAACACAGTGATTTATCTACCTGGAAAAGTTACAGAGGTTTACACAGAGAATTCCAAGTATAAGTACAAGAAAATAAGAGAGACTTAGAAAACTGGTAAAACCTACATTGTGGATAGAGTTGGGAGTACTTAGCACTGTGAAAACAGCACTTTCGCCGAAAGAAATTTCGTTCCCTAAGTCCGTGAAACAGTGAACAGAGAATGTATGAGTTTCTCAAGATTTGTAACAGATAGAAACAAGAGAAAGTACACAGTGATTCGTCTACCTAGAAAAGTTACAGAGGTTTACACAGAGAATTCCAAGTATAAGTACAAGAAAATAAGAGAGACTTAGAAAACTGGTAAAACCTACACTGTTGATAGAGTTGGGAGTACTTAGCACTGTGAAAGCAGCAGTTTCGCAGAAAGAAATCTACTTCTCTAAGACTGGGAAACAGTGAACAGAGAATTATGAGTTTCTCAAGATTGGTAACGATAGAAACAAGAGAAAGTACACAGTGATTCATCTACCTAGAAAAGTTACAGAGGTTTACACAGAGAATTCCAAGTATAAGTACAAGAAAATAAGAGAGACTTAGAAAACTGGTAAAACCTGCATTGTTGATAGAGTTGGGAGTACTTAGCACTGTGAAAGCAGCACTTTCGCAGAAAGAAATCTACTTCTCTAAGACTGGGAAACAGTGAACAGAGAATGTATGAGTTTCTCAAGATTGGTAACAGATAGAAACAAGAGAAGGTACACAGTGATTCATCTACCTAGAAAAGTTACAGAGGTTTACACAGAGAATTCCAAGTATAAGTACAAGAAAATAAGAGAGACTTAGAAAACTGGTAAAACCTACATTGTTGATAGAGTTGGGAGTACTTAGCACTGTGAAAGCAGCACTTTCGCAGAAAGAAATCTACTTCTCTAAGACTGGGAAACAGTGAACAGAGAATGCATGAGTTTCTCAAGATTGGTAACAGATAGAAACAAGAGAAAGTACACAGTGATTCATCTACCTAGAAAAGTTACAGAGGTTTACACAGAGAATTCCAAGTATAAGTACAAGAAAATAAGAGAGACTTAGAAAACTGGTAAAACCTACATTGTTGATAGAGTTGGGAGTACTTAGCACTGTGAAAGCAGCACTTTCGCAGAAAGAAATCTACTTCTCTAAGACTGGGAAACAGTGAACAGAGAATGTATGAGTTTCTCAAGATTGGTAACAGATAGAAACAAGAGAAAGTACACAGTGATTCATCTACCTAGAAAAGTTACAGAGGTTTACACAGAGAATTCCAAGTATAAGTACAAGAAAATAAGAGAGACTTAGAAAACTGGTAAAACCTACATTGTTGATAGAGTTGGGAGTACTTAGCACTGTGAAAGCAGCACTTTCGCAGAAAGAAATCTACTTCTCTAAGACTGGGAAACAGTGAACAGAGAATGTATGAGTTTCTCAAGATTGGTAACAGATAGAAACAAGAGAAAGTATACAGTGATTCATCTACCTAGAAAAGTTACAGAGGTTTACACAGAGAATTCCAAGTATAAGTACAAAAATATAAGAGAGACTTAGAAAACTGGTAAAACCTACATTGTTGATAGAGTTGGGAGTTCTTAGCACTGTGAAAACAGCACTATCCCCGAAAGTATTTTAGTTCTCTAAGTCCGTGAAACAGTGAACAGAGAATGTATGAGTTTCTCAAGATTGGTAACAGATAGAAACAAGAGAAAATACACAGTGATTCATCTACTTAGAAAAGTTACAGAGGTTTACACAGAGAATTCCAAGTATAAGTACAAGAAAATAAGAGAGACTTAGAAAACTGGTAAAACCTACATTGTTGATAGAGTTGGGAGTACTTAGCACTGTGAAAACAGCACTTTCGCCGAAAGAAATTTCGTTCTCTAAGTCCGTGAAACAGTGAACAGAGAATGTATGAGTTTCTCAAGATTTGTAACAGATAGAAACAAGAGAAAGTACACAGTGATTCGTCTACCTAGAAAAGTTACAGAGGTTTACACAGAGAATTCCATGTATAAGTACAAGAAAATAAGAGAGACATAGAAAACTGGTAAAACCTACATTGTTGATAGAGTTGGGAGTACTTAGCACTGTGAAAACATCACTTTCGCCGAAAGAAAACTACTTCTCTAAGTCCGTGAAACAGTGAACAGAGAATGTATGAGTTTCTCAAGATTGGTAACAGGTAGAAACAAGAGAAAGTACACAGTGATTCATCTACCTAGAAAAGTTACAGAGGTTTACACAGAGAATTCCAAGTATAAGTACAAAAATATAAGAGAGACATAGAAAACTGGTAAAACCTACATTGTTGATAGAGTTGGGAGTACTTAGCACTGTGAAAGCAGCACTTTCGCAGAAAGAAATCTACTTCTCTAAGACTGGGAAACAGTGAACAGAGAATGTATGAGTTTCTCAAGATTGGTAACAGATAGAAACAAGAGAAAGTACACAGTGATTCATCTACCTAGAAAAGTTACAGAGGTTTACACAGAGAATTCCAAGTATAAGTACAAGAAAATAAGAGAGACTTAGAAAACTGGTAAAACCTACATTGTTGATAGAGTTGGGAGTACTTAGCACTGTGAAAGCAGGACTTTCGCAGAAAGAAATCAACTTCTATAACACTGGGAAACAGTGAACAGAGAATGTATGAGTTTCTCAAGACTGGTAACAGATAGAAACAAGATTAAGAACACAGTGATTTATCTACCTGGAAAAGTTACAGAGGTTTACACAGAGAATTCCAAGTATAAGTACAAGAAAATAAGAGAGACTTAGAAAACTGGTAAAACCTACATTGTGGATAGAGTTGGGAGTACTTAGCACTGTGAAAACAGCACTTTCGCCGAAAGAAATTTCGTTCTCTAAGTCCGTGACACAGTGAACAGAGAATGTATGAGTTTCTCAAGATTGGTAACAGGTAGAAACAAGAGAAAGTACACAGTGATTCATCTACCTAGAAATGTTACAGAGGTTTACACAGAGAATTCCAAGTATAAGTACAAGAAAATAAGAGAGACTTAGAAAACTGGTAAAACCTACATTGTGGATAGAGTTGGGAGTACTTAGCACTGTGAAAATAGCACTTTCGCAGAAAGAAATCTACTTCTCTAAGACTGGGAAACAGTGAACAGAGAATGTATGAGTTTTTCAAGATTGGTAACAGATAGAAACAAGAGAAAGTACACAGTGATTCATCTACCTAGAAAAGTTACAGAGGTTTACACAGAGAATTCGAAGTATAAGTACAAAAATATAAGAGAGACTTAGAAAACTGGTAAAACCTACATTGTTGATAGAGTTGGGAGTTCTTAGCACTGTGAAAACAGCACTGTCCCCGAAAGTATTTTAGTTCTCTAAGTCCGTGAAACAGTGAACAGAGAATGTATGAGTTTCTCAAGATTGGTAACAGAAAGAAACAAGAGAAAATACACAGTGATTCATCTACTTAGAAAAGTTACAGAGGTTTACACAGAGAATTCCAAGTATAAGTACAAGAAAATAAGAGAGACTTAGAAAACTGGTAAAACCTACATTGTTGATAGAGTTGGGAGTACTTAGCACTGTGAAAACAGCACTTTCGCCGAAAGAAATTTCGTTCTCTAAGTCCGTGAAACAGTGAACAGAGAATGTATGAGTTTCTCAAGATTGGTAACAGATAGAAACAAGAGAAAGTACACAGTGATTCATCTACCTAGAAAAGTTACAGAGGTTTACACAGAGAATTCCAAGTATAAGTACAAGAAAATAAGAGAGACTTAGAAAACTGGTAAAACCTACATTGTTGATAGATTTGGGAGTACTTAGCACTGTGAAAGCAGCACTTTCGCAGAAAGAAATCTACTTCTCTAAGACTGGGAAACAGTGAACAGAGAATGTATGAGTTTCTCAAGATTGGTAACAGATAGAAACAAGAGAAAGTACACAGTGATTCATCTACCTAGAAAAGTTACAGAGGTTTACACAGAGAATTCCAAGTATAAGTACAAAAATATAAGAGAGACATAGAAAACTGGTAAAACCTACATTGTTGATAGAGTTGGGAGTTCTTAGCACTGTGAAAACAGCACTATCCCCGAAAGTATTTTAGTTCTCTAAGTCCGTGAAACAGTGAACAGAGAATGTATAAGTTTCTCAAGATTGGTAACAGATAGAAACAAGAGAAAATACACAGTGATTCATCTACTTAAGCTACAGAGGTTTACACAGAGAATTCCAAGTATAAGTACAAGAAAATAAGAGAGACTTAGAAAACTGGTAAAACCTACATTGGTGATAGAGTTGGGAGTACTTAGCACTGTGAAAGCAGCACTTTCGCAGAAAGAAATCTACTTCTATAACACTGGGAAACAGTGAACAGAGAATGTATGAGTTTCTCAAGATTGGTAACAGATAGAAACAAGAGAAAGTACACAGTGATTCATCTACCTAGAAAAGTTACAGAGGTTTACACAGAGAATTCCAAGTATAAGTACAAAAATATAAGAGAGACGTAGAAAACTGGTAAAACCTACATTGTTGATAGAGTTGGGAGTTCTTAGCACTGTGAAAACAGCACTATTCCCGAAAGTATTTTAGTTCTCTAAGTCCGTGAAACAGTGAACAGAGAATGTGTAAGTTTCTCAAGATTGGTAACAGATAGAAACAAGAGAAAATACACAGTGATTCATCTACTTAGAAAAGTTACAGAGGTTTACACAGAGAATTCCAAGTATAAGTACAGGAAAATAAGAGAGACTTAGAAAACTGGTAAAACCTACATTGTTGATAGAGTTGGGAGTACTTAGCACTGTGAAAACAGCACTATCGCCGAAAGAAATTTCGTTCTCTAAGTCCGTGAAACAGTGAACAGAGAATGTATGAGTTTCTCAAGATTGGTAACAGGTAGAAACAAGAGAAAGTACACAGTGATTCATCTACCTAGAAAAGTTACAGAGGTTTACACAGAGAATTCCAAGTATAAGTACAAGAAAATAAGAGAGACTTAGAAAACTGGTAAAACCTACATTGTTGATAGAGTTGGGAGTACTTAGCACTGTGAAAGCAGCACTTTCGCAGAAAGAAATCTACTTCTCTAAGACTGGGAAACAGTGAACAGAGAATGTATGAGTTTCTCAAGATTGGTAACAGATAGAAACAAGAGAAAGTATACAGTGATTCATCTACCTAGAAAAGTTACAGAGGTTTACACAGAGAATTCCAAGTATAAGTACAAAAATATAAGAGAGACTTAGAAAACTGGTAAAACCTACATTGTTGATAGAGTTGGGAGTTCTTAGCACTGAAAACAGCACTATCCCCGAAAGTATTTTAGTTCTCTAAGTCCGTGAAACAGTGAACAGAGAATGTATGAGTTTCTCAAGATTGGTAACAGATAGAAACAAGAGAAAATACACAGTGATTCATCTACTTAGAAAAGTTACAGAGGTTTACACAGAGAATTCCTAGTATAAGTACAAGAAAATAAGAGAGACTTAGAAAACTGGTAAAACCTACATTGTTGATAGAGTTGGGAGTACTTAGCACTGTGAAAACAGCACTTTCGCCGAAAGAAATTTCGTTCTCTAAGTCCGTGAAACAGTGAACAGAGAATGTATGAGTTTCTCAAGATTTGTAACAGATAGAAACAAGAGAAAGTACACAGTGATTCGTCTACCTAGAAAAGTTACAGAGGTTTACACAGAGAATTCCATGTATAAGTACAAGAAAATAAGAGAGACATAGAAAACTGGTAAAACCTACATTGTTGATAGAGTTGGGAGTACTTAGCACTGTGAAAACATCACTTTCGCCGAAAGAAAACTACTTCTCTAAGTCCGTGAAACAGTGAACAGAGAATGTATGAGTTTCTCAAGATTGGTAACAGGTAGAAACAAGAGAAAGTACACAGTGATTCATCTACCTAGAAAAGTTACAGAGGTTTACACAGAGAATTCCAAGTATAAGTACAAAAATATAAGAGAGACATAGAAAACTGGTAAAACCTACATTGTTGATAGAGTTGGGAGTACTTAGCACTGTGAAAGCAGCACTTTCGCAGAAAGAAATCTACTTCTCTAAGACTGGGAAACAGTGAACAGAGAATGTATGAGTTTCTCAAGATTGGTAACAGATAGAAACAAGAGAAAGTACACAGTGATTCATCTACCTAGAAAAGTTACAGAGGTTTACACAGAGAATTCCAAGTATAAGTACAAGAAAATAAGAGAGACTTAGAAAACTGGTAAAACCTACATTGTTGATAGAGTTGGGAGTACTTAGCACTGTGAAAGCAGGACTTTCGCGAAAGAAATCAACTTCTATAACACTGGGAAACAGTGAACAGAGAATGTATGAGTTTCTCAAGATTGGTAACAGATAGAAACAAGATTAAGAACACAGTGATTTATCTACCTGGAAAAGTTACAGAGGTTTACACAGAGAATTCCAAGTATAAGTACAAGAAAATAAGAGAGACTTAGAAAACTGGTAAAACCTACATTGTGGATAGAGTTGGGAGTACTTAGCACTGTGAAAACAGCACTTTCGCCGAAAGAAATTTCGTTCTCTAAGTCCGTGACACAGTGAACAGAGAATGTATGAGTTTCTCAAGATTGGTAACAGGTAGAAACAAGAGAAAGTACACAGTGATTCATCTACCTAGAAATGTTACAGAGGTTTACACAGAGAATTCCAAGTATAAGTACAAGAAAATAAGAGAGACTTAGAAAACTGGTAAAACCTACATTGTGGATAGAGTTGGGAGTACTTAGCACTGTGAAAATAGCACTTTCGCAGAAAGAAATCTACTTCTCTAAGACTGGGAAACAGTGAACAGAGAATGTATGAGTTTCTCAAGATTGGTAACAGATAGAAACAAGAGAAAGTACACAGTGATTCATCTACCTAGAAAAGTTACAGAGGTTTACACAGAGAATTCGAAGTATAAGTACAAAAATATAAGAGAGACTTAGAAAACTGGTAAAACCTACATTGTTGATAGAGTTGGGAGTTCTTAGCACTGTGAAAACAGCACTATCCCCGAAAGTATTTTAGTTCTCTAAGTCCGTGAAACAGTGAACAGAGAATGTATGAGTTTCTCAAGATTGGTAACAGAAAGAAACAAGAGAAAATACACAGTGATTCATCTACTTAGAAAAGTTACAGAGGTTTACACAGAGAATTCCAAGTATAAGTACAAGAAAATAAGAGAGACTTAGAAAACTGGTAAAACCTACATTGTTGATAGAGTTGGGAGTACTTAGCACTGTGAAAACAGCACTTTCGCCGAAAGAAATTTCGTTCTCTACGTCCGTGAAACAGTGAACAGAGAATGTATGAGTTTCTCAAGATTGGTAACAGATAGAAACAAGAGAAAGTACACAGTGATTCATCTACCTAGAAAAGTTACAGAGGTTTACACAGAGAATTCCAAGTATAAGTACAAGAAAATAAGAGAGACTTAGAAAACTGGTAAAACCTACATTGTTGATAGATTTGGGAGTACTTAGCACTGTGAAAGCAGCACTTTCGCAGAAAGAAATCTACTTCTATAACACTGGGAAACAGTGAACAGAGAATGTATGAGTTTCTCAAGATTGGTAAAAGATAGAAACAAGAGAAAGTACACAGTGATTCATCTACCTAGAAAAGTTACAGAGGTTTACACAGAGAATTCCAAGTATAAGTACAAAAATATAAGAGAGACATAGAAAACTGGTAAAACCTACATTGTTGATAGAGTTGGGAGTTCTTAGCACTGTGAAAACAGCACTATCCCCGAAAGTATTTTAATTCTCTAAGTCCGTGAAACAGTGAACAGAGAATGTATAAGTTTCTCAAGATTGGTAACAGATAGAAACAAGAGAAAATACACAGTGATTCATCTACTTAAGCTACAGAGGTTTACACAGAGAATTCCAAGTATAAGTACAAGAAAATAAGAGAGACTTAGAAAACTGGTAAAACCTACATTGGTGATAGAGTTGGGAGTACTTAGCACTGTGAAAGCAGCACTTTCGCAGAAAGAAATCTACTTCTATAACACTGGGAAACAGTGAACAGAGAATGTATGAGTTTCTCAAGATTGGTAACAGATAGAAACAAGAGAAAGTACACAGTGATTCATCTACCTAGAAAAGTTACAGAGGTTTACACAGAGAATTCCAAGTATAAGTACAAGAAAATAAGAGAGACTTAGAAAACTGGTAAAACCTACATTGTTGATAGAGTTGGGAGTACTTAGCACTGTGAAAGCAGCACTTTCGCAGAAAGAAATCTACTTCTCTAAGACTGGGAAACAGTGAACAGAGAATGTATGAGTTTCTCAAGATTGGTAACAGATAGAAACAAGAGAAGGTACACAGTGATTCATCTACCTAGAAAAGTTACAGAGGTTTACACAGAGAATTCCAAGTATAAGTACAAGAAAATAAGAGAGACTTAGAAAACTGGTAAAACCTACATTGTTGATAGAGTTGGGAGTACTTAGCACTGTGAAAGCAGCACTTTCGCAGAAAGAAATCTACTTCTCTAAGACTGGGAAACAGTGAACAGAGAATGTATGAGTTTCTCAAGATTGGTAACAGATAGAAACAAGAGAAAGTACACAGTGATTCATCTACCTAGAAAAGTTACAGAGGTTTACAAAGAGAATTCCAAGTATAAGTACAAAAATATAAGAGAGACATAGAAAACTGGTAAAACCTACATTGTTGATAGAGTTGGGAGTTCTTAGCACTGTGAAAACAGCACTATCCCCGAAAGTATTTTAGTTCTCTAAGTCCGTGAAACAGTGAACAGAGAATGTATGAGTTTCTCAAGATTGGTAACAGATAGAAACAAGAGAAAATACACAGTGATTCATCTACTTAAGTTACAGAGGTTTACACATAGAATTCCAATTATAAGTACAAGAAAATAAGAGAGACTTAGAAAACTGGTAAAACCTACATTGGTGATAGAGTTGGGATTACTTAGCACTGTGAAAACAGCACTTTCGCCGAAAGAAATTTCGTTCTCTAAGTCCGTGAAACAGTGAACAGAGAATGTATGAGTTTCTCAAAATTGGTAACAGGTAGAAACAAGAGAAAGTACACAGTGATTCATCTACCTAGAAAAGTTACAGAGGTTTACACAGAGAATTCCAAGTACAAGTACAAGAAAATAAGAGAGACTTAGAAAACTGGTAAAACCTACATTGTTGATAGAGTTGAGAGTACTTAGCACTGTGAAAGCAGCACTTTCGCAGAAAGAAATCTACTTCTCTAAGACTGGGAAACAGTGAACAGAGAATGTATGAGTTTCTCAAGATTGGTAACAGATAGAAACAATAGAAAGTACACAGTGATTCATCTACCTAGAAAAGTTACAGAGGTTTATACAGAGAATTCCAAGCATAAGTACAAGAAAACAAGAGAGACTTAGGAAACTGGTAAACCCTACATTGCTGATAGAGTTGGGAGTACTTAGCACTGTGAAAACAGCACTTTCGCCGAAAGAAATTTCGGTCTCTAAGTCCGTGAAACAGTGAACAGAGAATGTATGAGTTTCTCAAAATTGGTAACAGATAGAAACAAGAGAAAGTACACAGTGATTCATCTACCTAGAAAAGTTACAGAGGTTTACACAGAGAATTCCAAGCATAAGTACAAGTAAATAAGAGAGACTTAGAAAACTGGCAAAACCTACATTGTTGATAGAGTTGGGAGTACTTAGCACTGAGAAAACAGCACTTTCGCAGAAAGAAATCTACTTCTCTAAGTCCGTGAACCAGTGAACAGAGAATGTATGAGTTTCTCAAGATTGGTAACAAATAGAAACAAGAGAAAGTACACAGTGATTCATCTACCTAGAGAAGTTACAGAGGTTTACACAGAGAATTCCAAGTATAAGTACAAGAAAATAAGAGAGACTTAGAAAACTGGTAAAACCTACATTGTGGATAGAGTTGGGAGTTCTTAGCACTGTGAAAACAGCACTATCCCCGAAAGTATTTTAGTTCTCTAAGTCCGTGAAACAGTGAACAGAGAATGTATGAGTTTCTCAAGATTGGTAACAGATAGAAACAAGGGAAAATACACAGTGATTCATCTACTTAGAAAAGTTACAGAGGTTTACACAGAGAATTCCAAGTATAAGTACAAGAAAATAAGAGAGACTTAGAAAACTGGTAAAACCTACATTGTTGATAGAGTTGGGAGTACTTAGCACTGTGAAAACAGCACTTTCGCCGAAAGAAATTTCGTTCTCTAAGTCCGTGAAACAGTGAACAGAGAATGTATGAGTTTCTCAAGATTGGTAACAGATAGAAACAAGAGAAAGTACACAGTGATTCATCTACCTAGAAAAGTTACAGAGGTTTACACAGAGAATTCCAAGTATAAGTACAAGAAAATAAGAGAGACTTAGAAAACTGGTAAAACCTACATTGTTGATAGATTTGGGAGTACTTAGCACTGTGAAAGCAGCACTTTCGCAGAAAGAAATCTACTTCTATAACACTGGGAAACAGTGAACAGAGAATGTATGAGTTTCTCAAGATTGGTAAAAGATAGAAACAAGAGAAAGTACACAGTGATTCATCTACCTAGAAAAGTTACAGAGGTTTACACAGAGAATTCCAAGTATAAGTACAAAAATATAAGAGAGACATAGAAAACTGGTAAAACCTACATTGTTGATAGAGTTGGGAGTTCTTAGCACTGTGAAAACAGCACTATCCCCGAAAGTATTTTAATTCTCTAAGTCCGTGAAACAGTGAACAGAGAATGTATAAGTTTCTCAAGATTGGTAACAGATAGAAACAAGAGAAAATACACAGTGATTCATCTACTTAAGCTACAGAGGTTTACACAGAGAATTCCAAGTATAAGTACAAGAAAATAAGAGAGACTTAGAAAACTGGTAAAACCTACATTGGTGATAGAGTTGGGAGTACTTAGCACTGTGAAAGCAGCACTTTCGCAGAAAGAAATCTACTTCTATAACACTGGGAAACAGTGAACAGAGAATGTATGAGTTTCTCAAGATTGGTAACAGATAGAAACAAGAGAAAGTACACAGTGATTCATCTACCTAGAAAAGTTACAGAGGTTTACACAGAGAATTCCAAGTATAAGTACAAGAAAATAAGAGAGACTTAGAAAACTGGTAAAACCTACATTGTTGATAGAGTTGGGAGTACTTAGCACTGTGAAAGCAGCACTTTCGCAGAAAGAAATCTACTTCTCTAAGACTGGGAAACAGTGAACAGAGAATGTATGAGTTTCTCAAGATTGGTAACAGATAGAAACAAGAGAAGGTACACAGTGATTCATCTACCTAGAAAAGTTACAGAGGTTTACACAGAGAATTCCAAGTATAAGTACAAGAAAATAAGAGAGACTTAGAAAACTGGTAAAACCTACATTGTTGATAGAGTTGGGAGTACTTAGCATTGTGAAAGCAGCACTTTCGCAGAAAGAAATCTACTTCTCTAAGACTGGGAAACAGTGAACAGAGAATGTATGAGTTTCTCAAGATTGGTAACAGATAGAAACAAGAGAAAGTACACAGTGATTCATCTACCTAGAAAAGTTACAGAGGTTTACAAAGAGAATTCCAAGTATAAGTACAAAAATATAAGAGAGACATAGAAAACTGGTAAAACCTACATTGTTGATAGAGTTGGGAGTTCTTAGCACTGTGAAAACAGCACTATCCCCGAAAGTATTTTAGTTCTCTAAGTCCGTGAAACAGTGAACAGAGAATGTATGAGTTTCTCAAGATTGGTAACAGATAGAAACAAGAGAAAATACACAGTGATTCATCTACTTAAGTTACAGAGGTTTACACATAGAATTCCAATTATAAGTACAAGAAAATAAGAGAGACTTAGAAAACTGGTAAAACCTACATTGGTGATAGAGTTGGGATTACTTAGCACTGTGAAAACAGCACTTTCGCCGAAAGAAATTTCGTTCTCTAAGTCCGTGAAACAGTGAACAGAGAATGTATGAGTTTCTCAAAATTGGTAACAGGTAGAAACAAGAGAAAGTACACAGTGATTCATCTACCTAGAAAAGTTACAGAGGTTTACACAGAGAATTCCAAGTACAAGTACAAGAAAATAAGAGAGACTTAGAAAACTGGTAAAACCTACATTGTTGATAGAGTTGAGAGTACTTAGCACTGTGAAAGCAGCACTTTCGCAGAAAGAAATCTACTTCTCTAAGACTGGGAAACAGTGAACAGAGAATGTATGAGTTTCTCAAGATTGGTAACAGATAGAAACAATAGAAAGTACACAGTGATTCATCTACCTAGAAAAGTTACAGAGTTTTATACAGAGAATTCCAAGCATAAGTACAAGAAAACAAGAGAGACTTAGGAAACTGGTAAACCCTACATTGCTGATAGAGTTGGGAGTACTTAGCACTGTGAAAACAGCACTTTCGCCGAAAGAAATTTCGGTCTCTAAGTCCGTGAAACAGTGAACAGAGAATGTATGAGTTTCTCAAAATTGGTAACAGATAGAAACAAGAGAAAGTACACAGTGATTCATCTACCTAGAAAAGTTACAGAGGTTTACACAGAGAATTCCAAGCATAAGTACAAGTAAATAAGAGAGACTTAGAAAACTGGCAAAACCTACATTGTTGATAGAGTTGGGAGTACTTAGCACTGAGAAAACAGCACTTTCGCAGAAAGAAATCTACTTCTCTAAGTCCGTGAACCAGTGAACAGAGAATGTATGAGTTTCTCAAGATTGGTAACAAATAGAAACAAGAGAAAGTACACAGTGATTCATCTACCTAGAGAAGTTACAGAGGTTTACACAGAGAATTCCAAGTATAAGTACAAGAAAATAAGAGAGACTTAGAAAACTGGTAAAACCTACATTGTGGATAGAGTTGGGAGTTCTTAGCACTGTGAAAACAGCACTATCCCCGAAAGTATTTTAATTCTCTAAGTCCGTGAAACAGTGAACAGAGAATGTATGAGTTTCTCAAGATTGGTAACAGATAGAAACAAGGGAAAATACACAGTGATTCATCTACTTAGAAAAGTTACAGAGGTTTACACAGAGAATTCCAAGTATAAGTACAAGAAAATAAGAGAGACTTAGAAAACTGGTAAAACCTACATTGTTGATA
Source organism: Heterohyrax brucei (assembly GCA_028571685.1). NCBI lineage: Eukaryota > Metazoa > Chordata > Mammalia > Hyracoidea > Procaviidae > Heterohyrax > Heterohyrax brucei. Next base: position 115,323,251 of record CM053150.1, on the reverse strand, counting down.
GAGTTGGGAGTACTTAGCACTGTGAAAACAGCACTTTCGCCGAAAGAAATTTCGTTCTCTAAGTCCGTGAAACAGTGAACAGAGAATGTATGAGTTTCTCAAGATTGGTAACAGATAGAAACAAGAGAAAGTACACAGTGATTCATCTACCTAGAAAAGTTACAGAGGTTTACACAGAGAATTCCAAGTATAAGTACAAGAAAATAAGAGAGACTTAGAAAACTGGTAAAACCTACATTGTTGATAGAGTTGGGAGTACTTAGCACTGTGAAAGCAGCACTTTCGCAGAAAGAAATCTACTTCTCTAAGACTGGGAAACAGTGAACAGAGATTGGTAACAGATAGAAACAGGAGAAAGTACACAGTGATTCATCTACCTAGAAAAGTTACAGTGGTTTGCACAGAGAATTCGAAGTATAAGTACAAGAAAATAAGAGAGACTTAGAAAACTGGTAAAACCTACATTGTTGATAGAGTTGGGAGTACTTAGCACTGTGAAAGCAGCACTTTCGCAGAAAGAAATCTACTTCTATAATTCTGGGAAACAGTGAACAGAGAATGTATGAGTTTCTTAAGATTGGTAACAGATAGAAACAAGAGAAAGTACACAGTGATTCATCTACCTAGAAAAGTTACAGAGGTTTACACAGAGAATTCCAAGTATAAGTACAAAAATATAAGAGAGACTTAGAAAACTGGTAAAACCTACATTGTGGATAGAGTTGGGAGTTCTTAGCACTGTGAAAACAGCACTATCCCCGAAAGTATTTTAGTTCTCTAAGTCCGTGAAACAGTGAACAGAGAATGTATGAGTTTCTCAAGATTGGTAACAGATAGAAACAAGGGAAAATACACAGTGATTCATCTACTTAGAAAAGTTACAGAGGTTTACACAGAGAATTCCACGTATAAGTACAAGAAAATAAGAGAGACTTAGAAAACTGGTAAAACCTACATTGTTGATAGAGTTGGGAGTACTTAGCACTGTGAAAACAGCACTTTCGCCGAAAGAAATTTCGTTCTCTAAGTCCGTGAAACAGTGAACAGAGAATGTATGAGTTTCTCAAGATTGGTAACAGGTAGAAACAAGAGAAAGTACACAGTGATTCATCTACCTAGAAAAGTTACAGAGGTTTACACAGAGAATTCCAAGTATAAGTACAAGAAAATAAGAGAGACTTAGAAAACTGGTAAAACCTACATTGTTGATAGAGTTGGGAGTACTTAGCACTCTGCAAACAGCACTTTCGCCGAAAGAAATTTCTTTCTCTAAGTCCGTAAAACAGTGAACAGAGAATGTATGAGTTTCTCAAGATTGGTAACAGATAGAAAAAAGAGAAAGTACACAGTGATTCATCTACCTAGAAAAGTTACAGAAGGTTACACAGAGATTTCCAAGTATAAGTACAAGAAAATAAGAGAGACTTAGAAAACTGGTAAAACCTACATTGTCGATAGAGTTGGGAGTACTTAGCACTGTGAAAACAGCACTTTCGCAGAAAGAAACCTACTTCTCTAAGACTGGGAAACAGTGAACAGAGAATGTATGAGTTTCTCAAGATTGGTAACAGATAGAAACAAGAGAAAGTACACAGTGATTCATCTACCTAGAAAAGTTACAGAGGTTTACACAGAGAATTCCAAGTATAAGTACAAGAAAATAAGAGAGACTTAGAAAACTGGTAAAACCTACATTGTTGATAGAGTTGGGAGTACTTAGCACTGTGAAAGCAGCACTTTCGCAGAAAGAAATCTACTTCTCTAAGACTGGGAAACAGTGAACAGAGAATGTATGAGTTTCTCAAGATTGGTAACAGATAGAAACAAGAGAAAGTACACAGTGATTCATCTACCTAGAAAAGTTACAGTGGTTTGCACAGAGAATTCGAAGTATAAGTACAAGAAAATAAGAGAGACTTAGAAAACTGGTAAAACCTACATGGTTGATAGAGTTGGGAGTTCTTAGCACTGTGAAAACAGCACTATCCCCGAAAGTATTTTAGTTCTCTAATTCCGTGAAACAGTGAACAGAGAATGTATGAGTTTCTCAAGATTGGAAACAGATAGAAACAAGGGAAAATACACAGTGATTCATCTACCTAGAAAAGTTACAGAGGTTTACACAGAGAATTCCAAGTATAAGTACAAGAAAATAAGAGAGACTTAGAAAACTGGTAAAAAATACATTGTTGATAGAGTTGGGAGTACTTAGCACTGTGAAGACAGCACTTTCGCCGAAAGAAATTTCGTTCTCTAGGTCCGTGAAACAGTGAACAGAGAATGTATGAGTTTCTCAAGATTGGTAACAGGTAGAAACAAGAGAAAGTACACAGTGATTCATCTAACTAGAAAAGGTACAGAGGTTTACACAGAGAATTCGAAGTATAAGTACAAGAAAATAAAAGAGACTTAGAAAACTGGTAAAACCTACATTGTTGATAGAGTTGGGAGTACTTAGCACTGTGAAAACACCACTTTCGCCGAAAGAAATCTACTTCCCTAAGTCCGTGAAACAGTGAACAGAGAATGTATGAGTTTCTCAAGATTGGTAACAGATAGAAACAAGAGAAAGTACACAGTGATTCATCTACCTAGAAAAGTTACAAAGGTTTACACAGAGAATTCCAAGTATCAGTACAAGAAAATAAGAGAGACTTAAAAAACTGGTAAAACCTACATTGTTGATAGAGTTGGGAGTACTTAGCACTGTGAAAGCAGCACTTTCGCAGAAAGAAATCTACTTCTCTAAGAGTGGGAAACAGTGAACAGAGAATGTATGAGTTTCTCAAGATTGGTAACAGATAGAAACAAGAGAAAGTACACAGTGATTCATCTACCTAGAAAAGTTACAGAGGTTTACATAGAGAATTCCAAGTATAAGTACAAGAAAATAAGAGAGACTTAGAAAACTGGTAAAACCTACATTGTTGATAGAGTTGGGAGTACTTAGCACTGTGAAAACAGCACTTTCGCCGAAAGAAATTTCGTTCTCTAAGTCCGTGAAACAGTGAACAGAGAATGTATGAGTTTCTCAAGATTGGTAACAGGTAGAAACAAGAGAAAGTACACAGTGATTCATCTACCTAGAAATGTTACAGAGGTTTACACAGAGAATTCCAAGTATAAGTACAAGAAAATAAGAGAGACTTAGAAAACTGGTAAAACCTACATTGTTGATAGAGTTGGGAGTACTTAGCACTGTGAAAACAGCACTGTCGCTGAAAGAAATTTCGTTCTCTAAGTCCGTGAAACAGTGAACAGAGAATGTATGAGTTTCTCAAGATTTGTAACAGATAGAAACAAGAGAAAGTACACAGTGATTCGTCTACCTAGAAAAGTTACAGAGGTTTACACAGAGAATTCCAAGTATAAGTACAAGAAAATAAGAGAGACATAGTAAACTGGTAAAACCTACATTGTTGATAGAGTTGGGAGTACTTAGCACTGTGAAAACAGCACTCTCGCCGAAAGAAATCTACTTCTCTAAGTCCGTGAAACAGTGAACAGAGAATGTATGAGTTTCTCAAGATTGGTAACAGATAGAAACAAGAGAAAGTACGCAGTGATTCATCTACCTAGAAAAGTTACAGAGGTTTACACAGAGAATTCCAAGTATAAGTACAAGAAAATAAGAGAGACATAGAAAACTGGTAAAACCTACATTGTTGATAGAGTTGGGAGTACTTAGCACTGTGAAAGCAGCACTTTCGCAGAAAGAAATCTACTTCTCTAAGACTGGGAAACAGTGAACAGAGAATGTATGAGTTTCTCAAGATTGGTAACAGATAGAAACAAGAGAAAGTACACAGTGATTCATCTACCTAGAAAAGTTACAGAGGTTTACACAGAGAATTCCAAGTATAAGTAGAAGAAAATAAGAGAGACTTAGAAAACTGGCAAAACCTACATTGTTGATAGAGTTAGGATTACTTAGCACTGTGAAAGCAGCACTTTCGCAGAAAGAAATCTACTTCTATAGCACTGGGAAACAGTGAACACAGAATGTATGAGTTTCTCAAGATTGGTAACAGATAGAAACAAGAGAAAGTACACAGTGATTCGTCTACCTAGAAAAGTTACAGAGGTTTACACAGAGAATTCCAAGTATAAGTACAAGAAAATAAGAGAGACATAGAAAACTGGTAAAACCTACATTGTTGATAGAGTTGGGAGTACTTAGCACTGTGAAAACAGCACCTTCGCCGAAAGAAATCTACTTCCCTAAGTCCGTGAAACAGTGAACAGAGAATGTATGAGTTTCTCAAGATTGGTAACAGATAGAAACAAGAGAAAGTACACAGTGATTCGTCTACCTAGAAAAGTTACAGAGGTTTACACAGAGAATTCCAAGTATAAGTACAAGAAAATAAGAGAGACATAGAAAACTGGTAAAACCTACATTGTTGATAGAGTTGGGAGTACTTAGCACTGTGAAAACAGCACTTTCGCCGAAAGAAATCTACTTCCCTAAGTCCGTGAAACAGTGAACAGAGAATGTATGAGTTTCTCAAGATTGGTAACAGATAGAAACAAGAGAAAGTACACAGTGATTCATCTACCTAGAAAAGTTACAAAGGTTTACACAGAGAATTCCAAGTATAAGTACAAGAAAATAAGAGAGACTTAGAAAACTGGTAAAACCTACATTGTTGATAGAGTTGGGAGTACTTAGCACTGTGAAAGCAGCACTTTCGCAGAAAGAAATCTACTTCTCTAAGACTGGGAAACAGTGAACAGAGATTGGTAACAGATAGAAACAGGAGAAAGTACACAGTGATTCATCTACCTAGAAAAGTTACAGTGGTTTGCACAGAGAATTCGAAGTATAAGTACAAGAAAATAAGAGAGACTTAGAAAACTGGTAAAACCTACATTGTTGATAGAGTTGGGAGTACTTAGCACTGTGAAAGCAGCACTTTCGCAGAAAGAAATCTACTTCTATAACACTGGGAAACAGTGAACAGAGAATGTATGAGTTTCTTAAGATTGGTAACAGATAGAAACAAGAGAAAGTACACAGTGATTCATCTACCTAGAAAAGTTACAGAGGTTTACACAGAGAATTCCAAGTATAAGTACAAAAATATAAGAGAGACTTAGAAAACTGGTAAAACCTACATTGTGGATAGAGTTGGGAGTTCTTAGCACTGTGAAAACAGCACTATCCCCGAAAGTATTTTAGTTCTCTAAGTCCGTGAAACAGTGAACAGAGAATGTATGAGTTTCTCAAGATTGGTAACAGATAGAAACAAGGGAAAATACACAGTGATTCATCTACTTAGAAAAGTTACAGAGGTTTACACAGAGAATTCCTAGTATAAGTACAAGAAAATAAGAGAGACTTAGAAAACTGGTAAAACCTACATTGTTGATAGAGTTGGGAGTACTTAGCACTGTGAAAACAGCACTTTCGCCGAAAGAAATTTCGTTCTCTAAGTCCGTGAAACAGTGAACAGAGAATGTATGAGTTTCTCAAGATTGGTAACAGGTAGAAACAAGAGAAAGTACACAGTGATTCATCTACGTAGAAAAGTTACAAAGGTTTACACAGAGAATTCCAAGTATAAGTACAAGAAAATAAGAGAGACATAGAAAACTGGTAAAACCTACATTGTTGATAGAGTTGGGAGTACTTAGCACTCTGCAAACAGCACTTTCGCCGAAAGAAATTTCTTTCTCTAAGTCCGTAAAACAGTGAACAGAGAATGTATGAGTTTCTCAAGATTGGTAACAGATAGAAAAAAGAGAAAGTACACAGTGATTCATCTACCTAGAAAAGTTACAGAAGTTTACACAGAGATTTCCAAGTATAAGTACAAGAAAATAAGAGAGACTTAGAAAACTGGTAAAACCTACATTGTCGATAGAGTTGGGAGTACTTAGCACTGTGAAAACAGCACTTTCGCAGAAAGAAACCTACTTCTCTAAGACTGGGAAACAGTGAACAGAGAATGTATGAGTTTCTCAAGATTGGTAACAGATAGAAACAAGAGAAAGTACACAGTGATTCATCTACCTAGAAAAGTTACAGAGGTTTACACAGAGAATTCCAAGTATAAGTACAAGAAAATAAGAGAGACTTAGAAAACTGGTAAAACCTACATTGTTGATAGAGTTGGGAGTACTTAGCACTGTGAAAGCAGCACTTTCGCAGAAAGAAATCTACTTCTCTAAGACTGGGAAACAGTGAACAGAGAATGTATGAGTTTCTCAAGATTGGTAACAGATAGAAACAGGAGAAAGTACACAGTGATTCATCTACCTAGAAAAGTTACAGTGGTTTGCACAGAGAATTCGAAGTATAAGTACAAGAAAATAAGAGAGACTTAGAAAACTGGTAAAACCTACATTGTTGATAGAGTTGGGAGTACTTAGCACTGTGAAAGCAGCACTTTCGCAGAAAGAAATCTACTTCTCTAAGACTGGGAAACAGTGAACAGAGAATGAATCAGTTTCTCAAGATTGGTAACAGATAGAAACAAGAGAAAGTACACAGTGATTCATCTACCTAGAAAAGTTACAGTGGTTTGCACAGAGAATTCGAAGTATAAGTACAAGAAAATAAGAGAGACTTAGAAAACTGGTAAAACCTACATGGTTGATAGAGTTGGGAGTTCTTAGCACTGTGAAAACAGCACGATCCCCGAAAGTATTTTAGTTCTCTAATTCCGTGAAACAGTGAACAAAGAATGTATGAGTTTCTCAAGATTGGAAACAGATAGAAACAAGGGAAAATACACAGTGATTCATCTACCTAGAAAAGTTACAGAGGTTTACACAGAGAATTCCAAGTATAAGTACAAGAAAATAAGAGAGACTTAGAAAACTGGTAAAAAATACATTGTTGATAGAGTTGGGAGTACTTAGCACTGTGAAGACAGCACTTTCGCCGAAAGAAATTTCGTTCTCTAGGTCCGTGAAACAGTGAACAGAGAATGTATGAGTTTCTCAAGATTGGTAACAGGTAGAAACAAGAGAAAGTACACAGTGATTCATCTAACTAGAAAAGGTACAGAGGTTTACACAGAGAATTCGAAGTATAAGTACAAGAAAATAAAAGAGACTTAGAAAACTGGTAAAACCTACATTGTTGATAGAGTTGGGAGTACTTAGCACTGTGAAAACAGCACTTTCGCCGAAAGAAATCTACTTCTCTAAGACTGGGAAACAGTGAACAGAGAATGTATGAGTTTCTCAAGATTGGTAACAGATAGAAACAAGAGAAAGTACACAGTGATTCATCTACCTAGAAAAGTTACAGTGGTTTGCACAGAGAATTCCAAGTATAAGTACAAGAAAATAAGAGAGACTTAGAAAACTGGTAAAACCTACATTGTTGATAGAGTTGGGAGTTCTTAGCACTGTGAAAACAGCACTATCCCCGAAAGTATTTTAGTTCTCTAAGTCCGTGAAACAGTGAACAGAGAATGTATGAGTTTCTCAAGATTGGTAAAAGATAGAAACAAGGGAAAATACACAGTGATTCATCTACTTAGAAAAGTTACAGAGGTTTACACAGAGAATTCCAAATATAAGTACAAGAAAATAAGAGAGACTTAGAAAACTGGTAAAACCTACATTGTTGATAGAGTTGGGAGTACTTAGCACTGTGAAAACAGCACTTTCGCCGAAAGAAATTTCGTTCTCTAAGTCCGTGAAACAGTGAACAGAGAATGTATGAGTTTCTCAAGATTGGTAACAGGTAGAAACAAGAGAAAGTACACAGTGATTCATCTACCTAGAAATGTTACAGAGGTTTACACAGAGAATTCCAAGTATAAGTACAAGAAAATAAGAGAGACTTAGAAAACTGGTAAAACCTACATTGTTGATAGAGTTGGGAGTACTTAGCACTGTGAAAACAGCACTGTCGCTGAAAGAAATTTCGTTCTCTAAGTCCGTGAAACAGTGAACAGAGAATGTATGAGTTTCTCAAGATTTGTAACAGATAGAAACAAGAGAAAGTACACAGTGATTCGTCTACCTAGAAAAGTTACAGAGGTTTACACAGAGAATTCCAAGTATAAGTACAAGAAAATAAGAGAGACATAGTAAACTGGTAAAACCTACATTGTTGATAGAGTTGGGAGTACTTAGCACTGTGAAAACAGCACTCTCGCCGAAAGAAATCTACTTCTCTAAGTCCGTGAAACAGTGAACAGAGAATGTATGAGTTTCTCAAGATTGGTAACAGATAGAAACAAGAGAAAGTACGCAGTGATTCATCTACCTAGAAAAGTTACAGAGGTTTACACAGAGAATTCCAAGTATAAGTACAAGAAAATAAGAGAGACATAGAAAACTGGTAAAACCTACATTGTTGATAGAGTTGGGAGTACTTAGCACTGTGAAAGCAGCACTTTCGCAGAAAGAAATCTACTTCTCTAAGACTGGGAAACAGTGAACAGAGAATGTATGAGTTTCTCAAGATTGGTAACAGATAGAAACAAGAGAAAGTACACAGTGATTCATCTACCTAGAAAAGTTACAGAGGTTTACACAGAGAATTCCAAGTATAAGTACAAGAAAATAAGAGAGACTTAGAAAACTGGCAAAACCGACATTGTTGATAGAGTTGGGATTACTTAGCACTGTGAAAGCAGCACTTTCGCAGAAAGAAATCTACTTCTATAGCACTGGGAAACAGTGAACACAGAATGTATGAGTTTCTCAAGATTGGTAACAGATAGAAACAAGAGAAAGTACACAGTGATTCGTCTACCTAGAAAAGTTACAGAGGTTTACACAGAGAATTCCAAGGATAAGTACAAGAAAATAAGAGAGACATAGAAAACTGGTAAAACCTACATTGTTGATAGAGTTGGGAGTACTTAGCACTGTGAAAACAGCACCTTCGCCGAAAGAAATCTACTTCCCTAAGTCCGTGAAACAGTGAACAGAGAATGTATGAGTTTCTCAAGATTGGTAACAGATAGAAACAAGAGAAAGTACACAGTGATTCGTCTACCTAGAAATGTTACAGAGGTTTACACAGAGAATTCCAAGTATAAGTACAAGAAAATAAGAGAGACATAGAAAACTGGTAAAACCTACATTGTTGATAGAGTTGGGAGTACTTAGCACTGTGAAAACAGCACTTTCGCCGAAAGAAATCTACTTCCCTAAGTCCGTGAAACAGTGAACAGAGAATGTATGAGTTTCTCAAGATTGGTAACAGATAGAAACAAGAGAAAGTACACAGTGATTCATCTACCTAGAAAAGTTACAAAGGTTTACACAGAGAATTCCAAGTATAAGTACAAGAAAATAAGAGAGACTTAGAAAACTGGTAAAACCTACATTGTTGATAGAGTTGGGAGTACTTAGCACTGTGAAAGCAGCACTTTCGCAGAAAGAAATCTACTTCTCTAAGAGTGGGAAACAGTGAACAGAGAATGTATGAGTTTCTCAAGATTGGTAACAGATAGAAACAAGAGAAAGTACACAGTGATTCATCTACCTAGAAAAGTTACAGAGGTTTACACAGAGAATTCCAAGTATAAGTACAAGAAAATAAGAGAGACTTAGAAAACTGGTAAAACCTACATTGTTGATAGAGTTGGGAGTACTTAGCACTGTGAAAGCAGCACTTTCGCAGAAAGAAATCTACTTCTCTAAACTGGGAAACAGTGAACAGAGAATGTATGAGTTTCTCAAGATTGGTAACAGATAGAAACAAGAGAAAGTACACAGTGATTCATCTACCTAGAAAAGTTACAGAGGTTTACACAGAGAATTCCAAGTATAAGTACAAGAAAATAAGAGAGACTTAGAAAACTGGTAAAACCTACATTGTTGATAGAGTTGGGAGTACTTAGCACTGTGCAAACAGCACTTTCGATAAAAGAGATTTCTTTCTCTAAGTCCGGAAAACAGTGAACAGAGAATGTATGAGTTTCTCAAGATTGGTAACAGATAGAAAAAAGAGAAAGTACACAGTGATTCATCTACCTAGAAAAGTTACAGAAGTTTACACAGAGATTTCCAAGTATAAGTACAAGAAAATAAGAGAGACTTAGAAAACTGGTAAAACCTACATTGTCGATAGAGTTGGGAGTACTTAGCACTGTGAAAACAGCACTTTCGCAGAAAGAAACCTACTTCTCTAAGTCCGTGAAACAGTGAACAGAGAATGTATGAGTTTCTCAAGATTCGTAACAGATAGAAACAGGAGAAAGTACACAGTGATTCATCTACCTAGAAAAGTTACAGAGGTTTACACAGAGAATTCCAAGTATAAGTACAAGAAAATAAGAGAGACTTAGAAAACTGGTAAAACCTACATTGTTGATAGAGTTGGGAGTACTTAGCACTGTGAAAGCAGCACTTTCGCAGAAAGAAATCTACTTCTCTAAACTGGGAAACAGTGAACAGAGAATGTATGAGTTTCTCAAGATTGGTAACAGATAGAAACAAGAGAAAGTACACAGTGATTCATCTACCTAGAAAAGTTACAGAGGTTTACACAGAGAATTCCAAGTATAAGTACAAGAAAATAAGAGAGACTTAGAAAACTGGTAAAACCTACATTGTTGATAGAGTTGGGAGTACTTAGCACTGTGCAAACAGCACTTTCGATAAAAGAGATTTCTTTCTCTAAGTCCGGAAAACAGTGAACAGAGAATGTATGAGTTTCTCAAGATTGGTAACAGATAGAAAAAAGAGAAAGTACACAGTGATTCATCTACCTAGAAAAGTTACAGAAGTTTACACAGAGATTTCCAAGTATAAGTACAAGAAAATAAGAGAGACTTAGAAAACTGGTAAAACCTACATTGTCGATAGAGTTGGGAGTACTTAGCACTGTGAAAACAGCACTTTCGCAGAAAGAAACCTACTTCTCTAAGTCCGTGAAACAGTGAACAGAGAATGTATGAGTTTCTCAAGATTCGTAACAGATAGAAACAAGAGAAAGTACACAGTGATTCATCTACCTAGAAAAGTTACAGAGGTTTACACAGAGAATTCCAAGTATAAGTACAAGAAAATAAGAGAGACTTAGAAAACTGGTAAAACCTACATTGTTGATAGAGTTGGGAGTACTTAGCACTGTGAAAGCAGCACTTTCGCAGAAAGAAATCTACTTCTATAACACTGGGAAAGAGTGAACAGAGAATGTATGAGTTTCTTAAGATTGGTAACAGATAGAAACAAGAGAAAGTACACAGTGATTCATCTACCTAGAAAAGTTACAGAGGTTTACACAGAGAATTCCAAGTATAAGTACAAAAATATAAGAGAGACTTAGAAAACTGGTAAAACCTACATTGTGGATAGAGTTGGGAGTTCTTAGCACTGTGAAAACAGCACTATCCCCGACAGTATTTTAGTTCTCTAAGTCCGTGAAACAGTGAACAGAGAATGTATCAGTTTCTCAAGATTGGTAACAGATAGAAACAAGGGAAAATACACAGTGATTCATCTACTTAGAAAAGTTACAGAGGTTTACACAGAGAATTCCAAGTATAAGTACAAGAAAATAAGAGAGACTTAGAAAACTGGTAAAACCTACATTGTTTATAGAGTTGGGAGTACTTAGCACTGTGAAAACAGCACTTTCGCCGAAAGAAATTTCGTTCTCTAAGTCCGTGAAACAGTGAACAGAGAATGTATGAGTTTCTCAAGATTGGTAACAGGTAGAAACAAGAGAAAGTACACAGTGATTCATCTACCCAGAAAAGTTACAGAGGTTTACACAGAGAATTCCAAGTATAAGTACAAGAAAATAAGAGAGACTTAGAAAACTGGTAAAACCTACATTGTTGATAGAGTTGGGAGTACTTAGCACTGTGAAAACAGCACTCTCGCCGAAAGAAATCTACTTCTCTAAGTCCGTGAAACAGTGAACAGAGAATGTATGAGTTTCTCAAGATTGGTAACAGATAGAAACAAGAGAAAGTACGCAGTGATTCATCTACCTAGAAAAGTTACAGAGGTTTACACAGAGAATTCCAAGTATAAGTACAAGAAAATAAGAGAGACTTAGCAAACTGGTAAAACCTACATTGTTGATAGAGTTGGGAGTACTTAGCACTGTGAAAGCAGCACTTTCGCAGAAAGAAATCTACTTCTCTAAGACTGGGAAACAGTGAACAGAGAATGTATGAGTTTCTCAAGATTGGTAACAGATAGAAACAAGAGAAAGTACACAGTGATTCATCTACCTAGAAAAGTTACAGAGGTTTACACAGAGAATTCCAAGTATAAGTACAAGAAAATAAGAGAGACTTAGAAAACTGGCAAAACCTACATTGTTGATAGAGTTGGGATTACTTAGCACTGTGAAAGCAGCACTTTCGCAGAAAGAAATCTACTTCTATAGCACTGGGAAACAGTGAACAGAGAATGTATGAGTTTCTCAAGATTGGTAACAGATAGAAACAAGAGAAAGTACACAGTGATTCATCTACCTAGAAAAGTTACAGAGGTTTACACAGAGAATTCCAAGTATAAGCACAAAAATATAAGAGAGACTTAGAAAACTGGTAAAACCTACATTGTTGATAGAGTTGGGAGTTCTTAGCTCTGTGAAAACAGCACTATCCCCGAAAGTATTTTAGTTCTCTAAGTCCGTGAAACAGTGAACAGAGAATGTATGAGTTTCTCAAGATTGGTAACAGATAGAAACAAGAGAAAATACACAGTGATTCATCTACTTAGAAATGTTACAGAGGTTTACACAGAGAATTCCAAGTATAAGTACAAGAAAATAAGAGAGACTTAGAAAACTGGTAAAACCTACATTGTTGATAGAGTTGGGAGTACTTAGCACTGTGAAAACAGCACTTTCGCCGAAAGAAATTTTGTTCTCTAAGTCCGTGAAACAGTGAACAGAGAAGGTATGAGTTTCTCAAGATTGGTAACAGGTAGAAACAAGATAAAGTACACAGTGATTCATCTACCTAGAAAAGTTACAGAGGTTTACACAGAGAATTCCAAGTATAAGTACAAGAAAATAAGAGAGACTTAGAAAACTGGTAAAACCTACATTGTGGATAGAGTTGGGAGTACTTAGCACGGTGAAAATAGCACTTTCGCAGAAAGAAATCTACTTCTCTAAGACTGGGAAACAGTGAACAGAGAATGTATGAGTTTCTCAAGATTGGTAACAGATAGAAACAAGAGAAAGTACACAGTGATTCATCTACCTAGAAAAGTTACAGAGGTTTACACAGAGAATTCCAAGTATAAGTACAAAAATATAAGAGAGACTTAGAAAACTGGTAAAACCTACGTTGTTGATAGAGTTGGGAGTTCTTAGCACTGTGAAAACAGCACTATCCCCGAAAGTATTTTAGTTCTCTAAGTCCGTGAAACAGTGAACAGAGAATGTATGAGTTTCTCAAGATTGGTAACAGATAGAAAGAAGAGAAAGTACACAGTGATTCATCTACCTAGAAAAGTTATAGAGGTTTACACAGAGATTTCCAAGTATAAGTACAAGAAAATAAGAGAGACTTAGAAAACTGGTAAAACCTACATTGCGGATAGTGTTGGGAGTACTTAGCACTGTGAAAACAGCACTTTCGCAGAAAGAAATCTACTTCTCTAAGACTGGGAAACAGTGAACAGAGAATGTATGAGTTTCTCAAGATTGGTAACAGATAGAAAGAAGAGAAAGTACACAGTGATTCATCTACCTAGAAAAGTTAACGAGGTTTACACAGAGAATTCCAAGTATAAGTACAACAAAATAAGAGAGTCTTAGAAAACTGGTAAAACCTACATTGTTGATAGAGTTGGGAGTACTTAGCACTGTGAAAACAGCACTTTCGCCGAAAGAAATCTACTTCTCTAAGGCCGTGAAACAGTGAACAGAGAATGTATGAGTTTCTCAAGATTGGTAACAGATAGAAACAAGAGAAAGTACACAGTGATTCATCTACCTAGAAAAGTTACAGAGGTTTACAAAGAGAATTCCAAGTATAAGTACAAGGAAATAAGAGAGACTTAGAAAACTGGTAAAACCTACATTGTTGATAGAGTTGGGAGTACTTAGCACTGTGAAAACAGCACTTTCGCCGAAAGAAATTTCGTTCTCTAAGTCCGTGAAACAGTGAACAGAGAATGTATGAGTTTCTCAAGATTGGTAACAGATAGAAACAAGAGAAGGTACACAGTGATTCATCTACCTAGAAAAGTTACAGAGGTTTACACAGAGAATTCCAAGTATAAGTACAAGAAAATAAGAGAGACATAGAAAACTGGTAAAACCTACATTGTTGATAGAGTTGGGAGTACTTAGCACTGTGAAAACAGCACTTTCGCCGAAAGAAATCTACTTCTCTAAGTCCGTGAAACAGTGAACAGAGAATGTATGAGTTTCTCAAGATTGGTAACAGATAGAAACAAGAGAAAGTACACAGTGATTCATCTACCTAGAAAAGTTACAGAGGTTTACACAGAGAATTCCAAGTATAAGTACAAGAAAATAAGAGAGACTTAGAAAACTGGTAAAACCTACATTGTTGATAGAGTTGGGAGTACTTAGCACTGTGAAAACGGCACTTTTGCAGAAAGAAATCTACTTCTCTAAGACTGGAAAACAGAGAAGAGAGAATGTATGAGTTTCTCAAGATTGGTAACAGATAGAAACAAGAGAAAGTACACAGTGATTCATCTACCTAGAAAAGTTACAGAGGTTTGCACAGAGAATTCGAAGTATAAGTACAAGAAAATAAGAGAGACTTAGAAAACTGGTAAAACCTACATTGTTGATAGAGTTGGGAGTACTTAGCACTGTGAAAGCAGCACTTTCGCAGAAAGAAATCTACTTCTATAACACTGGGAAACAGTGAACAGAGAATGTATCAGTTTCTCAAGATTGGTAACAGATAGAAACAAGGGAAAATACACAGTGATTCATCTACTTAGAAAAGTTACAGAGGTTTACACAGAGAATTCCAAGTATAAGTACAAGAAAATAAGAGAGACTTAGAAAAATGGTAAAACCTACATTGTTGATAGAGTTGGGAGTACTTAGCACTGTGAAAACAGCACTTTCGCCGAAAGAAATTTTGTTCTGTAAGTCCGTGAAACAGTGAACAGAGAATGTATGAGTTTCTCAAGATTGGTAACAGGTAGAAACAAGAGAAAATACACAGTGATTCATCTACCTGGAAAAGTTACAGAGGTTTACACAGAGAATTCCAAGTATAAGTACAAGAAAATAAGAGAGACTTAGAAAACTGGTAAAACCTACATTGTTGATAGAGTTGGGAGTACTTAGCACTGTGAAAACAGCACTGTCGCTGAAAGAAATTTCGTTCTCTAAGTCCGTGAAACAGTGAACAGAGAATGTATGAGTTTTTCAAGATTTGTAACAGATAGAAACAAGAGAAAGTACACAGTGATTCGTCTACCTAGAAAAGTTACAGAGGTTTACACAGAGAATTTCAAGTATAAGTACAAGAAAATAAGAGAGACATAGAAAACTGGTAAAACCTACATTGTTGATAGAGTTGGGAGTACTTAGCACTGTGAAAACAGCACTTTCGCCGAAAGAAATCTACTTCTCTAAGTCCGTGAAACAGTGAACAGAGAATGTATGAGTTTCTCAAGATTGGTAACAGATAGAAACAAGAGAAAGTACACAGTGATTCATCTACCTAGAAAAGTTACAGAGGTTTACACAGAGAATTCCAAGTATAAGTACAAGAAAATAAGAGAGACTTAGAAAACTGGTAAAACCTACATTGTTGATAGAGTTGGGAGTACTTAGCACTGTGAAAGCAGCACTTTCGCAGAAAGAAATCTACTTCTCTAAGAGTGGGAAACAGTGAACAGAGAATGTATGAGTTTCTCAAGATTGGTAACAGATAGAAACAAGAGAAAGTACACAGTGATTCATCTACCTAGAAAAGTTACAGAGGTTTACACAGAGAATTCCAAGTACAGGTACAAGAAAATAAGAGAGACATAGAAAACTGGTAAAACCTACATTGTTGATAGAGTTGGGAGTACTTAGCACTGTGAAAACAGCACTTTGACCGAAAGAAATTTCGTTCTCTAAGTCCGTGAAACAGTGAACAGAGAATGTATGAATTTCTCAAGATTGGTAACAGATAGAAACAAGAGAAAGTACACAGTGATTCATCAACCTAGAAAAGTTACAGAGGTTTACACAGAGAATTCCAAGTATAAGTACAAGAAAATAAGAGAGACTTAGAAAACTGGTAAAACCTACATTGTTGATAGAGTTGGGAGTAGTTAGCACTGTGAAAGCAGCACTTTCGCAGAAAGAAATCTACTTATCTAAGAGTGGGAAACAGTGAACAGAGAATGTATGAGTTTCTCAAGATTGGTAACAGATAGAAACAAGAGAAAGTACACAGTGATTCATCTACCTAGAAAAGTTACAGAGGTTTACACAGAGAATTCCAAGTATAAGTACAAGAAAATAAGAGAGACTTAGAAAACTGGTAAAACCTACATTGTTGATAGAGTTGGGAGTACTTAGCACTGTGAAAACAGCATTTTCGCAGAAAGAAATCTACTTCTCTAAGACTGGGAAACAGTGAACAGAGAATGTATGAGTTTCTCAAGATTGGTAACAGATAGAAACAAGAGAAAGTACACAGTGATTCATCTACCTAGAAAAGTTACAGAGGTTTACACAGAGAATTCCAAGTATAAGTACAAGAAAATAAGAGAGACTTAGAAAACTGGTAAAACCTACATTGTGGATAGAGTTGGGAGTACTTAGCACTGTGAAAATAGCACTTTCGCAGAAAGAAATCTACTTCTCTAAGACTGGGAAACAGTGAACAGAGAATGTATGAGTTTCTCAAGATTGGTAACAGATAGAAACAAGAGAAAGTACACAGTGATTCATCTACCTAGAAAAGTTACAGAGGTTTACACAGAGAATTCCAAGTATAAGCACAAAAATATAAGAGAGACTTAGAAAACTGGTAAAACCTACGTTGTTGATAGAGTTGGGAGTTCTTAGCACTGTGAAAACAGCACTATCCCCGAAAGTATTTTAGTTCTCTAAGTCCGTGAAACAGTGAACAGAGAATGTATGAGTTTCTCAAGATTGGTAACACGTAGAAACAAGAGAAAGTACACAGTGATTCATCTACCTAGAAAAGTTACAGAGGTTTACACAGAGAATTCCAAGTATAAGTACAAGAAAATAAGAGAGACTTAGAAAACTGGTAAAACCTACATTGTTGATAGAGTTGGGAGTACTTAGTACTGTGAAAACAGCACTGTCGCTGAAAGAAATTTCGTTCTCTAAGTCCGTGAAACAGTGAACAGAGAATGTATGAGTTTCTCAAGATTGGTAACAGATAGAAACAAGAGAAAATACACAGTGATTCATCTACTTAGAAATGTTACAGAGGTTTACACAGAGAATTCCAAGTATAAGTACAAGAAAATAAGAGAGACTTAGAAAACTGGTAAAACCTACATTGTTGATAGAGTTGGGAGTACTTAGCACTGTGAAAACAGCACTTTCGCCGAAAGAAATTTTGTTCTCTAAGTCCGTGAAACAGTGAACAGAGAAGGTATGAGTTTCTCAAGATTGGTAACAGGTAGAAACAAGATAAAGTACACAGTGATTCATCTACCTAGAAAAGTTACAGAGGTTTACACAGAGAATTCCAAGTATAAGTACAAGAAAATAAGAGAGACTTAGAAAACTGGTAAAACCTACATTGTGGATAGAGTTGGGAGTACTTAGCACTGTGAAAATAGCACTTTCGCAGAAAGAAATCTACTTCTCTAAGACTGGGAAACAGTGAACAGAGAATGTATGAGTTTCTCAAGATTGGTAACAGATAGAAACAAGAGAAAGTACACAGTGATTCATCTACCTAGAAAAGTTACAGAGGTTTACACAGAGAATTCCAAGTATAAGTACAAAAATATAAGAGAGACTTAGAAAACTGGTAAAACCTACGTTGTTGATAGAGTTGGGAGTTCTTAGCACTGTGAAAACAGCACTATCCCCGAAAGTATTTTAGTTCTCTAAGTCCGTGAAACAGTGAACAGAGAATGTATGAGTTTCTCAAGATTGGTAACAGATAGAAAGAAGAGAAAGTACACAGTGATTCATCTACCTAGAAAAGTTATAGAGGTTTACACAGAGATTTCCAAGTATAAGTACAAGAAAATAAGAGAGACTTAGAAAACTGGTAAAACCTACATTGCGGATAGTGTTGGGAGTACTTAGCACTGTGAAAACAGCACTTTCGCAGAAAGAAATCTACTTCTCTAAGACTGGGAAACAGTGAACAGAGAATGTATGAGTTTCTCAAGATTGGTAACAGATAGAAACAAGAGAAATTACACAGTGATTCATCTACCTAGAAAAGTTACAGAGGTTTACAAAGAGAATTCCAAGTATAAGTACAACAAAATAAGAGAGTCTTAGAAAACTGGTAAAACCTACATTGTTGATAGAGTTGGGAGTACTTAGCACTGTGAAAACAGCACTTTCGCCGAAAGAAATTTCGTTCTCTAAGTCCGTGAAACAGTGAACAGAGAATGTATGAGTTTCTCAAGATTGGTAACAGATAGAAACAAGAGAAGGTACACAGTGATTCATCTACCTAGAAAAGTTACAGAGGTTTACACAGAGAATTCCAAGTATAAGTACAAGAAAATAAGAGAGACATAGAAAACTGGTAAAACCTACATTGTTGATAGAGTTGGGAGTACTTAGCACTGTGAAAACAGCACTTTCGCCGAAAGAAATCTACTTCTCTAAGTCCGTGAAACAGTGAACAGAGAATGTATGAGTTTCTCAAGATTGGTAACAGATAGAAACAAGAGAAAGTACACAGTGATTCATCTACCTAGAAAAGTTACAGAGGTTTACACAGAGAATTCCAAGTATAAGTACAAGAAAATAAGAGAGACTTAGAAAACTGGTAAAACCTACATTGTTGATAGAGTTGGGAGTACTTAGCACTGTGAAAACGGCACTTTTACAGAAAGAAATCTACTTCTCTAAGACTGGAAAACAGAGAAGAGAGAATGTATGAGTTTCTCAAGATTGGTAACAGATAGAAACAAGAGAAAGTACACAGTGATTCATCTACCTAGAAAAGTTACAGAGGTTTGCACAGAGAATTCGAAGTATAAGTACAAGAAAATAAGAGAGACTTAGAAAACTGGTAAAACCTACATTGTTGATAGAGTTGGGAGTACTTAGCACTGTGAAAGCAGCACTTTCGCAGAAAGAAATCTACTTCTATAACACTGGGAAACAGTGAACAGAGAATGTATCAGTTTCTCAAGATTGGTAACAGATAGAAACAAGGGAAAATACACAGTGATTCATCTACTTAGAAAAGTTACAGAGGTTTACACAGAGAATTCCAAGTATAAGCACAAAAATATAAGAGAGACTTAGAAAACTGGTAAAACCTACGTTGTTGATAGAGTTGGGAGTTCTTAGCACTGTGAAAACAGCACTATCCCCGAAAGTATTTTAGTTCTCTAAGTCCGTGAAACAGTGAACAGAGAATGTATGAGTTTCTCAAGATTGGTAACAGATAGAAACAAGAGAAAATACACAGTGATTCATCTACTTAGAAATGTTACAGAGGTTTACACAGAGAATTCCAAGTATAAGTACAAGAAAATAAGAGAGACTTAGAAAACTGGTAAAACCTACATTGTTGATAGAGTTGGGAGTACTTAGCACTGTGAAAACAGCACTTTCGCCGAAAGAAATTTTGTTCTCTAAGTCCGTGAAACAGTGAACAGAGAAGGTATGAGTTTCTCAAGATTGGTAACAGGTAGAAACAAGATAAAGTACACAGTGATTCATCTACCTAGAAAAGTTACAGAGGTTTACACAGAGAATTCCAAGTATAAGTACAAGAAAATAAGAGAGACTTAGAAAACTGGTAAAACCTACATTGTGGATAGAGTTGGGAGTACTTAGCACTGTGAAAATAGCACTTTCGCAGAAAGAAATCTACTTCTCTAAGACTGGGAAACAGTGAACAGAGAATGTATGAGTTTCTCAAGATTGGTAACAGATAGAAACAAGAGAAAGTACACAGTGATTCATCTACCTAGAAAAGTTACAGAGGTTTACACAGAGAATTCCAAGTATAAGTACAAAAATATAAGAGAGACTTAGAAAACTGGTAAAACCTACGTTGTTGATAGAGTTGGGAGTTCTTAGCACTGTGAAAACAGCACTATCCCCGAAAGTATTTTAGTTCTCTAAGTCCGTGAAACAGTGAACAGAGAATGTATGAGTTTCTCAAGATTGGTAACAGATAGAAAGAAGAGAAAGTACACAGTGATTCATCTACCTAGAAAAGTTATAGAGGTTTACACAGAGATTTCCAAGTATAAGTACAAGAAAATAAGAGAGACTTAGAAAACTGGTAAAACCTACATTGCGGATAGTGTTGGGAGTACTTAGCACTGTGAAAACAGCACTTTCGCAGAAAGAAATCTACTTCTCTAAGACTGGGAAACAGTGAACAGAGAATGTATGAGTTTCTCAAGATTGGTAACAGATAGAAAGAAGAGAAAGTACACAGTGATTCATCTACCTAGAAAAGTTAACGAGGTTTACACAGAGAATTCCAAGTATAAGTACAACAAAATAAGAGAGTCTTAGAAAACTGGTAAAACCTACATTGTTGATAGAGTTGGGAGTACTTAGCACTGTGAAAACAGCACTTTCGCCGAAAGAAATCTACTTCTCTAAGGCCGTGAAACAGTGAACAGAGAATGTATGAGTTTCTCAAGATTGGTAACAGATAGAAACAAGAGAAAGTACACAGTGATTCATCTACCTAGAAAAGTTACAGAGGTTTACAAAGAGAATTCCAAGTGTAAGTACAAGGAAATAAGACAGACTTAGAAAACTGGTAAAACCTACATTGTTGATAGAGTTGGGAGTACTTAGCACTGTGAAAACAGCACTTTCGCCGAAAGAAATTTCTTTCTCTCAGTCCGTGAAACAGTGAACAGAGAATGTATGAGTTTCTCAAGATTGGTAACAGATAGAAACAAGAGAAGGTACACAGTGATTCATCTACCTAGAAAAGTTACAGAGGTTTACACAGAGAATTCCAAGTATAAGTACAAGAAAATAAGAGAGACATAGAAAACTGGTAAAACCTACATTGTTGATAGAGTTGGGAGTACTTAGCACTGTGAAAACAGCACTTTCGCTGAAAGAAATTTAGTTCTCTAAGTCCGTGAAACAGTGAACAGAGAATGTATGAGTTTTTCAAGATTTGTAACAGATAGAAACAAGAGAAAGTACACAGTGATTCGTCTACCTAGAAAAGTTACAGAGGTTTGCACAGAGAATTCGAAGTATAAGTACAAGAAAATAAGAGAGACTTAGAAAACTGGTAAAACCTACATTGCGGATAGTGTTGGGAGTACTTAGCACTGTGAAAACAGCACTTTCGCAGAAAGAAATCTACTTCTCTAAGACTGGGAAACAGTGAACAGAGAATGTATGAGTTTCTCAAGATTGGTAACAGATAGAAACAAGAGAAATTACACAGTGATTCATCTACCTAGAAAAGTTACAGAGGTTTACAAAGAGAATTCCAAGTATAAGTACAACAAAATAAGAGAGTCTTAGAAAACTGGTAAAACCTACATTGTTGATAGAGTTGGGAGTACTTAGCACTGTGAAAACAGCACTTTCGCCGAAAGAAATTTCGTTCTCTAAGTCCGTGAAACAGTGAACAGAGAATGTATGAGTTTCTCAAGATTGGTAACAGATAGAAACAAGAGAAGGTACACAGTGATTCATCTACCTAGAAAAGTTACAGAGGTTTACACAGAGAATTCCAAGTATAAGTACAAGAAAATAAGAGAGACATAGAAAACTGGTAAAACCTACATTGTTGATAGAGTTGGGAGTACTTAGCACTGTGAAAACAGCACTTTCGCCGAAAGAAATCTACTTCTCTAAGTCCGTGAAACAGTGAACAGAGAATGTATGAGTTTCTCAAGATTGGTAACAGATAGAAACAAGAGAAAGTACACAGTGATTCATCTACCTAGAAAAGTTACAGAGGTTTACACAGAGAATTCCAAGTATAAGTACAAGAAAATAAGAGAGACTTAGAAAACTGGTAAAACCTACATTGTTGATAGAGTTGGGAGTACTTAGCACTGTGAAAACGGCACTTTTACAGAAAGAAATCTACTTCTCTAAGACTGGAAAACAGAGAAGAGAGAATGTATGAGTTTCTCAAGATTGGTAACAGATAGAAACAAGAGAAAGTACACAGTGATTCATCTACCTAGAAAAGTTACAGAGGTTTGCACAGAGAATTCGAAGTATAAGTACAAGAAAATAAGAGAGACTTAGAAAACTGGTAAAACCTACATTGTTGATAGAGTTGGGAGTACTTAGCACTGTGAAAGCAGCACTTTCGCAGAAAGAAATCTACTTCTATAACACTGGGAAACAGTGAACAGAGAATGTATCAGTTTCTCAAGATTGGTAACAGATAGAAACAAGGGAAAATACACAGTGATTCATCTACTTAGAAAAGTTACAGAGGTTTACACAGAGAATTCCAAGTATAAGCACAAAAATATAAGAGAGACTTAGAAAACTGGTAAAACCTACGTTGTTGATAGAGTTGGGAGTTCTTAGCACTGTGAAAACAGCACTATCCCCGAAAGTATTTTAGTTCTCTAAGTCCGTGAAACAGTGAACAGAGAATGTATGAGTTTCTCAAGATTGGTAACAGATAGAAACAAGAGAAAATACACAGTGATTCATCTACTTAGAAATGTTACAGAGGTTTACACAGAGAATTCCAAGTATAAGTACAAGAAAATAAGAGAGACTTAGAAAACTGGTAAAACCTACATTGTTGATAGAGTTGGGAGTACTTAGCACTGTGAAAACAGCACTTTCGCCGAAAGAAATTTTGTTCTCTAAGTCCGTGAAACAGTGAACAGAGAAGGTATGAGTTTCTCAAGATTGGTAACAGGTAGAAACAAGATAAAGTACACAGTGATTCATCTACCTAGAAAAGTTACAGAGGTTTACACAGAGAATTCCAAGTATAAGTACAAGAAAATAAGAGAGACTTAGAAAACTGGTAAAACCTACATTGTGGATAGAGTTGGGAGTACTTAGCACTGTGAAAATAGCACTTTCGCAGAAAGAAATCTACTTCTCTAAGACTGGGAAACAGTGAACAGAGAATGTATGAGTTTCTCAAGATTGGTAACAGATAGAAACAAGAGAAAGTACACAGTGATTCATCTACCTAGAAAAGTTACAGAGGTTTACACAGAGAATTCCAAGTATAAGTACAAAAATATAAGAGAGACTTAGAAAACTGGTAAAACCTACGTTGTTGATAGAGTTGGGAGTTCTTAGCACTGTGAAAACAGCACTATCCCCGAAAGTATTTTAGTTCTCTAAGTCCGTGAAACAGTGAACAGAGAATGTATGAGTTTCTCAAGATTGGTAACAGATAGAAAGAAGAGAAAGTACACAGTGATTCATCTACCTAGAAAAGTTATAGAGGTTTACACAGAGATTTCCAAGTATAAGTACAAGAAAATAAGAGAGACTTAGAAAACTGGTAAAACCTACATTGCGGATAGTGTTGGGAGTACTTAGCACTGTGAAAACAGCACTTTCGCAGAAAGAAATCTACTTCTCTAAGACTGGGAAACAGTGAACAGAGAATGTATGAGTTTCTCAAGATTGGTAACAGATAGAAAGAAGAGAAAGTACACAGTGATTCATCTACCTAGAAAAGTTAACGAGGTTTACACAGAGAATTCCAAGTATAAGTACAACAAAATAAGAGAGTCTTAGAAAACTGGTAAAACCTACATTGTTGATAGAGTTGGGAGTACTTAGCACTGTGAAAACAGCACTTTCGCCGAAAGAAATCTACTTCTCTAAGGCCGTGAAACAGTGAACAGAGAATGTATGAGTTTCTCAAGATTGGTAACAGATAGAAACAAGAGAAAGTACACAGTGATTCATCTACCTAGAAAAGTTACAGAGGTTTACAAAGAGAATTCCAAGTGTAAGTACAAGGAAATAAGACAGACTTAGAAAACTGGTAAAACCTACATTGTTGATAGAGTTGGGAGTACTTAGCACTGTGAAAACAGCACTTTCGCCGAAAGAAATTTCTTTCTCTCAGTCCGTGAAACAGTGAACAGAGAATGTATGAGTTTCTCAAGATTGGTAACAGATAGAAACAAGAGAAGGTACACAGTGATTCATCTACCTAGAAAAGTTACAGAGGTTTACACAGAGAATTCCAAGTATAAGTACAAGAAAATAAGAGAGACATAGAAAACTGGTAAAACCTACATTGTTGATAGAGTTGGGAGTACTTAGCACTGTGAAAACAGCACTTTCGCTGAAAGAAATTTAGTTCTCTAAGTCCGTGAAACAGTGAACAGAGAATGTATGAGTTTTTCAAGATTTGTAACAGATAGAAACAAGAGAAAGTACACAGTGATTCGTCTACCTAGAAAAGTTACAGAGGTTTGCACAGAGAATTCGAAGTATAAGTACAAGAAAATAAGAGAGACTTAGAAAACTGGTAAAACCTACATTGTTGATAGAGTTGGGAGTACTTAGCACTGTGAAAGCAGCACTTTCGCAGAAAGAAATCTACTTCTATAACACTGGGAAACAGTGAACAGAGAATGTATCAGTTTCTCAAGATTGGTAACAGATAGAAACAAGGGAAAATACACAGTGATTCATCTACTTAGAAAAGTTACAGAGGTTTACACAGAGAATTCCAAGTATAAGTACAAGAAAATAAGAGAGACTTAGAAAACTGGTAAAACCTACATTGTGGATAGAGTTGGGAGTACTTAGCACTGTGAAAATAGCACTTTCGCAGAAAGAAATCTACTTCTCTAAGACTGGGAAACAGTGAACAGAGAATGTATGAGTTTCTCAAGATTGGTAACAGATAGAAACAAGAGAAAGTACACAGTGATTCATCTACCTAGAAAAGTTACAGAGGTTTACACAGAGAATTCCAAGTATAAGTACAAAAATATAAGAGAGACTTAGAAAACTGGTAAAACCTACGTTGTTGATAGAGTTGGGAGTTCTTAGCACTGTGAAAACAGCACTATCCCCGAAAGTATTTTAGTTCTCTAAGTCCGTGAAACAGTGAACAGAGAATGTATGAGTTTCTCAAGATTGGTAACAGATAGAAAGAAGAGAAAGTACACAGTGATTCATCTACCTAGAAAAGTTATAGAGGTTTACACAGAGATTTCCAAGTATAAGTACAAGAAAATAAGAGAGACTTAGAAAACTGGTAAAACCTACATTGCGGATAGTGTTGGGAGTACTTAGCACTGTGAAAACAGCACTTGCGCAGAAAGAAATCTACTTCTCTAAGACTGGGAAACAGTGAACAGAGAATGTATGAGTTTCTCAAGATTGGTAACAGATAGAAAGAAGAGAAAGTACACAGTGATTCATCTACCTAGAAAAGTTAACGAGGTTTACACAGAGAATTCCAAGTATAAGTACAACAAAATAAGAGAGTCTTAGAAAACTGGTAAAACCTACATTGTTGATAGAGTTGGGAGTACTTAGCACTGTGAAAACAGCACTTTCGCCGAAAGAAATCTACTTCTCTAAGGCCGTGAAACAGTGAACAGAGAATGTATGAGTTTCTCAAGATTGGTAACAGATAGAATCAAGAGAAATTACACAGTGATTCATCTACCTAGAAAAGTTACAG
The DNA here is from genome assembly GCA_028571685.1 of Heterohyrax brucei. NCBI lineage: Eukaryota > Metazoa > Chordata > Mammalia > Hyracoidea > Procaviidae > Heterohyrax > Heterohyrax brucei. Next base: position 115,297,542 of record CM053150.1, on the reverse strand, counting down.
AGGTTTACAAAGAGAATTCCAAGTATAAGTACAAGGAAATAAGAGAGACTTAGAAAACTGGTAAAACCTACATTGTTGATAGAGTTGGGAGTACTTAGCACTGTGAAAATAGCACTTTCGCCGAAAGAAATTTCGTTCTCTAAGTCCGTGAAACAGTGAACAGAGAATGTATGAGTTTCTCAAGATTGGTAACAGATAGAAACAAGAGAAGGTACACAGTGATTCATCTACCTAGAAAAGTTACAGAGGTTTACACAGAGAATTCCAAGTATAAGTACAAGAAAATAAGAGAGACATAGAAAACTGGTAAAACCTACATTGTTGATAGAGTTGGGAGTACTTAGCACTGTGAAAACAGCACTTTCGCCGAAAGAAATCTACTTCTCTAAGTCCGTGAAACAGTGAACAGAGAATGTATGAGTTTCTCAAGATTGGTAACAGATAGAAACAAGAGAAAGTACACAGTGATTCATCTACCTAGAAAAGTTACAGAGGTTTACACAGAGAATTCCAAGTATAAGTACAAGAAAATAAGAGAGACTTAGAAAACTGGTAAAACCTACATTGTTGATAGAGTTGGGAGTACTTAGCACTGTGAAAACGGCACTTTTGCAGAAAGAAATCTACTTCTCTAAGACTGGAAAACAGAGAAGAGAGAATGTATGAGTTTCTCAAGATTGGTAAGAGATAGAAACAAGAGAAAGTACACAGTGATTCATCTACCTAGAAAAGTTACAGAGGTTTGCACAGAGAATTCGAAGTATAAGTACAAGAAAATAAGAGAGACTTAGAAAACTGGTAAAACCTACATTGTTGATAGAGTTGGGAGTACTTAGCACTGTGAAAGCAGCACTTTCGCAGAAAGAAATCTACTTCTATAACACTGGGAAACAGTGAACAGAGAATGTATCAGTTTCTCAAGATTGGTAACAGATAGAAACAAGGGAAAATACACAGTGATTCATCTACTTAGAAAAGTTACAGAGGTTTACACAGAGAATTCCAAGTATAAGTACAAGAAAATAAGAGAGACTTAGAAAACTGGTAAAACCTACATTGTTGATAGAGTTGGGAGTACTTAGCACTGTGAAAACAGCACTTTCGCCGAAAGAAATTTCGTTCTGTAAGTCCGTGAAACAGTGAACAGAGAATGTATGAGTTTCTCAAGATTGGTAACAGGTAGAAACAAGAGAAAATACACAGTGATTCATCTACCTAGAAAAGTTACAGAGGTTTACAAGGAGAATTCCAAGTATAAGTACAAGAAAATAATAGAGACTTAGAAAACTGGTAAAACCTACATTGTTGATAGAGTTGGGAGTACTTAGCACTGTGAAAACAGCACTGTCGCTGAAAGAAATTTCGTTCTCTAACTCCGTGAAACAGTGAACAGAGAATGTATGAGTTTTTCAAGATTTGTAACAGATAGAAACAAGAGAAAGTACACAGTGATTCGTCTACCTAGAAAAGTTACAGAGGTTTACACAGAGAATTCCAAGTATAAGTACAAGAAAATAAGAGAGACATAGAAAACTGGTAAAACCTACATTGTTGATAGAGTTGGGAGTACTTAGCATTGTGAAAACAGCACTTTCGCCGGAAGAAATCTACTTCTCTAAGTCCGTGAAACAGTGAACAGAGAATGTATGAGTTTCTCAAGATTGGTAACAGATAGAAACAAGAGAAAGTACACAGTGATTCATCTACCTAGAAAAGTTACAGAGGTTTACACAGAGAATTCCAAGTATAAGTACAAGAAAATAAGAGAGACTTAGAAAACTGGTAAAACCTACATTGTTGATAGAGTTGGGAGTACTTAGCACTGTGAAAGCAGCACTTTCGCAGAAAGAAATCTACTTCTCTAAGAGTGGGAAACAGTGAACAGAGAATGTATGAGTTTCTCAAGATTGGTAACAGATAGAAACAAGAGAAAGTACACAGTGATTCATCTACCTAGAAAAGTTACAGAGGTTTACACAGAGAATTCCAAGTACAGGTACAAGAAAATAAGAGAGACATAGAAAACTGGTAAAACCTACATTGTTGATAGAGTTGGGAGTACTTAGCACTGTGAAAACAGCACTTTCACCGAAAGAAATTTCGTTCTCTAAGTCCGTGAAACAGTGAACAGAGAATGTATGAATTTCTCAAGATTGGTAACAGATAGAAACAAGAGAAAGTACACAGTGATTCATCTACCTAGAAAAGTTACAGAGGTTTACACAGAGAATTCCAAGTATAAGTACAAGAAAATAAGAGAGACGTAGAAAACTGGTAAAACCTACATTGTTGATAGAGTTGGGAGTAGTTACCACTGTGAAAGCAGCACTTTCGCATAAAGAAATCTACTTATCTAAGAGTGGGAAACAGTGAACAGAGAATGTATGAGTTTCTCAAGATTGGTAACAGATAGAAACAAGAGAAAGTACACAGTGATTCATCTACCTAGAAAAGTTACAGAGGTTTACACAGAGAATTCCAAGTATAAGTACAAGAAAATAAGAGAGACTTAGAAAACTGGTAAAACCTACATTGTTGATAGAGTTGGGAGTACTTAGCACTGTGAAAACAGCACTTTCGCCGAAAGAAATTTTGTTCTCTAAGTCCGTGAAACAGTGAACAGAGAAGGTATGAGTTTCTCAAGATTGGTAACAGGTAGAAACAAGATAAAGTACACAGTGATTCATCTACCTAGAAAAGTTACAGAGGTTTACACAGAGAATTCCAAGTATAAGTACAAGAAAATAAGAGAGACTTAGAAAACTGGTAAAACCTACATTGTGGATAGAGTTGGGAGTACTTAGCACTGTGAAAATAGCACTTTCGCAGAAAGAAATCTACTTCTCTAAGACTGGGAAACAGTGAACAGAGAATGTATGAGTTTCTCAAGATTGGTAACAGATAGAAACAAGAGAAAGTACACAGTGATTCATCTACCTAGAAAAGTTACAGAGGTTTACACAGAGAATTCCAAGTATAAGTACAAAAATATAAGAGAGACTTAGAAAACTGGTAAAACCTACGTTGTTGATAGAGTTGGGAGTTCTTAGCACTGTGAAAACAGCACTATCCCCGAAAGTATTTTAGTTCTCTAAGTCCGTGAAACAGTGAACAGAGAATGTATGAGTTTCTCAAGATTGGTAACAGATAGAAAGAAGAGAAAGTACACAGTGATTCATCTACCTAGAAAAGTTATAGAGGTTTACACAGAGATTTCCAAGTATAAGTACAACAAAATAAGAGAGTCTTAGAAAACTGGTAAAACCTACATTGTTGATAGAGTTGGGAGTACTTAGCACTGTGAAAACAGCACTTTCGCCGAAAGAAATCTACTTCTCTAAGGCCGTGAATCAGTGAACAGAGAATGTATGAGTTTCTCAAGATTGGTAACAGATAGAAACAAGAGGAAGTACACAGTGATTCATCTACCTAGAAAAGTTACAGAGGTTTACAAAGAGAATTCCAAGTGTAAGTACAAGGAAATAAGACAGACTTAGAAAACTGGTAAAACCTACATTGTTGATAGAGTTGGGAGTACTTAGCACTGTGAAAACAGCACTTTCGCCGAAAGAAATTTCGTTCTCTAAGTCCGTGAAACAGTGAACAGAGAATGTATGAGTTTCTCAAGATTGGTAACAGATAGAAACAAGAGAAGGTACACAGTGATTCATCTACCTAGAAAAGTTACAGAGGTTTACACAGAGAATTCCAAGTATAAGTACAAGAAAATAAGAGAGACATAGAAAACTGGTAAAACCTACATTGTTGATAGAGTTGGGAGTACTTAGCACTGTGAAAACAGCACTTTCGCCGAAAGAAATCTAATTCTCTAAGTCCGTGAAACAGTGAACAGAGAATGTATGAGTTTCTCAAGATTGGTAACAGATAGAAACAAGAGAAAGTACACAGTGATTCATCTACCTAGAAAAGTTACAGAGGTTTACACAGAGAATTCCAAGTATAAGTACAAGAAAATAAGAGAGACTTAGAAAACTGGTAAAACCTACATTGTTGATAGAGTTGGGAGTACTTAGCACTGTGAAAACAGCACTTTCGCCGAAAGAAATTTTGTTCTCTAAGTCCGTGAAACAGTGAACAGAGAAGGTATGAGTTTCTCAAGATTGGTAACAGGTAGAAACAAGATAAAGTACACAGTGATTCATCTACCTAGAAAAGTTACAGAGGTTTACACAGAGAATTCCAAGTATAAGTACAAGAAAATAAGAGAGACTTAGAAAACTGGTAAAACCTACATTGTGGATAGAGTTGGGAGTACTTAGCACTGTGAAAATAGCACTTTCGCAGAAAGAAATCTACTTCTCTAAGACTGGGAAACAGTGAACAGAGAATGTATGAGTTTCTCAAGATTGGTAACAGATAGAAACAAGAGAAAGTACACAGTGATTCATCTACCTAGAAAAGTTACAGAGGTTTACACAGAGAATTCCAAGTATAAGTACAAAAATATAAGAGAGACTTAGAAAACTGGTAAAACCTACGTTGTTGATAGAGTTGGGAGTTCTTAGCACTGTGAAAACAGCACTATCCCCGAAAGTATTTTAGTTCTCTAAGTCCGTGAAACAGTGAACAGAGAATGTATGAGTTTCTCAAGATTGGTAACAGATAGAAAGAAGAGAAAGTACACAGTGATTCATCTACCTAGAAAAGTTATAGAGGTTTACACAGAGATTTCCAAGTATAAGTACAAGAAAATAAGAGAGACTTAGAAAACTGGTAAAACCTACATTGCGGATAGTGTTGGGAGTACTTAGCACTGTGAAAACAGCACTTTCGCAGAAAGAAATCTCCTTCTCTAAGACTGGGAAACAGTGAACAGAGAATGTATGAGTTTCTCAAGATTGGTAACAGATAGAAAGAAGAGAAAGTACACAGTGATTCAGCTACCTAGAAAAGTTAACGAGGTTTACACAGAGAATTCCAAGTATAAGTACAACAAAATAAGAGAGTCTTAGAAAACTGGTAAAACCTACATTGTTGATAGAGTTGGGAGTACTTAGCACTGTGAAAACAGCACTTTCGCCGAAAGAAATCTACTTCTCTAAGGCCGTGAAACAGTGAACAGAGAATGTATGAGTTTCTCAAGATTGGTAACAGATAGAAACAAGAGAAAGTACACAGTGATTCATCTACCTAGAAAAGTTACAGAGGTTTACAAAGAGAATTCCAAGTGTAAGTACAAGGAAATAAGACAGACTTAGAAAACTGGTAAAACCTACATTGTTGATAGAGTTGGGAGTACTTAGCACTGTGAAAACAGCACTTTCGCCGAAAGAAATTTCGTTCTCTAAGTCCGTGAAACAGTGAACAGAGAATGTATGAGTTTCTCAAGATTGGTAACAGATAGAAACAAGAGAAGGTACACAGTGATTCATCTACCTAGAAAAGTTACAGAGGTTTACACAGAGAATTCCAAGTATAAGTACAAGAAAATAAGAGAGACATAGAAAACTGGTAAAACCTACATTGTTGATAGAGTTGGGAGTACTTAGCACTGTGAAAACAGCACTTTCGCTGAAAGAAATTTAGTTCTCTAAGTCCGTGAAACAGTGAACAGAGAATGTATGAGTTTTTCAAGATTTGTAACAGATAGAAACAAGAGAAAGTACACAGTGATTCGTCTACCTAGAAAAGTTACAGAGGTTTGCACAGAGAATTCGAAGTATAAGTACAAGAAAATAAGAGAGACTTAGAAAACTGGTAAAACCTACATTGTTGATAGAGTTGGGAGTACTTAGCACTGTGAAAGCAGCACTTTCGCAGAAAGAAATCTACTTCTATAACACTGGGAAACAGTGAACAGAGAATGTATCAGTTTCTCAAGATTGGTAACAGATAGAAACAAGGGAAAATACACAGTGATTCATCTACTTAGAAAAGTTACAGAGGTTTACACAGAGAATTCCAAGTATAAGTACAAGAAAATAAGAGAGACTTAGAAAACTGGTAAAACCTACATTGTGGATAGAGTTGGGAGTACTTAGCACTGTGAAAATAGCACTTTCGCAGAAAGAAATCTACTTCTCTAAGACTGGGAAACAGTGAACAGAGAATGTATGAGTTTCTCAAGATTGGTAACAGATAGAAACAAGAGAAAGTACACAGTGATTCATCTACCTAGAAAAGTTACAGAGGTTTACACAGAGAATTCCAAGTATAAGTACAAAAATATAAGAGAGACTTAGAAAACTGGTAAAACCTACGTTGTTGATAGAGTTGGGAGTTCTTAGCACTGTGAAAACAGCACTATCCCCGAAAGTATTTTAGTTCTCTAAGTCCGTGAAACAGTGAACAGAGAATGTATGAGTTTCTCAAGATTGGTAACAGATAGAAAGAAGAGAAAGTACACAGTGATTCATCTACCTAGAAAAGTTATAGAGGTTTACACAGAGATTTCCAAGTATAAGTACAAGAAAATAAGAGAGACTTAGAAAACTGGTAAAACCTACATTGCGGATAGTGTTGGGAGTACTTAGCACTGTGAAAACAGCACTTGCGCAGAAAGAAATCTACTTCTCTAAGACTGGGAAACAGTGAACAGAGAATGTATGAGTTTCTCAAGATTGGTAACAGATAGAAAGAAGAGAAAGTACACAGTGATTCATCTACCTAGAAAAGTTAACGAGGTTTACACAGAGAATTCCAAGTATAAGTACAACAAAATAAGAGAGTCTTAGAAAACTGGTAAAACCTACATTGTTGATAGAGTTGGGAGTACTTAGCACTGTGAAAACAGCACTTTCGCCGAAAGAAATCTACTTCTCTAAGGCCGTGAAACAGTGAACAGAGAATGTATGAGTTTCTCAAGATTGGTAACAGATAGAAACAAGAGAAATTACACAGTGATTCATCTACCTAGAAAAGTTACAGAGGTTTACAAAGAGAATTCCAAGTATAAGTACAAGGAAATAAGAGAGACTTAGAAAACTGGTAAAACCTACATTGTTGATAGAGTTGGGAGTACTTAGCACTGTGAAAACAGCACTTTCGCCGAAAGAAATTTCGTTCTCTAAGTCCGTGAAACAGTGAACAGAGAATGTATGAGTTTCTCAAGATTGGTAACAGATAGAAACAAGAGAAGGTACACAGTGATTCATCTACCTAGAAAAGTTACAGAGGTTTACACAGAGAATTCCAAGTATAAGTACAAGAAAATAAGAGAGACATAGAAAACTGGTAAAACCTACATTGTTGATAGAGTTGGGAGTACTTAGCACTGTGAAAACGGCACTTTCGCCGAAAGAAATCTACTTCTCTAAGTCCGTGAAACAGTGAACAGAGAATGTATGAGTTTCTCAAGATTGGTAACAGATAGAAACAAGAGAAAGTACACAGTGATTCATCTACCTAGAAAAGTTACAGAGGTTTACACAGAGAATTCCAAGTATAAGTACAAGAAAATAAGAGAGACTTAGAAAACTGGTAAAACCTACATTGTTGATAGAGTTGGGAGTACTTAGCACTGTGAAAACGGCACTTTTGCAGAAAGAAATCTACTTCTCTAAGACTGGAAAACAGAGAAGAGAGAATGTATGAGTTTCTCAAGATTGGTAACAGATAGAAACAAGAGAAAGTACACAGTGATTCATCTACCTAGAAAAGTTACAGAGGTTTGCACAGAGAATTCGAAGTATAAGTACAAGAAAATAAGAGAGACTTAGAAAACTGGTAAAACCTACATTGTTGATAGAGTTGGGAGTACTTAGCACTGTGAAAGCAGCACTTTCGCAGAAAGAAATCTACTTCTATAACACTGGGAAACAGTGAACAGAGAATGTATCAGTTTCTCAAGATTGGTAACAGATAGAAACAAGGGAAAATACACAGTGATTCATCTACTTAGAAAAGTTACAGAGGTTTACACAGAGAATTCCAAGTATAAGTACAAGAAAATAAGAGAGACTTAGAAAACTGGTAAAACCTACATTGTTGATAGAGTTGGGAGTACTTAGCACTGTGAAAACAGCACTTTCGCCGAAAGAAATTTCGTTCTGTAAGTCCGTGAAACAGTGAACAGAGAATGTATGAGTTTCTCAAGATTGGTAACAGGTAGAAACAAGAGAAAATACACAGTGATTCATCTACCTAGAAAAGTTACAGAGGTTTACAAGGAGAATTCCAAGTATAAGTACAAGAAAATAATAGAGACTTAGAAAACTGGTAAAACCTACATTGTTGATAGAGTTGGGAGTACTTAGCACTGTGAAAACAGCACTGTCGCTGAAAGAAATTTCGTTCTCTAACTCCGTGAAACAGTGAACAGAGAATGTATGAGTTTTTCAAGATTTGTAACAGATAGAAACAAGAGAAAGTACACAGTGATTCGTCTACCTAGAAAAGTTACAGAGGTTTACACAGAGAATTCCAAGTATAAGTACAAGAAAATAAGAGAGACATAGAAAACTGGTAAAACCTACATTGTTGATAGAGTTGGGAGTACTTAGCATTGTGAAAACAGCACTTTCGCCGGAAGAAATCTACTTCTCTAAGTCCGTGAAACAGTGAACAGAGAATGTATGAGTTTCTCAAGATTGGTAACAGATAGAAACAAGAGAAAGTACACAGTGATTCATCTACCTAGAAAAGTTACAGAGGTTTACACAGAGAATTCCAAGTATAAGTACAAGAAAATAAGAGAGACTTAGAAAACTGGTAAAACCTACATTGTTGATAGAGTTGGGAGTACTTAGCACTGTGAAAGCAGCACTTTCGCAGAAAGAAATCTACTTCTCTAAGAGTGGGAAACAGTGAACAGAGAATGTATGAGTTTCTTAAGATTGGTAACAGATAGAAACAAGAGAAAGTACACAGTGATTCATCTACCTAGAAAAGTTACAGAGGTTTACACAGAGAATTCCAAGTACAGGTACAAGAAAATAAGAGAGACATAGAAAACTGGTAAAACCTACATTGTTGATAGAGTTGGGAGTACTTAGCACTGTGAAAACAGCACTTTCACCGAAAGAAATTTCGTTCTCTAAGTCCGTGAAACAGTGAACAGAGAATGTATGAATTTCTCAAGATTGGTAACAGATAGAAACAAGAGAAAGTACACAGTGATTCATCTACCTAGAAAAGTTACAGAGGTTTACACAGAGAATTCCAAGTATAAGTACAAGAAAATAAGAGAGACTTAGAAAACTGGTAAAACCTACATTGTTGATAGAGTTGGGAGTAGTTAGCACTGTGAAAGCAGCACTTTCGCATAAAGAAATCTACTTATCTAAGAGTGGGAAACAGTGAACAGAGAATGTATGAGTTTCTCAAGATTGGTAACAGATAGAAACAAGAGAAAGTACACAGTGATTCATCTACCTAGAAAAGTTACAGAGGTTTACACAGAGAATTCCAAGTATAAGTACAAGAAAATAAGAGAGACTTAGAAAACTGGTAAAACCTACATTGTTGATAGAGTTGGGAGTACTTAGCACTGTGAAAACAGCATTTTCGCAGAAAGAAATCTACTTCTCTAAGACTGGGAAACAGTGAACAGAGAATGTATGAGTTTCTCAAGATTGGTAACAGATAGAAACAAGAGAAAGTACACAGTGATTCATCTACCTAGAAAAGTTACAGAGGTTTACACAGAGAATTCCAAGTATAAGTACAAGAAAATAAGAGAGACTTAGAAAACTGGTAAAACCTACATTGTGGATAGAGTTGGGAGTACTTAGCACTGTGAAAATAGCACTTTCGCAGAAAGAAATCTACTTCTCTAAGACTGGGAAACAGTGAACAGAGAATGTATGAGTTTCTCAAGATTGGTAACAGATAGAAACAAGAGAAAGTACACAGTGATTCATCTACCTAGAAAAGTTACAGAGGTTTACACAGAGAATTCCAAGTATAAGCACAAAAATATAAGAGAGACTTAGAAAACTGGTAAAACCTACGTTGTTGATAGAGTTGGGAGTTCTTAGCACTGTGAAAACAGCACTATCCCCGAAAGTATTTTAGTTCTCTAAGTCCGTGAAACAGTGAACAGAGAATGTATGAGTTTCTCAAGATTGGTAACAGATAGAAACAAGAGAAAATACACAGTGATTCATCTACTTAGAAATGTTACAGAGGTTTACACAGAGAATTCCAAGTATAAGTACAAGAAAATAAGAGAGACTTAGAAAACTGGTAAAACCTACATTGTTGATAGAGTTGGGAGTACTTAGCAATGTGAAAACAGCACTTTCGCCGAAAGAAATTTTGTTCTCTAAGTCCGTGAAACAGTGAACAGAGAAGGTATGAGTTTCTCAAGATTGGTAACAGGTAGAAACAAGATAAAGTACACAGTGATTCATCTACCTAGAAAAGTTACAGAGGTTTACACAGAGAATTCCAAGTATAAGTACAAGAAAATAAGAGAGACTTAGAAAACTGGTAAAACCTACATTGTGGATAGAGTTGGGAGTACTTAGCACTGTGAAAATAGCACTTTCGCAGAAAGAAATCTACTTCTCTAAGACTGGGAAACAGTGAACAGAGAATGTATGAGTTTCTCAAGATTGGTAACAGATAGAAACAAGAGAAAGTACACAGTGATTCATCTACCTAGAAAAGTTACAGAGGTTTACACAGAGAATTCCAAGTATAAGTACAAAAATATAAGAGAGACTTAGAAAACTGGTAAAACCTACGTTGTTGATAGAGTTGGGAGTTCTTAGCACTGTGAAAACAGCACTATCCCCGAAAGTATTTTAGTTCTCTAAGTCCGTGAAACAGTGAACAGAGAATGTATGAGTTTCTCAAGATTGGTAACAGATAGAAAGAAGAGAAAGTACACAGTGATTCATCTACCTAGAAAAGTTATAGAGGTTTACACAGAGATTTCCAAGTATAAGTACAACAAAATAAGAGAGTCTTAGAAAACTGGTAAAACCTACATTGTTGATAGAGTTGGGAGTACTTAGCACTGTGAAAACAGCACTTTCGCCGAAAGAAATCTACTTCTCTAAGGCCGTGAATCAGTGAACAGAGAATGTATGAGTTTCTCAAGATTGGTAACAGATAGAAACAAGAGAAAGTACACAGTGATTCATCTACCTAAAAAAGTTACAGAGGTTTACAAAGAGAATTCCAAGTGTAAGTACAAGGAAATAAGACAGACTTAGAAAACTGGTAAAACCTACATTGTTGATAGAGTTGGGAGTACTTAGCACTGTGAAAACAGCACTTTCGCCGAAAGAAATTTCGTTCTCTAAGTCCGTGAAACAGTGAACAGAGAATGTATGAGTTTCTCAAGATTGGTAACAGATAGAAACAAGAGAAGGTACACAGTGATTCATCTACCTAGAAAAGTTACAGAGGTTTACACAGAGAATTCCAAGTATAAGTACAAGAAAATAAGAGAGACATAGAAAACTGGTAAAACCTACATTGTTGATAGAGTTGGGAGTACTTAGCACTGTGAAAACAGCACTTTCGCCGAAAGAAATCTACTTCTCTAAGTCCGTGAAACAGTGAACAGAGAATGTATGAGTTTCTCAAGATTGGTAACAGATAGAAACAAGAGAAAGTACACAGTGATTCATCTACCTAGAAAAGTTACAGAGGTTTACACAGAGAATTCCAAGTATAAGTACAAGAAAATAAGAGAGACTTAGAAAACTGGTAAAACCTACATTGTTGATAGAGTTGGGAGTACTTAGCACTGTGAAAACGGCACTTTTGCAGAAAGAAATCTACTTCCCTAAGACTGGAAAACAGAGAAGAGAGAATGTATGAGTTTCTCAAGATTGGTAACAGATAGAAACAAGAGAAAGTACACAGTGATTCATCTACCTAGAAAAGTTACAGAGGTTTGCACAGAGAATTCGAAGTATAAGTACAAGAAAATAAGAGAGACTTAGAAAACTGGTAAAACCTACATTGTTGATAGAGTTGGGAGTACTTAGCACTGTGAAAGCAGCACTTTCGCAGAAAGAAATCTACTTCTATAACACTGGGAAACAGTGAACAGAGAATGTATCAGTTTCTCAAGATTGGTAACAGATAGAAACAAGGGAAAATACACAGTGATTCATCTACTTAGAAAAGTTACAGAGGTTTACACAGAGAATTCCAAGTATAAGTACAAGAAAATAAGAGAGACTTAGAAAACTGGTAAAACCTACATTGTTGATAGAGTTGGGAGTACTTAGCACTGTGAAAACAGCACTTTCGCCGAAAGAAATTTCATTCTGTAAGTCCGTGAAACAGTGAACAGAGAATGTATGAGTTTCTCAAGATTGGTAACAGGTAGAAACAAGAGAAAATACACAGTGATTCATCTACCTAGAAAAGTTACAGAGGTTTACACAGAGAATTCCAAGTATAAGTACAAGAAAATAAGAGAGACTTAGAAAACTGGTAAAACCTACATTGTTGATAGAGTTGGGAGTACTTAGCACTGTGAAAACAGCACTGTCCCTGAAAGAAATTTCGTTCTCTAAGTCCGTGAAACAGTGAACAGAGAATGTATGAGTTTTTCAAGATTTGTAACAGATAGAAACAAGAGAAAGTACACAGTGATTCGTCTACCTAGAAAAGTTACAGAGGTTTACACAGAGAATTCCAAGTATAAGTACAAGAAAATAAGAGAGACATAGAAAACTGGTAAAACCTACATTGTTGATAGAGTTGGGAGTACTTAGCACTGTGAAAACAGCACTTTCGCCGAAAGAAATCTACTTCTCTAAGTCCGTGAAACAGTGAACAGACAATGTATGAGTTTCTCAAGATTGGTAACAGATAGAAACAAGAGAAAGTACACAGTGATTCATCTACCTAGAAAAGTTACAGAGGTTTACACAGAGAATTCCAAGTATAAGTACAAGAAAATAAGAGAGACTTAGAAAACTGGTAAAACCTACATTGTTGATAGAGTTGGGAGTACTTAGCACTGTGAAAACAGCACTGTCCCTGAAAGAAATTTCGTTCTCTAAGTCCGTGAAACAGTGAACAGAGAATGTATGAGTTTTTCAAGATTTGTAACAGATAGAAACAAGAGAAAGTACACAGTGATTCGTCTACCTAGAAAAGTTACAGAGGTTTACACAGAGAATTCCAAGTATAAGTACAAGAAAATAAGAGAGACATAGAAAACTGGTAAAACCTACATTGTTGATAGAGTTGGGAGTACTTAGCACTGTGAAAACAGCACTTTCGCCGAAAGAAATCTACTTCTCTAAGTCCGTGAAACAGTGAACAGACAATGTATGAGTTTCTCAAGATTGGTAACAGATAGAAACAAGAGAAAGTACACAGTGATTCATCTACCTAGAAAAGTTACAGAGGTTTACACAGAGAATTCCAAGTATAAGTACAAGAAAATAAGAGAGACTTAGAAAACTGGTAAAACCTACATTGTTGATAGAGTTGGGAGTACTTAGCACTGTGAAAGCAGCACTTTCGCAGAAAGAAATCTACTTCTCTAAGAGTGGGAAACAGTGAACAGAGAATGTATGAGTTTCTCAAGATTGGTAACAGATAGAAACAAGAGAAAGTACACAGTGATTCATCTACCTAGAAAAGTTACAGAGGTTTACACAGAGAATTCCAAGTATAAGTACAAGAAAATAAGAGAGACTTAGAAAACTGGTAAAACCTACATTGTTGATAGAGTTCGGAGTACTTAGCACTGTGAAAACAGCACTTTCGCCGAAAGAAATTTTGTTCTCTAAGTCCGTGAAACAGTGAACAGAGAAGGTATGAGTTTCTCAAGATTGGTAACAGGTAGAAACAAGATAAAGTACACAGTGATTCATCTACCTAGAAAAGTTACAGAGGTTTACACAGAGAATTCCAAGTATAAGTACAAGAAAATAAGAGAGACTTAGAAAACTGGTAAAACCTACATTGTGGATAGAGTTGGGAGTACTTAGCACTGTGAAAATAGCACTTTCGCAGAAAGAAATCTACTTCTCTAAGACTGGGAAACAGTGAACAGAGAATGTATGAGTTTCTCAAGATTGGTAACAGATAGAAACAAGAGAAAGTACACAGTGATTCATCTACCTAGAAAAGTTACAGAGGTTTACACAGAGAATTCCAAGTATAAGTACAAAAATATAAGAGAGACTTAGAAAACTGGTAAAACCTACGTTGTTGATAGAGTTGGGAGTTCTTAGCACTGTGAAAACAGCACTATCCCCGAAAGTATTTTAGTTCTTTAAGTCCGTGAAACAGTGAACAGAGAATGTATGAGTTTCTCAAGATTGGTAACAGATAGAAAGAAGAGAAAGTACACAGTGATTCATCTACCTAGAAAAGTTATAGAGGTTTACACAGAGATTTCCAAGTATAAGTACAAGAAAATAAGAGAGACTTAGAAAACTGGTAAAACCTACATTGCGAATAGTGTTGGGAGTACTTAGCACTGTGAAAACAGCACTTTCGCAGAAAGAAATCTACTTCTCTAAGACTGGGAAACAGTGAACAGAGAATGTATGAGTTTCTCAAGATTGGTAACACATAGAAAGAAGAGAAAGTACACAGTGATTCATCTACCTAGAAAAGTTAACGAGGTTTACACAGAGAATTCCAAGTATAAGTACAACAAAATAAGAGAGTCTTAGAAAACTGGTAAAACCTACATTGTTGATAGAGTTGGGAGTACTTAGCACTGTGAAAACAGCACTTTCGCCGAAAGAAATCTACTTCTCTAAGGCCGTGAAACAGTGAACAGAGAATGTATGAGTTTCTCAAGATTGGTAACAGATAGAAACAAGAGAAAGTACACAGTGATTCATCTACCTAGAAAAGTTACAGAGGTTTACAAAGAGAATTCCAAGTGTAAGTACAAGGAAATAAGACAGACTTAGAAAACTGGTAAAACCTACATTGTTGATAGAGTTGGGAGTACTTAGCACTGTGAAAACAGCACTTTCGCCGAAAGAAATTTCGTTCTCTAAGTCCGTGAAACAGTGAACAGAGAATGTATGAGTTTCTCAAGATTGGTAACAGATAGAAACAAGAGAAGGTACACAGTGATTCATCTACCTAGAAAAGTTACAGAGGTTTACACAGAGAATTCCAAGTATAAGTACAAGAAAATAAGAGAGACATAGAAAACTGGTAAAACCTACATTGTTGATAGAGTTGGGAGTACTTAGCACTGTGAAAACAGCACTTTCGCCGAAAGAAATCTACTTCTCTAAGTCCGTGAAACAGTGAACAGAGAATGTATGAGTTTCTCAAGATTGGTAACAGATAGAAACAAGAGAAAGTACACAGTGATTCATCTACCTAGAAAAGTTACAGAGGTTTACACAGAGAATTCCAAGTATAAGTACAAGAAAATAAGAGAGACTTAGAAAACTGGTAAAACCTACATTGTTGATAGAGTTGGGAGTACTTAGCACTGTGAAAACGGCACTTTTGCAGAAAGAAATCTACTTCTCTAAGACTGGAAAACAGAGAAGAGAGAATGTATGAGTTTCTCAAGATTGGTAACAGATAGAAACAAGAGAAAGTACACAGTGATTCATCTACCTAGAAAAGTTACAGAGGTTTGCACAGAGAATTCGAAGTATAAGTACAAGAAAATAAGAGAGACTTAGAAAACTGGTAAAACCTACATTGTTGATAGAGTTGGGAGTACTTAGCACTGTTAAAGCAGCACTTTCGCAGAAAGAAATCTACTTCTATAACACTGGGAAACAGTGAACAGAGAATGTATCAGTTTCTCAAGATTGGTAACAGATAGAAACAAGGGAAAATACACAGTGATTCATCTACTTAGAAAAGTTACAGAGGTTTACACAGAGAATTCCAAGTATAAGTACAAGAAAATAAGAGAGACTTAGAAAACTGGTAAAACCTACATTGTTGATAGAGTTGGGAGTACTTAGCACTGTGAAAACAGCACTTTCGCCGAAAGAAATTTCGTTCTGTAAGTCCGTGAAACAGTGAACAGAGAATGTATGAGTTTCTCAAGATTGGTAACAGGTAGAAACAAGAGAAAATACACAGTGATTCATCTACCTAGAAAAGTTACAGAGGTTTACACAGAGAGTTCCAAGTATAAGTACAAGAAAATAAGAGAGACTTAGAAAACTGGTAAAACCTACATTGTTGATAGAGTTGGGAGTACTTAGCACTGTGAAAACAGCACTGT
Organism: Heterohyrax brucei; assembly: GCA_028571685.1. Taxonomy (NCBI): domain Eukaryota; kingdom Metazoa; phylum Chordata; class Mammalia; order Hyracoidea; family Procaviidae; genus Heterohyrax; species Heterohyrax brucei. The sequence continues at coordinate 115,281,434 of CM053150.1, read as the reverse complement.
CCCTGAAAGAAATTTCGTTCTCTAAGTCCGTGAAACAGTGAACAGAGAATGTATGAGTTTTTCAAGATTTGTAACAGATAGAAACAAGAGAAAGTACACAGTGATTCGTCTACCTAGAAAAGTTACAGAGGTTTACACAGAGAATTCCAAGTATAAGTACAAGAAAATAAGAGAGACATAGAAAACTGGTAAAACCTACATTGTTGATAGAGTTGGGAGTACTTAGCACTGTGAAAACAGCACTTTCGCCGAAAGAAATCTACTTCTCTAAGTCCGTGAAACAGTGAACAGACAATGTATGAGTTTCTCAAGATTGGTAACAGATAGAAACAAGAGAAAGTACACAGTGATTCATCTACCTAGAAAAGTTACAGAGGTTTACACAGAGAATTCCAAGTATAAGTACAAGAAAATAAGAGAGACTTAGAAAACTGGTAAAACCTACATTGTTGATAGAGTTGGGAGTACTTAGCACTGTGAAAACGGCACTTTTGCAGAAAGAAATCTACTTCTCTAAGACTGGAAAACAGAGAAGAGAGAATGTATGAGTTTCTCAAGATTGGTAACAGATAGAAACAAGAGAAAGTACACAGTGATTCATCTACCTAGAAAAGTTACAGAGGTTTGCACAGAGAATTCGAAGTATAAGTACAAGAAAATAAGAGAGACTTAGAAAACTGGTAAAACCTACATTGTTGATAGAGTTGGGAGTACTTAGCACTGTTAAAGCAGCACTTTCGCAGAAAGAAATCTACTTCTATAACACTGGGAAACAGTGAACAGAGAATGTATCAGTTTCTCAAGATTGGTAACAGATAGAAACAAGGGAAAATACACAGTGATTCATCTACTTAGAAAAGTTACAGAGGTTTACACAGAGAATTCCAAGTATAAGTACAAGAAAATAAGAGAGACTTAGAAAACTGGTAAAACCTACATTGTTGATAGAGTTGGGAGTACTTAGCACTGTGAAAACAGCACTTTCGCCGAAAGAAATTTCGTTCTGTAAGTCCGTGAAACAGTGAACAGAGAATGTATGAGTTTCTCAAGATTGGTAACAGGTAGAAACAAGAGAAAATACACAGTGATTCATCTACCTAGAAAAGTTACAGAGGTTTACACAGAGAGTTCCAAGTATAAGTACAAGAAAATAAGAGAGACTTAGAAAACTGGTAAAACCTACATTGTTGATAGAGTTGGGAGTACTTAGCACTGTGAAAACAGCACTGTCCCTGAAAGAAATTTCGTTCTCTAAGTCCGTGAAACAGTGAACAGAGAATGTATGAGTTTTTCAAGATTTGTAACAGATAGAAACAAGAGAAAGTACACAGTGATTCGTCTACCTAGAAAAGTTACAGAGGTTTACACAGAGAATTCCAAGTATAAGTACAAGAAAATAAGAGAGACATAGAAAACTGGTAAAACCTACATTGTTGATAGAGTTGGGAGTACTTAGCACTGTGAAAACAGCACTTTCGCCGAAAGAAATCTACTTCTCTAAGTCCGTGAAACAGTGAACAGACAATGTATGAGTTTCTCAAGATTGGTAACAGATAGAAACAAGAGAAAGTACACAGTGATTCATCTACCTAGAAAAGTTACAGAGGTTTACACAGAGAATTCCAAGTATAAGTACAAGAAAATAAGAGAGACTTAGAAAACTGGTAAAACCTACATTGTTGATAGAGTTGGGAGTACATAGCACTGTGAAAGCAGCACTTTCGCAGAAAGAAATCTACTTCTCTAAGAGTGGGAAACAGTGAACAGAGAATGTATGAGTTTCTCAAGATTGGTAACAGATAGAACAAGAGAAAGTACACAGTGATTCATCTACCTAGAAAAGTTACAGAGGTTTACACAGAGAATTCCAAGTACAGGTACAAGAAAATAAGAGAGACATAGAAAACTGGTAAAACCTACATTGTTGATAGAGTTGGGAGTACTTAGCACTGTGAAAACAGCACTTTCACCGAAAGAAATTTCGTTCTCTAAGTCCGTGAAACAGTGAACAGAGAATGTATGAATTTCTCAAGATTGGTAACAGATAGAAACAAGAGAAAGTACACAGTGATTCATCTACCTAGAAAAGTTACAGAGGTTTACACAGAGAATTCCAAGTATAAGTACAAGAAAATAAGAGAGACTTAGAAAACTGGTAAAACCTACATTGTGGATAGAGTTGGGAGTACTTAGCACTGTGAAAATAGCACTTTCGCAGAAAGAAATCTACTTCTCTAAGACTGGGAAACAGTGAACAGAGAATGTATGAGTTTCTCAAGATTGGTAACAGATAGAAACAAGAGAAAGTACACAGTGATTCATCTACCTAGAAAAGTTACAGAGGTTTACACAGAGAATTCCAAGTATAAGCACAAAAATATAAGAGAGACTTAGAAAACTGGTAAAACCTACGTTGTTGATAGAGTTGGGAGTTCTTAGCACTGTGAAAACAGCACTATCCCCGAAAGTATTTTAGTTCTCTAAGTCCGTGAAACAGTGAACAGAGAATGTATGAGTTTCTCAAGATTGGTAACAGATAGAAACAAGAGAAAATACACAGTGATTCATCTACTTAGAAATGTTACAGAGGTTTACACAGAGAATTCCAAGTATAAGTACAAGAAAATAAGAGAGACTTAGAAAACTGGTAAAACCTACATTGTTGATAGAGTTGGGAGTACTTAGCACTGTGAAAACAGCACTTTCGCCGAAAGAAATTTTGTTCTCTAAGTCCGTGAAACAGTGAACAGAGAAGGTATGAGTTTCTCAAGATTGGTAACAGGTAGAAACAAGATAAAGTACACAGTGATTCATCTACCTAGAAAAGTTACAGAGGTTTACACAGAGAATTCCAAGTATAAGTACAAGAAAATAAGAGAGACTTAGAAAACTGGTAAAACCTACATTGTGGATAGAGTTGGGAGTACTTAGCACTGTGAAAATAGCACTTTCGCAGAAAGAAATCTACTTCTCTAAGACTGGGAAACAGTGAACAGAGAATGTATGAGTTTCTCAAGATTGGTAACAGATAGAAACAAGAGAAAGTACACAGTGATTCATCTACCTAGAAAAGTTACAGAGGTTTACACAGAGAATTCCAAGTATAAGTACAAAAATATAAGAGAGACTTAGAAAAATGGTAAAACCTACGTTGTTGATAGAGTTGGGAGTTCTTAGCACTGTGAAAACAGCACTATCCCCGAAAGTATTTTAGTTCTCTAAGTCCGTGAAACAGTGAACAGAGAATGTATGAGTTTCTCAAGATTGGTAACAGATAGAAAGAAGAGAAAGTACACAGTGATTCATCTACCTAGAAAAGTTATAGAGGTTTACACAGAGATTTCCAAGTATAAGTACAAGAAAATAAGAGAGACTTAGAAAACTGGTAAAACCTACATTGCGGATAGTGTTGGGAGTACTTAGCACTGTGAAAACAGCACTTTCGCAGAAAGAAATCTACTTCTCTAAGACTGGGAAACAGTGAACAGAGAATGTATGAGTTTCTCAAGATTGGTAACAGATAGAAAGAAGAGAAAGTACACAGTGATTCATCTACCTAGAAAAGTTAACGAGGTTTACACAGAGAATTCCAAGTATAAGTACAACAAAATAAGAGAGTCTTAGAAAACTGGTAAAACCTACATTGTTGATAGAGTTGGGAGTACTTAGCACTGTGAAAACAGCACTTTCGCCGAAAGAAATCTACTTCTCTAAGGCCGTGAAACAGTGAACAGAGAATGTATGAGTTTCTCAAGATTGGTAACAGATAGAAACAAGAGAAAGTACACAGTGATTCATCTACCTAGAAAAGTTACAGAGGTTTACAAAGAGAATTCCAAGTGTAAGTACAAGGAAATAAGACAGACTTAGAAAACTGGTAAAACCTACATTGTTGATAGAGTTGGGAGTACTTAGCACTGTGAAAACAGCACTTTCGCCGAAAGAAATTTCGTTCTCTAAGTCCGTGAAACAGTGAACAGAGAATGTATGAGTTTCTCAAGATTGGTAACAGATAGAAACAAGAGAAGGTACACAGTGATTCATCTACCTAGAAAAGTTACAGAGGTTTACACAGAGAATTCCAAGTATAAGTACAAGAAAATAAGAGAGACATAGAAAACTGGTAAAACCTACATTGTTGATAGAGTTGGGAGTACTTAGCACTGTGAAAACAGCACTTTCGCCGAAAGAAATCTACTTCTCTAAGTCCGTGAAACAGTGAACAGAGAATGTATGAGTTTCTCAAGATTGGTAACAGATAGAAACAAGAGAAAGTACACAGTGATTCATCTACCTAGAAAAGTTACAGAGGTTTGCACAGAGAATTCGAAGTATAAGTACAAGAAAATAAGAGAGACTTAGAAAACTGGTAAAACCTACATTGTTGATAGAGTTGGGAGTACTTAGCACTGTGAAAGCAGCACTTTCGCAGAAAGAAATCTACTTCTATAACACTGGGAAACAGTGAACAGAGAATGTATCAGTTTCTCAAGATTGGTAACAGATAGAAACAAGGGAAAATACACAGTGATTCATCTACTTAGAAAAGTTACAGAGGTTTACACAGAGAATTCCAAGTATAAGTACAAGAAAATAAGAGAGACTTAGAAAACTGGTAAAACCTACATTGTTGATAGAGTTGGGAGTACTTAGCACTGTGAAAACAGCACTTTCGCCGAAAGAAATTTCGTTCTGTAAGTCCGTGAAACAGTGAACAGAGAATGTATGAGTTTCTCAAGATTGGTAACAGGTAGAAACAAGAGAAAGTACACAGTGATTCATCTACCTAGAAAAGTTACAGAGGTTTACACAGAGAGTTCCAAGTATAAGTACAAGAAAATAAGAGAGACTTAGAAAACTGGTAAAACCTACATTGTTGATAGAGTTGGGAGTACTTAGCACTGTGAAAACAGCACTGTCCCTGAAAGAAATTTCGTTCTCTAAGTCCGTGAAACAGTGAACAGAGAATGTATGAGTTTTTCAAGATTTGTAACAGATAGAAACAAGAGAAAGTACACAGTGATTCGTCTACCTAGAAAAGTTACAGAGGTTTACACAGAGAATTCCAAGTATAAGTACAAGAAAATAAGAGAGACATAGAAAACTGGTAAAACCTACATTGTTGATAGAGTTGGGAGTACTTAGCACTGTGAAAGCAGCACTTTCGCAGAAAGAAATCTACTTATCTAAGAGTGGGAAACAGTGAACAGAGAATGTATGAGTTTCTCAAGATTGGTAACAGATAGAAACAAGAGAAAGTACACAGTGATTCATCTACCTAGAAAAGTTACAGAGGTTTACACAGAGAATTCCAAGTATAAGTACAAGAAAATAAGAGAGACTTAGAAAGCTGGTAAAACCTACATTGTTGATAGAGTTGGGAGTACTTAGCACTGTGAAAACAGCATTTTCGCAGAAAGAAATCTACTTCTCTAAGACTGGGAAACAGTTAACAGAGAATGTATGAGTTTCTCAAGATTGGTAACAGATAGAAACAAGAGAAAGTACACAGTGATTCATCTACCTAGAAAAGTTACAGAGGTTTACACAGAGAATTCCAAGTATAAGTACAAGAAAATAAGAGAGACTTAGAAAACTGGCAAAACCTACATTGTTGATAGAGTTGGGATTACTTAGCACTGTGAAAACAGCACTTTCGCCGAAAGAAATCTACTTCTCTAAGGCCGTGAAACAGTGAACAGAGAATGTATGAGTTTCTCAAGATTGGTAACAGATAGAAACAAGAGAAAGTACACAGTGATTCATCTACCTAGAAAAGTTACACAGGTTTACACAGAGAATTCCAAGTATAAGTACAAGAAAATAAGAGAGACATAGAAAACTGGTAAAACCTACATTGTTGATAGAGTTGGGAGTACTTAGCACTGTGAAAACAGCACTTTCGCCGAAAGAAATTTCGTTCTCTAAGTCCGTGAAACAGTGAACAGAGAATGTATGAGTTTCTCAAGATTGGTAACAGATAGAAACAAGAGAAAGTACACAGTGATTCATCTACCTAGAAAAGTTACAGAGGTTTACACAGAGAATTCCAAGTATAAGTACAAGAAAATAAGAGAGACATAGAAAAGTGGTAAAACCTACATTGTTGATAGAGTTGGGAGTACTTAGCACTGTGAAAACAGCACTTTCGCCGAAAGAAATTTCGTTCTCTAAGTCCGTGAAACAGTGAACAGAGAATGTATGAGTTTCTCAAGATTGGTAACAGATAGAAACAAGAGAAAGTACACAGTGATTCATCTACCTAGAAAAGTTACAGAGGTTTACACAGAGAATTCCAAGTATAAGTACAAGAAAATAAGAGAGACATAGAAAACTGATAAAACCTACATTGTTGATAGAGTTGGGAGTACTTAGCACTGTGAAAACAGCACTTTCGCCGAAAGAAATTTCGTTCTCTAAGTATGTGAAACAGTGAACAGAGAATGTATGAGTTTCTCAAGATTGGTAACAGATAGAAACAAGAGAAAGTACACAGTGATTCATCTACCTAGAAAAGTTACAGACGTTTACACAGAGAATTCCAAGTATAAGTACAAGAAAATAAGAGAGACATAGAAAACTGGTGAAACCTACATTGTTGATAGAGTTGGGAGTACTTAGCACTGTGAAAACAGCACTTTCGCCGAAAGAAATCTACTTCTCCAATTCCGTGAAACAGTGAACAGAGAATGTATGAGTTTCTCAAGATTGGTAACAGATAGAAACAAGAGAAAGTACACAGTGATTGATCTACCTAGAAAAGTTACAGAGGTTTACACAGAGAATTCCAAGTATAAGTACAAGAAAATAAGAGAGACTTAGAAAACTGGTAAAACCTACATTGTTGATAGAGTTGGGAGTACTTAGCACTGTGAAAACGGCACTTTTGTAGAAAGAAATCTACTTCTCTAAGACTGGGAAACAGAGAAGAGAGGATGTATGAGTTTCTCAAGATTGGTAACAGATAGAAACAAGAGAAAGTACACAGTGATTCATCTACCTAGAAAAGTTACAGAGGTTTACACAGAGAATTCGAAGTATAAGTACAAGAAAATAAGAGAGACTTAGAAAACTGGTAAAACCTACATTGTTGATAGAGTTGGGAGTACTTAGCACTGTGAAAGCAGCACTTTCGCAGAAAGAAATCTACTTCTATAACACTGGGAAACAGTGAACAGAGAATGTATGAGTTTCTCAAGATTGGTAACAGATAGAAACAAGAGAAAGTACACAGTGATTCGGCTACCTAGAAAAGTTACAGAGGTTTACACAGAGAATTCCAAGTATAAGTACAAGAAAATAAGAGAGACATAGAAAACTGGTAAAACCTACATTGTTGATAGAGTTGGGAGTACTTAGCACTGTGAAAACAGCACTTTCGCCGAAAGAAATTTCGTTCTCTAAGTCCGTGAAACAGTGAACAGAGAATGTATGAGTTTCTCAAGATTGGTAACAGATAGAAACAAGAGAAAGTAGACAGTGATTCATCTACCTAGAAAAGTTACAGAGTTTTACACAGAGAATTCCAAGTATAAGTACAAGAAATAAGAGAGACTTAGAAAACTGGTAAAACCTACATTGTTGATAGAGTTGGGAGTACTTAGCACTGTGAAAGCAGCACTTTCGCAGAAAGAAATCTACTTCTCTAAGAGTGGGAAACAGTGAACAGAGAATGTATGAGTTTCTCAAGATTGGTAACAGATAGAAACAAGAGAAAGTACACAGTGATTCATCTACCTAGAAAAGTTACAGAGGTTTACACAGAGAATTCCAAGTATAAGTACAAGAAAATAAGAGAGACTTAGAAAACTGGCAAAAGCTACATTGTTGATAGAGTTGGGATTACTTAGCACTGTGAAAACAGCACTTTCGCCAAAAGAAATCTACTTCTCTAAGGCCGTGAAACAGTGAACAGAGAATGTATGAGTTTCTCAAGATTGGTAACAGATAGAAACAAGAGAAAGTACACAGTGATTCATCTACCTAGAAAAGTTACAGAGGTTTACACAGAGAATTCCAAGTATAAGTACAAGAAAATAAGAGAGACATAGAAAACTGGTAAAACCTACATTGTTGATAGAGTTGGGAGTACTTAGCACTGTGAAAACAGCACTTTCGCCGAAAGAAATTTCGTTCTCTAAGTCCGTGAAACAGTGAACAGAGAATGTATGAGTTTCTCAAGATTGGTAACAGATAGAAACAAGAGAAAGTACACAGTGATTCATCTACCTAGAAAAGTTACAGAGGTTTACACAGAGAATTCCAAGTATAAGTACAAGAAAATAAGAGAGACATAGAAAACTGGTGAAACCTACATTGTTGATAGAGTTGGGAGTACTTAGCACTGTGAAAACAGCACTTTGGCCGAAAGAAATCTACTTCTCTAAGTCCGTGAAACAGTGAACAGAGAATGTATGAGTTTCTCAGGATTGGTAACAGATAGAAACAAGAGAAAGTACACAGTGATTCATCTACCTAGAAAAGTTACAGAGGTTTACACAGAGAATTCCAAGTATAAGTACAAGAAAATAAGAGAGACTTAGAAAACTGGTAAAACCTACATTGTTGATAGAGTTGGGAGTACTTAGCACTGTGAAAACGGCACTTTTGCAGAAAGAAATCGACTTCTCTAAGACTGGGAAACAGAGAAGAGAGAATGTATGAGTTTCTCAAGATTGATAACAGATAGAAACAAGAGAAAGTACACAGTGATTCATCTACCTAGAAAAGTTACAGAGGTTTACACAGAGAATTCCAAGTATAAGTACAAGAAAATAAGAGAGACTTAGAAAACTGGTAAAAACTATATTGTTGATAGAGTTGGGAGTACGTAGCACTGTTAAAGCAGCACTTTCGCAGAAAGAAATCTACTTCTCTAAGACTGGGAAATTGAGCACAGAGAATGTATGAGTTTCTCAAGATTGGTAACAGATAGAAACAAGAGAAAGTACACAGTGATTCATCTACCTAGAAAAGGTACAGAGGTTTACACAGAGAATTCGAAGTATAAGTACAAGAAAATAAGAGAGACTTAGAAAACTGGTAAAACCTACATTGTTGATAGAGTTGGGAGTACTTAGCACTGTGAAAGCAGCACTTTCGCAGAAAGAAATCTACTTCTATAACACTGGGAAACAGTGAACAGAGAATGTATGAGTTTCTCAACATTGGTAACAGATAGAAACAAGAGAAAGTACACAGTGATTAATCTACCTAGGAAAGTTACAGAGGTTTACACAGAGAATTCCAAGTATAAGTACAAAAATATAAGAGAGACTTAGAAAACTGCTAAAACCTACATTGTTGATAGAGTTGGGAGTTCTTAGCACTGTGAAAACAGCACTATACCCGAAAGTATTTTAGTTCTCTAAGTCCGTGAAACAGTGAACAGAGAATGTATGAGTTTCTCAAGTTTGGTAACAGATAGAAACAAGAGAAAATACATGGTGATTCATCTACTTAGAAAAGTTACAGAGGTTTACACAGAGAATTCCAAATATAAGTACAAGAAAATAAGAGAGACTTAGAAAACTGGTAAAACCTACATTGTTGATAGAGTTGGGAGTACTTAGCACTGTGAAAACAGCACTTTCGCCTAAAGAAATTTCGTTCTCTAAGTCCGTGAAACAGTGAACAGAGAACGTATGAGTTTCTTAAGATTTGTAACAGATAGAATCAAGGGAAAGTACACAGTGATTCATCTACCGAGAAAAGTTACAGAGGTTTACACAGAGAATTCCAAGTATAAGCACAAAAATATAAGAGAGACTTAGAAAACTGGTAAAACCTACGTTGTTGATAGAGTTGGGAGTTCTTAGCACTGTGAAAACAGCACTATCCCCGAAAGTATTTTAGTTCTCTAAGTCCGTGAAACAGTGAACAGAGAATGTATGAGTTTCTCAAGATTGGTAACAGATAGAAACAAGAGAAAATACACAGTGATTCATCTACTTAGAAATGTTACAGAGGTTTACACAGAGAATTCCAAGTATAAGTACAAGAAAATAAGAGAGACTTAGAAAACTGGTAAAACCTACATTGTTGATAGAGTTGGGAGTACTTAGCACTGTGAAAACAGCACTTTCGCCGAAAGAAATTTTGTTCTCTAAGTCCGTGAAACAGTGAACAGAGAAGGTATGAGTTTCTCAAGATTGGTAACAGGTAGAAACAAGATAAAGTACACAGTGATTCATCTACCTAGAAAAGTTACAGAGGTTTACACAGAGAATTCCAAGTATAAGTACAAGAAAATAAGAGAGACTTAGAAAACTGGTAAAACCTACATTGCGGATAGTGTTGGGAGTACTTAGCACTGTGAAAACAGCACTTTCGCAGAAAGAAATCTACTTCTCTAAGACTGGGAAACAGTGAACAGAGAATGTATGAGTTTCTCAAGATTGGTAACAGATAGAAAGAAGAGAAAGTACACAGTGATTCATCTACCTAGAAAAGTTAACGAGGTTTACACAGAGAATTCCAAGTATAAGTACAACAAAATAAGAGAGTCTTAGAAAACTGGTAAAACCTACATTGTTGATAGAGTTGGGAGTACTTAGCACTGTGAAAACAGCACTTTCGCCGAAAGAAATCTACTTCTCTAAGGCCGTGAAACAGTGAACAGAGAATGTATGAGTTTCTCAAGATTGGTAACAGATAGAAACAAGAGAAAGTACACAGTGATTCATCTACCTAGAAAAGTTACAGAGGTTTACAAAGAGAATTCCAAGTGTAAGTACAAGGAAATAAGACAGACTTAGAAAACTGGTAAAACCTACATTGTTGATAGAGTTGGGAGTACTTAGCACTGTGAAAACAGCACTTTCGCCGAAAGAAATTTCGTTCTCTAAGTCCGTGAAACAGTGAACAGAAAATGTATGAGTTTCTCAAGATTGGTAACAGATAGAAACAAGAGAAGGTACACAGTGATTCATCTACCTAGAAAAGTTACAGAGGTTTACACAGAGAATTCCAAGTATAAGTACAAGAAAATAAGAGAGACATAGAAAACTGGTAAAACCTACATTGTTGATAGAGTTGGGAGTACTTAGCACTGTGAAAACAGCACTTTCGCCGAAAGAAATCTACTTCTCTAAGTCCGTGAAACAGTGAACAGAGAATGTATGAGTTTCTCAAGATTGGTAACAGATAGAAACAAGAGAAAGTACACAGTGATTCATCTACCTAGAAAAGTTACAGAGGTTTGCACAGAGAATTCGAAGTATAAGTACAAGAAAATAAGAGAGACTTAGAAAACTGGTAAAACCTACATTGTTGATAGAGTTGGGAGTACTTAGCACTGTGAAAGCAGCACTTTCGCAGAAAGAAATCTACTTCTATAACACTGGGAAACAGTGAACAGAGAATGTATCAGTTTCTCAAGATTGGTAACAGATAGAAACAAGGGAAAATACACAGTGATTCATCTACTTAGAAAAGTTACAGAGGTTTACACAGAGAATTCCAAGTATAAGTACAAGAAAATAAGAGAGACTTAGAAAACTGGTAAAACCTACATTGTTGATAGAGTTGGGAGTACTTAGCACTGTGAAAACAGCACTTTCGCCGAAAGAAATTTCGTTCTGTAAGTCCGTGAAACAGTGAACAGAGAATGTATGAGTTTCTCAAGATTGGTAACAGGTAGAAACAAGAGAAAGTACACAGTGATTCATCTACCTAGAAAAGTTACAGAGGTTTACACAGAGAGTTCCAAGTATAAGTACAAGAAAATAAGAGAGACTTAGAAAACTGGTAAAACCTACATTGTTGATAGAGTTGGGAGTACTTAGCACTGTGAAAACAGCACTGTCCCTGAAAGAAATTTCGTTCTCTAAGTCCGTGAAACAGTGAACAGAGAATGTATGAGTTTTTCAAGATTTGTAACAGATAGAAACAAGAGAAAGTACACAGTGATTCGTCTACCTAGAAAAGTTACAGAGGTTTACACAGAGAATTCCAAGTATAAGTACAAGAAAATAAGAGAGACATAGAAAACTGGTAAAACCTACATTGTTGATAGAGTTGGGAGTACTTAGCACTGTGAAAGCAGCACTTTCGCAGAAAGAAATCTACTTATCTAAGAGTGGGAAACAGTGAACAGAGAATGTATGAGTTTCTCAAGATTGGTAACAGATAGAAACAAGAGAAAGTACACAGTGATTCATCTACCTAGAAAAGTTACAGAGGTTTACACAGAGAATTCCAAGTATAAGTACAAGAAAATAAGAGAGACTTAGAAAGCTGGTAAAACCTACATTGTTGATAGAGTTGGGAGTACTTAGCACTGTGAAAACAGCATTTTCGCAGAAAGAAATCTACTTCTCTAAGACTGGGAAACAGTTAACAGAGAATGTATGAGTTTCTCAAGATTGGTAACAGATAGAAACAAGAGAAAGTACACAGTGATTCATCTACCTAGAAAAGTTACAGAGGTTTACACAGAGAATTCCAAGTATAAGTACAAGAAAATAAGAGAGACTTAGAAAACTGGCAAAACCTACATTGTTGATAGAGTTGGGATTACTTAGCACTGTGAAAACAGCACTTTCGCCGAAAGAAATCTACTTCTCTAAGGCCGTGAAACAGTGAACAGAGAATGTATGAGTTTCTCAAGATTGGTAACAGATAGAAACAAGAGAAAGTACACAGTGATTCATCTACCTAGAAAAGTTACACAGGTTTACACAGAGAATTCCAAGTATAAGTACAAGAAAATAAGAGAGACATAGAAAACTGGTAAAACCTACATTGTTGATAGAGTTGGGAGTACTTAGCACTGTGAAAACAGCACTTTCGCCGAAAGAAATTTCGTTCTCTAAGTCCGTGAAACAGTGAACAGAGAATGTATGAGTTTCTCAAGATTGGTAACAGATAGAAACAAGAGAAAGTACACAGTGATTCATCTACCTAGAAAAGTTACAGAGGTTTACACAGAGAATTCCAAGTATAAGTACAAGAAAATAAGAGAGACATAGAAAAGTGGTAAAACCTACATTGTTGATAGAGTTGGGAGTACTTAGCACTGTGAAAACAGCACTTTCGCCGAAAGAAATTTCGTTCTCTAAGTCCGTGAAACAGTGAACAGAGAATGTATGAGTTTCTCAAGATTGGTAACAGATAGAAACAAGAGAAAGTACACAGTGATTCATCTACCTAGAAAAGTTACAGAGGTTTACACAGAGAATTCCAAGTATAAGTACAAGAAAATAAGAGAGACATAGAAAACTGATAAAACCTACATTGTTGATAGAGTTGGGAGTACTTAGCACTGTGAAAACAGCACTTTCGCCGAAAGAAATTTCGTTCTCTAAGTATGTGAAACAGTGAACAGAGAATGTATGAGTTTCTCAAGATTGGTAACAGATAGAAACAAGAGAAAGTACACAGTGATTCATCTACCTAGAAAAGTTACAGAGGTTTACACAGAGAATTCCAAGTATAAGTACAAGAAAATAAGAGAGACATAGAAAACTGGTGAAACCTACATTGTTGATAGAGTTGGGAGTACTTAGCACTGTGAAAACAGCACTTTCGCCGAAAGAAATCTACTTCTCCAATTCCGTGAAACAGTGAACAGAGAATGTATGAGTTTCTCAAGATTGGTAACAGATAGAAACAAGAGAAAGTACACAGTGATTGATCTACCTAGAAAAGTTACAGAGGTTTACACAGAGAATTCCAAGTATAAGTACAAGAAAATAAGAGAGACTTAGAAAACTGGTAAAACCTACATTGTTGATAGAGTTGGGAGTACTTAGCACTGTGAAAACGGCACTTTTGTAGAAAGAAATCTACTTCTCTAAGACTGGGAAACAGAGAAGAGAGGATGTATGAGTTTCTCAAGATTGGTAACAGATAGAAACAAGAGAAAGTACACAGTGATTCATCTACCTAGAAAAGTTACAGAGGTTTACACAGAGAATTCGAAGTATAAGTACAAGAAAATAAGAGAGACTTAGAAAACTGGTAAAACCTACATTGTTGATAGAGTTGGGAGTACTTAGCACTGTGAAAGCAGCACTTTCGCAGAAAGAAATCTACTTCTATAACACTGGGAAACAGTGAACAGAGAATGTATGAGTTTCTCAAGATTGGTAACAGATAGAAACAAGAGAAAGTACACAGTGATTCGGCTACCTAGAAAAGTTACAGAGGTTTACACAGAGAATTCCAAGTATAAGTACAAGAAAATAAGAGAGACATAGAAAACTGGTAAAACCTACATTGTTGATAGAGTTGGGAGTACTTAGCACTGTGAAAACAGCACTTTCGCCGAAAGAAATTTCGTTCTCTAAGTCCGTGAAACAGTGAACAGAGAATGTATGAGTTTCTCAAGATTGGTAACAGATAGAAACAAGAGAAAGTAGACAGTGATTCATCTACCTAGAAAAGTTACAGAGTTTTACACAGAGAATTCCAAGTATAAGTACAAGAAATAAGAGAGACTTAGAAAACTGGTAAAACCTACATTGTTGATAGAGTTGGGAGTACTTAGCACTGTGAAAGCAGCACTTTCGCAGAAAGAAATCTACTTCTCTAAGAGTGGGAAACAGTGAACAGAGAATGTATGAGTTTCTCAAGATTGGTAACAGATAGAAACAAGAGAAAGTACACAGTGATTCATCTACCTAGAAAAGTTACAGAGGTTTACACAGAGAATTCCAAGTATAAGTACAAGAAAATAAGAGAGACTTAGAAAACTGGCAAAAGCTACATTGTTGATAGAGTTGGGATTACTTAGCACTGTGAAAACAGCACTTTCGCCAAAAGAAATCTACTTCTCTAAGGCCGTGAAACAGTGAACAGAGAATGTATGAGTTTCTCAAGATTGGTAACAGATAGAAACAAGAGAAAGTACACAGTGATTCATCTACCTAGAAAAGTTACAGAGGTTTACACAGAGAATTCCAAGTATAAGTACAAGAAAATAAGAGAGACATAGAAAACTGGTAAAACCTACATTGTTGATAGAGTTGGGAGTACTTAGCACTGTGAAAACAGCACTTTCGCCGAAAGAAATTTCGTTCTCTAAGTCCGTGAAACAGTGAACAGAGAATGTATGAGTTTCTCAAGATTGGTAACAGATAGAAACAAGAGAAAGTACACAGTGATTCATCTACCTAGAAAAGTTACAGAGGTTTACACAGAGAATTCCAAGTATAAGTACAAGAAAATAAGAGAGACATAGAAAACTGGTGAAACCTACATTGTTGATAGAGTTGGGAGTACTTAGCACTGTGAAAACAGCACTTTGGCCGAAAGAAATCTACTTCTCTAAGTCCGTGAAACAGTGAACACAGAATGTATGAGTTTCTCAGGATTGGTAACAGATAGAAACAAGAGAAAGTACACAGTGATTCATCTACCTAGAAAAGTTACAGAGGTTTACACAGAGAATTCCAAGCATAAGTACAAGAAAATAAGAGAGACTTAGAAAACTGGTAAAACCTACATTGTTGATAGAGTTGGGAGTACTTAGCACTGTGAAAACGGCACTTCTGCAGAAAGAAATCTACTTCTCTAAGACTGGGAAACAGAGAAGAGAGAATGTATGAGTTTCTCAAGATTGGTAACAGATAGAAACAAGAGAAAGTACACAGTGATTCATCTACCTAGAAAAGTTACAGAGGTTTACACAGAGAATTCGAAGTATAAGTACAAGAAAATAAGAGAGACTTAGAAAACTGGTAAAACCTACATTGTTGATAGAGTTGGGAGTACTTAGCACTGTGAAAGCAGCACTTTCGCAGAAAGAAATCTACTTCTATAACACTGGGAAACAGTGAACAGAGAATGTATGAGTTTCTCAAGATTGGTAACAGATAGAAACAAGAGAAAGTACACAGTGATTCATCTACCTAGAAAAGTTACAAAGGTTTACACAGAGAATTCCAAGTATAAGTACAAAAATATAAGAGAGACTTAGAAAACTGGTAAAATCTACATTGTTGATAGAGTTGGGAGTTCTTAGCACTGTGAAAACAGCACTATCCCCGAAAGTATTTTAGTTCTCTAAGTCCGTGAAACAGTGAACAGAGAATGTATGAGTTTCTCAACATTGGTAACAGGTAGAAACAAGAGAAAGTACACAGTGATTCATCTACCTAGAAAAGTTACAGAGGTTTACACAGAGAATTCCAAGTATAAGTAAAAGAAAATAAGAGAGACTTAGAAAACTGGTAAAACCTACATTGTGGATAGAGTTGGGAGTACTTAGCACTGTGAAAATAGCACTTTCGCAGAAAGAAATCTACTTCTCTAAGACTGGGAAACAGTGAACAGAGAATGTATGAGTTTCTCAAGATTGGTAACAGATAGAAACAAGAGAAAGTACACAGTGATTCATCTACCTAGAAAAGTTACAGAGGTTTATACATAGAATTCCAAGTATAAGTACAAAAATATAAGAGAGACTTAGAAAACTGGTAAAACCTACATTGTTGATAGAGTTGGGACTTCTTAGCACTGTGAAAACAGCACTATCCCCGAAATTATTTTAGTTCTCTAAGTCCGTGAAACAGTGAACAGAGAATGTATGAGTTTCTCAAGATTGGTAACAGATAGAAAGAAGGGAAAGTACACAGTGATTCATCTACCTAGAAAAGTTATAGAAGTTTACACAGAGATTTCCAAGTATAAGTACAAGAAAATAAGAGAGACTTAGAAAACTGGTAAAACCTACATTGTGGATAGTGTTGGGAGTACTTAGCACTGTGAAAACAGCACTTTCGCAGAAAGAAATCTACTTCTCTAAGACTGGGAAACAGTGAACAGAGAATGTATGAGTTTCTCAAGATTGGTAACAGATAGAAAGAAGAGAAAGTACACAGTGATTCATCTACCTAGAAAAGTTAACGAGGTTTACACAGAGAATTCCAAGTATAAGTACAACAAAATAAGAGAGACTTAGAAAACTGGTAAAACCTACATTGTTGATAGAGTTGGGGGTACTTAGCACTGTGAAAACAGCACTTTCGCCGAAAGAAATCTACTTCTCTAAGGCCGTGAAACAGTGAACAGAGAATGTATGAGTTTCTCAAGATTGGTAACAGACAGAAACAAGAGAAAGTACACAGTGATTCATCTACCTAGAAAAGTTACAGAGGTTTACACAGAGAATTCCAAGTATAAGTACAAGAAAATAAGAGAGACTTAGAAAACTGGTAAATCCTACATTGTTGATAGAGTTGGGAGTACGTAGCACTGTTAAAGCAGCACTTTCGCAGAAAGAAATCTACTTCTCTAAGACTGGGAAATTGAGCACAGAGAATGTATGAGTTTCTCAAGATTGGTAACAGATAGAAACAAGAGAAAGTACACAGTGATTCATCTACCTAGAAAAGGTACAGAGGTTTACACAGAGAATTCGAAGTATAAGTACAAGAAAATAAGAGAGACTTAGAAAACTGGTAAAACCTACATTGTTGATAGAGTTGGGAGTACTTAGCACTGTGAAAGCAGCACTTTCGCAGAAAGAAATCTACTTCTATAACACTGGGAAACAGTGAACAGAGAATGTATGAGTTTCTCAACATTGGTAACAGATAGAAACAAGAGAAAGTACACAGTGATTAATCTACCTAGGAAAGTTACAGAGGTTTACACAGAGAATTCCAAGTATAAGTACAAAAATATAAGAGAGACTTAGAAAACTGCTAAAACCTACATTGTTGATAGAGTTGGGAGTTCTTAGCACTGTGAAAACAGCACTATACCCGAAAGTATTTTAGTTCTCTAAGTCCGTGAAACAGTGAACAGAGAATGTATGAGTTTCTCAAGTTTGGTAACAGATAGAAACAAGAGAAAATACATGGTGATTCATCTACTTAGAAAAGTTACAGAGGTTTACACAGAGAATTCCAAATATAAGTACAAGAAAATAAGAGAGACTTAGAAAACTGGTAAAACCTACATTGTTGATAGAGTTGGGAGTACTTAGCACTGTGAAAACAGCACTTTCGCCTAAAGAAATTTCGTTCTCTAAGTCCGTGAAACAGTGAACAGAGAACGTATGAGTTTCTTAAGATTTGTAACAGATAGAATCAAGGGAAAGTACACAGTGATTCATCTACCGAGAAAAGTTACAGAGGTTTACACAGAGAATTCCAAGTATAAGTACAAGAAAATAAGAGAGACTTAGAAAACTGGTAAAACATACATTGTGGATAGAGTTGGGAGTACTTAGAACTGTGAAAACAGCACTTTCGCAGAAGAAATCTACTTCTCTAAGACTGGGAAACAGTGAACAGAGAATTTATGAGTTTCTCAAGATTGGTAACAGATAGAAACAAGAGAAAGTACACAGTGATTCATCTACCTAGAAAAGTTACAGAGGTTTACACAGTGAATTCCAAGTATGACTACAAGAAAATAAGAGAGACTTAGAAAACTGGTAAAACCTACATTGTTGATAGAGTTGGGAGTACTTAGCACTGTGAAAACAGCACTTTCGCCGAAAGAAATTTCTTTCTCTCAGTCCGTGAAACAGTGAACAGAGAATGTATGAGTTTCTCAAGATTGGTAACAGATAGAAACAAGAGAAAGTACACAGTGATTCATCTACCTAGAAAAGTTATAGAGGTTTACACAGAGATTTCCAAGTATAGGTACAAGAAAATCAGAGAGACTTAGAAAACTGGTAAAACCTACATTGGGATAGAGTTGGGAGTACTTAGCACTGTGAAAACAGCACTTTCGCAGAAAGAAATCTACTTCTCTAAGACTGGGAAACAGTGAACAGAGAATGTATCAGTTTCTAAAGATTGGTAAACAGATAGAAAGCAGAGAAAGTACATAGTGATTCATCTACCTAGAGAAGTTACAGAGGTTTACACAGAGAATTCCAAGTATAAGTACAAGAAAATAAGAGAGACTTAGAAAACTGGTAAAATCTACATTGTTGATAGAGTTGGGAGTACTTAGCACTGTGAATACAGCACTTTCGTCGAAAGAAATTTAGTTCTCTAAGTCCGTGAAACAGTGAACAGAGAATGTATGAGTTTCTCAAGATTGGTAACAGATAGATGCAAGAGAAAGTACACAGTGATTCATCTAACTAGAAAAGTTACAGAGGTTTACAAAGAGAAATCCAAGTTTAAGTACAAGAAAATAAGAGAGACTTAGAAAACTGGTAAAACCTACATTGTTGATAGAGTTGGGAGTACTTAGCACTGTGAAAATAGCACTTTCTCAGGAAGAAATCTACTTCTCTAAGACTGGGAAACAGTGAACAGAGAATGTATGAGTTTCTCAAGATTGGTAACAGACAGAAACAAGAGAAAGTACACAGTGATTCATCTACCTAGAAAAGTTACAGAGATTTACAGAGAGAATTCCAAGTATAAGTACAAGAAAATAAGAGAGACTTAGAAAACTGGTAAAACCTACATTGTTGATAGAGTTGGGAGTACTTAGCACTGTGAAAACAGCACTTTCGCCTAAAGAAATTTCGTTCTCTAAGTCCGTGAAACAGTGAACAGAGAACGTATGAGTTTCTCAAGATTTGTAACAGATAGAATCAAGGGAAAGTACACAGTGATTCATCTACCGAGAAAAGTTACAGAGGTTTACACAGAGAATTCCAAGTATAAGTACAAGAAAATAAGAGAGACTTAGAAAACTGGTAAAACATACATTGTGGATAGAGTTGGGAGTACTTAGAACTGTGAAAACAGCACTTTCGCAGAAGAAATCTACTTCTCTAAGACTGGGAAACAGTGAACAGAGAATTTATGAGTTTCTCAAGATTGGTAACAGATAGAAACAAGAGAAAGTACACAGTGATTCATCTACCTAGAAAAGTTACAGAGGTTTACACAGTGAATTCCAAGTATAACTACAAGAAAATAAGAGAGACTTAGAAAACTGGTAAAACCTACATTGTTGATAGAGTTGGGAGTACTTAGCACTGTGAAAACAGCACTTTCGCCGAAAGAAATTTCTTTCTCTCAGTCCGTGAAACAGTGAACAGAGAATGTATGAGTTTCTCAAGATTGGTAACAGATAGAAACAAGAGAAAGTACACAGTGATTCATCTACCTAGAAAAGTTATAGAGGTTTACACAGAGATTTCCAAGTATAGGTACAAGAAAATCAGAGAGACTTAGAAAACTGGTAAAACCTACATTGCGGATAGAGTTGGGAGTACTTAGCACTGTGAAAACAGCACTTTCGCAGAAAGAAATCTACTTCTCTAAGACTGGGAAACAGTGAACAGAGAATGTATCAGTTTCTAAAGATTGGTAAACAGATAGAAAGCAGAGAAAGTACATAGTGATTCATCTACCTAGAGAAGTTACAGAGGTTTACACAGAGAATTCCAAGTATAAGTACAAGAAAATAAGAGAGACTTAGAAAACTGGTAAAACCTACATTGTTGATAGAGTTGGGAGTAGTTAGCACTGTGAAAGCAGCACTTTCGCAGAAAGAAATCTACTTATCTAAGAGTGGGAAACAGTGAACAGAGAATGTATGAGTTTCTCAAGATTGGTAACAGATAGAAACAAGAGAAAGTACACAGTGATTCATCTACCTAGAAAAGTTACAGAGGTTTACACAGAGAATTCCAAGTATAAGTACAAGAAAATAAGAGAGACTTAGAAAGCTGGTAAAACCTACATTGTTGATAGAGTTGGGAGTACTTAGCACTGTGAAAACAGCATTTTCGCAGAAAGAAATCTACTTCTCTAAGACTGGGAAACAGTTAACAGAGAATGTATGAGTTTCTCAAGATTGGTAACAGATAGAAACAAGAGAAAGTACACAGTGATTCATCTACCTAGAAAAGTTACAGAGGTTTACACAGAGAATTCCAAGTATAAGTACAAGAAAATAAGAGAGACTTAGAAAACTGGCAAAACCTACATTGTTGATAGAGTTGGGATTACTTAGCACTGTGAAAACAGCACTTTCGCCGAAAGAAATCTACTTCTCTAAGGCCGTGAAACAGTGAACAGAGAATGTATGAGTTTCTCAAGATTGGTAACAGATAGAAACAAGAGAAAGTACACAGTGATTCATCTACCTAGAAAAGTTACACAGGTTTACACAGAGAATTCCAAGTATAAGTACAAGAAAATAAGAGAGACATAGAAAACTGGTAAAACCTACATTGTTGATAGAGTTGGGAGTACTTAGCACTGTGAAAACAGCACTTTCGCCGAAAGAAATTTCGTTCTCTAAGTCCGTGAAACAGTGAACAGAGAATGTATGAGTTTCTCAAGATTGGTAACAGATAGAAACAAGAGAAAGTACACAGTGATTCATCTACCTAGAAAAGTTACAGAGGTTTACACAGAGAATTCCAAGTATAAGTACAAGAAAATAAGAGAGACATAGAAAAGTGGTAAAACCTACATTGTTGATAGAGTTGGGAGTACTTAGCACTGTGAAAACAGCACTTTCGCCGAAAGAAATTTCGTTCTCTAAGTCCGTGAAACAGTGAACAGAGAATGTATGAGTTTCTCAAGATTGGTAACAGATAGAAACAAGAGAAAGTACACAGTGATTCATCTACCTAGAAAAGTTACAGAGGTTTACACAGAGAATTCCAAGTATAAGTACAAGAAAATAAGAGAGACATAGAAAACTGATAAAACCTACATTGTTGATAGAGTTGGGAGTACTTAGCACTGTGAAAACAGCACTTTCGCCGAAAGAAATTTCGTTCTCTAAGTATGTGAAACAGTGAACAGAGAATGTATGAGTTTCTCAAGATTGGTAACAGATAGAAACAAGAGAAAGTACACAGTGATTCATCTACCTAGAAAAGTTACAGAGGTTTACACAGAGAATTCCAAGTATAAGTACAAGAAAATAAGAGAGACATAGAAAACTGGTGAAACCTACATTGTTGATAGAGTTGGGAGTACTTAGCACTGTGAAAACAGCACTTTCGCCGAAAGAAATCTACTTCTCCAATTCCGTGAAACAGTGAACAGAGAATGTATGAGTTTCTCAAGATTGGTAACAGATAGAAACAAGAGAAAGTACACAGTGATTGATCTACCTAGAAAAGTTACAGAGGTTTACACAGAGAATTCCAAGTATAAGTACAAGAAAATAAGAGAGACTTAGAAAACTGGTAAAACCTACATTGTTGATAGAGTTGGGAGTACTTAGCACTGTGAAAACGGCACTTTTGTAGAAAGAAATCTACTTCTCTAAGACTGGGAAACAGAGAAGAGAGGATGTATGAGTTTCTCAAGATTGGTAACAGATACAAACAAGAGAAAGTACACAGTGATTCATCTACCTAGAAAAGTTACAGAGGTTTACACAGAGAATTCGAAGTATAAGTACAAGAAAATAAGAGAGACTTAGAAAACTGGTAAAACCTACATTGTTGATAGAGTTGGGAGTACTTAGCACTGTGAAAGCAGCACTTTCGCAGAAAGAAATCTACTTCTATAACACTGGGAAACAGTGAACAGAGAATGTATGAGTTTCTCAAGATTGGTAACAGATAGAAACAAGAGAAAGTACACAGTGATTCGGCTACCTAGAAAAGTTACAGAGGTTTACACAGAGAATTCCAAGTATAAGTACAAGAAAATAAGAGAGACTTAGAAAACTGGCAAAAGCTACATTGTTGATAGAGTTGGGATTACTTAGCACTGTGAAAACAGCACTTTCGCCAAAAGAAATCTACTTCTCTAAGGCCGTGAAACAGTGAACAGAGAATGTATGAGTTTCTCAAGATTGGTAACAGATAGAAACAAGAGAAAGTACACAGTGATTCATCTACCTAGAAAAGTTACAGAGGTTTACACAGAGAATTCCAAGTATAAGTACAAGAAAATAAGAGAGACATAGAAAACTGGTAAAACCTACATTGTTGATAGAGTTGGGAGTACTTAGCACTGTGAAAACGGCACTTCTGCAGAAAGAAATCTACTTCTCTAAGACTGGGAAACAGAGAAGAGAGAATGTATGAGTTTCTCAAGATTGGTAACAGATAGAAACAAGAGAAAGTACACAGTGATTCATCTACCTAGAAAAGTTACAGAGGTTTACACAGAGAATTCGAAGTATAAGTACAAGAAAATAAGAGAGACTTAGAAAACTGGTAAAACCTACATTGTTGATAGAGTTGGGAGTACTTAGCACTGTGAAAGCAGCACTTTCGCAGAAAGAAATCTACTTCTATAACACTGGGAAACAGTGAACAGAGAATGTATGAGTTTCTCAAGATTGGTAACAGATAGAAACAAGAGAAAGTACACAGTGATTCATCTACCTAGAAAAGTTACAAAGGTTTACACAGAGAATTCCAAGTATAAGTACAAAAATATAAGAGAGACTTAGAAAACTGGTAAAATCTACATTGTTGATAGAGTTGGGAGTTCTTAGCACTGTGAAAACAGCACTATCCCCGAAAGTATTTTAGTTCTCTAAGTCCGTGAAACAGTGAACAGAGAATGTATGAGTTTCTCAACATTGGTAACAGGTAGAAACAAGAGAAAGTACACAGTGATTCATCTACCTAGAAAAGTTACAGAGGTTTACACAGAGAATTCCAAGTATAAGTAAAAGAAAATAAGAGAGACTTAGAAAACTGGTAAAACCTACATTGTGGATAGAGTTGGGAGTACTTAGCACTGTGAAAATAGCACTTTCGCAGAAAGAAATCTACTTCTCTAAGACTGGGAAACAGTGAACAGAGAATGTATGAGTTTCTCAAGATTGGTAACAGATAGAAACAAGAGAAAGTACACAGTGATTCATCTACCTAGAAAAGTTACAGAGGTTTATACATAGAATTCCAAGTATAAGTACAAAAATATAAGAGAGACTTAGAAAACTGGTAAAACCTACATGGTTGATAGAGTTGGGACTTCTTAGCACTGTGAAAACAGCACTATCCCCGAAATTATTTTAGTTCTCTAAGTCCGTGAAACAGTGAACAGAGAATGTATGAGTTTCTCAAGATTGGTAACAGATAGAAAGAAGGGAAAGTACACAGTGATTCATCTACCTAGAAAAGTTATAGAAGTTTACACAGAGATTTCCAAGTATAAGTACAAGAAAATAAGAGAGACTTAGAAAACTGGTAAAACCTACATTGTGGATAGTGTTGGGAGTACTTAGCACTGTGAAAACAGCACTTTCGCAGAAAGAAATCTACTTCTCTAAGACTGGGAAACAGTGAACAGAGAATGTATGAGTTTCTCAAGATTGGTAACAGATAGAAAGAAGAGAAAGTACACAGTGATTCATCTACCTAGAAAAGTTAACGAGGTTTACACAGAGAATTCCAAGTATAAGTACAACAAAATAAGAGAGACTTAGAAAACTGGTAAAACCTACATTGTTGATAGAGTTGGGGGTACTTAGCACTGTGAAAACAGCACTTTCGCCGAAAGAAATCTACTTCTCTAAGGCCGTGAAACAGTGAACAGAGAATGTATGAGTTTCTCAAGATTGGTAACAGACAGAAACAAGAGAAAGTACACAGTGATTCATCTACCTAGAAAAGTTACAGAGGTTTACACAGAGAATTCCAAGTATAAGTACAAGAAAATAAGAGAGACTTAGAAAACTGGTAAATCCTACATTGTTGATAGAGTTGGGAGTACTTAGCACTGTGAAAACAGCACTGTCGCCGAAAGAAATTTCGTTCTCTAAGTCCGTGAAACAGTGAACAGAGAATGTATGAGTTTCTCAAGATTGGTAACAGATAGAAACAAGAGAAAGTACACAGTGATTCATCTACCTAGAAAAGTTACAGAGGTTTACACAGAGAATTCCAAGTATAAGTACAAGAAAATAAGAGAGACATAGAAAACTGGTAAAACCTACATTGTTGATAGAGTTGGGAGTACTTAGCACTGTGAAAACAGCACTTTCGCCGAAAGAAATCTACTTCTCTAAGTCCGTGAAACAGTGAACAGAGAATGTATGACTTTCTCAAGATTGGTAACAGATAGAAACAAGAGAAAGTACACAGTGATTCATCTACCTAGAAAAGTTACAGAGGTTTACACAGAGAATTCCAAGTATAAGTACAAGAAAATAAGAGAGACTTAGAAAACTGGTAAAACCTACATTGTTGATAGAGTTGGGAGTACTTAGCACTGTGAAAACGGCACTTTTGCAGAAAGAAATCGACTTCTCTAAGACTGGGAAACAGAGAAGAGAGAATGTATGAGTTTCTCAAGATTGATAACAGATAGAAACAAGAGAAAGTACACAGTGATTCATCTACCTAGAAAAGTTACAGAGGTTTACACAGAGAATTCCAAGTATAAGTACAAGAAAATAAGAGAGACTTAGAAAACTGGTAAAAACTATATTGTTGATAGAGTTGGGAGTACGTAGCACTGTTAAAGCAGCACTTTCGCAGAAAGAAATCTACTTCTCTAAGACTGGGAAATTGAGCACAGAGAATGTATGAGTTTCTCAAGATTGGTAACAGATAGAAACAAGAGAAAGTACACAGTGATTCATCTACCTAGAAAAGGTACAGAGGTTTACACAGAGAATTCGAAGTATAAGTACAAGAAAATAAGAGAGACTTAGAAAACTGGTAAAACCTACATTGTTGATAGAGTTGGGAGTACTTAGCACTGTGAAAGCAGCACTTTCGCAGAAAGAAATCTACTTCTATAACACTGGGAAACAGTGAACAGAGAATGTATGAGTTTCTCAACATTGGTAACAGATAGAAACAAGAGAAAGTACACAGTGATTAATCTACCTAGGAAAGTTACAGAGGTTTACACAGAGAATTCCAAGTATAAGTACAAAAATATAAGAGAGACTTAGAAAACTGCTAAAACCTACATTGTTGATAGAGTTGGGAGTTCTTAGCACTGTGAAAACAGCACTATACCCGAAAGTATTTTAGTTCTCTAAGTCCGTGAAACAGTGAACAGAGAATGTATGAGTTTCTCAAGTTTGGTAACAGATAGAAACAAGAGAAAATACATGGTGATTCATCTACTTAGAAAAGTTACAGAGGTTTACACAGAGAATTCCAAATATAAGTACAAGAAAATAAGAGAGACTTAGAAAACTGGTAAAACCTACATTGTTGATAGAGTTGGGAGTACTTAGCACTGTGAAAACAGCACTTTCGCCTAAAGAAATTTCGTTCTCTAAGTCCGTGAAACAGTGAACAGAGAACGTATGAGTTTCTCAAGATTTGTAACAGATAGAATCAAGGGAAAGTACACAGTGATTCATCTACCGAGAAAAGTCACAGAGGTTTACACAGAGAATTCCAAGTATAAGTACAAGAAAATAAGAGAGACTTAGAAAACTGGTAAAACATACATTGTGGATAGAGTTGGGAGTACTTAGAACTGTGAAAACAGCACTTTCGCAGAAGAAATCTACTTCTCTAAGACTGGGAAACAGTGAACAGAGAATTTATGAGTTTCTCAAGATTGGTAACAGATAGAAACAAGAGAAAGTACACAGTGATTCATCTACCTAGAAAAGTTACAGAGGTTTACACAGTGAATTCCAAGTATGACTACAAGAAAATAAGAGAGACTTAGAAAACTGGTAAAACCTACATTGTTGATAGAGTTGGGAGTACTTAGCACTGTGAAAACAGCACTTTCGCCGAAAGAAATTTCTTTCTCTCAGTCCGTGAAACAGTGAACAGAGAATGTATGAGTTTCTCAAGATTGGTAACAGATAGAAACAAGAGAAAGTACACAGTGATTCATCTACCTAGAAAAGTTATAGAGGTTTACACAGAGATTTCCAAGTATAGGTACAAGAAAATCAGAGAGACTTAGAAAACTGGTAAAACCTACATTGCGGATAGAGTTGGGAGTACTTAGCACTGTGAAAACAGCACTTTCGCAGAAAGAAATCTACTTCTCTAAGACTGGGAAACAGTGAACAGAGAATGTATCAGTTTCTAAAGATTGGTAAACAGATAGAAAGCAGAGAAAGTACATAGTGATTCATCTACCTAGAGAAGTTACAGAGGTTTACACAGAGAATTCCAAGTATAAGTACAAGAAAATAAGAGAGACTTAGAAAACTGGTAAAATCTACATTGTTGATAGAGTTGGGAGTACTTAGCACTGTGAATACAGCACTTTCGTCGAAAGAAATTTAGTTCTCTAAGTCCGTGAAACAGTGAACAGAGAATGTATGAGTTTCTCAAGATTGGTAACAGATAGATGCAAGAGAAAGTACACAGTGATTCATCTAACTAGAAAAGTTACAGAGGTTTACAAAGAGAAATCCAAGTTTAAGTACAAGAAAATAAGAGAGACTTAGAAAACTGGTAAAACCTACATTGTTGATAGAGTTGGGAGTACTTAGCACTGTGAAAATAGCACTTTCTCAGGAAGAAATCTACTTCTCTAAGACTGGGAAACAGTGAACAGAGAATGTATGAGTTTCTCAAGATTGGTAACAGACAGAAACAAGAGAAAGTACACAGTGATTCATCTACCTAGAAAAGTTACAGAGATTTACAGAGAGAATTCCAAGTATAAGTACAAGAAAATAAGAGAGACTTAGAAAACTGGTAAAACCTACATTGTTGATAGAGTTGGGAGTACTTAGCACTGTGAAAACAGCACTTTCGCCTAAAGAAATTTCGTTCTCTAAGTCCGTGAAACAGTGAACAGAGAACGTATGAGTTTCTCAAGATTTGTAACAGATAGAATCAAGGGAAAGTACACAGTGATTCATCTACCGAGAAAAGTTACAGAGGTTTACACAGAGAATTCCAAGTATAAGTACAAGAAAATAAGAGAGACTTAGAAAACTGGTAAAACATACATTGTGGATAGAGTTGGGAGTACTTAGAACTGTGAAAACAGCACTTTCGCAGAAGAAATCTACTTCTCTAAGACTGGGAAACAGTGAACAGAGAATTTATGAGTTTCTCAAGATTGGTAACAGATAGAAACAAGAGAAAGTACACAGTGATTCATCTACCTAGAAAAGTTACAGAGGTTTACACAGTGAATTCCAAGTATAACTACAAGAAAATAAGAGAGACTTAGAAAACTGGTAAAACCTACATTGTTGATAGAGTTGGGAGTACTTAGCACTGTGAAAACAGCACTTTCGCCGAAAGAAATTTCTTTCTCTCAGTCCGTGAAACAGTGAACAGAGAATGTATGAGTTTCTCAAGATTGGTAACAGATAGAAACAAGAGAAAGTACACAGTGATTCATCTACCTAGAAAAGTTATAGAGGTTTACACAGAGATTTCCAAGTATAGGTACAAGAAAATCAGAGAGACTTAGAAAACTGGTAAAACCTACATTGCGGATAGAGTTGGGAGTACTTAGCACTGTGAAAACAGCACTTTCGCAGAAAGAAATCTACTTCTCTAAGACTGGGAAACAGTGAAGAGAGAATGTATCAGTTTCTAAAGATTGGTAAACAGATAGAAAGCAGAGAAAGTACATAGTGATTCATCTACCTAGAGAAGTTACAGAGGTTTACACAGAGAATTCCAAGTATAAGTACAAGACAATAAGAGAGACTTAGAAAACTGGTAAAATCTACATTGTTGATAGAGTTGGGAGTACTTAGCACTGTGAATACAGCACTTTCATCGAAAGAAATTTAGTTCTCTAAGTCCGTGAAACAGTGAACAGAGAATGTATGAGTTTCTCAAGATTGGTAACAGATAGATGCAAGAGAAAGTACACAGTGATTCATCTAACTAGAAAAGTTACAGAGGTTTACAAAGAGAAATCCAAGTTTAAGTACAAGAAAATAAGAGAGACTTAGAAAACTGGTAAAACCTACATTGTTGATAGAGTTGGGAGTACTTAGCACTGTGAAAATAGCACTTTCTCAGGAAGAAATCTACTTCTCTAAGACTGGGAAACAGTGAACAGAGAATGTATGAGTTTCTCAAGATTGGTAACAGACAGAAACAAGAGAAAGTACACAGTGATTCATCTACCTAGAAAAGTTACAGAGGTTTACACAGAGAATTCCAAGTATAAGTACAAGAAAATAAGAGAGACTTAGAAAACTGGTAAAACCTACATTGTGGATAGAGTTGGGAGTACTTAGCACTGTGAAAACAGCACTTTCGCCGAAAGAAATTTCGTTCTCTAAGTCCGTGAAACAGTGAACAGAGAATGTATGCGTTTCTCAAGATTGGTAACAGATAGAAACAAGAGAAAGTACACAGTGATTCACCTACCTAGAAAAGTTACAGAGGTTTATACATAGAATTCCAAGTATAAGTACAAAAATATAAGAGAGACTTAGAAAACTGGTAAAACCTACATGGTTGATAGAGTTGGGACTTCTTAGCACTGTGAAAACAGCACTATCCCCGAAATTATTTTAGTTCTCTAAGTCCGTGAAACAGTGAACAGAGAATGTATGAGTTTCTCAAGATTGGTAACAGATAGAAAGAAGGGAAAGTACACAGTGATTCATCTACCTAGAAAAGTTATAGAAGTTTACACAGAGATTTCCAAGTATAAGTACAAGAAAATAAGAGAGACTTAGAAAACTGGTAAAACCTACATTGTGGATAGTGTTGGGAGTACTTAGCACTGTGAAAACAGCACTTTCGCAGAAAGAAATCTACTTCTCTAAGACTGGGAAACAGTGAACAGAGAATGTATGAGTTTCTCAAGATTGGTAACAGATAGAAAGAAGAGAAAGTACACAGTGATTCATCTACCTAGAAAAGTTAACGAGGTTTACACAGAGAATTCCAAGTATAAGTACAACAAAATAAGAGAGACTTAGAAAACTGGTAAAACCTACATTGTTGATAGAGTTGGGGGTACTTAGCACTGTGAAAACAGCACTTTCGCCGAAAGAAATCTACTTCTCTAAGGCCGTGAAACAGTGAACAGAGAATGTATGAGTTTCTCAAGATTGGTAACAGACAGAAACAAGAGAAAGTACACAGTGATTCATCTACCTAGAAAAGTTACAGAGGTTTACACAGAGAATTCCAAGTATAAGTACAAGAAAATAAGAGAGACTTAGAAAACTGGTAAATCCTACATTGTTGATAGAGTTGGGAGTACTTAGCACTGTGAAAACAGCACTGTCGCCGAAAGAAATTTCGTTCTCTAAGTCCGTGAAACAGTGAACAGAGAATGTATGAGTTTCTCAAGATTGGTAACAGATAGAAACAAGAGAAAGTACACAGTGATTCATCTACCTAGAAAAGTTACAGAGGTTTACACAGAGAATTCCAAGTATAAGTACAAGAAAATAAGAGAGACATAGAAAACTGGTAAAACCTACATTGTTGATAGAGTTGGGAGTACTTAGCACTGTGAAAACAGCACTTTCGCCGAAAGAAATCTACTTCTCTAAGTCCGTGAAACAGTGAACAGAGAATGTATGACTTTCTCAAGATTGGTAACAGATAGAAACAAGAGAAAGTACACAGTGATTCATCTACCTAGAAAAGTTACAGAGGTTTACACAGAGAATTCCAAGTATAAGTACAAGAAAATAAGAGAGACTTAGAAAACTGGTAAAACCTACATTGTTGATAGAGTTGGGAGTACTTAGCACTGTGAAAACGGCACTTTTGCAGAAAGAAATCGACTTCTCTAAGACTGGGAAACAGAGAAGAGAGAATGTATGAGTTTCTCAAGATTGATAACAGATAGAAACAAGAGAAAGTACACAGTGATTCATCTACCTAGAAAAGTTACAGAGGTTTACACAGAGAATTCCAAGTATAAGTACAAGAAAATAAGAGAGACTTAGAAAACTGGTAAAAACTATATTGTTGATAGAGTTGGGAGTACGTAGCACTGTTAAAGCAGCACTTTCGCAGAAAGAAATCTACTTCTCTAAGACTGGGAAATTGAGCACAGAGAATGTATGAGTTTCTCAAGATTGGTAACAGATAGAAACAAGAGAAAGTACACAGTGATTCATCTACCTAGAAAAGGTACAGAGGTTTACACAGAGAATTCGAAGTATAAGTACAAGAAAATAAGAGAGACTTAGAAAACTGGTAAAACCTACATTGTTGATAGAGTTGGGAGTACTTAGCACTGTGAAAGCAGCACTTTCGCAGAAAGAAATCTACTTCTATAACACTGGGAAACAGTGAACAGAGAATGTATGAGTTTCTCAACATTGGTAACAGATAGAAACAAGAGAAAGTACACAGTGATTAATCTACCTAGGAAAGTTACAGAGGTTTACACAGAGAATTCCAAGTATAAGTACAAAAATATAAGAGAGACTTAGAAAACTGCTAAAACCTACATTGTTGATAGAGTTGGGAGTTCTTAGCACTGTGAAAACAGCACTATACCCGAAAGTATTTTAGTTCTCTAAGTCCGTGAAACAGTGAACAGAGAATGTATGAGTTTCTCAAGTTTGGTAACAGATAGAAACAAGAGAAAATACATGGTGATTCATCTACTTAGAAAAGTTACAGAGGTTTACACAGAGAATTCCAAATATAAGTACAAGAAAATAAGAGAGACTTAGAAAACTGGTAAAACCTACATTGTTGATAGAGTTGGGAGTACTTAGCACTGTGAAAACAGCACTTTCGCCTAAAGAAATTTCGTTCTCTAAGTCCGTGAAACAGTGAACAGAGAACGTATGAGTTTCTCAAGATTTGTAACAGATAGAATCAAGGGAAAGTACACAGTGATTCATCTACCGAGAAAAGTCACAGAGGTTTACACAGAGAATTCCAAGTATAAGTACAAGAAAATAAGAGAGACTTAGAAAACTGGTAAAACATACATTGTGGATAGAGTTGGGAGTACTTAGAACTGTGAAAACAGCACTTTCGCAGAAGAAATCTACTTCTCTAAGACTGGGAAACAGTGAACAGAGAATTTATGAGTTTCTCAAGATTGGTAACAGATAGAAACAAGAGAAAGTACACAGTGATTCATCTACCTAGAAAAGTTACAGAGGTTTACACAGTGAATTCCAAGTATGACTACAAGAAAATAAGAGAGACTTAGAAAACTGGTAAAACCTACATTGTTGATAGAGTTGGGAGTACTTAGCACTGTGAAAACAGCACTTTCGCCGAAAGAAATTTCTTTCTCTCAGTCCGTGAAACAGTGAACAGAGAATGTATGAGTTTCTCAAGATTGGTAACAGATAGAAACAAGAGAAAGTACACAGTGATTCATCTACCTAGAAAAGTTATAGAGGTTTACACAGAGATTTCCAAGTATAGGTACAAGAAAATCAGAGAGACTTAGAAAACTGGTAAAACCTACATTGCGGATAGAGTTGGGAGTACTTAGCACTGTGAAAACAGCACTTTCGCAGAAAGAAATCTACTTCTCTAAGACTGGGAAACAGTGAACAGAGAATGTATCAGTTTCTAAAGATTGGTAAACAGATAGAAAGCAGAGAAAGTACATAGTGATTCATCTACCTAGAGAAGTTACAGAGGTTTACACAGAGAATTCCAAGTATAAGTACAAGAAAATAAGAGAGACTTAGAAAACTGGTAAAATCTACATTGTTGATAGAGTTGGGAGTACTTAGCACTGTGAATACAGCACTTTCGTCGAAAGAAATTTAGTTCTCTAAGTCCGTGAAACAGTGAACAGAGAATGTATGAGTTTCTCAAGATTGGTAACAGATAGATGCAAGAGAAAGTACACAGTGATTCATCTAACTAGAAAAGTTACAGAGGTTTACAAAGAGAAATCCAAGTTTAAGTACAAGAAAATAAGAGAGACTTAGAAAACTGGTAAAACCTACATTGTTGATAGAGTTGGGAGTACTTAGCACTGTGAAAATAGCACTTTCTCAGGAAGAAATCTACTTCTCTAAGACTGGGAAACAGTGAACAGAGAATGTATGAGTTTCTCAAGATTGGTAACAGACAGAAACAAGAGAAAGTACACAGTGATTCATCTACCTAGAAAAGTTACAGAGATTTACAGAGAGAATTCCAAGTATAAGTACAAGAAAATAAGAGAGACTTAGAAAACTGGTAAAACCTACATTGTTGATAGAGTTGGGAGTACTTAGCACTGTGAAAACAGCACTTTCGCCTAAAGAAATTTCGTTCTCTAAGTCCGTGAAACAGTGAACAGAGAACGTATGAGTTTCTCAAGATTTGTAACAGATAGAATCAAGGGAAAGTACACAGTGATTCATCTACCGAGAAAAGTTACAGAGGTTTACACAGAGAATTCCAAGTATAAGTACAAGAAAATAAGAGAGACTTAGAAAACTGGTAAAACATACATTGTGGATAGAGTTGGGAGTACTTAGAACTGTGAAAACAGCACTTTCGCAGAAGAAATCTACTTCTCTAAGACTGGGAAACAGTGAACAGAGAATTTATGAGTTTCTCAAGATTGGTAACAGATAGAAACAAGAGAAAGTACACAGTGATTCATCTACCTAGAAAAGTTACAGAGGTTTACACAGTGAATTCCAAGTATAACTACAAGAAAATAAGAGAGACTTAGAAAACTGGTAAAACCTACATTGTTGATAGAGTTGGGAGTACTTAGCACTGTGAAAACAGCACTTTCGCCGAAAGAAATTTCTTTCTCTCAGTCCGTGAAACAGTGAACAGAGAATGTATGAGTTTCTCAAGATTGGTAACAGATAGAAACAAGAGAAAGTACACAGTGATTCATCTACCTAGAAAAGTTATAGAGGTTTACACAGAGATTTCCAAGTATAGGTACAAGAAAATCAGAGAGACTTAGAAAACTGGTAAAACCTACATTGCGGATAGAGTTGGGAGTACTTAGCACTGTGAAAACAGCACTTTCGCAGAAAGAAATCTACTTCTCTAAGACTGGGAAACAGTGAAGAGAGAATGTATCAGTTTCTAAAGATTGGTAAACAGATAGAAAGCAGAGAAAGTACATAGTGATTCATCTACCTAGAGAAGTTACAGAGGTTTACACAGAGAATTCCAAGTATAAGTACAAGACAATAAGAGAGACTTAGAAAACTGGTAAAATCTACATTGTTGATAGAGTTGGGAGTACTTAGCACTGTGAATACAGCACTTTCGTCGAAAGAAATTTAGTTCTCTAAGTCCGTGAAACAGTGAACAGAGAATGTATGAGTTTCTCAAGATTGGTAACAGATAGATGCAAGAGAAAGTACACAGTGATTCATCTAACTAGAAAAGTTACAGAGGTTTACAAAGAGAAATCCAAGTTTAAGTACAAGAAAATAAGAGAGACTTAGAAAACTGGTAAAACCTACATTGTTGATAGAGTTGGGAGTACTTAGCACTGTGAAAATAGCACTTTCTCAGGAAGAAATCTACTTCTCTAAGACTGGGAAACAGTGAACAGAGAATGTATGAGTTTCTCAAGATTGGTAACAGACAGAAACAAGAGAAAGTACACAGTGATTCATCTACCTAGAAAAGTTACAGAGGTTTACACAGAGAATTCCAAGTATAAGTACAAGAAAATAAGAGAGACTTAGAAAACTGGTAAAACCTACATTGTGGATAGAGTTGGGAGTACTTAGCACTGTGAAAACAGCACTTTCGCCGAAAGAAATTTCGTTCTCTAAGTCCGTGAAACAGTGAACAGAGAATGTATGCGTTTCTCAAGATTGGTAACAGATAGAAACAAGAGAAAGTACACAGTGATTCACCTACCTAGAAAAGTTACAGAGGTTTACACAGAGAATTCCAAGTATAAGTACAAGAAAATGAGAGAGACTTAGAAAACTGGTAAAACCTACATTGTTGATAGAGTTGGGAGTACTTAGCACTGTGAAAACAGCACTTTCTCTGAAAGAAATTTAGTTCTCTAAGTCCGTGAAACAGTGAACAGAGAGTGTATGAGTTTCTGAAGACTGGTAACAGATATTAACAAGAGAAAGTACACAGTGATTCATCTACCCAGAAAAGTTACAGAGGTTTACACAGAGAATTCCAAGTATAAGTACAAGAAAATAAGAGAGACTTAGAAAACTGGTAAAACCTACATTGTTGATAGAGTTGGGAGTACTTAGCACTGTGAAAACAGCACTTTCGCCGAAAGAAATTTTGTTCTCTAAGTCCGTGAAACAGTGAACAGAGAATGTATGAGTTTCTCAAGATTGGTAACAGATAGAATCAAGGGAAGTACACAGTGATTCATCTACCTAGAAAAGTTACAGAGGTTTGCACAGAGAATTCCAAGTATAAGTACAAGAAAATAAGAGAGACTTAGAAAACTGGTAAAACATACATTGTGGATAGAGTTGGGAGTACTTAGCACTGTGAAAACAGCACTTTCGCAGAAGAAATCTACTTCTCTAAGACTGGGAAACAGTGAACAGAGAATGTATGAGTTTCTGAAGATTGGTAAGAGATAGAAACAAGAGAAAGTACACAGTGATTCATCGACCTAGAAAAGTTACAGAGGTTTACACAGAGAATTCCAAGTATAAGTACAAGAAAATAAGAGAGACTTAGAAAACTGTAAAACCTACATTGTTGATAGAGTTGGGAGTACTTAGCACTGTGAAAACAGCACTTTCGCCGAAAGAAATCTACTTCTCTAAGACTGGGAAACAGTGAACAGAGAATGTATGAGTTTCTCAAGATTGGCAACAGATAGAAACAAGAGAAAGTACACAGTGATTCATCTACCTAGAAAAGTTACAGACGTTTACACAGAGAATTCCAAGTATAAGTACAAGAAAATGAGAGAGACTTAGAAAACTGGTAAAACCTACATTGTTGATAGAGTTGGGAGTACTTAGCACTGTGAAAACAGCACTTTCTCCGAAAGAAATTTCGTTCTCTAAGTCCGTGATACAGTGAACAGAGAATGTATGAGTTTCTCAAGATTGGTAACAGATCGAAACAAGAGAAAGTACACAGTGATTCATCTACCTAGAAAAGTTACACAGGTTTACACAGAGAATTCCAAGTATAAGTACAAGAAAATAAGAGAGACTTAAAAAACTGGTAAAACCTACATTGTTGATAGAGTTGGGAGTACTTAGCACTGTTTAAAGAGCACTTTCGCAGAAAGAAGTCTACTTCTCTAAGTCCGTGAAACAGTGAACAGAGAATGTATGAGTTTCTTAAGATTGGTAACAGATAGAAACAAGAGAAAGTACACAGTGATTCATCTACCTTGAAAAGTTACAGAGGTTTATACAGAGAATTCCAAGTATAAGTACAAGAAAATAAGAGAGACTTAGAAAACTGGTAAAACCTACATTGTTGATAGAGTTGGGAGTACTTAGCACTGTGAAAAAAGCACTTTCGCAGAAAAAATCTATTTCTCTAAAACTGGGAAACAGTGAACAGGGAATGTATGAGTTTCTCAAGATTGGTAACAGACAGAAACAAGAGAAAGTACACATTGATTCATCTACCTAGAAAAGTTACAGAGGTTTACACAGAGAATTCCAAGTATAAGTACAAGAAAATAAAAGAGACTTAGAAAACTGGTAAAACCTACATTGTTGATAGAGTTGGGAGTACTTAGCACTGTGAAAACAGCACGTTCGCCGAAAGAAATCTACTTCTATAACACTGGGAAACAGTGAACAGAGAATGTATGAGTTTCTCAAGATTGGTAACAGATAGAAACAAGAGAAAGTACACAGTGATTCATCTACGTAGAAAAGTTACAGAGGTTTACACAGAGAATTCCAAGTATAAGTACAAGAAAATAAGAGAGACTTAGAAAACTGGTAAAACCTACATTGTTGATAGAGTTGGGAGTACTTAGCACTGTGAAAACGGCACTTTTGCAGAAAGAAATCGACTTCTCTAAGACTGGGAAACAGAGAAGAGAGAATGTATGAGTTTCTCAAGATTGATAACAGATAGAAACAAGAGAAAGTACACAGTGATTCATCTACCTAGAAAAGTTACAGAGGTTTACACAGAGAATTCCAAGTATAAGTACAAGAAAATAAGAGAGACTTAGAAAACTGGTAAAAACTATATTGTTGATAGAGTTGGGAGTACGTAGCACTGTTAAAGCAGCACTTTCGCAGAAAGAAATCTACTTCTCTAAGACTGGGAAATTGAGCACAGAGAATGTATGAGTTTCTCAAGATTGGTAACAGATAGAAACAAGAGAAAGTACACAGTGATTCATCTACCTAGAAAAGGTACAGAGGTTTATACAGAGAATTCGAAGTATAAGTACAAGAAAATAAGAGAGACTTAGAAAACTGGTAAAACCTACATTGTTGATAGAGTTGGGAGTACTTAGCACTGTGAAAGCAGCACTTTCGCAGAAAGAAATCTACTTCTATAACACTGGGAAACAGTGAACAGAGAATGTATGAGTTTCTCAACATTGGTAACAGATAGAAACAAGAGAAAGTACACAGTGATTAATCTACCTAGGAAAGTTACAGAGGTTTACACAGAGAATTCCAAGTATAAGTACAAAAATATAAGAGAGACTTAGAAAACTGCTAAAACCTACATTGTTGATAGAGTTGGGAGTTCTTAGCACTGTGAAAACAGCACTATACCCGAAAGTATTTTAGTTCTCTAAGTCCGTGAAACAGTGAACAGAGAATGTATGAGTTTCTCAAGTTTGGTAACAGATAGAAACAACAGAAAATACATGGTGATTCATCTACTTAGAAAAGTTACAGAGGTTTACACAGAGAATTCCAAATATAAGTACAAGAAAATAAGAGAGACTTAGAAAACTGGTAAAACCTACATTGTTGATAGAGTTAGGAGTACTTAGCACTGTGAAAACAGCACTTTCGCCGAAAGAAATTTCGTTCTCTAAGTCCGTGAAACAGTGAACAGAGAATGTATGAGTTTCTCAAGATTGGTAACAGGTAGAAACAAGAGAAAGTACACAGTGATACATCTACCTAGAAAAGTTACAGAGGTTTACAGAGAGAATTCCAAGTATAAGTACAAGAAA
This sequence comes from Heterohyrax brucei, assembly GCA_028571685.1. Classification (NCBI taxonomy): domain Eukaryota; kingdom Metazoa; phylum Chordata; class Mammalia; order Hyracoidea; family Procaviidae; genus Heterohyrax; species Heterohyrax brucei. The sequence continues at coordinate 115,243,638 of CM053150.1, read as the reverse complement.
ATAAGAGAGACTTAGAAAACTGGTAAAACCTACATTGTGGATAGAGTTGGGAGTACTTAGCACTGTGAAAACAGCACTTTCGCCGAAAGAAATTTCGTTCTCTAAGTCCGTGAAACAGTGAACAGAGAACTTATGAGTTTCTCAAGATTTGTAACAGATAGAATCAAGGGAAAGTACACAGTGATTCATCTACCGAGAAAAGTTACAGAGGTTTACACAGAGAATTCCAAGTATAAGTACAAGAAAATAAGAGAGACTTAGAAAACTGGTAAAACATACATTGTGGATAGAGTTGGGAGTACTTAGAACTGTGAAAACAGCACTTTCGCAGAAGAAATCTACTTCTCTAAGACTGGGAAACAGTGAACAGAGAATTTATGAGTTTCTCAAGATTGGTAACAGATAGAAACAAGAGAAAGTACACAGTGATTCATCTACCTAGAAAAGTTACAGAGGTTTACACAGTGAATTCCAAGTATAACTACAAGAAAATAAGAGAGACTTAGAAAACTGGTAAAACCTACATTGTTGATAGAGTTGGGAGTACTTAGCACTGTGAAAACAGCACTTTCGCCGAAAGAAATTTCTTTCTCTCAGTCCGTGAAACAGTGAACAGGGAATGTATGAGTTTCTCAAGATTGGTAACAGATAGAAACAAGAGAAAGTACACAGTGATTCATCTACCTAGAAAAGTTATAGAGGTTTACACAGAGATTTCCAAGTATAGGTACAAGAAAATCAGAGAGACTTAGAAAACTGGTAAAACCTACATTGCGGATAGAGTTGGGAGTACTTAGCACTGTGAAAACAGCACTTTCGCAGAAAGAAATCTACTTCTCTAAGACTGGGAAACAGTGAACAGAGAATGTATCAGTTTCTAAAGATTGGTAAACAGATAGAAAGCAGAGAAAGTACATAGTGATTCATCTACCTAGAGAAGTTACAGAGGTTTACACAGAGAATTCCAAGTATAAGTACAAGAAAATAAGAGAGACTTAGAAAACTGGTAAAATCTACATTGTTGATAGAGTTGGGAGTACTTAGCACTGTGAATACAGCACTTTCGTCGAAAGAAATTTAGTTCTCTAAGTCCGTGAAACAGTGAACAGAGAATGTATGAGTTTCTCAAGATTGGTAACAGATAGATGCAAGAGAAAGTACACAGTGATTCATCTAACTAGAAAAGTTACAGAGGTTTACAAAGAGAAATCCAAGTTTAAGTACAAGAAAATAAGAGAGACTTAGAAAACTGGTAAAACCTACATTGTTGATAGAGTTGGGAGTACTTAGCACTGTGAAAATAGCACTTTCTCAGGAAGAAATCTACTTCTCTAAGACTGGGAAACAGTGAACAGAGAATGTATGAGTTTCTCAAGATTGGTAACAGACAGAAACAAGAGAAAGTACACAGTGATTCATCTACCTAGAAAAGTTACAGAGGTTTACACAGAGAATTCCAAGTATAAGTACAAGAAAATAAGAGAGACTTAGAAAACTGGTAAAACCTACATTGTGGATAGAGTTGGGAGTACTTAGCACTGTGAAAACAGCACTGTCGCAGAAAGAAATCTACTTCTCTACGACTGGGAAACAGTGAACAGAGAATGTATGAGTTTCTCAAGATTGGTAACAGATAGAAACAAGAGAAAGTACCCAGTGATTCATCTACCTTGAGAAGTTGCAGAGGTTTACACAGAGAATTCCAAGTATAAGTACAAGAAAATAAGAGAGACTTAGAAAACTGGTAAAACCTACATTGTTGATAGAGTTGGGAGTACTTAGCACTGTGAAAACAGCACTTTCGCCGAAAGAAATTTCGTTCTCTAAGTCCGTGAAACAGTGAACAGAGAATGTATGCGTTTCTCAAGATTGGTAACAGATAGAAACAAGAGAAAGTACACAGTGATTCACCTACCTAGAAAAGTTACAGAGGTTTACACAGAGAATTCCAAGTATAAGTACAAGAAAATGAGAGAGACTTAGAAAACTGGTAAAACCTACATTGTTGATAGAGTTGGGAGTACTTAGCACTGTGAAAACAGCACTTTCGCTGAAAGAAATTTAGTTCTCCAAGTCCGTGAAACAGTGAACAGAGAATGTATGAGTTTCTCAAGACTGGTAACAGATAGAAACAAGAGAAAGTACACAGTGATTCATCTACCTAGAAAAGTTACAGAGGTTTACACAGAGAATTCCAAGTATAAGTACAAGAAAATAAGAGAGACTTAGAAAACTGGTAAAACATACATTGTGGATAGAGTTGGGAGTACTTAGCACTGTGAAAACAGCACTTTCGCAGAAGAAATCTACTTCTCTAAGACTGGGAAACAGTGAACAGAGAATGTATGAGTTTCTGAAGATTGGTAAGAGATAGAAACAAGAGAAAGTACACAGTGATTCATCGACCTAGAAAAGTTACAGAGGTTTACACAGAGAATTCCAAGTATAAGTACAAGAAAATAAGAGAGACTTAGAAAACTGTAAAACCTACATTGTTGATAGAGTTGGGAGTACTTAGCACTGTGAAAACAGCACTTTCGCCGAAAGAAATCTACTTCTCTAAGACTGGGAAACAGTGAACAGAGAATGTATGAGTTTCTCAAGATTGGCAACAGATAGAAACAAGAGAAAGTACACAGTGATTCATCTACCTAGAAAAGTTACAGAGGTTTACACAGAGAATTCCAAGTATAAGTACAAGAAAATAAGAGAGACTTAGAAAACTGGTAAAACATACATTGTGGATAGAGTTGGGAGTACTTAGCACTGTGAAAGCAGCACTTTCGCAGAAAGAAATCTACTTCTCTAAGAGTGGGAAACAGTGAACAGAGAATGTATGAGTTTGTCAAGATTGGTAACAGATAGAAACAAGAGAAAGTACACAGTGATTCATCTACCTAGAAAAGTTACAGAGGTTTACACAGAGAATTCCAAGTATAAGTACAAGAAAATAAGAGAGACTTAGAAAACTGGTAAAACCTACATTGTTGATAGAGTTGGGAATACTTAGCAGTGTGAAAGCAGCACTTTCGCAGAAAGAAATCTACTTCTCTAAGACTGGGAAACAGTGAACAGAGAATGTATGAGTTTCTCAAGATTGGTAACAGATAGAAACAAGAGAAAGTACACAGTGATTCATCTACCTAGAAAAGTTACAGAGGTTTACACAGAGAATTCCAAGTATAAGTACAAGAAAATAAGAGAGACTTAGAAAACTGGCAAAACCTACATTGTTGATAGAGTTGGGATTACTTAGCACTGTGAAAACAGCACTTTCGCCGAAAGAAATCTACTTCTCTAAGGCCGTGAAACAGTGAACAGAGAATGTATGAGTTTCTCAAGATTGGTAACAGATAGAAACAAGAGAAAGTACACAGTGATTCATCTACCTAGAAAAGTTACAGAGGTTTACACAGAGAATTCCAAGTATAAGTACAAGAAAATAAGAGAGACTTAGAAAACTGGTAAAACCTACATCGTGGATAGAGTTGGGAGTACTTAGCACTGTGAAAACAGCACTGTCGCCGAAAGAAATCTACTTCTCTAAGTCCGTGAAACAGTGAACAGAGAATGTATGAGTTTCTCAAGATTGGTAACAGATAGAAACAAGAGAAAGTACACAGTGATTCATCTACTTAGAAATGTTACAGAGGTTTACACAGAGAATTCCAAGTATAAGTACAAGAAAATAAGAGAGACTTAGAAAACTGGTAAAACCTACATTGTTGATAGAGTTGGGAGTACTTAGCACTGTGAAAACAACACTTTCGCCGAAAGATATTTTGTTCTGTAAGTCCGTGAAACAGTGAACAGAGAAGGTATGAGTTTCTCAAGATTGGTAACAGGTAGAAACAAGATAAAGTACACAGTGATTCATCTACCTAGAAAAGTTACAGAGGTTTACACAGAGAATTCCAAGTATAAGTACAAGAAAATAAGAGAGACTTAGAAAACTGGTAAAACCTACATTGTTGATAGAGTTGGGAGTACTTAGCACTGTGAAAACAGCACTTTCGCCGAAAGAAATCTACTTCTCTAAGTCCGTGAAACAGTGAACAGAGAATGTATGAGTTTCTCAAGATTGGTAACAGATAGAAACAAGAGAAAGTACACAGTGATTCATCTACCTAGAAAAGTTACAGAGGTTTACACAGAGAATTCCAAGTATAAGTACAAGAAAATAAGAGAGACTTAGAAAACTGGTAAAACCTACATTGTTGATAGAGTTGGGAGTACTTAGCACTGTGAAGCAGCACTTTCGCAGAAAGAAATCTACTTCTCTAAGAGTGGGAAACAGTGAACAGAGAATGTATGAGTTTCTCAAGATTGGTAACAGATAGAAACAAGAGAAAGTACACAGTGATTCATCTACCTAGAAAAGTTACAGAGGTTTACACAGAGAATTCCAAGTATAAGTACAAGAAAATAAGAGAGACTTAGAAAACTGGTAAAACCTACATTGTTGATAGAGTTGGGAGTACTTAGCACTGTGAAAACAGCATTTTCGCAGAAAGAAATCTACTTCTCTAAGACTGGGAAACAGTTAACAGAGAATGTATGAGTTTCTCAAGATTGGTAACAGATAGAAACAAGAGAAAGTACACAGTGATTCATCTACCTAGAAAAGTTACAGAGGTTTACACAGAGAATTGCAAGTATAAGTACAAGAAAATAAGAGAGACTTAGAAAACTGGCAAAACCTACATTGTTGATAGAGTTTGGATTACTTAGCACTGTGAAAACAGCACTTTCGCCGAAAGAAATCTACTTCTCTAAGACCGTGAAACAGTGAACAGAGAATGTATGAGTTTCTCAAGATTGGTAACAGATAGAAACAAGAGAAAGTACACAGTGATTCATCTACCTAGAAAAGTTACACAGGTTTACACAGAGAATTCCAAGTATAAGTACAAGAAAATAAGAGAGACATAGAAAACTGGTAAAACCTACATTGTTGATAGAGTTGGGAGTACTTAGCACTGTGAAAACAGCACTTTCGCCGAAAGAAATTTCGTTCTCTAAGTCCGTGAAACAGTGAACAGAGAATGTATGAGTTTCTCAAGATTGGTAACAGATAGAAACAAGAGAAAGTACACAGTGATTCATCTACCTAGAAAAGTTACAGAGGTTTACACAGAGAATTCCAAGTATAAGTACAAGAAAATAAGAGAGACTTAGAAAACTGGTAAAACCTACATTGTTGATAGAGTTGGGAGTACTTAGCACTGTGAAAACGGCACTTCTGCAGAAAGAAATCTACTTCTCTAAGACTGGGAAACAGAGAAGAGAGAATGTATGAGTTTCTCAAGATTGGTAACAGATAGAAACAAGAGAAAGTACACAGTGATTCATCTACCTAGAAAAGTTACAGAGGTTTACACAGAGAATTCGAAGTATAAGTACAAGAAAATAAGAGAGACTTAGAAAACTGGTAAAACCTACATTGTTGATAGAGTTGGGAGTACTTAGCACTGTGAAAGCAGCACTTTCGCAGAAAGAAATCTACTTCTATAACACTGGGAAACAGTGAACAGAGAATGTATGAGTTTCTCAAGAATGGTAACAGATAGAAACAAGAGAAAGTACACAGTGATTCATCTACCTAGAAAAGTTACAAAGGTTTACACAGAGAATTCCAAGTATAAGTACAAAAATATAAGAGAGACTTAGAAAACTGGTAAAATCTACATTGTTGATAGAGTTGGGAGTTCTTAGCACTGTGAAAACAGCACTATCCCCGAAAGTATTTTAGTTCTCTAAGTCCGTGAAACAGTGAACAGAGAATGTATGAGTTTCTCAACATTGGTAACAGGTAGAAACAAGAGAAAGTACACAGTGATTCATCTACCTAGAAAAGTTACAGAGGTTTACACAGAGAATTCCAAGTATAAGTAAAAGAAAATAAGAGAGACTTAGAAAACTGGTAAAACCTACATTGTGGATAGAGTTGGGAGTACTTAGCACTGTGAAAATAGCACTTTCGCAGAAAGAAATCTACTTCTCTAAGACTGGGAAACAGTGAACAGAGAATGTATGAGTTTCTCAAGATTGGTAACAGATAGAAACAAGAGAAAGTACACAGTGATTCATCTACCTAGAAAAGTTACAGAGGTTTATACATAGAATTCCAAGTATAAGTACAAAAATATAAGAGAGACTTAGAAAACTGGTAAAACCTACATTGTTGATAGAGTTGGGACTTCTTAGCACTGTGAAAACAGCACTATCCCCGAAAGTATTTTAGTTCTCTAAGTCCGTGAAACAGTGAACAGAGAATGTATGAGTTTCTCAAGATTGGTAACAGATAGAAAGAAGGGAAAGTACACAGTGATTCATCTACCTAGAAAAGTTATAGAAGTTTACACAGAGATTTCCAAGTATAAGTACAAGAAAATAAGAGAGACTTAGAAAACTGGTAAAACCTACATTGTGGATAGTGTTGGTAGTACTTAGCACTGTGAAAACAGCACTTTCGCAGAAAGAAATCTACTTCTCTAAGACTGGGAAACAGTGAACAGAGAATGTATGAGTTTCTCAAGATTGGTAACAGATAGAAAGAAGAGAAAGTACACAGTGATTCATCTACCTAGAAAAGTTAACGAGGTTTACAAAGAGAATTCCAAGTATAAGTACAACAAAATAAGAGAGACTTAGAAAACTGGTAAAACCTACATTGTTGATAGAGTTGGGGGTACTTAGCACTGTGAAAACAGCACTTTCGCCGAAAGAAATCTACTTCTCTAAGGCCGTGAAACAGTGAACAGAGAATGTATGAGTTTCTCAAGATTGGTAACAGACAGAAACAAGAGAAAGTACACAGTGATTCATCTACCTAGAAAAGTTACAGAGGTTTACACAGAGAATTCCAAGTATAAGTACAAGAAAATAAGAGAGACTTAGAAAACTGGTAAATCCTACATTGTTGATAGAGTTGGTAGTACTTAGCACTGTGAAAACAGCACTTTCGCCGAAAGAAATTTCGTTCTCTAAGTCCGTGAAACAGTGAACAGAGAATGTATGAGTTTCTCAAGATTGGTAACAGATAGAAACAAGAGAAAGTACACAGTGATTCATCTACCTAGAAAAGTTACAGAGGTTTACACAGAGAATTCCAAGTATAAGTACAAGAAAATAAGAGAGACTTAGAAAACTGGTAAAACCTACATTGTTGATAGAGTTGGGAGTACTTAGCACTGTGAAAACGGCACTTTTGCAGAAAGAAATCGACTTCTCTAAGACTGGGAAACAGAGAAGAGAGAATGTATGAGTTTCTCAAGATTGATAACAGATAGAAACAAGAGAAAGTACACAGTGATTCATCTACCTAGAAAAGTTACAGAGGTTTACACAGAGAATTCCAAGTATAAGTACAAGAAAATAAGAGAGACTTAGAAAACTGGTAAAAACTATATTGTTGATAGAGTTGGGAGTACGTAGCACTGTTAAAGCAGCACTTTCGCAGAAAGAAATCTACTTCTCTAAGACTGGGAAATTGAGCACAGAGAATGTATGAGTTTCTCAAGATTGGTAACAGATAGAAACAAGAGAAAGTACACAGTGATTCATCTACCTAGAAAAGGTACAGAGGTTTACACAGAGAATTCGAAGTATAAGTACAAGAAAATAAGAGAGACTTAGAAAACTGGTAAAACCTACATTGTTGATAGAGTTGGGAGTACTTAGCACTGTGAAAGCAGCACTTTCGCAGAAAGAAATCTACTTCTATAACACTGGGAAACAGTGAACAGAGAATGTATGAGTTTCTCAACATTGGTAACAGATAGAAACAAGAGAAAGTACACAGTGATTAATCTCCCTAGGAAAGTTACAGAGGTTTACACAGAGAATTCCAAGTATAAGTACAAAAATATAAGAGAGACTTAGAAAACTGCTAAAACCTACATTGTTGATAGAGTTGGGAGTTCTTAGCACTGTGAAAACAGCACTATACCCGAAAGTATTTTAGTTCTCTAAGTCCGTGAAACAGTGAACAGAGAATGTATGAGTTTCTCAAGTTTGGTAACAGATAGAAACAAGAGAAAATACATGGTGATTCATCTACTTAGAAAAGTTACAGAGGTTTACACAGAGAATTCCAAGTATAAGTACAAGAAAATAAGAGTGACTTAGAAAACTGGTAAAACCTACATTGTTGATAGAGTTGGGAGTACTTAGCACTGTGAAAACAGCACTTTCGCCGAAAGAAATTTCGTTCTCTAAGTCCGTGAAACAGTGAACAGAGAACGTATGAGTTTCTCAAGATTTGTAACAGATAGAATCAAGGGAAAGTACACAGTGATTCATCTACCGAGAAAAGTTACAGAGGTTTACACAGAGAATTCCAAGTATAAGTACAAGAAAATAAGAGAGACTTAGAAAACTGGTAAAACCTACATTGTTGATAGAGTTGGGAGTACTTAGCACTGTGAAAACAGCACTTTCGCCGAAAGAAATTTCGTTCTCTAAGTCCGTGAAACAGTGAACAGAGAATGTATGCGTTTCTCAAGATTGGTAACAGATAGAAACAAGAGAAAGTACACAGTGATTCACCTACCTAGAAAAGTTACAGAGGTTTACACAGAGAATTCCAAGTATAAGTACAAGAAAATGAGAGAGACTTAGAAAACTGGTAAAACCTACATTGTTGATAGAGTTGGGAGTACTTAGCACTGTGAAAACAGCACTTTCGCTGAAAGAAATTTAGTTCTCTAAGTCCGTGAAACAGTGAACAGAGAATGTATGAGTTTCTCAAGATTGGTAACAGATAGAAACAAGAGAAAGTACACAGTGATTCATCTACCTAGAAAAGTTACAGAGGTTTACACAGAGAATTCCAAGTATAAGTACAAGAAAATAAGAGAGACTTAGAAAACTGGTAAAACCTACATTGTTGATAGAGTTGGGAGTACTTAGCACTGTGAAAACAGCACTTTCGCCGAAAGAAATTTTGTTCTCTAAGTCCGTGAAACAGTGAACAGAGAATGTATGAGTTTCTCAAGATTGGTAACAGATAGAATCAAGGGAAGTACACAGTGATTCATCTACCTAGAAAAGTTACAGAGGTTTACACAGAGAATTCCAAGTATAAGTACAAGAAAATAAGAGAGACTTAGAAAACTGGTAAAACATACATTGTGGATAGAGTTGGGAGTACTTAGCACTGTGAAAACAGCACTTTCGCAGAAGAAATCTACTTCTCTAAGACTGGGAAACAGTGAACAGAGAATTTATGAGTTTCTCAAGATTGGTAACAGATAGAAACAAGAGAAAGTACACAGTGATTCATCTACCTAGAAAAGTTACAGAGGTTTACACAGTGAATTCCAAGTATAACTACAAGAAAATAAGAGAGACTTAGAAAACTGGTAAAACCTACATTGTTGATAGAGTTGGGAGTACTTAGCACTGTGAAAACAGCACTTTCGCCGAAAGAAATTTCTTTCTCTCAGTCCGTGAAACAGTGAACAGAGAATGTATGAGTTTCTCAAGATTGGTAACAGATAGAAACAAGAGAAAGTACACAGTGATTCATCTACCTAGAAAAGTTATAGAGGTTTACACAGAGATTTCCAAGTATAGGTACAAGAAAATCAGAGAGACTTAGAAAACTGGTAAAACCTACATTGCGGATAGAGTTGGGAGTACTTAGCACTGTGAAAACAGCACTTTCGCAGAAAGAAATCTACTTCTCTAAGACTGGGAAACAGTGAACAGAGAATGTATCAGTTTCTAAAGATTGGTAAACAGATAGAAAGCAGAGAAAGTACATAGTGATTCATCTACCTAGAGAAGTTACAGAGGTTTACACAGAGAATTCCAAGTATAAGTACAAGAAAATAAGAGAGACTTAGAAAACTGGTAAAATCTACATTGTTGATAGAGTTGGGAGTACTTAGCACTGTGAATACAGCACTTTCGTCGAAAGAAATTTAGTTCTCTAAGTCCGTGAAACAGTGAACAGAGAATGTATGAGTTTCTCAAGATTGGTAACAGATAGATGCAAGAGAAAGTACACAGTGATTCATCTAACTAGAAAAGTTACAGAGGTTTACAAAGAGAAATCCAAGTTTAAGTACAAGAAAATAAGAGAGACTTAGAAACTGGTAAAACCTACATTGTTGATAGAGTTGGGAGTACTTAGCACTGTGAAAATAGCACTTTCTCAGGAAGAAATCTACTTCTCTAAGACTGGGAAACAGTGAACAGAGAATGTATGAGTTTCTCAAGATTGGTAACAGACAGAAACAAGAGAAAGTACACAGTGATTCATCTACCTAGAAAAGTTACAGAGGTTTACACAGAGAATTCCAAGTATAAGTACAAGAAAATAAGAGAGACTTAGAAAACTGGTAAAACCTACATTGTGGATAGAGTTGGGAGTACTTAGCACTGTGAAAACAGCACTGTCGCAGAAAGAAATCTACTTCTCTACGACTGGGAAACAGTGAACAGAGAATGTATGAGTTTCTCAAGATTGGTAACAGATAGAAACAGAGGAAAGTACCCAGTGATTCATCTACCTTGAGAAGTTGCAGAGGTTTACACAGAGAATTCCAAGTATAAGTACAAGAAAATAAGAGAGACTTAGAAAACTGGTAAAACCTACATTGTTGATAGAGTTGGGAGTACTTAGCACTGTGAAAACAGCACTTTCGCCGAAAGAAATTTCGTTCTCTAAGTCCGTGAAACAGTGAACAGAGAATGTATGCGTTTCTCAAGATTGGTAACAGATTGAAACAAGAGAAAGTACACAGTGATTCACCTACCTAGAAAAGTTACAGAGGTTTACACAGAGAATTCCAAGTATAAGTACAAGAAAATGAGAGAGACTTAGAAAACTGGTAAAACCTACATTGTTGATAGAGTTGGGAGTACTTAGCACTGTGAAAACAGCACTTTCGCTGAAAGAAATTTAGTTCTCTAAGTCCGTGAAACAGTGAACAGAGAATGTATGAGTTTCTCAAGACTGGTAACAGATAGAAACAAGAGAAAGTACACAGTGATTCATCTACCTAGAAAAGTTACAGAGGTTTACACAGAGAATTCCAAGTATAAGTACAAGAAAATAAGAGAGACTTAGAAAACTGGTAAAACCTACATTGTTGATAGAGTTGGGAGTACTTAGCACTGTGAAAACAGCACTTTCGCCGAAAGAAATTTTGTTCTCTAAGTCTGTGAAACAGTGAACAGAGAATGTATGAGTTTCTCAAGATTGGTAACAGATAGAATCAAGGGAAGTACACAGTGATTCATCTACCTAGAAAAGTTACAGAGGTTTACACAGAGAATTCCAAGTATAAGTACAAGAAAATAAGAGAGACTTAGAAAACTGGTAAAACATACATTGTGGATAGAGTTGGGAGTACTTAGCACTGTGAAAACAGCACTTTCGCAGAAGAAATCTACTTCTCTAAGACTGGGAAACAGTGAACAGAGAATGTATGAGTTTCTGAAGATTGGTAAGAGATAGAAACAAGAGAAAGTACACAGTGATTCATCGACCTAGAAAAGTTACAGAGGTTTACACAGAGAATTCCAAGTATAAGTACAAGAAAATAAGAGAGACTTAGAAAACTGTAAAACCTACATTGTTGATAGAGTTGGGAGTACTTAGCACTGTGAAAACAGCACTTTCGCCGAAAGAAATCTACTTCTCTAAGACTGGGAAACAGTGAACAGAGAATGTATGAGTTTCTCAAGATTGGCAACAGATAGAAACAAGAGAAAGTACACAGTGATTCATCTACCTAGAAAAGTTACAGACGTTTACACAGAGAATTCCAAGTATAAGTACAAGAAAATAAGAGAGACTTAGAAAACTGGTAAAACCTACATTGTTGATAGAGTTGGGAGTACTTAGCACTGTGAAAACAGCACTTTCTCCGAAAGAAATTTCGTTCTCTAAGTCCGTGAAACAGTGAACAGAGAATGTATGAGTTTCTCAAGATTGGTAACAGATCGAAACAAGAGAAAGTACACAGTGATTCATCTACCTAGAAAAGTTACACAGGTTTACACAGAGAATTCCAAGTATAAGTACAAGAAAATAAGAGAGACTTAAAAAACTGGTAAAACCTACATTGTTGATAGAGTTGAGAGTACTTAGCACTGTTTAAAGAGCACTTTCGCAGAAAGAAGTCTACTTCTCTAAGTCCGTGAAACAGTGAACAGAGAATGTATGAGTTTCTTAAGATTGGTAACAGATAGAAACAAGAGAAAGTACACAGTGATTCATCTACCTTGAAAAGTTACAGAGGTTTATACAGAGAATTCCAAGTATAAGTACAAGAAAATAAGAGAGACTTAGAAAACTGGTAAAACCTACATTGTTGATAGAGTTGGGAGTACTTAGCACTGTGAAAAAAGCACTTTCGCAGAAAAAATCTATTTCTCTAAAACTGGGAAACAGTGAACAGGGAATGTATGAGTTTCTCAAGATTGGTAACAGACAGAAACAAGAGAAAGTACACATTGATTCATCTACCTAGAAAAGTTACAGAGGTTTACACAGAGAAATCCAAGTATAAGTACAAGAAAATAAGAGAGACTTAGAAAACTGGTAAAACTTACATTGTTGATAGAGTTGGGAGTACTTAGCACTGTGAAAACAGCACTTTCGCCGAAAGAAATTTCGTTCTCTAAGTCCGTGAAACAGTGAACAGAGAATGTATGAGTTTCTCAAGATTGGTAACAGATAGAAACAAGAGAAAGTACACAGTGATTCATCTACCTAGAAAAGTTACAGAGGTTTACACAGAGAATTCCAAGTATAAGTACAAAAATATAAGAGAGACTTAGAAAACTGGTAAAACTTACATTGTTGATAGAGTTGGGAGTTCTTAGCACTGTGAAAACAGCACTATCCCCGAAAGTATTTTAGTTCTCTAAGTCCGTGAAACAGTGAACAGAGAGAATGTATGAGTTTCTCAAGATTGGTAACAGATAGAAACAAGGGAAAATACACAGTGATTCATCTACTTAGAAAAGTTACAGAGGTTTACACAGAGAATTCCAAGTATAAGTACAAGAAAATAAGAGAGACTTAGAAAACTGGTAAAACCTACATTGTTGATAGTGTTGGGAGTACTTAGCACTGTGAAAACAGCCCTTTCGCCGAAAGAAATTTCGTTCTCTAAGTCCGTGAAACAGTGAACAGAGAATGTATGAGTTTCTCAAGATTGGTAACAGGTAGAAACAAGAGAAAATACACAGTGATTCATCTACCTAGAAAAGTTACAGAGGTTTACACAGAGAATTCCAAGTATAAGTACAAGAAAATAAGAGAGACTTAGAAAACTGGTAAAACCTACATTGTTGATAGAGTTGGGAGTACTTAGCACTGTGAAAACAGCACTGTCGCTGAAAGAAATTTCGTTCTCTAAGTCCGTGAAACAGTGAACAGAGAATGTATGAGTTTCTCAAGATTTGTGACAGATAGAAACAAGAGAAAGTACACAGTGATTCGTCTACCTAGAAAAGTTACAGAGGTTTACACAGAGAATTCCAAGTATAAGTACAAGAAAATAAGAGAGACATAGAAAACTGGTAAAACCTACATTGTTGATAGTGTTGGGAGTACTTAGCACTGTGAAAACAGCACTTTCGCCGAAAGAAATCTACTTCTCTAAGTCCGTGAAACAGTGAACAGGGAATGTATGAGTTTCTCAAGATTGGTAACAGATAGAAACAAGAGAAAGTACACAGTGATTCATCTACCTAGAAAAGTTACAGAGGTTTACACAGAGAATTCCAAGTATAAGTACAAGAAAATAAGAGAGACTTAGAAAACTGGTAAAACCTACATTGTTGATAGAGTTGGGAGTACTTAGCACTGTGAAAGCAGCACTTTCGCAGAAAGAAATCTACTTCTCTAAGAGTGGGAAACAGTGAACAGAGAATGTATGAGTTTGTCAAGATTGGTAACAGATAGAAACAAGAGAAAGTACACAGTGATTCATCTACCTAGAAAAGTTACAGAGGTTTACACAGAGAATTCCAAGTATAAGTACAAGAAAATAAGAGAGACTTAGAAAACTGGTAAAACCTACATTGTTGATAGAGTTGGGAATACTTAGCAGTGTGAAAGCAGCACTTTCGCAGAAAGAAATCTACTTCTCTAAGACTGGGAAACAGTGAACAGAGAATGTATGAGTTTCTCAAGATTGGTAACAGATAGAAACAAGAGAAAGTACACAGTGATTCATCTACCTAGAAAAGTTACAGAGGTTTACACAGAGAATTCCAAGTATAAGTACAAGAAAATAAGAGAGACTTAGAAAACTGGCAAAACCTACATTGTTGATAGAGTTGGGATTACTTAGCACTGTGAAAACAGCACTTTCGCCGAAAGAAATCTACTTCTCTAAGGCCGTGAAACAGTGAACAGAGAATGTATGAGTTTCTCAAGATTGGTAACAGATAGAAACAAGAGAAAGTACACAGTGATTCATCTACCTAGAAAAGTTACAGAGGTTTACACAGAGAATTCCAAGTATAAGTACAAGAAAGTAAGAGAGACATAGAAAACTGGTAAAACCTACATTGTTGATAGAGTTGGGAGTACTTAGTACTGTGAAAACAGCACTGTCGCTGAAAGAAATTTCGTTCTCTAAGTCCGTGAAACAGTGAACAGAGAATGTATGAGTTTCTCAAGATTTGTAACAGATAGAAACAAGAGAAAGTACACAGTGATTCGTATACCTAGAAAAGTTACAGAGGTTTACACAGAGAATTCCAAGTATAAGTACAAGAAAATAAGAGAGACATAGTAAACTGGTAAAACCTACATTGTTGATAGAGTTGGGAGTACTTAGCACTGTGAAAACAGCACTGTCGCCGAAAGAAATCTACTTCTCTAAGTCCGTGAAACAGTGAACAGAGAATGTATGAGTTTCTCAAGATTGGTAACAGATAGAAACAAGAGAAAGTACGCAGTGATTCATCTACCTAGAAAAGTTACAGAGGTTTACACAGAGAATTCCAAGTATAAGTAAAAGAAAATAAGAGAGACTTAGAAAACTGGTAAAACCTACATTGTTGATAGAGTTGGGAGTACTTAGCACTGTGAAAGCAGCACTTTCGCAGAAAGAAATCTACTTCTCTAAGACTGGGAAACAGTGAACAGAGAATGTATGAGTTTCTCAAGATTGGTAACAGATAGAAACAAGAGAAAGTACACAGTGATTCATCTACCTAGAAAAGTTACAGAGGTTTACACAGAGAATTCCAAGTATAAGTACAAGAAAATAAGAGAGACTTAGAAAACTGGCAAAACCTACATTGTTGATAGAGTTGGGATTACTTAGCATTGTGAAAGCAGCACTTTCGCAGAAAGAAATCTACTTCTATAGCACTGGGAAACAGTGAACAGAGAATGTATGAGTTTCTCAAGATTGGTAACAGATAGAAACAAGAGAAAGTACACAGTGATTCATCTACCTAGAAAAGTTACAGAGGTTTACACAGAGAATTCCAAGTATAAGCACAAAAATATAAGAGAAACTTAGAAAACTGGTAAAACCTACATTGTTGATAGAGTTGGGAGTTCTTAGCTCTGTGAAAACAGCACTATCCCCGAAAGTATTTTAGTTCTCTAAGTCCGTGAAACAGTGAACAGAGAATGTATGAGTTTCTCAAGATTGGTAACAGATAGAAACAAGAGAAAATACACAGTGATTCATCTACTTAGAAATGTTACAGAGGTTTACACAGAGAATTCCAAGTATAAGTACAAGAAAATAAGAGAGACTTAGAAAACTGGTAAAACCTACATTGTTGATAGAGTTGGGAGTACTTAGCACTGTGAAAACAACACTTTCGCCGAAAGATATTTTGTTCTGTAAGTCCGTGAAACAGTGAACAGAGAAGGTATGAGTTTCTCAAGATTGGTAACAGGTAGAAACAAGATAAAGTACACAGTAATTCATCTACCTAGAAAAGTTACAGAGGTTTACACAGAGAATTCCAAGTATAAGTACAAGAAAATAAGAGAGACTTAGAAAACTGGTAAAACCTACATTGTTGATAGAGTTGGGAGTACTTAGCACTGTGAAAACAGCACTTTCGCCGAAAGAAATCTACTTCTCTAAGTCCGTGAAACAGTGAACAGAGAATGTATGAGTTTCTCAAGATTGGTAACAGATAGAAACAAGAGAAAGTACACAGTGATTCATCTACCTAGAAAAGTTACAGAGGTTTACACAGAGAATTCCAAGTATAAGTACAAGAAAATAAGAGAGACTTAGAAAACTGGTAAAACCTACATTGTTGATAGAGTTGGGAGTACTTAGCACTGTGAAAGCAGCACTTTCGCAGAAAGAAATCAACTTCTCTAAGAGTGGGAAACAGTGAACAGAGAATGTATGAGTTTCTCAAGATTGGTAACAGATAGAAACAAGAGAAAGTACACAGTGATTCATCTACCTAGAAAAGTTACAGAGGTTTACACAGAGAATTCCAAGTATAAGTACAAGAAAATAAGAGAGACTTAGAAAACTGGTAAAACCTACATTGTTGATAGAGTTGGGAGTACTTAGCACTGTGAAAACAGCATTTTCGCAGAAAGAAATCTACTTCTCTAAGACTGGGAAACAGTTAACAGAGAATGTATGAGTTTCTCAAGATTGGTAACAGATAGAAACAAGAGAAAGTACACAGTGATTCATCTACCTAGAAAAGTTACAGAGGTTTACACAGAGAATTCCAAGTATAAGTACAAGAAAATAAGAGAGACTTAGAAAACTGGCAAAACCTACATTGCTGATAGAGTTTGGATTACTTAGCACTGTGAAAACAGCACTTTCGCCGAAAGAAATCTACTTCTCTAAGGCCGTGAAACAGTGAACAGAGAATGTATGAGTTTCTCAAGATTGGTAACAGATAGAAACAAGAGAAAGTACACAGTGATTCATCTACCTAGAAAAGTTACACAGGTTTACACAGAGAATTCCAAGTATAAGTACAAGAAAATAAGAGAGACATAGAAAACTGGTAAAACCTACATTGTTGATAGAGTTGGGAGTACTTAGCACTGTGAAAACAGCACTTTCGCCGAAAGAAATTTCGTTCTCTAAGTCCGTGAAACAGTGAACAGAGAATGTATGAGTTTCTCAAGATTGGTAACAGATAGAAACAAGAGAAAGTACACAGTGATTCATCTACCTAGAAAAGTTACAGAGGTTTACACAGAGAATTCCAAGTATAAGTACAAGAAAATAAGAGAGACATAGAAAACTGGTAAAACCTACATTGTTGATAGAGTTGGGAGTACTTAGCACTGTGAAAACAGCACTTTCGCCGAAAGAAATTTCGTTCTCTAAGTCCGTGAAACAGTGAACAGAGAATGTATGAGTTTCTCAAGATTGGTAACAGATAGAAACAAGAGAAAGTACACAGTGATTCATCTACCTAGAAAAGTTACAGAGGTTTACACAGAGAATTCCAAGTATAAGTACAAGAAAATAAGAGAGACATAGAAAACTGGTAAAACCTACATTGTTGATAGAGTTGGGAGTACTTAGCACTGTGAAAACAGCACTTTCGCCGAAAGAAATTTCGTTCTCTAAGTCCGTGAAACAGTGAAGAGAGAATGTATGAGTTTCTCAAGATTGGTAACAGATAGAAACAAGAGAAAGTACACAGTGATTCATCTACCTAGAAAAGTTACAGAGGTTTACACAGAGAATTCCAAGTATAAGTACAAGAAAATAAGAGAGACATAGAAAACTGGTGAAACCTACATTGTTGATAGAGTTGGGAGTACTTAGCACTGTGAAAACAGCACTTTCGGCGAAAGAAATCTACTTCTCCAATTCCGTGAAACAGTGAACAGAGAATGTATGAGTTTCTCAAGATTGGTAACAGATAGAAACAAGAGAAAGTACACAGTGATTCATCTACCTAGAAAAGTTACAGAGGTTTACACAGAGAATTCCAAGTATAAGTACAAGAAAATAAGAGAGACTTAGAAAACTGGTAAAATCTACATTGTTGATAGAGTTGGGAGTACTTAGCACTGTGAAAACGGCACTTTTGTAGAAAGACATCTACTTCTCTAAGACTGGGAAACAGAGAAGAGAGGATGTATGAGTTTCTCAAGATTGGTAACAGATACAAACAAGAGAAAGTACACAGTGATTCATCTACCTAGAAAAGTTACAGAGGTTTACACAGAGAATTCGAAGTATAAGTACAAGAAAATAAGAGAGACTTAGAAAACTGGTAAAACCTACATTGTTGATAGAGTTGGGAGTACTTAGCACTGTGAAAGCAGCACTTTCGCAGAAAGAAATCTACTTCTATAACACTGGGAAACAGTGAACAGAGAATGTATGAGTTTCTCAAGATTGGTAACAGATAGAAACAAGAGAAAGTACACAGTGATTCGTCTACCTAGAAAAGTTACAGAGGTTTACACAGAGAATTCCAAGTATAAGTACAAGAAAATAAGAGAGACATAGAAAACTGGTAAAACCTACATTGTTGATAGAGTTGGGAGTACTTAGCACTGTGAAAACAGGACTTTCGCCGAAAGAAATTTCGTTCTCTAAGTCCGTGAAACAGTGAACAGAGAATGTATGAGTTTCTCAAGATTGGTAACAGATAGAAACAAGAGAAAGTACACAGTGACTCATCTACCTAGAAAAGTTACAGAGTTTTACACAGAGAATTCCAAGTATAAGTACAAGAAAATAAGAGAGACTTAGAAAACTGGTAAAACCTACATTGTTGATAGAGTTGGGAGTACTTAGCACTGTGAAAGCAGCACTTTCGCAGAAAGAAATCTACTTCTCTAAGAGTGGGAAACAGTGAACAGAGAATGTATGAGTTTCTCAAGATTGGTAACAGATAGAAACAAGAGAAAGTACACAGTGATTCATCTACCTAGAAAAGTTACAGAGGTTTACACAGAGAATTCCAAGTATAAGTACAAGAAAATAAGAGAGACTTAGAAAACTGGTAAAACCTACATTGTTGATAGAGTTGGGAGTACTTAGCACTGTGAAAGCAGCACTTTCGCAGAAAGAAATCTACTTCTCTAAGACTGGGAAACAGTGAACAGAGAATGTATGAGTTTCTCAAGATTGGTAACAGATAGAAACAAGAGAAAGTACACAGTGATTCATCTACCTAGAAAAGTTACAGAGGTTTACACAGAGAATTCCAAGTATAAGTACAAGAAAATAAGAGAGACATAGAAAACTGGTGAAACCTACATTGTTGATAGAGTTGGGAGTACTTAGCACTGTGAAAACAGCACTTTCGCCGAAAGAAATCTACTTCTCTAAGTCCGTGAAACAGTGAACAGAGAATGTATGAGTTTCTCAGGATTGGTAACAGATAGAAACAAGAGAAAGTACACAGTGATTCATCTACCTAGAAAAGTTACAGAGGTTTACACAGAGAATTCCAAGCATAAGTACAAGAAAATAAGAGAGACTTAGAAAACTGGTAAAACCTACATTGTTGATAGAGTTGGGAGTACTTAGCACTGTGAAAACGGCACTTCTGCAGAAAGAAATCTACTTCTCTAAGACTGGGAAACAGAGAAGAGAGAATGTATGAGTTTCTCAAGATTGGTAACAGATAGAAACAAGAGAAAGTACACAGTGATTCATCTACCTAGAAAAGTTACAGAGGTTTACACAGAGAATTCGAAGTATAAGTACAAGAAAATAAGAGAGACTTAGAAAACTGGTAAAACCTACATTGTTGATAGAGTTGGGAGTACTTAGCACTGTGAAAGCAGCACTTTCGCAGAAAGAAATCTACTTCTATAACACTGGGAAACAGTGAACAGAGAATGTATGAGTTTCTCAAGAATGGTAACAGATAGAAACAAGAGAAAGTACACAGTGATTCATCTACCTAGAAAAGTTACAAAGGTTTACACAGAGAATTCCAAGTATAAGTACAAAAATATAAGAGAGACTTAGAAAACTGGTAAAATCTACATTGTTGATAGAGTTGGGAGTTCTTAGCACTGTGAAAACAGCACTATCCCCGAAAGTATTTTAGTTCTCTAAGTCCGTGAAACAGTGAACAGAGAATGTATGAGTTTCTCAACATTGGTAACAGGTAGAAACAAGAGAAAGTACACAGTGATTCATCTACCTAGAAAAGTTACAGAGGTTTACACAGAGAATTCCAAGTATAAGTAAAAGAAAATAAGAGAGACTTAGAAAACTGGTAAAACCTACATTGTGGATAGAGTTGGGAGTACTTAGCACTGTGAAAATAGCACTTTCGCAGAAAGAAATCTACTTCTCTAAGACTGGGAAACAGTGAACAGAGAATGTATGAGTTTCTCAAGATTGGTAACAGATAGAAACAAGAGAAAGTACACAGTGATTCATCTACCTAGAAAAGTTACAGAGGTTTATACATAGAATTCCAAGTATAAGTACAAAAATATAAGAGAGACTTAGAAAACTGGTAAAACCTACATTGTTGATAGAGTTGGGACTTCTTAGCACTGTGAAAACAGCACTATCCCCGAAAGTATTTTAGTTCTCTAAGTCCGTGAAACAGTGAACAGAGAATGTATGAGTTTCTCAAGATTGGTAACAGATAGAAAGAAGGGAAAGTACACAGTGATTCATCTACCTAGAAAAGTTATAGAAGTTTACACAGAGATTTCCAAGTATAAGTACAAGAAAATAAGAGAGACTTAGAAAACTGGTAAAAGCTACATTGTGGATAGTGTTGGTAGTACTTAGCACTGTGAAAACAGCACTTTCGCGGAAAGAAATCTACTTCTCTAAGACTGGGAAACAGTGAACAGAGAATGTATGAGTTTCTCAAGATTGGTAACAGATAGAAAGAAGAGAAAGTACACAGTGATTCATCTACCTAGAAAAGTTAACGAGGTTTACAAAGAGAATTCCAAGTATAAGTACAACAAAATAAGAGAGACTTAGAAAACTGGTAAAACCTACATTGTTGATAGAGTTGGGGGTACTTAGCACTGTGAAAACAGCACTTTCGCCGAAAGAAATTTCGTTCTCTAAGTCCGTGAAACAGTGAACAGAGAATGTATGAGTTTCTCAAGATTGGTAACAGATAGAAACAAGAGAAAGTACACAGTGATTCATCTAACTAGAAAAGTTACAGAGGTTTACACAGAGAATTCCAAGTATAAGTACAAGAAAATAAGAGAGACTTAGAAAACTGGTAAAACCTACATTGTTGATAGAGTTGGGAGTACTTAGCACTGTGAAAACGGCACTTTTGCAGAAAGAAATCGACTTCTCTAAGACTGGGAAACAGAGAAGAGAGAATGTATGAGTTTCTCAAGATTGATAACAGATAGAAACAAGAGAAAGTACACAGTGATTCATCTACCTAGAAAAGTTACAGAGGTTTACACAGAGAATTCCAAGTATAAGTACAAGAAAATAAGAGAGACTTAGAAAACTGGTAAAAACTATATTGTTGATAGAGTTGGGAGTACGTAGCACTGTTAAAGCAGCACTTTCGCAGAAAGAAATCTACTTCTCTAAGACTGGGAAATTGAGCACAGAGAATGTATGAGTTTCTCAAGATTGGTAACAGATAGAAACAAGAGAAAGTACACAGTGATTCATCTACCTAGAAAAGGTACAGAGGTTTACACAGAGAATTCGAAGTATAAGTACAAGAAAATAAGAGAGACTTAGAAAACTGGTAAAACCTACATTGTTGATAGAGTTGGGAGTACTTAGCACTGTGAAAGCAGCACTTTCGCAGAAAGAAATCTACTTCTATAACACTGGGAAACAGTGAACAGAGAATGTATGAGTTTCTCAACATTGGTAACAGATAGAAACAAGAGAAAGTACACAGTGATTAATCTCCCTAGGAAAGTTACAGAGGTTTACACAGAGAATTCCAAGTATAAGTACAAAAATATAAGAGAGACTTAGAAAACTGCTAAAACCTACATTGTTGATAGAGTTGGGAGTTCTTAGCACTGTGAAAACAGCACTATACCCGAAAGTATTTTAGTTCTCTAAGTCCGTGAAACAGTGAACAGAGAATGTATGAGTTTCTCAAGTTTGGTAACAGATAGAAACAAGAGAAAATACATGGTGATTCATCTACTTAGAAAAGTTACAGAGGTTTACACAGAGAATTCCAAGTATAAGTACAAGAAAATAAGAGTGACTTAGAAAACTGGTAAAACCTACATTGTTGATAGAGTTGGGAGTACTTAGCACTGTGAAAACAGCACTTTCGCTGAAAGAAATTTCGTTCTCTAAGTCCGTGAAACAGTGAACAGAGAACGTATGAGTTTCTCAAGATTTGTAACAGATAGAATCAAGGGAAAGTACACAGTGATTCATCTACCGAGAAAAGTTACAGAGGTTTACACAGAGAATTCCAAGTATAAGTACAAGAAAATAAGAGAGACTTAGAAAACTGGTAAAACCTACATTGTTGATAGAGTTGGGAGTACTTAGCACTGTGAAAACAGCACTTTCGCCGAAAGAAATTTCGTTCTCTAAGTCCGTGAAACAGTGAACAGAGAATGTATGCGTTTCTCAAGATTGGTAACAGATAGAAACAAGAGAAAGTACACAGTGATTCACCTACCTAGAAAAGTTACAGAGGTTTACACAGAGAATTCCAAGTATAAGTACAAGAAAATGAGAGAGACTTAGAAAACTGGTAAAACCTACATTGTTGATAGAGTTGGGAGTACTTAGCACTGTGAAAACAGCACTTTCGCTGAAAGAAATTTAGTTCTCTAAGTCCGTGAAACAGTGAACAGAGAATGTATGAGTTTCTCAAGATTGGTAACAGATAGAAACAAGAGAAAGTACACAGTGATTCATCTACCTAGAAAAGTTACAGAGGTTTACACAGAGAATTCCAAGTATAAGTACAAGAAAATAAGAGAGACTTAGAAAACTGGTAAAACCTACATTGTTGATAGAGTTGGGAGTACTTAGCACTGTGAAAACAGCACTTTCGCCGAAAGAAATTTTGTTCTCTAAGTCCGTGAAACAGTGAACAGAGAATGTATGAGTTTCTCAAGATTGGTAACAGATAGAATCAAGGGAAGTACACAGTGATTCATCTACCTAGAAAAGTTACAGAGGTTTACACAGAGAATTCCAAGTATAAGTACAAGAAAATAAGAGAGACTTAGAAAACTGGTAAAACATACATTGTGGATAGAGTTGGGAGTACTTAGCACTGTGAAAACAGCACTTTCGCAGAAGAAATCTACTTCTCTAAGACTGGGAAACAGTGAACAGAGAATGTATGAGTTTCTGAAGATTGGTAAGAGATAGAAAAAAGAGAAAGTACACAGTGATTCATCGACCTAGAAAAGTTACAGAGGTTTACACAGAGAATTCCAAGTATAAGTACAAGAAAATAAGAGAGACTTAGAAAACTGTAAAACCTACATTGTTGATAGAGTTGGGAGTACTTAGCACTGTGAAAACAGCACTTTCGCCGAAAGAAATCTACTTCTCTAAGACTGGGAAACAGTGAACAGAGAATGTATGAGTTTCTCAAGATTGGCAACAGATAGAAACAAGAGAAAGTACACAGTGATTCATCTACCTAGAAAAGCTACAGACGTTTACACAGAGAATTCCAAGTATAAGTACAAGAAAATAAGAGAGACTTAGAAAACTGGTAAAACCTACATTGTTGATAGAGTTGGGAGTACTTAGCACTGTGAAAACAGCACTTTCTCCGAAAGAAATTTCGTTCTCTAAGTCCGTGATACAGTGAACAGAGAATGTATGAGTTTCTCAAGATTGGTAACAGATCGAAACAAGAGAAAGTACACAGTGATTCATCTACCTAGAAAAGTTACACAGGTTTACACAGAGAATTCCAAGTATAAGTACAAGAAAATAAGAGAGACTTAAAAAACTGGTAAAACCTACATTGTTGATAGAGTTGGGAGTACTTAGCACTGTTTAAAGAGCACTTTCGCAGAAAGAAGTCTACTTCTCTAAGTCCGTGAAACAGTGAACAGAGAATGTATGAGTTTCTTAAGATTGTAACAGATAGAAACAAGAGAAAGTACACAGTGATTCATCTACCTTGAAAAGTTACAGAGGTTTATACAGAGAATTCCAAGTATAAGTACAAGAAAATAAGAGAGACTTAGAAAACTGGTAAAACCTACATTGTTGATAGAGTTGGGAGTACTTAGCACTGTGAAAAAAGCACTTTCGCAGAAAAAATCTATTTCTCTAAAACTGGGAAACAGTGAACAGGGAATGTATGAGTTTCTCAAGATTGGTAACAGACAGAAACAAGAGAAAGTACACATTGATTCATCTACCTAGAAAAGTTACAGAGGTTTACACAGAGAAATCCAAGTATAAGTACAAGAAAATAAGAGAGACTTAGAAAACTGGTAAAGCTTACATTGTTGATAGAGTTGGGAGTACTTAGCACTGTGAAAACGGCACTTTCGCCGAAAGAAATCTACTTCTCTAAGACTGGCAAACAGTGAACAGAGAATGTATGAGTTTCTCAAGATTGGTAACAGATAGAAAC
This sequence comes from Heterohyrax brucei, assembly GCA_028571685.1. NCBI lineage: Eukaryota > Metazoa > Chordata > Mammalia > Hyracoidea > Procaviidae > Heterohyrax > Heterohyrax brucei. The sequence continues at coordinate 115,219,131 of CM053150.1, read as the reverse complement.
AAGAGAAAGTACACAGTGATTCATCTACCTAGAAAAGTTACAGAGGTTTACACAGAGAATTCCAAGTATAAGTACAAGAAAATAAAAGAGACTTAGAAAACTGGTAAAACCTACATTGTTGATAGAGTTGGGAGTACTTAGCACTGTGAAAACAGCACGTTCGCCGAAAGAAATCTACTTCTCTAAGTGCGTGAAACAGTGAACAGAGAATGTATGAGTTTCTCAAGATTGGTAACAGATAGAAACAAGAGAAAGTACACAGTGATTCATCTACGTAGAAAAGTTACAGAGGTTTACACAGAGAATTCCAAGTATAAGTACAAGAAAATCAGAGAGACTTAGAAAACTGGTAAAACCTACATTGTTGATAGAGTTGGGAGTACTTAGCACTGAAAAAACAGCACTTTCGCAGAAACAAATCTACTTCTCTAAGACTGGGAAACAGTGAACAGAGAATGTATGAGTTTCTCAAAATTGGTAACAGATAGAAACAAGAGAAAGTACACAGTGATTCATCTACCTAGAGAAGTTACAGAGGTTTACACAGAGAATTCTAAGTATAAGTACAAGAAAATAAGAGAGACTTAGAAAACTGGTAAAACATACAATGTGGATAGAGTTGGCAGTACTTAGCTCTGTGAAAACAGCACTTTCGCAGAAAGAAATCTACTTTTCTATGACTGGGAAACAGTGAACAGAGAATGTATGAGTTTCTCAAGATTGGTAACAGATAGAAACAAGAGAAAGTACACAGTGATTCAACTACCTAGAAAAGTTACAGAGGTTTTCACAGAGAATTCCAAGTATAAGTACAAGAAAATAAGGCAGACTTAGAAAACTGGTAAAACCTACATTGTTGATAGAGTTGGGAGTACTTAGCACTGTGAAAACAGCACTGTCGCTGAAAGAAATTTCGTTCTCTAAGTCCGTGAAACAGTGAACAGAGAATGTATGAGTTTCTCAAGATTTGTGACAGATAGAAACAAGAGAAAGTACACAGTGATTCGTCTACCTAGAAAAGTTACAGAGGTTTACACAGAGAATTCCAAGTATAAGTACAAGAAAATAAGAGAGACATAGAAAACTGGTAAAACCTACATTGTTGATAGTGTTGGGAGAACTTAGCACTGTGAAAACAGCACTTTCGCCGAAAGAAATCTACTTCTCTAAGTCCGTGAAACAGTGAACAGAGAATGTATGAGTTTCTCAAGATTGGTAACAGATAGAAACAAGAGAAAGTACACAGTGATTCATCTACCTAGAAAAGTTACAGAGGTTTACACAGAGAATTCCAAGTATAAGTACAAGAAAATAAGAGAGACTTAGAAAACTGGTAAAACCTACATTGTTGATAGAGTTGGGAGTACTTAGCACTGTGAAAGCAGCACTTTCGCAGAAAGAAATCTACTTCTATAGCACTGGGAAACAGTGAACAGAGAATGTATGAGTTTCTCAAGATTGGTAACAGATAGAAACAAGAGAAAGTACACAGTGATTCATCTACCTAGAAAAGTTACAGAGGTTTACACAGAGAATTCCAAGTATAAGTACAAGAAAATAAGAGAGACTTAGAAAACTGGTAAAACCTACATTGTTGATAGAGTTGGGAATACTTAGCAGTGTGAAAGCAGCACTTTCGCAGAAAGAAATCTACTTCTCTAAGACTGGGAAACAGTGAACAGAGAATGTATGAGTTTCTCAAGATTGGTAACAGATAGAAACAAGAGAAAGTACACAGTGATTCATCTACCTAGAAAAGTTACAGAGGTTTACACAGAGAATTCCAAGTATAAGTACAAGAAAATAAGAGAGACTTAGAAAACTGGCAAAACCTACATTGTTGATAGAGTTGGGAGTACTTAGCACTGTGAAAACAGCACTTTCGCCGAAAGAAATCTACTTCTCTAAGTCCGTGAAACAGTGAACAGAGAATGTATGAGTTTCTCAAGATTGGTAACAGACAGAAACAAGAGAAAGTACACGGTGATTCATCTACCTAGAAAAGTTACAGAGGTTTACACAGAGAATTCCAAGTATAAGTACAAGAAAATAAGAGAGACTTAGAAAACTGGTAAAACCTACATTGTTGATAGAGTTGGGAGTACTTAGCACTGTGAAAACGGCACTTTTGCAGAAAGAAATCTACTTCTCTAAGACTGGGAAACAGAGAAGAGAGAATGTATGAGTTTCTCAAGATTGGTAACAGATACAAACAAGAGAAAGTACACAGTGATTCATCTACCTAGAAAAGTTACAGAGGTTTACACAGAGAATTCGAAGTATAAGTACAAGAAAATAAGAGAGACTTAGAAAACTCGTAAAACCTACATTGTTGATAGAGTTGGGAGTACTTAGCACTGTGAAAACAGCACTGTCGCTGAAAGAAATTTCGTTCTCTAAGTCCGTGAAACAGTGAACAGAGAATGTATGAGTTTCTCAAGATTTGTGACAGATAGAAACAAGAGAAAGTACACAGTGATTCGTCTACCTAGAAAAGTTACAGAGGTATACACAGAGAATTCCAAGTATAAGTACAAGAAAATAAGAGAGACATAGAAAACTGGTAAAACCTACATTGTTGATAGTGTTGGGAGTACTTAGCACTGTGAAAACAGCACTTTCGCCGAAAGAAATCTACTTCTCTAAGTCCGTGAAACAGTGAACAGAGAATGTATGAGTTTCTCAAGATTGGTAACAGATAGAAACAAGAGAAAGTACACAGTGATTCATCTACCTAGAAAAGTTACAGAGGTTTACACAGAGAATTCCAAGTATAAGTACAAGAAAATAAGAGAGACTTAGAAAACTGGTAAAACCTACATTGTTGATAGAGTTGGGAGTACTTAGCACTGTGAAAGCAGCACTTTCGCAGAAAGAAATCTACTTCTATAGCACTGGGAAACAGTGAACAGAGAATGTATGAGTTTCTCAAGATTGGTAACAGATAGAAACAAGAGAAAGTACACAGTGATTCATCTACCTAGAAAAGTTACAGAGGTTTACACAGAGAATTCCAAGTATAAGTACAAGAAAATAAGAGAGACTTAGAAAACTGGCAAAACCTACATTGTTGATAGAGTTGGGAGTACTTAGCACTGTGAAAACGGCACTTTCGCCGAAAGAAATCTACTTCTCTAAGTCCGTGAAACAGTGAACAGAGAATGTATGAGTTTCTCAAGATTGGTAACAGACAGAAACAAGAGAAAGTACACAGTGATTCATCTACCTAGAAAAGTTACAGAGGTTTACACAGAGAATTCCAAGTATAAGTACAAGAAAATAAGAGAGACTTAGAAAACTGGTAAAACCTACATTGTTGATAGAGTTGGGAGTACTTAGCACTGTGAAAACGGCACTTTTGCAGAAAGAAATCTACTTCTCTAAGACTGGGAAACAGAGAAGAGAGAATGTATGAGTTTCTCAAGATTGGTAACAGATACAAACAAGAGAAAGTACACAGTGATTCATCTACCTAGAAAAGTTCCAGAGGTTTACACAGAGAATTCGAAGTATAAGTACAAGAAAATAAGAGAGACTTAGAAAACTCGTAAAACCTACATTGTTGATAGAGTTGGGAGTACTTAGCACTGTGAAAGCAGCACTTTCGCAGAAAGAAATCTACTTCTATAACACTGGGAAACAGTGAACAGAGAATGTATGAGTTTCTCAAGATTGGTAACAGATAGAAAAAAGAGAAAGTACACAGTGATTCGTCTACCTAGAAAAGTTACAGAGGTTTACACAGAGAATTCCAAGTATAAGTACAAGAAAATAAGAGAGACATAGAAAACTGGTAAAACCTACATTGTTGATAGAGTTGGGAGTACTTAGCACTGTGAAAACAGCACTTTCGCCGAAAGAAATCTACCTCTCTAAGTCCGTGAAACAGTGAACAGAGAATGTATGAGTCTCTCAAGATTGTTAACAGGTAGAAACAAGAGAAAGTACACAGTGATTCATCTACCTAGAAAAGTTACAGAGGTTTACACAGAGAATTCCAAGTATAAGTACAAGAAAATAAGAGAGACTTAGAAAACTGGTAAAACCTACATTGTGGATAGAGTTGGGAGTACTTAGCACTGTGAAAATAGCACTTTCGCAGAAAGAAATCTACTTCTCTAAGACTGGGAAACAGTGAACAGAGAATGTATGAGTTTCTCAAGATTGGTAACAGATAGAAACAAGAGAAAGTACACAGTGATTCATCTACCTAGAAAAGTTACAGAGGTTTACACAGAGAATTCCAAGTATAAGTACAAAAATATAAGAGAGACTTAGAAAACTGGTAAAACATACATTGTTGATAGAGTTGGGACTTCTTAGCACTGTGAAAACAGCACTATCCCCGAAAGTATTTTAGTTCTCTAAGTCCGTGAAACAGTGAACAGAGAATGTATGAGTTTCTCAAGATTGGTAACAGATAGAAACAAGAGAAAGTACACAGTGATTCATCTACCTAGAAAAGTTATAGAGGTTTACACAGAGATTTCCAAGTATAAGTACAAGAAAATCAGAGAGACTTAGAAAACTGGTAAAACCTACATTGCGGATAGAGTTGGGAGTACTTAGCACTGTGAAAACAGCACTTTCGCAGAAAGAAATCTACTTCTCTAAGACTGGGAAACAGTGAACAGAGAATGTATCAGTTTCTCAAGATTGGTAAACAGATAGAAAGCAGAGAAAGTACACAGTGATTCATCTACCTAGAGAAGTTACAGAGGTTTACACAGAGAATTCCAAGTATAAGTACAAGAAAATAAGAGAGACTTAGAAAACTGGTAAAATCTACATTGTTGATAGAGTTGGGAGTACTTAGCACTGTGAATACAGCACTTTCGTCGAAAGAAATTTAGTTCTCTAAGTCCGTGAAACAGTGAACAGAGAATGTATGAGTTTCTCAAGATTGGTAACAGATAGATGCAAGAGAAAGTACACAGTGATTCATCTAACTAGAAAACTTACAGAGGTTTACAAAGAGAAATCCAAGTTTAAGTACAAGAAAATAAGAGAGACTTAGAAAACTGGTAAAACCTACATTGTTGATAGAGTTGGGAGTACTTAGCACTGTGAATACAGCACTTTCGTCGAAAGAAATTTAGTTCTCTAAGTCCGTGAAACAGTGAACAGAGAATGTATGAGTTTCTCAAGATTGGTAACAGATAGATGCAAGAGAAAGTACACAGTGATTCATCTAACTAGAAAACTTACAGAGGTTTACAAAGAGAAATCCAAGTTTAAGTACAAGAAAATAAGAGAGACTTAGAAAACTGGTAAAACCTACATTGTTGATAGAGTTGGGAGTACGTAGCACTGTGAAAACAGCACTTTCGCCGAAAGAAATTTCGTTCTCTAAGTCCGAGAAACAGTGAACAGAGAATGTATGAGTTTCTCAAGATTGGTAACAGATAGAAACAAGAGAAAGTACACAGTGATTCATCTACCTAGAAAAGTTACAGAGGTTTACACAGAGAATTCCAAGTATAAGTACAAGAAAATAAGAGAGACATAGAAAACTGGTAAAACCTACATTGTTGATAGAGTTGGGAGTACTTAGCACTGTGAAAACAGCACTTTCGCCGAAAGAAATCTACTTCTCTAAGTCCGTGAAACAGTGAACAGAGAATGTATGACTTTCTCAAGATTGGTAACAGATAGAAACAAGAGAAGGTACACAGTGATTCATCTACCTAGAAAAGTTACAGAGGTTTACACAGAGAATTCCAAGTATAAGTACAAGAAAATAAGAGAGACTTAGAAAACTGGTAAAACCTACATTGTTGACAGAGTTGGGAGTACTTAGCACTGTGAAAACGGCACTTTTGCAGAAAGAAATCTACTTCTCTAAGACTGGGAAACAGAGAAGAGAGAATGCATGAGTTTCTCAAGATTGGTAACAGATAGAAACAAGAGAAAGTACACAGTGATTCATCTACCTAGAAAAGTTACAGAGGTTTACACAGAGAATTCCAAGTATAAGTACAAGAAAATAAGAGAGACTTAGAAAACTGGTAAAAACTATATTGTTGATAGAGTTGGGAGTACGTAGCACTGTTAAAGCAGCACTTTCGCAGAAAGAAATCTACTTCTCTAAGACTGGGAAATTGAGAACAGAGAATGTATGAGTTTCTCAAGATTGGTAACAGATAGAAACAAGAGAAAGTACACAGTGATTCACCTACCTAGAAAAGTTACAGAGGTTTACACAGAGAATTCCAAGTATAAGTACAAGAAAATGAGAGAGACTTAGAAAACTGGTAAAACCTACATTGTTGATAGAGTTGGGAGTACTTAGCACTGTTTAAAGAGCACTTTCGCAGAAAGAAGACTACTTCTCTAAGTCCGTGAAACAGTGAACAGAGAATGTATGAGTTTCTCAAGATTGGTAACAGATAGAAACAAGAGAAAGTACACAGTGATTCATCTACCTTGAAAAGTTACAGAGGTTTACACAGAGAAATCCAAGTATAAGTACAAGAAAATAAGAGAGACTTAGAAAAGTGCAAAACTTACATTGTTGATAGAGTTGGGAGTACTTAGCACTGTGAAAACAGCACTTTCGCCGAAAGAAATTTCGTTCTCTAAGTCCGTGAAACAGTGAACAGAGAATGTATGAGTTTCTCAAGATTGGTAACAGATAGAAATAAGAGTAAGTACACAGTGATTCATCTACCTTGAAAAGTTACAGAGGTTTACACAGAAAAATCCAGGTATAAGTACAAGAAAATAAGAGAGACTTAGAAAACTGGTAAAACCTACATTGTGGATAGAGTTGGGAGTACTTAGCACTGTGAAAACGGCACTTTCGCCGAAAGAAATCTACTTCTCTAAGTGCGTGAAACAGTGAACAGAGAATGTATGAGTTTCTCAAGATTGGTAACAGATAAAAACAAGAGAAAGTACACAGTGATTCATCTACCTAGAAAAGTTACAGAGGTTTACACAGAGAATTCCAAGTATAAGTACCAGAAAATAAAAGAGACTTAGAAAACTGGTAAAACCTACATTGTTGATAGAGTTGGGAGTACTTAGCACTGTGAAAACAGCACGTTCGCCGAAAGAAATCTACTTCTCTAAGTGCGTGAAACAGTGAACAGAGAATGTATGAGTTTCTCAAGATTGGTAACAGATAGAAACAAGAGAAAGTACACAGTGATTCATCTACGTAGAAAAGTTACAGAGGTTTACACAGAGAATTCCAAGTATAAGTACAAGAAAATCAGAGAGACTTAGAAAACTGGTAAAACCTACATTGTTGATAGAGTTGGGAGTACTTAGCACTGTGAAAACAGCACTTTCGCAGAAACAAATCTACTTCTCTAAGACTGGGAAACAGTGAACAGAGAATGTATGAGTTTCTCAAAATTGGTAACAGATAGAAACAAGAGAAAGTACACAGTGATTCATCTACCTAGAAAAGTTACAGAGGTTTACACAGAGAATTCCAAGTATAAGTACAAGAAAATAAGAGAGACTTAGAAAACTGGTAAAACCTACATTGTTGATAGAGTTGGGAGTACGTAGCACTGTGAAAACAGCACTTTCGCAGAAACAAATCTACTTCTCTAAGACTGGGAAACAGTGAACAGAGAATGTATGAGTTTCTCAAGATTGGTAACAGATAGAAACAAGAGAAAGTACACAGTGATTCATCTACCTAGAAAAGTTACAGAGGTTTACACAGAGAATTCCAAGTATAAGTACAAGAAAATAAGAGAGACTTAGAAAACTGGTAAAACCTACATTGTTGATAGAGTTGGGAGTACGTAGCACTGTGAAAACAGCACTTTCGCCGAAAGAAATTTCGATCTCTGAGTCCGTGAAACAGTGAACAGAGAATGTATGAGTTTCTCAAGATTGGTAACAGATAGAAACAAGAGAAAGTACACAGTGATTCATCTACCTAGAAAAGTTACAGAGGTTTACACAGAGAATTCCAAGTATAAGTACAAGAAAATAAGAGAGACATAGAAAACTGGTAAAACCTACATTGTTGATGGAGTTGGGAGTACTTAGCACTGTGAAAACAGCACTTTCGCCGAAAGAAATCTACTTCTCTAAGTCCGTGAAACAGTGAACAGAGAATGTATGAGTTTCTCAAGTTTGGTAACAGATAGAAACAAGAGAAAGTACACAGTGATTCATCTACCTAGAAAAGTTACAGAGGTTTACACAGAGAATTCCAAGTATAAGTACAAAAATATAAGAGAGACTTAGAAAACTGGTAAAACCTACATTGTTGATAGAGTTGGGACTTCTTAGCACTGTGAAAACAGCACTATCCCCGAAAGTATTTTAGTTCTCTAAGTCCGTGAAACAGTGAACAGAGAATGTATGAGTTTCTCAAGATTGGTAACAGATAGAAAGAAGAGAAAGTACACAGTGATTCATCTACCTAGAAAAGTTATAGAAGTTTACACAGAGATTTCCAAGTATAAGTACAAGAAAATAAGAGAGACTTAGAAAACTGGTAAAACCTACATTGTGGATAGTGTTGGGAGTACTTAGCACTGTGAAAACCGCACTTTGCAGAAAGAAATCTACTTCTCTAAGACTGGGAAACAGTTAAAAGAGAATGTATGAGTTTCTCAAGTTTGGTAACAGATAGAAAGAAGAGAAAGTACACAGTGATTCATCTACCTAGAAAAGTTAACGAGGTTTACACAGAGAATTCCAAGTATAAGTACAAAAAAATAAGAGAGACTTAGAAAACTGGTAAAACCTACATTGTTGATAGAGTTGGGGTTACTTAGCACTGTGAAAACAGCACTTTCGCCGAAAGAAATCTACTTCTCTAAGGCCGTGAAACAGTGAACAGAGAATGTATGAGTTTCTCAAGATTGGTAACAGACAGAAACAAGAGAAAGTACACAGTGATTCATCTACCTAGAAAAGTTACAGAGGTTTACACAGAGAATTCCAAGTATAAGTACAAGAAAATAAGAGAGACTAAGAAAACTGGTAAAACCTACATTGTTGATAGAGTTGGGAGTACGTAGCACTGTGAAAACAGCACTTTCGCCGAAAGAAATTTCGTTCTCTAAGTCCGAGAAACAGTGAACAGAGAATGTATGAGTTTCTCAAGATTGGTAACAGATAGAAACAAGAGAAAGTACACAGTGATTCATCTACCTAGAAAAGTTACAGAGGTTTACACAGAGAATTCCAAGTATAAGTACAAGAAAATAAGAGAGACATAGAAAACTGGTAAAACCTACATTGTTGATAGAGTTGGGAGTACTTAGCACTGTGAAAACAGCACTTTCGCCGAAAGAAATCTACTTCTCTAAGTCCGTGAAACAGTGAACAGAGAATGTATGACTTTCTCAAGATTGGTAACAGATAGAAACAAGAGAAGGTACACAGTGATTCATCTACCTAGAAAAGTTACAGAGGTTTACACAGAGAATTCCAAGTATAAGTACAAGAAAATAAGAGAGACTTAGAAAACTGGTAAAACCTACATTGTTGATAGAGTTGGGAGTACTTAGCACTGTGAAAACGGCACTTTTGCAGAAAGAAATCTACTTCTCTAAGACTGGGAAACAGAGAAGAGAGAATGCATGAGTTTCTCAAGATTGGTAACAGATAGAAACAAGAGAAAGTACACAGTGATTCATCTACCTAGAAAAGTTACAGAGGTTTACACAGAGAATTCCAAGTATAAGTACAAGAAAATAAGAGAGACTTAGAAAACTGGTAAAAACTATATTGTTGATAGAGTTGGGAGTACGTAGCACTGTTAAAGCAGCACTTTCGCAGAAAGAAATCTACTTCTCTAAGACTGGGAAATTGAGAACAGAGAATGTATGAGTTTCTCAAGATTGGTAACAGATAGAAACAAGAGAAAGTACACAGTGATTCACCTACCTAGAAAAGTTACAGAGGTTTACACAGAGAATTCCAAGTATAAGTACAAGAAAATGAGAGAGACTTAGAAAACTGGTAAAACCTACATTGTTGATAGAGTTGGGAGTACTTAGCACTGTTTAAAGAGCACTTTCGCAGAAAGAAGACTACTTCTCTAAGTCCGTGAAACAGTGAACAGAGAATGTATGAGTTTCTCAAGATTGGTAACAGATAGAAACAAGAGAAAGTACACAGTGATTCATCTACCTTGAAAAGTTACAGAGGTTTACACAGAAAAATCCAAGTATAAGTACAAGAAAATAAGAGAGACTTAGAAAAGTGGTAAAACTTACATTGTTGATAGAGTTGGGAGTACTTAGCACTGTGAAAACAGCACTTTCGCCGAAAGAAATTTCGTTCTCTAAGTCCGTGAAACAGTGAACAGAGAATGTAAGAGTTTCTCAAGATTGGTAACAGATAGAAATAAGAGAAAGTACACAGTGATTCATCTACCTTGAAAAGTTACAGAGGTTTACACAGAAAAATCCAGGTATAAGTACAAGAAAATAAGAGAGACTTAGAAAACTGGTAAAACCTACATTGTGGATAGAGTTGGGAGTACTTAGCACTGTGAAAACGGCACTTTCGCCGAAAGAAATCTACTTCTCTAAGTGCGTGAAACAGTGAACAGAGAATGTATGAGTTTCTCAAGATTGGTAACAGATAGAAACAAGAGAAAGTACACAGGGATTCATCTACCTAGAAAAGTTACAGAGGTTTACACAGAGAATTCCAAGTATAAGTACCAGAAAATAAAAGAGACTTAGAAAACTGGTAAAACCTACATTGTTGATAGAGTTGGGAGTACTTAGCACTGTGAAAATAGCACGTTCGCCGAAAGAAATCTACTTCTCTAAGTGCGTGAAACAGTGAACAGAGAATGTATGAGTTTCTCAAGATTGGTAACAGATAGAAACAAGAGAAAGTACACAGTGATTCATCTACGTAGAAAAGTTACAGAGGTTTACACAGAGAATTCCAAGTATAAGTACAAGAAAATCAGAGAGACTTAGAAAACTGGTAAAACCTACATTGTTGATAGAGTTGGGAGTACTTAGCACTGTGAAAACAGCACTTTCGCAGAAACAAATCTACTTCTCTAAGACTGGGAAACAGTGAACAGAGAATGTATGAGTTTCTCAAAATTGGTAACAGATAGAAACAAGAGAAAGTACACAGTGATTCATCTACCTAGAGAAGTTACAGAGGTTTACACAGAGAATTTCATGTATAAGTACAAGAAAATAAGAGAGACTTAGAAAACTGGTAAAACCTACATTGTTGATAGAGTTGGGAGTACTTAGCACTGGGAAAACAGCACTTTCGCCGAAAGAAATTTAGTTCTCTAAGTCCGTGAAACAGTGACCAGAGAATGTATGAGTTTCTCAAGATTGGTAACAGATAGAAACAAGAAAAAGTACACAGTGATTGACCTACCTAGAAAAGTTACAGAGGTTTACACAGAGAATTCCAAGTATAAGTACAAGAAAATAAGAGAGACTTAGAAAACTGGTAAAACATACAAGGTGGATAGAGTTGGGAGTACTTAGCTCTGTGAAAACAGCACTTTCGCAGAAAGAAATCTACTTTTCTATGACTGGGAAACAGTGAACAGAGAATGTATGAGTTTCTCAAGATTGGTAACAGATAGAAACAAGAGAAAGTACACAGTGATTCAACTACCTAGAAAAGTTACAGAGGTTTACACAGAGAATTCCAAGTATAAGTACAAGAAAATAAGGCAGACTTAGAAAACTGGTAAAACCTACATTGTTGATAGAGTTGGGAGTACTTAGCACTGTGAAAACAGCACTTTCGCAGAAAGAAATTTCTTTCTCTAAGTCCGTGAAACAGTGAGCAGAGAATGTATGAGTTTCTCAAGATTGGTAACAGATAGAAACAAGAGAAAGTACACAGTGATTCATTTACGTAGAAAAGTTACAGAGGTTTACACAGAGAATTCCAAGTATAAGTACAAGAAAATCAGAGAGACTTAGAAAACTGGTAAAACCTACATTGTTGATAGAGTTGGGAGTACTTAGCACTGTGAAAACAGCACTTTCGCAGAAACAAATCTACTTCTCTAAGACTGGGAAACAGTGAACAGAGAATGTATGAGTTTCTCAAGATTGGTAACAGATAGAAACAACAAAAAGTACACAGTGATTGACCTACCTAGAAAAGTTACAGAGGTTTACACAGAGAATTCCAAGTATAAGTACAAGAAAATAAGAGAGACTCAGAAAACTGGTAAAACCTACATTGTTGATAGAGTTGGGAGTACTTAGCACTGTGAAAACAGCACTTTCGCCGAAAGAAATCTACGTCCCTAAGTCCGTGAAACAGTGAACAGAGAATGTTTGAGTTTCTCAAGATTGGTAACAGAGAGTAACAAGAGAAAGTACACAGTGATTCATCTACCTAGAAAAGTTACAGAGGTTTAAACAGAGAATTCCAAGTATAAGTACAAGAAAATAAGAGAGACTTAGAAAACTGGTAAAACCTACATTGATGATACAGTTGGGAGTACTTAGCACTGTGAAAACAGCACTTTCGCCGAATGAAATTTCGTTCTCTAAGTCCGTGAAACAGTGAACAGAGAATGTACGAGTTTCTCAAGATTGGTAACAGATAGAAACAAGAGAAAGTACACAGTAATTCATCTACCTAGAAAAGTTACAGAGGTTTAAACAGAGAATTCCAAGTATAAGTACAAGAAAATAAGAGAGACTTAGAAAACTGGTAAAACCTACATTGTTGATAGAGTTGGGAGTACTTAGCACTGTGAAAACAGCACTTTCTTCGAAAGAAATTTCGTTCTCTAAGTCCGTGAAACAGTGAACAGAGAATGTATGAGTTTCTCAAGATTGCTAACAGATAGAAACAAGAGAAAGTACACAGTGATTCATCTACTTAGAGAAGTTACAGAGGTTTACACAGAGAATTCCAAGTATAAGTACAAGAAAATAAGAGAGACTTGGAAAACTGGTAAAACCTACTTTGTGGATACAGTTGGGAGTACTTAGCACTGTGAAAGCGGCACTTTCGCCGAAAGAAATCTACTTCTCTAAGACTGGGAAACAGTGAACAGAGAATGTATGAGTTTCTCAAGATTGGTAACAGATAGAAACAAGAGAAAGTACACAGTGATTCATCTACCTAGAAAAGTTACAGAGGTTTACACAGAGAATTCCAAGTATAAGTACCAGAAAATAAAAGAGACTTAGAAAACTGGTAAAACCTACATTGTTGATAGAGTTGGGAGTACTTAGCACTGTGGAAACAGCACGTTCGCCGAAAGAAATCTACTTCTCTAAGTGCGTGAAACAGTGAACAGAGAATGTATGAGTTTCTCAAGATTGGTAACAGATAGAAACAAGAGAAAGTACACAGTGATTCATCTACGTAGAAAAGTTACAGAGGTTTACACAGAGAATTCCAAGTATAAGTACAAGAAAATCAGAGAGACTTAGAAAACTGGTAAAACCTACATTGTTGATAGAGTTGGGAGTACTTAGCACTGTGAAAACAGCACTTTCGCAGAAACAAATCTACTTCTCTAAGACTGGGAAACAGTGAACAGAGAATGTATGAGTTTCTCAAAATTGGTAACAGATAGAAACAAGAGAAAGTACACAGTGATTCATCTACCTAGAGAAGTTACAGAGGTTTACACAGAGAATTTCATGTATAAGTACAAGAAAATAAGAGAGACTTAGAAAACTGGTAAAACCTACATTGTTGATAGAGTTGGGAGTACTTAGCACTGGGAAAACAGCACTTTCGCCGAAAGAAATTTAGTTCTCTAAGTCCGTGAAACAGTGACCAGAGAATGTATGAGTTTCTCAAGATTGGTAACAGATAGAAACAAGAAAAAGTACACAGTGATTGACCTACCTAGAAAAGTTACAGAGGTTTACACAGAGAATTCCAAATATAAGTACAAGAAAATAAGAGAGACTTAGAAAACTGGTAAAACATACAAGGTGGATAGAGTTGGGAGTACTTAGCTCTGTGAAAACAGCACTTTCGCAGAAAGAAATCTACTTTTCTATGACTGGGAAACAGGGAACAGAGAATGTATGAGTTTCTCAAGATTGGTAACAGATAGAAACAAGAGAAAGTACACAGTGATTCAACTACCTAGAAAAGTTACAGAGGTATACACAGAGAATTCCAAGTATAAGTACAAGAAAATAAGGCAGACTTAGAAAACTGGTAAAACCTACATTGTTGATAGAGTTGGGAGTACTTAGCACTGTGAAAACAGCACTTTCGCAGAAAGAAATTTCTTTCTCTAAGTCCGTGAAACAGTGAACAGAGAATGTATGAGTTTCTCAAGATTGGTAACAGATAGAAACAAGAGAAAGTACACAGTGATTCATCTACCTAGAAAAGTTACAGAGGTTGACACAGAGAATTCCAAGTATAAGTACAAGAAAATAAGAGAGACTTAGAAAACTGGTAAAACCTACATTGTTGATAGAGTTGGGAGTACTTAGCACTGTGAAAACAGCACTTACGCAGAAACAAATCTACTTCTCTAAGACTGGGAAACAGTCAACAGAGAATGTATGAGTTTCTCAAAATTGGTAACAGATAGAAACAAGAGAAAGTACACAGTGATTCATCTACCTAGAGAAGTTACAGAGGTTTACACAGAGAATTCCAAGTATAAGTACAAGAAAATAAGAGAGACTTAGAAAACTGGTAAAACCTACATTGTTGATAGAGTTGGGAGTACTTAGCACTGGGAAAACAGCACATTCGCCGAAAGAAATTTAGTTCTCTAAGTCCGTGAAACAGTGAACAGAGAATGTATCAGTTTATCAAGATTGGTAACAGATAGAAACAAGAAAAAGTACACAGTGATTGACCTACCTAGAAAAGTTACAGAGGTTTACACAGAGAATTCCAAGTATAAGTACAAGAAAATAAGAGAGACTCAGAAAACTGGTAAAACCTACATTGTTGATAGAGTTGGGAGTACTTAGCACTGTGAAAACAGCACTTTCGCCGAAAGAAATCTACGTCCCTAAGTCCGTGAAACAGTGAACAGAGAATGTTTGAGTTTCTCAAGATTGGTAACAGAGAGAAACAAGAGAAAGTACACAGTGATTCATCTACCTAGAAAAGTTACAGAGGTTTAAACAGAGAATTCCAAGTATAAGTACAAGAAAATAAGAGAGACTTAGAAAACTGGTAAAACCTACATTGATGATACAGTTGGGAGTACTTAGCACTGTGAAAACAGCACTTTCGCCGAAAGAAATTTCGTTCTCTAAGTCCGTGAAACAGTGAACAGAGAATGTATGAGTTTCTCAAGATTGGTAACAGATAGAAACAAGAGAAAGTACACAGTAATTCATCTACCTAGAAAAGTTACAGAGGTTTAAACAGAGAATTCCAAGTATAAGTACAAGAAAATAAGAGAGACTTAGAAAACTGGTAAAACCTACATTGTTGATAGAGTTGGGAGTACTTAGCACTGTGAAAACAGCACATTCTTCGAAAGAAATTTCGTTCTCTAAGTCCGTGAAACAGTGAACAGAGAATGTATGAGTTTCTCAAGATTGCTAACACATAGAAACAAGAGAAAGTACACAGTGATTCATCTACTTAGAGAAGTTACAGAGGTTTACACAGAGAATTCCAAGTATAAGTACAAGAAAATAAGAGAGACTTAGAAAACTGGTAAAACCTACTTTGTTGATAGAGTTGGGAGTACTTAGCACTGTGAAAACAGCACTTTCGCCGTAAGAAATCTACTTCTCTAAGACTGGGAAACAGTGAACAGAGAATGTACGAGTTTCTCAAGATTGGTAACAGATAGAAAGAAGAGAAAGTACACAGTGATTCATCTACCTAGAAAAGTTACACAGGTTTACACAGAGGATTCCAAGTATAAGTACAAGAAAATAAGAGAGACTTAGAAAACTGGTAAAACCTACATTGTTGATAGAGTTGGGAGTACTTAGCACTGTGAAAACAGCACTTTCGCAGAAAGAAATTTCTTTCTCTAAGTCCGTGAAACAGTGAACAGAGAATGTATGAGTTTCTCAAGATTGGTAACAGATAGAAAGAAGAGAAAGTACACAGTGATTCATCTACCTAGAAAAGTTACAGAGGTTTACACAGAGAATTCCAAGTATAAGTACAAGAAAATCAGAGAGACTTAGAAAACTGGTAAAACCTACATTGTTGATAGAGTTGGGAGTACTTAGCACTGTGAAAACAGCACTTTCGCAGAAACAAATCTACTTCTCTAAGACTGGGAAACAGTGAACAGAGAATGTATGAGTTTCTCAAAATTGGTAACAGATAGAAACAAGAGAAAGTACACAGTGATTCATCTACCTAGAGAAGTCACAGAGGTTTACACAGAGAATTTCATGTATAAGTACAAGAAAATAAGAGAGACTTAGAAAACTGGTAAAACCTACATTGTTGATAGAGTTGGGAGTACTTAGCACTGGGAAAACAGCACTTTCGCCGAAAGAAATTTAGTTCTCTAAGTCCGTGAAACAGTGACCAGAGAATGTATGAGTTTCTCAAGATTGGTAACAGATAGAAACAAGAAAAAGTACACAGTGATTGACCTACCTAGAAAAGTTACAGAGGTTTACACAGAGAATTCCAAATATAAGTACAAGAAAATAAGAGAGACTTAGAAAACTGGTAAAACATACAAGGTGGATAGAGTTGGGAGTACTTAGCTCTGTGAAAACAGCACTTTCGCAGAAAGAAATCTACTTTTCTATGACTGGGAAACAGGGAACAGAGAATGTATGAGTTTCTCAAGATTGGTAACAGATAGAAACAAGAGAAAGTACACAGTGATTCAACTACCTAGAAAAGTTACAGAGGTATACACAGAGAATTCCAAGTATAAGTACAAGAAAATAAGGCAGACTTAGAAAACTGGTAAAACCTACATTGTTGATAGAGTTGGGAGTACTTAGCACTGTGAAAACAGCACTTTCGCAGAAAGAAATTTCTTTCTCTAAGTCCGTGAAACAGTGAACAGAGAATGTATGAGTTTCTCAAGATTGGTAACAGATAGAAACAAGAGAAAGTACACAGTGATTCATCTACCTAGAAAAGTTACAGAGGTTGACACAGAGAATTCCAAGTATAAGTACAAGAAAATAAGAGAGACTTAGAAAACTGGTAAAACCTACATTGTTGATAGAGTTGGGAGTACTTAGCACTGTGAAAACAGCACTTTCGCAGAAACAAATCTACTTCTCTAAGACTGGGAAACAGTGAACAGAGAATGTATGAGTTTCTCAAAATTGGTAACAGATAGAAACAAGAGAAAGTACACAGTGATTCATCTACCTAGAGAAGTTACAGAGGTTTACACAGAGAATTCCAAGTATAAGTACAAGAAAATAAGAGAGACTTAGAAAACTGGTAAAACCTACATTGTTGATAGAGTTGGGAGTACTTAGCACTGGGAAAACAGCACATTCGCCGAAAGAAATTTAGTTCTCTAAGTCCGTGAAACAGTGAACAGAGAATGTATCAGTTTCTCAAGATTGGTAACAGATAGAAACAAGAAAAAGTACACAGTGATTGACCTACCTAGAAAAGTTACAGAGGTTTACACAGAGAATTCCAAGTATAAGTACAAGAAAATAAGAGAGACTCAGAAAACTGGTAAAACCTACATTGTTGATAGAGTTGGGAGTACTTAGCACTGTGAAAACAGCACTTTCGCCGAAAGAAATCTACGTCCCTAAGTCCGTGAAACAGTGAACAGAGAATGTTTGAGTTTCTCAAGATTGGTAACAGAGAGAAACAAGAGAAAGTACACAGTGATTCATCTACCGAGAAAAGTTACAGAGGTTTAAACAGAGAATTCCAAGTATAAGTACAAGAAAATAAGAGAGACTTAGAAAACTGGTAAAACCTACATTGATGATACAGTTGGGAGTACTTAGCACTGTGAAAACAGCACTTTCGCCGAAAGAAATTTCGTTCTCTAAGTCCGTGAAACAGTGAACAGAGAATGTATGAGTTTCTCAAGATTGGTAACAGATAGAAACAAGAGAAAGTACACAGTAATTCATCTACCTAGAAAAGTTACAGAGGTTTAAACAGAGAATTCCAAGTATAAGTACAAGAAAATAAGAGAGACTTAGAAAACTGGTAAAACCTACATTGTTGATAGAGTTGGGAGTACTTAGCACTGTGAAAACAGCACATTCTTCGAAAGAACTTTCGATCTCTAAGTCCGTGAAACAGTGAACAGAGAATGTATGAGTTTCTCAAGATTGCTAACACATAGAAACAAGAGAAAGTACACAGTGATTCATCTACTTAGAGAAGTTACAGAGGTTTACACAGAGAATTCCAAGTATAAGTACAAGAAAATAAGAGAGACTTAGAAAACTGGTAAAACCTACTTTGTTGATAGAGTTGGGAGTACTTAGCACTGTGAAAACAGCACTTTCGCCGAAAGAAATCTACCTGTATAAGACTGGGAAACAGTGAAGAGAGAATGTATGAGTTTCTCAAGATTGGTAACAGATAGAAACAAGAGAAAGTACACAGTGATTAATCAACCTAGAAAAGTTACAGAGGTTTACACAGAGAATTCCAAATATAAGTACAAGACAATAAGAGAGACTTAGAAAACTGGTAAAACCTACATTGTAGATAGAGTTGGGAGTACTTAGCACTGTGAAAGCAGCACTTTCGCAGAAAGAAATCTACTTCTCTCAGACTGGGAAACAGTGAACCGTGAATGTATGAGTTTCTCAAGGTAGGTAATAGATAGAAATAAGAGAAAGTACACAGTGATTCATCTACCTGGAAAAGTTACAGAGGTTTACACAGAGAATTCCAAGTATAAGTACAAGAAAATAAGAGAGACTTAGAAAACTGGTAAAACCTACATTGTTGATAGAGTTGGGAGTACTTAGCACTGTGAAAACAGCACTTTCGCCGAAAGAAATCTACGTCCCTAAGTCCGTGAAACAGTGAACAGAGTATGTTTGAGTTTCTCAAGATTGGTAACAGATAGAAACAAGAGAAAGTACACAGTGATTCATCTACCTAGAAAAGTTACAGAGGTTTAAACAGAGAATTCAAACTATAAGTACAAGAAAATAAGAGAGACTTAGAAAACTGGTAAAACCTACATTGATGATACAGTTGGGAGTACTTAGCACTGTGAAAACAGCACTTTCGTCGAAAGAAATTTCGTTCTCTAAGTCCGTGAAAGAGTGAACAGAAAATGTATGAGTTTCTCAAGATTGGTAACAGATAGAAACCAGAGAAAGTACACAGTGATTCATCTACCTAGAAAAGTTACAGAGGTTTACACAGAGAATTCCAAGTATAAGTACAAGAAAATAAGAGAGACTTAGAAAACTGGTAAAACCTACATTGTGGATAGTGTTGGGAGTACTTAGCATTGTGAAAACAGCACAGTCGCAGAAAGAAATCTACTTCTTTAAGACTCGGAAACAGTGAACAGAGAATGTATGAGTTTGTCAAGATTGGTAATAGATAGAAAGAAGAGAAAGTACACAGTGATTCATCTACCTAGAGAAGTTACAGACGTTTACACAGAGAATTCCAAGTATAAGTACAAGAAAATAAGAGAGACTTAGAAAACTGGTAAATCCTACATTGTGGATAGAGTTGGGAGTACTTAGCACTGTGAAAGCAGCACTTTCGCAGAAAGAAATCTACTTCTCTAAGACTGGGAAACAGTGAACAGTGAATGTATGAGTTTCTCAAGGTAGGTAATAGATAGAAATAAGAGAAAGTACACAGTGATTCATCTACCTGGAAAAGTTACAGAGGTTTACACAGAGAATTCCAAGTATAAGTACAAGAAAATAAGAGAGACTTAGAAAACTGGTAAAATCTACATTGTTGATAGAGTTGGGAATAGTTAGCACTGTGAAAATAGAACTTTCGCCGACAGAATTTTCGTTCTCTAAGTCCGGGAAACAGTGAACAGAGAATGTATGAGTTTCTCAAGATTGGTAACAGATAGAAACAAGAGAAAGTACACAGTGATTGACCTACCTAGAAAAGTTACAGAGGTTTACACAGAGAATTCCAAGTATAAGTACAAGAAAATAAGAGAGACTTAGAAAACTGGTAAAACCTACATTGTTGATAGAGTTGGGAGTACTTAGCACTGTGAAAACAGCACTTTCGCCGAAAGAAATCTACGTCCCTAAGTCCGTGAAACAGTGAACAGAGAATGTTTGAGTTTCTCAAGATTGGTAACAGAGAGAAACAAGAGAAAGTACACAGTGATTCATCTACCTAGAAAAGTTACAGAGGTTTAAACAGAGAATTCCAAGAATAAGTACAAGAAAATAAGAGAGACTTAGAAAACTGGTAAAACCTACATTGATGATACAGTTGGGAGTACTTAGCACTGTGAAAACAGCACTTTCGCCGAAAGAAATTTCGTTCTCTAAGTCCGTGAAACAGTGAACAGAGAATGTATGAGTTTCTCAAGATTGGTAACAGATAGAAACAAGAGAAAGTACACAGTAATTCATCTACCTAGAAAAGTTACAGAGGTTTAAACAGAGAATTCCAAGTATAAGTACAAGAAAATAAGAGAGACTTAGAAAACTGGTAAAACCTACATTGTTGATAGAGTTGGGAGTACTTAGCACTGTGAAAACAGCACTTTCTTCAAAAGAAATTTCGTTTTCTAAGTCCGTGAAACAGTGAACAGAGAATGTATGAGTTTCTCAAGATTGCTAACAGATAGAAAGAAGAGAAAGTACACAGTGATTCATCTACTTAGAGAAGTTACAGAGGTTTACACAGAGAATTCCAAGTATAAGTACAAGAAAATAAGAGAGACTTAGAAAACTGGTAAAACCTACTTTGTTGATAGAGTTGGGAGTACTTAGCACTGTGAAAACAGCACTTTCGCCGTAAGAAATCTACTTCTCTAAGACTGGGAAACAGTGAACAGAGAATGTATGAGTTTCTCAAGATTGGTAACAGATAGAAAGAAGAGAAAGTACACAGTGATTCATCTACCTAGAAAAGTTACACAGGTTTACACAGAGGATTCCAAGTATAAGTACAAGAAAATAAGAGAGACTTAGAAAACTGGTAAAACCTACATTGTTGATAGAGTAGGGAGTACTTAGCACTGTGAAAACAGCACTTTCGCAGAAAGAAATTTCTTTCTCTAAGTCCGTGAAACAGTGAACAGAGAATGTATGAGTTTCTCAAGATTGGTAACAGATAGAAAGAAGAGAAAGTACACAGTGATTCATCTACCTAGAAAAGTTACAGAGGTTTACACAGAGAATTCCAAATATCAGTACAAGACAATAAGAGAGACTTAGAAAACTGGTAAAACCTACATTGTTGATAGAGTTGGGAGTACTTAGCACTGTGAAAGCAGCACTTTCGCAGAAAGAAATCTACTTCTCTAAGACTGGGAAACAGTGAACAGTGAATGTATGAGTTTCTCAAGGTAGGTAACAGATAGAAATAAGAGAAAGTACACAGTGATTCATCTACCTGGAAAAGTTACAGAGGTTTACACAGAGAATTCCAAGTATAAGTACAAGAAAATAAGAGAGACTTAGAAAACTGGTAAAACCTACATTGATGATACAGTTGGGAGTACTTAGCACTGTGAAAACAGCACTTTCGTCGAAAGAAATTTCGTTCTCTAAGTCCGTGAAAGAGTGAACAGAGAATGTATGAGTTTCTCAAGATTGGTAACAGATAGAAACAACAGAAAGTACACAGTGATTCATCTACCTAGAAAAGTTACAGAGGTTTACACAGAGAATTCCAAGTATAAGTACAAGAAAATAAGAGAGACTTAGAAAACTGGTAAAACCTACATTGTGGATAGTGTTGGGAGTACTTAGCATTATGAAAACAGCACAGTCGCAGAAAGAAATCTACTTCTTTAAGACTGGGAAACAGTGAACAGAGAATGTATGAGTTTCTCAAGATTGGTAACAGATAGAAAGAAGAGAAAGTACACAGTGATTCATCTACCTAGAGAAGTTACAGACGTTTACACAGAGAATTCCAAGTATAAGTACAAGAAAATAAGAGAGACTTAGAAAACTGGTAAAATCTACATTGTTGATAGAGTTGGGAATAGTTAGCACTGTGAAAATAGAACTTTCGCCGAAAGAAATTTCGTTCTCTAAGTCCGGGAAACAGTGAACAGAGAATGTATGAGTTTCTCAAGATTGGTAACAGATAGAAACAAGAGAAAGTACACAGTGATTCATCTACCTAGAAAAGTTACAGAGGTTTACACCGAAAATTCCAAGAATAAGTACAAGAAAATAAGAGAGACTTAGAAAACTGGTAAAACCTACATTGTTCATAGAGTTGGGAGTACTTAGCACTGTGAAAACAGCACTTTCGCCGAAAGAAATCTACTTCTCTATGTCCGTGAAACAGTGAACAGAGAATGTATGAGTTTCTCGAGATTTGTAACAGATAGAAAGAAGAGAAAGTACACAGTGATTCATCTACCTAGAAAAGTTACAGAGGTTTACACAGAGAATTCCAAGTATAAGTACAAGAAAATAAGAGAGACTTAGAAAACTGGTAAAACCTATATTGTTGATAGAGTTGGGAGTACTTAGCACTGTGAAAACAGCACTTTCGCAGAAAGAAATCTACCTCTATAAGACTGGGAAACAGTGAAGAGAGAATGTATGAGTTTCTCAAGATTGGTAACAGATAGAAACAAGAGAAAGTACACAGTGATTCATCAACCTAGAAAAGTTACAGAGGTTTACACAGAGAATTCCAAATATAAGTACAAGACAATAAGAGAGACTTAGAAAACTGGTAAAACCTACATTGTTGATAGAGTTGGGAGTACTTAGCACTGTGAAAGCAGCTCTTTCGCAGAAAGAAATCCACTTCTCTAAGACTGGGAAACAGTGAACAGTGAATGTATGAGTTTCTGAAGATAGGTAACAGATAGAAACAAGAGAAAGTACACAGTGATTCATCTACCTGGAAACGTTACAGAGGTTTACACAGAGAATTCCAAGTATAAGTACAAGAAAATAAGAGAGACTTAGAAAACTGGTAAAACCTACATTGTTGATAGACTTGGGAGTACTTAGCACTGTGAAAACAGCACTTTCGCAGAAAGAAATCTACTTCTCTAAGACTGAAAAACAGTGAACAGAGAATGTATGAGTTTCTCAAGATTGGTAACAGATAGAAACAAGAGAAAGTACACAGTGATTCATCTACCTAGAGAAGTTACAGAGGTTTACACAGAGAATTCCAAGTATAAGTACAAGAAAATAAGAGAGACTTAGAAAACTGGTAAAACCTACATTGTTGATAGAGTTGGGAGTACTTAGCACTGTGAAAACAGCACTTTCGCCGAACGAAATCTACGTCCCTAAGTCCGTGAAACAGTGAACAGAGTATGTTTGAGTTTCTCAAGATTGGTAACAGATAGAAACAAGAGAAAGTACACAGTGATTCATCTACCTAGAAAAGTTACAGAGGTTTACACAGAGAATTCCAAGTATAAGTACAAGAAAATAAGAGAGACTTAGAAAACTGGTAAAACCTACATTGTGGATAGAGTTGGGAGTACTGAGCATTGTGAAAACAGCACAGTCGCAGAAAGAAATCTACTTCTTTAAGACTGGGAAACAGTGAACAGAGAATGTATGAGTTTGTCAAGATTGGTAACAGATAGAAAGAAGAGAAAGTACACAGTGATTCATCTACCTAGAGAAGTTACAGACGTTTAGACAGAGAATTCCAAGTATAAGTACAAGAAAATAAGAGAGACTTAGAAAACTGGTAAAACCTACATTGTGGATAGAGTTGGGAGTACTTAGCACTGTGAAAGCAGCACTTTCGCAGAAAGAAATCTACTTCTCTACGACTGGGAACCAGTGAACAGAGAATGTATGAATTTCTCAAGATTGGTAACAGATAGAAGCAAGAGAAAGTACACAGTGATTCATCTACCTAGAGAAGTTACAGAGATTTACACAGAGAATTCCAAGTATAAGTACAAGAAAATAAGAGAGACTTAGATAACTGGTAAAATCTACATTGTTGATAGAGTTGGGAATAGTTAGCACTGTGAAAATAGAACTTTCGCCGAAAGAAATTTCGTTCTCTAAGTCCGCGAAACAGTGAACAGAGAATGTATGAGTTTCTCAAGTTTGGTAACAGATAGAAACAAGAGAAAGTACACAGTGATTCATCTACCTAGAAAAGTTACAGAGGTTTAAACAGAGAATTCCAAGTATAAGTACAAGAAAATAAGAGAGACTTAGAAAACTGGTAAAACCTACATTGTTGATAGAGTTGGGAGTACTTAGCACTGTGAAAACAGCACTTTCTTCGAAAGAAATTTCGTACTCTAAGTCCGTGAAACAGTGAACAGAGAATGTATGAGTTGCTCAAGATTTCTAACAGATAGAAACAAGAGAAAGTACACAGTGATTCATCTACTTAGAGAAGTTACAGAGGTTTACACAGGAATTCTAAGTATAAGTACAAGAAAATAAGAGAGACTTAGAAAACTGGTAAAACCTACTTTGTTGATAGAGTTGGGAGTACTTAGCACTGTGAAAACAGCACTTTCGCAGAAAGAAATCTACTTCTCTAAGACTGGGAAACGGTGAGCAGAGAATGTATGAGTTTCTCAAGATTGGTAACAGATAGAAACAAGAGAAAGTACACAGTGATTCATCTACCTAGAAAAGTTACAGAGGTTTACACAGAGAATTCAAAGTATAAGTACAAGAAAATAAGAGAGACTTAGAAAATTGGTAAAACCTACATTGTTGATAGAGTTGGGAGTACTTAGCATTGTGAAAGCAGCACTTTCGCGGAAAGAAATCTACTTCTATAACACTGGGAAACAGTGAACAGAGAATTTATGAGTTTCTCAAGATTGGTAACAGATAGAAACAAGAGAAAGTGCACAGTGATTCATCTACCTAGAAAAGTTACAGAGGTTTACAAAGAGAATTCCAATTTTAAGTACAACAAAATAAGAGAGACTTAGAAAACTGGTAAAACCTACATTGTTGATAGAGTTGTTAGTACTTAGCACTGTGAAAACAGCACTTTCGCAGAAAGAAATCTACTTCTCTAAGACTGGGTAACAGTGAACAGAGAATGTATGAGTTTCTCAAAATTGGTAACAGATAGAAACAAGAGAAAGTACACAGTGATTCATCTACCTAGAGAAGTTACAGAAGTTTACACAGAGAATTCCATGTATAAGTACAAGAAAATAAGAGAGACTTAGAAAACTGGTAAAAACTACATTGTTGATAGAGCTCGGAGTACATAGCACTGTGAAAACAGCACTTTCGCCGAAAGAAATCTACTTCTCTAAGTCCGTGAAACAGTGAACAGAGAATGTATGAGTTTCTCAAGATTGGTAACAGATAGACACAAGAGAAAGTACACAGTGATTCATCTACCTGGAAAAGTTACAGAGGTTTACACAGAGAATTCCAAGTATAAGTACAAGAAAATAAGAGAGACTTAGAAAACTGGTAAAACCTACATTGTGGATAGAGTTGGGAGTACTTAGCACTGTGAAAACAGCACTGTCGCAGAAAGAAATCTACTTCTCTTAGACTGGGAAACAGTGAACAGAGAATGTATGAGTTTGTCAAGATTGGTAACAGATAGAAACAAGTGAAAGTACACAGTGATTCATCTACCTAGATAAGTTAAGGAGGTTTACAAAGAGAATTCCAAGTATAAGTACAAGAAAATAAGAGAGACTTAGAAAACTGGTAAAACCTACATTGTTGATAGAGTTGGGAGTACTTAGCACTGTGAAAACAGCACTTTCGGCGAAAGAAATTTCGTTCTCTAAGTCCGTGAAACAGTGAACAGAGAATGTATGAGTTTCTCAAGATTGGTAACAGATAGAAACAAGAGAAAGTACACACTGATTCATCTACCTAGAGAAGTTACAGAGGTTTACACAGAGAATTCCAAGTATAAGTACAAGAAAATAAGAGAGACTTAAAAAACTGGTAAAACCTACATTGTTGATAGAGTTGGGAGTACTTAACACTGTGAAAACAGCACTTTCGCCGAAAGAAATTTACTTCTCTAAGTCCGTGAAACAGTGAACAGAGAATGTATGAGTTTCTCAAGATTGGTAACAGATAGAAACAACACAAAGTACACAGTGATTCATCTACCTAGAAAAGTTACAGAGGTTTACACAGAGAATTCCATGTATAAATACAAGTAAATAAGAGAGACTTAGAAAACTGGTAAAACCTACATTGTTGATAGAGTTGGGAGTACTTAGCACTGTGAAAGCAGCACTTTCGCAGAAAGAAATCTACTTTTATAACACTGGGAAACAGAGAACAGAGAATGTATGAGTTTCTGAAGTTTGGTAACAGAAACAAGAGAAGTACACAGTGATTCATCTACCTAGAAAAGTTACAGAGGTTTACACAGAGAATTCCAAGTATAAGTACAAGAAAATAAGAGAGACTTAGAAAACTGGTAAAACCTACATTGTGAATAGTGTTGGGAGTACTTAGCATTGTGAAAACAGCACAGTCGCAGAAAGAAATCTACTTCTTTAAGACTGGGAAACAGTGAACAGAGAATGTATGAGTTTCTCAAGATTGGTAACAGATAGAAAGAAGAGAAAGTACACAGTGATTCATCTACCTAGAGAAGTTACAGACGTTTACACAGAGAATTCCAAGTATAAGTACAACAAAATCAGAGAGACTTAGAAAACTGGTAAAACCTACATTGTGGATAGTGTTGGGAGTACTTAGCACTGTGAAAGCAGCACTTTCGCAGAAAGAAATGTACTGCTCTAAGACTGGGAACCAGTGAACAGAGAATGTATGAATTTCTCAAGATTGGTAACAGATAGAAGCAAGAGAAAGTACACAGTGATTCATCTACCTAGAGAAGTTACAGAGATTTACACAGAGAATTCCAAGTATAAGTACAAGAAAATAAGAGAGACTTAGAAAACTGGTAAAATCTACATTGTTGATAGAGTTGGGAATAGTTAGCACTGTGAAAATAGAACTTTCGCCGAAAGAAATTTCGTTCTCTAAGTCCGGGAAACAGTGAACAGAGAATGTATGAGTTTCTCAAGATTGGTAACAGATAGAAACAAGAGAAAGTACACAGTGATTCATCTACCTAGAAAAGTTACAGAGGTTTACACCGAAAATTCCAAGAATAAGTACAAGAAAATAAGAGAGACTTAGAAAACTGGTAAAACCTACATTGTTCATAGAGTTGGGAGTACTTAGCACTGTGAAAACAGCACTTTCGCCGAAAGAAATCTACTTCTCTGTGTCCGTGAAACAGTGAACAGAGAATGTATGAGTTTCTCGAGATTTGTAACAGATAGAAAGAAGAGAAAGTACACAGTGATTCATCTACCTAGAAAAGTTACAGAGGTTTACACAGAGAATTCCAAGTATAAGTACAAGAAAATAAGAGAGACTTAGAAAACTGGTAAAACCTATATTGTTGATAGAGTTGGGAGTACTTAGCACTGTGAAAACAGCACTTTCACAGAAAGAAATCTACCTCTATAAGACTGGGGAACAGTGAAGAGAGAATGTATGAGTTTCTCAAGATTGGTAACAGATAGAAACAAGAGAAAGTACACAGTGATTCATCAACCTAGAAAAGTTACAGAGGTTTACACAGAGAATTCCAAATATAAGTACAAGACAATAAGAGAGACTTAGAAAACTGGTAAAACCTACATTGTTGATAGAGTTGGGAGTACTTAGCACTGTGAAAGCAGCTCTTTCGCAGAAAGAAATCCACTTCTCTAAGACTGGGAAACAGTGAACAGTGAATGTATGAGTTTCTGAAGATAGGTAACAGATAGAAACAAGAGAAAGTACACAGTGATTCATCTACCTGGAAACGTTACAGAGGTTTACACAGAGAATTCCAAGTATAAGTACAAGAAAATAAGAGAGACTTAGAAAACTGGTAAAACCTACATTGTTGATAGACTTGGGAGTACTTAGCACTGTGAAAACAGCACTTTCGCAGAAAGAAATCTACTTCTCTAAGACTGAAAAACAGTGAACAGAGAATGTATGAGTTTCTCAAGATTGGTAACAGATAGAAACAAGAGAAAGTACACAGTGATTCATCTACCTAGAGAAGTTACAGAGGTTTACACAGAGAATTCCAAGTATAAGTACAAGAAAATAAGAGAGACTTAGAAAACTGGTAAAACCTACATTGTTGATAGAGTTGGGAGTACTTAGCACTGTGAAAACAGCACTTTCGCCGAACGAAATCTACGTCCCTAAGTCCGTGAAACAGTGAACAGAGTATGTTTGAGTTTCTCAAGATTGGTAACAGATAGAAACAAGAGAAAGTACACAGTGATTCATCTACCTAGAAAAGTTACAGAGGTTTACACAGAGAATTCCAAGTATAAGTACAAGAAAATAAGAGAGACTTAGAAAACTGGTAAAACCTACATTGTGGATAGAGTTGGGAGTACTGAGCATTGTGAAAACAGCACAGTCGTAGAAAGAAATCTACTTCTTTAAGACTGGGAAACAGTGAACAGAGAATGTATGAGTTTGTCAAGATTGGTAACAGATAGAAAGAAGAGAAAGTACACAGTGATTCATCTACCTAGAGAAGTTACAGACGTTTAGACAGAGAATTCCAAGTATAAGTACAAGAAAATAAGAGAGACTTAGAAAACTGGTAAAACCTACATTGTGGATAGAGTTGGGAGTACTTAGCACTGTGAAAGCAGCACTTTCGCAGAAAGAAATCTACTTCTCTAAGACTGGGAACCAGTGAACAGAGAATGTATGAATTTCTCAAGATTGGTAACAGATAGAAGCAAGAGAAAGTACACAGTGATTCATCTACCTAGAGAAGTTACAGAGATTTACACAGAGAATTCCAAGTATAAGTACAAGAAAATAAGAGAGACTTAGATAACTGGTAAAATCTACATTGTTGATAGAGTTGGGAATAGTTAGCACTGTGAAAATAGAACTTTCGCCGAAAGAAATTTCGTTCTCTAAGTCCGCGAAACAGTGAACAGAGAATGTATGAGTTTCTCAAGTTTGGTAACAGATAGAAACAAGAGAAAGTACACAGTGATTCATCTACCTAGAAAAGTTACAGAGGTTTAAACAGAGAATTCCAAGTATAAGTACAAGAAAATAAGAGAGACTTAGAAAACTGGTAAAACCTACATTGTTGATAGAGTTGGGAGTACTTAGCACTGTGAAAACAGCACTTTCTTCGAAAGAAATTTCGTTCTCTAAGTCCGTGAAACAGTGAACAGAGAATGTATGAGTTTCTCAAGATTTCTAACAGATAGAAACAAGAGAAAGTACACAGTGATTCATCTACTTAGAGAAGTTACAGAGGTTTACACAGGAATTCTAAGTATAAGTACAAGAAAATAAGAGAGACTTAGAAAACTGGTAAAACCTACTTTGTTGATAGAGTTGGGAGTACTTAGCACTGTGAAAACAGCACTTTCGCAGAAAGAAATCTACTTCTCTAAGACTGGGAAACGGTGAGCAGAGAATGTATGAGTTTCTCAAGATTGGTAACAGATAGAAACAAGAGAAAGTACACAGTGATTCATCTACCTAGAAAAGTTACAGAGGTTTACACAGAGAATTCAAAGTATAAGTACAAGAAAATAAGAGAGACTTAGAAAATTGGTAAAACCTACATTGTTGATAGAGTTGGGAGTACTTAGCATTGTGAAAGCAGCACTTTCGCGGAAAGAAATCTACTTCTATAACACTGGGAAACAGTGAACAGAGAATTTATGAGTTTCTCAAGATTGGTAACAGATAGAAACAAGAGAAAGTGCACAGTGATTCATCTACCTAGAAAAGTTACAGAGGTTTACAAAGAGAATTCCAATTTTAAGTACAACAAAATAAGAGAGACTTAGAAAACTGGTAAAACCTACATTGTTGATAGAGTTGTTAGTACTTAGCACTGTGAAAACAGCACTTTCGCAGAAAGAAATCTACTTCTCTAAGACTGGGTAACAGTGAACAGAGAATGTATGAGTTTCTCAAAATTGGTAACAGATAGAAACAAGAGAAAGTACACAGTGATTCATCTACCTAGAGAAGTTACAGAAGTTTACACAGAGAATTCCATGTATAAGTACAAGAAAATAAGAGAGACTTAGAAAACTGGTAAAAACTACATTGTTGATAGAGCTCGGAGTACATAGCACTGTGAAAACAGCACTTTCGCCGAAAGAAATCTACTTCTCTAAGTCCGTGAAACAGTGAACAGAGAATGTATGAGTTTCTCAAGATTGGTAACAGATAGACACAAGAGAAAGTACACAGTGATTCATCTACCTAGAAAAGTTACAGAGGTTTACACAGAGAATTCCAAGTATAAGTACAAGAAAATAAGAGAGACTTAGAAAACTGGTAAAACCTACATTGTGGATAGAGTTGGGAGTACTTAGCACTGTGAAAACAGCACTGTCGCAGAAAGAAATCTACTTCTCTTAGACTGGGAAACAGTGAACAGAGAATGTATGAGTTTGTCAAGATTGGTAACAGATAGAAACAAGTGAAAGTACACAGTGATTCATCTACCTAGATAAGTTAAGGAGGTTTACAAAGAGAATTCCAAGTATAAGTACAAGAAAATAAGAGAGACTTAGAAAACTGGTAAAACCTACATTGTTGATAGAGTTGGGAGTACTTAGCACTGTGAAAACAGCACTTTCGGCGAAAGAAATTTCGTTCTCTAAGTCCGTGAAACAGTGAACAGAGAATGTATGAGTTTCTCAAGATTGGTAACAGATAGAAACAAGAGAAAGTACACACTGATTCATCTACCTAGAGAAGTTACAGAGGTTTACACAGAGAATTCCAAGTATAAGTACAAGAAAATAAGAGAGACTTAAAAAACTGGTAAAACCTACATTGTTGATAGAGTTGGGAGTACTTAACACTGTGAAAACAGCACTTTCGCCGAAAGAAATTTACTTCTCTAAGTCCGTGAAACAGTGAACAGAGAATGTATGAGTTTCTCAAGATTGGTAACAGATAGAAACAACACAAAGTACACAGTGATTCATCTACCTAAAAAAGTTACAGAGGTTTACACAGAGAATTCCAAGTATAAGTAAAAGAAAATAAGAGAGACTTAGAAAATTGGTAAAACCTACATTGTTGATAGAGTTGGGAGTACTTAGCATTGTGAAAGCAGCACTTTCGCAGAAAGAAATCTACTTCTATAACACTGGGAAACAGTGAACAGAGAATTT
Organism: Heterohyrax brucei; assembly: GCA_028571685.1. Taxonomy (NCBI): domain Eukaryota; kingdom Metazoa; phylum Chordata; class Mammalia; order Hyracoidea; family Procaviidae; genus Heterohyrax; species Heterohyrax brucei. The sequence goes on along the minus strand of CM053150.1, from coordinate 115,187,930 downwards.
ATGAGTTTCTCAAGATTGGTAACAGATAGAAACAAGAGAAAGTGCACAGTGATTCATCTACCTAGAAAAGTTACAGAGGTTTACAAAGAGAATTCCAATTTTAAGTACAAGAAAATAAGAGAGACTTAGAAAACTGGTAAAAACTACATTGTTGATAGAGTTGTTAGTACTTAGCACTGTGAAAACAGCACTTTCGCAGAAAGAAATCTACTTCTCTAAGACTGGGTAACAGTGAACAGAGAATGTATGAGTTTCTCAAGATTGGTAATAGATAGGAACAAAAGAAAGTACACAGTGATTCATCTACCTAGAGAAGTTACAGAAGTTTACACAGAGAATTCCATGTATAAATACAAGTAAATAAGAGAGACTTAGAAAACTGGTAAAACCTACATTGTTGATAGAGTTGGGAGTACTTAGCACTGTGAAAGCAGCACTTTCGCAGAAAGAAATCTACTTTTATAACACTGGGAAACAGAGAACAGAGAATGTATGAGTTTCTGAAGTTTGGTAACAGAAACAAGAGAAGAACACAGTGATTCATCTACCTAGAAAAGTTACAGAGCTTTACACAGAGAATTCCAAGTATAAGTACACGAAAATAAGAGAGACTTAGAACACTGGTAAAACCTACATTGTTGATAGAGTTGGGAGTACTTAGCACTGTGAAAACAGCACTTTCGCCGAAAGAAATCTACTTCTCTAAGTCCGTGAAACAGTGAACACAGAATGTATGAGTTTCTCAAGATTGGTAACAGATAGAAACAAGAGAAAGTACACAGTGATTCATCTACCTAGAGAAGTTACAGAAGTTTACACAGAGAATTCCATGTATAAGTACAAGAAAATAAGAGAGACTTAGAAAACTGGTAAAACCTACATTGTGGATAGAGTTGGGAGTACTTAGCACTGTGAAAACAGCACTTTCGCAGAAAGAAATCTACTTCTCTAAGACTGGGAAACAGTAAACAGAGAATGTATGAGTTTCTCAAGATTGGTAAAAGATAGAAACAAGAGAAAGGACACAGTGATTCATCTACCTAGAGAAGTTACAGAAGTTTACACAGAGAATTCCATGTACAAGTACAAGAAAATAAGAGAGACTTAGAAAACTGATAAAAACAACATTGTTGATAGAGCTCGGAGTACTTAGCACTGTGAATACAGCACTTTCGCCGAAAGAAATTTAGTTCTCTAAGTCCGTGAAACAGTGAACAGAGAATCTATGAGTTTCTCAAGATTGGTAACAGATAGAAACAAGAGAAAGCATACAGTGATTCATCTACCTAGAAAAGTTACAGAGGTTTACACAGAGAATTCCAAGCATAGGTACAAGAAAACAAGAGAGACTTAGAAAACTGGTAAAACCTACATTGCTGATAGTGTTGGGAGTACTTAGCACTGTGAAAACAGCACTTTCGCCGAAAGAAATTTCGTTCTCTAAGTCCGTGAAACAGTGAACAGAGAATGTATGAGTTTCTCAAAATTGGTAACAGATAGAAACAAGAGAAAGTACACAGTGATTCATCTACCTAGAAAAGTTACAGAGGTTTACACAGAGAATTCCAAGTATAAATACAAGTAAATAAGAGAGACTTAGAAAACTGGTAAAACCTACATTGTTGATAGAGTTGGGAGTACTTAGCACTGAAAAAACAGCACTTTCGCCGAAAGAAATATACTTCTCTAAGTCCGTGAAACGGTGAACAGAGAATGTATGAGTTTCTCAAGATTGGTAACAGATAGAAACAAGAGAAAGTACACAGTGATTCATCTACCTAGAAAAGTTACAGAGGTTTACACAGAGAATTCCAAGTATAAGTACAAGAAAATAAGAGAGACATAGAAAACAGGTAAAACCTACATTCTTGATAGAGTTTGGAGTACTTAGCACTGTGAAAACAGCACTTTCGCCGAAAGAAATCTACTTCTCTAAGTCCGTGAAACAGTGAACAGAGAATGTATCAGTTTCTCAAGATTGGTAACAGATAGAAACAAGAGAAAGTACACAGTGATTCATCTACCTAGAAAAGTTACAGAGGTTTACACAGAGAATTCCAAGTATAGGTACAAGAAAATAAGAGAGACTTAGAAAACTGGTAAAACTTACATTGTTGATAGAGTTGGGAGTACTTAGCACTGTGAAAACAGCACTTTCGCCGAAAGAAATCTACTTCTCTAAATCCGTGAAACAGTGAACAGAGTATGTATGAGTTTGTCAAGATTGGTAACAGATAGAAACAAGAGAAAGTACACAGTGATTCATCTACCTAGAAAAGTTACAGAGGTTTACACAGAGAATTCCAAGTATAAGTACAAGAAAATAAGAGAGACTTAGAAAACTGGTAAAACCTACATTGTTGATAGAGTTGGGAGTACTTAGCACTGTGAAAACAGCACTGTCGTAGAAAGAAATCTCCTTCTCTAAGACTGGGAAACAGTGAACAGAGAATGTATGAGTTTCTCAAGATTGGTAACAGATAGAAACAGGAGAAAGTACACAATGATTCATCTACCTAGAAAAGTTACAGAAGTTTACACAGAGAATTCCATGTATAAGTACAAGAAAATAAGAGAGACGTAGAAAACTGGTAAAACCTACATTGTTGATAGAGTTGGGAGTACTTAGCACTGTGAAAACAGCACTTTCGCAGAAAGAAATCTACTTCTCTAAGACTGGGAAACAGTAAACAGAGAATGTATGAGTTTCTCAAGATTGGTAAAAGATAGAAACAAGAGAAAGGACACAGTGATTCATCTACCTAGAGAAGTTACAGAAGTTTACACAGAGAATTCCATGTATAAGTACAAGAAAATAAGAGAGACTTAGAAAACTAGTAAAAACAACATTGTTGATAGAGCTCGGAGTACTTAGCACTGTGAATACAGCACTTTCGCCGAAAGAAATTTTGTTCTCTAAGACCGTGAAACAGTGAACAGAGAATCTATGAGTTTCTCAAGATTCGTAACAGATAGAAACAAGAGAAAGCATACAGTGATTCATCTACCTAGAAAAGTTACAGAGGTTTACACAGAGAATTCCAAGCATAAGTACAAGAAAACAAGAGAGACTTTGAAAAATGGTAAAACCTACATTGCTGATAGAGTTGGGAGTACTTAGCACTGTGAAAACAGCACTTTCGCCGAAAGAAATTTCGTTCTCTAAGTCCGTGAAACAGTGAACAGAGAATGTATGAGTTTCTCAAAATTGGTAACAGATAGAAACAAGAGAAAGTACACAGCGATTCATCTACCTAGAAATGTTACAGAGGTTTACACAGAGAATTCCAAGTATAAGTATAAGTAAATAAGAGAGACTTAGAAAACTGGTAAAATCTACATTGTTGATAGAGTTGGGAGTACTTAGCACTGAGAAAACAGCACTTTCGCCGAAAGAAATCTACTTCTCTAAGTCCGTGAAACAGTGAACAGAGAATGTATGAGTTTCTCAAGATTGGTAAAAGATAGAAACAAGAGAAAGTACACAGTGATTCATCTACCTAGAAAAGTTACAGAAGTTTACACAGAGAATTCCAAGTATAAGTACAAGAAAATAAGAGAGACTTAGAAAACTGGTAAAACCTACGTTGTTGATAGAGTTGGGAGTACTTAGCACTGTGAAAACAGCACTTTGGCAGAAAGAAATCTAATTCACTAAGACTGGGAAACAGTGAACAGAGAATGTGTTAGTTTCTCAAGATTGGTAACAGATAGAAACAAGTGAAAGTACACAGTGATTCATCTACCTAGAAAAGTTACAGAAGTTTACACAGAGAATTCCAAGTATAAGTACAAGAAAATAAGAGAGACTTAGAAAACTGGTAAAACCTGCATTATTGATAGAGTTGGGAGTACTTAGCACTGTGCAGACAGCACTTTCGCCGAAAGAAATTTCGTTCTCTAAGTCCATGAAACAGTGAACAGAGAATGTATGAGTTTCTCAAGATTGGTAACAGATAGAAACAAGGGAAAGTACACAGTGATTCATCTACCTAGAAAAGTTACAGTGGTTTACACAGAGAATTCGAAGTATAAGTACAAGAAAATAAGAGAGACTTAGAAAACTGGTAAAACCTACATTGTTGATAGAGTTGGGAGTACTTAGCACTGTGAAAACAGCACTTTCGCAGAAAGAAATCTACTTCTCTTAGACTGGCAAACAGTGAACAGAGAATGTATGAGTTTCTCAAGATTGGTAACAGATAGAAACAAGAGAAAGTACACAGTGATTCATCTACCTAGAAAAGTTACAGAGGTTTAAACAGAGAATTCCAAGTATAAGTACAAGAAAATAAGAGAGACTTAGAAAACTGGTAAAACCTACATTGTTGATAGAGTTGGGAGTACTTAGCACTGTGAAAACAGCACTTTCGCCGAAAGAAATTTAGTTCTCTAAGTCCGTGAAACAGTGAACAGAGAATGTATGAGTTTCACAAGACTGGTAACAGATAGAAACAAGGGAAAGTACACAGTGATTCATCTACCTAGAAAAGTTACAGAGGTTTACACAGAGAATTCCAAGTATAAGTACAAGAAAATAAGAGAGACTTAGAAAACTGGTAAAACCTACATTGTTGATAGAGTTGGGAGTACTTAGCACTGTGAAACAGCACTTTCGTCGAAAGAAATTTAGTTCTCTAATTCCGTGAAACAGTGGACAGAGAATGTATGAGTTTCTCAAGATTGGAAACAGATAGAAACAAGAGAAAGTACACAGTGATTCATCTACCTAGAAAAGTTACAGAGGTTTACACAGAGAATTCCTAGTATAAGTACAAGAAAATAAGAGAGACTTAGAAAACTGGTAAAAACTACATTGTTTATTGAGCTCGGTGTACTTAGCACTATGAAAACAGCACTGTCGCAGAAAGAAATCTACTTCTCTAAGTCCGTGAAACAGTGAACAGAGAATGTATGAGTTTCTCAAGATTGGTAACAGATAGAAACAAGAGAAAGTACACAGTGATTCATCTACCTAGAAAAGTTACAGAGGTTTACACAGAGAATTCCAAGTATAAGTACAAGAAAATAAGAGAGACTTAGAAATCTGGTAAAACATACATTGTGGATAGATTTGGGAGTACTTAGCACTGTGAAAACAGCACTTTCGCAGAAAGAAATCTACTTCACTAAGACTGGGAAACAGTGAACAGAGAATGTGAGAGTTTATCAAGATTGGTAACAGATAGAAACAAGAGAAAGTACAGAGTGATTCATCTACCTAGAAAAGTTACAGAGGTTTACACAGAGAATTCCAAGTATAAGTACAAGAAAATAAGAGAGACTTAGAAAACTGGTAAAACCTACATTGTTGATAGAGTTGGGAGTACTTAGAACTGTGAAAACAGCACTTTCGCCGAAAGAAATTTCGTTCTCTAAGTCCGTGAAACAGTGAACAGAGAATGTATGAGTTTCTCAAGATTGGTAACAGATAGAAACAAGAGAAAGTACACAGTGATTCATCTACCTAGAAATGTTACAGAGGTTTACACAGAGAATTCCAAGTATAAGTACAAGAAAATAAGAGAGACTTAGAAAACTGGAAAAACCTACATTGTTGATGGAGTTGGGAGTACTTAGCACTGTGAAAACAGCACTGTCGCAGAAAGAAAGCTACTTCTCTTAGACTGGGAAACAGTGAACAGAGAATGTATGAGTTTCTCAAGATTGGTAACAGATAGAAACAAGGGAAGTACACAGTGATTCATCTACCTAGAAAAGTTACAGAGGTTTACACAGAGAATTCCAAGTATAAGTAGAAGAAAATAAGAGAGACTTAGAAAACTGGTAAAACCTACATTGTTGATAGAGTTGGGAGTACTTAGCACTGTGAAAACAGCACTTTCGTCGAAAGAAATTTCGTTCTCTAAGTCCGTGAAACAGTGAACAGAGAATGTATGAGTTTCTCAAGATTGGTAACAGACAGAAACAAGAGAAAGTACACAGTGATTCATCTACCTAGAGAAGTTACAGAGGTTTACACAGAGAATTCCAAGTATAAGTACAAGAAAATAAGAGAGACTTAGAAAACTGGTAAAACCTACATTGTGGATAGAGTTGGGAGTACTTAGCACTGTGAAAACAGCACTTTCGTCGAAACAAATTTAGTTCTCTAATTCCGTGAAACAGTGGACAGAGAATGTATGAGTTTCTCAAGATTGGTAACACATAGACTCAAGAGAAAGTACACAGTGATTCATCTACCTGGAAAAGTTACAGAGGTTTACACAGAGAATTCCAAGTATAAGTACAAGAAAGTATGAGAGACTTAGAAAACTGGAAAAACCTACATTGTTGATAGAGATGGGAGTACTTAGCACTGTGAAAACAGCACTTTCGCCGAAAGAAATTTCGTTCTCTAAGTCCGTGAAACAGTGAACAGAGAATGTATGAGTTTCTCAAGATTGGTAACAGATAGAAACAAGAGAAAGTACACAGTGATTCATCTACCTAGAAATGTTACAGAGGTTTACACAGAGAATTCCAAGTATAAGTACAAGAAAATAAGAGAGACTTAGAAAACTGGAAAAACCTACATTGTTGATAGAGTTGGGAGTACTTAGCACAGTGAAAACAGCACTTTAGCCGAAAAAAATTTAGTTCTCTAAGTCCGTGAAACAGTGAACAGAGAATGTATGAGTTTCTCAAGATTGGTAACAGATAGATACAAGAGAAAGTACACAGTGATTCATCTACCTAGAAAAGTTACAGAGGTTTAGACAGAGAATTCCAAGTATAAGTACAAGAAAATAAGAGAGACTTAGAAAACTGGTAAAACCTACATTGTTGATAGAGTTGGGAGTACTTAGCACTGTGAAAATAGCACTTTCGCCGAAAGAAATTTCGTTCTCTAAGTCCGTGAAACAGTGAACAGAGAATGTATGAGTTTCTCAAGATTGGTAACAGATAGAAACAAGAGAAAGTACACAGTGATTCATCTACCTAGAGAAGTTACAGAGGTTTACACAGAGAATTCCAAGTATAAGTACAAGAAAATAAGAGAGACTTAGAAAACTGGTAAAACCTGCATTGTTGATAGAGTTGGGAGTACTTAGCACTGTGCAAACAGCACTTTCGCCGAAAGAAATTTCGTTCTCTAAGTCCAAGAAACAGTGAACAGAGAATGTATGAGTTTCTCAAGATTGGTAACAGATAGAAACAAGGGAAAGTACACAGTGATTCATCTACCTAGAAAAGTTACAGAGGTTTACACAGAGAATTCGAAGTATAAGTACAAGAAAATAAGAGAGACTTAGAAAACTGGTAAAACCTACATTGTTGATAGAGTTGGGAGTACTTAGCACTGTGAAAACAGGACTTTCGCAGAAAGAAATCTACTTCTCTTAGACTGGGAAACAGTGAACAGAGAATGTATGAGTTTCTCAAGATTGGTAACAGATAGAAACAAGGGAAGTACACAGTGATTCATCTACCTAGAAAAGTTACAGAGGTTTACACAGAGAATTCCAAGTATAAGTAGAAGAAAATAAGAGAGACTTAGAAAACTGGTAAAACCTACATTGTTGATAGAGTTGGGAGTACTTAGCACTGTGAAAACAGCACTTTCGCCGAAAGAAATTTCGTTCTCTAAGTCCGTGAAACAGTGAACAGAGAATGTATGAGTTTCTCAAGATTGGTAACAGATAGAAACAAGAGAAAGTACACAGTGATTCCTCTACCTAGAGAAGTTACAGAGGTTTACACAGAGAATTCCAAGTATAAGTACAAGAAAATAAGAGAGACTTAGAAAACTGGTAAAACCTACATTGTGGATAGAGTTGGGAGTACTTAGCACTGTGAAAGCAGCACTTTCGCAGAAAGAAATCTACTTCTCTAAGACTGGGAAACAGTGAACAGAGAATGTGTGAGTTTCTCAAGATTGGTAACATATAGACTCAAGAGAAAGTACACAGTGATTCATCTACCTGGAAAAGTTACAGAGGTTTACACAGACAATTCCAAGTATAAGTACAAGAAAGTATGAGAGACTCAGAAAACTGGAAAAACCTACATTGTTGATAGAGATGGGAGTACTTAGCACTGTGAAAACAGCACTTTCGCCGAAAGAAATTTCGTTCTCTAAGTCCGTGAAACAGTGAACAGAGAATGTATGAGTTTCTCAAGATTGTTAACAGATAGAAACAAGAGAAAGTACACAGTGATTCATCTACCTAGAAATGTTACAGAGGTTTACACAGAGAATTCCAAGTATAAGCACAAGAAAATAAGAGAGACTTAGAAAACTGGAAAAACCTACATTGTTGATAGAGTTGGGAGTACTTAGCACTGTGAAAACAGCACTTTAGCCGAAAAAAATTTAGTTCTCTAAGTCCGTGAAACAGTGAACAGAGAATGTATTAGTTTCTCAAGATTGGTAACAGATAGATACAAGAGAAAGTACACAGTGATTCATCTACCTAGAAAAGTTACAAAGGTTTAGACAGAGAATTCCAAGTATAAGTACAAGAAAATAAGAGAGACTTAGAAAACTGGTAAAACCTACATTGTTGATAGAGTTGGGAGTACTTAGCACTGTGCAAACAGCACTTTCGCCGAAAGAAATTTCGTTCTCTAAGTCCAAGAAACAGTGAACAGAGAATGTATGAGTTTCTCAAGATTGGTAACAGATAGAAACAAGGGAAAGTACACAGTGATTCATCTACCTAGAAAAGTTACAGAAGTTTACACAGAGAATTCGAAGTATAAGTACAAGAAAATAAGAGAGACTTAGAAAACTGGTAAAACCTACATTGTTGATAGAGTTGGGAGTACTTAGCACTGTGAAAACAGCACTTTCGCAGAAAGAAATCTACTTCTCTTAGACTGGGAAACAGTGAACAGAGAATGTATGAGTTTCTCAAGATTGGTAACAGATAGAAACAAGAGAAAGTACACAGTGATTCATCTACCTAGAAAAGTTACAGAGGTTTACACAGAGAATTCCAAGTATAAGTACAAGAAAATAAGAGAGACTTAGAAAACTCTTAAAACCTATATTGTTGATAGAGTTGGGAGTACTTAGCACTGTGAAAACAGCACTTTCGCCGAAAGAAATTTTGTACTCTAAGTCCGTGAAACAGTGAACAGGGAATGTATGAGTTTCTCAAGATTGGTAACAGATAGAAACAAGAGAAAGTACACAGTGATTCATCTAGCTAGAGAAGTTACAGAGGTTTACACAGAGAATTCCAAGTATAAGTACAAGAAAATAAGAGAGACTTAGAAAACTGGTAAAACCTACATTGTTGATAGAGTTGGTAGTACTTAGCACTGTGAAAACAGCACTTTCGCGAAAAGAAATCTACTTCTCTATGTCCGTGAAACAGAAAACAGAGAATGTATCAGTTTCTCAAGATTGGTAACAGATAGAAACAAGAGAAAGTACACAGTGATTCATCTACCTAGAAAAGTTACAGAGGTTTACACAGAGAATTCCAAGTGTAAACACAAGAAAATAAGAGAGACTTAGAAAACTGGTAAAACCTACATTGTGGATAGAGTTGGGAGTACTTAGCGCTGTGAAAACAGCACTGTCGCAGAAAGAAATCTACTTCTCTTAGACTGGGAAAAAGTGAACAGAGAATGTATGAGTTTCTCAAGATTGGTAACAGATAGAAACAAGGGAAGTACACAGTGATTCATCTACCTAGAAAAGTTACAGAGGTTTACACAGAGAATTCCAAGTATAAGTACAAGAAAATAAGAGAGACTTAGAAAACTGGTAAAACCTACATTGTTGATAGAGTTGGGAGTACTTAGCCCTGTGAAAACAGCACTTTCGCCGAAAGAAATTTCGTTCTCTAAGTCCGTGAAACAGTGAACGGAGAATGTATGAGTTTCTCAAGATTGGTAACAGATAGAAACAAGAGAAAGTACACAGTGATTCATCTACCTAGAGAAGTTACAGAGGTTTACACAGAGAATTCCAAGTATAAGTACAAGAAAATAAGAGAGACTTAGAAAACTAGGAAAACCTGCATTATTGATAGAGTTGGGAGTACTTAGCACTGTGCAAACAGCACTTTCGCCGAAAGAAATTTCGTTCTCTAAGTCCGTGAAACAGTGAACAGAGAATGTATGAGTTTCTCAAGATTGGTAACAGATAGAAACAAGGGAAAGTACACAGTGATTCATCTACCTAGAAAAGTTACAGTGGTTTACACAGAGAATTCGAAGTATAAGTACAAGAAAATAAGAGAGACTTAGAAAACTGGTAAAACCTACATTGTTGATAGAGTTGGGAGTACTTAGCACTGTGAAAACAGCACTTTCGCAGAATGAAATCTACTTCTCTTAGACTGGGAAACAGTGAACAGAGAATGTATGAGTTTCTCAAGATTGGTAACAGATAGAAACAAGAGAAAGTACACAGTGATTCATCTACCTAGAAAAGTTACAGAGGTTTACACAGAGAATTCCAAGTATAAGTACAAGAAAATAAGAGAGACTTAGAAAACTGGTAAAACCTGCATTGTTGATAGAGTTGGGAGTACTTAGCACTGTGCAAACAGCACTTTCGCCGAAAGAAATTTCGTTCTCTAAGTCCAAGAAACAGTGAACAGAGAATGTATGAGTTTCTCAAGATTGGTAACAGATAGAAACAAGGGAAAGTACACAGTGATTCATCTACCTAGAAAAGTTACAGAGGTTTACACAGAGAATTCCAAGTGTAAGTACAAGAAAATAAGAGAGACTTAGAAAACTGGTAAAACTTACATTGTGGATAGAGTTGGGAGTACTTAGCACTGTGAAAACAGCACTGTCGCAGAAAGAAATCTACTTCTCTTAGACTGGGAAACAGTGAACAGAGAACGTATGACTTTCTCAAGATTGGTAACAGATAGAAACAAGGGAAGTACACAGTGATTCATCTACCTAGAAAAGTTACAGAGGTTTACACAGAGAATTCCAAGTATAAGTACAAGAAAATAAGAGAGACTTAGAAAACTGGTAAAACCTACATTGTTGATAGAGTTCGGAGTACTTAGCACTGTGAAAACAGCACTTTCGCCGAAAGAAATTTCGTTCTCTAAGTCCGTGAAACAGTGAACGGAGAATGTATGAGTTTCTCAAGATTGGTAACAGATAGAAACAAGAGAAAGTACACAGTGATTCATCTACCTAGAGAAGTTACAGAGGTTTACACAGAGAATTCCAAGTATAAGTACAAGAAAATAAGAGAGACTTAGAAAACTGGTAAAACCTGCATTATTGATAGAGTTGGGAGTACTTAGCACTGTGCAAACAGCACTTTCGCCAAAAGAAATTTTGTTCTCTAAGTCCGTGAAACAGTGAACAGAGAATGTATGAGTTTCTCAAAATTGGTAACAGATAGAAACAAGAGAAAGTACACAGTGATTCATCTAGCTAGAGAAGTTACAGAGGTTTACACAGAGAATTCCAAGTATAAGTACAAGAAAATAAGAGAGACTTAGAAAACTGGTAAAACCTACATTGTTGATAGAATTGGTAGTACTTAGCACTGTGAAAACAGCACTTTCGCCAAAAGAAATCTACTTCTCTAAGTCCGTGAAACAGTAAACAGAGAATGTATCAGTTTCTCAAGATTGGTAACAGATAGAAACAAGAGAAAGTACACAGTGATTCATCTACCTAGAGAAGTTACAGAAGTTTACACAGAGAATTCCATGTATAAGTACAAGAAAATAAGAGAGACTTAGAAAACTGGTAAAAACTACATTGTTGATTGAACTCGGTGTACTTAGCACTGTGAAAACAGCATTTTCGCCGAAAGAGATCTACTTCTCTAAGACTGGGAAACAGTGAACAGAGAATGTATGAGTTTCTCAAGATTGGTGACACATAGAAACAAGAGAAAGTACACAGTGATTCATCTACCTAGAAAAGTTACAGAGGTTTACACAGAGAATTTCAAGTATAAGTAAGAGAAAATAAGAGAGACTTAGAAAACTGGTAAAACCCACATTGTTGATAGAGTTGGGAGTACTTAGCACTGTGAAAGCAGCACTTTCGCAGAAAGAAATCTACTTCCATAACACTGGGAAACAGTGAACAGAGTATGTATGAGTCTCTCAAGATTGGTAACAGATAGAAACAAGAGAAAGTACACAGTGATTCATCTACCTAGAAAAGTTACAGAGGTTTACACAGAGAATTCCAAGTATAAGTACAGGAAAATAAGAGAGACTTAGAAAACTGGTAAAACCTACATTGTTGATAGAGTTGGGAGTACTTAGCACTGTGAAAACAGCACTGTCGCAGAAAGAAATCTACTTCTCTCAGATTGGGAAACAGTGAACAGAGAATGTATGAGTTTCTCAAGATTGGTAACAGATAGAAACAAGAGAAAGTACACAGTGATTCATCAACCTAGAAAAGTTACAGAGGTTTACACAGAGAATTCCAAGTATAAGTACAAGAAAATAAGAGAGACTTAGAAAACTGGTAAAACCTACATTCCTGATAGAGTTGGGAGTACTTAGCACTGTGAAAACAGCACTTTCGCCGAAAGAAATTTCGTTCTCTAAGTCCGTGAAACAGTGAACAGAGAATGTATGAGTTTCTCAAGACTGGTAACAGATAGAAACAAGAGAAAGTACACAGTGATTCATCTACCTAGAAAAGTTACAGAGGTTTACACAGAGAATTCCAAGTATAAGTACAAGAAAATAAGAGAGACTTAGAAAACTGGTAAAACATACATTGTGGATAGATTTGGGAGTACTTAGCACTGTGAAAACAGCACTTTCGCAGAAAGAAATCTACTTCACTAAGACTGGGAAACAGTGAACAGAGAATGTGTGAGTTTCTCAGGATTGGTAACAGATAGAAACAAGAGAAAGTACAGAGTGATTCACCTACCTAGAAAAGATACAGAGGTTTACAGAGAGAATTCCAAGTATAAGTAGAAGAAAATAAGAGAGACTTAGAAAACTGGTAAAACCTACATTGTTGATAGAGTTGGGAGTACTTAGCACTGTGAAAACAGCACTTTCGTCGAAAGAAATTTAGTTCTCCAAGTCCGTGAAACAGTGAACAGAGAATGTATGAGTTTCTCAAGATTGGTAACAGATAGAAACAAGAGAAAGTACACAGTGATTCATCTACCTAGAAAAGTTAAAGAGGTTTACACAGAGAATTCCAAGTATAAGTACAAGAAAATAAGAGAGACTTAGAAAACTGGTAAAACCTAAATTGTTGATAGAGTTGGGAGTACTTAGCACTGTGAAAACAGCACTTTCGCCGAAAGAAATTTCGTTCTCAAAGTCCGTGAAACAGTGAACAGAGAATGTATGAGTTTCTCAAGATTGGTAACAGATAGATACAAGAGAAAGTACACAGTGATTCATCTACCTAGAAAAGTTACAGAGGTTTACACAGAGAATTCCAAGTATAAGTACAAGAAAATAAGAGAGACTTAGAAAACTCTTAAAACCTATATTGTTGATAGAGTTGGGAGTACTTAGCACTGTGAAAACAGCACTTTCGCCGAAAGAAATTTTGTACTCTAAGTCCGTGAAACAGTGAACAGGGAATGTATGAGTTTCTCAAGATTGGTAACAGATAGAAACAAGAGAAAGTACACAGTGATTCATCTAGCTAGAGAAGTTACAGAGGTTTACACAGAGAATTCCAAGTATAAGTACAAGAAAATAAGAGAGACTTAGAAAACTGGTAAAACCTACATTGTTGATAGAGTTGGTAGTACTTAGCACTGTGAAAACAGCACTTTCGCGAAAAGAAATCTACTTCTCTAAGTCCGTGAAACAGAAAACAGAGAATGTATCAGTTTCTCAAGATTGGTAACAGATAGAAACAAGAGAAAGTACACAGTGATTCATCTACCTAGAAAAGTTACAGAGGTTTACACAGAGAATTCCAAGTGTAAACACAAGAAAATAAGAGAGACTTAGAAAACTGGTAAAACCTACATTGTGGATAGAGTTGGGAGTACTTAGCGCTGTGAAAACAGCACTGTCGCAGAAAGAAATCTACTTCTCTTAGACTGGGAAAAAGTGAACAGAGAATGTATGAGTTTCTCAAGATTGGTAACAGATAGAAACAAGGGAAGTACACAGTGATTCATCTACCTAGAAAAGTTACAGAGGTTTACCCAGAGAATTCCAAGTATAAGTACAAGAAAATAAGAGAGACTTAGAAAACTGGTAAAACCTACATTGTTGATAGAGTTGGGAGTACTTAGCACTGTGAAAACAGCACTTTCGCCGAAAGAAATTTCGTTCTCTAAGTCCGTGAAACAGTGAACGGAGAATGTATGAGTTTCTCAAGATTGGTAACAGATAGAAACAAGAGAAAGTACACAGTGATTCATCTACCTAGAAAAGTTACAGAGGTTTACACAGAGAATTCCAAGTATAAGTACAAGAAAATAAGAGAGACTTAGAAAACTGGTAAAACCTGCATTGTTGATAGAGTTGGGAGTACTTAGCACTGTGCAAACAGCACTTTCGCCGAAAGAAATTTCGTTCTCTAAGTCCAAGAAACAGTGAACAGAGAATGTATGAGTTTCTCAAGATTGGTAACAGATAGAAACAAGGGAAAGTACACAGTGATTCATCTACCTAGAAAAGTTACAGAGGTTTACACAGAGAATTCCAAGTGTAAGTACAAGAAAATAAGAGAGACTTAGAAAACTGGTAAAACCTACATTGTGGATAGAGTTGGGAGTACTTAGCACTGTGAAAACAGCACTGTCGCAGAAAGAAATCTACTTCTCTTAGACTGGGAAACAGTGAACAGAGAACGTATGACTTTCTCAAGATTGGTAACAGATAGAAACAAGGGAAGTACACAGTGATTCATCTACCTAGAAAAGTTACAGAGGTTTACACAGAGAATTCCAAGTATAAGTACAAGAAAATAAGAGAGACTTAGAAAACTGGTAAAACCTACATTGTTGATAGAGTTCGGAGTACTTAGCACTGTGAAAACAGCACTTTCGCCGAAAGAAATTTCATTCTCTAAGTCCGTGAAACAGTGAACGGAGAATGTATGAGTTTCTCAAGATTGGTAACAGATAGAAACAAGAGAAAGTACACAGTGATTCATCTACCTAGAGAAGTTACAGAGGTTTACACAGAGAATTCCAAGTATAAGTACAAGAAAATAAGAGAGACTTAGAAAACTGGTAAAACCTGCATTATTGATAGAGTTGGGAGTACTTAGCACTGTGCAAACAGCACTTTCGCCAAAAGAAATTTTGTTCTCTAAGTCCGTGAAACAGTGAACAGAGAATGTATGAGTTTCTCAAAATTGGTAACAGATAGAAACAAGAGAAAGTACACAGTGATTCATCTAGCTAGAGAAGTTACAGAGGTTTACACAGAGAATTCCAAGTATAAGTACAAGAAAATAAGAGAGACTTAGAAAACTGGTAAAACCTACATTGTTGATAGAGTTGGGAGTACTTAGCACTGTGAAAACAGCACTTTCGCAGAAAGAAATCTACTTCTCTTAGACTGGGAAACAGTGAACAGAGAATGTATGAGTTTCTCAAGATTGGTAACAGATAGAAACAAGAGAAAGTACACAGTGATTCATCTACCTAGAAAAGTTACAGAGGTTTACACAGAGAATTCCAAGTATAAGTACAAGAAAATAAGAGAGACTTAGAAAACTGGTAAAACCTGCATTGTTGATAGAGTTGGGAGTACTTAGCACTGTGCAAACAGCACTTTCGCCGAAAGAAATTTCGTTCTCTAAGTCCAAGAAACAGTGAACAGAGAATGTATGAGTTTCTCAAGATTGGTAACAGATAGAAACAAGGGAAAGTACACAGTGATTCATCTACCTAGAAAAGTTACAGAGGTTTACACAGAGAATTCCAAGTGTAAGTACAAGAAAATAAGAGAGACTTAGAAAACTGGTAAAACTTACATTGTGGATAGAGTTGGGAGTACTTAGCTCTGTGAAAACAGCACTGTCGCAGAAAGAAATCTACTTCTCTTAGACTGGGAAACAGTGAACAGAGAACGTATGACTTTCTCAAGATTGGTAACAGATAGAAACAAGGGAAGTACACAGTGATTCATCTACCTAGAAAAGTTACAGAGGTTTACACAGAGAATTCCAAGTATAAGTACAAGAAAATAAGAGAGACTTAGAAAACTGGTAAAACCTACATTGTTGATAGAGTTCGGAGTACTTAGCACTGTGAAAACAGCACTTTCGCCGAAAGAAATTTCGTTCTCTAAGTCCGTGAAACAGTGAACGGAGAATGTATGAGTTTCGCAAGATTGGTAACAGATAGAAACAAGAGAAAGTACACAGTGATTCATCTACCTAGAGAAGTTACAGAGGTTTACACAGAGAATTCCAAGTATAAGTACAAGAAAATAAGAGAGACTTAGAAAACTGGTAAAACCTGCATTATTGATAGAGTTGGGAGTACTTAGCACTGTGGAAACAGCACTTTCGCCAAAAGAAATTTTGTTCTCTAAGTCCGTGAAACAGTGAACAGAGAATGTATGAGTTTCTCAAAATTGGTAACAGATAGAAACAAGAGAAAGTACACAGTGATTCATCTAGCTAGAGAAGTTACAGAGGTTTACACAGAGAATTCCAAGTATAAGTACAAGAAAATAAGAGAGACTTAGAAAACTGGTAAAACCTACATTGTTGATAGAATTGGTAGTACTTAGCACTGTGAAAACAGCACTTTCGCCAAAAGAAATCTACTTCTCTAAGTCCGTGAAACAGTAAACAGAGAATGTATCAGTTTCTCAAGATTGGTAACAGATAGAAACAAGAGAAAGTACACAGTGATTCATCTACCTAGAGAAGTTACAGAAGTTTACACAGAGAATTCCATGTATAAGTACAAGAAAATAAGAGAGACTTAGAAAACTGGTAAAAACTACATTGTTGATTGAGCTCGGTGTACTTAGCACTGTGAAAACAGCATTTTCGCCGAAAGAGATCTACTTCTCTAAGACTGGGAAACAGTGAACAGAGAATGTATGAGTTTCTCAAGATTGGTGACACATAGAAACAAGAGAAAGTACACAGTGATTCATCTACCTAGAAAAGTTACAGAGGTTTACACAGAGAATTTCAAGTATAAGTAAGAGAAAATAAGAGAGACTTAGAAAACTGGTAAAACCCACATTGTTGATAGAGTTGGGAGTACTTAGCACTGTGAAAGCAGCACTTTCGCAGAAAGAAATCTACTTCCATAACACTGGGAAACAGTGAACAGAGTATGCATGAGTCTCTCAAGATTGGTAACAGATAGAAACAAGAGAAAGTACACAGTGATTCATCTACCTAGAAAAGTTACAGAGGTTTACACAGAGAATTCCAAGTATAAGTACAGGAAAATAAGAGAGACTTAGAAAACTGGTAAAACCTACATTGTTGATAGAGTTGGGAGTACTTAGCACTGTGAAAACAGCACTGTCGCAGAAAGAAATCTACTTCTCTCAGATTGGGAAACAGTGAACAGAGAATGTATGAGTTTCTCAAGATTGGTAACAGATAGAAACAAGAGAAAGTACACAGTGATTCATCAACCTAGAAAAGTTACAGAGGTTTACACAGAGAATTCCAAGTATAAGTACAAGAAAATAAGAGAGACTTAGAAAACTGGTAAAACCTACATTCCTGATAGAGTTGGGAGTACTTAGCACTGTGAAAACAGCACTTTCGCCGAAAGAAATTTCGTTCTCTAAGTCCGTGAAACAGTGAACAGAGAATGTATGAGTTTCTCAAGACTGGTAACAGATAGAAACAAGAGAAAGTACACAGTGATTCATCTACCTAGAAAAGTTACAGAGGTTTACACAGAGAATTCCAAGTATAAGTACAAGAAAATAAGAGAGACTTAGAAAACTGGTAAAACATACATTGTGGATAGATTTGGGAGTACTTAGCACTGTGCAAACAGCACTTTCGCCAAAAGAAATTTTGTTCTCTAAGTCCGTGAAACAGTGAACAGAGAATGTATGAGTTTCTCAAAATTGGTAACAGATAGAAACAAGAGAAAGTACACAGTGATTCATCTAGCTAGAGAAGTTACAGAGGTTTACACAGAGAATTCCAAGTATAAGTACAAGAAAATAAGAGAGACTTAGAAAACTGGTAAAACCTACATTGTTGATAGAGTTGGGAGTACTTAGCACTGTGAAAACAGCACTTTCGCAGAAAGAAATCTACTTCTCTTAGACTGGGAAACAGTGAACAGAGAATGTATGAGTTTCTCAAGATTGGTAACGGATAGAAACAAGAGAAAGTACACAGTGATTCATCTACCTAGAAAAGTTACAGAGGTTTACACAGAGAATTCCAAGTATAAGTACAAGAAAATAAGAGAGACTTAGAAAACTGGTAAAACCTGCATTGTTGATAGAGTTGGGAGTACTTAGCACTGTGCAAACAGCACTTTCGCCGAAAGAAATTTCGTTCTCTAAGTCCAAGAAACAGTGAACAGAGAATGTATGAGTTTCTCAAGATTGGTAACAGATAGAAACAAGGGAAAGTACACAGTGATTCATCTACCTAGAAAAGTTACAGAGGTTTACACAGAGAATTCCAAGTGTAAGTACAAGAAAATAAGAGAGACTTAGAAAACTGGTAAAACTTACATTGTGGATAGAGTTGGGAGTACTTAGCTCTGTGAAAACAGCACTGTCGCAGAAAGAAATCTACTTCTCTTAGACTGGGAAACAGTGAACAGAGAACGTATGACTTTCTCAAGATTGGTAACAGATAGAAACAAGGGAAGTACACAGTGATTCATCTACCTAGAAAAGTTACAGAGGTTTACACAGAGAATTCCAAGTATAAGTACAAGAAAATAAGAGAGACTTAGAAAACTGGTAAAACCTACATTGTTGATAGAGTTCGGAGTACTTAGCACTGTGAAAACAGCACTTTCGCCGAAAGAAATTTCGTTCTCTAAGTCCGTGAAACAGTGAACGGAGAATGTATGAGTTTCGCAAGATTGGTAACAGATAGAAACAAGAGAAAGTACACAGTGATTCATCTACCTAGAGAAGTTACAGAGGTTTACACAGAGAATTCCAAGTATAAGTACAAGAAAATAAGAGAGACTTAGAAAACTGGTAAAACCTGCATTATTGATAGAGTTGGGAGTACTTAGCACTGTGCAAACAGCACTTTCGCCAAAAGAAATTTTGTTCTCTAAGTCCGTGAAACAGTGAACAGAGAATGTATGAGTTTCTCAAAATTGGTAACAGATAGAAACAAGAGAAAGTACACAGTGATTCATCTAGCTAGAGAAGTTACAGAGGTTTACACAGAGAATTCCAAGTATAAGTACAAGAAAATAAGAGAGACTTAGAAAACTGGTAAAACCTACATTGTTGATAGAATTGGTAGTACTTAGCACTGTGAAAACAGCACTTTCGCCAAAAGAAATCTACTTCTCTAAGTCCGTGAAACAGTAAACAGAGAATGTATCAGTTTCTCAAGATTGGTAACAGATAGAAACAAGAGAAAGTACACAGTGATTCATCTACCTAGAGAAGTTACAGAAGTTTACACAGAGAATTCCATGTATAAGTACAAGAAAATAAGAGAGACTTAGAAAACTGGTAAAAACTACATTGTTGATTGAGCTCGGTGTACTTAGCACTGTGAAAACAGCATTTTCGCCGAAAGAGATCTACTTCTCTAAGACTGGGAAACAGTGAACAGAGAATGTATGAGTTTCTCAAGATTGGTGACACATAGAAACAAGAGAAAGTACACAGTGATTCATCTACCTAGAAAAGTTACAGAGGTTTACACAGAGAATTTCAAGTATAAGTAAGAGAAAATAAGAGAGACTTAGAAAACTGGTAAAACCCACATTGTTGATAGAGTTGGGAGTACTTAGCACTGTGAAAGCAGCACTTTCGCAGAAAGAAATCTACTTCCATAACACTGGGAAACAGTGAACAGAGTATGCATGAGTCTCTCAAGATTGGTAACAGATAGAAACAAGAGAAAGTACACAGTGATTCATCTACCTAGAAAAGTTACAGAGGTTTACACAGAGAATTCCAAGTATAAGTACAGGAAAATAAGAGAGACTTAGAAAACTGGTAAAACCTACATTGTTGATAGAGTTGGGAGTACTTAGCACTGTGAAAACAGCACTGTCGCAGAAAGAAATCTACTTCTCTCAGATTGGGAAACAGTGAACAGAGAATGTATGAGTTTCTCAAGATTGGTAACAGATAGAAACAAGAGAAAGTACACAGTGATTCATCAACCTAGAAAAGTTACAGAGGTTTACACAGAGAATTCCAAGTATAAGTACAAGAAAATAAGAGAGACTTAGAAAACTGGTAAAACCTACATTCCTGATAGAGTTGGGAGTACTTAGCACTGTGAAAACAGCACTTTCGCCGAAAGAAATTTCGTTCTCTAAGTCCGTGAAACAGTGAACAGAGAATGTATGAGTTTCTCAAGACTGGTAACAGATAGAAACAAGAGAAAGTACACAGTGATTCATCTACCTAGAAAAGTTACAGAGGTTTACACAGAGAATTCCAAGTATAAGTACAAGAAAATAAGAGAGACTTAGAAAACTGGTAAAACATACATTGTGGATAGATTTGGGAGTACTTAGCACTGTGAAAACAGCACTTTCGCAGAAAGAAATCTACTTCACTAAGACTGGGAAACAGTGAACAGAGAATGTGTGAGTTTCTCAGGATTGGTAACAGATAGAAACAAGAGAAAGTACAGAGTGATTCATCTACCTAGAAAAGATACAGAGGTTTACAGAGAGAATTGCAAGTATAAGTAGAAGAAAATAAGAGAGACTTAGAAAACTGGTAAAACCTACATTGTTGATAGAGTTGGGAGTACTTAGCACTGTGAAAACAGCACTTTCGTCGAAAGAAATTTAGTTCTCCAAGTCCGTGAAACAGTGAACAGAGAATGTATGAGTTTCTCAAGATTGGTAACAGATAGAAACAAGAGAAAGTACACAGTGATTCATCTACCTAGAAAAGTTAAAGAGGTTTACACAGAGAATTCCAAGTATAAGTACAAGAAAATAAGAGAGACTTAGAAAACTGGTAAAACCTAAATTGTTGATAGAGTTGGGAGTACTTAGCACTGTGAAAACAGCACTTTCGCCGAAAGAAATTTCGTTCTCAAAGTCCGTGAAACAGTGAACAGAGAATGTATGAGTTTCTCAAGATTGGTAACAGATAGATACAAGAGAAAGTACACAGTGATTCATCTACCTAGAAAAGTTACAGAGGTTTAGACAGAGAATTCCAAGTATAAGTACAAGAAAATAAGAGAGACTTAGAAAACTGGTAAAACCTACATTGTTGATAGAGTTGGGAGTACTTAGCACTGTGAAAATAGCACTTTCGCCGAAAGAAATTTCGTTCTCTAAGTCCGTGAAACAGTGAACAGAGAATGTATGAGTTTCTCAAGATTGGTAACAGATAGAAACAAGAGAAAGTACACAGTGATTCATCTACCTAGAAAAGTTACAGAGGTTTACACAGAGAATTCCAAGTATAAGTACAAGAAAATAAGAGAGACTTAGAAAACTGGTAAAACCTACATTGTTGATAGAGTTGGGAGTACTTAGCACTGTGCAAACAGCACTTTCGCCGAAAGAAATTTCGTTCTCTAAGTCCAAGAAACAGTGAACAGAGAATGTATGAGTTTCTCAAGATTGGTAACAGATAGAAACAAGGGAAAGTACACAGTGATTCATCTACCTAGAAAAGTTACAGAGGTTTACACAGAGAATTCCAAGTGTAAGTACAAGAAAATAAGAGAGACTTAGAAAACTGGTAAAACTTACATTGTGGATAGAGTTGGGAGTACTTAGCACTGTGAAAACAGCACTGTCGCAGAAAGAAATCTACTTCTCTTAGACTGGGAAACAGTGAACAGAGAACGTATGACTTTCTCAAGATTGGTAACAGATAGAAACAAGGGAAGTACACAGTGATTCATCTACCTAGAAAAGTTACAGAGGTTTACACAGAGAATTCCAAGTATAAGTACAAGAAAATAAGAGAGACTTAGAAAACTGGTAAAACCTACATTGTTGATAGAGTTCGGAGTACTTAGCACTGTGAAAACAGCACTTTCGCCGAAAGAAATTTCGTTCTCTAAGTCCGTGAAACAGTGAACGGAGAATGTATGAGTTTCTCAAGATTGGTAACAGATAGAAACAAGAGAAAGTACACAGTGATTCATCTACCTAGAGAAGTTACAGAGGTTTACACAGAGAATTCCAAGTATAAGTACAAGAAAATAAGAGAGACTTAGAAAACTGGTAAAACCTGCATTATTGATAGAGTTGAGAGTACTTAGCACTGTGCAAACAGCACTTTCGCCAAAAGAAATTTTGTTCTCTAAGTCCGTGAAACAGTGAACAGAGAATGTATGAGTTTCTCAAAATTGGTAACAGATAGAAACAAGAGAAAGTACACAGTGATTCATCTAGCTAGAGAAGTTACAGAGGTTTACACAGAGAATTCCAAGTATAAGTACAAGAAAATAAGAGAGACTTAGAAAACTGGTAAAACCTACATTGTTGATAGAATTGGTAGTACTTAGCACTGTGAAAACAGCACTTTCGCCAAAAGAAATTTACTTCTCTAAGTCCGTGAAACAGTAAACAGAGAATGTATCAGTTTCTCAAGATTGGTAACAGATAGAAACAAGAGAAAGTACACAGTGATTCATCTACCTAGAGAAGTTACAGAAGTTTACACAGAGAATTCCATGTATAAGTACAAGAAAATAAGAGAGACTTAGAAAACTGGTAAAAACTACATTGTTGATTGAGCTCGGTGTACTTAGCACTGTGAAAACAGCATTTTCGCCGAAAGAGATCTACTTCTCTAAGACTGGGAAACAGTGAACAGAGAATGTATGAGTTTCTCAAGATTGGTGAAACATAGAAACAAGAGAAAGTACACAGTGATTCATCTACCTAGAAAAGTTACAGAGGTTTACACAGAGAATTTCAAGTATAAGTAAGAGAAAATAAGAGAGACTTAGAAAACTGGTAAAACCCACATTGTTGATAGAGTTGGGAGTACTTAACACTGTGAAAGCAGCACTTTCGCAGAAAGAAATCTACTTCCATAACACTGGGAAACAGTGAACAGAGTATGTATGAGTCTCTCAAGATTGGTAACAGATAGAAACAAGAGAAAGTACACAGTGATTCATCTACCTAGAAAAGTTACAGAGGTTTACACAGAGAATTCCAAGTATAAGTACAAGAAAATAAGAGAGACTTAGAAAACTGGTAAAACCTACATTGTTGATAGAGTTGGGAGTACTTAGCACTGTGAAAACAGCACTGTCGCAGAAAGAAATCTACTTCTCTCAGATTGGGAAACAGTGAACAGAGAATGTATGAGTTTCTCAAGACTGGTAACAGATAGAAACAAGAGAAAGTACACAGTGATTCATCTACCTAGAAAAGTTACAGAGGTTTACACAGAGAATTCCAAGTATAAGTACAAGAAAATAAGAGAGACTTAGAAAACTGGTAAAACCTACATTCCTGATAGAGTTGGGAGTACTTAGCACTGTGAAAACAGCACTTTCGCCGAAAGAAATTTCGTTCTCTAAGTCCGTGAAACAGTGAACAGAGAATGTATGAGTTTCTCAAGACTGGTAACAGATAGAAACAAGAGAAAGTACACAGTGATTCATCTACCTAGAAAAGTTACAGAGGTTTACACAGAGAATTCCAAGTATAAGTACAAGAAAATAAGAGAGACTTAGAAAACTGGTAAAACATACATTGTGGATAGATTTGGGAGTACTTAGCACTGTGAAAACAGCACTTTCGCAGAAAGAAATCCACTTCACTAAGACTGGGAAACAGTGAACAGAAAATGTGTGAGTTTCTCAGGATTGGTAACAGATAGAAACAAGAGAAAGTACAGAGTGATTCATCTACCTAGAAAAGATACAGAGGTTTACAGAGAGAATTCCAAGTATAAGTACAAGAAAATAAGAGAGACTTAGAAAACTGGTAAAACCTACATTGTTGATAGAGTTGGGAGTACTTAGCACTGTGAAAGCAGCACTTTCGCCGAAAGAAATTTTGTTCTCTAAGTCCGTGAAACAGTGAACAGAGAATGTATGAGTTTCTCAAGATTGGTAACAGATAGAAACAAGAGAAAGTACACAGTGATTCATCTAGCTAGAGAAGTTACAGAGGTTTACACTGAGAATTCGAAGTATAAGTACAAGAAAATAAGAGAGACTTAGAAAATTGGTAAAACCTACATTGTTGATAGAGTTGGGAGTACTTAGCAGTGTGAAAACAGCACTTTCGCAGAAAGAAATCTACTTCTCTTAGACTGGGAAACAGTGAACAGAGAATGTATGAGTTTCTCAAGATTGGTAACAGATAGAAACAAGGGAAGTACACAGTGATTCATCTACCTAGAAAAGTTACAGAGGTTTACACAGAGAATTCCAAGTATAAGTACAAGAAAATAAGAGAGACTTAGAAAACTGGTAAAACCTACATTGTTGATAGAGGTCGGAGTACTTAGCACTGTGAAAACAGCACTTTCGCCGAAAGAAATTTCGTTCTCTAAGTCCGTGAAACAGTGAACGGAGAATGTATGAGTTTCTCAAGATTGGTAACAGATAGAAACAAGAGAAAGTACACAGTGATTCCTCTACCTAGAGAAGTTACAGAGGTTTACACAGAGAATTCCAAGTATAAGTACAAGAAAATAAGAGAGACTTAGAAAACTGGTAAAACCTGCATTGTTGATAGAGTTGGGAGTACTTAGCACTGTGCAAACAGCACTTTCGCCGAAAGAAATTTCGTTCTCTAAGTCCAAGAAACAGTGAACAGAGAATGTATGAGTTTTTCAAGATTGGTAACAGATAGAAACAAGGGAAAGTACACAGTGATTCATCTACCTAGAAAAGTTACAGAGGTTTACACAGAGAATTCGAAGTATAAGTACAAGAAAATAAGAGAGAGTTAGAAAACTGGTAAAACCTACATTGTTGATAGAGTTGGGAGTACTTAGCACTGTGAAAACAGCACTTTCGCAGAAAGAAATCTACTTCTCTTAGACTGGGAAACAGTGAACAGAGAATGTATGAGTTTCTCAAGATTGGTAACAGATAGAAACAAGGGAAGTACACAGTGATTCATCTACCTAGAAAAGTTACAGAGGTTTACACAGAGAATTCCAAGTATAAGTAGAAGAAAATAAGAGAGACTTAGAAAACTGGTAAAACCTACATTGTTGATAGAGTTGGGAGTACTTAGCACTGTGAAAACAGCACTTTCGCCGAAAGAAATTTCGTTCTCTAAGTCCGTGAAACAGTGAACAGAGAATGTATGAGTTTCTCAAGATTGGTAACAGATAGAAACAAGAGAAAGTACACAGTGATTCATCTACCTAGAGAAGTTACAGAGGTTTACACAGAGAATTCCAAGTATAAGTACAAGAAAATAAGAGAGACTTAGAAAACTGGTAAAACCTACATTGTGGATAGAGTTGGGAGTACTTAGCACTGTGAAAGCAGCACTTTCGCAGAAAGAAATCTACTTCTATAACACTGGGAAACAGTGAACAGAGAATGTGTGAGTTTCTCAAGATTGGTAACATATAGACTCAAGAGAAAGTACACAGTGATTCATCTACCTGGAAAAGTTACAGAGGTTTACACAGAGAATTCCAAGTATAAGTACAAGAAAGTAAGAGAGACTCAGAAAACTGGAAAAACCTACATTGTTGATAGAGATGGGAGTACTTAGCACTGTGAAAACAGCACTTTCGCCGAAAGAAATTTCGTTCTCTAAGTCCGTGAAACAGTGAACAGAGAATGTATGAGTTTCTCAAGATTGGTAACAGATAGAAACAAGGGAAAGTACACAGTGATTCATCTACCTAGAAATGTTACAGAGGTTTACACAGAGAATTCCAAGTATAAGTACAAGAAAATAAGAGAGACTTAGAAAACTGGTAAAACCTACATTGTGGATAGAGTTGGGAGTACTTAGCACTGTGAAAGCAGCACTTTCGCAGAAAGAAATCTACTTCTCTTAGACTGGGAAACAGTGAACAGAGAATGTATGAGTTTCTCAAGATTGGTAACAGATAGAAACAAGGGAAGTACACAGTGATTCATCTACCTAGAAAAGTTACAGAGGTTTACACAGAGAATTCCAAGTATAAGTAGAAGAAAATAAGAGAGACTTAGAAAACTGGTAAAACCTACATTGTTGATAGAGTTGGGAGTACTTAGCACTGTGAAAACAGCACTTTCGCCGAAAGAAATTTCGTTCTCTAAGTCCGTGAAACAGTGAACAGAGAATGTATGAGTTTCTCAAGATTGGTAACAGATAGAAACAAGAGAAAGTACACAGTGATTCATCTACCTAGAGAAGTTACAGAGGTTTACACAGAGAATTCCAAGTATAAGTACAAGAAAATAAGAGAGACTTAGAAAACTGGTAAAACCTACATTGTGGATAGAGTTGGGAGTACTTAGCACTGTGAAAGCAGCACTTTCGCAGAAAGAAATCTACTTCTATAACACTGGGAAACAGTGAACAGAGAATGTGTCAGTTTCTCAAGATTGGTAACATATAGACTCAAGAGAAAGTACACAGTGATTCATCTACCTGGAAAAGTTACAGAGGTTTACACAGAGAATTCCAAGTATAAGTACAAGAAAGTAAGAGAGACTCAGAAAACTGGAAAAACCTACATTGTTGATAGAGATGGGAGTACTTAGCACTGTGAAAACAGCACTTTCGCCGAAAGAAATTTCGTTCTCTAAGTCCGTGAAACAGTGAACAGAGAATGTATGAGTTTCTCAAGATTGGTAACAGATAGAAACAAGGGAAAGTACACAGTGATTCATCTACCTAGAAATGTTACAGAGGTTTACACAGAGAATTCCAAGTATAAGTACAAGAAAATAAGAGAGACTTAGAAAACTGGTAAAACCTACATTGTGGATAGAGTTGGGAGTACTTAGCACTGTGAAAGCAGCACTTTCGCAGAAAGAAATCTACTTCTATAACACTGGGAAACAGTGAACAGAGAATGTGTGAGTTTCTCAAGATTGGTAACATATAGACTCAAGAGAAAGTACACAGTGATTCATCTACCTGGAAAAGTTACAGAGGTTTACACAGAGAATTCCAAGTATAAGTACAAGAAAGTAAGAGAGACTCAGAAAACTGGAAAAACCTACATTGTTGATAGAGATGGGAGTACTTAGCACTGTGAAAACAGCACTTTCGCCGAAAGAAATTTCGTTCTCTAAGTCCGTGAAACAGTGAACAGAGAATGTATGAGTTTCTCAAGATTGGTAACAGATAGAAACAAGGGAAAGTACACAGTGATTCATCTACCTAGAAATGTTACAGAGGTTTACACAGAGAATTCCAAGTATAAGTACAAGAAAATAAGAGAGACTTAGAAAACTGGAAAAACCTACATTGTTGATAGAGTTGGGAGTACTTAGCACTGTGAAAACAGCACTTTAGCCGAAAAAAATTTAGTTCTCTAAGTCCGTGAAACAGTGAACAGAGAATGTATGAGTTTCTCAAGATTGGTAAGAGATAGAAACAAGAGAAAGTACACAGTGATTCATCTACCTAGAGAAGTTACAGAGGTTTACACAGAGAATTCCAAGTATAAGTACAAGAAAATAAGAGAGACTTAGAAAACTGGTAAAACCTGCATTGTTGATAGAGTTGGGAGTACTTAGCACTGTGCAAACAGCACTTTCGCCGAAAGAAATTTCGTTCTCTAAGTCCAAGAAACAGTGAACAGAGAATGTATGAGTTTCTCAAGATTGGTAACAGATAGAAACAAGGGAAAGTACACAGTGATTCATCTACCTAGAAAAGTTACAGAGGTTTACACAGAGAATTCGAAGTATAAGTACAAGAAAATAAGAGAGACTTAGAAAATTGGTAAAAGCTACATTGTTGATAGAGTTGGGAGTACGTAGCAGTGTGAAAACAGCACTTTTGCAGAAAGAAATCTACTTCTCTTAGACTGGGAAACAGTGAACAGAGAATGTATGAGTTTCTCAAGATTGGTAATAGATAGAAACAAGAGAAAGTACACAGTGATTCATCTAGCTAGAGAAGTTACAGAGGTTTACACAGAGAATTCCAAGTATAAGTACAAGAAAATAAGAGAGACTTAGAAAACTGGTAAAACCTACATTGTTGATAGAGTTGGTAGTACTTAGCACTGTGAAAACAGCACTTTCGCGAAAAGAAATCTACTTCTCTAAGTCCGTGAAACAGTAAACAGAGAATGTATCAGTTTCTCAAGATGGGTAAGAGATAGAAACAAGAGAAAGTACACAGTGATTCATCTACCAGGAGAAGTTACAGAGGTTTACACAGAGAATTCCAAGTATAAGTACAAGAAAATAAGAGAGACGTAGAAAACTGGTAAAACCTGCATTGTTGATAGAGTTGGGAGTACTTAGCACTGTGCAAACAGCACTTTCGCCGAAAGAAATTTCGTTCTCTAAGTCCAAGAAACAGTGAACAGAGAATGTATGAGTTTCTCAAGATTGGTAACAGATAGAAACAAGGGAAAGTACACAGTGATTCATCTACCTAGAAAAGTTACAGAGGTTTACACAGAGAATTCCAAGTGTAAGTACAAGAAAATAAGAGAGACTTAGAAAACTGGTAAAACCTACATTGTGGATAGAGTTGGGAGTACTTAGCACTGTGAAAACAGCACTGTCGCAGAAAGAAATCTACTTCTCTTAGACTGGGAAACAGTGAAAAGAGAATGTATGAGTTTCTCAAGATTGGTAACAGATAGAAACAAGGGAAGTACACAGTGATTCATCTACCTAGAAAAGTTACAGAAGTTTACACAGAGAATTCCAAGTATAAGTACAAGAAAATAAGAGAGACTTAGAAAACTGGTAAAACCTACATTGTTGATAGAGTTGGGAGTACTTAGCACTGTGAAAACAGCACTTTCGCCGAAAGAATTTTCGTTCTCTAAGTCCGTGAAACAGTGAACAGAGAATGTATGAGTTTCTCAAGATTGGTAAGAGATAGAAACAAGAGAAAGTACACAGTGATTCATCTACCTAGAGAAGTTACAGAGGTTTACACAGAGAATTCCAAGTATAAGTACAAGAAAATAAGAGAGACTTAGAAAACTGGTATAACCTACATTGTTGATAGAGTTGGGAGTACTTAGCACTGTGAAAACAGCACTTTCGCCGAAAGAAATTTAGTTCTCCAAGTCCGTGAAACAGTGAACAGAGAATGTATGAGTTTCTCAAGATTGGTAACAGATAGAAACAAGAGAAAGTACACAGTGATTCATCTACCTAGAGAAGTTACAGAGGTTTACACAGAGAATTCCAAGTATAAGTACAAGAAAATAAGAGAGACTTAGAAAACTGGTAAAACCTGCATTGTTGATAGAGTTGGGAGTACTTAGCACTGTGCAAACAGCACTTTCGCCGAAAGAAATTTCGTTCTATAAGTCCGTGAAACAGTGAACAGAGAATGTATGAGTTTCTCAAGATTGGTAACAGATAGAAACAAGGGAAAGTACACAGTGATTCATCTACCTAGAAAAGTTACAGAGGTTTACACAGAGAATTCCAAGTGTAAGTACAAGAAAATAAGAGAGACTTAGAAAACTGGTAAAACCTACATTGTGGATAGAGTTGGGAGTACTTAGCACTGTGAAAACAGCACTGTCACAGAAAGAAATCTACTTCTCTTAGACTGGGAAACAGTGAACAGAGAATGTATGAGTTTCTCAAGATTGGTAACAGATAGAAACAAGGGAAGTACACAGTGATTCATCTACCTAGAAAAGTTACAGAAGTTTACACAGAGAATTCCAAGTATAAGTACAAGAAAATAAGAGAGACTTAGAAAACTGGTAAAACCTACATTGTTGATAGAGTTGGGAGTACTTAGCACTGTGAAAACAGCACTTTCGCCGAAAGAAATTTCGTTCTCTAAGTCCGTGAAACAGTGAACAGAGAATGTATGAGTTTCTCAAGATTGGTAAGAGATAGAAACAAGAGAAAGTACACAGTGATTCATCTACCTAGAGAAGTTACAGAGGTTTACACAGAGAATTCCAAGTATAAGTACAAGAAAATAAGAGAGACTTAGAAAACTGGTATAACCTACATTGTTGATAGGGTTGGGAGTACTTAGCACTGTGCAAACAGCACTTTCGCCGAAAGAAATTTCGTTCTCTAAGTCCATGAAACAGTGACCAGAGAATGTATGAATTTCTCAAGATTGGTAACAGATAGAAACAAGGGAAAGTACACAGTGATTCATCTACCTAGAAAACTTACAGAGGTTTACAGAGAGAATTCCAAGTATAAGTACAAGAAAATAAGAGAGACTTAGAAAACTGGTAAAACCTACATTGTAGATAGAGTTGGGAGTACTTAGCACTGTGAAAGCAGCACTTTCGCAGAAAGAAATCTACTTCTCTAAGACTTCGAAACAGTGAACAGAGAATGTGTGAGTTTCTCAAGATTGGTAACATATAGACTCAAGAGAAAGTACACAGTGATTCATCTACCTGGAAAAGTTACAGAGGTTTACACAGAGAATTCCAAGTATAAGTACAAGAAAATAAGAGAGACTTAGAAAACTGGTAAAACCTACATTGTTGATGGAGTTGGTAGTACTTAGCACTGTGAAAACAGCACTTTCGCCAAAAGAAATCTACTTCTCTAAGTCCGTGAAACAGTAAACAGAGAATGTATCAGTTTCTCAAGATTGGTAACAGATAGAAACAAGAGAAAGTACACAGTGATTCATCTACCTAGAGAAGTTACAGAAGTTTACACAGAGAATTCCATGTATAAGTACAAGAAAATAAGAGAGACTTAGAAAACTGGTAAAAACTACATTGTTGATTGAGCTCGGTGTACTTAGCACTGTGAAAACAGCATTTTCGCCGAAAGAGATCTACTTCTCTAAGTTGGGAAACAGTGAACAGAGAATGTATGAGTTTCTCAAGATTGGTGACAGATAGAAACAAGAGAAAGTACACAGTGATTCATCTACCTAGAAAAGTTACAGAGGTTTACACAGAGAATTTCAAGTATAAGTAAGAGAAAATAAGAGAGACTTAGAAAACTGGTAAAACCCACATTGTTGATAGAGTTGGGAGTACTTAGCACTGTGAAAGCAGCACTTTTGCAGAAAGAAATCTACTTCCATAACACTGGGAAACAGTGAACAGAGAATGTATGAGTCTCTCAAGATTGGTAACAGATAGAAACAAGAGAAAGTACACAGTGATTCATCTACCTAGAAAAGTTACAGAGGTTTACACAGAGAATTCCAAGTATAAGTACAAGAAAATAAGAGAGACTTAGAAAACTGGTAAAACCTACATTGTTGATAGAGTTGGGAGTACTTAGCACTGTGAAAACAGCACTGTCGCAGAAAGAAATCTACTTCTCTCAGATTGGGAAACAGTGAACAGAGAATGTATGAGTTTCTCAAGATTGGTAACAGATAGTAACAAGAGAAAGTACACAGTGATTCATCAACCTAGAAAAGTCACAGAGGTTTACAGAGAGAATTCCAAGTATAAGTACAAGAAAATAAGAGAGACTTAGAAAACTGGAAAAACCTACATTGTTGATAGAGTTGGGAGTACTTAGCACTGTGAAAACAGCACTTTCACCGAAAGAAATTTCGTTCTCTAAGTCCGTGAAACAGTGAACAGAGAATGTATGAGTTTCTCAAGATTGGTAACAGATAGAAACAAGAGAAAGTACACAGTGATTCATCTACATAGAGAAGTTACAGAGGTTTACACAGAGAATTCCAAGTATAAGTACAAGAAAATAAGAGAGACTTAGAAAACTGGTAAAACCTGCATTGTTGATAGAGTTGGGAGTACTTAGCACTGTGCAAACAGCACTTTCGCCGAAAGAAATTTCTTTCTCTAAGTCCAAGAAACAGT
Organism: Heterohyrax brucei; assembly: GCA_028571685.1. Classification (NCBI taxonomy): domain Eukaryota; kingdom Metazoa; phylum Chordata; class Mammalia; order Hyracoidea; family Procaviidae; genus Heterohyrax; species Heterohyrax brucei. The sequence goes on along the minus strand of CM053150.1, from coordinate 115,155,984 downwards.
GAACAGAGAATGTATGAGTTTCTCAAGATTGGTAACAGATAGAAACAAGGGAAAGTACACAGTGATTCATCTACCTAGAAAAGTTACAGAGGTTTACACAGAGAATTCCAAGTGTAAATACAAGAAAATAAGAGAGACTTAGAAAACTGGTAAAACCTACATTGTGGATAGAGTTGGGAGTACTTAGCACTGTGAAAACAGCACTGTCGCGGAAAGAAATCTACTTCTCTTAGACTGGGAAACAGTGAACAGAGAATGTATGAGTTTCTCAAGATTGGTAACAGATAGAAACAAGGGAAGTACACAGTGATTCATCTACCTAGAAAAGTTAAAGAGGTTTACACAGAGAATTCCAAGTATAAGTACAAGAAAATAAGAGAGACTTAGAAAACTGGTAAAACCTACATTGTTGATAGAGTTGGGAGTACTTAGCACTGTGAAAGCAGCACTTTCGCCGAAAGAAATTTCGTTCTCTAAGTCCGTGAAACAGTGAACGGAGAATGTATGAGTTTCTCAAGATTGGTAACAGATAGAAACAAGAGAAAGTACACAGTGATTCATCTACCTAGAGAAGTCACAGAGGTTTACACAGAGAATTCCAAGTATAAGTACAAGAAAATAAGAGAGACTTAGAAAACTGGTAAAACCTGCATTATTGATAGAGTTGGGAGTACTTAGCACTGTGCAAACAGCACTTTCGCCAAAAGAAATTTTGTTCTCTAAGTCCGTGAAACAGTGAACAGAGAATGTATGAGTTTCTCAAGATTGGTAACAGATAGAAACAAGAGAAAGTACACAGTGATTCATCTAGCTAGAGAAGTTACAGAGGTTTACACAGAGAATTCCAAGTATAAGTACAAGAAAATAAGAGAGACTTAGAAAACTGGTAAAACCTACATTGTTGATAGAGTTGGTAGTACTTAGCACTGTGAAAACAGCACTTTTGCCAAAAGAAATCTACTTCTCTAAGTCCGTGAAACAGTAAACAGAGAATGTATCAGTTTCTCAAGATTGGTAACAGATAGAAACAAGAGAAAGTACACAGTGATTCATCTACCTAGACAAGTTACAGAAGTTTACACAGAGAATTCCATGTATAAGTACAAGAAAATAAGAGAGACTTAGAAAACTGGTAAAAACTACATTGTTGATTGAGCTCGGTGTACTTAGCACTGTGAAAACAGCATTTTCGCCGAAAGAGATCTACTTCTCTAAGACTGGGAAACAGTGAACAGAGAATGTATGAGTTTCTCAAGATTGGTGACACATAGAAACAAGAGAAAGTACACAGTGATTCATCTACCTAGAAAAGTTACAGAGGTTTACACAGAGAATTTCAAGTATAAGTAACAGAAAATAAGAGAGACTTAGAAAACTGGTAAAACCCACATTGTTGATAGAGTTGGGAGTACTTAGCACTGTGAAACAGCACTTTCGCAGAAAGAAATCTACTTCCATAACACTGGGAAACAGTGAACAGAGTATGTATGAGTCTCTCAAGATTGGTAACAGATAGAAACAAGAGAAAGTACACAGTGATTCATCTAGCTAGAGAAGTTACAGAGGTTTACACAGAGAATTCCAAGTATAAGTACAAGAAAATAAGAGAGACTTAGAAAACTGGTAAAACCTGCATTGTTGATAGAGTTGGGAGTACTTAGCACTGTGCAAACAGCACTTTCGCCGACAGAAATTTCGTTCTATAAGTCCGTGAAACAGTGAACAGAGAATGTATGAGTTTCTCAAGATTGGTAACAGATAGAAACAAGGGAAAGTACACAGTGATTCATCTACCTAGAAAAGTTACAGAGGTTTACACAGAGAATTCCAAGTGTAAGTACAAGAAAATAAGAGAGACTTAGAAAACTGGTAAAACCTACATTGTGGATAGAGTTGGGAGTACTTAGCACTGTGAAAACAGCACTGTCACAGAAAGAAATCTACTTCTCTTAGACTGGGAAACAGTGAACAGAGAATGTATGAGTTTCTCAAGATTTGTAACAGATAGAAACAAGGGAAGTACACAGTGATTCATCTACCTAGAAAAGTTACAGAAGTTTACACAGAGAATTCCAAGTATAAGTACAAGAAAATAAGAGAGACTTAGAAAACTGGTAAAACCTACATTGTTGATAGAGTTGGGAGTACTTAGCACTGTGAAAACAGCACTTTCGCCGAAAGAAATTTCGTTCTCTAAGTCCGTGAAACAGTGAACAGAGAATGTATGAGTTTCTCAAGATTGGTAAGAGATAGAAACAAGAGAAAGTACACAGTGATTCATCTACCTAGAGAAGTTACAGAGGTTTACACAGAGAATTCCAAGTATAAGTACAAGAAAATAAGAGAGACTTAGAAAACTGGTATAACCTACATTGTTGATAGAGTTGGGAGTACTTAGCACTGTGCAAACAGCACTTTCGCCGAAAGAAATTTCGTTCTCTAAGTCCATGAAACAGTGAACAGAGAATGTATGAATTTCTCAAGATTGGTAACAGATAGAAACAAGGGAAAATACACAGTGATTCATCTACCTAGAAAAGTTACAGAGGTTTACAGAGAGAATTCCAAGTATAAGTACAAGAAAATAAGAGAGACTTAGAAAACTGGTAAAACCTACATTGTGGATAGAGTTGGGAGTACTTAGCACTGTGAAACCAGCACTTTCGCAGAAAGAAATCTACTTCTCTAAGACTTCGAAACAGTGAACAGAGAATGTGTGTGTTTCTCAAGATTGGTAACATATAGACTCAAGAGAAAGTACACAGTGATTCATCTACCTGGAAAAGTTACAGAGGTTTACACAGAGAATTCCAAGTATAAGTACAAGAAAGTAAGAGAGACTTAGAAAACTGGAAAAACCTACATTGTTGATAGAGTTGGGAGTACTTAGCACTGTGAAAACAGCACTTTCGCCGAAAGAAATTTCATTCTCTAAGTCCGTGAAACAGTGAACAGAGAATGTATGAGTTTCTCAAGATTGGTAACAGATAGAAACAAGAGAAAGTACACAGTGATTCATCTACCTAGAGAAGTTACAGAGGTTTACACAGAGAATTCCAAGTATAAGTACAAGAAAATAAGAGAGACTTAGAAAACTGGTAAAACCTGCATTGTTGATAGAGTTGGGAGTACTTACCACTGTGCAAACAGCACTTTCGCCGAAAGAAGTTTCGTTCTCTAAGTCCAAGAAACAGTGAACAGAGAATGTATGAGTTTCTCAAGATTGGTAACAGATAGAAACAAGGGAAAGTACACAGTGATTCATCTACCTAGAGAAGTTACAGAGGTTTACACAGAGAATTCCAAGTGTAAGTACAAGAAAATAAGAGAGACTTAGAAAACTGGTAAAACCTACATTGTGGATAGAGTTGGGAGTACTTAGCACTGTGAAAACAGCACTTTCGTCGAAAGAAATTTAGTTCTCCAAGTCCGTGAAACAGTGAACAGAGAATGTATGAGTTTCTCAAGATTGGTAACAGATAGAAACAAGAGAAAGTACACAGTAATTCATCTACCTGGAAAAGTTACAGAGGTTTACACAGAGAATTCCAAGTATAAGTACAAGAAAATAAGAGAGACTTAGAAAACTGGTAAACCCTAAATTGTTGATAGAGTTGGGAGTACTTAGCACTGTGAAAACAGCACTTTCGCCGAAAGAAATTTCGTTCTCTAAGTCCGTGAAACAGTGAACAGAGAATGTATGAGTTTCTCAAGATTGGTAACAGATAGAAACAAGGGAAAGTACACAGTGATTCATCTACCTAGAAAAGTTACAGAGGTTTACACAGAGAATTCCAAGTGTAAGTACAAGAAAATAAGAGAGACTTAGAAAACTGGTAAAACCTACATTGTGGATAGAGTTGGGAGTACTTAGCACTGTGAAAACAGCACTGTCACAGAAAGAAATCTACTTCTCTTAGACTGGGAAACAGTGAACAGATAATGTATGAGTTTCTCAAGATTGGTAACAGATAGAAACAAGGGAAGTACACAGTGATTCAGCTACCTAGAAAAGTTACAGAAGTTTACACAGAGAATTCCAAGTATAAGTACAAGAAAATGAGAGAGACTTAGAAAACTGGTAAAACCTACATTGTTGATTGAGTTGGGAGTACTTAGCACTGTGAAAACAGCACTTTCGCCGAAAGAAATTTCGTTCTCTAAGTCCGTGAAACAGTGAACAGAGAATGTATGAGTTTCTCAAGATTGGTAACAGATAGAAACAAGAGAAAGTACACAGTGATTCATCTACCTAGAGAAGTTACAGAGGTTTACACAGAGAATTCCAAGTATAAGTACAAGAAAATAAGAGAGACTTAGAAAACTGGTAAAACCTACATTGTTGATAGAGTTGGGAGTACTTAGCACTGTGCAAACAGCACTTTCGCCGAAAGAAATTTCGTTCTCTAAGTCCATGAAACAGTGAACAGAGAATGTATGAATTTCTCAAGATTGGTAACAGATAGAAACAAGGGAAAGTACACAGTGATTCATCTACCTAGAAAAGTTACAGAGGTTTACAGAGAGAATTCCAAGTATAAGTACAAGAAAATAAGAGAGACTTAGAAAACTGGTAAAACCTACATTGTGGATAGAGTTGGGAGTACTTAGCACTGTGAAAGCAGCACTTTCGCAGAAAGAAATCTACTTCTCTAAGACTTCGAAACAGTGAACAGAGAATGTGTGAGTTTCTCAAGATTGGTAACATATAGACTCAAGAGAAAGTACACAGTGATTCATCTACCTGGAAAAGTTACAGAGGTTTACACAGAGAATTCCAAGTATAAGTACAAGAAAGTAAGAGAGACTTAGAAAACTGGTAAAACCTACATTGTTGATAGAGTTGGTAGTACTTAGCACTGTGAAAACAGCACTTTCGCCAAAAGAAATCTACTTCTCTAAGTCCGTGAAACAGTAAACAGAGAATGTATCAGTTTCTCAAGATTGGTAACAGATAGAAACAAGAGAAAGTACACAGTGATTCATCTACCTAGAGCAGTTACAGAAGTTTACACGGAGAATTCCATGTATAAGTACAAGAAAATAAGAGAGACTTAGAAAACTGGTAAAAACTACATTGTTGATTGAGCTCGGTGTACTTAGCACTGTGAAAACAGCATTTTCGCCGAAAGAGATCTACTTCTCTAAGACTGGGAAACAGTGAAGAGAGAATGTATGAGTTTCTCAAGATTGGTGACAGATAGAAACAAGAGAAAGTACACAGTGATTCATCTACCTAGAAAAGTTACAGAGGTTTACACAGAGAATTTCAAGTATAAGTAAGAGAAAATAAGAGAGACTTAGAAAACTGGTAAAACCCACATTGTTGATAGAGTTGGGAGTACTTAGCACTGTGAAAGCAGCACTTTCGCAGAAAGAAATCTACTTCCATAACACTGGGAAACAGTGAACAGAGAATGTATGAGTCTCTCAAGATTGGTAACAGATAGAAACAAGAGAAAGTACACAGTGATTCATCTACCTAGAAAAGTTACAGAGGTTTACACAGAGAATTCCAAGTGTAAATACAAGAAAATAAGAGAGACTTAGAAAACTGGTAAAACCTACATTGTGGATAGAGTTGGGAGTACTTAGCGCTGTGAAAACAGCACTGTCGCAGAAAGAAATCTACTTCTCTTAGACTGGGAAACAGTGAACAGAGAATGTATGAGTTTCTCAAGATTGGTAACAGATAGAAACAAGGGAAGTACACAGTGATTCATCTACCTAGAAAAGTTACAGAGGTTTACACAGAGAATTCCAAGTTTAAGTACAAGAAAATAAGAGAGACTTAGAAAACTGGTAAAACCTACATTGTTGATAGAGTTGGGAGTACTTAGCACTGTGAAAGCAGCACTTTCGCCGAAAGAAATTTCGTTCTCTAAGTCCGTGAAACAGTGAACGGAGAATGTATGAGTTTCTCAAGATTGGTAACAGATAGAAACAAGAGAAAGTACACAGTGATTCATCTACCTAGAGAAGTTACAGAGGTTTACACAGAGAATTCCAAGTATAAGTACAAGAAAATAAGAGAGACTTAGAAAACTGGTAAATCCTGCATTATTGATAGAGTTGGGAGTACTTAGCACTGTGCAAAAGCACTTTCGCCGAAAGAAATTTCGTTCTATAAGTCCATGAAACAGTGAACAGAGAATGTATGAGTTTCTCAAGATTGGTAACAGATAGAAACAAGGGAAAGTACACAGTGATTCATCTACCTAGAAAAGTTACAGAGGTTTACACAGAGAATTTCAAGTATAAGTAAGAGAAAATAAGAGAGACTTAGAAAACTGGTAAAACCCACATTGTTGATAGAGTTGGGAGTACTTAGCACTGTGAAAGCAGCACTTTCGCAGAAAGAAATCTACTTCCATAACACTGGGAAACAGTGAACAGAGTATGTATGAGTCTCTCAAGATTGGTAACAGATAGAAACAAGAGAAAGTACACAGTGATTCATCTACCTGGAAAAGTTACAGAGGTTTACACAGAGAATTCAAAGTATAAGTACAAGAAAATAAGAGAGACTTAGAAAACTGGTAAAACCTACATTGTTGATAGAGTTGGGAGTACTTAGCACTGTGAAAACAGCACTGTCGCAGAAAGAAATCTACTGCTCTCAGACTGGGAAACATTGAACAGAGAATGTATGAGTTTCTCAAGATTGGTAACAGATAGAAACAAGAGAAATTACACAGTGATTCATCAACCTAGAAAAGTTACAGAGGTTTAAACAGAGAATTCCAAGTATAAGTACAAGAAAATAAGAGAGACTTAGAAAACTGGTAAAACCTACATTGTTGATAGAGTTGGGAGTACTTAGCTCTGTGAAAACAGCACTTTCGCCGAAAGAAATTTCGTTCTCTAAGTCCGTGAAACAGTGAACAGAGAATGTATGAGTTTCTCAAGACTGGTAACAGATAGAAACAAGAGAAAGTACACAGTGATTCATCTACCTAGAAAAGTTACAGAGGTTTACACAGAGAATTCCAAGTATAAGTACAAGAAAATAAGAGAGACTTAGAAAACTGGTAAAACATACATTGTGGATAGATTTGGGAGTACTTAGCACTGTGAAAACAGCACTTTCGCAGAAAGAAATCTACTTCACTAAGACTGGGAAACAGTGAACAGAGAATGTGTGAGTTTCTCAAGATTGGTAACAGATAGAAACGAGAGAAAGTACAGAGTGATTCATCTACCTAGAAAAGTTACAGAGGTTTACAGAGAGAATTCCAAGTATAAGTACAAGAAAATAAGAGAGACTTAGAAAACTGGTAAAACCTACATTGTTGATAGAGTTGGGAGTACTTAGCACTGTGAAAACAGCACTTTCGTCGAAAGAAATTTAGTTCTCCAAGTCAGTGAAACAGTGAACAGAGAATGTATGAGTTTCTCAAGATTGGTAACAGATAGAAACAAGAGAAAGTACACAGTGATTCATCTACCTAGAAAAGTTACAGAGGTTTACAAGGAGAATTCCAAGTATAAGTACAAGAAAATAAGAGAGACTTAGAAAACTGGTAAAACCTAAATTGTTGATAGAGTTGGGAGTACTTAGCATTGTGAAAACAGCACTTTCGCCGAAAGAAATTTCGTTCTCTAAGTCCGTGAAACAGTGAACAGAGAATGTATGAGTTTCTCAAGATTGGTAACAGATAGAAACAAGAGAAAGTACACAGTGATTCATCTACCTAGAGAAGTTACAGAGGTTTACACAGAGAATTCCAAGTATAAGTACAAGAAAATAAGAGAGACTTAGAAAACTGGTAAAACCTGCATTGTTGATAGAGTTGGGAGTACTTAGCACTGTGCAAACAGCACTTTCGCCGAAAGAAATTTCGTTCTCTAAGTCCAAGAAGCAGTGAACAGAGAATGTATGAGTTTCTCAAGATTGGTAACAGATAGAAACAAGGGAAAGTACACAGTGATTCATCTACCTAGAGAAGTCACAGAGGTTTACACAGAGAATTCCAAGTGTAAGTACAAGAAAATAAGAGAGACTTAGAAAACTGGTAAAACCTACATTGTGGATAGAGTTGGGAGTACTTAGCACTGTGAAAAAAGCACTGTCACAGAAAGAAATCTACTTCTCTTAGACTGGGAAACAGTGAACAGATAATGTATGAGTTTCTCAAGATTGGTAACAGATAGAAACAAGGGAAGTACACAGTGATTCATCTACCTAGAAAAGTTACAGAAGTTTACACAGAGAATTCCAAGTATAAGTACAAGAAAATAAGAGAGACTTAGAAAACTGGTAAAACCTACATTGTTGATAGAGTTGGGAGTACTTAGCACTGTGAAAACAGCACTTTCGCCGAAAGAAATTTCATTCTCTAAGTCCGTGAAACAGTGAACAGAGAATGTATGAGTTTCTCAAGATTGGTAACAGATAGAAACAAGAGAAAGTACACAGTGATTCATCTACCTAGAGAAGTTACAGAGGTTTACACAGAGAATTTCTAGTATAAGTACAAGAAAATAAGAGAGACTTAGAAAACTGGTAAAACCTACATTGTTGATAGAGTTGGGAGTACTTAGCACTGTGCAAACAGCACTTTCGCCGAAACAAACTTCGTTCTCTAAGTCCATGAAACAGTGAACAGAGAATGTATGAATTTCTCAAGATTGGTAACAGATAGAAACAAGGGAAAGTACACAGTGATTCATCTACCTAGAAAAGTTACAGAGGTTTACAGAGAGAATTCCAAGTATAAGTACAAGAAAATAAGAGAGACTTAGAAAACTGGTAAAACCTACATTGTGGATAGAGTTGGGAGTACTTAGCACTGTGAAAGCAGCACTTTCGCAGAAAGAAATCTACTTCTCTAAGACTTCGAAACAGTGAACAGAGAATGTGTGAGTTTCTCAAGATTGGTAACATATAGACTCAAGAGAAACTACACAGTGATTCATCTACCTGGAAAAATTACAGAGGTTTACACAGAGAATTCCAAGTATAAGTACAAGAAAGTAAGAGAGACTTAGAAAACTGGAAAAACCTACATTGTTGATAGAGTTTGGAGTACTTAGCACTGTGAAAACAGCACTTTCGCCGAAAGAAATTTCGTTCTCTAAGTCCGTGAAACAGTGAACAGAGAATGTATGAGTTTCTCAAGATTGGTAACAGATAGAAACAAGAGAAAGTACACAGTGATTCATCTAGCTAGAGAAGTTACAGAGGTTTACACAGAGAATTCCAAGTATAAGTACAAGAAAATAAGAGAGACTTAGAAAACTGGTAAAACCTACATTGTTGATAGAGTTGGTAGTACTTAGCACTGTGAAAACAGCACTTTCGCCAAAAGAAATCTACTTCTCTAAGTCCGTGAAACAGTAAACAGAGAATGTATCAGTTTCTCAAGATTGGTAACAGATAGAAACAAGAGAAAGTACACAGTGATTCATCTACCTAGAGAAGTTACAGAAGTTTACCCGGAGAATTCCATGTGTAAGTACAAGAAAATAAGAGAGACTTAGAAAACTGGTAAAAACTACATTGTTGATTGAGCTCGGTGTACTTAGCACTGTGAAAACAGCATTTTCGCCGAAAGAGATCTACTTCTCTAAGACTGGGAAACAGTGAACAGAGAATGTATGAGTTTCTCAAGATTGGTGACAGATAGAAACAAGAGAAAGTACACAGTGATTCATCTACCTAGAAAAGTTACAGAGGTTTACACAGAGAATTTCAAGTATAAGTAAGAGAAAATAAGAGAGACTTAGAAAACTGGTAAAACCCACATTGTTGATAGAGTTGGGAGTACTTAGCACTGTGAAAGCAGCACTTTCGCAGAAAGAAATCTACTTCCATAACACTGGGAAACAGTGAACAGAGAATGTATGAGTTTCTCAAGATTGGTAACAGATAGAAACAAGAGAAAGTACACAGTGATTCATCAACCTAGAAAAGTTACAGAGGTTTACACAGAGAATTCCAAGTATAAGTACAAGAAAATAAGAGAGACTTAGAAAACTGGAAAAACCTACATTGTTGATAGAGTTGGGAGTACTTAGCACTGTGAAAACAGCACTTTCGCCGAAAGAAATTTCGTTCTCTAAGTCCGTGAAACAGTGAACAGAGAATGTATGAGTTTCTCAAGATTGGTAACAGATAGAAACAAGAGAAAGTACACAGTGATTCATCTACCTAGAGAAGTTACAGAGGTTTACACAGAGAATTCCAAGTATAAGTACAAGAAAATAAGAGAGACTTAGAAAACTGGTAAAACCTGCATTGTTGATAGAGTTGGGAGTACTTAGCACTGTGCAAACAGCACTTTCGCCGAAAGAAATTTCGTTCTCTAAGTCCAAGAAACATTGAACAGAGAATGTATGAGTTTCTCAAGATTGGTAACAGATAGAAACAAGGGAAAGTACACAGTGATTCATCTACCTAGAAAAGTTACAGAGGTTTACACAGAGAATTCCAAGTATAAGTACAAGAAAATAAGAGAGACTTAGAAAACTGGTAAAACATACATTGTGGATAGAGTTGGGAGTACTTAGCATGTGAAAATAGCACTTTCGCAGAAAGAAATCTACTTCTCTAAGACTGGGAAATAGTGAACAGAGAATGTGTGAGTTTCTCAAGATTGGTAACAGATAGAAACAAGAGAAAGTACACAGTGATTTATCTACCTAGAAAAGTTACAGAGGTTTACACTGAGAATTCCAAGTATAAGTACAAGAAAATAAGAGAGACTTAGAAAACTGGTAAAACCTACAGGGTTGATTGAGTTGGGAGTACTTAGCACTGTGAAAACAGCACTTTCGCCGAAAGAAATCTACTTCTATAACCCTGGGAAACAGTGAACAGAGAATGTATGAGTTTCTCAAGATTGGTAACAGATAGAAACAAGAGAAAGTACACAGTGATTCATCTACCCAGAAAAATTACAGAGGTTTACACAGAGAATTCCAAGTATAAGTACAAAAAAATAAGAGAGACTTAGAAAACTGGTAAAACCTACATTGTTGATAGAGTTGGGAGTTCTTAGCACTGTGAAAATAGCATTTTCCCAGAAAGTAATTTAGTTCTCTAAGTCCGTGAAACAGTGAAGAGAGAATGTATGAGTTTCTCAAGATGGGTAACAGATAGAAACAAGAGAAAGTACACAGTGATTCAGCTACCTAGAAAAGTTACAGAGGTTTACACAGAGAATTCCAAGTATAAGTACAAGAAAATAAGAGAGACTTAGAAAACTGGTAAAACCTACATTGTTGATAGAGTTGGGAGTACTTAGCACTGTGAAAGCAGCACTTTCGCCGAAAGAAATCTACTTCTATAACCCTGGGAAACAGTGAACAGAGAATGTATGAGTTTCTCAAGATTGGTAACAGATAGAAACAAGAGAAAGTACACAGTGATTCATCTACCAAGAAAAATTAGAGAGGTTTACACAGAGAACTCCAAGTATAAGTACAAAAAAATAAGAGAGACTTAGAAAACTGGTAAAACCTACATTGTTGATAGAGTTGGGAGTTCTTAGCACTGTGAAAATAGCACTTTCCCGGAAAGTAATTTAGTTCTCCAAGTCCGTGAAACAGTGAAGAGAGAATGTATGAGTTTCTCAAGATTGGTAACAGATAGAAACAAGAGAAAGTACACAGTGATTCATCTACCTAGAAAAGTTACAGAGGTTTACACAGAGAATTCCAAGTATAAGTACAAGAAAATAAGAGAGACTTAGAAAACTGGTAAAACCTACATTGTTGATAGAGTTGGGAGTACTTAGCACTGTGAAAGCAGCATTTTCGCAGAAAGAAATCTACTTCTATAACCCCGGGAAAAAGTGAACAGAGAATGTATGAGTTTCTCAAGATTGGTAACAGATAGAAACAAGAGAAAGTACACAGTGATTCATCTACCTAGAAAAGTTACAGAGGTTTACACAGAGAATTCCAAGTATAAGTACAAGAAAATAAGAGAGACTTAGAAAACTGGTAAAACCTACACTGTTGATACAGTTGGGAGTACTTAGCACTGTGAAAGCAGCACTTTCGCAGAAAGAAATCTACTTCTATAACCCCGGGAAACAGTGAACAGAGAATGTATGAGTTTCTCAAGATTGGTAACAGATAGAAACAAGAGAAAGTACACAGTGATTCATCTACCTAGAAAAGTTACAGAGGTTTACACAGAGAATTCCAAGTATAAGTACAAGAAAATAAGAGAGACTTAGAAAACTGGTAAAACCTACATTGTTGATAGAGTTGGGAGTACTTAGCACTGTGAAAGCAGCACTTTCGCCGAAAGAAATCTACTTCTATAACCCTGGGAAACAGTGAACAGAGAATGTATGAGTTCCTCAAGATTGGTAACAGATAGAAACAAGAGAAAGTACACAGTGATTCATCTACCCAGAAAAATTACAGAGGTTTACACAGAGAACTCCAAGTATAAGTATAAAAAAATAAGAGAAACTTAGAAAACTGGTAAAACCTACATTGTTGATAGAGTTGGGAGTTCTTAGCACTGTGAAAATAGCACTTTCCCGGAAAGTAATTTAGTTCTCCAAGTCCGTGAAACAGTGAAGAGAGAATGTATGAGTTTCTCAAGATTGGTAACAGATAGAAACAAGAGAAAGTACACAGTGATTCATCTACCTAGAAAAGTTACAGAGGTTTACACAGAGAATTCCAAGTATAAGTACAAGAAAATAAGAGAGACTTAGAAAACTGGTAAAACCTACACTGTTGATACAGTTGGGAGTACTTAGCACTGTGAAAGCAGCACTTTCGCAGAAAGAAATCTACTTCTATAACCCCGGGAAACAGTGAACAGAGAATGTATGAGTTTCTCAAGATTGGTAACAGATAGAAACAAGAGAAAGTACACAGTGATTCATCTACCTAGAAAAGTTACAGAGGTTTACACAGAGAATTCCAAGTATAAGTACAAGAAAATAAGAGAGACTTAGAAAACTGGTAAAACCTAAATTGTCGATAGAGTTGGGAGTACTTAGCACTGTGAAAACAGCACTTTCGCCGAAAGAAATTTCGTTCTCAAAGTCCGTGAAACAGTGAACAGAGAATGTATGAGTTTCTCAAGATTGGTAACAGATAGAAACAAGAGAAAGTACACAGTGATTCATCTACCTAGAGAAGTTACAGAGGTTTACACAGAGAATTCCAAGTATAAGTACAAGAAAATAAGAGAGACTTAGAAAACTGGTAAAACCTGCATTGTTGATAGAGTTGGGAGTACTTAGCACTGTGCAAACAGCACTTTCGCCGAAAGAAATTTCGTTCTATAAGTCCGTGAAACAGTGAACAGAGAATGTATGAGTTTCTCAGGATTGGTAACAGATAGAAACAAGGGAAAGTACACAGTGATTCATCTACCTAGAAAAGTTACAGAGGTTTACACAGAGAATTCCAAGTGTAAGTACAAGAAAATAAGAGAGACTTAGAAAACTGGTAAAACCTACATTGTGGATAGAGTTGGGAGTACTTAGCACTGTGAAAACAGCACTGTCACAGAAAGAAATCTACTTCTGTTAGACTGGGAAACAGTGAACAGAGAATGTATGAGTTTCTCAAGATTGGTAACAGATAGAAACAAGGGAAGTACACAGTGATTCATCTACCTAGAAAAGTTACAGAAGTTTACACAGAGAATTCCAAGTATAAGTACAAGAAAATAAGAGAGACTTAGAAAACTGGTAAAACCAACATTGTTGATAGAGTTGGGAGTACTTAGCACTGTGAAAACAGCACTTTCGCCGAAAGAAATTTCGTTCTCTAAGTCCGTGAAACAGTGAACAGAGAATGTATGAGTTTCTCAAGATTGGTAAGAGATAGAAACAAGAGAAAGTACACAGTGATTCATCTACCTAGAGAAGTTACAGAGGTTTACACAGAGAATTCCAAGTATAAGTACAAGAAAATAAGAGAGACTTAGAAAACTGGTATAACCTACATTGTTGATAGAGTTGGGAGTACTTAGCACTGTGAAAACAGCACTTTCGCCGAAAGAAATTTAGTTCTCCAAGTCCGTGAAACAGTGAACAGAGAATGTATGAGTTTCTCAAGATTGGTAACAGATAGAAACAAGAGAAAGTACACAGTGATTCATCTACCTAGAAAAGTTACAGAGGTTTACACAGAGAATTCCAAGTATAAGTACAAGAAAATAAGAGAGACTTAGAAAACTGGTAAAACCTAAATTGTTGATAGAGTTGGGAGTACTTAGCACTGTGAAAACAGCACTTTCACAGAAAGAAATTTCGTTCTCAAAGTCCGTGAAACAGTGAACAGAGAATGTATGAGTTTCTCAAGATTGGTAACAGATAGAAACAAGAGAAAGTACACAGTGATTCATCTACCTAGAGAAGTTACAGAGGTTTACACAGAGAATTCCAAGTGTAAGTACAAGAAAATAAGAGAGACTTAGAAAACTGGTAAAACCTACATTGTGGATAGAGTTGGGAGTACTTAGCACTGTGAAAACAGCACTGTCACAGAAAGAAATCTACTTCTCTTAGACTGGGAAACAGTGAACAGAGAATGTATGAGTTTCTCAAGATTGGTAACAGATAGAAACAAGGGAAGTACACAGTGATTCATCTACCTAGAAAAGTTACAGAAGTTTACACAGAGAATTCCAAGTATAAGTACAAGAAAATAAGAGAGACTTAGAAAACTGGTAAAACCTACATTGTTGATAGAGTTGGGAGTACTTAGCACTGTGAAAACAGCACTTTCGCCGAAAGAAATTTCGTTCTCTAAGTCCGTGAAACAGTGAACAGAGAATGTATGAGTTTCTCAAGATTGGTAAGAGATAGAAACAAGAGAAAGTACACAGTGATTCATCTACCTAGAGAAGTTACAGAGGTTTACACAGAGAATTCCAAGTATAAGTACAAGAAAATAAGAGAGACTTAGAAAACTGGTATAACCTACATTGTTGATAGAGTTGGGAGTACTTAGCACTGTGCAAACAGCACTTTCGCCGAAAGAAATTTCGTTCTCTAAGTCCATGAAACAGTGAACAGAGAATGTATGAATTTATCAAGATTGGTAACAGATAGAAACAAGGGAAAGTACACAGTGATTCATCTACCTAGAAAACTTACAGAGGTTTACAGAGAGAATTCCAAGTATAAGTACAAGAAAATAAGAGAGACTTAGAAAACTGGTAAAACCTACATTGTGGATAGAGTTGGGAGTACTTAGCACTGTGAAAACAGCACTTTCGCCGAAAGAAATTTCGTTCTCAAAGTCCGTGAAACAGTGAACAGAGAATGTATGAGTTTCTCAAGATTGGTAACAGATAGAAACAAGAGAAAGTACACAGTGATTCATCTACCTAGAGAAGTTACAGAGGTTTACACAGAGAATTCCAAGTATAAGTACAAGAAAATAAGAGAGACTTAGAAAACTGGTAAAACCTGCATTGTTGATAGAGTTGGGAGTACTTAGCACTGTGCAAACAGCACTTTCGCCGAAAGAAATTTCGTTCTATAAGTCCGTGAAACAGTAAACAGAGAATGTATCAGTTTCTCAAGATTGGTAACAGATAGAAACAAGAGAAAGTACACAGTGATTCATCTACCTAGACAAGTTACAGAAGTTTACACAGAGAATTCCATGTATAAGTACAAGAAAATAAGAGAGACTTAGAAAACTGGTAAAAACTACATTGTTGATTGAGCTCGGTGTACTTAGCACTGTGAAAACAGCATTTTCGCCGAAAGAGATCTACTTCTCTAAGACTGGGAAACAGTGAACAGAGAATGTATGAGTTTCTCAAGATTGGTGACACATAGAAACAAGAGAAAGTACACAGTGATTCATCTACCTAGAAAAGTTACAGAGGTTTACACAGAGAATTTCAAGTATAAGTAACAGAAAATAAGAGAGACTTAGAAAACTGGTAAAACCCACATTGTTGATAGAGTTGGGAGTACTTAGCACTGTGAAACAGCACTTTCGCAGAAAGAAATCTACTTCCATAACACTGGGAAACAGTGAACAGAGTATGTATGAGTCTCTCAAGATTGGTAACAGATAGAAACAAGAGAAAGTACACAGTGATTCATCTACCTAGAAAAGTTACAGAGGTTTACACAGAGAATTCCAAGTATAAGTACAAGAAAATAAGAGAGACTTAGAAAACTGGTAAAACCTGCATTGTTGATAGAGTTGGGAGTACTTAGCACTGTGCAAACAGCACTTTCGCCGAAAGAAATTTCGTTCTCTAAGTCCAAGAAACAGTGAACAGAGAATGTATGAGTTTCTCAAGATTGGTAACAGATAGAAACAAGGGAAAGTACACAGTGATTCATCTACCTAGAAAAGTTACAGAGGTTTACACAGAGAATTCCAAGTGTAAGTACAAGAAAATAAGAGAGACTTAGAAAACTGGTAAAACCTACATTGTGGATAGAGTTGGGAGTACTTAGCACTGTGAAAACAGCACTGTTGCAGCAAGAAATCTATTTCTCTTAGACTGGGAAACAGTGAACAGAGAATGTATGAGTTTCTCAAGATTGGTAACAGATAGAAACAAGGGAAGTACACAGTGATTCATCTACCTAGAAAAGTTACAGAGGTTTACACAGAGAATTCCAAGTATAAGTACAAGAAAATAAGAGAGACTTAGAAAACTGGTAAAACCTACATTGTTGATAGAGTTGGGAGTACTTAGCACTGTGAAAACAGCACTTTCGCAGAAAGAAATTTCGTTCTCTAAGTCCGTGAAACAGTGAACAGAGAATGTATGAGTTTCTCAAGATTGGTAACAGATAGAAACAAGAGAAAGTACACAGTGATTCATCTAGCTAGAGAAGTTACAGAGGTTTACACAGAGAATTCCAAGTATAAGTACAAGAAAATAAGAGAGACTTAGAAAACTGGTAAAACCTACATTGTTGATAGAGTTGGTAGTACTTAGCACTGTGAAAACAGCACTTTCGCCAAAAGAAATCTACTTCTCTAAGTCCATGAAACAGTAAACAGAGAATGTATCAGTTTGTCAAGATTGGTAACAGATAGAAACAAGAGAAAGTACACAGTGATTCATCTACCTAGAGAAGTTACAGAAGTTTACACAGAGAATTCCATGTATAAGTACAAGAAAATAAGAGAGAATTAGAAAACTGGTAAAAACTACATTGTTGATTGAGCTCGGTGTACTTAGCACTCTGAAAACAGCATTTTCGCCGAAAGAGATCTACTTCTCTAAGACTGGGAAACAGTGAACAGAGAATGTATGAGTTTCTCAAGATTGGTGACAGATAGAAGCAAGAGAAAGTACACAGTGATTCATCTACCTAGAAAAGTTACAGAGGTTTACACAGAGAATTTCAAGTATAAGTAAGAGAAAATAAGAGAGACTTAGAAAACTGGTAAAACCCACATTGTTGATAGAGTTGGGAGTACTTAGCACTGTGAAAGCAGCACTTTCGCAGAAAGAAATCTACTTCCATAACACTGGGAAACAGTGAACAGAGTATGTATGAGTCTCTCAAGATTGGTAACAGATAGAAACAAGAGAAAGTACACAGTGATTCATCTACCTAGAAAAGTTACAGAGGTTTACACAGAATTCCAAGTGTAAATACAGGAAAATAAGAGAGACTTAGAAAACTGGTAAAACCTACATTGTTGATAGAGTTGGGAGTACTTAGCACTGTGAAAGCAGCACTTTCGCCGAAAGAAATTTCGTTCTCTAAGTCCGTGAAACAGTGAACGGAGAATGTATGAGTTTCTCAAGATTGGTAACAGATAGAAACAAGAGAAAGTACACAGTGATTCATCTACCTAGAGAAGTTACAGAGGTTTACACAGAGAATTCCAAGTATAAGTACAAGAAAATAAGAGAGACTTAGAAAACTGGTAAAACCTGCATTATTGATAGAGTTGGTAGTACTTAGCACTGTGTAAACAGCACTTTCGCCGAAAGAAATTTCGTTCTCTAAGTCCATGAAACAGTGAACAGAGAATGTATGAGTTTCTCAAGATTGGTAACAGATAGAAACAAGGGAAAGTACACAGTGATTCATCTACCTAGAAAAGTTACAGAGGTTTACACAGAGAATTTCAAGTATAAGTAAGAGAAAATAAGAGAGACTTAGAAAACTGGTAAAACCCACATTGTTGATAGAGTTGGGAGTACTTAGCACTGTGAAAGCAGCACTTTCGCAGAAAGAAATCTACTTCCATAACACTGGGAAACAGTGAACAGAGTATGTATGAGTCTCTCAAGATTGGTAACAGATAGAAACAAGAGAAAGTACACAGTGATTCATCTACCTAGAAAAGTTACAGAGGTTTACACAGAGAATTCCAAGTATAAGTACAAGAAAATAAGAGAGACTTAGAAAACTGGTAAAACCTACATTGTTGATAGAGTTGGGAGTACTTAGCACTGTGAAAACAGCACTGTCGCAGAAAGAAATCTACTTCTCTCAGATTGGGAAACAGTGAACAGAGAATGTATGAGTTTCTCAAGATTGGTAACAGATAGAAACAAGAGAAATTACACAGTGATTCATCAACCTAGAAAAGTAACAGAGGTTTAAACAGAGAATTCCAAGTATAAGTACAAGAAAATAAGAGAGACTTAGAAAACTGGTAAAACCTACATTCTGGATAGAGTTGGGAGTACTTAGCACTGTGAAAACAGCACTTTCGCCGAAAGAAATTTCGTTCTCTAAGTCCGTGAAACAGTGAACAGAGAATGTATGAGTTTCTCAAGACTGGTAACAGATAGAAACAAGAGAAAGTACACAGTGATTCATCTACCTAGAAAAGTTACAGAGGTTTACACAGAGAATTCCAAGTATAAGTACAAGAAAATAAGAGAGACTTAGAAAACTGGTAAAACATACATTGTGGATAGATTTGGGAGTACTTAGCACTGTGAAAACAGCACTTTCGCAGAAAGAAATCTACTTCACTAAGACTGGGAAACAGTGAACAGAGAATGTGTGAGTTTCTCAAGATTGGTAACAGATAGAAACAAGAGAAAGTACAGAGTGATTCATCTACCTAGAAAAGTTACAGAGGTTTACACAGAGAATTCCAAGTATAAGTACAAGAAAATAAGAGAGACTTAGAAAACTGGTAAAACCTACATTGTTGATAGAGTTGGGAGTACTTAGCACTGTGAAAACAGCACTTTCGTCGAAAGAAATTTAGGTCTCCAAGTCCGTGAAACAGTGAACAGAGAATGTATGAGTTTCTCAAGATTGGTAACAGATAGAAACAAGAGAAAGTACACAGTGATTCATCTACCTAGAAAAGTTACAGAGGTTTACACAGAGAATTCCAAGTATAAGTACAAGAAAATAAGAGAGACTTAGAAAACTGGTAAACCCTAAATTGTTGATAGAGTTGGGAGTACTTAGCACTGTGAAAACAGCACTTTCGCCGAAAGAAATTTCGTTCTCTAAGTCCGTGAAACAGTGAACAGAGAATGTATGAGTTTCTCAAGATTGGTAACAGATAGAAACAAGAGAAAGTACACAGTGATTCATCTACCTAGAGAAGTTACAGAGATTTACACAGAGAATTCCAAGTATAAGTACAAGAAAATAAGAGAGACTTAGAAAACTGGTAAAACCTGCATTGTTGATAGAGTTGGGAGTACTTAGCACTGTGCAAACAGCACTTTCGCCGAAAGAAATTTCGTTCTCTAAGTCCATGAAACAGTGAACAGAGAATGTATGAATTTCTCAAGATTGGTAACAGATAGAAACAAGGGAAAGTACACAGTGATTCATCTACCTAGAAAAGTTACAGAGGTTTACAGAGAGAATTCCAAGTATAAGTACAAGAAAATAAGAGAGACTTAGAAAACTGGTAAAACCTACATTGTGGATAGAGTTGGGAGTACTTAGCACTGTGAAAGCAGCACTTTCGCAGAAAGAAATCTACTTCTCTAAGACTTCGAAACAGTGAACAGAGAATGTGTGAGTTTCTCAAGATTGGTAACATATAGACTCAAGAGAAAGTACACAGTGATTCATCTACCTGGAAAAGTTACAGAGGTTTACACAGAGAATTCCAAGTATAAGTACAAGAAAGTAAGAGAGACTTAGAAAACTGGTAAAAACTACATTGTTGATTGAGCTCGGTGTACTTAGCACTGTGAAAACAGCATTTTCGCCGAAAGAGATCTACTTCTCTAAGACTGGGAAACAGTGAAGAGAGAATGTATGAGTTTCTCAAGATTGGTGACAGATAGAAACAAGAGAAAGTACACAGTGATTCATCTACCTAGAAAAGTTACAGAGGTTTACACAGAGAATTTCAAGTATAAGTAAGAGAAAATAAGAGAGACTTAGAAAACTGGTAAAACCCACATTGTTGATAGAGTTGGGAGTACTTAGCACTGTGAAAGCAGCACTTTCGCAGAAAGAAATCTACTTCCATAACACTGGGAAACAGTGAACAGAGAATGTATGAGTCTCTCAAGATTGGTAACAGATAGAAACAAGAGAAAGTACACAGTGATTCATCTACCTAGAAAAGTTACAGAGGTTTACACAGAGAATTCCAAGTGTAAATACAAGAAAATAAGAGAGACTTAGAAAACTGGTAAAACCTACATTGTGGATAGAGTTGGGAGTACTTAGCGCTGTGAAAACAGCACTGTCGCAGAAAGAAATCTACTTCTCTTAGACTGGGAAACAGTGAACAGAGAATGTATGAGTTTCTCAAGATTGGTAACAGATAGAAACAAGGGAAGTACACAGTGATTCATCTACCTAGAAAAGTTACAGAGGTTTACACAGAGAATTCCAAGTTTAAGTACAAGAAAATAAGAGAGACTTAGAAAACTGGTAAAACCTACATTGTTGATAGAGTTGGGAGTACTTAGCACTGTGAAAGCAGCACTTTCGCCGAAAGAAATTTCGTTCTCTAAGTCCGTGAAACAGTGAACGGAGAATGTATGAGTTTCTCAAGATTGGTAACAGATAGAAACAAGAGAAAGTACACAGTGATTCATCTACCTAGAGAAGTTACAGAGGTTTACACAGAGAATTCCAAGTATAAGTACAAGAAAATAAGAGAGACTTAGAAAACTGGTAAATCCTGCATTATTGATAGAGTTGGGAGTACTTAGCACTGTGCAAAAGCACTTTCGCCGAAAGAAATTTCGTTCTATAAGTCCATGAAACAGTGAACAGAGAATGTATGAGTTTCTCAAGATTGGTAACAGATAGAAACAAGGGAAAGTACACAGTGATTCATCTACCTAGAAAAGTTACAGAGGTTTACACAGAGAATTTCAAGTATAAGTAAGAGAAAATAAGAGAGACTTAGAAAACTGGTAAAACCCACATTGTTGATAGAGTTGGGAGTACTTAGCACTGTGAAAGCAGCACTTTCGCAGAAAGAAATCTACTTCCATAACACTGGGAAACAGTGAACAGAGTATGTATGAGTCTCTCAAGATTGGTAACAGATAGAAACAAGAGAAAGTACACAGTGATTCATCTACCTGGAAAAGTTACAGAGGTTTACACAGAGAATTCAAAGTATAAGTACAAGAAAATAAGAGAGACTTAGAAAACTGGTAAAACCTACATTGTTGATAGAGTTGGGAGTACTTAGCACTGTGAAAACAGCACTGTCGCAGAAAGAAATCTACTGCTCTCAGACTGGGAAACATTGAACAGAGAATGTATGAGTTTCTCAAGATTGGTAACAGATAGAAACAAGAGAAATTACACAGTGATTCATCAACCTAGAAAAGTTACAGAGGTTTAAACAGAGAATTCCAAGTATAAGTACAAGAAAATAAGAGAGACTTAGAAAACTGGTAAAACCTACATTGTTGATAGAGTTGGGAGTACTTAGCTCTGTGAAAACAGCACTTTCGCCGAAAGAAATTTCGTTCTCTAAGTCCGTGAAACAGTGAACAGAGAATGTATGAGTTTCTCAAGACTGGTAACAGATAGAAACAAGAGAAAGTACACAGTGATTCATCTACCTAGAAAAGTTACAGAGGTTTACACAGAGAATTCCAAGTATAAGTACAAGAAAATAAGAGAGACTTAGAAAACTGGTAAAACATACATTGTGGATAGATTTGGGAGTACTTAGCACTGTGAAAACAGCACTTTCGCAGAAAGAAATCTACTTCACTAAGACTGGGAAACAGTGAACAGAGAATGTGTGAGTTTCTCAAGATTGGTAACAGATAGAAACGAGAGAAAGTACAGAGTGATTCATCTACCTAGAAAAGTTACAGAGGTTTACAGAGAGAATTCCAAGTATAAGTACAAGAAAATAAGAGAGACTTAGAAAACTGGTAAAACCTACATTGTTGATAGAGTTGGGAGTACTTAGCACTGTGAAAACAGCACTTTCGTCGAAAGAAATTTAGTTCTCCAAGTCAGTGAAACAGTGAACAGAGAATGTATGAGTTTCTCAAGATTGGTAACAGATAGAAACAAGAGAAAGTACACAGTGATTCATCTACCTAGAAAAGTTACAGAGGTTTACAAGGAGAATTCCAAGTATAAGTACAAGAAAATAAGAGAGACTTAGAAAACTGGTAAAACCTAAATTGTTGATAGAGTTGGGAGTACTTAGCATTGTGAAAACAGCACTTTCGCCGAAAGAAATTTCGTTCTCTAAGTCCGTGAAACAGTGAACAGAGAATGTATGAGTTTCTCAAGATTGGTAACAGATAGAAACAAGAGAAAGTACACAGTGATTCATCTACCTAGAGAAGTTACAGAGGTTTACACAGAGAATTCCAAGTATAAGTACAAGAAAATAAGAGAGACTTAGAAAACTGGTAAAACCTGCATTGTTGATAGAGTTGGGAGTACTTAGCACTGTGCAAACAGCACTTTCGCCGAAAGAAATTTCGTTCTCTAAGTCCAAGAAGCAGTGAACAGAGAATGTATGAGTTTCTCAAGATTGGTAACAGATAGAAACAAGGGAAAGTACACAGTGATTCATCTACCTAGAGAAGTCACAGAGGTTTACACAGAGAATTCCAAGTGTAAGTACAAGAAAATAAGAGAGACTTAGAAAACTGGTAAAACCTACATTGTGGATAGAGTTGGGAGTACTTAGCACTGTGAAAAAAGCACTGTCACAGAAAGAAATCTACTTCTCTTAGACTGGGAAACAGTGAACAGATAATGTATGAGTTTCTCAAGATTGGTAACAGATAGAAACAAGGGAAGTACACAGTGATTCATCTACCTAGAAAAGTTACAGAAGTTTACACAGAGAATTCCAAGTATAAGTACAAGAAAATAAGAGAGACTTAGAAAACTGGTAAAACCTACATTGTTGATAGAGTTGGGAGTACTTAGCACTGTGAAAACAGCACTTTCGCCGAAAGAAATTTCATTCTCTAAGTCCGTGAAACAGTGAACAGAGAATGTATGAGTTTCTCAAGATTGGTAACAGATAGAAACAAGAGAAAGTACACAGTGATTCATCTACCTAGAGAAGTTACAGAGGTTTACACAGAGAATTTCTAGTATAAGTACAAGAAAATAAGAGAGACTTAGAAAACTGGTAAAACCTACATTGTTGATAGAGTTGGGAGTACTTAGCACTGTGCAAACAGCACTTTCGCCGAAACAAACTTCGTTCTCTAAGTCCATGAAACAGTGAACAGAGAATGTATGAATTTCTCAAGATTGGTAACAGATAGAAACAAGGGAAAGTACACAGTGATTCATCTACCTAGAAAAGTTACAGAGGTTTACAGAGAGAATTCCAAGTATAAGTACAAGAAAATAAGAGAGACTTAGAAAACTGGTAAAACCTACATTGTGGATAGAGTTGGGAGTACTTAGCACTGTGAAAGCAGCACTTTCGCAGAAAGAAATCTACTTCTCTAAGACTTCGAAACAGTGAACAGAGAATGTGTGAGTTTCTCAAGATTGGTAACATATAGACTCAAGAGAAACTACACAGTGATTCATCTACCTGGAAAAATTACAGAGGTTTACACAGAGAATTCCAAGTATAAGTACAAGAAAGTAAGAGAGACTTAGAAAACTGGAAAAACCTACATTGTTGATAGAGTTTGGAGTACTTAGCACTGTGAAAACAGCACTTTCGCCGAAAGAAATTTCGTTCTCTAAGTCCGTGAAACAGTGAACAGAGAATGTATGAGTTTCTCAAGATTGGTAACAGATAGAAACAAGAGAAAGTACACAGTGATTCATCTAGCTAGAGAAGTTACAGAGGTTTACACAGAGAATTCCAAGTATAAGTACAAGAAAATAAGAGAGACTTAGAAAACTGGTAAAACCTACATTGTTGATAGAGTTGGTAGTACTTAGCACTGTGAAAACAGCACTTTCGCCAAAAGAAATCTACTTCTCTAAGTCCGTGAAACAGTAAACAGAGAATGTATCAGTTTCTCAAGATTGGTAACAGATAGAAACAAGAGAAAGTACACAGTGATTCATCTACCTAGAGAAGTTACAGAAGTTTACCCGGAGAATTCCATGTGTAAGTACAAGAAAATAAGAGAGACTTAGAAAACTGGTAAAAACTACATTGTTGATTGAGCTCGGTGTACTTAGCACTGTGAAAACAGCATTTTCGCCGAAAGAGATCTACTTCTCTAAGACTGGGAAACAGTGAACAGAGAATGTATGAGTTTCTCAAGATTGGTGACAGATAGAAACAAGAGAAAGTACACAGTGATTCATCTACCTAGAAAAGTTACAGAGGTTTACACAGAGAATTTCAAGTATAAGTAAGAGAAAATAAGAGAGACTTAGAAAACTGGTAAAACCCACATTGTTGATAGAGTTGGGAGTACTTAGCACTGTGAAAGCAGCACTTTCGCAGAAAGAAATCTACTTCCATAACACTGGGAAACAGTGAACAGAGAATGTATGAGTTTCTCAAGATTGGTAACAGATAGAAACAAGAGAAAGTACACAGTGATTCATCAACCTAGAAAAGTTACAGAGGTTTACACAGAGAATTCCAAGTATAAGTACAAGAAAATAAGAGAGACTTAGAAAACTGGAAAAACCTACATTGTTGATAGAGTTGGGAGTACTTAGCACTGTGAAAACAGCACTTTCGCCGAAAGAAATTTCGTTCTCTAAGTCCGTGAAACAGTGAACAGAGAATGTATGAGTTTCTCAAGATTGGTAACAGATAGAAACAAGAGAAAGTACACAGTGATTCATCTACCTAGAGAAGTTACAGAGGTTTACACAGAGAATTCCAAGTATAAGTACAAGAAAATAAGAGAGACTTAGAAAACTGGTAAAACCTGCATTGTTGATAGAGTTGGGAGTACTTAGCACTGTGCAAACAGCACTTTCGCCGAAAGAAATTTCGTTCTCTAAGTCCAAGAAACATTGAACAGAGAATGTATGAGTTTCTCAAGATTGGTAACAGATAGAAACAAGGGAAAGTACACAGTGATTCATCTACCTAGAAAAGTTACAGAGGTTTACACAGAGAATTCCAAGTATAAGTACAAGAAAATAAGAGAGACTTAGAAAACTGGTAAAACATACATTGTGGATAGAGTTGGGAGTACTTAGCATGTGAAAATAGCACTTTCGCAGAAAGAAATCTACTTCTCTAAGACTGGGAAATAGTGAACAGAGAATGTGTGAGTTTCTCAAGATTGGTAACAGATAGAAACAAGAGAAAGTACACAGTGATTTATCTACCTAGAAAAGTTACAGAGGTTTACACTGAGAATTCCAAGTATAAGTACAAGAAAATAAGAGAGACTTAGAAAACTGGTAAAACCTACAGGGTTGATTGAGTTGGGAGTACTTAGCACTGTGAAAACAGCACTTTCGCCGAAAGAAATCTACTTCTATAACCCTGGGAAACAGTGAACAGAGAATGTATGAGTTTCTCAAGATTGGTAACAGATAGAAACAAGAGAAAGTACACAGTGATTCATCTACCAAGAAAAATTAGAGAGGTTTACACAGAGAACTCCAAGTATAAGTACAAAAAAATAAGAGAGACTTAGAAAACTGGTAAAACCTACATTGTTGATAGAGTTGGGAGTTCTTAGCACTGTGAAAATAGCACTTTCCCGGAAAGTAATTTAGTTCTCCAAGTCCGTGAAACAGTGAAGAGAGAATGTATGAGTTTCTCAAGATTGGTAACAGATAGAAACAAGAGAAAGTACACAGTGATTCATCTACCTAGAAAAGTTACAGAGGTTTACACAGAGAATTCCAAGTATAAGTACAAGAAAATAAGAGAGACTTAGAAAACTGGTAAAACCTACATTGTTGATAGAGTTGGGAGTACTTAGCACTGTGAAAGCAGCATTTTCGCAGAAAGAAATCTACTTCTATAACCCCGGGAAAAAGTGAACAGAGAATGTATGAGTTTCTCAAGATTGGTAACAGATAGAAACAAGAGAAAGTACACAGTGATTCATCTACCTAGAAAAGTTACAGAGGTTTACACAGAGAATTCCAAGTATAAGTACAAGAAAATAAGAGAGACTTAGAAAACTGGTAAAACCTACACTGTTGATACAGTTGGGAGTACTTAGCACTGTGAAAGCAGCACTTTCGCAGAAAGAAATCTACTTCTATAACCCCGGGAAACAGTGAACAGAGAATGTATGAGTTTCTCAAGATTGGTAACAGATAGAAACAAGAGAAAGTACACAGTGATTCATCTACCTAGAAAAGTTACAGAGGTTTACACAGAGAATTCCAAGTATAAGTACAAGAAAATAAGAGAGACTTAGAAAACTGGTAAAACCTACATTGTTGATAGAGTTGGGAGTACTTAGCACTGTGAAAGCAGCACTTTCGCCGAAAGAAATCTACTTCTATAACCCTGGGAAACAGTGAACAGAGAATGTATGAGTTCCTCAAGATTGGTAACAGATAGAAACAAGAGAAAGTACACAGTGATTCATCTACCCAGAAAAATTACAGAGGTTTACACAGAGAACTCCAAGTATAAGTATAAAAAAATAAGAGAAACTTAGAAAACTGGTAAAACCTACATTGTTGATAGAGTTGGGAGTTCTTAGCACTGTGAAAATAGCACTTTCCCGGAAAGTAATTTAGTTCTCCAAGTCCGTGAAACAGTGAAGAGAGAATGTATGAGTTTCTCAAGATTGGTAACAGATAGAAACAAGAGAAAGTACACAGTGATTCATCTACCTAGAAAAGTTACAGAGGTTTACACAGAGAATTCCAAGTATAAGTACAAGAAAATAAGAGAGACTTAGAAAACTGGTAAAACCTACACTGTTGATACAGTTGGGAGTACTTAGCACTGTGAAAGCAGCACTTTCGCAGAAAGAAATCTACTTCTATAACCCCGGGAAACAGTGAACAGAGAATGTATGAGTTTCTCAAGATTGGTAACAGATAGAAACAAGAGAAAGTACACAGTGATTCATCTACCTAGAAAAGTTACAGAGGTTTACACAGAGAATTCCAAGTATAAGTACAAGAAAATAAGAGAGACTTAGAAAACTGGTAAAACCTAAATTGTCGATAGAGTTGGGAGTACTTAGCACTGTGAAAACAGCACTTTCGCCGAAAGAAATTTCGTTCTCAAAGTCCGTGAAACAGTGAACAGAGAATGTATGAGTTTCTCAAGATTGGTAACAGATAGAAACAAGAGAAAGTACACAGTGATTCATCTACCTAGAGAAGTTACAGAGGTTTACACAGAGAATTCCAAGTATAAGTACAAGAAAATAAGAGAGACTTAGAAAACTGGTAAAACCTGCATTGTTGATAGAGTTGGGAGTACTTAGCACTGTGCAAACAGCACTTTCGCCGAAAGAAATTTCGTTCTATAAGTCCGTGAAACAGTGAACAGAGAATGTATGAGTTTCTCAGGATTGGTAACAGATAGAAACAAGGGAAAGTACACAGTGATTCATCTACCTAGAAAAGTTACAGAGGTTTACACAGAGAATTCCAAGTGTAAGTACAAGAAAATAAGAGAGACTTAGAAAACTGGTAAAACCTACATTGTGGATAGAGTTGGGAGTACTTAGCACTGTGAAAACAGCACTGTCACAGAAAGAAATCTACTTCTGTTAGACTGGGAAACAGTGAACAGAGAATGTATGAGTTTCTCAAGATTGGTAACAGATAGAAACAAGGGAAGTACACAGTGATTCATCTACCTAGAAAAGTTACAGAAGTTTACACAGAGAATTCCAAGTATAAGTACAAGAAAATAAGAGAGACTTAGAAAACTGGTAAAACCAACATTGTTGATAGAGTTGGGAGTACTTAGCACTGTGAAAACAGCACTTTCGCCGAAAGAAATTTCGTTCTCTAAGTCCGTGAAACAGTGAACAGAGAATGTATGAGTTTCTCAAGATTGGTAAGAGATAGAAACAAGAGAAAGTACACAGTGATTCATCTACCTAGAGAAGTTACAGAGGTTTACACAGAGAATTCCAAGTATAAGTACAAGAAAATAAGAGAGACTTAGAAAACTGGTATAACCTACATTGTTGATAGAGTTGGGAGTACTTAGCACTGTGAAAACAGCACTTTCGCCGAAAGAAATTTAGTTCTCCAAGTCCGTGAAACAGTGAACAGAGAATGTATGAGTTTCTCAAGATTGGTAACAGATAGAAACAAGAGAAAGTACACAGTGATTCATCTACCTAGAAAAGTTACAGAGGTTTACACAGAGAATTCCAAGTATAAGTACAAGAAAATAAGAGAGACTTAGAAAACTGGTAAAACCTAAATTGTTGATAGAGTTGGGAGTACTTAGCACTGTGAAAACAGCACTTTCACAGAAAGAAATTTCGTTCTCAAAGTCCGTGAAACAGTGAACAGAGAATGTATGAGTTTCTCAAGATTGGTAACAGATAGAAACAAGAGAAAGTACACAGTGATTCATCTACCTAGAGAAGTTACAGAGGTTTACACAGAGAATTCCAAGTGTAAGTACAAGAAAATAAGAGAGACTTAGAAAACTGGTAAAACCTACATTGTGGATAGAGTTGGGAGTACTTAGCACTGTGAAAACAGCACTGTCACAGAAAGAAATCTACTTCTCTTAGACTGGGAAACAGTGAACAGAGAATGTATGAGTTTCTCAAGATTGGTAACAGATAGAAACAAGGGAAGTACACAGTGATTCATCTACCTAGAAAAGTTACAGAAGTTTACACAGAGAATTCCAAGTATAAGTACAAGAAAATAAGAGAGACTTAGAAAACTGGTAAAACCTACATTGTTGATAGAGTTGGGAGTACTTAGCACTGTGAAAACAGCACTTTCGCCGAAAGAAATTTCGTTCTCTAAGTCCGTGAAACAGTGAACAGAGAATGTATGAGTTTCTCAAGATTGGTAAGAGATAGAAACAAGAGAAAGTACACAGTGATTCATCTACCTAGAGAAGTTACAGAGGTTTACACAGAGAATTCCAAGTATAAGTACAAGAAAATAAGAGAGACTTAGAAAACTGGTATAACCTACATTGTTGATAGAGTTGGGAGTACTTAGCACTGTG
Organism: Heterohyrax brucei; assembly: GCA_028571685.1. Classification (NCBI taxonomy): domain Eukaryota; kingdom Metazoa; phylum Chordata; class Mammalia; order Hyracoidea; family Procaviidae; genus Heterohyrax; species Heterohyrax brucei. The sequence continues at coordinate 115,126,536 of CM053150.1, read as the reverse complement.
CAAACAGCACTTTCGCCGAAAGAAATTTCGTTCTCTAAGTCCATGAAACAGTGAACAGAGAATGTATGAATTTATCAAGATTGGTAACAGATAGAAACAAGGGAAAGTACACAGTGATTCATCTACCTAGAAAACTTACAGAGGTTTACAGAGAGAATTCCAAGTATAAGTACAAGAAAATAAGAGAGACTTAGAAAACTGGTAAAACCTACATTGTGGATAGAGTTGGGAGTACTTAGCACTGTGAAAACAGCACTTTCGCCGAAAGAAATTTCGTTCTCAAAGTCCGTGAAACAGTGAACAGAGAATGTATGAGTTTCTCAAGATTGGTAACAGATAGAAACAAGAGAAAGTACACAGTGATTCATCTACCTAGAGAAGTTACAGAGGTTTACACAGAGAATTCCAAGTATAAGTACAAGAAAATAAGAGAGACTTAGAAAACTGGTAAAACCTGCATTGTTGATAGAGTTGGGAGTACTTAGCACTGTGCAAACAGCACTTTCGCCGAAAGAAATTTCGTTCTATAAGTCCGTGAAACAGTAAACAGAGAATGTATCAGTTTCTCAAGATTGGTAACAGATAGAAACAAGAGAAAGTACACAGTGATTCATCTACCTAGACAAGTTACAGAAGTTTACACAGAGAATTCCATGTATAAGTACAAGAAAATAAGAGAGACTTAGAAAACTGGTAAAAACTACATTGTTGATTGAGCTCGGTGTACTTAGCACTGTGAAAACAGCATTTTCGCCGAAAGAGATCTACTTCTCTAAGACTGGGAAACAGTGAACAGAGAATGTATGAGTTTCTCAAGATTGGTGACACATAGAAACAAGAGAAAGTACACAGTGATTCATCTACCTAGAAAAGTTACAGAGGTTTACACAGAGAATTTCAAGTATAAGTAACAGAAAATAAGAGAGACTTAGAAAACTGGTAAAACCCACATTGTTGATAGAGTTGGGAGTACTTAGCACTGTGAAACAGCACTTTCGCAGAAAGAAATCTACTTCCATAACACTGGGAAACAGTGAACAGAGTATGTATGAGTCTCTCAAGATTGGTAACAGATAGAAACAAGAGAAAGTACACAGTGATTCATCTACCTAGAAAAGTTACAGAGGTTTACACAGAGAATTCCAAGTATAAGTACAAGAAAATAAGAGAGACTTAGAAAACTGGTAAAACCTGCATTGTTGATAGAGTTGGGAGTACTTAGCACTGTGCAAACAGCACTTTCGCCGAAAGAAATTTCGTTCTCTAAGTCCAAGAAACAGTGAACAGAGAATGTATGAGTTTCTCAAGATTGGTAACAGATAGAAACAAGGGAAAGTACACAGTGATTCATCTACCTAGAAAAGTTACAGAGGTTTACACAGAGAATTCCAAGTGTAAGTACAAGAAAATAAGAGAGACTTAGAAAACTGGTAAAACCTACATTGTGGATAGAGTTGGGAGTACTTAGCACTGTGAAAACAGCACTGTTGCAGCAAGAAATCTATTTCTCTTAGACTGGGAAACAGTGAACAGAGAATGTATGAGTTTCTCAAGATTGGTAACAGATAGAAACAAGGGAAGTACACAGTGATTCATCTACCTAGAAAAGTTACAGAGGTTTACACAGAGAATTCCAAGTATAAGTACAAGAAAATAAGAGAGACTTAGAAAACTGGTAAAACCTACATTGTTGATAGAGTTGGGAGTACTTAGCACTGTGAAAACAGCACTTTCGCAGAAAGAAATTTCGTTCTCTAAGTCCGTGAAACAGTGAACAGAGAATGTATGAGTTTCTCAAGATTGGTAACAGATAGAAACAAGAGAAAGTACACAGTGATTCATCTAGCTAGAGAAGTTACAGAGGTTTACACAGAGAATTCCAAGTATAAGTACAAGAAAATAAGAGAGACTTAGAAAACTGGTAAAACCTACATTGTTGATAGAGTTGGTAGTACTTAGCACTGTGAAAACAGCACTTTCGCCAAAAGAAATCTACTTCTCTAAGTCCATGAAACAGTAAACAGAGAATGTATCAGTTTGTCAAGATTGGTAACAGATAGAAACAAGAGAAAGTACACAGTGATTCATCTACCTAGAGAAGTTACAGAAGTTTACACAGAGAATTCCATGTATAAGTACAAGAAAATAAGAGAGAATTAGAAAACTGGTAAAAACTACATTGTTGATTGAGCTCGGTGTACTTAGCACTCTGAAAACAGCATTTTCGCCGAAAGAGATCTACTTCTCTAAGACTGGGAAACAGTGAACAGAGAATGTATGAGTTTCTCAAGATTGGTGACAGATAGAAGCAAGAGAAAGTACACAGTGATTCATCTACCTAGAAAAGTTACAGAGGTTTACACAGAGAATTTCAAGTATAAGTAAGAGAAAATAAGAGAGACTTAGAAAACTGGTAAAACCCACATTGTTGATAGAGTTGGGAGTACTTAGCACTGTGAAAGCAGCACTTTCGCAGAAAGAAATCTACTTCCATAACACTGGGAAACAGTGAACAGAGTATGTATGAGTCTCTCAAGATTGGTAACAGATAGAAACAAGAGAAAGTACACAGTGATTCATCTACCTAGAAAAGTTACAGAGGTTTACACAGAATTCCAAGTGTAAATACAGGAAAATAAGAGAGACTTAGAAAACTGGTAAAACCTACATTGTTGATAGAGTTGGGAGTACTTAGCACTGTGAAAGCAGCACTTTCGCCGAAAGAAATTTCGTTCTCTAAGTCCGTGAAACAGTGAACGGAGAATGTATGAGTTTCTCAAGATTGGTAACAGATAGAAACAAGAGAAAGTACACAGTGATTCATCTACCTAGAGAAGTTACAGAGGTTTACACAGAGAATTCCAAGTATAAGTACAAGAAAATAAGAGAGACTTAGAAAACTGGTAAAACCTGCATTATTGATAGAGTTGGTAGTACTTAGCACTGTGTAAACAGCACTTTCGCCGAAAGAAATTTCGTTCTCTAAGTCCATGAAACAGTGAACAGAGAATGTATGAGTTTCTCAAGATTGGTAACAGATAGAAACAAGGGAAAGTACACAGTGATTCATCTACCTAGAAAAGTTACAGAGGTTTACACAGAGAATTTCAAGTATAAGTAAGAGAAAATAAGAGAGACTTAGAAAACTGGTAAAACCCACATTGTTGATAGAGTTGGGAGTACTTAGCACTGTGAAAGCAGCACTTTCGCAGAAAGAAATCTACTTCCATAACACTGGGAAACAGTGAACAGAGTATGTATGAGTCTCTCAAGATTGGTAACAGATAGAAACAAGAGAAAGTACACAGTGATTCATCTACCTAGAAAAGTTACAGAGGTTTACACAGAGAATTCCAAGTATAAGTACAAGAAAATAAGAGAGACTTAGAAAACTGGTAAAACCTACATTGTTGATAGAGTTGGGAGTACTTAGCACTGTGAAAACAGCACTGTCGCAGAAAGAAATCTACTTCTCTCAGATTGGGAAACAGTGAACAGAGAATGTATGAGTTTCTCAAGATTGGTAACAGATAGAAACAAGAGAAATTACACAGTGATTCATCAACCTAGAAAAGTAACAGAGGTTTAAACAGAGAATTCCAAGTATAAGTACAAGAAAATAAGAGAGACTTAGAAAACTGGTAAAACCTACATTCTGGATAGAGTTGGGAGTACTTAGCACTGTGAAAACAGCACTTTCGCCGAAAGAAATTTCGTTCTCTAAGTCCGTGAAACAGTGAACAGAGAATGTATGAGTTTCTCAAGACTGGTAACAGATAGAAACAAGAGAAAGTACACAGTGATTCATCTACCTAGAAAAGTTACAGAGGTTTACACAGAGAATTCCAAGTATAAGTACAAGAAAATAAGAGAGACTTAGAAAACTGGTAAAACATACATTGTGGATAGATTTGGGAGTACTTAGCACTGTGAAAACAGCACTTTCGCAGAAAGAAATCTACTTCACTAAGACTGGGAAACAGTGAACAGAGAATGTGTGAGTTTCTCAAGATTGGTAACAGATAGAAACAAGAGAAAGTACAGAGTGATTCATCTACCTAGAAAAGTTACAGAGGTTTACACAGAGAATTCCAAGTATAAGTACAAGAAAATAAGAGAGACTTAGAAAACTGGTAAAACCTACATTGTTGATAGAGTTGGGAGTACTTAGCACTGTGAAAACAGCACTTTCGTCGAAAGAAATTTAGGTCTCCAAGTCCGTGAAACAGTGAACAGAGAATGTATGAGTTTCTCAAGATTGGTAACAGATAGAAACAAGAGAAAGTACACAGTGATTCATCTACCTAGAAAAGTTACAGAGGTTTACACAGAGAATTCCAAGTATAAGTACAAGAAAATAAGAGAGACTTAGAAAACTGGTAAACCCTAAATTGTTGATAGAGTTGGGAGTACTTAGCACTGTGAAAACAGCACTTTCGCCGAAAGAAATTTCGTTCTCTAAGTCCGTGAAACAGTGAACAGAGAATGTATGAGTTTCTCAAGATTGGTAACAGATAGAAACAAGAGAAAGTACACAGTGATTCATCTACCTAGAGAAGTTACAGAGATTTACACAGAGAATTCCAAGTATAAGTACAAGAAAATAAGAGAGACTTAGAAAACTGGTAAAACCTGCATTGTTGATAGAGTTGGGAGTACTTAGCACTGTGCAAACAGCACTTTCGCCGAAAGAAATTTCGTTCTCTAAGTCCATGAAACAGTGAACAGAGAATGTATGAATTTCTCAAGATTGGTAACAGATAGAAACAAGGGAAAGTACACAGTGATTCATCTACCTAGAAAAGTTACAGAGGTTTACAGAGAGAATTCCAAGTATAAGTACAAGAAAATAAGAGAGACTTAGAAAACTGGTAAAACCTACATTGTGGATAGAGTTGGGAGTACTTAGCACTGTGAAAGCAGCACTTTCGCAGAAAGAAATCTACTTCTCTAAGACTTCGAAACAGTGAACAGAGAATGTGTGAGTTTCTCAAGATTGGTAACATATAGACTCAAGAGAAAGTACACAGTGATTCATCTACCTGGAAAAGTTACAGAAGTTTACACAGAGAATTCCAAGTATAAGTACAATTAAGTAAGAGAGACTTAGAAAACTGGAAAAACCTACATTGTTGATAGAGTTGGGAGTACTTAGCACTGTGAAACCAGCACTTTCGCCGAAAGAAATTTCGTTCTCTAAGTCCGTGAAACAGTGAACAGAGAATGTATGAGTTTCTCAAGATTGGTAACAGATAGAAACAAGAGAAAGTACACAGTGATTCATCTAGCTAGAGAAGTTACAGAGGTTTACACAGAGAATTCCAAGTATAAGTACAAGAAAATAAGAGAGACTTAGAAAACTGGTAAAACCTACATTGTTGATAGAGTTGGTAGTACTTAGCACTGTGAAAACAGCACTTTCGCCAAAAGAAATCTACTTCTCTAAGTCCGTGAAACAGTAAACAGAGAATGTATCAGTTTCTCAAGATTGGTAACAGATAGAAACAAGAGAAAGTACACAGTGATTCATCTACCTAGAGCAGTTACAGAAGTTTACCCGGAGAATTCCATGTATAAGTACAAGAAAATAAGAGAGACTTAGAAAACTGGTAAAAACTACATTGTTGATTGAGCTCGGTGTACTTAGCACTGTGAAAACAGCATTTTCGCCGAAATAGATCTACTTCTCTAAGACTGGGAAACAGTGAACAGAGAATGTATGAGTTTCTCAAGATTGGTGACAGATAGAAACAAGAGAAAGTACACAGTGATTCATCTACCTAGAAAAGTTACAGAGGTTTACACAGAGAATTTCAAGTATAAGTAAGAGAAAATAAGAGAGACTTAGAAAACTGGTAAAACCCACATTGTTGATAGAGTTGGGAGTACTTAGCACTGTGAAAGCAGCACATTCGCAGAAAGAAATCTACTTCCATAACACTGGGAAACAGTGAACAGAGAATGTATGAGTCTCTCAAGATTGGTAAGAGATAGAAACAAGAGAAAGTACACAGTGATTCATCTACCTAGAAAAGTTACAGAGGTTTACACAGAGAATTCCAAGTATAAGTACAAGAAAATAAGAGAGACTTAGAAAACTGGTAAAACCTACATTGTTGATAGAGTTGGGAGTACTTAGCACTGTGAAAACAGCACTGTCGCAGAAAGAAATCTACTTCTCTCAGATTGGGAAACAGTGAACAGAGAATGTATGAGTTTCTCAAGATTGGTAACAGATAGAAACAAGAGAAAGTACACAGTGATTCATCAACCTAGAAAAGTTACAGAGGTTTACACAGAGAATTCCAAGTATAAGTACAAGAAAATAAGAGAGACTTAGAAAACTGGAAAAACCTACATTGTTGATAGAGTTGGGAGTACTTAGCACTGTGAAAACAGCACTTTCGCCGAAAGAAATTTCGTTCTCTAAGTCCGTGAAACAGTGAACAGAGAATGTATGAGTTTCTCAAGATTGGTAACAGATAGAAACAAGAGAAAGTACACAGTGATTCATCTACCTAGAGAAGTTACAGAGGTTTACACAGAGAATTCCAAGTATAAGTACAAGAAAATAAGAGAGACTTAGAAAACTGGTAAAACCTGCATTGTTGATAGAGTTGGGAGTACTTAGCACTGTGCAAACAGCACTTTCGCCGAAAGAAATTTCGTTCTCTAAGTCCAAGAAACAGTGAACAGAGAATGTATGAGTTTCTCAAGATTGGTAACAGATAGAAACAAGGGAAAGTACACAGTGATTCATCTACCTAGAAAAGTTACAGAGGTTTACACAGAGAATTCCAAGTATAAGTACAAGAAAATAAGAGAGACTTAGAAAACTGGTAAAACATACATTGTGGATAGAGTTGGGAGTACTTAGCATGTGAAAATAGCACTTTCGCAGAAAGAAATCTACTTCTCTAAGACTGGGAAATAGTGAACAGAGAATGTGTGAGTTTCTCAAGATTGGTAACAGATAGAAACAAGAGAAAGTACACAGTGATTTATCTACCTAGAAAAGTTACAGAGGTTTACACTGAGAATTCCAAGTATAAGTACAAGAAAATAAGAGAGACTTAGAAAACTGGTAAAACCTACATTGTTGATAGAGTTGGGAGTACTTAGCACTGTGAAAGCAGCATTTTCGCAGAAAGAAATCTACTTCTATAACCCCGGGAAAAAGTGAACAGAGAATGTATGAGTTTCTCAAGATTGGTAACAGATAGAAACAAGAGAAAGTACACAGTGATTCATCTACCTAGAAAAGTTACAGAGGTTTACACAGAGAATTCCAAGTATAAGTACAAGAAAATAAGAGAGACTTAGAAAACTGGTAAAACCTAAATTGTTGATAGAGTTGGGAGTACTTAGCACTGTGAAAACAGCACATTCGCCCAAAGAAATTTCGTTCTCTAAGTCCGAGAAACAGTGAACAGAGAATGTATCAGTTTCTCAAGATTGGTAACAGATAGAAACAAGAGAAAGTACACAGTGATTCATCTACCTAGAAAAGTTACAGAGGTTTACACAGAGAATTCCAAGTATAAATACAAGAAAATAAGAGAGACTTAGAAAATTGGTAAAACCTACATTGTTGATAGAGTTGGGAGTACTTAGCACTGTGAAAACAGCACTTTCGCCGAAACAAATTTCGTTCTCTAAGTCCGTGAAACAGAGAACAGAGAATGTATGAGTTTCTCAAGATTGGTAACAGATAGAAACAAGAGAAAGTACACAGTGATTCATCTACCTAGAAAAGTTACAGAGGTTTACACAGAGAATTCCAAGTATAAGTACAAGAAAATAAGAGAGACTTAGAAAACTGGTAAAACATACATTGTGGATAGAGTTGGGAGTACTTAGCATGTTAAAACAGCACTTTCGCAGAAAGAAATCTACTTCTCTAAGACTGGGAAACAGTGAACAGAGAATGTGTGAGTTTCTCAAGATTGGTAACAGATAGAAACAAGAGAAAGTACACAGTGATTTATCTACCTAGAAAAGTTACAGAGGTTTACACAGAGAATTCCAAGTATAAGTACAAGAAAATAAGAGAGACTTAGAAAACTGGTAAAACCTACATTGTTGATAGAGTTGGGAGTACTTAGCACTGTGAAAGCAGCACTTTCGCCGAAAGAAATCTATTTCTATAACCCTGGGAAACAGTGAACAGAGAATGTATGAGTTTCTCAAGATTGGTAACAGATAGAAACAAGAGAAAGTACACAGTGATTCATCTACCCAGAAAAATTACAGAGGTTTACACAGAGAACTCCATGTATAAGTATAAAAAAATAAGACAAACTTAGAAAACTGGTAAAACCTACATTGTTGATAGAGTTGGGAGTTCTTAGCACTGTGAAAATAGCACTTTCCCGGAAAGTAATTTAGTTCTCCAAGTCCGTGAAACAGTGAAGAGAGAATGTATGAGTTTCTCAAGATTGGTAACAGATAGAAACAAGAGAAAGTACACAGTGATTCATCTACCTAGAAAAGTTACAGAGGTTTACACAGAGAATTCCAAGTATAAGTACAAGAAAATAAGAGAGACTTAGAAAACTGGTAAAACCTACACTGTTGATACAGTTGGGAGTACTTAGCACTGTGAAAGCAGCACTTTCGCAGAAAGAAATCTACTTCTATAACCCCGGGAAACAGTGAACAGAGAATGTATGAGTTTCTCAAGATTGGTAACAGATAGAAACAAGAGAAAGTACACAGTGATTCATCTACCTAGAAAAGTTACAGAGGTTTACACAGAGAATTCCAAATATAAGTACAAGAAAATAAGAGAGACTTAGAAAACTGGTAAAACCTACATTGTTGATAGAGTTGGGAGTACTTAGCACTGTGAAAACAGCACTGTTGCCGAAAGAAATCTACTTCTGTAAGACTGGGAAACAGTGAACAGAGAATATATGAGTTTGTCAAGATTGGTAACACATAGAAACAAGAGAAAGTACACAGTGATTCATCTACCTAGAGAAGCGACAGAAGTTTACACAGAGAATTCCATGTATAAGTAGAAGGAAATAAGAGAGACTTAGAAAACTGGTAAAACCTACATTGTTGATAGAGTTGGGAGTACTTAGCACTGTGAAAACAGCATTTTCGCAGAAAGAAATCTACTACTATAAGTCCGTGAAACAGTGAACAGAGAATGTATGAGTTTCTCAAGATTGGTAACAGATAGAAACAAGAGAAAGTACACAGTGATTCATCTACCTAGAAAAGTTACAGAGGTTTACAGAGAGAATTCCAAGTATAAGTACAAGAAAATAAGAGAGACTTAGAAAACTGGTAAATCATACATTGTGGATAGAGTTGGGAGTACTTAGCATGTGAAAACAGCACTTTCGCAGAAAGAAATCTACTTCTCTAAGACTGGGAAACAGTGAACAGAGAATGTGTGAGTTTCTCAAGATTGGTAACAGATAGAAACAAGAGAAAGTACACAGTGATTCATCTACCTAGAAAAATTACAGAGGTTTACACAGAGAATTCCAAGTATAAGTACAAGAAAATAAGAGAGACTTAGAAAACTGGTAAAACCTACATTGTTGATAGAGTTGGGAGTACTTAGCACTGTGAAAACAGCACTGTCGCCGAAACAAATCTACTTCTGTAAGACTGGGAAACAGTCAACAGAGAATATATGAGTTTGTCAAGATTGGTAACACATAGAAACAAGAGAAAGTACACAGTGATTCATCTACCTAGAGAAGTTACAGAAGTTTACACAGAGAATTCCATGTATAAGTAGAAGAAAATAAGAGAGACTTAGAAAACTGGTAAAACCTACATTGTTGATAGAGTTGGGAGTACTTAGCACTGTGAAAACAGCACTTTCGCCGAAAGAAATTTCGTTCTCTAAGTCCGTGAAACAGTGAACAGAGAATGTATCAGTTTCTCAAGATTGGTAACAGATAGAAACAAGAGAAATTACACAGTGATTCATCTACCTAGAAAAATTACAGAGGTTTACACAGAGAATTCCAAGTATAAGTACAAGAAAATAAGAGAGACTTAGAAAACTGGTAAAACCTACATTGTTGATAGAGTTGGTAGTACTTAGCACTGTGAAAGCAGCATTTTCGCAGAAAGAAGTCTACTTCTATAACCCCGGGAAACAGTGAACTGGAATGTATCAGTTTCTCAAGATTGGTAACACATAGAAACAAGAGAAAGTACACAGTGATTCATCTACCTAGAAAACTTACAGAGGTTTACACAGAGAATTCCAAGTATTAGTACAAGAAAATAAGAGAGACTTAGAAAACTGGGAAAAAATACATTGTTGATAGAGCTCGGAGTACTTAGCACTGTGAAAACAGCACTTACGCCGAAAGAAATCTACTTCTCTAAGACTGGGAAACAGTGAACAGAGAATGTATGAGTTTCTCAAGATTGGTAACAGATAGAAACAAGAGAAAGTACACAGTGATTCATCTATCTAGAAAAGTTACACAGATTTACACAGAGAATTCCACGTATAAGTACAAGAAAATAAGAGAGACTTAGAAAACTGGTAAACCATACATTGTGGATAGAGTTGGGAGTACTTAGCACTGTGAAAACAGCACTTTCGCAGAAAGAAATCTACTTCTCTAAGACTGGGAAACAGTGAAAAGTCAATGTATGGGTTTCTCAAGATTGGTAACAGATAGAAACAAGAGAAAGTACACAGTGATTCATCTAACTAGAAAAGTTACAGAGGTTTACACAGAGAATTACAAGTATAAGTAGAAGAAAATAAGAGAGACCTAGAAAATTGGTAAAACCTACATTGTAGATAGAGTTGGGAATACTTAGCACTGTGAAAACAGCACTTTCGCCGAAAGAAATTTCGTTCTCTAAGTCCGTGAAACAGTGAACAGAGAATGTATCAGTTTCTCAAGATTGGTAACAGATAGAAACAAGTGAAAGTACACAGTGATTCATCTACCGAGAAAAGTTACAGAGGTTTACACAGAGAATTCCAAGTATAAGTACAAGAAAATAAGAGAGACTTAGAAAACTGGTAAAACCTACATTGTTGATAGAGTTGGGAGTACTTAGCACTGTGAAAATAACACTTTCTCCGAAAGAAATCTACTTCTCTATGTGGGTGAAACAGTGAACAGAGAATGTATGAGTTTCTCAAGATTGGTAACAGATAGAAACAAGAGAAAGTACACAGTGATTCATCTACCTAGAAAACTTACAGAGGTTTACACAGAGAATTCCAAGTATAAGTACAGGAAAATAAGAGAGACTTAGAAAACTGGTAAAACTTACATTGTTGATAGAGTTGGGAGTACTTAGCACTGTGAAAACAGCACTTTCGCCGAAAGAAATCTACTTCTCTAAGTCCGTGAAACAGTGAAAAGAGAATATATGAGTTTCTCAAGATTGGTAACAGATAGAAAATAGAGAAAGTACACAGTGATTCATCTACCTAGAGAAGTTAGAGAAGTTTACACAGAGTATTCCATGTATAAGTACAAGAAAATAAGAGAGACTGAGAAAACTGTTAAAACCTACATTGTGGATAGAGTTGGGAGTACTTAGCACTGTGAAAAGAGCAGTTTCGCAGAAAGAAATCTACTTCTCTAAGACTGGGAAACAGTGAACAGAGAATGTGTGAGGTTCTCAAGATTGGTAACATATAGAAACAAGAGAAAGTACACAGTGATTCATCTACCTAGAAAAGTTACAGAGGTTTACACAGAGAATTCCAAGTATAAGTACAAGAAAATAAGAGAGACTTAGACAACTGGTAAAACATACATTGTGGATAGAGTTGGGAGTACTTAGCACTGTGAAAACAGCACTTTCGCAGAAAGAAATCTACTTCTCTAAGACTGGAAAACAGTGAACAGAGAATGTACGAGTTTCTCAAGATTGGTAACAGATAGAAACAAGAGAAAGTACACAGTGATTCATCTTCCTAGAAAAGTTACAGAGGTTTACACAGAGAATTCCAAGTATAAGTACAAGAAAATAAGAGAGACTTAGAAAACTGGTAAAACCTACATTGTTGATAGAGTTGGGAGTACTTAGCACTGTGAAAACAGCACTTTCTCCGAAAGAAATCTACTTCTCTAAGTCCGTGAAACAGTGAACAGAGAATGTATGAGTTTCTCAAGATTGGTAACAGATAGAAACAAGAGAAAGTACACAGTGATTCATCTACCTAGAAAAGTTACAGAGGTTTACACAGAGAATTCCAAGTATAAGTACAAGAAAATAAGAGAGACTTAGAAAACCGGTAAAACCTACATTGTTGATAGATTTGGGAGTAATTAGCACTGTGAAAACAGCACTTTCGCAGAAAGAAATCTGCTTCTCTAAGACTATGAAACAGTGACCAGAGAATGTATGAGTTTCTCAAGATTGGTAACAGATAGAAACAAGAGAAAGTACACAGTGATTCATCTACCTAGAAAAATTACAGAGGTTTACACAGAGAATTCCAAGTATAAGTACAAGAAAATAAGAGAGACTTAGAAAACTGGTAAAACCTGCATTGTTGATAGAGTTGGGAGTACTTAGCACTGTGAAGACAGCACTTTCGCCGAAAGAAACTTCGTTCTCTAAGTCCGTGAAACAGTGAACAGAGAATGTATGGGTTTCTTAAGATTGGTAAAAGATAGAAACAAGAGAAAGTGCACAGTGATTCATCTACCTAGAGAAGTTACAGAGGTTTACACAGAGAATTCCAAGTATAAGTAAAAGAAAATAAGAGAGACTTAGAAAACTGGTAAAACCTACACTGTTGATAGAGTTGGGAGTACTTAGCACTGTGAAAACAGCACTTTCGCAGAAAGAAATTTAGTTGTCTAAGTAAGTGAAACAGTAAACAGAGAATGTATGAGTTTCTCAAGCTTGCTAACAGATAGAAACAAGAGAAAGTACACAATGATTCATCTACCTAGAGAAGTTACAGAAGTTTATACAGAGAATTCCAAGTCGAAGTACAAGAAAATAAGAGAGACTTAGAAAACTGGTAAAACCTACATTGTGGATAGAGTTGGGAGTACTTAGCACTGTGAAAACAGCACTTTCGGAGAAAGAAATCCACTTCTATAACACAGGGAAACAGTGAACAGAGAATGTATGAGTTTCTCAAGATTGGTAACAGATAGAAACAAGGGAAAGTACACAGTGATTCATCTACCTAGAAAAGTTACAGAGGTTTACACAGAGAATTCCAAGTATAAGTACAAGAAAATAAGAGAGACTTAGAAAACTGGTAAAACATACATTGTGGATAGAGTTGGGAGTACTTAGCATGTTAAAACAGCACTTTCGCAGAACGAAATCTACTTCTCTAAGACTGGGAAACAGTGAACAGAGAATGTGTGAGTTTCTCAAGATTGGTAACAGATAGAAACAAGAGAAAGTACACAGTGATTTATCTACCTAGAAAAGTTACAGAGGTTTACACAGAGAATTCCAAGTATAAGTACAAGAAAATAAGAGAGACTTAGAAAACTGGTAAAACCTACATTGTTGATAGAGTTGGGAGTACTTAGCACTGTGAAAGCAGCACTTTCGCCGAAAGAAATCTACTTCTATAACCCTGGGAAACAGTGAACAGAGAATGTATGAGTTTCTCAAGATTGGTAACAGATAGAAACAAGAGAAAGTACACAGTGATTCATCTACCCAGAAAAATTACAGAGGTTTACACAGAGAACTCCACGTATAAGTATAAAAAAATAAGAGAAACTTAGAAAACTGGTAAAACCTACATTGTTGATAGAGTTGGGAGTTCTTAGCACTGTGAAAATAGCACTTTCCCGGAAAGTAATTTAGTTCTCCAAGTCCGTGAAACAGTGAAGAGAGAATGTATGAGTTTCTCAAGATTGGTAACAGATAGAAACAAGAGAAAGTACACAGTGATTCATCTACCTAGAAAAGTTACAGAGGTTTACACAGAGAATTCCAAGTATAAGTACAAGAAAATAAGAGAGACTTAGAAAACTGGTAAAACCTACACTGTTGATACAGTTGGGAGTACTTAGCACTGTGAAAGCAGCACTTTCGCAGAAAGAAATCTACTTCTATAACCCCGGGAAACAGTGAACAGAGAATGTATGAGTTTCTCAAGATTGGTAACAGATAGAAACAAGAGAAAGTACACAGTGATTCATCTACCTAGAAAAGTTACAGAGGTTTACACAGAGAATTCCAAGTATAAGTACAAGAAAATAAGAGAGACTTAGAAAACTGGTAAAACCTACATTGTTGATAGAGTTGGGAGTACTTAGCACTGTGAAAACAGCACTGTCGCCGAAAGAAATCTACTTCTGTAAGACTGGGAAACAGTGAACAGAGAATATATGAGTTTGTCAAGATTGGTAACACATAGAAACAAGAGAAAGTACACAGTGATTCATCTACCTAGAGAAGCGACAGAAGTTTACACAGAGAATTCCATGTATAAGTAGAAGGAAATAAGAGAGACTTAGAAAACTGGTAAAACCTACATTGTTGATAGAGTTGGGAGTACTTAGCACTGTGAAAACAGCATTTTCGCAAAAAGAAATCTACTACTATAAGTCCGTGAAACAGTGAACAGAGAATGTATGAGTTTCTCAAGATTGGTAACAGATAGAAACAAGAGAAAGTACACAGTGATTCATCTACCTAGAAAAGTTACAGAGGTTTACAGAGAGAATTCCAAGTATAAGTACAAGAAAATAAGAGAGACTTAGAAAACTGGTAAAACATACATTGTGGATAGAGTTGGGAGTACTTAGCATGTGAAAACAGCACTTTCGCAGAAAGAAATCTACTTCTCTAAGACTGGGAAACAGTGAACAGAGAATGTGTGAGTTTCTCAAGATTGGTAACAGATAGAAACAAGAGAAAGTACACAGTGATTCATCTACCTAGAAAAATTACAGAGGTTTACACAGAGAATTCCAAGTATAAGTACAAGAAAATAAGAGAGACTTAGAAAACTGGTAAAACCTACATTGTTGATAGAGTTGGGAGTACTTAGCACTGTGAAAACAGCACTGTCGCCGAAACAAATCTACTTCGGTAAGACTGGGAAACAGTCAACAGAGAATATATGAGTTTGTCAAGATTGGTAACACATAGAAACAAGAGAAAGTACACAGTGATTCATCTACCTAGAGAAGTTACAGAAGTTTACACAGAGAATTCCATGTATAAGTAGAAGAAAATAAGAGAGACTTAGAAAACTGGTAAAACCTACATTGTTGATAGAGTTGGGAGTACTTAGCAATGTGAAAACAGCACTTTCGCCGAAAGAAATTTCGTTCTCTAAGTCCGTGAAACAGTGAACAGAGAATGTATCAGTTTCTCAAGATTGGTAACAGATAGAAACAAGAGAAATTACACAGTGATTCATCTACCTAGAAAAATTACAGAGGTTTACACAGAGAATTCCAAGTATAAGTACAAGAAAATAAGAGAGACTTAGAAAACTGGTAAAACCTACATTGTTGATAGAGTTGGTAGTACTTAGCACTGTGAAAGCAGCATTTTCGCAGAAAGAAGTCTACTTCTATAACCCCGGGAAACAGTGAACTGGAATGTATCAGTTTCTCAAGATTGGTAACACATAGAAACAAGAGAAAGTACACAGTGATTCATCTACCTAGAAAATTTACAGAGGTTTACACAGAGAATTCCAAGTATTAGTACAAGAAAATAAGAGAGACTTAGAAAACTGGGAAAGAATACATTGTTGATAGAGCTCGGAGTACTTAGCACTGTGAAAACAGCACTTACGCCGAAAGAAATCTACTTCTCTAAGACTGGGAAACAGTGAACAGAGAATGTATGAGTTTCTCAAGATTGGTAACAGATAGAAACAAGAGAAAGTACACAGTGATTCATCTATCTAGAAAAGTTACACAGATTTACACAGAGAATTCCACGTATAAGTACAAGAAAATAAGAGAGACTTAGAAAACTGGTAAACCATACATTGTGGATAGAGTTGGGAGTACTTAGCACTGTGAAAACAGCACTTTCGCAGAAAGAAATCTACTTCTCTAAGACTGGGAAACAGTGAACAGTCAATGTATGGGTTTCTCAAGATTGGTAACAGATAGAAACAAGAGAAAGTACACAGTGATTCATCTAACTAGAAAATTTACAGAGGTTTACACAGAGAATTCCAAGTATAAGTACAAGAAAATAAGAGAGACTTAGAAAACTGGTAAAACCTACATTGTTGATAGAGTTGGGAGTACTTAGCACTGTGAAAATAACACTTTCTCCGAAAGAAATCTACTTCTCTATGTGGGTGAAACAGTGAACAGAGAATGTATGAGTTTCTCAAGATTGGTAACAGATAGAAACAAGAGAAAGTACACAGTGATTCATCTACCTAGAAAACTTACAGAGGTTTACACAGAGAATTCCAAGTATAAGTACAGGAAAATAAGAGAGACTTAGAAAACTGGTAAAACTTACATTGTTGATAGAGTTGGGAGTACTTAGCACTGTGAAAACAGCACTTTCGCCGAAAGAAATCTACTTCTCTAAGTCCGTGAAACAGTGAAAAGAGAATGTATGAGTTTCTCAAGATTGGTAACAGATAGAAAATAGAGAAAGTACACAGTGATTCATCTACCTAGAGAAGTTTACACAGAGTATTCCATGAATAAGTACAAGAAAATAAGAGAGACTGAGAAAACTGTTAAAACCTACATTGTGGATAGAGTTGGGAGTACTTAGCACTGTGAAAAGAGCAGTTTCGCAGAAAGAAATCTACTTCTCTAAGACTGGGAAACAGTGAACAGAGAATGTGTGAGGTTCTCAAGATTGGTAACATATAGAAACAAGAGAAAGTACACAGTGATTCATCTACCTAGAAAAGTTACAGAGGTTTACACAGAGAATTCCAAGTATAAGTACAAGAAAATAAGAGAGACTTAGACAACTGGTAAAACATACATTGTGGATAGAGTTGGGAGTACTTAGCACTGTGAAAACAGCACTTTCGCAGAAAGAAATCTACTTCTCTAAGACTG
Source organism: Heterohyrax brucei (assembly GCA_028571685.1). Lineage (NCBI taxonomy): Eukaryota > Metazoa > Chordata > Mammalia > Hyracoidea > Procaviidae > Heterohyrax > Heterohyrax brucei. Next base: position 115,109,539 of record CM053150.1, on the reverse strand, counting down.
GAAAACAGTGAACAGAGAATGTATGAGTTTCTCAAGATTGGTAACAGATAGAAACAAGAGAAAGTACACAGTGATTCATCTTCCTAGAAAAGTTACAGAGGTTTACACAGAGAATTCCAAGTATAAGTACAAGAAAATAAGAGAGACTTAGAAAACTGGTAAAACCTACATTGTTGATAGAGTTGGGAGTACTTAGCACTGTGAAAACAGCACTTTCTCCGAAAGAAATCTACTTCTCTAAGTCCGTGAAACAGTGAACAGAGAATGTATGAGTTTCTCAAGATTGGTAACAGATAGAAACAAGAGAAAGTACACAGTGATTCATCTACCTAGAAAAGTTACAGAGGTTTACACAGAGAATTCCAAGTATAAGTACAAGAAAATAAGAGAGACTTAGAAAACTGGTAAAACCTACATTGTTGATAGATTTGGGAGTAATTAGCACTGTGAAAACAGCACTTTCGCAGAAAGAAATCTGCTTCTCTAAGACTATGAAACAGTGACCAGAGAATGTATGAGTTTCTCAAGATTGGTAACAGATAGAAACAAGAGAAAGTACACAGTGATTCATCTACCTAGAAAAATTACAGAGGTTTACACAGAGAATTCCAAGTATAAGTACAAGAAAATAAGAGAGACTTAGAAAACTGGTAAAACCTGCATTGTTGATAGAGTTGGGAGTACTTAGCACTGTGAAGACAGCACTTTCGCCGAAAGAAACTTCGTTCTCTAAGTCCGTGAAACAGTGAACAGAGAATGTATGGGTTTCTCAAGATTGGTAAAAGATAGAAACAAGAGAAAGTGCACAGTGATTCATCTACCTAGAGAAGTTACAGAGGTTTACACAGAGAATTCCAAGTATAAGTAAAAGAAAATAAGAGAGACTTAGAAAACTGGTAAAACCTACACTGTTGATAGAGTTGGGAGTACTTAGCACTGTGAAAACAGCACTTTCGCAGAAAGAAATTTAGTTGTCTAAGTAAGTGAAACAGTAAACAGAGAATGTATGAGTTTCTCAAGCTTGCTAACAGATAGAAACAAGAGAAAGTACACAATGATTCATCTACCTAGAGAAGTTACAGAAGTTTATACAGAGAATTCCAAGTCGAAGTACAAGAAAATAAGAGAGACTTAGAAAACTGGTAAAACCTACATTGTGGATAGAGTTGGGAGTACTTAGCACTGTGAAAACAGCACTTTCGGAGAAAGTAATCCACTTCTATAACACAGGGAAACAGTGAACAGAGAATGTATGAGTTTCTCAAGATTGGTAACAGATAGAAACAAGAGAACGTACACAGTGATTCATCTACCTAGAAAAGTTACAGAGGTTTACACAGAGAATTCCAAGTATAAGTACAAGAAAATAAGAGAGACTTAGAAAATTGGTAAAACCTACATTGTTGATAGAGCTGGGAGTACTTAGCACTGTGAAAACAGCACTTTCGCCGAAAGAAATTTCGTTCTCTGAGTACGTGAAACAGTGAACAGAGAATGTATGAGTTTCTCAAGATTGGTAACAGATAGAAACAAGAGAAAGTACACAGTGATTCATCTACCTAGAAAAGTTACAGAGGTTTACACAGAGAATTCCAAGTATAAGTACAAGAAAATAAGAGAGACTAAGAAAACTGGTAAAACATACATTGTGGATAGAGTTGGGAGTACTTAGCATGTTAAAACAGCACTTTCGCAGAACGAAATCTACTTCTCTAAGACTGGGAAACAGTGAACAGAGAATGTGTGAGTTTCTCAAGATTGGTAACAGATAGAAACAAGAGAAAGTACACAGTGATTTATCTACCTAGAAAAGTTACAGAGGTTTACCCAGAGAATTCCAAGTATAAGTACAAGAAAATAAGAGAGACTTAGAAAACTGGTAAAACCTACAGGGTTGATAGAGTTGGGAGTACTTAGCACTGTGAAAACAGCACTTTCGCCGAAAGAAATTTCGTTCTCTAAGTCCGTGAAACAGTGAACAGAGAATGTATGAGTTTTTCAAGATGGGTAACAGATAGAAAAAAGAGAAAGTACACAGTGATTCATCTACCTAGAAAAGTTACAGAGGTTTACACAGAGAATTCCAAGTATAAGTACAAGAAAATAAAAGAGACTTAGAAAACTGGTAAAACCTACATTGTTGACAGAGTTGGGAGTACTTAGCACTGTGAAAGCAGCACTTTCGCAGAAAGAAATCTACTTCTCTAAGACTGGGAAACAGTGAACATTGAATGTATGAGTTTCTCAAGATTGGTAACAGATAGAAACAAGAGAAAGTACACAGTGATTCATCTACCTAGAAAAGTTACAGAGGTTTACACAGAGAATTCCAAGTATAAGTACAAGAAAATAAGAGAGACTTAGAAAACTGGTAAAACCTACATTGTTGATAGAGTTGGGAGTTCTTAGCACTGTGAAAACAGCACTATCCCCGAAAGTATTTTAGTTCTCTAAGTCCGTGAAACAGTGAAAAGAGAATGTATGAGTTTCTCAAGATTGGTAACAGATAGAAACAAGAGAAAATACACAGTGATTCATCTACTTAGAAAATTTACAGAGGTTTACACAGAGAATTCCAAGTATAAGTACAAGAAAATAAGAGAGACTTAGAAAACTGGTAAAACCTACATTGTTGATAGAGTTGAGAGTACTTAGCACTGTGAAAACAGCACTTTCGCCGAAAGAAATTTCGTTCTGTAAGTCCGTGAAACAGTGTACAGAGAATGTATAAGTTTCTCAAGATTGGTACCAGGTAGAAACAAGAGAAAGTACACAGTGATTCATCTACCTAGAAAAGTTACAGAGGTTTATACAGAGAATTCCAAGTATAAGTACAAGAAAATAAGAGAGACTTAGAAAACTGGTAAAACCTACATTGTTGATAGAGTTGGGAGTACTTAACACTGTGAAAACAGCACTTTCGCCGAAAGAAATTTCGTTCTCTAAGTCCGTGAAACAGTGAACAGAGAATGTATGAGTTTCTCAAGATTTGTAACAGATAGAAACAAGAGAAAGTACACAGTGATTCGTCTACCTAGAAAAGTTACAGAGGTTTACACAGAGAATTCCAAGTATAAGTACAAGAAAATAAGAGAGACATAGAAAACTGGTAAAACCTACATTGTTGATAGAGTTGGGAGTACTTAGCACTGTGAAAGCAGCACTTTCGCAGAAAGAAATCTACTTCTCTAAGACTGGGAAACAGTGAAGAGAGAATGTATGAGTTTCTCAAGATTGGTAACGATAGAAACAAGAGAAAGTACACAGTGATTCATCTACCTAGAAAAGTTACAGAGGTTTACACAGAGAATTCCAAGTATAAGTACAAGAAAATAAGAGAGACTTAGAAAACTGGTAAAACCTACATTGTTGATAGAGTTGGGAGTACTTAGCACTGTGAAAGCAGCACTTGCGCAGAAAGAAATCTACTTCTCTAAGACTGGGAAACAGTGAACAGAGAATGTATGAGTTTCTCAAGATTGGTAACAGATAGAAACAAGAGAAAGTACACAGTGATTCATCAACCTAGAAAAGTTACAGAGGTTTGCACAGAGAATTCCAAGTATAAGTACAAGAAAATAAGAGAGACTTAGAAAACTGGTAAAACCTACATTGTTGATAGAGTTGGGAGTACTTAGCACTGTGAAAGCAGCACTTTCGCAGAAAGAAATCTACTTCTATAACACTGGGAAACAGTGAACAGAGAATGTATGAGTTTCTCAAGATTGGTAACAGATAGAAACAAGAGAAAGTACACAGTGATTCATCTACCTAGAAAAGTTACAGAGGTTTCCAAAGAGAATTCCAAGTATAAGTACAAGAAAATAAGGCAGACTTAGAAAACTGGTAAAACCTACATTGTGGATAGAGTTGGGAGTACTTAGCACTGTGAAAACAGCACTTTCGCCGAAAGAAATCTACTTCTCTAAGACTGGGAAACAGTGAACAGAAAATGTATGAGTCTCTCAAGATTTGTAACAGATAGAAACAAGAGAAAGTACACAGTGATTCACCTACCTAGAGAAGATTACAGAGGGTTACACAGAGAATTCCAAGTATAGGTACCAGAAAATAAGAGAGACTTAGAAACCTGGTAAAACCTACATTGTTGATAGAGTTGGGAGTACTTAGCACTGTGAAAACAGTACTTTCGCCGAAAGAAATCTACTTCTCTAAGTCCGTGAAACAGTGAACAGAGAATGTATGAGTTTCTCTAGATTGCTAACAGATAGAAACAAGAGAAAGCACACAGTGATTCATCTACCTAGAAAAGTTACAGAGGTTTACACAGAGAATTGCAAGTATAAGTACAAGAAAATAAGAGAGACATAGAAAACTGGTAAAACCTACATTGTTGATAGAGTTGGGAGTACTTAGCACTGTGAAAACAGCACTTTCGCCGAAAGAAACTTCGTTCTCTAAGTCCGTGAAGCAGTGAACAGAGAATGTATGAGTTTATCAAGATTGGTAACAGATAGAAACAAGAGAAAGTACACAGTGATTCATGTACCTAGAAAAGTTACAGAGGTTTACACAGAGAATTCCAAGTATAAGTACAAGAAAACAAGAGAGACTTAGAAAACTGGTAAAACCTACATTGTTGATAGAGTTGGGAGTACTTAGCACTGTGAAAACAGCACTTTCGCCGAAAGAAATCTACTTCTCTAAGTCCGTGAAACAGTGAACAGAGAATGTATGAGTTTCTCAAGATTGGTAACAGATAGAAACAAGAGAAAGTACACAGTGATTCATCTACCTAGAAAAGTTACAGAGGTTTACACAGAGAATTTCAAGTATAAGTACGAGAAAATAAGAGAGACTTAGAAAACTGGTAAAACCTACATTGTTGATAGAGTTGGGAGTACTTAGCACTGTGAAAGCAGCACTTGCGCAGAAAGAAATCTACTTCTCTAAGACTGGGAAACAGTGAACAGAGAATGTATGAGTTTCTCAAGATTGGTAACAGATAGAAACAAGAGAAAGTACACAGTGATTCATCTACCTAGAAAAGTTACAGAGGTTTGCACAGAGAATTCCAAGTATAAGTACAAGAAAATAAGAGAGACTTAGAAAACTGGTAAAACCTACATTGTTGATAGAGTTGGGAGTACTTAGCACTGTGAAAGCAGCACTTTCGCAGAAAGAAATCTACTTCTATAACACTGGGAAACAGTGAACAGAGAATGTATGAGTTTCTCAAGATTGGTAACAGATAGAAACAAGAGAAAGTACACAGTGATTCATCTACCTAGAAAAGTTACAGAGGTTTCCAAAGAGAATTCCAAGTATAAGTACAAGAAAATAAGGCAGACTTAGAAAACTGGTAAAACCTACATTGTGGATAGAGTTGGGAGTACTTAGCACTGTGAAAACAGCACTTTCGCCGAAAGAAATCTACTTCTCTAAGACTGGGAAACAGTGAACAGAAAATGTATGAGTCTCTCAAGATTGGTAACAGATAGAAACAAGAGAAAGTACACAGTGATTCACCTACCTAGAGAAGATTACAGAGGGTTACACAGAGAATTCCAAGTATAGGTACCAGAAAATAAGAGAGACTTAGAAACCTGGTAAAACCTACATTGCTGATAGAGTTGGGAGTACTTAGCACTGTGAAAACAGTACTTTCGCCGAAAGAAATCTACTTCTCTAAGTCCGTGAAACAGTGAACAGAGAATGTATGAGTTTCTCTAGATTGCTAACAGATAGAAACAAGAGAAAGCACACAGTGATTCATCTACCTAGAAAAGTTACAGAGGTTTACACAGAGAATTGCAAGTATAAGTACAAGAAAATAAGAGAGACATAGAAAACTGGTAAAACCTACATTGTTGATAGAGTTGGGAGTACTTAGCACTGTGAAAACAGCACTTTCGCCGAAAGAAACTTCGTTCTCTAAGTCCGTGAAGCAGTGAACAGAGAATGTATGAGTTTATCAAGATTGGTAACAGATAGAAACAAGAGAAAGTACACAGTGATTCATCTACCTAGAAAAGTTACAGAGGTTTACACAGAGAATTCCAAGTATAAGTACAAGAAAACAAGAGAGACTTAGAAAACTGGTAAAACCTACATTGTTGATAGAGTTGCGAGTACTTAGCACTGTGAAAACAGCACTTTCGCCGAAAGAAATCTACTTCTCTAAGTCCGTGAAACAGTGAACAGAGAATGTATGAGTTTCTCAAGATTGGTAACAGATAGAAACAAGAGAAAGTACACAGTGATTCATCTACCTAGAAAAGTTACAGAGGTTTACACAGAGAATTCCAAGTATAAGTACGAGAAAATAAGAGAGACTTAGAAAACTGGTAAAACCTACATTGTTGATAGAGTTGGGAGTACTTAGCACTGTGAAAACGGCACTTTTGCAGAAAGAAATCTACTTCTCTAAGACTGAGAAACAGAGAAGAGAGAATGTATGAGTTTCTCAAGATTGGTAACAGATAGAAACAAGGGAAAGTACACAGTGATTCATCTACCTAGAAAAGTTACAGAGGTTTACCCAGAGAATTCCAAGTATAAGTACAAGAAAATAAGAGAGACTTAGAAAACTGGTAAAACCTACATTGTTGATAGAGTTGGGAGTACTTAGCACTGTGAAAGCAGCACTTTCACAGAAAGAAATCTACTTCTCTAAGACTGGGAAACAGTGAACAGAGAATGTATGAGTTTCTCAAGATTGGTAACAGATAGAAACAAGAGAAAGTACACAGTGATTCATCTACCTAGAAAAGTTACAGAGGTTTACACAGAGAATTCCAAGTATAAGTACGAGAAAATAAGAGAGACTTAGAAAACTGGTAAAACCTACATTGTTGATAGAGTTGGGAGTACTTAGCACTGTGAAAACGGCACTTTTGCAGAAAGAAATCTACTTCTCTAAGACTGGGAAACAGAGAAGAGAGAATGTATGAGTTTCTCAAGATTGGTAACAGATAGAAACAAGAGAAAGTACACAGTGATTCATCTACCTAGAAAAGTTACAGAGGTTTACCCAGAGAATTCCAAGTATAAGTACAAGAAAATAAGAGAGACTTAGAAAACTGGTAAAACCTACATTGTTGATAGAGTTGGGAGTACTTAGCACTGTGAAAGCAGCACTTTCGCAGAAAGAAATCTACTTCTCTAAGACTGGGAAACAGTGAACAGAGAATGTATGAGTTTCTCAAGATTGGTAACAGATAGAAACAAGAGAAAGTACACAGTGATTCATCTACCTAGAAAAGTTACAGAGGTTTACACAGAGAATTCCAAGTATAAGTACAAGAAAATAAAAGAGACTTAGAAAACTGGTAAAACCTACATTGTTGATAGAGTTGGGAGTACTTAGCACTGTGAAAGCAGCACTTTCGCAGAAAGAAATCTACTTCTCTAAGACTGGGAAACAGTGAACACTGAATGTATGAGTTTCTCAAGATTGGTAACAGATAGAAACAAGAGAAAGTACACAGTGATTCATCTACCTAGAAAAGTTACAGAGGTTTACACAGAGAATTCCAAGTATAAGTACAAGAAAATAAGAGAGACTTAGAAAACTGGTAAAACCTACATTGTTGATAGAGTTGGGAGTTCTTAGCACTGTGAAAACAGCACTATCCCCGAAAGTATTTTAGTTCTCTAAGTCCGTGAAACAGTGAACAGAGAATGTATGAGTTTCTCAAGATTGGTAACAGATAGAAACAAGAGAAAATACACAGTGATTCATCTACTTAGAAAATTTACAGAAGTTTACACAGAGAATTCCAAGTATAAGTACAAGAAAATACGAGAGACTTAGAAAACTGGTAAAACCTACATTGTTGATAGAGTTGGGAGTACTTAGCACTGTGAAAACAGCACTTTCGCCAAAAGAAATTTCGTTCTCTAAGTCCGTGAAACAGTGTACAGAGAATGTATGAGTTTCTCAAGATTGGTACCAGGTAGAAACAAGAGAAAGTACACAGTGATTCATCTACCTAGAAAAGTTACAGAGGTTTATACAGAGAATTCCAAGTATAAGTACAAGAAAATAAGAGAGACTTAGAAAACTGGTAAAACCTACATTGTTGATAGAGTTGGGAGTACTTAACACTGTGAAAACAGCACTTTCGCCGAAAGAAATTTCGTTCTCTAAGTCCGTGAAACAGTGAACAGAGAATGTATGAGTTTCTCAAGATTTGTAACAGATAGAAACAAGAGAAAGTACACAGTGATTCGTCTACCTAGAAAAGTTACAGAGGTTTACACAGAGAATTCCAAGTATAAGTACAAGAAAATAAGAGAGACATAGAAAACTGGTAAAACCTAAATTGTTGATAGAGTTGGGAGTACTTAGCACTGTGAAAACAGCACTTTCGCCGAAAGAAATCTACTTCTCTAAGTCCGTGAAACAGTGAACAGAGAATGTCTGAGTTTCTCAAGATTGGTAACAGATAGAAACAAGAGAAAGTACACAGTGATTCACCTACCTAGAAAAGTTACAGAGGTTTACACAGAGAATTCCAAGTATAAGTACAAGAAAATAAGAGAGACTTAGAAAACTGGTAAAACCTACATTGTTGATAGAGTTGGGAGTACTTAGCACTGTGAAAGCAGCACTTTCGCAGAAAGAAATCTACTTCTCTAAGACTGGGAAACAGTGAACAGAGAATGTATGAGTTTCTCAAGATTGGTAACGATAGAAACAAGAGAAAGTACACAGTGATTCATCTACCTAGAAAAGTTACAGAGGTTTACACAGAGAATTCCAAGTATAAGTACAAGAAAATAAGAGAGACTTAGAAAACTGGTAAAACCTACATTGTTGATAGAGTTGGGAGTACTTAGCACTGTGAAAGCAGCACTTGCGCAGAAAGAAATCTACTTCTCTAAGACTGGGAAACAGTGAACAGAGAATGTATGAGTTTCTCAAGATTGGTAACAGATAGAAACAAGAGAAAGTACACAGTGATTCATCTACCTAGAAAAGTTACAGAGGTTTGCACAGAGAATTCCAAGTACAAGAAAATAAGAGAGACTTAGAAAACTGGTAAAACCTACATTGTTGATAGAGTTGGGAGTACTTAGCACTGTGAAAGCAGCACTTTCGCAGAAAGAAATCTACTTCTATAACACTGGGAAACAGTGAACAGAGAATGTATGAGTTTCTCAAGATTGGTAACAGATAGAAACAACAGAAAGTACACAGTGATTCATCTACCTAGAAAAGTTACAGAGGTTTACACAGAGAATTCCAAGTATAAGTACAAAAATATAAGAGAGACATAGAAAACTGGTAAAACCTACATTGTTGATAGAGTTGGGAGTTCTTAGCACTGTGAAAACAGCACTATCCCCGAAAGTATTTTAGTTCTCTAAGTCCGTGAAACAGTGAGCAGAGAATGTATGAGTTTCTCAAGATTGGTAACAGATAGAAACAAGAGAAAATACACAGTGATTCATCTACTTAAGTTACAGAGGTTTACACAGAGAATTCCAAGTATAAATACAAGAAAATAAGAGAGACTTAGAAAACTGGTAAAACCTACATTGGTGATAGAGTTGGGAGTACTTAGCACTGTGAAAGCAGCACTTTCGCAGAAAGAAATCTACTTCTATAACACTGGGAAACAGTGAACAGAGAATGTATGAGTTTCTCAAGATTGGTAACAGGTAGAAACAAGAGAAAGTACACAGTGATTCATCTACCTAGAAAAGTTACAGAGGTTTACACAGAGAATTCCAAGTATAAGTACAAGAAAATAAGAGAGAATTAGAAAACTGGTAAAACCTACATTGTTGATAGAGTTGAGAGTACTTAGCACTGTGAAAGCAGCACTTTCGCAGAAGGAAATCTACTTCTCTAGGACTGGGAAACAGTGAACAGAGAATGTATGAGTTTCTCAAGATTGGTAACAGAGGGAAACAAGAGAAAGTACACAGTGATTCATCTACCTAGAGTAGTTACAGAAGTTTACACAGAGAATTCCATGTATAGGTACAAGAAAATAAGAGAGACTTAGAAAACTGGTAAAACCTACATTGTGGATAGAGTTGGGAGTACTTAGCACTGAGACAACAGCACTTTCGCCGAAAGAAATCTACTTCTCTAATACTGGGAAACAGTGAAGAGAGAATGCATGAGTTTCTAAAGATTTGTAACAGATAGAAACAAGAGAAAGTACACAGTGATTCATCTACCTAGAGAAGTTACAGAGGTTTACACAGAGAATTCCAAGTATAAGTACAAGAAAATATGAGAGACTTAGAAAACTGGTAAAACCTACATTCTTGATAGAATTGGGAGTACTTAGCACTGTGAAAACAGCACTTTCGCCGAAAGAAATCTACTTCTCTAAGTCCGTGAAACAGTGAACAGAGAATGTATGAGTTTCTCAAGATGGTAACAGATTGAAACAAGAGAAAGTACACAGTGATTCACCTATCTAGAAAATTTACAGAGATTTACACAGAGAATTCCACGTATAAGTACAAGAAAATAAGAGAGACTTAGAAAACTGGTAAAACCTACATTGTTGATAGAGTTGGGAGTACTTAGCACTGTGAAAACAGCACTTTCGCAGAAAGAAATCTACTTCTCTAAGACTGGGAAACACTGACCAGAGAATGTATGAGTTTCTCAAGATTGGTAACAGATAGAAACAAGAGAAAGTTCACCGTGTTTCATATACCTAGAGAAGTTATAGAGGTTTACACAGAGAATTCCAAGTATAAGTACAAGAAAATAAGAGAGACTTAGAAAACTGGTAAAACCTACATTGTTGATAGAGTTGGGAGTACTTAGCACTGTGAAAACAGCACTTTCGCCGAAAGAAATTTCGTTCTCTAAGTTCGTGAAACAGTGAACAGAGAATGTATGAGTTTGTCAAGATTGGTAACAGATAGAAACAAGAGAAAGTACACAGTGATTCATCTACCTACAGAACTTACAGAAGTTTACACAGAGAATTCCATGTATACGTACAAGAAAATAAGAGCGATTTAGAAAACTGGTAAAACCTACATTGTTGATAGAGTTGGGAGTACTTAGCACTGTGAAAACAGCACTTTCGCCGAAAGAAATCTACTTCTCTAAGACTGGGAAACAGTGAACAGAGAATGTATGAGTTTCTCAAGATTGGTAAAAGATAGAAACAAGAGAAAGTGCACAGTGATTCATCTAACGAGAGAAGTTACAGAGGTTTACACAGAGAATTCCAAGTATAAGTAAAAGAAAATAAGAGAGACTTAGAAAACTGGTAAAACCTACATTGTTGATAGAGTTGGCAGTACTTAGCACTGTGAAAACAGCACTTTCGAAGAAAGAAATCTACTTCTCTAAGTCCGTGAAACCGTGAACAGAGAATGTATGAGTTTCTCAAGATTGGTAACAGATAGAAACAAGAGAAAGTACACAGTGATTCATCTACCTAGAAAAGTTACAGAGGTTTACACAGAGAATTCCAAGTATAAGTACAAGAAAATAAGAGAGCCTTAGACAACTGGTAAAACATACATTGTGGATAGAGTTGGGAGTACTTAGCACTGTGAAAACAGCACTTTCGCAGAAAGAAATCTACTTCTCTAAGACTGGGAAACAGTGAACAGAGAATGTATGAGTTTCTCAAGATTGGTAACAGATAGAAAGAAGAGAAAGTACACAGTAATTCATCTTCCTAGAAAAGTTACAGAGGTTTACACAGAGAATTCCAAGTAAAAGTACAAGAAAATAAGAGAGACTTAGAAAACTGGTAAAACCTACATTGTTGATAGAGTTGGGAGTACTTAGCACTGTGAAAACAGCACTTTCTCCGAAAGAAATCTACTTCTCTAAGTCCGTGAAACAGTGAACAGAGAATGTATGAGTTTCTCAAGATTGGTAACAGATAGAAACAAGAGAAAGTACACAGTGATTCATCTACCTAGAAAAGTTACAGAGGTTTACACAGAGAATTCCAAGTATAAGTACAAGAAAATAAGAGAGACTTAGAAAACTTGTAAAACCTACATTGTTGATAGAGTTGGGAGTAATTAGCACTGTGAAAACAGCACTTTCGCAGAAAGAAATCTGCTTCTCTAAGACTATGAAACAGTGACCAGAGAATGTATGAGTTTCTCAAGATTGGTAACAGATAGAAACAAGAGAAAGTACACAGTGATTCATCTACCTAGAAAAATTACAGAGGTTTACACAGAGAATTCCAAGTATAAGTACAAGAAAATAAGAGAGACTTAGAAAACTGGTAAAACCTACATTGTTGATAGAGTTGGGAGTACTTAGCACTGTGAAGACAGCACTTTCGCCGAAAGAAACTTCGTTCTCTAAGTCCGTGAAACAGTGAACAGAGAATGTATGGGTTTCTCAAGATTGGTAAAAGATAGAAACAAGAGAAAGTGCACAGTGATTCATCTACCTAGAGAAGTTACAGAGGTTTACACAGAGAATTCCAAGTATAAGTAAAAGAAAATAAGAGAGACTTAGAAAACTGGTAAAACCTACATTGTTGATAGAGTTGGGAGTACTTAGCACTGTGAAAACAGCACTTTCGCCGAAAGAAATCTACGTCCCTAAGTCCGTGAAACAGTGAACAGAGAATGTATGAGTTTCTCAAGATTGGTAACAGATAGAAACAAGAGAAAGTACACAGTGATTCATCTACCTGGATAAGTTACAGAGGTTTACACAGAGAATTCCAAGTATAAGTAGAAGAAAATAAGAGAGACTTAGAAAACTGGTAAAACCTACATTGTTGATAGAGTTGGGAGTACTTAGCACTGTGAAAACAGCACTTTCGCCGAAAGAAATTTCGTTCTCTAAGTCCGTGAAACAGTGAACAGAGAATGTATGAGTTTCTCAATATTGGTAACACATAGAAACAAGAGAAAGTACACAGCGATTCATCTACCTAGAAAAGTTACAGAGGTTTAGACAGAGAATTCCAAGTATAAGTACAAGAAAATAAGAGAGACTTAGAAAACTGGTAAAACCTACATTGTTGATAGAGTTGGGAGTACTTAGCACTGTGAAAACAGCACTGTCGCCGAAAGAAATCTACTTCTGTAAGACTGCGAAACAGTGAACAGAGAATATATGAGTTTGTCAAGATTGGTAACACATAGAAACAAGAGAAAGTACACAGTGATTCATCTACCTAGAGAAGTTACAGAAGTTTACACAGAGAATTCCATGTATAAGTAGAAGAAAATAAGAGAGACTTAGAAAACTGGTAAAATCTACATTGTTGATAGAGTTGGGAGTACTAAGCACTGTGAAAACAGCACTTTCGCCGAAAGAAATTTCATTCTCTAAGTCCGTGAAACAGTGAACAGAGAATGTATCAGTTTCTCAAGATTGGTAAGACACAGAAACAAGAGAAAGTACACAGTGATTCACCTACTTAGAAAATTTACAGAGGTTTACACAGAGAATTCCATGTATAAGTACAAGAAAATAAGAGAGACTTAGAAAACTGGTAAAAACTACATTGTTGATAGTGCTCGGAGTACTTGGCACTGTGAAAACAGCACTTACGCCGAAAGAAATCTACTTCTCTAAGACGGGGAAACAGTGAACCGAGAATGTATGAGTTTCTCAAGATTGGTAACAGACAGAAACAAGAGAAAATACACAGTGATTCATCTACCTAGAAAAGTTACAGAGGTTTACACAGAGAATTCCATGTATAAGTACAAGAAAATAAGAGAGACTTGGAAAACTGGTAAAACCTACATTGTTGATAGAGTTGGGAGTACTTAGCACTGTGAAAACAGCACTTTCGCCAAAAGAAATTTCGTTCTCTAAGTCCGTGAAACAGTGAACAGAGAATGTATGAGTTTCTCAAGATTGGTAACAGATAGCAACAAGAGAAAGTACTCTGATTCATCTACCTAGAAAAGTTACAGAGGTTTACACAGAGAATTCCAAGTATAAGTACAAGAAAATAAGACAGACTTAGAGAACTGGTAAAACCTACATTGATGAAAGAGTTGGGAGTACTTAGCACTGTGAAAACAGCACTTTCACAGAAAGAAATTTAGTTCTCTAAGTCCGTGATACAGGGAACAGAGAATGTATGAGTTTCTCAAGATTGGTAACAGATAGAAACAAGAGAAAGTACAGAGTGATTCATCTACCTAGAAAAGTTACAGAGGTTTACACAGAGAATTCCAAGTATAAGTACAAAAAATAAGAGAGACTTAGAAAACTGGTAAAACCTACATTGTTGATAGATTTGGGAGTTCTTAGCACTCTGAAAACAGCACTTTCCCCGAAAGAAATTTCGTTCTCTAAGTCCGTGAAACAGTGAACAGAGAATGTATGAGTTTCTCAAGATTGGTAACAGATAGAAACAAGAGAAAGTACACAGTGATTCATCTACCTAGAAAAGTTACAGAGGTTTACACAGAGAATTCCAAGTATAACTACAAGAAAATAAGAGAGACTTAGAAAACTGGTAAAACCTACATTGTTGATAGAGTTGGGAGTACTTAGCACTGTGAAAACAGCACTGTCGCCGAAAGAAATTTCGTTCTTTAAGTCCGTGAAACAGTGAACAGAGAATGTCTGAGTTTCGCAAGATTGGTAACAGATAGAAACAAGAGAAAGTACACAGTGATTCATCTACCTAGAAAAGTTACAGAGGTTTACACAGAGAATTCCAAGTATAAGTACAAGAAAATAACAGAGACTTAGAAAACTGGTAAAACATACATTCTGGATAGAGTTGGGAGTACTTAGCACTGTGAAAACAGCACTTTCGCAGAAAGAAATCTACTTCTCTAAGATTGGGAAACATTGAACAGAGAATGTATGAGTTTCCCAGGATTGGTAACAGATAGAAACAAGAGAAAGTACACAGTGATTCATCTACCTAGGAAAGTTACAGAGATTTATACAGAGAATTCCAAGTATAAGTAAAGGAAAATAAGAGAGACTTAGTAAACTGGTAAAACCTACATTGATGATAGAGTTGGGAGTACTTAGCACTGTGAAAGCAGCACTTTCGCAGAAAGAAATCTACTTCTATAACACTGGGAAACAGTGAACAGAGAATGTATCAGTTTCTCAAGATTGGTAACTGATAGAAACAACGGAAAGTACACAGTGATTCATCTACTTAGAAAATTTACAGAGGTTTACACAGAGAATTCCAAGTATAAGTACAAGAAAATAAGAGAGACTTAGAAAACTGGTAAAACCTACATTGTTGATAGAGTTGGGAGTACTTAGCACTGTGAAAACAGCACTTTCGCCGAAAGAAATTTCGTTCTCTAAGTCCGTGAAACTGTGAACAGATAATGTATGAGGTTCTCAGGATTGGTAACAGATAGAAACAAGGGAAAGTACACAGTGATTCATCTACCTAGAAAAGTTACAGAGATTTACACAGAGAATTCCAAGTATAAGTACAAGGAAATAAGAGAGACTTAGAAAACTGGTAAAACCGACATTGTGGATAGAGTTGGGAGTACTTAGCACTGTGAAAACAGCACTTTCGCCTAAAGAAATCTACTTCTCTAAGACTGGGAAACAGTGAAAAGAGAATGTATGAGTTTCTCAAGATTGGGAACAGATAGAAAGAAGAGAAAATACACAGTGATTCATCTACCTAGAAAAGTTATAGAGGTTTACACAGAGACTTCCAAGTATAAGTACAAGAAAATAAGAGAGACTTAGAAAACTGGTAAAACCTACATTGTGGATAGAGTTGGGACTACTTAGCACTGTGAAAACAGCACTTTCGCCGAAAGAAATTTAGTTCTCTAAGTCCGTGAAACAGTGAAGAGAGAATGTATGAGTTTCTCAAGATTGGTAACAGATAGAAACAAGAAAAAGTACACAGTGATTCACCTACATAGAGAAGTTACAGAAGTTTACACAGAGAATTCCATGTATAAGTACAAGAAAATAAGAGAGACTTAGAAAACTGGTAAAACCTACATCGTGGATAGAGTTGGGAGTACTTAGCACTGTGAAAACAGCACTGTCGCAGAAAGAAATCTACTTCTCTAAGACTGGGAAACAGTGAACAGAGAATGTATGAGTTTGTCAAGATTGGTAACAGATAGAAACAAGAGAAAGTACACAGTGATTCATCTACCTAGAAAAGTTACAGAGGTTTACACAGAGAATTCCATGTATAAGTACAAGAAAATAAGAGAGACTTAGAAAACTGGTAAAACCTACATTGTTGATAGAGTTGGGAGTACTTAGCACTGTGAAAACAGCACTTTCGCAGAAAGAAATCTACTTCTCTAAGTCCGTGAAACAGTGAACAGAGAATGTATGAGTTTCTCAAGATTGGTAACAGATAGAAACAAGAGAAAGTACACAGTGATTCATCTACCTAGAAATGTTACAGAGGTTTACACAGAGAATTCCAAGTGTAAGTACAACAAAATAAGAGAGACTTAGAAAACTGGTAAAACCTACATTGTTGATAGAGTTGGGAGTACTTAGCACTGTGAAAACAGCACTTTCGCAGAAAGAAATCTACTTCTCTAAGACTGGGAAACACTGACCACAGAATGTATGAGTTTCTCAAGATTGGTAACAGATAGAAACAAGAGAAAGTTCACAGTGTTTCATCTACCTAGAGAAGTTATAGAGGTTTACACAGAGAATTCCAAGTATAAGTACAAGAAAATAAGAGAGACTTAGAAAACTGGTAAAACCTACATTGTTGATAGAGTTGGGAGTACTTAGCACTGTGAAAACAGCACTTTCGCCGACAGAAATCTACGTTCCTAAGTCCGTGAAACAGAGAACAGAGAATGTATGAGTTTCTCAAGATTGGTAACAGATAGAAACAAGAGAAAGTACACAGTGATTCATCTACCTAGAAAAGTTACAGAGGTTTACACAGAGAATTCCAACTATAAGTACAAGAAAATAAGAAAGACTTAGAAAACTGGTAAAACCTACATTGTGGATAGAGTTGGGAGTACTTAGCATGTGAAAACAGCACTTTCGCAGAAAGAAATCTACTTCTCTAAGACTGTGAAACAGGGAACAGAGAATGTGTGAGTTTCTCAAGATTGGTAACAGATAGAAACAAGAGAAAGTACACAGTGATTTATCTACCTAGAAAAGTTACAGAGGTTTACACTGAGAATTCCAAGTATAAGTACAAGAAAATAAGAGAGACTTAGAGAACTGGTAAAACCTACATTGTTGATAGAGTTGGGAGTTCTTAGCACTGTGAAAATAGCACTTTCCCAGAAAGTAATTTAGTTCTCTAAGTCCGTGAAACAGTGAAGAGAGAATGTATGAGTTTCTCAAGATGGGTAACAGATAGAAACAAGAGAAAGTACACAGTGATTCAGCTACCTAGAAAAGTTACAGAGGTTTACACAGAGAATTCCAAGTATAAGTACAAGAAAATATGAGAGACTTAGAAAACTGGTAAAACCTACATTGTTGATAGAGTTGGGAGTACTTAGCACTGGGAAAGCAGCACTTTCGCAGAACGAAATCTACTTCTATAACCCCGGGAAACAGTGAACAGAGAATGTATGAGTTTCTCAAGATTGGTAACAGATAGAAACAAGAGAAAGTACACAGTGATTCATCTACCTAGAAAAGTTACAGAGGTTTACACAGAGAATTCCAAGTATAAGTACAAGAAAATAAGAGACACTTAAAAAACTGGTAAAACCTACATTGTTGATAGAGTTGGGAGTACTTAGCACTGTGAAAACAGCACTGTCGCCGAAAGAAATCTACTTCTGTAAGACTGGGAAACAGTGAACAGAGAATATATGAGTTTGTCAAGATTGGTAACACATAGAAACAAGAGAAAGTACACAGTGATTCATCTAGCTAGAGAAGTTACAGAAGTTTACACAGAGAATTCCATGTATAAGTAGAAGAAAATAAGAGAGACTTAGAAAACTGGTAAAACCTACATTGTTGATAGAGTTGGGAGTACTTAGCACTGTGAAAACAGCACTTTCGCCAAAAGAAATTTCGTTCTCTAAGTCCGAGAAACAGTGAACAGAGAATGTATCAGTTTCTCAATTTTGGTAACAGATAGAAACAAGAGAAAGTACACAGTGATTCATCTACCTAGAAAAGTTACAGAGGTTTACACAGAGAATTCCAAGTATAAATACAAGAAAATAAGAGAGACTTAGAAAATTGGTAAAACCTACATTGTTGATAGAGTTGGGAGTACTTAGCACTATGAAAACAGCACTTTCGCCGAAACAAATTTCGTTATCTAAGTCCGTGAAACAGAGAACAGATAATTTATGAGTTTCTCAAGATTGGTAACAGATAGAAACAAGAGAAAGTACACAGTGATTCATCTACCTAGAAAAGTTACAGAGGTTTACACAGAGAATTCCAAGAATAAGTACAAGAAAATAAGAGAGACTTAGAAAACTGGTAAAACATACATTGTAGATAGAGTTGGGAGTACTTAGCATGTGAAAACAGCACTTTCGCAGAAAGAAATCTACTTCTCTAAGACTGGGAAACAGTGAACAGAGAATGTGTGAGTTTCTCAAGATTGGTAACAGATAGAAACAAGAGAAAGTACACAGTGATTTATCTACCTAGAAAAGTTACAGAGGTTTACACAGAGAATTCCAAGTATAAGTACAAGAAAATAAGAGAGACTTAGAAAACTGGTAAAACCTACATTGTTGATAGAGTTGGGAGTACTTAGCACTGTGAAAGCAGCACTTTCGCCGAAAGAAATCTACTTCTATAACCCTGGGAAACAGTGAACAGAGAATGTATGAGTTTCTCAAGATTGGTAACAGATAGAAACAAGAGAAAGTACACAGTGATTCATCTACCCAGAAAAATTACAGAGGTTTACACAGAGAACTCCAAGTATAAGTACAAAAAAATAAGAGAGACTTAGAAAACTGGTAAAACCTACATTGTTGATAGAGTTGGGAGTTCTTAGCACTGTGAAAATAGCACTTTCCCGGAAAGTAATTCAGTTCTCCAAGTCCGTGAAACAGTGAAGAGAGAATGTATGAGTTTCTCAAGATTGGTAACAGATAGAAACAAGAGAAAGTACACAGTGATTCATCTACCTAGAAAAGTTACAGAGGTTTACACAGAGAATTCCAAGTATAAGTACAAGAAAATAAGAGAGACTTAGAAAACTGGTAAAACCTACACTGTTGATACAGTTGGGAGTACTTAGCACTGTGAAAGCAGCACTTTCGCAGAAAGAAATCTACTTCTATAACCCCGGGAAACAGTGAACAGAGAATGTATGAGTTTCTCAAGATTGGTAACAGATAGAAACAAGAGAAAGTACACAGTGATTCATCTACCTAGAAAAGTTACAGAGGTTTACACAGAGAATTCCAAATATAAGTACAAGAAAATAAGAGAGACTTAGAAAACTGGTAAAACCTACATTGTTGATAGAGTTGGGAGTACTTAGCACTGTGAAAACAGCACTGTTGCCGAAAGAAATCTACTTCTGTAAGTCTGGGAAACAGTGAACAGAGAATATATGAGTTTGTCAAGATTGGTAACACATAGAAACAAGAGAAAGTACACAGTGATTCATCTACCTAGAGAAGCGACAGAAGTTTACACAGAGAATTCCATGTATAAGTAGAAGGAAATAAGAGAGACTTAGAAAACTGGTAAAACCTACATTGTTGATAGAGTTGGGAGTACTTAGCACTGTGAAAACAGCACTTTCGCCGAAAGAAATTTCGTTCTCTAAGTCCGAGAAACAGTGAACAGAGAATGTATGAGTTTCTCAAGATTGGTAACAGATAGAAACAAGAGAAAGTACACAGTGATTCATCTACCTAGAATAGTTACAGAAGTTTACACAGAGAATTCCATGTATAGGAACAAGAAAATAAGAGAGACTTAGAAACCTGGTAAAACCTACATTGTTGATAGAGTTGGGAGTACTTAGCACTGTGAAAACAGCACTTTTGCCAAAAGAAATCTACTTCTCTAAGACTGGGAAACAGTGAACAGCGAATGTATGAGTTTCTAAAGATTCGTAACAGATAGAAACAAGAGAAAGTACACAGTGATTCATCTACCTAGAGAAGTTACAGAGGTTTACACAGAGAATTCCAAGTATAAGTACAAGAAAATAAGAGAGACTTAGAAAACTGGTAAAACCTACATTGTAGATAGAGTTGGGAGTACTTAGCACTGTGAAAACAGCACGTTCGCCGAAAGAAATCTACTTCTCTAAGTCCGTGAAACAGTGAACAGAGATTGTATGAGTTTCTCAAGATTGGTAACAGATAGAAACAAGAGAAAGTACACAGTGATTCATCTATCTAGAAAAGTTACAGAGGTTTACACAGAGTATTCCACGTATAAGTACAAGAAAATAAGAGAGACTTAGAAAACTGGTAAAACCTACATTGTGGATAGAGTTGGGAGTACTTAGCACTGTGAAAACAGCACTTTCGCAGAAAGAAATCTACTTCTCTAAGACTGGGAAACAGTGAACAGAGAATGTATTAGTTTCTCAAGATTGGTAACAGATAGAAACAAGAGAAAGTACACAGTGATTCATCTACCTAGAAAAGTGACAGAGGGTTACACAGAGAATTCCAAGTATAAGTAGAAGAAAATAAGAGAGACTTAGAAAACTGGTAAAACCTACATTGTTGATAGAGTTGGGAGTACTTAGCACTGTGAAAACAGCACTTTCGCCGAAAGAAATATAGTTCTCTAAGTCCGTGAAACAGTGAACAGAGAATATATGAGTTTCTCAAGATTGGTAACAGATAGAAACAAGACAAAGTACACAGTGATTCATCTACCTAGAAAAGTTACAGAGGTTTACACAGAGAATTCAAAGTATAAGTACAAGAAAATAAGAGAGACTTAGAAAACAGGTAAAACCTACATTGTTGATAGAGTTGGGAGTACTTAGCACTGTGAAAATAGCACTTTCTCCGAAAGAAATCTACTTCTCTATGTGGGTGAAACAGTGAACAGAGAATGTATGAGTTTCTCAAGATTGGTAACAGATAGAAACAAGAGAAAGTACACAGTGATTCATCTACCTAGAGAAGTTACAGAAGTTTACACAGAGAATTCCATGTATAAGTACAAGAAAAAAAGAGAGACTTAGAAAACTGGTAAAAACTACATTGTTGATAGAGCTCCGAGTACTTACCACTGTGAAAACAGCACTTTCGCAATAGAAATCTACTTCTCTAAGACTGGGAAACAGTGAACAGAGAATGTATGAGTTTCTCAAGATTGGTAACAGATAGAAACAAGAGAAAGTACACAGTGATTCATCTACCTAGAAAAGTTACAGAGGTTTACACAGAGAATTCCAAGTATAAGTACAAGAAAATAACAGAGACTTAGAAAACTGGTAAAACTTACATTGTTGATAGAGTTGGGAGTACTTAGCACTGTGAAAACAGCACTTTCGCCGAAATAAATCTACTTCTCTAAGTCCGTGAAACAGTGAACAGAGAATGTATCAGTTTCTCAAGATTGGTAACAGATAGAAACAAGAAAAAGTACACAGTGATTCATCTACCTAGAAAAGTTACAGAGGTTTACACAGAGAATTCCAAGTATAAGTACAAGAAAATAAGACAGACTTAGAAAACTGGTAAAACCTACATTGTTGATACAGTTGGGAGTACTTAGCACTGTGAAAACAGCACTTTCGCCGAAAGAAATCTACTTCTCTAAGTCCGTGAAACAGTGAACAGAGAATGTATCAGTTTCTCAAGATTGGTAACAGATAGAAACAAGAGAAAGTACACAGTGATTCATCTACCTAGAAAAGTTACAGAGCTTTACACAGAGAATTCCAAGTATAAGTACAAGAAAATAAGAGAGACTTAGAAAACTGGTAAAACCTATATTGTTGATAGAGTTGGGAGTACTTAGCACTGTGAAAACAGCACTTTCGCTGAAAGAAATTTCTTTCTCTAAGTCCGTGAAACAGTGAACAGAGAATGTATGAGTTTCTTAAGATTGGTAACAGATAGAAACAAGAGAAAGTACACAGTGATTCATCTACCTAGAAAAGTTACAGAGGTTTACACAGAGAATTCCAAGTATAAGTACAAGAAAATAAGAGAGATTTAGAAAACTGGCAAAACCTGCATTTTTGATAGAGTTGGGAGTACTTAGCACTGTGAAAGCAGCACTTTCGCAGAAAGAAATCTACTTCTCTAAAACTGGGAAAAAGTGAACAGAGAATGTATGAGTTTCTCAAGATTGGTAACAGATAGAAACAAGAGAAAGTACACAGTGATTCATCTACCTAGAAAAGTTACAGAGGTTTACAAAGAGAATTCCATGTTTAAGTAAAAGAAAATAAGAGAGACTTAGAAAACTGGTAAAACCTACATTGTTGATAGAGTTGGGAGTACTTAGCACTGTGAAAACAGCACTTTCGCCGAAGGAAATTTAGTTCTCTAAGTGCCTGAAACAGTGAACAGAGAATGTATGAGTTTCTCAAGATTGGTAAGAGATAGAAACAAGAGAAAGTACACAGTGATTCATCTACCTAGAGAAGTTACAGAAGTTTACACAGAGAATTCCAAGTATAAGTACAAGAAAATAAGAGAGACGTAGAAAACTGGTAAAACCTACATTGTTGATAGAGTTGGGAGTTCTTGGCACTGTGAAAACAGCACTTTCGCCGAAAGAAATCTACTTCTCTAAGAATGGGAAACAGTGAACAGAGAATGTAGGAGTTTCTCAAGATTGGTAACAGATAGAAACAAGAGAAAGTACACAGTGATTCATCTACGTAGAGAAGTTACAGAGGTTTACACAGAGAATTCCATGTATAAGTACAAGAAAATAAGAGAGACTTAGAAAACTGGTAAAACCTACATTGTTGATAGAGTTGGGAGTACTTAGCACTGTGAAAACAGCACTTTCGCCGAAAGAAATCTACTTCTCTAAGTCCGTGAAACAGTGAACAGAGAATGTATGAGTTTCTCAAGATTGGTAACAGATAGAAACAAGAGAAAGTACACAGTGATTCATCTACCTAGAAAAGTGACAGAGGTTTACACAGAGAATTCCAAGTATAAGTACAAGAAAATAAGAGACACTTAGAAAACTGGTAAAACCCACATCAGTGACAGAGTTAGGAGTACTTAGCACTGTGAAAACAGCACTTTCGCCACAAGAAATCTTCTTCTCTTAGTCCGTGAAACAGTGAACAGAGAATGTATGAGTTTCTCAAGATTGGTAACAGATAGAAACAAGTGAAAGTACACAGTGATTCATCTACCTAGAAAAGTTACAGAGGTTTACACAGAGAATTCCATGTATAAGTACAAGAAAATAAGAGAGACTTAGAAAACTGGTAAAACCTACATTGTTGATAGAGTTGGGAGTACTTAGCACTGTGAAAATAGCACTTTACCGAAAGAAATCTACTTCTCTATGTGGGTGAAACAGTGAACAGAGAATGTATGAGTTTCTCAAGATTGGTAACAGATAGAAACAAGAGAAAATACACAGTGATTCATCTACCTAGAAAAGTTACAGAGGTTTACACAGAGAATTCCACGTATAAGTACAAGAAAATAAGAGAGACTTAGAAAAGTGGTAAAACATATATTGTGGATAGAGCTGGCAGTACTTAGCACTGTGAAAACAGAACTTTCGCAGAAAGAAATCTACTTCTCTAAGACTGGGAAACAGTGAACAGAGAATGTATGAGTTTCTCCGGATTGGTAACAGATAGAAACAAGAGAAAGTACACAGTGATTCATCTACCTAGAAAAGTTACAGAGGTTTACACAGAGAATTCCATGTATAAGTACAAGAAAATAAGAGAGACTTAGAAAACTGGTAAAACCTACATTGTTGATGGAGTTGGGAGTACTTGGCACTGTGAAAATAGCACTTTCTCCGAAAGAAATCTAGTTCTCTAGGTGGGTGAAACAGTGAACAGAGAATGTATGAGTTTCTCAAAATTGATAACAGATAGAAACGAGAGAAAGTACACAGTGATTCATCTACCTAGAGAAGTTACAGAGGTTTACACAGAGAATTTCAAGTATAAGTACAACAAAATAAGAGAGACTTAGAAAACTGGTAAAACCTACATTGTTGATAGAGTTGCGAGTACTTAGCACTGGGAAAACAGCACTTTCGCCGAAAGAAATTTAGTTCGCTAAGTCCGTGAAACAGTGAACAGAGAATGTATGAGTTTCTCAAGATTGGTAACAGATAGAAACAAGAAAAAGTAAACAGAGATTCACCTACCTACAAAAGTTACAGAGGTTTACACAGAGAATTCCAAGTATAAGTACAAGAAAATAAGAGAGACTTAGAAAACTGGTAAAACATACAATGTGGATAGAGTTGGGAGTACTTAGCACTGTGAAAACAGAACTTTCGCAGAAAGAAATCTACTTTTCTATGACTGGGAAACAGTGAACAGAGAATGTATGAGTTTCTCAAGATTGGTAACAGATAGAAACAAGAGAAAGTACACAGTGATTCATCTACCTAGAGAAGTTACAGAAGTTTACACAGAGAATTCCATGTATAAGTACAAGAAAATAAGAGAGACTTAGAAAACTGTTAAAACCTACATTGTGGATAGAGTTGGGTGTACTTAGCACTGTGAAAACAGCACTTTCGCAGAAAGAAATCTACTCTAAGACTGGGAAACAGTGAACAGAGAATGTATGAGTTTCTCAAGATTGGTAACAGATAGAAACAAGAGAAAGTACACAGTGATTCATCTACCTAGAAAAGTTACAGAGGTTTACACAGAGAATTCCAAGTATAAGTACAAGAAAATAAGAGAGACTTAGAAAACTGGTAAAACCTACATTGTTGATAGAGTTCGGAGTACTTAGCACTGTGAAAACAACACTTTCGCAGAAAGAAATCTACTTCTCTAAGATAGGGAAACAGTGAATAGAGAATGTATGAGTTTCTCAAGATTGGTAACAGATAGAAACAAGAGAAAGTACACAGTGATTCATCTACCTAGAGAAGTTACAGAGGTTTACACAGAGAATTCCAAGTGTTACTCCCAGAAAAGGAGAGAGACTTAGAAAACTGGTAAAACCTACATTGTTGATAGAGTTGGGAGTACTTAGCACTGTGAAAACAGCACTTTCTCAGAAACAAATCTACTTCTCTAAGACTGGGAAACAGTGAACAGAGAATGTACGAGTTTCTCAAAATTGATAACAGATAGAAACAAGAGAAAGTACACAGTGATTCATCTACCTAGAGAAGTTACAGAGGTTTACACAGAGAATTTCAAGTATAAGTACAACAAAATAAGAGAGACTTAGAAAACTGGTAAAACCTACATTGTTGATAGAGTTGGGAGTACTTAGCACTGTGAAAACAGCACTTTCGCCGAAAGAAATCTACTTCTCTAAGTCCGTGAAACAGTGAACAGAGAATGTATGCGTTTCTCAAGATTGGTAACAGATAGAAACAAGAGAAAGTACACAGTGATTCATCTACCTAGAAAAGTTACAGAGGTTTACACAGAGAATTCCAAGTATAAGCGCGAGAAAATAAGAGAGACTTAGAAAACTGGTAAAACCTACATTGTTGATAGAGTTGGGA
Source organism: Heterohyrax brucei (assembly GCA_028571685.1). Taxonomy (NCBI): domain Eukaryota; kingdom Metazoa; phylum Chordata; class Mammalia; order Hyracoidea; family Procaviidae; genus Heterohyrax; species Heterohyrax brucei. The sequence goes on along the minus strand of CM053150.1, from coordinate 115,084,035 downwards.
GTACTTAGCACTGTGAAAACGGCACTTTTGCCGCAAGAAATCTACTTCTCTAAGACTGGGAAACAGAGAAGAGAGAATGTATGAGTTTCTCAAGATTGGTAACAGATAGAAACAAGAGAAAGTACACAGTGATTCATCTACCTAGAAAAGTTACAGAGGTTTACCCAGAGAATTCCAAGTATAAGTACAAGAAAATAAGAGAGACTTAGAAAACTGGTAAAACCTACATTGTTGATAGAGTTGGGAATACTTAGCACTGTGAAAGCAGCACTTTCGCAGAAAGAAATCTACTTCTCTAAGACTGGGAAACAGTGAACAGAGAATGTATGAGTTTCTCAAGATTGGTAACAGATAGAAACAAGAGAAAGTACACAGTGATTCATCTACCTAGAAAAGTTACAGAGGTTTACACAGAGAATTCGAAGTATAAGTACAAGAAAATAAGAGAGACTTAGAAAACTGTTAAAACCTACATTGTTGATAGAGTTGGGAGTACTTAGCACTGTGAAAGCAGCACTTTCGCAGAAAGAAATCTACTTCTATAACACTGGGAAACAGTGAACAGAGAATGTATGAGTTTCTCAAGATTGGTAACAGATAGAAACAAGAGAAAGTACACAGTGATTCATCTACCTAGAAAAGTTACAGAGGTTTACACAGAGAATTCCAAGTATAAGTACAAAAATATAAGAGAGACTTAGAAAACTGGTAAAACGTACATTGTTGATAGTGTTGGGAGTTCTTAGCACTGTGAAAACAGCACTATCCCCGAAAGTATTTTAGTTCTCTAAGTCCGTGAAACAGTGAACAGAGAATGTATGAGTTTCTCAAGATTGGTAACAGATAGAAACAAGAGAAAATACACAGTGATTCATCTACTTAGAAAAGTTACAGAGGTTTACACAGAGAATTCCAAGTATAAGTACAAGAAAATAAGAGAGACTTAGAAAACTGGTAAAACCTACATTGTGGATAGAGTTGGGAGTACATAGCACTGGGAAAACAGCACTTTCGCCGAAAGAAATTTCGTTCTCTAAGTCCGTGAAACAGTGAACAGAGAATGCATGAGTTTCTCAAGATTGGTAACAGGTAGAAACAAGAGAAAGTACACAGTGATTCATCTACCTAGAAAAGTTACAGAGGTTTACACAGAGAATTCCAAGTATAAGTACAAGAAAATAAGAGAGACTTAGAAAACTTTTAAAACCTACATTGTTCATAGAGTTGGGAGTACTTAGCACTGTGAAAACAGCACTTTCGCCGAAAGAAATTTCGTTCTCTAAGTCCGTGAAACAGTGAACAGAGAATGTATGAGTTTCTCAAGATTTGTAACAGATAGAAACAAGAGAAAGTACACAGTGATTCGTCTACCTAGAAAAGTTACAGAGGTCTACACAGAGAATTCCAAGTATAAGTACAATAAAATAAGAGAGATATAGAAAACTGGCAAAACCTACATTGTTGATAGAGTTAGGAGTACTTAGCACTGTGAAAACAGCACTTTCGCAGAAAGAAATCTACTTCTCTAAGTCAGTGAAACAGTGTACAGAGAATGTATGAGTTTCTCAAGATTGGTAACAGGTAGAAACAAGAGAAAGTACACAGTGATTCATCTACCTAGAAAAGTTACAGAGGTTTATACAGAGAATTCCAAGTATAAGTACAAGAAAATAAGAGAGACTTAGAAAACTGGTAAAACCTACATTGTGGATAGAGTTGGGAGTACTTAGCACTGTGAAAATAGCACTTTCGCAGAAAGAAATCTACTTCTCTAAGACTGGGAAACAGTGAACAGAGAATGTATGAGTTTCTCAAGATTGGTAACAGATAGAAACAAGAGAAAGTACACAGTGATTCATCTACCTAGAAAAGTTACAGAGGTTTACCCAGAGAATTCCAAGTTTAAGTACAAAAATATAAGAGAGACTTAGAAAACTGGTAAAAAATACATTGTTGATAGAGTTGGGAGTTCTTAGCACTGTGAAAACAGCACTATCCCCGAAAGTATTTTAGTTCTCTAAGTCCGTGAAACAGTGAACAGAGAATGTATGAGTTTCTCAAGATTGGTAACAGATAGAAAGAAGAGAAAGTACACAGTGATTCATCTACCTAGAAAAGTTATAGAGGTTTACACAGAGATTTCCAAGTATAAGTACAAGAAAATAAGAGAGACTTAGAAAACTGGTAAAACCTACATTGTGGATAGTGTTGGGAGTACTTAGCACTGTGAAAACAGCACTTTCGCAGAAAGAAATCTACTTCTCTAAGACTGGGAAACAGTGAACAGAGAATGTATGAGTTTCTCAAGATTGGTAACAGATAGAAAGAAGAGAAAGTACACAGTGATTCATCTACCTAGAAAAGTTATAGAGGTTTACACAGAGATTTCCAAGTATAAGTACAAGAAAATAAGAGAGACTTAGAAAACTGGTAAAACCTACATTGTGGATAGTGTTGGGAGTACTTAGCACTGTGAAAACAGCACTTTCGCAGAAAGAAATCTACTTCTCTAAGACTGGGAAACAGTGAACAGAGAATGTATGAGTTTCTCAAGATTGGTAACAGATAGAATCAAGAGAAAGTACACAGTGATTCATCTACCTAGAAAAGTTACAGAGGTTTACACAGACAATTCCAAGTATAAGTACAAGACAATAAGAGAGACTTAGAAAACTGGCAAAACCTACATTGTTGATAGAGTTGGGAGTACTTAGCCCTGTGAAAACAGCACTTTCGCCGAAAGTAATTTCGTTCTCTAAGTCCGTGAAAAAGTGAACAGAGAATGTATGAATTTCTCAAGATTGGTAACAGATAGAAACAAGACAAAGTACACAGTGATACATCTACCTAGAATAGTTACAGAGGTTTACACAGAGAATTCCAAGTAAAGTACAAAAAAATAAGAGAGACTTAGAAAACTGGTAAAACTTACATTGTTAATAGAGTTGGGAGAACTTAGCACTGTGAAAACAGCACTTTTGCAGAAAGAAATCTACTTCTCTAAGACTGGGAAACAGTGAATAGAGAATGTATGAGTTTCTCAAGATTGGTAACAGATAGAAAACAGAGAAAGTACACAGTGATTCATCTACCTAGAGAAGTTAGAGAAGTTTACACAGAGTATTCCATGTATAAGTACAAGAAAATAAGAGAGACTGAGAAAACTGGTAAAACCAACATTGTGGATAGAGTTGGGAGTACTTAGCACCGTGAAAACAGCGGTTTCGCAGCAAGAATTCTACTTCTCTAAGACTGGGAAACAGTGAACAGAGAATGTGTCAGTTTCTCAAGATTGGTAACATATAGAAACAAGAGAAAGCACACAGTGATTCATCTACCTAGAAAAGTTTCAGAGGTTTACACAGAGAATTCCAAGTATAAGTACAAGAAAATAAGAGAGACTTAGAAAAGTGGTAAAACCTACATTGTTGATAGAGTTGTTAGTACTTAGCCCTGTGAAAACAGCACTTTCGTAGAAAGAAATCTTCTTCTCTAAGACTGGGAAACAGTGAACAGAGAATGTATGAGTTTCTCAAGATTGGTAACAGATAGAAACAAGAGAAAGTACACAGTGATTCATCTACCTAGAAAAGTTACAGAGGTTTACACAGAGAATTCCAAGTATAAGTACAAGAAAATAAGAGAGACTTAGAAAACTGGTAAAACTTACATTGTTGATAGAGTTGGGAGTACTTAGCACTGTGAAAACAGCACTTTCGCCGAAAGAAATTTCGTTCTCTAAGTCCGTGAAACAGTGAATAGAGAATGTATGAGTTTCTCAAAATTGAGGACAGATAGAAACAAGAGAAAGTACACAGTGATTCATCTACCTAGAAAAGTTACAGAGGTTTACACAGAGAATTCCAAGTATAAGTACAAGAAAATAAGAGAGACTTAGAAAACTGGTAAAACCTACATTGTTGGTAGAGTTGGGAGTACTTAGCACTGTGAAAACAGCACTTTAGCCGAAAGAAATCTACTTCTCTAAGTCCGTGAAACAGTGAACAGAGAATGTATGAGTTTCTCAAGATTGGTAACAGATAGAAACAAGAGAAAGTACACAGTGATTCATCTACCTAGAGTAGTTACAGAAGTTTACACAGAGAATTCCATGTATAGGTACAAGAAAATAAGAGAGACTTAGAAAACTGGTAAAACCTACATTGTGGATAGAGTTGGGAGTACTTAGCACTGAGACAACAGCACTTTCGCCGAAAGAAATCTACTTCTCTAATACTGGGAAACAGTGAACAGAGAATGCATGAGTTTCTAAAGATTTGTAACAGATAGAAACAAGAGAAAGTACACAGTGATTCATCTACCTAGAGAAGTTACAGAGGTTTACACAGAGAATTCCAAGTATAAGTACAAGAAAATATGAGAGACTTAGAAAACTGGTAAAACCTACATTCTTGATAGAATTGGGAGTACTTAGCACTGTGAAAACAGCACTTTCGCCGAAAGAAATCTACTTCTCTAATTCCGTGAAACAGTGAACACAGAATGTATGAGTTTCTCAAGATGGTAACAGATTGAAACAAGAGAAAGTACACAGTGATTCACCTATCTAGAAAATTTACAGAGATTTACACAGAGAATTCCACGTATAAGTACAAGAAAATAAGAGAGACTTAGAAAACTGGTAAAACATACATTGTGGATAGAGTTCGGAGTACTTAGCACTGTGAAAACAGCACTTTCGCAGAAAGAAGTCTACTTCTCTAAAACTGGGAAACAGTGAACAGAGAATGTATGAGTTTCTCAAGATTGGTAACAGATAGAAACAAGAGAAAGTACACAGTGATTCATCTACCTAGAGAAGTTACAGAAGTTTACACAGAGAATTCCATGTATAAGTACAAGAAAATAAGAGAGACTTAGAAAACTGTTAAAACCTACATTGTGGATAGAGTTGGGAGTACTTAGCACTGTGAAAACAGCACTTTCGCAGAAAGAAATCTACTCTAAGACTGGGAAACAGTGAACAGAGAATGTATGAGTTTCTCAAGATTGGTAACAGATAGAAACAAGAGAAAGTACACAGTGATTCATCTACCTAGAAAAGTTACAGAGGTTTACACAGAGAATTCCAAGTATAAGTACAAGAAAATAAGAGAGACTTAGAAAACTGGTAAAACCTACATTGTTGATAGAGTTCGGAGTACTTAGCACTGTGGAAACAACACTTTCGCAGAAAGAAATCTACTTCTCTAAGATAGGGAAACAGTGAATAGAGAATGTATGAGTTTCTCAAGATTGGTAACAGATAGAAACAAGAGAAAGTACACAGCGATTCATCTACCTAGAGAAGTTACAGAGGTTTACACAGAGAATTCCAAGTGTTACTCCCAGAAAAGGAGAGAGACTTAGAAAACTGGTAAAACCTACATTGTTGATAGAGTTGGGAGTACTTAGCACTGTGAAAACAGCACTTTCTCAGAAACAAATCTACTTCTCTAAGACTGGGAAACAGTGAACAGAGAATGTACGAGTTTCTCAAAATTGATAACAGATAGAAACAAGAGAAAGTACACAGTGATTCATCTACCTAGAGAAGTTACAGAGGTTTACACAGAGAATTTCAAGTATAAGTACAACAAAATAAGAGAGACTTAGAAAACTGGTAAAACCTACATTGTTGATAGAGTTGCGAGTACTTCGCACTGGGAAAACAGCACTTTCGCCGAAAGAAATTTAGTTCTCTAAGTCCGTGAAACAGTGAACAGAGAATGTATGAGTTTCTCAAGATTGGTAACAGATAGAAACAAGAAAAAGTAAACAGTGATTCATCCACCTAGAAAAGTTACAGAGGTTTACAAAGAGAATTCCAAGTATAAGTACAAGAAAATAAGAGAGACTTAGAAAACTGGTAAAACCTACAATGTTGATAGAGTTTGGAGTACTTAGCACTGTGAAAGCAGCACTTTCGCAGAAAGAAATCTACTTCTATAACACTGGGAAACAGTGAACAGAGAATGTATGAGTTTCTCAAGACTGGTAACAGACAGAAACAAGAGAAAGTACACAGTGATTCATCTACCTAGAAAAGTTACAGAGGTTTACACAGAGAATTCCAAGTATAAGTACAAAAAAATAAGAGAGACTTAGAAAACTAGTAAAACCTACATTTTTGATCGAGTTGGGAGTTCTTAGCACTGTGAAAACAGCACTTTCCCCAAAAGAAATTTCGTTCTCTAAGTCCGTGAAACAGTGAACAGAGAATGTATGAGTTTCTCAAGATTGGTAACAGATAGAAACAAGAGAAAGTACACAGTGATTCATCTACCTAGAAAAGTTACAGAGGTTTACACACAGAATTCCAAGTATAAGTACAAGAAAATAAGAGAGACTTAGAAAACTGGTAAAACCTACATTGTTGATAGAGTTGGGAGTACTTAGCACTGTGAAAACAGCACTTTCGCCGAAAGAAATTTCGTTCTCTAAGTCCGTGAAACAGAAAACAGAGAATGAATGAGTTTCTCAAGACTGGCAACAGATAGAAACAAGAGAAAGTACACAGTGATTCATTTACTTAGAAAAGTTACAGAGGTTTACACAGAGAATTCCAAGTATAAGTGAAAGTAAATAAGAGAGACTTAGAAAACTGGTAAAACATACATTGTGGATAGAGTTGGGAGTGCTTAGCACTGTGAAAACAGCACTTTCGCAAAAAGAAATCTACTTCTCTAAGACTGGGAAACAGTGAACAGAGAATGTATGAGTTTCTCAAGATTGGTAACAGATAGAAACAGGAGAAAGTATACAGTGATTCATCTACCTAGAAAAGTTACAGAGGTTTACACAGAGAATTCCAAGTATAAGTACAACAAAATAAGAGAGACTTAGAAATCTGGTAATACCTACATTGTTGATAGAGTTGGGAGTACTTAGCACTGTGAAAACAGCACTTTCGACGAAAGAAATTTAGTTCTCTAAGTCGGTGAAACAGTGAACAGTGAATGTATTTGTTTCTCAAGATTGGTAACAGATAGAAACAAGAGAAAGTACACAGTGATTCATCTACTTAGAAAAGTTACAGAGGTTTACAAAGAGAATTCCAAGTTTAAGTACAAGAAAATAAGAGAGACTTAGAAAACTGGTAAAACCTACATTGTCGGTAGAGTTGGGAGTACTTAGCACTGTGAAAGCAGCACTTTCGCAGAAAGAAATCTACTTCTATAACACTGGGAAACAGTGACCAGAGAATGTATGAGTTTCTCAGGATTGGTAACAGATAGAAACAAAAGAAAGTACACAGTGATTCGTCTACCTAGAAAAGTTACAGAAGTTTACTCAGAGAATTCCAAGAATAAGTACAAGAAAATAAGAGAGACTTAGAAAACTGGTAAAACCTACAGTGTTAATAGTGTTGGGAGTACTTAGCACTGTGAAGACAGCACTTTCGCCGAAAGAAATTTCGTTCTATAAGTCCGTGAAACAGTGAACAGAGAATGTATGAGTTTGTCAAGCTTGCTAACAGATAGAAACAAGAGAAAGTACACAATGATTCATCTACCTAGAGAAGTTACAGAAGTTTATACAGAGAATTCCAAGTATAAGTACAAGAATATAAGAGAGACTTAGAAAACTGGTAAAACCTACATTGTTGATAGAGTTGGGAGTACTGAGCACTGTGGAAACAGCACATTTGCCGAAAGAAATTTAGTTATCTAAGTTGGTGAAAGAGTGAACAGAGAATGTATTTGTTTCTCAAGATTGATAACAGATAGAAACAAGAGAAAGTACACTGTGATTCATCTACCTAGAAAATTTACAGAGGTTTACAAAGAGAATTCCAAGTTTAAGTACAAGAAAATAAGAGAGACTTAGAAAACTGGTAAAACTTACATTGTGGATAGAGTTGGGAGTACTTAGCACTGTGGAAACATCACTTTCGCAGAAAGAAATCTACTTCTCTAAGAGTGGGAAACATTGAACAGAGAATGTATGAGTTTCTCAAGATTGGTAACAGATAGAAACCAGAGAAAGTACACAGTGATTCATCTACCTAGAGAAGTTACAGAAGTTTACACAGAGAATTCCATGTATAAGTACAGGAAAATAAGAGAGACTGAGAAAACTGGTAAAACCTACATTGTGGATACAGTTGGTAGTACTTAGCACTGTGAAAACAGCACTTTCGCAGAAAGAAATCGACATCTCTAAGACTGGGAAACAGTGAAGAGAGAATGTATGAGTTTCTCAAGATTGGTAACAGATAGAAACCAGAGAAAGTACACAGTGATTCATCTACCTAGAGAAGTTACAGAAGTTTACACAGAGAATTCCATGTATAAGTACAAGAAAATAAGAGAGACTTAGAAAACTGGTAAAACCTACATTGTTGATAGAGTTGGGAGTACTTAGCACTGTGAAAACAGCACTTTCGCCGAAAGAAATCTACTTCTCTAAGTCCGTGAAACAGTGAACAGAGAAAGTATCAGTTTCTCAAGATTGGTAACAGATAGAAACAAGAGAAAGTACACAGTGATTCATCTACCTAGAAAAGTTACAGAGGTTTACACAAGAATTCCAAGTATAAGTACAAGAAAATAAGAGAGACTTAGGAAACTGGTAAAACATACATTGTGGATAGAGTTGGGTGTACTTAGCACTGTGAAAACAGCACTTTCGCCGAAAGAAATCTACTTCTCTAAGTCCGTGAAACACTGAACAGAGAATGTATCAGTTTCTCAAGATTGGTAACAGATAGAAACAAGAGAAAGTACACAGTGATTCATCTACCAAGAGAAGTTACAGAGGTTTACACAGAGAATTCCAAGTATAAGTACAAAAAAATAAGAGAAACTTAGAAAACTGGTAAAACCTACATTGTTGATAGAGTTGGGAGTTCTTAGCACTGTGAAAACAGTACTTTCCCCGAAAGAAATTTCGTTCTCTAAGTCCGTGAAACAGTGAACAGAGAATGGATGAGTTTCTCAAGATTGGTAACAGATAGAAACAAGAGAAAGTACACAGTGATTCATCTACCTAGAAAAGTTACAGAGGTTTACACAGAGAATTCCAAGTATAAGTACAAGAAAATAAGAGAGACATAGAAAACTGGTAAAACCTACATTGTTGATAGAGTTGGGAGTACTTAGCACTGTGAAAAAAGCACTTTCACCGAAAGAAATCTACTTCTCTAAGTCCGTGAAACAGTGAACAGAGAATGTATGAGTTTCTCAAGATGGTAACAGATTGAAACAACAGAAAGTACACAGTGATTCATCTATCTAGAAAATTTACAGAGATTTACACAGAGAATTCCACGTATAAGTACGAGAAAATAAGAGAGACTTAGAAAACTGGTAAAAAATACATTGTGGATAGAGTTCGGAGTACTTAGCACTGTGAAAACAGCACTTTCGCAGAAAGAAATCTACTTCTCTAAGACAGGGAAACAGTGAACAGAGAATGTATGGGTTTTTCAAGATTGGTAACAGATAGAAACAAGAGAAAGTACACAGTGATTCACCTACCTAGAAAAGTTACAGAGGTTTACACAGAGAATTACAAGTATAAGTAGAAGAAAATAAGAGAGACTTAGAAAACTGGTAAAACTTACATTGTAGATAGAGTTGGGAGTACTTAGCACTGTTAAAACAGCACTTTCGCCGAAAGAAATTTCGTTCTCTAAGTCCGTGAAACAGTGAACAGAGAATGTATGAGTTTCTCAAGATTGGTAACAGATAGAAACAAGTGAAAGTACACAGTGATTCATCTACCTAGAAAAGTTACAGAGGTTTACACAGAGAATTCCAAGTATAAGTACAAGAAAATAAGAGAGACTTAGAAAACTGGTAAAACCTACATTGTTGATAGAGTTGGGAGTACTTAGCACTGTGAAAATAGCACTTTCTCCGAAAGAAATCTACTTCTCTATGTGGGTGAAACAGTGAACAGAGAATGTATGAGTTTCTCAAGATTGGTAACAGATAGAAACAAGTGAAAGTACACAGTGATTCATCTACCTAGAATAGTTACAGAGGTTTACACAGAGAATTCCAAGTATAAGTACAAGAAAATAAGAGAGACTTAGAAAACTGGTAAGACCTACATTGTGGATAGAGTTGGGAGTACCTAGCACTGTGAAAACAGCACTTTCCCCAAAAGAAATTTCGTTCTCTAAGTCCGTGAAACACTGAACAGAGATTGTATGAGTTTCTCAAGATTGGGAACAGATAGAATCAAGAGAAAGTACACAGTGATTCATCTACCTAGAAAAGTTACAGAGGTTTACACAGAGAATTCCAAGTATAAGTACAAGACAATAAGAGAGACTTAGAAAACTGGTAAAACCTACATTGCTGATAGAGTTGGGAGTTCTTAGCACTGTGAAAACAGCACTGTCACAGAAAGAAATCTACTTCTCTAAGACTGGGAAACAGTGAACAGAGAATGTATGAGTTTCTCAAGATTGGTAACAGATAGAAACAAGAGAAAGTACACAGTGCTTCCTCTACATAGAGTAGTTACAGAAATTTACACAGAGAATTCCATGTATAAGTACAAGAAAATAAGAGAGACTTAGAAAACTGGTAAAACCTACATTGTTGATAGAGTTGGGAGTACTTAGAACTGTGAAAACAGCAGTGTCGCAGAAAGAAATCTACTTCTCTAAGACTGGGAAAAAGTGAACAGAGAATGTATGAGTTTGTGAAGTTTGGTAACAGATAGAAAGAAGACAAAGTACACAGTGATTCATCTACCTAGAGAAGTTACAGAAGTTTACACAGAGAATTCCATGTATAAGTACAAGAAAATAAGAGAGACTTAGAAAACTGGTAAAACCTACATTGTTGATAGAGTTGGGAGTACTTAGCACTGTGAAAACAGCACTTTCGGAGAAAGAAATCTACTTCTTTTAGACTGGGAAACAGTGAACAGAGAATGTATGAGTTTCTCAAGATTGGTAAAAGATAGAAACAAGAGAAATTACACAGTGATTCATCTACCTAGAAAAGTTACAGAGGTTTACACAGAGAATTCCACGTATAAGTACAAGAAAATAAGAGAGACTTAGAAAACTGGTAAAACATACATTGTTGATAGACTTGGGAGTACTTAGCACTGTGAAAACAGCACTTTCGCTGAAAGAAATCTACTTCTCTAAGTCCGTGAAACAGTGAACAGAGAATGTATGAGTTTCTCAAGATTGGTAACAGATAGAAACAAGAGAAAGTACACAGTGATTCATCTACCTAGAAAAGTTACAGAGGTTTACACAGAGAATTCCACGTATAAGTACAAGAAAATAAGAGAGACTTAGAAAAGTGGTAAAACCTGCATTGTTGATAGAGTTGGGAGTACTTAGCACTGTGGAAACATCACTTTCGCAGAAAGAAATCTACTTCTCTAAGAGTGGGAAACAGTGAACAGAGAATGTATGAGTTTCTCAAGATTGGTAACAGATAGAAACAAGAGAAAGTACACAGTGATTCATCTACCTAGAAAAGTTACAATGGTTTACACTGAGAATTCCAAGTATAAGTACAAGAAAATAAGAGAGTTAGAAAACTGGTAAAACCTACATCGTGGATAGAGTTGGGAGTACTTAGCACTGTGAAAGCAGCACTTTCGCAGAAAGAAATCTACTTCTATAACACTGGGAAACAGTGAACAGAGAATGTATGAGTTTCTCAGGATTGGTAACAGATAGAAACAAGAGAAAGTACACAGTGATTCGTCTACCTAGAAAAGTTACAGAAGTTTACTCAGAGAATTCCAAGTATAAGTACAAGAAAATAAGAGAGACTTAGAAAACTGGTAAAACCTACAGTGTTAATAGTGTTGGGAGTACTTAGCACTGTGAAGACAGCACTTTCGCCGAAAGAAATTTCGTTCTATAAGTCCGTGAAACAGTGAACAGAGAATGTATGAGTTTGTCAAGCTTGCTAACAGATAGAAACAAGAGAAAGTACACAATGATTCATCTACCTAGAGAAGTTTCAGAAGTTTATACAGAGAATTCCAAGTATAAGTACAAGAATATAAGAGAGACTTAGAAAACTGGTAAAACCTACATTGTTGATAGAGTTGGGAGTACTTAGCACTGTGGAAACAGCACATTTGCCGAAAGAAATTTAGTTATCTAAGTTGGTGAAACAGTGAACAGAGAATGTATTTGTTTCTCAAGATAGATAACAGATAGAAACAAGAGAAAGTACCCTGTGATTCATCTACCTAGAAAAGTTACAGAGGTTTACAAAGAGAATTCCAATTTAAGTACAAGAAAATAAGAGAGACTTAGAAAACTGGTAAAACCTACATTGTTGGTAGAGTTGGGAGTACTTAGCACTGTGAAAATAGCACTTTCGCAGAAAGAAATCTACTTCTCTAAGACTGGGAAACAGTGACCAGAGAATGTATGAGTTTCTCCAGATTGGTAACAGATAGAAACCAGAGAAAGTACACAGTGATTCATCTACCTAGAGAAGTTACAGAAGTTTACACAGAGAATTCCATATATAAGTACAAGAAAATAAGATAGACTGAGAAAACTGGTAAAACCTACATTGTGGATAGAGTTGGGAGTACTTAGCACTGTGAAAACAGCACTTTCGCAGAAAGAAATCGACATCTCTAAGACTGGGAAACAGTGAAGAGAGAATGTATGAGTTTCTCAAGATTGGAAACAGATAGAAACCAGAGAAAGTACACAGTGATTCATCTACCTAGAGAAGTTACAGAAGTTTACACAGAGAATTCCATGTATAAGTACAAGAAAATAAGAGAGACTTAGAAATCTGGTAATACCTACATTGTTGATAGATTTGAGAGTAGTTAGCAATGTGAAAACAGTACTTTCGCCGAAAGAAATTTAGTTCTCTAAGTCGGTGAAACAGTGAACAGAGAATGTATTTGTTTCTCAAGATCGATAACAGATAGAAACAAGAGAAAGTACACAGTGATTCATCTACCTAGAAAAGTTAAAGAGGTTTACAAAGAGAATTCCTAGTTTAAGTACAAGAAAATAAGAGAGACTTAGAAAACTGGTAATACCTACATTGTTGGTAGAGTTGGGAGTACTTAGTACTGTGAAAACAGTACTTTCGCAGAAAGAAATTTAGTTGTCTAAGTCTGTGAAACAGTAAACAGAGAATGTATGAGTTTCTCAAGCTTGCTAACAGATAGAAACAAGAGAAAGTACACAATGATTCATCTACCTAGAGAAGTTAGAGAAGTTCATACAGAGAATTCCAAGTATAAGTACAAGAAAATAAGAGAGACTTAGAAAACTTGTAAAACCTACATTGTGGATAGAGTTGGGAGTATTTAGCACTGTGAAAACAGCACTATCGCCGAAAGAAATTTCGTTCTCTAAGTCCGTGATACAGTGAACAGAGAATGTAAGAGTTTCTCAAGATTGGTAACAGATAGAAACAAGAGAAAGTACACAGTGATTCATCTACTTAGAAGTGACAGAGGTTTACACAGAGAAATCCAAGTATAAGTACTAGAAAATAAGAGAGACTTAGAAAACTGGTAAAACCTACATTGTTGATAGAGTTGGGAGTACTTAGCACTGTGAAAACAGCACTTTCGGAGAAAGAAATCTACTTCTCTAAGACTGGGAAACAGTGAACAGAGAATGTATGAGTTTGTGAAGTTTGGTAACAGATAGAAACAAGACAAAGTACACAGTGATTCATCTACCTAGAGAAGTTACAGAAGTTTACACAGAGAATTCCATGTATAAGTACAAGAAAATAAGAGAGACTTAGAAAACTGGTAAAACCTACATTGTTGATAGAGTTGGGAGTACTTAGCACTGTGAAAACAGCACTTTCGGAGAAAGAAATCTACTTCTTTTAGACTGGGAAACAGTGAACAGAGAATGTATGAGTTTCTCAAGATTGGTAAAAGATAGAAACAAGAGAAAGTACACAGTGATTTATCTACCTAGAGAAGTTACAGAGGTTTACACAGAGAATTCCAAGTATAAGTACAAGAAAATAGGAGAGACTTAGAAAACTGGTAAAACCTACATGGTTGATAGAGTTGGGAGTAATTAGCACTGTGAAAACAGCACTTTCGCCGAAAGAAATCTACTTCTCTAAGTCCCTGAAACAGTCAACAGAAAATGTATGAGTTTCTCAAGATTGGTAATAGATAGAAACAAGAGAAAGTACACAGAGATTCATCTACCTAGAAAAGTTACAGAGGTTTACACAGAGAATTCCAAGTATAAGTAGCAGAAAATAAGAGAGACGTAGAAAACTGGTAAAACTACACTGTTGATAAGGTTGGGAGTACTTAGCACTGTGTAAGCAGCACTTTCTCAGTAAGAAATCTACTTCTATAACACTGGGAAACAGTGAACAGAGAATGTATGAGTTTCTCAAGATTGGTAACAGATAGAAACATGAGAAAGTACACCGTGATTCATTTACCTATAAAAGTTACAGAGGTTTACACAGAGAATTCCAAGTATAAGTACAAGAAAATACGAGAGACTTTGAAAACTGGTAAAACCTACATTGTTGATAGAGTTGGGAGTACTTAGCACTGTGAAAACCGCACTTTCGCCGAAAGAAATTTCGTTCTCTAAGTCAGTGAAACAGTGAACAGAGAATGTAAGACTTTCTCAAGATTGGTAACAGATAGAAACAAGAGAAAGTACACAGTGATTCATCTACCTAGAAAAGTGACAGAGGTTTACACAGAGAATTCCAAGTATAAGTACAAGAAAATAAGAGAGACTTAGAAAACTGGTAAAACCTACATTGTTGATGGAGTTGGGAGTACTTAGCACCGTGAAAATAGCACTTTCTCTGAAAGAAATCTACTTCTCTAGGTGGGTGAAACAGTGAACAGAGAATGTATGAGTTTCTCAACATTGGTAACAGATAGAAACAAGAGAAAGTACACAGTGATTCATCGACCTAGAAAAGTTACAGAGGTTTACACAGACAATTCCAAGTATAAGTACAAGACAATAAGAGAGACTTAGAAAACTGGCAAAACCTACATTGTTGATAGAGTTGGGAGTACTTAGCCCTGTGAAAACAGCACTTTCGCCGAAAGTAATTTCGTTCTCTAAGTCCGTGAAAAAGTGAACAGAGAATGTATGAATTTCTCAAGATTGGTAACAGATAGAAACAAGACAAAGTACACAGTGATACATCTACCTAGAATAGTTACAGAGGTTTACACAGAGAATTCCAAGTAAAGTACAAAAAAATAAGAGAGACTTAGAAAACTGGTAAAACTTACATTGTTAATAGTGTTGGGAGTACTTAGCACTGTGAAAACAGCACTTTTGCAGAAAGAAATCTACTTCTCTAAGACTGGGAAACAGTGAATAGAGAATGTATGAGTTTCTCAAGATTGGTAACAGATAGAAAACAGAGAAAGTACACAGTGATTCATCTACCTAGAGAAGTTAGAGAAGTTTACACAGAGTATTCCATGTATAAGTACAAGAAAATAAGAGAGACTGAGAAAACTGGTAAAACCAACATTGTGGATAGAGTTGGGAGTACGTAGCACTGTGAAAACAGCAGTTTCGCAGCAAGAAATCTACTTCTCTAAGACTGGGAAACAGTGAACAGAGAATGTGTCAGTTTCTCAAGATTGGTAACATATAGAAACAAGAGAAAGCACACAGTGATTCATCTACCTAGAAAAGTTACAGAGGTTTACACAGAGAATTCCAAGTATAAGTACAAGAAAATAAGAGAGACTTAGAAAACTGGTAAACCTACATTGTTGATAGAGTTGTTAGTACTTAGCACTGTGAAAACAGCACTTTCGTAGAAAGAAATCTTCTTCTCTAAGACTGGGAAACACTGAACAGAGAATATATGAGTTTCTCAAGATTGGTAACAGATAGAAACAAGAGAAAGTACACAGTGATTCATCTACCTAGAAAAGTTACAGAGGTTTACACAGAGAATTCCAAGTATAAGTACAAGAAAATAAGAGAGACTTAGAAAACTGGTAAAACCTATATTGTGGATAGAGTTGGGAGTACTTAGCACTGTGAAAACAGCACTTTCGCCAAAAGTAATTTAGTTCTCTAAGTCCGTGAAACAGTGAACAGAGAATGTATGAGTTTCTCAAGATTGGTAACAGATAGAAACAAGAGAAAGTACATAGTGATTCATCTACCAAGAAAAGTTAGAGAGGTTTACAAAGAGAATTCCAAGTTTAAGTACAAGAAAATAAGAGAGACTTGGAAAACTGGTAAAACCTACACTGTAGATAGAATTGTTAGTACTTAGCACTGTGAAAACAGCACTTTCGTAGAAAGAAATCTACTTCTCTAAGTCCCTGAAACAATGAACAGAGAATGTATCAGTTTCTCAAGATTGGTAACAGATAGAAACAAGAGAAAGCACACAGTGATTCATCTACCTAGAAAAGTTACAGAGGTTTACACAGAGAATTCCAAGTATAAGTACAACAAAATAAGAGAGACGTAGAAAACTGGTAAAACCTACATTGTTGATAGGGTTGGGAGTACTTAGCACTGCGAAAACAGCACTTTCGCAGAAAGAAATTTCGTTCTCTAAGTCCGTGAAACAGTGAACAGAGAATGTATGAGTTTCTCAAGATTGGTAACAGATAGAAACAAGAGATAGTACACATTGATTCATCTACCTAGAAAAGTTACAGAGGTTTACACAGAGAATTCCAAATATAAGTACAAGAAAATAAGAGAGACTTAGAAAACTGGTAAAATCTACATAGTGGATAGAGTTGGGAGTACGTATCACTGTGAAAACAGCACTTTCGCAGAAAGAAATCTACTTCTCTAAGACTGGGAAACAGTGAACAGAGAATGTATGAGTTTCTCAAGATTGGTAACAGATAGAAACAAGAGAAAGTACACAGTGATTCATCTACCTAGAGAAGTTACAGAAGTTTACACAGAGAATTCCATGTATAAGTACAAGAAAATAAGAGAGACTTAGAAAACCGGTAAAAACAACATTGTTGATAGAGCTCGGAGTACTTAGCACTGTGAAAACAGCACTTTCACCGAAAGAAATCTACTTCTCTAATACTGGGAAACAGTGAACAGAGAATGTATGAGTTTCTCAAGATTGGTAACAGATAGAAACAAGAGAAAGTACACAGTGATTCATCTACCTAGAAAAGTTACAGAGGTTTACACAGAGAATTCCAAGCATAAGTACAAGAAAATAAGAGAGACTTAGAAAACTGGTTAAACCTACATTGATGATAGAGTTGGGAGTACTTAGCACTGTGAAAGCAGCACTTTCGCAGAAAGAAATCTACTTCTATAACACTGGGTAACAGTGAACAGAGAATGTATGAGTTTCTCAAGATTGGTAACAGATAGAAACAAGAGAAAGTACACAGTGATTCATCTACCTAGAAAAGTTTCAGAGGTTTACACAAAGAATTCCAAGTATAAGTACAAGAAAATAAGAGAGACTTAGAAAACTGGTAAAACCTACATTGTGGATAGAGTTTTGAGTACTTAGCACTGTGAAAACAGCACTTTCGCAGAAAGCAATCTACTTCTCTAAGACTGGGAAACAGTGAACAGAGAATGTATGAGTTTCTCAAGATTGGTAACAGATAGAAACAAGAGAAAGTACACAGTGATTCATCTACCTAGAAAAGTTACAGGGGTTTACACAGAGAATTCCAAGTATGAGTACAAGAAAATAAGAGAGACTTAGAAAACTGGTAAAACCTACATTGTTGATAGAGTTGGGAGTACTTAGCACTGTGAAAACAGCACTTTGGCAGAAATAAATCTACTTCTATAACACTGGGAAACAGTGAACAGAGAATGTATGTGTTTCTCAAGATTGGTAACAGATAGAAACGAGAAAGTACACAGTGATTCATCTACCTTGAAAAGTTACAGAGGTTTACACAGAGAATTCCAAGTATAAGTACAAAAAAATAAGAGAGACTTAGAAAACTGGTAAAACCTACATTGCTGATAGAGTTGGGAGTTCTTAGCACTGTGAAAACAGCACTTTCCCCGAAAGTAATTTAGTTCTCTAAGTCCGTGAAACAGTGAACAGAGAATGTAAGAGTTTCTCAAGATTGGTAACAGATAGAAACAAGAGAAAGTACACAGTGATTCATCTACCTAGAAAAGTTACAGAGGTTTACACAGAGAATTCCAAGTATAAGTACAAGAAAATAAGAGAGACTTAGAAAACTGGTAAAACCTACATTGTGGATAGAGTTGGGAGTACTTAGCACTGTGAAAACAGCACTTTCGCCGAAAGAAATCTACTTCTCTAATTCCGTGAAACAGTGAACAGAGAATGTATGAGTTTCTCAAGATTGGTTACAGATAGAAACAAGAGAAAGTATACAGTGATTCATCTACCTAGAGAAGTTACAGAGTTTTACACAGAGAATTCCATGAATAAGTACAAGAAAATAAGAGAGACTTAGAAAACTGGTAAAACCTACATTGTTGATAGAGTTGGGAGTACTTAGCACTGTGAAAACAGCTCTTTCGCGTACAGAAATTTAGTTCTCTAAGTCTGTGAAACAGTGAACAGAGAATGTATGAGTTTCTCAAGATTGGTAACAGATAGAAACAAGAGAAAGTACACAGTGATTCATCTACCTAGAAAAGTTACAGAGGTTTACACAGAGAATTCCAAGTATAAGTACAAGAATATAAGAGAGACTTAGAAAACTGGTAAAACCTACATTGTTGATAGAGTTGGGAGTACTTAGCACTGTGAAAACAGCACTGTCGCAGAAAGAAATCTACTTCTGTAAGACTGGGAAACAGTGAACAGAGAATATATGAGTTTGTCAAGATTGGTAACAGAAACAAGAGAAAGTACACAGTGATTCATCTACCTAGAGAAGTTACAGAAATTTACACAGAGAATTCCATGTATGATTACAAGAAAATAAGAGAGACTTAGAAAACTGTTAAAACCTACATTGTTGATAGAGTTGGGAGTACTTAGCATTGTGAAAACAGCACTTTCGCAGGAAGAAATCTACTTCTCTAAGACTGGGAAACAGTGAACAGAGAATGTATGAGTTTCTCAAGATTGGTAAAACATAGAAACAAGAGAAAGTACACAGTGATTCATCTACCTAGAGAAGTTACAGAGGCTTACACAGAGAATTCCAAGTATAAGTACAAGAAAATAAGAGAGACTTAGAAAACTGGTAAAACCTACATTGTGGATAGAGTTGGGAGTACTTAGCACTGTGAAAACAGCACTTTCGCCGAAAGAAATTTCGTTCTCTAAATCCGTGAAACAGTGAACAGAGAATGTATGAGTTTCTCAAGATTGGTAACAGATAGAAACAAGAGAAAGTACACAGTGATTCATCGACCTAGAAAAGTTACAGAGGTTTACACAGAGAATTCCAAGTATAAGTACAAGAAAATAAGAGAGACTTAGAAAACTGGTAAAACCTACATTGTTGATGAGTTGGGAGTACGTAACACTGTGAAAACAGTTCTTTCGCTTAAAGAAATTTAGTTGTCTAAGTCCGTGAAACAGTGAACAGAGAATGTATGAGTTTCTCAAGATTGGTAACAGATAGAAACAAGAGAAAGTACACAGTGATTCATCGACCTAGAAAAGTTACAGAGATTTACACAGAGAATTCCAAGTATAAGTACAAGAAAATAAGAGAGACTTAGAAAACTGGTAAAACCTACATTGTGGATAGAGTTGGGAGTACTTAGCACTGTGAAAACAGCACTTTAGCCGAAAGAAATTTCGTTCTCTAAGTCCGTGAAACAGTGAACAGAGAATGTATGAGTTTCTCAAGATTGGTAACAGATAGAAACAAGAGAAAGTACACAGTGATTCATCTACCTAGAAAAGTTACAGAGGTTTACACAGAGAATTCCAAGTATAAGTACAAGAAAATAAGAGAGACTTAGAGAACTGGTAAAACCTACATTGTTGATAGAGTTGTGAGTACTTAGCACTGTGAAAGCAGCACTTTCGCAAAAATAAATCTACTTCTATAACACTGGGAAACAGTGAACAGAGAATATATGAGTTTCTCAAGATTGGTAACAGATAGACACAAGAGAAAGTACACAGTGATTCATCTACCTAGAAAAGTTACAGAGGTTTACTAAGAGAATTCCAAGTTTAAGTACAAGAAAATAAGAGAGACTTAGAAAACTGGTAAAACCTACATTGTTGATAGAGTTGTTAGTACTTACCACTGTGAAAACAGCACTTTAGCCGAAAGAAATTTCGTTCTCTTAGTCCGTGAAACAGTGAACAGAGAATGTATGAGTTTCTCAAGATTGGTAACAGATAGAAACAAGGGAAAGTACACAGTGATTCATCGACCTAGAAAAGTTACAGAGGTTTACACAGAGAATTCCAAGTATAAGTACAAGAAAATAAGAGAGACTTAGAAAACTGGTAAAATCTACATTGTGGATAGAGTTGGGAGTACGTAGAACTGTGAAAACAGCACTTTCGCAGAAAGAAATCTACTACTCTAAGACTGGGAAACAGTGAACAGAGAATGTATGAGTTTCTCAAGATTGGTAACAGATAGAAACAAGGGAAAGTACACAGTGATTCACCTACCTAGAAAAGTTAAAGGGGTTTACACAGAGAATTCCAAGTACAAGTAGAAGAAAATAAGAGAGACTTAGAAAACTGGTAAAAGCTACATTATTGATAGAGTTGGGAGTAGTTAGCACTGTGAAAACAGCACTTTCGCAGAAAGAAATCTACTTCTATAACACTGGGAAACAGTGAACAGAGAATGTATGAGTTTCTCAAGATTGGTAACAGATAGAAACAAGAGAAAGTACACAGTGATTCATCTACCTAGAAAAGTTACAGAGGTTTACACAGGGAATTCCAAGTATAAGTACAAAAAAATAAGAGAGACTTAGAAAACTGGTAAAACCTACATTGTTGATAGAGTTGGTAGTTCATGACACTGTGAAAACAGCACTTTCCCCAAAAGTAATTTAGTTCTCTAAGTCCGTGAAACAGTGAACAGAGAATGTATGAGTTTCTCAAGTTTGTTAACAGTTAGAAACAAGAGAAAGTACACAGTGATTCATCTACATAGAAAAGTTACAGAAGTTTACACAGAGAATTCCATGTATAAGTACAAGAAAATAAGAGAGACTTAGAAAACTGGTAAAACATACTTTGTTGATAGAGCTCGGAGTACTTAGCACTGTGAAAACAGCACTTTAGCCGAAAGAAATTTCGTTCTCTAAGTCCGTGAAACAGTGAACAGAGAATGTATGAGTTTCTCAAGATTGGTAACAGATAGAAACAAGAGAAAGTACACAGTGATTCATCGACCTAGAAAAGTTACAGAGGTTTACACAGAGAATTCCAAGCATAAGTACAAGAAAATAAGAGAGACTTAGAAAACTGGTAAAACCTACATTGTTGATGAGTTGGGAGTACTTAACACTGTGAAAACAGTTCTTTCGCTTAAAGAAATTTAGTTGTCTAAGTCCTTGAAACAGTTAACAGAGAATGTATGAGTTTCTCAAGATTGGTAACAGATAGAAACAAGAGAAAGTACACAGTGATTCATCTACCTAGAAAAGTTACACAGGTTTACACAGAGAATTCCAAGTATAAGTACAAGAAAATAAGAGAGACTTAGAAAACTGGTAAAACCTACATTGTTGATAGAGTTGTGAGTACTTAGCACTGTGAAAGCAGCACTTTCGCAGAAATAAATCTACTTGTATAACACTGGGAAACAGTGAACAGAGAATATATGAGTTTCTCAAGATTGGTAACAGATAGACACAAGAGAAAGTACACAGTGATTCATCCACCTAGAAAAGTTACAGAGGTTTACTAACAGAATTCCAAGTTTAAGTACAAGAAAATAAGAGAGACTTAGAAAACTGGTAAAACCAACATTGTTGATAGAGTTGTTAGTACTTAGCACTGTGAAAACAGCACTTTAGCCGAAAGAAATTTCGTTCTCTAAGTCCGTGAAACAGTGAACAGAGAATGTATGAGTTTCTCAAGATTGGTAACAGATAGAAACAAGAGAAAGTACACAGTGATTCATCGACCTAGAAAAGTTACAGAGGTTTACACAGAGAATTCCAAGTATAAGTACAAGAAAATAAGAGAGACTTAGAAAACTGGTAAAATCTACATTGTGGATAGAGTTGGGAGTACGTAGCACTGTGAAAACAGCACTTTCGCAGAAAGAAATCTACTACTCTAAGACTGGGAAACAGTGAACAGAGAATGTATGAGTTTCTCAAGATTAGTAACAGATAGAAACAAGGGAAAGTACACAGTGATTCACCTACCTAGAAAAGTTACAGGGGTTTACACAGAGAATTCCAAGTATAAGTAGAAGAAAATAAGAGAGACTTAGAAAACTGGTAAAACCTACATTATTGATAGAGTTGGGAGTACTTAGCACTGTGAATACAGCACTTTCGCAGAAAGAAATCTACTTCTATAACACTGGGAAACAGTGAACAGAGAATGTATGAGTTTCTCAAGATTGGTAACAGATAGAAACAAGAGAAAGTACACAGTGATTCATCTACCTAGAAAAGTTACAGAGGTTTACACAGAGAATTCCAAGTATAAGTACAAGAAAATAAGAGAGACTTAGAAAACTGGTAAAACCTACATTGTTGATGAGTTGGGAGTACTTAACACTGTGAAAACAGTTCTTTCGCTTAAAGAAATTTAGTTGTCTAAGTCCGTGAAACAGTGAACAGAGAATGTATGAGTTTCTCAAGATTGGTAACAGATAGAAACAAGAGAAAGTACACAGTGATTCATCGACCTAGAAAATTTACAGAGGTTTACACAGAGAATTCCAAGTATAAGTACAAGAAAATAAGAGAGACTTAGAAAACTGGTAAAACCTACATTGTGGATAGAGTTGGGAGTACTTAGCACTGTGAAAACAGCACTTTAGCCGAAAGAAATTTCGTTCTCTAAGTCCGTGAAACAGTGAACAGAGAATGTATGAGTTTCTCAAGATTGGTAACAGATAGAAACAAGAGAAAGTACACAGTGATTCATCGACCTAGAAAAGTTACAGAGGTTTACACAGAGACTTCCAAACATAAGTACAAGAAAATAAGAGAGACTTAGAAAACTGGTAAAACCTACATTGTTGATGAGTTGGGAGTACTTAACACTGTGAAAACAGTTCTTTCGCTTAAAGAAATTTAGTTGTCTAAGTCCGTGAAACAGTGAACAGAGAATGTATGAGTTTCTCAAGATTGGTAACAGATAGAAACAAGAGAAAGAACACAGTGATTCATCTACCTAGAAAAGTTACAGAAGTTTACAAAGAGAATTCCAAGTCTAAGTACAAGAAAATAAGAGAGACTTAGAAAACTCGTAAAACCTACATTGTTGATAGAGTTGGGAGTACTTAGCACTGTGAAAACAGCACTTTCGCAGAAAGAAATCTACTTCTCTAAGACTGGGAAACAGTGAACAGAGAATGTATGAGTTTCTCAAGATTGGTAACAGATAGAAACAAGAGAAAGTACACAGTGATTCATCTACCTAGAAAAGTTACGAAGGTTTAGAGAGAGAATTCCAAGTATAAGTACAAGAAAATAAGAGAGAATTAGAAAACTGGTAAAACCTACATTGTTGATAGAGTTGGGAGTACTTAGCACTGTGAAAACAGCACTTTAGCCGAAAGAAATTTAGTTCTCTAAGTCTGTCAAACAGTGAACAGAGAACGTATGAGTTTCTCAAGATTGGTAAGAGATAGAAACAAGAGAAAGTACACAGTGATTCATCTACCTAGTAAAGTTACAGAGGTTTACAAAGAGAATTCCAAGTTTAAGTACAAGAAAATAAGAGAGACTTAGAAAACTGGTAAAACCTACATTGTTGATAGAGTTGGGAGTACTCAGCACTGTGAAAACAGCACTTTCGCCGAAAGAAATCTACTTCTCTAAGACTGGGAAACAGTGAACAGAGAATGTATGAGTTTCTCAAGATTGGTAACAGATAGAAACAAGAGAAAGTCCACAGTGATTCATCTACCTAAAGAAGTTACAGAAGTTTACACAGAGAATTCCATGCATAAGTACAAGAAAATAAGAGAGACGTAGAAAACTGGTAAAACCTATATTGTGGATAGAGTTGGGAGTACTTAGCAAAGTGAAAACAGCACTTTCGCAGAAAGAAATCCACTTCTCTAAGACTGGGATACAGTGAACAGAGAATGTGTGAGTTTCTCAAGATTGGTAACAGATAGATACAAGAGAAAATACACAGTGATTCATCTACCTAGAAAAGTGACAGAGGTTGACACAGAGAATTCCAAGTATAAGTACATCAAAATAAAAGAGACTTAGAAAACTGGTAAAACCTACATTGTTGATAGAGTTGGGAGTACTTAGCACTGTGAAAACAGCACTTTCGCCGAAAGAAATTTAGTTCTCTAAGACCGTGAAACAGTGAACAGAGAATGTATGAGTTTCTGAAGATTGGTAACAGATAGAAAAAAGAGAAAGCACACAGTGATTCATTTACCAAGAAAAGTTACCGAGGTTAAAAAAGAGAATTCCAGCTTTAAGCACAAGAAAATAAGAGAGACTTAGAAAACTGGTAAAATCTACATTGTTGATAGAGTACGGAGTACTTAGCACTGTGAAAACAGCATATTCGCCGAAAGAAATTTAGTTCTCTAAGTCCGTGAAACAGTGAACAGAGAATGTATGAGTTTCTCAAGATTGCTAACAGATAGAAAGAAGAGAAAGTACACAGTGATTCATCTACCTAGAGAAGTTACAGAAGTTTACAGAGAGAATTCCAAGTATAAGTACAAGAAAATAAGAGAGACTTAGAAAACTGGTAAAACCTACATTGCGGATAGAGTTGGGAGTACTTAGCACTCTGAAAACAGCACTTTCGAGGAACGAAATTTAGTTCTCTAAGTCCGTGAAACAGTGAACAGAGAATGTATGAGTTTCTCAAGATTGGTAACAGATAGAAACAAGAGAAAGTACACAGTGATTCATTTACCTAGAAAAGTTACAGAGGTTTAAAAAGAGAATTCCAAGCTTAAGTAGAAGAAAATAAGAGAGACTTAGAAAACTGGTGAAACCTACATTGTTGATAGAGTTGGGAGTACTTAGCACTGTGAAAACAGCACTTTCGCAGAAAGAAATCTACTTCTCTAAGACTGGGAAACAGTGAACAGAGAATGTATGAGTTTTTCAAGATTGGTAACAGATAGAAACAAGAGAAAGTACACTGTGATTCATCTACCTAGAGAAGTTACAGAGGTTTACACAGAGAATTCCAAGTATAAGTACAAGAAAATAAGAGAGACTTAGAAAACTGGTAAAACCTACATTGTTGATAGAGTTGGGAGTACTTAGCACTGTGAGAACAGCACTTTCACAGAAAGAAATCTACTTCTCTAAGACTGGGAAACAGTGAACAGAGAATGTATGAGATTCTCAAGATTGGTAACAGATAGAAACAAGAGAAAGTACACAGTGATTCATCTACCTAGAAAAGTTACAGAGGTTTACACAGAGAATTCCAAGTATAAGTACAAGAAAATAAGAGAGACTTAGAAAACTGGTAAAACCTACATTGTTGATAGAGTTGGGATTACTTAGCACTGGGAAAACAGCACTTTCGCAGAAAGAAATCTACTTCTCTAAGACTGGGAAACAGTGAACAGAGAATGTATGAGTTTCTCAAGATTGGTAACAGATAGAAACAAGAGAAAGTACACAGTGATTCATCTACCTAGAGAAGTTACAGAAGTTTACACAGAGAATTCCATGTATCAGTACAAGAAAATAAGACAGACATAGAAAACTGGTAAACCTTACATTGTGGATAGAGTTGGGAGTACTTAGCACTGTGAAAACAGCACTTTCGGAGAAAGAAATCTACTTCTCTAAGACTGGGAAACAGTGAATAGAGAATGTATGAGTTTCTCAAGATTGGTAACAGATAGAAACAAGAGAAAGTACACAGTGATTCATCTACCTAGAAAAGTTACAGAGGTTTACAGAGAGAATTCCAAATATAAGTACAAGAAAATAAGACAGACTTAGAAAACTGGTAAAACCTACATTGTTGATAGAGTTGGGAGTACTTAGCACTGTGAAAACAGCACTTTGGCCGAAAGAAATTTAGTTCTCTAAGTCCGTGAAACAGTGAACAGAGAATGTATGAGTTTCTCAAGATTGGTAACAGATAGAAACAAGAGAAAGCACACAGTGATTCATTTACCAAGAAAAGTTACCGAGGTTAAAAAAGAGAATTCCAGCTTTAAGCACAAGAAAATAAGAGAGACTTAGAAAACTGGTAAAATCTACATTGTTGATAGAGTTCGGAGTACTTAGCACTGTGAAAACAGCATATTCGCCGAAAGAAATTTAGTTCTCTAAGTCCGTGAAACAGTGAACAGAGAATGTATGAGTTTCTCAAGATTGCTAACAGATAGAAAGAAGAGAAAGTACACAGTGATTCATCTACCTAGAGAAGTTACAGAAGTTTACAGAGAGAATTCCAAGTATAAGTACAAGAAAATAAGAGAGACTTAGAAAACTGGTAAAACCTACATTGCGGATAGAGTTGGGAGTACTTAGCACTCTGAAAACAGCACTTTCGAGGAACGAAATTTAGTTCTCTAAGTCCGTGAAACAGTGAACACTGAATGTATGAGTTTCTCAAGATTGGTAACACATAGAAAGAAGAGAAAGTACACAGTGATTCATCTACCTAGAAAAGTTACAGAGCTTTACACAGAGAATTCCAAGTATAAGTACAAGAAAATAAGAGAGACTTAGAAAACTGGTAAAACCTACATTGTTGATAGAGTTGGGAATACTTAGCACTGTGAAAACAGCACTTTCGGCGAAAGAAAATTAGTTCTCTAAGTCCGTGAAACAGTGAACAGAGAATGTATGAGTTTCTCAAGATTGGTAACAGATAGAAACAAGAGAAAGTACACAGTGATTCATTTACCTAGAAAAGTTACAGAGGTTTAAAAAGAGAATTCCAAGCTTAAGTAGAAGAAAATAAGAGAGACTTAGAAAACTGGTGAAACCTACATTGTTGATAGAGTTGGGAGTACTTAGCACTGTGAAAACAGCACTTTCGCAGAAAGAAATCTACTTCTCTAAGACTGGGAAACAGTGAACAGAGAATGTATGAGTTTTTCAAGATTGGTAACAGATAGAAACAAGAGAAAGTACACTGTGATTCATCTACCTAGAGAAGTTACAGAGGTTTACACAGAGAATTCCAAGTATAAGTACAAGAAAATAAGAGAGACTTAGAAAACTGGTAAAACCTACATTGTTGATAGAGTTGGGAGTACTTAGCACTGTGAGAACAGCACTTTCACAGAAAGAAATCTACTTCTCTAAGACTGGGAAACAGTGAACAGAGAATGTATGAGATTCTCAAGATTGGTAACAGATAGAAACAAGAGAAAGTACACAGTGATTCATCTACCTAGAAAAGTTACAGAGGTTTACACAGAGAATTCCAAGTATAAGTACAAGAAAATAAGAGAGACTTAGAAAACTGGTAAAACCTACATTGTTGATAGAGTTGGGATTACTTAGCACCTGGAAAACAGCACTTTCGCAGAAAGAAATCTACTTCTCTAAGACTGGGAAACAGTGAACAGAGAATGTATGAGTTTCTCAAGATTGGTAACAGATAGAAACAAGAGAAAGTACACAGTGATTCATCTACCTAGAGAAGTTACAGAAGTTTACACAGAGAATTCCATGTATCAGTACAAGAAAATAAGACAGACATAGAAAACTAGTAAACCTTACATTGTGGATAGAGTTGGGAGTACTTAGCACTGTGAAAACAGCACTTTCGGAGAAAGAAATCTACTTCTCTAAGACTGGGAAACAGTGAATAGAGAATGTATGAGTTTCTCAAGATTGGTAACAGATAGAAACAAGAGAAAGTACACAGTGATTCATCTACCTAGAAAAGTTACAGAGGTTTACACAGAGAATTCCAAATATAAGTACAAGAAAATAAGACAGACTTAGAAAACTGGTAAAACCTACATTGTTGATAGAGTTGGGAGTACTTAGCACTGTGAAAACAGCACTTTGGCCGAAAGAAATTTAGTTCTCTAAGTCCGTGAAACAGTGAACAGAGAATGTATGAGTTTCTCAAGATTGGTAACAGATAGAAACAAGAGAAAGTACACAGTGATTCATCTACTTAGAAAAGTTACAGAGGTTTACACAGAGAATTCCAAGTATAAGTACAAGAAAATAAGAGAGACTTAGAAAACGGGTAAAACCTACATTGTTGATAGAGTTGAGAGTACTTAGCACTGTGAAAACAGAACTTTCGCAGAAAGAAATCTACTTGTCTAAGACTGGGAAACGGTGAACAGAGAATGTATGAGTTTCTCAAGATTGGGAACAGATAGAAACAAGAGAAAGTATACAGTGATTCATCTACCTAGAGAAGTTACAGGAGTTTACACAGAGAATTCCTTGTATACAAACAAGAAAATAAGAGACACTTAGAAAACTGGTAAAACCTACATTGTTGATAGAGTTGGGAGTACTTAGCACTGTGAAAACAGCACTTTCGCAGAAAGAAATCTACTTCTCTAAGACTGGGAAACAGTGAACAGAGAATGTATGAGTTTCTCAAGATTGGTAACAGATAGAAACAAGAGAAAGTACACAGTGATTCATCTACCTGGAGAAGTTACAGAGGTTTACACAGAGAACTCCAAGTATAAGTACAACAAAATAAGAGAGACTTAGAAAACTGGTAAAACCTACATTGTTGATAGAGTTGGGAGTACTTAGCACTGTGAAAACAGCACTTTCGCAGAAAGAAATCTACTTCTCTAAGACTGGGAAACAGTGAACAGAGAATGTATGAGTTTCTCAAGATTGGTAACAGATAGAAACAACAGAAAGTACACAGTGATTCATCTACCTAGAGAAGATACAGAAGTTTACACAGAGAATTCCAAATATAAGTACAAGAAAATAAGAGAGACTTAGAAAACTGGTAAAACTTACATTGTGGATAGTGTTGGGAGTACTTAGCACTCTGAAAACAGGACTTTCGCCGAAAAAATTTAGTTCTCTAAGCCCGTGAAACAGTGAACAGAGAATCTATGAGTTTCTCAAGATTGGTAACAGATATAAACAAGAGAAGGTACACAGTGATTCATGTACCTAGAAAAGTTACAGAGGATTACACAGAGATTTTGAAGTATAAGTACAAGAAAATAAGAGAGACTTAGAAAACTGGTAAAACCTACATTGTTTATACAGTTCGGAGTACTTAGCACTGTGAAAACAGCACTTTCGCAGAAAGAAATCTACTTCTCTAAGACTGGGAAACAGTGAACAGAGAATGTATGAGTTTCTCAAGATTGGTAACAGATAGAAACAAGAGAAAGTACACAGTGATTCATCTACCTAGAGAAGTTACAGAAGTTTACACAGAGAATTCCAAGTATAAGTACAAGAAAATAAGAGAGACTTAGAAAACTGG
This sequence comes from Heterohyrax brucei, assembly GCA_028571685.1. Taxonomy (NCBI): domain Eukaryota; kingdom Metazoa; phylum Chordata; class Mammalia; order Hyracoidea; family Procaviidae; genus Heterohyrax; species Heterohyrax brucei. The sequence goes on along the minus strand of CM053150.1, from coordinate 115,054,570 downwards.
TAAAACCTACATTGTAGATAGAGTTGTGAGTAATTAGCACTCTGAAAACAGCACTTTCGCAGAAAGAAATCTACTTCTCTAAGACTGGGAAACAGTGAACAGAGAATGTATGAGTTTCTCAAGATTGGTAACAGATAGAAACAAGAGAAAGTACACAGTGATTCATCTACCTAGAAAAGTTACGAAGGTTTAGAGAGAGAATTCCAAGTATAAGTACAAGAAAATAAGAGAGACTTAGAAAACTGGTAAAACCTACATTGTTGATAGAGTTGGGAGTACTTAGCACTGTGAAAACAGCACTTTAGCCGAAAGAAATTTAGTTCTCTAAGTCTGTCAAACAGTGAACAGAGAACGTATGAGTTTCTCAAGATTGGTAAGAGATAGAAACAAGAGAAAGTACACAGTGATTCATCTACCTAGAAAAGTTACAGAGGTTTACAAAGAGAATTCCAAGTTTAAGTACAAGAAAATAAGAGAGACTTAGAAAACTGGTAAAACCTACATTGTTGATAGAGTTGGGAGTACTCAGCACTGTGAAAACAGCACTTTCGCCGAAAGAAATCTACTTCTCTAAGACTGGGAAACAGTGAACAGAGAATGTATGAGTTTCTCAAGATTGGTAACAGATAGAAACAAGAGAACGTACACAGTGATTCATCTACCTAAAGAAGTTACAGAAGTTTACACAGAGAATTCCATGCATAAGTACAAGAAAATAAGAGAGACGTAGAAAACTGGTAAAACCTATATTGTGGATAGAGTTGGGAGTACTTAGCACAGTGAAAACAGCACTTTCGCAGAAAGAAATCCACTTCTCTAAGACTGGGATACAGTGAACAGAGAATGTGTGAGTTTCTCAAGATTGGTAACAGATAGATACAAGAGAAAATACACAGTGATTCATCTACCTAGAAAAGTGACAGAGGTTTACACAGAGAATTCCAAGTATAAGTACAACAATATAAAAGAGACTTAGAAAACTGGTAAAACCTACATTGTTGATAGAGTTGGGAGTACTTAGCACTGTGAAAACAGCACTTTCGCCGAAAGAAATTTAGTTCTCTAAGACCGTGAAACACTGATCAGAGAATGTATGAGTTTCTGAAGATTGGTAACAGATAGAAACAAGAGAAAGCACACAGTGATTCATTTACCAAGAAAAGTTACCGAGGTTAAAAAAGAGAATTCCAGCTTTAAGCACAAGAAAATAAGAGACTTAGAAAACTGGTAAAATCTACATTGTTGATAGAGTTCGGAGTACTTAGCACTGTGAAAACAGCATATTCGCCGAAAGAAATTTAGTTCTCTAAGTCCGTGAAACAGTGAACAGAGAATGTATGAGTTTCTCAAGATTGCTAATAGATAGAAAGAAGAGAAAGTACACAGTGATTCATCTACCTAGAGAAGTTACAGAAGTTTACAGAGAGAATTCCAAGTATAAGTACAAGAAAATAAGAGAGACTTAGAAAACTGGTAAAACCTACATTGTGGATAGAGTTGGGAGTACTTAGCACTCTGAAAACAGCACTTTCGCCGAACGAAATTTAGTTCTCTAAGTCCGTGAAACAGTGAACACTGAATGTATGAGTTTCTCAAGATTGGTAACACATAGAAACAAGAGAAAGTACACAGTGATTCATCTACCTAGAAAAGTTACAGAGCTTTACACAGAGAATTCCAAGTATAAGTACAAGAAAATAAGAGAGACTTAGAAAACTGGTAAAACCTACATTGTTGATAGAGTTGGGAATACTTAGCACTGTGAAAACAGCACTTTTGGCGAAAGAAATTTAGTTCTCTAAGTCCGTGAAACAGTGAACAGAGAATGTATGAGTTTCTCAAGTTTGGTAACAGATAGAAACAAGAGAAAGTACACAGTGATTCATTTACCTAGAAAAGTTACAGAGGTTTAAAAAGAGAATTCCAAGCTTAAGTAGAAGAAAATAAGAGAGACTTAGAAAACTGGTAAAACCTACATTGTTGATAGAGTTGGGAGTACTTAGCACTGTGAAAACGGCACTTTCGCAGAAAGAAATCTACTTCTCTAAGACTGGGAAACAGTGAACAGAGAATGTATGAGTTTCTCAAGATTGGTAACAGATAGAAACAAGAGAAAGTACACTGTGATTCATCTACCTAGAGAAGTTACAGAGGTTTACACACAGAATTCCAAGTATAAGTACAAGAAAATAAGAGAGACTTAGAAAACTGGTAAAACCTACATTGTTGATAGAGTTGGGAGTACTTAGCACTGTGAAAACAGCACTTTCGCAGAAAGAAATCTACTTCTCTAAGACTGGGAAACAGTGAACAGAGAATGTATGAGTTTCTCAAGATTGGTAACAGATAGAAACAAGAGAAAGTACACAGTGATTCATCTACTTAGAAAAGTTACAGAGGTTTACACAGAGAATTCCAAGTATAAGTACAAGAAAATAAGAGAGACTTAGAAAACGGGTAAAACCTACATTGTTGATAGAGTTGAGAGTACTTAGCACTGTGAAAACAGAACTTTCGCAGAAAGAAATCTACTTGTCTAAGACTGGGAAACGGTGAACAGAGAATGTATGAGTTTCTCAAGATTGGGAAGAGATAGAAACAAGAGAAAGTACACAGTGATTCATCTACCTAGAGAAGTTACAGGAGTTTATACAGAGAATGCCTTGTATACAAACAAGAAAATAAGAGACACTTAGAAAACTGGTAAAACCTACACTGTTGATAGAGTTGGGAGTACTTAGCACTGTGAAAACAGCACTTTCGCAGAAAGAAATCTACTTCTCTAAGACTGGGAAACAGTGAACAGAGAATGTATGAGTTTCTCAAGATTGGTAACAGATAGAAACAAGAGAAAGTACACAGTGATTCATCTACCTGGAGAAGTTACAGAGGTTTACACAGAGAACTCCAAGTATAAGTACAACAAAATAAGAGAGACTTAGAAAACTGGTAAAACCTACATTGTTGATAGAGTTGGGAGTACTTAGCACTGTGAAAACAGCACTTTCGCAGAAAGAAATCTACTTCTCTAAGACTGGGAAACAGTGAACAGAGAATGTATGAGTTTCTCAAGATTGGTAACAGATAGAAACAACAGAAAGTACACAGTGATTCATCTACCTAGAGAAGATACAGAAGTTTACACAGAGAATTCCAAATATAAGTACAAGAAAATAAGAGAGACTTAGAAAACTGGTAAAACCTACATTGTGGATAGTGTTGGGAGTACTTAGCACTCTGAAAACAGGACTTTCGCCGAAAAAATTTAGTTCTCTAAGCCCGTGAAACAGTGAACAGAGAATCTATGAGTTTCTCAAGATTGGTAACAGATATAAACAAGAGAAGGTACACAGTGATTCATGTACCTAGAAAAGTTACAGAGGATTACACAGAGATTTTGAAGTATAAGTACAAGAAAATAAGAGAGACTTAGAAAACTGGTAAAACCTACATTGTTTATACAGTTCGGAGTACTTAGCACTGTGAAAACAGCACTTTCGCAGAAAGAAATCTACTTCTCTAAGACTGGGAAACAGTGAACAGAGAATGTATGAGTTTCTCAAGATTGGTAACAGATAGAAACAAGAGAAAGTACACAGTGATTCATCTACCTAGAGAAGTTACAGAAGTTTACACAGAGAATTCCAAGTATAAGTACAAGAAAATAAGAGAGACTTAGAAAACTGGTAAAACCTACATTGTAGATAGAGTTGTGAGTAATTAGCACTCTGAAAACAGCACTTTCGCAGAAAGAAATCTACTTCTCTAAGACTGGGAAACAGTGAACAGAGAATGTATGAGTTTCTCAAGATTGGTAACAGATAGAAACAAGAGAAAGTACACAGTGATTCATCTACCTAGAAAAGTTACGAAGGTTTAGAGAGAGAATTCCAAGTATAAGTACAAGAAAATAAGAGAGACTTAGAAAACTGGTAAAACCTACATTGTTGATAGAGTTGGGAGTACTTAGCACTGTGAAAACAGCACTTTAGCCGAAAGAAATTTAGTTCTCTAAGTCTGTCAAACAGTGAACAGAGAACGTATGAGTTTCTCAAGATTGGTAAGAGATAGAAACAAGAGAAAGTACACAGTGATTCATCTACCTAGAAAAGTTACAGAGGTTTACAAAGAGAATTCCAAGTTTAAGTACAAGAAAATAAGAGAGACTTAGAAAACTGGTAAAACCTACATTGTTGATAGAGTTGGGAGTACTCAGCACTGTGAAAACAGCACTTTCGCCGAAAGAAATCTACTTCTCTAAGTCTGGGAAACAGTGAACAGAGAATGTATGAGTTTCTCAAGATTGGTAACAGATAGAAACAAGAGAAAGTACACAGTGATTCATCTACCTAAAGAAGTTACAGAAGTTTACACAGAGAATTCCATGCATAAGTACAAGAAAATAAGAGAGACGTAGAAAACTGGTAAAACCTATATTGTGGATAGAGTTGGGAGTACTTAGCACAGTGAAAACAGCACTTTCGCAGAAAGAAATCCACTTCTCTAAGACTGGGATACAGTGAACAGAGAATGTGTGAGTTTCTCAAGATTGGAAACAGATAGATACAAGAGAAAATACACAGTGATTCATCTACCTAGAAAAGTGACAGAGGTTTACACAGAGAATTCCAAGTATAAGTACAACAAAATAAAAGAGACTTAGAAAACTGGTAAAACCTACATTGTTGATAGAGTTGGGAGTACTTAGCACTGTGAAAACAGCACTTTCGCCGAAAGAAATTTAGTTCTCTAAGACCGTGAAACACTGAACAGAGAATGTATGAGTTTCTGAAGATTGGTAACAGATAGAAACAAGAGAAAGCACACAGTGATTCATTTACCAAGAAAAGTTACCGAGGTTAAAAAAGAGAATTCCAGCTTTAAGTACAAGAAAATAAGAGAGACTTAGAAAACTGGTAAAACCTACATTGTTGATAGAGTTGGGAGTACTTAGCACTGTGAAAACAGCACTTTGGCCGAAAGAAATTTAGTTCTCTAAGTCCGTGAAACAGTGAACAGAGAATGTATGAGTTTCTCAAGATTGGTAACAGATAGAAACAAGAGAAAGTACACAGTGATTCATCTACTTAGAAAAGTTACAGAGGTTTACACAGAGAATTCTAAGTATAAGTACAAGAAAATAAGAGAGACTTAGAAAACGGGTAAAACCTACATTGTTGATAGAGTTGAGAGTATTTAGCACTGTGAAAACAGAACTTTCGCAGAAAGAAATCTACTTGTCTAAGACTGGGAAACGGTGAACAGAGAATGTATGAGTTTCTCAAGATTGGGAACAGATAGAAACAAGAGAAAGTACACAGTGATTCATCTACCTAGAGAAGTTACAGGAGTTTACACAGAGAATTCCTTGTACACGAACAAGAAAATAAGAGACACTTAGAAAACTGGTAAAACCTACATTGTTGATAGAGTTGGGAGTACTTAGCACTGTGAAAACAGCACTTTCGCAGAAAGAAATCTACTTCTCTAAGACTGGGAAACAGTGAACAGAGAATGTATGAGTTTCTCAAGATTGGTAACAGATAGAAACAAGAGAAAGTACACAGTGATTCATCTACCTGGAGAAGTTACAGAGGTTTACACAGAGAACTCCAAGTATAAGTACAACAAAATAAGAGAGACTTAGAAAACTGGTAAAACCTACATTGTTGATAGAGTTGGGAGTACTTAGCACTGTGAAAACAGCACTTTCGCAGATAGAAATCTACTTCTCTAAGACTGGGAAACAGTGAACAGAGAATGTATGAGTTTCTCAAGATTGGTAACAGATAGAAACAACAGAAAGTACACAGTGATTCATCTACCTAGAGAAGATACAGAAGTTTACACAGAGAATTCCAAATATAAGTACAAGAAAATAAGAGAGACTTAGAAAACTGGTAAAACCTACATTGTGGATAGTGTTGGGAGTACTTAGCACTCTGAAAACAGGACTTTCGCCGAAAAAATTTAGCTCTCTAAGCCCGTGAAACAGTGAACAGAGAATCTATGAGTTTCTCAAGATTGGTAACAGATATAAACAAGAGAAGGTACACAGTGATTCATGTACCTAGAAAAGTTACAGAGGATTACACAGAGATTTTGAAGTATAAGTACAAGAAAATAAGAGAGACTTAGAAAACTGGTAAAACCTACATTGTTTATACAGTTCGGAGTACTTAGCACTGTGAAAACAGCACTTTCGCAGAAAGAAATCTACTTCTCTAAGACTGGGAAACAGTGAACAGAGAATGTATGAGTTTCTCAAGATTGGTAACAGATAGAAACAAGAGAAAGTACACAGTGATTCATCTACCTGGAGAAGTTACAGAAGTTTACACAGAGAATTCCAAGTATAAGTACAAGAAAATAAGAGAGACTTAGAAAACTGGTAAAACCTACACTGTGGATAGAGTTTTGAGTAGTTAGCACTGTGAAAATAGCACTTTCGCAGAAAGAAATCTACTTCTCTAAGACTGGGAAACAGTGAACAGAGAATGTATGAGTTTCTCAAGGTTCGTAACAGATAGAAACAAGAGAAAGTACACAGGGATTCATCTACCTAGAGAAGTTACAGGGGTTTACACAGAGAATTCCAAGTATAAGAACAACAAAATAGGAGAGACTTAGATAACTGGTAAAACCTACAGTGTTGATAGAGTTGGGAGTACTTAGCACTGTGAAAACAGCACTTTCACCGAAAGAAATTTAGTTCTCTAAGTCCGTGAAACAGTGAACAGAGAATGTATGAATTTCTCAAGATTGGTAACAGAAACAAGAGAAAGTACACAGTGATTCATCTACCTAGAAACGTTACAGAGGTTTACACAGAGAATTCCAAGTATGAGTACAAGAAAATAAGAGAGACTTACAAAACTGGTAAAACCTACATTGTTGATAGAGTTGGGAGTACTTAGCACTGTGAAAACAGCACTTTCGCAGAAAGAAATCTACTTCTCTAAGACTGGGAAACAGTGAACAGAGAATGTATGAGTTTCTCAAGATTGCTAACAGATAGAAACAAGAGAAAGTACACAGTGATTCATCTACCAAAAAAGTTACACAGGTTTACACAGAGAATTTGAACTATAAGTACAAGAAAATAAGAGAGACTTTGAAAACTGGTAAAACCTACATTGTGGATAGAGTTGGGAGTACTTAGCTCTGTGAAAACAGCACTTCCACAGTAAGAAATCTGGTTCTCTAATCCGTGAAACAGTGAACAGAGAATGTATGAGTTTCTCAAGATTGGTAACAGATAGAAACAAGAGAAAGTACACAGTGATTCATCTACCTAGAAAAGTTACAGAGGTTTACACAGAGAATTCCAAGTATAAGTACAAGAAAATAAGAGAGACTTAGAAAACTGGTAAAACCTACATTGTTGATAGAGTTGGGAGTACTTAGCACTGGGAAAACAGCACTTTCGCAGAAAGAAATCTACTTCTCTAAGACTGGGAAACAGTGAACAGAGAATGTATGAGTTTCTCAAGATTAGTAACACATAGAAACAAGAGAAAGTACACAGTGATTCATTTACCTGGAGAAGTTACAGAAGTTTACACAGAGAATTCCATGTATAAGTACAAGAAAATAAGAGAGACTTAGAAAACTGGTAAAACCTACATTGTGGATAGAGTTGGGAGTACTTAGCACTGTGAAAACAGCACTTTCGCAGAAAGAAATTTACTTCTCTAAGATTGGGAAATAGTGAACAGAGAATGTATGAGTTTCTCAAGATTGGTAACAGATAGAAACAAGAGAAAGTACACAGTGATTCATCTACCTAGAAAAGTTACAAAAGTTTACACAGAGATTCCATGTATAAGTACAAAAAAATAAGAGAGACTTAGAAAACTGGTAAAACCTACACTGTGGATAGAGTTGGGAGTAGTTAGCACTGTGAAAATAGCACTTTCGCAGAAAGAAATCTACTTCTCTAAGACTGGGAAACAGTGAACAGAGAATGTATGAGTTTCTCAAGGTTCGTAACAGATAGAAACAAGAGAAAGTACACAGGGATTCATCTATCTAGAGAAGTTACAGAGGTTTACACAGAGAATTCCAAGTATAAGAACAACAAAATAAGAGAGACTTAGAAAACTGGAAAAACCTACATTGTTGATAGAGTTGGCAGTACTTAGCACTGTGAAAACAGCACTTTCACCGAAAGAAATTTAGTTCTCTAAGTTCGCGAAACAGTGAACAGAGAATGAATGAATTTCTCAAGATTGGTAACAGAAACAAGAGAAAGTACACAGTGATTCATCTACCTAGAAAAGTTACAGTGGTTTACACAGAGAATTCCAAGTATAAGTACAAGAAAATAAGAGAGACTTAGAAAACTGGTAAAACCTACATTGTTGATAGAGTTGGGAGTACTTAGCACTCTGAAAACAGCACTTTCGCAGAAAGAAATATACTTCTCTAAGACTGGAAACAGTGAACAGAGAATGTATGAGTTTCTCAAGATTGGTAACAGATAGAAACAAGAGAAAGTACACAGTGATTCATCTACCTAGAAAAGTTACAGAGGTGTACACAGAGAATTCCAAGTATAACTACCAGAAAATAAGAGAGACTTAGAAAACTGGTAAAACCTACATTGTTGATAGAGTTGGGAGTACTTAGCACTGTGAAAACAGCACTTTCGCAGAAAAAAATCTACTTCTCTAAGACCGGGAAACCGTGAACACAGAATCTATGAGTTTCGCAAGATTGGTAACAGATAGAAACAAGAGAAAGTACACAGTGATTCATCTACCTAGAAAAGTTACAGAGGGTTACACACATAATTCCAAGTATAAGTACAAGAAAATAAGAGAGACTTAGAAAACTGGTAAAACCTACATTGTGGATAGAGTTGGGAGTACTTAGTACTCTGAAAACAGCACTTTCGCAGAAAGAAATCTACTTCTCTAAGACTGGGAAACAGTGAACAGAGAATGTATGAGTTTCTCAAGATTGGTAACAGATAGAAACAAGAGAAAGTACACAGTGATTCTTCTACCTAGAAAAGTTACAGAGGTTTACACAGAGAATTCCAAGTATAAGTACAAGAAAATAAGAGAGACTTAGAAAACTCGTAAAACCTAAATTGTTGATAGAGTTGGGAGTACTTAGCAATGGGAAAACTGCACTTTCGCAGAAAGAAATCTACTTCTCTAATACTGGGAAACAGTGAACAGAGAATGTATGTGTTTCTCAAGATTGGTAACAGATAGAAACAAGAGAAAGTACACAGTGATTCATCTACCTAGAAAAGTTACAGAGGGTTACACACATAATTCCAAGTATAAGTACAAGAAAATAAGAGAGACTTAGAAAACTGGTAAAACCTACATTGTTGATAGAGTTGGGAGTACTTAGCACTGGGAAAACAGCACTTTCGCAGAAAGAAATCTACTTCTCTAAGACTGGGAAAAGGTGAACAGAGTATGTATGAGTTTCTCAAGATTGGTAAGAGATGGAAACAAGAGAAAGTACACAGTGATTCATCTACCTAGAGAAGTTACAGAAGTTTACACAGAGATTTCCAAGTATAAGTACAAGAAAATAAGAGAGACTTAGAAAACTGGTAAAACCTACATTGTTGATAGAGTTGGGAGGAATTAGCACTGTGAAAACAGCACTTTAGGTGAAAAAAATTTCGTTCTCTAAGTCCGTGAAACAGTGAACAGAGAATGTATGAGTTTCTCAAGATTGGTAACAGATAGAAACAAGAGAAAGTACACAGTGATTCATCTACCTAGAAAAGTTACAGAGGTTTACACAGAGAATTCCAAGTATAAGTACAACAAAATAAGAGAGACTTAGAAAACTGGTAAAACCTACATTGTTGATAGAGTTGGGAGTACTTACCACTGTGAAACAGCACTTTCGCTGAAAGAAATTTAGTTCTCTAAGTCCGTGAAACAGTGAACAGAGAATGTATGAGTTTCTCAAGATTGGTAACAGATATAAACAAGAGAAAGTACACAGTGATTCATCTACCTAGAAAAGTTACAGAGGTTTACACAGAGAATTCCAAGTATAAGTACAAGAAAATAAGAGAGACTTAGAAAACTGGTAAAACCTACATCGTGGATAGAGTTGGGAGTACTTAGCACGGTGAAAACAGCACTTTCGCCAAAAGAAATTTAGTTCTCTAAGTCCGTGAAACAGTGAACAGAGAATGTATGAGTTTCTCAAGATTGGTAACAGATAGAAACAAGAGAAAGTACACAGTGATTCATCTACCTAGAAAATTTACAGAGGTTTACACAGAGAATTCCAAGTGTAAGTACAAGAAAATAACAGACACTTAGAACACTGGTAAAACCTACATTGTTGATAGAGTTGGGAGTACTTAGCCTTGTGAAAACAGCAGTTTCGCTGAAAGAAGTCTACTTCTCTAAGACTGGGAAACAGTGAACAGAGAATGTTTGAGTTTCTCAAGATTGCTAACAGATAGAAACAAGAGAAAGTACACAGTGATTCATCTACCTAGAAAAGTTACAGAGGTTTACACAGAGAATTCCAAGTATAAGTACAACAAAATAAGAGAGACTTAGAAAACTGGGAAAACCTACATTGTTGATAGAGTTGGGAGTACTTAGCACTGTGCAAACAGCACTTTCCCCGAAAGAAATTTCTTTCTCTAAGTCTGTGAAACAGTGAACAGAGAATGTATGAGTTTCTCAAGATTGGTAACAGATAGAAACAAGAGAAAGTACACAGTGATTCATCTACCTAGAAAAGTTACAGAGGTTTACACAGAGAATTCCAAGTATAAGTACAAGAAAATAAGAGAGACTTAGAAAACTGGTAAAATCTACATTGTTGATAGAGTTGGGAGTACTTACCACTGTGAATACAGCACTTTCGCAGAAAGAAATTTAGTTCTCTAAGTTCGTGAAACAGTGAAGAGAGAATGTACGAGTTTCTCAAGATTAGTAACAGATAGAAACAAGAGAAAATACACTGTGATTCATTTACCTAGAAAACTTACAGAGGTTTACAAAGAGAAATCCAAGTTTAAGTACAAGAAAATAAGAGAGACTTAGAAAACTGGTACAACTTACATTGTTGATAGAGTTGGGAGTACTTAGCACTGTAAAAACAGCACTTTCGCAGGAAGAAATCTAATTCTCTAAGACTGGGAAACAGTGAACAGAGAATGTATGAGTTTCTCAAGATTGGTAACAGGTAGAAACAAGAGAAAGTACACAGTGATTCATCTACCTAGAGAAGTTACAGAAGTTTACACAGAGAATTCCATGTATAAGTACAAGAAAATAAGAGAGACTTAGAAAACTGGTAAAACCTACATTGTGGATAGAGTTGGGAGTAATTAGCACTGTGAAAACAGCACTTTCGCCGAAAGAAATCTACTTCTCTAAGACTGGGAAACAGTGAACAGAAAATGTATGGGTTTCTCAAGATTGGTACCAGATAGAAACAAGAAAAAGTACACAGTGATTCATCTACCTAGAAAAGTTACAGAGGTTTACACAGAGAATTCCAAGTATAAGTACAAGAAAATAAGAGAGACTTAGAAAACTGGTAAAACCTACATTGTTGATAGAGTTGGGAGTACTTAGCACTGTGAAAACAGCACTTTCGCAGAAAGAAATCTACTTCTCTAAGACTGGGAAACAGTGAACAGAGAATGTATGAGTTTCTCAAGATTGGTAACAGATAGAAACAAGAGAAAGTACACAGTGATTCATCTACCTAGAGAAGTTACAGAGGTTTACACAGAGAATTCCAAGTATAAGTACAACAAAGTAAGAGAGACTTAGAAAACTGGTAAAATCTGCATTGTTGATAGAGTTGGGAGTACTTACGACTGTAAATACAGCCCTTTCGCCGATAGAAATTTAGTTCTCTAAGTCCGTGAAACAGTGAATAGAGAATGTATGAGTTTCTCAAGATTGGTAACAGATAGAAACAAGAGAAAGTACACAGTAATTCATCTACCTAGAGAAGTTACGGAGGTTTACAAAGAGAAATTGAAGTTTAAGTACAAGAAAGTAAGAGAGACTTAGAAAACTGGTAAGACATACATTGTGGATAGAGTTGGGAGTACTTAGCACTGTGAAAACAGCACTTTCGCAGAACGAAATCTACTTCTCTAAGACTGGGAAACAGTGAACAGAGAATGTATGAGTTTCTCCAGATTGGTACCAGATAGAAACAAGAGAAAGTACACAGTGATTCATCTACCTAGAAAAGTTACAGAGGTTTACACAGAGAATTCCAAATATAAGTACAAGAAAATAAGAGAGACTTAGAAAACTGGTAAAACCTACATTGTTGATAGAGTTGAGAGTACTTAGCACTGTGAAAACAGCACTTTCGCCGAAAGAAATATCTTTCTCTAAGTCCGTGAAACAGTGAACAGAGAATGTATGAGTTTCTCAAGATTGGTAACAGATAGAAACAAGAGAAAGTACACAGTGATTCATCTACCCAGAAAAGTTATAGAGGTTTACACAGAGATTTCCAAGTATAAGTACAAAAAAATAAGAGAGACTTAGAAAACTGGTAAAACCTACATTGTGGATAGAGTTGGGAGTACTTAGCACTGTGAAAACAGCACTTTCGCACAAAGAAATCTACTTCTTTAAGACTGGGAAACAGTGAACAGAGAATGTATGAGTTTCTCATGATTGGTGACAGATAGAAACAAGAGAAAGTAAACAGTGATTCATCTACCTAGAGAAGTTACAAAGGTTTACACAGAGAATTCCAAGTATAAGTACAACAGAATAAGAGAGACATAGAAAACTGGTAAAACCTACATTGTTGATAGATTTGGGAGTACTTAGCACTCTGAATACAGCACTTTCGAAGAAAGAAATTTAGTTCTCTAACTCCGTGAAACAGTGACCAGAGAATGTATGAGTTTCTCAAGATTGGTAACAGATAGAAACAAGAGAAAGTACACAGTGATTCATCTACCTAGAAAAGTTACAGAGGTTTACACAGAGATTTTCAAGTATAAGTACAAGTAAATAAGAGAGACTTAGAAAACTGGTAAAACCTACATTGTGGATAGAGTTGGGAGTACTTAGCACTGTGAAAACAGCACTTTTGCACAAAGAAATCTACTTCTCTAAGACTGGGAAACAGTGAACAGAGAATGTATGAGTTTCTCAAGATTGGTAACAGATAGAAAGAAGAGAAAGTACACAGTGATTCATCTACCAAAAAACTTACAGAGGTTTACAAAGAGAAATCCAAGTTTAAGTAGAAGAAAATAAGAGAGACTTAGAAATCTGGTAAAACCTACATTGTTGGTAGAGTTGGGAGTACTTAGCACTGTGAGAACAGCACTTTCGCAGGAAGAAATCTACTTCTCTAAGACTGGGAAACAGTGGAGAGAATGTATGAGTTTCTCAAGATTGGTAACAGATAGAAACAAGAGAAAGTACACAGTAATCCATCTACCTAGAGAAGTTACAGAAGTTTACACAGAGAATTCCATGTATAAGTACAAGAAAATAAGAGAGACTTAGAAAACTGTAAAACCTACACTGTGGATAGAGTTGGGAGTAATTAGCACTGTGAAAACAGTACTTTCGCCGAAAGAAATCTACTTCTCTAAGACTGGGAAACAGTGAACAGAAAATGTATGAGTTTCTCAAGATTGGTACCAGATAGAAACAAGAGAAAGTACACAGTGATTCATCTACCTAGAAAAGTTACAGAGGTTTACACAGAGAATTCCAAGTATAAGTACAAGAAAATAAGAGAGACTTAGAAAACTGGTAAAACCTACATTGTTGATAGAGTTGGGAGGAATTAGCACTGTGAAAACAGCACTTTAGGTGAAAAAAATTTCGTTCTCTAAGTCCGTGAAACAGTGAACAGAGAATGTATGAGTTTCTCAAGATTGGTAACAGATAGAAACAAGAGAAAGTACACAGTGATTCATCTACCTAGAAAAGTTACAGAGGTTTACACAGAGAATTCCAAGTATAAGTACAACAAAATAAGAGAGACTTAGAAAACTGGTAAAACCTACATTGTTGATAGAGTTGGGAGTACTTACCACTGTGAAACCGCACTTTCGCTGAAAGAAATTTAGTTCTCTAAGTCCGTGAAACAGTGAACAGAGAATGTATGAGTTTCTCAAGATTGGTAACAGATATAAACAAGAGAAAGTACACAGTGATTCATCTACCTAGAAAAGATACAGAGGTTTACACAGAGAATTCCAAGTATAAGTACAAGAAAATAAGAGAGACTTAGAAAACTGGTAAAACCTACATCGTGTATAGAGTTGGGAGTACTTAGCACGGTGAAAACAGCACTTTCGCCAAAAGAAATTTAGTTCTCTAAGTCCGTGAAACAGTGAACAGAGAATGTATGAGTTTCTCAAGATTGGTAACAGATAGAAACAAGAGAAAGTACACAGTGATTCATCTACCTAGAAAATTTACAGAGGTTTACACAGAGAATTCCAAGTGTAAGTACAAGAAAATAAGAGAGACTTAGAACACTGGTAAAACCTACATTGTTGATAGAGTTGGGAGTACTTAGCCTTGTGAAAACAGCAGTTTCGCTGAAAGAAGTCTACTTCTCTAAGACTGGGAAACAGTGAACAGAGAATGTTTGAGTTTCTCAAGATTGCTAACAAATAGAAACAAGAGAAAGTACACAGTGATTCATCTACCTAGAAAAGTTACAGAGGTTTACACAGAGAATTCCAAGTATAAGTACAAGAAAATAAGAGAGACTTAGAAAACTGGGAAAACCTACATTGTTGATAGAGTTGGGAGTACTTAGCACTGTACAAACAGCACTTTCCCCGAAAGAAATTTCTTTCTCTAAGTCTGTGAAACAGTGAACAGAGAATGTATGAGTTTCTGAAGATTGGTAACAGATAGAAACAAGAGAAAGTACACAGTGATTCATCTACCTAGAAAAGTTACAGAGGTTTACACAGAGAATTCCAAGTATAAGTACAAGAAAATAAGAGAGACTTAGAAAACTGGTAAAATCTACATTGTTGATAGAGTTGGGAGTACTTACCACTGTGAATACAGCACTTTCGCGGAAAGAAATTTAGTTGTCTAAGTTCGTGAAACAGTGAAGAGAGAATGTACGAGTTTCTCAAGATTAGTAACAGATAGAAACAAGAGAAAATACACTGTGATTCATTTACCTAGAAAACTTACAGAGGTTTACAAAGAGAAATCCAAGTTTAAGTACAAGAAAATAAGAGAGACTTAGAAAACTGGTACAACTTACATTGTTGATAGAGTTGGGAGTACTTAACACTGTGAAAACAGCACTTTCGCAGGAAGAAATCTAATTCTCTAAGACTGGGAAACAGTGAACAGAGAATGTATGAGTTTCTCAAGATTGGTAACAGGTAGAAACAAGAGAAAGTACACAGTGATTCATCTACCTAGAGAAGTTACAGAAGTTTACACAGAGAATTCCATGTATAAGTACAAGAAAATAAGAGAGACTTAGAAAACTGGTAAAGCCTACATTGTGGATAGAGTTGGGAGTAATTAGCACTGTGAAAACAGCACTTTCGCCGAAAGAAATCTACTTCTCTAAGACTGGGAAACAGTGAACAGAAAATGTATGGGTTTCTCAAGATTGGTACCAGATAGAAACAAGAGAAAGTACACAGTGATTCATCTACCTAGAAAAGTTACAGAGGTTTACACAGAGCATTCCAAGTATAAGTACAAGAAAATAAGAGAGACTTAGAAAACTGGTAAAACCTACATTGTTGATAGAGTTGGGAGTACTTAGCACTGTGAAAACAGCACTTTCGCAGAAAGAAATCTACTTCTCTAAGACTGGGAAACAGTGAACAGAGAATGTATGAGTTTCTCAAGATTGGTAACAGATAGAAACAAGAGAAAGTACACAGTGATTCATCTACCTAGAGAAGTTACAGAGGTTTACACAGAGAATTCCAAGTATAAGTACAACAAAGTAAGAGAGACTTAGAAAACTGGTAAAATCTGCATTGTTGATAGAGTTGGGAGTACTTACGACTGTGAATACAGCACTTTCGCCGATAGAAATTTAGTTCTCTAAGTCCGTGAAACAGTGAATAGAGAATGTATGAGTTTCTCAAGATTGGTAACAGATAGAAACAAGAGAAAGTACACAGTAATTCATCTACCTAGAGAAGTTACAGAGGTTTACAAAGAGAAATTGAAGTTTAAGTACAAGAAAGTAAGAGAGACTTAGAAAACTGGTAAGACATACATTGTGGATAGAGTTGGGAGTACTTAGCACTGTGAAAACAGCACTTTCGCAGAAAGAAATCTACTTCTCTAAGACTGGGAAACAGTGAACAGAGAATGTATGAGTTTCTCCAGATTGGTACCAGATAGAAACAAGGGAAAGTACACAGTGATTCATCTACCTAGAAAAGTTACAGAGGTTTACACAGAGAATTCCAAATATAAGTACAAGAAAATAAGAGAGACTTAGAAAACTGGTAAAACCTACATTGTTGATAGAGTTGAGAGTACTTAGCACTGTGAAAACAGCACTTTCGCCGAAAGAAATATCTTTCTCTAAGTCCGTGAAACAGTGAACAGAGAATGTATGAGTTTCTCAAGATTGGTAACAGATAGAAACAAGAGAAAGTACACAGTGATTCATCTACCCAGAAAAGTTATAGAGGTTTACACAGAGATTTCCAAGTATAAGTACAAAAAAATAAGAGAGACTTAGAAAACTGGTAAAACCTACATTGTGGATAGAGTTGGGAGTACTTAGCACTGTGAAAACAGCACTTTCGCACAAAGAAATCTACTTCTTTAAGACTGGGAAACAGTGAACAGAGAATGTATGAGTTTCTCAAGATTGGTGACAGATAGAAACAAGAGAAAGTAAACAGTGATTCATCTACCTAGAGAAGTTACAGAGGTTTACACAGAGAATTCCAAGTATAAGTACAACAAAATAAGAGAGACTTAGAAAACTGGTAAAACCTACATTGTTGATAGATTTGGGAGTACTTAGCACTCTGAATACAGCACTTTCGAAGAAAGAAATTTAGTTCTCTAACTCCGTGAAGCAGTGACCAGAGAATGTATGAGTTCCTCAAGATTGGTAACAGATAGAAACAAGAGAAAGTACACAGTGATTCATCTACCTAGAGAAGTTACAGAAGTTTACACAGAGAATTCCATGTATAAGTACAAGAAAATAAGAGAGACTTAGAAAACTGGTAAAACCTACATTGTGGATAGTGTTGGGAGTAATTAGCACTGTGAAAATAGCACTTTCGCCGAAAGAAATCTACTTCTCTAAGACTGGGAAACAGTGAACAGAAAATGTATGAGTTTCTCAAGATTGGTACCAGATAGAAACAAGAGAAAGTACACAGTGATTCATCTACCTAGAAAAGTTACAGAGGTTTACACAGAGAATTCCAAGTATAAGTACAAGAAAATAAGAGAGACTTAGAAAACTGGTAAAACCTACATTGTGGATAGAGTTGGGAGTAATTAGCACTGTGAAAACAGCACTTTCGCAGAAATAAATCTACTTCTCTAAGACTGGGAGACAGTGAACAGAGAATGTATGAGTTTCTCAAGATTGGTAACAGATAGAAACAAGAGAAAGGACACAGTGATTCATCTACCTAGAAAAGTTACAGAGGTTTACACAGAGAATTCCAAGTATAAGTACAACAAAATAAGAGAGACTTAGAAAACTGGTAAAATCTACATTGTTGATAGAGTTGGGAGTACTTACCACTGTGAATACAGCACTTTCGCCGAAAGAAATTTAGTTCTCTAAGTCCGTGAAACAGTGAACAGAGAATGTATGAGTTTCTCAAGATTGGTAACAGATAGAAACAAGAGAAAGTATACAGTGATTCATCTACCTAGAAAACTTACAGAGGTTTACAAAGAGAAATCCAAGTTTAAGTACAAGAAAATAAGAGAGAAAACTGGTAAAACCTACATTGTTGATAGAGTTGGGAGTACTTAGCACTGTGAAAACAGCACTTTCGAAGGAAGAAATCCACTTCTCTAAGACTGGGAAACAGTGAACAGAGAATGTATGAGTTTCTCAAGATTGGTAACAGATAGAAACAAGAGAAAGTATACAGTGATTCATCTACCTAGAAAAGTTACAGAGGTTTACAAAGAGAAATTCAAGTTTAAGTACAAGAAAATAAGAGAGACTTAGAAAACTGGTAAAACATACATTGTGGATAGGGTTGGGAGTACTTAGCACTGTGAAAACAGCACTTTCGCAGAAAGAAATCTACTTCCCTAAGACTGGGAAACAGTGAACAGAGAATGTATGAGTTTCTCAAGATTGGTAACAGATAGAAACAAGAGAAAGTACACAGTGATTCATCTACCTAGAGAAGTTACAAAGGTTTACACAGAGAATTCCAAGTATAAGTACAACAAAATAAGAGAGACTTAGAAACCTGGTAAAATCTACATTGTTGATAGAGTTGGGAGTACTTACCACTGTGAATACAGCACTTTGGCGGAAAGAAAATTAGTTCTCTAACTCCGTGAAACAGTGAAGAGAGAATGTACGAGTATCTCAAGATTGGTAACAGATAGAAACAAGAGAAAGTACACAGTGATTCATCTACCTAGAAAACTTACAGAGGTTTACAAAGAGAAATCCAAGTATAAGTACAAGAAAATAAGAGAGACTTAGAACACTGGTAAAACCTACATTGTTAATAGAGTTGGGAGTACTTAGCATTGTGAAAACAGCAGTTTCGCTGAAAGAAATCTACTTCTCTAAGACTGGGAAACAGTGAACAGAGAATGTTTGAGTTTCTCAAGATTGCTAACAGATAGAAACAAGAGAAAGTACACAGTGATTCATCTACCTAGAAAAGTTACAGAGGTTTACACAGAGAATTCCAAGTATAAGTACAAGAAAATAAGAGAGACTTAGAAAACTGGTAAAACCTACATTGTTGATAGAGTTAGGAGTACTTAGCACTGTGAAAACAGCACTTTCGCCGAAAGAAATTTCTTTCTCTAAGTCCGTGAAAAAGTGAACAGAGAATGTATGAGTTTCTCAAGATTGGTAACAGATAGAAAGAAGAGAAAGTACACAGTGATTCATCTACCTAGAAAAGTTATAGAGGTTTACACAGAGATTTCCAAGTATAAGTACAAGAAAATAAGAGAGACTTAGAAAACTGGTAAAACCGACATCGTGGATAGAGTTGGGAGTACTTAGCACTGTGAAAACAGCACTATCGCAGAAAGAAATCTACTTCTCTAAGACTGGGAAACAGTGAACAGAGAATGTATGAGTTTCTCAAGATTGGTAACAGATAGAAACAAGAGAAAGTACACAGTGATTCATCTACCTAGAGAGTTACAGAGGTTTACACAGAGAATTCCAAGTATAAGTACAACAAAGTAAGAGAGACTTAGAAAACTGGTAAAATCTACATTGTTGATAGAGTTGGGAGTACTTACGACTGTGAATACAGCACTTTCGCCGATAGAAATTTAGTTCTCTCAGTCCGTGAAACAGTGAACAGAGAATGTATGAGTTTCTCAAGATTGGTAACAGATAGAAACAAGAGAAAGTACACAGTAATTCATCTACCTAGAAAAGTTACAGAGGTTTAGAAAGAGAAATTGAAGTTTAAGTACAAGAAAGTAAGAGAGACTTAGAAAACTGGTAAGACATACATTGTGGATAGAGTTGGGAGTACTTAGCACTGTGAAAACAGCACTTTCGCACAAAGAAATCTACTTCTTTAAGACTGGGAAACAGTGAACAGAGAATGTATGAGTTTCTCAAGATTGGTAACAGACAGAAACAAGAGAAAGTACACAGTGATTCATCTACCTAGAAAAGTTACAGAGGTTTACACAGAGAATTCCAAATATAAGTACAAGAAAATAAGAGAGACTTAGAAAACTGGTAAAACCTACATTGTTGATAGAGTTGAGAGTACTTAGCACTGTGAAAACAGCACTTTCGCCGAAAGAAATATCTTTCTCTAAGTCCGTGAAACAGTGAACAGAGAATGTATGAGTTTCTCAAGATTGGTAACAGATAGAAACAAGAGAAAGTACACAGTGATTCATCTACCCCGAAAAGTTATAGAGGTTTACACAGAGATTTCCAAGTATAAGTACAAAAAAATAAGAGAGACTTAGAAAACTGGTAAAACCTACATTGTGGATAGAGTTGGGAGTACTTAGCACTGTGAAAACAGCACTTTCGCACAAAGAAATCTACTTCTTTAAGACTGGGAAACAGTGAACAGAGAATGTATGAGTTTCTCAAGATTGGTAACAGACAGAAACAAGAGAAAGTACACAGTGATTCATCTACCTAGAGAAGTTACAGAGGTTTACACAGAGAATTCCAAGTATAAGTACAACAAAATAAGAGAGACTTAGAAAACTGGTAAAACCTACATTGTTGATACAGTTGGGAGTACTTAGCACTCTGAATACAGCACTTTCGAAGAAAGAAATTTAGTTCTCTAACTCCGTGAAACAGTGACCAGAGAACGTATCAGTTTCTCAAGATTGGTAACAGATAGAAACAAGAGAAAGTACACAGTGATTCATCTACCTAGAGAAGTTACAGAAGTTTACACAGAGAATTCCATGTATAAGTACAAGAAAATAAGAGAGACTTAGAAAACTGGTAAAACCTACATTGTGGATAGAGTTGGGAGTAATTAGCACTGTGAAAACAGCACTTTCGCCGAAAGAAATCTACTTCTCTAAGACTGGGAAACAGTGAACAGAAAATGTATGGGTTTCTCAAGATTGGTACCAGATAGAAACAAGAGAAAGTACACAGTGATTCATCTACCTAGAAAAGTTACAGAGGTTTATACAGAGAATTCCAAGTATAAGTACAAGAAAATAAGAGAGACTTAGAAAACTGGTAAAACCTACATTGTTGATAGAGTTGGGAGTACTTAGCACTGTGAAAACAGCACTTTCGCAGAAAGAAATCTACTTCTCTAAGACTGGGAAACAGTGAACAGAGAATGTATGAGTTTCTCAAGATTGGTAACAGATAGAAACTAGAGAAAGTACACAGTGATTCATCTACCTAGAAAAGTTACAGAGGTTTACACAGAGAATTCCAAGTATAAGTACAACAAAATAAGAGAGACTTAGAAAACTGGTATAATCTACATTGTTGATAGAGTTGGGAGTACTTAGCCCTCTGAATACAGCACTTTCGAAGAAAGAAATTTAGTTCTCTAACTCCGTGAAATAGTGAACAGAGAATGTATGAGTTTCTCAAGATTGGTAACAGATAGAAACAAGAGAAAGTATACAGTGATTCATCTACCTAGAAAAGTTACAGAGGTTTACAAAGAGAAATTCAAGTTTAAGTACAAGAAAATAAGAGAGACTTAGAAAACTGGTAAAACATACATTGTGGATAGAGTTTGGAGTACTTAGCACTGTGAAAACAGCACTTTCGCAGAAAGAAATCTACTTCCCTAAGACTGGGAAACAGTGAACAGAGAATGTATGAGTTTCTCAAGATTGGTAACAGATAGAAACAAGAGAAAGTACACAGTGATTCATCTACCCCGAAAAGTTATAGAGGTTTACACAGAGATTTCCAAGTATAAGTACAAAAAAATAAGAGAGACTTAGAAAACTGGTAAAACCTACATTGTGGATAGAGTTGGGAGTACTTAGCACTGTGAAAACAGCACTTTCGCACAAAGAAATCTACTTCTTTAAGACTGGGAAACAGTGAACAGAGAATGTATGAGTTTCTCAAGATTGGTAACAGATAGAAACAAGAGAAAGTACACAGTGATTCATCTACCTAGAGAAGTTACAGAGGTTTACACAGAGAATTCCAAGTATAAGTACAACAAAATAAGAGAGACTTAGAAAACTGGTAAAACCTACATTGTTGATAGAGTTGGGAGTACTTAGCACTCTAAATACAGCACTTTCGAAGAAAGAAATTTAGTTCTCTAACTCCGTGAAACAGTGACCAGAGAATGTATCAGTTTCTCAAGATTGGTAACAGATAGAAACAAGAGAAAGTACACAGTGATTCATCTACCTAGAGAAGTTACAGAAGTTTACACAGAGAATTCCATGTATAAGTACAAGAAAATAAGAGAGACTTAGAAAACTGGTAAAACCTACATTGTTGATAGAGTTGGGAGTACTTAGCACTGTGAAAACAGCACTTTCGCAGAAAGAAATCTACTTCTCTAAGACTGGGAAACAGTGAACAGAGAATGTATGAGTTTCTCAAGATTGGTAACAGATAGAAACTAGAGAAAGTACACAGTGATTCATCTACCTAGAAAAGTTACAGAGGTTTACACAGAGAATTCCAAGTATAAGTACAACAAATAAGAGAGACTTAGAAAACTGGTATAATCTACATTGTTGATAGAGTTGGGAGTACTTAGCCCTCTGAATACAGCACTTTCGAAGAAAGAAATTTAGTTCTCTAACTCCGTGAAACAGTGAACAGAGAATGTATGAGTTTCTCAAGATTGGTAACAGATAGAAACAAGAGAAATTACACAGTGATTCATCTACCAAAAAACTTACAGAGGTTTACAAAGAGAAATCCAAGTTTAAGTAGAACAAAATAAGAGAGACTTAGAAATCTGGTAAAACCTACATTGTTGATAGAGTTGAGAGTACTTAGCACTGTGAGAACAGCACTTTCGCAGGAAGAAATCTACTTCTCTAAGTCCGTGAAATAGTGAACAGAGAATGTATGAATTTCTCAAGATTGGTAAGAGATAGAAACAAGAGAAAGTACACAGTGATTCATCTACCTAGAAAAGTTACAGAGGTTTACACAGAGATTTCCAAGTATAAGTACAAGTAAATAAGAGATACTTAGAAAACTGGTAAAACCTACATTGTGGATAGAGTTGGGAGTACTTAGCACTGTGAAAACAGCACTTTCGCACAAAGAAATCTACTTCTCTAAGACTGGGAAACAGTGAACAGAGAATGTATGAGTTTCTCAAGATTGTTAACAGATAGAAACAAGAGAAAGTACACAGTGATTCATCTACCAAAAAATTTACAGAGGTTTACAAAGAGAAATCCAAGTTTAAGTAGAAGAAAATAAGAGAGACTTAGAAATCTGGTAAAACCTACATTGTTGGTAGAGTTGGGAGTACTTAGCACTGTGAGAACAGCACTTTCGCAGGAAGAAATCTACTTCTCTAAGACTGGGAAACAGTGGAGAGAATGTATGAGTTTCTCAAGATTGGTAACAGATAGAAACAAGAGAAAGTACACAGTGATTCATCTACCTAGAGAAGTTACAGAAGTTTACACAGAGAATTCCATGTATAAGTACAAGAAAATAAGAGAGACTTAGAAAACTGTAAAACCTACACTGTGGATAGAGTTGGGAGTAATTAGCACTGTGAAAACAGTATTTTCGCCGAAAGAAATCTACTTCTCTAAGACTGGGAAACAGTGAACAGAAAATGTATGAGTTTCTCAAGATTGGTAACAGATAGAAACAAGAGAAAGTACACAGTGATTCATCTACCTAGAAAAGTTACAGAGGTTTACACAGAGAATTCCAAGTATAAGTACAAGAAAATAAGAGAGACTTAGAAAACTGGTAAAACCTACATTGTTGATAGAGTTGGGAGGAATTAGCACTGTGAAAACAGCACTTTCGCTGAAAAAAATTTCGTTCTCTAAGTCCGTGAAACAGTGAACAGAGAATGTATGAGTTTCTCAAGATTGCTAACAGATAGAAACAAGAGAAAGTACACAGTGATTCATCTACCTAGAAAAGTTACAGAGGTTTACACAGAGAATTCCAAGTATAAGTACAACAAAATAAGAGAGACTTAGAAAACTGGTAAAACCTACATTGTTGATAGAGTTGGGAGTACTTACCACTGTGAAAACAGCACTTTCGCTGAAAGAAATTTAGTTCTCTAAGTCCGTGAAACAGTGAACAGAGAATGTATGAGTTTCTCAAGATTGGTAACAGATATAAACAAGAGAAAGTACACAGTGATTCATCTACCTAGAAAAGTTACAGAGGTTTACACAGAGAATTCCAAGTATAAGTACAAGAAAATAAGAGAGACTTAGAAAACTGGTAAAACCTACATCGTGGATAGAGTTGGGAGTACTTAGCACGGTGAAAACAGCACTTTCGCCAAAAGAAATTTCGTTCTCTAAGTCCGTCAAACAGTGAACAGAGAATGTATGAGTTTCTCAAGATTGGTAACAGATAGAAACAAGAGAAAGTACACAGTGATTCATCTACCTAGAAAATTTACAGAGGTTTAAACAGAGAATTCCAAGTGTAAGTACAAGAAAATAAGAGAGACTTAGAACACTGGTAAAACCTACATTGTTGATAGAGTTGGGAGTACTTAGCCTTGTGAAAACAGCAGTTTCGCTGAAAGAAGTCTACTTCTCTAAGACTGGGAAACAGTGAACAGAGAATGTTTGAGTTTCTCAAGATTGCTAACAGATAGAAACAAGAGAAAGTACACAGTGATTCATCTACCTAGAAAAGTTACAGAGGTTTACACAGAGAATTCCAAGTATAAGTACAAGAAAATAAGAGAGACTTAGAAAACTGGGAAAACCTACATTGTTGATAGAGTTGGGAGTACTTAGCACTGTGCAAACAGCACTTTCCCCGAAAGAAATTTCTTTCTCTAAGTCTGTGAAACAGTGAACAGAGAATGTATGAGTTTCTCAAGATTGGTAACAGATAGAAAGAAGAGAAAGTACACAGTGATTCATCTACCTAGAAAAGTTACAGAGGTTTACACAGAGATTTCCAAGTATAAGTACAAGAAAATAAGAGAGACTTAGAAAACTGGTAAAACCTACATCGTGGATAGAGTTGGGAGTACTTAGCACTGTGAAAACAGCACTATCGCAGAAAGAAATCTACTTCTCTAAGACTGGGAAACAGTGAACAGAGAATGTATGAGTTTCTCAAGATTGGTAACAGATAGAAACAAGAGAAAGTACACAGTGATTCATCTACCTAGTAAAGTTACAGAGGTTTACACAGAGAATTCCAAGTATAAGTACAAGAAAATAAGAGAGACTTAGAAAACTGGTAAAATCTACATTGTTGATAGAGTTGGGAGTACTTACCACTGTGAATACAGCACTTTCGCGGAAAGAAATTTAGTTCTCTAAGTTCGTGAAACAGTGAAGAGAGAATGTACGAGTTTCTCAAGATTAGTAACAGATAGAAACAAGAGAAAATGCACTGTGATTCATTTACCTAGAAAACTTACAGAGGTTTACAAAGAGAAATCCAAGTTTAAGTACAAGAAAATAAGAGAGACTTAGAAAACTGGTACAACTTACATTGTTGATAGAGTTGGGAGTACTTAGCACTGTGAAAACAGCACTTTCGCAGGAAGAAATCTAATTCTCTAAGACTGGGAAACAGTGAACAGAGAATGTATGAGTTTCTCAAGATTGGTAACAGGTAGAAACAAGAGAAAGTACACAGTGATTCATCTACCTAGAAAAGTTACAGAGGTTTACACAGAGAATTCCAAGTGTAAGTACAAGAAAATAAGAGAGACTTAGAAAACTGGTAAAACCTACATTGTTGATAGAGTTGGGAGTACTTAGCACTGTGAAAACAGCACTTTCGCAGAAAGAAATCTACTTCTCTAAGACTGGGAAACAGTGAACAGAGAATGTATGAGTTTCTCAAGATTGGTAAAAGATAGAAACAAGAGAAAGTACACAGTGATTCATCTCCCTAGAGATGTTACAGAGGTTTACACAGAGAATTCCAAGTATAAGTACAAGAAAATAAGAGAGATTTAGAAAACTGGTAAAACCTACATTGTTGATAGAGTTGGGAGTACTTAGCACTGAGAAAACAGCACTTTCGCCGAAAGAAACTTCATTCTCTAAGTCCGTGAAACAGTGAACAGAGAATGTATGAGTTTCTCAAGATTGGTAACAGATAGAAAGAAGAGAAAGTACACAGTGATTCATCTACCTAGAAAAGTTACAGAGGTTTACACAGAGAATTCCAAGTATAAGTACAAGAAAATAAGAGAGACTTAGAAAACCGGTAAAACCTACATTGTGGATAGAGTTGGGAGTACTTAGCACTGTGAAACAGCACTTTCGCAGACAGAAATCTACTTCTCTAAGACTGGGAAACAGTGAACAGAGAATGTATGAGTTTCTCAAGATTGGTAACAGATAGAAACAAGAGAAAGGACACAGTGATTCATCTACCTAGAGAAGTTACAGAGGTTTACACAGAGAATTCCAAGTATAAGTACAACAAAATAAGAGAGACTTAGAAAACTGGTAAAATCTACATTGTTGATACAGTTGGGAGTACTTACCACTGTGAATACAGCACTTTCGCCGAAAGAAATTTAGTTCTCTAAGTCCGTGAAACAGTGAACAGGGAATGTATGAGTTTCTCAAGATTGGTAACAGATAGAAACAAGAGAAAGTACACAGTGATTCATCTACCTAGAAAACTTACAGAGGTTTACAAAGAGAAATCCAAGTTTAAGTACAAGAAAATAAGAGAGAAAACTGGTAAAACCTACAGTGTGGATAGAGTTGGGAGTACTTAGCACTGTGAATACAGCACTTTCGCCGAAAGAAATTTCTTTCTCTAAGTCCGTGAAAAAGTGAACAGAGAATGTATGAGTTTCTCAAGATTGGTAACAGATAGAAACAAGAGAAAGTACACAGTAATTCAACTACCTAGAAAAGTTACAGAGGTTTACAAAGAGAAATTGAAGTTTAAGTACAAGAAAGTAAGAGAGACTTAGAAAACTGGTAAGACATACATTGTGGATAGAGTTGGGAGTACTTAGCACTGTGAAAACAGCACTTTCGCAGAAAGAAATCTACTTCTCTAAGACTGGGAAACAGTGACCAGAGAATGTATGAGTTTCTCCAGATTGGTAACAGATAGAAACAAGAGAAAGTACACAGTGATTCATCTACCTAGAAAAGTTACAGAGGTTTACACAGAGAATTCCAAATATAAGTACAAGAAAATAAGAGAGACTTAGAAAACTGGTAAAACCTACATTGTTGATAGAGTTGAGAGTACTTAGCACTGTGAAAACAGCACTTTCGCTGAAAGAAATTTCTTTCTCTAAGTCCGTGAAACAGTGAACAGAGAATGTATGAGTTTCTCAAGAGTGGTAACAGATAGAAACAAGAGAAAGTACACAGTGATTCATCTACCCAGAAAAGTCATAGAGGTTTACACAGAGATTTCCAAGTATAAGTACAAAAAAATAAGAGAGACTTAGAAAACTGGTAAGACCTACATTGTTGATAGATTTGGGAGTACTTAGCACTGTGAAAACAGCAATTTCGCCGAAAGAAATTTCGTTCTCTAAGTCCGTGAAACAGTGAACAGAGAATGTATGAGTTTCTCAAGATTGGTAACAGATAGAAACAAGAGAAAGTACACAGTGATTCATCTACCTAGAAAAGTTACAGAGATTTACACTGAGAATTCCAAGTATAAGTACAAGAAAATAAGAGAGACTTAGAAAACTGGTAAAATCTCCATTCTTGATAGAGTTGGGAGTACTTACCACTGTGAATACAACACTTTCGCGGAAAGAAATTTAGTTCTCTAAGTTCGTGAAACAGTGAAGAGAGAATGTACGAGTTTCTCAAGATTGGTAACAGATAGAAACAAGAGAAAATACACAGTGATTCATTTACCTAGAAAACTTACAGAGGTTTACGAAGAGAAATCCAAGTTTAAGTACAAGAAAATAAGAGAGACTTAGAAAACTGGTACAAAGTACATTGTTGATAGAGTTGGGAGTACTTAGCACTGTGAAAACAGCACTTTCGCCGGAAGTAATCTAATTCTCTAAGACTGGGAAACAGTGAACAGAGAATGTATGAGTTTCTCAAGATTAGTAACAGGTAGAAACAAGAGAAAGTACACAGTGATTCATCTACCTAGAAAAGTTACAGAGGTTTACACAGAGAATTCCAAGTGTAAGTACAAGAAAATAAGAGAGACTTAGAAAACTGGTAAAACCTACATTGTTGATAGAGTTCGGAGTACTTAGCACTGTGAAAACAGCACTTTCGCAGAAAGAAATCTACTTCTCTAAGACTGGGAAACAGTGAACAGAGAATGTATGAGTTTCTCAAGATTGTTAAAAGATAGAAACAAGAGAAAGTACACAGTGATTCATCTCCCTAGAGATGTTACAGAGGTTTACACAGAGAATTCCAAGTATAAGTACAAGAAAATAAGAGAGACTTAGAAAACTGGTAAAACCTACATTGTTGATAGAGTTGGGAGTACTTAGCACTGAGAAAACAGCACTTTTGCCGAAAGAAACTTCATTCTCTAAGTCCGTGAAACAGTGAACAGAGAATGTATGAGTTTCTCAAGATTGGTAACAGATAGAAAGAAGAGAAAGTACACAGTGATTCATCTACCTAGAAAAGTTACAGAGGTTTACACAGAGAATTCCAAGTATAAGTACAAGAAAATAAGAGAGACTTAGAAAACCGGTAAAACCTACATTGTGGATAGAGTTGGGAGTACTTAGCACTGTGAAACAGCACTTTCGCAGAAAGAAATCTACTTCTCTAAGACTGGGAAACAGTGAACAGAGAATTTATGAGTTTCTCAAGATTGGTAACAGATAGAAACAAGAGAAAGGACACAGTGATTCATCTACCTAGAAAACTTACAGAGGTTTACAAAGAGAAATCCAAGTTTAAGTACAAGAAAATAAGAGAGAAAACTGGTAAAACCTACATTGTGGATAGAGTTGGGAGTACTTAGCACTGTGAAAACAGCACATTCGCAGGAAGAAATCTACTTCTCTAAGACTGGGAAACAGTGAACAGAGAATGTATGAGTTTCTCAAGATTGGTAACAGATAGAAACAAGAGAAAGTGCACAGTGATTCATCTACCTAGAAAAGTTACAGAGGTTTACACAGAGAATTCCAAGTATAAGTACAGCAAAATAAGAGAGACTTAGAAAACTGGTAAAATCTACAGTGTTGATAGAGTTGGGAGTACTTACCACTGTGAATACAGCACTTTCGCCGAAAGAAATTTAGTTCTCTAAGTCCGTGAAACAGTGAACAGAGAATGTATGAGTTTCTCAAGATTGGTAACAGATAGAAACAAGAGAAAGTATACAGTGATTCATCTACCTAGAAAAGTTACAGAGGTTTACAAAGAGAAATTCAAGTTTAAGTACAAGAAAATAAGAGAGACTTAGAAAACTGGTAAACCATACATTGTGGATAGAGTTGGGAGTACTTAGCACTGTGAAAACAGCACTTTCGCAGAAAGAAATCTACTTCCCTAAGACTGGGAAACAGTGAACAGAGAATGTATGAGTTTCTCAGGATTGGTAACAGATAGAAACAAGAGAAAGTACACAGTGATTCATCTACCTATAGAAGTTACAGAGGTTTACACAGAGAATTCCAAGTATAACTACAACAAAATAAGAGAGACTTAGAAAACAGGTAAAATCTACATTGTTGATAGAGTTGGGAGTACTTACCACTGTGAATACAGCACTTTCGCGGAAAGAAATTTAGTTCTCTAAGTCCGTGAAACAGTGAAGAGGGAATGTAGGAGTATCTCAAGATTGGTAACAGATAGAAACAAGAGAAAGTACACAGTGATTCATCTACCTAGAAAACTTACAGAGGTTTACAAAGAGAAATCCAAGTTTAAGTACAAGAAAATAAGAGAGACTTAGAAAACTGGTAAAACCTACATTGTTGATAGAGTTGGGAGTACTTAGCACTGTGAATACAGCACTTTCGCCGAAAGAAATTTCTTTCTCTAAGTCCGTGAAAAAGTGAACAGAGAATGTATGAGTTTCTCAAGATTGGTAACTGATAGAAGGAAGAGAAAGTACACAGTGATTCATCTACCTAGAAAAGTTATAGAGGTTTACACAGAGATTTACAAGTATAAGTACAAGAAAATAAGAGAGACTTAGAAAACTGGTAAATCCTACATTGTGGATAGAGTTAGGAGTACTTACGACTGTGAATACAGCACTTTCGCCGAAAGAAATTTTGTTCTCTAAGTCCGTGAAACAGTGAACAGAGAATGTATGAGTTTCTCAAGATTGGTAACAGATAGAAACAAGAGAAAGTACACAGTAATTCATCTACCTAGAAAAGTTACAGAGGTTTACAAAGAGAAATTGAAGTTTAAGTACAAGAAAGTAAGAGAGACTTAGAAAACTGGTAAGACATACATTGTGGATAGAGTTGGGAGTACTTAGCACTGTGAAAACAGCACTTTCGCAGAAAGAAATCTACTTCTCTAAGACTGGGAAACAGTGACCAGAGAATGTATGAGTTTCTCCAGATTGGTAACAGATAGAAACAACAGAAAGTACACAGTGATTCAT
The DNA here is from genome assembly GCA_028571685.1 of Heterohyrax brucei. Taxonomy (NCBI): domain Eukaryota; kingdom Metazoa; phylum Chordata; class Mammalia; order Hyracoidea; family Procaviidae; genus Heterohyrax; species Heterohyrax brucei. The sequence goes on along the minus strand of CM053150.1, from coordinate 115,024,195 downwards.
CTACCTAGAAAAGTTACAGAGGTTTACACAGAGAATTCCAAATATAAGTACAAGAAAATAAGAGAGACTTAGAAAACTGGTAAAACCTACATTGTTGATAGAGTTGAGAGTACTTAGCACTGTGAAAACAGCACTTTCGCCGAAAGAAATTTGTTTCTCTAAGTCCGTGAAACAGTGAACAGAGAATGTATGAGTTTCTCAAGAGTGGTAACAGATAGAAACAAGAGAAAGTACACAGTGAATCATCTACCCAGAAAAGTCATAGAGGTTTACACAGAGATTTCCAAGTATAAGTACAAAAAAATAAGAGAGACTTAGAAAACTGGTAAAACCTACATTGTGGATAGAGTTGGGAGTACTTAGCACTGTGAAAACATCACTTTCGCACAAAGAAATCTACTTCTCTAAGACTGGGGAACAGTGAACAGAGAATATATGAGTTTCTCAAGATTGGTAACAGATAGAAACAAGAGAAAGTACACAGTGATTCATCTACCTAGAGAAGTTACAGAGGTTTACACAGAGAATTCCAAGTATAAGTACAAGAAAATAAGAGAGACTTAGAAAACTGGTAAAACCTACATTGTTGATAGAGTTGGGAGTACTTAGCACTGTGAAAACAGCACTTTCGCAGAAAGAAATCTACTTCTCTAAGACGGGAAACAGTGAACAGAGAATGTATGAGTTTCTCAAGATTGGTAACAGATAGAAACAAGAGAAAGTACACAGTAATTCATCTACCTTGAGACGTTACCGAGGTTTACACAGAGAATTCCAAGTATAAGTACAACCAAATAAGAGAGACTTAGAAAACTGGTAAAACCTACATTGTTGATAGAGTTGGGAGTACTTAGCACTGTGAAAACAGCACTTTCGCAGAAAGAAATCTACTTCTCTAAGACTGGGAAACAGTGAACAGAGACTGTATGAGTTTCTCAAGATTGGTAAAAGATAGAAACAAGAGAAAGTACACAGTGATTCATCTCCCTAGAGATGTTACAGAGGTTTACACAGAGAATTCCAAGTATAAGTACAAGAAAATAAGAGAGATTTAGAAAACTGGTAAAACCTACATTGTTGATAGAGTTGGGAGTACTTAGCACTGAGAAAACAGCACTTTCGCCAAAAGAAACTTCATTCTCTAAGTCCGTGAAACAGTGAACAGAGAATGTATGAGTTTCTCAAGATTGGTAACAGATTGAAAGAAGAGAAAGTACACAGTGATTCATCTACCTAGAAAAGTTACAGAGGTTTACACAGAGAATTCCAAGTATAAGTACAAGAAAATAAGAGAGACTTAGAAAACCGGTAAAACCTACATTGTGGATAGAGTTGGGAGTACTTAGCACTGTGAAACAGCACTTTCGCAGAAAGAAATCTACTTCTCTAAGACTGGGAAACAGTGAACAGAGAATGTATGAGTTTCTCAAGATTGGTAACAGATAGAAACAAGAGAAGGACACAGTGATTCATCTACCTAGAGAAGTTACAGAGGTTTACACAGAGAATTCAAGTATAAGTACAACAAAATAAGAGAGACTTAGAAAACTGGTAAAATCTACATTGTTGATAGAGTTGGGAGTACTTACCACTGTGAATACAGCACTTTCGCCGAAAGAAATTTAGTTCTCTAAGTCCGTGAAACAGTGAACAGAGAATGTATGAGTTTCTCAAGATTGGTAACAGATAGAAACAAGAGAAAGTACACAGTGATTCATCTACCTAGAAAACTTACAGAGGTTTACAAAGAGAAATCCAAGTTTAAGTACAAGAAAATAGGAGAGAAAACTGGTAAAACCTACATTGTGGATAGAGTTGGGAGTACTTAGCACTGTGAAAACAGCACTTTCGCAGGAAGAAATCTACTTCTCTAAGACTGGGAAACAGTGAACAGAGAATGTATGAGTTTCTCAAGATTGGTAACAGATAGAAACAAGAGAAAGTACACAGTGATTCATCTACCTAGAAAAGTTACAGAGGTTTACACAGAGAATTCGAAGTATAAGTACAACAAAATAAGACAGACTTAGAAAACTGGTAAAATCTACAGTGTTGATAGAGTTGGGAGTACTTACCACTGTGAATACAGCACTTTCGCCGAAAGAAATTTAGTTCTCTAAGTCCGTGAAACAGTGAACAGAGAATGTATGAGTTTCTCAAGATTGGTAACAGATAGAAACAAGAGAAAGTATACAGTGATTCATCTACCTAGAAAAGTTACAGAGGTTTACAAAGAGAAATTCAAGTTTAAGTACAAGAAAAATAAGAGAGACTTAGAAAACTGGTAAACCATACATTGTGGATAGAGTTGGGAGTACTTAGCACTGTGAAAACAGCACTTTCGCAGAAAGAAATCTACTTCCCTAAGACTGGGAAACAGTGAACAGAGAATGTATGAGTTTCTCAAGATTGGTAACAGATAGAAACAAGAGAAAGTACACAGTGATTCATCTACCTATAGAAGTTACAGAGGTTTACACAGAGAATTCCAAGTATAACTACAACAAAATAAGAGAGACTTAGAAAACAGGTAAAATCTACATTGTTGATAGAGTTGGGAGTACTTACCACTGTGAATACAGCACTTTCGCGGAAAGAAATTTACTTCTCTAAGTCCGTGAAACAGTGAAGAGAGAATGTAGGAGTATCTCAAGATTGGTAACAGATAGAAACAAGAGAAAGTACACAGTGATTCATCTACCTAGAAAACTTACAGAGGTTTACAAAGAGAAATCCAAGTTTAAGTACAAGAAAATAAGAGAGACTTAGAAAACTGGTAAAACCTACATTGTTGATAGAGTTGGGAGTACTTAGCACTTTGAATACAGCACTTTCGCCGAAAGAAATTTCTTTCTCTAAGTCCGTGAAAAAGTGAACAGAGAATGTATGAGTTTCTCAAGATTCTAACAGATAGAAAGAAGAGAAAGTACACAGTGATTCATCTACCTAGAAAAGTTATAGAGGTTTACACAGAGATTTCCAAGTATAAGTACAAGAAAATAAGAGAGACTTAGAAAACTGGTAAAACCTACATCGTGGATAGAGTTGGGAGTACTTAGCACTGTGAAAATAGCACTATCGCAGAAAGAAATCTACTTCTCTAAGACTGGGAAACAGTGAACAGAGAATGTATGAGTTTCTCCAGATTGGTAACAGATAGAAACAAGAGAAAGTACACAGTGATTCATCTACCTAGAGAAGTTACAGAGGTTTACACAGAGAATTCCAAGTATAAGTACAACAAAGTAAGAGAGACTTAGAAAACTGGTAAAATCTACATTGTTGATAGAGTTGGGAGTACTTACGACTGTGAATACAGCACTTTCGCTGAAAGAAATTTTGTTCTCTAAGTCCGTGAAACAGTGAACAGAGAATGTATGAGTTTCTCAAGATTGGTAACAGATAGAAACAAGAGAAAGTACACAGTAATTCATCTACCTAGAAAAGTTACAGAGGTTTACAAAGAGAAATTGAAGTTTAAGTACAAGAAAGTAAGAGAGACTTAGAAAACTGGTAAGACATACATTGTGGATAGAGTTGGGAGTACTTAGCACTGTGAAAACAGCACTTTCGCAGAAAGAAATCTACTTCTCTAAGACTGGGAAACAGTGACCAGAGAATGTATGAGTTTCTCCAGATTGGTAACAGATAGAAACAAGAGAAAGTACACAGTGATTCATCTACCTAGAAAAGTTACAGAGGTTTACACAGAGAATTCCAAATATAAGTACAAGAAAATAAGAGAGACTTAGAAAACTGGTAAAACCTACATTGTTGATAGAGTTGAGAGTACTTAGCACAGTGAAAACAGCACTTTCGCCGAAAGAAATTTCTTTCTCTAAGTCCGTGAAACAGTGAACAGAGAATGTATGAGTTTCTCAAGAGTGGTAACAGATAGAAACAAGAGAAAGTACACAGTGATTCATCTACCCAGAAAAGTCATAGAGGTTTACACAGAGATTTCCAAGTATAAGTACAAAAAAATAAGAGAGACTTAGAAAACTGGTAAAACCTACATTGTGGATAGAGTTGGGAGTACTTAGCACTGTGAAAACAGCACTTTCGCAGGAAGAAATCTACTTCTCTAAGACTGGGAAACAGTGAACAGAGAATGTATGAGTTTCTCAAGATTGGTAACAGATAGAAACAAGAGAAAGTACACAGTGATTCATCTACCTAGAAAAGTTACAGAGGTTTACACAGAGAATTCCAAGTATAAGTACAACAAAATAAGACAGACTTAGAAAACTGGTAAAATCTACAGTGGTGATAGAGTTGGGAGTACTTACCACTGTGATTACAGCACTTTCGCCGAAAGAAATTTAGTTCTCTAAGTCCGTGAAACAGTGAACAGAGAATGTATGAGTTTCTCAAGATTGGTAACAGATAGAAACAAGAGAAAGTATACAGTGAATCATCTACCTAGAAAAGTTAGAGAGGTTTACAAAGAGAAATTCAAGTTTAAGTACAAGAAAAATAAGAGAGACTTAGAAAACTGGTAAACCATACATTGTGGATAGAGTTGGGAGTACTTAGCACTGTGAAAACAGCACTTTCGCAGAAAGAAATCTACTTCCCTAAGACTGGGAAACAGTGAACAGAGAATGTATGAGTTTCTCAAGATTGGTAACAGATAGAAACAAGAGAAAGTACACAGTAATTCATCTACCTAGAAAAGTTACAGAGGTTTACAAAGAGAAATTGAAGTTTAAGTACAAGAAAGTAAGAGAGACTTAGAAAACTGGTAAGACATACATTGTGGATAGAGTTGGGAGTACTTAGCACTGTGAAAACAGCACTTTCGCAGAAAGAAATCTACTTCTCTAAGACTGGGAAACAGTGACCAGAGAATGTATGAGTTTCTCCAGATTGGTAACAGATAGAAACAAGAGAAAATACACAGTGATTCATCTACCTAGAAAAGTTACAGAGGTTTACACAGAGAATTCCAAATATAAGTACAAGAAAATAAGAGAGACTTAGAAAACTGGTAAAACCTACATTGTTGATAGAGTTGAGAGTACTTAGCACAGTGAAAACAGCACTTTCGCCGAAAGAAATTTCCTTCTCTAAGTCCGTGAAACAGTGAACAGAGAATGTATGAGTTTCTCAAGAGTGGTACCAGATAGAAACAAGAGAAAGTACACAGTGATTCATCTACCCAGAAAAGTCATAGAGGTTTACACAGAGATTTCCAAGTATAAGTACAAAAAAATAAGAGAGACTTAGAAAACTGGTAAAACCTACATTGTGGATAGAGTTGGGAGTACTTAGCACTGTGAAAACAGCACTTTCGCACAAAGAAATCTACTTCTCTAAGACTGGGGAACAGTGAACAGAGAATGTATGAGTTTCTCAAGATTGGTAACAGATAGAAACAAGAGAAAGTACACAGTGATTCATCTACCTAGAGAAGTTACAGAGATTTACACAGAGAATTCAAAGTATAAGTACAACAAAATAAGAGAGACTTAGAAAACTGGTAAAACCTACATTGTTGATAGAGTTGGGCGTACTTAGCACTCTGAATACATCACTTTCGAAGAAAGAAATTTAGTTCTCTAACTCCGTGAAACAGTGAACAGGGAATGTATGAGTTTCTCAAGATTGGTAACAGATAGAAACAAGAGAAAGTACACAGTGATTCATCTACCTAGAGAAGTTACAGAAGTTTACACAGAGAATTCCATGTATAAGTACAAGAAAATAAGAGAGACTTAGAAAACTGGTAAAACCTACATTGTGGATAGAGTTGGGAGTAATTAGCACTGTGAAAACAGCACTTTCGCCGAAAGAAATCTACTTCTCTAAGACTGGGAAACAGTGAACAGAAAATGTATGAGTTTCTCAAGATTGGTACCAGATAGAAACAAGAGAAAGTACACAGTGATTCATCTACCTAGAAAAGTTACAGAGGTTTACACAGAGAATTCCAAGTATAAGTACAAGAAAATAAGAGAGACTTAGAAAACTGGTAAAACCTACATTGTGGATAGAGTTGGGAGGACTTAGCATTGTGAAAACAGCACTTTAGGCGAAAAAAAATTTCGTTCTCTAAGTCCGTGAAACAGTGAACAGAGAATGTACGAGTTTCTCAAGATTGGTAACAGATAGAAACAAGAGAAAGTACACAGTGATTCATCTACCTAGAAAAGTTACAGAGGTTTACACAGAGAATTCCAAGTAGAAGTACAAGAAAATAAGAGAGACTTAGAAAACTGGTAAAATCTCCATTCTTGATAGAGTTGGGAGTACTTAGCACTGTGAAAACAGCACTTTCGCCGAAAGAAATCTACTTCTCTAAGTCCGTGAAATAGTGAACAGAGAATGTATGTATTTCTCAAGTTTGGTAAGAGATAGAAACAAGAGAAAGTACACAGTGATTCATCTACCTAGAAAAGTTACAGAGGTTTAAACAGAGATTTCCAAGTATAAGTACAAGTAAATAAGAGAGACTTAGAAAACTGGTAAAACCTACATTGTGGATAGAGTTGGGAGTACTTAGCACTGTGAAAACAGCAGTTTCGCACAAAGAAATCTAGTTCACTAAGACTGGGAAACCGTGAACAGAGAATGTATGAGTTTCTCAAGATTGGTAACAGATAGAAACAAGAGAAAGTACACAGTGATTCATCTACCAAGAGATGTTACAGAGGTTTACACAGAGAATTCCAAGTATAAGTACAACAAAATAAGAGAGACTTAGAAAACTGGTAAAATCTACATTGTTGATAGAGTTGGGAGTACTTAGCACTCTAAATTTAGCACTTTCGAAGAAAGAAATTTAGTTCTCTAACTCCGTGAAACAGTGAACAGAGAATGTATGAGTTTCTCAAGATCGGTAAGAGATAGAACAAGAGAAAGTACACAGTGATTCATCTACCAAAAAACTTACAGAGGTTTACAAAGAGAAATCCAAGTTTAAGTAGAAGAAAATAAGAGAGACTTAGAAAACTGGTAAAACCTACATTGTTGATAGAGTTGGGAGTACTTAGCACTGTGAGAACAGCACTTTCGCAGGAAGAAATCTACTTCTCTAAGACTGGGAAACAGTGGAGAGAATGTATGAGTTTCTCAAGATTGGTAACAGATAGAAACAAGAGAAAGTACACAGTGATTCATCTACCTAGAGAAGTTACAGAAGTTTACAAAGAGAATTCCATGTATAAGTACAAGAAAATAAGAGTGACTTAGAAAACTGTAAAACCTACACTGTGGATAGAGTTGGGAGTAATTAGCACTGTGAAAACAGCACTTTCGCCGAAAGAAATCTACTTCTCTAAGACTGGGAAACAGTGAACAGAAAATGTATGAGTTTCTCAAGAGTGGTACCAGATAGAAACAAGAGAAAGTACACAGTGATTCATCTACCTAGAAAAGTTACACTGTTTACACAGAGAATTCCAAGTATAAGTACAAGAAAATAAGAGAGACTTAGAAAACTGATAAAACCTACATTGTTGATAGAGTTGGGAGGAATTAGCACTGTGAAAACAGCACTTTAGGCGAAAAAAATTTCGTTCTCTAAGTCCGTGAAACAGTGAACAGAGAATGTATGAGTTTCTCAAGATTGGTAACAGATAGAAACAAGAGAAAGTACACAGTGATTCATCTACCTAGAAAAGTGACAGAGGTTTACACAGAGAATTCCAAGTATAAGTACAAGAAAATAAGAGAGACTTAGAAAACTGGTAAAACCTACATTGTTGATAGAGTTGGGAGTACTTAGCACTGTGAAAACAGCACTTTCGCAGAAAGAAATCTACTTCTCTAAGACGGGAAACAGTGAACAGAGAATGTATGAGTTTCTCAAGATTGGTAACAGATAGAAACAAGAGAAAGTACACAGTAATTCTTCTTCCTTGAGAAGTTACCGAGGTTTACACAGAGAATTCCAAGTATAAGTACAACAAAATAAGAGAGACTTAGAAAACTGGTAAAACCTACATTGTTGATAGAGTTGGGAGTACTTACCACTGTGAAAACAGCACTTTCGCTGAAAGAAATTTAGTTCTCTAAGTCCGTGAAACAGTGAACAGAGAATGTATGTGTTTCTCAAGATTGGTAACAGATAGAAACTAGAAAAAGTACACAGTGATTCGCCTACATAGAAAAGTTACAGAGGTTTACAAAGAGAATTCCAAGTTTAAGTGCAAGAAAATAAGAGAAACTTAGAACACTGGTAAAACCTACATTGTTGATAGAGTTGGGAGTACTTAGCATTGTGAAAACAGCAGTTTCGCTGAAAGAAATCTACTTCTCTAAGACTGGGAATCGGTGAACAGAGAATGTATGAGTTTCTCAAGATTGCTATCAGATAGAAACAAGAGAAAGTACACAGTGATTCATCTACCTAGAAAAGTTACAAAGGTTTACACAGAGGATTCCAAGTATAAGTACAAGAAAATACGAGAGACGTAGAAAACTGGTAAAACCTACATTGTGGATAGAGTTGGGAGTACTTAGCACAGTGAAAACAGCACTTTCGCCAAAAGAAATTTCGTTCTGTAAGTCCGTGAAACAGTGAACAGAGAATGTATGAGTTTCTCAAGATTGGTAACAGATAGAAACAAGAGAAAGTACACAGTGATTCATCTACCTAGAAAAGTTATAGAGGTTTACACAGAGATTTCCAAGTATAAGTACAAGAAAATAAGAGAGACTTAGAAAACTGGTAAAACCTACATCGTGGATAGAGTTGGGAGTACTTAGCACTGTGAAAACAGCACTATCGCAGAAAGAAATCTACTTCTCTAAGACTGGGAAACAGTGAACAGAGAATGTATGAGTTTCTCAAGATTGGTAACGGATAGAAACAAGAGAAAGTACACAGTGATTCATCTACCTAGAGAAGTTACAGAGGTTTACACAGAGAATTCCAAGTATATGTACAACAAAGTAAGAGAGACTTAGAAAACTGGTAAAATCTACATTGTTGATAGAGTTGGGAGTACTTACGACTGTGAATACAGCACTTTCGCCGAAAGAAATTTAGTTCTCTAAGTCCGTGAAACAGTGAACAGAGAATGTATGAGTTTCTCAAGATTGGTAACAGATAGAAACAAGGGAAAGTACACAGTAATTCATCTACCTAGAAAAGTTACAGAGGTTTACAAAGAGAAATTGAAGTTTAAGTACAAGAAAGTGAGAGAGACTTATAAAACTGGTAAGACATACATTGTGGATAGAGTTGGGAGTACTTAGCACTGTGAAAACAGCACTTTCGCAGAAAGAAATCTACTTCTCTAAGACTGGGAAACAGTGACCAGAGAATGTATGAGTTTCTCCAGATTGGTAACAGATAGAAACAAGAGAAAGTACACAGTGATTCATCTACCTAGAAAAGTTACAGAGGTTTACACAGAGAATTCCAAATATAAGTACAAGAAAATAAGAGAGACTTAGAAAACTGGTAAAACCTACATTGTTGATAGAGTTGGGAGGACTTAGCACTGTGAAAACAGCACTTTAGGTGAAAAAAAATTTCGTTCTCTAAGTCCGTGAAACAGTCAACAGAGAATGTACGAGTTTCTCAAGATTGGTAACAGATAGAAACAAGAGAAAGTACACAGTGATTCATCTACCTAGAAAAGTTACAGAGGTTTACAGAGAGAATTCCAAGTATAAGTACAAGAAAATAAGAGAGACTTAGAAAACTGGTAAAACCTACATTGTTGATAGAGTTGGGAGTACTTAGCACTGTGAAAACAGCACTTTCGCAGAAAGAAATCTACTTCCCTAAGACTGGGAAACAGTGGACAGAGAATGTATGAGTTTCTCAAGATTGGTAACAGATAGAAACAAGAGAAAGTACACAGTGATTCATCTACCTAGAAAAGTTACAGAGGTTTACACAGAGAATTCCAAGTATAAGTACAAGAAAATAAGAGAGACTTAGAAAACTGGTAAAACCTACATTGTTGATAGAGTTGAGAGTACTTAGCACTGTGAAAACAGCACTTTCGCCGAAGAATTTTCTTTCTCTAAGTCCGTGAAACAGTGAACAGAGAATGTATGAGTTTCTCAAGAGTGGTAACAGATAGAAACAAGAGAAAGTACACAGTGATTCATCTACCCAGAAAAGTCATAGAGGTTTACACAGAGATTTCCAAGTATAAGTACAAAAAAATAAGAGAGACTTAGAAAACTGGTAAAACCTACATTGTGGATAGAGTTGGGAGTACTTAGCACTGTGAAAACAGCACTTTCCCACAAAGAAATCTACTTCTCTAAGACTGGGGAACAGTGAACAGAGAATGTATGAGTTTCTCAAGATTGGTAACAGATAGAAACAAGAGAAAGTACACAGTGATTCATCTACCTAGAGAAGTTACAGAGGTTTACACAGAGAATTCCAAGTATAAGTACAACAAAATAAGAGAGACTTAGAAAACTGGTAAAACCTACATTGTTGATAGAGTTGGGCGTACTTAGCACTCGGAATACAGCACTTTCGAAGAAAGAAATTTAGTTCTCTAACTCCGTGAAACAGTGAACAGAGAATGTATGAGTTTCTCAAGATTGGTAACAGATAGAAACAAGAGAAAGTACACAGTGCTTCATCTACCTAGAGATGTTACAGAAGTTTACACAGAGAATTCCATGTATAAGTACAAGAAAATAAGAGAGACTTAGAAAACTGGTAAAACCTACATTGTGGATAGAGTTGGGAGTAATTAGCACTGTGAAAACAGCACTTTCGCCGAAAGAAATCTACTTCTCTAAGACTGGGAAACAGTGAACAGAAAATGTATGAGTTTCTCAAGAATGGTACCAGATAGAAACAAGAGAAAGTACACAGTGATTCATCTACCTAGAAAAGTTACAGAGGTTTACACAGAGAATTCCCAGTATAAGTACAAGAAAATCAGAGAGACTTAGAAAACCGGTAAGACCTACATTGTTGATAGATTTGGGAGTACTTAGCACTGTGAAAACAGCAATTTCGCCGAAAGAAATTTCGTTCCCTAAGTCCGTGAAACAGTGAACAGAGAATGTATGAGTTTCTCAAGATTGGTAACAGATAGAAACAAGAGAAAGTACACAGTGATTCATCTACCTAGAAAAGTTACAGAGGTTTACACAGAGAATTCCAAGTAGAAGTACAAGAAAATAAGAGAGACTTAGAAAACTGGTAAAATCTGCATTCTTGATAGAGTTGGGAGTACTTAGCACTGTGAAAACAGCACTTTCGCACAAAGAAATCTACTTCACTAAGACTGGGAAACAGTGAACAGAGAATGTATGAGTTTCTCAAGATTGGTAACAGATGGAAACAAGAGAAAGTACACAGTGATTCATCTACCTAGAGATGTTACAGAGGTTTACACAGAGAATTCCAAGTATAAGTACAACAAAATAAGAGAGACTTAGAAAACTGGTAAAATCTACATTGTTTATAGAGTTGGGAGTACTTAGCACTCTGAATTTAGCACTTTCGAAGAAAGAAATTTAGTTCTCTAACTCCGTGAAACAGTGAACAGTGAATGTATGAGTTTCTCAAGATTGGTAAGAGATAGAACAAGAGACAGTACACAGTGATTCATCTACCAAAAAACTTACAGAGGTTTACAAAGAGAAATCCAAGTTTAAGTAGAAGAAAATAAGAGAGACTCAGAAAACTGGTAAAACCTACATTGTTGATAGAGTTGGGAGTACTTAGCACTGTGAGAACAGCACTTTCGCAGGAAGAAATCTACTTCTCTAAGACTGGGAAACAGTGGAGAGAATGTATGAGTTTCTCAAGATTGGTAACAGATAGAAACAAGAGAAAGTACACAGTGATTCATCTACCTAGAAAAGTTACAGAGGGTTACACAGAGAATTCCAAGTATAAGTACAAGAATATAAGAGAGACTTAGAAAACTGGTAAAACCTACATTGTTGATAGAGTTGGGAGTACTTAGCACTGTGAAAACAGCACTTTAGGCGAAAAAAATTTCGTTCTCTAAGTCCGTGAAACAGTGAACAGAGAATGTTTGAGTTTCTCAAGATTGGTAACAGATAGAAACAAGAGAAAGTACACAGTGATTCATCTACCTAGAAAAGTTACAGAGGTTTACACAGAGAATTCCAAGTATAAGTACAAGAAAATAAGAGAGACTTAGAAAACTGGTGAAACCTACATTGTTGATAGAGTTGGGAGTACTTAGCACTGTGAAAACAGCACTTTCGCAGAAAGAAATCTACTTCTCTAAGACGAGAAACAGTGAACAGAGAATGTATGAGTTTCTCAAAATTGGTAACAGATAGAAACAAGAGAAAGTACACAGTAATTCATCTTCCTTGAGAAGTTACCGAGGTTTACACAGAGAATTCCAAGTATAAGTAAAAAAAATAAGAGAGACTTAGAAAACTGGTAAAACCTACATTGTGGATAGAGTTGGGAGTACTTAGCACTGTGAAAACAGCACTTTCGCCGAAAGAACTCTACTTATCTAAGACTGGTAAACAGTGAACAGAAAATGTATGAGTTTCTCAAGATTGGTACCAGATAGAAACAAGAGAAAGTACACAGTGATTCATCTACCTAGAAAAGTTACAGAGGTTTACACAGAGAATTCCAAGTATAAGTACAGGAAAATAAGAGAGACTTAGAAAACTGGTAAGACCTACATTGTTGATAGATTTGGGAGTACTTAGCACTGTGAAAACAGCACTTTCGCCGAAAGAAATTTCTTTCTCTAAGTCCGTGAAACAGTGAACAGAGAATGTACGAGTTTCTCAAGATTGGTACCAGATAGAAACAAGAGAAAGTACACATTGATTCATCTACCTAGAAAAGTTACAGAGGTTTACACAGAGAATTCCAAGTATAAGTACAAGAAAATAAGAGAGACTTAGAAAACTGGTAAAACCTACATTGTTGATAGAGTTGGGAGTACTTAGCACTGTGAAAACAGCACTTTCGCAGAAAGAAATCTACTTCTCTAAGACTGGGAAACAGTGAACAGAGAATGTATGAGTTTCTCAAGATTGGTAACAGATAGAAACAAGAGAAAGTACACAGTGATTCATCTACCTAGAAAAGTTACAGAGGTTTACACAGAGAATTCCAAGTATAAGTACAAGAAAATAAGAGAGACTTAGAAAACTGGTAAGACCTACATTGTTGATAGATTTGGGAGTACTTAGCACTGTGAAAACAGCAATTTCGCCGATAGAAATTTCGTTCTCTAAGTCCGTGAAACAGTGAACAGAGAATGTATGAGTTTCTCAAGATTGGTAACAGATAGAAACAAGAGAAAGTACACAGTGATTCATCTACCTAGAAAAGTTACAGAGGTTTACACAGAGAATTCCAAGTATAAGTACAAGAAAATAAGAGAGACTTAGAAAACTGGTAAAACCTACATTGTGGACAGAGTTGGGAGTACTTAGCACTGTGAAAACAGCACTTTCGCAGAAAGAAAATTACTTTCCTAAGACTGGGAAACAGTGAACAGAGAATGTATGAGTTTCTCAAGATTGGTAACAGGAAGAAACAAGAGAAAGTACACAGTGATTCATCTACCTAGAAAACTTACAGAGGTTTACACAGAGAATTCCAAGTATAAGTACAAGAAAATAAGAGAGACTTAGAAAACTGGTAAAACCTACATTGTTGATAGAGTTGGGAGTACTTAGCACTGTGAAAACAGCACTTCCGCCTAAAGAAATTTCTTTCTCTAAGTCCGTGAAACAGTGAACAGAGAATGTATGAGTTTCACAAGATTGGTAACAGATAGAAACAAGAGAAAGTACACAGTGATTCATCTACCTAGAAAAGTTACAGAGGTTTACACAGAGAATTCCAAGTATAAGTACAAGAAAATAAGAGAGACTTAGAAAACTGGTGAAACCTACATTGTTGATAGAGTTGGGAGTACTTAGCACTGTGAAAACAGCACTTTCGCAGAAAGAAATCTACTTCTCTAAGACGAGAAACAGTGAACAGAGAATGTATGAGTTTCTCAAAATTGGTAACAGATAGAAACAAGAGAAAGTACACAGTAATTCATCTTCCTTGAGAAGTTACCGAGGTTTACACAGAGAATTCCAAGTATAAGTACAAAAAAATAAGAGAGACTTATAAAACTGGTAAAACCTACATTGTGGATAGAGTTGGGAGTACTTAGCACTGTGAAAACAGCACTTTCGCCGAAAGAACTCTACTTATCTAAGACTGGGAAACAGTGAACAGAGAATGTATGAGTTTCTCAAGATTGGTAACAGATAGAAACAAGAGAAAGTACACAGTGATTCATTTACCTAGAAAAGTTACAGAGGTTTACACAGAGAATTCCAAGTATAAGTACAACAAAATAAGACAGACTTAGAAAACTGGTAAAATCTACAGTGGTGATAGAGTTGGGAGTACTTACCACTGTGATTACAGCACTTTCGCCGAAAGAAATTTAGTTCTCTAAGTCCGTGAAACAGTGAACAGAGAATGTATGAGTTTCTCAAGATTGGTAACAGATAGAAACAAGAGAAAGTATACAGTGATTCATCTACCTAGAAAAGTTAGAGAGGTTTACAAAGAGAAATTCAAGTTTAAGTACAAGAAAAATAAGAGAGACTTAGAAAACTGGTAAACCATACATTGTGGATAGAGTTGGGAGTACTTAGCACTGTGAAAACAGCACTTTCGCAGAAAGAAATCTACTTCCCTAAGACTGGGAAACAGTGAACAGAGAATGTATGAGTTTCTCAAGATTGGTAACAGATAGAAACAAGAGAAAGTACACAGTAATTCATCTACCTAGAAAAGTTACAGAGGTTTACAAAGAGAAATTGAAGTTTAAGTACAAGAAAGTAAGAGAGACTTAGAAAACTGGTAAGACATACATTGTGGATAGAGTTGGGAGTACTTAGCACTGTGAAAACAGCACTTTCGCAGAAAGAAATCTACTTCTCTAAGACTGGGAAACAGTGACCAGAGAATGTATGAGTTTCTCCAGATTGGTAACAGATAGAAACAAGAGAAAGTACACAGTGATTCATCTACCTAGAAAAGTTACAGAGGTTTACACAGAGAATTCCAAATATAAGTACAAGAAAATAAGAGAGACTTAGAAAACTGGTAAAACCTACATTGTTGATAGAGTTGAGAGTACTTAGCACAGTGAAAACAGCACTTTCGCCGAAAGAAATTTCCTTCTCTAAGTCCGTGAAACAGTGAACAGAGAATGTATGAGTTTCTCAAGAGTGGTACCAGATAGAAACAAGAGAAAGTACACAGTGATTCATCTACCCAGAAAAGTCATAGAGGTTTACACAGAGATTTCCAAGTATAAGTACAAAAAAATAAGAGAGACTTAGAAAACTGGTAAAACCTACATTGTGGATAGAGTTGGGAGTACTTAGCACTGTGAAAACAGCACTTTCGCACAAAGAAATCTACTTCTCTAAGACTGGGGAACAGTGAACAGAGAATGTATGAGTTTCTCAAGATTGGTAACAGATAGAAACAAGAGAAAGTACACAGTGATTCATCTACCTAGAGAAGTTACAGAGATTTACACAGAGAATTCAAAGTATAAGTACAACAAAATAAGAGAGACTTAGAAAACTGGTAAAACCTACATTGTTGATAGAGTTGGGCGTACTTAGCACTCTGAATACATCACTTTCGAAGAAAGAAATTTAGTTCTCTAACTCCGTGAAACAGTGAACAGGGAATGTATGAGTTTCTCAAGATTGGTAACAGATAGAAACAAGAGAAAGTACACAGTGATTCATCTACCTAGAGAAGTTACAGAAGTTTACACAGAGAATTCCATGTATAAGTACAAGAAAATAAGAGAGACTTAGAAAACTGGTAAAACCTACATTGTGGATAGAGTTGGGAGTAATTAGCACTGTGAAAACAGCACTTTCGCCGAAAGAAATCTACTTCTCTAAGACTGGGAAACAGTGAACAGAAAATGTATGAGTTTCTCAAGATTGGTACCAGATAGAAACAAGAGAAAGTACACAGTGATTCATCTACCTAGAAAAGTTACAGAGGTTTACACAGAGAATTCCAAGTATAAGTACAAGAAAATAAGAGAGACTTAGAAAACTGGTAAAACCTACATTGTGGATAGAGTTGGGAGGACTTAGCATTGTGAAAACAGCACTTTAGGCGAAAAAAAATTTCGTTCTCTAAGTCCGTGAAACAGTGAACAGAGAATGTACGAGTTTCTCAAGATTGGTAACAGATAGAAACAAGAGAAAGTACACAGTGATTCATCTACCTAGAAAATTTACAGAGGTTTACACAGAGAATTCCAAGTATAAGTACAAGAAAATAAGAGAGACTTAGAAAACTGGTAAGACCTACATTGTTGATAGATTTGGGAGTACTTAGCACTGTGAAAACAGCAATTTCGCCGAAAGAAATTTCGTTCTCTAAGTCCGTGAAACAGTGAACAGAGAATGTATGAGTTTCTCAAGATTGGTAACAGATAGAAACAAGAGAAAGT
This sequence comes from Heterohyrax brucei, assembly GCA_028571685.1. NCBI lineage: Eukaryota > Metazoa > Chordata > Mammalia > Hyracoidea > Procaviidae > Heterohyrax > Heterohyrax brucei. The sequence continues at coordinate 115,007,747 of CM053150.1, read as the reverse complement.
ACACAGTGATTCATCTACCTAGAAAAGTTACAGAGGTTTACACAGAGAATTCCAAGTAGAAGTACAAGAAAATAAGAGAGACTTAGAAAACTGGTAAAATCTCCATTCTTGATAGAGTTGGGAGTACTTAGCACTGTGAAAACAGCACTTTCGCCGAAAGAAATCTACTTCTCTAAGTCCGTGAAATAGTGAACAGAGAATGTATGTATTTCTCAAGTTTGGTAAGAGATAGAAACAAGAGAAAGTACACAGTGATTCATCTACCTAGAAAAGTTACAGAGGTTTAAACAGAGATTTCCAAGTATAAGTACAAGTAAATAAGAGAGACTTAGAAAACTGGTAAAACCTACATTGTGGATAGAGTTGGGAGTACTTAGCACTGTGAAAACAGCAGTTTCGCACAAAGAAATCTAGTTCACTAAGACTGGGAAACCGTGAACAGAGAATGTATGAGTTTCTCAAGATTGCTAACAGATAGAAACAAGAGAAAGTACACAGTGATTCATCTACCAAGAGATGTTACAGAGGTTTACACAGAGAATTCCAAGTATAAGTACAACAAAATAAGAGAGACTTAGAAAACTGGTAAAATCTACATTGTTGATAGAGTTGGGAGTACTTAGCACTCTAAATTTAGCACTTTCGAAGAAAGAAATTTAGTTCTCTAACTCCGTGAAACAGTGAACAGAGAATGTATGAGTTTCTCAAGATCGGTAACAGATAGAAACAAGAGAAAGTACACAGTGATTCATCTACCAAAAAACTTACAGAGGTTTACAAAGAGAAATCCAAGTTTAAGTAGAAGAAAATAAGAGAGACTTAGAAAACTGGTAAAACCTACATTGTTGATAGAGTTGGGAGTACTTAGCACTGTGAGAACAGCACTTTCGCAGGAAGAAATCTACTTCTCTAAGACTGGGAAACAGTGGAGAGAATGTATGAGTTTCTCAAGATTGGTAACAGATAGAAACAAGAGAAAGTACACAGTGATTCATCTACCTAGAGAAGTTACAGAAGTTTACAAAGAGAATTCCATGTATAAGTACAAGAAAATAAGAGTGACTTAGAAAACTGTAAAACCTACACTGTGGATAGAGTTGGGAGTAATTAGCACTGTGAAAACAGCACTTTCGCCGTAAGAAATCTACTTCTCTAAGACTGGGAAACAGTGAACAGAAAATGTATGAGTTTCTCAAGAGTGGTACCAGATAGAAACAAGAGAAAGTACACAGTGATTCATCTACCTAGAAAAGTTACACTGTTTACACAGAGAATTCCAAGTATAAGTACAAGAAAATAAGAGAGACTTAGAAAACTGATAAAACCTACATTGTTGATAGAGTTGGGAGGAATTAGCACTGTGAAAACAGCACTTTAGGCGAAAAAAATTTCGTTCTCTAAGTCCGTGAAACAGTGAACAGAGAATGTATGAGTTTCTCAAGATTGGTAACAGATAGAAACAAGAGAAAGTACACAGTGATTCATCTACCTAGAAAAGTTACAGAGGTTTACACAGAGAATTCCAAGTATAAGTACAAGAAAATAAGAGAGACTTAGAAAACTGGTAAAACCTACATTGTTGATAGAGTTGGGAGTACTTAGCACTGTGAAAACAGCACTTTCGCAGAAAGAAATCTACGTCTCTAAGACGGGAAACAGTGAACAGAGAATGTATGAGTTTCTCAAGATTGGTAACAGATAGAAACAAGAGAAAGTACACAGTAATTCTTCTTCCTTGAGAAGTTACCGAGGTTTACACAGAGAATTCCAAGTATAAGTACAACAAAATAAGAGAGACTTAGAAAACTGGTAAAACCTACATTGTTGATAGAGTTGGGAGTACTTACCACTGTGAAAACAGCACTTTCGCTGAAAGAAATTTAGTTCTCTAAGTCCGTGAAACAGTGAACAGAGAATGTATGTGTTTCTCAAGATTGGTAACAGATAGAAACTAGAAAAAGTACACAGTGATTCGCCTACATAGAAAAGTTACAGAGGTTTACAAAGAGAATTCCAAGTTTAAGTGCAAGAAAATAAGAGAAACTTAGAACACTGGTAAAACCTACATTGTTGATAGAGTTGGGAGTACTTAGCATTGTGAAAACAGCAGTTTCGCTGAAAGAAATCTACTTCTCTAAGACTGGGAATCGGTGAACAGAGAATGTATGAGTTTCTCAAGATTGCTATCAGATAGAAACAAGAGAAAGTACACAGTGATTCATCTACCTAGAAAAGTTACAAAGGTTTACACAGAGGATTCCAAGTATAAGTACAAGAAAATACGAGAGACGTAGAAAACTGGTAAAACCTACATTGTGGATAGAGTTGGGAGTACTTAGCACAGTGAAAACAGCACTTTCGCCAAAAGAAATTTCGTTCTGTAAGTCCGTGAAACAGTGAACAGAGAATGTATGAGTTTCTCAAGATTGGTAACAGATAGAAACAAGAGAAAGTACACAGTGATTCATCTACCTAGAAAAGTTACAGAGGTTTACAGAGAGAATTCCAAGTATAAGTACAAGAAAATAAGAGAGACTTAGAAAACTGGTAAAACCTACATTGTTGATAGAGTTGGGAGTACTTAGCACTGTGAAAACAGCACTTTCGCAGAAAGAAATCTACTTCCCTAAGACTGGGAAACAGTGGACAGAGAATGTATGAGTTTCTCAAGATTGGTAACAGATAGAAACAAGAGAAAGTACACAGTGATTCATCTACCTAGAAAAGTTACAGAGGTTTACACAGAGAATTCCAAGTATAAGTATAAGAAAATAAGAGAGACTTAGAAAACTGGTAAAACCTACATTGTTGATAGAGTTGAGAGTACTTAGCACTGTGAAAACAGCACTTTCGCCGAAGAAATTTCTTTCTCTAAGTCCGTGAAACAGTGAACAGAGAATGTATGAGTTTCTCAAGAGTGGTAACAGATAGAAACAAGAGAAAGTACACAGTGATTCATCTACCCAGAAAAGTCATAGAGGTTTACACAGAGATTTCCAAGTATAAGTACAAAAAAATAAGAGAGACTTAGAAAACTGGTAAAACCTACATTGTGGATAGAGTTGGGAGTACTTAGCACTGTGAAAACAGCACTTTCCCACAAAGAAATCTACTTCTCTAAGACTGGGGAACAGTGAACAGAGAATGTATGAGTTTCTCAAGATTGGTAACAGATAGAAACAAGAGAAAGTACACAGTGATTCATCTACCTAGAGAAGTTACAGAGGTTTACACAGAGAATTCCAAGTATAAGTACAACAAAATAAGAGAGACTTAGAAAACTGGTAAAACCTACATTGTTGATAGAGTTGGGCGTACTTAGCACTCGGAATACAGCACTTTCGAAGAAAGAAATTTAGTTCTCTAACTCCGTGAAACAGTGAACAGAGAATGTATGAGTTTCTCAAGATTGGTAACAGATAGAAACAAGAGAAAGTACACAGTGCTTCATCTACCTAGAGATGTTACAGAAGTTTACACAGAGAATTCCATGTATAAGTACAAGAAAATAAGAGAGACTTAGAAAACTGGTAAAACCTACATTGTGGATAGAGTTGGGAGTAATTAGCACTGTGAAAACAGCACTTTCACCGAAAGAAATCTACTTCTCTAAGACTGGGAAACAGTGAACAGAAAATGTATGAGTTTCTCAAGATTGGTATCAGATAGAAACAAGAGAAAGTACACAGTGATTCATCTACCTAGAAAAGTTACAGAGGTTTACACAGAGAATTCCCAGTATAAGTACAAGAAAATCAGAGAGACTTAGAAAACCGGTAAGACCTACATTGTTGATAGATTTGGGAGTACTTAGCACTGTGAAAACAGCAATTTCGCCGAAAGAAATTTCGTTCTCTAAGTCCGTGAAACAGTGAACAGAGAATGTATGAGTTTCTCAAGATTGGTAACAGATAGAAACAAGAGAAAGTACACAGTGATTCATCTACCTAGAAAAGTTACAGAGGTTTACACAGAGAATTCCAAGTAGAAGTACAAGAAAATAAGAGAGACTTAGAAAACTGGTAAAATCTGCATTCTTGATAGAGTTGGGAGTACTTAGCACTGTGAAAACAGCACTTTCGCACAAAGAAATCTACTTCACTAAGACTGGGAAACAGTGAACAGAGAATGTATGAGTTTCTCAAGATTGGTAACAGATGGAAACAAGAGAAAGTACACAGTGATTCATCTACCTAGAGATGTTACAGAGGTTTACACAGAGAATTCCAAGTATAAGTACAACAAAATAAGAGAGACTTAGAAAACTGGTAAAATCTACATTGTTTATAGAGTTGGGAGTACTTAGCACTCTGAATTTAGCACTTTCGAAGAAAGAAATTTAGTTCTCTAACTCCGTGAAACAGTGAACAGTGAATGTATGAGTTTCTCAAGATTGGTAAGAGATAGAACAAGAGACAGTACACAGTGATTCATCTACCAAAAAACTTACAGAGGTTTACAAAGAGAAATCCAAGTTTAAGTAGAAGAAAATAAGAGAGACTCAGAAAACTGGTAAAACCTACATTGTTGATAGAGTTGGGAGTACTTAGCACTGTGAGAACAGCACTTTCGCAGGAAGAAATCTACTTCTCTAAGACTGGGAAACAGTGGAGAGAATGTATGAGTTTCTCAAGATTGGTAACAGATAGAAACAAGAGAAAGTACACAGTGATTCATCTACCTAGAAAAGTTACAGAGGGTTACACAGAGAATTCCAAGTATAAGTACAAGAATATAAGAGAGACTTAGAAAACTGGTAAAACCTACATTGTTCATAGAGTTGGGAGGAATTAGCACTGTGAAAACAGCACTTTAGGCGAAAAAAATTTCGTTCTCTAAGTCCGTGAAACAGTGAACAGAGAATGTATGAGTTTCTCAAGATTGGTAACAGATAGAAACAAGAGAAAGTACACAGTGATTCATCTACCTAGAAAAGTTACAGAGGTTTACACAGAGAATTCCAAGTATAAGTACAAGAAAATAAGAGAGACTTAGAAAACTGGTGAAACCTACATTGTTGATAGAGTTGGGAGTACTTAGCACTGTGAAAACAGCACTTTCGCAGAAAGAAATCTACTTCTCTAAGACGAGAAACAGTGAACAGAGAATGTATGAGTTTCTCAAAATTGGTAACAGATAGAAACAAGAGAAAGTACACAGTAATTCATCTTCCTTGAGAAGTTACCGAGGTTTACACAGAGAATTCCAAGTATAAGTAAAAAAAATAAGAGAGACTTAGAAAACTGGTAAAACCTACATTGTGGATAGAGTTGGGAGTACTTAGCACTGTGAAAACAGCACTTTCGCCGAAAGAACTCTACTTATCTAAGACTGGTAAACAGTGAACAGAAAATGTATGAGTTTCTCAAGATTGGTACCAGATAGAAACAAGAGAAAGTACACAGTGATTCATCTACCTAGAAAAGTTACAGAGGTTTACACAGAGAATTCCAAGTATAAGTACAGGAAAATAAGAGAGACTTAGAAAACTGGTAAGACCTACATTGTTGATAGATTTGGGAGTACTTAGCACTGTGAAAACAGCACTTTCGCCGAAAGAAATTTCTTTCTCTAAGTCCGTGAAACAGTGAACAGAGAATGTACGAGTTTCTCAAGATTGGTACCAGATAGAAACAAGAGAAAGTACACATTGATTCATCTACCTAGAAAAGTTACAGAGGTTTACACAGAGAATTCCAAGTATAAGTACAAGAAAATAAGAGAGACTTAGAAAACTGGTAAAACCTACATTGTTGATAGAGTTGGGAGTACTTAGCACTGTGAAAACAGCACTTTCGCAGAAAGAAATCTACTTCTCTAAGACTGGGAAACAGTGAACAGAGAATGTATGAGTTTCTCAAGATTGGTAACAGATAGAAACAAGAGAAAGTACACAGTGATTCATCTACCTAGAAAAGTTACAGAGGTTTACACAGAGAATTCCAAGTATAAGTACAAGAAAATAAGAGAGACTTAGAAAACTGGTAAGACCTACATTGTTGATAGATTTGGGAGTACTTAGCACTGTGAAAACAGCAATTTCGCCGATAGAAATTTCGTTCTCTAAGTCCGTGAAACAGTGAACAGAGAATGTATGAGTTTCTCAAGATTGGTAACAGATAGAAACAAGAGAAAGTACACAGTGATTCATCTACCTAGAAAAGTTACAGAGGTTTACACAGAGAATTCCAAGTATAAGTACAAGAAAATAAGAGAGACTTAGAAAACTGGTAAAACCTACATTGTGGACAGAGTTGGGAGTACTTAGCACTGTGAAAACAGCACTTTCGCAGAAAGAAAATTACTTCCCTAAGACTGGGAAACAGTGAACAGAGAATGTATGAGTTTCTCAAGATTGGTAACAGGAAGAAACAAGAGAAAGTACACAGTGATTCATCTACCTAGAAAACTTACAGAGGTTTACACAGAGAATTCCAAGTATAAGTACAAGAAAATAAGAGAGACTTAGAAAACTGGTAAAACCTACATTGTTGATAGAGTTGGGAGTACTTAGCACTGTGAAAACAGCACTTCCGCCGAAAGAAATTTCTTTCTCTAAGTCCGTGAAACAGTGAACAGAGAATGTATGAGTTTCACAAGATTGGTAACAGATAGAAACAAGAGAAAGTACACAGTGATTCATCTACCTAGAAAAGTTACAGACGTTTACACAGAGAATTCCAAGTATAAGTACAAGAAAATAAGAGAGACTTAGAAAACTGGTGAAACCTACATTGTTGATAGAGTTGGGAGTACTTAGCACTGTGAAAACAGCACTTTCGCAGAAAGAAATCTACTTCTCTAAGACGAGAAACAGTGAACAGAGAATGTATGAGTTTCTCAAAATTGGTAACAGATAGAAACAAGAGGAAGTACACAGTAATTCATCTTCCTTGAGAAGTTACCGAGGTTTACACAGAGAATTCCAAGTATAAGTACAAAAAAATAAGAGAGACTTATAAAACTGGTAAAACCTACATTGTGGATAGAGTTGGGAGTACTTAGCACTGTGAAAACAGCACTTTCGCCGAAAGAACTCTACTTATCTAAGACTGGGAAACAGTGAACAGAAAATGTATGAGTTTCTCAAGATTGGTACCAGATAGAAACAAGAGAAAGTACACAGTGATTCATCTACCTAGAAAAGTTACAGAGGTTTACACAGAGAATTCCAAGTATAAGTACAAGAAAATAAGAGAGACTTAGAAAACTGGTAAAACCTACATTGTTGATAGAGTTGGGAGTACTTAGCACTGTGAAAACAGCACTTTCGCACCAAGAAATCTACTTCTCTAAGACTGGGAAACAGTGAACAGAGAATGTATGAGTTTCTCAAGATTGGTAACAGATAGAAACAAGAGAAAGTACACAGTGATTCATCTACCTAGAAAAGTTACAGAGGTTTACACAGAGAATTCCAAGTATAAGTACAAGAAAATAAGAGAGACTTAGAAAACTGGTAAGACCTACATTGTTGATAGATTTGGGAGTACTTAGCACTGTGAAAACAGCACTTTCGCCGAAAGAAATTTCTTTCTCTAAGTCCGTGAAACAGTGAACAGAGAATGTACGAGTTTCTCAAGATTGGTACCAGATAGAAACAAGAGAAAGTACACAGTGATTCATCTACCTAGAAAAGTTACAGAGGTTTACACAGAGAATTCCAAGTATAAGCACAAGAAAATAAGAGAGACTTAGAAAACTGGTAAAACCTACATTGTTGATAGAGTTGGGAGTACTTAGCACTGTGAAAACAGCACTTTCGCAGAAAGAAATCTACTTCTCTAAGACTGGGAAACAGTGAACAGAGAATGTATGAGTTTCTCAAGATTGGTAACAGATAGAAACAAGAGAAAGTACACAGTGATTCATCTACCTAGAAAAGTTACAGAGGTTTACACAGAGAATTCCAAGTATAAGTACAAGAAAATAAGAGAGACTTAGAAAACTGGTAAAACCTACATTGTTGATAGAGTTGGGAGTACTTAGCACTGTGAAAACAGCACATTCGCCGAAGGAAATTTAGTTCTCTAAGTCCGTGAAACAGTGAACAGAGAATGTATGAGTTTCTCAAGATTGGTAACAGAAAGAAACAAGAGAAAGTACACAGTGATTCATCTACCTAGAAAAGTTACAGAGGTTTACACAGAGAATTCCAAGTATAAGTACAAGAAAATAAGAGAGACTTAGAAAACTGGTAAAATCTCCATTCTTGATAGAGTTGGGAGTACTTAGCACTGTGAAAACAGCACTTTCGCCGAAAGAAATCTACTTCTATAAGTCCGTGAAATAGTGAACAGAGAATGTATGAATTTCTCAAGATTGGTAAGAGATAGAAACAAGAGAAAGTACACAGTGATTCATCTACCTAGAAAAGTTACAGAGGTTTACACAGAGAATTCCATGTATAAGTACAAGAAAATAAGAGAGACTTAGAAAACTGTAAAACCTACACTGTGGATAGAGTTGGGAGTAATTAGCACTGTGAAAACAGCACTTTCGCCGAAAGAAATCTACTTCTCTAAGACTGGGAAGCAGTGAACAGAAAATGTATGAGTTTCTCAAGATTGGTACCAGATAGAAACAAGAGAAAGTACACAGTGATTCATCTACCTAGAAAAGTTACAGAGGTTTACACAGAGAATTCCAAGTATAAGTACAAGAAAATAAGAGAGACTTAGAAAACTGGTAAAACCTACATTGTTGATAGAGTTGGGAGGAATTAGCACTGTGAAATCAGCACCTTAGGCGAAAAAAATTTCGTTCTCTAAGTCCGTGAAACAGTGAACAGAGAATGTATGAGTTTCTCAAGATTGGTAACAGATAGAAACAACAGAAAGTACACAGTAATTCATCTACCTAGAAAAGTTACAGAGGTTTACACAGAGAATTCCAAGTATAAGTACAAGAAAATAAGAGAGACTTAGAAAACTGGTAAAACCTACATTGTTGATAGAGTTGGGAGTACTTAGCACTGTGAAAACAGCACTTTCGCAGAAAGAAATCTACTTCTCTAAGACGGGAAACAGTGAACAGAGAATGTATGAGTTTCTCAAGATTGGTAACAGATAGAAACAAGAGAAAGTACACAGTAATTCATCTACCTTGAGAAGTTACCGAGGTTTACACAGAGAATTCGAAGTATAAGTACAACAAAATAAGAGAGACTTAGAAAACTGGTAAAACCTACATTGTTGATAGAGTTGGGAGTACTTACCACTGTGAAAACAGCACTTTCGCTGAAAGAAATTTAGTTCTCTAAGTCCGTGAAACAGTGAACAGAGAATGTATGAGTTTCTCAAGATTGGTAACAGATATAAACAAGAGAAAGTACACAGTGATTCATCTACCTAGAAAAGTTACAGAGGTTTACACAGAGAATTCCAAGTATAAGTACAAGAAAATAAGAGAGACTTAGAAAACTGGTAAAACCTACATTGTTGATAGAGTTGGGAGTACTTAGCACTGTGAAAACAGCACTTTCGGCGAAAGAAATTTCGTTCTGTAAGTCCGTGAAACAGTGAACAGATAATGCATGAGTTTCTCAAGATTGGTAACAGATAGAAACAAGGGAAAGTACACAGTGATTCATCTACCTAGAAAAGTTACAGAGGTTTACACAGAGAATTCCAAGTGTAAGTACAAGAAAATAAGAGAGACTTAGAAAACTGGTAAAACCTACATTGTGGACAGAGTTGGGAGTACTTAGCACTGTGAAAACAGCACTTTCGCAGAAAGAAAACTACTTCCCTAAGACTGGGAAACAGTGAACAGAGAATGTATGAGTTTCTCAAGATTGGTAACAGGAAGAAACAAGAGAAAGTACACAGTGATTCATCTACCTAGAAAAGTTACAGAGGTTTACACAGAGAATTCCAAGTATAAGTACAAGAAAATAAGAGAGACTTAGAAAACTGGTAAAACCTACATTGTTGATAGAGTTGGGAGTACTTAGCACTGTGAAAACAGCACTTTCGCACCAAGAAATCTACTTCTCTAAGACTGGGAAACAGTGAACAGAGAATGTATGAGTTTCTCAAGATTGGTAACAGATAGAAACAAGAGAAAGTACACAGTGATTCATCTACCTAGAAAAGTTACAGAGGTTTACACACAGAATTCCAAGTATAAGTACAAGAAAATAAGAGAGACTTAGAAAACTGGTAAGACCTACATTGTTGATAGATTTGGGAGTACTTAGCACTGTGAAAACAGCACTTTCGCCGAAAGAAATTTCTTTCTCTAAGTCCGTGAAACAGTGAACAGAGAATGTACGAGTTTCTCAAGATTGGTACCAGATAGAAACAAGAGAAAGTACACAGTGATTCATCTACCTAGAAAAGTTACAGAGGTTTACACAGAGAATTCCAAGTATAAGCACAAGAAAATAAGAGAGACTTAGAAAACTGGTAAAACCTACATTGTTGATAGAGTTGGGAGTACTTAGCACTGTGAAAACAGCACTTTCGCAGAAAGAAATCTACTTCTCTAAGACTGGGAAACAGTGAACAGAGAATGTATGAGTTTCTCAAGATTGGTAACAGATAGAAACAAGAGAAAGTACACAGTGATTCATCTACCTAGAAAAGTTACAGAGGTTTACACAGAGAATTCCAAGTATAAGTACAAGAAAATAAGAGAGACTTAGAAAACTGGTAAAACCTACATTGTTGATAGAGTTGGGAGTACTTAGCACTGTGAAAACAGCACATTCGCCGAAGGAAATTTAGTTCTCTAAGTCCGTGAAACAGTGAACAGAGAATGTATGAGTTTCTCAAGATTGGTAACAGATAGAAACAAGAGAAAGTACACAGTGATTCATCTACCTAGAAAAGTTACAGAGGTTTACACAGAGAATTCCAAGTATAAGTACAAGAAAATAAGAGAGACTTAGAAAACTGGTAAAATCTCCATTCTTGATAGAGTTGGGAGAACTTAGCACTGTGAAAACAGCACTTTCGCCGAAAGAAATCTACTTCTATAAGTCCGTGAAATAGTGAACAGAGAATGTATGAATTTCTCAAGATTGGTAAGAGATAGAAACAAGAGAAAGTACACAGTGATTCATCTACCTAGAAAAGTTACAGAGGTTTACACAGAGAATTCCATGTATAAGTACAAGAAAATAAGAGAGACTTAGAAAACTGTAAAACCTACACTGTGGATAGAGTTGGGAGTAATTAGCACTGTGAAAACAGCACTTTCGCCGAAAGAAATCTACTTCTCTAAGACTGGGAAGCAGTGAACAGAAAATGTATGAGTTTCTCAAGATTGGTACCAGATAGAAACAAGAGAAAGTACACAGTGATTCATCTACCTAGAAAAGTTACAGAGGTTTACACAGAGAATTCCAAGTATAAGTACAAGAAAATAAGAGAGACTTAGAAAACTGGTAAAACCTACATTGTTGATAGAGTTGGGAGGAATTAGCACTGTGAAATCAGCACTTTAGGCGAAAAAAATTTCGTTCTCTAAGTCCGTGAAACAGTGAACAGAGAATGTATGAGTTTCTCAAGATTGGTAACAGATAGAAACAACAGAAATTACACAGTAATTCATCTACCTAGAAAAGTTACAGAGGTTTACACAGAGAATTCCAAGTATAAGTACAAGAAAATAAGAGAGACTTAGAAAACTGGTAAAACCTACATTGTTGATAGAGTTGGGAGTACTTAGCACTGTGAAAACAGCACTTTCGCAGAAAGAAATCTACTTCTCTAAGACGGGAAACAGTGAACAGAGAATGTATGAGTTTCTCAAGATTGGTAACAGATAGAAACAAGAGAAAGTACACAGTAATTCATCTACCTTGAGAAGTTACCGAGGTTTACACAGAGAATTCGAAGTATAAGTACAACAAAATAAGAGAGACTTAGAAAACTGGTAAAACCTACATTGTTGATAGAGTTGGGAGTACTTACCACTGTGAAAACAGCACTTTCGCTGAAAGAAATTTAGTTCTCTAAGTCCGTGAAACAGTGAACAGAGAATGTATGAGTTTCTCAAGATTGGTAACAGATATAAACAAGAGAAAGTACACAGTGATTCATCTACCTAGAAAAGTTACAGAGGTTTACACAGAGAATTCCAAGTATAAGTACAAGAAAATAAGAGAGACTTAGAAAACTGGTAAAACCTACATTGTTGATAGAGTTGGGAGTACTTAGCACTGTGAAAACAGCACTTTCGGCGAAAGAAATTTCGTTCTGTAAGTCCGTGAAACAGTGAACAGATAATGCATGAGTTTCTCAAGATTGGTAACAGATAGAAACAAGGGAAAGTACACAGTGATTCATCTACCTAGAAAAGTTACAGAGGTTTACACAGAGAATTCCAAGTGTAAGTACAAGAAAATAAGAGAGACTTAGAAAACTGGTAAAACCTACATTGTGGACAGAGTTGGGAGTACTTAGCACTGTGAAAACAGCACTTTCGCAGAAAGAAAACTACTTCCCTAAGACTGGGAAACAGTGAACAGAGAATGTATGAGTTTCTCAAGATTGGTAACAGGAAGAAACAAGAGAAAGTACACAGTGATTCATCTACCTAGAAAAGTTACAGAGGTTTACACAGAGAATTCCAAGTATAAGTACAAGTAAATAAGAGAGACTTAGAAAACTGGTAAAACCTACACTGTGGATAGAGTTGGGAGTACTTAGCACTGTGAAAACAGCACTTTCGCCGAAAGAAATCTACTTCTCTAAGTCCGTGAAATAGTGAACAGAGAATGTATGAATTTCTCAAGATCGGTAAGAGATAGAAAAAAGAGAAAGTACACAGTGATTCATCTACCTAGAAAAGTTACAGAGGTTTACACAGAGATTTCCAAGTATAAGTACAAGTAAATAAGAGAGACTTAGAAAACTGGTAAAACCTACATTGTGGATAGAGTTGGGAGTACTTAGCACTGTGAAAACAGCACTTTCGCACAAAGAAATCTACTTCTCTAAGACTGGGAAACAGTGAACAGAGAATGAATGAGTTTCTCAAGATTGGTAACAGATAGAAACAAGAGAAAGTACACAGTGATTCATCTACCTAGAGCAGTTACAGAAGTTTACACAGAGAATTCCATGTATAAGTACAAGAAAATAAGAGAGACTTAGAAAACTGGTAAAACCTACATTGTTGATAGAGTTGGGAGTATTTAGCACTGTGAAAACAGCACTTTCGCAGAAAGAAATCTACTTCTCTAAGACTGGGAAACAGTAAACAGAGAATGTATGAGTTTCTCAAGATTGGTAACAGATAGAAACAAGAGAAAGTACACAGTGATTCATCTACCTAGAAAAGTTACAGAGGTTTACACAGAGAATTCCAAGTATAAGTACAAGAAAATAAGAGAGATTTAGAAAACTGGTAAAACCTACATTGTGGATAGAGTTAGGAGTACTTAGCACTGTGAAAACAGCACATTCGCAGAAAGAAATCTACTTCTCTAAGACTGGGAAACAGTGAACGGAGAATGTATGAGTTTCTCAATATTGGTAAGAGATAGAAACAAGAGAAAGTACACAGTGATTCATCTACCTAGAAAAGTTACAGAGGTTTACACAGAGAATTCCAAGCATAAGTACAAGAAAATAAGAGAGACTTAGAAAAAAGGTAAAACCTACATTGTTGATAGAGTTGGGAGTACTTAGCACTGTGAAAACAGCACTTTCGCTGAAAGAAATTTCGTTCCCTAAGTCGGTGATACAGTGAACAGAGAATGTATGAGTTTCTCAAGATCGGTAACAGATAGAAACAAGAGAAAGTACACAGTGATTCATCTACCTAGAAAAGTTACAGAGGTTTACACAGAGAATTCCAAGTATAAGTACAAGAAAATAAGAGAGACCTAGAAAACTGGTAAAACCTACATTGTGGATAGAGTTGGGAGTGTTTAGCACTGTGAAAACAGCACTGTCGCAGAAAGAAATCTACTTCTCTAAGACTGGAAAACAGTGAACAGAGAATGTATGAGTTTCTCAAGATTGGTAACAGATAGAAACAAGAGAAAGTACACAGTGATTCATCTACGTAGAGAAGTTACAGAAGTTTACACAGAGAATTCCATGTATAAGTACAAGAAAATAAGAGAGACTTAGAAAACTGGTAAAACCTACATTGTTGATAGGGTTGGGAGTACTTAGCACTGTGAAAACAGCACTTTCGCCGAAAGAAAATTCTTTCTCTAAGTCCGTGAAACAGTGAACAGAGAATGTATGAGTTTCTCAAGTTGGTAACAGATAGAAAGAAGAGAAAGAAACAGTGATTCATCTACGTAGAAAAGTTATAGAGGTTTACAAAGAGATTTCCAAGTATAAGTACAAGAAAATAAGAGAGACTTAGAAAACTGGTAAATCCTACATTGTGGATAGAGTTGGGAGTACTTAGCACTGTGAAAACAGCACTTTCGCAGAAAGAAATCTACTTCTCTAAGACTGGGAAACAGTGAACAGAGAATGTATGAGTTTCTCAAGATTGGTAACAGATAGAAACAAGAGAAAGTACACAGTGATTCATCTATCTAGAGAAGTTACAGAGGTTTACACAGAGAATTCCAAGTATAAGTACAACAAAATAAGAGAGACTTAGAAAACTGGTAAAATCTACATTGTTGATAGAGTTGGGAGTACTTACCACTGTGAATACAGCACTTTCGCTGAAAGAAATTTAGTTCTCTAAGTCCGTGAAACAGTGAACAGAGAATGTATGAGTTTCTCAAGATTGGTAACAGATAGAAACATGAGAAAGTACACAGTGATTCATCTACCTAGAAAACTTATAGAGGTTTACAAAGAGAAATCCAAGTTTAAGTACAAGAAAATAAGAGAGACTTAGAAAGCTGGTAAAACCCACATTGTTGATAGAGTTGGGATTACTTAGCACTGTGAAAACAGCACTTTCGCAGGAAGAAATCTACTTCTGTAAGACTGGGAAACAGTGAACAGAGAATGTATGAGTTTCTCAAGATTGGTAACAGGTAGAAACAAGAGTAAGTACACAGTGATTCATCTACCTAGAAAAGTTACAGAGGTTTACACAGAGAATTCCAAGTATAAGTACAACAAAATAAGAGAGACTTAGAAAACTGGTAAAACCTACATTGTTGATAGAGTTGGGAGGAATTAGCACTGTGAAATCAGCACTTTAGGCGAAAAAAATTTCGTTCTCTAAGTCCGTGAAACAGTGAACAGAGAATGTATGAGTTTCTCAAGATTGGTAACAGAAACAACAGAAAGTACACAGTGATTCATCTACCTAGAAAAGTTACAGAGGTTTACACAGAGAATTCCAAGTATAAGTACAAGAAAATAAGAGAGACTTAGAAAACTGGTAAAACCTACATTGTTGATAGAGTTGGGAGTACTTAGCACTGTGAAAACAGCACTTTCGCAGAAAGAAATCTACTTCTCTAAGACGGGAAACAGTGAACAGAGAATGTATGAGTTTCTCAAGATTGGTAACAGATAGAAACAAGAGAAAGTACACAGTAATTCATCTACCTTGAGAAGTTACCGAGGTTTACACAGAGAATTCCAAGTATAAGTACAACAAAATAAGAGAGACTTAGAAAACTGGTAAAACCTACATTGTTGATAGAGTTGGGAGTACTTACCACTGTGAAAACAGCACTTTCGCTGAAAGAAATTTAGTTCTCTAAGTCCGTGAAACAGTGAACAGAGAATGTATGAGTTTCTCAAGATTGGTAACAGATATAAACAAGAGAAAGTACACAGTGATTCATCTACCTAGATAAGTTACAGAGGTTTACACAGAGAATTCCAAGTATAAGTACAAGAAAATAAGAGAGACTTAGAAAACTGGTAAAACCTATATTGTTGATAGAGTTGGGAGTACTTAGCACTGTGAAAACAGCACTTTCGGCGAAAGAAATTTCGTTCTGTAAGTCCGTGAAACAGTGAACAGATAATGTATGAGTTTCTCAAGATTGGTAACAGATAGAAACAAGGGAAAGTACACAGTGATTCATCTACCTAGAAAAGTTACAGAGGTTTACACAGAGAATTCCAAGTGTAAGTACAAGAAAATAAGAGAGACTTAGAAAACTGGTAAAACCTACATTGTGGACAGAGTTGGGAGTACTTAGCACTGTGAAAACAGCACTTTCGCAGAAAGAAAATTACTTCCCTAAGACTGGGAAACAGTGAACAGAGAATGTATGAGTTTCTCAAGATTGGTAACAGGAAGAAACAAGAGAAAGTACACAGTGATTCATCTACCTAGAAAACTTACAGAGGTTTACACAGAGAATTCCAAGTATAAGTACAAGAAAATAAGAGAGACTTAGAAAACTGGTAAAACCTACATTGTTGATAGAGTTGGGAGTACTTAGCACTGTGAAAACAGCACTTCCGCCGAAAGAAATTTCTTTCTCTAAGTCCCTGAAACAGTGAACAGAGAATGTATGAGTTTCACAAGATTGGTAACAGATAGAAACAAGAGAAAGTACACAGTGATTCATCTACCTAGAAAAGTTACAGAGGTTTACACAGAGAATTCCAAGTATAAGTACAAGAAAATAAGAGAGACTTAGAAAACTGGTGAAACCTACATTGTTGATAGAGTTGGGAGTACTTAGCACTGTGAAAACAGCACTTTCGCAGAAAGAAATCTACTTCTCTAAGACGAGAAACAGTGAACAGAGAATGTATGAGTTTCTCAAAATTGGTAACAGATAGAAACAAGAGAAAGTACACAGTAATTCATCTTCCTTCAGAAGTTACCGAGGTTTACACAGAGAATTCCAAGTATAAGTACAAAAAAATAAGAGAGACTTATAAAACTGGTAAAACCTACATTGTGGATAGAGTTGGGAGTACTTAGCACTGTGAAAACAGCACTTTCGCCGAAAGAACTCTACTTATCTAAGACTGGGAAACAGTGAACAGAAAATGTATGAGTTTCTCAAGATTGGTACCAGATAGAAACAAGAGAAAGTACACAGTGATTCATCTACCTAGAAAAGTTACAGAGGTTTACACAGAGAATTCCAAGTATAAGTACAAGAAAATAAGAGAGACTTAGAAAACTGGTAAAACCTACATTGTTGATAGAGTTGGGAGTACTTAGCACTGTGAAAACAGCACTTTCGCACCAAGAAATCTACTTCTCTAAGACTGGGAAACAGTGAACAGAGAATGTATGAGTTTCTCAAGATTGGTAACAGATAGAAACAAGAGAAAGTACACAGTGATTCATCTACCTAGAAAAGTTACAGAGGTTTACACAGAGAATTCCAAGTATAAGTACAAGAAAATAAGAGAGACTTAGAAAACTGGTAAGACCTACATTGTTGATAGATTTGGGAGTACTTAGCACTGTGAAAACAGCACTTTCGCCGAAAGAAATTTCTTTCTCTAAGTCCGTGAAACAGTGAACAGAGAATGTACGAGTTTCTCAAGATTGGTACCAGATAGAAACAAGAGAAAGTACACAGTGATTCATCTACCTAGAAAAGTTACAGAGGTTTACACAGAGAATTCCAAGTATAAGTACAAGAAAATAAGAGAGACTTAGAAAACTGGTAAAACCTACATTGTTGATAGAGTTGGGAGTACTTAGCACTGTGAAAACAGCACTTTCGCCGAAAGAAATCTACTTCTCTAAGACTGGGAAACAGTGAACAGAGAATGTATGAGTTTCTCAAGATTGGTAACAGATAGAAACAAGAGAAAGTACACAGTGATTCATCTACCTAGAAAAGTTACAGAGGTTTACACAGAGAATTCCAAGTATAAGTACAAGAAAATAAGAGAGACTTAGAAAACTGGTAAAACCTACATTGTTGATAGAGTTGGGAGTACTTAGCACTGTGAAAACAGCACATTCGCCGAAGGAAATTTAGTTCTCTAAGTCCGTGAAACAGTGAACAGAGAATGTATGAGTTTCTCAAGATTGGTAACAGATAGAAACAAGAGAAAGTACACAGTGATTCATCTACCTAGAAAAGTTACAGAGGTTTACACAGAGAATTCCAAGTATAAGTACAAGAAAATAAGAGAGACTTAGAAAACTGGTAAAATCTCCATTCTTGATAGAGTTGGGAGTACTTAGCACTGTGAAAACAGCACTTTCGCCGAAAGAAATCTACTTCTATAAGTCCGTGAAATAGTGAACAGAGAATGTATGAATTTCTCAAGATTGGTAAGAGATAGAAACAAGAGAAAGTACACAGTGATTCATCTACCTAGAAAAGTTACAGAGGTTTACACAGAGAATTCCATGTATAAGTACAAGAAAATAAGAGAGACTTAGAAAACTGTAAAACCTACATTGTTGATAGAGTTGGGCGTACTTAGCACTCGGAATACAGCACTTTCGAAGAAAGAAATTTAGTTCTCTAACTCCGTGAAACAGTGAACAGAGAATGTATGAGTTTCTCAAGATTGGTAACAGATAGAAACAAGAGAAAGTACACAGTGCTTCATCTACCTAGAGATGTTACAGAAGTTTACACAGAGAATTCCATGTATAAGTACAAGAAAATAAGAGAGACTTAGAAAACTGGTAAAACCTACATTGTGGATAGAGTTGGGAGTAATTAGCACTGTGAAAACAGCACTTTCACCGAAAGAAATCTACTTCTCTAAGACTGGGAAACAGTGAACAGAAAATGTATGAGTTTCTCAAGATTGGTATCAGATAGAAACAAGAGAAAGTACACAGTGATTCATCTACCTAGAAAAGTTACAGAGGTTTACACAGAGAATTCCCAGTATAAGTACAAGAAAATCAGAGAGACTTAGAAAACCGGTAAGACCTACATTGTTGATAGATTTGGGAGTACTTAGCACTGTGAAAACAGCAATTTCGCCGAAAGAAATTTCATTCTCTAAGTCCGTGAAACAGTGAACAGAGAATGTATGAGTTTCTCAAGATTGGTAACAGATAGAAACAAGAGAAAGTACACAGTGATTCATCTACCTAGAAAAGTTACAGAGGTTTACACAGAGAATTCCAAGTAGAAGTACAAGAAAATAAGAGAGACTTAGAAAACTGGTAAAATCTGCATTCTTGATAGAGTTGGGAGTACTTAGCACTGTGAAAACAGCACTTTCGCACAAAGAAATCTACTTCACTAAGACTGGGAAACAGTGAACAGAGAATGTATGAGTTTCTCAAGATTGGTAACAGATGGAAACAAGAGAAAGTACACAGTGATTCATCTACCTAGAGATGTTACAGAGGTTTACACAGAGAATTCCAAGTATAAGTACAACAAAATAAGAGAGACTTAGAAAACTGGTAAAATCTACATTGTTTATAGAGTTGGGAGTACTTAGCACTCTGAATTTAGCACTTTCGAAGAAAGAAATTTAGTTCTCTAACTCCGTGAAACAGTTAACAGTGAATGTATGAGTTTCTCAAGATTGGTAAGAGATAGAACAAGAGACAGTACACAGTGATTCATCTACCAAAAAACTTACAGAGGTTTACAAAGAGAAATCCAAGTTTAAGTAGAAGAAAATAAGAGAGACTCAGAAAACTGGTAAAACCTACATTGTTGATAGAGTTGGGAGTACTTAGCACTGTGAGAACAGCACTTTCGCAGGAAGAAATCTACTTCTCTAAGACTGGGAAACAGTGGAGAGAATGTATGAGTTTCTCAAGATTGGTAACAGATAGAAACAAGAGAAAGTACACAGTGATTCATCTACCTAGAAAAGTTACAGAGGGTTACACAGAGAATTCCAAGTATAAGTACAAGAATATAAGAGAGACTTAGAAAACTGGTAAAACCTACATTGTTGATAGAGTTGGGAGGAATTAGCACTGTGAAAACAGCACTTTAGGCGAAAAAAATTTCGTTCTCTAAGTCCGTGAAACAGTGAACAGAGAATGTATGAGTTTCTCAAGATTGGTAACAGATAGAAACAAGAGAAAGTACACAGTGATTCATCTACCTAGAAAAGTTACAGAGGTTTACACAGAGAATTCCAAGTATAAGTACAAGAAAATAAGAGAGACTTAGAAAACTGGTGAAACCTGCATTGTTGATAGAGTTGGGAGTACTTAGCACTGTGAAAACAGCACTTTCGCAGAAAGAAATCTACTTCTCTAAGACGAGAAACAGTGAACAGAGAATGTATGAGTTTCTCAAAATTGGTAACAGATAGAAACAAGAGAAAGTACACAGTAATTCATCTTCCTTGAGAAGTTACCGAGGTTTACACAGAGAATTCCAAGTATAAGTAAAAAAAATAAGAGAGACTTAGAAAACTGGTAAAACCTACATTGTGGATAGAGTTGGGAGTACTTAGCACTGTGAAAACAGCACTTTCGCCGAAAGAACTCTACTTATCTGAGACTGGTAAACAGTGAACAGAAAATGTATGAGTTTCTCAAGATTGGTACCAGATAGAAACAAGAGAAAGTACACAGTGATTCATCTACCTAGAAAAGTTACAGAGGTTTACACAGAGAATTCCAAGTATAAGTACAGGAAAATAAGAGAGACTTAGAAAACTGGTAAGACCTACATTGTTGATAGATTTGGGAGTACTTAGCACTGTGAAAACAGCACTTTCGCCGAAAGAAATTTCTTTCTCTAAGTCCGTGAAACAGTGAACAGAGAATGTACGAGTTTCTCAAGATTGGTACCAGATAGAAACAAGAGAAAGTACACATTGATTCATCTACCTAGAAAAGTTACAGAGGTTTACACAGAGAATTCCAAGTATAAGTACAAGAAAATAAGAGAGACTTAGAAAACTGGTAAAACCTACATTGTTGATAGAGTTGGGAGTACTTAGCACTGTGAAAACAGCACTTTCGCAGAAAGAAATCTACTTCTCTAAGACTGGGAAACAGTGAACAGAGAATGTATGAGTTTCTCAAGATTGGTAACAGATAGAAACAAGAGAAAGTACACAGTGATTCATCTACCTAGAAAAGTTACAGAGGTTTACACAGAGAATTCCAAGTATAAGTACAAGAAAATAAGAGAGACTTAGAAAACTGGTAAGACCTACATTGTTGATAGATTTGGGAGTACTTAGCACTGTGAAAACAGCAATTTCGCCGATAGAAATTTCGTTCTCTAAGTCCGTGAAACAGTGAACAGAGAATGTATGAGTTTCTCAAGATTGGTAACAGATAGAAACAAGAGAAAGTACACAGTGATTCATCTACCTAGAAAAGTTACAGAGGTTTACACAGAGAATTCCAAGTATAAGTACAAGAAAATAAGAGAGACTTAGAAAACTGGTAAAACCTACATTGTGGACAGAGTTGGGAGTACTTAGCACTGTGAAAACAGCACTTTCGCAGAAAGAAAATTACTTCCCTAAGACTGGGAAACAGTGAACAGAGAATGTATGAGTTTCTCAAGATTGGTAACAGGAAGAAACAAGAGAAAGTACACAGTGATTCATCTACCTAGAAAACTTACAGAGGTTTACACAGAGAATTCCAAGTATAAGTACAAGAAAATAAGAGAGACTTAGAAAACTGGTAAAACCTACATTGTTGATAGAGTTGGGAGTACTTAGCACTGTGAAAACAGCACTTCCGCCGAAAGAAATTTCTTTCTCTAAGTCCGTGAAACAGTGAACAGAGAATGTATGAGTTTCACAAGATTGGTAACAGATAGAAACAAGAGAAAGTACACAGTGATTCATCTACCTAGAAAAGTTACAGAGGTTTACACAGAGAATTCCAAGTATAAGTACAAGAAAATAAGAGAGACTTAGAAAACTGGTGAAACCTACATTGTTGATAGAGTTGGGAGTACTTAGCACTGTGAAAACAGCACTTTCGCAGAAAGAAATCTACTTCTCTAAGACGAGAAACAGTGAACAGAGAATGTATGAGTTTCTCAAAATTGGTAACAGATAGAAACAAGAGAAAGTACACAGTAATTCATCTTCCTTGAGAAGTTACCGAGGTTTACACAGAGAATTCCAAGTATAAGTACAAAAAAATAAGAGAGACTTATAAAACTGGTAAAACCTACATTGTGGATAGAGTTGGGAGTACTTAGCACTGTGAAAACAGCACTTTCGCCGAAAGAACTCTATTTATCTAAGACTGGGAAACAGTGAACAGAAAATGTATGAGTTTCTCAAGATTGGTACCAGATAGAAACAAGAGAAAGTACACAGTGATTCATCTACCTAGAAAAGTTACAGAGGTTTACACAGAGAATTCCAAGTATAAGTACAAGAAAATAAGAGAGACTTAGAAAACTGGTAAAACCTACATTGTTGATAGAGTTGGGAGTACTTAGCACTGTGAAAACAGCACTTTCGCACCAAGAAATCTACTTCTCTAAGACTGGGAAACAGTGAACAGAGAATGTATGAGTTTCTCAAGATTGGTAACAGATAGAAACAAGAGAAAGTACACAGTGATTCATCTACCTAGAAAAGTTACAGAGGTTTACACAGAGAATTCCAAGTATAAGTACAAGAAAATAAGAGAGACTTAGAAAACTGGTAAGACCTACATTGTTGATAGATTTGGGAGTACTTAGCACTGTGAAAACAGCACTTTCGCCGAAAGAAATTTCTTTCTCTAAGTCCGTGAAACAGTGAACAGAGAATGTACGAGTTTCTCAAGATTGGTACCAGATAGAAACAAGAGAAAGTACACAGTGATTCATCTACCTAGAAAAGTTACAGAGGTTTACACAGAGAATTCCAAGTATAAGCACAAGAAAATAAGAGAGACTTAGAAAACTGGTAAAACCTACATTGTTGATAGAGTTGGGAGTACTTAGCACTGTGAAAACAGCACTTTCGCAGAAAGAAATCTACTTCTCTAAGACTGGGAAACAGTGAACAGAGAATGTATGAGTTTCTCAAGATTGGTAACAGATAGAAACAAGAGAAAGTACACAGTGATTCATCTACCTAGAAAAGTTACAGAGGTTTACACAGAGAATTCCAAGTATAAGTACAAGAAAATAAGAGAGACTTAGAAAACTGGTAAAACCTACATTGTTGATAGAGTTGGGAGTACTTAGCACTGTGAAAACAGCACATTCGCCGAAGGAAATTTAGTTCTCTAAGTCCGTGAAACAGTGAACAGAGAATGTATGAGTTTCTCAAGATTGGTAACAGATAGAAACAAGAGAAAGTACACAGTGATTCATCTACCTAGAAAAGTTACAGAGGTTTACACAGAGAATTCCAAGTATAAGTACAAGAAAATAAGAGAGACTTAGAAAACTGGTAAAATCTCCATTCGTGATAGAGTTGGGAGTACTTAGCACTGTGAAAACAGCACTTTCGCCGAAAGAAATCTACTTCTATAAGTCCGTGAAATAGTGAACAGAGAATGTATGAATTTCTCAAGATTGGTAAGAGATAGAAACAAGAGAAAGTACACAGTGATTCATCTACCTAGAAAAGTTACAGAGGTTTACACAGAGAATTCCATGTATAAGTACAAGAAAATAAGAGAGACTTAGAAAACTGTAAAACCTACACTGTGGATAGAGTTGGGAGTAATTAGCACTGTGAAAACAGCACTTTCGCCGAAAGAAATCTACTTCTCTAAGACTGGGAAGCAGTGAACAGAAAATGTATGAGTTTCTCAAGATTGGTACCAGATAGAAACAAGAGAAAGTACACAGTGATTCATCTACCTAGAAAAGTTACAGAGGTTTACACAGAGAATTCCAAGTATAAGTACAAGAAAATAAGAGAGACTTAGAAAACTGGTAAAACCTACATTGTTGATAGAGTTGGGAGGAATTAGCACTGTGAAATCAGCACTTTAGGCGAAAAAAATTTCGTTCTCTAAGTCCGTGAAACAGTGAACAGAGAATGTATGAGTTTCTCAAGATTGGTAACAGATAGAAACAACAGAAAGTACACAGTAATTCATCTACCTAGAAAAGTTACAGAGGTTTACACAGAGAATTCCAAGTATAAGTACAAGAAAATAAGAGAGACTTAGAAAACTGGTAAAACCTACATTGTTGATAGAGTTGGGAGTACTTAGCACTGTGAAAACAGCACTTTCGCAGAAAGAAATCTACTTCTCTAAGACGGGAAACAGTGAACAGAGAATGTATGAGTTTCTCAAGATTGGTAACAGATAGAAACAAGAGAAAGTACACAGTAATTCATCTACCTTGAGAAGTTACCGAGGTTTACACAGAGAATTCGAAGTATAAGTACAACAAAATAAGAGAGACTTAGAAAACTGGTAAAACCTACATTGTTGATAGAGTTGGGAGTACTTACCACTGTGAAAACAGCACTTTCGCTGAAAGAAATTTAGTTCTCTAAGTCCGTGAAACAGTGAACAGAGAATGTATGAGTTTCTCAAGATTGGTAACAGATATAAACAAGAGAAAGTACACAGTGATTCATCTACCTAGAAAAGTTACAGAGGTTTACACAGAGAATTCCAAGTATAAGTACAAGAAAATAAGAGAGACTTAGAAAACTGGTAAAACCTACATTGTTGATAGAGTTGGGAGTACTTAGCACTGTGAAAACAGCACTTTCGGCGAAAGAAATTTCGTTCTGTAAGTCCGTGAAACAGTGAACAGATAATGCATGAGTTTCTCAAGATTGGTAACAGATAGAAACAAGGGAAAGTACACAGTGATTCATCTACCTAGAAAAGTTACAGAGGTTTACACAGAGAATTCCAAGTGTAAGTACAAGAAAATAAGAGAGACTTAGAAAACTGGTAAAACCTACATTGTGGACAGAGTTGGGAGTACTTAGCACTGTGAAAACAGCACTTTCGCAGAAAGAAAACTACTTCCCTAAGACTGGGAAACAGTGAACAGAGAATGTATGAGTTTCTCAAGATTGGTAACAGGAAGAAACAAGAGAAAGTACACAGTGATTCATCTACCTAGAAAAGTTACAGAGGTTTACACAGAGAATTCCAAGTATAAGTACAAGAAAATAAGAGAGACTTAGAAAACTGGTAAAACCTACATTGTTGATAGAGTTGGGAGTACTTAGCACTGTGAAAACAGCACTTTCGCACCAAGAAATCTACTTCTCTAAGACTGGGAAACAGTGAACAGAGAATGTATGAGTTTCTCAAGATTGGTAACAGATAGAAACAAGAGAAAGTACACAGTGATTCATCTACCTAGAAAAGTTACAGAGGTTTACACAGAGAATTCCAAGTATAAGTACAAGAAAATAAGAGAGACTTAGAAAACTTGTAAGACCTACATTGTTGATAGATTTGGGAGTACTTAGCACTGTGAAAACAGCACTTTCGCCGAAAGAAATTTCTTTCTCTAAGTCCGTGAAACAGTGAACAGAGAATGTACGAGTTTCTCAAGATTGGTACCAGATAGAAACAAGAGAAAGTACACAGTGATTCATCTACCTAGAAAAGTTACAGAGGTTTACACAGAGAATTCCAAGTATAAGCACAAGAAAATAAGAGAGACTTAGAAAACTGGTAAAACCTACATTGTTGATAGAGTTGGGAGTACTTAGCACTGTGAAAACAGCACTTTCGCAGAAAGAAATCTACTTCTCTAAGACTGGGAAACAGTGAACAGAGAATGTATGAGTTTCTCAAGATTGGTAACAGATAGAAACAAGAGAAAGTACACAGTGATTCATCTACCTAGAAAAGTTACAGAGGTTTACACAGAGAATTCCAAGTATAAGTACAAGAAAATAAGAGAGACTTAGAAAACTGGTAAAACCTACATTGTTGATAGAGTTGGGAGTACTTAGCACTGTGAAAACAGCACATTCGCCGAAGGAAATTTAGTTCTCTAAGTCCGTGAAACAGTGAACAGAGAATGTATGAGTTTCTCAAGATTGGTAACAGATAGAAACAAGAGAAAGTACACAGTGATTCATCTACCTAGAAAAGTTACAGAGGTTTACACAGAGAATTCCAAGTATAAGTACAAGAAAATAAGAGAGACTTAGAAAACTGGTAAAATCTCCATTCTTGATAGAGTTGGGAGTACTTAGCACTGTGAAAACAGCACTTTCGCCGAAAGAAATCTACTTCTATAAGTCCGTGAAATAGTGAACAGAGAATGTATGAATTTCTCAAGATTGGTAAGAGATAGAAACAAGAGAAAGTACACAGTGATTCATCTACCTAGAAAAGTTACAGAGGTTTACACAGAGAATTCCATGTATAAGTACAAGAAAATAAGAGAGACTTAGAAAACTGTAAAACCTACACTGTGGATAGAGTTGGGAGTAATTAGCACTGTGAAAACAGCACTTTCGCCGAAAGAAATCTACTTCTCTAAGACTGGGAAGCAGTGAACAGAAAATGTATGAGTTTCTCAAGATTGGTACCAGATAGAAACAAGAGAAAGTACACAGTGATTCATCTACCTAGAAAAGTTACAGAGGTTTACACAGAGAATTCCAAGTATAAGTACAAGAAAATAAGAGAGACTTAGAAAACTGGTAAAACCTACATTGTTGATAGAGTTGGGAGGAATTAGCACTGTGAAATCAGCACTTTAGGCGAAAAAAATTTCGTTCTCTAAGTCCGTGAAACAGTGAACAGAGAATGTATGAGTTTCTCAAGATTGGTAACAGATAGAAACAACAGAAATTACACAGTAATTCATCTACCTAGAAAAGTTACAGAGGTTTACACAGAGAATTCCAAGTATAAGTACAAGAAAATAAGAGAGACTTAGAAAACTGGTAAAACCTACATTGTTGATAGAGTTGGGAGTACTTAGCACTGTGAAAACAGCACTTTCGCAGAAAGAAATCTACTTCTCTAAGACGGGAAACAGTGAACAGAGAATGTATGAGTTTCTCAAGATTGGTAACAGATAGAAACAAGAGAAAGTACACAGTAATTCATCTACCTTGAGAAGTTACCGAGGTTTACACAGAGAATTCGAAGTATAAGTACAACAAAATAAGAGAGACTTAGAAAACTGGTAAAACCTACATTGTTGATAGAGTTGGGAGTACTTACCACTGTGAAAACAGCACTTTCGCTGAAAGAAATTTAGTTCTCTAAGTCCGTGAAACAGTGAACAGAGAATGTATGAGTTTCTCAAGATTGGTAACAGATATAAACAAGAGAAAGTACACAGTGATTCATCTACCTAGAAAAGTTACAGAGGTTTACACAGAGAATTCCAAGTATAAGTACAAGAAAATAAGAGAGACTTAGAAAACTGGTAAAACCTACATTGTTGATAGAGTTGGGAGTACTTAGCACTGTGAAAACAGCACTTTCGGCGAAAGAAATTTCGTTCTGTAAGTCCGTGAAACAGTGAACAGATAATGCATGAGTTTCTCAAGATTGGTAACAGATAGAAACAAGGGAAAGTACACAGTGATTCATCTACCTAGAAAAGTTACAGAGGTTTACACAGAGAATTCCAAGTGTAAGTACAAGAAAATAAGAGAGACTTAGAAAACTGGTAAAACCTACATTGTGGACAGAGTTGGGAGTACTTAGCACTGTGAAAACAGCACTTTCGCAGAAAGAAAACTACTTCCCTAAGACTGGGAAACAGTGAACAGAGAATGTATGAGTTTCTCAAGATTGGTAACAGGAAGAAACAAGAGAAAGTACACAGTGATTCATCTACCTAGAAAAGTTACAGAGGTTTACACAGAGAATTCCAAGTATAAGTACAAGTAAATAAGAGAGACTTAGAAAACTGGTAAAACCTACACTGTGGATAGAGTTGGGAGTACTTAGCACTGTGAAAACAGCACTTTCGCCGAAAGAAATCTACTTCTCTAAGTCCGTGAAATAGTGAACAGAGAATGTATGAATTTCTCAAGATCGGTAAGAGATAGAAAAAAGAGAAAGTACACAGTGATTCATCTACCTAGAAAAGTTACAGAGGTTTACACAGAGATTTCCAAGTATAAGTACAAGTAAATAAGAGAGACTTAGAAAACTGGTAAAACCTACATTGTGGATAGAGTTGGGAGTACTTAGCACTGTGAAAACAGCACTTTCGCACAAAGAAATCTACTTCTCTAAGACTGGGAAACAGTGAACAGAGAATGAATGAGTTTCTCAAGATTGGTAACAGATAGAAACAAGAGAAAGTACACAGTGATTCATCTACCTAGAGCAGTTACAGAAGTTTACACAGAGAATTCCATGTATAAGTACAAGAAAATAAGAGAGACTTAGAAAACTGGTAAAACCTACATTGTTGATAGAGTTGGGAGTATTTAGCACTGTGAAAACAGCACTTTCGCAGAAAGAAATCTACTTCTCTAAGACTGGGAAACAGTAAACAGAGAATGTATGAGTTTCTCAAGATTGGTAACAGATAGAAACAAGAGAAAGTACACAGTGATTCATCTACCTAGAAAAGTTACAGAGGTTTACACAGAGAATTCCAAGTATAAGTACAAGAAAATAAGAGAGATTTAGAAAACTGGTAAAACCTACATTGTGGATAGAGTTAGGAGTACTTAGCACTGTGAAAACAGCACATTCGCAGAAAGAAATCTACTTCTCTAAGACTGGGAAACAGTGAACGGAGAATGTATGAGTTTCTCAATATTGGTAAGAGATAGAAACAAGAGAAAGTACACAGTGATTCATCTACCTAGAAAAGTTACAGAGGTTTACACAGAGAATTCCAAGCATAAGTACAAGAAAATAAGAGAGACTTAGAAAAAAGGTAAAACCTACATTGTTGATAGAGTTGGGAGTACTTAGCACTGTGAAAACAGCACTTTCGCTGAAAGAAATTTCGTTCCCTAAGTCGGTGATACAGTGAACAGAGAATGTATGAGTTTCTCAAGATCGGTAACAGATAGAAACAAGAGAAAGTACACAGTGATTCATCTACCTAGAAAAGTTACAGAGGTTTACACAGAGAATTCCAAGTATAAGTACAAGAAAATAAGAGAGACCTAGAAAACTGGTAAAACCTACATTGTGGATAGAGTTGGGAGTGTTTAGCACTGTGAAAACAGCACTGTCGCAGAAAGAAATCTACTTCTCTAAGACTGGAAAACAGTGAACAGAGAATGTATGAGTTTCTCAAGATTGGTAACAGATAGAAACAAGAGAAAGTACACAGTGATTCATCTACGTAGAGAAGTTACAGAAGTTTACACAGAGAATTCCATGTATAAGTACAAGAAAATAAGAGAGACTTAGAAAACTGGTAAAACCTACATTGTTGATAGGGTTGGGAGTACTTAGCACTGTGAAAACAGCACTTTCGCCGAAAGAAAATTCTTTCTCTAAGTCCGTGAAACAGTGAACAGAGAATGTATGAGTTTCTCAAGTTGGTAACAGATAGAAAGAAGAGAAAGAAACAGTGATTCATCTACGTAGAAAAGTTATAGAGGTTTACAAAGAGATTTCCAAGTATAAGTACAAGAAAATAAGAGAGACTTAGAAAACTGGTAAATCCTACATTGTGGATAGAGTTGGGAGTACTTAGCACTGTGAAAACAGCACTTTCGCAGAAAGAAATCTACTTCTCTAAGACTGGGAAACAGTGAACAGAGAATGTATGAGTTTCTCAAGATTGGTAACAGATAGAAACAAGAGAAAGTACACAGTGATTCATCTATCTAGAGAAGTTACAGAGGTTTACACAGAGAATTCCAAGTATAAGTACAACAAAATAAGAGAGACTTAGAAAACTGGTAAAATCTACATTGTTGATAGAGTTGGGAGTACTTACCACTGTGAATACAGCACTTTCGCCGAAAGAAATTTAGTTCTCTAAGTCCGTGAAACAGTGAACAGAGAATGTATGAGTTTCTCAAGATTGGTAACA
Organism: Heterohyrax brucei; assembly: GCA_028571685.1. Lineage (NCBI taxonomy): Eukaryota > Metazoa > Chordata > Mammalia > Hyracoidea > Procaviidae > Heterohyrax > Heterohyrax brucei. The sequence continues at coordinate 114,978,040 of CM053150.1, read as the reverse complement.
GATAGAAACATGAGAAAGTACACAGTGATTCATCTACCTAGAAAACTTATAGAGGTTTACAAAGAGAAATCCAAGTTTAAGTACAAGAAAATAAGAGAGACTTAGAAAGCTGGTAAAACCCACATTGTTGATAGAGTTGGGATTACTTAGCACTGTGAAAACAGCACTTTCGCAGGAAGAAATCTACTTCTGTAAGACTGGGAAACAGTGAACAGAGAATGTATGAGTTTCTCAAGATTGGTAACAGGTAGAAACAAGAGTAAGTACACAGTGATTCATCTACCTAGAAAAGTTACAGAGGTTTACACAGAGAATTCCAAGTATAAGTACAAGAAAATAAGAGAGACTTAGAAAACTGGTAAAACCTACATTGTTGATAGAGTTGGGAGTACTTAGCACTGTGAAAACAGCACATTCGCCGAAGGAAATTTAGTTCTCTAAGTCCGTGAAACAGTGAACAGAGAATGTATGAGTTTCTCAAGATTGGTAACAGATAGAAACAAGAGAAAGTACACAGTGATTCATCTACCTAGAAAAGTTACAGAGGTTTACACAGAGAATTCCAAGTATAAGTACAAGAAAATAAGAGAGACTTAGAAAACTGGTAAAATCTCCATTCTTGATAGAGTTGGGAGTACTTAGCACTGTGAAAACAGCACTTTCGCCGAAAGAAATCTACTTCTATAAGTCCGTGAAATAGTGAACAGAGAATGTATGAATTTCTCAAGATTGGTAAGAGATAGAAACAAGAGAAAGTACACAGTGATTCATCTACCTAGAAAAGTTACAGAGGTTTACACAGAGAATTCCATGTATAAGTACAAGAAAATAAGAGAGACTTAGAAAACTGTAAAACCTACACTGTGGATAGAGTTGGGAGTAATTAGCACTGTGAAAACAGCACTTTCGCCGAAAGAAATCTACTTCTCTAAGACTGGGAAGCAGTGAACAGAAAATGTATGAGTTTCTCAAGATTGGTACCAGATAGAAACAAGAGAAAGTACACAGTGATTCATCTACCTAGAAAAGTTACAGAGGTTTACACAGAGAATTCCAAGTATAAGTACAAGAAAATAAGAGAGACTTAGAAAACTGGTAAAACCTACATTGTTGATAGAGTTGGGAGGAATTAGCACTGTGAAATCAGCACTTTAGGCGAAAAAAATTTCGTTCTCTAAGTCCGTGAAACAGTGAACAGAGAATGTATGAGTTTCTCAAGATTGGTAACAGATAGAAACAACAGAAAGTACACAGTAATTCATCTACCTAGAAAAGTTACAGAGGTTTACACAGAGAATTCCAAGTATAAGTACAAGAAAATAAGAGAGACTTAGAAAACTGGTAAAACCTACATTGTTGATAGAGTTGGGAGTACTTAGCACTGTGAAAACAGCACTTTCGCAGAAAGAAATCTACTTCTCTAAGACGGGAAACAGTGAACAGAGAATGTATGAGTTTCTCAAGATTGGTAACAGATAGAAACAAGAGAAAGTACACAGTAATTCATCTACCTTGAGAAGTTACCGAGGTTTACACAGAGAATTCGAAGTATAAGTACAACAAAATAAGAGAGACTTAGAAAACTGGTAAAACCTACATTGTTGATAGAGTTGGGAGTACTTACCACTGTGAAAACAGCACTTTCGCTGAAAGAAATTTAGTTCTCTAAGTCCGTGAAACAGTGAACAGAGAATGTATGAGTTTCTCAAGATTGGTAACAGATATAAACAAGAGAAAGTACACAGTGATTCATCTACCTAGAAAAGTTACAGAGGTTTACACAGAGAATTCCAAGTATAAGTACAAGAAAATAAGAGAGACTTAGAAAACTGGTAAAACCTACATTGTTGATAGAGTTGGGAGTACTTAGCACTGTGAAAACAGCACTTTCGGCGAAAGAAATTTCGTTCTGTAAGTCCGTGAAACAGTGAACAGATAATGCATGAGTTTCTCAAGATTGGTAACAGATAGAAACAAGGGAAAGTACACAGTGATTCATCTACCTAGAAAAGTTACAGAGGTTTACACAGAGAATTCCAAGTGTAAGTACAAGAAAATAAGAGAGACTTAGAAAACTGGTAAAACCTACATTGTGGACAGAGTTGGGAGTACTTAGCACTGTGAAAACAGCACTTTCGCAGAAAGAAAACTACTTCCCTAAGACTGGGAAACAGTGAACAGAGAATGTATGAGTTTCTCAAGATTGGTAACAGGAAGAAACAAGAGAAAGTACACAGTGATTCATCTACCTAGAAAAGTTACAGAGGTTTACACAGAGAATTCCATGTATAAGTACAAGAAAATAAGAGAGACTTAGAAAACTGGTAAAACCTACATTGTTGATAGAGTTGGGAGTACTTAGCACTGTGAAAACAGCACTTTCGCACCAAGAAATCTACTTCTCTAAGACTGGGAAACAGTGAACAGAGAATGTATGAGTTTCTCAAGATTGGTAACAGATAGAAACAAGAGAAAGTACACAGTGATTCATCTACCTAGAAAAGTTACAGAGGTTTACACAGAGAATTCCAAGTATAAGTACAAGAAAATAAGAGAGACTTAGAAAACTGGTAAGACCTACATTGTTGATAGATTTGGGAGTACTTAGCACTGTGAAAACAGCACTTTCGCCGAAAGAAATTTCTTTCTCTAAGTCCGTGAAACAGTGAACAGAGAATGTACGAGTTTCTCAAGATTGGTACCAGATAGAAACAAGAGAAAGTACACAGTGATTCATCTACCTAGAAAAGTTACAGAGGTTTACACAGAGAATTCCAAGTATAAGCACAAGAAAATAAGAGAGACTTAGAAAACTGGTAAAACCTACATTGTTGATAGAGTTGGGAGTACTTAGCACTGTGAAAACAGCACTTTCGCAGAAAGAAATCTACTTCTCTAAGACTGGGAAACAGTGAACAGAGAATGTATGAGTTTCTCAAGATTGGTAACAGATAGAAACAAGAGAAAGTACACAGTGATTCATCTACCTAGAAAAGTTACAGAGGTTTACACAGAGAATTCCAAGTATAAGTACAAGAAAATAAGAGAGACTTAGAAAACTGGTAAAACCTACATTGTTGATAGAGTTGGGAGTACTTAGCACTGTGAAAACAGCACATTCGCCGAAGGAAATTTAGTTCTCTAAGTCCGTGAAACAGTGAACAGAGAATGTATGAGTTTCTCAAGATTGGTAACAGATAGAAACAAGAGAAAGTACACAGTGATTCATCTACCTAGAAAAGTTACAGAGGTTTACACAGAGAATTCCAAGTATAAGTACAAGAAAATAAGAGAGACTTAGAAAACTGGTAAAATCTCCATTCTTGATAGAGTTGGGAGTACTTAGCACTGTGAAAACAGCACTTTCGCCGAAAGAAATCTACTTCTATAAGTCCGTGAAATAGTGAACAGAGAATGTATGAATTTCTCAAGATTGGTAAGAGATAGAAACAAGAGAAAGTACACAGTGATTCATCTACCTAGAAAAGTTACAGAGGTTTACACAGAGAATTCCATGTATAAGTACAAGAAAATAAGAGAGACTTAGAAAACTGTAAAACCTACACTGTGGATAGAGTTGGGAGTAATTAGCACTGTGAAAACAGCACTTTCGCCGAAAGAAATCTACTTCTCTAAGACTGGGAAGCAGTGAACAGAAAATGTATGAGTTTCTCAAGATTGGTACCAGATAGAAACAAGAGAAAGTACACAGTGATTCATCTACCTAGAAAAGTTACAGAGGTTTACACAGAGAATTCCAAGTATAAGTACAAGAAAATAAGAGAGACTTAGAAAACTGGTAAAACCTACATTGTTGATAGAGTTGGGAGGAATTAGCACTGTGAAATCAGCACTTTAGGCGAAAAAAATTTCGTTCTCTAAGTCCGTGAAACAGTGAACAGAGAATGTATGAGTTTCTCAAGATTGGTAACAGATAGAAACAACAGAAATTACACAGTAATTCATCTACCTAGAAAAGTTACAGAGGTTTACACAGAGAATTCCAAGTATAAGTACAAGAAAATAAGAGAGACTTAGAAAACTGGTAAAACCTACATTGTTGATAGAGTTGGGAGTACTTAGCACTGTGAAAACAGCACTTTCGCAGAAAGAAATCTACTTCTCTAAGACGGGAAACAGTGAACAGAGAATGTATGAGTTTCTCAAGATTGGTAACAGATAGAAACAAGAGAAAGTACACAGTAATTCATCTACCTTGAGAAGTTACCGAGGTTTACACAGAGAATTCGAAGTATAAGTACAACAAAATAAGAGAGACTTAGAAAACTGGTAAAACCTACATTGTTGATAGAGTTGGGAGTACTTACCACTGTGAAAACAGCACTTTCGCTGAAAGAAATTTAGTTCTCTAAGTCCGTGAAACAGTGAACAGAGAATGTATGAGTTTCTCAAGATTGGTAACAGATATAAACAAGAGAAAGTACACAGTGATTCATCTACCTAGAAAAGTTACAGAGGTTTACACAGAGAATTCCAAGTATAAGTACAAGAAAATAAGAGAGACTTAGAAAACTGGTAAAACCTACATTGTTGATAGAGTTGGGAGTACTTAGCACTGTGAAAACAGCACTTTCGGCGAAAGAAATTTCGTTCTGTAAGTCCGTGAAACAGTGAACAGATAATGCATGAGTTTCTCAAGATTGGTAACAGATAGAAACAAGGGAAAGTACACAGTGATTCATCTACCTAGAAAAGTTACAGAGGTTTACACAGAGAATTCCAAGTGTAAGTACAAGAAAATAAGAGAGACTTAGAAAACTGGTAAAACCTACATTGTGGACAGAGTTGGGAGTACTTAGCACTGTGAAAACAGCACTTTCGCAGAAAGAAAACTACTTCCCTAAGACTGGGAAACAGTGAACAGAGAATGTATGAGTTTCTCAAGATTGGTAACAGGAAGAAACAAGAGAAAGTACACAGTGATTCATCTACCTAGAAAAGTTACAGAGGTTTACACAGAGAATTCCAAGTATAAGTACAAGTAAATAAGAGAGACTTAGAAAACTGGTAAAACCTACACTGTGGATAGAGTTGGGAGTACTTAGCACTGTGAAAACAGCACTTTCGCCGAAAGAAATCTACTTCTCTAAGTCCGTGAAATAGTGAACAGAGAATGTATGAATTTCTCAAGATCGGTAAGAGATAGAAAAAAGAGAAAGTACACAGTGATTCATCTACCTAGAAAAGTTACAGAGGTTTACACAGAGATTTCCAAGTATAAGTACAAGTAAATAAGAGAGACTTAGAAAACTGGTAAAACCTACATTGTGGATAGAGTTGGGAGTACTGAGCACTGTGAAAACAGCACTTTCGCACAAAGAAATCTACTTCTCTAAGACTGGGAAACAGTGAACAGAGAATGAATGAGTTTCTCAAGATTGGTAACAGATAGAAACAAGAGAAAGTACACAGTGATTCATCTACCTAGAGCAGTTACAGAAGTTTACACAGAGAATTCCATGTATAAGTACAAGAAAATAAGAGAGACTTAGAAAACTGGTAAAACCTACATTGTTGATAGAGTTGGGAGTATTTAGCACTGTGAAAACAGCACTTTCGCAGAAAGAAATCTACTTCTCTAAGACTGGGAAACAGTAAACAGAGAATGTATGAGTTTCTCAAGATTGGTAACAGATAGAAACAAGAGAAAGTACACAGTGATTCATCTACCTAGAAAAGTTACAGAGGTTTACACAGAGAATTCCAAGTATAAGTACAAGAAAATAAGAGAGATTTAGAAAACTGGTAAAACCTACATTGTGGATAGAGTTAGGAGTACTTAGCACTGTGAAAACAGCACATTCGCAGAAAGAAATCTACTTCTCTAAGACTGGGAAACAGTGAACGGAGAATGTATGAGTTTCTCAATATTGGTAAGAGATAGAAACAAGAGAAAGTACACAGTGATTCATCTACCTAGAAAAGTTACAGAGGTTTACACAGAGAATTCCAAGCATAAGTACAAGAAAATAAGAGAGACTTAGAAAAAAGGTAAAACCTACATTGTTGATAGAGTTGGGAGTACTTAGCACTGTGAAAACAGCACTTTCGCTGAAAGAAATTTCGTTCCCTAAGTCGGTGATACAGTGAACAGAGAATGTATGAGTTTCTCAAGATCGGTAACAGATAGAAACAAGAGAAAGTACACAGTGATTCATCTACCTAGAAAAGTTACAGAGGTTTACACAGAGAATTCCAAGTATAAGTACAAGAAAATAAGAGAGACCTAGAAAACTGGTAAAACCTACATTGTGGATAGAGTTGGGAGTGTTTAGCACTGTGAAAACAGCACTGTCGCAGAAAGAAATCTACTTCTCTAAGACTGGAAAACAGTGAACAGAGAATGTATGAGTTTCTCAAGATTGGTAACAGATAGAAACAAGAGAAAGTACACAGTGATTCATCTACGTAGAGAAGTTACAGAAGTTTACACAGAGAATTCCATGTATAAGTACAAGAAAATAAGAGAGACTTAGAAAACTGGTAAAACCTACATTGTTGATAGGGTTGGGAGTACTTAGCACTGTGAAAACAGCACTTTCGCCGAAAGAAAATTCTTTCTCTAAGTCCGTGAAACAGTGAACAGAGAATGTATGAGTTTCTCAAGTTGGTAACAGATAGAAAGAAGAGAAAGAAACAGTGATTCATCTACGTAGAAAAGTTATAGAGGTTTACAAAGAGATTTCCAAGTATAAGTACAAGAAAATAAGAGAGACTTAGAAAACTGGTAAATCCTACATTGTGGATAGAGTTGGGAGTACTTAGCACTGTGAAAACAGCACTTTCGCAGAAAGAAATCTACTTCTCTAAGACTGGGAAACAGTGAACAGAGAATGTATGAGTTTCTCAAGATTGGTAACAGATAGAAACAAGAGAAAGTACACAGTGATTCATCTATCTAGAGAAGTTACAGAGGTTTACACAGAGAATTCCAAGTATAAGTACAACAAAATAAGAGAGACTTAGAAAACTGGTAAAATCTACATTGTTGATAGAGTTGGGAGTACTTACCACTGTGAATACAGCACTTTCGCCGAAAGAAATTTAGTTCTCTAAGTCCGTGAAACAGTGAACAGAGAATGTATGAGTTTCTCAAGATTGGTAACAGATAGAAACATGAGAAAGTACACAGTGATTCATCTACCTAGAAAACTTATAGAGGTTTACAAAGAGAAATCCAAGTTTAAGTACAAGAAAATAAGAGAGACTTAGAAAGCTGGTAAAACCCACATTGTTGATAGAGTTGGGATTACTTAGCACTGTGAAAACAGCACTTTCGCAGGAAGAAATCTACTTCTGTAAGACTGGGAAACAGTGAACAGAGAATGTATGAGTTTCTCAAGATTGGTAACAGGTAGAAACAAGAGTAAGTACACAGTGATTCATCTACCTAGAAAAGTTACAGAGGTTTACACAGAGAATTCCAAGTATAAGTACAACAAAATAAGAGAGACTTAGAAAACTGGTAAAACCTACATTGTTGATAGAGTTGGGAGGAATTAGCACTGTGAAATCAGCACTTTAGGCGAAAAAAATTTCGTTCTCTAAGTCCGTGAAACAGTGAACAGAGAATGTATGAGTTTCTCAAGATTGGTAACAGAAACAACAGAAAGTACACAGTGATTCATCTACCTAGAAAAGTTACAGAGGTTTACACAGAGAATTCCAAGTATAAGTACAAGAAAATAAGAGAGACTTAGAAAACTGGTAAAACCTACATTGTTGATAGAGTTGGGAGTACTTAGCACTGTGAAAACAGCACTTTCGCAGAAAGAAATCTACTTCTCTAAGACGGGAAACAGTGAACAGAGAATGTATGAGTTTCTCAAGATTGGTAACAGATAGAAACAAGAGAAAGTACACAGTAATTCATCTACCTTGAGAAGTTACCGAGGTTTACACAGAGAATTCCAAGTATAAGTACAACAAAATAAGAGAGACTTAGAAAACTGGTAAAACCTACATTGTTGATAGAGTTGGGAGTACTTACCACTGTGAAAACAGCACTTTCGCTGAAAGAAATTTAGTTCTCTAAGTCCGTGAAACAGTGAACAGAGAATGTATGAGTTTCTCAAGATTGGTAACAGATATAAACAAGAGAAAGTACACAGTGATTCATCTACCTAGAAAAGTTACAGAGGTTTACACAGAGAATTCCAAGTATAAGTACAAGAAAATAAGAGAGACTTAGAAAACTGGTAAAACCTATATTGTTGATAGAGTTGGGAGTACTTAGCACTGTGAAAACAGCACTTTCGGCGAAAGAAATTTCGTTCTGTAAGTCCGTGAAACAGTGAACAGATAATGTATGAGTTTCTCAAGATTGGTAACAGATAGAAACAAGGGAAAGTACACAGTGATTCATCTACCTAGAAAAGTTACAGAGGTTTACACAGAGAATTCCAAGTGTAAGTACAAGAAAATAAGAGAGACTTAGAAAACTGGTAAAACCTACATTGTGGACAGAGTTGGGAGTACTTAGCACTGTGAAAACAGCACTTTCGCAGAAAGAAAATTACTTCCCTAAGACTGGGAAACAGTGAACAGAGAATGTATGAGTTTCTCAAGATTGGTAACAGGAAGAAACAAGAGAAAGTACACAGTGATTCATCTACCTAGAAAACTTACAGAGGTTTACACAGAGAATTCCAAGTATAAGTACAAGAAAATAAGAGAGACTTAGAAAACTGGTAAAACCTACATTGTTGATAGAGTTGGGAGTACTTAGCACTGTGAAAACAGCACTTCCGCCGAAAGAAATTTCTTTCTCTAAGTCCGTGAAACAGTGAACAGAGAATGTATGAGTTTCACAAGATTGGTAACAGATAGAAACAAGAGAAAGTACACAGTGATTCATCTACCTAGAAAAGTTACAGAGGTTTACACAGAGAATTCCAAGTATAAGTACAAGAAAATAAGAGAGACTTAGAAAACTGGTGAAACCTACATTGTTGATAGAGTTGGGAGTACTTAGCACTGTGAAAACAGCACTTTCGCAGAAAGAAATCTACTTCTCTAAGACGAGAAACAGTGAACAGAGAATGTATGAGTTTCTCAAAATTGGTAACAGATAGAAACAAGAGAAAGTACACAGTAATTCATCTTCCTTCAGAAGTTACCGAGGTTTACACAGAGAATTCCAAGTATAAGTACAAAAAAATAAGAGAGACTTATAAAACTGGTAAAACCTACATTGTGGATAGAGTTGGGAGTACTTAGCACTGTGAAAACAGCACTTTCGCCGAAAGAACTCTACTTATCTAAGACTGGGAAACAGTGAACAGAAAATGTATGAGTTTCTCAAGATTGGTACCAGATAGAAACAAGAGAAAGTACACAGTGATTCATCTACCTAGAAAAGTTACAGAGGTTTACACAGAGAATTCCAAGTATAAGTACAAGAAAATAAGAGAGACTTAGAAAACTGGTAAAACCTACATTGTTGATAGAGTTGGGAGTACTTAGCACTGTGAAAACAGCACTTTCGCACCAAGAAATCTACTTCTCTAAGACTGGGAAACAGTGAACAGAGAATGTATGAGTTTCTCAAGATTGGTAACAGATAGAAACAAGAGAAAGTACACAGTGATTCATCTACCTAGAAAAGTTACAGAGGTTTACACAGAGAATTCCAAGTATAAGTACAAGAAAATAAGAGAGACTTAGAAAACTGGTAAGACCTACATTGTTGATAGATTTGGGAGTACTTAGCACTGTGAAAACAGCACTTTCGCCGAAAGAAATTTCTTTCTCTAAGTCCGTGAAACAGTGAACAGAGAATGTACGAGTTTCTCAAGATTGGTACCAGATAGAAACAAGAGAAAGTACACAGTGATTCATCTACCTAGAAAAGTTACAGAGGTTTACACAGAGAATTCCAAGTATAAGTACAAGAAAATAAGAGAGACTTAGAAAACTGGTAAAACCTACATTGTTGATAGAGTTGGGAGTACTTAGCACTGTGAAAACAGCACTTTCGCCGAAAGAAATCTACTTCTCTAAGACTGGGAAACAGTGAACAGAGAATGTATGAGTTTCTCAAGATTGGTAACAGATAGAAACAAGAGAAAGTACACAGTGATTCATCTACCTAGAAAAGTTACAGAGGTTTACACAGAGAATTCCAAGTATAAGTACAAGAAAATAAGAGAGACTTAGAAAACTGGTAAAACCTACATTGTTGATAGAGTTGGGAGTACTTAGCACTGTGAAAACAGCACATTCGCCGAAGGAAATTTAGTTCTCTAAGTCCGTGAAACAGTGAACAGAGAATGTATGAGTTTCTCAAGATTGGTAACAGATAGAAACAAGAGAAAGTACACAGTGATTCATCTACCTAGAAAAGTTACAGAGGTTTACACAGAGAATTCCAAGTATAAGTACAAGAAAATAAGAGAGACTTAGAAAACTGGTAAAATCTCCATTCTTGATAGAGTTGGGAGTACTTAGCACTGTGAAAACAGCACTTTCGCCGAAAGAAATCTACTTCTATAAGTCCGTGAAATAGTGAACAGAGAATGTATGAATTTCTCAAGATTGGTAAGAGATAGAAACAAGAGAAAGTACACAGTGATTCATCTACCTAGAAAAGTTACAGAGGTTTACACAGAGAATTCCATGTATAAGTACAAGAAAATAAGAGAGACTTAGAAAACTGTAAAACCTACACTGTGGATAGAGTTGGGAGTAATTAGCACTGTGAAAACAGCACTTTCGCCGAAAGAAATCTACTTCTCTAAGACTGGGAAGCAGTGAACAGAAAATGTATGAGTTTCTCAAGATTGGTACCAGATAGAAACAAGAGAAAGTACACAGTGATTCATCTACCTAGAAAAGTTACAGAGGTTTACACAGAGAATTCCAAGTATAAGTACAAGAAAATAAGAGAGACTTAGAAAACTGGTAAAACCTACATTGTTGATAGAGTTGGGAGGAATTAGCACTGTGAAATCAGCACTTTAGGCGAAAAAAATTTCGTTCTCTAAATCCGTGAAACAGTGAACAGAGAATGTATGAGTTTCTCAAGATTGGTAACAGATAGAAACAACAGAAAGTACACAGTAATTCATCTACCTAGAAAAGTTACAGAGGTTTACACAGAGAATTCCAAGTATAAGTACAAGAAAATAAGAGAGACTTAGAAAACTGGTAAAACCTACATTGTTGATAGAGTTGGGAGTACTTAGCACTGTGAAAACAGCACTTTCGCAGAAAGAAATCTACTTCTCTAAGACGGGAAACAGTGAACAGAGAATGTATGAGTTTCTCAAGATTGGTAACAGATAGAAACAAGAGAAAGTACACAGTAATTCATCTACCTTGAGAAGTTACCGAGGTTTACACAGAGAATTCGAAGTATAAGTACAACAAAATAAGAGAGACTTAGAAAACTGGTAAAACCTACATTGTTGATAGAGTTGGGAGTACTTACCACTGTGAAAACAGCACTTTCGCTGAAAGAAATTTAGTTCTCTAAGTCCGTGAAACAGTGAACAGAGAATGTATGAGTTTCTCAAGATTGGTAACAGATATAAACAAGAGAAAGTACACAGTGATTCATCTACCTAGAAAAGTTACAGAGGTTTACACAGAGAATTCCAAGTATAAGTACAAGAAAATAAGAGAGACTTAGAAAACTGGTAAAACCTACATTGTTTATAGAGTTGGGAGTACTTAGCACTGTGAAAACAGCACTTTCGGCGAAAGAAATTTCGTTCTGTAAGTCCGTGAAACAGTGAACAGATAATGTATGAGTTTCTCAAGATTGGTAACAGATAGAAACAAGGGAAAGTACACAGTGATTCATCTACCTAGAAAAGTTACAGAGGTTTACACAGAGAATTCCAAGTGTAAGTACAAGAAAATAAGAGAGACTTAGAAAACTGGTAAAACCTACATTCTGGACAGAGTTGGGAGTACTTAGCACTGTGAAAACAGCACTTTCGCAGAAAGAAAACTACTTCCCTAAGACTGGGAAACAGTGAACAGAGAATGTATGAGTTTCTCAAGATTGGTAACAGGAAGAAACAAGAGAAAGTACACAGTGATTCATCTACCTAGAAAAGTTACAGAGGTTTACACAGAGAATTCCAAGTATAAGTACAAGTAAATAAGAGAGACTTAGAAAACTGGTAAAACCTACACTGTGGATAGAGTTGGGAGTACTTAGCACTGTGAAAACAGCACTTTCGCCGAAAGAAATCTACTTCTCTAAGTCCGTGAAATAGTGAACAGAGAATGTATGAATTTCTCAAGATCGGTAAGAGATAGAAACAAGAGAAAGTACACAGTGATTCATCTACCTAGAAAAGTTACAGAGGTTTACACAGAGATTTCCAAGTATAAGTACAAGTAAATAAGAGAGACTTAGAAAACTGGTAAAACCTACATTGTGGATAGAGTTGGGAGTACTTAGCACTGTGAAAACAGCACTTTCGCACAAAGAAATCTACTTCTCTAAGACTGGGAAACAGTGAACAGAGAATGAATGAGTTTCTCAAGATTGGTAACAGATAGAAACAAGAGAAAGTACACAGTGATTCATCTACCTAGAGCAGTTACAGAAGTTTACACAGAGAATTCCATGTATAAGTACAAGAAAATAAGAGAGACTTAGAAAACTGGTAAAACCTACATTGTTGATAGAGTTGGGAGTATTTAGCACTGTGAAAACAGCACTTTCGCAGAAAGAAATCTACTTCTCTAAGACTGGGAAACAGTAAACAGAGAATGTATGAGTTTCTCAAGATTGGTAACAGATAGAAACAAGAGAAAGTACACAGTGATTCATCTACCTAGAAAAGTTACAGAGGTTTACACAGAGAATTCCAAGTATAAGTACAAGAAAATAAGAGAGATTTAGAAAACTGGTAAAACCTACATTGTGGATAGAGTTAGGAGTACTTAGCACTGTGAAAACAGCACATTCGCAGAAAGAAATCTACTTCTCTAAGACTGGGAAACAGTGAACGGAGAATGTATGAGTTTCTCAATATTGGTAAGAGATAGAAACACGAGAAAGTACACAGTGATTCATCTACCTAGAAAAGTTACAGAGGTTTACACAGAGAATTCCAAGCATAAGTACAAGAAAATAAGAGAGACTTAGAAAACTGGTAAGACCTACATTGTTGATAGATTTGGGAGTACTTAGCACTGTGAAAACAGCACTTTCGCCGAAAGAAATTTCTTTCTCTAAGTCCGTGAAACAGTGAACAGAGAATGTACGAGTTTCTCAAGATTGGTACCAGATAGAAACAAGAGAAAGTACACAGTGATTCATCTACCTAGAAAAGTTACAGAGGTTTACACAGAGAATTCCAAGTATAAGTACAAGAAAATAAGAGAGACTTAGAAAACTGGTAAAACCTACATTGTTGATAGAGTTGGGAGTACTTAGCACTGTGAAAACAGCACTTTCGCCGAAAGAAATCTACTTCTCTAAGACTGGGAAACAGTGAACAGAGAATGTATGAGTTTCTCAAGATTGGTAACAGATAGAAAAAAGAGAAAGTACACAGTGATTCATCTACCTAGAAAAGTTACAGAGGTTTACACAGAGAATTCCAAGTATAAGTACAAGAAAATAAGAGAGACTTAGAAAACTGGTAAAACCTACATTGTTGATAGAGTTGGGAGTACTTAGCACTGTGAAAACAGCACATTCGCCGAAGGAAATTTAGTTCTCTAAGTCCGTGAAACAGTGAACAGAGAATGTATGAGTTTCTCAAGATTGGTAACAGATAGAAACAAGAGAAAGTACACAGTGATTCATCTACCTAGAAAAGTTACAGAGGTTTACACAGAGAATTCCAAGTATAAGTACAAGCAAATAAGAGAGACTTAGAAAACTGGTAAAATCTCCATTCTTGATAGAGTTGGGAGTACTTAGCACTGTGAAAACAGCACTTTCGCCGAAAGAAATCTACTTCTATAAGTCCGTGAAATAGTGAACAGAGAATGTATGAATTTCTCAAGATTGGTAAGAGATAGAAACAAGAGAAAGTACACAGTGATTCATCTACCTAGAAAAGTTACAGAGGTTTACACAGAGAATTCCATGTATAAGTACAAGAAAATAAGAGAGACTTAGAAAACTGTAAAACCTACACTGTGGATAGAGTTGGGAGTAATTAGCACTGTGAAAACAGCACTTTCGCCGAAAGAAATCTACTTCTCTAAGACTGGGAAGCAGTGAACAGAAAATGTATGAGTTTCTCAAGATTGGTACCAGATAGAAACAAGAGAAAGTACACAGTGATTCATCTACCTAGAAAAGTTACAGAGGTTTACACAGAGAATTCCAAGTATAAGTACAAGAAAATAAGAGAGACTTAGAAAACTGGTAAAACCTACATTGTTGATAGAGTTGGGAGGAATTAGCACTGTGAAATCAGCACTTTAGGCGAAAAAAATTTCGTTCTCTAAGTCCGTGAAACAGTGAACAGAGAATGTATGAGTTTCTCAAGATTGGTAACAGATAGAAACAACAGAAAGTACACAGTAATTCATCTACCTAGAAAAGTTACAGAGGTTTACACAGAGAATTCCAAGTATAAGTACAAGAAAATAAGAGAGACTTAGAAAACTGGTAAAACCTACATTGTTGATAGAGTTGGGAGTACTTAGCACTGTGAAAACAGCACTTTCGCAGAAAGAAATCTACTTCTCTAAGACGGGAAACAGTGAACAGAGAATGTATGAGTTTCTCAAGATTGGTAACAGATAGAAACAAGAGAAAGTACACAGTAATTCATCTACCTTGAGAACTTACCGAGGTTTACACAGAGAATTCGAAGTATAAGTACAACAAAATAAGAGAGACTTAGAAAACTGGTAAAACCTACATTGTTGATAGAGTTGGGAGTACTTACCACTGTGAAAACAGCACTTTCGCTGAAAGAAATTTAGTTCTCTAAGTCCGTGAAACAGTGAACAGAGAATGTATGAGTTTCTCAAGATTGGTAACAGATATAAACAAGAGAAAGTACACAGTGATTCATCTACCTAGAAAAGTTACAGAGGTTTACACAGAGAATTCCAAGTATAAGTACAAGAAAATAAGAGAGACTTAGAAAACTGGTAAAACCTACATTGTTGATAGAGTTGGGAGTACTTAGCACTGTGAAAACAGCACTTTCGGCGAAAGAAATTTCGTTCTGTAAGTCCGTGAAACAGTGAACAGATAATGTATGAGTTTCTCAAGATTGGTAACAGATAGAAACAAGGGAAAGTACACAGTGATTCATCTACCTAGAAAAGTTACAGAGGTTTACACAGAGAATTCCAAGTGTAAGTACAAGAAAATAAGAGAGACTTAGAAAACTGGTAAAACCTACATTGTGGACAGAGTTGGGAGTACTTAGCACTGTGAAAACAGCACTTTCGCAGAAAGAAAACTACTTCCCTAAGACTGGGAAACAGTGAACAGAGAATGTATGAGTTTCTCAAGATTGGTAACAGGAAGAAACAAGAGAAAGTACACAGTGATTCATCTACCTAGAAAAGTTACAGAGGTTTACACAGAGAATTCCAAGTATAAGTACAAGTAAATAAGAGAGACTTAGAAAACTGGTAAAACCTACACTGTGGATAGAGTTGGGAGTACTTAGCACTGTGAAAACAGCACTTTCGCCGAAAGAAATCTACTTCTCTAAGTCCGTGAAATAGTGAACAGAGAATGTATGAATTTCTCAAGATCGGTAAGAGATAGAAACAAGAGAAAGTACACAGTGATTCATCTACCTAGAAAAGTTACAGAGGTTTACACAGAGATTTCCAAGTATAAGTACAAGTAAATAAGAGAGACTTAGAAAACTGGTAAAACCTACATTGTGGATAGAGTTGGGAGTACTTAGCACTGTGAAAACAGCACTTTCGCACAAAGAAATCTACTTCTCTAAGACTGGGAAACAGTGAACAGAGAATGAATGAGTTTCTCAAGATTGGTAACAGATAGAAACAAGAGAAAGTACACAGTGATTCATCTACCTAGAGCAGTTACAGAAGTTTACACAGAGAATTCCATGTATAAGTACAAGAAAATAAGAGAGACTTAGAAAACTGGTAAAACCTACATTGTTGATAGAGTTGGGAGTATTTAGCACTGTGAAAACAGCACTTTCGCAGAAAGAAATCTACTTCTCTAAGACTGGGAAACAGTAAACAGAGAATGTATGAGTTTCTCAAGATTGGTAACAGATAGAAACAAGAGAAAGTACACAGTGATTCATCTACCTAGAAAAGTTACAGAGGTTTACACAGAGAATTCCAAGTATAAGTACAAGAAAATAAGAGAGATTTAGAAAACTGGTAAAACCTACATTGTGGATAGAGTTAGGAGTACTTAGCACTGTGAAAACAGCACATTCGCAGAAAGAAATCTACTTCTCTAAGACTGGGAAACAGTGAACGGAGAATGTATGAGTTTCTCAATATTGGTAAGAGATAGAAACACGAGAAAGTACACAGTGATTCATCTACCTAGAAAAGTTACAGAGGTTTACACAGAGAATTCCAAGCATAAGTACAAGAAAATAAGAGAGACTTAGAAAAAAGGTAAAACCTACATTGTTGATAGAGTTGGGAGTACTTAGCACTGTGAAAACAGCACTTTCGCTGAAAGAAATTTCGTTCCCTAAGTCGGTGATACAGTGAACAGAGAATGTATGAGTTTCTCAAGATCGGTAACAGATAGAAACAAGAGAAAGTACACAGTGATTCATCTACCTAGAAAAGTTACAGAGGTTTACACAGAGAATTCCAAGTATAAGTACAAGAAAATAAGAGAGACCTAGAAAACTGGTAAAACCTACATTGTGGATAGAGTTGGGAGTGTTTAGCACTGTGAAAACAGCACTGTCGCAGAAAGAAATCTACTTCTCTAAGACTGGAAAACAGTGAACAGAGAATGTATGAGTTTCTCAAGATTGGTAACAGATAGAAACAAGAGAAAGTACACAGTGATTCATCTACCTAGAAAACTTACAGCGGTTTACAAGGAGAAATCCATGTTTAAGTAGAAGAAAATAAGAGAGACTTAGAAAACTGGTAAAACCTACATAGTTGATAGAGTTGGGAGTACTTAGCACTGTGAAAACAGCACTTTCGCTTAAAGAAATTTAGTTCTCTAAGTCGGTGATACAGTGAACAGAGAATGTATGAGTTTCTCAAGATTGGTAACAGATAGATACAAGAGAAAGTACACAGTGATTCATCTACCTAGAAAAGTTACAGAGGTTTACACAGAGAATTCCAAGTATAAGTACAAGAAAATAAGAGAGACTTAGAAAACTGGTAAAACCTACATTGTTAATAGAGTTGGGAGTACTTAGCACTGTGAAAACAGCACTGTCGCAGAAAGAAATCTACTTCTCTAAGACTGGGAAACAGTGAACAGAGAATGTATGAGTTTCTCAAGATTGGTAACAGATAGAAACAAGAGAAAGTACACAGTGATTCATTTACCTAGAGCAGTTACAGAAGTTTACACAGAGAATTCCATGTATAAGTACAAGAAAATAAGAGAGACTTAGAAAACTGGTAAAACCTACATTGTTGATAGAGTTGGGAGTCCTTAGCACTGAGAAAACAGCACTTTCGCCGAAAGAAATCTACTTCTCTAAGTCCGTGAAACAGTGAACAGAGAATGTATGAGTTTCTCAAGTTTGGTAACAGATAGAAAGAAGAGAAAGTACACAGTGATTCATCTACCTAGAAAAGTTATAGAGGTTTACAAAGACATTTCCAAGTATAAGTACAAGAAAATAAGAGAGACTTAGAAAACTGGTAAATCCTACATTGTGGATAGAGTTGGGAGTACTTAGCACTGTGAAAACAGCACTTTCGCAGAAAGAAATCTACTTCTCTAAGACTGTGAAACAGTGAACAGAGAATGTATGAGTTTCTCAAGATTGGTAACAGATAGAAACAAGAGAAAGTACACAGTGATTCATCTACCTAGAGAAGTTACAGAGGTTTACACAGAGAATTCCAAGTATAAGTACAACAAAATAAGAGAGACTTAGAAAACTGGTAAAATCTACATTGTTGATAGAGTTGGGAGTACTTAGCACTGTGAAAACAGCACTTTCGCCGAAAGAAATTTAGTTCTCTAAGTCCGTGAAACAGTGAACAGAGAATGTATGAGTTTCTCAAGATTGGTAACAGATAGAAACATGAGAAAGTACACAGTGATTCATCTACCTAGAAAACTTATAGAGGTTTACAAAGAGAAATCCAAGTTTAAGTACAAGAAAATAAGAGAGACTTAGAAAGCTGGTAAAACCCACATTGTTGATAGAGTTGGGATTACTTAGCACTGTGAAAACAGCACTTTCGCAGGAAGAAATCTACTTCTGTAAGACTGGGAAACAGTGAACAGAGAATGTATGAGTTTCTCAAGATTGGTAACAGGTAGAAACAAGAGTAAGTACACAGTGATTCATCTACCTAGAAAAGTTACAGAGGTTTACACAGAGAATTCCAAGTATAAGTACAACAAAATAAGAGAGACTTAGAAAACTGGTAAAACCTACATTGTTGATAGATTTCGTAGTATTTAGCACTGTGAAAACAGCACTGTCGCAGAAAGAAATCTACTTCTCTAAGACTGGAAAACAGTGAACAGAGAATGTATGAGTTTCTCAAGATTGGTAACAGATAGAAACAAGAGAAAGTACACAGTGATTCATCTACCTAGAGAAGATACAGAAGTTTACACAGAGAATTCCATGTATAAGTACAAGAAAATAAGAGAGACTTAGAAAACTGGTAAAACCTACATTGTTGATAGAGTTGGGAGTACTTAGCACTGTGAAAACAGCACTTTCGTTTAAAGAAATTTAGTTCTCTAAGTCCGTGAAACAGTGAACAGAGAATGTATGAGTTTCTCAAGATTGGTAACAGATAGAAACAAGAGAAAGTACACAGTGATGCATTTACCTAGAAAAGTTACAGAGGTTTACACAGAGAATTCCAAGTATAAGTACAAGGAAATAAGAGAGACTTAGAAAACTGGTAAAACCTACTTTGTTGATAGAGTTGGGAGTATTTAGCACTGTGAAAACAGCACTGTCGCAGAAAGAAATCTACTTCTCTAAGACTGGAAAACAGTGAACAGAGAATGTATGAGTTTCTCAAGATTGGTAACAGATAGAAACAAGAGAAAGTACACAGTGATTCATCTACCTAGAAAAGTTATAGAGGTTTACAAAGAGATTTCCAAGTATAAGTACAAGAAAATAAGAGAGAATAAGAAAACTGGTAAATCCTACATTGTGGATAGAGTTGGGAGTACTTAGCACTGTGAAAACAGCACTTTCGCAGAAAGAAATCTACTTCTCTAAGACTGGGAAACAGTGAACAGAGAATGTATGAGTTTCTCAAGATTGGTAACAGATAGAAACAAGAGAAAGTACACAGTGATTCATCTACCTAGAGAAGTTACAGAGGTTTACACAGACAATTCCAAGTATAAGTACAACAAAATAAGAGAGACTTAGAAAACTGGTAAAATCTACATTGTTGATAGAGTTGGGAGTACTTACCACTGTGAATACAGCACTTTCGCCGAAAGAAATTTAGTTCTCTAAGTCCGTGAAACAGTGAACAGAGAATGTATGAGTTTCTCAAGATCGGTAACAGATAGAAGCAAGAGAAAATACACAGTGATTCATCTAAATAGAAAAGTTACAGAGGTTTACACAGAGAATTCCAAGTATACGTACAAGAAAATAAGAGAGACTTCGAAAACTGGTAAAACCTACATTGTGGATAGAGTTGGGAGTACTTAGCACTGTGAAAACAGCACTTTCGTTTAAAGAAATCTACTTCTCTCAGACTGGGAAACAGCGAACAGAGAATGTATGAGTTTCTCCAGATTGGTAACAGATAGAAACAAGAGAAAGTACACAGTGATTCATCTACCTAGAAAAGTTACACAGGTTTACACAGAGAATTCCAGGTATAAGTACAAGAAAATAAGAGAGACTTAGAAAACTGGTAAAACCTACATTGTTGATAGAGTTGGGAGTACTTACCACTGTGAATACAGCACTTTCGCCGAAAGAAATTTAGTTCTCTAAGTCCGTGAAACAGTGAACAGAGAATGTATGAGTTTCTCAAGATTGGTAACAGATAGAAAAAAGAGAAAGTACACAGTGATCCATCTACCTAGAGAAGTTACAGAGGTTTACACAGAGAATTCCAAGTATAAGTACAACAAAATAAGAGAGACTTAGAAAACTGGTAAAACCTACATTGTTGATAGAGTTGGGAGTATTTAGCACTGTGAAAACAGCACTTTCGCAGAAAGAAATCTACTTCTCTAAGACTGGGAAACAGTAAACAGAGAATGTATGAGTTTCTCAAGATTGGTAAAAGATAGAAACAAGAGAAAGTACACAGTGATTCATCTACCTAGAAAAGTTACAGAGGTTTACACAGAGAATTCCAAGTATAAGTACTAGAAAATAAGAGAGACTTAGAAAACTGGTAAAACCTACATCGTGGATAGAGTTGGGAGTACTTAGCACTGTGAAAACAGCACTGTCGGAGAAAGAAATCTACTTCTCTAAGACTGGGAAACAGTGGACAGAGAATGTTTGAATTTCTCAAGATTGGTAACAGATAGAAATAAGAGAAAGTATACAGTGATTCATCTACCTAGAGAAGTTACAGAGGTTTACACAGAGAATTCCAAGTATAAGTACAAGAAAATAAGAGAAACTTGGAAAACTGGTAAAACCTACATTGTTGATAGAGTTGGGAGTAATTAGCACTGTGAAAACAGGACTTTCGCCGAAAGAAATTTCGTTCTCTAAGTCCGTGAAACAGTGAACAGAGAATGTATGAGTTTCTCAAGATTGGTATCAGATAGAAACAAGAGAAGTACACAGTGATTCATCTACCTAGAAAAGTTACAGAGGTATACACAGAGAATTCCACGTATAAGTACAAGAAAATAAGAGAGATTTAGAAAACTGGTAAAAACTACATTGTGGATAGAGTTAGGAGTACTTAGCACTGTGAAAACAGCACATTCGCAGAAAGAAATCTACTTCTCTAAGACTGGGAAACAGTGAACGGAGAATGTATGAGTTTCTCAATATTGGTAAGAGACAGAAAAAAGAGAAAGTACACAGTGATCCATCTACCTAGAGAAGTTACAGAGGTTTACTCAGAGAATTCCAAGTATAAGTACAACAAAATAAGAGAGACTTAGAAAACTGGTAAAATCTACATTGTTGATAGAGTTGGGAGTACTTACCACTGTGAATACAGCACTTTCGCCGAAAGAAATTTAGTTCACTAAGTCCGTGAAACAGTGAACAGAGAATGTATGAGTTTCTCAAGATCGGTAACAGATAAAAACAAGAGAAAATACACAGTGATTCATCTACCTAGAAAAGTTACAGAGGTTTACACAGAGAATTCCAAGTATACGTACAAGAACATAAGAGAGACTTCGAGAACTGGTAAAACCTACATTATTGATAGAGTTTGGAGTACTTAGCACTGTGAAGACAGCACTTTCGTTTAAAGAAATCTACTTCTCTAAGACTGGGAAACAGTGAACAGAGAATGTATGAGTTTCTCAAGATTGGTAACAGACAGAAACAAGAGAAAGTACACAGTGATGCATCTACCTAGAAAAGTTACAGAGGTTTACACAGAGAATTCCAAGTATAAGTACAAGAAAATAAGAGAGACTTAGAAAACTGGTAAAACTTACATTGTTGATAGAGTTGGGAGTATTTAGCACTGTGAAAACAGCACTGTCGCAGAAAGAATTCTACGTCTCTAAGACTGGAAAACAGTGAACAGAGAATGTATGACTTTCTCAAGATTGGTATCAGATAGAAACAAGAGAAAGTACACAGTGATTCATCTACCTAGAGAAGTTACAGAAGTTTACGCAGAGAATTCCATGTATAAGTAGAAGAAAATAAGAGAGACTTAGAAAACTGGTAAAACCTACATTGTTGATAGGGTTGGGAGTACTTAGCACTGTGAAAACAGCACTTTCGCCGAAAGAAATTTCTTTCTCTAAGTCCGTGAAACAGTGAAGAGAGAATGTATGAGTTTCTCAAGATTGGAAACAGATAGAAACAAGAGAAAGTACACAGTGATTCATCTACCTAGAAAAGTTACAGAGGTTTACTCAGAGAATTCCAAGTATAAGTACAAGAAAATAA
Source organism: Heterohyrax brucei (assembly GCA_028571685.1). Taxonomy (NCBI): domain Eukaryota; kingdom Metazoa; phylum Chordata; class Mammalia; order Hyracoidea; family Procaviidae; genus Heterohyrax; species Heterohyrax brucei. Next base: position 114,955,823 of record CM053150.1, on the reverse strand, counting down.
GAGAGACTTAGAAAACTGGTAAAAACTACATTGTTGATAGAGTTGGGAGTACTTCGCACTGTGAAAACAGCACTTTCGCCGAAAGAAATCTACTTCTCTCAGTCCGTGAAATAGTGAACAGAGAATGTATGAATTTCTCAAGATCGGTAAGAGATAGAAACAAGAGAAAGTACACAGTGATTCATCTACCTAGAAAAGTTACAGAGGTTTACCAGAGATTTCCAAGTATAAGTACAAGTAAATAAGAGAGACTTAGAAAACTGGTAAAACCTACATTGTGGATAGAGTTGGGAGTACTTAGCACTGTGAAAACAGCACTTTCGCACAAAGAAATCTACTTCTCTAAGACTGGGAAACAGTGAACAGAGAATGAATGAGTTTCTCAAGATTGGTAACAGATAGAAACAAGAGAAAGTACACAGTGATTCATCTACCTAGAGCAGTTACAGAAGTTTACACAGAGAATTCCAAGTATAAGTACAAGAAAATAAGAGAGACTTAGAAAACTGGTAAAACCTACATCGTGGATAGAGTTGGGCGTACTTAGCACTGTGAAAACAGCACTGTTGGAGAAAGAAATCTACTTCTCTAAGTCCGTGAAACAGTGAACAGAGAATGTATGAGTTTCTCAAGATTGGTATAAGATAGAAACAAGAGAAAGTACACAGTGATTCATCTACCTAGAAAAGTTACAGAGGTTTACACAGAGAATTCCAAGTATACGTACAAGAAAATAAGAGAGATTTAGAAAACTGGTAAAACCTACATTGTGGATAGAGTTAGGAGTACTTAGCACTGTGAAAACAGCACATTCGCAGAAAGAAATCTACTTCTCTAAGACTGGGAAACAGTGAACGGAGAATGTATGAGTTTCTCAATATTGGTAAGAGATAGAAACAAGAGAAAGTACACAGTGATTCATCTACCTAGAAAAGTTACAGAGGTTTACACAGAGAATTCCAAGCATAAGTACAAGAAAATAAGAGAGACTTACAAAAAAGGTAAAACCTACATTGTTGATAGAGTTGGGAGTACTTAGCACTGTGAAAACAGCACTTCCGCCGAAAGAAATTTCGTTCCCTAAGTCGGTGATACACTGAACAGAGAATGTATGAGTTTCTCAAGATCGGTAACAGATAGAAACAAGAGAAAGTACACAGTGATTCATCTACCTAGAAAAGTTACAGAGGTTTACACAGAGAATTCCAAGTATAAGTACAAGAAAATAAGAGAGACCTAGAAAACTGGTAAAACCTACATTGTTAATAGAGTTGGGAGTACTTAGCACTGTGAAAACAGCACTGTCGCAGAAAGAAATCTACTTCTCTAAGACTGGGAAACAGTGAACAGAGAATGTATGAGTTTCTCAAGATTGGTAACAGATAGAAACAAGGGAAAGTACACAGTGATTCATCTACCTAGAGCAGTTACAGAAGTTTACACAGAGAATTCCATGTATAAGTACAAGAAAATAAGAGAGACTTAGAAAACTGGTAAAACCTACATTGTTGATAGAGTTGGGAGTACTTACCACTATGAATACAGCACTTTCGCCGAAAGAAATTTAGTTCTCTAAGTCCGTGAAACAGTGAACAGAGAATGTATGAGTTTCTCAAGATTGGTAACAGATAGAAACAAGAGAAAGTACACAGTGATTCATCTACCTAGAAAAATTACAGAGGTTTATACAGAGAATTCCAAGTATAAGTACAAGGAAATAAGAGAGACTTAGAAAACTGGTAAAACCTACATTGTTGATAGAGTTGGGAGTACTTAGCACTGTGAAAACAGCACTTTCGGCGACAGAAATCTACTTCTCTAAGTCCGTGAAAAAGTGAACAGAATGTATGAGTTTCTCAAGATTGGTAACAGATAGAAACAAGAGAAAGTACACAGTGATTGATCTACCTAGATAAGTTACAGAGGTTTACACAGAGAATTCCAAGTATAAGTACAACAAAATAAGAGAGACTTAGAAAACTGGTAAAACCTACATTGTTGATAGAGTTGGGAGTACTTAGCACTGTGAAAACAGCACTTTCGCAGAAAGAAATCTACTTCTCTAAGACTGGGAAACAGTGAACAGAGAATGTATGAGTTTCTCAAGATTGGTAACAGATAGAAACAAGAGAAAGTACACAGTGATTCATCTACATAGAGAAGTTACAAAGGTTTACACAGAGAATTCCAAGTATAAGTACAACAAAATAAGAGAGACTTAGAAAACTGGTAAAATTTACATTTTTGATAGAGTTGGGAGTACTTAGCACTGTGAATACAGCACTTTCGCTGAAAGAAATCAACTTGTTTAAGACTGGGAAACAGTGAACAGAGAATGTATGAGTTTCTGAAGATTGGTAACAGATAGAAACAAGAGAAAGTACACAGTGATTCATCTACCTAGAAAACTTACAGAGGTTTACAAAGAGAAATCCATGTTTAAGTAGAAGAAAATAAGAGAGACTTAGAAAACTGGTAAAACCTACATAGTTGATAGAGTTGGGAGTACTTAGCACTGTGAAAACAGCACTTTCGCAGGAAGAAATCTACTTCTCTAAGACTGGGAAACAGTGAACAGAGAATGTATGAGTTTCTCAAGATTGGTAACAGATAGAAACAAGAGAAAGTGCACAGTGATTCATCTACCTAGAGAAGTTACAGAGGTTTACACAGAGAATTCCAAGTATAAGTACAAGAAAATAAGAGAGACTTAGATAACTGGTAAAACCTACATTGTGGATAGAGTTGGGAGTACTTAGCACTGTGAAAACAGCACTTTCGCCGAAAGAAATGTACTTCTCTAAGTCCGTGAAACAGTGAACAGAGAATGTATGAGTTTCTCAAGATTGGTAACAGATAGAAACAAGAGAGAGTACACAGTGATTCATCTAACTAGAGAAGTTGCAGAGGTTTACTCAGAGAATTCCAAGTATAAGTACAACAAAATAAGAGAGACTTAGAAAACTGCTAAAATTTACATTGTTGATAGAATTGGGAGTACTTAGCACTGTGAATACAGCAATTTCGCCGAAAGAAATTTAGTTCTCTAAGTCCGTGAAACAGTGAACAGAGAATGTATGAGTTTCTCAAGATTGGTAACAGATAGAAACAAGAGAAAGTACACAGTGATTCATCTACCTAGAATACTTACAGAGGTTTACAAAGAGAAATCCAAGTTTAAGTACAAGAAAATAAGAGAGACTTAGAAAGCTGGTAAAACCTACATTGTTGATAGAGTTGGGAGTACTTAGCACTGTGAAAACAACACTTTCGCAGAAAGAATTCTACTTCTCTAAGACTGGGAAACAGTGAACAGAGAATGTATGAGTTTCTCAAGATTGGTAACAGATAGAAACAAGAGAAAGTACACAGTGATTCATCTATCTAGAGAAGTTACAGAGGCTTACACAGAGAATTCCAAGTATAAGTACAAGAAAATAAGAGACACTTAGAAAACTGGTAAAACCTACATTGTGGATAAAGTTGGGAGTACTTACCACTGTGAAAACAGCTTTTTCGCCGAAAGGAATTTCTTTCTCTAAGTCCGTGAAACAGTGAAAAGAGAATGTATGAGTTTCTCAAGATTGGTAACAGATAGAAAGAAGAGAAAGTACACAGTGATTCACCTACCTAGGAAAGTTATAGAGGTTTACACAGAGAATTCCAAGTATAAGTACAACAAAATAAGAGAGACTTAGAAAACTGGTAAAACCTACATTGTTGATAGAGTTTTGAGTACTTAGCACTGTGAAAACAGCACTTTCGCAGAAAGAAATCTACTTCTCTAAGACTGGGAAACAGTGAACAGAGAATGTATGAGTTTCTCAAGATTGGTAACAGATAGAAACAAGAGAAAGTACACAGTGATTCATCTACCTAGAATACTTACAGAGGTATACAAAGAGAAATCCAAGTTTAAGTACAAGAAAATAAGAGAGACTTAGAAAACTGGTAAAACCTACATTGTTGATAGAGTTTTGAGTACTTAGCACTGTGAAAACAGCACTTTCGCCGAAAGAAATCTACTTCTCTAAGTCCGTGAAACAGTGAACAGAGAATGTATGAGTTTCTCAAGATTGGTAACAGATAGAAACAAGAGAAAGTACACAGTGATTCATCTAACTAGAGAAGTTGCAGAGGTTTACACAGAGAATTCCAAGTATAAGTACAACAAAATAAGAGAGACTTAGAAAACTGCTAAAATTTACATTTTTGATAGAGTTGGGAGTACTTAGCTCTGTGAATACAGCACTTTCGCCGAAAGAAATCTACTTCTCTAAGACTGGGAAACAGTCAACAGAGAATGTATGAGTTTCTCAAGATTGGTAACAGATAGAAATAAGAGAAAGTACACAGTGATTCATCTACCTAGAAAACTTACAGAGGTTTACAAAGAGAAATCCATGTTTAAGTAGAAGAAAATAAGAGACACTTAGAAAACTGGTAAAACCTACATAGTTGATAGAGTTGGGAGTACTTAGCACTGTGAAAACAGCACTTTCGCCGAAAGAAATCTACTTCTCTAAGTCCGTGAAACAGTGAACAGAGAATGTATGAGTTTCTCAAGATTGGTAACAGATAGAAACAAGAGAAAGTACACAGTGATTCATCTAACTAGAGAAGTTGCAGAGGTTTACACAGAGAATTCCAAGTATAAGTACAACAAAATAAGAGAGACTTAGAAAACTGCTAAAATTTACATTGTTGATAGAGTTGGGAGTACTTAGCACTGTGAATACAGCACTTTCGCCGAAAGAAATTTAAATCTCTAAGTCCGTGAAACAGTGAACAGAGAATGTATGAGTTTCTCAAGATTGGTAACAGATAGAAACAAGAGAAAGTACACAGTGATTCATCTACCTAGAATACTTACAGAGGTTTACAAAGAGAAATCCAAGTTTAAGTACAAGAAAATAAGAGAGACTTAGAAAACTGGTAAAACGTACATTGTTGATAGAGTTGGGAGTACTTAGCACTGTGAAAACAGCACTTTCGCCGAAAGAAATTTCGTTCTCTAAGTCCGTGAAACAGTGAACAGAGAATGTATGAGTTTCTCAAGATTGGTAACAGATAGAAACAAGAGAAAGTACACAGTGATTCATCTACCTAGAAAAGTTACAGAGGTTTACACAGAGAATTCCAAGTATAAGCACAAGAAAATAAGAGAGACTTAGAAAACTGGTAAAACCTACATTATTGATAGAGTTGGGAGTACTTAGCACTGTGAAAACAGCACTTTCGCAGAAAGAATTCTACTTCTCTAAGACTGGGAAACAGTGAACAGAGAATGTATGAGTTTCTCAAGATTGGTAACAGATAGAAACAAGAGAAAGTACACAGTGATTCATCTACCTAGAAAAGTTACAGAGGTTTACAAAGAGAAATCCAAGTTTAAGTACAAGAAAATAAGAGAGACTTAGAAAACTGGTAAAACCTACATTGTTGGTAGAGTTGGGAGTACTTAGCACTGTGAAAACAGCTTTTTCGCCAAAAGAAATTTCGTTCTCTAAGTCCGTGAAACAGTGAACAGAGAATGTATGAGTTTCTCAAGATTGGTAACAGATAGAAACAAGAGAAAGTACACAGTGATTCATCTACCTAGAAAAGTTACAGAGGTTTACACAGAGAATTCCAAGTATAAGCACAAGAAAATAAGAGAGACTTAGAAAACTGGTAAAACCTACATTATGGATAGAGTTGGGAGTAGTTAGCACTGTGAAAACAGCACTTTCGCCGAAAGAAATCTACTTCTCTAAGTCCGTGAAACAGTGAACAGAGAATGTATGAGTTTCTCAAGATTGGTAACAGATAGAAACAAGAGAAAGTACACAGTGATTCATCTACCTAGAGAAGTAACAGAGGTTTACACAGAGAATTCCAAGTATAAGCACAAGAAAATAAGATAGACTTAGAAAACTGGTAAAATCTACATGGTTGATAGAGTTGGGAATACTTAGCACTGTGAATACAGCACTTTCGCCGAAAGAAATTTAGTTCTCTAAGTCCGTGAAACAGTGAACAGAGAATGTATGAGTTTCTCAAGATTGGTAACAGATAGAAACAAGAGAAAGTACACAGTGATTCATCTACCTAGAAAACTTACAGAGGTTTACAAAGAGAAATACATGTTTAAGTAGAAGAAAATAAGAGAGACTTAGAAAACTGGTAAAACCTACATAGTTGATAGAGTTGGGAGTACTTAGCACTGTGAAAACAGCTTTTTCGCCAAAAGAAATTTCTTTCTCTAAGTCCGTGAAACAGTGAACAGAGAATGTATGAGTTTCTCAAGATTGGTAACAGATAGAAAGAAGAGAAAGTACACAGTGATTCACCTACCTAGAAAAATTATAGAGGTTTACACAGAGAATTCCCAGTATAAGTACAAGAAAATAAGAGAGACTTAGAAAACTTGTAAAACCTAAATTGTTGATAGAGTTGGGAGTACTTAGCACTGTGAAAACAGCACTTTCTCCGAAAGAAATCTACTTCTCTAAGACTGGGAAACAGTGAACAGAGAATGTATGAGTTTCTCAAGATTGGTAACAGATAGAAACAAGAGAAAGTGCACAGTGATTCATCTACCTAGAGAAGTTACAGAGGTTTACACAGAGAATTCCAAGTATAAGTACAACAAAATAAGAGAGACTTAGAAAACTGGTAAAATTTACATTTTTGATAGAGTTGGTAGTACTTAGCACTGTGAATACAGAACTTTCGCTGAAAGAAATCTACTTCTCTAAGACTGGGAAACAGTGAACAGAGAATGTATGAGTTTCTCAAGATTGGTAACAGATAGAAACAAGAGAAAGTACACAGTGATTCATCTACCTAGAAAACTTACAGAGGTTTACAAAGAGAAATCCATGTTTAATTAGAAGTAAATAAGAGAGACTTAGAAAACAGGTAAAACCTACATAGTTGATAGAGTTGGGAGTACTTAGCACTGTGAAAACAGCACTTTCGCAGGAAGAAATCTACTTCTCTAAGTCTCGGAAACAGTGAACAGAGAATGTATGAGTTTCTCATGATTGGTAACAGATAGAAACAAGAGAAAGTGCACAGTGATTCATCTACCTAGAGAAGTTACAGAGGTTTACACAGAGAATTCCAAGTATAAGTACAAGAAAATAAGAGAGACTTAGAAAACTGGTAAAACCTACATTGTGGATAGAGTTGGGAGTACTTAGCACTGTGAAAACAGCACTTTCGCCGAAAGAAATGTACTTCTGTAAGTCCGTGAAACAGTGAACAGAGAATGTATGAGTTTCTCAAGATTGGTAACAGATAGAAACAAGAGAAAGTACACAATGATTCGTCTACCTAGAGAAGTTACAGAGGTTTACACAGAGAATTCCAAGTATAAGTACAACAAAATAAGAGAGACTTAGAAAACTGGTAAAATTTACATTGTTGATAGAGTTGGGAGTACTTAGCACTGTGAATACAGCACTTTCGCCGAAAGAAATTTAGTTCTCTAAGTCCGTGAAACAGTGAACAGAGAATGTATGAGTTTCTCAAGATTGGTAACAGATAGAAACAAGAGAAAGTACACAGTGATTCATCTACCTAGAAAACTTACAGAGGTTTACAAAGAGAAATCCATGTTTAAGTAAAAGAAAATAAGAGAGACTTAGAAAACTGGTAAAACCTACATAGTTGATAGAGTTGGGAGTACTTAGCACTGTGAAAACAGCATTTTCGCAGGAAGAAATCTACTTCTCTAAGACTGGGAAACAGTGAACAGAGAATGTATGAGTTTCTCAAGACTGGTGAAGGATAGAAACAAGAGAAAGTACACAGTGATTCATCTACCTAGAAAAGTTACAGAGGTTTACACAGACAATTCCAAGTATAAGTACAAGAAAATAAGACACACTTAGAAAACTGGTAAAACCTACATTGTGGATAGAGTTGGGAGTTCTTAGCACTGTGAAAACAGCTTTTTCGCCGAAAGAAATTTCTTTCTCTAAGTCCGTGAAACAGTGAACAGAGAATGTATGAGTTTCTCAAGATTGGTAACAGATAGAAAGAAGAGAAAGTACACAGTGATTCCCCTACCTAGAAAAATTATAGAGGTTTACACAGAGAATTCCAAGTATAAGTACAAGAAAATAAGAGAGACTTAGAAAACTGGTAAAACCTACATTGTTGATAGAGTTGGGAGTACTTAGCACTGTGAAAACAGCACTTTCTCCGAAAGAAATCTACTTCTCTAAGACTGGGAAACAGTGAACAGAGAATGTATGAGTTTCTCAAGATTGGTAACAGATAGAAACAAGAGAAAGTACACAGTGATTCATCTACCTAGAGAAGTTACAGAGGTTTACACAGAGAATTCCAAGTATAAGTACAACAAAATAAGAGAGACTTAGAAAAGTGGTAAAATTTATATTTTTGATAGAGTTGGGAGTACTTAGCACTGTGAATACAGCACTTTGGCTGAAAGTAATCTACTTCTCTAAGACTGGGAATCAGTGAACAGAGAATGTATGAGTTTCTCAAGATTGGTAACAGATAGAAACAAGAGAAAGTACACAGTGATTCATCTACCTAGAAAAGTTACAGAGGTTTACACAGAGAATTCCAAGTATAAGTACAAGAAAATAAGAGAGACGTAGAAAACTGGTAAAACCTACATTGTTGATAGACTTGGGAGTACTTAGCACTGCGAAAACAGCACTTTCGCCGAAAGAAGTCTACTTCTCTAAGACTGGGAAACAGTAAACAGAGATTGCATGAGTTTCTCAAGATTGGTAACAGATAGAAACAAGAGAAAGTACACAGTGATTCACCTACCTAGAGAAGTTACAGAGGTTTACACAGAGAATTCCAAGTATAAGTACAAGAAAATAAGAGAGACTTAGAAAACTGGTAAAACCTACATTGTTGATAGAGTTGGGAGTACTTAGCACTGTGAAAACAGCACTTTCGCCGAAAGAAATCTACTTCTCTAAATCCGTGAAACAGTGAACAGAGAATGTATGAGTTTCTCAAGATTGGTAACAGATAGAAATAAGAGAAATTACACAGTGATTCATCTACCTAGAAAAGTTACAGAGGTTTACACAGACAATTCCATGTATAAGTACAAGAAAATAAGAGAAACTTAGAAAACTGGTAAAACCTACATTGTGGATAGAGTTGGGAGTACTTAGCACTGTGAAAACAGCTTTTTCGCCGAAAGAAATTTCTTTCTCTAAGTCCGTGAAACAGTGAACAGAGAATGTATGAGTTTCTCAAGATTGGTAACAGATAGAAAGAAGAGAAAGTACACAGTGATTCACCTACCTAGAAAAATTATAGAGGTTTACACAGAGAATTCCAAGTATAAATACAAGAAAATAAGAGAGACTTAGAAAACTGGTAAAACCTACATTGTTGATAGAGTTGGGAGTACTTAGCACTGTGAAAACAGCACTTTCTCCGAAAGAAATCTACTTCTCTAAGACTGGGAAACAGTGAACAGAGAATGTATGAGTTTCTCAAGATTGGTAACAGATAGAAACAAGAGAAAGTACACAGTGATTCATCTACATAGAGAAGTTACAAAGGTTTACACAGAGAATTCCAAGTATAAGTACAACAAAATAAGAGAGACTTAGAAAACTGGTAAAATTTACATTTTTGATAGAGTTCTGAGTACTTAGCACTGTGAATACAGCACTTTCGCTGAAAGAAATCAACTTGTTTAAGACTGGGAAACAGTGAACAGAGAATGTATGAGTTTCTGAAGATTGGTAACAGATAGAAACAAGAGAAAGTACACAGTGATTCATCTACCTAGAAAACTTACAGAGGTTTACAAAGAGAAATCCATGTTTAAGTAGAAGAAAATAAGAGAGACTTAGAAAACTGGTAAAACCTACATAGTTGATAGAGTTGGGAGTACTTAGCACTGTGAAAACAGCACTTTCACAGGAAGAAATCTACTTCTCTAAGACTGGGAAACAGTGAACAGAGAATGTATGAGTTTCTCAAGATTGGTAACAGATAGAAACAAGAGAAAGTGCACAGTGATTCATCTACCTAGAGAAGTTACAGAGGTTTACACAGAGAATTCCAAGTATAAGTACAAGAAAATAAGAGAGACTTAGAAAACTGGTAAAACCTACATTGTGGATAGAGTTGGGAGTACTTAGCACTGTGAAAACAGCACTTTCGCCGAAAGAAATGTACTTCTCTAAGTCCGTAAAACAGTGAACAGAGAATGTATGAGTTTCTCAAGATTGGTAACAGATAGAAACAAGAGAAAGTACACAGTGATTCATCTACCTAGAATACTTACAGAGGTTTACAAAGAGAAATCCAAGTTTAAGTACAAGAAAATAAGAGAGACTTAGAAAGCTGGTAAAACCTACATTGTTGATAGAGTTGGGAGTACTTAGCACTGTGAAAACAACACTTTCGCAGAAAGAATTCTACTTCTCTATTACTGGGAAACAGTGAACAGAGAATGTATGAGTTTCTCAAGATTGGTAACAGATAGAAACAAGAGAAAGTACACAGTGATTCATCTATCTAGAGAAGTTACAGAGGTTTACACAGAGAATTCCAAGTATAAGTACAAGAAAATAAGAGACACTTAGAAAACTGGTAAAACCTACATTGTGGATAAAGTTGGGAGTACTTAGCACTGTGAAAACAGCTTTTTCGCCGAAAGGAATTTCTTTCTCTAAGTCCGTGAAACAGTGAAAAGAGAATGTATGAGTTTCTCAAGATTGGTAACAGATAGAAAGAAGAGAAAGTACACAGTGATTCACCTACCTAGGAAAGTTATAGAGGTTTACACAGAGAATTCCAAGTATAAGTACAACAAAATAAGAGAGACTTAGAAAACTGGAAAAACCTACATTGTTGATAGAGTTTTGAGTACTTAGCACTGTGAAAACCGCACTTTCGCAGAAAGAAATCTACTTCTCTAAGACTGGGAAACAGTGAACAGAGAATGTATGAGTTTCTCAAGATTGGTAACAGATAGAAACAAGAGAAAGTACACAGTGATTCATCTACCTAGAATACTTACAGAGGTATACAAAGAGAAATCCAAGTTTGAGTACAAGAAAATAAGAGAGACTTAGAAAACTGGTAAAACCTACATTGTTGATAGAGTTTTGAGTACTTAGCACTGTGAAAACAGCACTTTCGCCGAAAGAAAACTACTTCTCTAAGTCCGTGAAACAGTGAACAGAGAATGTATGAGTTTCTCAAGATTGGTAACAGATAGAAACAAGAGAAAGTACACAGTGATTCATCTAACTAGAGAAGTTGCAGAGGTTTACACAGAGAATTCCAAGTATAAGTACAACAAAAGAAGAGAGACTTAGAAAACTGCTAAAATTTACATTTTTGATAGAGTTGGGGGTACTTAGCTCTGTGAATACAGCACTTTCGCCGAAGGAAATCTACTTCTCTAAGACTGGGAAACAGTCAACAGAGAATGTATGAGTTTCTCAAGATTGGTAACAGATAGAAATAAGAGAAAGTACACAGTGATTCATCTACCTAGAAAACTTACAGAGGTTTACAAAGAGAAATCCATGTTTAAGTAGAAGAAAATAAGAGACACTTAGAAAACTGGTAAAACCTACATAGCTGATAGAGTTGGGAGTACTTAGCACTGTGAAAACAGCACTTTCGCCGAAAGAAATCCACTTCTCTAAGTCCGTGAAACAGTGAACAGAGAATGTATGAGTTTCTCAAGATTGGTAACAGATAGAAACAAGAGAAAGTACACAGTGATTCATCTAACTAGAGAAGTTGCAGAGGTTTACACAGAGAATTCCAAGTATAAGTACAACAAAATAAGAGAGACTTAGAAAACTGCTAAAATTTACATTGTTGATAGAGTTGGGAGTACTTAGCACTGTGAATACAGCACTTTCGCCGAAAGAAATTTAGTTCTCTAAGTCCGTGAAACAGTGAACAGAGAATGTATGAGTTTCTCAAGATTGGTAACAGATAGAAACAAGAGAAAGTACACAGTGATTCATCTACCTAGAATACTTACAGAGGTTTACAAAGAGAAATCCAAGTTTAAGTACAAGAATATAATAGAGACTTAGAAAACTGGTAAAACCTACATTGTGGGTAGAGTTGGGAGTACTTAGCACTGTGAAAACAGCACTTTCGCCGAAAGAAATCTACTTCTCTAAGTCCGTGAAAAAGTGAACAGAGAATGTATGAGTTTCTCAAGATTGGTAACAGATAGAAACAAGATAAAGTACACAGTGATTGATCTACCTAGAGAAGTTACAGAGGTTTACACAGAGAATTCCAAGTATAAGTACAAGAAAATAAGAGACACTTAGAAAACTGGTAAAACCTACATTGTGGATAGAGTTGGGAGTACTTAGCACTGTGAAAACAGCTTTTTCGCCGAAAGAAATTTCTTTCTCTAAGTCCGTGAATCAGTGAACAGAGAATGTATGAGTTTCTCAAGATTGGTAACAGATAGAAAGAAGAGAAAGTACACAGTGATTCACCTACCTAGAAAAGTTATAGAGGTTTACACAGAGAATTCCAAGTATAAGTACAAGAAAATCAGAGAGACTTAGAAAACTGGTAAAACCCACATTGTTGATAGAGTTGGGAGTACTTAGCACTGTGAAAACAGCACTTTCTCCGAAAGAAATCTACTTCTCTAAGACTGGGAAACAGTGAACAGAGAATGTATGAGTTTCTGAAGATTGGTAACAGATAGAAACAAGAGAATGTACACAGTGATTCATCTACCTAGAGAAGTTACAGAGGTTTACACAGAGAATTCCAAGTATAAGTACAACAAAATAAGAGAGACCTAGAAAACTGGTAAAACCTACATTGTTGATAGAGTTTGGAGTACTTAGCACTGTGAAAACAGCACTTTCGCAGAAAGAAATGTACTTCTCTAAGACTGGGAAACAGTCAACAGAGAATGTATGAGTTTCTCAAGATTGGTAACAGATAGAAACAAGAGAAAGTACACAGTGATTGATCTACCTAGAGAAGTTACAGAGGTTTACACAGAGAATTCCTAGTATAAGTACAAGAAAATGAGAGAGACTTAGAAAACTGGTAAAACCTACATTGTGGATAGAGTTGGGAGTACTTAGCACTGTGAAAACAGAACTTTCTCCGAAAGAAATCTACTTCTCTAAGACTGGGAAACAGTGAACAGAGAATGTATGAGTTTCTCAAGATTGGTAACAGATAGAAACAAGAGAAAGTACACAGTGATTCATCTACCTAGAGAAGTTACAAAGGTTTACACAGAGAATTCCAAGTATAAGTACAACAAAATAAGAGAGACTTAGAAAACTGGTAAAACCTACATTGTTGATAGAGTTGGGAGTACTTAGCACTGTGAAAACAGCACTTTCGCAGGAAGAAATGTACTTCCCTAACACTGGGAAACATTCAACAGAGAATGTATGAGTTTCTCAAGATTGGTAACAGATAGAAACAAGAGAAAGTACACAGTGATTCATCTACCTAGAGAAGTTACAGAGGTTTACACAGAGAATTCCAAGTATAAGTACAAGAAAATAAGAGAGACTTAGAAAACTGGTAAAACCTACATTGTGGATAGAGTTGGGAGTACTTAGCACTGTGAAAACTGCACTTTCGCCGAAAGAAATCTACTTCTCCAAGTTCGTGAAACAGTGAACAGAGAATGTATGAGTTTCTCAAGATTGGTAACAGATAGAAACAAGAGAAAGTACACAGTGATTCATCTAATTAGAGAAGTTGCAGAGGTTTACACAGAGAATACCAAGTATAAGTACAACAAAATAAGAGAGACTTAGAAAACTGCTAAAATTTACATTGTTGATAGAGTTGGGAGTACTTAGCACTGTGAATACAGCACTTTCGCAAAAAGAAATTTAGTTCTCTAAGTCCGTGAAACAGTGAACAGAGAATGTATGAGTTTCTCAAGATTGGTAACAGATAGAAACAAGAGAAAGTACACAGTGATTCATCTACCTAGAAAACTTACAGAGGTTTACAAAGAGAAATCCAAGTTTAAGTACAAGAAAATAAGAGAGACTTAGAAAACTGGTAAAACCTACATTGTTGATAGAGTTGGGAGTACTTAGCACTGTGAAAACAGCAATTTCGCAGGAAGATATCTACTTCTCTAAGACTGGGAAACATGGAACAGAGAATGTATGTGTTTCTCAAGATTGGTAACAGATAGAAACAAGAGAAAGTACACAGTGATTCATCTACCTAGAGAAGTTACAGAAGTTTACACAGAGAATTCCATGTATAAGTACAAGAAAATAAGAGAGACTTAGAAAACTGGTAAAACCTACATTGTGAATAGAGTTGGGAGTACTTAGCACTGTGATAACAGCTTTTTCGCCGAAAGAAATTTCTCTCTCTAAGTCCGTGAAACAGTGAACAGAGAATGTATGAGTTTCTCAAGATTGGTAACAGATAGAAAGAAGAGAAAGTACACAGTGATTCATTTACCTAGAAAAGTTACAGAGGTTTACACAGAGAATTCCAAGTATAAGTACAGGAAAATAAGAGAGACTTAGAAAACTGGTAAAACCTACATTGTTGATAGAGTTGGGAGTACTTAGCACTGTGAAAACAGCACATTCCCGAAAGAAATTTCGTTCTCTAAGTCCGTGAAACAGTAAACAGAGAATGTATGAGTTTCTCAAGATTGGTAACAGATAGAAACAAGAGAAATTACACAGTGATTCATCTACGTAAAAAAGTAACAGAGGTTTACACAGAGAATTCCAAGTATAAGTACAAGAATATAAGAGAGACTTAGAAAACTGGTAAAACCTACATTGTTGATAGAGTTGGGAGTACTTAGCATTGTGAAAACAGCACTTTCGCTGAAAGAAATCTACTTCTCTAAGACTGGGAAACAGTGAACAGAGAATGTATGAGTTTCTCAAGATTGGTAACAGATAGAAACAAGAGAAAGTACACAGTGATTCATCTACCTAGAGAAGTTACAGAGGTTTACACAGAGAATTCCAAGTATAAGTACAAGAAAATAAGAGAGACTTAGAAAACTGGTAAAATCTACATTGTTGATAGAGTTGGGAGTACTTAGCACTGTGAAAACAGCACTTTCACCGAAAGAAACTTAGTTCTCTAAGCCCGTTTAACAGTGAACAGAGAATGTATGAGTTTCTCAAGATTGGTAACAGATAGAAACAAGAAAAAGTACACAGTGATTCACCTACCTAGAAAGGTTACAGAGGTTTACAAAGAGAATTCCAAGTCTAACTAGAAGAAAATAAGAGAGACTTAGAACACTGGCAAAACCTACATTGTTGATAGAGTTGGGAGTACTTAGCATTGTGAAAACAGCACTTTCGCTAAAAGAAATCTACTTCTCTAAGACTGGGAAACAGTGAACAGAGAATGTATGAGTTTCTCAAGATTGGTAACAGATAGAAACAAGAGAAAGTACACAGTGATTCATCTACCTAGAATACTTAGAGGTTTACAAAGAGAAATCCAAGTTTAAGTACAAGAAAATAAGAGAGACTTAGAAAACTGGTAAAACCTACATTGTTGATAGAGTTGGGAGTACTTAGCACTGTGAAAACAGCACTTTCGCCGAAAGAAATTTCGTTCTCTAAGTCCGTGGAACAGTGAACAGAGAATGTATGAGTTTCTCAAGATTGGTAACAGATAGAAACAAGAGAAAGTACACAGTGATTCATCTACCTAGAAAAGTTACATAGGTTTACACAGAGAATTCCAAGTATAAGCACAAGAAAATAAGAGAGAATTAGAAAAGTGGTAAAACCTACATTGTTAATAGAGTTGGGAGTACTTAGCACTGTGAAAACAGCACTTTCGCCGAAAGAAATCTACTTCTCTAAGTCCGTGAAACAGTGAACAGAGAATGTATGAGTTTCTCAAGATTGGTAACAGATAGAAACAAGAGAAAGTACACAGTGATTCATCTACCTAGAAAAGTTACAGAGGTTTACACAGACAATTCCAAGTATAAGTATAAGAAAATAAGAGACACTTAGAAAACTGGTAAAACCTACATTGTGGATAGAGTTGGGAGTACTTAGCACTGTGAAAACAGCTTTTTCGCCGAAAGAAATTTCTTTCTCTAAGTCCGTGAAACAGTGAACAGAGAATGTATGAGTTTCTCAAGATTGGTAACAGATAGAAAGAAGAGAAAGTACACAGTGATTCACCTACCTAGGGAAGTTATAGAGGTTTACACAGAGAATTACAAGTATAAGTACAAGAAAATAAGAGAGACTTAGAAAACTGGTAAAATTTACATTTTGATAGAGTTGGGAGTACTTAGCTCTGTGAATACAGCACTTTCGCCGAAAGAAATCTACTTCTCTAAGACTGGGAAACAGTCAACAGAGAATGTATGAGTTTCTCAAGATTGGTAACAGATAGAAACAAGAGAAAGTACACAGTGATTCATCTACCTAGAGAAGTTACAGAGGTTTACACAGAGAATTCCATGTATAAGTACAAGAAAATAAGAGAGACTTAGAAAAGTGGTAAAACCTACATTGTGGATAGAGTTGGGAGTACTTAGCACTGTGAAAACAGCACTTTCGGCGAAAGAAATCTACTTCTCTAAGTCCGTGAAAAAGTGAACAGAGAATGTATGAGTTTCTCAAGATTGGTAACAGATGGAAACAAGAGAAAGTACACAGTGATTCATCTACCTAGAGAAGTTACAGAGGTTTACAAAGAGAATTCCAAGTATAAGTACAACAAAATAAGAGAGACCTAGAAAACTGGTAAAACCTACATTGTTGATAGAGTTTGGAGTACTTAGCACTGTGAAAACAGCACTTTCGCAGGAAGAAATGTACTTCTCTAAGACTGGGAAACAGTCAACAGAGAATGTATGAGTTTCTCAAGATTGGTAAAAGATAGAAACAAGAGAAAGTACACAGTGATTGATCTACCTAGAGAAGTTACAGAGGTTTACACAGAGAATTCCAAGTATAAGTACAAGAAAATGAGAGAGACTTAGAAAACTGGTAAAACCTACATTGTTGATAGAGTTTGGAGTACTTAGCACTGTGAAAACAGCACTTTCGCAGGAAGAAATGTACTTCTCTAAGACTGGGAAACAGTCAACAGAGAATGTATGAGTTTCTCAAGATTGGTAACAGATAGAAACAAGAGAAAGTACACAGTGATTCGTCTACCTAGAGAAGTTACAGAGGTTTACACAGAGAATTCCAAGTATAAGTACAACAAAATAAGAGAGACTTAGAAAACTGGTAAAACCTACATTGTTGATAGAGTTGGGAGTACTTAGCACTGTGAAAACTGCACTTTCGCAGGAAGAAATGTACTTCCCTAACACTGGGAAACAGTCAACAGAGAATGTATGAGTTTCTCAAGATTGGTAACAGATAGAAACAAGAGAAAGTACACAGTGATTCATCTACCTAGAGAAGTTACAGAAGTTTACACAGAGAATTTGAAGTATAAGTACAAGAAAATAAGAGAGACTTAGAAAACTGGTAAAACCTACATTGTTGATAGAGTTGGGAGTACTTAGCACTGTGAAAACAGCACTTTCACCGAAAGAAATTTCTTTCTCTAAGTCCGTGAAACAGTGAACAGAGAATGTATAAGTTTCTCAAGATTGGTAACAGATAGAAACAAGAGAAAGTACACAGTGATTCATCTACCTAGAAAAGTTACAGAGGTTTACACAGAGAATTCCAGTATAAGTACAAGAAAATAAGAGAGACTTAGAAAACTGGTAAAACCTACATTGTGGATAGAGTTGGGAGTACTTAGCAGTGTGAAAACAGCACTTTCGCCGAAAGAAATTTAGTTCACTAAGTCCGTGAAACAGTGAACAGAGAATGTATGACTTTCTCAAGATTGGTAACAGACAGAAACAAGAGAAAGTACACAGTGATTCATCTACCTAGAAAACTTACAGAGGTTTACAAAGAGAAATCCAAGTTTAAGTACAAGAAAATAAGAGAGACTTAGAAAACTGGTAAAACCTACATTGTTGATAGAGTTGGGAGTACTTAGCACTGTGAAAACAGCACTTTCGCAGGAAGAAATCTACTTCTCTAAGACTGGGAAACAGTGAACAGAGAATGGATGAGTTTCTCAAGATTGGTAACAGATAGAAACAAGAGAAAGTACACAGTGATTGATCTACCTAGAGAAGTTACAGAAGTTTACACAGAGAATTCCATGTATAAGTACAAGAAAATAAGAGAGACTTAGAAAAGTGGTAAAACCTACATTGTGGATAGAGTTGGGAGTACTTAGCACTGTGAAAACAGCACTTTCGCAGAAAGAAATCTACTTCTCTAAGTCCGTGAAACAGTGAACAGAGAATGTATGAATTTCTCAAGATTGGTAACAGATAGAAAAAAGAGAAAGTACACAGTGATTCATCTACCTAGAGAAGTTACAGAGGTTTACACAGAGAATTCCAAGTATAAGTACAACAAAATAAGAGAGACTTAGAAAACTGGTAAAACCTACATTGTGGATAAAGCTGTTAGTACTTAGCACTGTGAAAACAGCACTTTCGCCGAAAGAAATTTAGTTCACTAAGTCCGTGAAACAGTGAACAGAGAATGTATGAGTTTCTCAAGATTGGTAACAGATAGAAACAAGAGAAAGTACACAGTGATTCATCTACCTAGAAAACTTACAGAGGTTTACAAAGAGAAATCCAAGTTTAAGTACAAGAAAATAAGAGAGACTTAGAAAACTGGTAAAACCTACATTGTTGATAGAGTTGGGAGTACTTAGCACTGTGAAAACAGCACTTTCGCAGGAAGGAATCTATTCTCTAAGAAAGGGAAACAGTGAACAGAGAATGTATGAGTTTCTCAAGATTGGTAACAGATAGAAACAAGAGAAAGTACACAGTGATTGATCTACCTAGAGAAGTTACAGAAGTTTACACAGAGAATTCCATGTATAAGTACAAGAAAATAAGAGAGACTTAGAACAGCGGTAAAACCTACATTGTGGATAGAGTTGGGAGTACTTAGCACTGTGAAAACAGCACTTTCGCCGAAAGAAATCTACTTCTCTAAGACTGGGAAACAGTGAACAGAGAATGTATGAGTTTCTCAAGATTGGTACCAGATAGAAACAAGAGAAAGTACACAGTGATTCATCTACCTAGAAAAGTTACAGAGGTTTACACAGAGAATTCCAAGTATAACTACAAGAAAATAAGAGAGACTTAGAAAACTGGTAAAACTTACATTGTTGATAGAGTTGGGAGTACTTAGCACTGTGAAAACAGCACTGTCGCAGAAAGAAATCTACGTCTCTAAGACTGGGAAACAGTGAACAGAGAATGTATGAGTTTCTCAAGATTGGTAACAGATAGAAACAAGAGAAAGTACACAGTGATTCATCTACCTAGAGAAGTTACAGAAGTTTACACAGAGAATTTGAAGTATAAGTACAAGAAAATAAGAGAGACTTAGAAAACTGGTAAAACCTACATTTTTGATAGAGTTGGGAGTACTTAGCACTGTGAAAACAGCACTTTCACCGAAAGAAATTTCTTTCTCTAAGTCCGTGAAACAGTGAACAGAGAATGTATAAGTTTCTCAAGATTGGTAACAGATAGAAACAAGAGAAAGTACACAGTGATTCATCTACCTAGAAAAGTTACAGAGGTTTACACAGAGAATTCCAAGTATAAGTACAAGAAAATAAGAGAGACTTAGAAAACTGGTAAAACCTACATTGTGGATAGAGTTGGGAGTACTTAGCAGTGTGAAAACAGCACTTTCGCCGAAAGAAATTTAGTTCACTAAGTCCGTGAAACAGAGAACAGAGAATGTATGAGTTTCTCAAGATTCGTAACAGATAGAAACAAGAGAAAGTACACAGTGATTCATCTACCTAGAAAACTTACAGAGGTTTACAAAGAGAAATCCAAGTTTAAGTACAAGAAAATAAGAGAGACTTAGAAAACTGGTAAAACCTACATTGTTGATAGAGTTGGGAGTACTTAGCACTGTGAAAACAGCACTTTCGCAGAAAGAAATCTACTTCTCTAAGTCCGTGAAACAGTGAACAGAGAATGTATGAATTTCTCAAGATTGGTAACAGATAGAAACAAGAGAAAGTACACAGTGATTCATCTACCTAGAGAAGTTACAGAGGTTTACACAGAGAATTCCAAGTATAAGTACAAGAAAATAAGAGAGACTTAGAAAACTGGTAAAACCTACATTGTTGATAGAGTTGGGAGTACTTAGCACTGTGAAAACAGCACTTTCGCAGGAAGAAATCTACTTCTCTAAGACTGGGAAACAGTGAACAGAGAATGTATGAGTTTCTCAAGATTGGTAACAGATACAAACAAGAGAAAGTACACAGTGATTCAAGTACCTAGAGAAGTTACAGAGGTTTACACAGAGAATTCCAAGTATAAGTACAAGAAAATAAGAGAGACTTAGAAAACTGGTAAAACTTACATTGTGGATAGTGTTGGGAGTACTTAGCACTGTGAAAACAGCACTTTCGCCGAAAGAAATCTACTTCTCTAAGTCCGTGAAACAGTGAACAGAGAATGTATGAGTTTGTCAAGATTGGTAACAGATAGAAACAAGAGAAAGTACACAGTGATTCATCTACCTAGAGAAGTTACAGAGGTTTACACAGAGAATTCCAAGTATAAGTACAAGAAAATAAGAGAGACTTAGAAAACTGGTAAAATCTACATGGTTGATAGAGTTGGGAGTACGTAGCACTGTGAATACAGCACTTTCGCCGAAAGAAATTTAGTTCTCTAATTCCGTGTAACAGTGAACAGACAATGTATGAGTTTCTCAAGATTGGTAACAGATAGAAACAAGAGAAAGTACACAGTGATTCATCTGCCGAGAAAAGTTACAGAGGTTTACAGAGAGAATTCCAAGTATAAGTACCATAAAATAAGGGACATTTAGAAAACTGGTAAAGCCTACAATGTTGATAGAGTTGGGAGTACTTAGCACTGTGAAAACAGCACTTTCGCAGAAAGAAATCTACTTCTCTAAGTCCGTGAAACAGTGAACAGAGAATGTATGAGTTTCTCAAGATTGGTAAGAGATAGAAACAAGGGAAAGTATACAGTAATTCATCTACCTAGAAAAGTTACAGAGGTTTACACAGAGAATTCCAAGTATAAGTACTAGAAAATGAGAGAGACTTAGAAAACTGGTAAAACCTACATTGTGGATAGAGTTGGGAGTACTTAGCACTGTGAAAACAGCACTTTCTCCGAAAGAAATCTACTTCTCTATGACTGGGAAACAGTGAACAGAGAATGTATGAGTTTCTCAAGATTGGTAACGGATAGAAACAAGAGAAAGTACACAGTGATTCATCTACCTAGAGAAGTTACAGAATTTTACACAGAGAATTGCATGTATAAGTACAACAAACTAAGAGAGACTTAGAAAACTGGTAAAATCTACATTGTGGATAGAGTTGGGAGTACATAGCACTGTTCAAACAGCACTTTCTCCGAAAGAAATCTACTTCTCTAAGACTGGTAAACAGTGAACAGAGAATGTATCAGTTTCTCAAGATTGGTAACAGATAGAAACAAGAGAAAGTACACAGTGATTCATCTACCTAGGAAAGTTACAGAGGTTTATAAAGAGAATTTCAAGTATAAGTACAAGAAAATAAGAGAGACTTAGAAAACGGGTAAAACTTACATTGTTGATAGAGTTGGGAGTACTTAGCACTGTGAAAGCAGCACTTTCGCAGAAAGAAATCTACTTCTATAACACTGGGAAACAGTGAACAGAGAATGTACGAGTTTCTCAAGATTGGGAACAGATAGAAACAAGAGAAAGTACACAGTGATTCATCTACCTAGAAAAGTCACAGAGGTTTATAACGAGAATTCCAAGTATAAGTACAAGAAAATAAGAGAGACTTAGAAAACTGGTAAAACGTACATTGTTGATAGAGTTGGGAGTACTTAGCACTGTGAAAACAGCACTTTCTACGAAAGAAATCTACTTCTGTAAGTCCGTGAAACAGTGAACAGGGAATGTATCAGTTTCTCAAGATTGGTAACAGATAGAAACAAGAGAAAGTACACAGTGATTCATCTACCTAGAAAAGTTAAAGAGGTTTACACAGAGAATGCCAATTATAAGTACAACAAAATAAGAGAGACTTAGAAAACTGGTAAACCCTACATTGTTGATAGAGTTGGGAGTACTTAGCACTGTGAAAACAGCACTTTCGCAGAAAGAAATCTACTTCTATAACACTGGGAAACAGTGAACAGAGAATGTACGAGTTTCTCAAGATTGGGAACAGATAGAAACAAGGGAAAGTACACAGTGATTCATCTACCTAGAAAAGTTACAGAGGTTTACACAGAGAATTCCAAGTATAAGTACAAGAAAATAAGAGAGACTTAGAAAACTGGTAAAACCTACATTGTTGATAGAGTTGGGAGTACTTAGCACTGTGAAAACAGCACTTTCGCCGAAAGAAATCTACTTCCCTAAGTCCGTGATAAAGTGAACAGAGAATGTATGAGTTTCTCAAGATTGGTAACAGATAGAAACAAGAGAAAGTACACAGTGATTCATGTACCTAGAAAAGTTACAGAGGTTTACACAGAGAATTCCAAGTATAAGTACAAGAAAATAAGAGAGACTTAGAAAACTGGTAAAACCTACATTGTTGATAGAGTTGGGAGTACTTAGCACTGTGAAAACAGCACTTTCTACGAAAGAAATCTACTTCTCTAAGTCCGTCAAACAGTGAACAGAGAATGTATCAGTTTCTCAAGATTGGTAACAGATAGAAACAAGAGAAAGTACACAGTGATTCATCTACCTAGAAAAGTTATAGAGGTTTACACAGAGAATGCCAAGTATAAGTACAACAACATAAGAGAGACTTAGAAAACTGGTAAACCCTACATTGTTGATAGAGTTGGGAGTACTTAGCACTGTGAAAACAGCACTTTCGCCGAAATAAATTTCGTTCTCTAAGTCCGTGAAACAGTGAACATAGAATGTATGAGTTTCTCAAGATTGGTAACAGATAGAAACAAGGCAAAGTACACAGTGATTCATCTACCTAGAAAAGTTACAGAGATTTACACAGAGAATTCCAAGTATAAGTACATGGAAATAAGAGAGACTTAGAAAACTGGTAAAACGTACATTGTGGATAGAGTTAGGAGTATTTAGCACTGTGAAAACAGCACTTTCGCCGAAAGAAATCTACTTCTTTAAGACTGGGAAACAGTGAACAGAGAATGTATGAGTTTCTCAAGATTGGTAACAGATAGAAACAAGAGAAAGTACACAGTGATTCATCTACCTAGAAAAGTTACAGAGGTTTACACAGAGAATTCCAAGTATAAATACAAGAAAATAAGAGAGACTTAGAAAACTGGTAAAACCTACATTGTTGATAGAGTTGGGAGTACTTAGCACTGTGAAAACAGCACTTTCGCCGAAAGAAATCTACTTCTCTAAGACTGGGAAACAGTGAACAGAGAATGTATGAGTTTCTCAAGATTGGTAACAGATAGAAACAAGAGAAAGTACACAGTGATTCATCTACCTTGAGAAGTTACAGAGGTTTACACAGAGAATTCCAAGTATAAGTACAACAAAATAAGAGAGACTTAGAAAACTGGTAAAACCTACATTGTTGATAGAGTTGGGAGTACTTAGCACTGTGGAAACAGCACTTTCGCCGAAAGAACTTTCGTTCTCTAAGTCCGTGAAACAGTGAACAGAGAATGTATGAGTTTCTCAAGATTGGTAACAGATAGAAACAAAAGAAAGTACACAGTGATTCATCTACCTAGAAAAGTTACAGAGGTTTACACAGAGAATTCCACGTATAAGTACAAGAAAATAAGAGAGACTTAGAACACTGGTAAAACCTACATTGTTGATAGAGTTGGGAGTACTTAGCGCTGTGAAAACAGCCCTTTCGCCGAAAGAAATCTACTTCCCTAACTCCGTGAAAAAGTGAACAGAGAATGTATGAGTTTCTCAAGATTGGTAACAGATAGAAACAAGAGAAAGTACACAGTGATTCATGTACATAGAAAAGTTACAGAGGTTTACACAGAGAATTCCAAGTATAAGTACAACAAAATAAGAGACACTTATAAATCTGGTAATACCTACATTGTTGATAGAGTTGGAAGTATTTAGCACTGTGAAAACAGCACTTTCGCCGAAATAAATTTAGTTCTCTAAGTCGGTGAAACAGTGAACAGAGAATGTATTTGTTTCTCAAGATTGATAACAGATAGAAACAAGAGAAAGTACACAGTGATTCATCTACCAAGAAAAGTTACAGAGGTTTACAAAGAGAATTCCAAGTTTAAGTACAATAAAATAAGAGAGACTTAGAAAACTATTAAAACCTACATTGTTGGTAGAGTTGGGAGTACTTAGCATTGTGAAAACAGCACTTTCGCTGAGAGAAATCTACTTCTCTAAGACTGGGAAACACTGAACAGAGAATGTGTGAGTTTCTCAAGATTGCTAACAGATAGAAACAAGAGAAAGTACACAGTGATTCATCTACCTAGAGAAGTTACAGAGGTTTACACAGAGAACTCCAATTATAAGTACAACAAAATAAGAGAAACTTAGAAAACTGGTAAAACCTACATTGTTGATAGAGTTGGGAGTACTTAGCACTGTGAAAGCAGCACTTTCGCAGAAAGAAATCTACTTCTATAACACTGGGAAACAGTGAACAGAGAATGTACGAGTTTCTCAAGATTGGGAACAGATAGAAACAAGAGAAAGTACACAGTGATTCATCTACCTAGGAAAGTTACAGAGGTTTACAAAGAGAATTCCAAGTTTAAGTACAAGAAAATAAGAGAGACTTAGAAAACTGGTAAAACCTACATTGTTGATAGAGTTGGGAGTACTTAGCACTGTGAAAACAGCACTTTCGCCGAAAGAAATCTCCTTCTCTAAGTCCGTGAAACAGTGAACAGAGAATGTATGAGTTTCTCAAGATTGGTAACAGATAGAAACAAGAGAAAGTACACGGTGATTCATCTACCTCGAAAAGTTACAGAGGTTTACACAGAGAATTCCAAGTATAAGTACAAGAAAATAAGAGAGACTTAGAAAACTGGTAAAACCTACATTGTTGATAGAGTTGGGAGTACTTAGCACTGTGAAAACAGCACTTTCGCCGAAAGAAATCTACTTCTTAAAGACTGGGAAACAGTGAACAGAGAATGTATGAGTTTCTCAAGATTGGTAACAGATAGAAACAAGAGAAAGTACACAGTGATTCATCTACCTAGAAAAGTTACAGAGGTTTATAAAGAGAATTCCAAGTATAAGTACAAGAAAATAAGAGAGACTTAGAAAACGGGTAAAACTTACATTGTTGATAGAGTTGGGAGTACTTAGCACTGTGAAAGCAGCACTTTCGCAGAAAGAAATCTACTTCTATAACACTGGGAAAGAGTGAACAGAGAATGTACGAGTTTCTCAAGATTGGGAACAGATAGAAACAAGAGAAAGTACACAGTGATTCATCTACCTAGAAAAGTTACAGAGGTTTACAAAGAGAATTCCAAGTTTAAGTACAAGAAAATAAGAGAGACTTAGAAAACTGGTAAAACCTACATTGTGGATAAAGCTGTTAGTACTTAGCACTGTGAAAACAGCACTTTCGAAGAAAGAAATCTACTTCTCTAAGACTGGGAAACAGTGAACAGTGAATGTATGAGTTTCTCAAGATTGGTAACAGATAGAAACAAGAGAAAGTACACAGTGATTCATCTACCTAGAAAAGTTACAGAGGTTTACACAGAGAATTCCAAGTATAAGTACAAGAAAATAAGAGAGACTTAGAAAACTGGTAAAACCTACATTGTTGATAGAGTTGGGAGTACTTAGCACTGTGAAAACACCACTTTCGCCGAAAGAAATCTACTTCTCTAAGACTGGGAAACAGTGAACAGAGAATGTATGAGTTTCTCAAGATTGGTAACAGATAGAAACAAGAGAAAGTACACAGTGATTCATCTACCTTGAGAAGTTACAGAGGTTTACACAGAGAATTCCAAGTGTAAGTACAACAAAATAAGAGAGACTTAGAAAACTGGTAAAACCTACATTGTTGATAGAGTTGGGAGTACTTAGCACTGTGGAAACAGCACTTTCGCCGAAAGAACTTTCGTTCTCTAAGTCCGTGAAACAGTGAACAGAGAATGTATGAGTTTCTCAAGATTGGTAACAGATAGAAACAAAAGAAAGTACACAGTGATTCATCTACCTAGAAAAGTTACAGAGGTTTACACAGAGAATTCCAAGTATAAGTAAAAGAAAATAAGAGAGACTTAGAAAACTGGTAAAGCCTACATTGTTGATAGAGTTGGGAGTACTTAGCTCTGTGTAAACAGCACTTTCGCCGAACGAAATTTTGTTCTCTAAGTCCGTGAAACAGTGAACAGAGAATGTATGAGTTTCTCTAGATTGGTGACAGATAGAAACAAGAGAAAATACACAGTGATTCATCTACCTAGAAAAGTTACAGAGCTTTATACAGAGAATTCCAAGTATAAGTACAAGAAAATAAGAGAGACTTAGAACACTGGTAAAACCTACATTGTTGATAGAGTTGGGAGTACTTAGCGCTGTGAAAACAGCCCTTTCGCCGAAAGAAATCTACTTCCTTAACTCCGTGAAAAAGTGAACAGAGAATTTATGAGTTTCTCAAGATTGGTAACAGATAGAAACAAGAGAAAGTACACAGTGATTCATGTACATAGAAAAGTTACAGAGGTTTACACAGAGAATTCCAAGTATAAGTACAACAAAATAAGAGACACTTAGAAATCTGGTAATACCTACATTGTTGATAGAGTTGGGAGTATTTAGCACTGTGAAAACAGCACTTTCGCCGAAAGAAATTTAGTTCTCTAAGTCGGTGAAACAGTGAACAGAGAATGTATTTGTTTCTCAAGATTGATAACAGATAGAAACAAGAGAAAGTACACAGTGATTCATCTCCCAAGAAAAGTTACAGAGGTTTACAAAGAGAATTCCAAGTTTAAGTACAATAAATAAGAGAGACTTAGAAAACTATTAAAACCTACATTGTTGGTAGAGTTGGGAGTACTTAGCATTGAGAAAAAAGCACTTTCGCTGAGAGAAATCTACTTCTCTAAGACTGGGAAACACTGAACAGAGAATGTGTGAGTTTCTCAAGATTGCTAACAGATAGAAACAAGAGAAAGTACACAGTGATTCATCTACCTAGAGAAGTTACAGAGGTTTACACAGAGAACTCCAATTATAAGTACAAGAAAATAAGAGAGACTTAGAAAACTGGTAAAACCTACATTGTTGATTGAGTTGGGAGTACTTAGCACTGTGAAAACAGCACTTTCGCCGAAAGAAATTTCGTTCTCTAAGTCCGTGAAACAGTGAATAGAGAATGTATGAGTTTCTCAAGATTGGTAACAGATAGAAACAAGAGAAAATACACAGTGATTCATCTACCTAGAAAAGTTACAGAGCTTTACACAGAGAATTCCAAGTATAAGTACAAGAAAATAAGAGAGACTTAGAACACTGGTAAAACCTACATTGTTGATAGAGTTGGGAGTACTTAGCACTGTGAAAACAGCACTTTCGCCGAAAGAAATCTACTTCCCTAAGTCCGTGAAAAAGTGAACAGAGAATGTATGAGTTTCTCAAGATTGGTAACAGATAGAAACAAGAGAAAGTACACAGTGATTCATGTACCTAGAAAAGTTACAGAGGTTTACACAGAGAATTCCAAGTATAAGTACAAGAAAATAAGAGAGACTTAGAAAACTGGTAAAACCTACATTGTTGATAGAGTAGGGAGTACTTAGCACTGTGAAAACAGCACTTTCTCCGAAAGAAATCTATTTCTCTAAGTCCGTGAAACAGTGAACAGAGAATGTATCAGTTTCTCAAGATTGGTAACAGATAGAAACAAGAGAAAGTACACAGTGATTCATCTACCTAGAAAAGTTACAGAGGTTTACACAGAGAATTCCAAGTATAAGTACAAGAAAATAAGAGAGACTTAGAAAACTGATAAAACCTACATTGTGGATAGAGTTGTGAGTACTTAGCATTGTGAAAATAGCACTTTCGCAGAAGGAAATCTACTTCTCTAAGACTGGGAAACAGTGAACAGAGAATGTATGAGTTTCTCAAGATTGGTAACAGACAGAAACAAGAGAAAGTACACAGTGATTCATCTACCTAGAAAAGTTACAGAGGTTTACACAGAGAATTCCAAGTATAAGTACAAGACAATAAGAGAGACTTAGAAAACGGGTAAAACTTACATTGTTGATAGAGTTGGGAGTACTTAGCACTGTGAAAGCAGCACTTTCGCAGAAAGAAATCTACTTCTATAACACTGGGAAACAGTGAACAGAGAATGTATGAGTTTCTCAAGATTGGGAACAGATAGAAAGAAGAGAAAGTACACAGTGATTCATCTACCTAGATAAGTTACAGAGGTTTACAAAGAGAATTCCAAGTTTAAGTACAAGAAAATAAGGGAGACTTAGAAACTGGTAAAACCTACATTGTTGATAGAGTTGTTAGTACTTAGCACTGTGAAAACAGCACTTTCGCAGAAAGAAATCTACTTCTCTAAGACTGGGAAACAGTGAACAGAGAATGTATGAGTTTCTCAAGATTGGTAACAGATAGAAACAAGAGAAAGTACACAGTGATTCATCTACCTAGAAAAGTCACAGAGGTTTATAACGAGAATCCCAAGTATAAGTACAAGAAAATAAGAGAGACTTAGAAAACTGATAAAACCTACATTGTGGATAGAGTTGGGAGTACTTAGCATTGTGAAAACAGCACTTTCGCAGAAGGAAATCTACTTCTCTAAGACTGGGAAACAGTGAACAGAGAATGTATGAGTTTCTCAAGATTGGTAACAGACAGAAACAAGAGAAAGTACACAGTGATTCATCTACCTAGAAAAGTGACAGAGGTTTACACAGAGAATTCCATGTATAAGTACAAGAAAATAAGAGAGACTTAGAAAACTGGTAAAACCTACATTGTTGATAGAGTTGGGAGTACTTAGCACTGTGAAAACAGCGCTTTCGCCGATAGAAATTTCGTTCTCTAAGTCCGTGAAACAGTGAACAGAGAATGTATGAGTTTCTCAAGATTGGTAACAGATAGAAACAAGAGAAAGTACACAGTGATTCATATACCTAGAAAAGTTAAAGAGGTTTACACAGAGAATTCCAAGTATAAGTACAACAAAATAAGAGAGACTTAGAAAACTGGTAAACCCTACATTGTTGATAGAGTTGGGAGTACTTAGCACTGTGAAAACAGCACTTTCGCCGAAAGAAATTTCGTTCTCTAAGTTCGTGAAACAGTGAACAGAGAATGTATGAGTTTCTCAAGATTGGTAACAGATAGAAACAAGGGAAAGTACACAGTGATTCATCTACCTAACAAAGTTACAGAGATTTACACAGAGAATTCCAAGTATAAGTACATGGAAATAAGAGAGACTTAGAAAACAGGTAAAACATGCATTGTGGATAGAGTTAGGAGTACTTAGCATTGTGAAAACAGCACTTTCGCAGAAGGAAATCTACTTCTCTAAGACTGGGAAACAGTGAACAGAGAATGTATGAGTTTCTCAAGATTGGTAACAGACAGAAACAAGAGAAAGTACACAGTGATTCATCTACCTAGAAAAGTTACAGAGGTTTACACAGAGAATTCCAAGTATAAGTACAAGACAATAAGAGAGACTTAGAAAACGGGTAAAACTTACATTGTTGATAGAGTTGGGAGTACTTAGCACTGTGAAAGCAGCACTTTCGCAGAAAGAAATCTACTTCTATAACACTGGGAAACAGTGAACAGAGAATGTATGAGTTTCTCAAGATTGGGAACAGATAGAAAGAAGAGAAAGTACACAGTGATTCATCTACCTAGATAAGTTACACAGGTTTACAAAGAGAATTCCAAGTTTAAGTACAACAAAATAAGAGAGACTTAGAAAACTGGTAAAACCTACATTGTTGATAGAGTTGGGAGTACTTAGCACGGTTAAAACAGCACTTTCGCAGAAAGAAATCTACTTCTCTAAGACTGGGAAACAGTGAACAGAGAATGTATGAGTTTCTCAAGATTGGTAACAGATAGAAACAAGAGAAAGTACACAGTGATTCATCTACCTAGAAAAGTCACAGAGGTTTATAATGAGAATTCTAAGTATAAGTACAAGAAAATAAGAGAGACTTAGAAAACTGATAAAACCTACATTGTGGATAGAGTTGGGAGTACTTAGCATTGTGAAAACAGCACTTTCGCAGAAGGAAATCTACTTCTCTAAGACTGGGAAACAGTGAACAGAGAATGTATGAGTTTCTCAAGATTGGTAACAGACAGAAACAAGAGAAAGTACACAGTGATTCATCTACCTAGAAAAGTTACAGAGCTTTACACAGAGAATTCCAAGTATAAGTACAAGAATATAAGAGAGACTTAGAAAACTGGTAAAACCTACATTGTTGATAGAGTTGGAAGTACTTAGCACTGTGAAAACAGCACTTTCGCCGAAAGAAATCTACTTCTCTAAGTCCGTGAAAAAGTGAACAGAGAATGTATGAGTTTCTCAAGATTGGTAACAGATAGAAACACGAGAAAGTACACAGTGATTCATGTACCTAGAAAAGTTACAGAGGTTTACACAGAGAATTCCAAGTATAAGTACAAGAAAATAAGAGAGACTTAGAAAACTTGTAAAACCTACATTGTTGATAGAGTTGGGAGTACTTAGCACTGTGAAAACAGCACTTTCGCCGAAATAAATTTCGTTCTCTAAGTCCGTGAAACAGTGAACATAGAATGTATGAGTTTCTCAAGATTGGTAACAGATAGAAACAAGGGAAAGTACACAGTGATTCATCTACCTAGAAAAGTTACAGAGATTTACACAGAGAATTCCAAGTATAAGTACATGGAAATAAGAGAGACTTAGAAAACTGGTAAAACATACATTGTGGATAGAGTTAGGAGTAGTTAGCACTGTGAAAACAGCACTTTCGCCGAAAGAAATCTACTTCTCTAAGACTGGGAAACAGTGAACAGAGAATGTATGAGTTTCTCAAAATTGGTAACAGATAGAAACAAGAGAAAGTACACAGTGATTCATCTACCTAGAAAAGTTACAGAGGTTTACACAGAGAATTCCAAGTATAAGTACAAGAAAATAAGAGAGACTTAGAAAACTGGCAAAACCTACATGGTTGATAGAGTTGGGAGTACTTAGCACTGTGAAAACAGCACTTTCTCCGAAAGAAATTTCGTTCTCTAAGTCCGTGAAACAGTGAACAGAGAATGTATGAGTTTCTCAAGATTGGTAACAGATAGAAACAAGAGAAAGTACACAGTGATTCATCTACCTAGAAAAGTTACAGAGGTTTACACAGAGAATTCCAAGTTTAAGTACAAGAAAATAAGAGAGACTTAGAAAACTGGTAAAACCTACATTGTTGATAGAGTTGGGAGTACTTAGCACTGTGAAAACAGCACTTTCGCCGAAAGAAATCTACTTCTCTAAGACTGGGAAACAGTGAACAGAGAATGTATGAGTTTCTCAAGATTGGTAACAGATAGAAACAAGAGAAAGTACACAGTGATTCATCTACCTAGAAAAGTTACAGAGGTTTACACAGAGAATTCCAAGTATAAGTACAAGAAAATAAGAGAGACTTAGAAAACTGGTAAAACCTACATGGTTGATAGAGTTGGGAGTACTTAGCACTGTGAAAACAGCCCTTTCTCCGAAAGAAATTTCGTTCTCTAAGTCCGTGAAACAGTGAACAGAGAATGTATGAGTTTCTCAAGATTGGTAACAGATAGAAACAAGAGAAAGTACACAGTGATTCATGAACCTAGAAAAGTTACAGAGGTTTACACAGAGAATTCCAAGTATAAGTATAACAAAATAAGAGAGACTTAGAAAACTGGTAAAACGTACATTGTTGATAGAGTTGGGAGTACTTAGCACTGCGGAATAGCACTTTCGCCGAAAGAAATTTCGTTCTCTAAGTCCGTGAAACAGTGAATAGAGAATGTATGAGTTTCTCAAGATTCGTAACAGATAGAAACAAGAGAAAGTACACAGTGACTCATCTACCTAGGGAAGTTACAGAGGTTTACACAGAGAATTCCAAGTATAAGTACAAGAAAATAAGAGAGACTTAGAAAACTGGTAAAACCTACATTGTTGATAGAGTTGGGAGTACTTTGCTCTGTGAAAACAGCACTTTCGCCGAAAGAAATTTCGTTCTCTTAGTCCGTGAAACAGTGAACAGAGAATGTATGAGTTTCTCAAGATTGGTAACAGATAGAAACAATAGAAAGTGCACAGTGATTCATCTACCTAGAAAAGTTACAGAGCTTTACACAGAGAATTCCAAGTATAAGTACAAGAAAATAAGAGAGACTTAGAACACTGGTAAAACCTACATTGTTGATAGAGTTTTGAGTACTTAGCACTGTGAAAACAGCACTTTCGGCGAAAGAAATCTACTTATCTAAGTCCGTGAAAAAGTGAACAGAGAATGTATGAGTTTCTCAAGATTGGTAACAGATAGAAACAAGAGAAAGTACACAGTGATTCATGTACCTAGATAAGTTACAGAGGTTTACACAGAGAATTCCAAGTATAAGTACAAGAAAATAAGAGAGACTTAGAAAACTGGTAAAACCTACATTGTGGATAGAGTTGGGAGTACTTAGCACTGTGAAAACATCACTTTCTCCGAAAGAAATCTACTTCTCTAAGTCCGTGAAACAGTGAACAGAGAATGTATCAGTTTCTCAAGTTTGGTAACAGATAGAAACAAGAGAAAGTACAGGGTGATTCATCTACCTAGAAAAGTTACAGAGGTTTACACAGAGAATTCCAAGTATAAGCACAAGAAAATAAGAGAGATTTAGAAAACTGGTAAAACCTACATTGTTGATAAAGTTGGGAGTACTTAGCACTGTGAAAACAGCACTTTCGCCGAAAGAAATCTACTTCTATAACACTGGGAAACAGTGAACAGAGAATGTATGAGTTTCTCAAGATTGGTAACAGATAGAAACAAGAGAAAGTACACAGTGATTCATCTACCTAGAAAAGTTACAGAGGTTTACACAGAAAATTCCAAGTATAAGTACAAGAAAATAAGAGAGACTTAGAAAACTGGTAAAACCTACATGGTTGATAGAGTTGGGAGTACTTAGCACTGTGAAAACAGCACTTTCTCCGAAAGAAATTTCGTTCTCTAAGTCCGTGAAACAGTGAACAGAGAATGTATGAGTTTCTCAAGATTGGTAACAGATAGAAACAAGAGAAACTACACAGTGATTCATCTACCTAGAAAAGTCACAGAGGTTTATAACGAGAATTCCAAGTATAAGTACAAGAAAATAAGAGAGACTTAGAAAACTGATAAAACCTACATTGTGGATAGAGTTGGGAGTACTTAGCATTGTGAAAACAGCACTTTCGCAGAAGGAAATCTACTTCTCTAAGACTGGGAAACAGTGAACAGAGAATGTATGAGTTTCTCAAGATTGGTAACAGATAGAAACAAGAGAAAGTACACAGTGATTCATGTACCTGGAAAAGTTACAGAGGTTTACACAGAGAATTCCAAGTATAAGTACAAAAAAATAAGAGAGACTTAGAAAACTGGTAAAACCTACATGGTTGATAGAGTTGGGAGTACTTAGCACTGTGAAAACAGCACTTTCTCCGAAAGAAATTTCGTTTTCTAAGTCCGTGAAACAGTGATCAGAGAATGTATGAGTTTCTCAAGATTGGTAACAGATAGAAACAAGAGAAAGTACACAGTGATTCATCAACCTAGAAAAGTTACAGAGGTTTACACAGAGAATTCCAAGTATAAGTACAACAAAATAAGAGAGACTTAGAAAACTGGTAAAACATACATTGTTGATAGAGTTGGGAGTACTTAGCACTGCGGAAACAGCACCTTCGCCGAAAGAAATTTCGTTCTCTAAGTCCGTGAAACAGTGAACAGAGAATGTATGAGTTTCTCAAGATTGGTAACAGATAGAAACAAGAGAAAGTACACAGTGACTCATCTACCTAGAGAAGTTACAGAGGTTTACACAGAGAATTCCAAGTATAAGTACAAGAAAATAAGAGAGACTTAGAAAACTGGTAAAACCTACATTGTTGATAGAGTAGGGAGTACTTAGCACTGTGAAAACAGCACTGTCGCAGAAAGAAATCTATTTCTCTAAGTCCGTGAAACAGTGAACAGAGAATGTATCAGTTTCTCAAGTTTGGTAACAGATAGAAACAAGAGAAAGTACACAGTGATTCATCTACCTAGAAAAGTTACAGAGGTTTACACAGAGAATTCCAAGTATAAGTACAAGAAAATAAGAGAGACTTAGAAAACTGACAAAACCTACATTGTGGATAGAGTTGTGAGTACTTAGCATTGTGAAAACAGCACTTTCGCAGAAGGAAATCTACTTCTCTAAGACTGGGAAACAGTGAACAGAGAATGTATGAGTTTCTCAAGATTGGTAACAGACAAAAACAAGAGAAAGTACACAGTGATTCATCTACCTAGAAAAGTTACATTGGTTTACACAGAGAATTCCAAGTATAAGTACAAGACAATAAGAGAGACTTAGAAAACGGGTAAAACTTACATTGTTGATAGAGTTGGGAGTACTTAGCACTGTGAAAGCAGTACTTTCGCAGAAAGAAATCTACTTCTATAACACTGGGAAACAGTGAACAGAGAATGTATGAGTTTCTCAAGATTGGGAACAGATAGAAAGAAGAGAAAGTACACAGTGATTCATCTACCTAGATAAGTTACAGAGGTTTACAAAGAGAATTCCAAGTTTAAGTACAAGAAAATAAGAGAGACTTAGAAAACTGGTAAAACCTACATTGTTGATAGAGTTGTTAGTACTTAGCACTGTGAAAACAGCACTTTCGCAGAAAGAAATCTACTTCTCTAAGACTGGGAAACAGTGAACAGAGAATGTATGAGTTTCTCAAGATTAGTAACAGATAGAAACAAGAGAAAGTACACAATGATTCATCTACCTAGAAAAGTCACAGAGGTTTATAACGAGAATTCCAAGTATAAGTACAAGAAAATAAGAGAGACTTAGAAAACTGATAAAACCTACATTGTGGATAGAGTTGGGAGTACTTAGCATTGTGAAAACAGCACTTTCGCAGAAGGAAATCTACTTCTCTAAGACTGGGAAACAGTGAACAGAGAATGTATGAGTTTCTCAAGATTGGTAACAGACAGAAACAAGAGAAAGTACACAGTGATTCATCTACCTAGAAAAGTTACAGAGGTTTACACAGAGAATTCCATGTATAAGTACAAGAAAATAAGAGAGACTTAGAAAACTGGTAAAACCTACATTGTTGATAGAGTTGGGAGTACTTAGCACTGTGAAAACAGCACTTTCGCCGATAGAAATTTCGTTCTCTAAGTCCGTGAAACAGTGAACAGAGAATGTATGAGTTTCTCAAGAATGGTAACAGATAGAAACAAGAGAAACTACACAGTGATTCATATACCTAGAAAAGTTAAAGAGGTTTACACAGAGAATTCCAAGTATAAGTACAACAAAATAAGAGAGACTTAGAAAACTGGTAAACCCTACATTGTTGATAGAGTTGGGAGTACTTAGCACTGTGAAAACAGAACTTTCGCCGAAAGAAATTTCGTTCTCTAAGTCCGTGAAACAGTGAACAGAGAATGTATGAGTTTCTCAAGATTGGTAACAGATAGAAACAAGGGAAAGTACACAGTGATTCATCTACCTAACAAAGTTACAGAGATTTACACAGAGAATTCCAAGTATAAGTACATGGAAATAAGAGAGACTTAGAAAACAGGTAAAACATGCATTGTGGATAGAGTTAGGAGTACTTAGCACTGTGAAAACAGCACTTTTGCAGAAAGAAATCTACTTCTCTAAGACTGGGAAACAGTGAACAGAGAATGTATGAGTTTCTCAAGATTGGTTACAGATA
This sequence comes from Heterohyrax brucei, assembly GCA_028571685.1. Lineage (NCBI taxonomy): Eukaryota > Metazoa > Chordata > Mammalia > Hyracoidea > Procaviidae > Heterohyrax > Heterohyrax brucei. The sequence continues at coordinate 114,919,763 of CM053150.1, read as the reverse complement.
GAAACAAGAGAAAGTACACAGTGATTCATCTACCTACAAAAGTTACAGAGGTTTACACAGAGAATTCCAAGTATAAGTACAACAAAATAAGAGAGACTTAGAAAACTGGTAAAACGTACATTGTTGTTAGAGTTGGGAGTACTTAGCACTGTGGAAACAGCACTTTCGCCGAAAGAACTTTCGTTCTCTAAGTCCGTGAAACAGTGAACAGAGAATGTATGAGTTTCTCAAGATTGGTAACAGATAGAAACAAGAGAAAGTACACAGTGATTCATCTACCTAGAAAAGTTACAGAGGTTTACACAGAGAATTCCAAGTATAAGTACAAGAAAATAAGAGAGACTTAGACAACTGGTAAAGCCTACATTGTTGATAGAGTTGGGAGTACTTAGCTCTGTGTAAACAGCACTTTCGCCGAAAGAAATTTCGTTCTCTAAGTCCGTGAAACAGTGAACAGAGAATGTATGAGTTTCTCAAGATTGGTAACAGATAGAAACAAGAGAAAATACACAGTGATTCATCTACCTAGAAAAGTTACAGAGCTTTACACAGAGAATTCCAAGTATAAGTACAAGAAAATAAGAGAGACTTAGAACACTGGTAAAACCTACATTGTTGATAGAGTTGGGAGTACTTAGCACTGTGAAAACAGCACTTTCGCCGAAAGAAATCTACTTCCCTAAGTCCGTGAAAAAGTGAACAGAGAATGTATGAGTTTCTCAAGATTGGTAACAGATAGAAACAAGAGAAAGTACACAGTGATTCATGTACCTAGAAAAGTTACAGAGGTTTACACAGAGAATTCCAAGTATAAGTACAAGAAAATAAGAGAGACTTAGAAAACTGGTAAAACCTACATTGTTGATAGAGTAGGGAGTACTTAGCACTGTGAAAACAGCACTTTCTCCGAAAGAAATCTATTTCTCTAAGTCCGTGAAACAGTGAACAGAGAATGTATCAGTTTCTCAAGACTGGTAACAGATAGAAACAAGAGAAAGTACACAGTGATTCATCTACCTAGAAAAATTACAGAGGTTTACACAGAGAATTCCAAGTATAAGTACAAGAAAATAAGAGAGACTTAGAAAACTGATAAAACCTACATTGTGGATAGAGTTGTGAGTACTTAGCATTGTGAAAACAGCACTTTCGCAGAAGGAAATCTACTTCTCTAAGACTGGGAAACAGTGAACAGAGAATGTATGAGTTTCTCAAGATTGGTAACAGACAGAAACAAGAGAAAGTACACAGTGATTCATCTACCTAGAAAAGTTACAGAGGTTTACACAGAGAATTCCAAGTATAAGTACAAGACAATAAGAGAGACTTAGAAAACGGGTAAAACTTACATTGTTGATAGAGTTGGGAGTACTTAGCACTGTGAAAACAGCACTTTCGCCGAAAGAAATTTCGTTCTCTAAGTCCGTGAAACAGTGAACAGAGAATGTATGAGTTTCTCAAGATTGGTAACAGATAGAAACAAGGGAAAGTACACAGTGATTCATATACCTAACAAAGTTACAGAGATTTACACAGAGAATTCCAAGTATAAGTACATGGAAATAAGAGAGACTTAGAAAACAGGTAAAACATGCATTGTGGATAGAGTTAGGAGTACTTAGCACTGTGAAAACAGCACTTTTGCAGAAAGAAATCTACTTCTCTAAGACTGGGAAACAGTGAACAGAGAATGTATGAGTTTCTCAAGATTGGTAACAGATAGAAACAAGAGAAAGTACACAGTGATTCATCTACCTAGAAAAGTTACAGAGGTTTACACAGAGAATTCCAAGTATAAGTACAAGAAAATAAGAGAGACTTAGACAACTGGTAAAGCCTACATTGTTGATAGAGTTGGGAGTGCTTAGCTCTGTGTAAACAGCACTTTTGCCGAAAGAAATTTCGTTCTCTAAGTCCGTGAAACAGTGAACAGAGAATGTATGAGTTTCTCAAGATTGGTAACAGATAGAAACAAGAGAAAATACACAGTGATTCATCTACCTAGAAAAGTTACAGAGCTTTAAACAGAGAATTCCAAGTATAAGTACAAGAAAATAAGAGAGACTTAGAAAACTGATAAAACCTACATTGTGGATAGAGTTGTGAGTACTTAGCATTGTGAAAACAGCACTTTCGCAGAAGGAAATCTACTTCTCTAAGACTGGGAAACAGTGAACAGAGAATGTATGAGTTTCTGAAGATTGGTAAGAGATAGAAACAAGAGAAAGTACACAGTGATTCATCTACCTAGAAAAGTTACAGAGGTTTACACAGAGAATTCCAAGTATAAGTACAAGACAATAAGAGAGACTTAGAAAACGGGTAAAACTTACATTGTTGATAGAGTTGGGAGTACTTAGCACTGTGAAAGCAGCACTTTCGCAGAAAGAAATCTACTTCTATAACACTGGGAAACAGTGAACAGAGAATGATTGAGTTTCTCAAGATTGGGAACAGATAGAAAGAAGAGAAAGTACACAGTGATTCATCTACCTAGATAAGTTACACAGGTTTACAAAGAGAATTCCAAGTTTAAGTACAAGAAAATAAGAGAGACTTAGAAAACTGGTAAAACCTACATTGTTGATAGAGTTGTTAGTACTTAGCACTGTGAAAACAGCACTTTCGCAGAAAGAAATCTACTTCTCTAAGACTGGGAAACAGTGAACAGAGAATGTATGAGTTTCTCAAGATTGGTAACAGATAGAAACAAGAGAAAGTACACAGTGATTCATCTACCTAGAAAAGTCACAGAGGTTTATAACGAGAATTCCAAGTATAAGTACAAGAAAATAAGAGAGACTTAGAAAACTGATAAAACCTACATTGTGGATAGAGTTGGGAGTACTTAGCATTGTGAAAACAGCACTTTCGCAGAAGGAAATCTACTTCTCTAAGACTGGGAAACAGTGAACAGAGAATGTATGAGTTTCTCAAGATTGGTAACAGACAGAAACAAGAGAAAGTACACAGTGATTCATCTACCTAGAAAAGTTACAGAGCTTTACACAGAGAATTCCAAGTATAAGTACAAGAATATAAGAGAGACTTAGAAAACTGGTAAAACCTACATTGTTGATAGAGTTGGGAGTACTTAGCACTGTGAAAACAGCACTTTCGCCGAAAGAAATCTACTTCTCTAAGTCCGTGAAAAAGTGAACAGAGAATGTATGAGTTTCTCAAGATTGGTAACAGATAGAAACACGAGAAAGTACACAGTGATTCATGTACCTAGAAAAGTTACAGAGGTTTACACAGAGAATTCCAAGTATAAGTACAAGAAAATAAGAGAGACTTAGAAAACTTGTAAAACCTACATTGTTGATAGAGTTGGGAGTACTTAGCACTGTGAAAACAGCACTTTCGCCGAAATAAATTTCGTTCTCTAAGTCCGTGAAACAGTGAACATAGAATGTATGAGTTTCTCAAGATTGGTAACAGATAGAAACAAGCGAAAGTACACAGTGATTCATCTACCTAGAAAAGTTACAGAGATTTACACAGAGAATTCCAAGTATAAGTACATGGAAATAAGAGAGACTTAGAAAACTGGTAAAACTTACATTGTGGATAGAGTTAGGAGTAGTTAGCACTGTGAAAACAGCACTTTCGCCGAAAGAAATCTACTTCTCTAAGACTGGGAAACAGTGAACAGAGAATGTATGAGTTTCTCAAAATTGGTAACAGATAGAAACAAGAGAAAGTACACAGTGATTCATCTACCTAGAAAAGTTACAGAGGTTTACACAGAGAATTCCAAGTATAAGTACAAGAAAATAAGAGAGACTTAGAAAACTGGTAAAACCTACATGGTTGATAGAAGTGGGAGTACTTAGCACTGTGAAAACAGCACTTTCTTCGAAAGAAATTTCGTTCTCTAAGTCCGTGCAACAGTGAACATTGATTGTATGAGTTTCTCAAGATTGGTAACAGATAGAAACAAGAGAAAGTACACAGTGATTCATCTACCTAGAAAAGTTACAGAGGTTTACACAGAGAATTCCAAGTATAAGTACAAGAAAATAAGAGAGACTTAAAAAACTGGTAAAACCTACATTGTTGATAGAGTTGGGAGTACTTAGCACTGTGAAAACAGCACTTTCGCAGAAAGAAATCTACTTCTCTAAGACTGGGAAACAGTGAACAGAGAATGTATGAGTTTCTCAAGATTGGTAACAGATAGAAACAAGAGAAAGTACACAGTGATTCATCTACCTAGAAAAGTCACAGAGGTTTATAACGAGAATTCCATGTAATAAGTACAAGAAATTAAGAGAGACTTAGAAAACTGATAAAACCTACATTGTGGATAGAGTTGGGAGTACTTAGCATTGTGAAAACAGCACTTTCGCAGAAGGAAATCTACTTCTCTAAGACTGGGAAACAGTGAACAGAGAATGTATGAGTTTCTCAAGATTGGTAACAGATAGAAACAAGAGAAAGTACACAGTGATTCATCTACCTAGAAAAGTTACAGAGGTTTACACAGAGAATTCCAAGTATTATTACAAGACAATAAGAGAGACTTAGAAAACGGGTAAAACTTACATTGTTGATAGAGTTGGGAGTACATAGCACTGTGAAAGCAGCACTTTCGCAGAAAGAAATCTACTTCTATAACACTGGGAAACAGTGAACAGAGAATGTATGAGATTCTCAAGATTGGGAACAGATAGAAACAAGAGAAAGTACACAGTGATTCATCTACCTAGAAAAGTTACAGAGGTTTACACAGAGAATTCCAAGTATAAGTACAAGAAAATAAGAGAGACTTAGAAAACTGGTGAAACCTACATTGTTGATAGAGTTGGGAGTACTTAGCACTGTGAAAACAGCACTTTCGCCGAAAGAAATCTACTTCTCTAAGACTGGGAAACTGTGAACAGAGAATGTATGAGTTTCTCAAGATTGGTAACAGATAGAAACAAGAGAAAGTACACAGTGATTCATCTACCTAGAAAAGTTACAGAGGTTTACACAGAGAATTCCAAGTATAAGTACAAGAAAATAAGAGAGACTTAGAAAACTGGTAAAACCTACATGTTTGATAGAAGTGGGAGTACTTAGCACTGTGAAAACAGCACTTTCTCCGAAAGAAATTTCGTTCTCTAAGTCCGTGAAACAGTGAACAGAGATTGTATGAGTTTCTCAAGATTGGTAACAGATAGAAACAAGAGAAAGTACACAGTGATTCATCTACCTAGAAAAGTTACAGAGGTTTACACAGAGAATTCCAAGTATAAGTGCAAGAAAATAAGAGAGACTTAAAAAACTGGTAAAACCTACATTGTTGATAGAATTGGGAGTACTTAGCACTGTGAAAACAGCACTTTCGCAGAAAGAAATCTACTTCTCTAAGACTGGGAAACAGTGAACAGAGAATGTATGAGTTTCTCAAGATTGGTAACAGATAGAAACAAGAGAAAGTACACAGTGATTCATCTACCTAGAAAAGTCACAGAGGTTTATAACGAGAATTCCAAGTATAAGTACAAGAAAATAAGAGAGACTTAGAAAACTGATAAAACCTACATTGTGGATAGAGTTGGGAGTACTTAGCATTGTGAAAACAGCACTTTCGCAGAAGGAAATCTACTTCTCTAAGACTGGGAAACAGTGAACAGAGAATGTATGAGTTTCTCAAGATTGGTAACAGACAGAAACAAGAGAAAGTAAACAGTGATTCATCTACCTAGAAAAGTTACAGAGGTTTACACAGAGAATTCCAAGTATAAGTGCAAGACAATAAGAGAGACTTAGAAAACGGGTAAAACTTACATTGTTGATAGAGTTGGGAGTACTTAGCACTGTGAAAGCAGCACTTTCGCAGAAAGAAATCTACTTCTATAACACTGGGAAACAGTGAACAGAGAATGTATGAGTTTCTCAAGATTGGGAACAGATAGAAACAAGAGAAAGTACACAGTGATTCATCTACCTAGAAAAGTTACAGAGGTTTACACAGAGAATTCCAAGTATAAGTACAAGAAAATAAGAGAGACTTAGAAAACTGGTAAAACCTACATTGTTGATAGAGTTGGGAGTACTTAGCACTGTGAAAACAGCACATTAGCCGAAAGAAATCTACTTCTCTGAGACTGGGAAACAGTGAACAGAGAATGTACGAGTTTCTCAAGATTGGTAACAGATAGAAACAAGAGAAAGTACACAGTGATTCATCTACCTAGAAATGTTACAGAGGTTTATAAAGAGAATTCCAAGTATAAGTACAAGAAAATAAGAGAGACTTAGAAAACGGGTAAAACTTACATTGTTGATAGAGTTGGGAGTACTTAGCACTGTGAAAGCAGCACTTTCGCAGAAAGAAATCTACTTCTATAACACTGAGAAACAGTGAACAGAGAAGGTATGAGTTTCTCAAGATTGGTAACAGATAGAAACAACAGAAAGTACACAGTGATTCATCTACCTAGAAATGTTACAGAGGTTTATAAAGAGAATTCCAAGTATAAGTACAAGAAAATAAGAGAGACTTAGAAAACTGGTAAAACCTACATTGTTGATAGAGTTGGGAGTACTTTGCTCTGTGAAAACAGCACTTTCGCCGAAAGAAATTTCGTTCTCTAAGTCCGTGAAACAGTGAACAGAGAATGTATGAGTTTCTCAAGATTGGTAACAGATAGAAACAAGAGAAAGTACACAGTGATTCATCTACCTAGAAAAGTTACAGAGCTTTACACAGAGAATTCGAAGTATAAGTACAAGAAAATAAGAGAGACTTAGAACACTGGTAAAACCTACATTGTTGATAGAGTTGGGAGTACTTAGCTCTGTGAAAACAGCACTTTCGCAGAAAGAAATCTACTTCTATAACACTGGGAAACAGTGAACAGAGAATGTACGAGTTTCTCAAGATTGGTAACAGATAGAAACAAGAGAAAGTACACAGTGATTCATCTACCTAGAAATGTTACAGAGGTTTATAAAGAGAATTCCATGTATAAGTACAAGAAAATAAGAGAGACTTAGAAAACGGGTAAAACTTACATTGTTGATAGAGTTGGGAGTACTTAGCACTGTGAAAGCAGCACTTTCGCAGAAAGAAATCTACTTCTATAACACTGAGAAACAGTGAACAGAGAATGTATGAGTTTCTCAAGATTGGTAACAGATAGAAAAAAGAGAAAGTACACAGTGATTCATCTACCTAGAAAAGTTACAGAGGTTTACAAAGAGAATTCCAAGTTTAAGTTCAAGAAAATAAGAGAGACTTAGAAAACTGGTAAAACCTACATTGTTGATAGAGTTGTTAGTACTTAGCACTGTGAAAACAGCACTTTCGCAGAAAAAATCTACTTCTCTAAGACTGGGAAACAGTGAAAAGAGAATGTATGAGTTTCTCAAGATTGGTAACAGATAGAAACAAGAGAAAGTACACAGTGATTCATCTACCTTGAGAAGTTACAGAGGTTTACACAGAGAATTCCAAGTATAAGTACAACAAAATAAGAGAGACTTAGAAAACTGGTAAAACCTACATTGTTGATAGAGCTGGGAGTACTTAGCACTGTGGAAACAGCACTTTCGGCGAAAGAAATTTCGTTCTCTAAGTCCGTGAAACAGTGAACAGAGAATGTATGAGTTTCTCAAGATTGGTAACAGATAGAAACAAGAGAAAGTACACAGTGATTCATCTACCTAGAAAAGTTACAGAGGTTTATCAACCTAGAAAAGTTACAGAGGTTTACACAGAGAATTCCAAGTATAAGTACAAGAAAATAAGAGAGACTTAGAAAACTGGTAAAACCTACATTGTTGATAGAGTTGGGAGTACTTAGCACTGTGAAAACAGCACTTTCGCCGAAAGAAATCTACTTCTCTAAGTCCGTGAAACAGTGAACAGAGAATGTATCAGTTTCTCAAGATTGGTAACAGATAGAAACAAGAGAAAGTACACAGTGATTCATCTACCTAGAAAAGTTACAGAGGTTTACACAGAGAATTCCAAGTATAAGTACAAGAAAATAAGAGAGACTTAGAAAAATGGTAAAACCTACATTGTGGTTAGAGTTGGGAGTACTTAGCACTGTGAAAACAGCACTTTCGGAGAACGAAATCTACTTCTCTTAGACTGGGAAACAGTGAACAGAGAATGTATGAGTTTCTCAAGATTGGTAACAGACAGAAACAGGAGAAAGTACACAGTGATTCATCTAGCTAGAAAAGTTACAGAGGTTTACACAGAGAATTCCAAATATAAGTACAAGACAATAAGAGAGACTTAGAAAACGGGTAAAACTTACATTGTTGATAGAGTTGGGAGTACTTAGCACTGTGAAAGCAACACTTTCGCAGAAAGAAATCTACTTCTCTAAGACTGGGAATCAGTGAACAGGGAATGTATGAGTTTCTCAAGATTGGTAACAGATAGAAACAAGAGAAAGTACACAGTGATTCATCTACCTAGAAAAGTTACAGAGGTTTACACAGAGAATTCCAAGTATAAGTACAAGAAAATAAGAGAGACTTAGAAAACTGGTAAAACCTACATTGTTGATAGAGTTGGGAATACTTAGCACTGTGAAAACAGCACTTTCGCCGAAAGAAATTTCATTCTCTAAGTCCGTGAAACAGTGAACAGAGAATGTATGAGTTTCTCAAGATTGGTAACAGATAGAAACAAGAGAAAGTACACAGTGATTCATCTACCTACAAAAGTTAAAGAGGTTTACACAGAGAATTCCAAGTATAAGTACAACAAAATAAGAGAGACTTAGAAAACTGGTAAACCCTACATTGTTGATAGAGTTGGGAGTACTTAGCACTGTGAAAACAGCACTTTCGCCGAAATAAATTTCGTTCTCTAAGTCCGTGAAATAGTGAACGTAGAATGTATGAGTTTCTCAAGATTGGTAACATATAGAAACAAGGGAAAGTACACAGTGATTCATCTACCTAGAAAAGTTACAGAGATTTACACAGAGAATTCCAAGTATAAGTACATGGAAATAAGAGAGACATAGAAAACTGGTAAAACATACATTGTGGATAGAGTTACGAGTAGTTAGCACTGTGGAAACAGCACTTTCGCTGAAAGAAATCTACTTCTCTAAGACTGGGAAACAGTGAACAGAGAATGTATGAGTTTCTCAAGATTGGTAACAGATAGAAACAAGAGAAAGTACACAGTGATTCATCTACCTTGAGAAGTTACAGAGGTTTACACAGAGAATTCCAAGTATAAGTACAATAAAATAAGAGAGACTTAGAAAACTGGTAAAACCTACATTGTTGATAGAGTTGGGAGTAAGTAGCACTGTGAAAACAGCACTTTCGCCGAAAGAAACTTTGTTCTCTACGTCCGTGAAACAGTGAACAGAGAATGTATGAGTTTCTCAAGATCGGTAACAGATAGAAACAAGAGAAAGTACACAGTGATTCATCTACCTAGAAAAGTTACAGAGGTTTACACAGAGAATTCCATGTATAAATACAAGAAAATAAGAGAGACTTAGAAAACTGGTAAAACCTACATTGTGGATAGAGTTGGGACTACTTAGCACTGTGAAAACAGCACTTTCGCTGAAAAAAATTTCGTTCTCTAAGTCCATGAAACAGTGAACAGAGAATGTATGAGTTTCTCAAGATTGGTAACAGATAGAAACAAGAAAAAGTACACAGTGATTCACCTACCTAGAAAAGTTACAGAGGTTTACAAAGAGAATTCCAAGTTTAAGTACAAGAAAATAAGAAAGACTTAGAACACTGGTAAAACCTACATTGTTGATGGAGTTGGGAGTACTTAGCATTCTTAAAACAGCACTTTCGCTGAAAGAAATCTACTTCTCTAAGACTGGGAAACACTGAACGGAGAATATGTGAGTTTGTAAAGATTGCTAACAGATAGAAACAAGAGAAAGTACATAGTGATTCATCTACCTAGAGAAGTTACAGAAGAGTACACAGAGAATTCCATGTATAAGTACAAGAAAATAAGAGAGACTTAGAAAACTGGTAAAACCTACATCGTGGATAGAGTTGGGAGTACTTAGCACTGTGACAACAGCACTTTCGCAGAAAGAAATCTACTTCTCTATGACTGGCACACAGTGAACAGAGAATGTATGAGTATCTCAAGATTGGTAACAGATAGAAACAAGAGATTGTACACAGTGATTCATGTACCTAGAAAAGTTACAGAGGTTTACACAGAGAATTCCAAGTATAAGTACAAGAAAATAAGAGAGACTTAGAAAACTGGTAAAACCTACATGGTTGATAGAGTTGGGAGTACTTAGCACTGTGAAAACAGCACTGTCGCAGAAATACATTTCGTTCTCTAAGTCAGTGAAACAGTGAACAGAGAATGTATGAGTTTCTCAAGATTGGTAACAGATAGAAAGAAGAGAAAGTACACAGTGATTCATCTACCTAGAAAAGTTACAGAGGTTTACAAAGAGAATTCCAAGTTTAAGTACAAGAAAATAAGAGAGACTTAGAAAACTGGCAAAACCTACATTGTTGATAGAGTTGTTAGTACTTAGCACTGTGAAAACAGCACTTTCGCAGAAAGAAATCTACTTCTCTAAGACTGGGAAACAGTGAACAGAGAATGTATGAGTTTCTCAAGATTGGTAACAGATAGAAACAAGAGAAAGTACACAGTGATTCATCTACCTTGAGAAGTTACAGAGGTTTACACAGAGATTTTCAAGTATAAGTACAACAAAATAAGAGAGACTTAGAAAAATGGTAAAACCTACATTGTTGATAGAGTTGGGAGTACCTAGCACTGTGGAAACAGCACTTTCGGCGAAAGAAATTTCGTTGTCTAAGTCCGTGAAACAGTGAACAGAGAATGTATGAGTTTCTCAAGATTGGTAACAGATAGAAACAAGAGAAAGTACACAGTGACTCATCTACCTAGAGAAGTTACAGAGGTTTACACAGAGAATTCCAAGTATAAGTACAAGAAAATAAGAGAGACTTAGAAAACTGGTAAAACCTACATTGTTGATAGAGTTGGGAGTACTTAGGTCTGTGAAAACAGCACTTTCGAGGAAAGAAATTTCGTTCTCTAGGTCCGTGAAACAGTGAACAGAGAATGTATGAGTTTCTCAAGATTGGTAACAGATAGAAACAAGAGAAAGTACACAGTGATTCATCTACCTAGAAAAGTTACAGAGCTTTACACAGAGAATTACAAGTATAAGTACAAGAAAATAAGAGAGACTTAGAACACTGGTAAAACCTACATTGTTGATAGAGTTGGGAGTACTTAGCACTGTGAAAACAGCACTTTCGCCGAAAGAAATCTACTTCTATAAGTCCGTGAAAAAGTGAACAGAGAATGTATGAATTTCTCAAGATTGGTAACAGATAGAAACAAGAGAAAGTACACAGTGATTCATGTACCTAGAAAAGTTACAGAGGTTTACACAGAGAATTCCAAGTATAAGTACAAGAAAATAAGAGAGACTTAGAAAACTGGTAAAACCTACATTGTTGATAGAGTTGGGAGTACTTAGCACTGTGAAAACAGCACTTTCTCCGAAAGAAATCTACTTCTGTAAGTCCGTGAAAAAGGGAACAGAGAATGTATCAGTTTCTCAAGTTTGGTAACAGATAGAAACAAGGGAAAGTACACAGTGATTCATCTACCTAGAAAAGTTACAGAGGTTTACACAGAGAATTCCAAGTATAAGTACAAGAAAATAAGAGAGACTTAGAAAACTGGTAAAACCTACATTGTTGATAGAGTTGGGAGTACTTAGCACTGTGAAAACAGCACTTTCTCCGAAAGAAATTTCGTTCTCTAAGTCCGTGAAACAGTGAACAGAGAATGTATGAGTTTCTCAAGATTGGTAACAGATAGAAACAAGAGAAAGTACACAGTGATTCATCTACCTAGAAAAGTTACAGAACTTTACACAGAGAATTCCAAGTATAAGTACAAGAAAATAAGAGAGACTTCAAAAACTGGTAAAACCTACATTGTTGATAGAGTTGGGAGTACTTAGCACTGTGAAAACAGCACTTTCGCAGAAGGAAATCTACATCTCTAAGACTGGGAAACAGTGAACAGAGAATGTATGAGTTTCTCAAGGTTGGTAACAGATAGAAACAAGAGAAAGTACACAGTGATTCATCTACCTAGAAAAGTCACAGAGGTTTATAACGAGAATTCCAAGTATAAGTACAAGAAAATAAGAGAGACTTAGAAAACTGATAAAACCTACATTGTGGATAGAGTTGGGAGTACTTAGCACTGTGAAAACAGCACTTTCGCAGAAAGAAATCTAATTCTCTAAGACTGGGAAACAGTGAACAGAGAATGTATGAGTTTCTCAAGATTGGTAACAGACAGAAACAAGAGAAAGTACACAGTGATTCATCTACCTAGAAAAGTTACAGAGGTTTACACAGAGAATTCCAATTATAAGTACAAGACAATAAGAGAAACTTAGAAAACGGGTAAAACTTACATTGTTGATAGAGTTGGGAGTACTTAGCACTGTGAAAGCAGCACTTTCGCAGAAAGAAATCTACTTCTCTAAGACTGGGAAACAGTGAACAGAGAATGTATGAGTTTCTCAAGATTGGGAACAGATAGAAACAATAGAAAGTACACAGTGATTCATCTACCTAGAAAAGTTACAGAGGTTTACAAAGAGAATTCCAAGTATAAGTACAAGAAAATAAGAGAGACTTAGAAAACTGGTAAAACCTACATTGTTGATAGAGTTGTTAGTACTTAGCACTGTGAAAACAGCACTTTCGCAGAAAGAAATCTACTTCTCTAAGACTGGGAAACAGTGAACAGAGAATGTATGAGTTTCTCAAGATTGGTAACAGATAGAAACAAGAGAAAGTACACAGTGATTCATCTACCTTGAGAAGTTACAGAGGTTTACACAGAGAATTCCAAGTATAAGTACAAGAAAATAAGAGAGACTTAGAAAACTGGTAAAACCTACATTGTTGATAGAGTTGGGAGTACTTAGCACTGTGAAAACAGCACTTTCGCCGAAAGAAATCTACTTCTCTAAGTCCGTGAAACAGTTAACAGAGAATGTATCAGTTTCTCAAGATTGGTAACAGATAGAAACAAGAGAAAGTACACAGTGATTCGTCTACCTAGAAAAGTTACAGAGGTTTACACAGAGAATTCCAAGTATAAGTACAAGAAAATAAGAGAGACTTAGAAAACTGGCAAAACTTACATTGTTGATAGAGTTGGGAGTACTTAGCACTGTGAAAGCAGCACTTTCGCAGAAAGAAATCTAGTTCTATAACACTGGGAAACAGTGAACAGAGAATGTACGAGTTTCTCAAGATTGGGAACAGATAGAAACAAGAGAAAGTACACAGTGATTCATCTACCTAGAAAAGTTACAGAGGTTTACAAAGAGAATTCCAAGTTTAAGTACAAGAAAATAAGAGAGACTTAGAAAACTGGTAAAACCTACATTGTTGAAAGTGTTGTTAGTACTTAGCACTGTGAAAACAGCTCTTTCGCAGAAAGAAATCTACTTTTCTAAGACTGGGAAACAGTGAACAGAGAATGTATGAGTTTCTCAAGATTGGTAACAGATAGAAACAAGAGAAAGTACACAGTGATTCACCTACCTAGAAAAGTTACAGAGGTTTACACAGAGAAATCCAAGTATAAGTACAAGAAAATAAGAGAGACGTAGAAAACTGGTAAAACCTACATTGTTGATAGAGTTGGGAGTACTTAGCACTGTGAAAACAGCACTTTCGCCGAAAGAAATTTCGTTCTCTAAGTCCGTGAAACAGTGAACAGAGAATGTATGAGTTTCTCAAGATTGGTAACAGATAGAAACAAGAGAAAGTACACAGTGATTCATCTACCTAGAAAAGTTACAGAGCTTTACACAGAGAATTCGAAGTATAAGTACAAGAAAATAAGAGAGACTTAGAACACTGGTAAAACCTACATTGTTGATAGAGTTGGGAGTACTTAGCACTGTGAAAACAGCACTTTCGCCGAAAGAAATCTACTTCTCTAAGTCCGTGAAAAATTGAACAGAGAATGTATGAGTTTCTCAAGATTGGTAACAGATAGAAACAAGAGAAAGTACACAGTGATTCATGTACCTAGAAAAGTTACAGAGGTTTACACAGAGAATTCCAAGTATAAGTACAAAAAAATAAGAGAGACTTAGAAAACTGGTAAAACCTACATGGTTGATAGAGTTGGGAGTACTTAGCACTGTGAAAACAGCACTTTCTCCGAAAGAAATTTCGTTTTCTAAGTCCGTGAAACAGTGAACAGAGAATGTATGAGTTTCTCAAGATTGGTAACAGATAGAAACAAGAGAAAGTACACAGTGATTCATCTACCTTGAGAAGTTACAGAGGTTTACACAGAGAATTCCAAGTATAAGTACAACAAAATAAGAGAGACTTAGAAAACTGGTAAAACCTACATTGTTGATAGAGTTGGGAGTACTTAGCACTGTGAAAACAGCACTTTCGCCGAAAGAAATTTCGTTCTCTAAGTACATGAAACAGTGAACAGAGAATGTATGAGCTTCTCAAGATTGGTAACAGATAGAAACAAGAGAAAGTACACAGTGATTCATCTACCTAGAAAAGTTACAGAGGTTTACACAGAGAATTCCAAGTATAAGTACAAGAAAATAAGAGAGACTTAGAAAAATGGTAAAACCTACATTGTGGTTAGAGTTGGGAGTACTTAGCACTGTGAAAACAGCACTTTCGGAGAACGAAATCTACTTCTCTTAGACTGGGAAACAGTGAACAGAGAATGTATGAGTTTCTCAAGATTGGTAACAGACAGAAACAGGAGAAAGTACACAGTGATTCATCTAGCTAGAAAAGTTACAGAGGTTTACACAGAGAATTCCAAGTATAAGTACAAGACAATAAGAGAGACTTAGAAAACGGGTAAAACTTACATTGTTGATAGAGTTGGGAGTAGTTAGCACTGTGAAAGCAACACTTTCGCAGAACGAAATCTACTTCTCTAAGACTGGGAATCAGTGAACAGAGAATGTATGAGTTTCTCAAGATTGGTAACAGATAGAAACAAGAGAAAGTACACAGTGATTCATCTACCTAGAAAAGTTACAGAACTTTACACAGAGAATTCCAAGTATAAGTACAAGAAAATAAGAGAGACTTCAAAAACTGGTAAAACCTACATTGTTGATAGAGTTGGGAGTACTTAGCACTGTGAAAACAGCACTTTCGCAGAAGGAAATCTACATCTCTAAGACTGGGAAACAGTGAACAGAGAATGTATGAGTTTCTCAAGGTTGGTAACAGATAGAAACAAGAGAAAGTACACAGTGATTCATCTACCTAGAAAAGTCACAGAGGTTTATAACGAGAATTCCAAGTATAAGTACAAGAAAATAAGAGAGACTTAGAAAACTGATAAAACCTACATTGTGGATAGAGTTGGGAGTACTTAGCACTGTGAAAACAGCACTTTCGCAGAAAGAAATCTAATTCTCTAAGACTGGGAAACAGTGAACAGAGAATGTATGAGTTTCTCAAGATTGGTAACAGACAGAAACAAGAGAAAGTACACAGTGATTCATCTACCTAGAAAAGTTACAGAGGTTTACACAGAGAATTCCAATTATAAGTACAAGACAATAAGAGAAACTTAGAAAACGGGTAAAACTTACATTGTTGATAGAGTTGGGAGTACTTAGCACTGTGAAAGCAGCACTTTCGCAGAAAGAAATCTACTTCTCTAAGACTGGGAAACAGTGAACAGAGAATGTATGAGTTTCTCAAGATTGGGAACAGATAGAAACAATAGAAAGTACACAGTGATTCATCTACCTAGAAAAGTTACAGAGGTTTACAAAGAGAATTCCAAGTATAAGTACAAGAAAATAAGAGAGACTTAGAAAACTGGTAAAACCTACATTGTTGATAGAGTTGTTAGTACTTAGCACTGTGAAAACAGCACTTTCGCAGAAAGAAATCTACTTCTCTAAGACTGGGAAACAGTGAACAGAGAATGTATGAGTTTCTCAAGATTGGTAACAGATAGAAACAAGAGAAAGTACACAGTGATTCATCTACCTTGAGAAGTTACAGAGGTTTACACAGAGAATTCCAAGTATAAGTACAAGAAAATAAGAGAGACTTAGAAAACTGGTAAAACCTACATTGTTGATAGAGTTGGGAGTACTTAGCACTGTGAAAACAGCACTTTCGCCGAAAGAAATCTACTTCTCTAAGTCCGTGAAACAGTTAACAGAGAATGTATCAGTTTCTCAAGATTGGTAACAGATAGAAACAAGAGAAAGTACACAGTGATTCGTCTACCTAGAAAAGTTACAGAGGTTTACACAGAGAATTCCAAGTATAAGTACAAGAAAATAAGAGAGACTTAGAAAACTGGCAAAACTTACATTGTTGATAGAGTTGGGAGTACTTAGCACTGTGAAAGCAGCACTTTCGCAGAAAGAAATCTAGTTCTATAACACTGGGAAACAGTGAACAGAGAATGTACGAGTTTCTCAAGATTGGGAACAGATAGAAACAAGAGAAAGTACACAGTGATTCATCTACCTAGAAAAGTTACAGAGGTTTACAAAGAGAATTCCAAGTTTAAGTACAAGAAAATAAGAGAGACTTAGAAAACTGGTAAAACCTACATTGTTGAAAGTGTTGTTAGTACTTAGCACTGTGAAAACAGCTCTTTCGCAGAAAGAAATCTACTTTTCTAAGACTGGGAAACAGTGAACAGAGAATGTATGAGTTTCTCAAGATTGGTAACAGATAGAAACAAGAGAAAGTACACAGTGATTCACCTACCTAGAAAAGTTACAGAGGTTTACACAGAGAAATCCAAGTATAAGTACAAGAAAATAAGAGAGACGTAGAAAACTGGTAAAACCTACATTGTTGATAGAGTTGGGAGTACTTAGCACTGTGAAAACAGCACATTAGCCGAAAGAAATCTACTTCTCTGAGACTGGGAAACAGTGAACAGAGAATGTACGAGTTTCTCAAGATTGGTAACAGATAGAAACAAGAGAAAGTACACAGTGATTCATCTACCTAGAAATGTTACAGAGGTTTATAAAGAGAATTCCAAGTATAAGTACAAGAAAATAAGAGAGACTTAGAAAACGGGTAAAACTTACATTGTTGATAGAGTTGGGAGTACTTAGCACTGTGAAAGCAGCACTTTCGCAGAAAGAAATCTACTTCTATAACACTGAGAAACAGTGAACAGAGAAGGTATGAGTTTCTCAAGATTGGTAACAGATAGAAACAACAGAAAGTACACAGTGATTCATCTACCTAGAAATGTTACAGAGGTTTATAAAGAGAATTCCAAGTATAAGTACAAGAAAATAAGAGAGACTTAGAAAACTGGTAAAACCTACATTGTTGATAGAGTTGGGAGTACTTTGCTCTGTGAAAACAGCACTTTCGCCGAAAGAAATTTCGTTCTCTAAGTCCGTGAAACAGTGAACAGAGAATGTATGAGTTTCTCAAGATTGGTAACAGATAGAAACAAGAGAAAGTACACAGTGATTCATCTACCTAGAAAAGTTACAGAGCTTTACACAGAGAATTCGAAGTATAAGTACAAGAAAATAAGAGAGACTTAGAACACTGGTAAAACCTACATTGTTGATAGAGTTGGGAGTACTTAGCTCTGTGAAAACAGCACTTTCGCAGAAAGAAATCTACTTCTATAACACTGGGAAACAGTGAACAGAGAATGTACGAGTTTCTCAAGATTGGTAACAGATAGAAACAAGAGAAAGTACACAGTGATTCATCTACCTAGAAATGTTACAGAGGTTTATAAAGAGAATTCCATGTATAAGTACAAGAAAATAAGAGAGACTTAGAAAACGGGTAAAACTTACATTGTTGATAGAGTTGGGAGTACTTAGCACTGTGAAAGCAGCACTTTCGCAGAAAGAAATCTACTTCTATAACACTGAGAAACAGTGAACAGAGAATGTATGAGTTTCTCAAGATTGGTAACAGATAGAAAAAAGAGAAAGTACACAGTGATTCATCTACCTAGAAAAGTTACAGAGGTTTACAAAGAGAATTCCAAGTTTAAGTTCAAGAAAATAAGAGAGACTTAGAAAACTGGTAAAACCTACATTGTTGATAGAGTTGTTAGTACTTAGCACTGTGAAAACAGCACTTTCGCAGAAAAAATCTACTTCTCTAAGACTGGGAAACAGTGAAAAGAGAATGTATGAGTTTCTCAAGATTGGTAACAGATAGAAACAAGAGAAAGTACACAGTGATTCATCTACCTTGAGAAGTTACAGAGGTTTACACAGAGAATTCCAAGTATAAGTACAACAAAATAAGAGAGACTTAGAAAACTGGTAAAACCTACATTGTTGATAGAGCTGGGAGTACTTAGCACTGTGGAAACAGCACTTTCGGCGAAAGAAATTTCGTTCTCTAAGTCCGTGAAACAGTGAACAGAGAATGTATGAGTTTCTCAAGATTGGTAACAGATAGAAACAAGAGAAAGTACACAGTGATTCATCTACCTAGAAAAGTTACAGAGGTTTATCAACCTAGAAAAGTTACAGAGGTTTACACAGAGAATTCCAAGTATAAGTACAAGAAAATAAGAGAGACTTAGAAAACTGGTAAAACCTACATTGTTGATAGAGTTGGGAGTACTTAGCACTGTGAAAACAGCACTTTCGCCGAAAGAAATCTACTTCTCTAAGTCCGTGAAACAGTGAACAGAGAATGTATCAGTTTCTCAAGATTGGTAACAGATAGAAACAAGAGAAAGTACACAGTGATTCATCTACCTAGAAAAGTTACAGAGGTTTACACAGAGAATTCCAAGTATAAGTACAAGAAAATAAGAGAGACTTAGAAAAATGGTAAAACCTACATTGTGGTTAGAGTTGGGAGTACTTAGCACTGTGAAAACAGCACTTTCGGAGAACGAAATCTACTTCTCTTAGACTGGGAAACAGTGAACAGAGAATGTATGAGTTTCTCAAGATTGGTAACAGACAGAAACAGGAGAAAGTACACAGTGATTCATCTAGCTAGAAAAGTTACAGAGGTTTACACAGAGAATTCCAAATATAAGTACAAGACAATAAGAGAGACTTAGAAAACGGGTAAAACTTACATTGTTGATAGAGTTGGGAGTACTTAGCACTGTGAAAGCAACACTTTCGCAGAAAGAAATCTACTTCTCTAAGACTGGGAATCAGTGAACAGGGAATGTATGAGTTTCTCAAGATTGGTAACAGATAGAAACAAGAGAAAGTACACAGTGATTCATCTACCTAGAAAAGTTACAGAGGTTTACACAGAGAATTCCAAGTATAAGTACAAGAAAATAAGAGAGACTTAGAAAACTGGTAAAACCTACATTGTTGATAGAGTTGGGAATACTTAGCACTGTGAAAACAGCACTTTCGCCGAAAGAAATTTCATTCTCTAAGTCCGTGAAACAGTGAACAGAGAATGTATGAGTTTCTCAAGATTGGTAACAGATAGAAACAAGAGAAAGTACACAGTGATTCATCTACCTACAAAAGTTAAAGAGGTTTACACAGAGAATTCCAAGTATAAGTACAACAAAATAAGAGAGACTTAGAAAACTGGTAAACCCTACATTGTTGATAGAGTTGGGAGTACTTAGCACTGTGAAAACAGCACTTTCGCCGAAATAAATTTCGTTCTCTAAGTCCGTGAAATAGTGAACGTAGAATGTATGAGTTTCTCAAGATTGGTAACATATAGAAACAAGGGAAAGTACACAGTGATTCATCTACCTAGAAAAGTTACAGAGATTTACACAGAGAATTCCAAGTATAAGTACATGGAAATAAGAGAGACATAGAAAACTGGTAAAACATACATTGTGGATAGAGTTACGAGTAGTTAGCACTGTGGAAACAGCACTTTCGCTGAAAGAAATCTACTTCTCTAAGACTGGGAAACAGTGAACAGAGAATGTATGAGTTTCTCAAGATTGGTAACAGATAGAAACAAGAGAAAGTACACAGTGATTCATCTACCTTGAGAAGTTACAGAGGTTTACACAGAGAATTCCAAGTATAAGTACAATAAAATAAGAGAGACTTAGAAAACTGGTAAAACCTACATTGTTGATAGAGTTGGGAGTAAGTAGCACTGTGAAAACAGCACTTTCGCCGAAAGAAACTTTGTTCTCTACGTCCGTGAAACAGTGAACAGAGAATGTATGAGTTTCTCAAGATCGGTAACAGATAGAAACAAGAGAAAGTACACAGTGATTCATCTACCTAGAAAAGTTACAGAGGTTTACACAGAGAATTCCATGTATAAATACAAGAAAATAAGAGAGACTTAGAAAACTGGTAAAACCTACATTGTGGATAGAGTTGGGACTACTTAGCACTGTGAAAACAGCACTTTCGCTGAAAAAAATTTCGTTCTCTAAGTCCATGAAACAGTGAACAGAGAATGTATGAGTTTCTCAAGATTGGTAACAGATAGAAACAAGAAAAAGTACACAGTGATTCACCTACCTAGAAAAGTTACAGAGGTTTACAAAGAGAATTCCAAGTTTAAGTACAAGAAAATAAGAAAGACTTAGAACACTGGTAAAACCTACATTGTTGATGGAGTTGGGAGTACTTAGCATTCTTAAAACAGCACTTTCGCTGAAAGAAATCTACTTCTCTAAGACTGGGAAACACTGAACGGAGAATATGTGAGTTTGTAAAGATTGCTAACAGATAGAAACAAGAGAAAGTACATAGTGATTCATCTACCTAGAGAAGTTACAGAAGAGTACACAGAGAATTCCATGTATAAGTACAAGAAAATAAGAGAGACTTAGAAAACTGGTAAAACCTACATCGTGGATAGAGTTGGGAGTACTTAGCACTGTGACAACAGCACTTTCGCAGAAAGAAATCTACTTCTCTATGACTGGCACACAGTGAACAGAGAATGTATGAGTATCTCAAGATTGGTAACAGATAGAAACAAGAGATTGTACACAGTGATTCATGTACCTAGAAAAGTTACAGAGGTTTACACAGAGAATTCCAAGTATAAGTACAAGAAAATAAGAGAGACTTAGAAAACTGGTAAAACCTACATGGTTGATAGAGTTGGGAGTACTTAGCACTGTGAAAACAGCACTGTCGCAGAAATACATTTCGTTCTCTAAGTCAGTGAAACAGTGAACAGAGAATGTATGAGTTTCTCAAGATTGGTAACAGATAGAAAGAAGAGAAAGTACACAGTGATTCATCTACCTAGAAAAGTTACAGAGGTTTACAAAGAGAATTCCAAGTTTAAGTACAAGAAAATAAGAGAGACTTAGAAAACTGGCAAAACCTACATTGTTGATAGAGTTGTTAGTACTTAGCACTGTGAAAACAGCACTTTCGCAGAAAGAAATCTACTTCTCTAAGACTGGGAAACAGTGAACAGAGAATGTATGAGTTTCTCAAGATTGGTAACAGATAGAAACAAGAGAAAGTACACAGTGATTCATCTACCTTGAGAAGTTACAGAGGTTTACACAGAGATTTTCAAGTATAAGTACAACAAAATAAGAGAGACTTAGAAAAATGGTAAAACCTACATTGTTGATAGAGTTGGGAGTACCTAGCACTGTGGAAACAGCACTTTCGGCGAAAGAAATTTCGTTGTCTAAGTCCGTGAAACAGTGAACAGAGAATGTATGAGTTTCTCAAGATTGGTAACAGATAGAAACAAGAGAAAGTACACAGTGACTCATCTACCTAGAGAAGTTACAGAGGTTTACACAGAGAATTCCAAGTATAAGTACAAGAAAATAAGAGAGACTTAGAAAACTGGTAAAACCTACATTGTTGATAGAGTTGGGAGTACTTAGGTCTGTGAAAACAGCACTTTCGAGGAAAGAAATTTCGTTCTCTAGGTCCGTGAAACAGTGAACAGAGAATGTATGAGTTTCTCAAGATTGGTAACAGATAGAAACAAGAGAAAGTACACAGTGATTCATCTACCTAGAAAAGTTACAGAGCTTTACACAGAGAATTACAAGTATAAGTACAAGAAAATAAGAGAGACTTAGAACACTGGTAAAACCTACATTGTTGATAGAGTTGGGAGTACTTAGCACTGTGAAAACAGCACTTTCGCCGAAAGAAATCTACTTCTATAAGTCCGTGAAAAAGTGAACAGAGAATGTATGAATTTCTCAAGATTGGTAACAGATAGAAACAAGAGAAAGTACACAGTGATTCATGTACCTAGAAAAGTTACAGAGGTTTACACAGAGAATTCCAAGTATAAGTACAAGAAAATAAGAGAGACTTAGAAAACTGGTAAAACCTACATTGTTGATAGAGTTGGGAGTACTTAGCACTGTGAAAACAGCACTTTCTCCGAAAGAAATCTACTTCTGTAAGTCCGTGAAAAAGGGAACAGAGAATGTATCAGTTTCTCAAGTTTGGTAACAGATAGAAACAAGGGAAAGTACACAGTGATTCATCTACCTAGAAAAGTTACAGAGGTTTACACAGAGAATTCCAAGTATAAGTACAAGAAAATAAGAGAGACTTAGAAAACTGGTAAAACCTACATTGTTGATAGAGTTGGGAGTACTTAGCACTGTGAAAACAGCACTTTCTCCGAAAGAAATTTCGTTCTCTAAGTCCGTGAAACAGTGAACAGAGAATGTATGAGTTTCTCAAGATTGGTAACAGATAGAAACAAGAGAAAGTACACAGTGATTCATCTACCTAGAAAAGTTACAGAACTTTACACAGAGAATTCCAAGTATAAGTACAAGAAAATAAGAGAGACTTCAAAAACTGGTAAAACCTACATTGTTGATAGAGTTGGGAGTACTTAGCACTGTGAAAACAGCACTTTCGCAGAAGGAAATCTACATCTCTAAGACTGGGAAACAGTGAACAGAGAATGTATGAGTTTCTCAAGGTTGGTAACAGATAGAAACAAGAGAAAGTACACAGTGATTCATCTACCTAGAAAAGTCACAGAGGTTTATAACGAGAATTCCAAGTATAAGTACAAGAAAATAAGAGAGACTTAGAAAACTGATAAAACCTACATTGTGGATAGAGTTGGGAGTACTTAGCACTGTGAAAACAGCACTTTCGCAGAAAGAAATCTAATTCTCTAAGACTGGGAAACAGTGAACAGAGAATGTATGAGTTTCTCAAGATTGGTAACAGACAGAAACAAGAGAAAGTACACAGTGATTCATCTACCTAGAAAAGTTACAGAGGTTTACACAGAGAATTCCAATTATAAGTACAAGACAATAAGAGAAACTTAGAAAACGGGTAAAACTTACATTGTTGATAGAGTTGGGAGTACTTAGCACTGTGAAAGCAGCACTTTCGCAGAAAGAAATCTACTTCTCTAAGACTGGGAAACAGTGAACAGAGAATGTATGAGTTTCTCAAGATTGGGAACAGATAGAAACAATAGAAAGTACACAGTGATTCATCTACCTAGAAAAGTTACAGAGGTTTACAAAGAGAATTCCAAGTATAAGTACAAGAAAATAAGAGAGACTTAGAAAACTGGTAAAACCTACATTGTTGATGGAGTTGTTAGTACTTAGCACTGTGAAAACAGCACTTTCGCAGAAAGAAATCTACTTCTCTAAGACTGGGAAACAGTGAACAGAGAATGTATGAGTTTCTCAAGATTGGTAACAGATAGAAACAAGAGAAAGTACACAGTGATTCATCTACCTTGAGAAGTTACAGAGGTTTACACAGAGAATTCCAAGTATAAGTACAAGAAAATAAGAGAGACTTAGAAAACTGGTAAAACCTACATTGTTGATAGAGTTGGGAGTACTTAGCACTGTGAAAACAGCACTTTCGCCGAAAGAAATCTACTTCTCTAAGTCCGTGAAACAGTTAACAGAGAATGTATCAGTTTCTCAAGATTGGTAACAGATAGAAACAAGAGAAAGTACACAGTGATTCGTCTACCTAGAAAAGTTACAGAGGTTTACACAGAGAATTCCAAGTATAAGTACAAGAAAATAAGAGAGACTTAGAAAACTGGCAAAACTTACATTGTTGATAGAGTTGGGAGTACTTAGCACTGTGAAAGCAGCACTTTCGCAGAAAGAAATCTAGTTCTATAACACTGGGAAACAGTGAACAGAGAATGTACGAGTTTCTCAAGATTGGGAACAGATAGAAACAAGAGAAAGTACACAGTGATTCATCTACCTAGAAAAGTTACAGAGGTTTACAAAGAGAATTCCAAGTTTAAGTACAAGAAAATAAGAGAGACTTAGAAAACTGGTAAAACCTACATTGTTGAAAGTGTTGTTAGTACTTAGCACTGTGAAAACAGCTCTTTCGCAGAAAGAAATCTACTTTTCTAAGACTGGGAAACAGTGAACAGAGAATGTATGAGTTTCTCAAGATTGGTAACAGATAGAAACAAGAGAAAGTACACAGTGATTCACCTACCTAGAAAAGTTACAGAGGTTTACACAGAGAAATCCAAGTATAAGTACAAGAAAATAAGAGAGACGTAGAAAACTGGTAAAACCTACATTGTTGATAGAGTTGGGAGTACTTAGCACTGTGAAAACAGCACTTTCGCCGAAAGAAATTTCGTTCTCTAAGTCCGTGAAACAGTGAACAGAGAATGTATGAGTTTCTCAAGATTGGTAACAGATAGAAACAAGAGAAAGTACACAGTGATTCATCTACCTAGAAAAGTTACAGAGCTTTACACAGAGAATTCGAAGTATAAGTACAAGAAAATAAGAGAGACTTAGAACACTGGTAAAACCTACATTGTTGATAGAGTTGGGAGTACTTAGCACTGTGAAAACAGCACTTTCGCCGAAAGAAATCTACTTCTCTAAGTCCGTGAAAAATTGAACAGAGAATGTATGAGTTTCTCAAGATTGGTAACAGATAGAAACAAGAGAAAGTACACAGTGATTCATGTACCTAGAAAAGTTACAGAGGTTTACACAGAGAATTCCAAGTATAAGTACAAAAAAATAAGAGAGACTTAGAAAACTGGTAAAACCTACATGGTTGATAGAGTTGGGAGTACTTAGCACTGTGAAAACAGCACTTTCTCCGAAAGAAATTTCGTTTTCTAAGTCCGTGAAACAGTGAACAGAGAATGTATGAGTTTCTCAAGATTGGTAACAGATAGAAACAAGAGAAAGTACACAGTGATTCATCTACCTTGAGAAGTTACAGAGGTTTACACAGAGAATTCCAAGTATAAGTACAACAAAATAAGAGAGACTTAGAAAACTGGTAAAACCTACATTGTTGATAGAGTTGGGAGTACTTAGCACTGTGAAAACAGCACTTTCGCCGAAAGAAATTTCGTTCTCTAAGTACATGAAACAGTGAACAGAGAATGTATGAGCTTCTCAAGATTGGTAACAGATAGAAACAAGAGAAAGTACACAGTGATTCATCTACCTAGAAAAGTTACAGAGGTTTACACAGAGAATTCCAAGTATAAGTACAAGAAAATAAGAGAGACTTAGAAAAATGGTAAAACCTACATTGTGGTTAGAGTTGGGAGTACTTAGCACTGTGAAAACAGCACTTTCGGAGAACGAAATCTACTTCTCTTAGACTGGGAAACAGTGAACAGAGAATGTATGAGTTTCTCAAGATTGGTAACAGACAGAAACAGGAGAAAGTACACAGTGATTCATCTAGCTAGAAAAGTTACAGAGGTTTACACAGAGAATTCCAAGTATAAGTACAAGACAATAAGAGAGACTTAGAAAACGGGTAAAACTTACATTGTTGATAGAGTTGGGAGTAGTTAGCACTGTGAAAGCAACACTTTCGCAGAACGAAATCTACTTCTCTAAGACTGGGAATCAGTGAACAGAGAATGTATGAGTTTCTCAAGATTGGTAACAGATAGAAACAAGAGAAAGTACACAGTGATTCATCTACCTAGAAAAGTTACAGAACTTTACACAGAGAATTCCAAGTATAAGTACAAGAAAATAAGAGAGACTTCAAAAACTGGTAAAACCTACATTGTTGATAGAGTTGGGAGTACTTAGCACTGTGAAAACAGCACTTTCGCAGAAGGAAATCTACATCTCTAAGACTGGGAAACAGTGAACAGAGAATGTATGAGTTTCTCAAGGTTGGTAACAGATAGAAACAAGAGAAAGTACACAGTGATTCATCTACCTAGAAAAGTCACAGAGGTTTATAACGAGAATTCCAAGTATAAGTACAAGAAAATAAGAGAGACTTAGAAAACTGATAAAACCTACATTGTGGATAGAGTTGGGAGTACTTAGCACTGTGAAAACAGCACTTTCGCAGAAAGAAATCTAATTCTCTAAGACTGGGAAACAGTGAACAGAGAATGTATGAGTTTCTCAAGATTGGTAACAGACAGAAACAAGAGAAAGTACACAGTGATTCATCTACCTAGAAAAGTTACAGAGGTTTACACAGAGAATTCCAATTATAAGTACAAGACAATAAGAGAAACTTAGAAAACGGGTAAAACTTACATTGTTGATAGAGTTGGGAGTACTTAGCACTGTGAAAGCAGCACTTTCGCAGAAAGAAATCTACTTCTCTAAGACTGGGAAACAGTGAACAGAGAATGTATGAGTTTCTCAAGATTGGGAACAGATAGAAACAATAGAAAGTACACAGTGATTCATCTACCTAGAAAAGTTACAGAGGTTTACAAAGAGAATTCCAAGTATAAGTACAAGAAAATAAGAGAGACTTAGAAAACTGGTAAAACCTACATTGTTGATAGAGTTGTTAGTACTTAGCACTGTGAAAACAGCACTTTCGCAGAAAGAAATCTACTTCTCTAAGACTGGGAAACAGTGAACAGAGAATGTATGAGTTTCTCAAGATTGGTAACAGATAGAAACAAGAGAAAGTACACAGTGATTCATCTACCTTGAGAAGTTACAGAGGTTTACACAGAGAATTCCAAGTATAAGTACAAGAAAATAAGAGAGACTTAGAAAACTGGTAAAACCTACATTGTTGATAGAGTTGGGAGTACTTAGCACTGTGAAAACAGCACTTTCGCCGAAAGAAATCTACTTCTCTAAGTCCGTGAAACAGTTAACAGAGAATGTATCAGTTTCTCAAGATTGGTAACAGATAGAAACAAGAGAAAGTACACAGTGATTCGTCTACCTAGAAAAGTTACAGAGGTTTACACAGAGAATTCCAAGTATAAGTACAAGAAAATAAGAGAGACTTAGAAAACTGGCAAAACTTACATTGTTGATAGAGTTGGGAGTACTTAGCACTGTGAAAGCAGCACTTTCGCAGAAAGAAATCTAGTTCTATAACACTGGGAAACAGTGAACAGAGAATGTACGAGTTTCTCAAGATTGGGAACAGATAGAAACAAGAGAAAGTACACAGTGATTCATCTACCTAGAAAAGTTACAGAGGTTTACAAAGAGAATTCCAAGTTTAAGTACAAGAAAATAAGAGAGACTTAGAAAACTGGTAAAACCTACATTGTTGAAAGTGTTGTTAGTACTTAGCACTGTGAAAACAGCTCTTTCGCAGAAAGAAATCTACTTTTCTAAGACTGGGAAACAGTGAACAGAGAATGTATGAGTTTCTCAAGATTGGTAACAGATAGAAACAAGAGAAAGTACACAGTGATTCACCTACCTAGAAAAGTTACAGAGGTTTACACAGAGAAATCCAAGTATAAGTACAAGAAAATAAGAGAGACGTAGAAAACTGGTAAAACCTACATTGTTGATAGAGTTGGGAGTACTTAGCACTGTGAAAACAGCACTTTCGCCGAAAGAAATTTCGTTCTCTAAGTCCGTGAAACAGTGAACAGAGAATGTATGAGTTTCTCAAGATTGGTAACAGATAGAAACAAGAGAAAGTACACAGTGATTCATCTACCTAGAAAAGTTACAGAGCTTTACACAGAGAATTCGAAGTATAAGTACAAGAAAATAAGAGAGACTTAGAACACTGGTAAAACCTACATTGTTGATAGAGTTGGGAGTACTTAGCACTGTGAAAACAGCACTTTCGCCGAAAGAAATCTACTTCTCTAAGTCCGTGAAAAATTGAACAGAGAATGTATGAGTTTCTCAAGATTGGTAACAGATAGAAACAAGAGAAAGTACACAGTGATTCATGTACCTAGAAAAGTTACAGAGGTTTACACAGAGAATTCCAAGTATAAGTACAAAAAAATAAGAGAGACTTAGAAAACTGGTAAAACCTACATGGTTGATAGAGTTGGGAGTACTTAGCACTGTGAAAACAGCACTTTCTCCGAAAGAAATTTCGTTTTCTAAGTCCGTGAAATAGTGAACGTAGAATGTATGAGTTTCTCAAGATTGGTAACATATAGAAACAAGGGAAAGTACACAGTGATTCATCTATCTAGAAAAGTTACAGAGATTTACACAGAGAATTCCAAGTATAAGTACATGGAAATAAGAGAGACATAGAAAACTGGTAAAACATACATTGTGGATAGAGTTACGAGTAGTTAGCACTGTGGAAACAGCACTTTCGCTGAAAGAAATCTACTTCTCTAAGACTGGGAAACAGTGAACAGAGAATGTATGAGTTTCTCAAGATTGGTAACAGATAGAAACAAGAGAAAGTACACAGTGATTCATCTACCTTGAGAAGTTACAGAGGTTTACACAGAGAATTCCAAGTATAAGTACAATAAAATAAGAGAGACTTAGAAAACTGGTAAAACCTACATTGTTGATAGAGTTGGGAGTAAGTAGCACTGTGAAAACAGCACTTTCGCCGAAAGAAACTTTGTTCTCTAAGTCCGTGAAACAGTGAACAGAGAATGTATGAGTTTCTCAAGATCGGTAACAGATAGAAACAAGAGAAAGTACACAGTGATTCATCTACCTAGAAAAGTTACAGAGGTTTACACAGAGAATTCCATGTATAAATACAAGAAAATAAGAGAGACTTAGAAAACTGGTAAAACCTACATTGTGGATAGAGTTGGGACTACTTAGCACTGTGAAAACAGCACTTTCGCCGAAAAAAAATTTCGTTCGCTAAGTCCATGAAACAGTGAACAGAGAATGTATGAGTTTCTCAAGATTGGTAACAGATAGAAACAAGAAAAAGTACACAGTGATTCACCTACCTAGAAAAGTTACAGAGGTTTACAAAGAGAATTCCAAGTTTAAGTACAAGAAAATAAGAAAGACTTAGAACACTGGTAAAACCTACATTGTTGATGGAGTTGGGAGTACTTAGCATTCTTAAAACAGCACTTTCGCTGAAAGAAATCTACTTCTCTAAGACTGGGAAACACTGAACGGAGAATATGTGAGTTTCTAAAGATTGCTAACAGATAGAAACAAGAGAAAGTACACAGTGATTCATCTACCTAGAGAAGTTACAGAAGAGTACACAGAGAATTCCATGTATAAGTACAAGAAAATAAGAGAGACTTAGAAAACTGGTAAAACCTACATCGTGGATAGAGTTGGGAGTACTTAGCACTGTGACAACAGCACTTTCGCAGAAAGAAATCTACTTCTCTATGACTGGCACACAGTGAACAGAGAATGTATGAGTATCTCAAGATTGGTAACAGATAGAAACAAGAGATTGTACACAGTGATTCATGTACCTAGAAAAGTTACAGAGGTTTACACAGAGAATTCCAAGTATAAGTACAAGAAAATAAGAGAGACTTAGAAAACTGGTAAAACCTACATGGTTGATAGAGTTGGGAGTACTTAGCACTGTGAAAACAGCACTGTCGCAGAAATACATTTCGTTCTCTAAGTCAGTGAAACAGTGAACAGAGAATGTATGAGTTTCTCAAGATTGGTAACAGATAGAAAGAAGAGAAAGTACACAGTGATTCATCTACCTAGAAAAGTTACAGAGGTTTACAAAGAGAATTCCAAGTTTAAGTACAAGAAAATAAGAGAGACTTAGAAAACTGGTAAAACCTACATTGTTGATAGAGTTGTTAGTACTTAGCACTGTGAAAACAGCACTTTCGCAGAAAGAAATCTACTTCTCTAAGACTGGGAAACAGTGAACAGAGAATGTATGAGTTTCTCAAGATTGGTAACAGATAGAAACAAGAGAAAGTACACAGTGACTCATCTACCTAGAGAAGTTACAGAGGTTTACACAGAGAATTCCAAGTATAAGTACAAGAAAATAAGAGAGACTTAGAAAACTGGTAAAACCTACATTGTTGATAGAGTTGGGAGTACTTGGCTCTGTGAAAACAGCACATTCGCCGAAAGAAATTTCGTTCTCTAAGTCCGTGAAACAGTGAACAGAGAATGTATGAGTTTCTCAAGATTGGTAACAGATAGAAACAAGAGAAAGTACACAGTGATTCATCTACCTAGAAAAGTTACAGAGCTTTACACAGAGAATTACAAGTATAAGTACAAGAAAATAAGAGAGACTTAGAACACTGGTAAAACCTACATTGTTGATAGAGTTGGGAGTACTTAGCACTGTGAAAACAGCACTTTCGCCGAAAGAAATCTACTTCTATAAGTCCGTGAAAAAGTGAACAGAGAATGTATGAATTTCTCAAGATTGGTAACAGATAGAAACAAGAGAAAGTACACAGTGATTCATGTACCTAGAAAAGTTACAGAGGTTTACACAGAGAATTCCAAGTATAAGTACAAGAAAATAAGAGAGACTTAGAAAACTGGTAAAACCTACATTGTTGATAGAGTTGGGAGTACTTAGCACTGTGAAAACAGCACTTTCTCCGAAAGAAATCTACTTCTCTAAGTCCGTGAAAAAGGGAACAGAGAATGTATCAGTTTGTCAAGTTTGGTAACAGATAGAAACAAGAGAAAGTACACAGTGATTCATCTACCTAGAAAAGTTACAGAGGTTTACACAGAGAATTCCAAGTATAAGTACAAGAAAATAAGAGAGACTTAGAAAACTGGTAAAACCTACATGGTTGATAGAGTTGGGAGTACTTAGCACTGTGAAAACAGCACTTTCTCCGAAAGAAATTTCGTTCTCTAAGTCCGTGAAACAGTGAACAGAGAATGTATGAGTTTCTCAAGATTGGTAACAGATAGAAACAAGAGAAAGTACACAGTGATTCATCTACCTAGAAAAGTTACAGAACTTTACACAGAGAATTCCAAGTATAAGTACAAGAAAATAAGAGAGACTTCAAAAACTGGTAAAACCTACATTGTTGATAGAGTTGGGAGTACTTAGCACTGTGAAAACAGCACTTTCGCAGAAGGAAATCTACATCTCTAAGACTGGGAAACAGTGAACAGAGAATGTATGAGTTTCTCAAGGTTGGTAACAGATAGAAACAAGAGAAAGTACACAGTGATTCATCTACCTAGAAAAGTCACAGAGGTTTATAACGAGAATTCCAAGTATAAGTACAAGAAAATAAGAGAGACTTAGAAAACTGATAAAACCTACATTGTGGATAGAGTTGGGAGTACTTAGCACTGTGAAAACAGCACTTTCGCAGAAAGAAATCTAATTCTCTAAGACTGGGAAACAGTGAACAGAGAATGTATGAGTTTCTCAAGATTGCTAACAGACAGAAACAAGAGAAAGTACACAGTGATTCATCTACCTAGAAAAGTTACAGAGGTTTACACAGAGAATTCCAATTATAAGTACAAGACAATAAGAGAAACTTAGAAAACGGGTAAAACTTACATTGTTGATAGAGTTGGGAGTACTTAGCACTGTGAAAGCAGCACTTTCGCAGAAAGAAATCTACTTCTCTAAGACTGGGAAACAGTGAACAGAGAATGTATGAGTTTCTCAAGATTGGGAACAGATAGAAACAATAGAAAGTACACAGTGATTCATCTACCTAGAAAAGTTACAGAGGTTTACAAAGAGAATTCCAAGTATAAGTACAAGAAAATAAGAGAGACTTAGAAAACTGGTAAAACCTACATTGTTGATAGAGTTCTTAGTACTTAGCACTGTGAAAACAGCACTTTCGCAGAAAGAAATCTACTTCTCTAAGACTGGGAAACAGTGAACAGAGAATGTATGAGTTTCTCAAGATTGGTAACAGATAGAAACAAGAGAAAGTACACAGTGATTCATCTACCTTGAGAAGTTACAGAGGTTTACACAGAGAATTCCAAGTATAAGTACAAGAAAATAAGAGAGACTTAGAAAACTGGTAAAACCTACATTGTTGATAGAGTTGGGAGTACTTAGCACTGTGAAAAGAGCACTTTCGCCGAAAGAAATCTACTTCTCTATGTCCGTGAAACAGTGAACAGAGAATGTATCAGTTTCTCAAGATTGGTAACAGATAGAAACAAGAGAAAGTACACAGTGATTCGTCTACCTAGAAAAGTTACAGAGGTTTACACAGAGAATTCCAAGTATAAGTACAAGAAAATAAGAGAGACTTAGAAAACTGGCAAAACTTACATTGTTGATAGAGTTGGGAGTACTTAGCACTGTGAAAGCAGCACTTTCGCAGAAAGAAATCTACTTCTATAACACTGGGAAACAGTGAACAGAGAATGTATGAGTTTCTCAAGATTGGTAACAGATAGAAACAAGAGAAAGCATACAGTGATTCGTCTACCTAGAAAAGTTACAGTGGTTTACACAGAGAATTACAAGCATAAGTACAAGAAAACAAGAGAGACTTAGAAAACTGGTAAAACCTACATTGCTGATAGAGTTGGGAGTACTTAGCACTGTGAAAACAGCACTTTCGCCGAAAAAAATTTCGTTCTCTAAGTCCGTGAAACAGTGAACAGAGAATGTATGAGTTTCTCAAAATTGGTAACAGATAGAAACAAGAGAAAGTACACAGTGATTCATCTACCTAGAAAAGTTACAGAGGTTTACACAGAGAATTCCAAGTATAAGTACAAGTAAATAAGAGAGACTTAGAAAACTGGTAAAACCTACATTGTGGATAGAATTGGGAGTACTTAGCACTGAGAAAACAGCACTTTCGTCGAAAGAAATCTACTTCTCTAAGTCCGTGAAACAGTGAACAGAGAATGTATGAGTTTCTCAAGATTGGTAACAGATAGAAACAAGAGAAAGTACACAGTGACTCATCTACCTAGAAAAGTTACAGAGGTTTACACAGAGAATTCCAAGTACAAGTACAAGAAAATAAGAGAGACTTAGAAAACTGGTAAAACTTACATTGTTGATAGAGTTGGGAGTACTTAGCACTGTGAAAACAGCACTTTCGCCGAAAGAAATCTACTTCTCTAAGTCCGTGAAACAGTGAACAGAGAATGTATGAGTTTCTCAAGATTGGTAACAGATAGAAACAAGAGAAAGTACACAGTGATTCATCTACCTAGAAAAGTTACAGAGGTTTACACAGAGAATTCCAAGTATAGGTACAAGAAAATAAGAGAGACTTAGAAAACTGGTAAAACCTACATTGTTGATAGAGTTGGGAGTACTTAGCACTGTGAAAACAGCACTTTCGCCGAAAGAAATTTCGTTCTCTAAGTCCGTGAAACAGTGAACGGAGAATGTATGAGTTTCTCAAGATTGGTAACAGATAGAATCAAGGGAAAGTACACAGTGATTCATCTACCGAGAAAAGTTACAGAGGTTTACACAGAGAATTCCAAGTATAAGTACAAGAAAATAAGAGAGACTTAGAAAACTGGTAAAACATACATTGTGGATAGAGTTGGGAGTACTTAGCACTGTGGAAACAGCACTTTCGCAGAAGAAATCTACTTCTCTAAGACTGGGAAACAGTGAACAGAGAATGTATGAGTTTCTGAAGATTGGTAAGAGATAGAAACAAGAGAAAGTACACAGTGATTCATCGACCTAGAAAAGTTACAGAGGTTTACACAGAGAATTCCAAGTATAAGTACAAGAAAATAAGAAAGACTTAGGAAACTGTAAAACCTACATTGTTGATAGAGTTGGGAGTACTTAGCACTGTGAAAACAGCACTTTCGCCAAAAGAAATCTACTTCTCTAAGACTGGGAAGCAGTGAACAGAGAACGTATGAGTTTCTCAAGATTGGTAACAGATAGAATCAAGAGAAAGTACACAGTAATTCATCTACCTAGAAAAGTTACAGACGTTTACACAGAGAATTCCAAGTATAAGTACAAGAAAATAAGAGAGACTTAGAAAACTGGTAAAACCTACATTGTTGATAGAGTTGGGAATACTTAGCACTGTGAAAACAGCACTTTCTCCGAAAGAAATTTCGTTCTCTAAGTACGTGAAACAGTGAACAGAGAATGTATGAGTTTCTCAAGATTGGTAACAGATAGAAACAAGAGAAAGTACACAGTGATTCACCTACCTAGAAAAGTTAAACAGGTTTACACAGAGAATTCCAAGTATAAGTAGAAGAAAATAAGAGAGACTTAAAAAACTGGTAAAACCTACATTGTTGATAGAATTGGGAGTATTTAGCACTGTGAAAACAGCACTTTCGCA
The DNA here is from genome assembly GCA_028571685.1 of Heterohyrax brucei. NCBI lineage: Eukaryota > Metazoa > Chordata > Mammalia > Hyracoidea > Procaviidae > Heterohyrax > Heterohyrax brucei. The sequence continues at coordinate 114,885,347 of CM053150.1, read as the reverse complement.
GAAAGAAGTCTACTTCTCTAAGGCTGGGAAACAGTGAACAGAGAATATATGAGTTTCTCAAGATTGGTAACACATAGAAACAAGAGAAAGTACACAGTGATTCATCTACCTAGAAAAGATACAGAGGTTTATACAGAGAATTCCAAGTATAAGTACAAGAAAATAAGAGAGACTTAGAAAACTGGTAAAACTTACATTGTTGATAGAGTTGGGAGTACTTAGCACTGTGAAAACAGCACTTTCGCGAAAGAAATTTCGTTCTCTAAGTCCGTGAAACAGTGAACAGAGAATGTATGAGTTTCTCAAGATTGGTAACAGATAGAAACAAGAGAAAGTACACAGTGATTCATCTACCTAGAAAAGTTACAGAGGTTTACACAGAGAATGCCAAGTATAAGTACAAGAAAATAAGAGAGACTTAGAAAACTGGTAAAACCTACATTGTTGATAGAGTTGGGAGTACTTAGCACTGTGAAAGCACCACTTTCGCAGAAAGAAATCTACTTCTATAACACTGGGAAACAGTGAACAGAGAATGTATGAGTTTCTCAAGATTGGTAACAGACAGAAACAAGAGAAAGTACACAGAGATTCATCTACCTAGAAAAGTTACAGAGGTTTACACAGAGAATTCCAAGTATAAGTACAAAAATATAAGAGAGACTTAGAAAACTGGTAAAACCTACATTGTTGATAGAGTTGGGAGTTCTTAGCACTGTGAAAACAACACTATCCCCGAAAGTATTTCAGTTCTCTAAGTCCGTGAAACAGTGAACAGAGAATGTATGAGTTTCTCAAGATTGGTAACAGATAGAAACAATAGAAAATACACAGTGATTCATCTACCTGGAAAAGTTACAGAGATTTACACAGAGAATTCCAAGTATAAGTACAAGGAAATAAGAGAGACTTAGAAAACTGGTAAAACCTACATTGTGGATAGAGTTGGGAGTACTTAGCACTGTGAAAACAGCACTTTCGCCGAAAGAAATCTACTTCTCTAAGACTGGGAAACAGTGAACAGAGAATGTATGAGTTTCTCAAGATTCATAACAGATAGAAACAAGAGAAAGTACACAGTGATTCATCTACCTAGAAGAGTTACAGAGGTTTACACAGAGAATTCCAAGTATAAGTACAAGAAAATAAGAGAGACTTAGAAAACTGGTAAAACCTACATTGTTGATAGAGTTCGGAGTACTTAGCACTGTGAAAACAGCACTTTCGCAGAAACAAATCTACTTCTCTAAGGCTGGGAAACAGTGAACAGAGAATGTAAGAGTTTCTTAAAATTGGTAACAGATAGAAACAAGAGAAAGTACACAGTGATTCATCTACCTAGAGAAGTTACAGAGGTTTGCACAGAGAATTTCAAGTATAAGTACAACAAAATAAGAGAAACTTAGAAAACTGGTAAAACCTACATTGTTGATAGAGTTGGGAGTACTTAGCACTGGGAAGACAGCACTTTCGCCGAAAGAAATTTAGTTCTCTAAGTCCGTGAAACAGTGAACAGAGAATGTATGAGTTTCTCAAGATTGGTAACAGATAGAAACAAGAGAAAGTACACAGTGATTCATCTACCTAGAAAAGTTACAGAGGTTTACACAGAGAATTCCAAGTATAAGTACAAGAAAATAAGGCAGACTTAGAAAACTGGTAAAACCTACATTGTTGATAGAGTTGGGAGTACTTAGCACTGTGAAAACAGCACTTTCGCAGAAAGAAATTTCTTTCTCTAAGTCCGTGAAACAGTGAACAGAGAATGTATGAGTTTCTCAAGATTGGTAACAGATAGAAAGAAGAGAAAGTACACAGTGATTCATCTACCTAGAAAAGTTATAGAGGTTCACACAGAGATTTCCAAGTATAAGTACAAGAAAATAAGAGAGACTTAGAAAACTGGTAAAACCTACATTGTTGATAGAGTTGGGAGTACTTAGCACTGTGAAAACGGCACTTTCGCAGAAAGAAATCTACTTCTCTAAGACTGGGAAACAGTGAAGAGAGAATGTACGAGTTTCTCAAGATTGGTAACAGATAGAAACAAGAGAAAGTACACAGTGATTCATCTACCTAGAAAAGTTACAGAGGTTTACACAGAGAATTCCAAGTATAAGTACAAGAAAATAAGAGAGACTTAGAAAACTGGTAAAACCTACATTGTTGATAGAGTTGGGAGTACTTAGCACTGTGAAAGCAGCACTTTCGCAGAAAGAAATCTACCTCTCTAAGACTGGGAAACAGTGAACAGAGAATGTACGAGTTTCTCAAGATTGGTAACAGATAGAAACAAAGGAAAGTACACAGCGATTCATCTACCTAGAAAAGTTACGGAGGTTTACACAGACAATTTCAAGTATAAGTAAAAGAAAATAAGAGAGACTTAGAAAACTGGTAAAACCTACATTGTTGATAGAGTTGGGAGTACTTAGCACTGTGAAAGCAGCACTTTCGCAGAAAGAAATCTACTTCTATAACACTGGGAAACAGTGAACAGAGAATGTATGAGTTTCTCAAGATTGGTAACAGATAGAAACAAGAGAAAGTACACAGTGATTCATCTACCTAGAGAAGTTACAGAAGTTTACACAGAGAATTCCATGTATAAGTACAAGAAAATAAGAGAGACTTAGAAAACTGGTAAAACCTACATTGTGGATAGAGTTGGGAGTACTTAGCACTGTGAAAACAGCACTTTCGCCGAAAGAAACTTCGTTTTCTAAGTCCGTGAAGCAGTGAACAGAGAATGTATGAGTTTCTCAAGATTGGTAACAGATAGAAACATGAGAAAGTACACAGTGATTCATCTACCTAGAAAAGTTACAGAGGTTTACACAGAGAATTCCAAGTATAAGTACAAGAAAATAAGAGAGACTTAGAAAACTGGTAAAACCTACATTGTTGATAGAGTTGGGAGTACTTAGCACTGTGAAAACAGCACTTTCGCCGAAAGAAATTTCTTTCTCTAAGTCCGTGAAACAGTGAACAGAGAATGTATGAGTTTCTCAAGATAGGTAACAGATAGAAAGAAGAGAAAGTACACAGTGATTCATCTACCTAGAAAAGTTATAGAGGTTTACACAGAGATTTCCAAGTATAAGTACAAGAAAATAAGAGAGACTTAGAAAACTGGTGAAACCTACATTGTACATAGTGTTGGGAGTACTTAGCACTGTGAAAACAGCACTTTCGCAGAAAGAAATCTACTTCTATAAGACTGGGAAACAGTGAACAGAGAATGTATGAGTTTCTCAAGATTGGTAACAGATAGAAAGAAGAGAAAGTACACAGTGATTCATCTACCTAGAAAAGTTACAGAGGTTTACACAGAGAATTCCAAGTATAAGTACAAAAAAATAAGAGAGACTTAGAAAACTGGTAAAACCTACATGGTTGATAGAGTTGGGAGTACTTAGCACTGTGAAAACAGCACTTTCGCCGAAAGAAATTTCGTTCTCTAAGTCCGTGAAACAGTGAACAGAGAATGTATGAGTTTCTCAAGATTGGTAACAGATAGAAACAAGAGAAAGTACACAGTGATTCATCTACCTAGAAAAGTTACAGAGGTTTACAAAGAGAATTCCAAGTTTACTTTCAAGAAAATAAGAGAGACTTAGAAAACTGGTAAAACCTACATTGTTGATAGAGTTGTTAGTACTTAGCACTGTGAAAACAGCACTTTCGCAGAAAAAATCTACTTCTCTAAGACTGGGAAACAGTGAAAAGAGAATGTATGAGTTTCTCAAGATTGGTAACAGATAGAAACAAGAGAAAGTACACAGTGATTCATCTACCTTGAGAAGTTACAGAGGTTTACACAGAGAATTCCAAGTATAAGTACAACAAAATAAGAGAGACTTAGAAAACTGGTAAAACCTACATTGTTGATAGAGCTGGGAGTACTTAGCACTGAGAAAACAGCACTTTCGCAGAAAGAAATTTCGTTCTCTAAGTCCGTGAAACAGTGAACAGAGAATGTATGAGTTTCTCAAGATTGGTAACAGATAGAAACAAGAGAAAGTACACAGTGACTCATCTACCTAGAGAAGTTACAGAGGTTTACACAGAGAATTCCAAGTATAAGTACAAGAAAATAAGAGAGACTTAGAAAACTGGTAAAACCTACATTGTTGATAGAGTTGGGAGTACTTAGCTCTGTGAAAACAGCACTTTCGCCGAAAGAAATTTCATTCTCTAAGTCCGTGAAACAGTGAACAGAGAATGTATGAGTTTCTCAAGTTTGGTAACAGATAGAAACAAGAGAAAGTGCACAGTGATTCATCTACCTAGAAAAGTTACAGAGCTTTACACAGAGAATTCCAAGTATAAGTACAAGAAAATAAGAGAGACTTAGAACACTGGTAAAACCTACATTGTTGATAGAGTTTTGAGTACTTAGCACTGTGAAAACAGCACTTTCGCCGAAAGAAATCTACTTATCTAAGTCCGTGAAAAAGTGAACAGAGAATGTATGAGTTTCTCAAGATTGGTAACAGATAGAAACAAGAGAAAGTACACAGTGATTCATGTACCTAGATAAGTTACAGAGGTTTACACAGAGAATTCCAAGTATAAGTACAAGAAAATAAGAGAGACTTAGAAAACTGGTAAAACCTACATTGTGGATAGAGTTGGGAGTACTTAGCACTGTGAAAACATCACTTTCTCCGAAAGAAATCTACTTCTCTAAGTCCGTGAAACAGTGAACAGAGAATGTATCAGTTTCTCAAGTTTGGTAACAGATAGAAACAAGAGAAAGTACACGGTGATTCATCTACCTAGAAAAGTTACAGAGGTTTACACAGAGAATTCCAAGTATAAGTACAAGAAAATAAGAGAGACTTAGAAAACTGGTAAAACCTACATTGTTGATAGAGTTGGGAGTTCTTAGCACTGTGAAAACAGCACTATCCCCGAAAGTATTTTAGTTCTCTAAGTCCGTGAAACAGTGAACAGAGAATGTATGAGTTTCTCAAGATTGGTAACAGATAGAAACAAGAGAAAATTCACAGTGATTCATCTACTTAGAAAAGTTACAGAGGTTTACACAGAGAATTCCAAGTATAAGTACAAGAAAATAAGAGAGACTTAGAAAACTGGTAAAACCTACATTGTTGATAGAGTTGGGAGTACTTAGCACTGTGAAAACAGCACTTTCGCCGAAAGAAATTTCGGTCTCTAAGTCCGTGAAACAGTGAACAGAGAATGTATCAGTTTCTCAAGATTGGTAACAGGTAGAAACAAGAGAAAGTACACAGTGATTCATCTACCTAGAAAAGTTACAGAGGTTGACACAGAGAATTTCAAGTATAAGTACAAGAAAATAAGAGAGACTTAGAAAACTGGTAAAACCTACATTGTTGATAGAGTTGGGAGTACTTAGCACTGTGAAAACAGCACTTTCGCCGAAAGAAATTTCGTTCTCTAAGTCCGTGAAACAGTGAACAGAGAATGTATGAGTTTCTCAAGATTCGTAACAGATAGAAACAAGAGAAAGTACACAGTGATTCATCTACCCAGAAAACTTACAGAGGTTTACACAGAGATTTCCAAGTATAAGTACAAGAAAATAAGAGAGACATAGAAAACTGGTAAAACCTACATTGTTGATAGAGTTGGGAGTACTTACCACTGTGAAAACAGCACTTTCGCCGAAAGAAATCTACTTCTCTAAGTCCGTGAAACAGTGAACAGAGAATGTATGAGTTTCTCAAGATTGGTAACAGATAGAAACAAGAGAAAGTACACAGTGATTCATCTACCTAGAAAAGTTACAGAGGTTTACACAGAGAATTCCAAGTATAAGTACAAGAAAATAAGAGAGACTTAGAAAACTGGTAAAACCTACATTGTTGATAGAGTTGGGAGTACTTAGCACTGTGAAAGCAGCACTTTCGCAGAAAGAAATCTACTTCTCTAAGACTGGGAAACAGTGAACAGAGAATGCATGAGTTTCTCAAGATTGGTAACAGATAGAAACAAGAGAAAGTACACAGTGATTCATCTACCTAGAAAAGTTACACAGGTTTACACAGAGAATTCCAAGTATAAGTACAAGAAAATAAGAGAGACTTAGAAAACTGGTAAAACCTACATTGTTGATAGAGTTGGGAGTACTTAGCACTGTGAAAGCAGCACTTTCGCAGAAAGAAATCTACTTCTCTAAGACTGGGAAACAGTGAACAGAGAATGTATGAGTTTCTCAAGATTGGTAACAGATAGAAACAAGAGAAAGTACACAGTGATTCATCTACCTAGAAAAGTTACAGAGGTTTACACAGAGAATTCCAAGTATAAGTACAAGAAAATAAGAGAGACTTAGAAAGGTGGTAAAACCTACATTGTTGATAGAGTTGGGAGTACTTAGCACTGTGAAAGCAGCACTTTCGCAGAAAGAAATCTACTTCTCTAAGACTGGGAAACAGTGAACAGAGAATGTATGAGTTTCTCAAGATTGGTAACAGATAGAAACAAGAGAAAGTATACAGTGATTCATCTACCTAGAAAAGTTACAGAGGTTTACACAGAGAATTCCAAGTATAAGTACAAAAATATAAGAGAGACTTAGAAAACTGGTAAAACCTACATTGTTGATAGAGTTGGGAGTTCTTAGCACTGTGAAAACAGCACTATCCCCGAAAGTATTTTAGTTCTCTAAGTCCGTGAAACAGTGAACAGAGAATGTATGAGCTTCTCAAGATTGGTAACAGATAGAAACAAGAGAAAATACACAGTGATTCATCTACTTAGAAAAGTTACAGAGGTTTACACAGAGAATTCCAAGTATAAGTACAAGAAAATAAGAGAGACTTAGAAAACTGGTAAAACCTACATTGTGGATAGAGTTGGGAGTACTTAGCACTGTGAAAACAGCACTTTCGCAGAAAGAAATTTCGTTCTCTAAGTCCGTGAAACAGTGAACAGAGAATGTATGAGTTTCTCAAGATTTGTAACAGATAGAAAGAAGAGAAAGTACACAGTGATTCGTCTACCTAGAAAAGTTACAGAGGTTTACACAGAGAATTCCATGTATAAGTACAAGAAAATAAGAGAGACATAGAAAACTGGTAAAACCTACATTGTTGATAGAGTTGGGAGTACTTAGCACTGTGAAAACATCACTTTCGCCGAAAGAAAACTACTTCTCTAAGTCCGTGAAACAGTGAACAGAGAATGTATGAGTTTCTCAAGATTGGTAACAGGTAGAAACAAGAGAAAGTACACAGTGATTCATCTACCTAGAAAAGTTACAGAGGTTTACACAGAGAATTCCAAGTATAAGTACAAAAATATAAGAGAGACATAGAAAACTGGTAAAACCTACATTGTTGATAGAGTTGGGAGTACTTAGCACTGTGAAAGCAGCACTTTCGCAGAAAGAAATCTACTTCTCTAAGACTGGAAAACAGTGAACAGAGAATGTATGAGTTTCTCAAGATTGGTAACAGATAGAAACAAGAGAAAGTACACAGTGATTCATCTACCTATAAAAGTTACAGAGGTTTACACAGAGCATTCCAAGTAGAAGTACAAGAAAATAAGAGAGACTTAGAAAACTGGTAAAACCTACATTGTTGATAGAGTTGGGAGTACTTAGCACTGTGAAAGCAGCACTTTCGCAGAAAGAAATCAACTTCTATAACACTGGGAAACAGTGAACAGAGAATGTATGAGTTTCTCAAGATTGGTAACAGATAGAAACAAGATTAAGAACACAGTGATTTATCTACCTGGAAAAGTTACAGAGGTTTACACAGAGAATTCCAAGTATAAGCACAAAAATATAAGAGAGACTTAGAAAACTGGTAAAACCTACATTGTTGATAGAGTTGGGAGTTCTTAGCACTGTGAAAACAGCACTATCCCCGAAAGTATTTTAGTTCTCTAAGTCCGTGAAACAGTGAACAGAGAATGTATGAGTTTCTCAAGATTGGTAACAGATAGAAACAAGAGAAAATACACAGTGATTCATCTAGTTAGAAAAGTTACAGAGGTTTACACAGAGAATTCCAAGTATAAGTACAAGAAAATAAGAGAGACTTAGAAAACTGGTAAAACCTACATTGTTGATAGAGTTGGGAGTACTTAGCACTGTGAAAACAGCACTTTCTCCGAAAGAAATTTCGTTCTCTAAGTCCGTGACACAGTGAACAGAGAATGTATGAGTTTCTCAAGATTGGTAACAGGTAGAAACAAGAGAAAGTACACAGTGATTCATCTACCTAGAAAAGTTACAGAGGTTTACACAGAGAATTCCAAGTATAAGTACAAGAAAATAAGAAAGGCTTAGAAAACTGGTAAAACCTACATTGTGGATAGAGTTGGGAGTACTTAGCACTGTGAAAATAGCACTTTCGCAGAAAGAAATCTACTTCTCTAAGACTGGGAAACAGTGAACAGAGAATGTATGAGTTTCTCAAGATTGGTAACAGATAGAAACAAGAGAAAGTACACAGTGATTCATCTACCTAGAAAAGTTACAGAGGTTTACACAGAGAATTCCAAGTATAAGTACAAAAATATAAGAGAGACTTAGAAAACTGGTAAAACCTACATTGTTGATAGAGTTGGGAGTTCTTAGCACTGTGAAAACAGCACTGTCCCCGAAAGTATTTTAGTTCTCTAAGTCCGTGAAACAGTGAACAGAGAATGTATGAGTTTCTCAAGATTGGTAACAGATAGAAACAAGAGAAAATACACAGTGATTCATCTACTTAGAAAAGTTACAGAGGTTTACACAGAGAATTCCAAGTATAAGTACAAGAAAATAAGAGAGACTTAGAAAACTGGTAAAACCTACATTGTTGATAGAGTTGGGAGTACTTAGCACTGTGAAAACAGCACTTTCGCCGAAAGAAATTTCGTTCTCTAAGTCCGTGAAACAGTGAACAGAGAATGTATGAGTTTCTCAAGATTGGTAACAGATAGAAACAAGAGAAAGTACACAGTGATTCATCTACCTAGAAAAGTTACAGAGGTTTACACAGAGAATTCCAAGTATAAGTACAAGAAAATAAGAGAGACTTAGAAAACTGGTAAAACCTACATTGTTGATAGAGTTGGGAGTACTTAGCACTGTGAAAGCAGCACTTTCGCAGAAAGAAATCTACTTCTATAACACTGGGAAACAGTGAACAGAGAATGTATGAGTTTCTCAAGATTGGTAACAGATAGAAACAAGAGAAAGTACACAGTGATTCATCTACCTAGAAAAGTTACAGAGGTTTACACAGAGAATTCCAAGTATAAGTACAAAAATATAAGAGAGACATAGAAAACTGGTAAAACCTACATTGTTGATAGAGTTGGGAGTTCTTAGCACTGTGAAAACAGCACTATCCCCGAAAGTATTTTAGTTCTCTAAGTCCGTGAAACAGTGAACAGAGAATGTATGAGTTTCTCAAGATTTTTAACAGATAGAAACAAGAGAAAATACACAGTGATTCATCTACTTAAGCTACAGAGGTTTACACAGAGAATTCCAAGTATAAGTACAAGAAAATAAGAGAGACTTAGAAAACTGGTAAAACGTACATTGGTGATAGAGTTGGGAGTACTTAGCACTGTGAAAGCAGCACTTTCGCAGAAAGAAATCTACTTCTATAACACTGGGAAACAGTGAACAGAGAATGTATGAGTTTCTCAAGATTGGTAACAGATAGAAACAAGAGAAAGTACACAGTGATTCATCTACCTAGAAAAGTTACAGAGGTTTACACAGAGAATTCCAAGTATAAGTACAAAAATATAAGAGAGACGTAGAAAACTGGTAAAACCTACATTGTTGATAGAGTTGGGAGTTCTTAGCACTGTGAAAACAGCACTATTCCCGAAAGTATTTTAGTTCTCTAAGTCCGTGAAACAGTGAACAGAGAATGTATGAGTTTCTCAAGATTGGTAACAGATAGAAACAAGAGAAAATACACAGTGATTCATCTACTTAGAAAAGTTACAGAGGTTTACACAGAGAATTCCAAGTATAAGTACAGGAAAATAAGGGAGACTTAGAAAACTGGTAAAACCTACATTGTTGATAGAGTTGGGAGTACTTAGCACTGTGAAAACAGCACTTTCGCCGAAAGAAATTTCGTTCTCTAAGTCCGTGAAACAGTGAACAGAGAATGTATGAGTTTCTCAAGATTGGTAACAGGTAGAAACAAGAGAAAGTACACAGTGATTCATCTACCTAGAAAAGTTACAGAGGTTTACACAGAGAATTCCAAGTATAAGTACAAGAAAATAAGAGAGACTTAGAAAACTGGTAAAACCTACATTGTTGATAGAGTTGGGAGTACTTAGCACTGTGAAAACAGCACTTTCGCCGAAAGAAATTTCGTTCTCTAAGTCCGTGAAACAGTGAACAGAGAATGTATGAGTTTCTCAAGATTTGTAACAAATAGAAACAAGAGAAAGTACACAGTGATTCGTCTACCTAGAAAAGTTACAGAAGTTTACACAGAGAATTCCAAGTATAAGTACAAGAAAATAAGAGAGACTTAGAAAACTGGTAAAACCTACACTGTTGATAGACTTGGGAATACTTAGCACTGTGAACGCAGCAGTTTCGCAGAAAGAAATCTACTTCTCTAAGACTGGGAAACAGTGAACAGAGAATGTATGAGTTTCTCAAGATTGGTAACGATAGAAACAAGAGAAAGTACACAGTGATTCATCTACCTAGAAAAGTTACAGAGGTTTACACAGAGAATTCCAAGTATAAGTACAAGAAAATAAGAGAGACTTAGAAAACTGGTAAAACCTACATTCTTGATAGAGTTGGGAGTACTTAGCACTGTGAAAGCAGCACTTTCGCAGAAAGAAATCTACTTCTCTAAGACTGGGAAACAGTGAACAGAGAATGTATGAGTTTCTCAAGATTGGTAACAGATAGAAACAAGATTAAGAACACAGTGATTTATCTACCTGGAAAAGTTACAGAGGTTTACACAGAGAATTCCAAGTATAAGCACAAAAATATAAGAGAGACTTAGAAAACTGGTAAAACCTACATTGTTGATAGAGTTGGGAGTTCTTAGCACTGTGAAAACAGCACTATCCCCGAAAGTATTTTAGTTCTCTAAGTCCGTGAAACAGTGAACAGAGAATGTATGAGTTTCTCAAGATTGGTAACAGATAGAAACAAGAGAAAATACACAGTGATTCATCTAGTTAGAAAAGTTACAGAGGTTTACACAGAGAATTCCAAGTATAAGTACAAGAAAATAAGAGAGACTTAGAAAACTGGTAAAACCTACATTGTTGATAGAGTTGGGAGTACTTAGCACTGTGAAAACAGCAATTTCGCCGAAAGAAATTTCGTTCTCTAAGTCCGTGACACAGTGAACAGAGAATGTATGAGTTTCTCAAGATTGGTAACAGGTAGAAACAAGAGAAAGTACACAGTGATTCATCTACCTAGAAAAGTTACAGAGGTTTACACAGAGAATTCCAAGTATAAGTACAAGAAAATAAGAGAGGCTTAGAAAACTGGTAAAACCTACATTGTGGATAGAGTTGGGAGTACTTAGCACTGTGAAAATAGCACTTTCGCAGAAAGAAATCTACTTCTCTAAGACTGGGAAACAGTGAACAGAGAATGTATGAGTTTCTCAAGATTGGTAACAGATAGAAACAAGAGAAAGTACACAGTGATTCATGTACCTAGAAAAGTTACAGAGGTTTACACAGAGAATTCCAAGTATAAGTACAAAAATATAAGAGAGACTTAGAAAACTGGTAAAACCTACATTGTTGATAGAGTTGGGAGTTCTTAGCACTGTGAAAACAGCACTATCCCCGAAAGTATTTTAGTTCTCTAAGTCCGTGAAACAGTGAACAGAGAATGTATGAGTTTCTCAAGATTGGTAACAGATAGAAACAAGAGAAAGTACACAGTGATTCATCTACCTAGAAAAGTTACAGAGGTTTACACAGAGAATTCCAAGTATAAGTACAAGAAAATAAGAGAGACTTAGAAAACTGGTAAAACCTACATTGTTGATAGATTTGGGAGTACTTAGCACTGTGAAAGCAGCACTTTCGCAGAAAGAAATCTACTTCTATAACACTGGAAAACAGTGAACAGAGAATGTATGAGTTTCTCAAGATTGGTAACAGATAGAAACAAGAGAAAGTACACAGTGATTCATCTACCTAGAAAAGTTACAGAGGTTTACACAGAGAATTCCAAGTATAAGTACAAAAATATAAGAGAGACATAGAAAACTGGTAAAACCTACATTGTTGATAGAGTTGGGAGTTCTTAGCACTGTGAAAACAGCACTATCCCCGAAAGTATTTTAGTTCTCTAAGTCCGTGAAACAGTGAACAGAGAATGTATGAGTTTCTCAAGATTGGTAACAGATAGAAACAAGAGAAAATACACAGTGATTCATCTACTTAAGCTACAGAGGTTTACACAGAGAATTCCAAGTATAAGTACTAGAAAATAAGAGAGACTTAGAAAACTGGTAAAACCTACATTGGTGATAGAGTTGGGAGTAATTAGCACTGTGAAAGCAGCACTTTCGCAGAAAGAAATCTACTTCTATAACACTGGGAAACAGTGAACAGAGAATGTATGAGTTTCTCAAGATTGGTAACAGATAGAAACAAGAGAAAGTACACAGTGATTCATCTACCTAGAAAAGTTACAGAGGTTTACACAGAGAATTCCAAGTATAAGTACAAAAATATAAGAGAGACGTAGAAAACTGGTAAAACCTACATTGTTGATAGAGTTGGGAGTACGTAGCACTGTGAAAGCAGCACTTTCGCAGAAAGAAATCTACTTCTCTAAGAGTGGGAGACAGTGAACAGAGAATGTATGAGTTTCTCAAGATTGGTAACAGATAGAAACAAGAGAAAGTACACAGTGATTCATCTACCTAGAAAAGTTACAGAGGTTTACACAGAGAATTCCAAGTATAAGTACGAGAAAATAAGAGAGACTTAGAAAACTCGTAAAACCTACAATGTTGATAGAGTTGGGAGTACTTAGCACTGTGAAAGCAGCACTTTCGCAGAAAGAAATCTACTTCTCTAAGACTGGGAAACAGTGAACAGAGAATGTATGAGTTTCTCAAGATTGGTAACAGATAGAAACAAGAGAAAGTACACAGTGATTCATCTACCTAGAAAAGTTACAGAGGTTTACACAGAGAATTCCAAGTATAAGTACAAGAAAATAAGAGAGACTTAGAAAACTGGTAAAACCTACATTGTTGATAGAGTTGGGAGTACTTAGCACTGTGCAAACAGCACTTTCGCCGAAAGAAATTTCTTTCTCTAAGTCCGTAAAACAGTGAACAGAGAATGTATGAGTTTCTCAAGATTGTTAACAGATAGAAAAAAGAGAAAGTACACAGTGATTCATCTACCTAGAAAAGTTACAGAAGTTTACACAGAGATTTCCAAGTATAAGTACAAGAAAATAAGAGAGACTTAGAAAACTGGTAAAACCTACATTGTCGATAGAGTTGGGAGTACTTAGCACTGTGAAAACAGCACTTTCGCAGAAAGAAACCTACTTCTCTAAGACTGGGAAACAGTGAACAGAGAATGTATGAGTTTCTCAAGATTGGTAACAGATAGAAACAAGAGAAAGTACACAGTGATTCATCTACCTAGAAAAGTTACAGAGGTTTACACAGAGAATTCCAAGTATAAGTACAAGAAAATAAGAGAGACTTAGAAAACTGGTAAAACCTACATTGTTGATAGAGTTGGGAGTACTTAGCACTGTGAAAGCAGCACTTTCGCAGAAAGAAATCTACTTCTCTAAGACTGGGAAACAGTGAACAGAGAATATATGAGTTTCTCAAGATTGGTAACAGATAGAAACAAGAGAAGGTACACAGTGATTCATCTACCTAGAAAAGTTACAGAGGTTTACACAGAGAATTCCAAGTATAAGTACAAGAAAATAAGAGAGACTTAGAAAACTGGTAAAACCTACATTGTTGATAGAGTTGGGAGTACTTAGCACTGTGAAAGCAGCACTTTCGCAGAAAGAAATCTACTTCTATAACACTGGGAAACAGTGAACAGAGAATGTATGAGTTTCTCAAGATTGGTAACAGATAGAAACAAGAGAAAGTACACAGTGATTCATCTACCTAGAAAAGTTACAGAGGTTTACACAGAGAATTCCAAGTATAAGTACAAAAATATAAGAGAGACAAGGAAAACTGGTAAAACCTACATTGTTGATAGAGTTGGGAGTTCTTAGCACTGTGAAAACAGCACTATCCCCGAAAGTATTTTAGTTCTCTAAGTCCGTGAAACAGTGAACAGAGAATGTATGAGTTTCTCAAGATTGGTAACAGATAGAAACAAGAGAAAATACACAGTGATTCATCTACTTAAGTTACAGAGGTTTACACATAGAATTCCAAGTATAAGTACAAGAAAATAAGAGAGACTTAGAAAACTGGTAAAACCTACATTGGTGATAGAGTTGGGAGTACTTAGCACTGTGAAAACAGCACTTTCGCAGAAAGAAATTTCGTTCTCTAAGTCCGGGAAACAGTGAACAGAGAATGTATGAGTTTCTCAAGATTGGTAACATGTAGAAACAAGAGAAAGTACACAGTGATTCATCTACCTAGAAAAGTTACAGAGGTTTACACAGAGAATTCCAAGTACAAGTACAAGAAAATAAGAGAGACTTAGAAATCTGGTAAAACCTACATTGTTGATAGAGTTGAGAGTACTTAGCACTGTGAAAGCAGCACTTTCGCAGAAAGAAATCTACTTCTCTAAGACTGGGAAACAGTGAACAGAGAATGTATGAGTTTCTCAAGATTGGTAACAGATAGAAACAATAGAAAGTACACAGTGATTCATCTACCTAGAAAAGTTACAGAGGTTTACACAGAGAATTCCAAGCATAAGTACAAGAAAACAAGAGAGACTTAGGAAACTGGTAAAACCTACATTGCTGATAGAGTTGGGAGTACTTAGCACTGTGAAAACAGCACTTTCGCCGAAAGAAATTTCGGTCTCTAAGTCCGTGAAACAGTGAACAGAGAATGTATGAGTTTCTCAAAATTGGTAACAGATAGAAACAAGAGAAAGTACACAGTGATTCATCTACCTAGAAAAGTTACAGAGGTTTACACAGAGAATTCCAAGTATAAGTACAAGTAAATAAGAGAGACTTAGAAAACTGGCAAAGCCTACATTGTTGATAGAGTTGGGAGTACTTAGCACTGTGAAAGCAGCACTTTCGCAGAAAGAAATCTACTTCTATAACACTGGGAAACAGTGAACAGAGAATGTATGAGTTTCTTAAGATTGGTAACAGATAGAAACAAGAGAAAGTACACAGTGATTCATCTACCTAGAAAAGTTACAGAGGTTTACACAGAGAATTCCAAGTATAAGTACAAAAATATAAGAGAGACTTAGAAAACTGGTAAAACCTACATTGTGGATAGAGTTGGGAGTTCTTAGCACTGTGAAAACAGCACTATCCCCGAAAGTATTTTAGTTCTCTAAGTCCGTGAAACAGTGAACAGAGAATGTATGAGTTTCTCAAGATTGGTAACAGATAGAAACAAGGGAAAATACACAGTGATTCATTTACTTAGAAAAGTTACAGAGGTTTACACAGAGAATTCCAAGTATAAGTACAAGAAAATAAGAGAGACTTAGAAAACTGGTAAAACCTACATTGTTGATAGAGTTGGGAGTACTTAGCACTGTGAAAACAGCACTTTCGCCGAAAGAAATTTCGTTCTCTAAGTCCGAGAAACAGTGAACAGAGAATGTATGAGTTTCTCAAGATTGGTAACAGGTAGAAACAAGAGAAAGTACACAGTGATTCATCTACCTAGAAAAGTTACAAAGGTTTACACAGAGAATTCCAAGTATCAGTACAAGAAAATAAGAGAGACTTAAAAAACTGGTAAAACCTACATTGTTGATAGAGTTGGGAGTACTTAGCACTGTGAAAGCAGCACTTTCGCAGAAAGAAATCTACTTCTCTAAGAGTGGGAAACAGTGAACAGAGAATGTATGAGTTTCTCAAGATTGGTAACAGATAGAAACAAGAGAAAGTACACAGTGATTCATCTACCTAGAAAAGTTACAGAGGTTTACATAGAGAATTCCAAGTATAAGTACAAGAAAATAAGAGAGACTTAGAAAACTGGTAAAACCTACATTGTTGATAGAGTTGGGAGTACTTAGCACTGTGAAAGCAGCACTTTCGCAGAAAGAAACCTACTTCTCTAAGTCCGTGAAACAGTGAACAGAGAATGTATGAGTTTCTCAAGATTGATAACAGATAGAAACAAGAGAAAGTACACAGTGATTCATCTACCTAGAAAAGTTACAGAGGTTTACACAGAGAATTCCAAGTATAAGTACAAGAATATAAGAGAGACTTAGAAAACTGGTAAAACCTACATTGTTGATAGAGTTGGGAGTACTTAGCACTGTGAAAGCAGCACTTTCGCAGAAAGAAATCTACTTCTCTAAGACTGGGAAACAGTGAACAGAGAATGTATGAGTTTCTCAAGATTGGTAACAGATAGAAACAAGAGAAAGTACACAGTGATTCATCTACCTAGAAAAGTTACAGTGGTTTGCACAGAGAATTCCAAGTATAAGTACAAGAAAATAAGAGAGACTTAGAAAACTGGTAAAACCTACATTGTTGATAGAGTTGGGAGTTCTTAGCACTGTGAAAACAGCACTATCCCCGAAAGTATTTTAGTTCTCTAAGTCCGTGAAACAGTGAACAGAGAATGTATGAGTTTCTCAAGATTGGTAACAGATAGAAACAAGGGAAAATACACAGTGATTCATCTACTTAGAAAAGTTACAGAGGTTTACACAGAGAATTCCTAATATAAGTACAAGAAAATAAGAGAGACTTAGAAAACTGGTAAAACCTACATTGTTGATAGAGTTGGGAGTACTTAGCACTGTGAAAACAGCACTTTCGCCGAAAGAAATTTCGTTCTCTAAGTCCGTGAAACAGTGAACAGAGAATGTATGAGTTTCTCAAGATTGGTAACAGGTAGAAACAAGAGAAAGTACACAGTGATTCATCTACTTAGAAATGTTACAGAGGTTTACACAGAGAATTCCAAGTATAAGTACAAGAAAATAAGAGAGACTTAGAAAACTGGTAAAACCTACATTGTTGATAGAGTTGGGAGTACTTAGCACTGTGAAAACAGCACTTTCGCCGAAAGAAATCTACTTCCCTAAGTCCGTGAAACAGTGAACAGAGAATGTATGAGTTTCTCAAGATTGGTAACAGATAGAAACAAGAGAAAGTACACAGTGATTCATCTACCTAGAAAAGTTACAAAGGTTTACACAGAGAATTCCAAGTATAAGTACAAGAAAATAAGAGAGACTTAGAAAACTGGTAAAACCTACATTGTTGATAGAGTTGGGAGTACTTAGCACTGTGAAAGCAGCACTTTCGCAGAAAGAAATCTACTTCTCTAAGAGTGGGAAACAGTGAACAGAGAATGTATGAGTTTCTCAAGATTGGTAACAGATAGAAACAAGAGAAAGTACACAGTGATTCATCTACCTAGAAAAGTTACAGAGGTTTACACAGAGAATTCCAAGTATAAGTACAAGAAAATAAGAGAGACTTAGAAAACTGGTAAAACCTACATTGTTGATAGAGTTGGGAGTACTTAGCACTGTGAAAGCAGCACTTTCGCAGAAAGAAATCTACTTCTCTAAGACTGGGAAACAGTGAACAGAGAATGTATGAGTTTCTCAAGATTGGTAACAGATAGAAAGAAGAGAAAGTACACAGTGATTCATCTACCTAGAAAAGTTACAGAGGTTTACACAGAGAATTCCAAGTATAAGTACAAGAAAATAAGAGAGACTTAGAAAACTGGTAAAACCTACATTGTTGATAGAGTTGGGAGTACTTAGCACTGTGCAAACAGCACTTTCGCCAAAAGAAATTTCTTTCTCTAAGTCCGTAAAACAGTGAACAGAGAATGTATGAGTTTCTCAAGATTGGTAACAGATAGAAAAAAGAGAAAGTACACAATGATTCATCTACCTAGAAAAGTTACAGAAGTTTACACAGAGAATTCCAAGTATAAGTAAAAGAAAATAAGAGAGACTTAGAAAACTGGTAAAACCTACATTGTCGATAGAGTTGGGAGTACTTAGCACTGTGAAAACAGCACTTTCGCAGAAAGAAACCTACTTCTATAGCACTGGGAAACAGTGAACAGAGAATGTATGAGTTTCTCAAGATTGGTAACAGATAGAAACAAGAGAAAGTACACAGTGATTCATCTACCTAGAAAAGTTACAGAGGTTTACACAGAGAATTCCAAGTATAAGCACAAAAATATAAGAGAGACTTAGAAAACTGGTAAAACCTACATTGTTGATAGAGTTGGGAGTTCTTAGCTCTGTGAAAACAGCACTATCCCCGAAAGTATTTTAGTTCTCTAAGTCCGTGACACAGTGAACAGAGAATGTATGAGTTTCTCAAGATTGGTAACAGATAGAAACAAGAGAAAATACACAGTGATTCATCTACTTAGAAAAGTTACAGAGGTTTACACAGAGAATTCCAAGTATAAGTACAAGAAAATAAGAGAGACTTAGAAAACTGGTAAAACCTACATTGTTGATAGAGTTGGGAGTACTTAGCACTGTGAAAACAGCACTTTCGCCGAAAGAAATTTCGTTCTCTAAGTCCGTGAAACAGTGAACAGAGAAGGTATGAGTTTCTCAAGATTGGTAACAGTTAGAAACAAGATAAAGTACACAGTGATTCATCTACCTAGAAAAGTTACAGAGGTTTACACAGAGAATTCCAAGTATAAGTACAAGAAAATAAGAGAGACTTAGAAAACTGGTAAAACCTACATTGTTGATAGAGTTGGGAGTACTTAGCACTGTGAAAACAGCACTGTCGCTGAAAGAAATTTCGTTCTCTAAGTCCGTGAAACAGTGAACAGAGAATGTATGAGTTTCTCAAGATTTGTAACAGATAGAAACAAGAGAAAGTACACAGTGATTCGTCTACCTAGAAAAGTTACAGAGGTTTACACAGAGAATTCCAAGTATAAGTACAAGAAAATAAGAGAGACATAGTAAACTGGTAAAACCTACATTGTTGATAGAGTTGGGAGTACTTAGCACTGTGAAAACAGCACTCTCGCCGAAACAAATCTACTTCTCTAAGTCCGTGAAACAGTGAACAGAGAATGTATGAGTTTCTCAAGATTGGTAACAGATAGAAACAAGAGAAAGTACGCAGTGATTCATCTACCTAGAAAAGTTACAGAGGTTTACACAGAGAATTCCAAGTATAAGTACAAGAAAATAAGAGAGACTTAGAAAACTGGTAAAACCTACATTGTTGATAGAGTTGGGAGTACTTAGCACTGTGAAAGCAGCACTTTCGCAGAAAGAAATCTACTTCTCTAAGAGTGGGAAACAGTGAACAGAGAATGTATGAGTTTCTCAAGATTGGGAACAGATAGAAACAAGAGAAAGTACACAGTGATTCATCTACCTAGAAAAGTTACAGAACTTTACACAGAGAATTCCAAGTATAGGTACAAGAAAATAAGAGAGACTTAGAAAACTGGTAAAACCTACATTGTTGATAGAGTTGGGAGTACTTAGCACTGTGAAAGCAGCACTTTCGCAGAAAGAAATCTACTTCTCTAAGACTGGGAAACAGTGAACAGAGAATGTATGAGTTTCTCAAGATTGGTAACAGATAGAAACAAGAGAAAGTACACAGTGATTCATCTACCTAGAAAAGTTACAGAGGTTTACACAGAGAATTCCAAGTATAAGAACAAGAAAATAAGAGAGACTTAGAAAACTGGCAAAACCTACATTGTTGATAGAGTTGGGATTACTTAGCACTGTGAAAGCAGCACTTTCGCAGAAAGAAATCTACTTCTATAGCACTGGGAAACAGTGAACAGAGAATGTATGAGTTTCTCAAGATTGGTAACAGATAGAAACAAGAGAAAGTACACAGTGATTCATCTACCTAGAAAAGTTACAGAGGTTTACACAGAGAATTCCAAGTATAAGCACAAAAATATAAGAGAGACTTAGAAAACTGGTAAAACCTACATTGTTGATAGAGTTGGGAGTTCTTAGCTCTGTGAAAACAGCACTATCCCCGAAAGTATTTTAGTTCTCTAAGTCCGTGACACAGTGAACAGAGAATGTATGAGTTTCTCAAGATTGGTAACAGATAGAAACAAGAGAAAATACACAGTGATTCATCTACTTAGAAAAGTTACAGAGGTTTACACAGAGAATTCCAAGTATAAGTACAAGAAAATAAGAGAGACTTAGAAAACTGGTAAAACCTACATTGTTGATAGAGTTGGGAGTACTTAGCACTGTGAAAACAGCACTTTCGCCGAAAGAAATTTCGTTCTCTAAGTCCGTGAAACAGTGAACAGAGAAGGTATGAGTTTCTCAAGATTGGTAACAGGTAGAAACAAGATAAAGTACACAGTGATTCATCTACCTAGAAAAGTTACAGAGGTTTACACAGAGAATTCCAAGTATAAGTACAAGAAAATAAGAGAGACTTAGAAAACTGGTAAAACCTACATTGTGGATAGAGTTGGGAGTACTTAGCACTGTGAAAATAGCACTGTCGCTGAAAGAAATTTCGTTCTCTAAGTCCGTGAAACAGTGAAGAGAGAATGTATGAGTTTTTCAAGATTTGTAACAGATAGAAACAAGAGAAAGTACACAGTGATTCGTCTACCTAGAAAAGTTACAGAGGTTTACACAGAGAATTCCAAGTATAAGTACAAGAAAATAAGAGACACATAGAAAACTGGTAAAACCTACATTGTTGATAGAGTTGGGAGTACTTAGCACTGTGAAAACAGCACTTTCGCCGAAAGAAATCTACTTCTCTAACTCCGTGAAACAGTGAACAGAGAATGTATGAGTTTCTCAAGATTGGTAACAGATAGAAACAAGAGAAAGTACACAGTGATTCATCTACCTAGAAAAGTTACAGAGGTTTACACAGAGAATTCCAAGTATACGTACAAGAAAATAAGAGAGACTTAGAAAACTGGTAAAACCTACATTGTTGATAGAGTTGGGAGTACTTAGCACTGTGAAAGCAGCACTTTCGCAGAAAGAAATCTACTTCTCTAAGAGTGGGAAACAGTGAACAGAGAATGTATGAGTTTCTCAAGATTGGTAACAGATAGAAACAAGAGAAAGTACACAGTGATTCATCTACCTAGAAAAGTTACAGAGGTTTACTCAGAGAATTCCAAGAACAAGTACAAGAAAATAAGAGAGACATAGAAAACTGGTAAAACCTACATTGTTGATAGAGTTGGGAGTACTTAGCACTGTGAAAACAGCACTGTCGCCGAAAGAAATTTCGTTCTCTAAGTCCGAGAAACAGTGAACAGAGAATGTATGAGTTTCTCAAGATTTGTAACAGATAGAAACAAGAGAAAGTACACAGTGATTCGTCTACCTAGAAAAGTTACAGAGGTTTACACAGAGAATTCCAACTATAAGTACAAGAAAATAAGACAGACATAGAAAACTGGTAAAACCTACATTGTTGATAGAGTTGGGAGTACTTAGCACTGTGAAAACAGCACTTTCGCCGAAAGAAATCTACTTCTCTAAGTCCGTGAAACAGTGAACAGAGAATGTATGAGTTTCTCAAGATTGGTAACACATAGAAACAAGAGAAAGTACACAGTGATTCATCTACCTAGAAAAGTTACAGAAGTTTACACAGAGAATTCCAAGTATAAGTACAAGAAAATAAGAGAGACTTAGAAAACTGGTAAAACCTACATTGTTGATAGAGTTGGGAGTACTTAGCACTGTGAAAGCAGCACTTTCGCAGAAAGAAATCTACTTCTCTAAGAGTGGGAAACAGTGAACAGAGAATGTATGAGTTTCTCAAGATTGGTAACAGATAGAAACAAGAGAAAGTACACAGTGATTCATCTACCTAGAAAAGTTACAGAGGTTTACACAGAGAATTCCAAGTATAAGTACAAGAAAATAAGAGAGACTTAGAAAACTCGTAAAACCTACAATTTTGATAGAGTTGGGAGTACTTAGCACTGTGAAAGCAGCACTTTCGCAGAAAGAAATCTACTTCTCTAAGACTGGGAAACAGTGAACAGAGAATGTATGAGTTTCTCAAGATTGGTAACAGATAGAAACAAGAGAAAGTACACAGTGATTCATCTACCTAGAAAAGTTACAGAGGTTTACACAGAGAATTCCAAGTATAAGTACAAGAAAATAAGAGAGACTTAGAAAACTGGTATAACCTACATTGTTGATAGAGTTGGGAGTACTTAGCACTCTGCAAACAGCACTTTCGCCGAAAGAAATTTCTTTCTCTAAGTCCGTAAAACAGTGAACAGAGAATGTATGAGTTTCTCAAGATTGGTAACAGATAGAAAAAAGAGAAAGTACACAGTGATTCATCTACCTAGAAAAGTTACAGAAGTTTACAGAGAGATTTCCAAGTATAAGTACAAGAAAATAAGAGAGACTTAGAAAACTGGTAAAACCTACATTGTCGATAGAGTTGGGAGTACTTAGCACTGTGAAAACAGCACTTTCGCAGAAAGAAACCTACTTCTCTAAGACTGGGAAACAGTGAACAGAGAATGTATGAGTTTCTCAAGATTGGTAACAGATAGAAACAAGAGAAAGTACACAGTGATTCATCTACCTAGAAAAGTTACAGAGGTTTACACAGAGAATTCCAAGTATAAGTACAAGAAAATAAGAGAGACTTAGAAAACTGGCAAAACCTACATTGTTGATAGTGTTGGGAGTACTTAGCACTGTGAAAGCAGCACTTTCGCAGAAAGAAATCTACTTCTCTAAGACTGGGAAACAGTGAACAGAGAATGTGTGAGTTTCTCAAGATTGGTAACAGATAGAAACAGGAGAAAGTACACAGTGATTCATCTACCTAGAAAAGTTACAGTGGTTTGCACAGAGAATTCGAAGTATAAGTACAAGAAAATAAGAGAGACTTAGAAAACTGGTAAAACCTACATTGTTGATAGAGTTGGGAGTACTTAGCACTGTGAAAGCAGCACTTTCGCAGAAAGAAATCTACTTCTCTAAGACTGGGAAACAGTGAACAGAGAATGTATGAGTTTCTCAAGATTGGTAACAGATAGAAACAAGAGAAAGTACACAGTGATTCATCTACCTAGAAAAGTTACAGTGGTTTGCACAGAGAATTCCAAGTATAAGTACAAGAAAATAAGAGAGACTTAGAAAACTGGTAAAACCTACATTGTTGATAGAGTTGGGAGTTCTTAGCACTGTGAAAACAGCACTATCCCCGAAAGTATTTTAGTTCTCTAATTCCGTGAAACAGTGAACAGAGAATGTATGAGTTTCTCAAGATTGGTAACAGATAGAAACAAGGGAAAATACACAGTGATTCATCTACTTAGAAAAGTTACAGAGGTTTACACAGAGAATTCCAAGTATAAGTACAAGAAAATAAGACAGACTTAGAAAACTGGTAAAAAATACATTGTTGATAGAGTTGGGAGTACTTAGCACTGTGAAAACAGCACTTTCGCCGAAAGAAATTTCGTTCTCTAAGTCCGTGAAACAGTGAACAAAGAATGTATGAGTTTCTCAAGATTGGTAACAGGTAGAAACAAGAGAAAGTACACAGTGATTCATCTACCTAGAAATGTTACAGAGGTTTACACAGAGAATTCCAAGTATCAGTACAAGAAAATAAGAGAGACTTAAAAAACTGGTAAAACCTACATTGTTGATAGAGTTGGGAGTACTTAGCACTGTGAAAGCAGCACTTTCGCAGAAAGAAATCTACTTCTCTAAGAGTGGGAAACAGTGAACAGAGAATGTATGAGTTTCTCAAGATTGGTAACAGATAGAAACAAGAGAAAGTACACAGTGATTCATCTACCTAGAAAAGTTACAGAGGTTTACATAGAGAATTCCAAGTATAAGTACAAGAAAATAAGAGAGACTTAGAAAACTGGTAAAACCTACATTGTTGACAGAGTTGGGAGTACTTAGCACTGGGAAAGCAGCACTTTCGCAGAAAGAAACCTACTTCTCTAAGTCCGTGAAACAGTGAACAGAGAATGTATGAGTTTCTCAAGATTGGTAACAGATAGAAACAAGAGAAAGTACACAGTGATTCATCTACCTAGAAAAGTTACAGAGGTTTACACAAAGAATTCCAAGTATAAGTACAAGAATATAAGAGAGACTTAGAAAACTGGTAAAACCTACATTGTTGATAGAGTTGGGAGTACTTAGCACTGTGAAAGCAGCACTTTCGCAGAAAGAAATCTACTTCTCTAAGACTGGGAAACAGTGAACAGAGAATGTATGAGTTTCTAAAGATTGGTAACAGATAGAAACAAGAGAAAGTACACAGTGATTCATCTACCTAGAAAAGTTACAGTGGTTTGCACAGAGAATTCCAAGTATAAGTACAAGAAAATAAGAGAGACTTAGAAAACTGGTAAAACCTACATTGTTGATAGAGTTGGGAGTTCTTAGCACTGTGAAAACAGCACTATCCCCGAAAGTATTTTAGTTCTCTAAGTCCGTGAAACAGTGAACAGAGAATGTATGAGTTTCTCAAGATTGGTAACAGATAGAAACAAGGGAAAATACACAGTGATTCATCTACTTAGAAAAGTTACAGAGGTTTACACAGAGAATTCCAAATATAAGTACAAGAAAATAAGAGAGACTTAGAAAACTGGTAAAACCTACATTGTTGATAGAGTTGGGAGTACTTAGCACTGTGAAAACAGCACTGTCGCCGAAAGAAATTTCGTTCTCTAAGTCCGTGAAACAGTGAACAGAGAATGTATGAGTTTCTCAAGATTTGTAACAGATAGAAACAAGAGAAAGTACACAGTGATTCGTCTACCTAGAGAAGTTACAGAGGTTTACACAGAGAATTCCAAGTATAAGTACAAGAAAATAAGAGAGACATAGAAAACTGGTAAAACATACATTGTTGATAGAGTTGGGAGTACTTAGCACTGTGAAAACAGCACTTTCGCCGAAAGAAATCTACTTCCCTAAGTCCGTGAAACAGTGAACAGAGAATGTATGAGTTTCTCAAGATTGGTAACAGATAGAAACAAGAGAAAGTACACAGTGATTCATCTACCTAGGAAAGTTACAAAGGTTTACACAGAGAATTCCAAGTATAAGTACAAGAAAATAAGAGAGACTTAGAAAACTGGTAAAACCTACATTGTTGATAGAGTTGGGAGTACTTAGCATTGTGAAAGCAGCACTTTCGCAGAAGGAAATCTACTTCTCTAAGAGTGGGAAACAGTGAACAGAGAATGTATGAGTTTCTCAAGATTGGTAACAGATAGAAACAAGAGAAAGTACACAGTGATTCATCTACCTAGAACAGTTACAGAGGTTTACACAGAGAATTCCAAGTATAAGTACAAGAAAATAAGAGAGACTTAGAAAACTGGTAAAACCTACATTGTTGATAGAGTTGGGAGTACTTAGCACTGTGAAAGCAGCACTTTCGCAGAAAGAAATCTACTTCTCTAAGACTGGGAAACAGTGAACAGAGAATGTATGAGTTTCTCAAGATTGGTAACAGATAGAAAGAAGAGAAAGTACACAGTGATTCATCTACCTAGAAAAGTTACAGAGGTTTACACAGAGAATTCCAAGTATAAGTACAAGAAAATAAGAGAGACTTAGAAAACTGGTAAAACCTACATTGTTGATAGAGTTGGGAGTACTTAGCACTGTGCAAACAGCACTTTCGCCAAAAGAAATTTCTTTCTCTAAGTCCGTGAAACAGTGAACAGAGAATGTATGAGTTTCTCAAGATTGGTAACAGATAGAAACAAGAGAAAGTACACAGTGATTCATCTACCTAGAAAAGTTACAGAGGTTTACACAGAGAATTCCAAGTATAAGTAGAAGAAAATAAGAGAGACTTAGAAAACTGGTAAAACCTACATTGTTGATAGAGTTGGGAGTACTTAGCACTGTGAAAGCAGCACTTTCGCAGAAAGAAATCTACTTCTATAACACTGGGAAACAGTGAACAGAGAATGTATGAGTTTCTTAAGATTGGTAACAGATAGAAACAAGAGAAAGTACACAGTGATTCATCTACCTAGAAAAGTTACAGAGGTTTACACAGAGAATTCCAAGTATAAGTACAAAAATATAAGAGAGACTTAGAAAACTGGTAAAACCTACATTGTGGATAGAGTTGGGAGTTCTTAGCACTGTGAAAACAGCACTATCCCCGACAGTATTTTAGTTCTCTAAGTCCGGGAAACAGTGAACAGAGAATGTATGAGTTTCTCAAGATTGGTAACAGATAGAAACAAGGGAAAATACACAGTGATTCATCTACTTAGAAAAGTTACAGAGGTTTACACAGAGAATTCCAAGTATAAGTACAAGAAAATAAGAGAGACTTAGAAAACTGGTAAAACCTACATTGTGGATAGAGTTGGGAGTACTTAGCACTGTGAAAACAGCACTTTCGCCGAAAGAAATTTCGTTCTCTAAGTCCGGGAAACAGTGAACAGAGAATGTATGAGTTTCTCAAGATTGGTAACAGGTAGAAACAAGATAAAGTACACAGTGATTCATCTACCTAGAAAAGTTACAGAGGTTTACACAGAGAATTCCAAGTATAAGTACAAGAAAATAAGAGAGACTTAGAAAACTGGTAAAACCTACATTGTTGATAGAGTTGGGAGTACTTAGCACTGTGAAAACAGCACTGTCGCTGAAAGAAATTTCGTTCTCTAAGTCCGTGAAACAGTGAACAGAGAATGTATGAGTTTCTCAAGATTTGTAACAGATAGAAACAAGAGAAAGTACACAGTGATTCGTCTACCTAGAAAAGTTACAGAGGTTTACACAGAGAATTCCAAGTATAAGTACAAGAAAATAAGAGAGACATAGTAAACTGGTAAAACCTACATTGTTGATAGAGTTGGGAGTACTTAGCACTGTGAAAACAACACTCTCGCCGAAAGAAATCTACTTCTCTAAGTCCGTGAAACAGTGAACAGAGAATGTATGAGTTTCTCAAGATTGGTAACAGATAGAAACAAGAGAAAGTACGCAGTGATTCATCTACCTAGAAAAGTTACAGAGGTTTACACAGAGAATTCCAAGTATAAGTACAAGAAAGTAAGAGAGACTTAGAAAACTGGTAAAACCTACATTGTTGATAGAGTTGGGAGTACTTAGCACTGTGAAAGCAGCACTTTCGCAGAAAGAAATCTACTTCTCTAAGAGTGGGAAACAGTGAACAGAGAATGTATGAGTTTCTCAAGATTGGGAACAGATAGAAACAAGAGAAAGTACACAGTGATTCATCTACCTAGAAAAGTTACAGAACTTTACACAGAGAATTCCAAGTATAGGTACAAGAAAATAAGAGAGACTTAGAAAACTGGTAAAACCTACATTGTTGATACAGTTGGGAGTACTTAGCACTGTGAAAGCAGCACTTTCGCATAAAGAAATCTACTTCTCTAAGACTGGGAAACAGTGAACAGAGAATGTATGAGTTTCTCAAGATTGGTAACAGATAGAAACAAGAGAAAGTACACAGTGATTCATCTACCTAGAAAAGTTACAGAGGTTTACACAAAGAATTCCAAGTATAAGTACAAGAATATAAGAGAGACTTAGAAAACTGGTAAAACCTACATTGTTGATAGAGTTCGGAGTACTTAGCACTGTGAAAGCAGCACTTTCGCAGAAAGAAATCTACTTCTCTAAGACTGGGAAACAGTGAACAGAGAATGTATGAGTTTCTCAAGATTGGTAACAGATAGAAACAAGGGAAAATACACAGTGATTCATCTACTTAGAAAAGTTACAGAGGTTTACACAGAGAATTCCAAATATAAGTACAAGAAAATAAGAGAGACTTAGAAAACTGGTAAAACCTACATTGTTGATAGAGTTGGGAGTACTTAGCACTGTGAAAACAGCACTGTCGCCGAAAGAAATTTCGTTCTCTAAGTCCGTGAAACAGTGAACAGAGAATGTATGAGTTTCTCAAGATTTGTAACAGATAGAAACAAGAGAAAGTCCACAGTGATTCGTCTACCTAGAAAAGTTACAGAGGTTTACACAGAGAATTCCAAGTATAAGTACAAGAAAATAAGAGAGACATAGAAAACTGGTAAAACATACATTGTTGATAGAGTTGGGAGTACTTAGCACTGTGAAAACAGCACTTTCGCCGAAAGAAATCTACTTCCCTAAGTCCGTGAAACAGTGAACAGAGAATGTATGAGTTTCTCAAGATTGGTAACAGATAGAAACAAGAGAAAGTACACAGTGATTCATCTACCTAGGAAAGTTACAAAGGTTTACACAGAGAATTCCAAGTATAAGTACAAGAAAATAAGAGAGACTTAGAAAACTGGTAAAACCTACATTGTTGATAGAGTTGGGAGTACTTAGCATTGTGAAAGCAGCACTTTCGCAGAAGGAAATCTACTTCTCTAAGAGTGGGAAACAGTGAACAGAGAATGTATGAGTTTCTCAAGATTGGTAACAGATAGAAACAAGAGAAAGTACACAGTGATTCATCTACCTAGAAAAGTTACAGAGGTTTACACAGAGAATTCCAAGTATAAGTACAAGAAAATAAGAGAGACTTAGAAAACTGGTAAAACCTACATTGTTGATAGAGTTGGGAGTACTTAGCACTGTGAAAGCAGCACTTTCGCAGAAAGAAATCTACTTCTCTAAGACTGGGAAACAGTGAACAGAGAATGTATGAGTTTCTCAAGATTGGTAACAGATAGAAACAAGAGAAAGTACACAGTGATTCATCTACCTAGAAAAGTTACAGAGGTTTACACAGAGAATTCCAAGTATAAGTACAAGAAAATAAGAGAGACTTAGAAAACTGGTAAAACCTACATTGTTGATAGAGTTGGGAGTACTTAGCACTGTGCAAACAGCACTTTCGCCAAAAGAAATTTCTTTCTCTAAGTCCGTGAAACAGTGAACAGAGAATGTATGAGTTTCTCAAGATTGGTAACAGATAGAAACAAGAGAAAGTACACAGTGATTCATCTACCTAGAAAAGTTACAGAGGTTTACACAGAGAATTCCAAGTATAAGTACAAGAAAATAAGAGAGACTTAGAAAACTGGTAAAACCTACATTGTTGATAGAGTTGGGAGTACTTAGCACTGTGAAAGCAGCACTTTCGCAGAAAGAAATCTACTTCTATAACACTGGGAAACAGTGAACAGAGAATGTATGAGTTTCTTAAGATTGGTAACAGATAGAAACAAGAGAAAGTACACAGTGATTCATCTACCTAGAAAAGTTACAGAGGTTTACACAGAGAATTCCAAGTATAAGTACAAAAATATAAGAGAGACTTAGAAAACTGGTAAAACCTACATTGTGGATAGAGTTGGGAGTTCTTAGCACTGTGAAAACAGCACTATCCCCGACAGTATTTTAGTTCTCTAAGTCCGGGAAACAGTGAACAGAGAATGTATGAGTTTCTCAAGATTGGTAACAGATAGAAACAAGGGAAAATACACAGTGATTCATCTACTTAGAAAAGTTACAGAGGTTTACACAGAGAATTCCAAGTATAAGTACAAGAAAATAAGAGAGACTTAGAAAACTGGTAAAACCTACATTGTGGATAGAGTTGGGAGTACTTAGCACTGTGAAAACAGCACTTTCGCCGAAAGAAATTTCGTTCTCTAAGTCCGGGAAACAGTGAACAGAGAATGTATGAGTTTCTCAAGATTGGTAACAGGTAGAAACAAGATAAAGTACACAGTGATTCATCTACCTAGAAAAGTTACAGAGGTTTACACAGAGAATTCCAAGTATAAGTACAAGAAAATAAGAGAGACTTAGAAAACTGGTAAAACCTACATTGTTGATAGAGTTGGGAGTACTTAGCACTGTGAAAACAGCACTGTCGCTGAAAGAAATTTCGTTCTCTAAGTCCGTGAAACAGTGAACAGAGAATGTATGAGTTTCTCAAGATTTGTAACAGATAGAAACAAGAGAAAGTACACAGTGATTCGTCTACCTAGAAAAGTTACAGAGGTTTACACAGAGAATTCCAAGTATAAGTACAAGAAAATAAGAGAGACATAGTAAACTGGTAAAACCTACATTGTTGATAGAGTTGGGAGTACTTAGCACTGTGAAAACGGCACTTTTGCAGAAAGAAATCTACTTCTCTAAGTCCGTGAAACAGTGAACAGAGAATGTATGAGTTTCTCAAGATTGGTAACAGATAGAAACAAGAGAAAGTACGCAGTGATTCATCTACCTAGAAAAGTTACAGAGGTTTACACAGAGAATTCCAAGTATAAGTACAAGAAAGTAAGAGAGACTTAGAAAACTGGTAAAACCTACATTGTTGATAGAGTTGGGAGTACTTAGCACTGTGAAAGCAGCACTTTCGCAGAAAGAAATCTACTTCTCTAAGACTGGGAAACAGTGAACAGAGAATGTATGAGTTTCTCAAGATTGGTAACAGATAGAAACAAGAGAAAGTACACAGTGATTCATCTACCTAGAAAAGTTACAGAGGTTTACACAGAGAATTCCAAGTATAAGAACAAGAAAATAAGAGAGACTTAGAAAACTGGCAAAACCTACATTGTTGATAGAGTTGGGATTACTTAGCACTGTGAAAGCAGCACTTTCGCAGAAAGAAATCTACTTCTATAGCACTGGGAAACAGTGAACAGAGAATGTATGAGTTTCTCAAGATTGGTAACAGATAGAAACAAGAGAAAGTACACAGTGATTCATCTACCTAGAAAAGTTACAGAGGTTTACACAGAGAATTCCAAGTATAAGCACAAAAATATAAGAGAGACTTAGAAAACTGGTAAAACCTACATTGTTGATAGAGTTGGGAGTTCTTAGCTCTGTGAAAACAGCACTATCCCCGAAAGTATTTTAGTTCTCTAAGTCCGTGACACAGTGAACAGAGAATGTATGAGTTTCTCAAGATTGGTAACAGATAGAAACAAGGGAAAATACACAGTGATTCATCTACTAAGAAAAGTTACAGAGGTTTACACAGAGAATTCCAAGTATAAGTACAAGAAAATAAGAGAGACTTAGAAAACTGGTAAAACCTACATTGTTGATAGAGTTGGGAGTACTTAGCACTGTGAAAACAGCACTTTCGCCGAAAGAAATTTCGTTCTCTAAGTCCGTGAAACAGTGAACAGAGAAGGTATGAGTTTCTCAAGATTGGTAACAGGTAGAAACAAGATAAAGTACACAGTGATTCATCTACCTAGAAAAGTTACAGAGGTTTACACAGAGAATTCCAAGTATAAGTACAAGAAAATAAGAGAGACTTAGAAAACTGGTAAAACCTACATTGTGGATAGAGTTGGGAGTACTTAGCACTGTGAAAATAGCACTTTCGCAGAAAGAAATCTACTTCTCTAAGACTGGGAAACAGTGAACAGAGAATGTATGAGTTTCTCAAGATTGGTAACAGATAGAAACAAGAGAAAGTACACAGTGATTCATCTACCTAGAAAAGTTACAGAGGTTTACACAGAGAATTCCAAGTATAAGTACAAAAATATAAGAGAGACTTAGAAAACTGGTAAAACCTACGTTGTTGATAGAGTTGGGAGTTCTTAGCACTGTGAAAACAGCACTATCCCCGAAAGTATTTTAGTTGTCTAAGTCCGTGAAACAGTGAACAGAGAATGTATGAGTTTCTCAAGATTGGTAACAGATAGAAAGAAGAGAAAGTACACAGTGATTCATCTACCTAGAAAAGTTATAGAGGTTTACACAGAGATTTCCAAGTATAAGTACAAGAAAATAAGAGAGACTTAGAAAACTGGTAAAACCTACATTGCGGATAGTGTTGGGAGTACTTAGCACTGTGAAAACAGCACTTTCGCAGAAAGAAATCTACTTCTCTAAGACTGGGAAACAGTGAACAGAGAATGTATGAGTTTCTCAAGATTGGTAACAGATAGAAAGAAGAGAAAGTACACAGTGATTCATCTACCTAGAAAAGTTAACGAGGTTTACACAGAGAATTCCAAGTATAAGTACAACAAAATAAGAGAGTCTTAGAAAACTGGTAAAACCTACATTGTTGATAGAGTTGGGAGTACTTAGCACTGTCAAAACAGCACTTTCGCCGAAAGAAATCTACTTCTCTAAGGCCGTGAAACAGTGAACAGAGAATGTATGAGTTTCTCAAGATTGGTAACAGATAGAAACAAGAGAAAGTACACAGTGATTCATCTACCTAGAAAAGTTACAGAGGTTTACAAAGAGAATTCCAAGTTTAAGTACAAGGAAATAAGAGAGACTTAGAAAACTGGTAAAACCTACATTGTTGATAGAGTTGGGAGTACTTAGCACTGTGAAAACAGCACTATCGCCGAAAGAAATTTCGTTCTCTAAGTCCGTGAAACAGTGAACAGAGAATGTATGAGTTTCTCAAGATTGGTAACAGATAGAAACAAGAGAAAGTACACAGTGATTCATCTACCTAGAAAAGTTACAGAGGTTTACACAGAGAATTCCAAGTATAAGTACAAGAAAATAAGAGAGACATAGAAAACTGGTAAAACCTACATTGTTGATAGAGTTGGGAGTACTTAGCACTGTGAAAACAGCACTTTCGCCGAAAGAAATCTACTTCTCTAAGTCCGTGAAACAGTGAACAGAGAATGTATGAGTTTCTCAAGATTGGTAACAGATAGAAACAAGAGAAAGTACACAGTGATTCATCTACCTAGAAAAGTTACAGAGGTTTACACAGAGAATTCCAAGTATAAGTACAAGAAAATAAGAGAGACTTAGAAAACTGGTAAAACCTACATTGTTGATAGAGTTGGGAGTACTTAGCACTGTGAAAACGGCACTTTTGCAGAAAGAAATCTACTTCTCTAAGACTGAAAAACAGAGAAGAGAGAATGTATGAGTTTCTCAAGATTGGTAACAGATAGAAACAAGAGAAAGTACACAGTGATTCATCTACCTAGAAAAGTTACAGAGGTTTACACAGAGAATTCGAAGTATAAGTACAAGAAAATAAGAGAGACTTAGAAAACTGGTAAAACCTACATTGTTGATAGAGTTGGGAGTACTTAGCACTGTGAAAGCAGCACTTTCGCAGAAAGAAATCTACTTCTATAACACTGGGAAACAGTGAACAGAGAATGTATCAGTTTCTCAAGATTGGTAACAGATAGAAACAAGGGAAAATACACAGTGATTCATCTACTTAGAAAAGTTACAGAGGTTTACACAGAGAATTCCAAGTATAAGTACAAGAAAATAAGAGAGACTTAGAAAACTGGTAAAACCTACATTGTTGATAGAGTTGGGAGTACTTAGCACTGTGAAAACAGCACTTTCGCCGAAAGAAATTTCGTTCTCTAAGTCCGTGAAACAGTGAACAGAGAATGTATGAGTTTCTCAAGATTGGTAACAGGTAGAAACAAGGAAAATACACAGTGATTCATCTACCTAGAAAAGTTACAGACGTTTACACAGAGAATTCCAAGTATAAGTACAAGAAAATAAGAGAGACTTAGAAAACTGGTAAAACCTACATTGTTGATAGAGTTGGGAGTACTTAGCACTGTGAAAACAGCACTATCGCCGAAAGAAATTTCGTTCTCTAAGTCCGTGAAACAGTGAACAGAGAATGTATGAGTTTCTCAAGATTGGTAACAGATAGAAACAAGAGAAAGTACACAGTGATTCATCTACCTAGAAAAGTTACAGAGGTTTACACAGAGAATTCCAAGTATAAGTACAAGAAAATAAGAGAGACATAGAAAACTGGTAAAACCTACATTGTTGATAGAGTTGGGAGTACTTAGCACTGTGAAAACAGCACTTTCGCCGAAAGAAATCTACTTCTCTAAGTCCGTGAAACAGTGAACAGAGAATGTATGAGTTTTTCAAGATTGGTAACAGATAGAAACGAGAAAGTACACAGTGATTCATCTACCTAGAAAAGTTACAGAGGTTTACACAGAGAATTCCAAGTATAAGTACAAGAAAATAAGAGAGACTTAGAAAACTGGTAAAACCTACATTGTTGATAGAGTTGGGAGTACTTAGCACTGTGAAAACGGCACTTTTGCAGAAAGAAATCTACTTCTCTAAGACTGAAAAACAGAGAAGAGAGAATGTATGAGTTTCTCAAGATTGGTAACAGATACAAACAAGAGAAAGTACACAGTGATTCATCTACCTAGAAAAGTTACAGAGGTTTACACAGAGAATTCGAAGTATAAGTACAAGAAAATAAGAGAGACTTAGAAAACTGGTAAAACCTACATTGTTGATAGAGTTGGGAGTACTTAGCACTGTGAAAGCAGCACTTTCGCAGAAAGAAATCTACTTCTATAACACTGGGAAACAGTGAACAGAGAATGTATCAGTTTCTCAAGATTGGTAACAGATAGAAACAAGGGAAAATACACAGTGATTCGTCTACTTAGAAAAGTTACAGAGGTTTACACAGAGAATTCCAAGTATAAGTACAAGAAAATAAGAGAGACTTAGAAAACTGGTAAAACCTACATTGTTGATAGAGTTGGGAGTACTTAGCACTGTGAAAACAGCACTTTCGCGGAAAGAAATTTCGTTCTCTAAGTCCGTGAAACAGTGAACAGAGAATGTATGAGTTTCTCAAGATTGGTAACAGGTAGAAACAAGGAAAATACACAGTGATTCATCTACCTAGAAAAGTTACAGACGTTTACACAGAGAATTCCAAGTATAAGTACAAGAAAATAAGAGAGACTTAGAAAACTGGTAAAACCTACATTGTTGATAGAGTTGGGAGTACTTAGCACTGTGAAAACAGCACTGTCGCTGAAAGAAATTTCGTTCTCTAAGTCCGTGAAACAGTGAACAGAGAATGTATGAGTTTTTCAAGATTTGTAACAGATAGAAACAAGAGAAAGTACACAGTGATTCGTCTACCTAGAAAAGTTACAGAGGTTTACACAGAGAATTCCAAGTATAAGTACAAGAAAATAAGAGAGACATAGAAAACTGGTAAAACCTACATTGTTGATAGAGTTGGGAGTACTTAGCACTGTGATAACAGCACTTTCGCCGAAAGAAATCTACTTCTCTAAGTCCGTGAAACAGTGAACAGAGAATGTATGAGTTTCTCAAGATTGGTAACAGATAGAAACAAGAGAAAGTACACAGTGATTCATCTACCTAGAAAAGTTACAGAGGTTTACACAGAGAATTCCAAGTATAAGTACAAGAAAATAAGAGAGACTTAGAAAACTGGTAAAACCTACATTGTTGATAGAGTTGGGAGTACTTAGCACTGTGAAAGCAGCACTTTCGCAGAAAGAAATCTACTTCTCTAAGAGTGGGAAACAGTGAACAGAGAATGTATGAGTTTCTCAAGATTGGTAACAGATAGAAACAAGAGAAAGTACACAGTGATTCATCTACCTAGAAAAGTTACAGAGGTTTACACAGAGAATTCCAAGTACAAGTACAAGAAAATAAGAGAGACATAGAAAACTGGTAAAACCTACATTGTTGATAGAGTTGGGAGTACTTAGCCCTGTGAAAGCAGCACTTTCGCAGAAAGAAATCTACTTCTCTAAGACTGGGAAACAGTGAACAGAGAATGTATGAGTTTCTCAAGATTGGTAACAGATAGAAACAAGAGAAAGTACAC
Source organism: Heterohyrax brucei (assembly GCA_028571685.1). NCBI lineage: Eukaryota > Metazoa > Chordata > Mammalia > Hyracoidea > Procaviidae > Heterohyrax > Heterohyrax brucei. The sequence goes on along the minus strand of CM053150.1, from coordinate 114,849,601 downwards.
AGTGATTCATCTACCTAGAAAAGTTACAGAGGTTTACACAGAGAATTCCAAGTATAAGTAAAAGAAAATAAGAGAGACTTAGAAAACTGGCAAAACCTACATTGTTGATAGAGTTGGGAGTACTTAGCACTGTGAAAACGGCACTTTTGCAGAAAGAAATCTACTTCTCTAAGACTGAAAAACAGAGAAGAGAGAATGTATGAGTTTCTCAAGATTGGTAACAGATACAAACAAGAGAAAGTACACAGTGATTCATCTACCTAGAAAAGTTACAGAGGTTTACACAGAGAATTCGAAGTATAAGTACAAGAAAATAAGAGAGACTTAGAAAACTGGTAAAACCTACATTGTTGATAGAGTTGGGAGTACTTAGCACTGTGAAAGCAGCACTTTCGCAGAAAGAAATCTACTTCTATAACACTGGGAAACAGTGAACAGAGAATGTATCAGTTTCTCAAGATTGGTAACAGATAGAAACAAGGGAAAATACACAGTGATTCATCTACTTAGAAAAGTTACAGAGGTTTACACAGAGAATTCCAAGTATAAGTACAAGAAAATAAGAGAGACTTAGAAAACTGGTAAAACCTACATTGTTGATAGAGTTGGGAGTACTTAGCACTGTGAAAACAGCACTTTCGCGGAAAGAAATTTCGTTCTCTAAGTCCGTGAAACAGTGAACAGAGAATGTATGAGTTTCTCAAGATTGGTAACAGGTAGAAACAAGGAAAATACACAGTGATTCATCTACCTAGAAAAGTTACAGACGTTTACACAGAGAATTCCAAGTATAAGTACAAGAAAATAAGAGAGACTTAGAAAACTGGTAAAACCTACATTGTTGATAGAGTTGGGAGTACTTAGCACTGTGAAAACAGCACTGTCGCTGAAAGAAATTTCGTTCTCTAAGTCCGTGAAACAGTGAACAGAGAATGTATGAGTTTTTCAAGATTTGTAACAGATAGAAACAAGAGAAAGTACACAGTGATTCGTCTACCTAGAAAAGTTACAGAGGTTTACACAGAGAATTCCAAGTATAAGTACAAGAAAATAAGAGAGACATAGAAAACTGGTAAAACCTACATTGTTGATAGAGTTGGGAGTACTTAGCACTGTGATAACAGCACTTTCGCCGAAAGAAATCTACTTCTCTAAGTCCGTGAAACAGTGAACAGAGAATGTATGAGTTTCTCAAGATTGGTAACAGATAGAAACAAGAGAAAGTACACAGTGATTCATGTACCTAGAAAAGTTACAGATGTTTACACAGAGAATTCCAAGTATAAGTACAAGAAAATAAGAGAGACTTAGAAAACTGGTAAAACATACAAGGTGGATAGAGTTGGGAGTACTTAGCTCTGTGAAAACCGCACTTTCGCAGAAAGAAATCTACTTTTCTATGACTGGGAAACAGTGAACAGAGAATGTATGAGTTTCTCAAGATTGGTAACAGATAGAAACAAGAAAAAGTACACAGTGATTGACCTACCTAGAAAAGTTACAGAGGTTTACACAGAGAATTCCAAGTATAAGTACAAGAAAATAAGAGAGACTCAGAAAACTGGTAAAACCTACATTGTTGATAGAGTTGGGAATACTTAGCACTGTGAAAACAGCACTTTCGCCAAAAGAAATCTACGTCCCTAAGTCCGTGAAACAGTGAACAGAGAATGTTTGAGTTTCTCAAGATTGGTAACAGAGAGAAACAAGAGAAAGTACACAGTGATTCATCTACCTAGAAAAGTTACAGAGGTTTAAACAGAGAATTCCAAGTATAAGTACAAGAAAATAAGAGAGACTTAGAAAACTGGTAAAACCTACATTGATGATACAGTTGGGAGTACTTAGCACTGTGAAAACAGCACTTTCGCCGAAAGAAATTTCGTTCTCTAAGTCCGTGAAACAGTGAACAGAGAATGTATGAGTTTCTCAAGATTGGTAACAGATAGAAACAAGAGAAAGTACACAGTGATTCATCTACCTAGAAAAGTTACAGAGGTTTACACAGAGAATTCCAAGTTTAAGTACAAGAAAATAAGAGAGACTTAGAAAACTGGTAAAACCTACATTGTTGATAGAGTTGGGAGTACTTAGCACTGTGAAAGCAGCACTTTCGCAGAAAGAAATCTACTTCTCTAAGAGTGGGAAACAGTGAACAGAGAATGTATGAGTTTCTCAAGATTGGTAACAGATAGAAACAAGAGAAAGTACACAGTGATTCATCTACCTAGAAAAGTTACAGAGGTTTACACAGAGAATTCCAAGTATAAGTACAAGAAAATAAGAGAGACTTAGAAAACTGGTAAAACCTACATTGTTGATAGAGTTGGGAGTACTTAGCACTGTGAAAGCAGCACTTTCGCAGAAAGAAATCTACTTCTCTAAGACTGGGAAACAGTGAACAGAGAATGTATGAGTTTCTCAAGGTTGGTAACAGATAGAAACAAGAGAAAGTACACAGTGATTCATCTACCTAGAAAAGTTACAGAGGTTTACACAGAGAATTCCAAGTATAAGTACAAGAAAATAAGAGAGACTTAGAAAACTGGCAAAACCTACATTGTTGATAGAGTTGGGATTACTTAGCACTGTGAAAACAGCACTTTCGCCGAAAGAAATCTACTTCTCTAAGGCCGTGAAACAGTGAACAGAGAATGTATGAGTTTCTCAAGTTTGGTAACAGATAGAAACAAGAGAAAGTACACAGTGATTCATCTACCTAGAAAAGTTACAGAGGTTTACACAGAGAATTCCAAGTATAAGTACAAGAAAGTAAGAGAGACATAGAAAACTGGTAAAACCTACATTGTTGATAGAGTTGGGAGTACTTAGCACTGTGAAAACAGCACTTTCGCGGAAAGAAATTTCGTTCTCTAAGTCCGTGAAACAGTGAACAGAGAATGTATGAGTTTCTCAAGATTGGTAACAGATAGAAACAAGAGAAAGTACACAGTGATTCATCTACCTAGAAAAGTTACAGAGGTTTACACAGAGAATTCCAAGTATAAGTACAAGAAAATAAGAGAGACTTAGATAACTGGTAAAACCTACATTGTTGATAGAGTTGGGAGTACTTAGCACTGTGAAAACGGCACTTTTGCAGAAAGAAATCTACTTCTCTAAGACTGGGAAACAGAGAAGAGAGAATGTATGAGTTTCTCAAGATTGGTAACAGATACAAACAAGAGAAAGTACACAGTGATTCATCTACCTAGAAAAGTTACAGAGGTTTACACAGAGAATTCCAAGTATAAGTACAAGAAAATAAGAGAGACTTAGAAAACTGGTAAAACCAACATTGTTGATAGAGTTGGGAGTACTTAGCACTGTGAAAGCAGCACTTTCGCAGAAAGAAATCTACTTCTATAACACTGGGAAACAGTGAACAGAGAATGTATGAGTTTCTCAAGATTGGTAACAGATAGAAACAAGAGAAAGTACACAGTGATTCGTCTACCTAGAAAAGTTACAGAGGTTTACACAGAGAATTCCAAGTATAAGTACAAGAAAATAAGAGAGACTTAGAAAACTGGTAAAACCTACATTGTTGATAGAGTTGGGACTTCTTAGCACTGTGAAAACAGCACTATCCCCGAAAGTATTTTAGTTCTCTAAGTCCGTGAAACAGTGAACAGAGAATGTATGAGTTTCTCAAGATTGGTAACAGATAGAAAGAAGAGAAAGTACACAGTGATTCATCTACCTAGAAAAGTTATAGAAGTTTACACAGAGATTTCCAAGTATAAGTACAAGAAAATAAGAGAGACTTAGAAAACTGGTAAAACCTACATTGTGGATAGTGTTGGGAGTACTTAGCACTGTGAAAACCGCACTTTGCAGAAAGAAATCTACTTCTCTAAGACTGGGAAATAGTTAAAAGAGAATGTATGAGTTTCTCAAGTTTGGTAACAGATAGAAAGAAGAGAAAGTACACAGTGATTCATCTACCTAGAAAAGTTAACGAGGTTTACACAGAGAATTCCAAGTATAAGTACAACAAAATAAGAGAGACTTAGAAAACTGGTAAAACCTACATTGTTGATAGAGTTGGGGGTACTTAGCACTGTCAAAACAGCACTTTCGCCGAAAGAAATCTACTTCTCTAAGGCCGTGAAACAGTGAACAGAGAATGTATGAGTTTCTCAAGATTGGTAACAGACAGAAACAAGAGAAAGTACACAGTGATTCATCTACCTAGAAAAGTTACAGAGGTTTACACAGAGAATTCCAAGTATAAGTACAAGAAAATAAGAGAGACTTAGAAAACTGGTAAAACCTACATTGTTGATAGAGTTGGGAGTACGTAGCACTGTGAAAACAGCACTTTCGCCGAAAGAAATTTCGTTCTCTAAGTCCGAGAATCAGTGAACAGAGAATGTATGAGTTTCTCAAGATTGGTAACAGATAGAAACAAGAGAAAGTACACAGTGATTCATCTACCTAGAAAAGTTACAGAGGTTTACACAGAGAATTCCAAGTATAAGTACAAGAAAATAAGAGAGACATAGAACACTGGTAAAACCTACATTGTTGATAGAGTTGGGAGTACTTAGCACTGTGAAAGCAGCACTTTCGCCGAAAGAAATCTACTTCTCTAAGTCCGTGAAACAGTGAACAGAGAATGTATGACTTTCTCAAGATTGGTAACAGATAGAAACAAGAGAAGGTACACAGTGATTCATCTACCTAGAAAAGTTACAGAGGTTTACAAAGAGAATTCCAAGTATAAGTACAAGAAAATAAGAGAGACTTAGAAAACTGGTAAAACCTACATTGTTGATAGAGTTGGGAGTACTTAGCACTGTGAAAACGGCACTTTTGCAGAAAGAAATCTACTTCTCTAAGACTGGGAAACAGAGAAGAGAGAATGTATGAGTTTCTCAAGATTGGTAACAGATAGAAACAAGAGAAAGTACACAGTGATTCATCTACCTAGAAAAGTTACAGAGGTTTACACAGAGAATTCCACGTATAAGTACAAGAAAATAAGAGAGACTTAGAAAACTGGTAAAAACTATATTGTTGATAGAGTTGGGAGTACGTAGCACTGTTAAAGCAGCACTTTCGCAGAAAGAAATCTACTTCTCTAAGACTGGGAAATTGAGAACAGAGAATGTATGAGTTTCTCAAGATTGGTAAGAGATAGAAACAAGAGAAAGTACACAGTGATTCATCTACCTAGAAAAGGTACAGAGGTTTACACAGAGAATTCGAAGTATAAGTACAAGAAAATAAGAGAGACTTAGAAAACTGGTAAAACCTACATTGTTGATAGAGTTGGGAGTACTTAGCACTGTGAAAGCAGCACTTTCGCAGAAAGAAATCTACTTCTATAACACTGGGAAACAGTGAACAGAGAATGTATGAGTTTCTCAAGATTGGTAACAGATAGAAACAAGAGAAAGTACCCAGTGATTCATCTACCTAGAGAAGTTACAGAGGTTTACACAGAGAATTCCAAGTATAAGTACAAGAAAATAAGAGAGACTTAGAACACTGGTAAAACCTACATTGTTGATAGAGTTGGGAGTACTTAGCACTGTGAAAACAGCACTTTCGCCGAAAGAAATTTCGTTCTCTAAGTCCGTGAAGCAGTGAACAGAGAATGTATGCGTTTCTCAAGATTGGTAACAGATAGAAACAAGAGAAAGTACACAGTGATTCACCTACCTAGAAAAGTTACAGAGGTTTACACAGAGAATTCCAAGTATAAGTACAAGAAAATGAGAGAGACTTAGAAAACTGGTAAAACCTACATTGTGGATAGAGTTGGGAGTACTTAGCACTGTTTAAAGAGCACTTTCGCAGAAAGAAGTCTACTTCTCTAAGTCCGTGAAACAGTGAACAGAGAATGTATGAGTTTCTCAAGATTGGTAACAGATAGAAACAAGAGAAAGTACACAGTGATTCATCTACCTTGAAAAGTTACAGAGGTTTACACAGAGAAATCCAAGTATAAGTACAAGAAAATAAGAGAGACTTAGAAAAGTGGTAAAACTTACATTGTTGATAGAGTTGGGAGTACTTAGCACTGTGAAAACAGCACTTTCACCGAAAGAAATTTCGTTCTCTAAGTCCGTGAAACAGTGAACAGAGAATGTATGAGTTTCTCAAGATTGGTAACAGATAGAAACAAGAGAAAGTACACAGTGATTCATCTACCTTGAAAAGTTACAGAGGTTTACACAGAAAAATCCAAGTATAAGTACAAGAAAATAAGAGAGACTTAGAAAACTGGTAAAACCTACATTGTGGATAGAGTTGGGAGTACTTAGCACTGTGAAAATGGCACTTTCGCCGAAAGAAATCTACTTCTCTAAGACTGGGAAACAGTGAACAGAGAATGTATGAGTTTCTCAAGATTGGTAACAGATAGAAACAAGAGAAAGTACACAGTGATTCATCTACGTAGAAAAGTTACAGAGGTTTACACAGAGAATTCCAAGTATAAGTACAAGAAAATCAGAGAGACTTAGATAACTGGTAAAACCTACATTGTTGATAGAATTGGGAGTACTTAGCACTGTGAAAACAGCACTTTCGCAGAAACAAATCTACTTCTCTAAGACTGGGAAACAGTGAACAGAGAATGTATGAGTTTCTCAAAATTGGTAACAGATAGAAACAAGAGAAAGTACACAGTGATTCATCTACCTAGAGAAGTTACAGAGGTTTACACAGAGAATTTCATGTATAAGTACAAGAAAATAAGAGAGACTTAGAAAACTGGTAAAACCTACATTGTTGATAGAGTTGGGAGTACTTAGCACTGGGAAAACAGCACTTTCGCCGAAAGAAATTTAGTTCTCTAAGTCCGTGAAACAGTGACCAGAGAATGTATGAGTTTCTCAAGATTGGTAACAGATAGAAACAAGAAAAAGTACACAGTGATTGACCTACCTAGAAAAGTTACAGATGTTTACACAGAGAATTCCAAGTATAAGTACAAGAAAATAAGAGAGACTTAGAAAACTGGTAAAACATAAAAGGTGGATAGAGTTGGGAGTACTTAGCTCTGTGAAAACCGCACTTTCGCAGAAAGAAATCTACTTTTCTATGACTGGGAAACAGTGAACAGAGAATGTATGAGTTTCTCAAGATTGGTACCAGATAGAAACAAGAAAAAGTACACAGTGATTGACCTACCTAGAAAAGTTACAGAGGTTTACACAGAGAATTATAAGTATAAGTACAAGAAAATAAGAGAGACTCAGAAAACTGGTAAAACCTACATTGTTGATAGAGTTGGGAATACTTAGCACTGTGAAAACAGCACTTTCGCCAAAAGAAATCTACGTCCCTAAGTCCGTGAAACAGTGAACAGAGAATGTTTGAGTTTCTCAAGATTGGTAACAGAGAGAAACAAGAGAAAGTACACAGTGATTCATCTACCTAGAAAAGTTACAGAGGTTTAAACAGAGAATTCCAAGTATAAGTACAAGAAAATAAGAGAGACTTAGAAAACTGGTAAAACCTACATTGATGATACAGTTGGGAGTACTTAGCACTGTGAAAACAGCACTTTCGCCGAAAGAAATTTCGTTCTCTAAGTCCGTGAAACAGTGAACAGAGAATGTATGAGTTTCTCAAGATTGGTAACAGATAGAAACAAGAGAAAGTACACAGTAATTCATCTACCTAGAAAAGTTACAGAGGTTTAAACAGAGAATTCCAAGTATAAGTACAAGAAAATAAGAGAGACTTAGAAAACTGGTAAAACCTACATTGTTGATAGAGTTGGGAGTACCTAGCACTGTGAAAGCAGCACTTTCGCAGAAAGAAATCTACTTCTATAACACTGGGAAACAGTGAACAGAGAATGTATGAGTTTCTCAAGATTGGTAACAGATAGAAACAAGAGAAAGTACCCAGTGATTCATCTACCTAGAGAAGTTACAGAGGTTTACACAGAGAATTCCAAGTATAAGTACAAGAAAATAAGAGAGACTTAGAACACTGGTAAAACCTACATTGTTGATAGAGTTGGGAGTACTTAGCACTGTGAAAACAGCACTTTCGCCGAAAGAAATTTCGTTCTCTAAGTCCGTGAAGCAGTGAACAGAGAATGTATGCGTTTCTCAAGATTGGTAACAGATAGAAACAAGAGAAAGTACACAGTGATTCACCTACCTAGAAAAGTTACAGAGGTTTACACAGAGAATTCCAAGTATAAGTACAAGAAAATGAGAGAGACTTAGAAAACTGGTAAAACCTACATTGTTGATAGAGTTGGGAGTACTTAGCACTGTTTAAAGAGCACTTTCGCAGAAAGAAGTCTACTTCTCTAAGTCCGTGAAACAGTGAACAGAGAATGTATGAGTTTCTCAAGATTGGTAACAGATAGAAACAAGAGAAAGTACACAGTGATTCATCTACCTTGAAAAGTTACAGAGGTTTACACAGAAAAATCCAAGTATAAGTACAAGAAAATAAGAGAGACTTAGAAAACTGGTAAAACCTACATTGTGGATAGAGTTGGGAGTACTTAGCACTGTGAAAACGGCACTTTCGCCGAAAGAAATCTACTTCTCTAAGACTGGGAAACAGTGAACAGAGAATGTATGAGTTTCTCAAGATTGGTAACAGATAGAAACAAGAGAAAGTACACAGTGATTCATCTACGTACAAAAGTTACAGAGGTTTACACAGAGAATTCCAAGTATAAGTACAAGAAAATCAGAGAGACTTAGAAAACTGGTAAAACCTACATTGTTGATAGAGTTGGGAGTACTTAGCACTGTGAAAACAGCACTTTCGCAGAAACAAATCTACTTCTCTAAGACTGGGAAACAGTGAACAGAGAATGTATGAGTTTCTCAAAATTGGTAACAGATAGAAACAAGAGAAAGTACACAGTGATTCATCTACCTAGAGAAGTTACAGAGGTTTACACAGAGAATTTCATGTATAAGTACAAGAAAATAAGAGAGACTTAGAAAACTGGTAAAACCTACATTGTTGATAGAGTTGGGAGTACTTAGCACTGGGAAAACAGCACTTTCGCCGAAAGAAATTTAGTTCTCTAAGTCCGTGAAACAGTGACCAGAGAATGTATGAGTTTCTCAATATTGGTAACAGATAGAAACAAGAAAAAGTACACAGTGATTGACCTACCTAGAAAAGTTACAGATGTTTACACAGAGAATTCCAAGTATAAGTACAAGAAAATAAGAGAGACTTAGAAAACTGGTAAAACATACAAGGTGGATAGAGTTGGGAGTACTTAGCTCTGTGAAAACCGCACTTTCGCAGAAAGAAATCTACTTTTCTATGACTGGGAAACAGTGAACAGAGAATGTATGAGTTTCTCAAGATTGGTAACAGATAGAAACAAGAAAAAGTACACAGTGATTGACCTACCTAGAAAAGTTACAGAGGTTTACACAGAGAATTCCAAGTATAAGTACAAGAAAATAAGAGAGACTCAGAAAACTGGTAAAACCTACATTGTTGATAGAGTTGGGAATACTTAGCACTGTGAAAACAGCACTTTCGCCAAAAGAAATCTACGTCCCTAAGTCCGTGAAACAGTGAACAGAGAATGTTTGAGTTTCTCAAGATTGGTAACAGAGAGAAACAAGAGAAAGTACACAGTGATTCATCTACCTAGAAAAGTTACAGAGGTTTAAACAGAGAATTCCAAGTATAAGTACAAGAAAATAAGAGAGACTTAGAAAACTGGTAAAACCTACATTGATGATACAGTTGGGAGTACTTAGCACTGTGAAAACAGCACTTTCGCCGAAAGAAATTTCGTTCTCTAAGTCCGTGAAACAGTGAACAGAGAATGTATGAGTTTCTCAAGATTGGTAACAGATAGAAACAAGAGAAAGTACACAGTGATTCATCTACCTAGAAAAGTTACAGAGGTTTACACAGAGAATTCCAAGTTTAAGTACAAGAAAATAAGAGAGACTTAGAAAACTGGTAAAACCTACATTGTTGATAGAGTTGGGAGTACTTAGCACTGTGAAAGCAGCACTTTCGCAGAAAGAAATCTACTTCTCTAAGAGTGGGAAACAGTGAACAGAGAATGTATGAGTTTCTCAAGATTGGTAACAGATAGAAACAAGAGAAAGTACACAGTGATTCATCTACCTAGAAAAGTTACAGAGGTTTACACAGAGAATTCCAAGTATAAGTACAAGAAAATAAGAGAGACTTAGAAAACTGGTAAAACCTACATTGTTGATAGAGTTGGGAGTACTTAGCACTGTGAAAGCAGCACTTTCGCAGAAAGAAATCTACTTCTCTAAGACTGGGAAACAGTGAACAGAGAATGTATGAGTTTCTCAAGGTTGGTAACAGATAGAAACAAGAGAAAGTACACAGTGATTCATCTACCTAGAAAAGTTACAGAGGTTTACACAGAGAATTCCAAGTATAAGTACAAGAAAATAAGAGAGACTTAGAAAACTGGCAAAACCTACATTGTTGATAGAGTTGGGATTACTTAGCACTGTGAAAACAGCACTTTCGCCGAAAGAAATCTACTTCTCTAAGGCCGTGAAACAGTGAACAGAGAATGTATGAGTTTCTCAAGTTTGGTAACAGATAGAAACAAGAGAAAGTACACAGTGATTCATCTACCTAGAAAAGTTACAGAGGTTTACACAGAGAATTCCAAGTATAAGTACAAGAAAGTAAGAGAGACATAGAAAACTGGTAAAACCTACATTGTTGATAGAGTTGGGAGTACTTAGCACTGTGAAAACAGCACTTTCGCGGAAAGAAATTTCGTTCTCTAAGTCCGTGAAACAGTGAACAGAGAATGTATGAGTTTCTCAAGATTGGTAACAGATAGAAACAAGAGAAAGTACACAGTGATTCATCTACCTAGAAAAGTTACAGAGGTTTACACAGAGAATTCCAAGTATAAGTACAAGAAAATAAGAGAGACTTAGAAAACTGGTAAAACCTACATTGTTGATAGAGTTGGGAGTACTTAGCACTGTGAAAACGGCACTTTTGCAGAAAGAAATCTACTTCTCTAAGACTGGGAAACAGAGAAGAGAGAATGTATGAGTTTCTCAAGATTGGTAACAGATACAAACAAGAGAAAGTACACAGTGATTCATCTACCTAGAAAAGTTACAGAGGTTTACACAGAGAATTCCAAGTATAAGTACAAGAAAATAAGAGAGACTTAGAAAACTGGTAAAACCAACATTGTTGATAGAGTTGGGAGTACTTAGCACTGTGAAAGCAGCACTTTCGCAGAAAGAAATCTACTTCTATAACACTGGGAAACAGTGAACAGAGAATGTATGAGTTTCTCAAGATTGGTAACAGATAGAAACAAGAGAAAGTACACAGTGATTCGTCTACCTAGAAAAGTTACAGAGGTTTACACAGAGAATTCCAAGTATAAGTACAAGAAAATAAGAGAGACTTAGAAAACTGGTAAAACCTACATTGTTGATAGAGTTGGGACTTCTTAGCACTGTGAAAACAGCACTATCCCCGAAAGTATTTTAGTTCTCTAAGTCCGTGAAACAGTGAACAGAGAATGTATGAGTTTCTCAAGATTGGTAACAGATAGAAAGAAGAGAAAGTACACAGTGATTCATCTACCTAGAAAAGTTATAGAAGTTTACACAGAGATTTCCAAGTATAAGTACAAGAAAATAAGAGAGACTTAGAAAACTGGTAAAACCTACATTGTGGATAGTGTTGGGAGTACTTAGCACTGTGAAAACCGCACTTTGCAGAAAGAAATCTACTTCTCTAAGACTGGGAAATAGTTAAAAGAGAATGTATGAGTTTCTCAAGTTTGGTAACAGATAGAAAGAAGAGAAAGTACACAGTGATTCATCTACCTAGAAAAGTTATAGAAGTTTACACAGAGAATTCCAAGTATAAGTACAAGAAAATAAGAGAGACTTAGAAAACTGGTAAAACCTACATTGTTGATAGAGTTGGGGGTACTTAGCACTGTGAAAACAGCACTTTCGCCGAAAGAAATCTACTTCTCTAAGGCCGTGAAACAGTGAACAGAGAATGTATGAGTTTCTCAAGATTGGTAACAGACAGAAACAAGAGAAAGTACACAGTGATTCATCTACCTAGAAAAGTTACAGAGGTTTACACAGAGAATTCCAAGTATAAGTACAAGAAAATAAGAGAGACTTAGAAAACTGGTAAAACCTACATTGTTGATAGAGTTGGGAGTACGTAGCACTGTGAAAACAGCACTTTCGCCGAAAGAAATTTCGTTCTCTAAGTCCGAGAAACAGTGAACAGAGAATGTATGAGTTTCTCAAGATTGGTAACAGATAGAAACAAGAGAAAGTACACAGTGATTCATCTACCTAGAAAAGTTACAGAGGTTTACACAGAGAATTCCAAGTATAAGTACAAGAAAATAAGAGAGACATAGAACACTGGTAAAACCTACATTGTTGATAGAGTTGGGAGTACTTAGCACTGTGAAAGCAGCACTTTCGCCGAAAGAAATCTACTTCTCTAAGTCCGTGAAACAGTGAACAGAGAATGTATGACTTTCTCAAGATTGGTAACAGATAGAAACAAGAGAAGGTACACAGTGATTCATCTACCTAGAAAAGTTACAGAGGTTTACAAAGAGAATTCCAAGTATAAGTACAAGAAAATAAGAGAGACTTAGAAAACTGGTAAAACCTACATTGTTGATAGAGTTGGGAGTACTTAGCACTGTGAAAACGGCACTTTTGCAGAAAGAAATCTACTTCTCTAAGACTGCGAAACAGAGAAGAGAGAATGTATGAGTTTCTCAAGATTGGTAACAGATAGAAACAAGAGAAAGTACACAGTGATTCATCTACCTAGAAAAGTTACAGAGGTTTACACAGAGAATTCCACGTATAAGTACAAGAAAATAAGAGAGACTTAGAAAACTGGTAAAAACTATATTGTTGATAGAGTTGGGAGTACGTAGCACTGTTAAAGCAGCACTTTCGCAGAAAGAAATCTACTTCTCTAAGACTGGGAAATTGAGAACAGAGAATGTATGAGTTTCTCAAGATTGGTAAGAGATAGAAACAAGAGAAAGTACACAGTGATTCATCTACCTAGAAAAGGTACAGAGGTTTACACAGAGAATTCGAAGTATAAGTACAAGAAAATAAGAGAGACTTAGAAAACTGGTAAAACCTACATTGTTGATAGAGTTGGGAGTACTTAGCACTGTGAAAGCAGCACTTTCGCAGAAAGAAATCTACTTCTATAACACTGGGAAACAGTGAACAGAGAATGTATGAGTTTCTCAAGATTGGTAACAGATAGAAACAAGAGAAAGTACCCAGTGATTCATCTACCTAGAGAAGTTACAGAGGTTTACACAGAGAATTCCAAGTATAAGTACAAGAAAATAAGAGAGACTTAGAACACTGGTAAAACCTACATTGTTGATAGAGTTGGGAGTACTTAGCACTGTGAAAACAGCACTTTCGCCGAAAGAAATTTCGTTCTCTAAGTCCGTGAAGCAGTGAACAGAGAATGTATGCGTTTCTCAAGATTGGTAACAGATAGAAACAAGAGAAAGTACACAGTGATTCACCTACCTAGAAAAGTTACAGAGGTTTACACAGAGAATTCCAAGTATAAGTACAAGAAAATGAGAGAGACTTAGAAAACTGGTAAAACCTACATTGTTGATAGAGTTGGGAGTACTTAGCACTGTTTAAAGAGCACTTTCGCAGAAAGAAGTCTACTTCTCTAAGTCCGTGAAACAGTGAACAGAGAATGTATGAGTTTCTCAAGATTGGTAACAGATAGAAACAAGAGAAAGTACACAGTGATTCATCTACCTTGAAAAGTTACAGAGGTTTACACAGAGAAATCCAAGTATAAGTACAAGAAAATAAGAGAGACTTAGAAAAGTGGTAAAACTTACATTGTTGATAGAGTTGGGAGTACTTAGCACTGTGAAAACAGCACTTTCGCCGAAAGAAATTTCGTTCTCTAAGTCCGTGAAACAGTGAACAGAGAATGTATGAGTTTCTCAAGATTGGTAACAGATAGAAACAAGAGAAAGTACACAGTGATTCATCTACCTTGAAAAGTTACAGAGGTTTACACAGAAAAATCCAAGTATAAGTACAAGAAAATAAGAGAGACTTAGAAAACTGGTAAAACCTACATTGTGGATAGAGTTGGGAGTACTTAGCACTGTGAAAACGGCACTTTCGCCGAAAGAAATCTACTTCTCTAAGACTGGGAAACAGTGAACAGAGAATGTATGAGTTTCTCAAGATTGGTAACAGATAGAAACAAGAGAAAGTACACAGTGATTCATCTACGTAGAAAAGTTACAGAGGTTTACACAGAGAATTCCAAGTATAAGTACAAGAAAATCAGAGAGACTTAGATAACTGGTAAAACCTACATTGTTGATAGAATTGGGAGTACTTAGCACTGTGAAAACAGCACTTTCGCAGAAACAAATCTACTTCTCTAAGACTGGGAAACAGTGAACAGAGAATGTATGAGTTTCTCAAAATTGGTAACAGATAGAAACAAGAGAAAGTACACAGTGATTCATCTACCTAGAGAAATTACAGAGGTTTACACAGAGAATTTCATGTATAAGTACAAGAAAATAAGAGAGACTTAGAAAACTGGTAAAACCTACATTGTTGATAGAGTTGGGAGTACTTAGCACTGGGAAAACAGCACTTTCGCCGAAAGAAATTTAGTTCTCTAAGTCCGTGAAACAGTGACCAGAGAATGTATGAGTTTCTCAAGATTGGTAACAGATAGAAACAAGAAAAAGTACACAGTGATTGACCTACCTAGAAAAGTTACAGATGTTTACACAGAGAATTCCAAGTATAAGTACAAGAAAATAAGAGAGACTTAGAAAACTGGTAAAACATAAAAGGTGGATAGAGTTGGGAGTACTTAGCTCTGTGAAAACCGCACTTTCGCAGAAAGAAATCTACTTTTCTATGACTGGGAAACAGTGAACAGAGAATGTATGAGTTTCTCAAGATTGGTAACAGATAGAAACAAGAAAAAGTACACAGTGATTGACCTACCTAGAAAAGTTACAGAGGTTTACACAGAGAATTCCAAGTATAAGTACAAGAAAATAAGAGAGACTCAGAAAACTGGTAAAACCTACATTGTTGATAGAGTTGGGAATACTTAGCACTGTGAAAACAGCACTTTCGCCAAAAGAAATCTACGTCCCTAAGTCCGTGAAACAGTGAACAGAGAATGTTTGAGTTTCTCAAGATTGGTAACAGAGAGAAACAAGAGAAAGTACACAGTGATTCATCTACCTAGAAAAGTTACAGAGGTTTAAACAGAGAATTCCAAGTATAAGTACAAGAAAATAAGAGAGACTTAGAAAACTGGTAAAACCTACATTGATGATACAGTTGGGAGTACTTAGCACTGTGAAAACAGCACTTTCGCCGAAAGAAATTTCGTTCTCTAAGTCCGTGAAACAGTGAACAGAGAATGTATGAGTTTCTCAAGATTGGTAACAGATAGAAACAAGAGAAAGTACACAGTAATTCATCTACCTAGAAAAGTTACAGAGGTTTAAACAGAGAATTCCAAGTATAAGTACAAGAAAATAAGAGAGACTTAGAAAACTGGTAAAACCTACATTGTTGATAGAGTTGGGAGTACTTAGCACTGTGAAAACAGCACTTTCTTCGAAAGAAATTTCGTTCTCTAAGTCCGTGAAACAGTGAACAGAGAATGTATGAGTTTCTCAAGATTGCTAACAGATAGAAACAAGAGAAAGTACACAGTGATTCATCTACTTAGAGAAGTTACAGAGGTTTACACAGAGAATTCCAAGTATAAGTACAGGAAAATAAGAGAGTCTTAGAAAACTGGTAAAACCTACATTGTGGATACAGTTGGGAGTACTTAGCACTGCGAAAACGGCACTTTCGCCGAAAGAAATCTACTTCTCTAAGACTGGGAAACAGTGAACAGAGAATGTATGAGTTTCTCAAGATTGGTAACAGATAGAAACAAGAGAAAGTACACAGTGATTCAACTACCTAGAAAATTTACAGAGGTTTACACAGAGAATTCCAAGTATAAGTACAAGAAAATAAGGCAGATTTAGAAAACTGGTAAAACCTACATTGTTGATAGAGTTGGGAGTACTTAGCACTGTGAAAACAGCACTTTCGCAGAAAGAAATTTCTTTCTCTAAGTCCGTGAAACAGTGAACAGAGAATGTATGAGTTTCTCAAGATTGGTAACAGATAGAAACAAGAGAAAGTACACAGTGATTCATCTACGTAGAAAAGTTACAGAGGTTTACACAGAGAATTCCAAGTATAAGTACAAGAAAATCAGAGAGACTTAGAAAACTGGTAAAACCTACATTGTTGATAGAGTTGGGAGTACTTAGCACTGTGAAAACAGCACTTTCGCAGAAACAAATCTACTTCTCTAAGACTGGGAAACAGTGAACAGAGAATGTATGAGTTTCTCAAAATTGGTAACAGATAGAAACAAGAGAAAGTACACAGTGATTCATCTACCTAGAGAAGTTACAGAGGTTTACACAGAGAATTCCAAGTATAAGTACAAGAAAATAAGAGAGACTTAGAAAACTGGTAAAACCTACATTGTTGATAGAGTTGGGAGTACTTAGCACTGGGAAAACAGCACATTCGCCGAAAGAAATTTAGTTCTCTAAGTCCGTGAAACAGTGAACAAAGAATGTATCAGTTTCTCAAGATTGGTAACAGATAGAAACAAGAAAAAGTACACAGTGATTGACCTACCTAGAAAAGTTACAGAGGTTTACACAGAGAATTCCAAGTATAAGTACAAGAAAATAAGAGAGACTCAGAAAACTGGTAAAACCTACATTGTTGATAGAGTTGGGAGTACTTAGCACTGTGAAAACAGCACTTTCGCCGAAAGAAATTTCGTTCTCTAAGTCCGTGAAACAGTGAACAGAGAATGTATGAGTTTCTCAAGATTGGTAACAGATAGAAACAAGAGAAAGTACACAGTAATTCATCTACCTAGAAAAGTTACGGAGGTTTAAACAGAGAATTCCAAGTATAAGTACAAGAAAATAAGAGAGACTTAGAAAACTGGTAAAACCTACATTGTTGATAGAGTTGGGAGTACTTAGCACTGTGAAAACAGCACTTTCTTCGAAAGAAATTTCGTTCTCTAAGTCCGTGAAACAGTGAACAGAGAATGTATGAGTTTCTCAAGATTGCTAACACATAGAAACAAGAGAAAGTACACAGTGATTCATCTACTTAGAGAAGTTACAGAGGTTTACACAGAGAATTCCAAGTATAAGTACAAGAAAATAAGAGAGACTTAGAAAACTGGTAAAACCTACTTTGTTGATAGAGTTGGGAGTACTTAGCACTGTGAAAACAGCACTTTCGCCGTAAGAAATCTACTTCTCTAAGACTGGGAAACAGTGAACAGAGAATGTACGAGTTTCTCAAGATTGGTAACAGATAGAAAGAAGAGAAAGTACACAGTGATTCATCTACCTAGAAAAGTTACACAGGTTTACACAGAGGATTCCAAGTATAAGTATAAGAAAATAAGAGAGACTTAGAAAACTGGTAAAACCTACATTGTTGATAGAGTTGGGAGTACTTAGCACTGTGAAAACAGCACTTTCGCAGAAAGAAATTTCTTTCTCTAAGTCCGTGAAACAGTGAACAGAGAATGTATGAGTTTCTCAAGATTGGTAACAGATAGAAAGAAGAGAAAGTACACAGTGATTCATGTACCTAGAAAAGTTACAGAGGTTTACACAGAGAATGCCAAGTATAAGTACAAGAAAATAAGAGAGACTTAGAAAACTGGTAAAACCTACATTGTTGATAGAGTTGGGAGTACTTAGCACTGTGAAAACGGCACTTTCGCAGAAAGAAATCTACTCCTCGAAGACTGCGAAACAGTGAACAGAGAATGTATGAGTTTCTCAAGATTGGTAACAGATAGAAACAAGAGAAAGTACACAGTGATTCATCTACCTAGAAAAGTTACAGAGGTTTACACAGAGAATTCCAAGTATAAGTACAAGAAAATAAGAGAGACTTTGAAAACTGGTAAAACCTATATTGTTGATAGAGTTGGGAGTACTTAGCACTGTGAAAACAGCACTTTCGCAGAAAGAAATCTACCTGTATAAGACTGGGAAACAGTGAAGAGAGAATGTATGAGTTTCTCAAGATTGGTAACAGATAGAAACAAGAGAAAGTACACAGTGATTCATCAACCTAGAAAAGTTACAGAGGTTTACACAGAGAATTCCAAATATAAGTACAAGACAATAAGAGAGACTTAGAAAACTGGTAAAACCTACATTGTTGATAGAGTTGGGAGTACTTAGCACTGTGAAAGCAGCACTTTCGCAGAAAGAAATCTACTTCTCTAAGACTGGGAAACAGTGAACAGTGAATGTATGAGTTTCTCAAGGTAGGTAATAGATAGAAATAAGAGAAAGTACACAGTGATTCATCTACCTGGAAAAGTTACAGAGGTTTACACAGAGAATTCCAAGTATAAGTACAAGAAAATAAGAGAGACTTAGAAAACTGGTAAAACCTACATTGTTGATAGAGTTGGGAGTACTTAGCACTGTGAAAACAGCACTTTCGCCGAAAGAAATCTACGTCCCTAAGTCCGTGAAACAGTGAACAGAGTATGTTTGAGTTTCTCAAGATTGGTAACAGATAGAAACAAGAGAAAGTACACAGTGATTCATCTACCTAGAAAAGTTACAGAGGTTTAAACAGAGAATTCCAAGTATAAGTACAAGAAAATAAGAGAGACTTAGAAAACTGGTAAAACCTACATTGATGATACAGTTGGGAGTACTTAGCACTGTGAAAACAGCACTTTCGTCGAAAGAAATTTCGTTCTCTAAGTCCGTGAAAGAGTGAACAGAGAATGTATGAGTTTCTCAAGATTGGTAACAGATAGAAACAAGAGAAAGTACACAGTGATTCATCTACCTAGAAAAGTTACAGAGGTTTACACAGAGAATTCCAAGTATAAGTACAAGAAAATAAGAGAGACTTAGAAAACTGGTAAAACCTACATTGTGGATAGTGTTGGGAGTACTTAGCATTGTGAAAACAGCACATTCGCAGAAAGAAATCTACTTCTTTAAGACTCGGAAACAGTGAACAGAGAATGTATGAGTTTGTCAAGATTGGTAATAGATAGAAAGAAGAGAAAGTACACAGTGATTCATCTACCTAGAGAAGTTACAGACGTTTACACAGAGTATTCCAAGTATAAGTACAAGAAAATAAGAGAGACTTAGAAAACTGATAAAACCTACATTGTGGATAGAGTTGGGAGTACTTAGCACTGTGAAAGCAGCACTTTCGCAGAAAGAAATCTATTTCTCTAAGACTGGGAAACAGTGAACAGTGAATGTATGAGTTTCTCAAGGTAGGTAATAGATAGAAATAAGAGAAAGTACACAGTGATTCATCTACCTGGAAAAGTTACAGAGGTTTACACAGAGAATTCCAAGTATAAGTATAAGAAAATAAGAGAGACTTAGAAAACTGGTAAAATCTACATTGTTGATAGAGTTGGGAATAGTTAGCACTGTGAAAATAGAACTTTTGCCGACAGAAATTTCGTTCTCTAAGTCCGGGAAACAGTGAACAGAGAATGTATGAGTTTCTCAAGATTGGTAACAGATAGAAACAAGAGAAAGTACACAGTGATTGACCTACCTAGAAAAGTTACAGAGGTTTACACAGAGAATTCCAAGTATAAGTACAAGAAAATAAGAGAGACTTAGAAAACTGGTAAAACCTACATTGTTGATAGAGTTGGGAGTACTTAGCACTGTGAAAACAGCACTTTCGCCGAAAGAAATCTACGTCCCTAAGTCCGTGAAACAGTGAACAGAGAATGTTTGAGTTTCTCAAGATTGGTAACAGAGAGAAACAAGAGAAAGTACACAGTGATTCATCTACCTAGAAAAGTTACAGAGGTTTAAACAGAGAATTCCAAGTATAAGTACAAGAAAATAAGAGAGACTTAGAAAACTGGTAAAACCTACATTGATGATACAGTTGGGAGTATTTAGCACTGTGAAAACAGCACTTTCGCCGAAAGAAATTTCGTTCTCTAAGTCCGTGAAACAGTGAACAGAGAATGTATGAGTTTCTCAAGATTGGTAACAGATAGAAACAAGAGAAAGTACACAGTAATTCATCTACCTAGAAAAGTTACAGAGGTTTAAACAGAGAATTCCAAGTATAAGTACAAGAAAATAAGAGAGACTTAGAAAACTGGTAAAACCTACATTGTTGATAGAGTTGGGAGTACTTAGCACTGTGAAAACAGCACTTTCTTCGAAAGAAATTTCATTCTCTCAGTCCGTGAAACAGTGAACAGAGATTGTATGAGTTTCTCAAAATTGCTAACAGATAGAAACAAGAGAAAGTACACAGTGATTCATCTACTTAGAGAAGTTACAGAGGTTTACACAGAGAATTCCAAGTATAAGTACAAGAAAATAAGAGAGACTTAGAAAACTGGTAAAACCTACTTTGTTGATAGAGTTGGGAGTACTTAGCACTGTGAAAACAGCACTTTCGCCGTAAGAAATCTACTTCTCTAAGACTGGGAAACAGTGAACAGAGAATGTATGAGTTTCTCAAGATTGGTAACAGATAGAAAGAAGAGAAAGTACACAGTGATTCATCTACCTAGAAAAGTTACACAGGTTTACACAGAGGATTCCAAGTATAAGTACAAGAAAATAAGAGAGACTTAGAAAACTGGTAAAACCTACATTGTTGATAGAGTTGGGAGTACTTAGCACTGTGAAAACAGCACTTTCGCAGAAAGAAATTTCTTTCTCTAAGTCCGTGAAACAGTGAACAGAGAATGTATGAGTTTCTCAAGATTGGTAACAGATAGAAAGAAGAGAAAGTACACAGTGATTCATCTACCTAGAAAAGTTACAGAGGTTTACACAGAGAATTCCAAGTATAAGTACAAGAAAATAAGAGAGACTTAGAAAACTGGTAAAACCTACATTGTTGATAGAGTTGGGAGTACTTAGCACTGTGAAAACAGCACTTTCGCAGAAAGAAATCTACTCCTCTAAGACTGGGAAACAGTGAACAGAGAATGTATGACTTTCTCAAGATTGGTAACAGATAGAAACAAGAGAAAGTACACAGTGATTCATCTACCTAGAAAAGTTACAGAGGTTTACACAGAGAATTCCAAGTATAAGTACAAGAAAATAAGAGAGACTTAGAAAACTGGTAAAACCTACATTGTTGATAGACTTGGGAGTACTTAGCACTGTGAAAGCAGCACTTTCGCAGAAAGAAATCTACTTCTCTAAGACTGGGAAACAGTGAACAGTGAATGTATGAGTTTCTCAAGGTAGGTAACAGATAGAAATAAGAGAAAGTACACAGTGATTCATCTACCTGGAAAAGTTACAGAGGTTTACACAGAGAATTCCAAGTATAAGTACAAGAAAATAAGAGAGACTTAGAAAACTGGTAAAACCTACATTGATGATACAGTTGGGAGTACTTAGCACTGTGAAAACAGCACTTTCGTCGAAAGAAATTTCGTTCTCTAAGTCCGTGAAAGAGTGAACAGAGAATGTATGAGTTTCTCAAGATTGGTAACAGATAGAAACAAGAGAAAGTACACAGTGATTCATCTACCTAGAAAAGTTACAGAGGTTTACACAGAGAATTCCAAGTATAAGTACAAGAAAATAAGAGAGACTTAGAAAACTGGTAAAACCTACATTGTGGACAGTGTTGGGAGTACTTAGCATTGTGAAAACAGCACAGTCGCAGAAAGAAATCTACTTCTTTAAGACTGGGAAACAGTGAACAGAGAATGTATGAGTTTGTCAAGATTGGTAACAGATAGAAAGAAGAGAAAGTACACAGTGATTCATCTACCTAGAGAAGTTACAGACGTTTACACAGAGAATTCCAAGTATAAGTACAAGAAAATAAGAGAGACTTAGAAAACTGGTAAAACCTACATTGTGGATAGAGTTGGGAGTACTTAGCACTGTGAAAGCAGCACTTTCGCAGAAAGAAATGTACTTCTCTAAGACTGGGAACCAGTGAACAGAGAATGTATGAATTTCTCAAGATTGGTAACAGATAGAAGCAAGAGAAAGTACACAGTGATTCATCTACCTAGAGAAGTTACAGAGATTTACACAGAGAATTCCAAGTATAAGTACAAGAAAATAAGAGAGACTTAGAAAACTGGTAAAATCTACATTGTTGATAGAGTTGGGAATAGTTAGCACTGTGAAAATAGAACTTTCGCCGAAAGAAATTTCGTTCTCTAAGTCCGGGAAACAGTGAACAGAGAATGTATGAGTTTCTCAAGATTGGTAACAGATAGAAACAAGAGAAAGTACACAGTGATTCATCTACCTAGAAATGTTACAGAGGTTTACACCGAAAATTCCAAGAATAAGTACAAGAAAATAAGAGAGACTTAGAAAACTGGTAAAACCTACATTGTTCATAGAGTTGGGAGTACTTAGCACTGTGAAAACAGCACTTTCGCCGAAAGAAATCTACTACTCTATGTCCGTGAAACAGTGAACAGTGAATGTATGAGTTTCTCGAGATTGGTAACAGATAGAAAGAAGAGAAAGTACACAGTGATTCATCTACCTAGAAAAGTTACAGAGGTTTACACAGAGAATTCCAAGTATAAGTACAAGAAAATAAGAGAGACTTAGAAAACTGGTAAAACCTATATTGTTGATAGAGTTGCGAGTACTTAGCACTGTGAAAACAGCACTTTCGCAGAAAGAAATCTACCTCTATAAGACTGGGAAACAGTGAAGAGAGAATGTATGAGTTTCTCAAGATTGGTAACAGATAGAAACAAGAGAAAGTACACAGTGATTCATTAACCTAGAAAAGTTACAGAGGTTTACACAGAGAATTCCAAATATAAGTAAAAGACAATAAGAGAGACTTACAAAACTGGTAAAACCTACATTGTTGATAGAGTTGGGAGTACTTAGCACTGTGAAAGCAGCTCTTTCGCAGAAAGAAATCCACTTCTCTAAGACTGGGAAACAGTGAACAGTGAATGTATGAGTTTCTGAAGATAGGTAACAGATAGAAACAAGAGAAAGTACACAGTGATTCATCTACCTTGAGACGTTACAGAGGTTTACACAGAGAATTCCAAGTATAAGTACAAGAAAATAAGAGAGACTTAGAAAACTGGTAAAACCTACATTGTTGATAGACTTGGGAGTACTTAGCACTGTGAAAACAGCACTTTCGCAGAAAGAAATCTACTTCTCTAAGACTGAAAAACAGTGAACAGAGAATGTATGAGTTTCTCAAGATTGGTAACAGATAGAAACAAGAGAAAGTACACAGTGATTCATCTAGCTAGAGAAGTTACAGAGGTTTACACAGAGAATTCCAAGTATAAGTACAAGAAAATAAGAGAGACTTAGAAAACTGGTAAAACCTACATTGTTGATAGAGTTGGGAGTACTTAGCACTGTGAAAACAGCACTTTCGCCGAACGAAATCTACGTCCCTTAGTCCGTGAAACAGTGAACAGAGTATGTTTGAGTTTCTCAAGATTGGTAACAGATAGAAACAAGAGAAAGTACACAGTGATTCATCTACCTAGAAAAGTTACAGAGGTTTACACAGAGAATTCCAAGTATAAGTACAAGAAAATAAGAGAGACTTAGAAAACTGGTAAAACCTACATTGTGGATAGAGTTGGGAGTACTGAGCATTGTGAAAACAGCACAGTCGCAGAAAGAAATCTACTTCTTTAAGACTGGGAAACAGTGAACAGAGAATGTATGAGTTTGTCAAGATTGGTAACAGATAGAAAGAAGAGAAAGTACACAGTGATTCATCTACCTAGAGAAGTTACAGACGTTTAGACAGAGAATTCCAAGTATAAGTACAAGAAAATAAGAGAGACTTAGAAAACTGGTAAAACCTACATTGTGGATAGAGTTGGGAGTACTTAGCACTGTGAAAGCAGCACTTTCGCAGAAAGAAATCTACTTCTCTAAGACTGGGAACCAGTGAACAGAGAATGTATGAATTTCTCAAGATTGGTAACAGATAAAAGCAAGAGAAAGTACACAGTGATTCATCTACCTAGAGAAGTTACAGAGATTTACACAGAGAATTCCAAGTATAAGTACAAGAAAATAAGAGAGACTTAGATAACTGGTAAAATCTACATTGTTGATAGAGTTGGGAATAGTTAGCACTGTGAAAATAGAACTTTCGCCGAAAGAAATTTCGTTCTCTAAGTCCGCGAAACAGTGAACAGAGAATGTATGAGTTTCTCAAGATTGGTAACAGATAGAAACAAGAGAAAGTACACAGTGATTCATCTACCTAGAAAAGTTACAGAGGTTTAAACAGAGAATTCCAAGTATAAGTACAAGAAAATAAGAGAGACTTAGAAAACTGGTAAAACCTACATTGTTGATAGAGTTGGGAGTACTTAGCACTGTGAAAACAGCACTTTCTTCGAAAGAAATTTCGTTCTATAAGTCCGTGAAACAGTGAACAGAGAATGTATGAGTTTCTCAAGATTTCTAACAGATAGAAACAAGAGAAAGTACACAGTGATTCATCTACTTAGAGAAGTTACAGAGGTTTACACAGGAATTCTAAGTATAAGTACAAGAAAATAAGAGAGACTTAGAAAACTGGTAAAACCTACTTTGTTGATAGAGTTGGGAGTACTTAGCACTGTGAAAACAGCACTTTCGCCGTAAGAAATCTACTTCTCTAAGACTGGGAAACAGTGAACAGAGAATTTATGAGTTTCTCAAGATTGGTAACAGATAGAAAGAAGAGAAAGTACACAGTGATTCATCTACCTAGAAAAGTTACACAGGTTTACACAGAGGATTCCAAGTATAAGTACAAGAAAATAAGAGAGACTTAGAAAACTGGTAATACCTACATTGTTGATAGAGTTGGGAGTACTTAGCACTGTGAAAACAGCACTTTCGCAGAAAGAAATTTCTTTCTCTAAGTCCGTGAAACAGTGAACAGAGAATGTATGAGTTTCTCAAGATTGGTAACAGATAGAAAGAAGAGAAAGTACACAGTGATTCATCTACCTAGAAAAGTTACAGAGGTTTACACAGAGAATTCCAAGTATAAGTACAAGAAAATAAGAGAGACTTAGAAAACTGGTAAAACCTACATTGTGGATAGAGTTGGGAGTACTTAGCACTGTGAAAGCAGCACTTTCGCAGAAAGAAATGTACTTCTCTAAGACTGGGAACCAGTGAACAGAGAATGTATGAATTTCTCAAGATTGGTAACAGATAGAAGCAAGAGAAAGTACACAGTGATTCATCTACGTAGAGAAGTTACAGAGATTTACACAGAGAATTCCAAGTATAAGTACAAGAAAATAAGAGAGACTTAGAAAACTGGTAAAATCTACATTGTTGATAGAGTTGGGAATAGTTAGCACTGTGAAAATAGAACTTTCGCCGAAAGAAATTTCGTTCTCTAAGTCCGGGAAACAGTGAACAGAGAATGTATGAGTTTCTCAAGATTGGTAACAGATAGAAACAAGAGAAAGTACACAGTGATTCATCTACCTAGAAAAGTTACAGAGGTTTACACCGAAAATTCCAAGAATAAGTACAAGAAAATAAGAGAGACTTAGAAAACTGGTAAAACCTACATTGTTCATAGAGTTGGGAGTACTTAGCACTGTGAAAACAGCACTTTCGCCGAAAGAAATCTACTTCTCTATGTCCGTGAAACAGTGAACAGAGAATGTATGAGTTTCTCGAGATTGGTAACAGATAGAAAGAAGAGAAAGTACACAGTGATTCATCTATCTAGAAAAGTTACAGAGGTTTACACAGAGAATTCCAAGTATAAGTACAAGAAAATAAGAGAGACTTAGAAAACTGGTAAAACCTATATTGTTGATAGAGTTGGGAGTACTTAGCACTGTGAAAACAGCACTTTCGCAGAAAGAAATCTACCTCTATAAGACTGGGAAACAGTGAAGAGAGAATGTATGAGTTTCTCAAGATTGGTAACAGATAGAAACAAGAGAAAGTACACAGTGATTCATCAACCTAGAAAAGTTACAGAGGTTTACACAGAGAATTCCAAATATAAGTACAAGACAATAAGAGAGACTTAGAAAACTGGTAAAACCTACATTGTTGATAGAGTTGGGAGTACTTAGCACTGTGAAAGCAGCTCTTTCGCAGAAAGAAATCCACTTCTCTAAGACTGGGAAACAGTGAACAGTGAATGTATGAGTTTCTGAAGATAGGTAACAGATAGAAACAAGAGAAAGTACACAGTGATTCATCTACCTGGAAACGTTACAGAGGTTTACACAGAGAATTCCAAGTATAAGTACAAGAAAATAAGAGAGACTTAGAAAACTGGTAAAACCTACATTGTTGATAGACTTGGGAGTACTTAGCACTGTGAAAACAGCACTTTCGCAGAAAGAAATCTACTTCTCTAAGACTGAAAAACAGTGAACAGAGAATGTATGAGTTTCTCAAGATTGGTAACAGATAGAAACAAGAGAAAGTACACAGTGATTCATCTACCTAGAGAAGTTACAGAGGTTTACACAGAGAATTCCAAGTATAAGTACAAGAAAATAAGAGAGACTTAGAAAACTGGTAAAACCTACATTGTTGATAGAGTTGGGAGTACTTAGCACTGTGAAAACAGCACTTTCGCCGAACGAAATCTACGTCCCTAAGTCCGTGAAACAGTGAACAGAGTATGTTTGAGTTTCTCAAGATTGGTAACAGATAGAAACAAGAGAAAGTACACAGTGATTCATCTACCTAGAAAAGTTACAGAGGTTTACACAGAGAATTCCAAGTATAAGTACAAGAAAATAAGAGAGACTTAGAAAACTGGTAAAACCTACATTGTGGATAGAGTTGGGAGTACTGAGCATTGTGAAAACAGCACAGTCGCAGAAAGAAATTTACTTCTTTAAGACTGGGAAACAGTGAACAGAGAATGTATGAGTTTGTCAAGATTGGTAACAGATAGAAAGAAGAGAAAGTACACAGTGATTCATCTACCTAGAGAAGTTACAGACGTTTAGACAGAGAATTCCAAGTATAAGTACAAGAAAATAAGAGAGACTTAGAAAACTGGTAAAACCTACATTGTGGATAGAGTTGGGAGTACTTAGCACTGTGAAAGCAGCACTTTCGCAGAAAGAAATCTACTTCTCTAAGACTGGGAACCAGTGAACAGAGAATGTATGAATTTCTCAAGATTGGTAACAGATAGAAGCAAGAGAAAGTACACAGTGATTCATCTACCTAGAGAAGTTACAGAGATTTACACAGAGAATTCCAAGTATAAGTACAAGAAAATAAGAGAGACTTAGATAACTGGTAAAATCTACATTGTTGATAGAGTTGGGAATAGTTAGCACTGTGAAAATAGAACTTTCGCCGAAAGAAATTTCGTTCTCTAAGTCCGCGAAACAGTGAACAGAGAATGTATGAGTTTCTCAAGATTGGTAACAGATAGAAACAAGAGAAA
Source organism: Heterohyrax brucei (assembly GCA_028571685.1). Taxonomy (NCBI): domain Eukaryota; kingdom Metazoa; phylum Chordata; class Mammalia; order Hyracoidea; family Procaviidae; genus Heterohyrax; species Heterohyrax brucei. The sequence goes on along the minus strand of CM053150.1, from coordinate 114,822,059 downwards.
GTACACAGTGATTCATCTACCTAGAAAAGTTACAGAGGTTTAAACAGAGAATTCCAAGTATAAGTACAAGAAAATAAGAGAGACTTAGAAAACTGGTAAAACCTACATTGTTGATAGAGTTGGGAGTACTTAGCACTGTGAAAACAGCACTTTCTTCGAAAGAAATTTCGTTCTATAAGTCCGTGAAACAGTGAACAGAGAATGTATGAGTTTCTCAAGATTTCTAACAGATAGAAACAAGAGAAAGTACACATTGATTCATCTACTTAGAGAAGTTACAGAGGTTTACACAGGAATTCTAAGTATAAGTACAAGAAAATAAGAGAGACTTAGAAAACTGGTAAAACCTACTTTGTTGATAGAGTTGGGAGTACTTAGCACTGTGAAAACAGCACTTTCGCCGTAAGAAATCTACTTCTCTAAGACTGGGAAACAGTGAACAGAGAATGTATGAGTTTCTCAAGATTGGTAACAGATAGAAAGAAGAGAAAGTACACAGTGATTCATCTACCTAGAAAAGTTACACAGGTTTACACAGAGGATTCCAAGTATAAGTACAAGAAAATAAGAGAGACTTAGAAAACTGGTAAAACCTACATTGTTGATAGAGTTGGGAGTACTTAGCACTGTGAAAACAGCACTTTCGCAGAAAGAAATTTCTTTCTCTAAGTCCGTGAAACAGTGAACAGAGAATGTATGAGTTTCTCAAGATTGGTAACAGATAGAAAGAAGAGAAAGTACACAGTGATTCATCTACCTAGAAAAGTTACAGAGGTTTACACAGAGAATTCCAAGTATAAGTAGAAGAAAATAAGAGAGACTTAGAAAACTGGTAAAACCTACATTGTTGATAGAGTTGGGAGTACTTAGCACTGTGAAAGCAGCACTTTCGCCGAAAGAAATCTACTTCTCTAAGTCCGTGAAACAGTGAACAGAGAATGTATGAGTTTCTCGAGATTGGTAACAGATAGAAACAAGAGAAAGTACACAGTGATTCATCTACCTAGATAAGTTACAGAGGTTTACACAGAGAATTCCAAGTATAAGGACAAGAAAATAAGAGAGACTTAGAAAACTGGTAAAACCTATATTGTTGATAGAGTTGGGAGTACTTAGCACTGTGAAAACAGCACTTTCGCAGAAAGAAATCTACCTCTATAAGACTGGGAAACAGTGAAGAGAGAATGTATGAGTTTCTGAAGATTGGTAACAGATAGAAACAAGAGAAAGTACACAGTGATTCATCAACCTAGAAAAGTTACAGAGGTTTACACAGAGAATTCCAAATATAAGTACAAGACAATAAGAGAGACTTAGAAAACTGGTAAAACCTACATTGTTGATGGAGTTGGGAGTACTTAGCACTGTGAAAACAGCACTTTCGCCGAAAGAAATCTACGTCCCTCAGTCCGTGAAACAGTGAACAGAGAATGTATGAGTTTCTCAAGATTGGTAAGAGAGAGAAACAAGAGGAAGTACACAGTGATTCATCTACCTAGAAAAGTTACAGAGGTTTACACAGAGAATTCCATGTATAAGTACAAGAAAATAAGAGAGACTTAGAAAACTGGTAAAAACTACATTGTTGATAGAGCTCGGAGTACTTAGCACTGTGAAAACAGCACTTTCGCCGAAAGCGATCTACTTCTCTAAGACTGGGAAACAGTGAACAGAGAATGTATGAGTTTCCCAAGGTTGGTAACAGATAAAAACAAGAGAAAGTACACAGTGATTCATTTACCTAGAGAAGTTACAGAAGTTTACACAGAGAATTCCGTGTATAAGTACAAGAAAAAAAGAGAGACTTAGAAAACTGGTAAAACCTACATCGTGCATAGAGTTGGGAATACTTAGCACTGTGAAAACAGCACTTTCGCAGAAAGAAATCTACTTCTCTAAGACTGGGAAACAGTGAACAGAGAATGTATGAGTATCTCAAGATTGGTAACAGATAGAAACAAGAGAAAGTACACAGTGATTCATCTACCTAGAGAAGTTACAGAGGTTTACACAGAGAATTCCAAGTATAAGTACAACAAAATAAGAGAGACTTAGAAATCTGGTAATACCTACATTGTTGATAGAGTTGGGAGTACTTAGCACTGTGAAAACAGCACTTTCGGCGAAAGAAATTTCGTTCTCTAAGTACGTGAAACAGTGAACAGAGAATGTATTTGTTTTTCAAGACTGGTAACAGATAGAAACAAGAGAAAGTACACAGTGATTCATCTACCTAGAAAAGTTACAGAGGTTTACAAAGAGAATTCCAAGTTTAAGTACAAGAAAATAAGAGAGACTTAGAAAACTGGTAAAACCTACATTGTTGATAGAGTTGGGAGTACTTAGCACTGTGAAAGCAGCACCTTCGCAGAAAGAAATCTACTTCTCTAAGACTGGGAAACAGTGAACAGAGAATGTATGAGTTTCTCAAGATTGGTAACAGATCGAAAGAAGACAAAGTACACAGTGATTCATCTACCTAGAAAAGTTACAGAGGTTTACACAGAGAATTCCAAGTATAAGTACAAGAAAATAAGAGAGACTTAGAAAACTGGTAAAACCTACATTGTTGATAGAGTTGGGAGTACTTAGCACTGTGAAAACGGCACTTTCGCAGAAAGAAATCTACTTCTCTAAGACTGGGAAACAGTGAACAGAGAATGTATGAGTTTCTCAAGATTGGTAACAGATAGAAACAAGAGAAAGTACACAGTGATTCATCTACCTAGAAAAGTTACAGAGGTTTACACAGAGAATTCCAAGTATAAGTACAAGAAAATAAGAGAGACTTAGAAAACTGGTAAAACCTATATTGTTGATAGAGTTGGGAGTACTTAGCACTGTGAAAACAGCACTTTCGCAGAAAGAAATCTACCTCTATAAGACTGGGAAACAGTGAAGAGAGAATGTATCAGTTTCTCAAGATTGGTAACAGATAGAAACAAGAGAAAGTACACAGTGATTCATCTACCTAGAAAAGTTACAGAGGTTTACACAGAGAATTCCAAGTATAAATACAAGTAAATAAGAGAGACTTAGAAAACTGGTAAAACCTACATTGTTGATAGAGTTGGGAGTACTTAGCACTGTGAAAGCAGCACTTTCGCAGAAAGAAATCTACTTTTATAACACTGGGAAACAGAGAACAGAGAATGTATGAGTTTCTGAAGTTTGGTAACAGAAACAAGAGAAGTACACAGTGATTCATCTACCTAGAAAAGTTACAGAGGTTTACACAGAGAATTCCAAGTATAAGTACAAAAAAATAAGAGAGACTTAGAAAACTGGTAAAACCTACATTCTTGATAGAGTTTGGAGTACTTAGCACTGTGAAAACAGCACTTTCGCCGAAAGAAATCTACTTCTCTAAGTCCGTGAAACAGTGAACAGAGAATGTATGAGTTTCTCAAGATTGGTAACAGATAGATACAAGAGAAAGTACACAGTGATTCATCTACCTAGAAAAGTTACAGAGGTTTACAAAGAGAATTCCAAGTATAGGTACAAGAAAATAAGAGAGACTTAGAAAACTGGTAAAACCTACATTGTTGATAGAGTTGGGAGTACTTAGCACTGTGAAAACAGCACTTTCGCCGAAAGAAATTTCGTTCTCTAAGTCCGTGAAACAGTGAACAGAGAATGTATGAGTTTCTCAAGATTGGTAACAGATAGAATCAAGGGAAAGTACACAGTGATTCATCTACCGAGAAAAGTTACAGAGGTTTACACAGAGAATTCCAAGTATAAGTACAAGAAAATAAGAGAGACTTAGAAAACTGGTAAAACATACATTGTGGATAGAGTTGGGAGTACTTAGCACTGTGAAAACAGTACTTTCACTGAAGAAATCTACTTCTCTAAGACTGGGAAACAGTGAACAGAGAATGTATGAGTTTCTCAAGATTGGTAACAGATAGAAACAAGAGAAAGTACACAGTGATTCATCGACCTAGAAAAGTTACAGAGGTTTACAAAGAGAATTCCAAGTATAAGTACAAGAAAATAAGAGAGACTTAGAAAACTGGTAAAATCTACATTCTTGATAGAGTTGGGAGTACTTAGCACTGTGAAAACAGCACTTTCGTTTAAAGAAATTTAGTTCTCTAAGTCCGTGAAACAGTGAACAGAGTATGTATGAGTTTGTCAAGATTGGTAACAGATAGAAACAAGAGAAAGTACACAGTGATTCATTAACCTAGAAAAGTTACAGAGGTTTACACAGAGAATTCCAAGTATAAGTACAAGAAAATAAGAGAGACTTAGAAAACTGGTAAAACCTACATTGTTGATAGAGTTGGGAGTACTTAGCACTGTGAAAACAGCACTGTCGTAGAAAGAAATCTCCTTCTCTAAGACTGGGAAACAGTGAACAGAGAATGTATGAGTTTCTCAAGATTCGTAACAGATAGAAACAGGAGAAAGTACACAATGATTCATCTACCTAGAGAAGTTACAGAAGTTTACACAGAGAATTCCATGTATAAGTACAAGAAAATAAGAGAGACGTAGAAAACTGGTAAAACCTACATTGTTGATAGAGTTGGGAGTACTTAGCACTGTGAAAACAGCACTTTCGCAGAAAGAAATCTACTTCTCTAAGACTGGGAAACAGTAAACAGAGAATGTATGAGTTTCTCAAGATTGGTAAAAGATAGAAACAAGAGAAAGGGCACAGTGATTCATCTACCTAGAGAAGTTACAGAAGTTTACACAGAGAATGCCATGTATAAGTACAAGAAAATAAGAGAGACTTAGAAAACTTGTAAAAACAACATTGTTGATAGAGCTCGGAGTACTTAGCAGTGTGAATACAGCACTTTCGCCGAAAGAAATTTAGTTCTCTAAGACCGTGAAACAGTGAACAGAGAATCTATGAGTTTCTCAAGATTCGTAACAGATAGAAACAAGAGAAAGCATACAGTGATTCATCTACCTAGAAAAGTTACAGAGGTTTACACAGAGAATTCCAAGCTTAAGTACAAGAAAACAAGAGAGACTTTGAAAAATGGTAAAACCTACATTGCTGATAGAGTTGGGAGTACTTAGCACTGTGAAAACAGCAATTTCGCCGAAAGAAATTTCGTTCTCTAAGTCCGTGAAACAGTGAACAGAGAATGTATGAGTTTCTCAAAATTGGTAACAGATAGAAACAAGAGAAAGTACACAGTGATTCATCTACCTAGAAATGTTACAGAGGTTTACACAGAGAATTCCAAGTATAAGTATAAGTAAATAAGAGAGACTTAGAAAACTGGTAAAATCTACATTGTTCATAGAGTTGGGAGTACTTAGCACTGAGAAAACAGCACTTTCGCCGAAAGAAATCTACTTCTCTAAGTCCGTGAAACAGTGAACAGAGAATGTATGAGTTTCTCAAGATTGGTAACAGATAGAAACAAGAGAAAGTACACAGTGATTCATCTACCTAGAAAAGTTACAGAGGTTTACACAGAGAATTCCAAGCATAAGTACAACAAAAAAAGAGAGACTTTGAAAACTGGTAAAACCTACATTCTTGATAGAGTTGGGAGTACTTAGCACTGTGAAAACAGCACTTTCGCCGAAAGAAATCTACTTCTCTAAGTCCGTGAAACAGTGAACAGAGAATGTATGAGTTTCTCAAGACTGGTAACAGATAGAAACAAGAGAAAGTACACAGTGATTCATCTACCTAAAAAAGTTACAGAGGTTTACACAGAGAATTCCAAGTATAAGTACAAGAAAATGAGAGAGACTTAGAAAACTGGTAAAACCTACATTGTTCATAGAGTTGGGAGTACATAGCATTGTGAAAACAGCACTTTCGCCGATAGAAATCTACGTCCCTAAGTCCGTGAAACAGTGAACAGAGAATGTATGAGTTTCTCAAGATTGGTAACAGATAGAAGCAAGAGAAAGTACACAGTGATTCATCTACCTAGAGAAGTTACAGAGATTTACACAGAGAATTCAAAGTATAAGTACAAGAAAATAAGAGAGACTTAGAAAACTGGTAAAATCTACATTGTTGATAGAGTTGGGAATAGTTAGCACTGTGAAAACAGAACTTTCGCCGAAAGAAATTTCGTTCTCTAAGTCCGTGAAACAGTGAACAGAGAATGAATGAGTTTCTCAAGATTGGTAACAGATAGAAACAAGAGAAAGTACACAGTGATTCATCAACCTAGAAAAGTTACAGAGGTTTAAACAGAGAATTTCAAGTATAAGTACAAGAAAATAAGAGAGACTTAGAAAACTGGTAAAACCTACATTGTTGATAGAGTTGGGAGTACTTAGCACTGTGAAAACGGCACTTTCGCCGAAAGAAATTTCGTTCTCTAAGTCCGTGAAACACTGAACAGAGAATGTATGAGTTTCTCAAGATTGGTAACAGATAGAAACAAGAGAAAGTACACAGTGATTCATCTACCTAGAAATGTTACAGAGGTTTACACAGAGAATTCCAAGTATAAGTACAAGAAAATAAGAGAGACTTAGAAAACTGGAAAAACCTACATTGTTGATGGAGTTGGGAGTACTTAGCACTGTGAAAACAGCACTGTCGCAGAAAGAAATCTACTTCTCTTAGACTGGGAAACAGTGAACAGAGAATGTATGAGTTTCTCAAGATTGGTAACAGATAGAAACAAGAGAAAGTACACAGTGATTCATCTACCTAGAAAAGTTACAGAGGTTTACACAGAGAATTCCAAGTGTAAGTACAAGAAAATAAGAGAGACTTAGAAAACTGGTAAAACCTTCATTGTGGATAGAGTTGGGAGTACTTAGCACTGTGAAAACAGCACTGTCGCAGAAAGAAATCTACTTCTCTTAGACTGGGAAACAGTGAACAGAGAATGTATGAGTTTCTCAAGATTGGTAACAGATAGAAACAAGGGAAGTACACAGTGATTCATCTACCTAGAAAAGTTACAGAGGTTTACACAGAGAATTCCAAGTATAAGTAGAAGAAAATAAGAGAGACTTAGAAAACTGGTAAAACCTACATTGTTGATAGAGTTGGGAGTACTTAGCACTGTGAAAACAGCACTTTCGCCAAAAGAAATTTCGTTCTCTAAGTCCGTGAAACAGTGAACAGAGAATGTATGAGTTTCTCAAGATTGGTAACAGACAGAAACAAGAGAAAGTACACAGTGATTCATCTACCTAGAGAAGTTACAGAGGTTTACACAGAGAATTCCAAGTATAAGTACAAGAAAATAAGAGAGACTTAGAAAACTGGTAAAACCTACATTGTTGATAGAGTTGGGAGTACTTAGCACTGTGAAAACAGCACTTTCGCAGAAAGAAATCTAATTCACTAAGACTGGGAAACAGTGAACAGAGAATGTGTTAGTTTCTCAAGATTGGTAACAGATAGAAACAAGTGAAAGTACACAGTGATTCATCTACCTAGAAAAGTTACCGAGGTTTACACAGAGAATTCCAAGTATAAGTACAAGAAAATAAAGAGACTTAGAAAACTTGTAAAACCTACATTGTTGATAGAGTTGGGAGTACTTAGCACTGTGAAAATAGCACTTTCGCCGAAAGAAATCTACTTCTCTAAGTCCGTGAAACAGTGAACAGAGAATGTATGAGTTTCTCAAGATTGGTAACAGATAGAAACAAGAGAAAGTACACAGTGATTCATCTGCCTAGAAAAGTTACAGAGGTTTACACAGAGAATTCCAAGTATAAGTACAAGAAAATAAGAGAGATTTAGAAAACTGGTAAAACCTACATTGTTGATAGAGTTGGGAGTACTTAGCACTGTGCAGACAGCACTTTCGCCGAAAGAAATTTCGTTCTCTAAGTCCATGAAACAGTGAACAGAGAATGTATGAGTTTCTCAAGATTGGTAACAGATAGAAACAAGGGAAAGTACACAGTGATTCATCTACCTAGAAAAGTTACAGTGGTTTACACAGAGAATTCCAAGTATAAGTACAAGAAAATAAGAGAGACTTAGAAAACTGGTAAAACCTGCATTATTGATAGAGTTGGGAGTACTTAGCACTGTGCAGACAGCACTTTCGCCGAAAGAAATTTCGTTCTCTAAGTCCATGAAACAGTGAACAGAGAATGTATGAGTTTCTCAAGATTGGTAACAGATAGAAACAAGGGAAAGTACACAGTGATTCATCTACCTAGAAAAGTTACAGTGGTTTACACAGAGAATTCGAAGTATAAGTACAAGAAAATAAGAGAGACTTAGAAAACTGGTAAAACCTACATTGTTGATAGAGTTGGGAGTACTTAGCACTGTGAAAACAGCACTTTCGCAGAAAGAAATCTACTTCTCTTAGACTGGGAAACAGTGAACAGAGAATGTATGAGTTTCTCAAGATTGGTAACAGATAGAAACAAGAGAAAGTACACAGTGATTCATCTACCTAGAAAAGTTACAGAGGTTTACACAGAGAATTCCAAGTATAAGTACAAGAAAATAAGAGAGACTTAGAAAACTGGTAAAACCTACATTGTTGATAGAGTTGGGAGTACTTAGCACTGTGAAAACAGCACTGTCGCAGAAAGAAATCTACTTCTCTCAGATTGGGAAACAGTGAACAGAGAATGAATGAGTTTCTCAAGATTGGTAACAGATAGAAACAAGAGAAAGTACACAGTGATTCATCAACCTAGAAAAGTTACAGAGGTTTAAACAGAGAATTTCAAGTATAAGTACAAGAAAATAAGAGAGACTTAGAAAACTGGTAAAACCTACATTGTTGATAGAGTTGGGAGTACTTAGCACTGTGAAAACAGCACTTTCGCCAAAAGAAATTTCGTTCTCTAAGTCCGTGAAACAGTGAACAGAGAATGTATGAGTTTCTCAAGATTGGTAACAGACAGAAACAAGAGAAAGTACACAGTGATTCATCTACCTAGAGAAGTTACAGAGGTTTACACAGAGAATTCCAAGTATAAGTACAAGAAAATAAGAGAGACTTAGAAAACTGGTAAAACCTACATTGTTGATAGAGTTGGGAGTACTTAGCACTGTGAAAACAGCACTTTCGCAGAAAGAAATCTAATTCACTAAGACTGGGAAACAGTGAACAGAGAATGTGTTAGTTTCTCAAGATTGGTAACAGATAGAAACAAGTGAAAGTACACAGTGATTCATCTACCTAGAAAAGTTACCGAGGTTTACACAGAGAATTCCAAGTATAAGTACAAGAAAATAAAGAGACTTAGAAAACTTGTAAAACCTACATTGTTGATAGAGTTGGGAGTACTTAGCACTGTGAAAACAGCACTTTCGCCGAAAGAAATCTACTTCTCTAAGTCCGTGAAACAGTGAACAGAGAATGTATGAGTTTCTCAAGATTGGTAACAGATAGAAACAAGAGAAAGTACACAGTGATTCATCTGCCTAGAAAAGTTACAGAGGTTTACACAGAGAATTCCAAGTATAAGTACAAGAAAATAAGAGAGATTTAGAAAACTGGTAAAACCTACATTGTTGATAGAGTTGGGAGTACTTAGCACTGTGCAGACAGCACTTTCGCCGAAAGAAATTTCGTTCTCTAAGTCCATGAAACAGTGAACAGAGAATGTATGAGTTTCTCAAGATTGGTAACAGATAGAAACAAGGGAAAGTACACAGTGATTCATCTACCTAGAAAAGTTACAGTGGTTTACACAGAGAATTCCAAGTATAAGTACAAGAAAATAAGAGAGACTTAGAAAACTGGTAAAACCTGCATTATTGATAGAGTTGGGAGTACTTAGCACTGTGCAGACAGCACTTTCGCCGAAAGAAATTTCGTTCTCTAAGTCCATGAAACAGTGAACAGAGAATGTATGAGTTTCTCAAGATTGGTAACAGATAGAAACAAGGGAAAGTACACAGTGATTCATCTACCTAGAAAAGTTACAGTGGTTTACACAGAGAATTCGAAGTATAAGTACAAGAAAATAAGAGAGACTTAGAAAACTGGTAAAACCTACATTGTTGATAGAGTTGGGAGTACTTAGCACTGTGAAAACAGCACTTTCGCAGAAAGAAATCTACTTCTCTTAGACTGGGAAACAGTGAACAGAGAATGTATGAGTTTCTCAAGATTGGTAACAGATAGAAACAAGAGAAAGTACACAGTGATTCATCTACCTAGAAAAGTTACAGAGGTTTACACAGAGAATTCCAAGTATAAGTACAAGAAAATAAGAGAGACTTAGAAAACTGGTAAAACCTACATTGTTGATAGAGTTGGGAGTACTTAGCACTGTGAAAACAGCACTGTCGCAGAAAGAAATCTACTTCTCTCAGATTGGGAAACAGTGAACAGAGAATGAATGAGTTTCTCAAGATTGGTAACAGATAGAAACAAGAGAAAGTACACAGTGATTCATCAACCTAGAAAAGTTACAGAGGTTTAAACAGAGAATTTCAAGTATAAGTACAAGAAAATAAGAGAGACTTAGAAAACTGGTAAAACCTACATTGTTGATAGAGTTGGGAGTACTTAGCACTGTGAAAACAGCACTTTCGCCGAAAGAAATTTCGTTCTCTAAGTCCGTGAAACAGTGAACAGAGAATGTATGAGTTTCTCAAGATTGGTAACAGATAGAAACAAGAGAAAGTACACAGTGATTCATCTACCTAGAAATGTTACAGAGGTTTACACAGAGAATTCCAAGTATAAGTACAAGAAAATAAGAGAGACTTAGAAAACTGGAAAAACCTACATTGTTCATGGAGTTGGGAGTACTTAGCACTGTGAAAACAGCACTGTCGCAGAAAGAAATCTACTTCTCTTAGACTGGGAAACAGTGAACAGAGAATGTATGAGTTTCTCAAGATTGGTAACAGATAGAAACAAGAGAAAGTACACAGTGATTCATCTAACTAGAAAAGTTACAGAGGTTTACACAGAGAATTCCAAGTATAAGTACAAGAAAATAAGAGACACTTAGAAAACTGGTAAAACCTACATTGTTGATAGAGTTGGGAGTACTTAGCACTGTGAAAACAGCACTTTCGCCGAAAGAAATTTTGTTCTCTAAGTCCGTGAAACAGTGAACAGCGAATGTATGAGTTTCTCAAGATTGGTAACAGATAGAAACAAGAGAAAGTACACAGTGATTCATCTAGCTAGAGAAGTTACAGAGGTTTACACAGAGAATTCCAAGTATAAGTACAAGAAAATAAGAGAGACTTAGAAAACTGGTAAAACCTACATTGTTGATAGAGTTGGTAGTACTTAGCACTGTGAAAACAGCACTTTCGAGAAAAGAAATCTACTTCTCTAAGTCCGTGAAACAGTAAACAGAGAATGTATCAGTTTCTCAAGATTGGTAACAGATAGAAACAAGAGAAAGTACACAGTGATTCATCTACCTAGAAAAGTTACAGAGGTTTACACAGAGAATTCCAAGTGTAAACACAAGAAAATAAGAGAGACTTAGAAAACTGGTAAAACCTACATTGTGGATAGAGTTGGGAGTACTTAGCGCTGTGAAAACAGCACTGTCGCTGAAAGAAATCTACTTCTCTTAGACTGGGAAACAGTGAACAGAGAATGTATGAGTTTCTCAAGATTGGTAACAGATAGAAACAAGGGAAGTACACAGTGATTCATCTACCTAGAAAAGTTACAAAGGTTTACACAGAGAATTCCAAGTATAAGTACAAGAAAATAAGAGAGACTTAGAAAACTGGTAAAACCTACATTGTTGATAGAGTTGGGAGTACTTAGCACTGTGAAAACAGCACTTTCGCCGAAAGAAATTTCGTTCTCTAAGTCCGTGAAACAGTGAACGGAGAATGTATGAGTTTCTCAAGATTGGTAACAGATAGAAACAAGAGAAAGTACACAGTGATTCATCTACCTAGAAAAGTTACAGATGTTTACACAGAGAATTCCAAGTATAAGTACAAGAAAATAAGAGAGACTTAGAAAACTGGTAAAACCTACATTGTTGATAGAGTTGGGAGTACTTAGCACTGTGAAAACAGCACTTTCGCCGAAAGAAATTTCGTTCTCTAGGTCCGTGAAACAGTGAACAGAGAATGTATGAGTTTCTCAAGATTGCTAACAGATAGAAACAAGAGAAAGTACACAGTGATTCATCTACCTAGAGAAGTTACAGAGGTTTACACAGAGAATTCCAAGTATAAGTACAAGAAAATAAGAGAGACTTAGAAAACTGGTAAAACCTGCATTGTTGATAGAGTTGGGAGTACTTAGCACTGTGCAAACAGCACTTTCGCCGAAAGAAATTTCGTTCTCTAAGTCCAAGAAACAGTGAACAGAGAATGTATGAGTTTCTCAAGATTGGTAACAGATAGAAACAAGGGAAAGTACACAGTGATTCATCTACCTAGAAAAGTTACAGAGGTTTACACAGAGAATTCCAAGTGTAAGTACAAGAAAATAAGAGAGACTTAGAAAACTGGTAAAACCTATATTGTGGATAGAGTTGGGAGTACTTAGCACTGTGAAAACAGCACTGTCGCAGAAAGAAATCTACTTCTCTTAGACTGGGAAACAGTGAACAGAGAATGTATGAGTTTCTCAAGATTGGTAACAGATAGAAACAAGGGAAGTACACAGTGATTCATCTACCTAGAAAAGTTACAGAGGTTTACACAGAGAATTCCAAGTATAAGTACAAGAAAATAAGAGAGACTCAGAAAACTGGTAAAACCTACATTGTTGATAGAGTTGGGAGTACTTAGCACTGTGAAAACAGCACTTTCGCCGAAAGAAATTTCGTTCTCTAAGTCCGTGAAACAGTGAACGGAGAATGTATGAGTTTCTCAAGATTGGTAACAGATAGAAACAAGAGAAAGTACACAGTGATTCATCTACCTAGAGAAGTTACAGAGGTTTACACAGAGAATTCCAAGTATAAGTACAAGAAAATAAGAGAGACTTAGAAAACTGGTAAAACCTACATTGTTGATAGAGTTGGGAGTACTTAGCACTGTGAAAACAGCACTTTCGCAGAAAGAAATCTACTTCTCTTAGACTGGGTAACAGTGAACAGAGAATGTATGAGTTTCTCAAGATTGGTAACAGATAGAAACAAGAGAAAGTACACAGTGATTCATCTACCTAGAAAAGTTACAGAGGTTTACACAGAGAATTCCAAGTATAAGTACAAGAAAATAAGAGAGACTTAGAAAACTGGTAAAACCTGCATTGTTGATAGAGTTGGGAGTACATAGCACTGTGCAAACAGCACTTTCGCCGAAAGAAATTTCGTTCTCTAAGTCCAAGAAACAGTGAACAGAGAATGTATGAGTTTCTCAAGATTGGTAACAGATAGAAACAAGGGAAAGTACACAGTGATTCATCTACCTAGAAAAGTTACAGAGGTTTACACAGAGAATTCCAAGTGTAAGTACAAGAAAATAAGAGAGACTTAGAAAACTGGTAAAACCTACATTGTGGATAGAGTTGGGAGTACTTAGCACTGTGAAAACAGCACTGTCGCAGAAAGAAATCTACTTCTCTTAGACTGGGAAACAGTGAACAGAGAATGTATGAGTTTCTCAAGATTGGTAACAGATAGAAACAAGGGAAGTACACAGTGATTCATCTACCTAGAAAAGTTACAGAGGTTTACACAGAGAATTCCAAGTATAAGTAGAAGAAAATAAGAGAGACTTAGAGAACTGGTAAAACCTACATTGTTGATAGAGTTGGGAGTACTTAGCACTGTGAAAACAGCACTTTCGCCGAAAGAAATTTCGTTCTCTAAGTCCGTGAAACAGTGAACAGAGAATGTATGAGTTTCTCAAGATTGGTAACAGATAGATACAAGAGAAAGTACACAGTGATTCATCTACCTAGAAAAGTTACAGAGGTTTAGACAGAGAATTCCAAGTATAAGTACAAGAAAATAAGAGAGACTTAGAAAACTGGTAAAACCTACATTGTGGATAGAGTTGGGAGTACTTAGCACTGTGAAAGCAGCACTTTTTCAGAAAGAAATCTACTTCTCTAAGACTGGGAAACAGTGAACAGAGAATGTGTGAGTTTCTCAAGATTGGTAACATATAGACTCAAGAGAAAGTACACAGTGATTCATCTACCTGGAAAAGTTACAGAGGTTTACACAGAGAATTCCAAGTATAAGTACAAGAAAGTATGAGAGACTTAGAAAACTGGAAAAACCTACATTGTTGATAGAGATGGGAGTACTTAGCACTGTGAAAACAGCACTTTAGCCGAAAAAAATTTAGTTCTCTAAGTCCGTGAAACAGTGAACAGAGAATGTATGAGTTTCTCAAGATTGGTAACAGATAGATACAAGAGAAAGTACACAGTGATTCATCTACCTAGAAAAGTTACAGAGGTTTAGACAGAGAATTCCAAGTATAAGTACAAGAAAATAAGAGAGACTTAGAAAACTGGTAAAACCTATATTGTTGATAGAGTTGGGAGTACTTAGCACTGTGAAAATAGCACTTTCGCCGAAAGAAATTTCGTTCTCTAAGTCCGTGAAACAGTGAACAGAGAATGTATGAGTTTCTCAAGATTGGTAACAGATAGAAACAAGAGAAAGTACACAGTGATTCCTCTACCTAGAGAAGTTACAGAGGTTTACACAGAGAATTCCAAGTATAAGTACAAGAAAATAAGAGAGACTTAGAAAACTGGTAAAACCTGCATTGTTGATAGAGTTGGGAGTACTTAGCACTGTGCAAACAGCACTTTCGCCGAAAGAAATTTCGTTCTCTAAGTCCAAGAAACAGTGAACAGAGAATGTATGAGTTTCTCAAGATTGGTAACAGATAGAAACAAGGGAAAGTACACCGTGATTCATCTACCTAGAAAAGTTACAGAGGTTTACACAGAGAATTCGAAGTATAAGTACAAGAAAATAAGAGAGAGTTAGAAAACTGGTAAAACCTACATTGTTGATAGAGTTGGGAGTACTTAGCACTGTGAAAACAGCCCTTTCGCAGAAAGAAATCTACTTCTCTTAGACTGGGAAACAGTGAACAGAGAATGTATGAGTTTCTCAAGATTGGTAACAGATAGAAACAAGGGAAGTACACAGTGATTCATCTACCTAGAAAAGTTACAGAGGTTTACACAGAGAATTCCAAGTATAAGTAGAAGAAAATAAGAGAGACTTAGAAAACTGGTAAAACCTACATTGTTGATAGAGTTGGGAGTACTTAGCACTGTGAAAACAGCACTTTCGCCGAAAGAAATTTCGTTCTCTAAGTCCGTGAAACAGTGAACAGAGAATGTATGAGTTTCTCAAGATTGGTAACACATAGAAACAAGAGAAAGTACACAGTGATTCATCTACCTAGAGAAGTTACAGAGGTTTACACAGAGAATTCCAAGTATAAGTACAAGAAAATAAGAGAGACTTAGAAAACTGTTAAAACCTACCTTGTGGATAGAGTTGGGAGTACTTAGCACTGTGAAAGCAGCACTTTCGCAGAAAGAAATCTACTTCTCTAAGACTGGGAAACAGTGAACAGAGAATGTGTGAGTTTCTCAAGATTGGTAACATATAGACTCAAGAGAAAGTACACAGTGATTCATCTAGCTAGAGAAGTTACAGAGGTTTACACAGAGAATTCCAAGTATAAGTACAAGAAAATAAGAGAGACTTAGAAAACTGGTAAAACCTACATTGTTGATAGAGTTGGTAGTACTTAGCACTGTGAAAACAGCACTTTCGCGAAAAGAAATCTACTTCTCTAAGTCCGTGAAACAGAAAACAGAGAATGTATCAGTTTCTAAAGATTGGTAACAGATAGAAACAAGAGAAAGTACACAGTGATTCATCTATCTAGAAAAGTTACAGAGGTTTACACAGAGAATTCCAAGTGTAAACACAAGAAAATAAGAGAGACTTAGAAAACTGGTAAAACCTACATTGTGGATAGAGTTGGGAGTACTTAGCGCTGTGAAAACAGCACTGTCGCAGAAAGAAATCTACTTCTCTTAGACTGCGAAAAAGTGAACAGAGAATGTATGAGTTTCTCAAGATTGGTAACAGATAGAAACAAGGGAAGTACACAGTGATTCATCTACCTAGAAAAGTTACAGAGGTTTACACAGAGAATTCCAAGTGTAAGTACAAGAAAATAAGAGAGACTTAGAAAACTGGTAAAACCTACATTGTGGATAGAGTTGGGAGTACTTAGCACTGTGAAAACAGCACTGTCGCAGAAAGAAACCTACTTCTCTTAGACTGGGAAACAGTGAACAGAGAATGTATGAGTTTCTCAAGATTGGTAACAGATAGAAACAAGGGAAAGTACACAGTGATTCATCTACCTAGAAAAGTTACAGTGGTTTACACAGAGAATTCGAAGTATAAGTACAAGAAAATAAGAGAGACTTAGAAAACTGGTAAAACCTACATTGTTGATAGAGTTGGGAGTACTTAGCACTGTGAAAACAGCACTTTCGCAGAAAGAAATCTACTTCTCTTAGACTGGGAAACAGTGAACAGAGAATGTATGAGTTTCTCAAGATTGGTAACAGATAGAAACAAGAGAAAGTACACAGTGATTCATCTACCTAGAAAAGTTACAGAGGTTTACACAGAGAATTCCAAGTATAAGTACAAGAAAATAAGAGAGACTTAGAAAACTGGTAAAACCTGCATTGTTGATAGAGTTGGGAGTACTTAGCACTGTGCAAACAGCACTTTCGCCGAAAGAAATTTCGTTCTCTAAGTCCAAGAGACAGTGAACAGAGAATGTATGAGTTTCTCAAGATTGGTAACAGATAGAAACAAGAGAAAGTACACAGTGATTCATCTAGCTAGAGAAGTTACAGAGGTTTACACAGAGAATTCCAAGTATAAGTACAAGAAAATAAGAGAGACTTAGAAAACTGGTAAAACCTACATTGTTGATAGAGTTGGTAGTACTTAGCACTGTGAAAACAGCACTTTCGCGAAAGGAAATCTACTTCTCTAAGTCCGTGAAACAGTAAACAGAGAATGTATCAGTTTCTCAAGATGGGTAACAGATAGAAACAAGAGAAAGTACACAGTGATTCATCTACCTAGAAAAGTTACAGAGGTTTACACAGAGAATTCCAAGTGTAAATACAAGAAAATAAGAGAGACTTAGAAAACTGGTAAAACCTACATTGTGGATAGAGTTGGGAGTACTTAGCGCTGTGAAAACAGCACTGTCGCAGAAAGAAATCTACTTCTCTTAGACTGGGAAACAGTGAACAGAGATTGTATGAGTTTCTCAAGATTGGTAACAGATAGAAACAAGGGAAGTACACAGTGATTCATCTACCTAGAAAAGTTACAGAGGTTTACACAGAGAATTCCAAGTATAAGTACAAGAAAATAAGAGAGACTTAGAAAACTGGTAAAACCTACATTGTTGATAGAGTTGGGAGTACTTAGCACTGTGAAAGCAGCACTTTCGCCGAAAGAAATTTCGTTCTCTAAGTCCGTGAAACAGTGAACGGCGAATGTATGAGTTTCTCAAGATTGGTAACAGATAGAAACAAGAGAAAGTACACAGTGATTCATCTACCTAGAAAAGTTACAGAAGTTTACACAGAGAATTCCAAGTATAAGTACAAGAAAATAAGAGAGACTTAGAAAACTGGTAAAACCTACATTGTTGATAGAGTTGGGAGTACTTAGCACTGTGAAAACAGCACTTTCGCCGAAAGAAATTTCGTTCTCTAGGTCCGTGAAACAGTGAACAGAGAATGTATGAGTTTCTCAAGATTGGTAACAGATAGAAACAAGAGAAAGTACACAGTGATTCATCTACCAGGAGAAGTTACAGAGGTTTACACAGAGAATTCCAAGTATAAGTACAAGAAAATAAGAGAGACTTAGAAAACTGGTAAAACCTGCATTGTTGATAGAGTTGGGAGTACTTAGCACTGTGCAAACAGCACTTTCGCCGAAAGAAATTTCGTTCTCTAAGTCCAAGAAACAGTGAACAGAGAATGTATGAGTTTCTCAAGATTGGTAACAGATAGAAACAAGGGAAAGTACACAGTGATTCATCTACCTAGAAAAGTTACAGAGGTTTACACAGAGAATTCCAAGTGTAAGTACAAGAAAATAAGAGAGACTTAGAAAACTGGTAAAACCTACATTGTGGATAGAGTTGGGAGTACTTAGCACTGTGAAAACAGCACTGTCGCAGAGAGAAATCTACTTCTCTTAGACTGGGAAACAGTGAACAGAGAATGTATGACTTTCTCAAGATTGGTAACAGATAGAAACAAGGGAAGTACACAGTGATTCATCTACCTAGAAAAGTTACAGAGGTTTACACAGAGAATTCCAAGTATAAGTACAAGAAAATAAGAGAGACTTAGAAAACTGGTAAAACCTACATTGTTGATAGAGTTCGGAGTACTTAGCACTGTGAAAACAGCACTTTCGCCGAAAGAAATTTCGTTCTCTAAGTCCGTGAAACAGTGAACGGAGAATGTATGAGTTTCTCAAGATTGGTAACAGATAGAAACAAGAGAAAGTACACAGTGATTCATCTACCTAGAGAAGTTACAGAGGTTTACACAGAGAATTCCAAGTATAAGTACAAGAAAATAAGAGAGACTTAGAAAACTGGTAAAACCTGCATTATTGATAGAGTTGGGAGTACTTAGCACTGTGCAAACAGCACTTTCGCCAAAAGAAATTTTGTTCTCTAAGTCCGTGAAACAGTGAACAGAGAATGTATGAGTTTCTCAAGATTGGTAACAGATAGAAACAAGAGAAAGTACACAGTGATTCATCTAGCTAGAGAAGTTACAGAGGTTTACACAGAGAATTCCAAGTATAAGTACAAGAAAATAAGAGAGACTTAGAAAACTGGTAAAACCTACATTGTTGATAGAGTTGGTAGTACTTAGCACTGTGAAAACAGCACTTTCGCCAAAAGAAATCTACTTCTCTAAGTCCGTGAAACAGTAAACAGAGAATGTATCAGTTTCTCAAGATTGGTAACAGATAGAAACAAGAGAAAGTACACAGTGATTCATCTACCTAGAGAAGTTACAGAAGTTTACACAGAGAATTCCATGTATAAGTACAAGAAAATAAGAGAGACTTAGAAAACTGGTAAAAACTACATTGTTGATTGAGCTCGGTGTACTTAGCACTGTGAAAACAGCATTTTCGCCGAAAGAGATCTACTTCTCTAAGACTGGGAAACAGTGAACAGAGAATGTATGAGTTTCTCAAGATTGGTGACACATAGAAACAAGAGAAAGTACACAGTGATTCATCTACCTAGAAAAGTTACAGAGGTTTACACAGAGAATTTCAAGTATAAGTAAGAGAAAATAAGAGAGACTTAGAAAACTGGTAAAACCCACATTGTTGATAGAGTTGGGAGTACTTAGCACTGTGAAAGCAGCACTTTCGCAGAAAGAAATCTACTTCTCTTAGACTGGGAAACAGTGAACAGAGAATGTATGAGTTTCTCAAGATTGGTAACAGATAGAAACAAGGGAAGTACACAGTGATTCATCTACCTAGAAAAGTTACAGAGGTTTACACAGAGAATTCCAAGTATAAGTAGAAGAAAATAAGAGAGACTTAGAAAACTGGCAAAACCTACATTGCTGATAGAGTTGGGAGTACTTAGCACTGTGAAAACAGCACTTTCGCCGAAAGAAATTTCGTTCTCTAAGTCCAAGAAACAGTGAACAGAGAATGTATGAGTTTCTCAAGATTGGTAACAGATAGAAACAAGGGAAAGTACACAGTGATTCATCTACCTAGAAAAGTTACAGAGGTTTACACAGAGAATTCGAAGTATAAGTACAAGAAAATAAGAGAGACTTAGAAAATTGGTAAAACCTACATTGTTGATAGAGTTGGGAGTACTTAGCAGTGTGAAAACAGCACTTTCGCAGAAAGAAATCTACTTCTCTTAGACTGGGAAACAGTGAACAGAGAATGTATGAGTTTCTCAAGATTGGTAACAGATAGAAACAAGAGAAAGTACACAGTGATTCATCTACCTAGAAAAGTTACAGAGGTTTACACAGAGAATTCCAAGTATAAGTACAAGAAAATAAGAGAGACTTAGAAAACTGGTAAAACCTACATTGTTGATAGAGTTGGGAGTACTTAGCACTGTGAAAACAGCACTTTCGCCGAGAGAAATTTTGTTCTCTAAGTCCGTGAAACAGTGAACAGAGAATGTATCAGTTTCTCAAGATTGGTAACAGATAGAAACAAGAGAAAGTACACAGTGATTCATCTAGCTAGAGAAGTTACAGAGGTTTACACAGAGAATTCCAAGTATAAGTACAAGAAAATAAGAGAGACTTAGAAAACTGGTAAAACCTACATTGTTGATAGAGTTGGTAGTACTTAGCACTGTGAAAACAGCACTTTCGCGAAAAGAAATCTACTTCTCTAAGTCCGTGAAACAGTAAACAGAGAATGTATCAGTTTCTCAAGATGGGTAACAGATAGAAACAAGAGAAAGTACACAGTGATTCATCTACCTAGAAAAGTTACAGAGGTTTACACAGAGAATTCCAAGTGTAAATACAAGAAAATAAGAGAGACTTAGAAAACTGGTAAAACCTACATTGTGGATAGAGTTGGGAGTACTTAGCGCTGTGAAAACAGCACTGTCGCAGAAAGAAATCTACTTCTCTTAGACTGGGAAACAGTGAACAGAGATTGTATGAGTTTCTCAAGATTGGTAACAGATAGAAACAAGAGAAATTACACAGTGATTCATCTACCAGGAGAAGTTACAGAGGTTTACACAGAGAATTCCAAGTATAAGTACAAGAAAATAAGAGAGACGTAGAAAACTGGTAAAACCTGCATTGTTGATAGAGTTGGGAGTACTTAGCACTGTGCAAACAGCACTTTCGCCGAAAGAAATTTCGTTCTCTAAGTCCAAGAAACAGTGAACAGAGAATGTATGAGTTTCTCAAGATTGGTAACAGATAGAAACAAGGGAAAGTACACAGTGATTCATCTACCTAGAAAAGTTACAGAGGTTTACACAGAGAATTCCAAGTGTAAGTACAAGAAAATAAGAGAGACTTAGAAAACTGGTAAAACCTACATTGTGGATAGAAGTGGGAGTACTTAGCACTGTGAAAACAGCACTGTCGCAGAAAGAAATCTACTTCTCTTAGACTGGGAAACAGTGAACAGAGAATGTATGACTTTCTCAAGATTGGTAACAGATAGAAACAAGGGAAGTACACAGTGATTCATCTACCTAGAAAAGTTACAGAGGTTTACACAGAGAATTCCAAGTATAAGTACAAGAAAATAAGAGAGACTTAGAAAACTGGTAAAACCTACATTGTTGATAGAGTTCGGAGTACTTAGCACTGTGAAAACAGCACTTTCGCCGAAAGAAATTTCGTTCTCTAAGTCCGTGAAACAGTGAACGGAGAATGTATGAGTTTCTCAAGATTGGTAACAGATAGAAACAAGAGAAAGTACACAGTGATTCATCTACCTAGAGAAGTTACAGAGGTTTACACAGAGAATTCCAAGTATAAGTACAAGAAAATAAGAGAGACTTAGAAAACTGGTAAAACCTGCATTATTGATAGAGTTGGGAGTACTTAGCACTGTGCAAACAGCACTTTCGCCAAAAGAAATTTTGTTCTCTAAGTCCGTGAAACAGTGAACAGAGAATGTATGAGTTTCTCAAGATTGGTAACAGATAGAAACAAGAGAAAATACACAGTGATTCATCTAGCTAGAGAAGTTACAGAGGTTTACACAGAGAATTCCAAGTATAAGTACAAGAAAATAAGAGAGACTTAGAAAACTGGTAAAACCTACATTGTTGATAGAGTTGGTAGTACTTAGCACTGTGAAAACAGCACTTTTGCCAAAAGAAATCTACTTCTCTAAGTCCGTGAAACAGTAAACAGAGAATGTATCAGTTTCTCAAGATTGGTAACAGATAGAAACAAGAGAAAGTACACAGTGATTCATCTACCTAGAGAAGTTACAGAAGTTTACACAGAGAATTCCATGTATAAGTACAAGAAAATAAGAGAGACTTAGAAAACTGGTAAAAACTACATTGTTGATTGAGCTCGGTGTACTTAGCACTGTGAAAACAGCATTTTCGCCGAAAGAGATCTACTTCTCTAAGATTGGGAAACAGTGACCAGAGAATGTATGAGTTTCTCAAGATTGGTAACAGATAGAAACAAGGGAAGTACACAGTGATTCATCTACCTAGAAAAGTTACAGAGGTTTACACAGAGAATTCCAAGTATAAGTACAAGAAAATAAGAGAGACTTAGAAAACTGGTAAAACCTACATTGTTGATAGAGTTGGGAGTACTTAGCACTGTGAAAACAGCACTTTCGCCGAAAGAAATTTCGTTCTCTAAGTCCGTGAAACAGTGAACGGAGAATGTATGTGTTTCTCAAGATTGGTAACAGATAGAAACAAGAGAAAGTACACAGTGATTCATCTACCTAGAAAAGTTACAGATGTTTACACAGAGAATTCCAAGTATAAGTACAAGAAAATAAGAGAGACTTAGAAAACTGGTAAAACCTACATTGTTGATAGAGTTGGGAGTACTTAGCACTGTGCAAACAGCACTTTCGCCGAAAGAAATTTCGTTCTCTAAGTCCAAGAAACAGTGAACAGAGAATGTATGAGTTTCTCAAGATTGGTAACAGATAGAAACAAGGGAAAGTACACAGTGATTCATCTACCTAGAAAAGTTACAGAGGTTTACACAGAGAATTCCAAGTGTAAGTACAAGAAAATAAGAGAGACTTAGAAAACTGGTAAAACCTACATTGTGGATAGAGTTGGGAGTACTTAGCACTGTGCAAACAGCACTTTCGCCGAAAGAAATTTCGTTCTCTAAGTCCAAGAAACAGTGAACAGAGAATGTATGAGTTTCTCAAGATTGGTAACAGATAGAAACAAGGGAAAGTACACAGTGATTCATCTACCTAGAAAAGTTACAGAGGTTTACACAGAGAATTCGAAGTATAAGTACAAGAAAATAAGAGAGACTTAGAAAATTGGTAAAACCTACATTGTTGATAGAGTTGGGAGTACTTAGCAGTGTGAAAACAGCACTTTCGCAGAAAGAAATCTACTTCTCTTAGACTGGGAAACAGTGAACAGAGAATGTATGAGTTTCTCAAGATTGGTAACAGATAGAAACAAGAGAAAGTACACAGTGATTCATCTACCTAGAAAAGTTACAGAGGTTTACACAGAGAATTCCAAGTATAAGTACAAGAAAATAAGAGAGACTTAGAAAACTGGTAAAACCTACATTGTTGATAGAGTTGGGAGTACTTAGCACTGTGAAAACAGCACATTCGCCGAGAGAAATTTTGTTCTCTAAGTCCGTGAAACAGTGAACAGAGAATGTATGAGTTTCTCAAGATTGGTAACAGATAGAAACAAGAGAAAGTACACAGTGATTCATCTAGCTAGAGAAGTTACAGAGGTTTACACAGAGAATTCCAAGTATAAGTACAAGAAAATAAGAGAGACTTAGAAAACTGGTAAAACCTACATTGTTGATAGAGTTGGTAGTAATTAGCACTGTGAAAACAGCACTTTCGCGAAAAGAAATCTACTTCTCTAAGTCTGTGAAACAGTAAACAGAGAATGTATCAGTTTCTCAAGATGGGTAACAGATAGAAACAAGAGAAAGTACACAGTGATTCATCTACCTAGAAAAGTTACAGAGGTTTACACAGAGAATTCCAAGTGTAAATACAAGAAAATAAGAGAGACTTAGAAAACTGGTAAAACCTACATTGTGGATAGAGTTGGGAGTACTTAGCGCTGTGAAAACAGCACTGTCGCAGAAAGAAATCTACTTCTCTTAGACTGGGAAACAGTGAACAGAGATTGTATGAGTTTCTCAAGATTGGTAACAGATAGAAACAAGGGAAGTACACAGTGATTCATCTACCTAGAAAAGTTACAGAGGTTTACACAGAGAATTCCAAGTATAAGTAGAAGTAAATAAGAGAGACTTAGAAAACTGGTAAAACCTACATTGTTGATAGAGTTGGTAGTACTTAGCACTGTGAAAACAGCACTGTCGCAGAAAGAAATCTACTTCTCTAAGTCCGTGAAACAGTAAACAGAGAATGTATCAGTTTCTCAAGATTGGTAACAGATAGAAACAAGAGAAAGTACACAGTGATTCATCTACCTAGAGAAGTTACAGAAGTTTACACAGAGAATTCCATGTATAAGTACAAGAAAATAAGAGAGACTTAGAAAACTGGTAAAAACTACATTGTTGATTGAGCTCGGTGTACTTAGCACTGTGAAAACAGCATTTTCGCCGAAAGAGTTCTACTTCTCTAAGACTGGGAAACAGTGAACAGAGAATGTATGAGTTTCTCAAGATTGGTGACACATAGAAACAAGAGAAAGTACACAGTGATTCATCTACCTAGAAAAGTTACAGAGGTTTACACAGAGAATTTCAAGTATAAGTAACAGAAAATAAGAGAGACTTAGAAAACTGGTAAAACCCACATTGTTGATAGAGTTGGGAGTACTTAGCACTGTGAAAGCAGCACTTTCGCAGAAAGAAATCTACTTCCATAACACTGGGAAACAGTGAACAGAGTATGTATGAGTCTCTCAAGATTGGTAACAGATAGAAACAAGAGAAAGTACACAGTGATTCATCTACCTAGAAAAGTTACAGAGGTTTACACAGAGAATTCCAAGTATAAGTACAAGAAAATAAGAGAGACTTAGAAAACTGGTAAAACCTAC
The DNA here is from genome assembly GCA_028571685.1 of Heterohyrax brucei. Classification (NCBI taxonomy): domain Eukaryota; kingdom Metazoa; phylum Chordata; class Mammalia; order Hyracoidea; family Procaviidae; genus Heterohyrax; species Heterohyrax brucei. Next base: position 114,797,374 of record CM053150.1, on the reverse strand, counting down.
ATTGTTGATAGAGTTGGGAGTACTTAGCACTGTGAAAACAGCACTGTCGCAGAAAGAAATCTACTTCTCTCAGATTGGGAAACAGTGAACAGAGAATGTATGAGTTTCTCAAGATTGGTAACAGATAGAAACAAGAGAAAGTACACAGTGATTCATCAACCTAGAAAAGTTACAGAGGTTTAAACAGAGAATTCCAAGTATAAGTACAAGAAAATAAGAGAGACTTAGAAAACTGGTAAAACCTACATTGTTGATAGAGTTGGGAGTACTTAGCACTGTGAAAACAGCACTTTCGCCGAAAGAAATTTCGTTCTCTAAGTCCGTGAAACAGTGAACAGAGAATGTATGAGTTTCTCAAGACTGGTAACAGATAGAAACAAGAGAAAGTACACAGTGATTCATCTACCTAGAAAAGTTACAGAGGTTTACACAGAGAATTCCAAGTATAAGTACAAGAAAATAAGAGAGACTTAGAAACCTGGTAAAACATACATTGTGGATAGATTTGGGAGTACTTAGCACTGTGAAAACAGCACTTTCGCAGAAAGAAATCTACTTCACTAAGACTGGGAAACAGTGAACAGAGAATGTGTGAGTTTCTCAGGATTGGTAACAGATAGAAACAAGAGAAAGTACAGAGTGATTCATCTACCTAGAAAAGTTACAGAGGTTTACAGAGAGAATTCCAAGTATAAGTACAAGAAAATAAGAGAGACTTAGAAAACTGGTAAAACCTACATTGTTGATAGAGTTGGGAGTACTTAGCACTGTGAAAACAGCACTTTCGTCGAAAGAAATTTAGTTCTCCAAGTCCGTGAAACAGTGAACAGACAATGTATGAGTTTCTCAAGATTGGTAACAGATAGAAACAAGAGAAAGTACACAGTGATTCATCTACCTAGAAAAGTTACAGAGGTTTACACAGAGAATTCCAAGTATAAGTACAAGAAAATAAGAGAGACTTAGAAAACTGGTAAAACCTAAATTGTTGATAGAGTTGGGAGTACTTAGCACTGTGAAAACAGCACTTTCGCCGAAAGAAATTTCGTTCTCAAAGTCCGTGAAACAGTGAACAGAGAATGTATGAGTTTCTCAAGATTGGTAACAGATAGAAACAAGAGAAAGTACACAGTGATTCATCTACCTAGAGAAGTTACAGAGGTTTACACAGAGAATTCCAAGTATAAGTACAAGAAAATAAGAGAGACTTAGAAAACTGGTAAAACCTGCATTGTTGATAGAGTTGGGAGTACTTAGCACTGTGCAAACAGCACTTTCGCCGAAAGAAATTTCGTTCTATAAGTCCGTGAAACAGTGAACAGAGAATGTATGAGTTTCTCAAGATTGGTAACAGATAGAAACAAGGGAAGTACACAGTGATTCATCTACCTAGAAAAGTTACAGAGGTTTACACAGAGAATTCCAAGTATAAGTAGAAGTAAATAAGAGAGACTTAGAAAACTGGTAAAACCTACATTGTTGATAGAGTTGGTAGTACTTAGCACTGTGAAAACAGCACTGTCGCAGAAAGAAATCTACTTCTCTAAGTCCGTGAAACAGTAAACAGAGAATGTATCAGTTTCTCAAGATTGGTAACAGATAGAAACAAGAGAAAGTACACAGTGATTCATCTACCTAGAGAAGTTACAGAAGTTTACACAGAGAATTCCATGTATAAGTACAAGAAAATAAGAGAGACTTAGAAAACTGGTAAAAACTACATTGTTGATTGAGCTCGGTGTACTTAGCACTGTGAAAACAGCATTTTCGCCGAAAGAGTTCTACTTCTCTAAGACTGGGAAACAGTGAACAGAGAATGTATGAGTTTCTCAAGATTGGTGACACATAGAAACAAGAGAAAGTACACAGTGATTCATCTACCTAGAAAAGTTACAGAGGTTTACACAGAGAATTTCAAGTATAAGTAACAGAAAATAAGAGAGACTTAGAAAACTGGTAAAACCCACATTGTTGATAGAGTTGGGAGTACTTAGCACTGTGAAAGCAGCACTTTCGCAGAAAGAAATCTACTTCCATAACACTGGGAAACAGTGAACAGAGTATGTATGAGTCTCTCAAGATTGGTAACAGATAGAAACAAGAGAAAGTACACAGTGATTCATCTACCTAGAAAAGTTACAGAGGTTTACACAGAGAATTCCAAGTATAAGTACAAGAAAATAAGAGAGACTTAGAAAACTGGTAAAACCTACATTGTTGATAGAGTTGGGAGTACTTAGCACTGTGAAAACAGCACTGTCGCAGAAAGAAATCTACTTCTCTCAGATTGGGAAACAGTGAACAGAGAATGTATGAGTTTCTCAAGATTGGTAACAGATAGAAACAAGAGAAAGTACACAGTGATTCATCAACCTAGAAAAGTTACAGAGGTTTAAACAGAGAATTCCAAGTATAAGTACAAGAAAATAAGAGAGACTTAGAAAACTGGTAAAACCTACATTGTTGATAGAGTTGGGAGTACTTAGCACTGTGAAAACAGCACTTTCGCCGAAAGAAATTTCGTTCTCTAAGTCCGTGAAACAGTGAACAGAGAATGTATGAGTTTCTCAAGACTGGTAACAGATAGAAACAAGAGAAAGTACACAGTGATTCATCTACCTAGAAAAGTTACAGAGGTTTACACAGAGAATTCCAAGTATAAGTACAAGAAAATAAGAGAGACTTAGAAACCTGGTAAAACATACATTGTGGATAGATTTGGGAGTACTTAGCACTGTGAAAACAGCACTTTCCCAGAAAGAAATCTACTTCACTAAGACTGGGAAACAGTGAACAGAGAATGTGTGAGTTTCTCAGGATTGGTAACAGATAGAAACAAGAGAAAGTACAGAGTGATTCATCTACCTAGAAAAGTTACAGAGGTTTACAGAGAGAATTCCAAGTATAAGTACAAGAAAATAAGAGAGACTTAGAAAACTGGTAAAACCTACATTGTTGATAGAGTTGGGAGTACTTAGCACTGTGAAAACAGCACTTTCGTCGAAAGAAATTTAGTTCTCCAAGTCCGTGAAACAGTGAACAGACAATGTATGAGTTTCTCAAGATTGGTAACAGATAGAAACAAGAGAAAGTACACAGTGATTCATCTACCTAGAAAAGTTACAGAGGTTTACACAGAGAATTCCAAGTATAAGTACAAGAAAATAAGAGAGACTTAGAAAACTGGTAAAACCTAAATTGTTGATAGAGTTGGGAGTACTTAGCACTGTGAAAACAGCACTTTCGCCGAAAGAAATTTCGTTCTCAAAGTCCGTGAAACAGTGAACAGAGAATGTATGAGTTTCTCAAGATTGGTAACAGATAGAAACAAGAGAAAGTACACAGTGATTCATCTACCTAGAGAAGTTACAGAGGTTTACACAGAGAATTCCAAGTATAAGTACAAGAAAATAAGAGAGACTTAGAAAACTGGTAAAACCTGCATTGTTGATAGAGTTGGGAGTACTTAGCACTGTGCAAACAGCACTTTCGCCGAAAGAAATTTCGTTCTATAAGTCCGTGAAACAGTGAACAGAGAATGTATGAGTTTCTCAAGATTGGTAACAGATAGAAACAAGGGAAAGTACACAGAGATTCATCTACCTAGAAAAGTTACAGAGGTTTACACAGAGAATTCCAAGTGTAAGAACAAGAAAATAAGAGAGACTTAGAAAACTGGTAAAACCTACATTGTGGATAGAGTTGGGAGTACTTAGCACTGTGAAAACAGCACTGTCACAGAAAGAAATCTACTTCTCTTAGACTGGGAAACAGTGAACAGAGAATGTATGAGTTTCTCAAGATTGGTAACAGATAGAAACAAGGGAAGTACACAGTGATTCATCTACCTAGAAAAGTTACAGAAGTTTACACAGAGAATTCCAAGTATAAGTACAAGAAAATAAGAGAGACTTAGAAAACTGGTAAAACCTACATTGTTGATAGAGTTGGGAGTACTTAGCACTGTGAAAACAGCACTTTCGCAGAAAGAAATTTCGTTCTCTAAGTCCGTGAAACAGTGAACAGAGAATGTATGAGTTTCTCAAGATTGGTAAGAGATAGAAACAAGAGAAAGTACACAGTGATTCATCTACCTAGAGAAGTTACAGAGGTTTACACAGAGAATTCCAAGTATAAGTACAAGAAAATAAGAGAGACTTAGAAAACTGGTATAACCTACATTGTTGATAGAGTTGGGAGTACTTAGCAGTGTGCAAACAGCACTTTCGCCGAAAGAAATTTCGTTCTCTAAGTCCATGAAACAGTGAACAGAGAATGTATGAATTTCTCAAGATTGGTAACAGATAGAAACAAGGGAAAGTACACAGTGATTCATCTACCTAGAAAAGTTACAGAGGTTTACACAGAGAATTCCAAGTATAAGTACAAGAAAATAAGAGAGACTTAGAAAACTGGTAAAACCTACATTGTGGATAGAGTTGGGAGTACTTAGCACTGTGAAAGCAGCACTTTCGCAGAAAGAAATCTACTTCTCTAAGACTTCGAAACAGTGAACAGAGAATGTGTGAGTTTCTCAAGATTGGTAACATATAGACTCAAGAGAAAGTACACAGTGATTCATCTACCTGGAAAAGTTACAGAGGTTTACACAGAGAATTCCAAGTATAAGTACAAGAAAGTAAGAGAGACTTAGAAAACTGGAAAAACCTACATTGTTGATAGAGTTGGGAGTACTTAGCACTGTGAAAACAGCACTTTCGCCGAAAGAAATTTCGTTCTCTAAGTCCGTGAAACAGTGAACAGAGAATGTATGAGTTTCTCAAGATTGGTAACAGATAGAAACAAGAGAAAGTACACAGTGATTCATCTAGCTAGAGAAGTTACAGAGGTTTACACAGAGAATTCCAAGTATAAGTACAAGAAAATAAGAGAGACTTAGAAAACTGGTAAAACCTACATTGTTGATAGAGTTAGTAGTACTTAGCACTGTGAAAACAGCACTGTCGCCAAAAGAAATCTACTTCTCTAAGTCCGTGAAACAGTGAACAGAGAATGTATGAGTTTCTCAAGATTGGTAACAGATAGAAACAAGAGAAAGTACACTGTGATTCATCTACCTAGAGAAGTTACAGAAGTTTACACAGAGAATTCCATGTATAAGTACAAGAAAATAAGAGAGACTTAGAAAACTGGTAAAAACTACATTGTTGATTGAGCTCGGTGTACTTAGCACTGTGAAAACAGCATTTTCGCCGAAAGAGATCTACTTCTCTAAGACTGGGAAACAGTGAACAGAGAACGTATGAGTTTCTCAAGATTGGTGACAGATAGAAACAAGAGAAAGTACACAGTGATTCATCTACCTAGAAAAGTTACAGAGGTTTACACAGAGAATTTCAAGTATAAGTAAGAGAAAATAAGAGAGACTTAGAAAACTGGTAAAACCCACATTGTTGATAGAGTTGGGAGTACTTAGCACTGTGAAAGCAGCACTTTTGCAGAAAGAAATCTACTTCCATAACACTGGGAAACAGTGAACAGAGAATGTATGAGTCTCTCAAGATTGGTAACAGATAGAAACAAGAGAAAGTACACAGTGATTCATCTACCTAGAAAAGTTACAGAGGTTTACACAGAGAATTCCAAGTATAAGTACAAGAAAATAAGAGAGACTTAGAAAACTGGTAAAACCTAGATTGTTGATAGAGTTGGGAGTACTTAGCACTGTGAAAACAGCACTGTCGCAGAAAGAAATCTACTTCTCTCAGATTGGGAAACAGTGAACAGAGAATGTATGAGTTTCTCAAGATTGGTAACAGATAGAAACAAGAGAAAGTACACAGTGATTCATCAACCTAGAAAAGTCACAGAGGTTTAAACAGAGAATTCCAAGTATAAGTACAAGAAAATAAGAGAGACTTAGAAAACTGGTAAAACCTACATTGTTGATAGAGTTGGGAGTACTTAGCACTGTGAAAACAGCACTTTCGCCGAAAGAAATTTCGTTCTCTAAGTCCGTGAAACAGTGAACAGAGAATGTATGAGTTTCTCAAGACTGGTAACAGATAGAAACAAGAGAAAGTACACAGTGATTCATCTACCTAGAAAAGTTACAGAGGTTTACACAGAGAATTCCAAGTATAAGTACAAGAAAATAAGAGAGACTTAGAAACCTGGTAAAACATACATTGTGGATAGATTTGGGAGTACTTAGCACTGTGAAAACAGCACTTTCGCAGAAAGAAATCTACTTCACTAAGACTGGGAAACAGTGAAGAGAGAATGTGTGAGTTTCTCAGGATTGGTAACAGATAGAAACAAGAGAAAGTACAGAGTGATTCATCTACCTAGAAAAGTTACAGAGGTTTACAGAGAGAATTCCAAGTATAAGTACAAGAAAATAAGAGAGACTTAGAAAACTGGTAAAACCTACATTGTTGATAGAGTTGGGAGTACTTAGCACTGTGAAAACAGCACTTTCGTCGAAAGAAATTTAGTTCTCCAAGTCCGTGAAACAGTGAACAGAGAATGTATGAGTTTCTCAAGATTGGTAACAGATAGAAACAAGAGAAAGTACACAGTGATTCATCTACCTAGAAAAGTTACAGAGGTTTACACAGAGAATTCCAAGTATAAGTACAAGAAAATAAGAGAGACTTAGAAAACTGGTAAAACCTAAATTGTTGATAGAGTTGGGAGTACTTAGCACTGTGAAAACAGCACTTTCGCCAAAAGAAATTTCGTTCTCAAAGTCCGTGAAACAGTGAACAGAGAATGTATGAGTTTCTCAAGATTGGTAACAGATAGAAACAAGAGAAAGTACACAGTGATTCATCTACCTAGAGAAGTTACAGAGGTTTACACAGAGAATTCCAAGTATAAGTACAAGAAAATAAGAGAGACTTAGAAAACTGGTAAAACCTGCATTGTTGATAGAGTTGGGAGTACTTAGCACTGTGCAAACAGCACTTTCGCCGAAAGAAATTTCGTTCTATAAGTCCGTGAAACAGTGAACCGAGAATGTATGAGTTTCTCAAGATTGGTAACAGATAGAAACAAGGGAAAGTACACAGTGATTCATCTACCTAGAAAAGTTACAGAGGTTTACACAGAGAATTCCAAGTGTAAGTACAAGAAAATAAGAGAGACTTAGAAAACTGGTAAAACCTACATTGTGGATAGAGTTGGGAGTACTTAGCACTGTGAAAACAGCACTGTCACAGAAAGAAATCTACTTCTCTTAGACTGGGAAACAGTGAACAGAGAATGTATGAGTTTCTCAAGATTGGTAACAGATAGAAACAAGGGAAGTACACAGTGATTCATCTACCTAGAAAAGTTACAGAAGTTTACACAGAGAATTCCAAGTATAAGTACAAGAAAATAAGAGAGACTTAGAAAACTGGTAAAACCTACATTGTTGATAGAGTTGGGAGTACTTAGCACTGTGAAAACAGCACTTTCGCCGAAAGAAATTTCGTTCTCTAAGTCCGTGAAACAGTGAACAGAGAATGTATGAGTTTCTCAAGATTGGTAACAGATAGAAACAAGAGAAAGTACACAGTGATTCATCTACCTAGAGAAGTTACAGAGGTTTACACAGAGAATTCCAAGTATAAGTACAAGAAAATAAGAGAGACTTAGAAAACTGGTATAACCTACATTGTTGATAGAGTTGGGAGTACTTAGCACTGTGCAAACAGCACTTTCGCCGAAAGAAATTTCGTTCTCTAAGTCCATGAAACAGTGAACAGAGAATGTATGAATTTCTCAAGATTGGTAACAGATAGAAACAAGGGAAAGTACACAGTGATTCATCTACCTAGAAAAGTTACAGAGGTTTACACAGAGAATTCCAAGTATAAGTACAAGAAAATAAGAGAGACTTAGAAAACTGGTAAAACCTACATTGTGGATAGAGTTGGGAGTACTTAGCACTGTGAAAGCAGCACTTTCGCAGAAAGAAATCTACTTCTCTAAGACTTCGAAACAGTGAACAGAGAATGTGTGAGTTTCTCAAGATTGGTAACATATAGACTCAAGAGAAAGTACACAGTGATTCATCTACCTGGAAAAGTTACAGAGGTTTACACAGAGAATTCCAAGTATAAGTACAAGAAAGTAAGAGAGACTTAGAAAACTGGAAAAACCTACATTGTTGATAGAGTTGGGAGTACTTAGCACTGTGAAAACAGCACTTTCGCCGAAAGAAATTTCGTTCTCTAAGTCCGTGAAACAGTGAACAGAGAATGTATGAGTTTCTCAAGATTGGTAACAGATAGAAACAAGAGAAAGTACACAGTGATTCATCTAGCTAGAGAAGTTACAGAGGTTTACACAGAGAATTCCAAGTATAAGTACAAGAAAATAAGAGAGACTTAGAAAACTGGTAAAACCTACATTGTTGATAGAGTTGGTAGTACTTAGCACTGTGAAAACAGCACTGTCGCCAAAAGAAATCTACTTCTCTAAGTCCGTGAAACAGTAAACAGAGAATGTATCAGTTTCTCAAGATTGGTAACAGATAGAAACAAGAGAAAGTACACAGTGATTCATCTACCTAGAGAAGTTACAGAAGTTTACACAGAGAATTCCATGTATAAGTACAAGAAAATAAGAGAGACTTAGAAAACTGGTAAAAACTACATTGTTGATTGAGCTCGGTGTACTTAGCACTGTGAAAACAGCATTTTCGCAGAAAGAGATCTACTTCTCTAAGACTGGGAAACAGTGAACAGAGAATGTATGAGTTTCTCAAGATTGGTGACAGATAGAAACAAGAGAAAGTACACAGTGATTCATCTACCTAGAAAAGTTACAGAGGTTTACACAGAGAATTTCAAGTATAAGTAAGAGAAAATAAGAGAGACTTAGAAAACTGGTAAAACCCACATTGTTGATAGAGTTGGGAGTACTTAGCACTGTGAAAGCAGCACTTTTGCAGAAAGAAATCTACTTCCATAACACTGGGAAACAGTGAACAGAGAATGTATGAGTCTCTCAAGATTGGTAACAGATAGAAACAAGAGAAAGTACACAGTGATTCATCTACCTAGAAAAGTTACAGAGGTTTACACAGAGAATTCCAAGTATAAGTACAAGAAAATAAGAGAGACTTAGAAAACTGGTAAAACCTACATTGTTGATAGAGTTGGTAGTACTTAGCACTGTGAAAACAGCACTTTTGCCAAAAGAAATCTACTTCTCTAAGTCCGTGAAACAGTAAACAGAGAATGTATCAGTTTCTCAAGATTGGTAACAGATAGAAACAAGAGAAAGTACACAGTGATTCATCTACCTAGAGAAGTTACAGAAGTTTACACAGAGAATTCCATGTATAAGTACAAGAAAATAAGAGAGACTTAGAAAACTGGTAAAAACTACATTGTTGATTGAGCTCGGTGTACTTAGCACTGTGAAAACAGCATTTTCGCCGAAAGAGATCTACTTCTCTAAGACTGGGAAACAGTGAACAGAGAATGTATGAGTTTCTCAAGATTGGTAACAGACAGAAACAAGGGAAGTACACAGTGATTCATCTACCTAGAAAAGTTACAGAGGTTTACACAGAGAATTCCAAGTATAAGTACAAGAAAATAAGAGAGACTTAGAAAACTGGTAAAACCTACATTGTTGATAGAGTTGGGAGTACTTAGCACTGTGAAAACAGCACTTTCGCCGAAAGAAATTTCGTTCTCTAAGTCCGTGAAACAGTAAACGGAGAATGTATGAGTTTCTCAAGATTGGTAACAGATAGAAACAAGAGAAAGTACACAGTGATTCATCTACCTAGAAAAGTTACAGATGTTTACACAGAGAATTCCAAGTATAAGTACAAGAAAATAAGAGAGACTTAGAAAACTGGTAAAACCTACATTGTTGATAGAGTTGGGAGTACTTAGCACTGTGCAAACAGCACTTTCGCCGAAAGAAATTTCGTTCTCTAAGTCCAAGAAACAGTGAACAGAGAATGTATGAGTTTCTCAAGATTGGTAACAGATAGAAACAAGGGAAAGTACACAGTGATTCATCTACCTAGAAAAGTTACAGAGGTTTACACAGAGAATTCCAAGTGTAAGTACAAGAAAATAAGAGAGACTTAGAAAACTGGTAAAACCTACATTGTGGATAGAGTTGGGAGTACTTAGCACTGTGCAAACAGCACTTTCGCCGAAAGAAATTTCGTTCTCTAAGTCCAAGAAACAGTGAACAGAGAATGTATGTGTTTCTCAAGATTGGTAACAGATAGAAACAAGGGAAAGTACACAGTGATTCATCTACCTAGAAAAGTTACAGAGGTTTACACAGAGAATTCGAAGTATAAGTACAAGAAAATAAGAGAGACTTAGAAAATTGGTAAAACCTACATTGTTGATAGAGTTGGGAGTACTTAGCAGTGTGAAAACAGCACTTTCGCAGAAAGAAATCTACTTCTCTTAGACTGGGAAACAGTGAACAGAGAATGTATGAGTTTCTCAAGATTGGTAACAGATAGAAACAAGAGAAAGTACACAGTGATTCATCTACCTAGAAAAGTTACAGAGGTTTACACAGAGAATTCCAAGTATAAGTACAAGAAAATAAGAGAGACTTAGAAAACTGGTAAAACCTACATTGTTGATAGAGTTGGGAGTACTTAGCACTGTGAAAACAGCACTTTCGCCGAGAGAAATTTTGTTCTCTAAGTCCGTGAAACAGTGAACAGAGAATGTATGAGTTTCTCAAGATTGGTAACAGATAGAAACAAGAGAAAGTACACAGTGATTCATCTAGCTAGAGAAGTTACAGAGGTTTACACAGAGAATTCCAAGTATAAGTACAAGAAAATAAGAGAGACTTAGAAAACTGGTAAAACCTACATTGTTGATAGAGTTGGTAGTACTTAGCACTGTGAAAACAGCACTTTCGCGAAAAGAAATCTACTTCTCTAAGTCCGTGAAACAGTAAACAGAGAATGTATCAGTTTCTCAAGATGGGTAACAGATAGAAACAAGAGAAAGTACACAGTGATTCATCTACCTAGAAAAGTTACAGAGGTTTACACAGAGAATTCCAAGTGTAAATACAAGAAAATAAGAGAGACTTAGAAAACTGGTAAAACCTACATTGTGGATAGAGTTGGGAGTACTTAGCGCTGTGAAAACAGCACTGTCGCAGAAAGAAATCTACTTCTCTTAGACTGGGAAACAGTGAACAGAGATTGTATGAGTTTCTCAAGATTGCTAACAGATAGAAACAAGGGAAGTACACAGTGATTCATCTACCTAGAAAAGTTACAGAGGTTTACACAGAGAATTCCAAGTATAAGTACGAGAAAATAAGAGAGACTTAGAAAACTGGTAAAACCTACATTGTTGATAGAGTTGGGAGTACTTAGCACTGTGAAAGCAGCACTTTCGCCGAAAGAAATTTCGTTCTCTAAGTCCGTGAAACAGTGAACGGAGAATTTATGAGTTTCTCAAGATTGGTAACAGATAGAAACAAGAGAAAGTACACAGTGATTCATCTACCTAGAAAAGTTACAGAAGTTTACACAGAGAATTCCAAGTATAAGTACAAGAAAATAAGAGAGACTTAGAAAACTGGTAAAACCTACATTGTTGATAGAGTTGGGAGTACTTAGCACTGTGAAAAGAGCACTTTCGCCGAAAGAAATTTCGTTCTCTAGGTCCGTGAAACAGTGAACAGAGAATGTATGAGTTTCTCAAGATTGGTAACAGATAGAAACAAGAGAAAGTACACAGTGATTCATCCACCTAGAAAAGTTACAGAGGTTTACACAGAGAATTCCAAGTATAAGTACAAGAAAATAAGAGAGACGTAGAAAACTGGTAAAACCTGCATTGTTGATAGAGTTGGGAGTACTTAGCACTGTGCAAACAGCACTTTCGCCGAAAGAAATTTCGTTCTCTAAGTCCAAGAAACAGTGAACAGAGAATGTATGAGTTTCTCAAGACTGGTAACAGATAGAAACAAGGGAAAGTACACAGTGATTCATCTACCTAGAAAAGTTACAGAGGTTTACCCAGAGAATTCCAAGTGTAAGTACAAGAAAATAAGAGAGACTTAGAAAACTGGTAAAACCTACATTGTGGATAGAGTTGGGAGTACTTAGCACTGTGAAAACAGCACTGTCGCAGAAAGAAATCTACTTCTCTTAGACTGGGAAACAGTGAACAGAGAATGTATGACTTTCTCAAGATTGGTAACAGATAGAAACAAGGGAAGTACACAGTGATTCATCTACCTAGAAAAGTTACAGAGGTTTACACAGAGAATTCCAAGTATAAGTACAAGAAAATAAGAGAGACTTAGAAAACTGGTAAAACCTACATTGTTGATAGAGTTCGGAGTACTTAGCACTGTGAAAACAGCACTTTCGCCGAAAGAAATTTCGTTCTCTAAGTCCGTGAAACAGTGAACGGAGAATGTATGAGTTTCTCAAGATTGGTAACAGATAGAAACAAGAGAAAGTACACAGTGATTCATCTACCTAGAGAAGTTACAGAGGTTTACACAGAGAATTCCAAGTATAAGTACAAGAAAATAAGAGAGACTTAGAAAACTGGTAAAACCTGCATTATTGATAGAGTTGGGAGTACTTAGCACTGTGCAAACAGCACTTTCGCCCAAAGAAATTTTGTTCTCTAAGACCGTGAAACAGTGAACAGAGAATGTATGAGTTTCTCAAGATTGGTAACAGATAGAAACAAGAGAAAGTACACAGTGATTCATCTAGCTAGAGAAGTTACAGAGGTTTACACAGAGAATTCCAAGTATAAGTACAAGAAAATAAGAGAGACTTAGAAAACTGGTAAAACCTACATTGTTGATAGAGTTGGTAGTACTTAGCACTGTGAAAACAGCACTTTTGCCAAAAGAAATCTACTTCTCTAAGTCCGTGAAACAGTAAACAGAGAATGTATCAGTTTCTCAAGATTGGTAACAGATAGAAACAAGAGAAAGTACACAGTGATTCATCTACCTAGAGAAGTTACAGAAGTTTACACAGAGAATTCCATGTATAAGTACAAGAAAATAAGAGAGACTTAGAAAACTGGTAAAAACTACATTGTTGATTGAGCTCGGTGTACTTAGCACTGTGAAAACAGCATTTTCGCCGAAAGAGTTCTACTTCTCTAAGACTGGGAAACAGTGAACAGAGAATGTATGAGTTTCTCAAGATTGGTGACACATAGAAACAAGAGAAAGTACACAGTGATTCATCTACCTAGAAAAGTTACAGAGGTTTACACAGAGAATTTCAAGTATAAGTAACAGAAAATAAGAGAGACTTAGAAAACTGGTAAAACCCACATTGTTGATAGAGTTGGGAGTACTTAGCACTGTGAAAGCAGCACTTTCGCAGAAAGAAATCTACTTCCATAACACTGGGAAACAGTGAACAGAGTATGTATGAGTCTCTCAAGATTGGTAACAGATAGAAACAAGAGAAAGTACACAGTGATTCATCTACCTAGAAAAGTTACAGAGGTTTACACAGAGAATTCCAAGTATAAGTACAAGAAAATAAGAGAGACTTAGAAAACTGGTAAAACCTACATTGTTGATAGAGTTGGGAGTACTTAGCACTGTGAAAACAGCACTGTCGCAGAAAGAAATCTACTTCTCTCAGATTGGGAAACAGTGAACAGAGAATGTATGAGTTTCTCAAGATTGGTAACAGATAGAAACAAGAGAAAGTACACAGTGATTCATCAACCTAGAAACGTTACAGAGGTTTAAACAGAGAATTCCAAGTATAAGTACAAGAAAATAAGAGAGACTTAGAAAACTGGTAAAACCTACATTGTTGATAGAGTTGGGAGTACTTAGCACTGTGAAAACAGCACTTTCGCCGAAAGAAATTTCGTTCTCTAAGTCCGTGAAACAGTGAACAGAGAATGTATGAGTTTCTCAAGACTGGTAACAGATGGAAACAAGAGAAAGTACACAGTGATTCATCTACCTAGAAAAGTTACAGAGGTTTACACAGAGAATTCCAAGTATAAGTACAAGAAAATAAGAGAGACTTAGAAAACTGGTAAAACATACATTGTGGATAGATTTGGGAGTACTTAGCACTGTGAAAACAGCACTTTCGCAGAAAGAAATCTACTTCACTAAGACTGGGAAACAGTGAACAGAGAATGTGTGAGTTTCTCAGGATTGGTAACAGATAGAAACAAGAGAAAGTACAGAGTGATTCATCTACCTAGAAAAGTTACAGAGGTTTACAGAGAGAATTCCAAGTATAAGTACAAGAAAATAAGAGAGACTTAGAAAACTGGTAAAACCTACATTGTTGATAGAGTTGGGAGTACTTAGCACTGTGAAAACAGCACTTTCGTCGAAAGAAATTTAGTTCTCCAAGTCCGTGAAACAGTGAACAGAGAATGTATGAGTTTCTCAAGATTGGTAACAGATAGAAACAAGAGAAAGTACACAGTGATTCATCTACCTAGAAAAGTTACAGAGGTTTACACAGAGAATTCCAAGTATAAGTACAAGAAAGTAAGAGAGACTTAGAAAACTGGTAAAACCTAAATTGTTGATAGAGTTGGGAGTACTTAGCACTGTGAAAACAGCACTTTCGCCGAAAGAAATTTCGTTCTCAAAGTCCGTGAAACAGTGAACAGAGAATGTATGAGTTTCTCAAGATTGGTAACAGATAGAAACAAGAGAAAGTACACAGTGATTCATCTACCTAGAGAAGTTACAGAGGTTTACACAGAGAATTCCAAGTATAAGTACAAGAAAATAAGAGAGACTTAGAAAACTGGTAAAACCTGCATTGTTGATAGAGTTGGGAGTACTTAGCACTGTGCAAACAGCACTTTCACCGAAAGAAATTTCGTTCTATAAGTCCGTGAAACAGTGAACAGAGAATGTATGAGTTTCTCAAGATTGGTAACAGATAGAAACAAGGGAAAGTACACAGTGATTCATCTACCTAGAAAAGTTACAGAGGTTTACACAGAGAATTCCAAGTGTAAGTACAAGAAAATAAGAGAGACTTAGAAAACTGGTAAAACCTACATTGTGGATAGAGTTGGGAGTACTTAGCACTGTGAAAACAGCACTGTCACAGAAAGAAATCTACTTCTCTTAGACTGGGAAACAGTGAACAGAGAATGTATGAGTTTCTCAAGATTGGTAACAGATAGAAACAAGGGAAGTACACAGTGATTCATCTACCTAGAAAAGTTACAGAAGTTTACACAGAGAATTCCAAGTATAAGTACAAGAAAATAAGAGAGACTTAGAAAACTGGTAAAACCTACATTGTTGATAGAGTTGGGAGTACTTAGCACTGTGAAAACAGCACTTTCGCCGAAAGAAATTTCGTTCTCTAAGTCCGTGAAACAGTGAACAGAGAATGTATGAGTTTCTCAAGATTGGTAAGAGATAGAAACAAGAGAAAGTACACAGTGATTCATCTACCTAGAGAAGTTACAGAGGTTTACACAGAGAATTCCAAGTATAAGTACAAGAAAATAAGAGAGACTTAGAAAACTGGTATAACCTACATTGTTGATAGAGTTGGGAGTACTTAGCACTGTGCAAACAGCACTTTCGCTGAAAGAAATTTCGTTCTCTAAGTCCATGAAACAGTGAACAGAGAATGTATGAATTTCTCAAGATTGGTAACAGATAGAAACAAGGGAAAGTACACAGTGATTCATCTACCTACAAAAGTTACAGAGGTTTACACAGAGAATTCCAAGTATAAGTACAAGAAAATAAGAGAGACTTAGAAAACTGGTAAAACCTACATTGTGGATAGAGTTGGGAGTACTTAGCACTGTGAAAGCAGCACTTTCGCAGAAAGAAATCTACTTCTCTAAGACTTCGAAACAGTGAACAGAGAATGTGTGAGTTTCTCAAGATTGGTAACATATAGACTCAAGAGAAAGTACACAGTGATTCATCTACCTGGAAAAGTTACAGAGGTTTACACAGAGAATTCCAAGTATAAGTACAAGAAAGTAAGAGAGACTTAGAAAACTGGAAAAACCTACATTGTTGATAGAGTTGGGAGTACTTAGCACTGTGAAAACAGCACTTTCGCCGAAAGAAATTTCGTTCTCTAAGTCCGTGAAACAGTGAACAGAGAATGTATGAGTTTCTCAAGATTGGTAACAGATAGAAACAAGAGAAAGTACACAGTGATTCATCTAGCTAGAGAAGTTACAGAGGTTTACACAGAGAATTCCAAGTATAAGTACAAGAAAATAAGAGAGACTTAGAAAACTGGTAAAACCTACATTGTTGATAGAGTTGGTAGTACTTAGCACTGTGAAAACAGCACTTTCGCCAAAAGAAATCTACTTCTCTAAGTCCGTGAAACAGTAAACAGAGAATGTATCAGTTTCTCAAGATTGGTAACAGATAGAAACAAGAGAAAGTACACAGTGATTCATCTACCTAGAGCAGTTACAGAAGTTTACACGGAGAATTCCATGTATAAGTACAAGAAAATAAGAGAGACTTAGAAAACTGGTAAAAACTACATTGTTGATTGAGCTCGGTGTACTTAGCACTGTGAAAACAGCATTTTCGCCGAAAGAGATCTACTTCTCTAAGACTGGGAAACAGTGAACAGAGAATGTATGAGTTTCTCAAGATTGGTGACAGATAGAAACAAGAGAAAGTACACAGTGATTCATCTACCTAGAAAAGTTACAGAGGTTTACACAGAGAATTTCAAGTATAAGTAAGAGAAAATAAGAGAGACTTAGAAAACTGGTAAAACCCACATTGTTGATAGAGTTGGGAGTACTTAGCACTGTGAAAGCAGCACTTTCGCAGAAAGAAATCTACTTCCATAACACTGGGAAACAGTGAACAGAGAATGTATGAGTCTCTCAAGATTGGTAACAGATAGAAACAAGAGAAAGTACACAGTGATTCATCTACCTAGAAAAGTTACAGAGGTTTACACAGAGAATTCCAAGTGTAAATACAAGAAAATAAGAGAGACTTAGAAAACTGGTAAAACCTACATTGTGGATAGAGTTGGGAGTACTTAGCGCTGTGAAAACAGCACTGTCGCAGAAAGAAATCTACTTCTCTTAGACTGGGAAACAGTGAACAGAGAATGTATGAGTTTCTCAAGATTGGTAACAGATAGAAACAAGGGAAGTACACAGTGATTCATCTACCTAGAAAAGTTACAGAGGTTTACACAGAGAATTCCAAGTATAAGTACAAGAAAATAAGAGAGACTTAGAAAACTGGTAAAACCTACATTGTTGATAGAGTTGGGAGTACTTAGCACTGTGAAAGCAGCACTTTCGCCGAAAGAAATTTCGTTCTCTAAGTCCGTGAAACAGTGAACGGAGAATGTATGAGTTTCTCAAGATTGGTAACAGATAGAAACAAGAGAAAGTACACAGTGATTCATCTACCTAGAGAAGTTACAGAGGTTTACACAGAGAATTCCAAGTATAAGTACAAGAAAATAAGAGAGACTTAGAAAACTGGTAAAACCTGCATTATTGATAGAGTTGGGAGTACTTAGCACTGTGCAAACAGCACTTTCGCCGAAAGAAATTTCGTTCTCCAAGTCCATGAAACAGTGAACAGAGAATGTATGAGTTTCTCAAGATTGGTAACAGATAGAAACAAGGGAAAGTACACAGTGATTCATCTACCTAGAAAAGTTACAGAGGTTTACACAGAGAATTTCAAGTATAAGTAAGAGAAACTAAGAGAGACTTAGAAAACTGGTAAAACCCACATTGTTGATAGAGTTGGGAGTACTTAGCACTGTGAAAACAGCACTTTCGCAGAAAGAAATCTACTTCTCTAAGACTGGGAAACAGCGAACAGAGAATGTATGAGTTTCTCAAGATTGGTAACAGATAGAAACAAGAGAAAGTACACAGTGATTCATCCACCTAGAAAAGTTACAGAGGTTTACACAGAGAATTCCAAGTATAAGCACAAGAAAATAAGAGAGACTTAGAAAACTGGTAAAACCTACATTGTGGATAGAGTTGGGAGTACTTAGCACTGTGAAAACAGCACTTTCGCAGAAAGAAATCTACTTCTCTAAGACTGGGAAACAGCGAACAGAGAATGTATGAGTTTCTCAAGATTGGTAACAGATAGAAACAAGAGAAAGTACACAGTGATTCATCTACCTGGAAGAGTTACAGAGGTTTACACAGAGAATTCCAAGTATAAGTACAAGAAAATAAGAGAGACTTAGAAAACTGGTAAAACCTACATTGTTGATAGAGTTGGGAGTACTTAGCACTGTGAAAACAGCACTGTCGCAGAAAGAAATCTACTGCTCTCAGATTGGGAAACATTGAACAGAGAATGTATGAGTTTCTCAAGATTGGTAACAGATAGAAACAAGAGAAATTACACAGTGATTCATCAACCTAGAAAAGTTACAGAGGTTTAAACAGAGAATTCCAAGTATAAGTACAAGAAAATAAGAGAGACGTAGAAAACTGGTAAAACCTACATTGTTGATAGAGTTGGGAGTACTTAGCTCTGTGAAAACAGCACTTTCGCCGAAAGAAATTTCGTTCTCTAAGTCCGTGAAACAGTGAACAGAGAATGTATGAGTTTCTCAAGACTGGTAACAGATAGAAACAAGAGAAAGTACACAGTGATTCATCTACCTAGAAAAGTTACAGAGGTTTACACAGAGAATTCCAAGTATAAGTACAAGAAAATAAGAGAGACTTAGAAAACTGGTAAAACATACATTGTGGATAGATTTGGGAGTACTTAGCACTGTGAAAACAGCACTTTCGCAGAAAGAAATCTACTTCACTAAGACTGGGAAACAGTGAACAGAGAATGTGTGAGTTTCTCAAGATTGGTAACAGATAGAAACAAGAGAAAGTACAGAGTGATTCATCTACCTAGAAAAGTTACAGAGGTTTACACAGAGAATTCCAAGTATAAGTACAAGAAAATAAGAGAGACTTAGAAAACTGGTAAAACCTAAATTGTTGATAGAGTTGGGAGTACTTAGCACTGTGAAAACAGCACTTTCGTCTGAAGAAATTTAGTTCTCCAAGTCCGTGAAACAGTGAACAGAGAATGTATGAGTTTCTCAAGATTGGTAACAGATAGAAACAAGAGAAAGTACACAGTGATTCATCTACCAAGAAAAGTTACAGAGGTTTACACAGAGAATTCCAAGTATAAGTACAAGAAAATAAGAGAGACTTAGAAAACTGGTAAAACCTAAATTGTTGATAGAGTTGGGAGTACTTAGCACTGTGAAAACAGCACTTTCGCCGAAAGAAATTTCGTTCTCTAAGTCCGTGAAACAGTGAACAGAGAATGTATGAGTTTCTCAAGATTGGTAACAGATAGAAACAAGAGAAAGTACACAGTGATTCATCTACCTAGAGAAGTTACAGAGGTTTACACAGAGAATTCCAAGTATAAGTACAAGAAAATAAGAGAGACTTAGAAAACTGGTAAAACCTGCATTGTTGATAGAGTTGGGAGTACTTAGCACTGTGCAAACAGCACTTTCGCCGAAAGAAATTTCTTTCTCTAAGTCCAAGAAGCAGTGAACAGAGAATGTATGAGTTTCTCAAGATTGGTAACAGATAGAAACAAGGGAAAGTACACAGTGATTCATCTACCTAGAAAAGTTACAGAGGTTTACACAGAGAATTCCAAGTGTAAGTACAAGAAAATAAGAGAGACTTAGAAAACTGGTAAAACCTACATTGTGGATAGAGTTGGGAGTACTTAGCACTGTGAAAACAGCACTGTCACAGAAAGAAATCTACTTCTCTTAGACTGGGAAACAGTGAACAGATAATGTATGAGTTTCTCAAGATTGGTAACAGATAGAAACAAGGGAAGTACACAGTGATTCATCTACCTAGAAAAGTTACAGAAGTTTACACAGCTAATTCCAAGTATAAGTACAAGAAAATAAGAGAGACTTAGAAAACTGGTAAAACCTACATTGTTGATAGAGTTGGGAGTACTTAGCACTGTGAAAACAGCACTTTCGCCGAAAGAAATTTCGTTCTCTAAGTCCGTGAAACAGTGAACAGAGAATGTATGAGTTTCTCAAGATTGGTAACAGATAGAAACAAGAGAAAGTACACAGTGATTCATCTACCTAGAGAAGTTACAGAGGTTTACACAGAGAATTCCAAGTATAAGTACAAGAAAATAAGAGAGACTTAGAAAACTGGTAAAACCTACATTGTTGATAGAGTTGGGAGTACTTAGCACTGTGCAAACAGCACTTTCGCCGAAAGAAATTTCGTTCTCTAAGTCCATGAAACAGTGAACAGAGAATGTATGAATTTCTCAAGATTGGTAACAGATAGAAACAAGGGAAAGTACACAGTGATTCATCTACCTAGAAAAGTTACAGAGGTTTACAGAGAGAATTCCAAGTATAAGTACAAGAAAATAAGAGTGACTTAGAAAACTGGTAAAACCTACATTGTGGATAGAGTTGGGAGTACTTAGCACTGTGAAAGCAGCACTTTCGCAGAAAGAAATCTACTTCTCTAAGACTTCGAAACAGTGAACAGAGAATGTATGAGTTTCTCAAGATTGGTAACAGATAGAAACAAGAGAAAGTACACAGTGATTCATCTAGCTAGAGAAGTTAAAGAGGTTTACACAGAGAATTCCAAGTATAAGTACAAGAAAATAAGAGAGACTTAGAAAACTGGTAAAACCTACATTGTTGATAGAGTTGGTAGTACTTAGCACTGTGAAAACAGCACTTTCGCCAAAAGAAATCTACTTCTCTAAGTCCGTGAAACAGTAAACAGAGAATGTATCAGTTTCTCAAGATTGGTAACAGATAGAAACAAGAGAAAGTACACAGTGATTCATCTACCTAGAGAAGTTACAGAAGTTTACACGGAGAATTCCATGTATAAGTACAAGAAAATAAGAGAGACTTAGAAAACTGGTAAAAACTACATTGTTGATTGAGCTCGGTGTACTTAGCACTGTGAAAACAGCATTTTCGCCGAAAGAGATCTACTTCTCTAAGACTGGGAAACAGTGAACAGAGAATGTATGAGTTTCTCAAGATTGGTGACAGATAGAAACAAGAGAAAGTACACAGTGATTCATCTACCTAGAAAAGTTACAGAGGTTTACACAGAGAATTTCAAGTATAAGTAAGAGAAAATAAGAGAGACTTAGAAAACTGGTAAAACCCACATTGTTGATAGAGTTGGGAGTACTTAGCACTGTGAAAGCAGCACTTTCGCAGAAAGAAATCTACTTCCATAACACTGGGAAACAGTGAACAGAGAATGTATGAGTCTCTCAAGATTGGTAACAGATAGAAACAAGAGAAAGTACACAGTGATTCATCTACCTAGAAAAGTTACAGAGGTTTACACAGAGAATTCCAAGTATAAGTACAAGAAAATAAGAGAGACTTAGAAAACTGGTAAAACCTACATTGTTGATAGAGTTGGGAGTACTTAGCACTGTGAAAACAGCACTGTCGCAGAAAGAAATCTACTTCTCTCAGATTGGGAAACAGTGAACAGAGAATGTATGAGTTTCTCAAGATTGGTAACAGATAGAAACAAGAGAAAGTACACAGTGATTCATCAACCTAGAAAAGTTACAGAGGTTTACACAGAGAATTCCAAGTATAAGTACAAGAAAATAAGAGAGACTTAGAAAACTGGAAAAACCTACATTGTTGATAGAGTTGGGAGTACTTAGCACTGTGAAAACAGCACTTTCGCCGAAAGAAATTTCGTTCTCTAAGTCCGCGAAACAGTGAACAGAGAATGTATGAGTTTCTCAAGATTGGTAACAGATAGAAACAAGAGAAAGTACACAGTGATTCATCTACCTAGAGAAGTTACAGAGGTTTACACAGAGAATTCCAAGTATAAGTACAAGAAAATAAGAGAGACTTAGAAAACTGGTAAAACCTGCATTGTTGATAGAGTTGGGAGTACTTAGCACTGTGAAAACAGCACTTTCGCCGAAAGAAATTTCGTTCTCTAAGTCCAAGAAACAGTGAACAGAGAATGTATGAGTTTCTCAAGATTGGTAACAGATAGAAACAAGGGAAAGTACACAGTGATTCATCTACCTAGAAAAGTTACAGAGGTTTACACAGAGAATTCCAAGTGTAAATACAAGAAAATAAGAGAGACTTAGAAAACTGGTAAAACCTACATTGTGGATAGAGTTGGGAGTACTTAGCACTGTGAAAACAGCACTGTCGCAGAAAGAAATCTACTTCTCTTAGACTGGGAAACAGTGAACAGAGAATGTATGAGTTTCTCAGGATTGGTAACAGATAGAAACAAGGGAAGTACACAGTGATTCATCTACCTAGAAAAGTTACAGAGGTTTACACAGAGAATTCCAAGTATAAGTACAAGAAAATAAGAGAGACTTAGAAAACTGGTAAAACCTACATTGTTGATAGAGTTGGGAGTACTTAGCACTGTGAAAACAGCACTTTCGCCGAAAGAAATTTCGTTCTCTAAGTCCGTGAAACAGTGAACGGAGAATGTATGAGTTTCTCAAGATTGGTAACAGATAGAAACAAGAGAAAGTACACAGTGATTCATCTACCTAGAAAAGTTACAGATGTTTACACAGAGAATTCCAAGTATAAGTACAAGAAAATAAGAGAGACTTAGAAACTGGTAAAACCTACATTGTTGATAGAGTTGGGAGTACTTAGCACTGTGAAAACATCACTTTCGCCGAAAGAAATTTCGTTCTCTAAGTCCGTGAAACAGTGATCAGAGAATGTATGAGTTTCTCAAGATTGGTAACAGATAGAAACAAGAGAAAGTACACAGTGATTCATCTACCTAGAGAAGTTACAGAGGTTTACACAGAGAATTCCAAGTATAAGTACAAGAAAATAAGAGAGACTTAGAAAACTGGTAAAACCTGCATTGTTGATAGAGTTGGGAGTACTTAGCACTGTGCAAACAGCACTTTCGCCGAAAGAAATTTCGTTCTCTAAGTCCAAGAAACAGTGAACAGAGAATGTATGAGTTTCTCAAGATTGGTAACAGATAGAAACAAGGGAAAGTACACAGTGATTCATCTACCTAGAAAAGTTACAGAGGTTTACACAGAGAATTCCAAGTGTAAGTACAAGAAAATAAGAGAGACTTAGAAAACTGGTAAAACCTACATTGTGGATAGAGTTGGGAGTACTTAGCACTGTGAAAACAGCACTGTCGCAGAAAGAAATCTACTTCTCTTAGACTGGGAAACAGTGAACAGAGAATGTATGATTTTCTCAAGATTGGTAACAGATAGAAAAAAGGGAAGTACACAGTGATTCATCTACCTAGAAAAGTTACAGAGGTTTACACAGAGAATTCCAAGTATAAGTACAAGAAAATAAGAGAGACTTAGAAAACTGGTAAAACCTACATTGTTGATAGAGTTGGGAGTACTTAGCACTGTGAAAACAGCTCTTTCGCCGAAAGAAATTTCGTTCTCTAAGTCCGTGAAACAGTGAACAGAGAATGTATGAGTTTCTCAAGATTGGTAACAGATAGAAACAAGAGAAAGTACACAGTGATTCATCTACCTAGAGAAGTTACAGAGGTTTACACAGAGAATTCCAAGTATAAGTACAAGAAAATAAGAGAGACTTAGAAAACTGGTAAAACCTACATTGTTGATAGAGTTGTGAGTACGTAGCACTGTGCAAACAGCACTTTCGCCGAAAGAAATTTCGTTCTCTAAGTCCATGAAACAGTGAACAGAGAATGTATGAATTTCTCAAGATTGGTAACAGATAGAAACAAGGGAAAGTACACAGTGATTCATCTACCTAGAAAAGTTACAGAGGTTTACAGAGAGAATTCCAAGTATAAGTACAAGAAAATAAGAGAGACTTAGAAAACTGGTAAAACCTACATTGTGGATAGAGTTGGGAGTACTTAGCACTGTGAAAGCAGCACTTTCGCAGAAAGAAATCTACTTCTCTAAGACTGGGAAACAGTGAACAGAGAATGTGTGAGTTTCTCAAGATTGGTAACATATAGACTCAAGAGAAAGTAATCAGTGATTCATCTACCTGGAAAAGTTACAGAGGTTTACACAGAGAATTCCAAGTATAAGTACAAGAAAGTAAGAGAGACTTAGAAAACAGGAAAAACCTACATTGTTGATAGAGTTGGGAGTACTTAGCACTGTGAAAACAGCACTTTCGCCGAAAGAAATTTAGTTCTCTAAGTCCGTGAAACAGTGGACAGAGAATGTATGAGTTTCTCAAGATTGGTAACAGATAGAAACAAGAGAAATCACACAGTGATTCATCTACCTAGAAAAGTTACAGAGGTTTACACAGAGAATTCCATGTATAAGTACAAGAAAATAAGAGAGACTTAGAAAACTGGTAAAACCTACATTGTTGATAGAGTTGGGAGTACTTAGCTCTGTGAAAACAGCACTGTCACAGAAAGAAATCTACTTCTCTAAGACTGGGAAAGAATGAACAGAGAATATATGAGTTTCTCAAGATTGGTAAAAGATTGAAACAAGAGAAAGTACACAGTGATTCATCTACCTAGAAAAGTTACAGAGTTTTACACAGAGAATTCCAAGTATAAGTACAAGAAAATAAGAGAGACTTAGAAAACTGGTAAAACCTACATTGTTGATAGAGTTGTGAGTACTTAGCACTGTGAAAACAGCACTTTCGCAGAAAGAAATCTACTTCTCTAACACTGGGAAACAGTGAACAGAGGATGTATGAGTTTCTCCAGATTGGTAACAGATAGAAACAAGAGAAAGTACACAGTGATTCATCTACCTAGAGAAGTTACACAAGTTTACACAGAGAATTCCATGTACAAGTACAAGAAAATAAGAGAGACTTAGAAACCTGGTAAAAACTACATTGTTGATAGAGCTCGGAGTTCTTAGCACTGTGAAAACAGCACATTCGCCGAAAGAGATCTTGTTCTCTAAGCCTGGGAAACAGTGAACAGAGAATGTATGAGTTTCTCAAGATTGGTAACAGATAGAAACAAGAGAAAGTACACAGTGATTCATCTACGTAGAAAAGTTACAGAGGTTTACACTGAGAATTCGAAGTATAAGTACAAGAAAATAAGAGAGACTTAGAAAACTGGTAAAACCTACATTGTTCATAGAGTTGGGAGAACTTAGCACTGTGAAAACAGCACTTTCGCCGACAGAAATCTACGTTCCTAAGTCCGTGAAACAGTGAACAGAGAATGTATGAGTTTCTCAAGATTGATAACAGATAGAAACAAGAGAAAGTACCCAGTGATTCAATTACCTAGAAAAGTTACAGAGGTTTACACAGAGAATTCCAACTATAAGTACAAGAAAATAAGAAAGACTTAGAAAACTGGTAAAACCTACATTGTTGATAGAGTTGGGAGTACTTAGCACTGGGAAAACAGCACTGTCGCAGAAAGGAATCTACTTCTCTAAGACTGGGAAACAGTGAACAGATAATGTATGAGTTTGTCAAGATTGGTAACAGATAGAAACAAGAGAAAGTACACAGTGATTCATCTACCTACAGAAGTTACAGAAGTTTACACAGAGAATTCCATGTATACGTATAAGAAAATAAGAGCGATTTAGAAAACTGGTAAAACCTACATTGTTGATAGAGTTGGGAGTACTTAGCACTGTGAAAACAGCACTTTCGCCGAAAGAAATCTACTTCTCTAAGACTGGGAAACAGTGAACAGAGAATGTATGGGTTTCTCAAGATTAGTAAAAGATAGAAACAAGAGAAAGTGCACAGTGATTCATCTACCTAGAGAAGTTACAGAGGTTTACACAGAGAATTCCAAGTATAAGTAAAAGAAAATAAAAGTGACTTAGGAAACTGGTAAAACCTACATTGTTGATAGAGTTGGGAGTACTTAGCACTGTGAAAACAGCACTTTCGACGAAAGAAATCTACTTCTCTAAGTCCGTGAAACCGTGAAGAGAGAATGTATGAGTTTCTCAAGATTGGTAACAGATAGAAACAAGAGAAAGTACACAGTGATTCATCTACCTAGAAAAGTTACAGAGGTTTACACAGAGAATTCCAAGTATAAGTACAAGAAAATAAGAGAGACTTAGAAAACTGGTAAAACCTACATTGTTGATAGAGTTGGGAGTAATTAGCACTGTGAAAACAGCACTTTCGCAGAAAGAAATCTGCTTCTCTAAGACTATGAAACAGTGACCAGAGAATGTATGAGTTTCTCAAGATTGGTAACAGATAGAAACAAGAGAAAGTACACAGTGATTCATCTACCTAGAAAAATTACAGAGGTTTACACAGAGAATTCCAAGTATAAGTACAAGAAAATAAGAGAGACTTAGAAAACTGGTAAAACCTACATTGTTGATAGAGTTGGGAGTACTTAGCACTGTGAAGACAGCACTTTCGCCGAAAGAAACTTCGTTCTCTAAGTCCGTGAAACAGTGAACAGAGAATGTATGGGTTTCTCAAGATTGGTAAAAGATAGAAACAAGAGAAAGTGCACAGTGATTCATCTACCTAGAGAAGTTACAGAGGTTTACACAGAGAATTCCAAGTATAAGTAAAAGAAAATAAGAGAGACTTAGAAAACTGGTAAAACCTACATTGTTGATAGAGTTGGGAGTACGTAGCACTGTGAAAACAGCACTTTCGACGAAAGAAATCTACTTCTCTAAGTCCGTGAAACCGTGAAGAGAGAATGTATGAGTTTCTCAAGATTGGTAACAGATAGAAACTAGAGAAAGTACACAGTGATTCATCTACCTAGAAAAGTTACAGAGGTTTACACAGAGAATTCCAAGTATAAGTACAAGAAAATAAGAGAGACTTAGAAAACTGATAAAATCTACATTGTTGGTAGAGTTGGGAGTACTTAGCACTGTGAAAACAGCACTTTCGCAGAAAGAAATTTAGTTGTCTAAGTAAGTGAAACAGTAAACAGAGAATGTATGAGTTTCTCAAGCTTGTTAACAGATAGAAACAAGAGAAAGTACACAATGATTCATCTACCTAGAGAAGTTACAGAAGTTTATACAGAGAATTCCAAGTCGAAGTACAAGAAAATAAGAGAGACTTAGAAAACTGGTAAAACCTACATTGTGGATAGACTTGGGAGTACTTAGCACTGTGAAAACAGCACTTTCGGAGAAAGAAATCCACTTCTATAACACAGGGAAACAGTGAACAGAGAATGTATGAGTTTCTCAAGATTGGTAACAGATAGAAACAAGAGAACGTACACAGTGATTCATCTACCTAGAAAAGTTACAGAGGTTTACACAGAGAATTCCAAGTATAAGTACAAGAAAATAAGACAGACTTAGAAAATTGGTAAAACCTACATTGTTGATAGAGTTGGGAGTACTTAGCACTGTGAAAACAGCACTTTCGCCGAAAGAAATTTCGTTCTCTGAGTACGTGAAACAGTGAACAGAGAATGTATGAGTTTCTCAAGATTGGTAACAGATAGAAACAAGAGAAAGTACACAGTGATTCATCTACCTAGAAAAGTTACAGAGGTTTACACAGAGAATTCCAAGTATAAGTACAAGAAAATAAGAGAGACTAAGAAAACTGGTAAAACATACATTGTGGATAGAGTTGGGGGTACTTAGCATGTGAAAACAGCACTTTCGCAGAAAGAAATCTACTTCTCTAAGACTGGGAAACAGTGAACAGAGAATGTGTGAGTTTCTCAAGATTGGTAACAGATAGAAACAAGAGAAAGTACACAGTGATTTATCTACCTAGAAAAGTTACAGAGGTTTACACAGAGAATTCGAAGTATAAGTACAAGAAAATAAGAGAGACTTAGAAAACTGGTAAAACCTACAGGGTTGATAGAGTTGGGAGTACTTAGCACTGTGAAAACAGCACTTTCGCCGAAAGAAATTTCGTTCTCTAAGTCCGTGAAACAGTGAACAGAGAATGTATGAGTTTTTCAAGATTGGTAACAGATAGAAAAAAGAGAAAGTACACAGTGATTCATCTACCTAGAAAAGTTACAGAGGTTTAGACAGAGAATTCCAAGTATAAGTACAAGAAAATAAGAGAGACTTAGAAAACTGGTAAAACCTACAGGGTTGATAGAGTTGGGAGTACTTAGCACTGTGAAAACAGCAGTTTCGCCGAAAGAAATTTCGTTCTCTAAGTCCGTGAAACAGTGAACAGAGAATGTATCAGTTTTTCAAGATTGGTAACAGATAGAAACAAGAGAAAGTACACAGTGATTCATCTACCTAGAAAAATTACAGAGGTTTACACAGGGAATTCCAAGTATAAGTACAAGAAAATAAAAGAGACTTAGAAAACTGGTAAAACCTACATTGTTGATAGTGTTGGGAGTACTTAGCACTGTGAAAGCAGCATTTTCGCAGAAAGAAATCTACTTCTATAACCCCTGGAAACAGTGAACAGAGAATGTATGAGTTTCTGAAGATTGATAACAGATAGAAACAAGAGAAAGTACACAGTGATTCATCTACCTAGAAAAGTTACAGAGGTTTACACAGAGAATTCCAAGTATAAGTACAAGAAAATAAGAGAGACTTAGAAAATTGGTAAAACCTACATTGTTGATAGAGTTGGGAGTACTTAGCACTGTGAAAACAGCACTTTCGCCGAAAGAAATTTCGTTCTCTAAGTCCGTGAAACAGTGAACAGAGAATGTATGAGTTTCTCAAGATTGGTAACAGATAGAAAAAAGAGAAAGTACACAGTGATTCATCTACCTAGAAAAGATACAGAGGTTTACACAGAGAATTCCAAGTATAAGTACAAGAAAATAAGAGAGACTTAGAAAACTGGTCAAACATACATTGTGGATAGAGTTGGGAGTACTTAGCATGTGAAAATAGCACTTTCGCAGAAAGAAATCTACTTCTATAACCCTGGGAAACAGTGAACAGAGAATGTATGAGTTTCTCAAGATTGGTAACAGATAGAAACAAGAGAAAGTACACAGTGATTCATCTACCCAGAAAAATTACAGAGGTTTACACAGAGAATTCCAAGTATAAGTACAAAAAAATAAGAGAGACTTAGAAAACTGGTAAAACCTACATTGTTGATAGAGTTGGGAGTTCTTAGCACTGTGAAAATAGCACTTTCCCAGAAAGTAATTTAGTTCTCTAAGTCCGTGAAACAGTGAAGAGAGAATGTATGAGTTTCTCAAGATTGGTAACAGATAGAAACAAGAGAAAGTACACAGTGATTCAGCTACCTAGAAAAGTTACAGAGGTTTACACAGAGAATTCCAAGTATAAGTACAAGAAAATAAGAGAGACTTAGAAAACTGGTAAAACCTACATTGTTGATAGAGTTGGGAGTACTTAGCACTGGGAAAGCAGCACTTTCGCAGGAAGAAATCTACTTCTATAACCCCGGGAAACAGTGAACAGAGAATGTATGAGTTTCTCAAGATTGGTAACAGATAGAAACAAGATAAAGTACACAGTGATTCATCTACCTAGAAAAGTTACAGAGGTTTACACAGAGAATTCCAAGTATAAGTACAAGAAAATAAGAGACACTTAGAAAACTGGTAAAACCTACATTGTTGATAGAGTTGGGAGTACTTAGCACTGTGAAAACAGCACTGTCGCCGAAAGAAATCTACTTCTGTAAGACTGGGAAACAGTGAACAGAGAATATATGAGTTTGTCAAGATTGGTAACACATAGAAACAAGAGAAAGTACACAGTGATTCATCTAGCTAGAGAAGTTACAGAAGTTTACACAGAGAATTCCATGTATAAGTAGAGGAAAATAAGAGAGACTTAGAAAACTGGTAAAACCTACATTGTTGATAGAGTTGGGAGTACTTAGCACTGTGAAAACAGCACTTTCGCCGAAAGAAATTTCGTTCTCTAAGTCCGAGAAACAGTGAACAGAGAATGTATCAGTTTCTCAAGATTGGTAACAGATAGAAACAAGAGAAAGTACACAGTGATTCATCTACCTAGAAAAGTTACAGAGGTTTACACAGAGAATTCCAAGTATAAATACAAGAAAATAAGAGAGACTTAGAAAATTGGTAAAACCTACATTGTTGATAGAGTTGGGAGTACTTAGCACTGTGAAAACAGCACTTTCGCCGAAACAAATTTCGTTCTCTAAGTCCGTGAAACAGAGAACAGAGAATGTATGAGTTTCTCAAGATTGGTAACAGATAGAAACAAGAGAAAGTACACAGTGATTCATCTACCTAGAAAAGTTACAGAGGTTTACACAGAGAATTCTAAGTATAAGTACAAGAAAATAAGAGAGACTTAGAAAACTGGTAAAACATACATTGTGGATAGAGTTGGGAGTACTTAGCATGTGAAAACAGCACTTTCGCAGAAAGAAATCTACTTCTCTAAGACTGGGAAACAGTGAACAGAGAATGTGTGAGTTTCTCAAGATTGGTAACAGATAGAAACAAGAGAAAGTACACAGTGATTCATCTACCTAGAAAAGTTACAGAGGTTTACACAGAGAATTCCAAGTATAAGTACAGGAAAATAAGAGAGACTTAGAAAACTGGTAAGACTTACATTGTTGATAGAGTTGGGAGTACTTAGCACTGTGAAAACAGCACTTTCGCCGAAAGAAATCTACTTCTCTAAGTCCGTGAAACAGTGAAAAGAGAATGTATGAGTTTCTCAAGATTGGTAACAGATAGAAAATAGAGAAAGTACACAGTGATTCATCTACCTAGAGAAGTTAGAGAAGTTTACACAGAGTATTCCATGTATAAGTACAAGAAAATAAGAGAGACTGAGAAAACTGTTAAAACCTACATTGTGGATAGAGTTGGGAGTACTTAGCACTGTGAAAAGAGCAGTTTCGCAGAAAGAAATCTACTTCTCTAAGACTGGGAAACAGTGAACAGAGAATGTGTGAGGTTCTCAAGATTGGTAACATATAGAAACAAGAGAAAGTACACAGTGATTCATCTACCTAGAAAAGTTACAGAGGTTTACACAGAGAATTCCAAGTATAAGTACAAGAAAATAAGAGAGACTTAGAAAACTGGTAAAACCTACATTGTTGATAGAGTTGGGAGTACTTAGCACTGTGAAAACAGCACTTTTGCCGAAAGAAATTTCGTTCTCTAAGTCCGTGAAACACTGAACAGAGAATGTATGAGTTTCTCAAGATTGGGAACAGATAGAAACAAGAGAAAGTACACAGTGATTCATCTACCTAGAAAAGTTACAGAGGTTTACACAGAGAATTCCAAGTATAAGTACAAGAAAATAAGAGAGACTTAGAAAACCGGTAAAACCTACACTGTTGATAGAGTTGGGAGTACTTAGCACTGTGAAAACAGCACTGTCACAGAAAGAAATCTACTTCTCTAAGACTGGGAAATAGTGAACAGAGAATGTATGAGTTTCTCAAGATTGGTAACAGATAGAAACAAGAGAAAGTACACAGTGATTCATCTACCTAGAGTAGTTACAGAAGTTTACACAGAGAATTCCATGTATAGGAACAAGAAAATAAGAGAGACTTAGAAACCTGGTAAAACCTACATTGTTGATAGAGTTGGGAGTACTTAGCACTGTGAAAACAGCACTTTCGCCGAAAGAAATCTACTTCTCTAAGTCCGTGAAACAGTGAACAGAGAATGTATGAGTTTCTCAAGATTGGTAACAGATAGAAACAAGAGAAAGTACACAGTGATTCATCTACCTAGAAAAGTTACAGAGGTTTACACAGAGAATTCCAAGTATAAGTACGAGAAAATAAGAGAGACTTAGAAAACTGGTAAAACCTACATTGTTGATATAGTTGGGAGTACTTAGCACTGTGAAAACGGCACTTTTGCAGAAAGAAATCTACTTCTCTAAGACTGGGAAACAGAGAAGAGAGAATGTATGAGTTTCTCAAGATTGGTAACAGATAGAAACAAGAGAAAGTACACAGTGATTCATCTACCTAGAAAAGTTACAGAGGTTTACCCAGAGAATTCCAAGTATAAGTACAAGAAAATAAGAGAGACTTAGAAAACTGGTAAAACCTACATTGTTGATAGAGTTGGGAATACTTAGCACTGTGAAAGCAGCACTTTCGCAGAAAGAAATCTACTTCTCTAAGACTGGGAAACAGTGAACAGAGAATGTATGAGTTTCTCAAGATTGGTAACAGATAGAAACAAGAGAAAGTACACAGTGATTCATCTACCTAGAAAAGTTACAGAGGTTTACACAGAGAATTCGAAGTATAAGTACAAGAAAATAAGAGAGACTTAGAAAACTGGTAAAACCTACATTGTTGATAGAGTTGGGAGTACTTAGCACTGTGAAAGCAGAACTTTCGCAGAAAGAAATCTACTTCTATAACACTGGGAAACAGTGAACAGAGAATGTATGAGTTTCTCAAGATTGGTAACAGATAGAAACAAGAGAAAGTACACAGTGATTCATCTACCTAGAAAAGTTACAGAAGTTTACACAGAGAATTCCATGTATAGGAACAAGAAAATAAGAGAGACTTAGAAACCTGGTAAAACCTACATTGTTGATAGAGTTGGGAGTTCTTAGCACTGTGAAAACAGCACTATCCCCGAAATTATTTTAGTTCTCTAAGTCCGTGAAACACTGAACAGAGAATGTATGAGTTTCTCAAGATTGGTAACAGGTAGAAACAAGAGAAAGTACACAGTGATTCATCTACCTAGAAAAGTTACAGAAGTTTACACAGAGAATTAAAAGTATAAGAACAAGAAAATAAGAGAGACTTAGAAAACTGGTAAAACATACATTGTGGATATAGTTGGGAGTACTTAGCACTGTGAAAACAGCACTTTCGCAGAATGAAATCAACTTCTCAAAGACTGGGAAACAGTGAACAGTTAATGTATGAGTTTCTCAAGATTGGTAACAGATAGAAACAAGAGAAAGTACACAGTGATTCATCTACCTAGAGTAGTTACAGAAGTTTACACAGAGAATTCCATGTATAGGTACAAGAAAATAAGAGAGACTTAGAAAACTGGTAAAACCTACATTGTGGATAGAGTTGGGAGTACTTAGCACTGAGACAACAGCACTTTCGCCGAAAGAAATCTACTTCTCTAAGACTGGGAATCAGTGAACAGAGAATGCATGAGTTTCTAAAGATTCGTAACAGATAGAAACAAGAGAAAGTACGCAGTGATTCATCTACCTAGAGAAGTTACAGAGGTTTACACAGAGAATTCCAAGTATAAGTACAAGAAAATATGAGAGACTTAGAAAACTGGTAAAACCTACATTCTTGATAGAGTTGGGAGTACTTAGCACTGTGAAAACAGCACTTTCGCAGAAAGAAATCTACTTCTCTAAGTCCGTGAAACAGTGAACAGAGAATATATGAGTTTCTCAAGATTGGTAAAAGATAGAAACAAGAGAAAGTACACAGTGATTCATCTACCTAGAGAAGTTACAGAAGTTTACACAGAGAATTCCATGTATAAGTACAAGAAAATAAGAGAGACTTAGAAAACTGGTAAAACCTACATTGTGGATAAAGTTGGGAGTACTTAGCACTGTGAAAACAGCACTTTCGCAGAAAGAAATCTAGTCTAAGACTGGGAAACAGTGAACAGAGAATGTATGAGTTTCTCAAGATTTGTAACAGATAGAAACAAGAGAAAGTACACAGTGATTCATCTACCTAGAAAAGTTACAGAGGTTTACACAGAGAATTCCAAGTATAAGTACAAGAAAATAAGAGAGACTTAGAAAACTGGTAAAACCTACATTGTTGATAGAGTTCGGAGTACTTAGCACTGTGAAAACAGCACTTTCGCAGAAAGAAATCTACTTCTCTAAGATCGGGAAACAGTGAATAGAGAATGTATGAGTTTCTCAAGATTGGTAACAGATAGAAACAAGAGAAACTACACAGTGATTCATCTACCTAGAGAAGTTACAGAGGTTTACACAGAGAATTCCAAGTGTTACTCCAAGAAAAGAAGAGAGACTTAGAAAACTGGTAAAACCTACATTGTTGATAGAGTTGCGAGTACTTAGCACTGGGAAAACAGCACTTTCGCCGAAAGAAATTTAGTTCTCTAAGTCCGTGAAACAGTGAACAGAGAATGTATGAGTTTCTCAAGATTGGTAACAGATAGAAACAAGAAAAAGTACACAGTGATTCACCTACCTACAAAAGTTACAGAGGTTTACACAGAGAATTCCAAGTATAAGTACAAGAAAATAAGAGAGACTTAGAAAACTGGTAAAACATACAATGTGGATAGAGTTGGGAGTACTTAGCACTGTGAAAACAGCACTTTCGCAGAAAGAAATCTACTTTTCTATGACTGGGAAACAGTGAACAGAGAATGTATGAGTTTCTCAAGATTGGTAACAGATAGAAACAAGAGAAAGTACACAGTGATTCATCTACCTAGAAAAGTTACAGAGGTTTACAAAGAGAATTCCAAGTATAAGTACAAGAAAATAAGGCAGACTTAGAAAACTGGTAAAACCTACATTGTGGATAGAGTTGGGAGTACTTAGCACTGTGAAAACAGCACTTTCGCCGAAAGAAATCTACTTCTCTAAGACGGGGAAACAGTGACCAGAAAATGTATGAGTCTCTCAAGATTGGTAACAGATAGAAACAAGAGAATGTACACAGTGATTCATCTACCTAGAGAAGATTACAGATGGTTACACAGAGAATTCCAAGTATAGGTACCAGAAAATAAGAGAGACTTAGAAACCGGGTAAAACCTACATTGTTGATAGAGTTGGGAGTACTTAGCACTGTGAAAACAGTACTTTCGCCAAAAGAAATCTACTTCTCTAAGTCCGTGAAACAGTGAACAGAGAATGTATGAGTTTCTCTAGATTGCTAACAGATAGAAACAAGAGAAATCACACAGTGATTCATCTACCTACAAAAATTACAGAGGTTTACACAGAGAATTCCAAGTATAAGTACAAGAATATAAGAGAGACATAGAAAACTGGTAAAACCTACATTGTTGATAGAGTTGGGAGTACTTAGCACTGTGAAAACAGCACTTTCGCCGAAAGAAACTTCGTTCTCTAAGTCCGTGAAGCAGTGAACAGAGAATGTATGAGTTTCTCAAGATTGGTAACAGATAGAAACAAGAGAAAGTACACAGTGATTCATCTACCTAGAGTAGTTACAGAAGTTTACACAGAGAATTCCATGTATAGGTACAAGAAAATAAGAGAGACTTAGAAAACTGGTAAAACCTACATTGTGGATAGAGTTGGGAGTACTTAGCACTGAGACAACAGCACTTTCGCCGAAAGAAATCTACTTCTCTAAGACTGGGAATCAGTGAACAGAGAATGCATGAGTTTCTAAAGATTCGTAACAGATAGAAACAAGAGAAAGTACGCAGTGATTCATCTACCTAGAGAAGTTACAGAGGTTTACACAGAGAATTCCAAGTATAAGTACAAGAAAATATGAGAGACTTAGAAAACTGGTAAAACCTACATTCTTGATAGAGTTGGGAGTACTTAGCACTGTGAAAACAGCACTTTCGCAGAAAGAAATCTACTTCTCTAAGTCCGTGAAACAGTGAACAGAGAATATATGAGTTTCTCAAGATTGGTAAAAGATAGAAACAAGAGAAAGTACACAGTGATTCATCTACCTAGAGAAGTTACAGAAGTTTACACAGAGAATTCCATGTATAAGTACAAGAAAATAAGAGAGACTTAGAAAACTGGTAAAACCTACATTGTGGATAAAGTTGGGAGTACTTAGCACTGTGAAAACAGCACTTTCGCAGAAAGAAATCTAGTCTAAGACTGGGAAACAGTGAACAGAGAATGTATGAGTTTCTCAAGATTTGTAACAGATAGAAACAAGAGAAAGTACACAGTGATTCATCTACCTAGAAAAGTTACAGAGGTTTACACAGAGAATTCCAAGTATAAGTACAAGAAAATAAGAGAGACTTAGAAAACTGGTAAAACCTACATTGTTGATAGAGTTCGGAGTACTTAGCACTGTGAAAACAGCACTTTCGCAGAAAGAAATCTACTTCTCTAAGATCGGGAAACAGTGAATAGAGAATGTATGAGTTTCTCAAGATTGGTAACAGATAGAAACAAGAGAAACTACACAGTGATTCATCTACCTAGAGAAGTTACAGAGGTTTACACAGAGAATTCCAAGTGTTACTCCAAGAAAAGAAGAGAGACTTAGAAAACTGGTAAAACCTACATTGTTGATAGAGTTGCGAGTACTTAGCACTGGGAAAACAGCACTTTCGCCGAAAGAAATTTAGTTCTCTAAGTCCGTGAAACAGTGAACAGAGAATGTATGAGTTTCTCAAGATTGGTAACAGATAGAAACAAGAAAAAGTACACAGTGATTCACCTACCTACAAAAGTTACAGAGGTTTACACAGAGAATTCCAAGTATAAGTACAAGAAAATAAGAGAGACTTAGAAAACTGGTAAAACATACAATGTGGATAGAGTTGGGAGTACTTAGCACTGTGAAAACAGCACTTTCGCAGAAAGAAATCTACTTTTCTATGACTGGGAAACAGTGAACAGAGAATGTATGAGTTTCTCAAGATTGGTAACAGATAGAAACAAGAGAAAGTACACAGTGATTCATCTACCTAGAAAAGTTACAGAGGTTTACAAAGAGAATTCCAAGTATAAGTACAAGAAAATAAGGCAGACTTAGAAAACTGGTAAAACCTACATTGTGGATAGAGTTGGGAGTACTTAGCACTGTGAAAACAGCACTTTCGCCGAAAGAAATCTACTTCTCTAAGACGGGGAAACAGTGACCAGAAAATGTATGAGTCTCTCAAGATTGGTAACAGATAGAAACAAGAGAATGTACACAGTGATTCATCTACCTAGAGAAGATTACAGATGGTTACACAGAGAATTCCAAGTATAGGTACCAGAAAATAAGAGAGACTTAGAAACCGGGTAAAACCTACATTGTTGATAGAGTTGGGAGTACTTAGCACTGTGAAAACAGTACTTTCGCCAAAAGAAATCTACTTCTCTAAGTCCGTGAAACAGTGAACAGAGAATGTATGAGTTTCTCTAGATTGCTAACAGATAGAAACAAGAGAAATCACACAGTGATTCATCTACCTACAAAAATTACAGAGGTTTACACAGAGAATTCCAAGTATAAGTACAAGAATATAAGAGAGACATAGAAAACTGGTAAAACCTACATTGTTGATAGAGTTGGGAGTACTTAGCACTGTGAAAACAGCACTTTCGCCGAAAGAAACTTCGTTCTCTAAGTCCGTGAAGCAGTGAACAGAGAATGTATGAGTTTCTCAAGATTGGTAACAGATAGAAACAAGAGAAAGTACACAGTGATTCATCTACCTAGAAAAGTTACAGAGGTTTACACAGAGAATTCCAAGTATAAGTACAAGAAAACAAGAGAGACTTAGAAAACTGGTAAAACCTACATTGTTGATAGAGTTGGGAGTACTTAGCACTGTGAAAACAGCACTTTCGCTGAAAGAAATCTACTTCTCTAAGTCCGTGAAACAGTGAACAGAGAATGTATGAGTTCCTCAAGATTGGTAACAGATAGAAACAAGAGAAAATACACAGTGATTCATCTACTTAGAAAATTTACAGAGGTTTACACAGAGAATTCCAAGTATAAGTACAAGAAAATAAGAGACTTAGAAAACTGGTAAAACCTACATTGTTGATAGAGTTGAGAGTACTTAGCACTGTGAAAACAGCACTTTCGCCGAAAGAAATTTCGTTCTCTAAGTCCGTGAAACAGTGTACAGAGAATGTATAAGTTTCTCAAGATTGGTACCAGGTAGAAACAAGAGAAAGTACACAGTGATTCATCTACCTAGAAAAGTTACAGAGGTTTATACAGAGAATTCCAAGTATAAGTACAAGAAAATAAGAGAGACTTAGAAAACTGGTAAAACCTACATTGTTGATAGAGTTGGGAGTACTTAGCACTGTGAAAACAGCACTTTCGCCGAAAGAAATTTCGTTCTCTAAGTCCGTGAAACAGTGAACAGAGAATGTATGAGTTTCTCAAGATTGGTAACAGATAGAAACAAGTGAAAGTACACAGTGATTCATCTACCTAGAAAAGTTACAGAGGTTTACACAGAGAATTCCAAGTATAAGTACAAGAAAATAAGAGAGACTTAGAAAACTGGTAAAACCTACATTGTTGATAGAGTTGGGAGTACTTAGCACTGTGAAAATAGCACTTTCTCCGAAAGAAATCTACTTCTCTATGTGGGTGAAACAGTGAACAGAGAATGTATGAGTTTCTCAAGATTGGTAAAAGATAGAAACAAGAGAAAGTACACAGTGATTCATCTACCTAGAGAAGTTACAGAAGTTTACACAGAGAATTCCATGTATAAGTACAAGAAAATAAGAGAGACTTAGAAAACTGGTAAAACCTACATTGTGGATAAAGTTGGGAGTACTTAGCACTGTGAAAACAGCACTTTCGCAGAAAGAAATCTACTCTAAGACTGGGAAACAGTGAATAGAGAATGTATGAGTTTCTCAAGATTGGTAACAGATAGAAACAAGAGAAAGTACACAGTGATTCATCTACCTAGAAAAGTTACAGAGGTTTACACAGAGAACTCCAAGTATAAGTACAAGAAAATAAGAGAGACTTAGAAAACTGGTAAAACCTACATTGTTGATAGAGTTCGGAGTACTTAGCACTGTGAAAACAGCACTTTCGCAGAAAGAAATCTACTTCTCTAAGATCGGGAAACAGTGAATAGAGAATGTATGAGTTTCTCAAGATTGGTAACAGATAGAAACAAGAGAAACTACACAGTGATTCATCTACCTAGAGAAGTTACAGAGGTTTACACAGAGAATTCCAAGTGTTACTCCAAGATAGGAAGAGAGACTTAGAAAACTGGTAAAACCTACATTGTTGATAGAGTTGGGAGTACTTAGCACTGTGAAAACAGCACTTTCGCAGAAACAGATCTACTTCTCTAAGACTGGGAAACAGTGAACAAAGAATGTACGAGTTTCCCAAAATTGATAACAGATAGAAACAAGAGAAAGTACACAGTGATTCATCTACCTAGAGAAGTTACAGAGGTTTACACAGAGAATTTCAAGTATATTTACAACAAAATAAGAGAGACTTAGGAAACTGGTAAAACCTACATTGTTGATAGAGTTGAGAGTAGTTAGCACTGGGAAAACAGCACTTTCGCCGAAAGAAATTTAGTTCTCTAAGTCCGTGAAACAGTGAACAGAGAATGTATGAGTTTCTCAAGATTGGTAACAGATAGAAACAAGAAAAAGTACACAGTGATTCACCTACCTACAAAAGTTACAGAGGTTTACACAGAGAATTCCATGTATAAGTACAAGAAAATAAGAGAGACTTAGAAAACTGGTAAAACATACAATGTGGATAGAGTTGGGAGTACTTAGCACTGTGAAAACAGCACTTTCGCAGAAAGAAATCTACTTTTCTATGACTGGGAAACAGTGAACAGAGAATGTATGAGTTTCTCAAGATTGGTAACAGATAGAAACAAGAGAAAGTACACAGTGATTCATCTACCTAGAAAAGTTACAGAGGTTTACAAAGAGAATTCCAAGTATAAGTACAAGAAAATAAGGCAGACTTAGAAAACTGGTAAAACCTACATTGTGGATAGAGTTGGGAGTACTTAGCACTGTGAAAACAGCACTTTCGCCGAAAGAAATCTACTTCTCTAAGACTGGGAAACAGTGAACAGAAAATGTATGAGTCTCTCAAGATTGGTAACAGATAGAAACAAGAGAAAGTACACAGTGATTCATCTACCTAGAGAAGATTACAGAGGGTTACACAGAGAATTCCAAGTATAGGTACCAGAAAATAAGAGAGACTTAGAAACCTGGTAAAACCTACATTGTTGATAGAGTTGGGAGTACTTAGTACTGTGAAAACAGTACTTTCGACGAAAGAAATCTACTTCTCTAAGTCCGTGAAACAGTGAACAGAGAATGTATGAGTTTCTCTAGATTGCTAACAGATAGAAACAAGAGAAATCACACAGTGATTCATCTACCTAGAAAAATTACAGAGGTTTACACACAGAATTGCAAGTATAAGTACAAGAATATAAGAGAGACATAGAAAACTGGTAAAACCTACATTGTTGATAGAGTTGGGAGTACTTAGCACTGTGAAAACGGCACTTTTGCAGAAAGAAATCTACTTCTCTAAGACTGAGAAACAGAGAAGAGAGAATGTATGAGTTTCTCAAGATTGGTAACAGATAGAAACAAGAGAAAGTACACAGTGATTCATCTACCTAGAAAAGTTACAGAGGTTTACCCAGAGAATTCCAAGTATAAGTACAAGAAAATAAGAGAGACTTAGAAAACTGATAAAACCTACATTGTTGATAGAGTTGGGAGTACTTAGCACTGTGAAAGCAGCACTTTCACAGAAAGAAATCTACTTCTCTAAGACTGGGAAACAGTGAACAGCGAATGTATGAGTTTCTCAAGATTGGTAACAGATAGAAACAAGAGAAAGTACACAGTGATTCATCTACCTAGAAAAGTTACAGAGGTTTACACAGAGAATTCCAAGTATAAGTACGAGAAAATAAGAGAGACTTAGAAAACTGGTAAAACCTACATTGTTGATAGAGTTGGGAGTACTTAGCACTGTGAAAACGGCACTTTTGCAGTAAGAAATCTACTTCTCTAAGACTGGGAAACAGAGAAGAGAGAATGTATGAGTTTCTCAAGATTGGTAACAGATAGAAACAAGAGAAAGTACACAGTGATTCATCTACCTAGAAAAGTTACAGAGGTTTACCCAGAGAATTCCAAGTATAAGTACAAGAAAATAAGAGAGACTTAGAAAACTGGTAAAACCTACATTGTTGATAGAGTTGGGAGTACTTAGCACTGTGAAAGCAGCACTTTCGCAGAAAGAAATCTACTTCTCTAAGACTGGGAAACAGTGAACAGAGAATGTATGAGTTTCTCAAGATTGGTAACAGATAGAAACAAGAGAAAGTACACAGTGATTCATCTACCTAGAAAAGTTACAGAGGTTTACACAGAGAATTCCAAGTATAAGTACAAGAAAATAAAAGAGACTTAGAAAACTGGTAAAACCTACATTGTTGATAGAGTTGGGAGTACTTAGCACTGTGAAAGCAGCACTTTCGCAGAAAGAAATCTACTTCTCTAAGACTGGGAAACAGTGAACATTGAATGTATGAGTTTCTCAAGATTGGTAACAGATAGAAACAAGAGAAAGTACACAGTGATTCATCTACCTAGAAAAGTTACAGAGGTTTACACAGAGAATTCCAAGTATAAGTACAAGAAAATAAGAGAGACTTAGAAAACTGGTAAAACCTACATTGTTGATAGAGTTGGGAGTTCTTAGCACTGTGAAAACAGCACTATCCCCGAAAGTATTTTAGTTCTCTAAGTCCGTGAAACAGTGAAAAGAGAATGTATGAGTTTCTCAAGATTGGTAACAGATAGAAACAAGAGAAAATACACAGTGATTCATCTACTTAGAAAATTTACAGAGGTTTACACAGAGAATTCCAAGTATAAGTACAAGAAAATAAGAGACTTAGAAAACTGGTAAAACCTACATTGTTGATAGAGTTGAGAGTACTTAGCACTGTGAAAACAGCACTTTAGCCGAAAGAAATTTCGTTCTCTAAGTCCGTGAAACAGTGTACAGAGAATGTATAAGTTTCTCAAGATTGGTACCAGGTAGAAACAAGAGAAAGTACACAGTGATTCATCTACCTAGAAAAGTTACAGAGGTTTATACAGAGAATTCCAAGTATAAGTACAAGAAAATAAGAGAGACTTAGAAAACTGGTAAAACCTACATTGTTGATAGAGTTGGGAGTACTTAACACTGTGAAAACAGCACTTTCGCCGAAAGAAATTTCGTTCTCTAAGTCCGTGAAACAGTGAACAGAGAATGTATGAGTTTCTCAAGATTTGTAACAGATAGGAACAAGAGAAAGTACACAGTGATTCGTCTACCTAGAAAAGTTACAGAGGTTTACACAGAGAATTCCAAGTATAAGTACAAGAAAATAAGAGAGACATAGAAAACTGGTAAAACCTACATTGTCGATAGAGTTGGGAGTACTTAGCACTGTGAAAACAGCACTTTCGCCGAAAGAAATCTACTTCTCTAAGTCCGTGAAACAGTGAACAGAGAATGTCTGAGTTTCTCAAGATTGGTAACAGATAGAAACAAGAGAAAGTACACAGTGATTCACCTACCTAGAAAAGTTACAGAGGTTTACACAGAGAATTCCAAGTATAAGTACAAGAAAATAAGAGAGACTTAGAAAACTGGTAAAACCTACATTGTTGATAGAGTTGGGAGTACTTAGCACTGTGAAAACAGCACTTTCGCCGAAAGAAACTTCGTTCTCAAAGTCCGTGAAGCAGTGAAAAGAGAATGTATGAGTTTCTCAAGATTGGTAACAGATAGAAACAAGAGAAAGTACACAGTGATTCATCTACCTAGAAAAGTTACAGAGGTTTACACAGAGAATTCCAAGTATAAGTACAAGAAAACAAGAGAGACTTAGAAAACTGGTAAAACCTACATTGTTGATAGAGTTGGGAGTACTTAGCACTGTGAAAACAGCACTTTCGCTGAAAGAAATCTACTTCTCTAAGTCCGTGAAACAGTGAACAGAGAATGTATGAGTTTCTCAAGATTGGTAACAGATAGAAACAAGAGAAAATACACAGTGATTCATCTACTTAGAAAATTTACAGAGGTTTACACAGAGAATTCCAAGTATAAGTACAAGAAAATAAGAGACTTAGAAAACTGGTAAAACCTACATTGTTGATAGAGTTGAGAGTACTTAGCACTGTGAAAACAGCACTTTCGCCGAAAGAAATTTCGTTCTCTAAGTCCGTGAAACAGTGTACAGAGAATGTATAAGTTTCTCAAGATTGGTACCAGGTAGAAACAAGAGAAAGTACACAGTGATTCATCTACCTAGAAAAGTTACAGAGGTTTATACAGAGAATTCCAAGTATAAGTACAAGAAAATAAGAGAGACTTAGAAAACTGGTAAAACCTACATTGTTGATAGAGTTGGGAGTACTTAGCACTGTGAAAACAGCACTTTCGCCGAAAGAAATTTCGTTCTCTAAGTCCGTGAAACAGTGAACAGAGAATGTATGAGTTTCTCAAGATTGGTAACAGATAGAAACAAGTGAAAGTACACAGTGATTCATCTACCTAGAAAAGTTACAGAGGTTTACACAGAGAATTCCAAGTATAAGTACAAGAAAATAAGAGAGACTTAGAAAACTGGTAAAACCTACATTGTTGATAGAGTTGGGAGTACTTAGCACTGTGAAAATAGCACTTTCTCCGAAAGAAATCTACTTCTCTATGTGGGTGAAACAGTGAACAGAGAATGTATGAGTTTCTCAAGATTGGTAAAAGATAGAAACAAGAGAAAGTACACAGTGATTCATCTACCTAGAGAAGTTACAGAAGTTTACACAGAGAATTCCATGTATAAGTACA
Organism: Heterohyrax brucei; assembly: GCA_028571685.1. Classification (NCBI taxonomy): domain Eukaryota; kingdom Metazoa; phylum Chordata; class Mammalia; order Hyracoidea; family Procaviidae; genus Heterohyrax; species Heterohyrax brucei. Next base: position 114,753,897 of record CM053150.1, on the reverse strand, counting down.
AGAAAATAAGAGAGACTTAGAAAACTGGTAAAACCTACATTGTGGATAAAGTTGGGAGTACTTAGCACTGTGAAAACAGCACTTTCGCAGAAAGAAATCTACTCTAAGACTGGGAAACAGTGAACAGAGAATGTATGAGTTTCTCAAGATTGGTAACAGATAGAAACAAGAGAAAGTACACAGTGATTCATCTACCTAGAAAAGTTACAGAGGTTTACACAGAGAATTCCAAGTATAAGTACAAGAAAATAAGAGAGACTTAGAAAACTGGTAAAACCTACATTGTTGATAGAGTTCGGAGTACTTAGCACTGTGAAAACAGCACTTTCGCAGAAAGAAATCTACTTCTCTAAGATCGGGAAACAGTGAATAGAGAATGTATGAGTTTCTCAAGATTGGTAACAGATAGAAACAAGAGAAACTACACAGTGATTCATCTACCTAGAGAAGTTACAGAGGTTTACACAGAGAATTCCAAGTGTTACTCCAAGATAGGAAGAGAGACTTAGAAAACTGGTAAAACCTACATTGTTGATAGAGTTGGGAGTACTTAGCACTGTGAAAACAGCACTTTCGCAGAAACAGATCTACTTCTCTAAGACTGGGAAACAGTGAACAAAGAATGTACGAGTTTCCCAAAATTGATAACAGATAGAAACAAGAGAAAGTACACAGTGATTCATCTACCTAGAGAAGTTACAGAGGTTTACACAGAGAATTTCAAGTATATTTACAACAAAATAAGAGAGACTTAGGAAACTGGTAAAACCTACATTGTTGATAGAGTTGCGAGTACTTAGCACTGGGAAAACAGCACTTTCGCCGAAAGAAATTTAGTTCTCTAAGTCCGTGAAACAGTGAACAGAGAATGTATGAGTTTCTCAAGATTGGTAACAGATAGAAACAAGAAAAAGTACACAGTGATTCACCTACCTACAAAAGTTACAGAGGTTTACACAGAGAATTCCATGTATAAGTACAAGAAAATAAGAGAGACTTAGAAAACTGGTAAAACATACAATGTGGATAGAGTTGGGAGTACTTAGCACTGTGAAAACAGCACTTTCGCAGAAAGAAATCTACTTTTCTATGACTGGGAAACAGTGAACAGAGAATGTATGAGTTTCTCAAGATTGGTAACAGATAGAAACAAGAGAAAGTACACAGTGATTCATCTACCTAGAAAAGTTACAGAGGTTTACAAAGAGAATTCCAAGTATAAGTACAAGAAAATAAGGCAGACTTAGAAAACTGGTAAAACCTACATTGTGGATAGAGTTGGGAGTACTTAGCACTGTGAAAACAGCACTTTCGCCGAAAGAAATCTACTTCTCTAAGACTGGGAAACAGTGAACAGAAAATGTATGAGTCTCTCAAGATTGGTAACAGATAGAAACAAGAGAAAGTACACAGTGATTCATCTACCTAGAGAAGATTACAGAGGGTTACACAGAGAATTCCAAGTATAGGTACCAGAAAATAAGAGAGACTTAGAAACCTGGTAAAACCTACATTGTTGATAGAGTTGGGAGTACTTAGCACTGTGAAAACAGTACTTTCGCCGAAAGAAATCTACTTCTCTAAGTCCGTGAAACAGTGAACAGAGAATGTATGAGTTTCTCTAGATTGCTAACAGATAGAAACAAGAGAAATCACACAGTGATTCATCTACCTAGAAAAATTACAGAGGTTTACACACAGAATTGCAAGTATAAGTACAAGAATATAAGAGAGACTTAGAAAACTGGTAAAACCTACATTGTTGATAGAGTTGGGAGTACTTAGCACTGTGAAAACGGCACTTTCACAGAAAGAAATCTACTTCTCTAAGACTGGGAAACAGTGAACAGCGAATGTATGAGTTTCTCAAGATTGGTAACAGATAGAAACAAGAGAAAGTACACAGTGATTCATCTACCTAGAAAAGTTACAGAGGTTTACACAGAGAATTCCAAGTATAAGTACGAGAAAATAAGAGAGACTTAGAAAACTGGTAAAACCTACATTGTTGATAGAGTTGGGAGTACTTAGCACTGTGAAAACGGCACTTTTGCAGTAAGAAATCTACTTCTCTAAGACTGGGAAACAGAGAAGAGAGAATGTATGAGTTTCTCAAGATTGGTAACAGATAGAAACAAGAGAAAGTACACAGTGATTCATCTACCTAGAAAAGTTACAGAGGTTTACCCAGAGAATTCCAAGTATAAGTACAAGAAAATAAGAGAGACTTAGAAAACTGGTAAAACCTACATTGTTGATAGAGTTGGGAGTACTTAGCACTGTGAAAGCAGCACTTTCACAGAAAGAAATCTACTTCTCTAAGACTGGGAAACAGTGAACAGAGAATGTATGAGTTTCTCAAGATTGGTAACAGATAGAAACAAGAGAAAGTACACAGTGATTCATCTACCTAGAAAAGTTACAGAGGTTTACACAGAGAATTCCAAGTATAAGTACAAGAAAATAAAAGAGACTTAGAAAACTGGTAAAACCTACATTGTTGATAGAGTTGGGAGTACTTAGCACTGTGAAAGCAGCACTTTCGCAGAAAGAAATCTACTTCTCTAAGACTGGGAAACAGTGAACATTGAATGTATGAGTTTCTCAAGATTGGTAACAGATAGAAACAAGAGAAAGTACACAGTGATTCATCTACCTAGAAAAGTTACAGAGGTTTACACAGAGAATTCCAAGTATAAGTACAAGAAAATAAGAGAGACTTAGAAAACTGGTAAAACCTACATTGTTGATAGAGTTGGGAGTTCTTAGCACTGTGAAAACAGCACTATCCCCGAAAGTATTTTAGTTCTCTAAGTCCGTGAAACAGTGAAAAGAGAATGTATGAGTTTCTCAAGATTGGTAACAGATAGAAACAAGAGAAAGTACACAGTGATTCATCTACCTAGAAAAGTTACAGAGGTTTACCCAGAGAATTCCAAGTATAAGTACAAGAAAATAAGAGAGACTTAGAAAACTGGTAAAACCTACATTGTTGATAGAGTTGGGAGTACTTAGCACTGTGAAAACAGCACTTTAGCCGAAAGAAATCTACTTCTCTAAGACTGGGAAACAGAGAAGATAGAACGTATGAGTTTCTCAATATTGGTAACAGATAGAAACAAGAGAAAGTACACAGTGATTCATCTACCTAGAAAAGTTACAGAGGTTTACACAGAGAATTCCAAGTATAAGTACAACAAAATAAGAGAGACTTAGAAAATTGGTAAAACCTACATTGTTGATAGAGTTGGGAGTACTTAGCACTGTGAAAGCAGCACTTTCGCAGAAAGAAATCTACTTCTCTCAGACTGGGAAACAGTGAACAGAGAATGTATGAGTTTCTCAAGATTGGTAACAGATAGAAACAAGAGAAAGTACACAGTGATTCGTCTACCTAGAAAAGTTACAGAGGTTTACACAGAGAATTCCAAGTATAAGTACAAGAAAATAAGACAGACTTAGAAAACTGGTAAAACCTACATTGTTGATAGAGTTGGGAGTACTTAGCACTGTGAAAACAGCACTTTCGCCGAAAGAAATTTCTTTCTCTAAGTCCGTGAAACAGTGAACAGAGAATGTATGAGTTTCTCAAGATTGGTAACAGATAGAAAGAAGAGAAAGTACACAGTGATATATCTACCTATAAAAGTTATAGAGGTTTACACAGAGATTTCCAAGTATAAGGACAAGAAAATAAGAGAGACTTAGAAAACTGGTAAAACCTACATTGTGGATAGTGTTGGGAGTACTTAGCACTGTGAAAACAGCACTTTCACAGAAAGAAATCTACTTCTCTAAGACTGGGAAACAGTGAACAGAGAATGTATGAGTTTCTCAAGATTGGTAACAGATAGAAACAAGAGAAAGTACACAGTGATTCATCTACCTAGAAAAGTTACAGAGGTTTACACAGAGAATTCCAAGTATAAGTACAACAAAATAAGAGAGACTTAGAAAACTGGTAAAATCTACATTGTTGATAGAGTTGGGAGTACTTACCACTGTGAAGACAGCACTTTCGCCGAAAGAAATTTACTTCTCTAAGTCCGTGAAACAGTGAACAGAGAATGTATGAGTTTCTCAAGATTGGTAACAGATAGAAACAAGAGAAAGTACACAGTGATTCATCTACCAAGAGAAGTTACAGAAGTTTACACAGAGAACTCCAATTATAAGTACAACAAAATAAGAGAGACTTAGAAAACTGGTAAAACCTACATTGTTGATAGAGTTGGGAGTACGTAGCACTGTGAAAACAGCACTTTCGCCGAAAGTAATTTTGTTCTCTAAGTCCGTGAAAAAGTGAATCGAGAATGTATGAGTTTCTCAGTATTGGTAACAGATAGAAACAAGAGAAGGTACAGAGTGATTCATCTACCTAGAAAAGTTACAGAGGTTTACACAGAGAATTCCAAGTATAAGTACAAGAAAATAAGAGAGACTTAGAAAACTGGTAAAACCTACATTGTTGATAGAGTTGGGAGTACTAAGCTCTGTGAAAATAGCACTTTCGCCGAAATAAATTTCGTTCTCTAAGTCCGTGAAACAGTGAACAGAGAATGTATGAGTTTCTCAAGATTGGTAACAGATAGAAACAAGAGAAAGTACACAGTGATTCATCTACCTAGAAAAGTTACAGAGGTTTACACAGAGAATTCCAAGTATAAGTACAAGAAAATAAGAGAGTCTTAGAAAACTGGTAAAACCTACATTGTTGATAGAGTTGGGAGTACTTAGCACTGTGAAAACAGCACTTTCGCCGAAAGAAATCTACTTCTCTAAGTCCGTGAAACAGTGAACAGAGAATGTATGAGTTTCTCAAGATTGGTAAAAGATAGAAAGAAGAGAAAGTACACAGTGATTATGTACCTAGAAAAGTTACAGAGGTTTACACAGAGAATTCCAAGTATAAGTACAAGAAAATAAGAGAGTCTTAGAAAACTGGTAAAACCTACATTGTTGATAGAGTTGGGAGTACTTAGCACTGTGAAAACAGCACTTTCGCCGAAAGAAATCTACTTCTCTAAGTCCGTGAAACAGTGAACAGAGAATGTATGAGTTTCTCAAGATTGGTAACAGATAGAAACAAGAGAAAGTACACAGTGATTCATCTACCTAGAAAAGTTACAGAGGTTTACACAGAGAATTCCAAGTATAAGTACAAGAAAATAAGAGAGATTTAGAAAACTGGTAAAACCTACATTGTTGATAGAGTTGTGAGTACTTAGCACTGTGAAAACAGCACTTTCGCATAAAGAAATCTACTTCTCTAAAACTGGGAAACAGTGAATAGAGAATGTATGAGTTTCTCAAGATTGGTAACAGATAGAAACAAGAGAAAGTACACAGTGATTCATCTACCTAGAAAAGTTACAGAGGTTTACAAAGAGAATTCCAAGTTTACGTACAAGAAAATAAGAGAGACTTAGAACACTGGTAAAACTTACATTGTTGATGGAGTTGGGAGTACTTAGCATTGTGAAAACAGCACTTTCGCTGAAAGAAATCTACTTCTCTAAGACTGGGAAACACTGAACAGAGAATGTGTGAGTTTCTCTAGATTGCTAACAGATAGAAACAAGAGAAAGTACACAGTGATTCATCTACCTAGAGAAGTTACAGAAGTTTACACAGAGAATTCCATGTATAAGTACAAGAAAATAAGAGAGACTTAGAAAACTGGTAAAACCTACATTGTTGATAGAGTTGGGAGTACTTAGCACTGTGAAAACAGCACTTTCGCCGAAAGAAACTTCGTTCTCTAAGTCCGTGAAGCAGTGAACAGAGAATGTATGAGTTTCTCAAGATTGGTAACAGATAGAAACAAGAGAAAGTACACAGTGATTCATCTACCTAGAAAAGTTACAGAGGTTTACACAGAGAATTCCAATTATAAGTACAAGAAAATAAGACAGACTTAGAAAACTGGTAAAACCTACAATGTTGATAGACTTGGGAGTACTTAGCACTGTGAAAACAGCACTTTCGCCGAAAGAAATTTCTTTCTCTAAGTCCGTGAAACAGTGAACAGAGAATGTATGAGTTTCTCAAGGTTGGTAATAGATAGAAACAGGAGAAAGTACACTGTGATTCATCTACCTAGAAAAGTTACAGAGGTTTACACAGAGAATTCCATGTATAAGTACAAGAAAATAAGAGAGACATAGAAAACTGGTAAAACCTACATTGTTGATAGAGTTGGGAGTACTTAGCACTGTGAAAACGGCACTTTTGCAGAAAGAAATCTACTTCTCTAAGACTGGGAAACAGAGAAGATAGAACGTATGAGTTTCTCAATATTGGTAACAGATAGAAACAAGAGAAAGTACACAGTGATTCATCTACCTAGAAAACTTACAGAAGTTTACACAGAGAATTCCAAGTATAAGTACAACAAAATAAGAGAGACTTAGAAAACCGGTAAAACCTACATTGTTGATAGAGTTGGGAGTACTTAGCACTGTGAAAGCAGCACTTTCGCAGAAAGAAATCTACTTCTCTAAGACTGGGAATCAGTGAACAGAGAATGTATGAGTTTCTCAAGATTGGTAACAGATAGAAACAAGAGAAAGTACACAGTGATTCATCTACCTAGAAAAGTTACAGAGGTTTACACAGAGAATTCCAAGTATAAGTACAAGAAAATAAGACAGACTTAGAAAACTGGTAAAACCTACATTGTTGATAGAGTTGGGAGTACTTAGCACTGTGAAAACAGCACTTTCGCCAAAAGAAATTTCTTTCTCTAAGTCCGTGAAACAGTGAACAGAGAATGTATGAGTTTCTCAAGATTGGTAACAGATAGAAAGAAGAGAAAGTACACAGTGATTCATCTACCTAGAAAAGTTATAGAGGTTTACACAGAGATTTCCAAGTATAAGGACAAGAAAATAAGAGAGACTTAGAAAACTGGTAAAACCTACATTGTGGATAGTGTTGGGAGTACTTAGCACTGTGAAAACAGCACTTTCACAGAAAGAAATCTACTTCTCTAAGACTGGGAAACAGTGAACAGAGAATGTATGAGTTTCTCAAGATTGGTAACAGATAGAAACAAGAGAAAGTACACAGTGATTCATCTACCTAGAAAAGTTACAGAGGTTTACACAGAGAATTCCAAGTATAAGTACAACAAAATAAGAGAGACTTAGAAAATTGGTAAAACCTACATTGTTGATAGAGTTGGGAGTACTTAGCACTGTGAATACAGCACTTTCGCCGAAAGAAATTTAGTTCTCTAAGTCCGTGAAACAGTGAACAGAGAATGTATGAGTTTCTCAAAATTGGTATCAGATAGAAACAAGAGAAAGTACACAGTGATTCATCTACCTGGAAAACTTACAGAGGTTTACAAAGAGAAATCCAAGTTTCAGTACAAGAAAATAACAGAGACTTAGAAAAATGGTAAAACCTACATTGTGGATAGAGTTGGGAGTACATAGCACTGTGAAAACAGCACTTTCGCAGAAAGAAATCTACTTCTCTAAGACTGGGAAACAGTGAACAGAGAATGTATGAGTTTCTCACGATTGGTAACAGATAGAAACAAGAGAAAGTACACAGTAATTCATCTACCTAGAGAAGTTACACAGGTTTACACAGAGAATTTCAAGTATAAGTACAAGAAAATAAGAGAGACTTAGAAAACTGGTAAAACCTACAATGTTGATAGAGTTGGGAGTACTTAGCACTGTGAAAACAGCACTTTCGCCGAAAGAAATTTAGTTCTCTAAGTCCGTGAAACAGTGAACAGAGAATGTATGAGTTTCTCAAGATTGGTAACAGATAGAAACAAGAAAAAGTACACAGTGATTCACCTACCTAGAGAAGTTACAGAAGTTTACACAAAGAATTCCAAGTATAAGTACAAGAAAATAAGAGACACTTAGAAAACTGGTGAAACCTACATCGTGGATAGAGTTGGGAGTACTTAGCACTGTGAAAACAGCACTTTCGCAGAAAGAAATCTACTTCTCTAAAACTGGGAAACAGTGAACAGAGAATGTATGAGTATCTCAAGATTGGTAACAGATAGAAACAAGAGAAAGTACACAGTGATTCATCTACCTAGAGAAGTTACAGAGGTTTACACAGAGAATTCCAATTATAAGTACAACAAAATAAGAGAGACTTAGAAAACTGGTAAAACCTACATTGTTGATACAGTTGGGAGTACTTAGCACTGTGAAAACAGCACTTTCGCCGAAAGAAATCTACTTCTCTAAGGCCGTGAAACAGTGAACCGAGAATGTATGAGTTTCTCAAGATTGGTAACAGATAGAAACAAGAGAAAGTACACAGTGATTCATCTACCTAGAAAAGTTACAGAGGTTTACACAGAGAATTCCAAGTATAAGTACAAGAAAATAAGACAGACTTAGAAAACTGTTAAAACCTACATTGTTGATAGCGTTGGGAGTACTTAGCACTATGAAAACAGCACTTTTGCCGAAAGAAATTTCGTTCTCCAAGTCCGTGAAACAGTGAACAGAGAATGTATGAGTTTCTCAAGGTTGGTAACAGATAGAAACAGGAGAAAGTACACAGTGATTCATCTACCTAGAAAAGTTACAGAGGTTTACACAGAGAATTCCATGGATAAGTACAAGAAAATAAGAGAGACATGGAAAACTGGTAAAACCTACATTGTTGATAGAGTTGGGAGTACTTAGCACTGTGAAAACAGCACTTTCGCCGAAAGAAATCTACTTCTCTAAGTCCGTGAAACAGTGAACAGAGAATGTATGAGTTTCTCAAGATTGGTAACAGATAGAAACAAGAGAAAGTACACAGTGATTCATCTACCTAGAAAAGTTACAGAGGTTTACACAGAGAATTCCAAGTATAAGTACAAGAAAATAAGAGAGACTTAGAAAACTGGTAAAACCTACATTGTTGATAGAGTTGGGAGTACTTAGCACTGTGAAAACGGCACTTTTGCAGAAAGAAATCTCCTTCTCTAAGACTGGGAAACAGAGAAGATAGAACGTATGAGTTTCTCAATATTGGTAACAGATAGAAACAAGAGAAAGTACACAGTGATTCATCTACCTAGAAAAGTTACAGAGGTTTACACAGAGAATTCCAAGTATAAGTACAATAAAATAAGAGAGACTTAGAAAACTGGTAAAACCTACATTGTTGATAGAGTTGGGAGTACTTAGCACTGTGAAAGCAGCACTTTCGCAGAAAGAAATCTACTTCTCTAAGACTGGGAAACAGTGAACAGAGAATGTATGAGTTTCTCAAGATTGGTAACAGATAGAAACAAGAGAAAGTACACAGTGATTCATCTACCTGGAAAACTTACAGAGGTTTACAAAGAGAAATCCAAGTTTCAGTACAAGAAAATAACAGAGACTTAGAAAAATGGTAAAACCTACGTTGTGGATAGAGTTGGGAGTACTTAGCACTGTGAAAACAGCACTTTCGCAGAAAGAAATCTACTTCTCTAAGACTGGGAAACAGTGAACAGGGAATGTATGAGTTTCTCACGATTGGTAACAGATAGAAACAAGAGAAAGTACACAGTGATTCATCTACCTAGAGAAGTTACAGAGGTTTACACAGAGAATTTCAAGTATAAGTACAAGAAAATAAGAGAGACTTAGAAAACTGGTAAAACCTACAATGTTGATAGAGTTGGGAGTACTTAGCACTGTGAAAACAGCACTTTCGCCGAAAGAAATTTACTTCTCTAAGTCCGTGAAACAGTGAACAGAGAATGTATGAGTTTCTCAAGATTGGTAACAGATAGAAACAAGAAAAAGTACACAGTGATTCACCTACCTAGAGAAGTTACAGAAGTTTACACAGAGAATTCCAAGTATAAGTACAAGAAAATAAGAGAGACTTAGAAAACTGGTAAAACCTACATCGTGGATAGAGTTGGGAGTACTTTGCACTGTGAAAGCAGCACTTTCGCAGAAAGAAATCTACTTCTCTAAAACTGGGAAACAGTGACAGAGAATGTATGAGTATCTCAAGATTGGTAACAGATAGAAACAAGAGAAAGTACACAGTGACTCATCTACCTAGAGAAGTTACAGAGGTTTACACAGAGAACTCCAATAATAAGTACAACAAAATAAGAGAGACTTAGAAAACTGGTAAAACCTACATTGTTGATAGAGTTGGGAGTACTTAGCACTGTGAAAACAGCACTTTCGCCGAAAGAAATCTACTTCTCTAAGGCCGTGAAACAGTGAACCGAGAATGTATGAGTTTCTCAAGATTGGTAACAGATAGAAACAAGAGAAAGTACACAGTGATTCATCTACCTAGAAAAGTTACAGAGGTTTACACAGAGAATTCCAAGTATAAGTACAAGAAAATAAGAGAGACTTAGAAAACTGGTAAAACCTACATTGTTGATAGAGTTGGGAGTACTTAGCACTGTGAAAACGGCACTTTTGCAGAAGGAAATCTACTTCTCTAAGACTGGGAAACAGAGAAGATGGAACGTATGAGTTTCTCAATATTGGTAACAGATAGAAACAAGAGAAAGTACACAGTGATTCATCTACCTAGAAAAGTTACAGAGGTTTACACAGAGAATTCCAAGTATAAGTACAACAAAATAAGAGAGACTTAGAAAACTGGTAAAACCTACATTGTTGATAGAGTTGGGAGTACTTAGCACTGTGAAAGCAGCACTTTCGCAGAAAGAAATCTACTTCTCTAAGACTGGGAAACAGTGAACAGAGAATGTATGAGTTTCTCAAGATTGGTAACAGATAGAAACAAGAGAAAGTACACAGTGATTCATCTACCTAGAAAAGTTACAGAGGTTTACACAGAGATTTCCAAGTATAAGTACAAGAAAATAAGACAGACATAGAAAACTGGTAAAACCTACATTGTTGATAGAGTTGGGAGTACTTAGCACTGTGAAAACAGCACTTTCGCCGAAAGAAATTTCTTTCTCTAAGTCCGTGAAACAGTGAACAGAGAATGTATGAGTTTCTCAAAATTGGTAACAGATAGAAAGAAGAGAAAGTGCACAGTGATTCATCTACCTAGAAAAGTTATAGAGGTTTACACAGAGATTTCCAAGTATAAGTACAACAAAATAAGAGAGACTTAGAAAACTGGTAAAATCTACATTGTTGATAGAGTTGGGAGTACTTACCACGGTGAATACAGCACTTTCGCCGAAAGAAATTTAGTTCTCTAAGTCCGTGAAACAGTGAACAGAGAATGTATGAGTTTCTCAAAATTGGTATCAGATAGAAACAAGAGAAAGTACACAGTGATTCATCTACCTAGAAAAGTTACAGAGGTTTACACAGAGAATTCCAAGTATAAGTACAATAAAATAAGAGAGACTTAGAAAACTGGTAAAACCTACATTGTTGATAGAGTTGGGAGTACTTAGCACTGTGAAAGCAGCACTTTCGCAGAAAGAAATCTACTTCTCTAAGACTGGGAAACAGTGAACAGAGAATGTATGAGTTTCTCAAGATTGGTAACAGATAGAAACAAGAGAAAGTACACAGTGATTCATCTACCTGGAAAACTTACAGAGGTTTACAAAGAGAAATCCAAGTTTCAGTACAAGAAAATAACAGAGACTTAGAAAAATGGTAAAACCTACATTGTGGATAGAGTTGTGAGTACTTAGCACTGTGAAAACAGCACTTTCGCAGAAAGAAATCTACTTCTCTAAGACTGGGAAACAGTGAACAGAGAATGTATGAGTTTCTCACGATTGGTAACAGATAGAAACAAGAGAAAGTACACAGTGATTCATCTACCTAGAGAAGTTACAGAGGTTTACACAGAGAATTTCAAGTATAAGTACAAGAAAATAAGAGAGACTTAGAAAACTGGTAAAACCTACAATGTTGATAGAGTTGGGAGTACTTAGCACTGTGAAAACAGCACTTTCGCCGAAAGAAATTTAGTTCTCTAAGTCCGTGAAACAGTGAACAGAGAATGTATGAGTTTCTCAAGATTGGTAACAGATAGAAACAAGAAAAAGTACACAGTGATTCACCTACCTAGAGAAGTTACAGAAGTTTACACAGAGAATTCCAAGTATAAGTACAAGAAAATAAGAGAGACTTAGAAAACTGGTAAAACCTACATCGTGGATAGAGTTGGGAGTACTTAGCACTGTGAAAGCAGCACTTTCGCAGAAAGAAATCTACTTCTCTAAAACTGGGAAACAGTGAACAGAGAATGTATGAGTATCTCAAGATTGGTAACAGATAGAAACAAGAGAAAGTACACAGTGACTCATCTACCTAGAGAAGTTACAGAGGTTTACACAGAGAACTCCAATAATAAGTACAACAAAATAAGAGAGACTTAGAAAACTGGTAAAACCTACATTGTTGATAGAGTTGGGAGTACTTAGCACTGTGAAAACAGCACTTTCGCCGAAAGAAATCTACTTCTCTAAGGCCGTGAAACAGTGAACCGAGAATGTATGAGTTTCTCAAGATTGGTAACAGATAGAAACAAGAGAAAGTACACAGTGATTCATCTACCTAGAAAAGTTACAGAGGTTTACACAGAGAATTCCAAGTATAAGTACAAGAAAATAAGAGAGACTTAGAAAACTGGTAAAACCTACATTGTTGATAGAGTTGGGAGTACTTAGCACTGTGAAAACGGCACTTTTGCAGAAAGAAATCTACTTCTCTAAGACTGGGAAACAGAGAAGATGGAACGTATGAGTTTCTCAATATTGGTAACAGATAGAAACAAGAGAAAGTACACAGTGATTCATCTACCTAGAAAAGTTACAGAGGTTTACACAGAGAATTCCAAGTATAAGTACAACAAAATAAGAGAGACTTAGAAAACTGGTAAAACCTACATTGTTGATAGAGTTGGGAGTACTTAGCACTGTGAAAGCAGCACTTTCGCAGAAAGAAATCTACTTCTCTAAGACTGGGAAACAGTGAACAGAGAATGTATGAGTTTCTCAAGATTGGAAACAGATAGAAACAAGAGAAAGTACACAGTGATTCATCTACCTAGAAAAGTTACAGAGGTTTACACAGAGAATTCCAAGTATAAGTACAAGAAAATAAGACAGACATAGAAAACTGGTAAAACCTACATTGTTGATAGAGTTGGGAGTACTTAGCACTGTGAAAACAGCACTTTCGCCGAAAGAAATTTCTTTCTCTAAGTCCGTGAAACAGTGAACAGAGAATGTATGAGTTTCTCAAGATTGGTAACAGATAGAAAGAAGAGAAAGTGCACAGTGATTCATCTACCTAGAAAAGTTATAGAGGTTTACACAGAGATTTCCAAGTATAAGTACAACAAAATAAGAGAGACTTAGAAAACTGGTAAAATCTACATTGTTGATAGAGTTGGGAGTACTTACCACGGTGAATACAGCACTTTCGCCGAAAGAAATTTAGTTCTCTAAGTCCGTGAAACAGTGAACAGAGAATGTATGAGTTTCTCAAAATTGGTATCAGATAGAAACAAGAGAAAGTACACAGTGATTCATCTACCTAGAAAAGTTACAGAGGTTTACACAGAGAATTCCAAGTATAAGTACAAGAAAATAAGAGAGACTTAGAAAACTGGTAAAACCTATATTGTGGATAGAGTTGGGAGTACTTAGCACTGTGAAAACAGCACTTTCGCCAAAAGTAATTTAGTTCTCTAAGTCCGTGAAACAGTGAACAGAGAATGTATGAGTTTCTCAAGATTGGTAACAGATAGAAACAAGAGAAAGTACATAGTGATTCATCTACCAAGAAAAGTTAGAGAGGTTTACAAAGAGAATTCCAAGTTTAAGTACAAGAAAATAAGAGAGACTTGGAAAACTGGTAAAGCCTACACTGTAGATAGAGTTGTTAGTACTTAGCACTGTGAAAACAGCACTTTCGTAGAAAGAAATCTACTTCTCTAAGTCCGTGAAACAATGAACAGAGAATGTATCAGTTTCTCAAGATTGGTAACAGATAGAAACAAGAGAAAGCACACAGTGATTCATCTACCTAGAAAAGTTACAGAGGTTTACACAGAGAATTCCAAGTATAAGTACAAGAAAATAAGAGAGACGTAGAAAATTGGTAAAACCTACATTGTTGATAGGGTTGGGAGTACTTAGCACTGTGAAAACAGCACTTTCGCCGAAAGAAATCTACTTCTCTGAGACTGGGAAACAGTGAACAGAGAATGTATGAGTTTCTCAAGATTGGTAACAGATAGAAACAAGAGATAGTACACATTGATTCATCTACCTAGAAAAGTTACAGAGGTTTACACAGAGAATTCCAAATATAAGTACAAGAAAATAAGAGAGACTTAGAAAACTGGTAAAATCTACATAGTGGATAGAGTTGGGAGTACGTATCACTGTGAAAACAGCACTTTCGCAGAAAGAAATCTACTTCTCTAAGACTGGGAAACAGTGAACAGAGAATGTATGAGTTTCTCAAGATTGGTAACAGATAGAAACAAGAGAAAGTACACAGTGATTCATCTACCTAGAGAAGTTACAGAAGTTTACACAGAGAATTCCATGTATAAGTACAAGAAAATAAGAGAGACTTAGAAAACCGGTAAAAACAACATTGTTGATACAGCTCGGAGTACTTAGCACTGTGAAAACAGCACTTTCACCGAAAGAAATCTACTTCTCTAAAACTGGGAAACAGTGAACAGAGAATGTATGAGTTTCTCAAGATTGGTAACAGATAGAAACAAGAGAAAGTACACAGTGATTCATCTACCTAGAAAAGTTTCAGAGGTTTACACAGAGAATTCCAAGTATAAGTACAAGAAAATAAGAGAGACTTAGAAAACTGGTAAAACCTACATTCTGGATAGAGTTTTGAGTACTTAGCACTGTGAAAACAGCACTTTCGCAGAAAGCAATCTACTTCTCTAAGACTGGGAAACAGTGAACAGAGAATGTATGAGTTTCTCAAGATTGGTAACAGATAGAAACAAGAGAAAGTACACAGTGATTCATCTACCTAGAAAAGTTACAGGGGTTTACACAGAGAATTCCAAGTATGAGTACAAGAAAATAAGAGAGCCTTAGAAAACTGGTAAAACCTACATTGTTGATAGAGTTGGGAGTACTTAGCACTGTGAAAACAGCACTTTCGCAGAAATAAATCTACTTTCATAACACTGGGAAACAGTGAACAGAGAATGTATGAGTTTCTCAAGATTGGTAACAGATAGAAACAAGAGAAAGTACACAGTGATTCATCTACCTTGAAAAGTTACAGAGGTTTACACAGAGAATTCCAAGTATAAGTACAAAAAAATAAGAGAGACTTAGAAAACTGGTAAAACCTACATTGCTGTTAGAGTTGGGAGTTCTTAGCACTGTGAAAACAGCACTTTCCCCGAAAGTAATTTAGTTCTCTAAGTCCGTGAAACAGTGAACAGAGAATGTAAGTGTTTCTCAAGATTGGTAACAGATAGAAACAAGAGAAAGTACACAGTGATTCATCTACCTAGAAAAGTTACAGAGGTTTACACAGAGAATTCCAAGTATAAATACAAGAAAATAAGAGAGAGTTAGAAAACTGGTAAAACCTACATTGTGGATAGAGTTGGGAGTACTTAGCACTGTGAAAACAGCACTTTCGCCGAAAGAAATCTACTTCTCTAAGTCCGTGAAACAGTGAACAGAGAATGTATGAGTTTCTCAAGATTGGTTACAGATAGAAACAAGAGAAAGTACACAGTGATTCATCTACCTAGAGAAGTTACAGACTTTTACACAGAGAATTCCATGTATAAGTACAAGAAAATAAGAGAGACTTAGAAAACTGGTAAAACCTACATTGTTGATAGAGTTGGGAGTACTTAGCACTGTGAAAACAGCTCTTTCGCGTAAAGAAATTTAGTTCTCTAAGTCTGTGAAACAGTGAACAGAGAATGTATGAGTTTCTCAAGATTGGTAACAGATAGAAACAAGAGAAAGTACACAGTGATTCATCTACCTAGAAAAGTTACAGAGGTTTACACAGAGAATTCCAAGTATAAGTACAAGAATATAAGAGAGACTTAGAAAACTGGTAAAACCTACATTGTTGATAGAGTTGGGAGTACTTAGCACTGTGAAAACAGCACTGTCGCAGAAAGAAATCTACTTCTGTAAGACTGGGAAACAGTGAACAGAGAATATATGAGTTTGTCAAGATTGGTAACAGAAACAAGAGAAAGTACACAGTGATTCATCTACCTAGAGAAGTTACAGAAATTTACACAGAGAATTCCATGTATAATTACAAGAAAATAAGAGAGACTTAGAAAACTGTTAAAACCTACATTGTTGATAGAGTTGGGAGTACTTAGCATTGTGAAAACAGCACTTTCGCAGGAAGAAATCTACTTCTCTAAGACTGGGAAACAGTGAACAGAGAATGTATGAGTTTCTCAAGATTGGTAAAACATAGAAACAAGAGAAAGTACACAGTGATTCATCTACCTAGAGAAGTTACAGAGGCTTACACAGAGAATTCCAAGTATAAGTACAAGAAAATAAGAGAGACTTAGAAAACTGGTAAAACCTACATTGTGGATAGAGTTGGGAGTACTTAGCACTGTGAAAACAGCACTTTCGCCGAAAGAAATTTCGTTCTCTAAGTCCGTGAAACAGTAAACAGAGAATGTATGAGTTTCTCAAGATTGGTAACAGATAGAAACAAGAGAAAGTACACAGTGATTCATCGACCTAGAAAAGTTACAGAGGTTTACACAGAGAATTCCAAGTATAAGTACAAGAAAATAAGAGAGACTTAGAAAACTGGTAAAACCTACATTGTTGATGAGTTGGGAGTACGTAACACTGTGAAAACAGTTCTTTCGCTTAAAGAAATTTAGTTGTCTAAGTCCGTGAAACAGTGAACAGAGAATGTATGAGTTTCTCAAGTTGGTAACAGATAGAAACAAGAGAAAGTACACAGTGATTCATCGACCTAGAAAAGTTACAGAGATTTACACAGAGAATTCCAAGTATAAGTACAAGAAAATAAGAGAGACTTAGAAAACTGGTAAAACCTACATTGTGGATAGAGTTGGGAGTACTTAGCACTGTGAAAACAGCACTTTAGCCGAAAGAAATTGCGTTCTCTAAGTCCGTGAAACAGTGAACAGAGAATGTATGAGTTTCTCAAGATTGGTAACAGATAGAAACAAGGGAAAGTACACAGTGATTCACCTACCTAGAAAAGTTACAGGGTTTTACACAGAGAATTCCAAGTATAAGTACAAGAAAATAAGAGAGACTTAGAAAACTGGTAAAACCTACATGATTGATAGAGTTGGGAGTACTTAGCACTGTGAAAACAGCACTTTCGCAGAAAGAAATCTACTTCTATAACACTGGGAAACAGTGAACAGAGAATGTATAAGTTTCTCAAGATTGGTAACAGATAGAAACAAGAGAAAGTACACAGTGATTCATCTACCTAGAAAAGTTACAGAGGTTTACTAACAGAATTCCAAGTATAAGTACAAGAAAATAAGAGAGACTTAGAAAACTGGTAAAACCTATATTGTGGATAGAGTTGGGAGTACTTAGCACTGTGAAAACAGCTCTTTCGCGTAAAGAAATTTAGTTCTCTAAGTCTGTGAAACAGTGAACAGAGAATGTATGAGTTTCTCAAGATTGGTAACAGATAGAAACAAGAGAAAGTACACAGTGATTCATCTACCTAGAAAAGTTACAGAGGTTTACACAGAGAATTCCAAGTATAAGTACAAGAAAATAAGAGAGACTTAGAAAACTGGTAAAACCTACATTGTTGATAGAGTTGGGAGTACTTAGCACTGTGAAAACAGCGCTGTCGCAGACACAAATCTACTTCTGTAAGACTGGGAAACAGTGAACAGAGAATATATGAGTTTGTCAAGATTGGTAACAGAAACAAGAGAAAGTACACAGTGATTCATCTACCTAGAGAAGTTACAGAAATTTACACAGAGAATTCCATGTATAATTACAAGAAAATAAGAGAGACTTAGAAAACTGTTAAAACCTACATTGTTGATAGAGTTGGGAGTACTTAGCATTGTGAAAACAGCACTTTCGCAGGAAGAAATCTACTTCTCTAAGACTGGGAAACAGTCAACAGAGAATGTATGAGTTTCTCAAGATTGGTAACAGATAGAAACAAGAGAAAGTACACAGTGATTCATCTACCTAGAAAAGTTACAGAGGTTTACACAGAGAATTCCATGTATAAGTACAAGAAAATAAGAGAGACATAGAAAACTGGTAGAACCTACATTGTTGATAGAGTTGGGAGTACTTAGCACTGTGAAAACAGCTCTTTCGCTTAAAGAAATTTAGTTCTCTACGTCTGTGAAACAGTGAACAGAGAATGTATGAGTTTCTCAAGATTGGTAACAGATAGAAACAAGAGAAAGTACACAGTGATTCATCTACCTAGAAAAGTTACAGGGGTTTACACAGAGAATTCCAAGTATGAGTACAAGAAAATAAGAGAGCCTTAGAAAACTGGTAAAACCTACATTGTTGATAGAGTTGGGAGTACTTAGCACTGTGAAAACAGCACTTTCGCAGAAATAAATCTACTTCCATAACACTGGGAAACAGTGAACAGAGAATGTATGAGTTTCTCAAGATTGGTAACAGATAGAAACAAGAGAAAGTACACAGTGATTCATCTACCTTGAAAAGTTACAGAGGTTTACACAGAGAATTCCAAGTATAAGTACAAAAAAATAAGAGAGACTTAGAAAACTGGTAAAACCTACATTGCTGATAGAGTTGGGAGTTCTTAGCACTGTGAAAACAGCACTTTCCCCGAAAGTAATTTAGTTCTCTAAGTCCGTGAAACAGTGAACAGAGAATGTAAGAGTTTCCCAAGATTGGTAACAGATAGAAACAAGAGAAAGTACACAGTGATTCATCTAACTAGAAAAGTTACAGAGGTTTACACAGAGAATTCCAAGTATAAGTACAAGAAAATAAGAGAGACTTAGAAAACTGGTAAAACCTACATTGTGGATAGAGTTGGGAGTACTTAGCACTGTGAAAACAGCACTTTCGCCGAAAGAAATCTACTTCTCTAAGTCCGTGAAACAGTGAACAGAGAATGTATGAGTTTCTCAAGATTGGTTACAGATAGAAACAAGAGAAAGTACACAGTGATTCATCTACCTAGAGAAGTTACAGACTTTTACACAGAGAATTCCATGTATAAGTACAAGAAAATAAGAGAGACTTAGAAAACTGGTAAAACCTACATTGTTGATAGAGTTGGGAGTACTTAGCACTGTGAAAACAGCTCTTTCGCGTAAAGAAATTTAGTTCTCTAAGTCTGTGAAACAGTGAACAGAGAATGTATGAGTTTCTCAAGATTGGTAACAGATAGAAACAAGAGAAAGTACACAGTGATTCATCTACCTAGAAAAGTTACAGAGGTTTACACAGAGAATTCCAAGTATAAGTACAAGAAAATAAGAGAGACTTAGAAAACTGGTAAAACCTACATTGTTGATAGAGTTGGGAGTACTTAGCACTGTGAAAACAGCGCTGTCGCAGACAGAAATCTACTTCTGTAAGACTGGGAAACAGTGAACAGAGAATATATGAGTTTGTCAAGATTGGTAACAGAAACAAGAGAAAGTACACAGTGATTCATCTACCTAGAGAAGTTACAGAAATTTACACAGAGAATTCCATGTATAATTACAAGAAAATAAGAGAGACTTAGAAAACTGTTAAAACCTACATTGTTGATAGAGTTGGGAGTACTTAGCATTGTGAAAACAGCACTTTCGCAGGAAGAAATCTACTTCTCTAAGACTGGGAAACAGTGAACAGAGAATGTATGAGTTTCTCAAGATTGGTAAAACATAGAAACAAGAGAAAGTACACAGTGATTCATCTACCTAGAGAAGTTACAGAGGCTTACACAGAGAATTCCAAGTATAAGTACAAGAAAATAAGAGAGACTTAGAAAACTGGTAAAACCTACATTGTGGATAGAGTTGGGAGTACTTAGCACTGTGAAAACAGCACTTTCGCCGAAAGAAATTTCGTTCTCTAAGTCCGTGAAACAGTGAACAGAGAATGTATGAGTTTCTCAAGATTGGTAACAGATAGAAACAAGAGAAAGCACACAGTGATTCATCGACCTAGAAAAGTTACAGAGGTTTACACAGAGAATTCCAAGTATAAGTACAAGAAAATAAGAGAGACTTAGAAAACTGGTAAAACCTACATTGTTGATGAGTTGGGAGTACTTAACACTGTGAAAACAGTTCTTTCGCTTAAAGAAATTTAGTTGTCTAAGTCCGTGAAACAGTGAACAGAGAATGTATGAGTTTCTCAAGATTGGTAACAGATAGAAACAAGAGAAAGTACACAGTGATTCATCGACCTAGAAAAGTTACAGAGGTTTACACAGAGAATTTCAAGTATAAGTACAAGAAAATAAGAGAGACTTAGAAAACTGGTAAAACCTACATTTTTGATAGACTTGGGAGTGCTTAGCACTGTGAAAACAGCACTTTACCCGAAAGAAATTTCGTTCTCTAAGTCCGTGAAACAGTGAACAGAGAATGTATGAGTTTCTGAAGATTGGTAACAGATAGAAACAAGAGAAAGTACACAGTGATTCATCGACCTAGAAAAGTTACAGAGGTTTACACAGAGAATTCCAAGCATAAGTACAAGAAAATAAGAGAGACTTAGAAAACTGGTAAAACCTACATTGTTGATGAGTTGGGAGTACTTAACACTGTGAAAACAGTTCTTTCGCTTAAAGAAATTTAGTTGTCTAAGTCCGTGAAACAGTTTACAGAGAATGTATGAGTTTCCCAAGATTGGTAACAGATAGAAACAAGAGAAAGTACACAGTGATTCATCTACCTAGAAAAGTTACAGAGGTTTACACAGAGAATTCCAACTATAAGTACAAGAAAATAAGAGAGACTTAGAAAACTGGTAAAACCTACATTGTTGATAGAGTTGTGAGTACTTAGCACTGTGAAAGCAGCACTTTCGCAGAAATAAATCTACTTCTATAACACTGGGAAGCAGTGAACAGAGAATATATGAGTTTCTCAAGATTGGTAACAGATAGACACAAGAGAAAGTACACAGTGATTCATCTACCTGGAAAAGTTACAGAGGTTTACTAAGAGAATTCCAAGTTTAAGTACAAGAAAATAAGAGAGACTTAGAAAACTGGTAAAACCTACATTGTTGATAGAGTTGTTAGTACTTAGCACTGTGAAAACAGCACTTTAGCCGAAAGAAATTTCGTTCTCTAAGTCCGTGAAACAGTGAATAGAGAATGTATGAGTTTCTCAAGATTGGTAACAGATAGAAACAAGAGAAAGTACACAGTGATTCATCGACCTAGAAAAGTTACAGAGGTTTACACAGAGAATTCCAAGTATAAGTACAAGAAAATAAGAGAGACTTAGAAAACTGGTAAAATCTACATTGTGGATAGAGTTGGGAGTACGTAGAACTGTGAAAACAGCACTTTCGCAGAAAGAAATCTACTACTCTAAGACTGGGAAACAGTGAACAGAGAATGTATGAGTTTCTCAAGATTGGAAACAGATAGAAACAAGGGAAAGTACACAGTGATTCACCTACCTAGAAAAGTTACAGGGGTTTACACAAAGAATTCCAAGTATAAGTAGAAGAAAATAAGAGAGACTTAGAAAACTGGTAAAACCTACATTATTGATAGAGTTGGGAGTACTTAGCACTGTGAAAACAGCACTTTCGCAGAAAGAAATCTACTTCTATAACACTGGGAAACAGTGAACAGAGAATGTATGAGTTTCTCAAGATTGGTAACAGATAGAAACAAGAGAAAGTACACAGTGATTCATCTACCTAGAAAAGTTACAGAGGTTTACACAGAGAATTCCAAGTATAAGTACAAAAAAATAAGAGAGACTTAGAAAACTGGTAAAACCTACATTGTTGATAGAGTTGGTAGTTCTTAACACTGTGAAAACAGCACTTTCCCCAAAAGTAATTTAGTTCTCTAAGTCCGTGAAACAGTGAACAGAGAATGTAAGAGTTTCCCAAGATTGGTAACAGATAGAAACAAGAGAAAGTACACAGTGATTCATCTACCTAGAAAAGTTACAGAGGTTTACACAGAGAATTCCAAGTATAAGTACAAGAAAATAAGAGAGACTTAGAAAACTGGTAAAACCTACATTGTGGATAGAGTTGGGAGTACTTAGCACTGTGAAAACAGCACTTTCGCCGAAAGAAATCTACTTCTATAACACTGGGAAACAGTGAACAGAGAATGTATGAGTTTCTCAAGATTGGTAACAGATAGAAACAAGAGAAAGTACACAGTGATTCATCTACCTAGAAAAGTTACAGAGGTTTACTAACAGAATTCCAAGTATAAGTACAAGAAAATAAGAGAGACTTAGAAAACTGGTAAAACCTATATTGTGGATAGAGTTGGGAGTACTTAGCACTGTGAAAACAGCTCTTTCGCGTAAAGAAATTTAGTTCTCTAAGTCTGTGAAACAGTGAACAGAGAATGTATGAGTTTCTCAAGATTGGTAACAGATAGAAACAAGAGAAAGTACACAGTGATTCATCTACCTAGAAAAGTTACAGAGGTTTACACAGAGAATTCCAAGTATAAGTACAAGAAAATAAGAGAGACTTAGAAAACTGGTAAAACCTACATTGTTGATAGAGTTGGGAGTACTTAGCACTGTGAAAACAGCGCTGTCGCAGACAGAAATCTACTTCTGTAAGACTGGGAAACAGTGAACAGAGAATATATGAGTTTGTCAAGATTGGTAACAGTAACAAGAGAAAGTACACAGTGATTCATCTACCTAGAGAAGTTACAGAAATTTACACAGAGAATTCCATGTATAATTACAAGAAAATAAGAGACACTTAGAAAACTGTTAAAACCTACATTGTTGATAGAGTTGGGAGTACTTAGCATTGTGAAAACAGCACTTTCGCAGGAAGAAATCTACTTCTCTAAGACTGGGAAACAGTCAACAGAGAATGTATGAGTTTCTCAAGATTGGTAACAGATAGAAACAAGAGAAAGTACACAGTGATTCATCTACCTAGAAAAGTTACAGAGGTTTACACAGAGAATTCCATGTATAAGTACAAGAAAATAAGAGAGACATAGAAAACTGGTAGAACCTACATTGTTGATAGAGTTGGGAGTACTTAGCACTGTGAAAACAGCTCTTTCGCTTAAAGAAATTTAGTTCTCTACGTCTGTGAAACAGTGAACAGAGAATGTATGAGTTTCTCAAGATTGGTAACAGATAGAAACAAGAGAAAGTACACAGTGATTCATCTACCTAGAAAAGTTACAGGGGTTTACACAGAGAATTCCAAGTATGAGTACAAGAAAATAAGAGAGCCTTAGAAAACTGGTAAAACCTACATTGTTGATAGAGTTGGGAGTACTTAGCACTGTGAAAACAGCACTTTCGCAGAAATAAATCTACTTCCATAACACTGGGAAACAGTGAACAGAGAATGTATGAGTTTCTCAAGATTGGTAACAGATAGAAACAAGAGAAAGTACACAGTGATTCATCTACCTTGAAAAGTTACAGAGGTTTACACAGAGAATTCCAAGTATAAGTACAAAAAAATAAGAGAGACTTAGAAAACTGGTAAAACCTACATTGCTGATAGAGTTGGGAGTTCTTAGCACTGTGAAAACAGCACTTTCCCCGAAAGTAATTTAGTTCTCTAAGTCCGTGAAACAGTGAACAGAGAATGTAAGAGTTTCCCAAGATTGGTAACAGATAGAAACAAGAGAAAGTACACAGTGATTCATCTACCTAGAAAAGTTACAGAGGTTTACACAGAGAATTCCAAGTATAAGTACAAGAAAATAAGAGAGACTTAGAAAACTGGTAAAACCTACATTGTGGATAGAGTTGGGAGTACTTAGCACTGTGAAAACAGCACTTTCGCCGAAAGAAATCTACTTCTCTAAGTCCGTGAAACAGTGAACAGAGAATGTATGAGTTTCTCAAGATTGGTTACAGATAGAAACAAGAGAAAGTACACAGTGATTCATCTACCTAGAGAAGTTACAGACTTTTACACAGAGAATTCCATGTATAAGTACAAGAAAATAAGAGAGACTTAGAAAACTGGTAAAACCTACATTGTTGATAGAGTTGGGAGTACTTAGCACTGTGAAAACAGCTCTTTCGCGTAAAGAAATTTAGTTCTCTAAGTCTGTGAAACAGTGAACAGAGAATGTATGAGTTTCTCAAGATTGGTAACAGATAGAAACAAGAGAAAGTACACAGTGATTCATCTACCTAGAAAAGTTACAGAGGTTTACACAGAGAATTCCAAGTATAAGTACAAGAAAATAAGAGAGACTTAGAAAACTGGTAAAACCTACATTGTTGATAGAGTTGGGAGTACTTAGCACTGTGAAAACAGCGCTGTCGCAGACAGAAATCTACTTCTGTAAGACTGGGAAACAGTGAACAGAGAATATATGAGTTTGTCAAGATTGGTAACAGAAACAAGAGAAAGTACACAGTGATTCATCTACCTAGAGAAGTTACAGAAATTTACACAGAGAATTCCATGTATAATTACAAGAAAATAAGAGAGACTTAGAAAACTGTTAAAACCTACATTGTTGATAGAGTTGGGAGTACTTAGCATTGTGAAAACAGCACTTTCGCAGGAAGAAATCTACTTCTCTAAGACTGGGAAACAGTGAACAGAGAATGTATGAGTTTCTCAAGATTGGTAAAACATAGAAACAAGAGAAAGTACACAGTGATTCATCTACCTAGAGAAGTTACAGAGGCTTACACAGAGAATTCCAAGTATAAGTACAAGAAAATAAGAGAGACTTAGAAAACTGGTAAAACCTACATTGTGGATAGAGTTGGGAGTACGTAGCACTGTGAAAACAGCACTTTCGCCGAAAGAAATTTCGTTCTCTAAGTCCGTGAAACAGTGAACAGAGAATGTATGAGTTTCTCAAGATTGGTAACAGATAGAAACAAGAGAAAGCACACAGTGATTCATCGACCTAGAAAAGTTACAGAGGTTTACACAGAGAATTCCAAGTATAAGTACAAGAAAATAAGAGAGACTTAGAAAACTGGTAAAACCTACATTGTTGATGAGTTGGGAGTACTTAACACTGTGAAAACAGTTCTTTCGCTTAAAGAAATTTAGTTGTCTAAGTCCGTGAAACAGTGAACAGAGAATGTATGAGTTTCTCAAGATTGGTAACAGATAGAAACAAGAGAAAGTACACAGTGATTCATCGACCTAGAAAAGTTACAGAGGTTTACACAGAGAATTTCAAGTATAAGTACAAGAAAATAAGAGAGACTTAGAAAACTGGTAAAACCTACATTTTTGATAGACTTGGGAGTACTTAGCACTGTGAAAACAGCACTTTACCCGAAAGAAATTTCGTTCTCTAAGTCCGTGAAACAGTGAACAGAGAATGTATGAGTTTCTGAAGATTGGTAACAGATAGAAACAAGAGAAAGTACACAGTGATTCATCGACCTAGAAAAGTTACAGAGGTTTACACAGAGAATTCCAAGCATAAGTACAAGAAAATAAGAGAGACTTAGAAAACTGGTAAAACCTACATTGTTGATGAGTTGGGAGTACTTAACACTGTGAAAACAGTTCTTTCGCTTAAAGAAATTTAGTTGTCTAAGTCCGTGAAACAGTTAACAGAGAATGTATGAGTTTCCCAAGATTGGTAACAGATAGAAACAAGAGAAAGTACACAGTGATTCATCTACCTAGAAAAGTTACAGAGGTTTACACAGAGAATTCCAACTATAAGTACAAGAAAATAAGAGAGACTTAGAAAACTGGTAAAACCTACATTGTTGATAGAGTTGTGAGTACTTAGCACTGTGAAAGCAGCACTTTCGCAGAAATAAATCTACTTCTATAACACTGGGAAGCAGTGAACAGAGAATATATGAGTTTCTCAAGATTGGTAACAGATAGACACAAGAGAAAGTACACAGTGATTCATCTACCTGGAAAAGTTACAGAGGTTTACTAAGAGAATTCCAAGTTTAAGTACAAGAAAATAAGAGAGACTTAGAAAACTGGTAAAACCTACATTGTTGATAGAGTTGTTAGTACTTAGCACTGTGAAAACAGCACTTTAGCCGAAAGAAATTTCGTTCTCTAAGTCCGTGAAACAGGGAATAGAGAATGTATGAGTTTCTCAAGATTGGTAACAGATAGAAACAAGAGAAAGTACACAGTGATTCATCGACCTAGAAAAGTTACAGAGGTTTACACAGAGAATTCCAAGTATAAGTACAAGAAAATAAGAGAGACTTAGAAAACTGGTAAAATCTACATTGTGGATAGAGTTGGGAGTACGTAGAACTGTGAAAACAGCACTTTCGCAGAAGAAATCTACTACTCTAAGACTGGGAAACAGTGAACAGAGAATGTATGAGTTTCTCAAGATTGGAAACAGATAGAAACAAGGGAAAGTACACAGTGATTCACCTACCTAGAAAAGTTACAGGGGTTTACACAAAGAATTCCAAGTATAAGTAGAAGAAAATAAGAGAGACTTAGAAAACTGGTAAAACCTACATTATTGATAGAGTTGGGAGTACTTAGCACTGTGAAAACAGCACTTTCGCAGAAAGAAATCTACTTCTATAACACTGGGAAACAGTGAACAGAGAATGTATGAGTTTCTCAAGATTGGTAACAGATAGAAACAAGCGAAAGTACACAGTGATTCATCTACCTAGAAAAGTTACAGAGGTTTACACAGAGAATTCCAAGTATAAGTACAAAAAAATAAGAGAGACTTAGAAAACTGGTAAAACCTACATTGTTGATACAGTTGGTAGTTCTTAACACTGTGAAAACAGCACTTTCCCCAAAAGTAATTTAGTTCTCTAAGTCCGTGAAACAGTGAACAGAGAATGTATGAGTTTCTCAAGTTTGGTAACAGATAGAAACAAGAGAAAGTACACAGTGATTCACCTACATAGAAAAGTTACAGAAGTTTACACAGAGAATTCCATGTATAAGTACAAGAAAATAAGAGAGACTTAGAAAACTGGTAAAACATACTTTGTTGATAGAGCTCGGAGTACTTAGCACTGTGAAAACAGCACTTTCGGCGAAAGAAATCTACTTTTCTAAGACTGGGAAACACTGAACAGAGAATGTATGAGTTTCTCAACTTTGGTAACAGATAGAAACAAGAGAAAGTACACAGTGATTCATCTACCTAGAAAAGTTACAGAGGTTTACACAGAGAATTCCAAGTATAAGTACAAGAAAATAAGAGAGACTTAGAAAACTGGTAAAACCTACATTGTGGATAGAGTTGGGAGTACTTAGCACTGTGAAAACAGCACTTTCGCCAAAAGTAATTTAGTTCTCTAAGTCCGTGAAACAGTGAACAGAGAATGTATGAGTTTCTCAAGATTGGTAACAGATAGAAACAAGAGAAAGTACACAGTGATTCATCTACCTAGAAAAGTTAGAGAGGTTTACAAAGAGAA
Organism: Heterohyrax brucei; assembly: GCA_028571685.1. Taxonomy (NCBI): domain Eukaryota; kingdom Metazoa; phylum Chordata; class Mammalia; order Hyracoidea; family Procaviidae; genus Heterohyrax; species Heterohyrax brucei. Next base: position 114,726,393 of record CM053150.1, on the reverse strand, counting down.
TTCCAAGTTTAAGCACAAGAAAATAAGAGAGACTTGGAAAACTGGTAAAACCTACATTGTTGATAGAGTTGTTAGTACTTAGCACTGTGAAAACAGCACTTTCGTAGAAAGAAATCTACTTCTCTAAGACTGGGAAACAGTGAACAGAGAATGTATGAGTATTTCAAGATTGGTAACAGACAGAAACAAGAGAAAGTACACAGTGATTCATCTACCTAGAAAAGTTACAGGGGTTTACACAGAGAATTCCAAGTATGAGTACAAGAAAATAAGAGAGACTTAGAAAACTGGTAAAACCTACATTGTGGATAGAGTTAGGAGTACTTAGCACTGTGAAAACAGCACTTTCGCCAAAAGTAATTTAGTTCTCTAAGTCCGTGAAACAGTGAACAGAGAATGTATGAGTTTCTCAAGATTGGTAACAGATAGAAACAAGAGAAAGTACACAGTGATTCATCTACCTAGAAAAGTTACAGAGGTTTACACAGAGAATTCCATGTATAAGTACAAGAAAATAAGAGAGACATAGAAAACTGGTAGAACCTACATTGTTGATAGAGTTGGGAGTACTTAGCACTGTGAAAACAGCTCTTTCGCTTAAAGAAATTTAGTTCTCTACATCTGTGAAACAGTGAACAGAGAATGTATGAGTTTCTCAAGATTGGTAACAGATAGAAACAAGAGAAAGTACACAGTGATTCATCGACCTAGAAAAGTTACAGAGGTTTACACAGAGAATCCAAGTATAAGTACAAGAAAATAAGAGAGACTAAGAAAACTGGTAAAATCTACATTGTGGATAGAGTTGGGAGTACGTAGCACTGTGAAAACAGCACTTTCGCAGAATGAAATCTACTTCTCTAAGACTGGGAAACAGTGAACAGAGAATGTATGAGTTTCTCAAGATTGGTAACAGATAGAAACAAGGGAAAGTACACAGTGATTCACCTACCTAGAAAAGTTACAGGGGTTTACACAGAGAATTCCAAGTATAAGTACAAGAAAATAAGAGAGACTTAGAAAACTGGTAAAACCTACATGATTGATAGAGTTCGGAGTACTTAGCACTGTGAAAACAGCACTTTCGCAGAAAGAAATCTACTTCTATAACACTGGGAAACAGTGAACAGAGAATGTATGAGTTTCTCAAGATTGGTAACAGATAGAAACAAGAGAAAGTACACAGTGATTCATCTACCTAGAAAAGTTACAGAGGTTTACACAGAGAATTCCAAGTATAAGTACAAAAAAAGAAGAGAGACTTAGAAAACTGGTAAAACCTACATTGTTGATAGAGTTGGTAGTTCTTAACACTGTGAAAACAGCACTTTCCCCCAAAGTAATTTAGTTCTCTAAGTCCGTGAAACAGTGAACAGAGAATGTATGAGTTTCTCAAGTTTGGTAACTGATAGAAACAACAGAAAGTACACAGTGATTCATTTACATAGAAAAGTTACAGAAGTTTACACAGAGAATTCCAAGTATAAGTACAAGAAAATAAGAGAGACTTAGAAAACTGGTAAAACATACTTTGTTGATAGAGCTCGGAGTACTTAGCACTGTGAAAACAGCACTTTCGGTGAAAGAAATCTACTTCTCTAAGACTGGGAAACACTGAACAGAGAATGTATGAGTTTCTCAAGATTGGTAACAGATAGAAACAAGAGAAAGTACACAGTGATTCATCTACCTAGAAAAGTTACAGAGGTTTACACAGAGAATTCCATGTATAAGTACAAGAAAATAAGAGAGACATAGAAAACTGGTAGAACCTACATTGTTGATAGAGTTGGGAGTACTTAGCACTGTGAAAACAGCTCTTTCGCTTAAAGAAATTTAGTTCTCTACGTCTGTGAAACAGTGAACAGAGAATGTATGAGTTTCTCAAGATTGGTAACAGATAGAAACATGAGAAAGTACACAGTGATTCACCGACCTAGAAAAGTTACAGAGGTTTACACAGAGAATTCCAAGTATAAGTACAAGAAAATAAGAGAGACTTAGAAAACTGGTAAAATCTACATTGTGGATAGAGTTGGGAGTACGTAGCACTGTGAAAACAGCACTTTCGCAGAAAGAAATCTACTTCTCTAAGTCCGTGAAACAATGAACAGAGAATGTATGAGTTTCTCAAGATTGGTAACAGATAGAAACAAGAGAAAGTACACAGTGATTCATCTACCTAGAAAAGTTACAGAGGTTTACACAGAGAATTCCAAGTATAAGTACAAGAAAATAAGAGAGACTTAGAAAACTGGTAAAACCTATATTGTGGATAGAGTTGGGAGTACTTAGCACTGTGAAAACAGCACTTTCGCCAAAAGTAATTTAGTTCTCTAAGTCCGTGAAACAGTGAACAGAGAATGTATGAGTTTCTCAAGATTGGTAACAGATAGAAACAAGAGAAAGTACATAGTGATTCATCTACCAAGAAAAGTTAGAGAGGTTTACAAAGAGAATTCCAAGTTTAAGTACAAGAAAATAAGAGAGACTTGGAAAACTGGTAAAACCTACACTGTAGATAGAGTTGTTAGTACTTAGCACTGTGAAAACAGCACTTTGGTAGAAAGAAATCTACTTCTCTAAGTCCGTGAAACAATGAACAGAGAATGTATCAGTTTCTCAAGATTTTTAACAGATAGAAACAAGAGAAAGCACACAGTGATTCATCTACCTAGAAAAGTTACAGAGGTTTACACAGAGAATTCCAAGTATAAGTACAAGAAAATAAGAGAGACGTAGAAAACTGGTAAAACCTACATTGTTGATAGGGTTGGGAGTACTTAGCACTGTGAAAACAGCACTTTCGCCGAAAGAAATCTACTTCTCTGAGACTGGGAAACAGTGAACAGAGAATGTATGAGTTTCTCAAGATTGGTAACAGATAGAAACAAGAGAAAGTACACAGTGATTCATCTACCTAGAAAAGTTACAGAGGTTTACAAAGAGAATTCCAAGTTTAAGCACAAGAAAATAAGAGAGACTTGGAAAACTGGTAAAACCTACATTGTTGATAGAGTTGTTAGTACTTAGCACTGTGAAAACAGCACTTTCGTAGAAAGAAATCTACTTCTCTAAGACTGGGAAACAGTGAACAGAGAATGTATGAGTATTTCAAGATTGGTAACAGACAGAAACAAGAGAAAGTACACAGTGATTCATCTACCTAGAAAAGTTACAGGGGTTTACACAGAGAATTCCAAGTATGAGTACAAGAAAATAAGAGAGACTTAGAAAACTGGTAAAACCTACATTGTGGATAGAGTTAGGAGTACTTAGCACTGTGAAAACAGCACTTTCGCCAAAAGTAATTTAGTTCTCTAACTCCGTGAAACAGTGAACAGAGAATGTATGAGTTTCTCAAGATTGGTAACAGATAGAAACAAGAGAAAGTACACAGTGATTCATCTACCTAGAAAAGTTAGAGAGGTTTACAAAGAGAATTCCAAGTTTAAGTACAAGAAAATAAGAGAGACTTGGAAAACTGGTAAAACCTACATTGTTGATAGAGTTGTTAGTACTTAGCACTGTGAAAACAGCACTTTCGTAGAAAGAAATCTGCTTCTCTAAGACTGGGAAACAGTGAACAGAGAATGTATGAGTTTCTCAAGATTGGTAACAGATAGAAACAAGAGAAAGTACACAGCGAATCATCTACCTAGAAAAGTTACAGAAGTTTACACAGAGAATTCCAAGTATAAGTACAAGAAAATAAGAGAGACTTAGAAAACTGGTAAAACTTACATTGTTGATAGAGTTGGGAGTACTTAGCACTGTGAAAGCAGCACTTTCGCCGAGAGAAATCTGCTTCTCTAAGACTGGGAAACAGTGAACAGAGAATGTATGAGTTTCTCAAGATTGGTAACAGATAGAAACAAGAGAAAGTACACAGTGATTCATCTACCTAGAAAAGTTACAGAGGTTTACACAGAGAATTCCATGTATAAGTACAAGAAAATAAGAGAGACATAGAAAACTGGTAGAACCTACATTGTTGATAGAGTTGGGAGTACTTAGCACTGTGAAAACAGCTCTTTCGCTTAAAGAAATTTAGTTCTCTACATCTGTGAAACAGTGAACAGAGAATGTATGAGTTTCTCAAGATTGGTAACAGATAGAAACAAGAGAAAGTACACAGTGATTCATCGACCTAGAAAAGTTACAGAGGTTTACACAGAGAATTCCAAGTATAAGTACAAGAAAATAAGAGAGACTAAGAAAACTGGTAAAATCTACATTGTGGATAGAGTTGGGAGTACGTAGCACTGTGAAAACAGCACTTTCGCAGAAAGAAATCTACTTCTCTAAGACTGGGAAACAGTGAACAGAGAATGTATGAGTTTCTCAAGATTGGTAACAGATAGAAACAAGGGAAAGTACACAGTGATTCACCTACCTAGAAAAGTTACAGGGGTTTACACAGAGAATTCCAAGTATAAGTACAAGAAAATAAGAGAGACTTAGAAAACTGGTAAAACCTACATGATTGATAGAGTTCGGAGTACTTAGCACTGTGAAAACAGCACTTTCGCAGAAAGAAATCTACTTCTATAACACTGGGAAACAGTGAACAGAGAATGTATGAGTTTCTCAAGATTGGTAACAGATAGAAACAAGAGAAAGTACACAGTGATTCATCTACCTAGAAAAGTTACAGAGGTTTACACAGAGAATTCCAAGTATAAGTACAAAAAAAGAAGAGAGACTTAGAAAACTGGTAAAACCTACATTGTTGATAGAGTTGGTAGTTCTTAGCACTGTGAAAACAGCACTTTCCCCCAAAGTAATTTAGTTCTCTAAGTCCGTGAAACAGTGAACAGAGAATGTATGAGTTTCTCAAGTTTGGTAACAGATAGAAACAAGAGAAAGTACACAGTGATTCACTTACATAGAAAAGTTACAGAAGTTTACACAGAGAATTCCAAGTATAAGTACAAGAAAATAAGAGAGACTTAGAAAACTGGTAAAACATACTTTGTTGATAGAGCTCGGAGTACTTAGCACTGTGAAAACAGCACTTTCGGTGAAAGAAATCTACTTCTCTAAGACTGGGAAACACTGAACAGGGAATGTATGAGTTTCTCAAGATTGGTAACAGATAGAAACAAGAGAAAGTACACAGTGATTCATCTACCTAGAAAAGTTACAGAGGTTTACACAGAGAATTCCATGTATAAGTACAAGAAAATAAGAGAGACATAGAAAACTGGTAGAACCTACATTGTTGATAGAGTTGGGAGTACTTAGCACTGTGAAAACAGCTCTTTCGCTTAAAGAAATTCAGTTCTCTACGTCTGTGAAACAGTGAACAGAGAATGTATGAGTTTCTCAAGATTGGTAACAGATAGAAACATGAGAAAGTACACAGTGATTCATCGACCTAGAAAAGTTACAGAGGTTTACACAGAGAATTCCAAGTATAAGTACAAGAAAATAAGAGAGACTTAGAAAACTGGTAAAATCTACATTGTGGATAGAGTTGGGAGTACGTAGCACTGTGAAAACAGCACTTTCGCCGAAAGAAATCTACTTCTCTAAGTCCGTGAAACAATGAACAGAGAATGTATGAGTTTCTCAAGATTGGTAACAGATAGAAACAAGAGAAAGTACACAGTGATTCATCTACCTAGAAAAGTTACAGAGGTTTACACAGAGAATTCCAAGTATAAGTACAAGAAAATAAGAGAGACTTAGAAAACTGGTAAAACCTATATTGTGGATAGAGTTGGGAGTACTTAGCACTGTGAAAACAGCACTTTCGCCAAAAGTAATTTAGTTCTCTAAGTCCGTGAAACAGTGAACAGAGAATGTATGAGTTTCTCAAGATTGGTAACAGATAGAAACAAGAGAAAGTACATAGTGATTCATCTACCAAGAAAAGTTAGAGAGGTTTACAAAGAGAATTCCAAGTTTAAGTACAAGAAAATAAGAGAGACTTGGAAAACTGGTAAAACCTACACTGTAGATAGAGTTGTTAGTACTTAGCACTGTGAAAACAGCACTTTGGTAGAAAGAAATCTACTTCTCTAAGTCCGTGAAACAATGAACAGAGAATGTATCAGTTTCTCAAGATTGGTAACAGATAGAAACAAGAGAAAGCACACAGTGATTCATCTACCTAGAAAAGTTACAGAGGTTTACACAGAGAATTCCAAGTATAAGTACAAGAAAATAAGAGAGACGTAGAAAACTGGTAAAACCTACATTGTTGATAGGGTTGGGAGTACTTAGCACTGTGAAAACAGCACTTTCGCCGAAAGAAATCTACTTCTCTGAGACTGGGAAACAGTGAACAGAGAATGTATGAGTTTCTCAAGATTGGTAACAGATAGAAACAAGAGAAAGTACACAGTGATTCATCTACCTAGAAAAGTTACAGAGGTTTACAAAGAGAATTCCAAGTTTAAGCACAAGAAAATAAGAGAGACTTGGAAAACTGGTAAAACCTACATTGTTGATAGAGTTGTTAGTACTTAGCACTGTGAAAACAGCACTTTCGTAGAAAGAAATCTACTTCTCTAAGACTGGGAAACAGTGAACAGAGAATGTATGAGTATTTCAAGATTGGTAACAGACAGAAACAAGAGAAAGTACACAGTGATTCATCTACCTAGAAAAGTTACAGGGGTTTACACAGAGAATTCCAAGTATGAGTACAAGAAAATAAGAGAGACTTAGAAAACTGGTAAAACCTACATTGTGGATAGAGTTAGGAGTACTTAGCACTGTGAAAACAGCACTTTCGCCAAAAGTAATTTAGTTCTCTAACTCCGTGAAACAGTGAACAGAGAATGTATGAGTTTCTCAAGATTGGTAACAGATAGAAACAAGAGAAAGTACACAGTGATTCATCTACCTAGAAAAGTTAGAGAGGTTTACAAAGAGAATTCCAAGTTTAAGTACAAGAAAATAAGAGAGACTTGGAAAACTGGTAAAACCTACATTGTTGATAGAGTTGTTAGTACTTAGCACTGTGAAAACAGCACTTTCGTAGAAAGAAATCTGCTTCTCTAAGACTGGGAAACAGTGAACAGAGAATGTATGAGTTTCTCAAGATTGGTAACAGATAGAAACAAGAGAAAGTACACAGTGATTCATCTACCTAGAAAAGTTACAGAGGTTTACACAGAGAATTCCATGTATAAGTACAAGAAAATAAGAGAGACATAGAAAACTGGTAGAACCTACATTGTTGATAGAGTTGGGAGTACTTAGCACTGTGAAAACAGCTCTTTCGCTTAAAGAAATTTAGTTCTCTACATCTGTGAAACAGTGAACAGAGAATGTATGAGTTTCTCAAGATTGGTAACAGATAGAAACAAGAGAAAGTACACAGTGATTCATCGACCTAGAAAAGTTACAGAGGTTTACACAGAGAATTCCAAGTATAAGTACAAGAAAATAAGAGAGACTAAGAAAACTGGTAAAATCTACATTGTGGATAGAGTTGGGAGTACGTAGCACTGTGAAAACAGCACTTTCGCAGAAAGAAATCTACTTCTCTAAGACTGGGAAACAGTGAACAGAGAATGTATGAGTTTCTCAAGATTGGTAACAGATAGAAACAAGGGAAAGTACACAGTGATTCACCTACCTAGAAAAGTTACAGGGGTTTACACAGAGAATTCCAACTATAAGTACAAGAAAATAAGAGAGACTTAGAAAACTGGTAAAACCTACATGATTGATAGAGTTCGGAGTACTTAGCACTGTGAAAACAGCACTTTCGCAGAAAGAAATCTACTTCTATAACACTGGGAAACAGTGAACAGAGAATGTATGAGTTTCTCAAGATTGGTAACAGATAGAAACAAGAGAAAGTACACAGTGATTCATCTACCTAGAAAAGTTACAGAGGTTTACACAGAGAATTCCAAGTATAAGTACAAAAAAAGAAGAGAGACTTCGAAAACTGGTAAAACCTACATTGTTGATAGAGTTGGTAGTTCTTAACACTGTGAAAACAGCACTTTCCCCCAAAGTAATTTAGTTCTCTAAGTCCGTGAAACAGTGAACAGAGAATGTATGAGTTTCTCAAGTTTGGTAACAGATAGAAACAAGAGAAAGTACACAGTGATTCATTTACATAGAAAAGTTACAGAAGTTTACACAGAGAATTCCAAGTATAAGTACAAGAAAATAAGAGAGACTTAGAAAACTGGTAAAACATACTTTGTTGATAGAGCTCGGAGTACTTAGCACTGTGAAAACAGCACTTTCGGTGAAAGAAATCTACTTCTCTAAGACTGGGAAACACTGAACAGAGAATGTATGAGTTTCTCAAGATTGGTAACAGATAGAAACAAGAGAAAGTACACAGTGATTCATCTACCTAGAAAAGTTACAGAGGTTTACACAGAGAATTCCATGTATAAGTACAAGAAAATAAGAGAGACATAGAAAACTGGTAGAACCTACATTGTTGATAGAGTTGGGAGTACTTAGCACTGTGAAAACAGCTCTTTCGCTTAAAGAAATTTAGTTCTCTACGTCTGTGAAACAGTGAACAGAGAATGTATGAGTTTCTCAAGATTGGTAACAGATAGAAACATGAGAAAGTACACAGTGATTCATCGACCTAGAAAAGTTACAGAGGTTTACACAGAGAATTCCAAGTATAAGTACAAGAAAATAAGAGAGACTTAGAAAACTGGTAAAATCTACATTGTGGATAGAGTTGGGAGTACGTAGCACTGTGAAAACAGCACTTTCGCCGAAAGAAATCTACTTCTCTAAGTCCGTGAAACAATGAACAGAGAATGTATGAGTTTCTCAAGATTGGTAACAGATAGAAACAAGAGAAAGTACACAGTGATTCATCTACCTAGAAAAGTTACAGAGGTTTACACAGAGAATTCCAAGTATAAGTACAAGAAAATAAGAGAGACTTAGAAAACTGGTAAAACCTATATTGTGGATAGAGTTGGGAGTACTTAGCACTGTGAAAACAGCACTTTCGCCAAAAGTAATTTAGTTCTCTAAGTCCGTGAAACAGTGAACAGAGAATGTATGAGTTTCTCAAGATTGGTAACAGATAGAAACAAGAGAAAGTACATTGTGATTCATCTACCAAGAAAAGTTAGAGAGGTTTACAAAGAGAATTCCATGTTTAAGTACAAGAAAATAAGAGAGACTTGGAAAACTGGTAAAACCTACACTGTAGATAGAGTTGTTAGTACTTAGCACTGTGAAAACAGCACTTTCGCCGAAAGAAATCTACTTCTCTAAGGCCGTGAAACAGTGAACCGAGAATGTATGAGTTTCTCAAGATTGGTAACAGATAGAAACAAGAGAAAGTACACAGTGATTCATCTACCTAGAAAAGTTACAGAGGTTTACACAGAGAATTCCAAGTATAAGTACAAGAAAATAAGAGAGACGTAGAAAACTGGTAAAACCTACATTGTTGATAGGGTTGGGAGTACTTAGCACTGTGAAAACAGCACTTTCGCCGAAAGAAATCTACTTCTCTGAGACTGGGAAACAGTGAACAGAGAATGTATGAGTTTCTCAAGATTGGTAACAGATAGAAACAAGAGAAAGTACACAGTGATTCATCTACCTAGAAAAGTTACAGAGGTTTACACAGAGAATTCCAAGTATAAGTACAAGAAAATAAGAGAGACTTAGAAAACTGGTAAAACCTACATTGTTGATAGAGTTGGGAGTACTTAGCACTGTGAAAACAGCACTGTCGCAGAAAGAAATCTACTTCTGTAAGACTGGGAAACAGTGAACAGAGAATATATGAGTTTGTCAAGATTGGTAACAGAAACAAGAGAAAGTACACAGTGATTCATCTACCTAGAGAAGCTACAGAAATTTACACAGAGAATTCCATGTATAATTACAAGAAAATAAGAGAGACTTAGAAAACTGTTAAAACCTACATTGTTGATAGAGTTGGGAGTACATAGCATTGTGAAAACAGCACTTTCGCAAGAAGAAATCTACTTCTCTAAGATTGGGAAACAGTGAACAGAGAATGTATGAGTTTCTCTAGTTTGGTAAAACATAGAAACAAGAGAAAGTACACAGTGATTCATCTACCTAGAGAAGTTACAGAGGCTTACACAGAGAATTCCAAGTATAAGTACAAGAAAATAAGAGAGACTTAGAAAACTGGTAAAACCTACATTGTGGATAGAGTTGGGAGTACTTAGCACTGTGAAAACAGCACTTTCGCCGAAAGAAATTTCGTTCTCTAAGTCCGTGAAACAGTGAACAGAGAATGTATGAGTTTCTCAAGATTGGTAACAGATAGAAACAAGAGAAAGTACACAGTGATTCATCGACCTAGAAAAGTTACAGAGGTTTACACAGAGAATTCCAAGTATAAGTACAAGAAAATAAGAGAGACTTAGAAAACTGGTAAAACCTACATTGTTGATGAGTTGGGAGTACTTAACACTGTGAAAACAGTTCTTTCGCTTAAAGAAATTTAGTTGTCTAAGTCCGTGAAACAGTGAACAGAGAATGTATGAGTTTCTCAAGATTGGTAACAGATAGAAACAAGAGAAAGTACACAGTGATTCATCGACCTAGAAAAGTTACAGAGGTTTACACAGAGAATTCCAAGTATAAGTACAAGAAAATAAGAGAGACTTAGAAAAATGGTAAAACCTACATTGTGGATAGAGTTGGGAGTACTTAGCACTGTGAAAACAGCACTTTAGCCGAAAGAAATTTCGTTCTCTAAGTCCGTGAAACAGTGAACAGAGAATGTATGAGTTTCTCAAGGTTGGTAACAGATAGAAAGAAGAGAAAGTACACAGTGATTCATCGACCTAGAAAAGTTACAGAGGTTTACACAGAGACTTCCAAACATAAGTACAAGAAAATAAGAGAGACTTAGAAAACTGGTAAAACCTACATTGTTGATGAGTTTGGAGTACTTAACACTGTGAAAACAGTTCTTTCGCTTAAAGAAATTTAGTTGTCTAAGTCCGTGAAACAGTTAACAGAGAATGTATGAGTTTCTCAAGATTGGTAACAGATAGAAACAAGAGAAAGTACACAGTGATTCATCTACCTAGAAAAGTTACAGAGGTTTACACAGAGAATTCCAAGTATAAGTACAAGAAAATAAGAGAGACTTAGAAAACTGGTAAAACCTACATTGTTGATAGAGTTGTGAGTACTTAGCACTGTGAAAGCAGCACTTTCGCAGAAATAAATCTACTTCTATAACACTGGGAAACAGTGAACAGAGAATGTATGAGTTTCTCAAGATTGGTAACAAATAGAAACAAGAGAAAGTACACAGTGATTCATCTACCTAGAAAAGTTACAGAGGTTTACACAGAGAATTCCAAGTATAAGTACAAAAAAATAAGAGAGACTTAGAAAACTGGTAAAACCTACATTGTTGATAGAGTTGGTAGTTCTTAACACTGTGAAAACAGCACTTTCCCCAAAAGTAATTTAGTTCTCTAAGTCCGTGAAACAGTGAACAGAGAATGTATGAGTTTCTCAACTTTGGTAACAGATAGAAACAAGAGAAAGTACACAGTGATTTATCTACATAGAAAAGTTACAGAGGTTTACACAGAGAATTCCATGTATAAGTACAAGAAAATAAGAGAGACTTAGAAAACTGGTAAAACATACTTTGTTGATAGAGCTCGGAGTACTTAGCACTGTGAAAACAGCACTTTCGGCGAAAGAAATCTACTTCTCTAAGACTGGGAAACACTGAACAGAGAATGTATGAGTTTCTCAAGATTGGTAACAGATAGAAACAAGAGAAAGTACACAGTGATTCATCTACGTAGAAAAGTTACAGAGGTTTACACAGAGAATTCCATGTATAAGTACAAGTAAATAAGAGAGACTTAGAAAACTGGTAAAACCTACATTGTTGATAGAGTTGGGAGTACTTAGCATTGTGAAAACAGCACTTTCGCAGGAAGAAATCTACGTCTCTAAGACTGGGAAACAGTGAACAGAGAATGTATGAGTTTCTCAAGATTGGTAAAACATAGAAACAAGAGAAAGTACACAGTGATTCATCTACCTAGAGTAGTTACAGAGGTTTACACAGAGAATTCCAAGTATAAGTACAAGAAAATAAGAGAGACTTAGAAAACTGGTAAAACCTACATTGTTGATAGAGTTGGGAGTACTTAGCACTGTGAAAACAACACTTTCCCCGAAAGAAATCTACTTCTCTAAGTCCGTGAAACAGTGAACAGGGAATGTATGAGTTTCTGAAGATTGGTAAGAGATAGAAGCAAGAGAAAGTACACAGTGATTCATCTACCTAGAAAAGTTACAGAGGTTTACACAGAGAATTCCAAGTATAAGTACAAGAAAATAAGAGAGACTTAGAAAACTGGTAAAACCTACATTGTGGATAGAGTTCGGAGTACTTAGCACTGTGAAAACAGCACTTTCGCCGAAAGAAATTTCGTTCTCTAAGTCCGTGAAAAAGTGAACAGAGAATGTATGAGTTTCTCAAGATTGGTAACAGATAGAAACAAGAGAAAGTAGACAGTGATTCATCTACCTAGAAAAGTTACAGAGGTTTACACAGAGAATTCCATGTATAAGTACAAGAAAATAAGAGAGACTTAGAAAACTGGTAAAACCTACATTGTGGATAGAGTTGGGAGTACTTAGCACTGTGAAAACAGCACTTTCACCGAAAGAAATTTCGTTCTCTCAGTCCGTGAAACAGTTAACAGAGAATGTATGAGTTTCTCAAGATTGTTTACATTTAGAAACAAGAGAAAGTACACAGTGATTCATCTACCTAGAAAAGTTACAGAGGTTTACACAGAGAATTCCAAGTATAAGTACAAGAAAATAAGAGAGACTTAGAAAACTGGTAAAACCTACATTGTGGATAGAGTTGGGAGTACTTAGCACAGTGAAAACAGCACTTTCGTCGAAAGAAATTTCGTTCTCTCAGTCCGTGAAACAGTGAACAGAGAATGTATGAGTTTCTCAAGATTGTTTACAGATAGAAACAAGAGAAAGTACACAGTGATTCATCTACCTAGAAAAGTTACAGAGGTTTACACAGAGAATTCCAAGTATAAGTACAAGAAAATAAGAGAGACTTAGAAAACTGGTAAAACCTACATTGTTGATAGAGTTGGGAGTACATAGCACTGTGAAAACAGCACTTTCGCTTAAAGAAATTTAGTTCTCTAAGTCTGTGAAACAGTGAACAGAGAATGTATGAGTTTCTCAAGATTGGTAACAGATAGAAACAAGAGAAAGTACACAGTGATTCATCTACCTAGAAAAGTTACAGAGGTTTACACAGAGAATTCCATGTATAAGTACAAGAAAATAAGAGAGACTTAGATAACTGGTAAAACCTACATTGTTGATAGAGTTGGGAGTACTTAGCACTGTGAAAACAGCACTTTCGCCGAAAGAAATCTACTTCTCCAAGACTGGGAAACAGTGAACAGAGAATGTATGAGTTTCTCAAGATTGGTAACAGATAGAAACAAGAGAAAGTACACAGTGATTCATCTACCTAGAAAAGTTACGGAAGTTTACACAGAGAATTCCAAGTATAAGTACAACAAAATAAGAGAGACTTAGAAAACTGGTAAAACCTACATTTTTGATAGAGTTTGGAGTACTTAGCACTGTGAAAACAGCACCTTCACAGAAAGAAATCTACTTTTCTAAGACTGGGAAACAGTGAACAGAGAATGTATGAGTTTCTGAAGATTGGTAACAGACAGAAACAAGAGAAAGTACACAGTGATTCATCTACCTAGAAAAGTTACAGAGGTTTACACAGAGAAGTCCAAGTACAAGTACAAGAAATAAGAGAGACTTAGAAAACTCTTAAAACATACAATGTGGATAGAGTTGGGAGTACTTAGCACTGTGAAAACAGCACTTTCTTGGAAAGAAATCTACTTCTCTAAGACTGGAAAACAGTGAACAGAGAATGTATGAGTTTGTCAAGATTGGTAACAGATAGAAACAAGAGAAAGTACACAGTGATTCATCTACCTAGAAAAGTTACAGAGATTTACACAGAGAATTCCAAGTATAAGTACAAGAAAATAAGAGAGACTTAGAAAACTGGTAAAACCTACATTGTTGATAGAGTTTTGAGTACTTAGCACTGTGAAAACATCACTGTCGCAGAAAGAACTCTACTTCTCTAAGACTGGGAAGCAGTGAACAGAGAATGTATGAGTTTCTCAAGATTGGTAACAGATAGAAACAAGAGAAAGTACACAGTGATTCATCTACCTAGAAAAGTTACAGAGTTTTACACAGACAATTCCAAGTTTAAGTACAAGAAAATAAGAGAGACTTAGAAAACTGGGAAAACCTACATTGTTGATAGAGTTGGGAGTTCTTAGCACTGTGAAAACAGCACTTTCTCTGAAAGAAATTTCGTTCTCTAAGTCCGTGAAACAGTGAACAGAGAATGTATCAGTTTCTCAAGATTGGTAACAGATAGAAACAAGAGAAAGTACACAGTGATTCATCTACGTAGAAAAGTTACAGAGGTTTACACAGAGAATTCCAAGTATAAGTTCAAGAAAATAAGAGAGACTTAGAAAACTGGTAAAACCTACATTGTTGATAGAGTTGGGAGTACTTAGCACTGTGAAAACAGCACTTTCGCCGAAAGAAATCTACTTCTCTAAGTCCATGAAACAGTGAACAGAGAATGTATGAGTTTCTCAAGATTGGTAACAGATAGAAACAAGAGAAAGTACACAGTGATTCATCTACCTAGAAAAGTTACAGAAGTTTACACAGAGAATTCCAAGTATAAGTACAAGAAAATAAGAGAGACTTAGAAAACTGGTAAAACCTACATTGTTGATAGAGTTGGGAGTACTTAGCACTGTGAGAACAGCACTTTCGCCGAAAGAAATCTACTTCTCTAAGTCCGTGAAACAGTGAACAGAGAATGTATGAGTTTCTCAAGATTGGTAACAGATGGAAACAAGAGAAAGTACACAGTGATTCATCTACCTAGAAAAGTTACAGAGGTTTACACAGAGAATTCCAAGTATAAGTACAAGAAAATAAGAGAGACTTAGAAAACTGGTAAAATCTACATTGTTGATAGAGTTGGGAGTACTTATCACTGTGAAAACAGCACTTTAGCCGAAAGAAATTTAGTTCTCTAAGTCCGTGAAACA
This sequence comes from Heterohyrax brucei, assembly GCA_028571685.1. Taxonomy (NCBI): domain Eukaryota; kingdom Metazoa; phylum Chordata; class Mammalia; order Hyracoidea; family Procaviidae; genus Heterohyrax; species Heterohyrax brucei. Next base: position 114,711,256 of record CM053150.1, on the reverse strand, counting down.
GTGAACAGAGTATGTATGAGTTTCTCAAGATTGGTAACAGATAGAAACAACAGAAAGTACACAGTGATTCATCTACCTAGAAAAGTTACAGAGGTTTACAGAGAGAATTCCAAGTATAAGTACAACAAAATAAGAGAGACTTAGAAAACTTGTAAAACCTACATTGTTGATAGAGTTGGGAGTACTTAGCACTGTGAAAACAGCACATTCGCCGAAAGAAATTTCGTTCTCTAAGTCCGTGAAACAGTGAACAGAGAATGTATGAGTTTCTCAAGATTGGTAACAGATAGAAACAAGAGAAAGTACACAGTGATTCATTTACCTAGAAAACTTACAGAGGTTTACACAGAGAATTCCAAGTTTAAGTACAAGAAAATAAGAGAGACTTAGAAAACAGGTAAAACCTACATTGTTGATAGAGTTGGGAGTACTTAGCACTGTGAAAACAGCACTTTCGCAGAAAGAAATCTACTTCTCTAAGACTGGGAAACAGTGAACAGGGAATGTATGAGTTTCTCAAGATTGGTAACAGATAGAAACAAGAGAAAGTACACAGTGATTCATCTACCTAGAGAAGTTACAGAGGTTTACACAGAGAATTCCGAGTATAAGTACAAGAAAATAAGAGAGACTTAGAAAACTGGTAAACCCTACATTGTGGATAGAGTTAGGAGTACTTAGCACTGTGAAAACAGCACTTTCAGAGAAAGAAATCTACTTGTCTAAGACTGGGAAACAGTGAATAGAGAATGTATGAGTTTCTCAAGATTCGTAACAGATAGAAAAAAGAGAAACTACACAGTGATTCATCTACCTAGAAAAGTTACAGAGGTTTACACAGAGAATTCCAAGTATAAGTACAAGAAAATAAGACAGACTTAGAAAACTGGTAAAACCTACACTGTTGATAGATTTGGGAGTACTTAGCACTGTGAAAACAGCACTTTCGCCGAAAGAAATTTAGTTCTCTAAGTCTGTGAAACAGTGAACAGAGAATGTATGAGTTTCTCGAGATTGGTAACAGATAGAAACAAGAGAAAGTACACAGTGATTCATCTACTTAGAAAAGTTACCGAGGTTTACACAGAGAATTCCAAGTATAAGTACAAGAAAATAAGAGAGACTTAGAAAACTGGTAAAACCTACATTGTTGATAGAGTTGAGAGTACTTAGCACTGTGAAAACAGCACTTTCGCAGAAAGAAATCTACTTGTCTAAGACTGGGAAACAGTGAACAGAGAATGTATGAGTTTCTCAAGATTCGTAACAGATAGAAAAAAGAGAAAGTACACAGTGATTCATCTACCTAGAATAGTTACAGAGGTTTACACAGAGAATTCCAAGTATAAGTACAAGAAAATAAGGGAGACTTAGAAAACTGGTAAAACCTACATTGTTGATAGAGTTGGGAGTACTTAGCACTGTGAAAACTGCACTTTGGCCGAAAGAAATTTAGTTCTCTAAGTCCGTGAAACAGTGAACAGAGAATGTATGAGTTTTTCCAGATTGGTAACAGATAGAAACAAGAGAAAGTACACAGTGATTCATCTACTTAGAAAAGTTACAGAGGTTTACACAGAGAATTCCAAGTATAAGTACAAGAAAATAAGAGAGACTTAGAAAACTGGTAAAACCTACATTGGTGATAGAGTTGGGAGTACTTAGCACTGTGAAAACAGCACTTTCGCAGTAAGAAATCTACTTCTCTACGACTGGGAAACAGTGAACAGAGAATGTATGAGTTTCTCAAGATTGGTTACAGATAGAAACAACAGAAAGTACTCAGTGATTCATCTACCTAGAGAAGTTACAGAAGTTTACACAGAGAATTCCAAATATAAGTACAAGAAAATAAGAGAGACTTAGAAAACTGGTAAAACCTACATTGTGGATAGTGTTGGGAGTACTTAGCACTCTGAAAACAGGACTTTCGCCGAAAGAAATTTAGTTCTCTAAGCCCGTGAAACAGTGAACAGAGAATCTATGAGTTTCTCAAGATTGGTAACAGATAGAAACAAGAGAAAGTACACAGTGATTCATGTACCTAGAAAAGTTACAGAGGTTTACACAGAGAATTCCAAGTATAAGTACAAGAAAATAAGAGAGACTTAAATAACTGGCAAAACCTACATTGTTGATAGAGTTGGGAGTACTTAGCACTGTGAAAACAGCACATTCGCAGAAAGAAATCTACTTCTCTAAGACTGGGAAACAGTGAACAGAGAATGTATGAGTTTCTACATATTGGTGACAGATAGAAACAAGAGAAAGTACGCAGTGATTCATCTACCTAGAGAAGTTACAGAGGTTTACACCGAGAATTCCATGTAGAAGTACAAGAAAATAAGAGAGACTTAAATAACTGGTAAAACCTACATTGTTGATAGAGTTGGGAGTACTTAGCACTGTGAAAACAGCACTTTCGCATAAAGAAATCTACTTCTCTAAGACTGGGAAACAGTGAACAGAGAATGTATGAGTTTCTACATATTGGTAACAGATAGAAACAAGAGAAAGTACACAGTGATTCATCTACCTAGAGAAGTTACCGAGGTTTACACAGAGAATTCCAAGTATAAGTACAAGAAAATAAGAGAGACTTAGAAAACTGGTAAAACCTACATTGTTGATAGAGTTGAGAGTACTTAGCACTGTGAAAACAGCACTTTCGCAGAAAGAAATCTACTTGTCTAAGACTGGGAAACAGTGAACAGAGAATGTATGAGTTTCTCAAGATTCGTAACAGATAGAAAAAAGAAAAGGACACAGTGATTCATCTACCTAGAATAGTTACAGAGGTTTACACAGAGAATTCCAAGTATAAGTACAAGAAAATAAGGGAGACTTAGAAAACTGGTAAAACCTACATTGTTGATAGAGTTGGGAGTACTTAGCACTGTGAAAACTGCACTTTGGCCGAAAGAAATTTAGTTCTCTAAGTCCGTGAAACAGTGAACAGAGAATGTATGAGTTTTTCAAGATTGGTAACAGATAGAAACAAGAGAAAGTACACAGTGATTCATCTACTTAGAAAAGTTACAGAGGTTTACACAGAGAATTCCAAGTATAAGTACAAGAAAATAAGAGAGACTTAGAAAACTGGTAAAACCTACATTGGTGATAGAGTTGGGAGTACTTAGCACTGTGAAAACAGCACTTTCGCAGTAAGAAATCTACTTCTCTACGACTGCGAAACAGTGAACAGAGAATGTATGAGTTTCTCAAGATTGGTTACAGATAGAAACAACAGAAAGTACTCAGTGATTCATCTACCTAGAGAAGTTACAGAAGTTTACACAGAGAATTCCAAATATAAGTACAAGAAAATAAGAGAGACTTAGAAAACTGGTAAAACCTACATTGTGGATAGTGTTGGGAGTACTTAGCACTCTGAAAACAGGACTTTCGCCGAAAGAAATTTAGTTCTCTAAGCCCGTGAAACAGTGAACAGAGAATCTATGAGTTTCTCAAGATTGGTAACAGATAGAAACAAGAGAAAGTACACAGTGATTCATGTACCTAGAAAAGTTACAGAGGTTTACACAGAGAATTCCAAGTATAAGTACAAGAAAATAAGAGAGACTTAAATAACTGGTAAAACCTACATTGTTGATAGAGTTGGGAGTACTTAGCACTGTGAAAACAGCACATTCGCAGAAAGAAATCTACTTCTCTAAGACTGGGAAACAGTGAACAGAGAATGTATGAGTTTCTACATATTGGTAACAGATAGAAACAAGAGAAAGTACGCAGTGATTCATCTACCTAGAGAAGTTACAGAGGTTTACACAGAGAATTCCATGTAGAAGTACAAGAAAATAAGAGAGACTTAAATAACTGGTAAAACCTACATTGTTGATAGAGTTGGGAGTACTTAGCACTGTGAAAACAGCACTTTCGCATAAAGAAATCTACTTCTCTAAGACTGGGAAACAGTGAACAGAGAATGTATGAGTTTCTACATATTGGTAACAGATAGAAACAAGAGAAAGTACACAGTGATTCATCTACCTAGAGAAGTTACAGAGGTTTACACAGAGAATTCCAAGTATAAGTACAAGAAAATAAGAGAGACTTAGAAAATTGATAAAAACTACATTGTTGATAGAGTTGGGAGTACTTAGCACTGTGAAAACAGCACTTTCGCCGAAAGAAATTTAGTTCTCTAAGTCCGTGAAACAGTGAACAGAGAATGTATGAGTTTCTCAAGATTGGTAACAGATAGAAACAAGAGAAAGTACACAGTGATTCATCTACCTAGAAAAGTTACAGAGGTTTACAAAGAGAATTCCAAGTCTAAGTACAAGAAAATAAGAGAGACTTAGAAAACTGGTAAAACCTACATTGGTGATAGAGTTGGGAGTACTTAGCACTGTGAAAACAGCACTTTCGCCGAAAGAAATTTAGTTCTCTAATCCGTGAAACAGTGAACAGAGAATGTATCAATTTCTAAAGATTGGTAACAGATAGAAACAAGAGAAAGTACAAAGTGATTCATCTAGCTAGAAAAGTTACAGAGGTTTACAGAGAGAATTCCAAGTATAAGTACAAGAAAATAAGAGAGACTTAAAAAACTGGTAAAACCTACATTGTTGATAGAGTTGGGAGTACTTAGCACTGTGAAAACAGCACTTTCGCATAAAGAAATCTACTTCTCTAAGACTGGGAAACAGTGAACAGAGAATTTATGAGTTTCTCAAGATAGGTAACAGATAGAAACAAGAGAAAGTTCACAGTGATTCATCTACCTAGAAGAGTTACAGAGGTTTACTAAGAGAATTCCAAGTTTAAGTACAAGAAAATAAGAGAGACTTACAGAACTCGTAAAACCTACATTGTGGATAGACTTGGGAGTACTTAGCAATGTGAAAACAGAAGTTTCTGAGAAAGAAATCTACTTCTCTAAGACTGGGAAACAGTGAACAGAGAATGTATGAGTTTCTCAAGAATCGTAACAGATAGAAACAAGAGAAAGTACACAGTGATTCATCTACCTAGAGAAGTTACAGAAGTTTACACAGAGAATTCCAAGAATAAGTACAAGAAAATAAGAGAGACTTAGAAAACTGTTAAAACCTACATTGTTGATAGAGTTGGGAGTACTTAGCACTGGGAAAACAGCACTTTCGCAGAAATAAATCTACTTCTCTAAGACTGGGAAACAGTGAACAGAGAATATATGAGTTTCTCAAGATTGGTAACAGATAGAAACAAGAGAAAGTACACAGTGATTCATCTACCTAGAGAAGTTATAGAAGTTTACACAAAGAATTCCATGTATAAGTACAAGAAAATTAGAGAGACTTAGAAAACTGGTAAAAGCTAAATTGTTGATAGAGTTGGGAGTACTTAGCACTGTGAAAACAGCACTTTCGCCGAAAGAAATCCACTGCTCTAAGACTGGAAAACAGTGAACAGTGAATGTATGAGTTTCTCAAGTTGGTAACAGATAGAAACAAGAGAAAGTACACAGTGATTCATCTACCTAGAGATGTTACAGAGGTTTACACAGAGAATTCCAAGTATAAGTACAACAAAATAAGAGAGACTTAGAAAACTGGTAAAACCTACATTGTTGATAGAGTTGGGAGTACTTAGCACTGTGAAAACCGCACTTTCGCAGAAAGAAATCTACTTCTCTAAGACTGGGAAACAGTGAACATAGAATGTATGAGTTTCTCAAGATTGGTAACAGATAGAAACAAGAGAAAGTACACAGTGATTCATCTACCTAGATATGTTGCAGAGGTTTACACAGAGAATTTGAAGTATAAGTACAAGAAAATTAGAGAGACTTAGAAAACTGGTAAAACCTACATTGTTGATAGATTTGGGAGTACTTAGCACTGGGAAAACAGCACTTTCGCAGAAAGAAATCTACTTCTCTAAGACTGGGAAACAGTGAACAGAGAATGTATGAGTTTCTCAAGATTGGTAGGAGATAGAAACAAGAGAAAGTACACAGTGATTCATCTACCTAGAGAAGTTACAGAGGTTTACACAGAGAATTAAATGTATAAGTACAAGAAAATAAGAGAGACTTAGAAAACTGGTAAAACCTACATTGTGGATAGAGTTGGGAGTACTTAGCACTGTGAAAACAGCACTTTCGCACAAAGAAATCTACTTCTCTAAGACTGGGAAACAGTGAACAGAGAAAGTATTGGTTTCTCAAGGTTCGTAACAGATAGAAACAAGAGAAAGTACACAGGGATTCATCTACCTAGAGAAGTTACAGAGGTTTACACAGAGAATTCCAAGTATAAGTACAACAAAATAAGAGAGACTTAGAAAACTGGTAAAACCTACATTGTTGATAGAGTTGGGAGTACTTAGCACTGTGAAAACAGCACTTTCACCGAAAAAATTTAGTTCTCTATGTCCGTGAAACAGTGAACAGAGAATGTATGAATTTCTCAAGATTGGTAACAGAAACAAGAGAAAGTACACAGTGATTCATCTACCTAGAAACGTTACAGAGGTTTACACAGAGAATTCCAAGTATAAGTACAAGAAAATAAGAGAGATTTAGAAAACTGGTAAAACCTACATTGTTGATAGAGTTGGGAGTACTTAGCACTGTGAAAACAGCATTTTCGCTGAAAGAAATTTAGTTCTCTAAGTCCGTGAAACAGTGAACAGAGAATCTAGGAGTTTCTCAAGATTGGTAACAGATAGAAACAAGAGAAAGTACACAGTGATTCATCTACCAAAAAATTTACAGAGGTTTACACAGAGAATTTGAAGTATAAGTACAAGAAAATAAGAGAGACTTAGAAAACTGGTAAAACCTACATTGTTGATAGGGTTGGGAGTAGTTAGCACTGTGAAAACAGCACTTTCACAGAAAGAAATCTCGTTCTCTAATCCGTGAAACAGTTAACAGAGAATTATGAGTTTCTCAAGATTGGTAACAGATAGAAACAAGAGAAAGTACACAGTGATTCATCTACCTAGAAAAGTTACAGAGGTTTACATAGAGAATTCCAAGTATAAGTACAAGAAAATAAGAGAGACTTAGAAAACTGGTAAAACCTACATTGTGGATAGAGTTGGGAGTACTTAGCACTGTGAAAGCAGCACTGTCGCAGAAAGAAATCTACTTCTCTAAGACTGGGAAACAGTGAACAGAGAATGTATGGGTTTCTCAAGGTTCGTAGCAGATAGAAACATGAGAAAGTACACAGGGATTCATCTACCTAGAGAAGTTACAGAGGTTTACACAGAGAATTCCAAGTATAAGTACAGCAAAATAAGAGAGACTTAGAAAACTGGTAAAACCTACATTTTTGATAGAGTTGGGAGTACTTAGCACTGTGATAACAGCACTTTCACCGAAAGAAATTTAGTTCTCTAAGTCCGTGAAACAGTGAACAGAGAATGTATGAGTTTCTCAAGTTGGTAACAGATAGAAACAAGAGAAAGTACACACTGATTCATCTACCTAGAAAAGTTACAGAGGTTTACATAGAGAATTCCAAGTTTAAGTACAAGAAAATAAGAGAGACTTAGAAAACTGGTAAAACCTACATTGTTGATAGAGTTGGGAGTACGTAGCACTCTGAAAACAGCACTTTCGCAGAAAGAAATTTAGTTCTCTCTGTCCGTGAAACAGTGAACAGATAATGTATGAGTTTCTCAAGATTAGTAACAGATAGAAACGAGAGAAAGTAAACAGTGATTCATCTACCTAGAGAAGTTACAGAGGTTTACACAGAGAATTCCAAGTATAACTACAAAAAAATAAGAGAGACTTAGGAAACAGGTAAAACCTACATTTTTGATAGAGTTGGGAGTACTTAGCACTGTGAAAACAGCACTTTCACCGAAAAAATTTAGTTCTCTAAGTCCGTGAAACAGTGAACAGAGAATGTATGAATTTCTCAAGATTGGTAACAGAAACAAGAGAAAGTACACAGTGATTCATCTACCTAGAAACGTTACAGAGGTTTACACAGAGAATTCCAAATATAAGTACAAGAAAATAAGTGAGATTTAGAAAACTGGTAAAACCTACATTGTTGATAGAGTTGGGAGTACTTAGCACTGTGAAAACAGCATTTTCGCCGAAAGAAATTTAGTTCTCTAAGTCCGTGAAACAGTGAACAGAGAATCTACGAGTTTCTCAAGATTGGTAACAGATAGAAACAAGAGAAAGTACACAGTGATTCATCTACCAAAAAAGTTACAGAGGTTTACACAGAGAATTTGAAGTATAAGTACAAGAAAATAAGAGAGACTTAGAAAACTGGTAAAACCTACATTGTTGATAGAGTTGGGAGTACTTAGCACTGTGAAAACAGCACTTTCACAGAAAGAAATCTCGTTCTCTAATCCGTGAAACAGTGAACAGAGAATTATGAGTTTCTCAAGATTGGTAACAGATAGAAACAAGAGAAAGTACACAGTGATTCATCTACCTAGAAAAGTTACAGAGGTTTACTAAGAGAATTCCAAGTATAAGTACAAGAAAATAAGAGAGACTTAGAAAACTGGTAAAACCTACATTTTTGATAGAGTTGGGAGTACTTAGCACTGTGAAAACAGCACTTTCACCAAAAGAATTTTAGTTCTCTAAGTCCGTGAAACAGTGAACAGAGAATGTATGAGTTTCTCAAGATTGGTAACAGATAGAAACAAGAGAAAGTACACAGTGATTCATCTACCTAGAAAAGTTACAGAGGTTTACATAGAGAATTCCAAGTATAAGTACAAGAAAATAAGAGAGACTTAGAAAACTGGTAAAACCTACATTGTTGATAGAGTTGAGAGTACTTAGCACTCTGAAAACAGCACTTCGCAGAAAGAAATTTAGTTCTCTAAGTCCGTGAAACAGTGAACAGAGAATGTATGAGTTTCTCAAGATTGGTAACAGATAGAAACAAGAGAAAGTACACAGTGATTCATCTACCTAGAGAAGTTACAGAAGTTTACAAGAGAATTCCAAGTATAAATACAAGAAAATAAGAGAGACTTAGAAAACTGGTAAAACCTACTTTGTGGATAGAGTTGGGAGTACTTAGCACTGTGAAAACAGCACTTTCGCAGAAATAAATCTACTTCTCTAAGACTGGGAAACAGTGAACAGAGAATGTATGAGTTTCTCAAGATTGGTAACAGATAGAAACAAGAGAAAGTACACAGTGATTCATCTACCTAGAAAAGTTACAGAGCTTTACACAGAGAATTCCAAGTATAAGTACAAGAAAATAAGAGAGACTTAGAAAACTGGTAAAACCTACATTGTTGATAGAGTTGGGAGTACTTAGCACTGTGAAAACAGCACTTTCTTAGAAAGAAATCTCGTTCTCTAATCCGTGAAACAGTGAACAGAGAATGTATGAGTTTCTCAAGATTGGTAACAGATAGAAACAAGAGAGATTACACAGTGATTCATCTACCTAGAAAAGTTGCAGAGGTTTACACAGAGAATTACAAGTATAAGTACAAGAAAATAAGAGAGACTTAGAAAACTGGTAAAACCTACATGTTGATAGAGTTGGGAGTAATTAGCACTGGGAAAAAAGCGCTTTCGCAGAAAGAAATCTACTTCTCTAAGACTGGGATACAGTGAACAGAGAATGTATGGGTTTCTCAAGGTTCGTAACAGATAGAAACAAGAGAAAGTACACAGTGATTCATCTACCTAGAGAAGTTACAGAGGTTTACACAGAGAATTCCAAGTATAAGAACAAGAAAATAAGAGAGACTTAGAAAACTGGTAAAACCTACATTGTTGATAGAGTTGGGAGTACTTAGCACTGTGAAAACAGCACATTCCCTGAAAGAAATTTAGTTCTCTAAGTCCATGAAACAGTGACAGAGAATCTATGAGTTTCTCAAGAATCGTAACAGATAGAAACAAGAGAAAGTACACAGTGATTCATCTACCTAGAGAAGTTACAGAGGTTTACAAAGAGAATACCAAGTTTAAGTACAAGCAAATAAGAGAGACTTAGAAAACTGGCAAACCCTACATTGGTGATAGAGTTGGGAGTACTTAGCACTGTGAAAACAGCACTTTCGCCGAAAGAAATTTAGTTCTCTAAGTCCGTGAAACAGTGAACAGAGAATGTATCAATTTCTCAAGATTGGTAACAGATAGAAACAAGAGAAAGTACACAGTGATTCATGTAGCTAGAAAAGTTACAGAGGTTTACAGAGAGAATTCCAAGTATAAGTACAAGAAAATAGGAGAGACTTAAAAAACTGGTAAAACCTACATTGTTGATAGAGTTGGGAGTCCTTAGCACTGTGAAAACAGCACTTTCGCATAAAGAAATCTACTTCTCTAAGACTGGGAAACAGTGAACAGAGAATTTATGAGTTTCTCAAGATTGGTAACAGATAGAAACAAGAGAAAGTTCACAGTGATTCATCTACCTAGAAAAGTTACAGAGGTTTACTAAGAGAATTCCAAGTTTAAGTACAAGAAAATAAGAGAGACTTACAGAACTGGTAAAACCTACATTATTGATAGAGTTGGGAGTACTTAGCACTGTGAAAACAGCACTTTCGCCGAAAGAAATTTAGTTGTCTAAGTCCGTGAAACAGTGAACAGAGAATGTATGAGTTTCTCTAGATTGGTAACAGATAGAAACAAGAGAAAGTACACAGTGATTCATCTACCTAGAGAAGTTGCAGAAGTTTACACAGAGAATTCCATGTATAACTACAAGAAAGTAAGAGAGACTTAGAAAACTGGTAAAACCTACATTGTGGATAGACTTGGGAGTACTTAGCACTGTGAAAACAGCAGTTTCTGAGAAAGAAATCTACTTCTCTAAGACTCGAAACAGTGAACAGAGAATCTATGAGTTTCTCAAGAATCGTAACAGATAGAAACAAGAGAAAGTACACAGTGATTCATCTACCTAGAGAAGTTACAGAAGATTACACAGAGAATTCCAAGAATAAGTACAAGAAAATAAGAGAGACTTAGAAAACTGTTAAAACCTACATTGTTGATAGAGTTGGGAGTACTTAGCACTGGGAAAACAGCACTTTCGCAGAAATAAATCTACTTCTCTAAGACTGGGAAACAGTGAACAGAGAATATATGAGTTTCTCTAGATTGGTAACAGATAGAAACAAGAGAAAGTACACAGTGATTCATCTACCTAGAGAAGTTATAGAAGTTTACACAAAGAATTCCATGTATAAGTACAAGAAAATTAGAGAGACTTAGAAAACTGGTAAAACCTACATTGTTGATAGAGTTGGGAGTACTTAGCACTGTGAAAACAGCACTTTCGCAGAAAGAAATTTACTTCTCTAAAACTGGGAAACAGTGAACAGAGAATGTATGAGTTTCTCAAGATTGGTAACAGATAGAAACAAGAGAAAGTACACAGTGATTCATCTACCTAGAGAAGTTACAGAGGTTTACACAGAGAATTCCAAGTATAAGTACAACAAAATAAGAGAGACTTAGAAAACTGGTAAAACCTACATTGTTGATAGAGTTGGGAGTACTTAGCACTGTGAAAACAGCACATTCGCCGAAAGAAATTTAGTTCTCTAAGTCCGTGAAACAGTGAACAGAGAATCTATGAGTTTCTCAAGATTGGTAACAGATAGAAACAAGTGAAAGTACACAGTGATTCATCTAGCTAGAGAAGTTACAGAAGTTTACACAGAGAATTCCATGTATAAGTACAAGAAAATAAGAGAGACTTAGAAAACTGGTAAAACCTACATTGTGGATAGAGTTGTGAGTACTTAGCACTGTGAAAACAGCACTTTCGCCGAAAGAAATCTACTTCTCTAAGACTGGGAAACAGTGAACAGAGAATGTATGAGTTTCTCAAGATTGGTAACAGATAGAAACAAGAGAAAGTACACAGTGATTCATCTACCTCGAAAAGTTACAGAGGTTTACACAGAGAATTTGAAGTATAAGTACAAGAAAATTAGAGAAACTTAGAAAACTGGTAAAACCTACATTGTTGATAGAGTTGGGAGTCCTTAGCACTGTGAAAACAGCACTTTCAGCAGAAAGAAATCTACTTCTCTAAGACTGGGTAACAGTGAACAGAGAATGTATGAATTTCTCAAGATTGGTAACAGATAGAAACAAGAGAAAGTACACAGTGATTCATCTACCTAGAGAAGTTACAGAAGTTTACACAGGGAATTCCATGTATAAGTACAAGAAAATAATAGAGACGTAGAAAACTGGTAAAACCTACATTGTGGATAGAGTTGGGAGTACTTAGCACTGTGAAAACAGCACATTCGCAGAAATAAATCTACTTCTCTAAGACTGGGAAACAGTGAACAGAGAATGTATGAGTTTCTCAAGATTGGTAACAGATACAAAGAAGAGAAAGTATACAGTGATTCATCTACCTGGAAATGTTACAGTGGTTTACACAGAGAATTCCAAGTATAAGTACAAGAAAATAAGAGAGACTTAGAAACTGGTAAAACCTACATTGTTGATAGTGTTGGGATTACTTAGCACTGTGAAAACAGCACTTTCGCCGAAAGAAATCTACTTCTCTAAGACTGGGAAACAGTGAACAGAGAATGTATGAGTTTCTCAAGATTGGTAACAGATAGAAACAAGAGAAAGTACACAGTGATTCATCTACCTAAAGAAGTTACAGAAGTTTACACAGAGAATTTCAAGTATAAGTACAAGAAAATAAGAGAGACTTAGAAGACTGGTAAAACCTACACTGTTATATAGTTGGGAGTACTTAGCACTGTGAAAACAGCACTTTCGCCGAAAGAAATTTACTTCTCTAAGACTGGGAAACAGTGAGCAGAGAATGTATGAGTTTCTCAAGATTGGTAACAGATGGAAAGAGAAAGTACACAGTGATTCATCTACCTAAAGATGTTACAGAGGTTTACACAGAGAATTCCAAGTGTTACTCCAAGAAAATAAGAGAGACTTAGAAAACTGGTAAAACCTACATTGTTGATAGAGTTGGAAGTACTTAGCACTGTGAAAAGAGCACTTTCGGAGAAATAAATCTACTTCTCTAAGACCAGGAAACAGTGAACAGAGAAAATATGAGTTTCTCAAGATTAGTAAGAGACAGAAACAAGAGAAAGTACACAGTGATTCATCTACCTAGAGAAGTTACAGAGGTTTACTCAGAGAATTTCAAGTATAAGTACAAGAAAATAAGAGAAACTTAGAAAACTGGTAACACCTACATTGTTGATAGAGTTGGGAGTACTTAGCACTGTGAAAACAGCACTTTCGCAGAAAGAAATGTACTTCTCTAAGACCCGGAAACAGTGAACAGAGAATGTATGAGTATCTCAATATTGGTAAGAGATAGAAACAAGAGAAAGAACACAGTGATTCATCTACCTAGAAAAGCTACAGAGGTTTACACACAGAATTCCAAGTGTTACTCCAAGAAAATAAGAGAGACTTAGAAAAGTGGTAAATCCTACATTGTTGATAGAGTTGGGAGTACTTAGCACTGTGAAAACAGCACTTTCGGAGAAAGAAATCTACTTCTCTACGACCAGGAAACAGTGTACAGAGAATGTATGAGTTTCTCAAGATTGGTAACAGATAGAAACAAGAGAAAGTACACAGTGATTCATCTACCTAAAGAAGTTACAGAGGGTTACACAGAGAATTCCAAGTATAAGTACAAGAAAATAAGGGAGACTTAGAAAACTGGTAAAACCCACATTGTTGATAGAGTTGGGAGTACCTAGCACTGTGAAAACAGCACTTTCGCAGGAAGAAATCTGCTTCTCTAAGACCGGGAACCAGTGAACAGAAAATGTATGAGTTTCTCAAGATTGGTAACAGATAGAAACAAGAGAAGGTACACAGTGATTCAAATACCTAGAGACGTTACAGAAGTTTACACAGAGAATTCCAAGTGTTACTCCAAGAAAATAATAGAGACTGAGAAAACTGGTAAAACCTTCAACGTTGACAGAGTTGGGAGTACTTAGTACTGTGAAAACAGTACTTTCGCAGAAAGAAATCTACTTCTCTAAGACCGGGAAACAGTGAACAGAGAATGTATGAGTTTCTCAAGATTGGTAACAGATAGAAACAAGAGAAAGTACACAGTGATTCATCTACCTAGAGAAGTTACAGTGGTTTAGACAGAGAATTTCAAGTGTTACTCCAAGAAAATAAGAGAGACTTAGAAACCTGGTAAAACCTACATTGTTGATAGAGTTGGGAGTACTTAGCATGTGAAAACAGCACTTTCGCCGAAAGAAATCTACTTCTTTAAGACCGGGATACAGTGAACAGAGAATGTATGAGTTTCTCCAGAAGGGAAAGAACACAGTGATTCATCTACGTAGAGAAGTTACAGAGGTTTACACAGAGAATTCGCGGTCTTAGAGAAGTAGATATTTTTCTGCGATGCTGTTTTCACAGTGCTAACTACTCCCAGCTCTACCAACAATGTAGGTTTCACCAGTTTTATAAGTCTCTCTTATTTTCTTGTACATATAGTGGGAATTCTCTGTGGAAACCTCTGTAACTTTTCTAGGTAGATGAATCACTGTGTACTTTCCCTTCTTTCTATCTGTTACCAATTCTGAGAAACACATACATTCTCTTTTCACTGTTTCCCACTCTTAGAGAAGTAGATATCTTTCTGCGACAGTGCTCTTTTCACAGTGCTAAGTACTCCCAACTCTATCAACAATGTAGGTTTTACCAGTTTTCTAAGTCTCTCTTACTTTCTTGTACTTATACTTAAACGTCTCTGTGTAAACCTCTGTAACTTCTCTAGGTAGATGAATGACTTTGTGCTTTCCCTTTTTTCTATCTGTTACCAATCTAGACAAACACATACATTCTCTGTTCACTGTTTCTCGGTCTCAAAGAAGTAGATTTCTTTCTGCGAAAATGCTGTTTTCACAGTGCTAAGTACTCCCAACTCCATCAACAATGTAGGTTTTACTACTTTTCTAAGTCTCTCTTATTTTCTTAGAGTTATACTTCGAATTCTGTGTGTAAACCACTGTAACTTCTCTAGGTAGGTGAATCACTGTGTACTTTGTCTTCTTTCTATCTGTTACCAATCTTGAGAAACTCATACATTCTCTGTTCACTGTTACCCGGTCTTAGAGAAGTAGGTTTCTTTGTGCGAAACTGCTGTTTTCACATTGCTAAGTACTCCCAACTCTATCAACAATGTAGGTTTTACCAGTTTTCTAAGTCTCTCTTATTTTCTTGTACTTATACTGGGAATTCTCTGTGTAAACCTTTGTAACTTCTCTTGATAGATAAATCACTGTGTACTTTCTCTTCTTTCTATCTGTTACCAATTCTGCGAAACTTGTACATTCTCTGTTCACTGTTTCCCAGTCTTATAGAAGTAGATTTCTTTCTGCGACAGTGCTGTTCTCACAGTGCTAAGTACTCCCAACTCTATCAACAATGAAGGTTTTACCAGTTTTCTAAGTCTCTCTTACTTTCTTGTAGTTATACTTAAACGTCTCTGTGTAAACCTCTGTAACTTCTCTAGGTTTCTGAATCACTGTGTACTTTCTCTTCTTTCTATCTGTTTCCAATCTTGAGAAACTCATACATTCTCTTTTCACTGTTTCGCGGTCTTAGAGAATTAGATTTCTTTCTGTGAAAGTGCTGTTTTCACAATGCTAACTACTCCCTGCTCTACCAACAATGTAGTTTTTACCAGTTTTTTAAGTCTCTCTTCTTTTCTTAGAGTTATACTTGGAATTGTGTGTGTAAACCTCTGTAAATTCTCTAGGTAGATGAATCACTGGGTACCTTCTCTTGTTTCTATCTGTTACTAATCTTGAGAAACTCATACATTCTCTGTTCACTGGTTCCCGGTCTTAGAGAAGTAGATTTCTTTCTGCGAAAGTGCTGTTTTCACAGTGCTAAATACTCCCAACTCTACCAACAATGAAGGTTTTACCAGTTTTATAAGTCGCTCTTACTTTCTTACAGTTATACTTGAAATTCTGTGTGTAAATCACTGTAACTTCTCTAGGTAGATGAATCACTGTGTGCTTTCTCTTCTTTCAATCTGTTACCAATCTAGAGAAACTCATACATTCTCTGTTCACTGTGTCCCGGTCTTAGATAAGTGGATTTCCTTCTGCGAAAGTGATGTTTTCCCAGTGCTAAGTACTCCCAACTATATCAAGAATGTAGGTTTTACCAGTTTTCTAAGTCTCTCTTATTTTCTTGTACTTATACTGCGAATTCTCTGTGTAAACCTTTGTAACTTCTCTAAGTAGATGAATCACTGTGTGCTTTTTCTTCTTTCTTTCTGTTACCAATCCAGAGAAACTCATACATTCTCTGTTCATTGTTTCGCGGTCGTAAAGAAGTAGATTTCTTTCTGCGAATGTGATGCTTGCACAATGCTAAGTACTCCCTACTCTACCAAAAATGTAGGTTTTACAAGTTTTATAAGTCTCTCTTATTTTCTTAGAGTTGTACTTGAAATTGTGTGTGTAAACCTCTGTAAATTCTCTAGGTATATGAATAACTGGATACTTTCTCTTGCTTTATCTGTTACTAATCTTGAGAAATTCATACATTCTCTGTTCACTGTTTCCCGGTCTTGGAGAAGTGGATTTCTTTCTGTGAAAGTGCTGTTTTCACAGTGCTAACTACTCCCAACTCTATCAACAATGTAGGTTTTACCAGTTTTATAAGTCTCTCTTATTTTCTTGAGTTATACTTGGAATTCTGTGTGTAAACCACTGTAACTTCTCTCGGTAGATGAATCACTGTGTACTTTCTCTTCTTTCTATCTGTTACCAATCTTGAGAAACTCATACATTCTCTTTTCACTGTTTCGCGGTCTTATAGAAGTAGATTTCTTTCTGCGAAAGTGATGTTTTCACAATGCTAACTACTCCCAACTCTACCAACAATGTAGGTTTTACCAGTTTTCTAAGTCTCTCTATTTTCCTATAATGATAGTTAGACGTCCCTGTATAAACCTCTGTAACTTTTCTAGGTAGATGAGTCACTGTGTACTTTCTTTTCTTTCTATCTATTGCCAATCTTGAGAAACTCATACATTCTCTCTTCACTATTTCCCGGTATTGCAGAAGTAGATTTCTTTGTCCGAAAGTGCTGTTTTCACATAGCTAAGTACTCCCAACTCTATCAATAATGTAAGTTTTTCCAGTTTTATAAGTCTCTCTTAGTTTCTTAGAGTTATACTTTCAATTGTGTGTGTAAACCTCTGTAACTTCTCTAGGTAGATAAATCACTGTGTACTTTCTCTTCTTTCTATCTGTTAACAATCTTGAGAAACTCATACATTCCCTCTTCACTGTTTCTCGTCCTTAGAGAAATAGATTTCTTTCTGCGAAAGTGCTGTTTTCACAGTGCTAACTACTCCCAACTCTATCAACAATGTCGGTTTTACCAGTTTTCTAAGTCTCTCTTATTTTCTTGTACTTAGACGTCTCTGCATAAACCTCTGAAACTTCTCTAAGTATCTGAATCATTGTGTACTTTCTCTTCTTTCTATCTGTTACCAATGTTGAGAAACTCATACACTCTGTCTTCACTGTTTACCAGTCTTAGACAAGTAGATTTCTTTCTGCGAAAGTGCTGTTTTCACAGTGCTAAGTACTCCCAACTCTAACAACAATGTAGGTTTTTCCAGTTTTCTAAGTCTCTCTTATTTTCTTGTACTTATACTTGGACTTCTCTTTGTAAACCTCTGTAACTTCTCTAGGTAGATGAATGACTGTGTGCTTTCTCTTCTTTCTATCTGTTACCAATCTAGACAAACCCATACATTCTCTGTTCACTGTTTCGCGGTCCTAAAGAAGTAGGTTTCTTTCTGCAAAAGTGTTGTTTTCTCAGTGCTAAGTACTCCCAACTCTATCAACAATGTAGGTTTTACCAGTTTTCTAAGTCTCTCTTATTTTCTTGTACTTATACTGGGAATTCTCTGTGTAAACCTCTGTAACTTCTCTAGGTAGATGAATCACTGTGTACTTTCTCTTCTTTCTATCTGTTAATAATTCTGAGAAACTCATACATTCTCTGTTCACTGTTTTCCAGTCTTAGAGAAGTAGATTTCTTTCTGCGTCAGTGCTCTTTTCACAGTGCTAAGTACTCCCAACTCTATCAACAATGTAGGTTTTACCAGTTTTCTAAGTCTCTCTTATTTTCTTGTACTTACACTGGGAATTCTCTGTGTAAACCTCTGTAACTTCTCTAGGTAGATGAATGACTGTGTGCTTTCCCTTTTTTGTATCTGTTAACAATCTAGACAAACACATACATTCTCTGTTCACTGTTTCTCGGTCTTAAAGAAGTAGATTTCTTTCTGCGAAAGTGCTGTTTTCACAGTACTAAGTACTCCCAACTCTATCAACAATGTAGGTCTTACCAGTTTATATGTCTCTCTTATTTTCTTGAGTTATACTTGGAATTCTGTGTGTAAACCACTGTATCTTCTCTCGGTAGATGAATCACTGTGTACATTCTCTTCTTTGTATCTGTTTCCAATCTTGAGAAACTCATACATTCTCTGTTCACTATTTCCCGGTCTTAGAGAAGTAGCTTTCTTTGTCCGAAAGTGCTGTTTTCACATTGCTAAGTACTCCCAACTCTATCAACAATGTAGGTTTTGCCAGTTTTCTGAGTCTCTCTTATTTTCTTGTACTTATACTCGGAATTCTCTGTGTAAACCTCTGTAACTTCTCTAGGTAGATGAATCACTGTGTGCTCTTTCTTCTTTCTATCTGTTACCAATCTAGAGAAACTCATACATTCTCTGTTCACTGTTTCGCCGTCTTAAAGAAGTAGATTTCTTTCTGCCAAAGTGCTGTTTTTACAGTGCTAAGTACTCCCAACTCTATCAACAATGTAGGCTTTACCAGGTTTCTAAGTCTCTCTTATTTTCTTAGAGTTATACTTGGAATTCTGCGTGTAAACCACTGTAAGTTCTCTAGGTAGATGTATAACTGTGTACTTTCTCTTCTTTCTATCTGTTACCAATCTTGAGAATCACATACATTCTCTCTTCACTGTTTCGCGGACTTAGAGAAATAGATGGCTTTCTGCGAAAATGATGTTTTCACAATGCTAAGTACTTCCAACTCTACCAACAATGTAGGTTTTACCAGTTTTCTAAGTCTCTCTTAATTTCTTGTACTTACACTGGGTATTCTCTGTGTAAACCTCTGTAAATACTCTAGGTAGATGAATCACTGGGTACTTTCTCTTGTTTCTATCTGTTACTAATCTTGAGAAACTCATACATTCTCTCTTCACTATTTTCCGGTCTTAGAGAAGTAGATTTCTTTCTGCGAAAGTGCTGTTTTCACAGTGCTAAGTATTCCCAACTCTATTAACAATATAGGTTTTACCAGTTTTCTAAGTCTCTCTTATTTACTTAGAGTTATACCTGGAATTATGTGTGTAAACCACTGTAACTTCTCTAGGTAGATGAATCACTGTGTACT
The DNA here is from genome assembly GCA_028571685.1 of Heterohyrax brucei. NCBI lineage: Eukaryota > Metazoa > Chordata > Mammalia > Hyracoidea > Procaviidae > Heterohyrax > Heterohyrax brucei. The sequence goes on along the minus strand of CM053150.1, from coordinate 114,691,837 downwards.
TTCTCTTCTTTCTATCTGTTACCAATTCAGAGAAACTCATACATTCTCTGTTCACTGTTTGCCAGTCTTAGAGAAGTAGATTTCTTTCTGCAACAGTGCTGTTTTCAGAGTGCTAAGTACTCCCAACTCTATGAACAATGTAGTTTTTACCAGTTTTCTGAGTCTCTCTTACTTTCTTGTACTTATACTTATACGTCTCTGTGTAAACCTGTGTAACTTCTCTAGGTATCTGAATCACTGTGTACTTTCTCTTCTTTCTATCTGTTACCAATCTTGAGAAACTCATACATTCTCTGTTCACCGTTTCGCGGTCTTAGAGAAGTAGATTTCTTTCTGCGAAAGTGATGTTTTCACAATGCTAAGTACTCCCTACTCTACCAACAATGTAGTTTTTACCAGTTTTTTAAGTCTCTCTTCTTTTCTTAGAGTTATACTTGGAATTTTGTGTGTAAACCTCTGTAAATTCTCTAGGTAGATGAATCACTGCGTACTTTCTCTTGTTTCTATCTGTTACTAATCTTGAGAAACTCATAAATTCACTGTTCACTCTTTCCCGGTCTTAGAGAAGTGCATTTCTTTCTGCGAAAGTGATGTTTTCACAGTGCGAAGTACTCCCAACTCTATCAACAATGTAGGTTTTTCCAGTTCTCTAAGTCTCTTTTATTTTCTTGTACTTATACTTGGACTTCTCTGTGTAAACCTCTGTAACTTCTCTAGGTAGATGAATCACTGTGTACTTTCTCTTCTTTCTATCTGTTACCAATCTAGAGAAACTCATACATTCTCTGTTCACTGTTTCGCGGTCGTAGAGAAGTAGATTTTTTTCTGAGATGCTGTTTTCACAGTGCTATGTACTCCCAACTCTACCAACAATGCAGGTTTTATCAGTTTTATAAGTCTCTCTTATTTTCTTAGAGTTATACTTGCAATTGTGTGTGTAAACCTCTGTAAATACTCTAGGTAGGTGAATCACTGGGAACTTTCTCTTGTTTCTATCTGTTACTAATCTTGAGAAACTCATACATTCTCTGTTCACTATTTCCCGGTCTTAGAGAAGTAGATTTCTTTCTGCGAAAATGCTGTTTTCACAGTGCTAAGTACTCCCAACTCTATTAACAATATAGGTTTTACCAGTTTTCTAAGTCTCTCTTATTTGCTTAGAGTTATACCTGGAATTCTGTGTGTAAACCACTGTAACTTCTCTAGGTAGATGAATCACTGTGTGCTTTCTCTTCTTTCTATCTGTTACCAATCTAGAGAAACTCATACATTCTGTGTTCACTGTTTCCCGGTCTTAGAGAGTAGGTTTCTTTGTGCGAAAGTGCTGTTTTCACATTGCTAAGTTCTCCCAACTCTATCAACAATGTAGGTTTTACCAGTTTTCTAAGTCTCTCTTATTTTCTTGTACTTATACTGGGAATTCTCTGTGTAAACCTCTGTAACTTCTCTAGGTAGATTGATCACTGTGTACTTTCTCTTCTTTCTATCTGTTACCAATTCTGAGAAACTCATACATTCTCTGTTCACTGTTTCCCAGTCTTAGAGAAGTAGATTTCTTTCTGCGACAGTGCTGTTTTCACAGTGCTAAGTACTCCCAACTCTATCAACAATGTAGTTTTTACCAGTTTTCTAAGTCTCTCTTACTTTCTTGTACTTATACTTAAACGTCTCTGTGTAAACCTCTGTAACTTCTCTAGGTATCTGAATCACTGTGTGCTTTCTCTTCTTTCTATCTGTTACCAATCTTGAGAAACTCATAGATTCTCTGTTCACTATTTCCCGGTCTTAGAGAAGTAGATTTCTTTCTGCGAAAGTGATGTTTTCACAATGCTAAGTCCTCCCTACTCCACCAACTATGTAGTTTTTACCAGTTTTTTAAGTCTCTCTTCTTTTCTTAGAGTTATGCTTGGAATTTTGTGTGTAAACCTCTGTAAATTCTCTAGGTTGATGAATCACTGGGTACTTTCCCTTGGTTCTATCTGTTACTAATCTTGAGAAACTCATACATTCACTGTTCACTCTTTCCCGGTCTTAGAGAAGTGGATTTCTTTCTGCGTAAGTGATGTTTTCACAGTGCTAAGTACTCCCAACTCTATCAACAATGTAGGTTTTTCCAGTTCTCTAAGTCTCTGTTATTTTCTTGTACTTATACTTGGACTTCTCTGTGTAAACCTCTGTGTCGGGAGCCGAAATCATCTTAAAGAAAATCTTAGAGAAATTTACTGGGCACGGCTCATTTAAGAAAAATATTGTGCCAGCAAGGTCATGAGAACTGACTGCTTAGCAATATCCCAAGAAAGAATAACAACATGTGGCTGTCCTTGGATAGGGCTAATTATTAGATCAGAGGTTTTGAGAACTAGGGAACACAGGTGCATGAGAAAGACCAGAGTTAAGAATAAACAAAGAAGTGTGTGCTGTGTAAAAGTTTGCTCAGAAAAGAAATAAACGTGTCAGGTTGACTGAGTCCCCCCTGATGTGATTGTTTCGGCCTTATTCAGCTCCCGCGCTTTCCCCTCAGCTCTGTTCGTCTGACGTCTGGTACTGTCAAGTGGCGCCCGGACAAGGGACCTGAGGTACGAAAGAATACCGTGAGGAGCCGCCGCGAGTTATAAGGTGTGCACACGAGGTAAGTAAAGGGGCGGCTATATTAGAAAAACATCAGGGGAAGAATGGGAACTACCAGCAGTAGAGTCCTATTTGCACAAATGCTCCGACACATGCTAAAAGGTCGGGGTATGAAGATTGGGCACAATCAACTTTTCAGGTTTCTTGAATTTGTTGAGAAAATATATCCCTGTTTTCCTGAAGAGGGAAGTGTTGATTTAGCAACATGGATGGAAGTAGGAGAAAAAATGAAAGCTTATTTTTCTGCCCATAGGCCAGAAAAAATGCCTATAGATGCCTTTAGTCTTTGGTCATTAGTCAGGGATTGTTTGGATCTCCGTCATGAAGTAGAGAAGGTTCCTTCCTCCTCCATAACAGAAAACGAAAGGGAAAATAACGGCGCTGGTAATGGAATTCTCCCCAGCATGCCTCTTTTGGAGGAAGAGAATGAGGAAAATGAGGAGTTAGACCCCGCGTCCGCAGCTGATTTAGAGGCAGCTGCTTTATATCATCCCAGAGATCACCCTGCAGCCCTGATCAATTTGGCCGAACCTGCTCCTCCAGCAAGTGACCCCAATCTCCTTAAGGCTGTTGAGGAGATGCAACAGCAACTTAATAAATTGTTGACTCATTTTTCCCCCTTGAAACCATTAAGTCTTCTGCTGCCACCCAGCCCCACACCCAGTGTTATAGCAGGCTTAGATCCACCTGACGACCTGGCAGTTCCGGAGCCGGTGATCGCGGTGGTACAATCACCCCGGCTCTAGCCTATAAAAATGCAAATCTCCCCTCTGCAGGCATCTCTTCAACAAGCGGCTAGACAAGGGGAGAGCACGGAGGGATTTGAGCATTTGTATCCAGTATATGAGGAATTAGATCAGCAGGGAAATCCACAAAGAAGGCATAGGCCAATTCCCTTTAAGCAATTAAAAGAACTAAAAACTTCCAGCATGTCCTATGGCCCTACAGCGACTTTTACTCTGGCGCTGCTGGAAAACATTGCCACGGATGCTCTGCCTCCGGCAGATTGGAAAATGCTGGCAAAAGCATGTCTTTCGGGGGGGGGGGGATTTTTTGCTGTGGAAATCAGAGTTTTCAGACCAATGTCGAACAACTGCAGACACAAATAGACTCAACCAGGTCGCGGCTCCCTACGAGATGTTGGTGGGGGAAGGGCAGTGGGGCGACCTGAGTAATCGGTTACAGTATAACCCTGGAATTTATGCGCAAATCAATGCGGCTGCTAAAAAAGCCTGGAACAAGTTACCCCCTACAGGCAAGCCGACTGAGGACTTGTCTAAGATTAGGCAGGGCCCTGATGAGCCCTATCAAGATTTTGTCTCCCGCCTTTTAAAAACAGCAGAAAGGCTTTTGGGCGTCACCGAAGCTGGAACGCTCTTAATTAAACAGCTAGCTTATGAAAATGCCAATTCGGTGTGCCAAGCGGCCATTCGCCCATGGAGAAAAAGGTCTGATTTATCGGACTATATCAGACTGTGCGCTGATATAGGACCTGGCTATGTTCAAGGAGTCACCTTGGCCGCAGCCTTGCAGGGAAAAACTATGAAAGAAGTCCTATTTCAGCAAACCGGAGGGAGGGGCGGCCGCGGGGCCTGTTTTGGGTGTGGTCAGTCAGGGCACCTGGTACGGGACTGCCCCTCGAAAAGGGGACAGAAGGAGGGGGCTAAAGGTGTCCCACCCGGACTTTGTCCAAAGTGTAAGCGAGGCAAGCACTGGGCTAGTGAATGCAAATCTAAAGCTGATAAGGACGGGAATCCCATTCAGCAGGGAAACGGGAAGAGGGGCCAGCCCCAGGCCCCGAATCAATGTTATGGGGCAATCAAGTGCAGTCCCTCAAACGATCAGGGAAACAATCCGTTTGTGACCTCTGGAAGGCCACCCCTGGCAGCGCAGGATTGGCTCTCTGTGCCGCCGCCCACACAGTACTAGTCCCTGACATGGGAGTCCAGGTCCTACCCACAGGGGTCTACGGACCTCTGCCCAAGGGCCTGGTTGGGCTCCTGTTAGGAAGAAGTAGTACCACCTTAAAAGGCATTCAAATTCATCCAGGAGTCATTGATGAAGACTACCACGGGGAAATTAAAGTTATGGCCTCCTCCCCCAAACAGGTCTCAGTAATTGAGGCTGGACAGAGAATTGCTCAAATTGTGTTACTTCCCAGAACACAGGAACAATTTAGAAGCAAAAGAAAAATCAGAGGCAGTCAGGGATTTGGGTCCTCAGATGCTTATTGGGTGCAGGCCATCGGACACAAATGCCCCGAGTTGGAGCTCATCATACAGGGACGAAGGTTCTTGGGTTTGTTGGATACCGGAGCCGATGTTTCCGTTATTACCCTGGCCCAATGGCCTAGCCCGTGGCCAAAACACAGCAGTGTTACTCAGTTAAAGGGCATCGGACAAACTCAGGACCCCGAAATAAGTAGCAACATCCTGACTTGGGCTGATAATGAGGGACACTCGGGAACATTTCAACCTTATATTGTGCCCCATCTTCCGATAAATTTATGGGGAAGGGATGTCATGTCACAAATGGGGGTTTATCTCCACAGTCCCAATCCTTTAGTTACTAAACAGCTACTAGATCAAGGATTCCTCCCACAACAGGGATTGGAAACCCAAAACAAAGGAAGAGTGGAGCCCATCCAGCCACAGCCTCGCCCAAAACGAATGGGGTTAGGGTATTTTTAACAGGGGCTGTTGATTCTCCTGCATCCCATGCAGATGCTATCACATGGAAAAGTGATGAGCCTGTATGGGTGGACCAATGGCCCCTGAATCAAGAAAAAATTAGAGCCGCAGAACAGTTGGTGCAGGAACAGTTAGACAGCGGCCATATAAAACCATCTAACTCACCATGGAACTCGCCTATCTTTGTAATAAAAAAGAAATCAGGAAAATGGAGATTATTGCAAGACCTTCGGGAAGTTAATAAAACTATGCAACTTATGGGGGCTCTCCAGCCTGGGCTTCCTCATCCTGTTGCTATTCCAGCCAACACTTATAAAATAGTAATTGACTTAAAAGACTGCTTTTACACTATTCCTTTACACCCAAAAGATTGTGAGCGTTTTGCTTTCAGTGTTCCTACCTCTAATTATGCTCGCCCCATGCACCGGTATCACTGGACGGTACTTCCCCAGGGGATGGCCAACAGTCCTACTCTCTGTCAAAAATTCGTTGATCAAGCAATCGCAAAGGTACGTGAAAACCACCCTGAAATGTACATGATTCATTACATGGATGATATCCTGCTGGCTCATAAGAATGAGGGATATGTTTTAAGTGTCTGTTCGGAGCTTTCCACAGCCCTCCAAGTAGCAGGACTCCAAATTGCCCCTGAAAAAATTCAGACAACCTCACCTTTTTCTTACTTGGGTTATTTGTTATATCCTAAACATATTATTCCTCAAAAAATTCAGCTACGGAAAGACAATTTAAAAACCCTCAGTGATTTTCAAAAGCTCTTGGGGGACATTAATTGGCTCAGATCAAGCTTAGGAATAACCATGGCAGATCTCAAACCCTTATTTGATATACTTAAAGGAAATCCTAATCCTACATCTCTCAGAGAACTTACTGTTGAGAGACGCCTGGCCTTACAAAAAATTAAGAAGGCCCTTTCTAGTCAACAAGTGACGTACTTAGATTATGACAGAACCTGATGTGCCTGTATCCTTCCTACAAAACATATGCCAACTGCTGTTCTTTAGCAGGAGGGTCCTCTTCTTTGGATTCACTTGCCCGTATCCCCTTCCAGAGTACTACAACCCTATGGTGAAATACTAGCTGCCTTAGTTCAACAGTGTCGCACAAAAGCTCGCCGATATTTCGGCAAAGAGCCCCCTAAAATTATCTTACCAATTCCTAAACAGAAAATTCACTGGCTCTTCACCAACTCCAACAGCTGGGGTATCGCATTGGCGCAATACCCTGGACAGTTAGAATCCCACTACCCGTCCCATAAGCTGTTGCAATTTGCTTCAGAGCATGCCTCTGTCCTCCCCAAAGTCACCAGCCTCCATCCTATTCATGATGCCTCTTTGGTATTTACTGATGGCTCCTCTAATGGTACATTTGCCTATTCCATTAACGGCAGACTCTATCAGATTGCATCCCCTTCTGCCTCGGCACAAATAGTAGAGCTCCGAGCCGTTGCTGTGGTATTTCAACAGTGTGCACAGCAGCCATTCAACCTGTATACTGATAGTCGATATATTGCTAATGCTCTTCCTTGGCTTAAAACCGCACCGGTTATCCAAGCTGCCAATCCATAAGTTAATCAACTCTTCAGTCAAATACAAACCAGTATCCAGGAGCGAACACACTGTTTCTTTGTTGCTCATATTCGTGCACATTCTGGGCTCCCAGGACCCCTCTCACAGGAAAATGATCTTGTTGATCAAGCCACACAAGTCATTGGACTTTCTAAGATTCAGGAGGCTCAATCCTCTCATGCAATTCATCATCAAAATAGTTATAGTCTCCACCGCATATTCCAAATCCCCCGGGAAGCCGCAAGGCAAATTGTAAAACAATGTCAGACTTGCCCACAACATCTTTCAGTCCCCCATTATGGAATAAACCCGCGAGGTCTCCTACCTAATCACCTGTGGCAAATGGACGTTACTCATATCCCCTCTTTTGGTAAAAGTAAGTATGTCCACGTTACCATAGATACATTTTCCGGTTTCATCATTGCCACTGCTGCTGCAGGTGAAGCAAGTAAGCATGTTTAAACCCACTGTCTCCGGTGTTTCTCTATTTTAGGACTGCCACGAATCATAAAAACTGACAATGGCACCGGCTACACCGGTCGGGCATTTCAAACCTTTTGCACACAATTACACATTCAACACAAAACAGAAATACCTTATAACCCCCAGGGTCAAGGTATTGTTGAACGAGCCCATAGTACCCTCAAACACCAACTTGAAAAAATAAAAAAGGGGGAACTATACCCCTGTACCCCTCAGAACCTTCTTAATCATTCACTCTTCATCTTAAATTTTTTAACTTTAGACCGGGACAGGCGGTCACCTGCAGAGCACTTCTGGCATCCACAAACACGCACACATTTTGCTTTAGTAAAGTGGAAGGACCCCCTAACAGGGGTATGGAACGGCCCCAACCCTGTACTTATCTGGGGACGAGGGCATGTTTGTGTTTTTCCGCAGGATGCCGATGGAGCGCGGTGGCTTCCTGAGAGGTTGGTGCGCCTGGCAGAGGAACCCAAGGGCGACAGTGTGGCTGTGGCTCCTCCTGATGACGCTGGCGGCTGAAGGGGCACTATACTGGGCATATGTTCCGAGTCCTCCAGTGCTACATGCCAGTGTTTGGGGTCGGGAGACACGCATCGCTTACAATCAAACAACAATTCACCGAGTGTGGAATTACACGGATCTAGGAACAGGGCGAGTACTCTGCCTAGGAAACAACATCCCTGCAGTGTACAGCGGCTGCTACAACATCACCAACCTAAATAACACAGGGGGCTATGTTTCCAATGGCCGAATGAAGAAAACTCTGGACTTGGACATAAACTCACGCAATCTCTCCTGAATAAAACAGTCACCGCTTGTGTGACAGGGACCAATGTAATACTTAAAGGGAATTCCAGTGGAAAAAAAAAATGAACATCACTTGGACAAAGGTGACTGTCACGCAGGGCAATGAAACCTGCCATAATGTAACCTGTTTTAACACAATATGCTTTAACTGTAATCTTGCTGATTGTGTGGGCCCCCTTGGGGAAGAGAAACTTATGATTGTTCTACATCAGCCTCCCTTTGTGTTAGTATCTGCTATAATCGCCGTGGTCATTACTCAGAATGTACAGACTGCTCAATTTACAGATGATGTGTTTCATAATATGTCACAACTTATGAGTACTCAGGAAATGATTGGTCTAAAAGTAAAACAAAGTTAGAGCTACTGTTTAAAGCTGTAGAAGTAATAGGAAAATCTGGTCCAAACCTTGCAACACCAAGCCAGGCTGACTTGTCATGCTGGATTTATCTAGATTTGTGTAACTAACAAAACTCACAATATAAGTACAGATACATGGGAAAAAGTTAAACAACATCCAGAAGATATGTAGAAACATACTAATGAAACTCTGCACTTAACACAGTCACATTCAGAAATTCTGGCACTAAGTCATGCCCATTTACCCTGTAATGCTGCTGCAACAGCTGGAAATCTTCTGAATAACCTTAAAAACATGTTTGCTGGATCTCTTGACCAAATTTGGCACCTACTGCTGCCAACGGCCACTAATAGATGTTCATCACCTAAAGCTGCAAACGCAGCACAAACCCCCCATGTTTACTATGTAACCCACTGTGGTAGTCAGAGACGGGTAAGAAGCTTCTTGATCTGTGTTCGCCTAAGACAGGGCCCTATCGCTAGAGGATAGGGTTCCGATGACGGGAAAGGCACAAAGATAAAGAAGCACGACCTAAGACAGACACGCAGAATGGGTCAGCTGTGACACAGCTGGATTCTATAAAAAGAAAAAGGGGCAATATGTCGGGAGCCGAAATCATCTTAAAGAAAATCTTAGAGAAATTTACTGGGCAAGGCTCATTTAAGAAAAATATTGTGCCAGCAAGGTCATGAGAACTGACTGCTTAGCAATATCCCAAGAAAGAATAACAACATGTGGCTGTCCTTGGATAGGGCTAATTATTAGATCAGAGGTTTTGAGAACTAAGGAACACAGGTGTATGAGAAAGAGCAGAGTTAAGAATAAACAAAGAAGTGTGTGCTGTATAAAAGTTTGCTCAGAAAAGAAATAAACGTGTCAGCTTGACTCAGTCCCCCCTGATGTGATTGTTTCGGCCTTATTCAGCTCCCGCGCTTTCCTCTCAGCTCTGTTCGTCTGACGGCTGGTACCGTCACCTCTGTAACTTCTCTAGGTAGATCAATGACTGTTTGCTTTCCCTTCTGTCTATCTATTACCAATCTAGACAAATACATACATTCTCTGTTCACTGTTTCTCGGTCTTAAAGAAGTAGATTTCTTTCTGCGAAAGTGCTGTTTTCACAGTGCTAAGTACTCCCAACTCTATCAACAATGTAGGTTATACCAGTTTTCTAAGTCTCTCTTATTTTCTTAGAGTTATACTTGGAATTCTGTGTGTAAATCACTGTAAATTCTCTAGGTAGATGAATCACTGTGTACTTTGTCTTCCTTCTATCTGTTACCAATCTTGAGAAACTCATACATTCTCTGTTCATTGTTTCCCGGTCTTAGAGAAGTAGATTTCTTTCTGCGAAACTGCTGTTTTCACAGTGCTAAGTACTCCCAACTCTATCAACAATGTAGGTCTTACCAGTTTTCTAAGTCTCTCTTATTTTCTTGTACTTATACTGGGAATTCTCTGTGTAAACCTCTGTAACTTCTCTAGGTAGATGAATCACTGTGTGCTTTCTCTTCTTTCTATCTGTTACCAATCTAGAGAAACTCATACATTCCCTGTTCACCGTTTCGCGGTCTTAGAGAAGTAGATTTCTGTCGGCGAAAGTGATGTTTTCACAATGCTAAGTACTCCCAAGTCTACCAACAATGTAGGTTTTATCAGTTTTATACGTCTCTCTTATTTTCTTAGAGTTATACATGTAATTGTGTGTGTAAACCTCTGTAAATTCTCTAGATAGATGAATCACTGGGTACTTTCTCTTTTTTCTATCTGTTACTGATCTTGAGAAACTCATAAATTTTCTGTTCACTGTTTCCCGGTCTTAGAGAAGTAGATTTCTTTCTGCGAAAGTGCTGTTTTCACAGTGTTAAGTACTCCCAACTCTATCAACTCTATAGGTTTTACCAGTTTTCTAAGTCTCTCTTATTTTCTTAGAGTTATACTTGCAATTCCGTGTGTAAACCACTGTAACCTCTCTAGGTAGATGAATCACTGTGTGCTTTCTCTTCTTTCTATCTGTTACCAATCTAGAGAAACTCATACATTCTCTGTTCACTGTTTTGCGGTCTTACAGAAGTAGATTTTTTCTTGCGATGCTGTTTTCACAGTGCTAAGTGCTCCCAACTCTACCAACAAGGTAGGTTTTACCAGTTTTATAAGTCTCTCTTATTTTCTTAGAGTTATACTTGGAATTGTGTGTGTAAACATCTGTAAATTCTCTAGGTAGATGAATCACTGGGTACTTTACTTATTTCTATCTGTTACCAGTCTGGAGAAACTCATACATTCTCTTTTCACTGTTTCGCCGTCTTAAACAAGTAGATTTCTTTCTGCGAAAGTGATGTTTTCACAATGCTAAGTACTCCCAACTCTACCAACAATGTAGGTTTTACCAGTTTTATAAGTCTCTCTTATTTTCTTAGAGTTATACTTGGAATTCTGTGTGTAAACCACTGTAACTTCTCTAGGTAGATGAATCACTGTGTGCTTTCTCTTCTTTCTATCTGTTACCAATCTAGAGAAACTCATACATTCTGTGTTCACTGTTTCCCGGTTTTAGAGAAGTAGGTTTCTTTGTGCGAAAGTGCTGTTTTCACATTGCTACGTACTCCCAACTCTATCAACAATGTAGGTTTTACCAGTTTTCTAAGTCTCTCTTATTTTCTTGCACTTATACTGGGAATTCTCTCTGTAAACCTCTCTAACTTCTCTAGGTAGATGAATCACTGTGTACTTTCTATTCTTTCTATCTGTTACCAAATCTGAGAAAATCATACATTCTCTGTTCACTGTTTCCCAGTTTCAGAGAAGTAGATTTCTTTCTGCGACAGTGCTGTTTTCACAGTGTTAAGTACTTCCAACTCTATCAACTCTATAGGTTTTACCAGTTTTCTAAGTCTCTCTTATTTTCTTAGAGTTATACTTGGAATTCTGTGTGTAAACCACTGTAAATTCTCTAGGTAGATGAATCACTGTGTGCTTTCTCTTCTTTCTATCTGTTACCAATCTAGAGAAACTCATACATTCTCTGTTCACTGTTTTGCGGTCTTACAGAAGTAGATTTTTTCTTGCGATGCTGTTTTCACAGTGCTAAGTGCTCCCAACTCTACCAACAAGGTAGGTTTTACCAGTTTTATAAGTCTCTCTTATTTTCTTAGAGTTATACTTGGAATTGTGTGTGTAAACATCTGTAAATTCTCTAGGTAGATGAATCACTGGGTACTTTACTTATTTCTATCTGTTACCAGTCTGGAGAAACTCATACATTCTCTTTTCACTGTTTCGCCGTCTTAAACAAGTAGATTTCTTTCTGCGAAAGTGATGTTTTCACAATGCTAAGTACTCCCAACTCTACCAACAATGTAGGTTTTACCAGTTTTATAAGTCTCTCTTATTTTCTTAGAGTTATACTTGGAATTCTGTGTGTAAACCACTGTAACTTCTCTAGGTAGATGAATCACTGTGTGCTTTCTCTTCTTTCTATCTGTTACCAATCTAGAGAAACTCATACATTCTGTGTTCACTGTTTCCCGGTTTTAGAGAAGTAGGTTTCTTTGTGCGAAAGTGCTGTTTTCACATTGCTACGTACTCCCAACTCTATCAACAATGTAGGTTTTACCAGTTTTCTAAGTCTCTCTTATTTTCTTGCACTTATACTGGGAATTCTCTCTGTAAACCTCTCTAACTTCTCTAGGTAGATGAATCACTGTGTACTTTCTATTCTTTCTATCTGTTACCAAATCTGAGAAAATCATACATTCTCTGTTCACTGTTTCCCAGTTTCAGAGAAGTAGATTTCTTTCTGCGACAGTGCTGTTTTCACAGTGTTAAGTACTTCCAACTCTATCAACTCTATAGGTTTTACCAGTTTTCTAAGTCTCTCTTATTTTCTTAGAGTTATACTTGGAATTCTGTGTGTAAACCACTGTAAATTCTCTAGGTAGATGAATCACTGTGTGCTTTCTCTTCTTTCTATCTGTTACCAATCTAGAGAAACTCATACATTCTCTGTTCACTGTTTCGCTGTCTTACAGAAGTAGATTTTTTTCTGCGATACTGTCTTCACAGTGCTAAGTACTCCCAACTCTACCAACAAGGTAGGTATTACCAGTTTTATAAGTCTCTCTTATTTTCTTAGAGTTATACTTGGAATTGTGTGTGTAAACCTCTGTAAATTCTCTAGGTAGATGAATCACTGGGTACTTTACTTATTTCTATCTGTTACCAATCTGGAGAAATTCATACATTCTCTTTTCACTGTTTCGCCGTCTTAAAGAAGTAGATTTCTTTCTGCGAAAGTGATGTTTTCACAATGCTAACTACTCCCAACTCTACCAACAATGTAGGTTTTACCAGTTTTATAAGTCTTTCTTATTTTCTTAGAGTTATACTTGCAATTGTGGGTGTCAACCTCTGTAAATACTCTAGGTAGATGAAAAACTGGGAACTTTCTCTTGTTTCTGTTACTAATCTTGAGAAACTCATACATTCTCTGTTCACTATTTCCCGGTCTTAGAGAAGTAGATTTCTTTCTGCGAAGGTGCTGTTTTCACAGTGCTAAGTACTCCCAACTCTATTAACAATATAGGTTTTACCAGTTTTCTAAGTCTCTCTTATTTGCTTAGAGTTATACCTGGAATTCTCTGTGTAAACCACTGTAACTTCTCTAGGTAGATGAATCACTGTGTGCTTTATCTTCTTTCTATCTGTTACCAATCTAGAGAAACTCATACATTCTGTGTTCACTCTTTCCCGGTTTTAGAGAAGTAGGTTTCTTTGTGCGAAAGTGCTGTTTTCACATTGCTAAGTACTCCCAACTCTATCAACAATGTAGGTTTTACCAGTTTTCTAAGTCTCTGTTATTTTCTTGCACTTATACTGGGAATTCTCTGTGTAATCCTCTCTAACTTCTCTAGGTAGATGAATCACTGTGTACTTTCTCTTCTTTCTATCTGTTACCAATTCTGAGAAACTCATACATTCTCTGTTCACTGTTTCCCAGTCTTAGAGAAGTAGATTTCTTTCTGCGACAGTGCTGTTTTCACAGTGCTAAGTACTCCCAACTCTATCAACAATTTAGGTTTTACCAGTTTTCTAAGTCTCTCTTACTTTCTTGTACTTATACTTAAACGTCTCTGTGTAAACCTCTGTAACGTCTCTAGGAATCTAAATGGCTGTGTACTTTCTCTTCTTTCTATCTGTTACCAATCTTGAGAAACTCATACATTCTCTGTTCACTGTTTCGCGGTCTTAGACAAGTAGATTTCTTTCTGCGAAAGTGATGTTTTCACAATGCTAAGTACTCCCTACTCTACTAACAATGTAGTTTTTACCAGTTTTTAAGTCTCTCTTCTTTTCTTAGAGTTATACTTGGAATTTTGTGTGTAAACCTCTGTAAATTCTCTAGGTAGATGAATCACTGGTCTCTTGTTTCTATCTGTTACTAATCTTGAGAAACACATACATTCACTGTTCACTCTTTCCCGGTCTTAGAGAAGTGGATTTCTTTCTGCGAAAGTGATGTTTTCACAATGCTAACTACTCCCAACTCTACCAACAATGTAGGTTTTACCAGTTTTCTAAGTCTCTCTATTTTCCTATAATGATAGTTAGACGTCCCTGTATAAACCTCTGTAACTTTTCTAGGTAGATGAGTCACTGTGTACTTTCTTTTCTTTCTATCTATTGCCAATCTTGAGAAACTCATACATTCTCTCTTCACTATTTCCCGGTATTGCAGAAGTAGATTTCTTTGTCCGAAAGTGCTGTTTTCACATAGCTAAGTACTCCCAACTCTATCAATAATGTAAGTTTTTCCAGTTTTATAAGTCTCTCTTAGTTTCTTAGAGTTATACTTTCAATTGTGTGTGTAAACCTCTGTAACTTCTCTAGGTAGATAAATCACTGTGTACTTTCTCTTCTTTCTATCTGTTAACAATCTTGAGAAACTCATACATTCCCTCTTCACTGTTTCTCGTCCTTAGAGAAATAGATTTCTTTCTGCGAAAGTGCTGTTTTCACAGTGCTAACTACTCCCAACTCTATCAACAATGTCGGTTTTACCAGTTTTCTAAGTCTCTCTTATTTTCTTGTACTTAGACGTCTCTGCATAAACCTCTGAAACTTCTCTAAGTATCTGAATCATTGTGTACTTTCTCTTCTTTCTATCTGTTACCAATGTTGAGAAACTCATACACTCTGTCTTCACTGTTTACCAGTCTTAGACAAGTAGATTTCTTTCTGCGAAAGTGCTGTTTTCACAGTGCTAAGTACTCCCAACTCTAACAACAATGTAGGTTTTTCCAGTTTTCTAAGTCTCTCTTATTTTCTTGTACTTATACTTGGACTTCTCTTTGTAAACCTCTGTAACTTCTCTAGGTAGATGAATGACTGTGTGCTTTCTCTTCTTTCTATCTGTTACCAATCTAGACAAACCCATACATTCTCTGTTCACTGTTTCGCGGTCCTAAAGAAGTAGGTTTCTTTCTGCAAAAGTGTTGTTTTCTCAGTGCTAAGTACTCCCAACTCTATCAACAATGTAGGTTTTACCAGTTTTCTAAGTCTCTCTTATTTTCTTGTACTTATACTGGGAATTCTCTGTGTAAACCTCTGTAACTTCTCTAGGTAGATGAATCACTGTGTACTTTCTCTTCTTTCTATCTGTTAATAATTCTGAGAAACTCATACATTCTCTGTTCACTGTTTTCCAGTCTTAGAGAAGTAGATTTCTTTCTGCGTCAGTGCTCTTTTCACAGTGCTAAGTACTCCCAACTCTATCAACAATGTAGGTTTTACCAGTTTTCTAAGTCTCTCTTATTTTCTTGTACTTACACTGGGAATTCTCTGTGTAAACCTCTGTAACTTCTCTAGGTAGATGAATGACTGTGTGCTTTCCCTTTTTTGTATCTGTTAACAATCTAGACAAACACATACATTCTCTGTTCACTGTTTCTCGGTCTTAAAGAAGTAGATTTCTTTCTGCGAAAGTGCTGTTTTCACAGTACTAAGTACTCCCAACTCTATCAACAATGTAGGTCTTACCAGTTTATATGTCTCTCTTATTTTCTTGAGTTATACTTGGAATTCTGTGTGTAAACCACTGTATCTTCTCTCGGTAGATGAATCACTGTGTACATTCTCTTCTTTGTATCTGTTTCCAATCTTGAGAAACTCATACATTCTCTGTTCACTATTTCCCGGTCTTAGAGAAGTAGCTTTCTTTGTCCGAAAGTGCTGTTTTCACATTGCTAAGTACTCCCAACTCTATCAACAATGTAGGTTTTGCCAGTTTTCTGAGTCTCTCTTATTTTCTTGTACTTATACTCGGAATTCTCTGTGTAAACCTCTGTAACTTCTCTAGGTAGATGAATCACTGTGTGCTCTTTCTTCTTTCTATCTGTTACCAATCTAGAGAAACTCATACATTCTCTGTTCACTGTTTCGCCGTCTTAAAGAAGTAGATTTCTTTCTGCCAAAGTGCTGTTTTTACAGTGCTAAGTACTCCCAACTCTATCAACAATGTAGGCTTTACCAGGTTTCTAAGTCTCTCTTATTTTCTTAGAGTTATACTTGGAATTCTGCGTGTAAACCACTGTAAGTTCTCTAGGTAGATGTATAACTGTGTACTTTCTCTTCTTTCTATCTGTTACCAATCTTGAGAATCACATACATTCTCTCTTCACTGTTTCGCGGACTTAGAGAAATAGATGGCTTTCTGCGAAAATGATGTTTTCACAATGCTAAGTACTTCCAACTCTACCAACAATGTAGGTTTTACCAGTTTTCTAAGTCTCTCTTAATTTCTTGTACTTACACTGGGTATTCTCTGTGTAAACCTCTGTAAATACTCTAGGTAGATGAATCACTGGGTACTTTCTCTTGTTTCTATCTGTTACTAATCTTGAGAAACTCATACATTCTCTCTTCACTATTTTCCGGTCTTAGAGAAGTAGATTTCTTTCTGCGAAAGTGCTGTTTTCACAGTGCTAAGTATTCCCAACTCTATTAACAATATAGGTTTTACCAGTTTTCTAAGTCTCTCTTATTTACTTAGAGTTATACCTGGAATTATGTGTGTAAACCACTGTAACTTCTCTAGGTAGATGAATCACTGTGTACTTTCTCTTCTTTCTATCTGTTACCAATTCAGAGAAACTCATACATTCTCTGTTCACTGTTTGCCAGTCTTAGAGAAGTAGATTTCTTTCTGCAACAGTGCTGTTTTCAGAGTGCTAAGTACTCCCAACTCTATGAACAATGTAGTTTTTACCAGTTTTCTGAGTCTCTCTTACTTTCTTGTACTTATACTTATACGTCTCTGTGTAAACCTGTGTAACTTCTCTAGGTATCTGAATCACTGTGTACTTTCTCTTCTTTCTATCTGTTACCAATCTTGAGAAACTCATACATTCTCTGTTCACCGTTTCGCGGTCTTAGAGAAGTAGATTTCTTTCTGCGAAAGTGATGTTTTCACAATGCTAAGTACTCCCTACTCTACCAACAATGTAGTTTTTACCAGTTTTTTAAGTCTCTCTTCTTTTCTTAGAGTTATACTTGGAATTTTGTGTGTAAACCTCTGTAAATTCTCTAGGTAGATGAATCACTGCGTACTTTCTCTTGTTTCTATCTGTTACTAATCTTGAGAAACTCATAAATTCACTGTTCACTCTTTCCCGGTCTTAGAGAAGTGCATTTCTTTCTGCGAAAGTGATGTTTTCACAGTGCGAAGTACTCCCAACTCTATCAACAATGTAGGTTTTTCCAGTTCTCTAAGTCTCTTTTATTTTCTTGTACTTATACTTGGACTTCTCTGTGTAAACCTCTGTAACTTCTCTAGGTAGATGAATCACTGTGTACTTTCTCTTCTTTCTATCTGTTACCAATCTAGAGAAACTCATACATTCTCTGTTCACTGTTTCGCGGTCGTAGAGAAGTAGATTTTTTTCTGAGATGCTGTTTTCACAGTGCTATGTACTCCCAACTCTACCAACAATGCAGGTTTTATCAGTTTTATAAGTCTCTCTTATTTTCTTAGAGTTATACTTGCAATTGTGTGTGTAAACCTCTGTAAATACTCTAGGTAGGTGAATCACTGGGAACTTTCTCTTGTTTCTATCTGTTACTAATCTTGAGAAACTCATACATTCTCTGTTCACTATTTCCCGGTCTTAGAGAAGTAGATTTCTTTCTGCGAAAATGCTGTTTTCACAGTGCTAAGTACTCCCAACTCTATTAACAATATAGGTTTTACCAGTTTTCTAAGTCTCTCTTATTTGCTTAGAGTTATACCTGGAATTCTGTGTGTAAACCACTGTAACTTCTCTAGGTAGATGAATCACTGTGTGCTTTCTCTTCTTTCTATCTGTTACCAATCTAGAGAAACTCATACATTCTGTGTTCACTGTTTCCCGGTCTTAGAGAGTAGGTTTCTTTGTGCGAAAGTGCTGTTTTCACATTGCTAAGTTCTCCCAACTCTATCAACAATGTAGGTTTTACCAGTTTTCTAAGTCTCTCTTATTTTCTTGTACTTATACTGGGAATTCTCTGTGTAAACCTCTGTAACTTCTCTAGGTAGATTGATCACTGTGTACTTTCTCTTCTTTCTATCTGTTACCAATTCTGAGAAACTCATACATTCTCTGTTCACTGTTTCCCAGTCTTAGAGAAGTAGATTTCTTTCTGCGACAGTGCTGTTTTCACAGTGCTAAGTACTCCCAACTCTATCAACAATGTAGTTTTTACCAGTTTTCTAAGTCTCTCTTACTTTCTTGTACTTATACTTAAACGTCTCTGTGTAAACCTCTGTAACTTCTCTAGGTATCTGAATCACTGTGTGCTTTCTCTTCTTTCTATCTGTTACCAATCTTGAGAAACTCATAGATTCTCTGTTCACTATTTCCCGGTCTTAGAGAAGTAGATTTCTTTCTGCGAAAGTGATGTTTTCACAATGCTAAGTCCTCCCTACTCCACCAACTATGTAGTTTTTACCAGTTTTTTAAGTCTCTCTTCTTTTCTTAGAGTTATGCTTGGAATTTTGTGTGTAAACCTCTGTAAATTCTCTAGGTTGATGAATCACTGGGTACTTTCCCTTGGTTCTATCTGTTACTAATCTTGAGAAACTCATACATTCACTGTTCACTCTTTCCCGGTCTTAGAGAAGTGGATTTCTTTCTGCGTAAGTGATGTTTTCACAGTGCTAAGTACTCCCAACTCTATCAACAATGTAGGTTTTTCCAGTTCTCTAAGTCTCTGTTATTTTCTTGTACTTATACTTGGACTTCTCTGTGTAAACCTCTGTGTCGGGAGCCGAAATCATCTTAAAGAAAATCTTAGAGAAATTTACTGGGCACGGCTCATTTAAGAAAAATATTGTGCCAGCAAGGTCATGAGAACTGACTGCTTAGCAATATCCCAAGAAAGAATAACAACATGTGGCTGTCCTTGGATAGGGCTAATTATTAGATCAGAGGTTTTGAGAACTAGGGAACACAGGTGCATGAGAAAGACCAGAGTTAAGAATAAACAAAGAAGTGTGTGCTGTGTAAAAGTTTGCTCAGAAAAGAAATAAACGTGTCAGGTTGACTGAGTCCCCCCTGATGTGATTGTTTCGGCCTTATTCAGCTCCCGCGCTTTCCCCTCAGCTCTGTTCGTCTGACGTCTGGTACTGTCAAGTGGCGCCCGGACAAGGGACCTGAGGTACGAAAGAATACCGTGAGGAGCCGCCGCGAGTTATAAGGTGTGCACACGAGGTAAGTAAAGGGGCGGCTATATTAGAAAAACATCAGGGGAAGAATGGGAACTACCAGCAGTAGAGTCCTATTTGCACAAATGCTCCGACACATGCTAAAAGGTCGGGGTATGAAGATTGGGCACAATCAACTTTTCAGGTTTCTTGAATTTGTTGAGAAAATATATCCCTGTTTTCCTGAAGAGGGAAGTGTTGATTTAGCAACATGGATGGAAGTAGGAGAAAAAATGAAAGCTTATTTTTCTGCCCATAGGCCAGAAAAAATGCCTATAGATGCCTTTAGTCTTTGGTCATTAGTCAGGGATTGTTTGGATCTCCGTCATGAAGTAGAGAAGGTTCCTTCCTCCTCCATAACAGAAAACGAAAGGGAAAATAACGGCGCTGGTAATGGAATTCTCCCCAGCATGCCTCTTTTGGAGGAAGAGAATGAGGAAAATGAGGAGTTAGACCCCGCGTCCGCAGCTGATTTAGAGGCAGCTGCTTTATATCATCCCAGAGATCACCCTGCAGCCCTGATCAATTTGGCCGAACCTGCTCCTCCAGCAAGTGACCCCAATCTCCTTAAGGCTGTTGAGGAGATGCAACAGCAACTTAATAAATTGTTGACTCATTTTTCCCCCTTGAAACCATTAAGTCTTCTGCTGCCACCCAGCCCCACACCCAGTGTTATAGCAGGCTTAGATCCACCTGACGACCTGGCAGTTCCGGAGCCGGTGATCGCGGTGGTACAATCACCCCGGCTCTAGCCTATAAAAATGCAAATCTCCCCTCTGCAGGCATCTCTTCAACAAGCGGCTAGACAAGGGGAGAGCACGGAGGGATTTGAGCATTTGTATCCAGTATATGAGGAATTAGATCAGCAGGGAAATCCACAAAGAAGGCATAGGCCAATTCCCTTTAAGCAATTAAAAGAACTAAAAACTTCCAGCATGTCCTATGGCCCTACAGCGACTTTTACTCTGGCGCTGCTGGAAAACATTGCCACGGATGCTCTGCCTCCGGCAGATTGGAAAATGCTGGCAAAAGCATGTCTTTCGGGGGGGGGGGGATTTTTTGCTGTGGAAATCAGAGTTTTCAGACCAATGTCGAACAACTGCAGACACAAATAGACTCAACCAGGTCGCGGCTCCCTACGAGATGTTGGTGGGGGAAGGGCAGTGGGGCGACCTGAGTAATCGGTTACAGTATAACCCTGGAATTTATGCGCAAATCAATGCGGCTGCTAAAAAAGCCTGGAACAAGTTACCCCCTACAGGCAAGCCGACTGAGGACTTGTCTAAGATTAGGCAGGGCCCTGATGAGCCCTATCAAGATTTTGTCTCCCGCCTTTTAAAAACAGCAGAAAGGCTTTTGGGCGTCACCGAAGCTGGAACGCTCTTAATTAAACAGCTAGCTTATGAAAATGCCAATTCGGTGTGCCAAGCGGCCATTCGCCCATGGAGAAAAAGGTCTGATTTATCGGACTATATCAGACTGTGCGCTGATATAGGACCTGGCTATGTTCAAGGAGTCACCTTGGCCGCAGCCTTGCAGGGAAAAACTATGAAAGAAGTCCTATTTCAGCAAACCGGAGGGAGGGGCGGCCGCGGGGCCTGTTTTGGGTGTGGTCAGTCAGGGCACCTGGTACGGGACTGCCCCTCGAAAAGGGGACAGAAGGAGGGGGCTAAAGGTGTCCCACCCGGACTTTGTCCAAAGTGTAAGCGAGGCAAGCACTGGGCTAGTGAATGCAAATCTAAAGCTGATAAGGACGGGAATCCCATTCAGCAGGGAAACGGGAAGAGGGGCCAGCCCCAGGCCCCGAATCAATGTTATGGGGCAATCAAGTGCAGTCCCTCAAACGATCAGGGAAACAATCCGTTTGTGACCTCTGGAAGGCCACCCCTGGCAGCGCAGGATTGGCTCTCTGTGCCGCCGCCCACACAGTACTAGTCCCTGACATGGGAGTCCAGGTCCTACCCACAGGGGTCTACGGACCTCTGCCCAAGGGCCTGGTTGGGCTCCTGTTAGGAAGAAGTAGTACCACCTTAAAAGGCATTCAAATTCATCCAGGAGTCATTGATGAAGACTACCACGGGGAAATTAAAGTTATGGCCTCCTCCCCCAAACAGGTCTCAGTAATTGAGGCTGGACAGAGAATTGCTCAAATTGTGTTACTTCCCAGAACACAGGAACAATTTAGAAGCAAAAGAAAAATCAGAGGCAGTCAGGGATTTGGGTCCTCAGATGCTTATTGGGTGCAGGCCATCGGACACAAATGCCCCGAGTTGGAGCTCATCATACAGGGACGAAGGTTCTTGGGTTTGTTGGATACCGGAGCCGATGTTTCCGTTATTACCCTGGCCCAATGGCCTAGCCCGTGGCCAAAACACAGCAGTGTTACTCAGTTAAAGGGCATCGGACAAACTCAGGACCCCGAAATAAGTAGCAACATCCTGACTTGGGCTGATAATGAGGGACACTCGGGAACATTTCAACCTTATATTGTGCCCCATCTTCCGATAAATTTATGGGGAAGGGATGTCATGTCACAAATGGGGGTTTATCTCCACAGTCCCAATCCTTTAGTTACTAAACAGCTACTAGATCAAGGATTCCTCCCACAACAGGGATTGGAAACCCAAAACAAAGGAAGAGTGGAGCCCATCCAGCCACAGCCTCGCCCAAAACGAATGGGGTTAGGGTATTTTTAACAGGGGCTGTTGATTCTCCTGCATCCCATGCAGATGCTATCACATGGAAAAGTGATGAGCCTGTATGGGTGGACCAATGGCCCCTGAATCAAGAAAAAATTAGAGCCGCAGAACAGTTGGTGCAGGAACAGTTAGACAGCGGCCATATAAAACCATCTAACTCACCATGGAACTCGCCTATCTTTGTAATAAAAAAGAAATCAGGAAAATGGAGATTATTGCAAGACCTTCGGGAAGTTAATAAAACTATGCAACTTATGGGGGCTCTCCAGCCTGGGCTTCCTCATCCTGTTGCTATTCCAGCCAACACTTATAAAATAGTAATTGACTTAAAAGACTGCTTTTACACTATTCCTTTACACCCAAAAGATTGTGAGCGTTTTGCTTTCAGTGTTCCTACCTCTAATTATGCTCGCCCCATGCACCGGTATCACTGGACGGTACTTCCCCAGGGGATGGCCAACAGTCCTACTCTCTGTCAAAAATTCGTTGATCAAGCAATCGCAAAGGTACGTGAAAACCACCCTGAAATGTACATGATTCATTACATGGATGATATCCTGCTGGCTCATAAGAATGAGGGATATGTTTTAAGTGTCTGTTCGGAGCTTTCCACAGCCCTCCAAGTAGCAGGACTCCAAATTGCCCCTGAAAAAATTCAGACAACCTCACCTTTTTCTTACTTGGGTTATTTGTTATATCCTAAACATATTATTCCTCAAAAAATTCAGCTACGGAAAGACAATTTAAAAACCCTCAGTGATTTTCAAAAGCTCTTGGGGGACATTAATTGGCTCAGATCAAGCTTAGGAATAACCATGGCAGATCTCAAACCCTTATTTGATATACTTAAAGGAAATCCTAATCCTACATCTCTCAGAGAACTTACTGTTGAGAGACGCCTGGCCTTACAAAAAATTAAGAAGGCCCTTTCTAGTCAACAAGTGACGTACTTAGATTATGACAGAACCTGATGTGCCTGTATCCTTCCTACAAAACATATGCCAACTGCTGTTCTTTAGCAGGAGGGTCCTCTTCTTTGGATTCACTTGCCCGTATCCCCTTCCAGAGTACTACAACCCTATGGTGAAATACTAGCTGCCTTAGTTCAACAGTGTCGCACAAAAGCTCGCCGATATTTCGGCAAAGAGCCCCCTAAAATTATCTTACCAATTCCTAAACAGAAAATTCACTGGCTCTTCACCAACTCCAACAGCTGGGGTATCGCATTGGCGCAATACCCTGGACAGTTAGAATCCCACTACCCGTCCCATAAGCTGTTGCAATTTGCTTCAGAGCATGCCTCTGTCCTCCCCAAAGTCACCAGCCTCCATCCTATTCATGATGCCTCTTTGGTATTTACTGATGGCTCCTCTAATGGTACATTTGCCTATTCCATTAACGGCAGACTCTATCAGATTGCATCCCCTTCTGCCTCGGCACAAATAGTAGAGCTCCGAGCCGTTGCTGTGGTATTTCAACAGTGTGCACAGCAGCCATTCAACCTGTATACTGATAGTCGATATATTGCTAATGCTCTTCCTTGGCTTAAAACCGCACCGGTTATCCAAGCTGCCAATCCATAAGTTAATCAACTCTTCAGTCAAATACAAACCAGTATCCAGGAGCGAACACACTGTTTCTTTGTTGCTCATATTCGTGCACATTCTGGGCTCCCAGGACCCCTCTCACAGGAAAATGATCTTGTTGATCAAGCCACACAAGTCATTGGACTTTCTAAGATTCAGGAGGCTCAATCCTCTCATGCAATTCATCATCAAAATAGTTATAGTCTCCACCGCATATTCCAAATCCCCCGGGAAGCCGCAAGGCAAATTGTAAAACAATGTCAGACTTGCCCACAACATCTTTCAGTCCCCCATTATGGAATAAACCCGCGAGGTCTCCTACCTAATCACCTGTGGCAAATGGACGTTACTCATATCCCCTCTTTTGGTAAAAGTAAGTATGTCCACGTTACCATAGATACATTTTCCGGTTTCATCATTGCCACTGCTGCTGCAGGTGAAGCAAGTAAGCATGTTTAAACCCACTGTCTCCGGTGTTTCTCTATTTTAGGACTGCCACGAATCATAAAAACTGACAATGGCACCGGCTACACCGGTCGGGCATTTCAAACCTTTTGCACACAATTACACATTCAACACAAAACAGAAATACCTTATAACCCCCAGGGTCAAGGTATTGTTGAACGAGCCCATAGTACCCTCAAACACCAACTTGAAAAAATAAAAAAGGGGGAACTATACCCCTGTACCCCTCAGAACCTTCTTAATCATTCACTCTTCATCTTAAATTTTTTAACTTTAGACCGGGACAGGCGGTCACCTGCAGAGCACTTCTGGCATCCACAAACACGCACACATTTTGCTTTAGTAAAGTGGAAGGACCCCCTAACAGGGGTATGGAACGGCCCCAACCCTGTACTTATCTGGGGACGAGGGCATGTTTGTGTTTTTCCGCAGGATGCCGATGGAGCGCGGTGGCTTCCTGAGAGGTTGGTGCGCCTGGCAGAGGAACCCAAGGGCGACAGTGTGGCTGTGGCTCCTCCTGATGACGCTGGCGGCTGAAGGGGCACTATACTGGGCATATGTTCCGAGTCCTCCAGTGCTACATGCCAGTGTTTGGGGTCGGGAGACACGCATCGCTTACAATCAAACAACAATTCACCGAGTGTGGAATTACACGGATCTAGGAACAGGGCGAGTACTCTGCCTAGGAAACAACATCCCTGCAGTGTACAGCGGCTGCTACAACATCACCAACCTAAATAACACAGGGGGCTATGTTTCCAATGGCCGAATGAAGAAAACTCTGGACTTGGACATAAACTCACGCAATCTCTCCTGAATAAAACAGTCACCGCTTGTGTGACAGGGACCAATGTAATACTTAAAGGGAATTCCAGTGGAAAAAAAAAATGAACATCACTTGGACAAAGGTGACTGTCACGCAGGGCAATGAAACCTGCCATAATGTAACCTGTTTTAACACAATATGCTTTAACTGTAATCTTGCTGATTGTGTGGGCCCCCTTGGGGAAGAGAAACTTATGATTGTTCTACATCAGCCTCCCTTTGTGTTAGTATCTGCTATAATCGCCGTGGTCATTACTCAGAATGTACAGACTGCTCAATTTACAGATGATGTGTTTCATAATATGTCACAACTTATGAGTACTCAGGAAATGATTGGTCTAAAAGTAAAACAAAGTTAGAGCTACTGTTTAAAGCTGTAGAAGTAATAGGAAAATCTGGTCCAAACCTTGCAACACCAAGCCAGGCTGACTTGTCATGCTGGATTTATCTAGATTTGTGTAACTAACAAAACTCACAATATAAGTACAGATACATGGGAAAAAGTTAAACAACATCCAGAAGATATGTAGAAACATACTAATGAAACTCTGCACTTAACACAGTCACATTCAGAAATTCTGGCACTAAGTCATGCCCATTTACCCTGTAATGCTGCTGCAACAGCTGGAAATCTTCTGAATAACCTTAAAAACATGTTTGCTGGATCTCTTGACCAAATTTGGCACCTACTGCTGCCAACGGCCACTAATAGATGTTCATCACCTAAAGCTGCAAACGCAGCACAAACCCCCCATGTTTACTATGTAACCCACTGTGGTAGTCAGAGACGGGTAAGAAGCTTCTTGATCTGTGTTCGCCTAAGACAGGGCCCTATCGCTAGAGGATAGGGTTCCGATGACGGGAAAGGCACAAAGATAAAGAAGCACGACCTAAGACAGACACGCAGAATGGGTCAGCTGTGACACAGCTGGATTCTATAAAAAGAAAAAGGGGCAATATGTCGGGAGCCGAAATCATCTTAAAGAAAATCTTAGAGAAATTTACTGGGCAAGGCTCATTTAAGAAAAATATTGTGCCAGCAAGGTCATGAGAACTGACTGCTTAGCAATATCCCAAGAAAGAATAACAACATGTGGCTGTCCTTGGATAGGGCTAATTATTAGATCAGAGGTTTTGAGAACTAAGGAACACAGGTGTATGAGAAAGAGCAGAGTTAAGAATAAACAAAGAAGTGTGTGCTGTATAAAAGTTTGCTCAGAAAAGAAATAAACGTGTCAGCTTGACTCAGTCCCCCCTGATGTGATTGTTTCGGCCTTATTCAGCTCCCGCGCTTTCCTCTCAGCTCTGTTCGTCTGACGGCTGGTACCGTCACCTCTGTAACTTCTCTAGGTAGATCAATGACTGTTTGCTTTCCCTTCTGTCTATCTATTACCAATCTAGACAAATACATACATTCTCTGTTCACTGTTTCTCGGTCTTAAAGAAGTAGATTTCTTTCTGCGAAAGTGCTGTTTTCACAGTGCTAAGTACTCCCAACTCTATCAACAATGTAGGTTATACCAGTTTTCTAAGTCTCTCTTATTTTCTTAGAGTTATACTTGGAATTCTGTGTGTAAATCACTGTAAATTCTCTAGGTAGATGAATCACTGTGTACTTTGTCTTCCTTCTATCTGTTACCAATCTTGAGAAACTCATACATTCTCTGTTCATTGTTTCCCGGTCTTAGAGAAGTAGATTTCTTTCTGCGAAACTGCTGTTTTCACAGTGCTAAGTACTCCCAACTCTATCAACAATGTAGGTCTTACCAGTTTTCTAAGTCTCTCTTATTTTCTTGTACTTATACTGGGAATTCTCTGTGTAAACCTCTGTAACTTCTCTAGGTAGATGAATCACTGTGTGCTTTCTCTTCTTTCTATCTGTTACCAATCTAGAGAAACTCATACATTCCCTGTTCACCGTTTCGCGGTCTTAGAGAAGTAGATTTCTGTCGGCGAAAGTGATGTTTTCACAATGCTAAGTACTCCCAAGTCTACCAACAATGTAGGTTTTATCAGTTTTATACGTCTCTCTTATTTTCTTAGAGTTATACATGTAATTGTGTGTGTAAACCTCTGTAAATTCTCTAGATAGATGAATCACTGGGTACTTTCTCTTTTTTCTATCTGTTACTGATCTTGAGAAACTCATAAATTTTCTGTTCACTGTTTCCCGGTCTTAGAGAAGTAGATTTCTTTCTGCGAAAGTGCTGTTTTCACAGTGTTAAGTACTCCCAACTCTATCAACTCTATAGGTTTTACCAGTTTTCTAAGTCTCTCTTATTTTCTTAGAGTTATACTTGCAATTCCGTGTGTAAACCACTGTAACCTCTCTAGGTAGATGAATCACTGTGTGCTTTCTCTTCTTTCTATCTGTTACCAATCTAGAGAAACTCATACATTCTCTGTTCACTGTTTTGCGGTCTTACAGAAGTAGATTTTTTCTTGCGATGCTGTTTTCACAGTGCTAAGTGCTCCCAACTCTACCAACAAGGTAGGTTTTACCAGTTTTATAAGTCTCTCTTATTTTCTTAGAGTTATACTTGGAATTGTGTGTGTAAACATCTGTAAATTCTCTAGGTAGATGAATCACTGGGTACTTTACTTATTTCTATCTGTTACCAGTCTGGAGAAACTCATACATTCTCTTTTCACTGTTTCGCCGTCTTAAACAAGTAGATTTCTTTCTGCGAAAGTGATGTTTTCACAATGCTAAGTACTCCCAACTCTACCAACAATGTAGGTTTTACCAGTTTTATAAGTCTCTCTTATTTTCTTAGAGTTATACTTGGAATTCTGTGTGTAAACCACTGTAACTTCTCTAGGTAGATGAATCACTGTGTGCTTTCTCTTCTTTCTATCTGTTACCAATCTAGAGAAACTCATACATTCTGTGTTCACTGTTTCCCGGTTTTAGAGAAGTAGGTTTCTTTGTGCGAAAGTGCTGTTTTCACATTGCTACGTACTCCCAACTCTATCAACAATGTAGGTTTTACCAGTTTTCTAAGTCTCTCTTATTTTCTTGCACTTATACTGGGAATTCTCTCTGTAAACCTCTCTAACTTCTCTAGGTAGATGAATCACTGTGTACTTTCTATTCTTTCTATCTGTTACCAAATCTGAGAAAATCATACATTCTCTGTTCACTGTTTCCCAGTTTCAGAGAAGTAGATTTCTTTCTGCGACAGTGCTGTTTTCACAGTGTTAAGTACTTCCAACTCTATCAACTCTATAGGTTTTACCAGTTTTCTAAGTCTCTCTTATTTTCTTAGAGTTATACTTGGAATTCTGTGTGTAAACCACTGTAAATTCTCTAGGTAGATGAATCACTGTGTGCTTTCTCTTCTTTCTATCTGTTACCAATCTAGAGAAACTCATACATTCTCTGTTCACTGTTTTGCGGTCTTACAGAAGTAGATTTTTTCTTGCGATGCTGTTTTCACAGTGCTAAGTGCTCCCAACTCTACCAACAAGGTAGGTTTTACCAGTTTTATAAGTCTCTCTTATTTTCTTAGAGTTATACTTGGAATTGTGTGTGTAAACATCTGTAAATTCTCTAGGTAGATGAATCACTGGGTACTTTACTTATTTCTATCTGTTACCAGTCTGGAGAAACTCATACATTCTCTTTTCACTGTTTCGCCGTCTTAAACAAGTAGATTTCTTTCTGCGAAAGTGATGTTTTCACAATGCTAAGTACTCCCAACTCTACCAACAATGTAGGTTTTACCAGTTTTATAAGTCTCTCTTATTTTCTTAGAGTTATACTTGGAATTCTGTGTGTAAACCACTGTAACTTCTCTAGGTAGATGAATCACTGTGTGCTTTCTCTTCTTTCTATCTGTTACCAATCTAGAGAAACTCATACATTCTGTGTTCACTGTTTCCCGGTTTTAGAGAAGTAGGTTTCTTTGTGCGAAAGTGCTGTTTTCACATTGCTACGTACTCCCAACTCTATCAACAATGTAGGTTTTACCAGTTTTCTAAGTCTCTCTTATTTTCTTGCACTTATACTGGGAATTCTCTCTGTAAACCTCTCTAACTTCTCTAGGTAGATGAATCACTGTGTACTTTCTATTCTTTCTATCTGTTACCAAATCTGAGAAAATCATACATTCTCTGTTCACTGTTTCCCAGTTTCAGAGAAGTAGATTTCTTTCTGCGACAGTGCTGTTTTCACAGTGTTAAGTACTTCCAACTCTATCAACTCTATAGGTTTTACCAGTTTTCTAAGTCTCTCTTATTTTCTTAGAGTTATACTTGGAATTCTGTGTGTAAACCACTGTAAATTCTCTAGGTAGATGAATCACTGTGTGCTTTCTCTTCTTTCTATCTGTTACCAATCTAGAGAAACTCATACATTCTCTGTTCACTGTTTCGCTGTCTTACAGAAGTAGATTTTTTTCTGCGATACTGTCTTCACAGTGCTAAGTACTCCCAACTCTACCAACAAGGTAGGTATTACCAGTTTTATAAGTCTCTCTTATTTTCTTAGAGTTATACTTGGAATTGTGTGTGTAAACCTCTGTAAATTCTCTAGGTAGATGAATCACTGGGTACTTTACTTATTTCTATCTGTTACCAATCTGGAGAAATTCATACATTCTCTTTTCACTGTTTCGCCGTCTTAAAGAAGTAGATTTCTTTCTGCGAAAGTGATGTTTTCACAATGCTAACTACTCCCAACTCTACCAACAATGTAGGTTTTACCAGTTTTATAAGTCTTTCTTATTTTCTTAGAGTTATACTTGCAATTGTGGGTGTCAACCTCTGTAAATACTCTAGGTAGATGAAAAACTGGGAACTTTCTCTTGTTTCTGTTACTAATCTTGAGAAACTCATACATTCTCTGTTCACTATTTCCCGGTCTTAGAGAAGTAGATTTCTTTCTGCGAAGGTGCTGTTTTCACAGTGCTAAGTACTCCCAACTCTATTAACAATATAGGTTTTACCAGTTTTCTAAGTCTCTCTTATTTGCTTAGAGTTATACCTGGAATTCTCTGTGTAAACCACTGTAACTTCTCTAGGTAGATGAATCACTGTGTGCTTTATCTTCTTTCTATCTGTTACCAATCTAGAGAAACTCATACATTCTGTGTTCACTCTTTCCCGGTTTTAGAGAAGTAGGTTTCTTTGTGCGAAAGTGCTGTTTTCACATTGCTAAGTACTCCCAACTCTATCAACAATGTAGGTTTTACCAGTTTTCTAAGTCTCTGTTATTTTCTTGCACTTATACTGGGAATTCTCTGTGTAATCCTCTCTAACTTCTCTAGGTAGATGAATCACTGTGTACTTTCTCTTCTTTCTATCTGTTACCAATTCTGAGAAACTCATACATTCTCTGTTCACTGTTTCCCAGTCTTAGAGAAGTAGATTTCTTTCTGCGACAGTGCTGTTTTCACAGTGCTAAGTACTCCCAACTCTATCAACAATTTAGGTTTTACCAGTTTTCTAAGTCTCTCTTACTTTCTTGTACTTATACTTAAACGTCTCTGTGTAAACCTCTGTAACGTCTCTAGGAATCTAAATGGCTGTGTACTTTCTCTTCTTTCTATCTGTTACCAATCTTGAGAAACTCATACATTCTCTGTTCACTGTTTCGCGGTCTTAGACAAGTAGATTTCTTTCTGCGAAAGTGATGTTTTCACAATGCTAAGTACTCCCTACTCTACTAACAATGTAGTTTTTACCAGTTTTTAAGTCTCTCTTCTTTTCTTAGAGTTATACTTGGAATTTTGTGTGTAAACCTCTGTAAATTCTCTAGGTAGATGAATCACTGGTCTCTTGTTTCTATCTGTTACTAATCTTGAGAAACACATACATTCACTGTTCACTCTTTCCCGGTCTTAGAGAAGTGGATTTCTTTCTGCGAAAGTGATGTTTTCACAGTGCTAAGTACTCCCAACTCTAACAACATTGTAGGTTTTTCCAGTTCTCTCAGTCTCTGTTATTTTCTTGTACTTATACTTGGACTTCTCTGTGTAAACCTCTGTAACTTCTCTAGGTAGATGAATGACTGTATGCTTTCCCTTCTTTCTATCTGTTACCAATCTAGACAAACACATACATTCTCTGTTCACTGTTTCCCGGTCATAGAGAAGTAGATTTCTTCGTGCAAAAGTGCTGTTTTCACAGTGCTAAGTACTCCCAACTCTATCAACAATGTAGGTTTTACCAGTTTTCTAAGTCTCTCTTATTTTCTTAGAGTTATACTTGGAATTCTGTGTGTAAACCACTGTAACTTCTCTAGGTAGATGAATCACTGTGTACTTTGTCTTCTTTCTATCTGTTACCAATCTTCAGAAACTCATACATTCTCTCTTCATTGTTTCCCGGTCTTGGAGAAGTAGATTTCTTTCTGCGAAACTCCAGTTTTCACAGTGCTGAGTACTCCCAACTCTATCAACAATGTAGGTTTTATCAGTTTTCTAAGTTTCTCTTATTTTCTTGTACTTAGACTTCTCTGTGTTAACCTCTGTAACTTCTCTAGGTATCTGAATCACTGTGTAATTTCTCTTCTTTCTATCTGTCACCAATCTTGAGAAAGTCATACCTTCTCTGTTCACTGTTTGCCAATCTTAGAGAAGTAGATTTCTTTCTGCGAAAGTGCTGTTTTCACAGTGCTAAGTACTCCAAACTCTATCAACACTATAGGTTTTTCCAGTTTTCAAAGTCTCTCTTATTTTCTTGTACTTATACTGGGACTTCTCTGTGTAAACCTCTGTAGCTTCTCTAGGTAGTTGAGTCACTGTGTGCTTTCTCTTCTTTCTATCTGTTACCAATCTAGAGAAACTCATACATTCTCTGTTCACTGATTCGCGGTCTTACAGAAGTAGATTTCTTTCCGCGAAAGTGATGTTTTCACAATGCTAAGTACTCCCTACTCTACCAACAATGTAGTTTTTACAAGTTTTTTAAGTCTGTCTTCTTTTCTTAGAGTTATACTTAGAATTTTGTGTGTAAACCTCTGTAAATTCTCTAGGTAGACGAATCATTGGGTACTTTCTCTTGTTTCTATCTGTTACTAATCTTGAGAAACTCATACATTCACTTTTCACTCTTTCCCTGTCTTAGAGAAGTGGATTTGTTTCTGCGAAAGTGCTGCCTTCACAGTGCTAAGTACTCCCAACTCTACCAACAATGAAGGTTTTACCAGTTTTATAAGTCTCTCTTATTTTCTTACAGTTATACTTGGAATTCTGTGTGTAAACCACTGTAACTTCTCTATGTAGATGAATCACTGTGTGCTTTCTCTTCCTTCTATCTGTTACCAATCTAGAGAAACTCATATATTCTGTAATCACTGTTTCACGGTATTAGAGAAGTAGATTTCTTTCTGCGATGCTGTTTTCACAGTGCTAAATACTCCAACTCTATTAACATTATAGGTTTTACCAGTTTTCGAAGTATCTCTTATTTGCTTAGAGTTATACCTGGAATTCTGTGTGTAAACCACTGTAACTTCTGTAGGTAGATGAATCACTGTGTGCTTTCTCTTCTTTCTATCTGTTACCAATCTTGAGAAACTCATACATTCTCTGTTCATTGTTTCCCGGTCTTAGAGAAGTAGATTTTTTTCTGCCAAAGTGCTGTTTTCACAGTGCTAAGTACTCCTCACTCTACCAACAATGTAGGTTTTCCCAGTTTTCTAAGTCTCTCTTATTTTCTTAGAGTTATCCTTCTAATTCTCTGTGTAAACCACTGTAACTTCTCTAGGTAGATGAATGACTGTGTAATTTGTCTTCTTTCTATCTGTTACCAATCTAGAGAAACTCATACATTCTCTGTTCTCTGTTCACTGTTTCCCGGTCTCAGAGAAGTAAATTTCTTTTTCTGAAAGTGCTGTTTTGAGACTGCTAAGTACTCCCAACTCTATCCACAATGTAGGTTTTACAAGTTTTATAAGTCTCTCTTCTTTTCATAGAGTTATACCTGGAATTTTGTGTGTAAACTTCTGAAAATTCTCTAGGTAGATGAATCACTGGGTACTTTCTCTTGTTTCTATCTGTTCCTAATCTTGAGAAACTCATACATTCTCTGTTCACTCTTTCCCCGTATTAGAGAAGTGGATTTCTTTCTACGAACGTGATGTTTTCACAGTGCTAAGTACTCCCAACTCTATCAACAATGTAGGTTTTATCAGTTTTCTAAGTCTCTCTTATTTTCTTGTACTTATACTTAGACGTCTCTGCATAAACCTCTGTAACTTCTCGGTATCTGAATCATTGTGTACTTTCTCTTCTTTCTATCTGTTACCAATGTTGAGAAACTCATACACTCTGTCTTCAATGTTTACCAATCTTAGAGAAGTAGATTTCTTTCTGCGAAAGTGCTGTTTTCACAGTGCTAAGTACTCCCAACTTTATCAACAATGTAGGTATTTCCAGTTTTCTAAGTCTCTCTTATTTTCTTGTACTTATACTTGGACTTCTCTGTGTAAACCTCTGTAACTTCTCTAGGTAAATGAATGACTGTGTGCTTTCTCTTCTTTCTATCTGTTACCAATCTAGACAAACTCATACATTCTCTGTTCACTGTTTCGTGGTCCTAAAGAAGTAGATTTCTTTCTGCAAAAGTGTTGTTTTCACA
Source organism: Heterohyrax brucei (assembly GCA_028571685.1). Lineage (NCBI taxonomy): Eukaryota > Metazoa > Chordata > Mammalia > Hyracoidea > Procaviidae > Heterohyrax > Heterohyrax brucei. The sequence continues at coordinate 114,658,384 of CM053150.1, read as the reverse complement.
GTGCTAAGTACTCCCAACTCTATCAACAATGTAGGTTTTACCAGATTTCTAAGTCTCTCTTATTTTCTTAGAGTTATATTTGGAATTGTGTGTGTAAACCACTTTAAGTTCTCTAGGTAGATGTATAACTGTGTACTTTCACATCTTTCTATCTGTTACCAATATTGAGAATCTCATACATTCTGTGTGCACTGTTTCGCGGACTTAGAGAAATAGATTACTTTCTGCGAAAGTGATGTTTTCACAATGCTAAGTACTTCCAACTCTACCAACATGTACGTTTTACCCGTTTTCTAAGTCTCTCTTATTTTCTTGTACTTATACTGGGTATTCTCTGTGTAAACCTCTGTAACTTCTCTAGGTAGATGAATCACTGTGTGCTTTCTCTTCTTTCTATCTGTTACCGATCTAGAGAAACTCAAATATTCTCTGTTCACTGTTTCCCGGTCTTAGAGAAGTACATTTTTTTCTGCGATGCTGTTTTCACAGTGCTATGTACTCACAACTCTACCAACAATGTAAGTTTTACCAGTTTTATAAGTCGCTCTTATTTTCTTAGAGTTATACTTGAAATCGTGTGTGTAAACCCCTGTAAATTCTCTAGGTAGATGAATCACTGGGTACTTTCTCTTGTTTCTATCTGTTACTAATCTTGAGAAACTCATACATTCTCTGTTCACTGTTTCCCGGTCTTAGAGAAGTAGATTTCTTTCTGCGAAAGTGCTGTTTTCACAGTGCTAAGTACTCCCAACTCTATCAACTATATAGGTTTTACCAGTTTTCTAAATCTCTCTTATTTTCTTGTACTTATATTTGGAATTCTGTGTGTAAACCACTGTAACTTCTGTAGGTAGATGAATCACTGTGTGCTTTCTCTTCTTCCTATCTGGTACCAATCTAGAGAAACTCATACATTCTCTGTTCACTGTTTATCGGTCTTGGAGAAGTAGATTTTTTGCTGCGATGCTGTATTCACAGTGCTAAGTACTCCCAACTCTACCAACAATGTAGGTTTTACCAGTTTTATAAGTCTCTCTTATTTTCTTAGAGTTATACTTGGAATTTTGTGTGTAAACCTCTGTAAATTCTCTAGGTAGATGAATCACTTGGTACTTTCTCTTCTTTCTATCTGTTACCAATCTTCAGAAACTCGTACATTCTCTTTTCACTGTTTCGCGGTCCTAGAGAAGTTGATTTCTTTCTGCAAAAGTGATGTTTTCACAATGCTAACTACTCCCAACTCTACAACAATGTAGGTTTTACCAGTTTCCTAAGTCTCTCTATTTTCCTATACTGATAGTTAGACGTCCCTATATAAACCTCTGTAAATTTTCTAGGTAGATTAGTCACTGTGGACTTTCATTTCTTTCTATCTGTTACCAATCTTGAGAAACTCATACATTCTCTGTTCACTATTTCCCGGTCTTACAGAAGTAGATTTCTTTGTCCAAAAGTGCTGTTTTCACATTGCTAAGTATTCCCAACTCTATGAACAATGTTGGTTTTTCCAGTTTTATACGTCTCTCTTATTTTCTTAGAGTTATACTTGGAATTGTGTGTGTAAACCTCTGTAACTTCTCTAGGTAGATAAATCACTGTGTACTTTCTCTTCTTTCTATCTGTTACCAATGTTGAGAATGTCATACATTCTCTGTTCACTGTTTCGCTGACTTAGAGAAATAGATTGCTTTCTGCGAAAGTGATGTTTTCACAATGCTAAGTACCTCCAACTCTACCAACAATGCAGGTTTTACCAGTTTTCTAAGTCTCTCTTATTTTCTTTACTTATACTGGGAATTCTCTGTGTAAACCTCTGTAACTTCTCTAGGTCGATGTATCACTGTGTGCTTTCTCTTCTTTCTATCTGTTACCAATCTAGAGAAACTCATACACTCTCTGTTCACTGTTTACCAATCTTAGAGAAGTAGATTTCTTTCTGCGAAAGTGCTGTTTTCACAGTGCTAAGTACTTCCAACTATATCAACAATGTAGGTTTTACCAGTTTTCTAAGTCTCTCTTATTTTCTTAGAGTTATACTTGGAATTCTGTGTGTAAACCACTGTAACTTCTCTAGGTAGATGAATCACTGTGTACTTTCTCTTCTTTCTATCTGTTACCAATATTGAAAACTCATACATTCTCTGTTCACTGTTTCGCGGTCTTAGAGAAGTAGATTTCCTTGTGCGAAAGTGATGTTTTCACAATGCTAAGTACTCCCAACTCTACCAACAATGTAGGTTTTACCAGTTTTATAAGTCTCTCTTATTTTCTTAGAGTTATACTTGGAATTGCGTGTGTAAACCTCTGTGAATACTCTAGCTAGATGAATTACTGGGTACTTTTTCTTGTTTCCATCTGTTACTAATCTTGAGAAACTCTTACATTCTCTGTTCACTGTTTCCCGGTCTTAGAGATGCAGATTTCTTTCTGCGAAAGTGCTGTTTTCGCATTGCTAAGTACGCCCAACTCTATCAACAATGTAGGTTTTACCAGTTTTCTAAGTCTCTCTTATTTTCTTGTACTTATACTGGGAATTCTCTGTGTAAACCTCTGTAACTTCTCTAGGTAGATGAATCACTGTGTACTTTCTCTTCTATCTATCTGTTACCAATTCCGAGAAACTCATACATTCACTGTTCACTGTTTGCCAGTCTTAGAGAAGTAGATTTCTTTCTGCGACAGTGGTGTTTTCACAGTGCTACGTACTCCCAACTCTATCAACAATGTAAGTTTTACCAGTTTTCTAAGTCTCTCTTATTTTCTTGTACTTATACTTAGATGTCTCTGTGTAAACCTCTGTAACTTCTCTAGGTAGCTGAATCACTGTGTATTTTCTCTTCTTTGTATCTGTTACCAATGTTGAGAAACTCATACACTCTCTGTTCACTGTTTACCAATCTTAAAGAAGTAGATTTCATTCTGCGAAAGTGCTGTTTTCACAGTGCTAAGTACTCCCAACTCTATCAACAATGTAGGTTTTTCCAGTTTTCTAAGTCTCTGTTATTTTCTTGTACTTATACTTGGACTTCTCTGTGTAAACCTCTGTAACTTCCATAGGTAGATGAATCACTGTGTGCTTTCTCTTCTTTCTATCTGTTACCAATCTAGACAAACACATACATTCTCTGTTCCCTGTTTCGCGGTCTTAAAGAAGTAGATTTCTTTCTGCGAAAGTGCTGTTTTCACAGTGCTAAGTACTCCCAACTCTATCAACAATGTAGGTTTTACCAGTTTTCTAAGTCTCTCTTATTTTCTTGTACTTATACTGGGAATTCTCTGTGTAAACCTCTGTAACGTCTCTATGTAGATGAATCACTGTGTGCTTTTTCTTCTTTCTATCTGTTACCAATCTAGATAAACTCATACATTCTCTGTTCACTGTTTCACGGTCTTAGAGAAGTAGATTTCTTTCTGCGAAAGTGCTGTTTTCACAAAGCTAAGTACTCCCAACTGTACCAACAATGTAGGTTTTACCAGTTTTATAAGTCTCTCTTATTTTCTTAGAGTTATACTTGGAATTGTGTGTGTAAACCTCTGTAAATTCTCTAGGTAGATGAATCACTGGGTACTTTCTCTTGTTTCTATCTGTTACTAATCTTGAGAAACTCATACATTCTCTGTTCACTCTTTCCCGGTGTTAGAGAAGTAGATTTCTTTCTGCGATAGTGCTGTTTTCACAGTGCTAAGTACTCCCAACTCTACCAACAATGTAGGTTTTACCAGTTTTATAAGTCTCTCTTATTTTCTTAGAGTTATACTTGGAATTCTGTGTGTAAACCACTGTAACTTCTCTCGGTAGATGTATCACTGTGTGCTTTCTCTTCTTTCTATCTGTTACCAATCTAGAGAAACTCATACATTCTCTGTTCACTGTTTGCCAGTCCTAGAGAAGCAGATTTCTTTCTGCGACAGTGCTGTTTTTACAGTGCTAAGTACTCCCAACTCTATCAACAATGTAGGTTTTACCAGTTTTCTAAGTCTCTCTTATTTTCTTGTACTTATACTTCGCCTTATCTGTGTAAACCACTGTAACTTCTCTCGGTAGATGAATAACTGTGTGCTTTCTCTTCTTTCTATCTGTTACCAATCTAGAAAAACTCATACATTCTCTGTTCACTGTTTCCCGGTCTTAGAAAATTGGATTTCCTTCTGCGAAAGTGATGTTTTCACAGTGCTAAGTACTCCCAACTCTATCAACAATGTAGGTTTTATCCGTTTTCTAAGTCTTTCTTATTTTCTTGTACTTATACTGGGAATTCTCTGTCTAAACCTCTGTAACTTCTCTAGATAGATGAATCACTGTGTGCCTTTTCTTCCTTCTATCTGTTACCAATCTAGAGAAACTCATACATTCTCTGTTCACTGTTTCCCGGTCTTAGAAAATTGGATTTCCTTCTGCGAAAGTGATGTTTTCACAGTGCTAAGTACTCCCAACTCTATCAACAATGTAGGTTTTACCAGTTTTCTAAGTCTTTCTTTTTTTCTTGTACTTATACTTGGAATTCTCTGTGTAAACCTCTGTAACATCTCTAGGTAGATGAATCACTGTGTGCTTTCTCTTCTTTCTATCTGTTACCAATCTAGAGAAACTCATACATTCACTGTTCACTGTTTCGCAGTGTGTGTAAACCACGGTCTTAGAGAAGCAAGGTTTTCTCTCTGTCTCATTTCTGGAGGAAAGTCCTTGTTATTGACTTTCCCTTGCTCAAGGAGCTTTTCAGGTGTAGGGACAATGGATCCAAAGGACAAGCTCTGCTCCTGGTGCTACTTCTTAGAAGCATGTAATACCTCACTCTCTATTTGAATCCCTTTCTTTTTAATCTCTTGTAATATAAAAAGGTGGTGCAGACCATAACCAAGGAAATTAGTCTACTCTGGATCATGGATGTGACCTTAGTAAGGTTGTTACAATCTCTCCCTAATAATATTCAACATAATCCAATCTTGCCTCATTAACCACAGGCAGATATTAGGATTGATAGAATGTGGAAAATTGTAATCATAAAATGAAAGAACAACCACACAGTACTAGGAATCATGACCTAACAAAGTTGACATATTATTTTGGGGGAAACGATTCAATCCATTACATGTATCTTGATGTAATATCCTTTGTGTTTTTCTTACTTGGGGTTTGCTGATCCTTTCAATCTGTGATTTTGTATTTTTTGAGAATTTTTCAGTATTCTTTGTTAATTATCTCTTCAAACATTGTCAAGTACTACAACTCCAAATACACATGATTTTTCCAAGTTCCAAATGTTGACAAATATTTTGTCCATGTAGAACAGTAAGAAAGACCCTGTACTATACATGTGGTGATTGACTACCTGGATAGCTGAGCTGAGTTCATGTAAACTGTACATTTCATAACAAGAAGCTAGAATACAGTAGACAAACATAAACTACATAAATGTAATTACAGATGGCTCAGGAAGATTAGTCCATATCAAAGCTCTTAAAGGAGCAGAACGTGTTCTCTTTACAAAACAAAGAAACAAATTTTCCAGGTGAAGAGAATTTCCTAGAATTATTACAGGTAAGATACAAAAGATTAATATTTGGAACTCTTCAAGAAATCAGGAAGGACATGAGGCAAAATGCAGCAGAACATAATGAAAGATTGAACAAGTGGCAAGAAAGCATTGAATAGCAAGAATTAGAAATTAAGAAAATTAATAATAAAATTATAGAATTAGACTACTCAATAGAAAGTCAAAGGAGCAGACCTAAGGAAATGAAAGGCCAAATTAGTGACACTGAATATATAGCATACGACATCAACATTATTTGAAGAAAGTCAGATAAAAGAATTAAAAAATATCAAGAAACAGGGAGTGGGCACAAGATGGCAGACTAGACACATGTGTCCTCAATTACATATGAGAACTAAGGCCTGGAATGATAATTGAATGGAGCAGCATGGACATCTGGGGAGCCCTAGGATCTGGCTTAGGGTTGTCAGATTGGACTATGCCCCAGTAAATGGGAAACTACCTCTCTCTAATGAGAGGCAGAGCATGCTGAGTCCTGCATCAGCTGATTCACCATTTGGGAGGCTGCAGATACTGATGCTTTCTTTGTTATCCAGGTTACAGGAACTGGGCATGAGCTGGCTAATATGCTGAACTGCAGTGTTTAAGGAAACGGTGTATGGTGCCGCAGAGAAACTGTGCTTGGGATAGCCACGTATTGAGAAACTGGTTGTTGACTGAGGGCACCACTGCTCCTCCACCTCTCTTTTCTGGGCTGCACCATAGATTCTGCTATTTCAGGCAGGAAGGGCAGCTTGGATGGGACACCATCTTGGTCACCTAGGAGGTGGAGTCACTCAGTGGGTAGTCTCAGTGGGGGCTAATTCTCACCCTGAGAGACAGTGCCTGTCTTGAAACTGCTTCTCCAGCAGCAAAGCTGTGTTTAGGAAAGTGGAGTCTCTGGAGCTACCAGTGGGGCCTGGCAGAGGATGGAAGCAAGGCTGTAACCCTTCCCTAGTTTAACTGCATCATAGCATCTTTGGATGGCTTATGAGGTGCTTTCAGTGTTACCTAGAAAGCAGGGCACACCACAACTGAGGGCGTGACTGATTTAAGCAGCTGTTGGACAGCTCCTCACTCAATAGTAAAGTCCCTTTTTGAAATAAGATCACCTGGAGAATTGATGGCTGAGTGGCTGGCAGCATCTCCACCCTTCACTGATCTACATCATAGCATTGGATGGTAGTACCCAAGTGATTCCAAAAGTAGGGTACTGGCTTTGTCATCCAGGAGGCACAGCCTGCTGCCCCAGAGAGTCCACCTGGGCCAGTCACTAGAGTACACAGAGGCAGCTGGTGACCAACTGCCCTTTTAGAACTATACCTCAAGTTTTGCTGAGGAACCACCAGACAAACTGAACAGGATGGCACAAGGGCAATAATCCATAGCTAACAATTAAAAAACAGTCCAACATGACTACATAAAACTCCCAAAATAAAGGATCAAGAAACTTCCCAGATGAAGAAAACCTTTTTGAAACTATCAGAGGTTGAGTACAAAAGGATTATATAGGGAGCCCTTCTAGAGATTAAGCAAAACACAGCAAAACAAACTGCAAAAGTAAGCAAGCTATTGAACTGATGAAACATCAATGATCTGAAATCTAGCAGATCAAAAATAAAATTACAGAATAGACAACTAAATCCAAAGCCAAAAGAGCAGAATTGAGGAGCTGAAAGCCAGAGTTAGTGAGCTTGAGGACAGAGCAACAGACACCAGCATTTATGAGGAGAAATCAGAGAAAAGAAATAAGAAAAATGAACAAACATTAAAAAACATGTGGAACTCTATTAAGAGGAATAATCTATAAATAACTAGAGTTCCTTAGCAGGTAGTGATAGCTGAAAATATACAGTATTGTTGTAGAGTTGCTGACAGAAAACTTCCCTGACATTAGGAAAGAAAAGCACACAGATTTCCAAGAAATATATTGAACACCATAAAAACTAGACCCCCAAATAGAGACATCAAGACATATTATAATCCAGCTTAATAAAAAGAACATAAGCAGAAACTCTTCAAGGCAATGAGACCCATAGCAAAGCTAAAATTCAGAGAGAAGCCCTGTAGTCTTTCGTCTGACTTCTCAGCAGTAACAATATTGTCAAGGAGGCAGTGAGATGACACATTCAAAGACATGAAGGAGAAAAAATTCCAGCCAAGAATTATATATCCTGCAAAATTTTCTTCATATGTGAAGATGAAATTATGTCATTTGCAGATAAAGAGTTTGTAAAAAAATAAGCCAAAACTGCAAGAAATACTGAAAGAAGCTCTTTGCTTAGAAAAACAAAAATATTAAGTGTATACTTAAGGAGGCAATACTGGACACAGCATCCAGAATCCTACTCTGGGAAGCTGCAAAGCTCAAACAAAGCCACAATATTAAAAGAAGAGAACCAGTAATCATATCACAAAACTGTGACATCATCACAGTAAAAACAGAAATGTACTATACTAGGTATAACACTTTCAGATGGAGAGGAATTTAAAGATATGCAGAACTTAAAGTCTGGTTTAAATTTGGAATAGTAAGGGAGATAATAGAGGTAGCGGCAAAGAAAAATAACAATGTGGCATATCAAAACAAGAAACATAATACAAGAGTCTCAATAAACACAAAATCAACACTGAAAAAAATGAAAAGTCAACCCACACAGAATGACCCAGAACAGAATATTAAAAGGAACATAGATAATATCAACAACACAAAAATAAATGCATGAAATTCATATCACTAAGCACATACCTACCAATAACTACAATGAATGTAAATAAACAGACAGAATGCTCCAATAAAGAGAAAGTGTGTGTCAAACTATATCAAAAAGCATGATCCATCTATATGGTTTTTTACAAGACACACACCTTAGACTTAAGCGATATGAGGAAACTGAAAATCAAAAGGTGGAAAAATATATACCAAGCCAACAATATACAAAGGAGAGCAAGAGTGGCAATACTAATCTCAGATAAAATAGACTTTAATGTAAAATCCAGCATTGTGGACAAAGATAGTCACTACTGCAGAAAGGTTCAACACATAAGCAGCCAAAGCCAAGTGCTGTTGAGTCGGATCCAACTCATGGTGACCCTAGGGGCCAGGGTAGAACTGACTCCCAGAGTATTCAAGGAGCACCTGGTGGACTTGAACTGCTGACCTTGCCATAACAATATTAAATATTTATGTACCCAATACTACATCAGCTAAATACATTGAACAAACATTGGCAACACTGAAAAATGAAATAGATTACTCTAATAGCTGGAGACTTCAACACTCCACTTGCAGTATGGACAGATCATACAGACAAAAGCTCAGTAAAGATACAGAACATCTTACAGCAACAATTAACCAACTAGACCTCATCAACATATACAGAATTTTTACCTGTCAACAGACAAGTACACTTTCTTCTCCAATGCACATGGAACATACTGCAGAATCGACTATGTGTTAGGCCATAAAGCAAGTCTCAACAAAATCCAAACCACTGAATTATTGCAAATCATCTTCTTGGACCATAAAGTCATAAAAGTATAAATCAATAGCAGAAAGACATTAGTTGACATGGAAACTGAACAAATCTTGCTCAAAAATCCATGGACTACAGAAGAAATCAAGGATGGAATAAAGAAATTTATGGAATTGAAAGAGAATAAAAAATAAAAAAGCATTAAGAATTGTGGAGACTCTAGGAAAAGGAATAATCTACAAGCAATTGGAATATCAAAACAGGGGAGAAGACCAAAAAAAAAAAAATAGAAAGAATTGTCAAAAATTTTATGATGGAAAATTTCCCTTAATATCATCCAAGATGAGAAAATATCTATCCAGGAGGCTCATCAAACTCCACACAGGGTAGATCCCAAAATAAAGATACTAAGGCGTGTTAATACAAAACTTGTCAAAGCTAAAGACATGGAGACACTTTTACAACTGGCTGTAGGAAAATAAAATAAAACTTACTAAATAGAATCAGTACAATTAAGACTGGATTACTCAGTGGAGACCATGTTTGCAATAAGGGAATGGGATGACATCTACAGTTTCTTGAAGGAAAATAATTGCCAGTCAAAAATAAAGTAGCATTTTTTTTTCTCAAATATGATGGTCAAATTTAGACATTTCCTGATAAACAGAAATTTAGGGGACTTGCAAAAGCCAAACCAAAATTATAAGAAATACTGAAGGGATTCCTTTGGATATAAAATCAACAACACCATGTAACATCCCAAAATTAGAACACAGAACACAAAAATTGGCTATCACCCCAAATAGGAGAGTCACAAAAATAACCAAAGGTAAAATTCTAAAAATGAAGAAACAAAACTTTCATTAAATAAAACTATAGCAAAACAGAGGGACTTGAAAGAAAACATAGTCATAGGTCTTTCATACAAATAGGAATTCAAAACAACATAAATAAATTAAAGATTGGCAGAAATTTAGAGAAATAGGAGTAAGCACCAATAAAGAGGAGGAGAGTGTCAGACTGGATTAAAAATAAAAGAACTAACTGCATGCTGTGTAGAGGAGATGCATCCTAGACTCAAAGACATGAGCAGACTAAAACTGAAAACTTTTAGAGAGGAGTTAACACTACACTTACTAAAAGTGTTACAGAACATACAAAATAATGGGATACTTCCAGACTCACTATATGAAGCCAGTATAACCCTGATAACGAAACCAGGTAAAGACAGCAAAACAAAGACAAATAACAAACAATATCTCTCATGAACTTAGGTATAAAAACCTTCATAGAATTGTAGCCAATAGAATTCAACAATATATCCAAAAAATAATTTGCCATGACCAACTGGGATTCATACTAGGGATGCAGGGATGGTTTAACATTAGGAAAACAAATTAATCAACTGCATAAATAAAAGGCAAGAACCACTTGATTGTAGCAATTGATGAAGAAGAGGCATTTGAGAAAGTCCAACAAACATTCATGTTAAAAACTCTCAGCAAATTAGGAACAGGAGGGAAATTGCTCAACATAATAAGGGACATCTGTGCAAAGCCAATAGCCATTATCATCCTAAATGGAGAGAGTCTGAAAGTATTCCCTTTGAGAACAGGAATTGAACAAGGATGTCCACTGTTACCGCTCTTGTTCAGTGTTGTCCTGGAGGCTCTAGTCGAGCCATCAGGCAAGACAAAGAAATAAAGGACACCCAAACTGGCAAGAAAGGAGTAGATAAACATCTATTTGCAGATAATGTGATCTTATACACAGAAAGCCATAAGAATCTCCCGAAAAACTACTGGAGCTAATGGAAGAGTTCAGCAAGGTATCAGAACACAAAATAAACATACATAAATCGGTTGGATTCCTTTACACCAAGAAAGACCTTCAAAGAGGAAGTCACCAAATCAATACAATTTACTATATCTGCCAAGAAGATAAAACCCCTAGGAATAAATCTAACTGAGACATATTATGTCTGACAGCTAAGCCCGGGAACTTTCACTGTGCACTTACATTGGCAGCTCTGTACAAACAACTCAGTAAGGTTTCATAACCTTGGTATATCAGTGTCTCACAGCTATGTTCGTGTCGACATGTGGCAGTGTCCTGTGACTGGCATTAATCATTGTGGCTGCATTTTTTCCTGTGCTTTCATGAGAATGTCAGAGCTTGAATTAGAGCAATGTATAAACATTAAATTTACTGTTAAACTTGGCAAGAGTGAGAGTGAAAAGAGTGACCTATTTAGTCCAAGTTTGTGAATATAATGCTGGGAAGAAAACAGTGTACAAAGGAATTAAATATTTTTCTGAGGGGAGAGAAAGAATCACTAATGAAGAAATGTCAGGGCAGCCAGTAATGAGCAAAACTGAAAAAGCATTGCAAAAATTCATCAAATTGTGCATTAAAATCACCAGTTGACTGTGAAAAGCATAGAAGACTAAGTAAATATCAATAGAGAAACAAGAAAATCTTAACTGAAAATCTTGGCACAAGAAAGGTGTGTGCAAAAAATGGTCCTGAAGGAGCTCACAGATGAACGAAAACAAAGGACAGCTAAAGTTTGCCAAGAGGCAATACAATATTTTGAGCTATGTTATCCTTTAGCGATGAAACATGGGTGTACCAATATGACCCTGAAACAAGGTGTCACAGTGCACAAAGGAATTCACCCAATTCTCTGCAACCCCCAAAATTCTACTGGTCTAAATAAAGAGCCATAACAACATGTCTAAACTTTTTTATTTCCGAGGGATTGTTCGTTATGGATTTGTGTCAATGGGACAAACAGTTAACCAAGTTTACTGTTTGGAATTGCTGAAAAAGCTGCATGAAAAATGAAATGAAAGCAACCTAAACTTTTGCCAACAACTCACGGCACTTGCATCATGAAAATGTACCAGCTCACACAGTACTGTCTATGAGGAAGTTTTTAGCCAGTAAACAAATAATTTGTATTGGAACACCGTACCTGCTCATCTGATCTGGCCCCCAGAAACTTTTTTCTTTACCCAAAGATTAAGGAAATATTGAAAGGAAGACATTTTGAGGACATCAGGGCATTAAGGGTAATATGATGACAGCTCTGATGGCCTTTCCAGAAAGAGTTCCAAAATTGTTTTGAAGGATTGATAAGGTGTTGGTGTCAGTGCATATTTTCCTAAGAGAAGGAAGGTGACTATAATGATATTAAGCAATGAGATGTGTAGCACTTTTTTTAATGATGATCCTGTGATCTTAATTGTCAGACCTTGTAAAATACCTCTACAAAGAAAATTACAAGACTCAACTGCAAGAATCCCAAAGGGACCTATGTAAACCAAGAAACCTACCTTGTTTGTGGATAGGAAGTCCCAACATTGTAAAAATGTCTTGTCTACCAAATTGATCTATTCCAAAGGATTTTTTTTTAAAGGAGATGGAAAAACAAATAATCCACTTCATATGGAAAGAGATGAAGCCTCAGATAAGTACAGCATTACTGAAGAACACATTGGGAGGCCTCACACTACCTAACTTCAAAACCTAGTACACTACCACAGTAGTCAAAACAGATACACTGATCAGTGGAAAATAATTTAGAATTCAGGTATAACATCATTCACCTATGAGCAGCTGATATTTGAAAAAGTTTATATACACTGGCAAAAGAACAGTTTCTGTAATGAATGGTGTTGGCATAACTATATGTCCATCTGCAAAAAAATGAAGACCCTCATTTCCCACCACAGTGGTGTGGGTACAGAGTTCCATATGACAACTAGATTTGTGTTGTAAACTTTCACTTAAAGCGCTATGTATATGTGTGTGTAATTATTATTTTTTTTTAAGAAGAAAGGCCTGGGGGTGTATTTCCAAAAAAAAGAAAAAAAATCAGTCATTAAAAACTCTAGAGTGCAGTTCTACACTCACCCGTATGGAGTTGCCGTGAATTGGGATCAAACTGACAGCAACTGATACCAGTACTACTATGTAGTCAATAACTGTTCTAGTTTGTATCATTATATGTCAGATTTGTTTGTTTCAGAAGTGCTTACAAATTTCCTTGAAAAGAATGAGAAGTCTGCAGTTTCGGGACGTAAACTCTATGAATGTCAATTAGGTCATGTTGTTTGAGAACTTTACATTTTCTATTGGATTACTAATTTTTTGTGTATTCCATATATTTCTGAGAGAAATCTACTATAACTGTGCATTTATCTATTTATTTCTATATCTGCCACTTACTGCTCCATTAATTTAGGAGGCCTATTATTATGTATATAGCCAAGCCAAGCCTATGTATATACATATTTCAATTATTTTTATTTCAGGTAATACTTTTTTATTATCATTACCATTTGTTTTCTGTTCTACTGGTTTTTACTTTGTTTCTTCCTCTCTTTTTTCCTTTGAATTTTGATTGTCAGTGCATTTATTTTTTAGCTGTACATGTTTTTATTTTTAGTTGTTGCTACAGACCTAATAACTGGTACTCATTCAGCTACTCTATAGGAGAAAGATGTGGCAGTTTGCTTCTGTAAAGATCACACACCTGGAAATTCTATGTGGCAGTTCTACTCTGTGTTGGAGGTCACTATGAGTTGTAATCAACTTTATGGCTGTGGCTTATTTGGGGATTAGTAGTTTGAATCTGAAGCTTATCAGAATCTATTCAGAGTCAACATTAAACCACTTGCCCTTCAGAAGTCTGACCTGAGACTCCATATTTATTGCTTCTTCCATTCACGTCTCACATCACGTCTAACATCTCACACTTCATAATTTATGCTTTCACTTCACAAATGTAACACATTTTCAGGAATACAATTTTATTCATCTGTCTTCTTCACCTTTGTGATTGTTGTCATACCATTTGCTTCCTTATATATTAGAAATGTTAACTTTATAGTGCTATTATTTTTGGCTGGACAGCTTACTGCCTTTTACTTATGAAGATCAAAAATCATATGAACTTTTGTATTTTCTCTCTTACAATCACTTAGTCTAGTGCTCTTTATTGCTATATAGAGATCTGAGTTTCAGTCTTGTGTTGTTTCTATTTTGCCTTGTAGTACAGGTCTGGTGTTGATAAATTCTCTATGCTTTTATTTTTTGTCCAAACATTTTAAAGAATCACCCATGTTTGTGAAAAGTGTTCTGAAAGATATATAGCTCTAAACTGACAGAAACTTTTTGTCTGTTTTAATACTTTATATTTTTATCTATATCTATATGTAACCCTATATAATTTTTATCTATACTATCTATATCTACATATTTTTATTTACCATAATGCATCAACCTGTGCTCCTTTAAATACAGTCAAGGTTTTTTCTTTATATTACTTTTCCAATCATTTTACTATTACGTTCCTGTCTCTCGTGCTTAAACTTTTATGATCTTCCATGCAAGAAAATATAGGGTCAACAATGGAAGTTTTATTACACAGCTTAGACATACTTCAAAATCTGACAAAGCATGATCAGCAGAAAATAGACAAATGGAAACTACTAAGAATCAAACACTTTTGCTCATCCAAAGACTTTATCAAGAGAGTTAAAAGATCACATACAGAATGGGGAAAAACATTTAGCAACTATGTGTTGGACTGACATCCAAACTCCATAATCTACAATTTACTGCAAAAATCAGCAAGAAAAAAGTAAATAACACAGTTAAGCATTGGACAAAGGAGATGGACAGATGCTTCATGAGAGAGAACATCCAGGCAGCCAAAAGACACAGGAAGAAATGCTCACAATCATTAGTCATTTGAGAAATCTAAATTAAAACTACGATGAGATACCATCTCACCCCAGCAAGGTTGGCCATGATCCAAGAAACACAAAACAACAAATGCTGGAGAGGCTGTGGAGAGACTGGAACTCTCCTACGCTGCTGGCAGGATTGCAAAATAGTACAGCCTCTTTGGAAAGAAATCTGGCACTTCCTTAAAGATTTATCATTTGATCCAGTAATCCCACTGCTCAAAATATATCCTACAAAAATAAAGGCTGTCACATGAACAGATACATGCACACAAATATTTATTGTAGCACAGTCCACAGTTGCAAAAAGATGGAATCAACCTAGGTGTCCTTCAACAGATGAATGGATAAACAATCTATGGTACTTATACTCTATGGTACATACAGTATATGCACCATAGATTAGAACACTATGTAATGATAAAGAACAGTGATGGTTTTAGGAAGCATCTCTTAACCTGGTTTCAACAGGAAAACATTATGCTGAGTGAAATCAGTCAGCTGCAAAAGGACTAATATAAGACCCCTACTACAAGGACTTAAAAATAGACTTATGTACAGAAGAAAAGATTCTTTGATGACTACAACAGTGGGGAGGGAGGGAGAGGGTTGGTCATAGATTAAATAGTTGATAGAAATTTCATTAGGTGAAAGCACTGACAGCACACAGTGGAAAGTAGATCAAATTAACTGGACTTCACCATAAACTAAAAACTATTCTAATCTCAACACAATATTACAAGGACAGAGTACCAGGAGTAGGGTTTGGGGACCATGCTCTTGGGGGACATTGGGGCCATTTGGCATAACCAGCCTATCACTAAGTGTCTTCTTCATTCCATATTAGTGAGTGGCTTCTGGGGTCTTAAAAGCTAGCGAGCTGCCATCTGAGGTACACCAAATGGTCCAACACATCTGGAACAGATGATGAAAGAGAACAATAAAGACAAAAGGAAAAAAGAGCCCAGGAGACAGAAGGACCCAAGTGAATGGGAGAGTGTATCAACACGTGACCAGAAGAACAAAATAGTGCCTGGCTGCCACGAGAGACAACCTTAATGGGACACAACTTTCAATTCTTGTGGCAACACTAGAAAAAAAATGGTGCAGCCCAAAACTCTGCAACTGATGGCCTGACCACCCAGAAAATTCCCTGAGAGTATGACTCCTAGACCTGCTGCTGTCCCTGTTCAGAAAATACTACTGAGATCAACTATTCAGACAAAAATGGACTGGACTCAGGGATACAGTGTGACTATGTGGTGTGTGTATTGTTCTATGCATTGATAGGTCTCTTTCTAAATGGGAGAGGACAAGGTGGAGAGGAGGAGACAGGAGATTTTTAGAGGATACTACAAGTATAGAAGGAGGAGTGTGCTGTTACTGGGCAAAATCAGAAGGAGCTGCAGATAGGTGGGCATGGAAATTTAATTTGGATTGTATGCTTTTACTTAGTCACAATTCTTTTTTAAAAAGTTATGATCTTCTTGTATTCATAAAGCAGCGTTTTACATTAAAGTTTGAAAACTTTAGTTTTTTTCCCTAAAATATTTTCCGCAGTACATTTTCTTTCTTTTTCAGAGGAAAAAATAAAGAAAAAACAAACCTACTGCTGTAGAGTCAATTCCAAATCTTGATAACCCTATAGGAGTAGAACTGCTCCACAGAGTTTCCAAGGAGTAGCTAGGGGATTCAAAATGCCAACCTTCTGTTAGTAGTTGAGCTTTTAACCGCTGTGCCACCAGGATTGCTGAGTTAGAATCAACCCTACAGCAATGAGCTTGGTTTCCTTTGCTACTGGGATTCAAATTACATGTAAATTAGATAATTTGATACTATTCCTCAGATTCATGAAGTATATTTTTCTTCAGCTGATTCTTATCCCTCTATTCGTGACCTTCCTGATGGTGTCATAAAAAGAAACTTGTTTTGACATCTGAGATTGATGATATGATTTAGGAATCCCTTCTTGGAAATTTGATTTATTTATTAACTCTCAAATAATTTTATAAGCCATTTAACCCTCTGAGCTGATTATGCTTAAATTCACCTAAGGAAGTTTTCATTTTTCTGAAGAAGTGAAAGAATAAGGGTATGACTTGGAACTGGTAAGGAAGAGATGTAACAATTACAACCAATGAAATGATAAGATCAGATCACTTTGCCTATCACATTTAGACTGGAGTATTTGGAGATGAGTTAAAAGTGGAGGATGAAAACAATGAAAAGACAATTAAGCTTGAAATACTGTAGTATCAAAAGAAAAGGTAAAAAGTGATTGAATATATTTTAATGCTTTGTTTAAAAGTAGCATCAACAGATCCTAATGTGGTGTCACATACATCTGTGACTGAAAATTGTTTCCCTGATAACTCAGTTGAAGTTTGCTCATTAGTTTTAACATAATGTGCATATTGTATATAACATAGCATATGTCATACACATACATATGTATAAACATATACATGCATATCACTGTATGTGTTTGCATGCATATATGCATATGTACATAAGCACATGGACACACACACACATGCATGCACACACGTGCACACACCTGAATACCTGAGTGTCCTAGTGGTATGATACTCTGACTATAAGTGAAATGCAAAAATCCATCAATGAGCAAGGAACATTTCTGTAAGTTGTGTAAGCGTATATAAAATGTTTACTTCTTTATAAGGATAGGTGATTCCCACAGTTAAACCCCATTTGGTTCTATCTTGCATCATAACTTCTACATAATCTGTGAATTAAAATTACTCTTCCAGTATGATCTGAAAAGGGACTAATTATAGCACAGAGAATAAGGTTAATTCCAAATATTGCCCACTGAGGGTATTTCCCATTCACCATTATCCTTCTGGGTGACCCCAGAAAAGAATTCTAGTCCTGCCACTGGCCATTTTTGAGTAGTACCTGTATTACATGCAGAACCATAAGTAAATAAGGAACAAATTTCTCTTCCTCATCAAATTATTGCAAGGAACTCACTATGAGGCCATAGGCATAAACTGGAAGAGGGAAGTGGAGATCATGGACATTCAAGCTACTTCCGAAAGGAATTTACTTTTGCCTGACCTCATGTATAAAAATGAAACTGCTGAAGCCCTATCTTATATGTACACTATTTAATAATAGCGTGCTGCTCTGTATGTATGACTTTATGACTTTGTAGGTTAGACAGCCCAAAGTTCAGGATGGGCAGCTCAGGTCACATGGTGAATTAGTGGCCAGTGGTTAAGTGCTCAGTCTCTACTCAGGCCCAGTGACAAGATGAATGCTGTTTCTCAAAAGGAAAGTGTTTATCTCCAGAAGACAGCAGAGATTTGCTCCAAAATCCTGAGTCTGCACTGTGATTTACCAAAATGGGCCTGGCAGAGACTTCAAAGTGAAGCTCTGTCTTCCCCTTACTCTTCAAGAACCAATGGATTAGATCAGCTGTCCCAAGTGGCACAACAGCTTGCATAGCATGCTGAACCTCTTGCAGAGCTTTCTCTTCTTCTGGGCCATCCTCAAAACTAGTAGCTTTTGGGGACACTTGATAAATAGCCAGAGTAGCACACCTGAATGAGCGATATGCTCTTTCTAAAATCTAAATGTGTCCACTAGCTGTACACTCTTTTTTTATTGCAGGAAGGGCCAGATGCAGCAATTTATCCTTAACTTTAGAAAGAATATATAGATGTACTTTGCACTCCTGTACTCCTAGATATTTCACTGAGTTGGAAAATGCCTGGATTTTTTTTTTTTTTTTTTTTTTTTTTTTGGTTTTCTTTCCCACCTTCCAGCACATAAATGTCTTACCAATAATTCCAGAGTGATTGATACTTCTCCTTGCTAGGTCCAATCAGCATAATGTCATCAATGTAATGGATCAATTTGGCATCTTGTAGAAGTGAAAAGTGATGAAGATACCTTCAGACTAAACTATAACACAGGGCTGGAGAGTTGATACCTCTGAGGTAGGGTTGAAGGTGTATTGCTGCATTTGGGAGTCCATCAAGGCAGATATGGAGTGAAAGGTCTTGGTCAGATCAATAGTTACATATCAGTTACCAAGGAATACATTAATTTGCTCAAGTCATTGAAATTACATCTCAAACAGCAACTGTAAATTGAGCCACTAATTGGTAAAGTGTATGATAATCCTTGTCATTCTTCAAGATTCATCTGTCTTTTGCACAGGTCAAATGAGAAAGAGTATGTGGTAGGAACCACTATTCTTATGTCCTTTAAGTTCTTGATGGCGGCAGTAATCTCTCCCATCCCTCCAGGAATGCAATATTGATTTTGGCTTTGCTTCCACCTAGCTTTCCCTGTAATAGCCCTTACTTCACGTATCAAGAGTCCAATGTGAGGGTTCTACCAGTCATTGAGCATGTATATTCCAATCATGCTTTCTGGAACTATGGAAATCACTACAGGATGGGTTTGGGGATCTGCTGGACACACTGTGAAGTACATTTGAGCTAAGATTCCATTAATTCACACACTTTTATTTTGATGGGCCACAGTGACATTCTTGGTATCCTCAAATTAGTGTCAGTTTAAAGCCATTGTAATTCCCCAAAAGTATGATTATTACCTTTTCCTTACTGAACAATCACTCTTGTAAAAGGCAGTACTTTCCACTGGGGGAGGCTGGTAGAAGTATTACATTTTTACAGTGTAGTAAGGTCATTTTTGAAGTGAATCTGACCTTTCTTTCATTCAAGAAAGTGTGGCTTACAAACTGCCTCAAGCCTGGGAAGTGACTGAGATGCTGTGACTCTCTATTATGGTGATTTATGTTACATTACTATTCATGTGACTTAGAATTCTTTCACTGGTACAAATGAAATAAATAGTAGTTTCCCGTGTGTTTCACTCCTCGAGACAGTGCATGTAAGTAGCCCATGTAAGTAGTTATATGCATCAACTTAGTTAGGAAATTTCTTACTGTCAAAAACGAGTTACATAAAATGCAATCACAGTAGTCTTCACGGATGCTGGGGTTCCCTTCACAGTTTTTTTTAATTCACAGTTGTGGTAACCAGTGTGTCTCTGGGCACTCAGTTGGTCCTTAGTTATTTCTAAAATCCTAATTTCCCTAAGCCTTTAGACACCTTTGACAGTGTAACAAGGCATTAACTGATTTGGTGATGCCTCAATAAACTAACCAAGTAAACTATTAAATCCTTTTACAACCTTTCTAGCTAAAATACTGCATGAATAATTTGTGCTTGGTGGACTCATATTCAACTTCACGTCCCTTGCATCATTGTTTCAAACCCTTAATAGCTACTTCCGCATGTATTTCCAGGTTTCCTTTGTACATATTAGAAAAGTCAAGAATTTATTTTGGAATGCACTGTACTTCCTTGTTGATCAAACTTTGTACTTCTGCCTGGGAATTAAATTTAGTTACAGGTTTAGAGAAAACCCTGGTGGTGTGGTGGTTAAGTGCTAAATCTGCTAAGCAGAAGGTCAGCAGTTTGAATTCACCAGGTGCTCCTTGGAAACTCTATGGGGCAGTTTTTTTCTGCACTGTAGGGTCGCTATGAGTCAGAATCAACTCGATGGCACTGGGTATGGGTTTAGAAGCCAAAATTGATGCCAAGTGTGATCTTACAGGATGTTTACCAGTGTTTTGCAAGACATCTGCCTCAAATGACACCTCAGGCACTGCCCCACCTCATCAGATGAGGGTAAGAGGGCTGATTATATTGGCAAAGTGATTTAGCAGAGCAAGTTGGCTTAATCACTTCAGATAGGGGTAGATAGGTTAGTTCTACCATCAAGCACTGTGCAATGGAATTTAGGTGTTAAATGTTTCCTGTTTCATCTGAATCGTTGTGTGTCCATCTCAGGTTTCAGTACCATTTCTTCCCAGTCAATGCCTTCACTTTAACTTCAGATACAATTTGAGATTAAGAATGAAATTGGCATTGTAGTTTGATTCCTCTTACTATAAGACTCCAAAAATGGTGTTTAGCAATGTTAGTTTGGTCATTAAGAGACTAAGTAAAGCTTTCTTTCACAGTATAGTTGGAAAGTTTTGTGTCTTTTATATGAAACTTGAGCTATGACTCTGAAGTTTTGACCTCTTTCCTTTCTTTCATTGTTTTGTCTACCCGAAATAGAATCTACCAGCTTCCCAGTGCTTCTCTTCCTGACAAAATTGTTGGAAAGTTCCAAATACACAATCACACAGAGTCTTGCCTCTCACAAACATTTGATCTACTGTTTGTGATATTTTTTATATTTCTTTTGGTAGGGATTATCAGTACCTTATTTACTACTGGAGACTAAGTCATCAGTGTCTTTGAAACTAGCCAGACTTGAGAACAAATTCAGAAAAACCATCAGTTATGGATTGAATTGTGTCCACCAAAAATATGTAAATCTTAATCTCTATCCCTGTGGTTATAATCCCATTTGGAAATGGGTTGTCTTTGTTATGTTAATGATGCAAGATTGATACAAGGTATGACTTGAGTCAGTCTCTTTTGTGATACAGAAGAATTTAAGTAATCAAGTGAAGAAATAAAGAAAATGTGGAAAAGAGATGCTAAGCCATGTGAAGATTGCCTAGGAGTAGTTCAGAAGAGACAAGAGACGAGGACCTGTCTCCAAGATGACAGAGAAAGCAAGGCTTCCACTAGAGCTGATACACTAAATTCAGACTCCTAGCCTTATAAAACTTGAATGTGATATCAATGATGTTCAATAATTTCCGTGTTAGGTTGGAACAGCTTTCTTGGGAAGAGGCATGCATTTGGATCTCTTCAGTCAATTGGCAAGCTAGCTGTCCTCTAAATTTCTTGGCATAGACAAGAGAGCACTTCCAGTTTATTGCATCCATTTATTCAATCATTTCAATTGATATTACACTGATTCCTGGAGCCTTGTTTGTGGCCAATGCTTTCAATACCGATTCGAATTTTTCCTTCCCTACCATCAGTTCCTGATCATATACCACCTCTTGAAATGACTGAACATCAACTAATTCTTTTTGGTATAAATACTCTGTATTACTTCCATGTTCATTGATCCTTCCTGAGTTATTTAATGCTTTCCTTGTAGAATGTTTCGCTGTTGCAACTCAAGGCTTGAAATTTTTCTTCAGTATTTTTTTCAGCTTAAGAGATACAGAGCACATTCCTTCCTTCTGTTTTATCTGCAGAGTTTTGCATATGTCATTTTAATACTTTATTTGTCTTCTCTAGTTGCCTTTTGACATCTTCTGTTCATTACTTTTACTTCATCATTTCTTCCTTTTGCTTTAGCTGCTTGACGTTATTAATGACTTTTTGTCTTTAATGTCATTCCAGAACACCTCTGGTCTTCAGACATTAGTGTTCAACACATCTATTTTTAAGTTAGTTTTTAAATTCAGGTGGGATATATTAAAGCCATTCCTTGACTCTTGTTGACTTCTCTAATTTTCTTCAATTTCTATTTGAACTTTCTGGGCTGCTATCAATACCTAGTTTTGTTCTGATTGATGATACTGTATTATTCCATTGTGTCTTTCCACAGATGTAGTTGATTTCATTCCTGTGTATTCTAACCGGCCCAGACATATAGTCACCATTTATGTTGATGGAAGAAAGTATTTGCAACCAAGAATCTTTGGACTTGCAAAATTCTATAATGTGATCTCCATCATCATTTCTATCACCAAAGTCATTATTGATCCTTCTCTGCTTCTAACTTCTGTGTTCTGATCACCATTAATTATCAATACACCCTGATTGTGTGTTCAATCAATTTCAGACTTCAGAAGCTGGTAAAAATCTTCAGTTTCTTCACCTTTGGCCTTAGTGTTGGTTCATAAATTTGAACAGTCATATTAACTGGTCTTCCTTTTAGGAGTATGGACGTTATCACTGACAGCATTGTACCTCAGTATAGATCTTGGAATATACTTTTTGATGATGAATACAGCACCATTCCTCTTCAAGTTGTTGTTCCCAGCACTATATTAGCGTACAATTCAAAATAACCAATACTAGTCCATTTCAGCTCACTAATGCATACAATATCAATGTTTATGTATTTCGTTTCATTTATGATTCTTACTTTCCTAGAATCATTCTTTGTTCTTTCCACATTCCAGTTATCAATGGATGCTTGCAGCTGTGTCTTCTCATTTCAAGTCACGCCATATCAGCAAATGAAGATCCCAATAGCTTTAAATTAAGGTCATCTTAATTTGCGGAAGAAGCTCTTCCCTAGTCATCTTTTGACTGCCTTCCAGTCTGAGACAGATCATCTTCCAGCTCCACATCACACAATATTATGCTTCTATTAACAAAGTGTTCAAAAGTGACTGCACAATTACATTGACAGGGAAAGCCAGAAATTCAGGCCAGATTTAGATGAGGATATGCAAACAGTGATAGCACTGCTGATGTCAGGTGGGTCTTAGCTGAAAGTAAAGAATACCAGAATGATACTTAGTTATGTTTTATTGAGTATATATAGGCATTCTACGGTGTGGGACCATAATAAATTCAGATAACTTTGAGGAGAGGAATTCTAGACCACTTGATTGTGCTCATGAGCAATCCGTACATTAATCAAAAGGCAGTAGCTTGAACAGAACAAGGGGACACTGCATGGTTTAAAGTCAGGAAACATGAGGTCAGGGCTGTGTACTTTCACCATACCTATTCAATCTGTCTACTGAGGAAATAACCCAAGAAGCTTGACTATATGGAAAAGACTGGAGAATCAGGACTGGAGGAAGACTCGTTAACAACCTGTATTATGCAGATGACACAATCTTACTTGCTAAAAGTAAAGAGAACTCAATACAGTTACTAATGAAAATCAAAGACCACAACTTTCAGTGTTGCTTCCACCTTAACATCAAGAAAACAAAAATCCTCATGAATGTACAATAAGCAGCAATATGATAAACAGAGAAAAAAATTAAAGACCCTCAACAAGACAAACTGATGCAGTGACTGCAAGAATTAATTCAGACATACCAGAGACTGTGGTCATTGCACAGAACCAGGCAGTGTTTTCTCTTGTACATAGGTTTGCTATGAATCAGAAGAGACTCAGCGGTACCCAACAGTGAAAATGACAACAACAAGCCTTCTAAATTGTGAGAAAATAAACTGTTAAAGCCACCCACTTGTAGTAATCCTGTTATAAAAACACTACACAGTATCCTTAAGATTTTGTTCCTCTAAAATCATTCTCATTATTAGCTGTTTTAGGCTAAGTTTTCTAGAGGGGCATAATCAGTGAGTTATATATATATATAACTATGTAGAGAAAGATTTACTTTAGGGAAATATGTCATACAGTTGTGGGGGCTGGAAAGTCCAAAATCCATGGATCAAGTAGCAAGCTGAATATTCTCTTGATTTATGTTTCTAAGCTGTGGGCTAATGAGGTTGTGTGAGCTGGTGAATCCAAAACCTGAATGTCAGTTCGCTAAAGGTTTCTCCAAAAAATGGAGGTCAGATCGGGAGATAAATTCAAGATTTACAGAATAAACTTTGCCAGAATATAAATATATATTGAATACAGACTATGTCGCCAAGGAAACTCCCCAACTAATTGCCTACTAACATCAGAAAACAAAATGAGAGTGATTACAAAATTTTTCCAAATCACTGAGAATCATGGCCTAGTCAAACTGACATGTAATATTAACCATCAAAAAGGTTTTTTGGGAAAAAAACAAAACACAAGTGTTCTACACACCGTGTTCTAAAACCATAGAGCCAGAATTTGTTTATCCAACATAAATTTTATTGTTGTTGAGGAAATCTTATAAAATGCATTATGACAAGAAAATAACTAATAGAAGTAAGGAAGAGGTACAGAGGGAAAAAAGTTTTAAAATGTATCATGACTAAAGTCATATAAGATTCAAGATACTGCAATATGTCAACTTAAACTATATATTAGAAGAAGCACATAATATAGGACAGTGTCTTTGTGGGGAAGAAAAAAATCGATAACTTGTAAGAACAGCCTAAATGTAAAAAAAAGTATATTTTATAGAAAAAATAAATTATAAAAAGCAGTTTATTCATTAAGTGAAAGTCCAATTAGAATAATCTCAAGTATTTTTATGGCTGTTCTTATTCTTCTGAACTTTTTGAAGTAAGCTGAAAAACTGTCTTATTCATCTAGCACTGTTGTAATAGAAATATCACACATCAATGTTTTTAACAAAGAGTTTATTATCTCGCATTATAATAGGTGAGAAATCCAGAATCACATTGCTGGCTCCAGGAAAAGTTATCTTTCTGTTGGTTCTAGAGAAAGATTATTGTGAAGAATCAGTCTTACACCAGTCCAGGAACATCTCAGTGCAGGAATCTCAGGTGCAAAGGACACACTTTGTTCCTGGCACTGCTTCCCAACACTCTGATTACTTTGCCTTCATATCTTGTGAGACAAAAGGTGGTGCAAGCCATACTCCATGGAATCTCCCTTTACATTGTACCAGGGAGGTGACATTAGAAAGCATGTTACAGTCTCACTGTAATCCTGTTTAACATAATCCGGTTTTGCCCTATTAACCACAGGAAGAAATTGGAATTTACAACACAGGAAAAGTACAAAATTGAGGACAATGACATGATACTGAGAATTATGTCCTAGCCAAATTGCTATATACATTTTTGGAGGAGACATAGTTCAGTACATGACAAATTCCAATTTAGAACAAACAAACAAACCAGTTATTCACGAGCATAGTCAAGAAAAAAAAAGCCAAAATATAAAAGATAGATTAATAGTTCATCAAGGGCAAAAACTAGGGAATCACTGTGTTTGAATCAAGGTAGCTCTAGTAGAGAACCAGAAGATAGGTTAATAATCTAGTAGATAAGCTGATATAGGAGAAAGCTTACGAAAAAGATGATAAAGCCAAGCCAAGTGCCGCTGAGTTACCACTGCTAACCACAAGGTCAGCAGTTCAAATCCACCAGGCTCTCCTCGAATACTCTGGAGGTCAGTTCTATCCTGGCCCCTAGGGTCACCATGATAAAGCGTAGAGGAAATAAATTGTTTAATTAATAATACTGGCATAATGGTGTCGATCTGGGTAAAAAAATATCTTCACCTTACATCTTTAACATAAAATTCAGAGAGAATTAGTCTTAAAAGTAATAAATTCACATGACTTTAGAAAATATTCATAAAAGTATATGCATACATATATATATATATATATATAAAACCAACTGCCGTCAAGTCAGGTCTGACTCATGATGACCCTAGAGGCCAGAGTAGAACCGCCCAATAAGGTTTCCAAGGAGCAAGCGGCCGATTTGAACTGCTGATCCTTTGGTTAGCAGGCATAGCACTTAACCCACTATGCCACCAGAGTTTCCCCTGTATATATAAAACAGAAGCAGAAGTTACTTAGTCAAGATGTGACAACCAGATCTCTAAAATACAAGGAATTTATACAGGCATGGTTATTAAAGACAACATACATAAATAAAATATAAAAAAATAATAAAATATTATTTGGTGGCAGCTATTATTAAAAATGTTACTATTTCCAGTGTTCAAATATCTCCTACATATTGGTAAGAATGGAAACAAAGTTTATATCCATCAATACAGAACAGCTAAGTAAACTACGGTACATCCAAATCCAAAAAGCAAAGAATTTAGTAGATATCAAAAAACACTAATAGAGGCAGGGCTAATATGGTGAAGAACCAGATGCTTCCTGTGATCCCTCTAACAACACACTTCATGGTTCTACGCATCTATAGGATATCATCCTGCTGACCTCTGGCTGGAGAAAGGAGAGTGGGTGGGGAGGAGGGGAAAGGAGACTGTTGGGAGGATGAGACACATATGGAGCAGAGAGGAATAATGTACTGTCACCAGACAGGGAGAGTAGTGGAAGCTGCATATAGGTGGGCATGTAAATTTACACGGGAATGTACATTTTCACTCAGTCATAATAAAAAACTAAAAATAAAAACAAAAGATTTTATATGATGTTCTATTTGCTCTGAACCACAAAGGGAGAGTTTGGAAATCAGACTGAGCAACAGAGAAGGTACAGTAGGTACAGAAGTTCCTAGGACATGCCCTATCTTATGCTAACAGAGTAGGAGTGATGTGGGGCCTGGAACTCAAACTCTACTGAAAAACAAAACAGCCTTGATGGTATGACAGTTTGAAAGGCTCCTGGAAGAAAGGAACCCCAGAAGTGAAACCATTCCATTATCCAACTCCTCAGACAAAATTTGAACTGGTCCATAAAATATAAAATGATACTCCTGAAGAGTGCTTGTCTGAGGTTAAATGGATACTGGTGACTAACTGGGAGGCTCCTGTCCAGCACTGAGATCAGAAGACAGAAGAGGATGGTAGCTTGATGAATGGGCATGGGAAATTTGGGGTGCAGGGGAGGAATGTGTTGTCCCAGAGTGGGAAGAACAGCCACAGTCACATAATAAAATGCATGTAAGTTTTTGTATAAGAAATTGACTCAAATTATAAATTTTCTCTTAGAACAAAATAAAAAAGTCTTATTTTGACAAACAGCAGAAATAAATACAAAAGTATGAACACACATACATTAAAATATAGTCATATAGGTGGGCATGCAAATTTATATGGGAAAGTACATTTTCACTCAGTCATAATAAAAAAATATAGTCACATGTCTATGTCTTTAGAGAAAATTCATTAATTACACTTTAAGCTATTGAAAAGGTTGTCATTAGGAGGTGCCCACACACAGAAGCTGTTGTAGTTAGGTGCTGTCTAGTCAGTTCCAACTCATAGCGACCCTGTACACAACAGAATAAAACATTGCCTGGTCCTTAAAATCGTTCTTATGTTTGAGCTGATCGCTGAAGACGCTATGCCAATCTACTGTCTCACTGAGGGTCTTCCTCTTTTTGACTCACACTGTACTTTATCACATATGAAGTCCTTCTTTAGAGACAAGTCCTCCTTATAATATGTCACAAATATGTGATGCTAAGTTTTGCTATCCTTGCTGCTAAAGAATACAAGGTCTGACAATTAAGTTTGTGAACTCATCAGAGAAAAACTGCCACATACCTCACTGTTGAATATTGCAAAAGCTACCTTCAAAGTACTCCACCTGAAAAGGTATGACTGATGCCAGTGCTTTGTCCACCCTTGAAAGCAATTTTGGAACTCTTTTTTTGGAATGGCCATTATAGCTACCTATCATTGTATTACTCTTGATATCTTGAATGTCATGAAAATGTCTTCCTTTCAATATTGCCTTTACCTTCTGGTAAAGAAAAGTCATTGGGGGCAGATTAGGTGAGTAGGGAGCCTGTTGCAGTACAGTTATTTACTTACTGGCTTAAAAACTCCCTCACAGACTGTGCCATGTGAGCCTGTGCATTGTCATGATGCAAGAGCCGTGAGCTGTTAGTGAAAAGTTCGGGTTGTTTTCATCTTTTTCATGCAGACTTTTCAGCACTTCCAAGTAGTAAACTTGGTTTACTGTTTGTCTGTTCATAATGAACAATCCCTCTCTGATGTCAAAATAGGTTATCAACATCATTTTGACTCTTGGTTTTGACTGACAGAACTTTTTTGGTTGTGGAGAATTGGCTGACTATCATTGGGCACCTGAACACTCTGTTTCAGGGTCATACTGGTACACCATGTATCATTACCAGTGATAGCACTGTCTAAAACATTCTCTTGCCTCTCCAAAAAGTCTTGCCAAACTTTTGACTCTCCTTTGCTTTTGTGTATTGGTGAGCTCCTTCAGGATCATTTTTGTACACACTTTTCTCATGCCAACATTTTCAGTTAAGATTTTTGGAATTGTTTCTCTTTTAATGTTTACTTGGTCAGCTATGCTTACCACAGTCAGCCAACAAATTTGAC
Source organism: Heterohyrax brucei (assembly GCA_028571685.1). Lineage (NCBI taxonomy): Eukaryota > Metazoa > Chordata > Mammalia > Hyracoidea > Procaviidae > Heterohyrax > Heterohyrax brucei. The sequence continues at coordinate 114,629,752 of CM053150.1, read as the reverse complement.
ACATAATTTGATGAACTTTTGCAATGTTTCTGCCAGTTCTGCTCATTACTGGCCATCCTGATCTCTCTTCATCAGTGATGCTTTCTCTACCTTCAGAAAAAATGTTGAATCTATTTGTACACAGCTGTTTTCTTCATGTCATTATCTCTCATAAACTTCAACTAACATGTCCTTGATTTCCCTTCTACTCTTCCCAAGTTTAACAAATTTAATGTTTGTTAAATATTCTAATTCAAGCTCTGACGTTCTTATGACGGGACACAGAAACATGCAACAACAGTGATGAATGTCACTCAATAAGACACTGCCACACATTGGCATGGCCACAGCTGTGAGACACTTTGGTATCAAAGTTAGGAAATCTTACCAAGTTGGTTGTACAGTGCTACCAATGTAAGTGCACGGTGGCAAGTTTGTAATCTGAATTGTCGGATGTTATATTCTGGCTGTACTTCTTCTAAGACAGATTTATTTATTTACATTTTTTTGTAATTATGACTGGTCATACATGGTATTTTCAATATTCTTTGCCAACATCACTATTCAAAGGAATTGACTCTTCTTTGGTCTTCCTTATTCTCTGTCTTGATTTTGTAAATGTATGAGACAACTGAAAACACCATGACTTAGATCAGGCACACCTCAGGTCTTAAAGTGACATCTTTAGCTTTTAAACACTTTAGAGGGATCTTTTGCAGCAAATTTGCTCAATGGAAAGTGTCTTTTGATTTCCTTACTGCTGCTTCCATGGGAGTTGCTTGTTGACCAAAGTAAAATGAGATACTTCATAACATCAGTCTTTTCTCCATTTATCATGATGTTGCTTGTTGGTCTCACTGTGAGTTGTGAAGTACAGTTATGTTAAGTTGAAGTCCAATGGAAGGTATAATCTTTGATGACTAATAAGAATTTCAAGTCGTCTTCAGTTTCAACAAGCAAGTTGTGTCATGTACATATTGCAGGTTGTTAATGAGTCTTCCTCAAATCCTGATGCACCTGTCTTCTTCATATAGTCCAGCTTCTACAGGTTGAATAAGTATGGTGAAACAACAAAACACTAAGGCACATCCTTCTGGTTTTAAACCACACAGCAGCCCCTCTTGGTGTATGCACAGGTTCCACATGAGCACAATTAAGTGTTTTAAAATTCTCATCCTTCAGAATGTTGTCTGTAACTGATTACAACTTACTCAGTGAAATGCTTTTGTGGAGTCAATAAAATACAGATGAAAAACTTTCTGTTACTCTCAGCTTTCGGCCAAAATTGATCCACATTAGCAATGATATTCCTCGTTCCATGTCTCTTGGGAATATGGTTGGAATTTTTGGCAGTTTCCTGTTGATGTACTGCCACAACCACTTTTGAATGACCTTCAGCAAAATTTACTTGTATAGAGCATTAAAGGTATTTTTAAATAATTTTCACATTATCTGTCTTTGGAAATGGGCACAAATATAGATGTTTTTCATTTGGTTGTCCAGGTACCTGTCTTCCAAATTTTTTGGCACAGGCTAGTTTAGCATTTCCAGTACTGCATCCATTTGTTGAAACATCTCAAATGATACTCTATCAGTTTCTGGAGGCTTGCTTTTGACATTCCCTTCAGCACCACTAGGTACTTCCTGAAGTGTTTGAACTTCAAACAACTGTTTTTGCTTCAGTGTCTCTGTGTGTTCCATTCCTCTTCTTTTGATGATTCCTAGATTGTTTAACATTTTCCCCTGTAAAATCCTTCAAAATTGCAGCTTGAAGCTTGGATTTCCTCCTCAATTCTTTCAGCTTGAGAAACAGCAAGTGTATTCTTCTCTTTTAGTTTTCTAACTCTAGGTCTTTGTTCATTTCATTATAATACTAACTGACTTCTTCAAAGTTTTCACTTCAACTCTTTTGTTTCATCATTTTTTACTTTCTTTTTAGCTACTTTGTGTATAAGAGAAATTTTAAGAGTCTATTCTGAAATCTGTTTTGCTATTTTCTGTCTTGTCTTTTTAGAAAACTATTTTGCTGAGCTTTAAGTGACAGTTTACAAATCAAGTTAATTTGTCATATAAGTCCCCACACCATACCACTATGTAACTCTTCCTGTTCTCCCCACTCTGTGACAGCACAGTTCTACTTTCCACCCTGCATTTCCCATAATCACTCAGCAGACTCCTGTCCCCCTCCACCCATTCATCTTGCCTCTAGACAAGAGCCACTTGGACCGTCTCAAGTATATATCCAAGTGAAGAAGCACAGTTTTCTCCAAGCACTGCTCTTATAGATTAGGCCAGTATTTGTCCAAAGAGTTAGCTTCAGTACTATTTTAAGCTTTGGGATAACAGAGAATCCAGAAGCCATGTCCTCAGGGGATCTTCTGGTTTGGTGGACCATCAAGTGTGGTCTTTTAAAAGAGTTCCAGTTTTGCACATCCATTATCCTCCTGCTAATTTATGTTTTCCTATCAGGGCAGTCATTTATTGTGGCCAGGCACCACCATCTAGTTCATCTGGTTCTAGGCTAATGTAGTCTCAGATCATCTGCACCTTCTGTCTTCTGGGCTCATACTTTCCTCAGGTATGATGATGTCATGTGCTTTAGCTTCAGTCTCACTAATTCAGCTTTCCGTTGCCTAAATTCTGCTCCTTTGGCTTTCTGTTTAGTTGTCTAATTCTGTAATTTTATTATTAATTTTTTCTTATTCTTGTGATGTATGCTTTATTGCAGCTTGTTCAATTTGTCACTATGTTCTGAAGCATTTTGCCTCATCTTCTTCCTCATCTCTTGAAGAGCTGTAAGTATTAATCTTTTGTATTATACCTCTGATAACTCTAGAAAGTTATCCTCTGAAAATTTTGATTCTTTATTTTGTGAGTTTTCTGAGGAAATCAGGGTCTGCTCTTTGAAGTGACTAGAAATTGCCTGTTATCTTCCAGACATCAGTAAATTGTATTTATTTATTTTGTTTGTCCACTGTATTCTAGTTTCTTGCTTTAAATTGTACAATAGGCTGGTTACATGTGATAGCTTGGTTATTGTTATCTTTGAAGTTCTAGTATCCTCTCAAAAAATGTTTAGAGCTGTTCCAAGACATGGGAGCCCAAGAGTCCATTTACTTTTCTTATATTTATTCAGCCCAGTTGTCCAGATAGTCAGCCTCCAAGTGTGCGGTGCAGCTCTCGCTTACTGTCCTATATGGGCAGGGGTGATTGGTATAGGTACTGGTGCCTAGTTGTAGTTGCTGAGAAAAGTAGAGGGCTGACAGCCATTCTTGAGTGTCTGTGAGGATTTTGTATACTCTTGTATCTGAATCTAGGCAAAGAAGTAGTTTCTTCCCTGATTTTCAGGGAGCTGACGGAATTTTTTTTTTACTTCTGTCCTATTTTGGTAAGTTTTCCCCCTCTGAGTGTCAGACAATGGCTCATGGTGGGCTCAAGGAGTTCTACTTTTAGCTCTTCAGATTCCAGAGCCCAGCACAGCACAGAGACAGGTAGGAGAGAATGGATCTGGGCAAGATAAAGGAGTCCTACTTCCAGCTCAGCTAATGGCATCAGACTCCTGGACCAGGGAAAGGAGATGGCATTCCCAGATAAGGGAAAAAAGCCCAAGCCAAAGGCAAGATCCGGATCTGTGTGCATGATAGGTTACACGCAAAACTTAACTCTTGATGATCCAGTGTTGTTTCACACTAGTACTGGAGGTGCAAGTGGACTTCCAGACAATTTCTCATGCTGAGGAAGATACACTGCTTGGATCACCACCATGGTGACCTTCCCAGAAGGTCAAGGCTGTGTAGTCCTATGTACTTCTGGTGCTTCTCTCCCTTACTGATTCCTTGATCCAATTTCTCAGCTTTCTCTTGATGTTTAGGAGTCCAGGGATGTCATATGTTCATTTGTTCTTTTAGGTCTCTGTTGTTAGAGGGATCATGGGAAGCATCTGTCTGCTCTGTCATCTTGGTCCTGCCTCCCTCTTCTTTCTTTAATGACCTCCTGCTTTCTTTATGTCATTTCATAACTTGTCTGGCCTTCAGTCTTTGGTATTTAATGAGTTAAATCTATTCTCAAAATGCTTTCTTAATTCAGGTGTAATATTCTCAAGACCATACTTCGGCACTCATGGCTTGTTATAATTTCTTTTTAGCTTTAGCTTCACCTTGCATTTAAGCAATTTATGGTCTTTTGTACTGTCAGCCTCTGTTCTTGTTTTGTCTGATGATATTGGGCTTTTTCATCCTTTCTTTCCACAGATGCAGTCGATTTGATTCCTGTGTATTTAGCCTGGCAAGGTCCAGATACATAGTCACCATTTGTGTTAGTGGAAAAAAATGTATTTGCAGTGAAGAAGTTGTTGTTCTTGCAAAGTCTTGTCATGTGTTCTCTGTTATCATTTCTATTACCAAGACTATATATTTCCAACTACTGTTCCCTTTTCTTTGTTTCTACCTTTTACATTCCAAACTATAGTGTTTATCAGTCATCTTGGTAGTCTATTTGATGAATTTCAGTCTGAAGAAGTTGGTAAAAATCTTCAATTTCTTCCCCTTTGGCCTTAGTGATTAGAGTATAAATTTGAATAACAGTTATATAAACTACTCTTACTTACAGGCTTATAAATATTATCCTATCACTGACAGAGTTCTACTTTAGGATAGATCTTGAAATGTTCTTTTTGGTGATGAACAAAATGCCATTCCTTTTCAAAGTGTCCTTCCCTGCATAGTATTCTATGTGATTTTCTAACTCCAAATGGCCAATATGAGTCCATTTCGGTCAGTAATGCCTATGTCAACTTTTATGCATTCCATTTCATTTTTGGAAATTTCCAGTTTTCCTAGATTCATATTTTGTACATCTCACATTCCTGTTATTAATGATTGTTTGCTGCTGTTCCTTCTCATCACTAGTCATGCCACATAAGCCGTGAAGGTACTAGAAACTTCACTCCATCTTTGTTGTTAGGGACCACTCTACTTTGAGCAGTGACTTCCAAACTAAGGGAGCCATGGTGGTATAGTGGTTAAGCTTTCATCTGCTAAACAAAACCTGTGCAATTCTAATCCATTAGCCACTCCCTAGAAGCCTTATGGGCAGTTCTATTCTATTGTATAGGGTTCCTGTGAGTTGGAATTAACCAGAAGGCAGTGAGTTTCTTAGATTTTCCATCCCAAAGTACTCATCTTCCTGCATATTATCAGCATTCCATTGCTATTTGTAAGTTTTTTCTTGGCTATTTTTTTTCAGAAGTAGACAGGTCCTTCTTCCTAGGCTTTCTTAGTCTTGGAGCTCAGTTAAAACTGATCCTCAAATGATGGCCCTGAGACTATTTGAAATATTGCTGACATATCTTCCAGTATTACAACAATGCATGCGGAGGTCCGCCATCAGCCTTGTAGACAAAGTCACAAACTCCTGTAAACGACAGGCTGAAGCATCTCACCTGTGACATGTTTTCTAGCCTACTGCCCTTGATATTATTTGGCTTCCTAATCAAATTTTCTTCAAAAAGATACCCCCTCCTCTCCTGGCACAAGGATCAGGGGTGATGCCTTCTGAGAGGGGCCCTTTACTGCCCCCTTGGTTTATGAAATAATATTGGGAAAACCTATACATGAATTTCTGGGGAAAAGAGCTCAGAGGAATGATTTCTAACACAGCCAGCTTGAGAGCAGTGAGTCCGGCCCAACCCCTGCTGACTTCTCCCAGCTGCTCACCCCTCCCTTCATATGAGATAAGCAAGCTTGCAAGAAGGCCCTGAAGGGCTTTCCAGAGACAACTCCCCTTCCTCTCTTTCTCAGCTCTCAGATAGCAAACATCTTACTTCAGGAAAATAACTAGATTCCCAAGTTTATTACATTTGGTATCGGCAAACAGACAAATACTAAAGAAATGCCTTTCTTAGAGTAGTTTAAGAGAAACTTAGAATAAGGGACGGTGGACACCCATTGTCCTTACAGGAAGAGATAAGGAAGAGCAGAGAAGGAACAAATAGAGACTGTATAACCTTTAAGATGGGTTTGTCTTCTCTTCCTGCTTAGGTAAACTTAATAGAAGTCTAAGATTAGTTTTGCTCCAGCTGTTAATTATAAATCACAAATATGCCTGTCTCAGACCATTCTTCAGAGGATCCTAATGGTTAACATAAAAAGGAATAACAAAGTGTTTGCTTTTTACTAACTAACAGAGAAGACCCTAATAGTCAACAAAAGAAGACCATTGTCTCTAACCATTGTTTAGAAGATCTTAATAGCTAACATAAAAAGAGACACTAGTCTCAAGCTATTATTTAGAAAACTCCAGTGATTGACATGAAGAGACCACGAGGTACCTGCTTCTTGCCTAGCCAATCACCGACGTGGTCAAAGTACTACTGCCTTACTAACTATAAAAAGATAACAATAAACTAAGACGACCCTTCTCTCTTGCTCTCTGGGTCCGGCTGCCTTAAACCAGAAAAGTCTTTCCTGTCTCCTTTATTCATTTCCCGCCACGCCTCTCCCTCCCTCCATGCGGGACCCAGAAAAGTGTTGGGACTGGCTCCTGGCAAATGCACAAATCACCACCGCAATGTGACAAATTGACAGATCTTGGAATGAATGCTGCATCTGCTAACCAAACAGTCAGAAGTTCAATTCCATCATGCACTCTTTTGGAACTCCATGAGGTAGTTCTACTCTGACCTCTAGGATTGCTACAAGTCCAACCCAACTTGATGGCAGTGGTTATTTTGGTTGTGGAGTCTTAGACCCGAAAATTAATCTATTTAACTCTATTGAAAATCTAGGTTTAGAATGGAACATTCATGGTATTCATGCCACCGAAACAGCTTTTCATCAAGCCATTGTGCATATTTCTTTTCCACCACAGTACTCCTGATTGTTGAATGAAGAATTAATCCAAAGTCCTTTTCTACATGGTGATACAGGTAGCCATTAACAATCCACGAATTTCAATCCCTTTCACTTCTCTGAATGAGAGCAATTTTGCTTCAATTGCTTCTGAAAAAAGAAGCAAGCTAATATGAAGAGCAACAATACACAAACGGGCATAACTCAATCTCATATCCTGAATCTTTCATGTTTTCTTGATTATTGTTTTCATTTATGTTTTTAAAATGGATTTTTTTCTTTAGAAGAGATATTCCTTTTCCTTATACTTTGTAATGCATGAATCATTTAAGATTTTTACTGTCATATCCAGCCTTAAAGATATAAAAGTTAATTATTCTGCAAAGAATATGTGCTTATTTACAGTCATTAACTGTAAGCACAGTGAGACTACACCACAGAATCCTCATATTTAAGTATAACTCTACAGCATTTTCTCCTGATCCACTTATCTGTGTGTTTCATCACATCATCTTATTCCTCCTAACAGGCCTGTTTATCCTGTAGCCATTCGACAAATTCCAGTATATATTCATTATAGCACTTGATTAAAAATACACAAATTCCTGTTAATCCCGCTGTGCCCTATAGAACCATGAACAGTGTTCTACATCACTAGAGTTTAAGTCACAATCTCAAATTTTTATGACACAAGGTAAACTACAAGCTGTGAGAACCTGGCGTGAAAAGACAGTAAAAACTGAAGCAGCAATATAGCTAAGGACATTAAAAGGATTCATGAACAAACAAAACTACAGCAACTTGTAAAAACCAAAACCAGATTGCTATAAAATAAAGAGCTATTACAGTTAAAGGCAAAGCATTTCAAATGAAGCTAAAACAAGTACAAGTTAATGCTTCTGTAGAACAATCATTTGGAAACTTATATTGTTATTAATTTTAGGTCTATTTAACTCATGGTATAGTTAAAGGGGCCAAGCCAAGTGCCGTCGAGTCGGATCCGACTCATGGTGACCCTAGGGGATGATTATAAATATTTCTAAGCATCCTTCTCTGCTCATTTTCCACCTTTAGGCTTCTATGATCTATAAATTTCCAGCTACATCATCTATCTTAGTCTCTGATTTATTTGTTCCAGTTGGTTTGGTACTGCTCACTGTGATTTTCTTCTCTTTTTTTGTGGCATAAATACTGCTCCAAGAAGAAAGCATAATTAAATGCAAAGTTTACTTCATCTGTACTGTCAGCTGCCCAATGCCTGACACAATTGTTTCTATATTGTGTTCATTTTTAGGGTTGTTTATGTTGAGAGCCTGAGGTCAACACACATCATTCAGCCATAGCCAGACCATAGCCAGACTGGAGGTCTAAAAATTATTTTTGAGACCAATGATACTTTTTTATTTTTGCTGTTTTCTCATTATACATTTTATCAATATTTGTTATGTTTCTATACCTAAGAGGAAGAATGAAATTTAAGACAAAATACAATATACTAACTTGAAGCTATGGTATACTTTATGTATCTGAACACATAAGTGGATAAATTCTAACAAATGAAGAAAACATATTTTGTTAGCTATGATTTAACAACTATAAATTCATTTTATGATTTGTCAATATAGTATAGTAACATCTACCAAACAGCACAATAAAGTAAACAAGTGGTGTGGGTAAAACAATAATAATAAGTAAATTACATCTTCTAGTATTCTATAAGTAGGCTTTTTAAAGAACTGCAGTACTCATTCGTATGAGATTAGAATTACTAATTGCATCAGAAGATTTTATTCTCATGAATTTCTGACTTTCTGAATTTTATCACTCAATATATTCCAGATGTGTTCCTGAAATAATAATTGAGTTCCTGAATAAATAATTGAGTTACAACAATATAATCAGTAACGTTTTGATAAATGTTTTATATCAATTCATTAGAGAAAATTAAGGAAGGTTTTGTAATGTTTGCTGATTTTCATGGTGTAAATACTACTGTTATGGAAAACATCAAGCTGTCAACATCATATTATTGAAAGCAATGCAGAGTAGATATGAAAAATAAAAGTTTCTTACGAGCTAGAACCACCCAGATCAAGTACATATATGATTAAATTTTCTAAGGAGGAATGTATTCTTACAACTTTGTTACTACTTATTTGAAGTTCATACTAATTTGTTAGACACAAAAGGGCTTGCACTCCTTGTTGTTATAAACTTCCAGTTTGAATTATAATCCTAATTTTTCTATGACATTCAAGGAACCAACATGGTTTAGGGAAAACATAATCACACAATTTGTATATTAATTGTAACTAACATGAATCAGTCTCCAAAATACAATGACTGTGAGGATGACACAGGACAGAGCACTGTTTCATTTTGCTGTACCTAGGGTCACAGACATGGAAACTGATTTGATGGCACCTACAAGTAACATGATAACAATTTTTTTTTCAAGGAACCACTACACAGGTTTTCACAATAGCTGTGTTGTTGCATATTCTGACCAGCAATGGAAAACTGTTTCAGTATCCCATATCCTTGTCAACATTTGTCATTTTATAGCTTATCTACTTATTGATTTAACCTTGCTTATCTTAACTGGAGTGAACTGGATGTCTTTGTGATCTTTATTTGCCTCTCTTTGGTGGCTAAAGACATGGAGTGCTATGAGGTCTGACAATTGAGTTCACAAACTCATGCTAGAAATAGTGCTACATACCTTATTGCTGAATATCCCTATAGTTGCCTTCAAAGCACTACCCTAGGAAGCTATGCACTGGTGCCAGTCCGTAGTCCACCCCTCAAAGCAATTTTAGAACTCTTTTCCTGGAATGGCCATCAGAGCTGTTGTTACATTTCCCTTGACATCCTGAATGTCATCAAAATGCCTTGTTTTAAATATATCCTTTGTCTTTGGGTAAAGAAAAAAGTCTGGGGCCCAAGCCAGGGGAGTAGGGAAAGTGTTCCAATACAGTTACTTGTTTACTGTCTAAAACTCTGTCAAAGACAGTGCCGCGTGAGCTGGTGCATTGTCATGATGCAAGAGCCATGAGTTGTTGGCAAAAAGTTCAGGTCATTTTCATCTAACTTTTTCACACAGTCTTTTCAGCACCTCTACATAGAAAACTTGGTTAATTGTTTATCTAGCTGGCATAAATTCATAATGAAAAATCCTTCTGATATCAAAAAAGTTTAGCAACATTGTTGTGACTCTTGATTTAGACTGAGCACTTTGTTTCAGGATCATATTGGTACACCCATGTTTCATCACCAAGTGATAACATGGCCCCAAACGTTGTCTTGACTCTCCAAGACAATGGCAAACTTCTACTCTGCTTTTGTTCATCAGTGAGCTCCTTCAGGACCATTTTTGTACACAACTTTCTCATGCCAAGATTTTCCAGTAAGATTTTCCTAACTGCTTCTCTACTGACGTTTACTTGGTCTGTTATGCTTCTCACAGTCAGCTAATGATTTTGATGCACAATTTGATGAATTTTTGCAATATTTTTATCAACTCTGCTTGTTACTGGCTGCCCTGACCTATCTTCATCAGTGATGCTTTCTCTCCCCTCAGAGAAATGTTGAATATATTTGTACACTGCTGTTTTCTTAATGGAGTTATCCTCCATAAACTTCAACTAACATGTCCCTGATTTCACTCCTACTCTTCCCAAGTTTAACAAGAAATTCAATGTTAGTTTGTTGCTCTAATTCAAGCTCTAACACTTTTGTAACAGCACACAAAAACACACAACAACGATAAAGAATGCCTCTCAGCAAGACAGTACCACATGTTGACATGAGCACAGCTGTGAGACACTGATATAACAAGGTTATGAAACCTTACCAAGTTGTTTGTATAGTGCTGCTAACATGAGCACACAGTGGCAAATTCATGACCTTAATTGTCGGACCTCACGTTCATGTATTTGCTGGCCATTTGAATATCCCCTTTGGTGAAATGTATATTCATATCAATTTTTTTAACTGGGTTATTTTTAGTTTATCGTTCAGATGTTTAAGTTTTATCTATATTTTTGTCATTAGATTTTATCAGGTACATATTTTATCAGACTGTTTTCCAAATCCATAGTTTACATTTCATTTTATTAATACAGTCATTTAATGGACAATATGTTTAATTTTTATCAGGTCCAATTTGTTTATTTTGTATTTGACTGTCTGTGTTTTGTCACTATGTAAGACAATTCGTTGTTAAATGTTAGGTCTGAAAATTTTGCCATCACATTTTCTTCTAAAAATAAGTAATCCGTAAAACAACTTCTAGGAATTATGTGGAGAAAAATGGTGGAGGAGCATTGAATTTCTCAGATAAACAAAAACTGTAGGAATTTATAGCTTTTGGTCTGCAAGTAATGGTAAAACAGAGACAGAGTCAATGCAGTGCCATAGGTAGATGTAACCTGTTGACTCTTCAACAAAGTCCTGAAAAATTAAGTAAAAGAGAGCAAAATGTCAGTCCTGGAACCCTTAATATCAAATGAAGGAGTCGTGAACTAGATGAAGCAATGAATGACAGAGAAACTGAGAATACACAGAAAATGAGGGAAGATATGAAGTGGAGGTCCCTGCCAACTATAGTGGCACAGAACTGCCATTTTGGAGCACAACCAGCAAAGGTGGAGACAATCTCTATAGCCAGGAAAGGACAAAAAAGTTTCAAACCAAACTTGTTGCTGTAAAATCAATTCAGACTCATAATGACTTTATAGAACAACACAGGACTACCTCCTAGAGTTTCTGAAGAGCATTTGGTGTTTTCAAGCTGCTGATCTTATGGTTAGTACTTAACCAGTACACCATTAGGATTTCCAGGGAAAGACCAAGACTCATCAAAACACCATGCCAACTAGTGGGCACCACAGTTGATTCTGTTCAGTCATTCTTTGCTCCAAATCATGCCTTTGGTGCTTGAGAAGGGAGTTTCCTCAGACCCAGCAATTATTTTTGTTGTGGACCACTGTGAAGCTTAGAATGCATTCTATGAAGAAGTTGGTAGCCCTGAAAGGAAGAATTGGACATACCTACAGTTAGAAAGACAGATGTTTAGAAGGTACAAAATTTTCTCCTTCTGTTCTAATCAAACTAGTGGCTTCCCCTCTGTTCATGAAACAGGGAATGATTTACACACTTTCCCCAGCTGAGTGTTATCATACATGCTGCCCCAAGAAGTTCAACTGAGAGGTTGTTGAGTAAAGTCATGCATTTTGCTGAATGCCAGAAAAGAAGACCCACTTCTGTCACTCATGGTATAGCCATTGTTTCCTTCCATCTGAGGTGTGAGTGCTGAGGCCCTCCATGTAATAAAAATGTGGTGTCCCATGTTAGTTCTATCAGTCCCTCCAGCTCTGGAGTGATGAAGTAACCAATCCATTGTGGCAGAGTAACCCACAACCGGTGCCAATAAATGGTTCCATTTTTCATTGGCAGGTTCTAGGGTGTCCAGGGGCCATGCTATTTTGTTCAAGCAACAACCCTGGTGAATACATTTCTGGAGTTTGTGTCATTATTTGGATTTTTGTTGGAGAGTCACTTGAGTCTCCTAATCTGGTATGGAGTTAAAACCCAGTGGGAGCTAAATTTATCAATGTCAAAATCTCAGGCAGAATCTTGGTCACTATACCATGAAAGCCTTGCTTGTAAGGGTTCACATTTATTAGACAGACTGGACTAGAGACATATTAAAGAATGCTTTGGCCAAACCTAATACAGAATGACATGGACCAAGGGCCCTACTAAGGATTTCTAATAAGGAGTTATGTTTGGGACTGTAGCATATATAGGAGGGATCATTTCGTTAAGTTCTTTATAGGCCATGGTCATACACTAGTACCCATCTGATTTCTTCACAAGTAGCACAGGGCACTATGGACTTTCCAGAGGATACCTACTTTTCTTAATTCTAGTTTTCCTAACTTGCTTATGTCCTATGGGCAACTTCTATTGCTTGGTGACTATCGCCTTTTACCGCAGAGGAGTGGTCTCTGATTTCCATACTTCATTTCCTCTCAGGACTGTCTTTGCCAACCTCATTCACAGGCAGAATTCTTCTTCAAATCTTACAAAGGCAAACCATGTTAGCACAGCCAAATTGATAAATGTATATCGGGGAACACAATTCAATCCATGACAGGCTTGTGAAACAGCAATGAACTAACATATACGGCAGTGAACTAACGGAAAGCATGAGGGAAGCCATGTTCACACTTGAAATCCTGTTCTTCCCTTTATGAATGGATCTAGAGGGCATAACTCAGAGTGAAAAAAGCCAATCGCATAAGGGCAAATATTGCATGATTCCATTTTTATAAGTAGACTAGAATATCTATACAGACATCAGATGACTCTGTGTATGTGTGTATAAAAAAAAAAAACCCATTGCTGTCATTTATATATACATATGCATGTATATATATAGACACACACACACACATATGTTCATTTGTGGTTATAAGGAATGGACAGGGGTGGGAGCGAATCACACTCAAAGGTGTAGATTCTTGTTATTTTTTGGTGATGAAACAATATCACAGAATGTGGGTTTAATGAGCACAGGTTGACCAAAGTAAATGATGCCACTAAAAGTCACATAGGATAAAATTACATATGTACTAACAATTATGACAGAGCCCTTGTGGTACAGTGATTAAGAGCTACAACAAAATATGGCTGCAAACCAGAAGGTAAGCAGTTTGAATACACCATCTGCTCCCTAGAAACGCTATAGAGAAGTTGGACCTCATCCTATTGGACATTATAAGTGAGAATCCACATGAAAGCAGTAAGTAGCAAACAACAGACATACATAACTTGGCAACAACATCAACAATAGCCAAAAAGCAAGTGTGTGGATATTTGTGTAGGTGTATAAGCATACATATGTAAGTAGGTACAGGTAAGTACATATGCATACACAGACAAATGTATCTGTGTGTGCATGTACATATGGGTTAGCACATACATATAATCATAGAAAACAGAGTTAGGCAACTTCTCTTCGAAGAGTGATTATTTGGATTTGAAGGCTTAGGAACTTAGGATCACATGACAACTCAGTCAAGTGGTGTCACAAAGTTCATGTTCAGCATCCTAGTGAGGTGCATTGCATTTGGGCTCTTACAAGATTTCAAGTAGCCATCTAAGTTACACTTACAACTCTAATCTTCAGGTGCAAAAGTAAAAGGAAACCAAAGTCTCAGAGAATAAACTAGTTTATACAGGTAATAGTACGTATTAATCGAAGATTTATCTACTCTGAAACCAGAAAACTAGTGGTGCCAGCTACTAACAACAACCATTCTAATCAGGACCACAACAGATGAACTCTTAACATAACAAAAGGAAAACATGAAATAGAACTCAGATTCTTAAAACGTCCATATTTACTAGACCAGCTGAGGCTGGAAGACTTCCTGAGAATTATCTTCATTAGATATTCATTATATTTCAAACCAGCATTATACCCTGAGATCACATTTGGTGAAATAACAAGTTGATGTACAAAATAAAGGATTTATCCCTGCGTATGGTTCTCCATTAAGAAGTTATCTATATGAGACAAAAAGTCAACAATTGCTGTAAAGCTGAGAAGATAAGGGCATGGGGAAACTAGTGTAACTAGATATGAAACAATAAGAACAACTTGAAGAGCATGCTCATCCATTGTGAAAAATATAACAAATACCTCTTAATAATTCATCTAAAAAATTAGCAAATGAGAACTAATTTTCTGTTTAACTGTTTACCAAAAACACAGTAAAATACTATTTAAAATTAAAAAATAGCTTTAAATATTTTTTTAAAAATTTAAAAAATCTTATCTGTGGAAGACTCTTAGCAAATGGACCAACCACAAACTGGGAGGGTACATCTGTAAGCACATATCTGAGAATGATTCTGTCCAAGCTATGGAGATAATTCTTAAAAAATAACAAGAAAAACAAGTCTAATTACAAAATTAACAAATGCTATGAGTAGATGGGAAACCCTAGTGGCATGGCAGTTAAGTGTTATGGCTGCTAAGCGGAAGGTTGGCTGTTTAAATTACCAGGTGTTCCTTGGAAACTGTATGAAGCAGTTCCACACTGTCCTATAGGGTCAGTATGTGTCAGAATTGACTTGACAGCATCTTTTTTTGTTTGCTTATTTGTTTATGAATGGATTGCTCACTTTAGAAAATATTCAGATGGAAAATATACAAAAGATTCTCAACGTCATTTATCATTAAGGAAGTGTAAGTCAAATAAAAAATGAGGTACCACTACACAACCATTAGAATGGATAAAAGCCATTATCCTCTAGAAAAAAATACAATCTGACAGTACCAACCGCTAGTAAAAATTAAGAGGAACAAGAACACTTTTCATTGCTAAACCAAAATTCAAACATTCAAAGTCATTTTGGCAATTTCTTGCATATCTAAACACAGGCTTACCATGCAATCCAGCAATTAAATTCCTTGTTATTTCCTCAAATGATTTGAAAAATTATGTCTACACTAAACTCCACACATAAATATTTACAGCATGTTTATTTATTTATTTTAAAGAGTTCTCTAACCTGGAAACCCCCATGCAACCTGTTCAACAGGTGTATGAATACAAAACAAACAAAACACTAGTCCCTCAGTACAATTTAATTCTATTCAAGAATAAAGAGAATGAGTTATTATGCCTCCAAAATATACCGACAAAATTTATATGCATATTGCAAACTGAAAGATAACAGTCTAGAAAACCTTGTTGTTGTTGTTAGGTGCCTTTGAGTCAGTTCTGGCTTATAGTGACTCCAGGTACAACAGAACAAAACACCACATGGTCATGTGCCATCCTCACCATCGTGGCTATGTTTGAGCCCAGTATTACAGCCACTGGTCAATCTATCTGATTAAGGGTCTTTTTTTTTTTTTTTTTTTTTTTTTAAGCTGACTCTCTACCCAGAATGATGTCCTCCAGGGACTAATCCCTCCTAATAAGATGTCCAAATTACATAAAACAGTCTTGCCATGCTTACTTCTAAACAGTTTTCTGGCTGTATTTTCTCTAAGACAGATTTATTCATTCTTTTGACAGTCCCAAACCCACTGCTGTTGAGTCAATTCTGACTCATGGAAACCCAATGGGTCAGAGTAGGACTCTCCCATAGAGTTTCAGTTCCCATTGCTTCCCAGCCAGTGGCCTCATTTTAACTTCAGTAACCTCTCCAGTTTGGCAGTTGTTTTGGTGTTGTAATACAGCTACTTTTACAATAAGACTCAGGGTTTGGTTACTGGAAATATCAGCTCTGTCATACAAGATATGATACTTCCCTTCATAGAAACTACACCCTAGGCAATAGAATGTACCAACATATCAATAATAATAATGATGATGATAATAATAATTCATAATGACCAAGCTGGATTCATACCTGGGATGCAAGGCTGGTTCAACATTAGAAAAATAATTAATATGATCAACCACATAAAGAGCACAAAAGATAAGAATCAGCTGTTTTTGTCAATAAATACAGAAAAGGCATTCAACAAAGTCCAACACTGATTCATGCTAAAAACCCTCAGAAAAATGAGAATAGAGAAGAAATTCTTCAGTGCCATAAGGGGTGTATATGCAAAACCAATTGCCTACATCATCCTGAATGGAAAGAGACTGAAAGAATTTCCCTTGAGAATGGGAACTAGACAAGGGATGCCAACTCTCACCACTTCTGTTCAACATTGTACTAGAGGTTCTAGTTAGAGAAATTAGACAAGAAACAGATGAAAAGGGCATCTGCATTAGCAAAGAAGAAGTAAAAATCTCCCTATTTGCAGGTGATGTGATTGAATATGCAGAGAATACTAAAGAATCTATAGGTAAACTATTGGATCTAATAGAAAAGTTCAGCGAAGTATCAAGATATAAACATAAGTAAATTGGTAGGATTCCTTTGTACCAACAAAGAGATCATCAAAGAAGAAGTCATCAAATCAATACCACTTATCGTAGCCTCCAAGAAGATAAAATATCTAGGAATAAATCTAACCAAAGAAATAAGAGATCTATGCAGAAAGAACTACAAGACCTTACTGCAAGAAACCAAAAGAAATTTACATAAATTGAGAAACTTACCCTGCTCATGGATAGGAAGACTTAACATTGTGACAAACATTGTGACAGACGTTGTCACAATGTTAAGTCTTCCTATCCATCAGCAGGGTAAGTTTCTCCATCACAATGTTAAGTCTTCCTATCCATCAGCAGGGTAAGTTTCTCCATAGTAAGTACGCCTATTTTACCCAAAGCAGATATACATATACAATGCAATCCGAACACAAATTTCTGTGTCATATGTGAATGAGATGGAGAAACAAATCACCAACTTGGTTTGCAAAGGGAGGAAACCCTGGAAAGGTAAAGCACTAATGAAGAAGAGGAACACAGTGGGAGACCTCACACCACCTGACTTTAGAAACTACTACACTGCCGCAACAGTCCAAAGAGCCCGGTACTGATACAGAAAGAAACATAGACCAGTGGACAGAGTCGGGACTCCAGAGATGCCACTATCTTCCTATGAGCAGGTGATATTTGACAACGGCCATAAGATTGTAAACTTGGTTAAAAACAATCTCTTTGGAACACATAGTGTTAGCAAAACTGGATACCCATTCACAAAAAATTGAAACAAGACCCATATCTCACACCTTACGCAAAAACTAACTTAAAGCAGATCAGACCTAAATATCACATCTAAAATGATAAAAATTATACAAGAAAAAGTGGAAGTTCTAATACACAGCTTAGACAGACTTCAAAATCTGACAAAGCATGATCATCAGAAGAGAAAATAAATAAATAGGAACTACTAATAATCAAACACTTTTGCTTATCCAAAGACTTTATTAAAAGAATTAAAAGCATGGTCCCCTGACCCGTGCCCCAGCTACTCTATCCTTGCAATATTGGGTTAAGATGGAAGGAGTATTCAAGTTATGCTGAAGTCCACTTAATATTGTTCTTGTTTCTAATGTGTGCTATACATCTATAGGATATCATCCTGCTGACCCCTGGTTGGAGGAAGGAGAGTTGGTGGAGAGGAGGGGAGAGAAGACTGTTGGAAGCATGGGACATGTATGGAGCAGGGAGGAATAGTGTGCTGTCACCATACAGGGAGAGCAGTGGAAGCTGCATATCAGTGGGCATGTAAATTTATATGGGAATGTACATTTTCAGTCAGTCATATTAAATTAAAAAAAGAATAATTAAAAAAAAGAATTAAAAGACCACTGTCTTAGTCACCTGGTACTGCTCTAACAGAAAACACGATGAGTGGAAGGTTTCATGAAGAGAAGCTTTATTGACCCAGTCCAGTAAGCCTCAAATCCATTTATAAATTGTAAGTCCATTCAGTATGAGAAATCTTCACAGTCAGGTAGTCTGAGTCCAAATCCAGTGAGAACATCTCAGCAC
The DNA here is from genome assembly GCA_028571685.1 of Heterohyrax brucei. Classification (NCBI taxonomy): domain Eukaryota; kingdom Metazoa; phylum Chordata; class Mammalia; order Hyracoidea; family Procaviidae; genus Heterohyrax; species Heterohyrax brucei. The sequence continues at coordinate 114,611,448 of CM053150.1, read as the reverse complement.
AGGAACCTCAGGTCCAAAGGACATTCTCTGCTCTTGGTGCTTCTCTCTTGGTGATAGGAGGTTCCCAACTTTCTCGCCTCACGTCTCTGCCTTATAACCCACAAGCTTGTAGTTTGAGAGCTGCCTCACTAACACAACTGTTGCCCATTCTCTATCATCAATCTCACAGAAGCAGGATTAACAACACATGGGAGGAATGGCAACATATTGGGACTCAGCCAAGTCAAATCAATACATACATTTTTGGCACAATTCAATCCATGACAACTACCTACAGAATGGGAAAAGGTATTTGGCAATTACATGTCAGACTGATGTCTGAACCTCGTAGTCTACAAGGTACCGCAAAATATCAACAAAAAAGGTAAATAACCCAATAAAATGATGGGTAGAAGAGATGGGCAGATACTTCCCTAGAGAGGACATCCAGGCAGGCAAAAGACACTTAAGGAAATGCTCATGATCGTTAGCTATCAAAGAAATCCAAATCAAAACTACAATGGGATATTCTCTCACCCCAGCAAAGTTGGTGATAATCCAAAAACCACAAAACAACAAATGCCAGAGAGGCTGTGGAATGATTGGGACTCTGCTACACTGCTGATAGGATTGGACAACTGTACAACATCTTTGGGAAGCAATCTGGCACTTCTTTAAAACCTGCGAAGATATATACCATTTGATCCAGTAATCCCACTGCTTGATTTATCCCACAGAAACAAAGACTGTCACACCAACAGATACATGCACAAGAATGTTCATTGCAGCATAGTCCACAATAGCAAAAAGATGGAATCAAGTTAGATGCTCATCTGCAGATGAATGGATAAACGTATTATAGTGCATATACTCAATGGAACCCTACGCACTGATAAAAAACAATAATGATTTTAGGAAACTTCTCAGAACCTGGTTTCAACTGGAAGATATTATGTTGGGTGTAATCAGTCAGGGACCAATATTGTAAGAGACTACTACCATAAGAACTTAAAAATAAACTTAAGTACAGAAGAATGGACTCTTTGATGGCTACAAGGATCAGGGGGCAAGGGTTGATCACAGACTAGGTAGTTTATAGAAATTTGCTTAGGTGAAAGCAGTGACATCAAACAGTAGAAAGTAAATCATCTTAACTGGACTTTGCCATAAACTGAAAGCTCTTCTAACCTCAGTACAATATTGCAAGGATAGAGTAGCAGGGTAGGGGTCTGAGGACCTTGCTTTTGGGGCCATGGAGTTGGAATAATTAGTGTATTGCTAAAAGTCTTCTGCCCGCATACTGGTAACTCTATATATATATATTTTTTTAATTTTTATTTTTGTTTAACATAACTGAGTGAAAATGTACATTCACATGTAAATTTACATGCCCCCCTATATGCAGCTTCCACTGCTCTCCCTGTCCGGTGACTGCACACCATTCCTCTTTGCTCCATACATGTCTCATCCTCCCAACAGTCTCCTTTCCCCTCCTCTCCGTCCACTCCCCTTCCTCCAGCCAGAGGTCAGCAAGATGATATCCTATAGATGTATGGAACCATAAAGTGCTTCCAATATGTGGTTACTCTGCATTGCTAAGTCGAATCCATTCCTGTCCAAAGAGTGGACCTTTGTTATAATTTATGGGAAAGGGCAGCATCAGGGAAGGGGGCCATGCTCTCAGAGGAACCCCAAAACCGCTGGACCATCAATTGAGGTCTTTTAGTGGAGATCTCATGATGCACCTCTTTTTATTCTTGTGTTGCCAGTGAGGCTCCTCTCTGTGAGCTCCGTCGTGGCTATCACTGGTGGTGGCCGGGCACCATTCGGTTCTTCCGGTCCCAAGTCAATGTAGGCACCCACTCTTGTGGGTCTCTCTGTCTTCTTGGTTGTCTTTACCACATGCTATTTTGGCCCTCAGTGAGCATCTGTTCCTGCTGAGTTGGGACCATTTTCTGTGTCCTCAGATGGCAGCTTGGCAGCTTTTAAGACCCCAGACGCCACTCACCAATGTGGGGTGCAGAGAGCTCTCTTAGCAAAACGCTAGTTGTGCCAATTGGCCTGGAAGTCGCCTAAGAGCATGGTCACCCGCTACCCGCCCCAGCTACTCTATCCTTGCAGTATTAAGATGGAAGGAGTACTCAAGTTATGCTGGAGTCCACTTAATGTTGTTCTTGTTCCTAATGTGTGCTGTCACTGCTTTCTCCCAACTAGATTTCTAGTAACTATCTAAACTAAACCCCCCCCTCACCCTCCCTCCCTCGCCTCCCTTGCAGCTGTCAAAGAGTCTTATCTTCTATACACAAGTCTGTTTTTGAGATCTTATCATAGAGGTCTCATACAGTATTTGTCCTTTTGTCGCTGACTACTTTCACTCAACATAATGTCTTCCAGTTGAAACCAGGTTAGGAGATGTTTCCTGGAATCATCGTTATTCTTTATCATTGCGTAGTGCTCCATTGAGTATATGTACCACAGTTTACCTATCCATTCTTCTATTGTTGCGCATCTGGGTTGATTCCATCTTTTTGCTATTGTGGACTGTGCTGCGATAAACATTCTGGTGCATGTGTCCGTTGGTGTGAAAGGCCTTGAATCTGTAGGATATATTCCAAGTAGTGGAATTTCTGGATCAAATGGTATATCAATATCCGTTTTTTTAAGGAAGCGCCAGATTGCCTTCCAAAGAGGCTGGACCATTTTGCAACCCCACCAACAGTGTAGGAGGGTTCCACTTTCTCCACAGCCTCTCCAGCATTTGTTGTTTTGTGTTTTCTGGATCATGGCCAATCTTGTTGGGGTGAGATGGTATCTCATTGTTGTCTTGATTTGAATTTCTTTAATAACTAAAGATCATGAACATGTCCGCATGTGTTTTTTGGCTGCCTGGATCTCCTCTTTAGTGAAGTGTCTGTCCATCTCCTTTGCCCATCGCTTAATTGGATGGTTTATCTTCTTCTTCTTGATATTTTGTAGTATCTTATAGATTATGGAGATCAGGCGTCGGTCTGACATAGAGTTGCCAAATATTTTTTCCCATTCTGTGGGTGTTCTTTTAATTCTATTAATAAAGTCTTTGGATGAGCAAAAGTGTTTGATTCTTAATAGTTCCCATTTATCTATTTTCTCTTCTGTTGATTGAGGTTTCTTTGACAGATTTTGGAGTCTGTCCTCATTGTGTATTAAAACTTCCATTGTTGTTCCTACCTTTTCTTGGATGAGCTTTATCATTTTAGGTTTGATATGTAGATCTTTTATCCAGTTGGAGTTGTTTTTTGTATAAGGTGTAAGAAATGGATCTTAATTCAGTTTATTGCAAATGGATAACCAATTTTGCCAGCACCATTTGTTGAAGAGACTGTTTTTACCCCAGTTTAATGTCTTAGGGCCTTTGTCAAATATCAACTGTTCATAGACAGATGGTGTCATCTCTGGGGTCTCAATTCTGTTCCATCGATCGATGTGTCTGTTCTTGTACCAGTACCAGGCTGTTTTGACCACTGTGGCAGTGTAGTATGTTCTAAGGTCGGGTAATGAGAGGCCTCCCAGTGTGTTCTTCTTCTTTAGAAGTACCATACTTATCTGGGGCTTCTTCCCTTTCCAAACAAAGTTGGTGATTTGTTTCTCCATCTCATTAAAAAATGATGCTGGAACTTGTATTGGGATCGCATTATATAAATAAATTGCTTTGGGTAAAATAGACATTTTCACAATGATAAGTCTTCCTATCCATGAGCAGGGTAGGTTTTTCCATTTATCTAAGTCTCTCTTAGTTTCTTGTAGTAAGGGCTTATAGTTCTCTTTGTAAAGGTCTGTTGTTTCTCTGGTTAGATTAATTCCTAGGTACTTTATCTTCTTAGGGGCTATCGTAAATGGTATTGATTTAATAATTTCCTCCTTAACAGTCTCGTTGATGGTATAAAGGGATCCTACTGATTTACTTATGTTTATCTTGTACCCTGAAACTTTGCTGAACTCTTCTATCAGTTTGAGTAGCTTACTTATAGATTCCTTGGGGTTCTCAGCATATACAATCATATCATCTGCGAACAGGGAGATTTTAACTTCCTCTTTGCGATGCAGATACCCTTTATTTCTTCATCTTGTCTAATTGCTCTGGCTAGAACTTCTAGCACAATGTTGAATAGGAGAGGTGACAGTGGGCATCCTTGTCTAGTTTCTGATCTCAGGGGAAAGTCTTTCAGTCTCTCTCCATTCAGGATGATGTGGGCAATTGGCTTTGTATAAATGGCCCTTATTGTGTTGAGGAATTTGCCGTCTATGCCCATTTTGCTAAGAGTTTTTAGCATGAATGGGTGTTGGACTTTATCAAATGCCTTTTCGGCATCAATGGACAAAATCAGGTGACCTTTGTCTTTTGTGTTATTTATGTGGTTAATCACATTAATTGTTTTCCTGATGTTGAACCAGCCTTGCATCCCTGGTATGAATCCCACTTGGTCATGATGGATTATTTTCTTGATATGTTGTTGTATTCTGTTGGCAAGAATTTTGTTGAAGGTTTTTGCATCTAGGTTCATGAGTGATATTGGTCTGTAGTTCTCTGTCTTTGTTGGATCTTTCCCTGGCTTAGGTATCAGGGTTATGCTGGCTTCATAGATTGAGTTTCGGAGTACTCCATCCCTTTCTATACTGTGAAATACTTTCAGTAGTATTGGGGATAACTCTTCTCTAAATGCTTGGTAGAATTCTGCCGTGAAGCCACCTGGGCCCGGACTTTTTTTGGTTGGCAGTGTTCTGATGACTGTTTCAATCTCTTCCTTTGTGATGGGTTTATTAAGTTGTTCTGCTTCACGTTGTGATAATTTGGGTAGGTGGTATGAGTCAAGGAATTGGTCCATTTCCCCTAGGTTTTCAAATTTGTTAGAGTACAGTCGTTCATAGTATTCTGTTATGATATTTTTGATTTCTGTTGCATCTGTGGTGACAACTCCCTTCTCATTTCTAATTTGGGTTATTTGTTTCCTTTCCTGCTTTTCTTTAGTAAGTTTAGCCAGTGGTTTATCAATTTTGTTGATCTTTTCAAAAAAACAGCTTTTGGTCTTTTCAATTTTTTCAATTGTTTTTCTATTCTCTAATTCATTTAGCTCTGCTCTAATCTTTATGATCTCCTTTCTTCTGGTGCCCGAGGGGTTCCTCTGTTGTTCTCTTTCTACTTGTTCAAGCTGTAGAGTTAGTTCCTTGATTTGGTTTCTTTCTTCCTTCCAGATGTGTACATTTATCGAGATAAACAGTCCTCTGAGCACTGCTTTGGCTGTATCCCATAGGTTCTTCTAGGAAGTGTTTTCATTCTCATTGGAATCCATGAATTTCTTTAACTGATCTCTGATTTCCTCTATAACCCATGATTTTTTGAGCAAGATGTTGTTCAGTTTCCAAGAGTTCCACTTTCTATCTCTGTTTTTTCTGCTATTGATTTCAACTTTGATGGCTTTATGATCTGAGAAGATGCTCTGCAGTAATTCAATGGCATGGATTTTGTTCAGCATTGCATTATGGCCTATCACGTGGTCAATTCTGGAGAATGTTCCATGTGCACTGGAGATGAAGGTGTAGTTGTCTGCTGATGGGTGGAAAGTTCTGTATATATCAATGAGGTTTAGTTGGTTAATTGTGTCAATGAGGTCTTCCGTATCTTTACTGAGCTTTTTTCTAGATAATCTGTCTAGTAATGAGAGTGGAGTGTTAAAGTCTCCCACTATTATTGCGGAGTCATCTAACTCTCTTTTGAGCTTAGTCAGTGTTTCTTCGACATATTTAGGTGCTCTGACATTAGGTGCATAAATGTTTAATATAGTTAAGTCTTGCTTGTGTACTGAACCTTTCAGCAATAAATAGTGTCCATCTTTGTCTACGATGGTGGATTTGACATTAAAATTGATTTTGTCTGAGATTAGAATTGCCACCCCTGCTCTTCTTTGTTGATTGTTAGCTTGATATATATTCTTCCATCCTTTAATTTTCAGTTTGTTCCTGTCTTTATGTCTCAAGTGAGTTTCTTGTAGACAACGTATGGATGGGTCATGTCTTTTGATCCAAGATGTTACTCAATGTCTCTTTACTGGAGCGTTCAGTCCATTCACATTCAATGTAATTATTGATAGGTATGTGTTCACTGCTACCATTGTGATATGTTTATTTTTATGTTGATGTTTTCTCTGTTGTTCTTATTAGTCTGTTCTGAGACCCTCTTTTTTGTGAGTTGATTTTTCACCTTTTTCAGAGCTGGTTTTATAGTTGTTGAGACTCGTGTGTTAGATTTCTTGAAATGGTATGATACTTCTTTGTTGTGCTTTACAGCTACCCCTATGAACCCCCTTAATAAACTATTTATAAAGCCAACTTTAATTACTGCCAGTCTGGTCATCTTCCTCTCCATCTGGAAGGACTATAACGACTGTAGTACATCCCTCTTTTCTTATGATGACACCATAGTTTTTGTGATGATCACTGGATTGTTTCTTTCCAAATCAAAGCTGTGATTTACTTTGGAGCCTTCCCTAAATGAGTGTTGAGTAGTGTGTCGTTCTAAAATATAAAGTTAGTGGTTTCGTTCTTCTAAACCAAAGCCAAGAGCTTCTTTCAGTATTTCTTGTAGTTTGGGTTTGGTTTTTACAAAGTCTCTGAGTTTCTGTTTATCTGGGAATGTCTTAATTTCATTTTCATATTTGAAAGATAGTTTTGCAGGATATATAATTCTTGGTTGGAAGTTCTTCTCCTTCAAGACTTTGAATGTGTCGTGCCACTGTCTCCGTGCCAGCATGGTTTCTGCGGACAAATCTGACGAGAGCCTACAGGGTTTCCCTCTGAATGTAGGCTTTGCCTTGAGTCTTGCTGCCTTTAAGAGTTGCTGCTTATGTTTCATTTTGTTAAGCTTGATTATAATATGTCTTGGAGTCTTTCTTTTGAGATCTATATTGGGTGGCATACGATATGCATCTGAGATGTCTATATTCTCTTCCTTCATAATTTCTGGGAAGTTTTCTTTCAGCAGCTCAGCAACAATACTCTCTGTGTTCTCAGGTGTCTCACCCTGTTCAGGGACTCCAATTAATTGAAAGTTGTTCCTCTTAATACAGTCCCACATGCTTCTTAATGTTTCTTCATTTTTCTTGCTTCTTTTTTCTGATTTTTGCTCATAGGCACTGGCATTAGTAGCTCTGTCTTCCAAGTCAGAAATTCTTTTTTCCATTTGTTCCATTCTATTTTCTTGACTTTGCATGGAAGTTTCTATGTCTTTGATTTTCTTCTTGATCTGTTGGATTTCAGAGTACTGGTGTTCTATCAGATCGAACAACTTGCTTAATTTTTCATTTTGTTCTGCTGCTTTTTGTATAAGGTCTCGAAGGGCCCTGTATATAATCAATTTGTATTCACTTCCTGATGCTTTCATAAAAGTTTCTTCATCTGGGAGACTCCTTGGTTGCTTTGTTTGGGAGCCTTCTGAAGCCATGAGTGATTGCTTGTATGCCACAATTGTCTGTTGCTTTTTGGTCCCATGTGAGTATATAGAGGATGGAACAGGTGCTGTGAGGATGGATTTCAAATGTTTCTCTAGGTTTTCTTCAAATGTAAAGCAAAAGGTATCTGACCGGTTCACAAGTCAGTTAAGTTTTCAGGTGTAGAGGTCCCTCGTCTCATCTGACAAAGTAAGCGCCACTGTATCCAACCCCAGATGATAACAAACTAGTTCAGAATACGGCAATGCTACTGCCCTGGTGGCCTCTGCTGACAGGGCCTAGCCTTATCCAACACTGCGTTGAGTACTGGTTTTGTGATAGAAAAGTGCTCTCTTGTGGGCAGGCTCTGGCTCCCAAGCTAAGAATTAGGTCCAGCTGCGGCCACCGTACCCAAGATGGCGTCCTCCAGACAGGCAGCAGACAGGGGGGCTAAAGGTGCCCAGAGGCAGCGATTCCTCTGCTTCTGTTGCAGGGCCCCCAACGTAGGCAGCACTGTGCAAAATCACTACTTTTCTGACGGAGTAGCGCTGTCCCGTTTGCAGGTGCTGGCTCCCAGGCTAAGAAGGAGGTCCCGCTAAAATTTCGGTACCAACATGGTGTCCTGCACCCTGACCGGGAGCTCCGCACAAACCCCACTGAGGCGGCTACAAAACGAAAGGCTCAAAGTGTCTAGATTAACAAAGTCCCGAGCCTGGCTCTCAGAATATGGGAATTTCGCCTGCCTGTCCCCCCAGCAACGCGTCTGAGTTCTGCCACCAGGCAAGACCCAGCTCCGCCGGCCGGCCGAGACAGAGGGAAAAAAAAGTCAAAACGGTGCGTTTACCTTCCATCCGTGAGAGCCGGGGCTAGCCAGGAGCGGGAGTCAGCGAAAGAGAGGAGGTTTTTCGCTGAGTGGCATGAAGTCCCAATTAACAGCTCTGTGCCGTGTCCTGAGGCTGATTAGGTGATCAGAAGGCTCTGTTTGATTGTCAATTCAGGTCTTGGTTTCCAGAGGGATACAAGGAGAGGTGCGTTTAGTTGGCCGTCTTGACTCCGCCCCCTGCCAAGTCTATATATTTTTAAGTGCTGTCTTTTACTTTTTAAATCATTCTACATATTTTTTTGCCAGTACGGTCTTTTTTTTGTTATGACTGAGTGAAAATGTACATTCCCATGTAAATTTACATGCCCACCTATATGCAGCTTCCACTGCTCTCCCTAGGTTCTTAAAAGCTAGCAAAGTGCCATCTGAGATACACCAAATGGTGTATGAAACAGGATTACTGAGAACAACCAAGACACAAGTAAAAATGAGCTCAGGAGACATAAGGATCAATGTGAATGGGTGACTGTATCAACATGTGACCAGAAGGAGCAGATGGAGCCTGGCCATGACCAAAGGCAGCTGTGATGGGCACACAATGTTGAGGTGCTTGCAACACAAGAAAAAGAGGGTACACCTCAAGACCTCCACTAAATGACCACAGTTGATGGTCCAGCTGCCTGGGTGTTCCCTTGGTAGTATGGTCCTTAGACTTGCTTCTGCCCCTGACCAGAAAACACTATTGAGATGAACTCTTCAGACAAAAAATGGACGGGACTCAGGGACATGATATGACTGTATGTGTGTGTACTTTACGGTTCTACGCACTTAGAGGATGCTGTCCTACTTGTCTCTTTCTAAATGGGAGAAGAGAGGATGGAGAGAAAAGAGCAGGAGATTAATAGCATATATTTCTAGAAAGAATAGGAGGAGTGTGCTGTCACTGGGCAAAGACAGCAGAAGGAGCAGCAGATGGGCAACATGCAAATTTAATTTGGATTGTAATCTTTCACTTAATCACAATAAAAAAAAATTGTTCTGTATCCCATCTTGGTGAGTGGTGTCTGGGGCCTTAAAGGCTAGCACTGTGCCATGTAAAGATCATCAATTAGTCCCCCATCTACCTGTAGCAGAGGAGATTCTAGGACCTCAGACATGAAGAAGTTATAAGCCCGGGAGAAAGAAGGGACCACATGATCCAGAGACGACATCAACATGAGACCAGAACTAGATAGTGCCTGGCCACATCCAGTAACTAACCTGACAGGGAACACAACACAGAGGCCCTGACATAGTGGAAGGAAAATGGGGGTGAAGATCTAGAATTAAATTAAAAGACTAGACTTTGTGGTTCGACACCCTGGAGGGTCACCTGAGAATATTGCCACTGAACTCGATGCTAGCTCCGAGTCGAAGCCGGTAGCAAAGCCATTCTTCTGAAAAAAGTTGGATTGAACTGGTGCTGCGTGTGCTTCTTGGCATAGATACATACTTGAGGCAGTCAGAGCACTCTTCTACAGAAACACGATGTCAATGCAGAGAGGAGGGACAGGAGTTAGTACAGGGTTGAAAGGAGGAGTGTGCTGTCATAGAGTTGGGAGAGCAGCTTGAGTTGCACAGAGGTGTGTGTACGGGGTTTTATATGACAAACTGACTTGGATTGTAAACTTATACTAGATAAAATATTAAAAAAGAAGAAAAGAAATCAAATTACATATTACACTGGGCAAATCTGCAGCAAAACATCTTTAATACGTTGAAAAGCAAAGATAGCAATTTGAAGACTAAGGTATGCCTGACCTAAGCCATAGCATTTTCTATGGCCTCATATGCATGCTAAAGCTGGACAATATTTAAGGAAGACCAAAGAAGAATTGATGTCTTTGAGTTATGACATTGATAGATTACTGAATACATCAGAATGTCAAAAAGAATTAACAAGTGTGCTGTAAGATGTACATCCAGAGTGTTCCTTATAAGGAAAGGTGTAAAGATTTTGGCTGGTGTACTTTGGACATGTTATTAGGAAGAATCATGTACTTTGGACGTATTATTAGGAAGAAGCATATTATGCTTAGAAAGGTACAGAGTCAGACAGAAAGACCAAAACCCTTGATAAGTATTGCACAGTGATTGCAATAGTGGTTCAAACAGCAATGATTCTAAGGATGGCACTGAACTGAGGACTATTTTGTTCTGCTGTCTGTAGGGTCACCATAAATTGGAACTGACTTGGAGCCACTTGTTGTTGTTAGGTTCCATCAACTCAGTTCTAAATGATAGCGACTCTATGCACAACTACAGTTCGAAACATTGCTTAGTCTTGCACCATGTCCACAATCTTTTTTATGCTTAAGACCATTGTTGAAGCCACTGTAACAATGGTCAAGTGACTTCCACTTTTTTGCTGACCCACCACTCTACCAAGCATGATGCCCTTCTCCAGGGAAAGATCTGTCCTGACAACATATCTAAAATAAGATGCTGTCTCATCATCTTTGCTTCCAAGGAGCTCTCTGGCTGTGCTTCTTCCAGAACAGATCTATTTGTTCTTTGGCTGTCTATGATATATTCAACATTCTTCTCAAGTACCACAATTCAAAGGTGTCAGTTATTCTCCTGTCTTCCTTATTCATTATCCAGCTTTTGAATGCACACGGTGTGCTTGAAAATACCATAGCTTGGGTCAGGTGCACCTTAGTTATCAAGGCAACATCCCTACTTTTCAATACCTTAAGGAGGTCCTTTGCATCCCATTTTCCCAGTGTATTGTATCTTTTGATTTCTTGACTGCTGCTTTGATGGGCATTGATTGTGGAGCCAAGTAAAATGAAATCCTTGACAACTTCAATCCTTTCTTCACTTATGACAATGTTGCCTACTGGTCCAGTTGTGAGGATTTTTTTTTCCTTGATGTTGAAGTGTAGTCCCAAATATGGTCTTTGATCTTCGTCAGTAAGTGGTTCGCATCTTCACTTCCAGCACCGTTTCTTAAAAAGACTGTTTTTCCCCAGCTTACAATCTTAGAGCCTCTGTCAAACGTTAACTGTTCATAGGAGGATGGTGGCATTTCAACTCTGTTCCGCTGGTCTATACGTATCTTTTTGTACCAGTACCAGACTCTTTTGACTAGTGTGGTAGTGTAATAGGTTCTAAGGTCAGGTAGTGAGAGGCCTTGCACCATTTTCCTCTTCTTCAGTAGTGCTTTGCTTATCCAGGGTTTCTTCCCTTTCCATATAAAGTTAGTGTAATGGATTGAATTCTATCCCACAAAAAATATGTGTAACTGTGTAGCTGGGCCATGGTTCCCAATATTTTATGATTGTCCTCTATTTTGTGGTTTTCCTATGCTGTGTGTTAGAGGATTAGGGTGTGACTGTGAATCCCTTCATAAGAACATTCCCTGCTCCACAGTAAAGGTAGTTTCCTTGCCCTTAATCCCTTCATCCTACAAGAGATAAAAGGAAAGGGAAGCAAACAGAGAATTGAGAACCCCACATCATCAAGAAAGCAGCACCAGGAAAAGAGCACATCCCTCAGACTGGAGGTTCCTGTGCCAGAATGCTCCCTGAACAAAGACTGATGCAATATCAGACTTTCTTCCAAAGCAGCAAGAGGGAAAGCCTTCCCCAGGAGTGGACGTTTTGAATTTGGACGTGTAGCCTACCAAGTTGTGTAAGAATAAATTTTCCTTTGTTAAAGCCATCCACTCCATGGTATTTCTGTTAGAGCAGCACTAGCTAACTAAAACAGTTGGTGATTTGGTTCCTATCTAGTTCAAAATGACACTGGGATTTGTTTTGACATTGTATTATATATGTAGATTGCTTTGAGTAAAATGGAAATTTTCATAATGTTTAGTCTTCCTATCCATGAGCAGGGTAGGTTTCTGCATTTATGTAAGTCTCTTTTGGTTTCTTGAAGTAAGGTCTTATAGTTCTCTTTGTATAGGTTTCTTAATTTCTCTAGTTAGATTTATTCCTAAGTAGTTTATCTTCTTGGGTGCTATTGTAAATAGTATTCCTTCGGTGATTTCTTCTTTGATGACCTCTTTGTTGGTATAAAGGAATCCTACTGATTTACTTATGTTTATCTTGTACCCAGATACTTTGCTGAACTCTTTTACTAGTTCAAGCAGTTTACTTATAGATTCTTTAGGATTCTCTGCATACACAATCATGTCATCAGCAAATAGGGAGATTTTTATTTCTTCTTTGTTGATGTGAATGTTCTTTATTTCTTTGTCTTGTCTAATTACTCTGGCTAGAACCTCTATTTCAATGCTGAATAGAAGTGATGAGAGTGAGCATCCTTGTCTAGTTCCCGTTCTCAGGGGGAATTCTTTCAGCTTCTGTCCATTCAGGATAACGTAGGCAGTTGGCTTTGCATAGATGGTCCTTACTGCATTGAGGAATTTGCCTTCTATTCCTATTTTGCTGAGAATGGGTGTTGGACTTCATCTAATGCCTTTTCTGCATCAACTGACAAATTAGGTGATCTTTATCTTTTATGTTATTTGTGTGGTTGATCATTTTAATCATTTTTCTTATGTTAAACCAGCCTTGCATCCCAGGTAGGAATCCAACTTAGTTGTGATAAATTATTTTTTTTTGATGTACTGTTGAATTCTGTTGGCAAGGATTTTGTTGAAGACTTTTGCATCTAGGTTCATGAGTGATATTGGCCTGCAATTTTCTTTTCGTGTGGTGTCTTTCCCTGGCTTTGGTACCTGGGTTATGCTGGTTTCATAGAATGAATTCGGGAGTGTTCCATCCCTTTCTATGCTGTGAAATAGTCTCAGTAGTATTGGAGTTAACTCTTTTCTAAAAGTTTGGCAGAATTCTCCAGTGAAGCCATTTGGGCAAGGACTTTTTTGGTTGGTAGTTTTTTTTTTTTTTTTTGGTTTTTAAAAAATTTTTTATTTAATATAACTGAGTGAAAATGTACATTCCTGTATAAATTTACATACCCACCTATATGCAGCTTCCACTGCTCTCCCTGTCCGGTGACTGCACACTATTCCTCTCTGCTCCATACATGTCTCATTCTCCCAACAGTCTCTTTTTTCCCTCCTCTTCACCCACTCTCCTTCCTCCAGCCAGAGGTCAGCAGGATGACATCCTATAGTTGTATAGAACCATAAAGTGCATCCAATATATGGTCACTCTGCATTGCCAAGTCCAATACATTCCTGTCCGAAGCGTGGACCTTCGTTATGATTTATGGTCAAGGGCAGCATCAGGGCAAGGGGCCATGCTCCCAGGGGAACCCCAAAACCACTGGACCATCAATTGAGGTCTTTTAGTGGGGATCTCAGGGTGCACCCCATTTTATTCTTGTGTTGCCTAAACTTAGGGAGCTCCATCGTGGCTATCACTGGTGGTGGGTTCTTCCGGTCCAAAGTCGATGTAGGCACCCACTGCTGTGGGTCTCTTTGTCTTCTGGGTTATCTTTCCTCCATGTCATTTTGGTCCTCGGTGAGCATCCATTCCTGCTGAATTGGGACCACTTGCTGTGCCCTAGGATGGCAGCTTGGCAGCTTTTAAGACCCCAGACACCACTCACCAACGTGGGGTGCAGACAGCCCTCTTAGCAAAAGGCTAGTTGTGCCAATTGGCCTCGCTTTCGCCTAAGAGCATGGTCCCCTGCCCCCCGCCCCAGCTACTCTATCCTTGCAATATTGGGTTAAGATGGAAGGAGTATTCATGTTATGTTTAAGTCCACTTAATATTGTTCTTGTTTCTAATGTGTGCTGTCACCAATTTCACCCAACTAGATACCTAGCAACTATCTAATCTAAGCTCTCCCCCACCTCCCCTCCCTTGCAGCTGTCAAAGAGTCTTTTCGTCTATACACAAGTCTGTTTTTGAGGTCTTATCATAGAGGTCTCATACAATATTTGTCCTTTTGTCGCTGACTGCTTTCACTCAACATAATGTCTTCCAGTTGAAACCAGGTCATGAGATGTTTCCTGGAGTCATCGTTGTTCTTTATCATTGCGTAGTGCTCCATTGAGTATATATACCATAGTTTACCTATCTATTCTTCTGTTGTTGGGCATCTGGGTTGATTCCATCTTTTTGCTATCGTGGACTGTGCTGCGATAAACATTCTGGTGTATGTGTCTGTTGGTGTGAAAGGCCTTGATTCTGTAGGATATATTCCAAGTAGCGGAATTACTGGCTCAAATGGTATATCAATATCTGTTTTTTTAAGGAAGCGCCAGATTGCTTTCCAAAGAGGCTGGACCATTTTGCAACCCCACCAACAGTGTAGGAGGGTTCCACTTTCTCCACAGCCTCTCCAGCATTTGTTGTTTTGTGTTTTTTGGATCATGGCCAACCTTGTTGGGGTCAGATGGTATCTCATTGTTGTCTTGATTTGAATTTCTTTAATAACTAAAGATCGTGAACATGTCCTCATGTGTGTTTTGGCTGCCTGTATCTCCTCTTTAGTGAAGTGTCTGTCCATCTCCTTTGCCCATCGCTTAATTAGATTATTTGTCTTCTTCTTTTTGATATTTTGTAGTATCTTATAGATTATGGAAATCAGGCATTGGTCTGACATAGAGTTGCCAAATATTTTTTCCCATTCTGTAGGTGTTCTTTTAATTCTATTAATAAAGTCTTCGGATGAGCAAAACTGTTTGATTTTTAATAGTTCCCATTTATCTGTTTTCTCTTCTGATGATTGTGGTTTGTTTGACAGATTTTGGAGTCTGTCCACATTGTGTATGGTTGGTAGTTTTTTGATGACTCTTCTGATCTCTTCCTTTGTGATAGGTTTATTAAGCTGTTCTACTTCTTCTTCTAGAATATGAATCTAGAAATTTGTCTGTTTCCTCTAGGTTTTCAAATCTGTTAGAGTGCAGACTTTCATGGTGTTTTATTACTATACTTTTGATTTCAGCTGAGCCTGTTGTGACACCTCCCATCTCATTTCTTATTTGGGTTGTTTCCTCTCCTGTTTTTCTTTTGTAAGTTTAGCCAGTGATTTTTCAAGTATATTGATGTTTTCAAAAAAGCCAGCTTTTGGTTTTGTTAACTTTTTAAATTGTTCTTCTATTCTCTAATTCATTTAGTTCTGCTCTAACCTTCACAATCTGTTATTTTCTGGTGCCTTAGGGGTTCGTCTGTTGCTATGTTTCTACTTGTTCAAGCTGTCAGGCTAATTCTTTGGTTTGAGTCCTATGTTCCTTCCAGATGTGTGCGTTTATAGAGATAAGCTGACCTCTGTGCACTGCTTTGGCTGTAGCCCATAGGTTCTAGTATGATGTGTTTTTATTCCCATTTGACTCCATAACTTCCTTTATTTTGCCCTTGATTTCTTCTATAACACATGGCTTTTTGAGCAAGGTGTTCAGTTTCCATGAATTCAAATTTATGTCTGTGGTTTTTTTTCTGCTATTGATTTCAGCTTTTACAGCTTTATGGTCCGAGAAGATGATTCGCAATTCAATGGTTAGGATTTTGTTAAGACCTGCTTTATGGACTAACACGTGGTCTATTCTGGAAATTGTTCCTTTTGCATTGGAGAAGAAGGTGTATTTATCTGTTGATGGATAAAAAGTTCTGTATATCGATGAGGTCTATTTGGTTAATTGTTGCAATAAGTTCTGTTTCTTTATTCAGCTTTTTTCTCAATGATCTGTCCATTACTGAAAATCAAGTGTTGGAGTCTCCAACTGTTATTGTGGAGTGATAGATCTCATTTTTCAATGTAGTCAGTGTTTTTTCATGCATTTAGATGCTCTGATATTGGGTGCATAATTTTTGATATTGGTATGTCCTGTTTGTGTATTAAACCTTTCATCAATAAGTAGTGAGCATCTTTGTCCATGATGGTGGATTTTACATTAAAATCTATTTTGTTGGAAATAAACATTGCCATACCTGCTCTTCTATGTATGTCATTAGCTTGGAGTATATTATTCCATTTGCTAATTTTCAGTTTGCTCATATCCTTGAGTCTAAGGTATGTTTCTTATAAGCAACTTATAGATGGGCCATGTCTTTTGATCCAGGATGTCACTGACTGTCTCTTTATTGGAGCATTCAGTCTGTTTACATGCAGATTTATTATTGATAGGAATGGGTTTAGTGTTGTCATTTTGATGTATTTATGTTTGTATTGGTATTTTCTACATTGCTCTTAATACTCTGTTCTTGGTCAATCTTATTCATGAGTAGACTTATCATCTTTTTCAGTGTAGGTTTTGTGCTTGTTGAGACTCCTGTATTACATTTCTTGTTTTGATATGTTGCATTGTTATTGTGCTTCATGGCTACCCTTATGCTCCCCCTTAATATTCTCAGTTTAAACCCAATTTTAACTTTTGCATATCTTTTCAACTTCCTCTTCATCTGAAAGGACTATAACTACTTTAGTATATCAGGAGTGGGGTGCTGCCTAGCAAATACCTAAAATATGGGAGCCATTTTGAAACTGTAAATGGACGGAAGATTCAGAAGGAACTGAGGAGAACTGCACTGAAGAAGGTGCAGATGGTAAGAATCAAGCAACAGAGTTCTGGCAGTAGCAGCAGCAACAGCAGAACCAGAGATAGTACTGGAGCCAACTCACGGAGCAAAAGAGCTAAGTGCCTGTGCACAGAGTTTCCCTCGCAGAACAGGGTGCCTCCAGGCACTTGAATCAGTGAAGCTAGCCTTGCTGACCCACAGAGCGATAGAGCTCAGTGCCTTTGTGTAAGACACTTTCCAGCAAGAGTGGGGTGCCTCTGGGCAGTTGAATCAGTGGAGCTACAGAACTTTGGAACACTTGCCCTGGCAGGGCAGGTATGGGCCTGAGGCCCTAGCTATGTGGCCATAGGAAGCAGAAGCTGAAGAGTCAGTGTGATAAGCTGAGCTGCCTCAGTCTCAAAAGGTATGGCTATGACCTCAGGGATTTGAAAGCATAGAAACATGGCATCCTGTATTTGTAAAGGTGGAATTGCCACTCAGTTGGCACTTAAAGCTGATGGCACAGAGTTTCTGCCCAAGTGGGCCTTCAAGGCAGAGTTGTAGTACAGGGCTGGGATTCTCCACTCAGAATCCAGAAAGTGTGGCCAATGCCTAGAGTCTGGAGGGCAGGGCCATTGTGTAGAATGTCTCAGAAAATATAAGAGTGTATTCAAAGTTTTGAGGGCTAATGTAATGAGTTCTACTGACTTGCTTTTGCCTGTTAATGTTTTTTTTCCCTGAAATTTCTCTCATTTGTAGTGGAATGTCTAACTTGTGCCTGATCCGCCATTGTACCTTTGGAAGCAGATAGCTTGCATTCTAGGTTTCATAGATGTAAAGAAATTTTTGAATTTTAGACTTGGAACTCATTTAAGACTTCTATCGTATGAAATAAACATGATTTGGTATGATGAGATGAATGTGTTACATATTTCAATGATGTGAGTTTTGGGATGTCAAAGGGTGAGATGTCATGGATTGAATTGTTTCCCCCCAAAAATATGTGTAGCTATGTGGCTGGGTGACTGTCCTACATTTTGTGGTTTTCCTATGCTGTATGTTAAAGGATTAGGGTGGAGCAGTAAATCCCTTCATAGCGTCACCTCCCTGCTCCACTGTAAAGGGAGTTTCCCTGGAGTATGGCTTGACCCCACCATTAACCCTTTCATCCTACCAGAGATAAAATGAAAGAGAAGCGGGAAGAGAATTGGAAATCTCACACCATCAAGCAAGCAGCACTGGGAGAAGAGCGTGTCCTGTGCCAAGACGCTCCCTGGACAAAGACTGATGCAATATCAGACTTTCCTCCACAGCTGACTAGCGGGAAAAGCCTTACCCTGGAGCAGAGATCCTGAATTTGGACTTGTAGCCTACCAGACTGTGTAAGAATAAACCTTCCTTTGTTAAAGCCATCCACTCTGTGATATTTCTGTTAGAGTGGCACTAGTTGACTAAAACAATATCCCTGTTTTTTTAGTGTGATGATGTCATAGTTTTCATGTTAGGATCACTGGTTCCCTTCTTTTAATATTGTAGCTTTGATTGAGCTTTGTGACTTCCCTAACTGAATAGGATTCTGGATGTAGTGTCCTGCATTGCCTCTTTAAATATACACTTAACGGTTTTGTTTTTCTAAGCAAAGAGATTCTTTTAGCATTTCTTGTGATTTGGGCTCGGTTTTTGCAAAGTCTCTAAGCTTCCAATTACCTGTGAATGTCTTAATTTCATCTTCATATTTGTGAGACAATTATGCAGGGCATATAATTCTTGGTTGGAAATCTGTCTCCTTCAAGGCTTTGAATGTGTCATCCACCTGCCTCCTTGCCAACAAGGTTTCAGCTGAGAAGTCAGATAAAAGCTTACAGGACTTCTTCATTTTTCTTATTTCTTTTCTCTGATTTCTCCTCATAAATGCTTGTGTCAGTTACTGTATCCTCAAGGTCACTAAGTTTAACTTGCATTGCCTCAGTTCTGTTCTTTTGACTGTGGATTAAATTGTTTAATTCTGTAATTTTGTTGCTGATTTGCTGGATTTGACATCATTGTTGTTTCATCAGTTCAAATGGCTTGCTTAATTTTTCATTTTGCTCTACTGCATTTTGTTTAATTCCTAGTTGGGCTGTCTATATAATTCTTTTTAACTCAACCTCCAATAGTTTCAGAAAGACTTCTTCATCTGGGAAGTAGTTTGGTTCTTTATTTGGGGAGTTTTACAGAGCTGTAGTGGACTGTTTCTTTAAATGGCTAGGAATGGTTTGTTGCCTTTGGGCAATCTAGAGGTTCTGGTGTTGCCTCAACAGGGCCTGAGGTGTAGTTCTGAGAAGCCAGTTGGTCACTAGCCATCTCTGTGTACTCCAGTAACTGGTCCCAGCTGACTCCTTGGGTAGGAGGGTCTGCCTCCTAGCTGGCAACGACACCTCCCTACTTATGAATTCACTGGTGAGCCATCAACCATTTCTATTTTGTGGGTCAGTAAAGGCTGAAAGAGATACTCCCAGGTCTCTGAGCAGTTATTTCTCCAGGCAATCTTATTTTAAGAAGACAGGAGTTGACCGACAGCTGCTGAAATTAGTCTGGCTTCAGGTATGGCAGGTCCTATCTTCTGACTGACAATGGAAACATCTTCCTAGCTGTCCCCAGATGGTATGAAGTACTCCAGTTAGGGAGGGGTTATGGCCTTGCTGCCATTCTAAGCCAGGCCACTCTTGTAAAATAACACTGTCCTATGAATCCTTTCTGCTGAAAAAGTGCTTTCCAGACTTGTGCTGCCTCTCAGCTTTGGAATTAACCCTGCTGAGGCCTCCCAGCCAACCAAGAAGGAGTCCCAGCTGAGATGCCCTTCCTTCCATGAAACCATGGAGTCTATGGTGCAGTTCAGAAAAGAGAAGGTGGAGGGTCAGTGGTGTCCTCAGTCAGCAGCTGAGCTCTCAAAATGTGGCTATCCTACATTCCATCTCTCTGCTGTGCTATACACTGTTTACTTCAGCATTGCAGTTCAGCATATTTGCCTGCTCATGCCCATTTCCCACCTCTTGGATAACAAAGACAATGTCAGTACCTGCATTCCGCCCAAGCATCGAGTCAGCAGGAGCAAGGCTCAGCACTCACTGCTTCATCGGAGAGAGGTAGTTTCCCATTTAGTGGCCTGTAGTCCAATCTGACAGTGCTATGCCGTATCCTAGGGCTTCCTGGGTGTCCAGAGTGCTCTGTTCAGTTATCAATTCTGGGCTTAGTTCTCAGTGGAAATTGAGTAAATATGTGTCTAGTCCATCATCTTGACCCTGGCCCCTGTTCCATTTCATTTTTGATTATTTGTAATTTTCCCAGATTCACGCTTTGTACATTCCATATTTCAAAACTTAATGGATATTTGCAACTATTTCTTCTCAGTTTGAGTCATGCCACATCAGAAAAAGAAACTCTTGAAGGTTTTACTCCATCCATGTCATTAAGGTCAACGCTACCTTGAGGAGGCAGCTCTTCACCACTCATCTTCCGAATGCCTTCCAACCTGGGGGACTCATTTTCTGTCACTATATCTGACAATGTCCCTCTGCTATTCATAAGGGTTTCACTGGCTAGTTCTTTTCAGAAATAGACTACTGAATCCTTCTAACTAGTCTTAGTCTGGAAACTCAGCTGAAATCTGTCCTCCGTGGATAACCTTGATGTTACCTAAATACCAATGGCATTGCTTTCATCATCATAGCAACACTCAAGCTTCCACAATACAACAAACTGACAGACAAGTGGAGGAAGCCACATAGTAACAACAAAAGACAGAAGCAACCTGAAGATCAAATGTGTAAGGATGTATTCCCCTGAATTAGAAAACCTGTAAAGCTTGTATATATATACATATACATATATATAGATATGAACCCTAACAGCATAGTGGTTCAAAGATACAACTGTTAACCAAAAGACTAAAAGATCAAGAGTTTCAATCCACTAAGAGCTCCTTGGAAACTCTGTGGGTCAGTTCTACTCTGTCCTGTAGGGATGCTATGAGTTGGAATCTTCTTGAAGTCAATGAGTTAGTACACACAGCTAGGAAGGAGACAGCTTTCAAGAAAGTGGTTCACACAGTTTTGGAGACTGACAAATCCCAAATCCATGATTCGGGTGTCAGGCTGGAGGCTTCTCCTGACTTGTACAATTGCAGGGGCTGGAAAACACAAAATCAGTAGGTGAAGTGGAAGGCTGTTACCACAGAGGTTTACAGGAGCTGACATATCCAAAATCTACAGGATAGGCATCATATTGCTGACTTACATCGCAAGAACAAGAGGTCACAGAATGACAAGTCAGATGCATGACAGAGACACAGAGCTTTTCTGGAACATTCACATTATTCATTACAGACATACCCACAAACAAACTTCCCTTTCTCCTGACTGGCAGCTCACTTCAGATCATAAAATGGAGGATTAGTACATAGTATCTGCCAAACCACTAAGAATCATGACTTAGTCAACTTAATGCATAATCTTAATACATAAGAGAGGATCATATTTATAAAATGCAAAGCAGGGGTCTCTGCTGTACAGGATTAAAAATTGTCCAACAACAATTGCAGATACAGTAATCTAGAGATAATAGAAAATGAGAAAAAAATTATGTACTGTATTTTGAAATATTTCTTCTAAAACATATGGTGCAATGTTCATGGGGAAGCAGAGACTACAACCCTGTACAGTGCTCAATTTGTATTCAATACCTACTTACTGGGAACATAGAAGATGTATTCATTATTATTGTTGCTGTTGTCATCTGTCATCAGTTTGGCACTGACTCATCATAATATAATGGAGTGTTACCCAGTTGTGTTCCATCTTCATGACAGTATAGTAGAGTCTATTGTGGGAATCTACCTCAGTGAGGGTCTCGCTAATTTTCACTAACTTGAATAACCACGATGAGCTTATCTGGTGATCAGTCTTTCCTGGAGATGAAGTAAGAGTCAAGGTCTCACCATCCTCACTTCTAGGAAGCATGCTGGTTGTATTTCTTATGAGACTGATTTGCCTTCTGGAGGTCCATAGTACATTCAGTCTGTTTTCCAAAACCACAGTTCAAATTCAGTTGATAATTCAGATTAACTGTCCAATGGCCATTTACTAATATTCTTGACTTTATTTTCTTCCTTCCCCCCTCTCTTCCTTACTCCCTTCCTTCCTTTGTTGCCACTTGTACTCAAAGTGCCACAGGTACTCAAAGTTGGGACTATTGGTCCATGATTCAGGCAGGCTCAGCAATGTAGGCAAAGCAGGTATAGTCATATCAAGTTTATTGTTGCAATGGCTGGAGGCAGGTACAACATTCAGTGGGCGTGGACTCTCAATTACTCTCTCATACACACCCCAGGCTGCCTCGTGGCAGAGTAGTTTTTTATGCAGTTTTTGAAAAAAGATGGCTTGCATCCAGATATGTACCCTCAAGGCCAAGTTAGTTATAAACAAGGTATGTCATACTGCTGAATCACTTTCATACAGAAGGCCTGTACAGAACCAGAAGGCCTGAGTAAGACAACTTTTCATGCTGTCCTCACACTCCACCCTGAGGGGTGTATTGTTCACTATACAATCTACATGTTAATTCTTCCGTGAGGATCTTTGGGTAAGGCATGGGGCTAAATTAATCTATAAGTCACAACAGCAATACGTGCAACAACAAACTAGCAAAAGCCCACAGACCACCTCAGTATAGTAATCAAAGTGGACTCCCAAGTAAATCCCAGCTTTTCCTCCCTACTATGTGGTACTGTTCTGTGGGGCAAGTTATTGACATATACCCTCGGGGCTCCATCTAACATGTCCTTCCAGACTCACCTGTTTATGTAACAGGGGGCCTTTGTCCTGAAGTTTACTGCTTCAGCTGTGAGACATCCCAGGCTATTGCAGATGACACACCCCACCCACTTATTCTCTCAGCAGGAGCTTCACATGTTCTCAAGTGACATTCCAGAGGAGTTCACCACACCTGCATTCTTATAATCATGTCTAATTTCCTTCGGTGGCAAGGTGAATTCTCCAGGGGAGGTCCCCCACAGCACTGAGAGGCATCTTGGTGTAAACCCAATAGTTTGATTTGTTGGAGACCTCTTTCAAGACGTGAGCCCAGTCAACCAAAGTGTTTCCATTAGCTAACCTATGGCCATAAAAATAGAGAGTTAGAGAAACCAGTGAAGGGAGCTCTGTCTCATCGCTAAACTATAAACCACTTACTTGTCCATCGGGGATAAGATGGTAGCTGGAAAACAGGGTCTCCCTGGCTTCTCACACCAGACCTTAGTCCCTGTATCAGTATGGGCTCATTATGGACAAGCACAGGCCCTATGTGTGTATAGGCTAAACATTCAGTGCAAAGGTACCTTTAAGAACAGTGCACACACCTGTAGGAAGAGATACTATAATCTTTAGGGGCCATTCACATCTATCTGCCAGCGTTTCAGGGGTTGCAGCCCCCATCAAATCTGTCCAGAGGTGGTTGGCACACTTTGAGGGTGCTCCTTAGAGCACATTTGGCAGGTGTCTGTCACCTGCTGTACTTCTTTGTACATGACTAGAGGTTCCAAGCCTGTGCCGTGGCGCTTGCAGCCCTCCCTGCTGTTCTTTCTGCTCTAGAAGGGTGCTTATATTTCCTCTAGCCTCAGGCCCCAGCCCAGGCCTGCCTGCCCTGCCAGGGACCTGTCAGCGGCACCCCGGCCAAGGTCCACTGCCGTGCAGAACTCTCCCACTCTGCTTGCACTGTCTGAGGCTCTCCAGCGCTGTTTTTATATCTCCACAGGCACCTCCTGGACCAGAAACTTTTAGAGGACTCCATCTGCATCACCACCCCTGTCTGCCTGCAGTGCCCAGCTCAGATGAGATGTGCACAGCTGTACAGATGGATGACACCACTTTACTGAACACACAGTAGTCAACTGTCACATGTCACGAGCCATCGGGCTTCTTCACAGACCACATTTTCACATTTATAACCTGTTCGGGAACTGGCAACTCCATCAGGGTCACTCAGGCTTGACCCTGTGCTATAGCTTTTATGGCTTTTGGCCACAGTCTAAATTTCCCAGCTGTCATTTGCATTACCAACTATGTAGGACATCTATACTCAGAGCATTTCTGGCATTGGGGAAACATATATTTCATTAGGCTTCCCATCCAACTTGTCTTGTCTGACACCTGCTGCTAGCAGGTCTACTCACATTGTGAATGGGTTACCTTGAGGTGCCCCTTTTCCTTCTGGAGCCTATGTCTCCCATCAAACACCTTCAGGGCCTTGACTCCATTCTGCAGCTATGGTTAGGGCTGTCACATGCCATCTGCAGCACCCTGGCTGTTGGCAGGTAGGTGCACCCACGGGCCTGGTCTGGGAAGCGTCCTCATCTCCAGTACTGAGATCCCTTTAGCCCCTTGGCTTCCTCAGGCTCTGCCCATCTTGGACTCCATCCCTTGCTGAGTGACTGTCAAAGTTTTAGCCCGAGAATTAGTTCCCAGAGGAAAGGGACAGCTCCAGGCATGTGGTGATGGTAGCAGAGGGCATGGGGCAGGACCTGGCTGGGGTTGAGCTCCTCCAGGAGGCAGGTCTAACACTACAGCTCTGCAGACATCCGCAGTAACACACTCTGCAGCCCACTGGTTTAGGCTGTAGCTGTCTCAGTGTCCAGCAGCTTCAGGCTCCTAGGGCTGCAAGGCAACGTTTTGTGTAGATAATCCTCTTGTTCCACCCACCTCAGGCTTTAGCTGCCTTGGGTCCAACTGCCTCAGGCTGTGCTATTGGGAAACTCCGGCATCTTTGCCCTACCACAGGAGCCTCTAAAGCTGCAAGAGTTGTCTGCTACAAGGCACAGCAAATGGCTGCAGCTTTGCCTGGAAATAATGGCTGCCATGCCACCAATTCTGTGGGGGTTGGGGCCCCTGCTGGGATAGCCTGTTTCTGGCCCCAGCCAGCATCACAGCACCAGGAACTCAAGCTCTGCCTCCCTTGCTGCAGCAGCCAGGCAGTGTCTTGCACCTATTTTGGCTAAACTCAGGAGCTAAACCCATCAGCTCTGACCAGGAACACGGCTTAGTGACTGAATGGTCCACATCTCTGCTAGGGCATCGTCCCCTCACTAGTACTGTATTTTAAACCTTTGTGGTTACCAAAGGGTGGGTATGCAACACCCTCCCCCTTGGGGGGACTTCCCCTCGTCTAAGGAGTATACTATGGCAATGGCAGGGAGCCATGTTCTCACAACAGGTGCTGCAGAGACTGGCTGAGAAGACTTGAGTTTGCAGTGCAGCTGTGCACTCCTATTTCTGTTATAGCTGTTCCCAGAGGCTAGCCACAGCAGCTTGTAGCAGCTTGTGCCTCCTCTGTGACTGTTTTCAAGTCTGTAAGAAAAATCCAGCTTGACGCCTCAGTGCTGCCCTGCATCCCTTTTTCTCTCCAAAGTTTCTCCCAGAGTATGTAGGGCTTTCTCAACACTAGCCAGCATCCCATCTACCTCTGGCCAGTTCTGGGTTAGGGAACAAGGTGCCAGAAGTGTTGCCACTAGGAACTACATACTAGGGGATGGCCAGTTCTGTAGCTCCTCCTCTGTTACTGTACCAGTCTGTACCAAATCCTGCTGACTACACTGCTTGTCTGAACGCAGGTACTCAAGGTCAGGAATACTAGTCTTGGTTCAGGTGGACTCAGCAACAGAGGCACAGGATATGTAGTCATATCAAGTTTTTGTTGCAATGGCTGGAGGCAGGTACAATATTCAATAGGCATGGACTCTCACTCTCTCACACACAGTCCCCACTGCCTGTGGGAGAGCTGCTTTTTATACAGGTTTTAAACAAATGGGGCTAGCTGCAAGATACAAGACTTCAAGGCCAAGTCAGTTATAAACAGGATATGCATGCTGCTGAACCACTTTTATCCAGAAGGCCTACACAGAACCCGAAGGCCTGAGCAAGACACAGTCTTCTATGCTGTCCCCGTACTTCTTCTCTCTATTTGTTTCCTCTCCTTTCTAAATAAATTTTTTGTTCAATTTGTTTATCCTTTGAGGAATATAAGTTTCAGGAGGAGAATCATTCCTCTAAACCAACAAACAGAAAAAAGGCCACTGCCATAGAGTGTGTTCTGACTTATAGTGAGCCTGTAGGACAGAGTACACTGCTCCATAGAGTTTCCAAAAAACGCCTGGGGAATTGAAACTGCTGACCTTTTGGTAAGCAGCTGTAGCATTTAACTACTACATTGCCAAGGTTTCCAACAACAATGCCACAGCAACTTTCAGGTTTTGATGTTAATTTACAGGTACATTTACAACCGAAAACTGGCCAAGTAGACATGAACAAGGGCTCTTGGAAAACATTTCTTCAGTCTTAGAATTTCATGGCACACTCATAAATCCTAACAGTTTGTGCCATCTCCTTAATGAGAAAAGAAAATTTCCCAGAGAAAGCCAACTATTACTTATTCTAAGAAAGAATGTATATATCTATCTGGTGCCTGCTGTTTGACAAATAGTTTATTATGCATCTTATATGTATTTTTCTCACTGAAGCACCATATCCTTGAGACCAAATCTACATATATGCTTCAAAAACCTGCTAGAAGGAGGGAGAAAATCAGATAGCTTGAATTAAGTGTAGAATAAAAATGATGTAATGATATTTAGGCAACACATATATATATTAGGGAATTTCTTAGGTAGCACTGCTATGAGTTGGAATCAATTCTAGAGCAACTTTTCTTTTTCAATGCAGCAGTCAGGGAAGAAGTGAGGTATAATTTGAAATCTTTTCATATTTTTAAGACTTAAACTATCAGGGGCAGTCAGCTCCTTTGTTGCAGAAGAAAAATAAAACAACTAGAACTACTTTCAGGTTTGCCCACATAAAGCAACGTCCCTCTGTAGTCTTAAAAACTTTTGTAATAGCATCAAGAAGTTTCACAAATTAAAACTATTTTGAAGTACATGCTACTGGCTTTAAGGAGAAACAAGTTTACCTGTAATAGGAAGAGTCTTTGTGAAGAGCGACAAGACAAAGAATTGTTGGATGTGCATTCCTCATACACTTGGAACTTTGATTAGTTTTGAACCTCTGTTATCCTTTTGATAAAAGCAGTAAAAATTCAAGGAGTTTTTTGGAATCCCTAGTGAAACAACATGTATTTGGAATCACATCTATCAGAAGATTAGGAAAGATTTCTTTTCTTTTATGTAGTGAAAAATATTTCACCTCTACATAGAAAAGATAATTAAATGCACTGTCTTTGTTTTATATTCTTTTTCTTATTTGCTATATTTATTCTACTTGATGCCTGGTTTATATTTGACATAGGATATGGATTATGTATCAGTGTACTTTGCAACAAATATCCTCAGAGCTAAAGAGAGAAAGAGCACAATTGCCAGTTGCACAAAAGAATGAGCTTAGATGACACATTCCAGGTCAAAAAGAAGTTTGCATTTGTAAGCTCGTTTTCTGTCTGTACTGTTAGCCAGCATCATTTGTTTTGATCTTCTCTTTTATAACATATTTGGAGATGCCTACATGAAATATACAGGCTAAAATCAGTGTATATAAAGGGAATTATTTGTCATATAAAATTGCATTTGTCAGACTTTGATAAAGTTTGAGATGCTGTTTGTCTACTTCCTGTAGATTTTATTTTTATTTGTTTTTTTTTGCTATATACAATAATAAAATCCCCTTATTTATTACTACAGAGTTGTGCCTATAAATAAATTCTCCTAGTTTTCTTCAGGAATCTCAAAAAGCCACAAACAATAGAGAAGGAATATTGACACTGGCAAGTTTGAGGGATGAAGAACAGAAACATTTCCTTGTTGTTGTTTCCTTACATTTTAGATATGAATTGAGGCCCTACCCAATGAGTACAATCCAATACACCATAGTTGCACAATGATCAAGGGCTTACCTGCTAAACAAAAGGTCAGAAGTTCAAATCCACAAATTGTACTTCTTGGAAATCCTATAGGACAGTTCAGCTCTGTCCAATACAATCTAAGACCTGAAACAAGAGGTAATAAGAGAAATTTTAAGATGTATTTTGTAGTTTGGGTGGCAACTTGTCAGAAATAAGTAGGAGATTGTCTGCAGGGCTACAGCAGAAATACCATGGATGGATGGCTTTGACACAAATTTGTTCTCTCACATGCTAGGATGCTAGAAGTCCAGATTCAGGGCACTTGATTCTAGGAGAAAGATTTCACTCTATATTGGCTCTGGGGGAAGGTCCTTATCATCAGTATTTCTTGGTTGAAGAATTTCTTACTGCAGGGAACCATGGTCCAGAAGGACACACTCTTCTCCTGTGTCTTGTTTCTTGGTAGTATGAGTTCCCCGTGTATCACTTCTTTCTTTTATATCTCAAAAGAGATTGGCTTAAATCACAACTTAATCTTGCAGACTGAGAACTGCCTCAGCAATATAACTGTCTCTAATTCTGTCTTACTAATGTCATAGAGGTAGGATTTACAATATATAGGATATCAGATCACAAAATGGTGAAAAACTAAACAATACTGGTAATCAGGCTTAGCAAAGTTGATGCACACTGGGGAGGACACAATTAAATCCACAACAGAGATTCTTTTCTTTGGATATGAAAAGTATTCTGACATCCAACAGCTTTCACTCCTGTAAACAGCACTTTTGTTTTAGACCAGATGTTGTTGGGCTTTCTGTCTATTATTATCATAGTGCCCTGAGGTCAAAAGAAAAATCAAACAATTTTATTTATTAATTAACTGACCCTAATATAGATTGAACATTAGAAAAAATAATAAATGTAAACAAAAAGAAAATAATTTTTAATCACATTTTTAAATCACCATTTCTTACAAGTTGGATATGTGCAGTTTTGTGATCCTGTGTCATTGCTTCAACTTTAGAGTCAAATTAGATACCATCCCCTTGAAGTTCTATTCTGTAGTGATTTACACATAGTACTTGTTTTGTTTTAATCACTGTACCTCCTGGAAACTCAAAATCACAAAGATACTATGTCATGGAAAGAAATGCAACTTGCCGTAATTTTTAATTGTGAAGATCTTAGGTTAGTAGTTCATACTATGTCTGATGGTGAGTACTGCTATAGAATGTTTCTGTGTTTCCCTGGAAATGTCAAATGCCTTGTAGAAATCAGATTAATTCAATACTGTACTCCAGTACACCTCAGCACACAGATATGGAACTGCAAGCTACCATTGCTAACTTCACTGTGAGTATTATTCACAATAGCAGCAATGAGATGTGTCTGTAAAACTTTACAGTTGGTTAACTATTCACTGATAGTTTGCATGCTAGAGAAAGAAAACGGAGATTAAGTCCCAGCTCTACCATTACTAGCTCTAATACCTTGAGTTATTTATATTTCATAATTTTTCTCTCTTTTCCCATAGGCTGGAAATATTAAAAATTTATAGGACATATTTTGTAAAGCTATTGTGAATACTAACTAAATGGAATAATGCATGTAAGATTTTCCTAAGTATATATGGCAGACAAGTCTTGAAAGACATATAACTTAGTAGTTTTGAGAAACCTTTTTTACAGAAATGTTACATTGGCTATCAGTTTCACAAGGACCTTGCCAACAATGGATATTATAGATAAAATTAAAACAATCAGTTTTTAAGAATTCTTAACAAATTAAATATTTAGGCACCCAATACCAGAGCACCTAAAGTGAAATAGATCTAAATAGCACTGAAAAAGTGAAATAGATCATTCCACAATAATAGCTGGAGACTTCAACACTCCCCTATCAGTTACGGATAGATCATGCAGAAAAAAGCTCGGTAACAATACAGAAGATCTTATTGCAACAATCAATCAACTTGACCTTATTGACATATACAGATCTTTTCATCCATCAATGGGTCAGTACATCTTCTTCTCCAATACACATGGAACATTTCCCCAGAACAGACCATGTGTTAGGTCATAATGCAATTCTCTATAAAATCCAAACCATTGATTTACTGCAAAGTATCTTCTCAGATCATAGAGCTACAAAACTTGAAATCAATAACAGAAAAATCATAGGTAGAAATTCAAACTTATGGAAACTGAACAACACTTTGCTCAGAAAGCCTCGGGTTATAGAAGAAATCAAGGACAAAATAAAGAAATTTATGGAATCAAATGAGAATGAAAACACATCCTACCAGAATCTATGGGATGCAGTGCTCAGAGGTCAGTTTATCTGTACAACTGCACACATCCAGAAAGAAGAAAGGGCCCAAATTAAAGAACTAACCTTACAGCTTGAACAAGTAGACAGGAAGCAACAGAAGAACCTCTCAGGCACCAGAAGAAAACAGATTATAAAGATTAGAGCAGACTAAATGGATTAGAGAATACAAAAACAGTTGAAAAAATTAACAAAACCAAAAACTGGTTCTTTGAGAAGATCAACAAAATTGATAAGCCATTGACTAAACGTACAAAGGAAAAACAGCAGAAGACATAAATAGCCAATTAATAAAGGAGATGGGAGTTGTTACAACAGACCTAGCTGAAATAAAAAATATCCTAACAGGATACTATGAAAGGCTTTACTCTGATAGGTTTGAAAACCTAGAGAAAAATGGACAAATTTCTAGATTCATCTCCAGAAATAGATCAACTTAATAAATCTATCACAAAGGAAGAGATTGAAAAAGTCATCAAAAAATCTACCAACCAAAATATGTTCTGGCCCAGATGGCTTCTCTAGAGAATTCTATGAAACTTTTAAAGAAGAGTTAACTCCAATACTATTGAGGCTATTTCACACCATAGAAAGGGGTGGAATACTCCCAAATTAGTTGTATGAAGCCAACATAATCCTGATACCAAAGACAGGGAAAGATCCCACAATAAAAGAAAATTAGAGACCAATGTCATGCATTATTCATGAACCTAGGTGCAAAAATTGTCCACAAAATTCTTTCCAATGGAATTCAACAGCATATTAAAAAAAAAAAAAAAATCATTCATCTTGATCAAATTGGTTTCATTCCAGGCATGTAAGGCTGGTTCAACATCAGAAAAAACAATTAATGTAATCAACCACATTAATAACACAAAAGATAAGAATCACCTGATTTTGTCAACTGATGCAGAAAAGGCATAAGTTCAACACCCATTCATGCTTAAAACTCTCAGAAAAACAGGTATAGAGGGGAAATTCCTCAACATAATCAGTAGCATCTAAGCAAAGCCAACTACCTTCATTGTCCTGAATGGTGAAAGACTGAAAGAATTCACTCTGAGAACAGGAAATGGGCAAGGATGCCCACTCTGACCACTTTTATTCAACATTGTGCTAAAAATTCTAGGCAGAGAAATTAGACAAGACAAAGAAATAAAGGGCATCTGTATCAGCAAAGAAGAAGTAAAAATCTGCCTATTTGCAGATGGTATGATTGTTTATACAGAAAATCTAAAGGAATCCCTAAGTAAACTATTGGAGCTAATAGAGGAGTTTAGCAAAGTACTGGGATACAAGATAAACATAAGTAAATCAGTTGGATTTCTTTATACCAACAGTAAGATTATAAAAGAAGAAAACACCAAATCAATTCCATTTACTATAACCCTCAAGAAGATAAAATGCCTAGGAATAAATCTAACTAGAGAAATAAGAGATCATTATGAAGAGAACCACAAGATCTTACTACAAGGAACTAAGAGAGACTTACATAAATGCAGTACTCTACCCTGCTCATGGACAGGAAGACTCAACATTGTTAAAATGTCTGTTTTACTCAAAGCAATCTATATAAATCTATATAAATAATGCAATTCCAGCGACTTTTTTAATGAGATGGAGAAACAAATCATCAACTTTGTTTGGAAGGGGAAGAAACCTCAGATAAGTAAAGCACTACTGAACAAGAAGAACACTCTGGGAGGCCACTCATTACCCGACTTCAGAACCTATTACATTGCCACAGTGGTCAAAACAGCTTGGTACTGGTACAAAAAGAGACATATAGAGCAATGAACACAGCTGAAACCCCATAGATACCACCATCCTCCTATGAACAGTTGATATTTGATAAAGGCCCCAGGATTTTTGCTCTCTTTAACAAATGGTGCTGGCAAAATTGGATATCCGTCTGCAATAAATTGAAACAAGACCCATATCTCATACCTTATACAAAAACCAACTCAAATTGGATAAAAGACCTAAACACAAAATCTAAAACGATAAAGCTCATCCAAGATAAAATAGGATCAACAGTGGAAGTTTTAATACCCACTGTAGACAGACTTCAAAATCTGACAAAGCATAATCAACAGAAGAGAAAGTAGGTAAACAGGAACTACTAAGAATCAAACACTTTTGCTCAACCAAAGACTTCATCAAAATAATTAAAGGACCACCTACAGAATGGGAAAAAATATTTGGCAACTCTATGTCAGATCAAGGTGTGATCTCCATAATCTATGAAGTATTACAAAATATCAACAAGAAAAAGATAAATAATCCAATTAAGTGATGGGCAAGGAAGATAGACATTTCTCTAAACAGGATATCCAGGCAGCTGAAAGACACATGCAAAATTGCTCATGATCGTTAGCTATTAAAGAAATTCAAATCAAAACTACAATGAGGTAACATCTCCCCCAACAAGGTTGCCATAGTCCAGAAAACACAAAACAACAAATGCTGGAGAGGCTGTGGAGAAATTGGAACTCTCCTACACTACTGGTGGGATTTCAAAATGATACAACCTCTTTGGAAAGTTATCTAGCACTTCCTCAAAAAGCTGGAAATAGATATACCATTTGATCCTGTAATTCCACTGCTTGAAATTTAGCCTTCAGAAACAAAGGTTGTCACACGAACAGATACACAATAACAAAAAGTTGGAATCAACCCTGATGTCCATCAACAGATGAATGGGTACGCAAACTATAGTATGTATACTCAATGGAGCACTATGCCATGATAAAAAAACAATGACAATTTTAGGAAACATCTCATAATATGGTCTCATTTGGAAGAGATCAGGCTCAGTGAAATCAGTGTCAAAAGGACAAATTTTGTACGAGACCCTTGGTATAAGGACTTAACAACAGAATTATCCACAGAAGAAAATGACTGTGTTGGCTGCATGGGTGGGTGGGTGGGTGGCTGAGGATTTATCACAGTTGAGGTAATTGATGGATGTTATTCTTTTACTGTAATTAAAAATTTAAAAATTTTAAAAATTTTTAAAATTCTCTACTAATTGGCTGTAATGAATTTGATGATTCACCTCACATGATTATTAGTTTCAACCCTATAGTACTAAATCACAATAGTAATTAAAAGTTTTTAAAAACTGCATAATTTTAATTTGTGTGAACATGGCTTATCTCACTGAATAAGCTGAATATTCTTTAGAATGGTGATCACATCTTGTTTAATTTTATGTTTCCAAAAAGTCCAGAACTTGCCTTATGCACACACAAACACACACATGCACATATATGCACATATATTGTTAGATGGCTAAGATTCCTATTGCTTAATAATCTAAAGTATGATCACTGTATGGCAGTTTATTATTTTTAAACAAACACATATGATGCTTAGTATGCATTAGGCACTGTACAGTTTCACAAATATTAAATCATTCATGTCTTATAACAACCTTATAAAACTAGTTTTTAAATCAACTACAATTTTTACCTTTCTGTAAAATCAGAGATCAGCATCATGAGAATAATTATTAATAGTTTACTATATTTGAGGTACTCTCTTGATAATGTTTTAAATGTACTAAACAAGCATATGAAGAAGCTGAAACAAATATCAATCCTGTGACCCAAGTCTCAAAGCTACATAATGGCCCAGGAAAGGGGGGTAGTCATATAAAACTAGAGAGAAAAAAGAGTAAGAGAGATAAAGGAGGATTTGAAGTAGTTTACAAGTATGCAGAAACCCTGGTGGCAGAGTGGTTAAATGGTACAGCTGCTAAACAAAAAGTAGACAGCTGAAGTCTGCCAGGAACTCCTTGGAAACTCTATGGGGCAGTAGTACTCTGTCCCATAGGGTCACTCTGAGTCAGGTCAACTCTATGGCAGTGTGTTTGGTATCATTATGTATCCAATTCCAAATATTGGAAGAAAAATATGAAGTTTATGTAGAATAACAAGAAACGATCACTTCCTTATTTATTATTTATTTTCCATTTGATCATATCTCTTTAGCGCCTACTTAATAACACATGGAGAGGTACTTGCTAAACTTTACTATGGGATTTGTTTGCTCTTGTTTAATTCACCAGCAATTCTACTTGACTTATAGTTGAGAAGTCTGAGAATTAATATTTAGTAATATTTACTATGGAACTACTATACCTTAGGTACAGTATTAGTTTCATGTATAGATACATACCAACCAATATCTATCACCATGAAGTCTATTCCAACTGACAGCAACCCTACATGAGACAGTAGAACTGCCCATATGGTTGTCAAGGAGTGGTTGCTGGGTTCAAATTGCTGATCTTTCGGTTAGTAGCCAAATGCTTAACTGCTCCACGACCTGGGCCCCATGTATGTATAAATATGTGTAACATTAGAGCCACTATATGAACTATTATTCTCATTTTATAAATGAGAACACTGACTTTCTGGGGATCAATAACATGTACAAATACTTAGAGTAGCATTATCCTAAACTAGAACAAATTCCTTAGAATTCCAAAGCTCGTAACCTATCCAGTATAAGATATATAGGTTCAACTTAAATCGCTGTGCAAGAAAACCTTTTTCTTTTAGCTCTAGGATATGTTGGAAAATGGTTATTTTGTTCTTGGAATAGAACTGTAATTCTGTGAAGGAGAAAAATTGAACTGAAGGATTAAAAGAGCTCTTGAAGGACTACCTAATATTTCTTTTAATTTCAAAAAAAGGTTCAGTTGTTTTTGCTGTTGCTGTCAGTTACTGTTGACTTGATTCTGAATTACAGCAATCTTATGTGTACAGCATACACGTGTTACTATGCATTGTATCTTAAGACTGCAGGAAAACAGCAAGAAGAACCTTCTTTAAACTGTTGTTTTTTTCTTTTTTAAACACCATTTAAACATTCAGAAAATATTTCTTAATGTTAATCTAAATCTCTCCTACTTAATCTTATCTCCTTCCCTCTTATTTTGCTATCAAAATTCATCATGGGTAGTGCAACAATTATTTCCAATTAGAAGATAAAATGTTTTTATTTCTTTGTTTTCTAAAGTTTTATATTCTAACTGTTGTTTCATTCTCTTGTAAATGGGGTCTCTAAGAGTCAGAAACAACCTGATGAAACCTGACAACTACATTACAAAAATAGAAACCTAAACTAGAAAAGCACTTAGCAAGTATTTATGGTAAGATGACTTTAACATTAACATTCCTTTAAGAGAGTTATAAGCTCTACTCACTCTCTCTTTTTCACAATTTTGACCCATTCTCTTTCTTGATTTTAGCTGGATCCTCTTTACAAATAGTCTATTGTCATATTCTTGTTACTGATTTGTTACATGCTGTTGAGCTGATTCCAAATCATAGCGGACCTATACCCAACAGAACAAAACACTGTCTGGTTCTGCGCCATGCCCACAAGTGTTTTTATGGTTAAACACATCGATGAAGCAACTGTGTCAATCCATCTGTTGAAAGTCTTCCTCTTTTTTGCTGAGCCTCCACTCTGCCAAGCATGATGTCCTTCTCCATGGCACTGATCAACCCTGACAACATGTCCAAAGTATGTAAGATGCAGTCTCACCACCCATGCTTCCAAGGAGTACCCTGGCTGTACTTCCTCCAGGAAAAAAAATTGTTTTGTTCTTTTGGCAGTCAATACTACATTCAACATTCTTTTCCAACACCACAATTCGAAAGCATCAGTTCTTCTGTCTTCCTTATTCAGTGTCCTGCTTTCACATGCATATGATGAGACTGAAAATACCATGGCTTGGGTCAGGTGCACCTCAGTCCTCAAGGTGGCATCTTTCCTTTTTAACACTTTAAAGATGTGCTTTGCAGCAGATTTTCCCAATGCAATGCATCTTTTGATTTCTTGACTGCTTTCATGGGAATTGACGATGGAGCCAAGTAAAATGAAATCCTTAACAACCTCAATACTTTCTCTATTTATCATGAGGTTGCTTACTGGCATAGTTGTAAGGATTTTCGTTTTCTTGATGTTGAGGTGTGATCCATGCTGAAGACTATAGTATTTCATCTTCATTAGTAAGTATGTCAAAGCCTCTTCACTTCCAGCAAACATGGATGTGTCACTTGCATAATGCAGGTTGTTAACAAGTCTTCCTCCAATCCTGACACCTTGTTCTTCTTCACATAGTCCAGCTTCTCTTATTAGTTTATTACTGTGTTAATTTGTATTCTCAGTGTGAATTATAATTTTAAGTTGGAAATAAGATTAGTTATATGACTGACAAGAATGATAAGCCCTTTATTTATTACTGTCTAAATGTCATATATAAGTCCCTAGCTCAGGATACAAGAGGTTTGAGACAGTTTGAATCCATCTAGCTCCTCTGGAGAAAAAGCTTTGTAGTCTTCTCTCATAAAGGTTACAGTTATGGAGTCACCATAAGATGGCATCAACTTGACAACAAGGGAATATTTTTGCTTGTTAATCACTATATATAAATTGTACTTATCACCAAAGACTGAAAAATAACTTTTATTAGCTGGTTAACTAAATAGGAAGTCAAGTTCAAAGAAGGCAATAAAAGTGTCTCTGGTCATACAGCTAGTAATGCAGTTTGGAAATGAATATTTAGTATTTGTGAAATTAATTTCCTTGAAAAACCCATTGCTGTTGAGTTAGTTCTAGCTTATAGATACCCTAAAGTATCTGTACAGTCAGAAGAGTGTAGGAGTTTCTTGCTTCCAGTACGATGGATAGCCCAATTAAATATGATCAAGGTTATCATTAAGTACAACCAAAGATTTACAAAAAATAATTTTGTGAAGTCATCTTAAAAGAAACAAACGTGTTACCAACAAATCAATTCCAGCTCATAGTGACTCTATAGGACAGAGTAGAACTTTCCCTTAGAGTTTCCAAGGAATGGCTAGTGGAATTGAAGTGCCAATCTTTTGGTTGGCAGCTGAGCTCTTAACCACTTTGTGACCAAGGCTCACTAAAGTAATATATATTTATATATGTAAAGATCAGAAATATTTTCTATGTATATAAGTTCCACTATGGGGTAGAAATGACAAGACACAAAAGTAAACAAAACTCCATGATTGAGAAAGAGAAGAATCTACAGACAATAGCCCCATATGAACTATTTAGAAACATCAGATTAAAAAGATAAATGGTGCTTCTTAATTTAAATAAAATAGAAGCTACAGTGGAACACTCTGACAGCACCTGGGGTGAAAAAAGCAGAAAATGTTTGAAAAAATAAAGCAATAAATGTGTTTCTATTAAAAAAAAAATACAAAAATCAAATGCGAGAGTTCCATAGATTGGTAAGGATGTAAAGTTAAAGTGGCTAAGCTGTTACCCACTGTGGCATAATGGTTACACCTGGAATTCAGGGCACATAGAATCAGTTAAAATGAAACACTGAGGAGGGTGATCAGGGTGCATAGGATGATCTATAACCCTGATGGTTATGGAAGTGGTTAAGAGCTACAGCTGGTAACCAAAGGATCAGCAGTTTGACTCCACTGGCTACTCCCTGGAAACACTACAGAGTAGTTCTACTCTGTCCTGTAAGGTTGCTGTGAGTTGGAATTAGCTAACTGGCAACAGGATTTTTTTCTTGGTTATAGCACAAATTTCAAAAATATCAAGGGAGTGAAATGGTACCAGAAAGTTCGCTATACATATTGTAACTAACTGAAATTTTCCACATACTAGATGTTTTAGTCAGCTAGGGCTGCTCTAACAGAAATACCACAGAGTGGATGATGACTTTAACAAAGGAAGGTTTATTCTTACACAGTCCAGTAGGTTGCAAGTCCATATTTGGGGTGTCCGCTCCAGGGAAAGGCTTTCCGCTTGTCGGCTCTGGAGGAAAGTCCGGTATTGCATCAGTCTTCGTCCATGGAGCGTCTTGGCTCAGGAACCTCATGTCTGAAGGAGCGTTCTTCTCCCGGTGCTGCTCTCTTGATGGTAATGAGGTTCCCAATTCTCCTTGTTTCTCTTTCCTTTTATCTCTTGCAGGCCGAAAGGACCAAGGGTGGGGCAAGCCATACTCCAAGGAAACTCCCCCTACAGCAGAGCAGGGAAGTAATCCTATGCAGGAATTTACAGCCCCTTTAACATACAGTTTAGTGAAACAACAAAATGGAGAACAGTCACAAGATACTGGGAATCATGTCCCAGCCGCACGGCTGCACATATTTTTGGGGGGACACAGTTCAACCCATGACACTAGAATATTGTGAAATAAACTTAGAGACAGTATGTGGATGAAAGAAAATTCTAATAGAATTAAGAATATGCTTTAATAAAAAATTAAAATATTACAAAGAAGTTAAAACAAAGAAGTTAAAAATTGTACAGAATACAATTCACTTTTGAAGATATTGTTGCTGTTGTTTAGTGCCATAGAGTCAGTTCCGATTTATAGCAACCCTGTGTACAACTGAACAAAACACAGCAGAGTCCTGCTCCACACTCGCAATCGTTTTTATGCTTAAAACTATTGTTACAGCCACTGCGTCCATACATCTCATTGAGGTTCTTCGTATTTTGCTGACCCTTGACTTTACCAATCATGATGTCCTTCTCCAAGAACTGGTCCATCCTGACAGTATATCCAAACTATTTAAGACATAGTCTCACCATCTTTAATTCTAAGGAACACTTTGATTATAGTTCTTCCAGTACAGATCTGTTTACTCTTTTGGCAGTCCATAATATGTGAAGTGTTCTTCTCTAACACCACAAATGAAAGATGTCAATTCCTTTTCAGTCTTCCTTATTGATTGTCCAGCTTTCTCATGCAAATGATGTGATTGACAATAACATGGTTGGGTCAGACACACCTTAGTGTTCGACCTCTTTACTTTTCAACACTTTGAAGATGTATTTTGCAGAAGATTTTTCCAATGCAATGTGTATTTTGATTTCCTGACTGCTGCTTTTATGTATGTTGATTGTGGAAATAAGTAAAATGAAATCCTTGACAACCTCAATCTTTTCTCCGTTTATTATGAAGTTGTTTACTGGTGCAATTGTGAGGATTTTGTGTTCTTGATGTTTAGGTGTAACCCAAACTGAAAGCTGTTGGTTTTGATCTTCATCAGTAAGTGTTTCAAATCCTCTTTGCTTTTAGCAAGCAAGGTTGTGTCATGTGCATAATG
This sequence comes from Heterohyrax brucei, assembly GCA_028571685.1. NCBI lineage: Eukaryota > Metazoa > Chordata > Mammalia > Hyracoidea > Procaviidae > Heterohyrax > Heterohyrax brucei. The sequence continues at coordinate 114,572,390 of CM053150.1, read as the reverse complement.
CAGGTTGTTAATGAGTCTTCTTTCAATCTCAATGCCCTGTTCTTCATATAGTTCAGCTTCTCAGATTATTTGCTCAGTTTCCTGACTTAAACCATACAGCATTTCCTTGTTCTGTTCAAATGACTGCTTCTTGATCCACGTATAGCTTCCTTATGAGCACAATAAAGTGTGTGGAGATTTAGATTCTCTGCAATGTTATGTATAATTTGTTATTATCCACATGGTCAAACATTTTTCTGGTATTCACTCCTTTCAGCCAAGATCCATCAGACATCAGCATTAATATTCCTGATTCCGTATCTCTTCTGAATCTGGCCTAAATTTCTGGCAGTTCTGAATGATCTTAACAAACTTTTACTTGCATGCAATATTAATGTGATTGTTTGGTAATTTCCTTATTCAGTTGGGTCATGTTTCTTTAAAACAGGCTATTAAAGATAACAATAATTTATTACCAAAACCTAACAGTGGGATTAGAAAATAAGTTACTATAACCATTTTACATCAAAGCCTGGCAATTCATCCTGTAAAAGGCAAGGAAGTAAATATTTTAATCTTTCAGGGCCCTGTAGTCATTATTGCAACTATGTTAAGAGCTATAACTGCTAACCAAAAAGATCAGCAGCAACTTGGAAAACTTACAAAGCATTCTACTCTGTCTTATAGTGTTACTATATATCAGAGTTTTTATTTTTTATTTTTGGTGGTTGTGTGAAAGCATTCACAGAAAATACATGAACAAATGTGTGTAGATGTGCATCAGTATTCCTATCTGCAGCTCCCTCTGCTTTACTTGCCTGGTGACTGCATACTCCTTTTTCTTATTATATACTTGTACTATCCTCTTAACAAGCCTCTAGCCTCTCTTCTCCACCCTCCTATCTCCCATCTAGAAAGGGTGTCTTATACATGCATGGAACTATAACACATGCCATATGGTCACTTTCTATCACCAAGTCTGGCCCATTTTTGTCTGAAGAGTTGACCTCAGTAGTGTTTTCTGGTCAGGGGTAGGAGCAGGTCTAGGGGCCATGCTGCCAGGAGATCCTCCAGGTTATCAGACCATCATATGTAGTCTTTTAGTAGAGTTCTTGAGCTGGACACCTCTTTTACTTGTGTTGCCAAAGGGATGCTACACTGTGTTCACCATCACAGCTGTATTTGGTGGCACCCAGGCACCACCTCATTCTTCTGGTCACATGTTGATACAGTATTCCGTTCATGTGTATCCTTCTGTCTTCTGAGTTCTTTCTCCCTTGTGTCTTTGTTGTTCTTGGTGATCATCTGTTCCAAGGATATGGGAACATTCGGTGTACCTCAGATGGTAGCTTGGTGGCTTTTAAGATCCCAGATATAACTAAGCAATATGGGGTGCAGAAGACTCACATAGCAATAGGCTAGTTATGCCAAATGACCTCAAAATTCCCTGAGAGCATGGTTCCAAGACCCCTGCCCTGCTACTCTATCCTTGCAATATTGGGTTAAGATTAGAAGAGCTCTCAGTTAATGGTGAAGTCCAGTTACATAGATCTGCTTCCTACTGTGTGCTATCACTGATTTCACCCAGCCAAATTTCTATCACCTATCTAGTCTGTGACCAACCTTCTCCCTCCCTCCCCATTCTTGTAGCCATCAAAGAGTCTTCTCTTCTGTACATAAGTCTATATTTAAGTCCTATAGCGTGGGTCTCATACAACATTTGTCCTATTGCTGCTGACTGATTTCACTCAGCGTGATGTCTTTGAACTGAAACCAGGTTATGAGATGCTTCTTGAAGTATTATTGTTCTTTATCATTGAGTAGTATTCCACTGAGTACATGAGCCAGAGTATGTTTATCCATTCATCTGTTTTTCAGCACCTAGGTTGAGTCCACCTTTTTGCTACTGTGGACTGCTCTCCAATAAACGTTTGTGTGCATGTATCTGGTCATATGACAGCCTTTGTTTCTGTAGGATATAATCTGAGCAGTGGGATTACTGGATCAAATGGTATATCAATATCCACCATTTTAAGGAAGTTCCAAATTGCTTTCCAAAGAGGTTGTGCCATTTTGCAATCTCACCAGCTGTGTAGGTGAGTTCTGATCTCTCCACAGCCTCTCCAGTATTTAGTTTTTTGGGTTTTTTGGGGGGGGTGCAGGGGGGATGACTATGGCCAATCATGTTGGTATGAGGTGGTATCTGATTGTAGCATTGATTTGGATTTCTCTAGCAGCTAGTGATCGTGACCATTTCCTCATGTGTTGTTTGGCTGCCTGGATGTCCTTTTTGGTGAAGTGTTTGTCCACCTCCTTTGCCCATCACTTAATTGGGTTATTTACCTTTTTCTTGTTGATATTTTGCAGTACCTTGTAGATTATGGAGAACAGACATCAGTCTGACATGAAGTTGCCAAATATTTTTTCCCATTCTGTAGGTGGTCTTTTAACTCCTTTCATAAAGCCTGTGTTTGACTCTTAGTAGTTTCCACTAATCTGTTTTCACTTCCATTGATTGTGCTTTGTTTCTCAGGTTTTATAATTTGTCTAAGCTGTGTATTAAAACTTCCATCATTAACTGGTTTTTCTTGCATGATCTTTTATCATTTTAGGTTTGATATTTAGGTCTTTGATCCATTTTCAATTAGTTTTTGTATAAGGTATGAGATATGGGTCTTATCTCAGTTTTTTGCAGTTGAGTATCTAATTTTGCCTACACCATTTGTTAAAGAGACTGTTTTTACCCCAGTTTACAATTTTAGGGCCTTCATCAAACATAAACTTTTCATAATAGGATGATGGCATCTCTGGGGTCTTAACTCTGTTCCATTAGCCTCTCTCTCTCTCTCTCTCTCTCTCTCTCTCTCTCTCTCTCTCTCTCTCTCTCTCTTTTAAACCAGTACTAGGCTCTTTTGACCATTGTGGTAGTGTAATAGGTTCTAAGGTTGGGTAGCATGAAGCCTCCCACTTCTTCAGTGGTGCTTTATGTATCCAGAGTTTCTTCGTTTTCCAAACAAAGTTGGTGATTTCCTTCTCCATCTCATTAAAAAAAAAAGACACTGGAATTTGCATTGGAATTGCATTGTATATGTAGATCATTTGGGGTAAAATAGACATTTTCGCAATGTTAAGTCCATGAGCCGGATAGGTTTCTCCATTTAGGTAAGTCTCTTTTGGTTTGTTGCAGTAAGGTCTTGTAGTTCTCTCTGCATAAGTCTCTTATTTCTCTGGTTAGATTTACTTCTTGGTATTTTATCTTCTTGGGGTTTATAGTAAATCATATTGATTTTGTGATTTCTTCTTTGATGACCTCTTTGTATAGAGGAGTCACACTGATTTACTTATGTGTATCTTACATGCTGACACTTTGCTGAACTCTTCCATTAGTTCTAGTAGTTTACTCAAGGATTCTTTAGGACTCTCTGCATACATAAACATATCATCTGGAAATAGGGAGATGTTTACTTCTTTGTCAGTGTGGATGCCCTTTATTTCTTTGTCTTGTCTAATTGCTCAAGCTAGAACCTCTAGTATAATGTTGAACAGAAGTGGTAAGAGTGGACATCTTTGTCTAGTTCCCATTCTCAAAAGGAATTCTTCCTGCCTGTCTCTAGTCAGGATGACACAGGTGGTAGGTTTTGCACAGATGCCCCTCATTGCACTGAGGAAGTTTCCCTCTATTCCTAGTTCACTGAGAGTTTTTAGCATGAATCGATGTTATAATTTATCACATGCCTTTTCTGCATCAATTGACAAAATCAGGTGATTCTTATCCTTTGTGTTATTTATGTGGTTGATCATATTATTTGTTTCTCTGATGTTGAACCGCACTTGCATTGCTGTCATGCAACCGACTTGGTCATCACAAAGTATTTTTTTGATATGTTGTTGAGTTCTACTGGCTAGGATTTGGTTGAAGATTTTGCATCTAAGTTCATTAGTGGTACTGGTCAGAAATTTTCTTGTAGATCTTGTAGGCTCTTTCCTAGCTTTGGTATCAGGGTTATTATGCTGGCTTCATAGAATAATTCCATCCCTTTCTATTCTGTGAAATAGTCACAGCAGTATTGGGGTTACCTCCTTTCTAAAAATTTGGGAGAATTCTCTGGTGAAGCCACCTTGGCCAGGATTTATTTGGTTGGTAGTTTTTTAATAACTTTTTCAATGTCTTCTTTTGTGATGGTTTATTAAGTTTTTCTGCTTGTTCCTGAGATAATATTGGTAGGTGATATGAATCTAGAAAGTTGCCTATTTCTACTAGGTTTTCAAATCTGTTAGAGTACAGTCTTTCATGATATTCTGTTATTATGCTTTTGATTTCAGGTGAGTCTGTGACATCTCCAATCTCATTTCAAATTGTTTCCTCTCCTGTTTTTCTTCTGTAAGTTTAGCCAATGTTTTGTCAATTTTGTTGATCTTTTCAAAGAACCAGCTTTTGGTTTTGTTGATTTTTTCAATTGTTCGTCTATTCTCTAATTTGTTTACTTCTACTGTAGTCTTTGTGATCTGTTTTCTTCTGATGCCTGAGTGGTTCCTTTGTTGCTCTCTTTCTACCTGTTCAGGCTGTTAGGTTAATTCTTTGGTTTGGATCCCTTCTGCATTCCAGATGTGTGCATTTATAAGGACAAATTGATCTCTGAGCACTGCTTTTGCTGTATCTACAGGTTCTGGTGGGGTGTGTTTTCATTTTCATTTGCTTCCATGAATTTCTTTATTTTGTCTTTGATTTTTTTTGTGTGTGTGGTTACTAATAAACTTTATTTAATCAAAACACACACTTACAATTAAGTGGAGGAAGGGGAGTGGTAGCTCCAGGACACATAGGCACTCTTATTTACATTACTCAAGAACTCTTACCTATGTTTACATTAGTTAAGAACTCTTATTTACATTTGTTGAGACCCACATAGACTCCTACCTGGTCCCACAGGGACTGTGTGGTTAATCAGGATAATTATAAAGTTAGTATTACATCATTTACACTTCCCTAAAAGTAGGCTTCTCTCTAATGAGTTTAAGGATTGGCTGTGATCTCACCATTTAGAGGTCAGGAGAGTGCAGAGTAGGATTTTGTGATGATAACAAGGCATCTCAGACTTTGATTTCTTCTATAACCCATGGACTTTTCAGCAAAGGATTGTTCAGTTTCCATGAGTTCAAATTTCTACCTATTATTTTTCTGCTATTGATTTCAACTTTTATGACCTTATGGCCTGAGAAGATGCTTTGCAATAATTCAGTGGTTTGAATTTTGTTGAGATTCACTTTATGGCCTTACACATGATCTATTCTGGAAAATGTTCCATGTGCATTGGAGATGTACTTATCTGTCTTTGGGCAATATGTTCTGTATATATCGAATAGGTCTATTTGGTTAATTGTCACAATGAGACTTTCTGTATCGTCATTGAGCTTTTAGCTGGATGATATTTCCATTACTGAAAGTGGAATGTTGAAGTCTCCAACTATTAATTGTGCAGAGATCTAATTTTTCAGTGTTGTCAGCGTTTGCTCAATGTACTTAGATGCTCTGGTATTGCGTGAGGAAATCCTGGTGGTGTAGTGGTTAAGTGCTACATCTGCTAACCGAAATGCTGGCAGTTCACATTTACCAGGCATTCCTTGGAAACCCTATGGGACAGTTCTACTTTGTCTATAGGGTAGCTGTGAGTCAGAATCGACTCAACGGCAATGGGTTTTTAATCGGTGGTATTGGGTGCGTAAATATTTAATATTGTTGAGTCTTACTTACGTATTGAACCTTTCAGCAATAAATAAAGACCATCCTTGTCCATGATGGTGGATTTCACATTAAAGTTTCCTTTATCTGAGATCAGCAGTGCCACTCTTGCTCTTTTTTGTGTGTTGTTAGCTTGGTATGTATTTTTCCATCCTTTGGTTTTCAGTTTGTTCATATCTTTGAGTCTAAGCTGTGTTTCTTTTAAGTAACATATAGACAGATCATGTCTTTTTGTCTACAATGTCACTCATTATTGGAGAATTCAGTCCATTTACATTCAGTGTAATTATTGATAGGTGTGTGTTTAGTTCCGTCATTTTGATGCCTTTATTTTTGTGTTGTTGATATTTTCCTTGTTACTCTTATTATTCTGCTCTGCATCATTCTTCTTTATGGGTTGACTTCTCATCTTTTTCAGTGTTAGTTTTGTTTTTATTGGGACTCTTGAATTATGTTTCTCGTGTTGATGTGTCTCCTTATTTTTCTTCACAGCTATACCCATGATCTCCCTTAAATTCTAAGTTTAATCTAGATTTTAACATCTGCATATCTTTTTAATTTCCTTTCCATGTGAAATGGTTATACCGAGTGTAACATATTCCTCCTTTTAGTGTTATGATGTCATATATTCCGTGTTAGGATAACTGACTGCCTTCTTTTAATTTTGTAGTTTTTATTGAGCTTCATGACTTCCCTAATTGAGTAGGATTCTGGATGCTGTGTCCTGGATTGTCTCCTTAAGTATACACTCCACGTTTTTGTTTTCCTAAACAAAGAGCTTTCTTCATTTTTTTTTTTTTGGTATGTGTGTGCTTGTTGTGGTTTGGTTTTTACAAAGTCTCTCAGCTTTTGTTTGTCTGGGAATGTCTTAATTTTGCCTTTATATTTGAGGGACAATTTGCAGGATATGTAATTCTTGGTTTGAAGTTTTTCTCCTCCAAGGCTTTGACTGTGTTATCCCACAGCCTCCATGCCAATATCGTTTCTGCTGAGAAATAAGACAGAAACCCACAGGGTTTTCCTTGAATGTTAGCTTTCTTTTAAGACTTGCTGCCTTTAAGAGCTTCTCTTTATGCTTAATTTTGTTCAGCTTGATTATAATAAGTCTTGGTGTCTTTGGGGGGGCAGGTCTAGTTTATGTGGCATTTGATAATCATCTTGGATATCTATGTTTTCATCTTTCATAATTTCATGAAAGATATCTGTCAACAATCTACAACAATACTCTCTGTATTTTCAGTTATCCTTTCCCATTCAGGAACTCTAGTTTTTCGTAGAGTATTCCTCTGAAAAGACACCCACATGTTTCTTAATTATTCTTCCTTCTTCTTATTTCTTTTTTCCAAGTTCTCCTCATAAATGTTCGTATCAGTTGCTCTTTCCTCAAGCTCAGTAACTCTGGCTTTTATCTTCTCAATTCTCCTCTTTTTGCTTTGGATTGAAATTCTTTTGTACTTGGCTTCTGATAATTTCGGAAAGCCTTCTTCACCTGAGAAATTTTTTGATTCTTAATTTTTGGGAGTTTTCCAACTAATGCAGAACACTTCTTAAAACAGTTAGCTTTTGATTGTTGCCTTTGCCTCATCTACAAGCTGTTGAGTTTCTTTGGTGTTACATCAACAGGAGCTGAAACATAGTTCTAAGACAGAAGCAAGAGCACTACTAGCTTTAGTCACCAGCCTACTCAGTGTACTCTAGTGGCTGGAGCCAGGTGGACGCTCTGGGGTGGCATCCTCTGCCTCTCAGCTGGCAAAGATGGTGTCCTACTTATGGAGTCACCGGGGGGACTATCAGTAAAGGCTGTAATGTGGATCAGTGAAGGGTGGTGGAGATTCTACCACCGCACTCGGCAGTCAGTTCTCTCAGTGCTCTTATTTTAAAAATGAACTATCCAATAGCTGCCTAAATCAGTCAAGCCTACAGGTGTGGCAGGCCCTGCCTTCCAGTAGACAACAAGAGCACCTCAGAGGCTGTCCCCAGGTGCTGTGACATGGGTAAAGACGGGAGGCTTTAGGGCCTTGCTGCCATCCTCTGCCGGGCCCCACCTGCAACTCTAGGCGCCACCATCTTACTGACCTTACTTCCAAGAAGCATTCTGGTTGTCTTGCTTCCAAGACAGGTTTGTTCCTCCTTTCAGCAGTACATCCTATATTCAATATTCTTTATCATGACCACAATGCAAAGACATTAATTCTTTCATTAGTCTTCCTTATTCATTGTCCATCTTTCTTATGTCTGTAAGGTTATTGACAACACCATGATTTGGGTCAGGTACACCTTGGCCTTCAAGGTGATACCTTTGCTTTTCAACATTTTGTAGAGCTATTTCACATCAGATTTGCCTAAAATGATGCATATTTCGATATCTTGACTGCTGTTTCCATGGGTGTTGATTGTGGATCCCCATAAGATGAAGTCCTTGACCATTTCAATTGTTCTCCATTTATTGTGAATTTTACATAGTGATTGTATGTACCATTTTACAATCCCACAAGCAATGTGTAAGAGTTCCAGTCTTTCCCCAAACTTGCTGGCTTTTGTTCTTATTGTTGTTTGATCACTGCAGTTTTTTCAGAAGGGATATGGCATCTGTGCAGCTTCGATTTGTATCTCCTATGGTTAATGATCCATATCATCTTTTCATGCATTTGTTGACCACCTGAGTGTCGTCTTTGGTGAAGTGTCTGTTCATGGACATTGTCCATTTTTTAAATTCTATTGAGGGATTTGAACTGCCGACTTCATAATTATCAGTTGTAGCTCTTAACAACTGCACCACTGGGGTTCTATTAATACGTAAGATGGTCAACAGGTGGGAGGTACTGGTTGGATTAGTATATAGAAGGACTAACATGAAAAACGAAGATCTGAGTATGGAAGAGTATTGTACATGATGTTGAGATTATTTAAGTAGTAGTTATAAAATGATGCATAAAACAAAGATTGTCAGTGACTGATAACTTTTTAAATAATGTATATTTGCAGACACATATTAGTGGGCTATATCTATTTGCCCTGCGTTTTAAGGTGTGCTACCATATTCAAAATTTTTGCATACTGGAAAGTATTTTGCTAAGCAAGTGTTTGGAGCACTGGTGGTACAGTGGTTATGAGCTAACCAAAAGATCAGCGGTTTGAATGAACCAGTCTCTCCTTGGAGACCCTAGTTCTTTTCTATCCTATAGGTCACTATGAATCAGAATTGACTCAACAGCAATGGATACTTTTCTTTTTTTAATTAGGCAAGCATTTAGGTGGGATTTTTATACATTTATTCCTGTTGTTAATTTATTCCATTTTTCAGTGAATAAGGGAAAGAATAGTGTAACAATCACAATTTCTCAATTCTCTTATGTATACTGTAGCAAGAAATTTTAAAACAGGTATCTAGCTTACTCCTCTGAGTATGAAAAATTCTAAGTTTTATTAAGTACCTCCATATGTTACATATGCTAAATGCTTTTCTTTAATCTTTATGAGACAGGGAAACACAAAACAAATCAATAAAATAGATTTTATTGTGAACCAACACTCCTGCTTCTCAGATGATGACATTGGTATTCACAGTGATTAAACAATGTTCCCAAGGGCACACTACATAGACTTGTAAGTGAAGCTGAAATTTGATTCTTGTCTTTCAACCACAGCATTATATGTCTCTTAGCTAGGTGGCTCAGATAAACAGATGGCACTTGGCTTGGCTCAATTTTTTAGCATGTACTCCATAAACAGAGAATCCTGTTGTCATGCTTGATAACCAGGTTTTTATTTTTCATTTTCCTGCATGTATGTGTATGTGCATGTGTGTAACAAAAGAGAGAGATAGAAGGGAGAGAGCAAACTATAGAGAGAAATTGGAAACTGAGGTATTTATTTCCAACAAGTTTGAAGTAATTTTTCTAAGTAATCTAAAATTTTCAATGATGGAAAAATAACAGCAAGATGACATAGATAGGAAATAACTCTTAGAAACAATCAAGACCATTCCATTTTATAGATGAGTATGAGAAGCTCCAAAGACTTTGTGTAACTTGCTTAGATTGTAACAACTCTTTCTCAACAAAGGCAGGGTAGAGGGCAGAACACTGAGCTTATTTAATCAATTGTTAATTGTTTTAGCTGGATTCATTTGCATACAAACAATGTGATAATTGAATGATTTGTATTTACTTATTAGAGCAAGTCTGGGAGGGGTTATAATATGCAACATCTTACTGACAAGAAAAGAACATCTTCAATTATTTAAATTAATGAAGTTTTAGTCTACATTTACAACAAATCTTCAAAGGAAACTTATGACTCACCGTGTTTAAAAGTGGTTTTGAGTTTTTTTATATCCTTTAGATAAAATTATACCTTGAAATCATGCAAATGTGAAGGGCTAATTTATTGCCTTTATTTCACAGCAGGTAACTAATAATATTCACTGATCCAGAATGCTGATTTCTGGGAAAGCAAAAGCACTGGAGATTCACTTAGTAAATTAAACACTTACCATTACGTTAACCATGTACCTACGCATAGTGCTTCAGTCTGTGTCTTCCTCCTCTTCCTCCACTTCGTTTTCATCCCCTAATGAACACAAGTAATTTATGCATGGTATTATTCTTCCTTTTTCCAAATCACCAATAAAAAAAAAAAAAGGAATCTATTTGGGTATGACTTCAAAATTCCAAAACAAACTGAGCCATAAGAGATGAAAAATGTATTTGCCAGTGAGGATACTTTCACCAACAAATAAAAAAACAATGAAGGAAAGTAACTGGGACAGAAGTGGTTGTTAGTCTTTAAACAGAGAACAATCAATTTCATGTAGAGGTTTAGGTAGATTAATTCAGCAGCTAAATAATGAGAGTTCTCTGTGTCACTGTCACTGTCACTGTCACTTCTCTTGGCTTTCACTTCAAGGCCTGAGGCTGCCTTCTGTTATCCTAAACACCATGTTCTCCAGTGATAACCTCTAAGGCACAATGGAAAGTAGCAGCACATCTTCTTGAGCATTTTTCACTTCTAATAGAAACTTCGAAATACTCACATTTCAAATTTTTCCTCAGTACTGTTCATAACAATTGAGTCTCATGCTGGATCTTAGCTGTGAAGGAGGCTTTCCAAGCGTTGGTAGCGCCAATGCATTGACCATTTTTCATTTAAAAAAAAGGAATGGGGTGTGCTCACAAGATAGTAAAAGAAATACGCACACCAGAGAATAATAATTCATACTGTCTAACCTTAAACCTATGTAAATGTAGATATTACCTATTATGGAGGTAAATGCCAAGCACTCATCTTAAAGTTTTTCTAAGTACACTACAAAAAGACAAGTACGATATTAACAGTTCTATCTATATTGATGGTAGTGATAACAACAGGGAATGGAAATGAAAGAAACTTTCTAATCTTGTGTCTATTAGTCATAATAGTTAATAGATGATAGCTATTAAATACTCATAAGTAATTTATCAGTTAATTAATCTTCATTGATATAATCACCCCCACTTTATAGATGATTAGGCTTTTCCACACTGAGTAAAAAGAATTACCCCAAATCACTGAATTCGCAAAGACGAGAAATCACACTTTCAACCACCTTGGCAACAATATAAGAGACCACTCAAAGGCACAAAGATACGTCACTTCTTTGTAAATTCAAGTCATCAATCTTTGTAACAAAACAATGAGTGAGTATTGATTGTCATTATCCCTATTTCACAAATGAGAAAGCTGCAGCATAGAAACTATGTGACTTGACTAAGTAACATACAGGACTGGCATTCCCACTTAGACTTCAGCTACAATGTCTTCATCACTAACCCTTCTATTATACTTACTCTCCTATGCTAAACACAATTTTTCAAAGTGTTATTTTCCAGTTACTGATAATCTGCTTGTGTACTACCTCTCTGCCTGATATTGGATTCATATGGAATGCCATCTTCTTCAATGTAGTGCTTCATAAACAATCTGAAATGATTCCTTAAATTTTAGTACATTATTACATTCCCAAAGACCAAAATGTTTTTAACCTTGTGAAAACAAGTTTTAGTAAAACAAAGGGTAGTGTGTATCAGGCTTTTATTTTTTTGAGCAACAACAGTGGGCTTCAATTCTCTGAGTTTTCACTTGGCATTACAGTGTTCAAACATCCTTGCCTGTCCCATGGAAACCCTACAGGTGTACTGGTTAAGTGTTCTAGCTGCTAACCAAAAGTTTTGCAGTTCAGATCCACCAGGTGCTCTTTGGAAACTCTATGAGGCAATTCTACCCTGGCTATAGTGTTGTTATGAGTCAGAATCAACTTAATGTCAATGGAATTAGTTTTGGTTTAGCCTGTCCTCTGAATATATGTTAAGTATTAGTGAGTTTAAAGTTGGTTGAATTACAGACGTAAAGACAGAGTGTTGTGATGTTTGTCTTAGGATTATTATATTGAAAACTCAGTATTGACTTTTTTCCAAATTGACATCTTTTTGTTTATTTACTTATTTATTCTTTTTTATTGTGATTGAGTGAAAGAACACAATCTAAGTTTGATTTACATGCCCACCTATCTGCAGCTCCTCTGCTCACCTTCCCCGCTGACACACACTCTTTTCTTCTATGCATGTCATATCCTCTGAACAATCTCCCATCCCCTCCTGTCCAACCTTTTCTCTCCCTTCTAGTAAGAAGCCATTAGGACAGCATCCTGTAGATGTATAGAACCATAAAGTGGACATTCCATATGGTCCTTTTGTGTCCCTGAGTCCAATCCATTCCTGTCTGAAGAGCTGAGCTCAGTAATGATTTATGATCAGGGGCAGCAGCAGGTGTAGAGGCCATGCTCCCAGGGAAATACTCGGGCATTCAGGCCATCAGTTGTGGTTTTAAGTGGAGTTCTTGAGGTGCAACCCTCTATTTCTCATAATACCACTGCGACATGACACTGTATGACCCATCATGGCTGTCATTGGTGTTGGCCAGGCACAATCTTGTTCTTCTGGTCACCCGTTGATAAAGCACCCATGTATGTGGGTCCTTTTGTCTTCTGGGTTCTTTCTCCCCGATGTCTTTGTTGTCCTTGGTGATCAACTGATCCAACTGAGTTGAGACCATTCTTGCTAGCTTTTAAGACCCCAGACACCACTCATCCATATGAAGTGCAGAAGACTCTCCTAGTAATAGGCTAGTTATGTCAACTGGTCTCTATGTCCCTTGAGACCATGGTCCCCAGACTCATGCCCCAGCTACTCTATTCTTGCAATACTGGATTAAGACTAGAAGAAATTACAGTTGATGTTGAAGTCCAGCTAAATTGATCTTCTTTCTAATGTGTGTTGTCACTACTTTCACACAACCAAATTTCTATCAACTGTCTACTCTATAACCAATCCTCTCCCTCCCTCCCTCCCTTCCCTTGCAGCCATCAAAGAGTTCTTTCTTCTATACATGAGTTTGATTTTAGTCCTTACAACAGGAATCTCATACAGTATTTGTCCTTGTGCTGTTGACTGATTTCACTCAACATAGTGTCTTCCAGTTGAAAATCATCATTGATCTTTAACATTGTGTAGTGTTCCACTAAGTATATAAACCATTGTTTATCCATTGATCTGTTGTTGGGCATTTGGGTGGATTCCATTTTTTTGCTGTTATTCATTGTGCTGTAATAAACATTCCTGTGCATGCCTCTGTTCATGTCACTGTCCTTGCATCTGTAGGATATATTCCAGGCAGTGGCATTATTGGGTCTAACAGTATAATTATTCCCAGCTTTTTAGGGAAGGACCAGATTGCTTTCCAAAGAGGTTGTACCATTTTGCAATCTTACCAGCAGTGCAGGAGAGTTCGAATTTTTCCACAACCTCTCCAGCGTTTGTTGTTTTGTGTTTTTCGGATCATGGTCAACCTTGGTAGGGTGAGATGGTATCTCATCACCCTTTTGATTTGGATATCTTTAACAGCTAATGATCATGAACATTTCCAAGTGTGTCTTTTGGCTGCCCAGATATCTTCTATAGAGAAGTGTCTGTCCATCTCCTTTGCCTAATGCTTAATTGTGTTACTTATCATTTTCTTGTTGCTTTTCTTTGGCAGTTCATTGTAGACTATGGAAATCAGATTTTGGTCTGACATATAATTGCCAAATATTTTTTTCCCATTGTGTTGATGGCCTTTTAATTCTTTTGATAAATCTTTTTAATAAAGTTTTCAGATGAGCAAAAGTGATTCTTAGTGGTTCCTATTTATCTACTTTCTCTTCTGTTGATGGTGTTTTGTTTCTCAGATTTTGAAGTCTGTCTAAGTTGTGTATTATGATTTCCATTGCTCATCCTGTTTTTCTTGTGTGATCTTTATCATTTTAGATTTATCCAATTTGAGTTGGTTTTTGTGTAAGGTGTGAGAAACGGATTTTGTTTTAATTTTTAGCAGATGAATATCCAATTTTGCCAGACAATTTGTTAAAGAGACTGTTTTTACCCCAGTTTACAAACTTGGGATCTTCGTTGAATATCAACTCTTCACAAGAGGATAGTGGCATCTCTGGAGTCTCAACTCTGTTCCTTTGGTCTCCATGTCTCTTTTTGTACCAGTGCCAGGCTGTTTTGACTACTGTGGCAGTGTAACAGATTCTAAAGTTGGGTAGCGAAAGGCCTCCCAGTGTGTTTTTCATCAGTAGTGCTTTGCTTATACGGCATTTCTTCCCTTTCCAAAGCCAGTGATTTGTTTCTCTATCTCATTAAAAAATGTCACTGGAATATGTATTGGGATTGCAGTGTGTAAGTAAATTGCTTTGGGTAAAATAGACATTTTCAAAATGTAAATCTTCTTATCCGTGAGCAAGGTAGATTTCTCCATTTATGTCAGTCTCTCTTTGTCTCTTGTGGTAAGGTGATTGTTAAGAGGATATGACATGTATAAAACAGAAAGGAGGAATGTGCTGTCACCAGGCAAGGAGAGCAGAAGACGCTGCAGATAGGTGAACACACAAATTTAAACCAGATTGTACACTTTCACTCAATCACAATAGATAGATAGACAGATAGATAGATAGAAAAGTAGATAGATAGACAGACGGGCAGACAGGCAGATAGATAGACAGACAGATAGATAAAAACTAAATATATATATATATATATGGAAACCCTGATGGCATAGTTATTAAGTACTATGCCAGCTAACTGAAAGATTGGCTGTTTGAATCTAGCAGGTGCTCCTTAGAAGCTCTATGGGGCAGTTATACTCTTCCCTATAGTCTAACTATGAGTCAAAATTGACTACAGTGTTTTTTTTGGTTTCTAGAAACCAAACCTGTATGTATCTTAGAATACAGTGACCAAGTGTAAATAAACTACAACAACTTTCTGATGGCCTTGAGACAAAAAATAATTCTCTAGTCGTTTAAAGAAGCATACCACCATGGTTTCAGAAATCTCCTAAAACAAAGAAGTATTTTCCAGACAAAGAAGACTTTCTGCAATTATTGGAAGTAGAATACAAAAGAAAATGTTTACAGATCTTCAAAACACCAGAAAGGAGATTAGGGAAAATGCATCAAAGCATAATGAAAAAGTCAACAGGCTGCAAGAAATACTTGAGCTGAAATTCAGCATATTAATAACAAAATTACAGAAATAGTTCATTCAACAGAGAGTCAAAGGAGCAGGATTGAGACAATGGAATGCAGAATTGGTGACACTGAAGAAAAAGCAACTGACACCAACACAGATGAGAAAACATCAGATACAAGAATTTAGATAACTGAAGATTCACTAAGAGTTATGTAGGACTCTGTCAAGAGGAATAACAGTGAATAATCCTAGTACCAGAATGGGGGGAACAGAACATACAGAATTGTTGAAGATAAGTTGACAGAAAACTTCCTTCATACCATGAAAGGTGAGACAGTTTCTACTCAAGATGCTCATCAACTATACACAAAATGGGTTCCAAAAGAAAGAGGTCAAGACATATTAAAATCAAACTTCCCAAAACTAAAAATTAGGAGGTGCTTTTTTAAGCCTAGTAAACAAACAAGTAACATGTAAAAGAGAGTCAGTAAGAATAAGCTCTGATTATTCCTCAGAAACCATGCTGGCAATAAGGCAATGGGATGACATATGCAAAGCCTCAAAGAAAAAGAAAACAAAAAACAAAACTAAACAAATAAAACAAAAAACTGCCAACCAAGAATTCTATATCCTGCAAAATTGTCTCTCAAGTGTATGGCTAAATTAGGACATTCCCAGTTAAACAGAAATTTAGAGAATTTACAAATGCAAACCAAAACTACAGGAAAAACTGAAGGTAGTGTTTTGATTAGAAAATCAAAAATATCAGATATATATATTCAGGGATACAATGCAGGACAGAACATCCAGATATCAACATAGATAGGAGAACAAAAAAATAAATTGAAGCTAATGTACCAAAAACAAGGAGACAGATCTTGGTATGTAAATGATGAAAACATTATACTGGGAAGAGGGACAAGGTGATGTATTCACAGATATTTCAAATGAAGAAGAAGCCACGGTGATACGAAGAAAGACTAGTTTAAACTTAAAACATCAGAGGTAAATAATAAGTTAACTGCAAAGGAAATTAGCAATTGTACACATCAAATTAAGAAACAAAATCAAGACGTCTCAGCAAAAGTTAAACCAACAATGAAAAGATAATCCATAAAAGAGAATTATTCAGTACAGAAAATCAAGCGAAACAAAGAAACAGTCAACAACACACACACACACACCCATGCACACGGGCACCAAAATGACCACACTAAGTCTGTACCTATTAATAATTGAATTTAAATGGGGTAAATGCATCATTAAAGAGAGAAAGAGTAGTAGAATGGATTAAAAAAAAAAAAAGAAAACACAATCCATCTATATACTGCCTACAAGACACATCTTAGACTTAAAGAAGCAAATTAAAATAAAACTCAAAGAATGAAAAAATATATACTAAGAT
This sequence comes from Heterohyrax brucei, assembly GCA_028571685.1. Lineage (NCBI taxonomy): Eukaryota > Metazoa > Chordata > Mammalia > Hyracoidea > Procaviidae > Heterohyrax > Heterohyrax brucei. The sequence goes on along the minus strand of CM053150.1, from coordinate 114,555,718 downwards.
AACAACATTCAAAAAGAGCAGGAGTGGTGGTATTTATTTCAGATAAAATGGACTTCAAAGTAAAATCTGCCACAGTGGAAAGAAAACTCACTATATGTTGCTTAAATGGTCAGCACATCAGGAGAACATAACTATATTAAACATTTAGTACACAAAGACAATTTCTCAACACAACAAATGAAATCTAACAGCATTGTAAAGTGAGATACACAGCTCCACAATAATACTAGGAGATTTCAACATACCACTTTTGGTGACAGACAGAAGCTCAATGAAGAGAGGTGGGGCCAACATGGCAGCATAGCCACGCAAGCTTGCCAAACCCTGTAACAACAAACCAAAATCCAAATCAAATCCACTGCTTCCAGTCAATTCTGACTCACAGTGACCCTACAGAACAGAGTAGAGCTGCTCCGTAGAGTTTCCAAGAAGTCCCTGGAGGATTTCAACTGCCAACTTTTTAGTTAGCAGATGTTGCACTTAACCACTATACTACCAGGGTTTCCTCTAACAAAAAAGAATTGGAAAATCAATAAAATGGACTGAATTGAGCATTTCAGTAGGCTTGAACACCAGGTAGAAAAATACAAGAATGGACTGTGTTTTAGTCAGCTAATGCTGCTCTAACAGAAAATATCACAGAGTGGATGACTTCAACAAAGGGGAGTTAATTCTTACACAGTCAGGTAAGCTACAGGTCCAAATTCAGGATGTCTGCTCCAGAGGAAAGCTTTCCCCCATGTCAGCTCTGGAAGAAAGTCTGGTATTTCATCAGTCTTGTCCAGGGAGTATCTTGGCACAGGAACCTCAGATCTGAAGGACACTCTCTTCTCCCAGGGCTGCTTTTTTGATAGTGCAAGGTTCCCAATTCTCTGTTTGCTTGTCTTTCCTTTTATCTCTGCAGGACGAAAGGATTAAGAGTAGGGCAAGCCATACTCCAGGGAAACTCCCTTTACAGTGCAGCAGGGAGGTAATCCTATGAAGTGATTTACAGTCCCACCCTAATCCTTTAACATACAGCACAGGAAAATCACAAAACAGAGGACAATCACAAAATATTGGTAATCATGGCCTAGCCACATGACTACACATATTCAATCTATGACACATTGGGTGGCAGGAAGATCAAGGAGTTCTGGGCCACCCCAGATCAAACAACTGGCACTGGGCAGAGACTCCATGTGCTGAAGATGAGTAAAACTTTCCAACCAAAACAAAGTTGCAGGGAGGGACTGAGAGACCACAAGGGCTGGAACAACATTGGGCTCAGCAAAGAAGATAGACATCATGTTATCAAAGTATCCCAGCACTGAAGGGCCCCATGAAAGTCAGAGGCAATTGAGACCAAGCAGGCTGGCTATCACTGGACCTTAGGATCCAGCAGTACAGCAGGCCTTAGAGTAGCACAGGGAAAGGAGGCTTGGGTGATGCTGGCCCTGAGCAGCAACCCCAGGAGTGCCAGCGAGAGTCCACACAGTGGCATGGATGCACGCATGGCCTGGGGGCAGCAGTGGCTCAGGTGACAGGCCAGGACCCGGGGCAGCAGTAGCAATGGGGCAGGTGATGTGCCCAGCCAGAGACGGTGGTAGTGCAGGTAACACATCTGATGTGGGGTCAGTGGTGGGCAGCACTGATGCACCTGCCTGGGGCTGTGGGGCGGTGGTGGAGACAATGCCCTCTGTTGGGGGGCAGCGGTGCAGAACAGCACAGCAGAGCATGGTTTAGGGTCTGGTGGGCAAACAAGCATCAGATCAGGCTGAGAAGAGCTAAGTTGGCCAGCCGATCACAGCCCAGGACAGTAAGAACACAGAGAAGACTGCTTGGAGAAACACAAGCCCAACCCCAAAAGAAAGACACTGGACAGGTCAATCAAATTGTTAAGTATCCAAAAATCAGGCCAGCTCAAAAGCCCTGAATGTCCATAGATACAACTTAAACCACAATAAGCAAAAAAAAATTTCAAAGACTTTCTGATGGCTTGGAGACAACTCTCAGTTTCTAAATATCTGAAACAACAGACTACCTTGGCTTCCAAAAACTCCCAAAATAAAAATTCAATAGATTTCTCAGGCAAAGAAGACGTCCTGCAGTTTTCAAAGGGAGAACACAAAACTTGGATGTACAGAGCAGTAAAAGGAAAGAGATTATGCAAAATCTAGCACAGCATACTAAAAAAATTAAACAAGCTTCAAGAATTGCATGAGCAGTAGTGATCTGAAATTAGATTAACAATAAAATTAACAAGGTTGGTAACTCAATAGAAAGTCAAAGGAGCAAGATTGAGCACATAGAATGCAGAATTAGTGAGACTGAAGACAAAGTAACCAAAACCAGCATACATAAGGAAAAACCAGATAAAATATTTATCAAAAATGAAAACTCTCCAAAGGCCATGAACTGGGGAAACACAGTCTCTTTAACAAATGATGTTGGCAAAATCAGATAGCCATCTGCAAAAAACTGAAACAAGACCTGTATCTCACACATTACACAAAAAGTAACTCAAAATGGATCAAATACCTAAGTATCAAACCTAAAATGATAAAGATTATTGAAGAAATAAATAGGGACAACACTAGAAGTTATAATACATTTATTCTTAAGTTTTAAGGCTTAAATAGTTCTACTCAGTTCTAAGGCTTAAAGAGAGTTCAACATATTACTGACAAAGCAGAAATAGCAGAAGAATATAGTTAATGGGAACTACTAAAAATAAAACTTACATTCATCCAAAGACTATCAAAAAAAGTAACAGACTGCCTACAGAATGGTAAAATATTTGGTAACTACGTACTGGATCAACTTCTAATTTCCATAATCTATAAGGCACTGAAAAATATCGACAAGAAAAAGACAACCCAATTAAACAATGAGCAAAGGACAAGGAAGACACTTCACCAAAGAAGACATACAGGCAGCAAAAAGACATATAAGGAAATGCTCACAATCTTTAGCTGTTAGAGAAATCTAAATCAAAAGTACAGTGAGATACCATCTCACCCCAGTGAGGTTGGCAATAATCCAAAAAACACAAAACAACAAATGACTGAGAGGCTGTGGAGAGAGTGGAACTCTCCTGCACTGCTGGTGGGCATGCAAGATGGTACACTCTTTGGAAAGCAACCTAGAGCTTTCTTAATAAGCTAGATATAGAAATGTCATATGATCCAGCAATCCCACTACTTGGAATATATACTACAGAAATAAGGGCTGTCACACAAACAGATACATGAACATGAATGTTTATTGTTGCATAGTCCACAATAGAAAAAGATAGAATCAACCTATGCATCCATCAACAGATGAATGGATAAACAAACTGTGATATATATATGCAATGGAACACTGTGCAGTGATAAAGAACAATGATGATTTTAGGAAGCATCTCACAACCTGGTATCAAACAGAAGACATTATGTTGAGCGAAATTAGTCAGCAGCAAAAGGACAAGCATTGTATGAGACCATATTATAATGGTGTCTGGCCACCACCAAACATAGCCTTGAGAGCAGTCACAACGTAGAGTCCCTAACATAACAGGAGTAAAAGACATGTGCGGATAAAGAGCTCTACTAAAAGTCCAGAACTGATGGTCCAGCAACCTTGAGGGTCCCCTGGGAACATGGCCCCTAGACTTGATGCTGTCCCAGACCTGAAATCAGTAATGATGTCAACACTTCAGACAGAATGCACTGGACTCAGGGGCACAGAGTGAGCATGTGGTGTGTGTACTTTACAGGTTTATACACTTGTAGAAGGCTGTCCTACTGGTTTCTCCCTAGAGGGGAGAGGAGAGGATGGAGAGGAGGGCACAGGTGTTCCTTAAGGGGATACTAGAAGTGAAAATGAAGAGTGTGCTGTCACACGGTGGACAGAGTAGATGGAGTTCTAGAGAGATGGGTATGCACAATAAATTTGAATTGTAGACTTTACTTAATCATAATAAAAAATTAATAGAACTGAAAAAATAAATGGAAAAAATGCTTTCAGGTATTGCAAGATGGACATTACAAAAGGAAAGGAATCTCATGATGTAAATCCACCACCAACTCAACTGTCTGTCAGTGGTTTGTTTTCTCACTGGCACAGAAAGTGTGCAGCAAGTCCAAGTAGAGCAGAAAGGTTATTTCTCAGCCGAAGAGGCAGAGATTAGATTTCAGGACACATGGAGTGTCTGGACTCCGTAAGAGCAGAGTGCTGGAAAGGGTGATGATTGCAGTTGGGCAAAGAAGTCTGTGAGAAAGTGCACTGAGAACTCCTGGCCAAGAACTTTGCTAAACATGGTCAAAGAAACATCCATGAGACTTAGCAGAAAGAAGCTGCCTTAGGATTGAAAACAACACAGACGGTAGATGTCAAGCAGTGTGTGCTAGACTGTTTGAACTTCAGTTTGACAAGTTCAGATCTTACTACTACCACCACCAGCATACATATGTGATGAGAGAAAGACAACACCTTAGCAGTAAAGACTGTACCTAAGAGTAAAGATTTCTGTAGATACATCTCAGATAAACTCAATCTCTTTCAAAATTCACAGGGGAAAAATAAGAGGAAGCTGAGAGCTACCATGTTGGAGAGACAAAGATAATTTCGTGAAATTTTCATAAGTGGGTAGAAATATAACTTAATGTTAAGCTGTACAATTTCAAGTATTCACTAAACAGTGGTCTTATTTTTGAATTGGCATTCTTCAGCAAAAGATAACATTCCTGATTGTGTTCAGCATACAGGGTCTGATGATTAAGTTTGAGAACTTATGACTGTGTACAAAAAACATGACAAGGTTTCATAACCTTGATATACCACTGTCTCACAGCTGAGTTTGTGTCAGTGTGCCTTGCTGAGTGGTGTTCATTACTGCTGTTGCATGCTTTTCTGCCCCACTTCAAGAATGTTGGAGTTTGAATTAGAACAACCAGCAAACATTAAATTTCTTGTTAAACTTGGCAAGAGTGGAAGTGAAATCAGGGATATGTTAGTCCAAGTTTAGGGGGATGATGCCATGAAGAAAATGGCAGTGTACAAATGGATTAAATGTTTTTCTGAGGAGAGAGAAAGTGTCACCAACAAAGACAGGTCAGGGTGGTCAGTAACAAGCAGAACTGACAAAAACATTGCGAAAATTTTTCAAATTATGTGTTAAAACCATCAGCTGACTTTGAGAAGTGTAGCTGACCAAGTAAACATTGATAAACAGGAAAATCTTAACTGAAAATCTTGGCATGAGAAAGATGTGTGCAAAAAGGGTCCCAAAGAAGTTCACCGATGAACAAAAACAAAGGAGTATCCAAGTTTTCCAAGCCCTTTTGGAGAGGCAAGATGATGTTTGGGGCCGTATTATTACTGGTGATGAAATGGGTGTACTAATACAATCCTGAAACAAAGCATTGAAGTGCGCAATGCAGAGCGACCATATATTGGATGCACTTTATGGTTCTGTGCATCTATAGAATATCATCCTGCTGACCTCTGGCTGGAGGAAGGAGAGTGGGTGGAGAGGAGTAATACAATGACAACTCTGATGGCCACTCCAGAAAAAGAGCTCCAAAATTGCTTTCAAGGGTGGACTAGGGGAGTACTTGGATGGTGGCTGTAGTGTAGCACTTTTTCTAAGATGAGTTTGCCAATGTAATTGTCAAGCCACATATTCTTGAGAATGTCTCCTTCAAAATAAAATTTACAAATTTTACAAAATAAAACAATTTACAAAACAGAAAACAAGGAGCTGTCAAATTGAAAAGTATTCCCAGTGGACTCTGATGTTGAATTTTGAAACCGAAGACTTCAATGTAATAGTTATGAAGATATTCAGATTGGTAACGGAAAATAATATAAAATAAGTAAACTATACCCCACTGGCAGGTGGAACAATATGAATACATCTGAAAATTATTACATTGTGGGGAAAAATAGTTATGAGTACATACTGTATTATTCTCTGTATGTAAAATTTTAGCATAGACAATTCTTACTTAGAGTGAAAAATCAAGTCAGAGTTCGCTTGGTGCCAGCATGAGAGGGATTAACTACGAAAGGGTATGAGAAGATTGGTTGGAATGACTGAAGGACATGTTCTATTATCTTTTGGGGATAGTGACTACATGAGTATATTTATCTATCAAATTTGTCAGCTGTACATCTAAAATCTGTGTGTTTTCATTGTACGCAACTTATGCCTCAATAAAGTTGAGGAAAAAATATGTTTAAAAAAGTGATCTTCTAACTCAATATTTTTGTAAATGGTTCTTCCTGGTAAAATACTTTCAACATTTAATCAGTATTGCTGAAAAACTTGTAACAAGAAATACATCTCAAGTTTTGGATTCAGACAGTAGGCCAACACTAACTTTTTGGGTTTTTTTTTAAACCTTTGTGTGTGTGTGTGCGATTGAATGAAAGTCTACAATCCAGCTTAAATTTGCATGCCTGCCTGTCTGCACCACCTTCTGCTCTCCTTTCCCAGTGAGAGCACACACCACACTTCCTTTCTGTTCTATACATGTCATATGCTCTTTTTTTTTTTTTTTAACATGACTGAGTGAAAATGTACATTCCAGTATAAATTTACATGCCCACCTATATGCAGCTTCCACTGATCTCCCTGTCTGGTGACAGCCCACTATTTCTCTCTGCTCCATACATGTCTCATCCTCCCAACAGTCTCCTTTCCCCTCCTCTCCACCCACTCTCCTTCCTCCAGCCAGAGGTCAGCAGGATGATATTCTATAGATGCACAGAACCATAAAGTGCATCCAATATATGGTCGCTCTGCATTGCCAAGTCCAATTCATTCCTGTCCAAACAGTAGACCTTTGTTATAATTTATGGGTAAGGGCAGCATCAGGGCCAGGCGCCATGCTCTCAGGGGAACACCGAAACCACTGGACCATCAATTGAGGTCTTTTAGTGGAGATCTCAGGATGCACCCCTTTTTATTCTTGTGCTGCCAGTGAGACTCCTCTCTGTGAGCTCCATCGTGGCTATCACTGGTGGTGGACGGGCACCATCCCGTTCTTCCAGTCCGAAGTCGATGTAGGCACCCACTCCTGTAGGTCTGTCTGTATGCTAGGTTGTCTTTACCACATGTCATTTTAGTCCTCGGTGAGCATCCATTCCTGCTGATTTGAGACCATTTGCTGTGTCCTCAGATGGCAGCTTGGCAGCCTTTAAGACCCCAGATGCCACTCACCAATGTGGGGTGCAGAGAGCTCTCTTAGCAAAATGCTAGTTGTGCCAATTGGCCTCAATTTCGCGTAAGAGCATGGTCCCCTGCCCCCTGTCCCAGCTACTCTATCCTTGCAATGTTGGGTTAAGATGGAAGGAGTATTCAAGTTATGCTGAAGTCCACTTAATGTTGTTCTTGAATCTAAGGTGTGCTATCACTGCTTTCTCCCAACGAGATTTGTAGCAACTATCTAAACTAAACCCTCCCCCCCTCACCCTCCCTCCCTCCCCTCCCTTGCAGCTATCAAAGAGTCTTTTCTTCTATACACAAGTCTGTTTTTGAGATCTTATCGTAGAGGCCTCATATAGTATTTGTTCTTTTGTCGCTGACTACTTTCACTCAACATAATGTCTTTCAGTTGAAACCAGGTTAGGAGATGTTTCCTGGAATCATCGTTATTCTTTATAATTGCATAGTGCTCCATTGAGTATATGTACCATAGTTCACCTATCAATTCTTCTGTTGTTGGGCATCTGGGTTGATTCCATCTTTTTGCTATCGTGGACTGTGCTACGATAAACATTCTCGTGCATGTGTCCGTTGGTGTGAAAGGCCGTGATTCTGTAGGATACATTCTAAGTAGTGGAATTACTGGGCCAAATGGTATATCGATATCCATTTTTTTAAGGAAGCGCCAGATTGCTTTCCAAAGAGGCTGGACCACTTTGCAACCCCACCAACAGTGTAGGAGGGTTCCACTTTCTCCACAGCCTCTCCAGCATTTGTTGTTTTGTGTTTTTTGGATCATGGCCAATCTTGTTGGGGTGAGATGGTATCTCATTGTCGTCTTGATTTGAATTTAAGAACTAAAGATCGTGAACATGTCCACATGTGTTTTTTGGCTGCCTGGATCTCCTCTTTAGTGAAGTGTCTGTCCCTCTCCTTTGCCCATCGCTTAATTGCATGGTTTATCTTCTTCTTCTTGATATTTTGTAGTATCTTATAGATTATGGAGATCAGACGTCGGTCTGACATAGAGTTGCCAAATATTTTTTCCCATTCTGTAGGTGGCCTTTTAATTCTATTAATAAAGTCTTTGGATGGGGAAAAGTATTTGATTCTTAATAGTTCCCATTTATCTATTTTCTCTTATGTTGATTGTGGTTTGTTTGACAGATTTTGGAGTCTGTCCTCATTGTGTATTAAAACTTCCATTGTTGTTCCTACCTTTTCTTGTATGAGCATGTCATATGCTCTTAACAATCTACTGTCCCCTCCACCCCATCCTCTCCTCTCCCCTCTAGGCCAGAAAGATGACATCTTATAGATGCATAGACCCATGAAGTGCACACACTATATGGTCACTCTGTGTCCACAAGTCCAATCTATTCTTTCCTGCCTGAAGAGTTGACCTCAGTAAAGATTTGTGATCAGGGACAATAGCAGGCTTAGGGGCCATGCTGTCAGGGGAGCTCCCAGGACTTCAGATCATCAGTTGAGGTCTTCTAATGGAGGTCTTAGGATGCACCCCTTTATTTACTTGTGTTGCCACTGGGACTCAACATTGTGAGTCCCCTCACAGCTGTCGTTGGTGATGGCTGGGCACCATCAGGGTCTTCTGGTCACATGTTGATATAGCCACCCATTCAAGTGGGTCTTTCTGTCTTGTGGGTTCTATTTCCCTCATGCTGCCATTGTCCTTGGTGATCCTCAGTCCCAGTTGAGTTGGGACCACTTAGTGTGCCTCAAATGGCAGCTTGCTAGTTTTTAAGACCTCAGACGCCACTCACCAGCATGAGGTGGAGAAGACTCTCTTAACAATAGGCTAGTTGTGCCAATTAGCCTTGATGTGCCCTGATAGCATGGTCCCTGGACCCACTCACCCACCCCCAGTGCTACTCTATTCTTGCAATATTGGGCTAAGACTGGAAGAGTTTTCAGGTTATGTTGAAGTCAGTTAAATTGATCTTCTTTCTAATATGGTGTCACTGATTTCACCCAACCAAATTTCTATCAACTATTCTGTAACCAATCCTTTCCCTCCCTCGCTCCCCTCCCTTGCAGCCATCAAAGAGTCTTTTCTTACATACATGAATCTGTTTAACAGTCCTTATAGTAGGAGTCGCATACAGTATTTGTCCTTGTGCTGCTGACTAATTTCGTTCAACATGATGTCTTCCAATTCAAATCAGGTTATGAGATGCTTCCTAAAATCATCATTGTTCTTTATCATTGCATAGTGTTCCATTGAGCATATAAACCATAGTTTGTTTTCCATTCATCTGTTGTTGGGCATCTGGATTGATTCCATCGTTTTGCAATTGTGGACTGTACTGCAATAAACATTCATGTGCATGTATCTATTTGTATGACTGCTTTAGCCTAAGGTATATTCCAAGCAGTGGGATCACCAGGTCAGATCGTATATATATTTCCATCTTTTTAAGGAAGAGCCCAATTGCTTTCCAAAGAGGTTGTACCATTGTGCAATCTTACCAGCAGTGTAGGAGACTTCCGATTTCTCCACAGCCTCCCCAGCATTTGTTGTTTTGTTTTTTTTGGATCATGACCAACCTTGTTGGGGTGAGACGGTATCTCATTGTTGTTTCAATTTTGATTGGTTTAATAGCTGATCGTCAGCATTTCTGCATGTGTCTTTTGACTGCCTGGATATCCTCTTTAGAGAAGTGTCTGTCCATCTTCTTTGTCCAATGCTTAATTGGGTTATTCCTTTATTGTTGCTATTCTGCATTACCTTGTAGATTATGGAGATCAGAAGTCGATCTGACGTATAGTTGCCAAAAATTTTTTTCCGATTCTGTAGGTGGTCATTTAACTCTTTTGATAAAGTCTTTGGATGAGCAAAAATGTTTGAGTCTGAGTAGTTCCCATTTATTTATTGTCTCTTCTGTTGATCGTGCTTTGTCAGATTTTGAAGTTCTGTCTACATTATGTATTAAAACTTCCATTATTGAGTCTATTTTTTTTGGATGATCTTTATCGTTCTAGGTTTGATATTTAAGTATTTTGGGCAGCTTGAGTTGGTTTTTGTGTAAAGTGTGAGAGGTCTTGTTTCAATTTTTTGCAGATGGATATCCAATTTTGGCAGCACCATTTGTTCAAGTGACTGTTTTTACCCCAGTTTAGTATCTTGGGGCTTTTCTTGAGTATCAACTGTTCGTGGTAGGATGGTGGCATCTCTGGGGTCTCAACTCTATTCCATTAGTCTTATTCTGTCTTTCTACCAGTACCACGCTGCTTTGACTACTATAGCAGTGTAAGAGGTTCTAAAGTCAGGTAGTGAGAAGCTTCGTAGTGTATTCTTCTTCTTCAGCAGTACTTTGTTTACCTGGGATTTCTGCTCCTTCCACACAAAATTGGCGAGTTGTTTCTCCATCTCATTAAAAAGGTCTCTGGAATTTGTATTGGGATTGCACTGTATATGTAGATGGCTTTAAGTAAAATAGATATTTTCACAATGTTAAGTCTTCCCACCTATCAGCAGGGTAGGTTTCTCCATTTCTGTAAGTCTCTTAGTTTCTTGCAGTAGGGTCTTGTAGTTCTCTTTGCATAGGTCTCTTATTTCTCTAGTTAGATTGACTCCTAGGTATTTGATCTTCTTGGGAGCTATAATAAATGGTATTGATTTGGTGATTTCTTCTTTAATGACCTCGTTGTTGATATAAAGGAATCCTACTGATGTACTTATGTTTACCTTGTATCCTGAGACTTTGCTGAACTCTTCTACCAGTCTGAGTAGTTTACTTATGGATTCTTTAGCATTCTCTGCATATGCAATCATTATCTGCAAATATGGAAATTTTTACTTCTTCTTTGCTGATGCAGATGTCATTTATTTCTTTGCCTTGTCTTATTTCTCTGGCCAGAATTTCCAGTACAGTGTTAAATAGGAAAGGTGAGAGTGAGCATCCTTGTCTAGTTTCCATTCTCAAGGAGAATTCTTCCAGTCTCTCTCCATTAAGGATAATACAGTCAGTTGGCTCTGCATAGATGACTCTTATTGTATTGAAGAATTTGCATTCTGCTCCTATTTTGCTGAAAGTCTTTAGCATGAATGGGTGTTGGATTTTGGCCAATGCTTTTTATGCATCAACTGACAAATCAGGTGATTCTTGTACTTTGTGTTATTTACGTGGTTGAGCACCTTAACTGTTTTTCTGATATTGAATGTACCCCAGTTATGAATTCAGCTTGGTCATTGTTTTAGTAAATTAGTGCTGCTCAAACAAAAATACCACAGAGTGGATGGCTTTAACAAAGGAATGTTTATTCTTACACAGTCTGGTAGGCTACAAGTCCAAATTCAGGAGAACGCTTCCCACTTGTCAGCACTGGCAGAAAGTCCAGTATTGCATCAGTCTTTGTCCAGGGAGCATCGTGGCGTCGGAACCTCAGGTTTGAAGGACACAATCTCTGGGCGCTGCTTTCTTGATAGTGTGAGGTTCCCAATTCCCTGCTTGTTTCCCTTTTCTTTTATCTCTTCTACAATGAAAAGATTAAGAGTGGTGCAAGCCATACTCCTTTTACAGTGGAGCAAGAAGATAATCTCGTGAAGGGGTTTATAGTCCCACCCTAATCCTTTAACATATAGCATAGGAAAATCACAAAATGAAGGACAAATCACAAAATACTGGGAATCATGGCTCAGGCACATGGTTTCAAGTAGTTTTGGAGGGATACAGTTCAATCATCACATCTCCTCTCACTTCAACTTCAGAAAGACAGTTGTGATGAGTTAGTTTTTTGATATGTTGTGTTGTTCTATTGGCTGGGACTTTGTTGAAGATTTTTGCATCTCGGTTCATGAGTGATATTGGTCTCTAGTTCTCCTTTTTGTTGTCTCTTTCCCTGGCTTTGGTATCAGGGTTATGCTGGCTTCATAGAATGACTTTGGGAGTATTCCATCCCTTTCTATGATGTGAAATAGGCTCAGCAGTATTGGGTTAACTCTGTTCTAAAAGCTTAGTAGAATTCTGCAGCCATCTGGGCCAGGGCATTTTTTGTTGGTAGTTTTTTGATGACTTTTTCAATCTCTTCCTTTATGATGGGTTTATTGAACTGTTCTACTTCTCCTGGTGATAATTTTGGTGTGTGATATGAATCTAAGAATTTGTCCACTTCCACTTGGCTTTCAAATCTGTTAGAGTACGGTCTTTCATAGTATTCTGTTATGATATTTTTGTTTTCATGTGAATCTACTGTGCCATCTCCCATCTTATTTATTATTCAGGTTGTTTCTTCTCCAGTTTTTCTTTAGTAAGTTTAGCCAGTGGTTTGTCAATTTTGTTAATCGTTTCAAAAAACCAGCTTTTGCTCCCATGATTTTTTTCAGTTGTTCTTCTCATCTCTAATTCATTTTGTTCTGCTCTAATTTTTATTATCCGTTTTCTTCTGGTTACTGAGGGTTTCCTCTGTTCTTCTCTTTCTACTTGTTCAAGCTGTCAGGTTAATTCTTTGGTTTGGGCCCTTTCTTCCTTTTGGATGTGTGAATTTATAGAGATGAACTGACCTCTGAGTAGTGTTTTCCTGTATCCTGTAAGTTCTGTTGGATGTATTTTCATTCTCATTTGAATCCATAAATTTCTTTATTTCATCCTTGATTTATTCTATAATCCATGGCTTTTGAGCAAGGTATTCAGTTTCCATGAGTTCCAGTTTCTATTTATATTTTGTCTGCTATTGATTTTATGGCTTTATGGGCTGAGAAGATGCTTTGCAATGATTCAGTGTTTTGGATTTTGTTGAGATTTGCTTTATGTCCTAACACATACTCTATTCTGGAAAATGTTCCATGTGCACTGGAGAAGGTGTAGTTATCTATTGATGGATAGAAATTTCTGCATATGTCGATGAAGTCTAATAATACGATCTTCTGTGTCTTTACTGAGCTTTTTCATAGGAGATCTGTCCAATACTGAATGTGGCATGTTGAAGTCTTACACTATCATTATCGAATGATCTATCTCATTTTTCAGTGTGATTGTGTTCTCCAACACATTCGGTTGCTCTAGTATTGGGTGCAGATGTATTTAATATTGTTAAGTCCTGCTTCTGTATTGAACCTCATGACCATCCTTGTCCACCATGGTAGATTTTACCATTAAGATCTATTTTATCTGAGATTAGTATTGCCACACCTAATGTTATTGTATATTGTTAACTTGGTATATATTATTTCATCCATTAATTTTCAGTTTCTTCATATCTTTAAGTTTCAGTTGAGTTTCTTTTAAGCAACATATAGACAGATCAGGAATCGGATCTGACTCGACGGCACTTGGCTTGGCATAGACAGATTGTGTGTTTTCACACAAGATGTCACTCATTGTCCCTTTACTGCACCTTTCAGTCCATTTGCATTGACTAAAATTATTGATACATATGTTTAGTGCTGTCATTTTTGTTATCTATTTTTGTTTTGTTGTATTTTGTGTCACTCTAAATTTTATGTTCTGGATCATTCTTCTTTATGGGTTGATTTTTTGCATCCTTTTCAGTGTTGGTTTTGTGTGTCTGGAGACTCCCGTGCTACAATTCTTGTTTTGATATGCTTTATCTTTATTGGGCTTTGCAGTTACCCCTCTGATTCCCTTTAACAGTCTAAGTTTGGACCCAATTTTAACTCCTACATATGATATTAACTTTTTGTCCACCTGGAAGGACTATAACTACTGTAGTATATCCCTCTTTTTAATGTGATGGTGTCTTAGTTTTCATGATATGATTACTGGATCCCTTCTTTTAATATTATTGCTTTGGTTAAATTTTGTACCTTCTTAACTGAGTAGGTTTCTAGATTGTGCTCTGCATTGCCTCCTTAAATATAGGCTTAATGTTTTCATTTACCTAAGCTAAGAGCCTCTCAATATTTCTTGTAACTTTGGCTTGCTTTTTACAAAGTGTCTAAATTTTTGTTTATCTGCAAGTGTCTTAATTTCATTTTCGTGTTTTAAAGACAGTTTTGCAGGATATATAATTCTGGGTTGGAAGTTTTTCTCCCTCAAGGCTTTTAATGTGCCTTCCTACTGCCTTCACACCAACATCGTTTCTGCAGAGAAGTCAGATGAAAGCCTATAGGGCTTCCCTCTGAATGTTAGGTTTGCTTTGAGAGTTTCTACTTATGTTTCATTTTGTTAAGCTCGATTATAGTATGTCTTGGTGTCTTTCTTTTGGTGTTAATTTTATGTGACATTCAATACATATCTTGGATGTTGTCATCCTTGATAATTTAGGGAAGTTTTCAGTCAGCATCTCTGCAACAATACTGTCTGTGTTTTCAGGTGTCTCTTTCTGTTCAGGAGCTCCAATTAATCACAGATTGTTCTCTTGATAGCATTCCACATATTTCTTAATGCTTCTTCATTTTTCTTATTTTCTTTTTCCGATTTCTCCTCATGAATGCTGCTGTCAGTAGTTTTATCTTCAAGGTCATTAAGGCTATTTTCCAGTTATTCAATTCTGTTCTCTTGGCTTTGAATTGAATTTTCTGATTCTTTAATTTTGTTATCGGTCTGTTGGATTTCTGAATGCTGATGTTCCATCAGTTTGAACAGCTTGCTTAATTTTTCATTTTGCTCTGCTGCATTTTGTATAATGTATATGAGGGCTCCCTGTATAAGTCTTTTGTACTTCATCTCTGATAGTTTCAGAAAGGTTTCTTCATCTGAGAAGTTCTTTACTTCTTTACTGTGGGAGTATTCTGGAGCCATAATTTTTTTTTTAATGCTTCATTAGGGTCTGTTGTTTATGGGAAATCTAGAGGCTGTGTAGTTTCTCTGTTATTGCCTTAACAGAAGCTGAGGTACAGTTCTGAGAAGGAAGTTAATCACAAGCCATCTCTGTGTACTCCAAGGACTGGGCCCAGTGGAATCTCTGGGGTAACAGACTCCATTTCCTAACTGGAAAAGACACAGCCTAACTTATGGAGTCACTGGGAGGCTATCAGACGACCCTATAATGTGAGTTGGTAAAGACTGGAAGAGATACCTTCAGGCTACACTGCAGTTGTTTCTCTAGGCAGCCATATTTCACAGGATAAATCTATCTGATCACTTCCAAAATCAGTCAGACCTGCAGGTGTGGAAGGCCCCTCCTTCTGGCTGAGAACAGAGGGACCTTATCTGCTGTCCCCAGATGCTGCAATATAGTTCAAGGGACAGGCTACTGCCCTGCTGACATCCATTGGCAGGCCCCACCCACAGGGCTACACTTTGCTGAACATAACTTTTCTGCTGGAAAAGTGCTCCCCAGTCTGGGACTGCCTCACAGCCTGAGAATTAGTTCCTGCTGAGGCCTCTGGTTGGGTTTTTCTGCCTCCAAGTCAAATAAGATGGCATCCCAGCCAAGCTGTCCTGCCCCTGCAAAACAGCAGAATCATTGTACCAGGAAAGCAGCTATTGGGATGGCTGTCTCCAAGGCTCTTGACAGACAGCTTGAGTAGGTGGGCTTTCACCTACTCAGTGAAAAGAACCCATCAGTCTCCAGAAGAAAGCAAGTTATTAAAATTAGAGCAGAAATAAATGAAATAGAAAATAGAAAAATGTTTGAAAGAGCAGACAAGTCCAACTTGACCTTACAGACATATTCAGAACACTTCATCCGACTGAAGCCAAGTATACTTTCTTTTCCAATATTCATGGAACATTCTTTAGAATGGCCCTCATATGAGGTCACAGAGTGATAAAAAAATTCAAAATACTGAAATAATACAAAGCATCTTCTCAGACCACAGAGCCATAAAACTAGAAATCAATAACAGAAAAAAGGATGCAAATTAGCTCAAAAACATGAGGACTGTCATGGATTGAATTCTGTCCCCCCAAAAATATGTGTAGCCATGTAGCTGAGTCATGATTCCCAGTATCTTGTGATTGTCCTCCATTTTGTGATTTTCCTAAACTGTATGCTAAAGGATTAGGGTGGGGCTGTAAACCCTTTCATAGGATTGCCTTCCTGCTCCACTGTAAAGGGAGTTTCCCTGGAGTGTGGCTTACCCCACCCTTAATCCTTTCATCTCACCAGAGATAAAAGGACAGAGAAGCAGGCAGAAAATTGGGAACCTCATACCATCAAGAAAGCAACACCGGGAGAAGAGCATGTCCTTCAGACCTGAGGTTCCTGTAACAGGATGCTCCCTAGACAAAGACTGATGAAATACCAGACTTTCCTCTAAAGCTGACAAGGGGAAAGCCTTCCCCTGGAGCAGATACCCTGAATATGGATGTGTAGCCTACCAGACTGTGTAAGAATAAATGTTCCTTTGTTAAAGCCATCCACTCTGTGACATTTCTGTTAGAGCAGCCATAGCTGACTAAAACAGGGACTGAATAACATTTTGCTCAAGAACTACTGGGTAAAAAAAGAAATCAAGGATGCAATAAAGAATTTTATAGAATCCAAATAAGAATGAAAATCTATGGGACACAGCAAGAGCAGTGCTCAGAGGTCAGCTTATCCCAATAAACACACACATACATATAGAAGAAAGGGTACACATCAAAGAATTAACTCATCAACTTGAACAACTAGAAAGATCTCAGCAAAAGAACCCATCAGTCTCCAGAAGAAAGCAAGTTATTAAAATTAGAGCAGAAATAAATGAAATAGAAAATAGAAAAATGATTGAAAGAAGCAGACAAGTACAAAAGTTGGTTTTCCAAAAAAAATTCAGCAAAATTGGTAAGCCATTGGCCAAACTGACAAAAGGAAAACAGGAGAAGAAACAGACAATCCAAATCAGAAATGAGATGGGCAATGTCAACAGATCTTGCTGAAATTAAAATGATCGTACAAGAATACTGTGAAAAATTATATTCTAATAAACTTGAAAACCTACAGGAAATGGACAATTTTCTGGAAAATACTACCTACGTAAATCAGTAAAATTAGAGATAGAACAACTAAGCAAATCCATTACAAAAGAAGAAATTGAAAAGGCAATTAAACTTCCATCCAAAAAAAGCCCTGGCCTGAATGGCTTCACTGCAGAATTCTATCAAATGTTCAGAAAAGAGTTAACACCACTACTTCTGAAGGTATTCCAGAGTTAAAAAATTACTTCCAGAGTATAGAAAATACTCCCAAATTTGTTCTATGAAGCTAAGTACAACCCTGATACCAAAATCAGGAAAAGACAGCACAAAAAAGAAAATTACAGACCAATATCTCTTATAAACTTTGATGCAAAAATTCTTAACAAAATCCTAGCTAACAGAATTCAACAACACATCAAAGAAACAGTTCATCATGACCAAGTAGGATTCATACTAGGGATGCAGGGATGGTTTAACATAAGGAAAATAATTAATGTAAATCAACCACATAAACAAAATAAAAAACAAGACCCATTCTATCAAGTGATGAGAATAGGCATCTGGCAAAGTCCAGCACCCATTTGTGTTAAAAACTCTCAGCAAAATAGGTGTATCAGGGAAATTCCTCAGCATGATAAAAGCCATCTACACTAAACCGACAGCTAACACCATACTTAATGGAGAGAAGTTAAAAACATTCCCCTTAAAAACAGGTACTAGACAAGGATGCCCATTGTCACCATTTCTACTGAACATTGTTCTGGGGGTCCTAGCCAGAGCTATTAGACATGATAAAGAAATAAGGGGCCTCCAACTGGCAAAGACGTCAAAGTATCACTGTTTGTGGATGATATGATCTTGTACACAAAACAACCTTGAGAATGTACCAAAAAACTCCTGGATGTAATAGAAGGCTTCAGCAAAGTGTCAGGATATAAGATAAACATACATAAATCAGTGGGATTCCTATACACCAACAAAAAGATATCAAAGAGGAAATTATTAGATCATTACAATTTACTATAGCCCCCAAGATGATAAAATACTGGGGATATATCTCACCAGAGATGTAGAAGACCTATTCAAAGTAAACAAGCCTCTACTGCAAAAACAAAAAAATAACTTACACAAGTGGAGAAATCTACCTTGTTCCTGTATAGGAAGACTTAACATTGTGAAAATATCTATACATACAATGCCATTCCAATACAACTTCCAAAGACATTTTTTAACGAGACAGAGAAACAAATCACAGACTTAATACGGAAAAGAAGGAAGACTCAGATGAGCAAATCATTATTAAAGAAGTGGAACAAAGTAGGAGGCCTCACCCTTCCTGACCTTAAAACCTACTACATTGTCACAGTAGTCTGCTACTGGCACAAAAGCAGATGCATAGACCAATGGAACAGAATCGAAAATCCTAACATAGCTTCATCAACTTATGAGTAGCTGATATTTGATCAAGGCTGAAAGACAGTGAATTGGGGTAAAGACAGGCTCTTCAACAAATAGTGATGGCATAATTGGATCTCCACCTGCAAAAAAAAGAAACAAGACCCTTATTTCACACCATGCACAAAAACTAATTCAACATGGATCAAAAACCTAAATATAAAAGCTAACACAATAAAATTCTTGGAAGGAAAAATTGGGAAGACCATGGAAGTACTAATCCATGGCATCAATAGTCTACCAAAAACCACCAACAGCCTTCTATCCTCAGAAATGAAAACAGATAATTGGGAACTCTTAACAAACCCTTATGTTCACCCAAAGCCTTCATCGAAAGAATGAAAAGACTAGCTACAGAGTGGGAATGGATATTTGCCCACCACACTTTGAACCACCATCTAATCTCTCTAATCTTCAAGACACTGCAAGACCTCAACATGTAAAATACAAAGAACCCAATTAAAAAATGAGCAAATGACATGAACAAGCACTTCATCAGAGAAGACACACAAGATGCCAACAGATACACGAGGAAATGATCATGATTGCTAGCCATCAGAGAAATCCAAATCAAAACCATAATAACAAAATAACAAATGCTGGAGAGGATGTAGACAGATTGGAAGTCTCCCACACTGTTGGTGAGACTGTAAAATGGTTCCACTACTATGGAAATTGATTTGGTGCTTTCTTAAAACACTAGAAATGGGGAGTGGAGTCAAGATGGTGGACTAAACCAGATGTAGAGGAAGTTGATAAGAATGGTAATAATTAAAACTGGGTTTATACATAGTTGATTAAGCGGGATCATGGGGCAGCCGTAAAGCACAATAAACATGCAACATATCAAATCAGGAAATGTACTACAGGAGTCTTAACAACCACAAAACCAACCTTGAAAAAGGTGAAAAAATAAACTCACAAACAAGAATGTACCAGAACAAATTAATAAGAAAGAAAAAGAAAATATCAACACAAAAATTAATATGTTACAATGGCAGCACTGAACTCATACCTATCAATAATTACATTGCATGTGAATGGACTGAACGCTCCAGTAAAGAGACATTGAGTAACATCTTGGATCAAAAGACACGACCCATCCATATGTTGCCTACAAGAAACTCATCTTAGACTTAAAGATAGGAACAAACTGAAAATTAAAGGATGGAAGAATACATATCAAGCTAACAATCAACAAAGGAAGGAGGTGTGGCAATACTAATCTCAGATAAAATAGATTTTAGTGTAAAATCCACCATCGGGGATGAGGATGGACACTATTTATTGCTGAAAGGTTCAATACAGACACAGGACTCAACAATGTTATTTATGCACCTAATATTAGAGCACCTAAATACATCAATGAAACACTGACTACACTCAAAAATGAGATAGATCACTCCAAATAATTGTGGAAGACCTCAGCAGTCCACCCTCAATGTTGGATAGGTCATTTAGAAAAAAGCTCAGTAAAGACACAGAAGATCTTATTGCCACAATTAACCAATTAGACGTCATTAACATATACAAAACTTTCTATCTGTCAGTGAACAACTACACTTTCATCTCCAGTGCTCATGGAACATTCTCCAGAATAGACCATGTGTTAGGACATAAAGCAATTCTCAACAAAATCCATACCACTGAATTGATGCAAAGCATCTTCTCAGATCATAAAGCCATAAACGTCAAAATAAATAGCAGAAAAACCATAGACAGAAAATGGAACTCATGGAAACTGAACAACGTCTTGCTCAAAAAGCCATGGGTTATAGAAAAAATCGAGGGCGAAATAAATTTATGGATTCCAATGAGAATGAAAATGCTTCCTACCAGAATCTATGGGATACAGCCAAAGCAGTGCTCAGGGGTGAGCTTATCTCCATAAATGCACACATCTGGAAGGAAGAAAGAAGCTAAATCAAAGAACTAGCTCTACAGCTTGAACAGGTAGAAAGAGAACAACAGGGGGACCCCTCAGGCACTAGAAGAAAACAGATCATAAAGATTAGAGCAGAACTAAACAAATTAGATAATGGAAGAACAATTGAAAAAATTGAAATAAAAAGGCCAAAAGCTGGTTTTTCGAAAAGATCAACCAAATTGACAAACCATTGGCTAAACTTACTAAAGAAAACAGGAAAGGAAACAAATAATCCAAATAAGAAGTGAGAGGGGAGTTGTCACCACAGATCCAACAGAAATCAAAAATATCATAATATGAAAGACTCTAACAAATTTGAAAATGTAGAGGAAATGGACAAATTCCTTGATTCATATCACCTACCAAAATTATCACAACATGAAGCACGACAACTTAATAAAGCCATTACAAAGGAAGAGATTGAAAAGGTCATAAAAAAACTGTCAACCCAAAAAAAGCCCAGGCCCAAATGGCTTCACCACAGAATGCTACCAAGCTTTTGGAGAACAGTTGTCTCCAACACTACTGAGACTATTTCACAGCATAGAAGAGGATGGATACTCCCAAGTTCATTCTATGAAGCCAACATAACCCTGGTACTAAAGCCAGGAAAAAACTCAAGCAAAAAGGAGAACTACAGACCGATATCACTCATGAATCTAGATGCAAAAATCTTCAACAAAATTCTTGCCAATAGAATACAGCAACATATCCAAAAAATAATCCATCATGACCAAGTTAGATTCATACCAGGGATGCAAGGCTGGTTCAATGTCAGAAAAACAATTCATGTGATCAATCACATAAATATCACAAAAGACAAGCATCACATGATCTTGTCTATTGATGCAGAAAAGGCACTTCATAAAGTCCAACACCCATTCATACTAAAAACTCTCAGCAAAAGAGGAATAGACAGCAAATTCCTCAAAGCAATAAGGGCCATTTACACAAACTCAAGTGCCTACATCATCCTGAATGGAGAGAGACTGAAGGAGTTTCCCCTGAGAACAGGAACTGGACAAGGATGCCCACTCTCATCTCTCCTATTCAACATTGTACTAGAAGTTCTAGCCAGAGCAATTAGACAAGACCAAGGAATAAAGGGCATCTGCATCTGCAAAGAAGTAAAAATCTCCCTATTTGCAGATGATATGATTGTATGTGCAGAGAATCCTAAAGAATCCATAGTTAAACTACTCCAACTGATAGAAGAGTTCAGCAAAGTCTCAGGATACACGGTAAACATAAGTAGATCAGTAGGATTCCTTCATACCAACAACAAGATTATTAATGAAGAAATCACCAAATCAATACCATTTACTACAGCTCGTAAGAAGATAAAGTTCCTAGGAATAAATCCAACCAGAAAAATAACAGACCTTTACAAAAAGAGCTAACTACAAGTCCTTACTACAAGAAACTAAGAGAGACTTACGTAAATGGAGAAGCCTACCCTGCTAATGGATAAGAAGACTTAATATTGTGAAGATGTCTATTTTGCCCAAAGCAATCTACTTATATAATGCAATCCCAACACAAATTCCGGTGACATTTTTTAACGAGATGGAGAAACAAATCACCAACCGTGTTTGGAAAGGGATTAAGCCTCGGATAAATAAAGCATAACTGAAGAAGAAGAACACACCGGGAGGCCTCTCACTAC
The DNA here is from genome assembly GCA_028571685.1 of Heterohyrax brucei. Classification (NCBI taxonomy): domain Eukaryota; kingdom Metazoa; phylum Chordata; class Mammalia; order Hyracoidea; family Procaviidae; genus Heterohyrax; species Heterohyrax brucei. Next base: position 114,533,672 of record CM053150.1, on the reverse strand, counting down.
CTGATTTTAGAAACTATTGCACTGTCACAATTGTCAAAACAGCCTGGTACTGTTACAAAAAGAGACAGATAAATCAATGGAATAGAGTTGACACTCCAGAGATGACGCCATCTTCCTGTGAATAGTTGATATTTGATAAAAGCCATAAGACATTAAACTGGGCTAAAAACAATCTCTTCAGCAAATGGTGTTGGCAAAATTGGGTAACCATCTGCAATAAATTCAAACAAGACCCATATTTTACACCTTACCGAAAACCCAACTTGAACTGGATAAATATCAAATGTAAAACGATAAAGCTCATCCAAGAAAAAGTGGGAACAACAATGGAAATTTTAATACACAACTTAGACTTCAAAATCTGTCACATCACAAACAACAGAAGAGAAAATAGATAAACGGGAACTACTAAGAATGAAACACTTGTGCTCATCCAAAGTCTGTATTAATAGAATTAAAAGGCCACCTATAGAATGGGAAAAAATATTTGGCAATTCTATGTCAGACCGATTCCTCATCTCCATGCTCTATAGGATACTAAAAAATACCAACAAGAAAAAAATAAATCATCGAATTAAGCAATAGACAAAAGAGATGCACAGACATTTCTCTAAAGAGGAGATCCAGGCAGCCAAAAAACACATGTGTACATGCTCAAGATCATTAGTTGTTAAAGGCATTCAAATCAAAACTACCCAACAAGGTTGGCCATAATCTATAAAACGCGAAATAACAAATAACAAATGCTGGAAAGAGTGTGAAGAGATTTGGCCTGTCCTACATGGCTGGTGGGATAGCAAAATGGTCCAACTTCTTTGGCACTTCCTTAAAAAGTTGGAAGTAGATATATCATTTGATCCAGTAATCCCATTGCTCTGAATATATCTTACAGAAACAAAGGCTGTAACATGAACAGACAGATGCACACGAATGTTTACAGCAGTACAGTCCACAATAGCAAAAGATGGAATCAACAGATGAATGGATAAACACACTGTAGTACCTATACTCAATGGAACACTATGCAATGATAAAGAACAATGATGATTTTTGGAAGCATCTTATAAGCTGGTTTCAATTGGAAGACACTATATTGACTGATATCAGTCAGAGGCAAAAGGGCAAATATTGCATGAGACCCCTGCGACAAGGACTTAAAAATAGACTTACATACGGAATAAAAGACTCTTTGGGGAGGAAAGGAGAGGGTTGGTCATAGATTAGATAGATCGTTGAGAGGAATTTGGTTAGGTGAAAGCAGTGACAGTGCACAGTAGAAAGCAGATCAACTTAAGTGAACTTCATCATCAACTGGCAACTCTTCTATTTTCCACCCAATATTACAAGGATAGAGCAGCAGGGGCAGGGGTCTGGGAATCATGTTTTCAGGAGACATAGAGGCCAGTTGGCATAGCTAGCCCATTAGTATGACAGTCTTCTGTATCCCATTATAATGAGTGGAGTCTGGAGTCTTAAAAACTAGCAAGCTGTCATTTGACGTTCTCCAAATGTTCCAAACACATCCAGAACAGATATCACCGTGAAAAACAAAGGTACGAGGAAAAAGAGCTCCGGAGACAGAATAACCCATGTGAATTGTATCAACATGTAACCAGAAGAGCCAGATAGTTCCCAGACACTACTAAAGACAAGTGTGATGGGACACACAATGTAGAGTCCCTCTGGCAACAAGAGAAAAAGAGGGATGCAGCTCAAGAACTCTCCTAAAAGACCAGAACTGATGGTCCAATGGCCTGAAGATATCTCCTGGGAGCACAGCCCCTAGATCTGTTGTTGCTCCTGAGCAGTAAACACTAATGAGGTGAACTCTTTGGACTAAAATGAACTGAACTCAGGAACACAATGTACTCATATGGTATGTGTACTTCATGGTTCTATGCATTTATATGATGCTGTCTGTTTTAGTCAACTATTACTGCTCCAACTCAGAATATCACAAAGTTGATGTCTGTAACAAAGGAAAGTTTACTTTTACACAGTCCAGTAGGTTATAAGTAAGAATCCATTGTGTCAGCTCTGGCAGAAAGTCCTTGTGTTGCATCAGTCTTTGTCTTGGAAAAGGAACTTCAGGTCTGAAGGATGTACTCTTCTCCCCAAGGTGCTTTCCTCATGGTGTCATTCCCAATTCACTGCTTGCTCCCCTTTCATTTTATCTGTTGTGGGATTAAAGGATAAGGGGTGGTGCAAGCCATACTCCAGGAAAACTCCCTTTACAATGCAGAAGGCCGGTGATCCTATGAAGGAATTTACAGTCCCATCTTAATTTTCTCTAACACAATCCTGTCTGTTAACTACAGGCAGATATTAGGACATATAGCATCAGAATATAACAAAATGTAGAGCAATCAAGAATACAGGAAATCCTGGCCCAGCCAAATTACTAGACATATTTTTGGGGGGACAGAATTTAATCCATGGCACCATCCTACTGGGTCTCTTTCTATATGGGAGAAAGCAGGCTGGAGAGTAGAATACTGTGAGTATAGAACCAAAAGGAGGAATGTGCTGTCACCAGACAAGGAGAGCAGAAGGAACTACAGATTGGTGGGCATGCAAAATTGATTTGGATGGTGTACTTACACTTAATCACAATAAATATATATGTATACACCCAGGTTCATTACTCACAGGTTCCACATTCCACCAAATGTTTGAATATAATTTAGAAAAGTTTTTTACCACTGCATTAAAAGCATCACTCTTCCTCCGTTGTTCAATTACATGCTCATCATTTTCTTTCTTTTCTTTTTGCTTCTTTTTTTTTTTATTATGACTGAGTGAAAATGTACATTCCCATATAAATTTACATGCCCACCTATATGCAACTTCCACTGCTCTTCTTGCTCGGTGACAGAGTCATCATTTTCTTTTAAAGTCTTACCAGAAGCATATCTAACATTGCAACTCTCACAATATTCTTTTACTGGCACTGTACGTATTCTCTGAGATAATACAGGCTTTCTCTGTAGTTCTTCTCACTATGACCTTAGCCCTCACCAGAATTTTCTTTGACTACCCTAATTCTACCAGCAGTCTCTTAAGTCAGTCTAAGCTTTTACTATTAGGCACCTTAACAATCATCGATCCTCTACCCATCACTGAATTCCAAAACCACGTTTAAGTTTTAGATATCTGGTAGAGCAACATCCTATTCCTGGAATCAAATTGTGTCTTAGTTTTCTAGTATTGCTATAAAAGAAATACCATAAGTGAGTGGCTTTAACAAATAAATGTGTTTTCTCAAACTTTAGGAGGCTAAAAGTCTGAATTCAAAGTTCCAGCTCTAGGTGGAGGCTTTCTTTCTCTGGAGGCTCTGAAGGATGGCCCATGTTGATCAGGACAGTGTCTTCTCAGCATTTTCTGCAAGCAGACTTCTCTCAAGTCCTTAGCCCCTCAGTCCCTCTGCTCAGCCCCTGCCCTGTTGTGAAAGAGTTATAATGCTCTTCAACTCTAATGATAAGTATCCAGAGGCACCCCACTCTGCCAGGAAGCCTCTTGCTGGAAAGCACTCAAACTCTTTTACTCGGCGGGTCATCTTCTGTGTTATTTTACACTGGTCTCTTGGATTTGCAGCTTATCACCATCTATCATTATCTTTGATATTACAGCTCTCTTTCTGTCACTTGGTTCTAGGAAGTTCTTATCACAGGAGCCCTATATCCAAGGGACATGCTTCACTCCTATCTTTTATTCTAGTTGGTATTGATGTTCCTTTCTCTGCTGGCTTCTGTGTCCTTTCATCCCTTTCTTATAAGACAAAAAATAATTCAACCTGTAGCCTAGGGGAATACTCCTTACATTGGAACAGGGCTGTGACACTTGTAAGGGTGTTGCATCCCACCTTTATCTTACTTCATTAACATGAGATATGTGACCTTATAATCATTAACAAGAACTAACCCTGACTGTTGTCTTCACAGTGAAGAATATTTAATAAACCTGGGACTGACAGAGGAAAGAACAAGTCTATGTTGGAAGAAGGATAGCAGAATGTTCCTCAAAAGCAACAATAATAAAATTCCATTTCACGTACCTTTGACATGTTATCAGGAACGAACAGTCAGTAAAGAAGGACACTATTCTGATGAAGTAGGTCAGCAGAAGAGAGAAAGACTCTCAACGAGATAGGTTAACACATTAGCTACAGTAATGGCCTCAAACATAACAAAGATTGTGAGCACACTGCAGGACAGGGCAACGTTTCATTCAAAATAAAGTCACTAAGGCATAATATAATCGAAGTTGCCAAAACTAAAGACAAAGAGAGGTTTTTAAAAGTAAATAGCATTGTAAAAACAGTATCTTCAACAAAAGGTGCTGGCAAAATTGGTTATCCATCTGCAGTAAACTGAATCAAGATCCATATCTTACACCTTATACAAAAACCAACTCCAACTGGATAAAAGACCTAAATATCAAACCTAAAATGATAAAGCTCATCCAAGAAAAGGTAGGAACAATAATGGAAGTTTTAATACACAATGAGGACAGACTCCAAAATCTGTCAAAGAAGCCTCAATCAACAGAAGAGAAAACAGATAAATGGGAACTATTGGGAATCAAACACTTTTGCTCATCCAAAGACTTTATTCATAGAATTAAAAGAACACCCACAGAATGGGAAAAATATTTGGCAACTCTATGTCAGACTGACGCCTGATCTCCATAATCTATAAGATTCTACAAAATATCAATAAGAAGAAGATAAACCATCCAATTAAGTGATGGGCAAAGGAGATGGACAGACACTTCACTAAAGAGGAGATCCAGGCAGCCAAAAAACACATGCGGACATGTTCACGATCTTTACTTATTAAAGAAATTCAAATCAAGACAACAATGAGATATCATCTCACACCAACAAGATTAGCCATGATCCAGAAAACACAAAACAACAAATGCTGGAGAGGCTGTGGAGAAAGTGGAACCCTCCTACACTGTTGGTGGGGTTGCAAAATGGTCCAGCCTCTTTGGAAGGCAATCTGGCGCTTCCTTAAAAAAATGGATATCGATATACCATTTGACCCAGTAATTCCACTACTTGGAATATATCCTACAGAATCAAGGCCTTTCACACCAATGGACACATGCACCAGAATGTTTATCGCAGCACAGTCTACGATAGCAAAAAGATGGAATCAACCCAGATGCCCAACAATAGAAGAATGGATAGGTAAACTATGGTACATATACTCAATGGAGCACTATGCAATGATAAAGAATAACGATGATTCCAGGAAACATCTGCTAAACTGGTTTCAACTGGAAGACATTATGTTGAGTGACAGTAGTCAGTGACAAAAGGACAAATACTGTATGAGACCTCTACGATAACATCTCAAAAACAGACTTGTGTATAGAAGAAAAGACTCTTTGACAGCTGCAAGGGAGGGGAGGGAGGGAGGGTGGGGGGAGGGCTTAGTTTAGATAGTTACTAGAAATCTAGTTGGGAGAAAGTGATGATAGCACACATTAGAAACAAGAACAACATTAAGTGGACTTCAGCATAACTTGAGTACTCCTTCCATCTTAATACTGCAAGGATAGAGTAGCTGGGGCAGGGGGCGGGAGACCATGCTTTTAGGTGAAATCCAGGCCAATTGGCACAACTAGCGTTTTGCTAAGAGAGCTCTCTGCTCCCCACATTGGTGAGTGGCGTCTGGGGTCTTAAAAGCTGCCAAGCTGCCGTCAGAGGACACAGCAAATGGTCCCAAATCAGCAGGAATGGATGCTCACCGAGGACCAAAATGACATGGGGGAAAGACAACCAAGAAGACAGAGAGACCCACAAGAGTGGGTGCCTACCTCAACTTGGGACCGGAAGAACTGGATGATGCCTGGCCACCACCAGTGATAGCCACGATGGAGCTCACAGAGAGGAGTCTCACTGGCAACACAAGAATAAAAAGGGGTGCTTCCTGAGATCTCCACTAAAAGACCTCAATTGATGGTCCAGTGGTTTTGGGGTTCCTCTGAGAGCATGGCCCCCTTCCCTGATGCTGCCCTTTCCCATAAATTATAACAAAGGTCCACTCTTTGGACAGGAATGGATTTGACTTGGCAACTCAGAGTGACCATATATTGGAAGCACTTTATGGTTCTATACATCTATAGGATATCATCTTGCTGACCTCTGGCTGGAAGAAGGGGAGTGAGTGGAGAGGAGGGGAAAGAAGGCTGTTGGGAGGATGAGACATGAATGGAGCAGAGAGGAATAGTGTGCAGTCACCGGACAGGGAGAGCAGTAGAAACTTCATATAGGTGGGCATGTAAATTTATACTGGAATGTACATTTTCAGTTGGTCATGTTAAATAAAAATAAAATTAGAAAAGTAAATAGCATTAACAAATAATAATCTGCAAAGGAGATTCAGTAAGACTAAACTCGGACTACTTAGCAGTAACCATGCAGGCAAGAAGGCAATGGGATGATCTATATGAAGCCTTGAAGGAAAATGATTGCCAGCTAAGACTTATATATTTGGTGAAACTGTCTCTAAATAAATGGAACTTCAGGGAATTTGAAAACTCCAAACCAAAATTATAAGAAATATCAAGGGGTGTTGTTTGGTTAGAAAATCAGTAACTTCAGATAACAACCTAAGACTAGGACACAGAAGAGAGCAATATCAACCCACACAGCCAGCCAAAAGCCAAGTGCCGTCGATTCGGATCTGACTCATGGTGATCCTAGGGGAAATCACAAAAATAAATCAAAAGCAAAACACTAAAAATAGAGAAACAAAAATAAAGGATTGACACCATTATAACAAAAAAAGAAGGAGTTAAAAAAATGTAGTCACAGATCTTTCATACAGAGGGGAAGTCACGGCAATATAAAAAAATAAAAGATTGGCTTTAATTTAGAAAAGTAGGGATAAATATTAAGGTAATCACAGAAGAAATTAACAATTCTACACATAAAAATAAAAATAAAACCATAACTTCTCAACAAATACAAAACCAATAACAATGAGAAAGATGAAAGAAAACACATGAAGAGAAACAGCTCAGTACAGAGTATTAAATGGAATTAAGAAACTGTCAAAAAAAGCTCGAAAAAGTCATCAAAATTATGGCACTAACTCATATTTATTCAAAATTACAATAAAGGCAATGCAAAAACAAAAAGACAGAGATTGGCAGACTGGACAAAATAGCATGAACCATCCATATGTTGCCTTCGGGAAATAAATCTTAGACTTAAAGATACAAACAAATTAAAACACAAAGGATAGAAAAAATATATCAAGCAAACAGTGTTCAAAAATGAGTAGGAGTAGTAATATTAATTTCTGACAAAATAGACTTTAAAGTAAAATCAACTACATTGGATAAGGAATGACTCTGTATAATGGTCAAAGTGTCAGTAATCTAGGAAGACATAACCATATTAAATCTTTACCTGCCCAATAGCAAGGCTGTAAAACGCATTTAAATGAAAATGGCATTGAAAACAGAAATAACTCCACAATAACAGTAGGAGACTTTAACACACTACTTTTGATGAAGCACAGAACATCCAAAAAGAAGTGCAACAAAGACACCAAAGATCTAAATGCCAAATGGATCAACTTTACCTTATAAATATATACAGAACAGTTCACCCAACAGTAGCCATGTATACTTACTTTTCCAGTGCATATGTAACATTCTCCAGAAGAGACCACGTGTTAGGCCATAAAGCAAGCCTTAACAAACTTGAAAGCATCAAAACATCTTTTCATGCCATAAAGCCATAAAAATAGAAATCAGTATCAGAAGAAGTAAGGAAGAAGAAAAAAATCAAACAGTGAAGCTGAACAACACATTGATCAAAAACCATGGGGTTATAGAAGAAATCTAGAACAGAATAAAGAAAATCACGTAACAAAATGAAAACACATCCTACTAGAACCTTTAGGACACAGAAAAAGCAGTGTTCAGAGGTCAATGTATCTCAATAAATGCACACATCCAAAAAGAAGAAAGTGTCAAAGAGAAGTATTACCCCTATAGCTAAACAAATAGAAGGAGAGCAGCAAAAGAAACCCTTGGGAACCAGAAGAAAGCAAATAATACAAATCAGAGCAGATACTAAATGAATTAGAGAACAGAAAAACAATCAAAAAAGCTAACAAAACCAAAAACTGATTCTTTGAAAAGAGAAGACAATCAATAAATGGTTGGCCAAACTGACAAGAGACAAATAAGATGGAAAGCAAATAACATGAATAAAAAATGAAATGGGTGATAGCACAACAGACTCAACTGAAACTTAATCATAACAGAACAGTATGAAAAATTGTATTCCACCAAATTTGAAAATCTAGAGAAAAACAGATAAATTTCTAGAAACAATTACTTACCTAAACTAACACTAACATACCAAATAAACTAAACCTACTGTCACTTAATCAATTCCAACTCACAGAAACCCTATAGGACAGGGTAGAACTGCTTCATAGAGTTTCCAAGAAGTGCTTGGTGGATTCAAGCTGCTGACCTTCTGGTTAGCAGACATGGCACTCAACCCCTACGCCATCAGAGATTGAAAAGGTGACGAGAAACTCACAACAAAAAAATCCCTAGTCCTTATGGCTTCTCCGAAGAACTCTACAAAACTTTTAAAGAAGAGTTAATATCACTACTACTGAAGGTATTTCGAGCACAAATAAAAATGGAATACTCCCTGATTCATTTTATGAAGCCAGCATAACCTTGATACCAAAATCAGGTGACAACACCTCAAGAAAAGGGAAAATCCTAGAGTAATATCTCTCATGAACTTAGATGTACAAACTCTTGAACAAAATTCTAGCTAACAGAAGTCAGTAGTATATCAAAAAAATAACTCATCATGACCAAATGGAATTCATACCAGGAAAGTAACAACATTAGAGAAACAATCAATGCAATAAACCACATAAATAAAACAAAAGCCAAGAAACACTTAACTTTGTCAGTTGATGCAGAAAAGACATTTGACAGAATCCAACACATATTAATGATAAAAACTCTCTGCAAAATAGGGATGGGAGTGAAACTGCTCAACACAATAAAGGACACTCATACAAAGTTAACAGCAAATGTACTAAATGGAAAGTTTGAAAGCATTCCCTTGGAGAACTGGAATCAGACAAGAATGTCCTTGGTCAGCATTGTTGTTCAACACTTTCCTGGAGGTTCTAGCCAAAGTGAACAGGCAAGAAAAAGAAATAATACATCCAAAATTGTTTAGGAGAAGTAAAAGTATCTCTACTTGCAGATGCTTTGATTTTATACACCAAAAACCCTAAAGAATCCCTCCCAAAAAAACTTACTGGAATTAATTGAAACATACTGTGTGCTACAATTAAATTTTCTTCTCGTGCAACATTGTCTTCATGAGTTCATATTATTTCTTATCTTCGCATTTCTGTAACATTATTTCAATCTCAAATCCTATCGAAAACAATACTTCTGTTCTCCATAATTAAAAGCATAAAGTAATTCATCAGTTCATTATTTAACAAAGATATCTCTCTCCATACCTTTCAGTCATTCTACCTCATGAAGACTGTACTTGAAGCCAGCTTCTAAGATTTTAAACATGGTAGCCCTTTAGTGAACCCTAGGAGATTTCTTTGTTTCTGTCTGTAATCAACCTCTTTGTTCTTACTCATATCTACGTCTTTGTTTAACGCATTATTTTAGTTCATGTGGTTATTTCCAGTAAATAGGGTCTCTCTGAATACATTTTTGGTATACTCTTATCCTCAAATGACAGTTTGTTGGATGCCAGCCAAGCCAAGTGCCCTCGAGTCAGATACGAGTTTGTTGGATACAGCTATCTAAATTGAAAAGCATTTTATGTATGGCTTATAAAGGCTTTGCTCTGTTGTTGTCTAGACATCTAAAGTTGTTATTGAACGACACTATGCCAATCTTGATCTTTTCCTTCTACATCTCTGTTGAGGAACAAAATCTTAACAAAATCTGTGACAATCTTTCATCTGTCTGTGGTGTGTGTATGATATCCAAGGTAGTGTGTTGACATTGACTTTACGTTGGTTATTTTTATTCTCAAATCCATGCCTTTCAATGCTAAGTTTTTAACCATTTCTTAAAATCATTTTCTTCACTCTATTACCTAAGTCTATCTTTTCAAAACTTTTATTAGTGAATTATTTAAAATGTTATTTACTGTTTTTTTCTGTTTTATTATCTAACTGTGATTCTTTTGTGATACTTTCAGTTTTATGCTCTCTATTCTTTTTATAGCACATTGTTCTTTTTTATGAAGTCAGCATCTTTACTTTCTCAGATATCAATTATCTGATTTTTTAAAATTTCTCTCTTCAAAGCATTGTTAGACAAAGAAGAGATGGACTTGAATGTAAGCATTTTACAAAAATAGAACAGTCTTACAGAGAACATGAATATTTAGTTTTTTCATACCCCTTGTGAGTTAACTTGCCCTTACCAAACCTACCTTCCAAAAGGAAAATAATGATTTTTTTGAGAAAAAATGTATTATATAAAAAACTAATATCATCTGCTCAAATTTTTTTGTATGCTTATCATTCTATGAAATATAATTGAAATTTTAAATTGTCTTAGTGTAAGTTGTGCTGTGTCTCTGTGTCTTTCTTACATTTTTATAATACATCACCTAAAGGTATTAAATTTAGGATCTACTTATTCTTGCATAACCTCACAAAAGGATCATAAACATAAAAGAAAAATCTAGATTTCCAAACAGGTTTGGGGGTTCCATTCACAAGTATAGAGGTTACGATTTCAATGTATATTTCTGAGGGTTACAATTCAAGTGAAAACAGAAATAGACTAGACATTATTAACAACCCAGCAGGAAAGTTTTTAAAAAGTTAGGAAAAGACTCAGAAGAGATCTAAATCTTGAAGACATGAGATGCCAAAATATGTATGAAAATCAGGTATGAGAAATAGAGTGTTAAAACACAACTGGAAAATAAGAAAGCAAAACAAATTAAAGTTCTAAATCTAAAAAACAAAATTTAATGTGTGAAATTTAAAAAATATGTTGGATGGCAATAGAAGTTCACTCAACACAGATGAAAAATGAATTGGTGAATTGGATGATTAATCAGAAGAAAATAGCCCAAAGAGCTTGGAGGGCTTAGAAAACAGTGAGGTGCTGTAAAAGTTTCTAGGAAATGTACCATTTAAGTTTCAAAAAAAGAGAAAAAAGTGCAGAAGTACTTAAATATTTAATGTATAGAATGTTTGCAAAATTAAAAAAATCAGGCCACAGATTAAGGGACTGTAAAAAAAACTCAAACAAGATATACACAAAGAAATATGCATATAACAGTGCAAAATTACTTGGAGAAAATGACATAAAACATATATGCATGTAGCAATTGAGATGGATATAGATGCATATTCTATCTATATGTTATAGATACAGGTTTTGTCTATATATCATAGATGTAGATTCTGTCTCATATATCCTTTCTATTATACATATAGATACAGATACTCTTCAAAGAAAGAAAAATTGTAGTTGCCATCTCACCAGAAAAAATAAAAGCAAGAAGAGAATGATGTAATCAAATTACTAAAATAAAAACCTTGAATTCCATAACTAATACTTATTTCAAAAGGAAAGATATATGTCACTGTAAATTAATTTAAGACATACCAATTTTTTCTTGTAAAAAATTTAGAATTTGTCATCAGTATTTAACTGAAGGAAATACTAACAAGAATTGATAAGGCTGAAGGAAGATACTTACAAGTGGAAATTCAGAGATGTATGTATAAGAAATTCAAGATCAAAGGCAAGGTTAAATATGCAGTAAAAGTAAATAAAAATTAAGTAATAAAATAACAATGTTTTATAGAAGTTTAAATGCAGAATGTTGTATTACATTAAAATGGCACACATAAGTGAAAAATGAAGTAGAAACGAAATGTTCTGATTCTGTTAAAAGATGGTGGAGTAAACAGACATCTTCTCATTTCCCTCTGAGAACTAAGGCCTGGATGATATTTGTATGGAGCACTGAACATATGGGGAACCCTAGGACCTAGCATATTTGACTAGGCACCAATATCAGACTAATCTTCCCCTCTCAAAAACAATCCAGCAGCCGTCTGACCTCCACTTCTGCAGTTTCATTGTATAGGAGAACTACAGCTTCTGCAAGTGGCCAATAATGTACTTTCATTATCAGCTGGCAGGTGGAATCTGCTGCTCCTGCTGCCTGCTCATGTCAGCCTGTTGGACAGCTCCCAGCTCCCAGTTCAGTACCTGGATAGCTCCCTGCATAGAAGTGCAGTTTACATTTAAGGCTGTTGAGAGGCCTGGCAGCTTTTACTCCCACATTGCAGGGTTGGCTGACAACCCTGAGTTTCTCCATAAGTAGAGCAGCCTCTTTGCTACCCAATAAGTAAAGTCTTCCACCCTCGAGATTCCACCTGGGGCAAATCACTAGAGTATTATAGACAGCTGGTCTCCAACAATTCTCTTAGATCCATTTCCAGAGAAATCAAACAGTATCTAGATGGCTCACAGGCAGCAGACCATAATTAGTCAGTTAAAGAAGCAGTCTTCAAAAGCTGCAGAAAATTCCCTAAATAAAGATCCAAAAAAATTCCCAGATGAAGACTTTCTGAATCTGTCGGAGGTTGAATACAAAAGATTTATACATAGAAGCCTTCTAAAGATTAAACAAAATGCAGTAGAACAAAATGAAAAATTGGGTAAGCTATTTGAACTGCTGGAACATCAACAATCTGAAATATGTGAGATCAGTAACAAAATTACAGAATTAGTTAATTCAATCCAAAGCCAAAAGAGTAGGACTGAACAGATGGAAGTTAGACTCAGTGACCTAGAAGACAGAGTAACTGACACCAGCATTTATGAGGTGAAATCAGAGAAAAGAAATAAGAAAAATGAAGAAGTATTAAGAAACACTTGGGACCCCATGAAGAGGAATAATTTACTTTTAACTGGAGTTCTGGAACAAGTGAGGATTAATGACAGTATAGAGAGTATTGCTGCAGAGATGCTAACAGACAACTTTCCTGAGATTATGAACAAAGAGAACACAGGTATACAAGATGTTTATCAAACACTGCAAAAACTAGACCCAAAAAGAAAGATGCCAAGGCATATTATAATCAAGATTAATAAGCGAAAACATAAATAGATGCTTCTGAAGGCAGCAAGGCTCAAAGTAAAACTAACACTCCAAAGGAATCCCTGAAGGCTTTCATCAACTGTTCTGCCAAAACAATGCTGGCTAGAAAACAGCAGGCAGACACATTCGAAGCCCTGAATGAGAAATACTTCCATCCTAGAATTATTTACCCTGCAAAATTGTCTATCAAATATAATGGTGAAATTAAGACTTTTGAAAATAAAAATGGATCGATGGCACTTGGCTGGACTTGGCTAGCCAAGCCAAGTGCCATCGAGATAAAAACTAAACCAAAATTACATGAAATATTAAAAGAAGCTCTTCCCTAAATGTGTATGTTAGGTGATAATTCAGGACACTTCATCCAAATTTCTAATCATTTAAGGAAGTCACAAAACTTCATCAAAACTACAGTATTAACAAGGGAATCCGTGATCATATTATGACAACTATAATACCACCACATTAAAAGAGGGATACACTACAGTAGTTATATTTCTTTTAGATGCAGAGGAAGTTTCAGAGTTATGAAGTAGTTAAGATTAGGTTTAATCTTAGTATGTTAAGGGGGATAATACATGTAGCCATAAAGCAGATTAACATTGCACTGTATCAAAATAAGAAATGCAGTACAGGCATCTCAACAAACACAAAACCAATACTGAAACACAAACCCATAAAGAAGAGTGCCCCAGAACAGAACATTAAGAGTAATATAGAAACCATCAACACAAAATAATTACATCAAAATGGTGGCACTAAGCACATACCTATCAGTAATTACATTGAATGTAAAGGGACTGAACACTCCGGTAAAGAGACATCGAGTGACATCCTGGATCACAAGACACAACCTGTCTATATGTTGCTTACAAGAAACACACCTGAGACTTAAGGTGTTTGAACAAATTGAGAATTAAACATTGGAATAATATATATCAAGCTACCAATACACAAAGAAGAGTGGGTGTGGCAACACTAATCTCAGATAAAATAGATTTTAATGTAAAATCCACTATTGTGGACAAGGATGGTCACTATTTATTGATGAAACATTCAATATTCAAGCAGGACTTCACAGTTTTAAACATTTATGCACCCAATACCAGAGCACCTAGACACATTGAACAAATACTGACAACACTGACAAATGAGATAGATCATTCCACAACAATAGTTGCAGACTTCAATGCTCACCTTTCAGTTATGGATAGATCATCCATTAAAAAGTTCAATAAAGATACAGATCTTATTGAAACAATCAACCAACTTGACATTATTGACATATACAATCTTTTCATCTATCAGCAGATAAGTACACCTTCTTCTCCAATGTACATGGAACATTCTCCAGAATAGACCATCTGTTAGATCATAAAGCAAATCTCTATAAAATCCAAACCATTGATTTACTGCAAAGTATCTTCTCAGACCGTAGAGCTATAAAAGTTGAAATCAATAACAGAAAATTTATAAGTAGAAATTCAAACATATAGAAACGGAACAACACTTTGCTCATAAAGCCTTGGGTTATAGAAGAAATTAACGACAAAATAAAGAAATTTATGGATTCAAATGAGAATGAAAACACATCCTATCAGAATCTACGGGATACAGCCAAAGCAGTGCTCAGAGGTCAGTTTATCTCTATAATTGCACACATCCAGAAAGAAGAAAGGGCCTAAATTAAAGAATTAACCCTACAGCTTGAACAAGTAGAAAGAGAGCAACAGAGGAACCCCTGAGGAACCAGAAGAAAACAGATATAAGGATTAGGGCAGAACTAAATGGATTAGAGAATAGAAAAACAATCGAAAGAGTTAACAAAACCAAAAGCTGGTTCTTTGGAAAGATCAACAAAATTGATAAACCATTGGCTAAACTTACAAAAGGAAAACAGTAGAAGATACAAATAACCTGATTAAGAAATGAAATGGGAGATGTTACAGCAGACCCAGCTGAAGTAAAAAATATCACAACAAAATCCTATGAAATGCTGTACTCTAACAGGTTTGAAAAACTAGGGGAAATGAACAAATTTCTAGATTCATATCACTCACCAAGATTATCACAATGAAAAGTAGAACAACTTAATAAATCTATCACAATGGAAGAGATTGAAAAAGTCATCAAGAAATCTACCAACCAAGAAAAGTCCTGGCCCAGATGGATTCACTGGAGAATTCTACCAAACTTTTAGAGGAGAGTTAACTTCAATACTATTGAGGCTATTTCACATCATAGAAAGGGATGGAATACTGCCAAATTCATTCTATGAAGCCAGCATAATCCTGATACCAAAGCCAGGGAAAGATCCCACAAAAAAAAGAAAATTATAGACCAATATCATTCATGAACCTAGATGCAAAAATCTTCCACAAAATTCCAGCCAATAGAATTCAACAGCATATTAAAAAAGACATTCGTCATGATCAAGTTGGTTTCATTCCAGGCATGCAAGTCTGGTTCAGCATCAGAAAACACAATTAATGTAATCAACCACATTAATAACACAAAAGATAAGAATCACCTGATTTTGTCAATTGATGCAGAAAAAGCATTTGACAAAGTTCAACACCCATTCATGCTTAAAACTCTCAGAAAAATAGGAATAAAGGGGAAACTCCTCAACGTAATCACTTCATCTATGCAAAGCCAACTGCCTTCATCATCTTGAATGTTGAAAGACTGAAAGAATTCCCTTTGAGAATGGAAACTAGACAAGGATACCAGCTCTCACCACTTCTATTCAACATTGTGCTAGAAGTTCTAGCCAGAGTAATTAGACAAGACAAAGAAATACAGAGCATCCATATTGGCCATGAAGAAGTAAAGATTTCCCCCTTTACAGATGATATGGTTGTTTATACAGAGAATCCAAAGGAATCCATAAGTAAACTATTGAAACTAATAGAGGAGCTCAGCAAAGTATTGGGATAGGAGATAAACATAAGTAAATCAGTAGGATTCCTTTATACCAAAAGTGAGATTATTAAAGAAGAAATCACCAAATCAATTCTATTTACTGTAGCCCCCAAGAAGATAAAATACCTAGGAATAAATCTAATTAGAGACATAAGAGATCTTTACAAAGAGAACTACAAGACCTTACTACAAGAAACTAAGAGACACATAAATGGAGTAATCTACCCTGCTCATGGATAGGAAGACTCAACACTGTGAAAAAGTCTATCTTGCCAAAGCAATCTGCTTACGTAACACAATCTCATTACAAATTCCAGCAACATTTTTTAATGAGACAGAGAAAAATCCCCGGATAAGTAAGGCACTACTGAAAAAGAAGAACACACTGGGAGGCCTCTCACTACCTGTCTTTAGAACCTGTTACACTGCCACGGTAGTCAAAACAACCTGGTACTGGTACAAAAAGAGACATATATACCAACGGAACAGAGTAGAGACCTCAGAGATGCCATCATCCTCCTATGAAAAGCTGATATTCGACAAAAGCCCCAAGATATTAAACTGGGGTAAGAATACTCTCTTTAACAATGGTGCTGGCAAACTTGGATATCCATCTGCAAAAACTTGAAACAAGACCCATATCTCACACCTTATACAAAAATCAGCTCAAATTGAATAAAAGACCTAAATATAAAATCTAAAATGATAAAGCTCATCCGAGACAAAATAGGATCAACAATGGAAGTTTTAATACACAATATAGACAGAACTCAAAATCTTACAAAGCAAATTCATTGGAAGAGAAATAGATAAATGGGAATTACTAAGAATCAAATACTTCTGCTCATCCAAAGACTTCATCAAAATAATTAAAAGACTACCTACAAAATGGGGGAAAAAATCCAGCAACTGTATGTCAGACAGTCATCTGATCTCCATAATCTATAAGGTATTACAAAATACCAACAAGAAAAGGACAAATAATCCAATTAAGTGATGGGTGAAGGAGATGGACAGACATTTCTCTAAAGAGGATATCTAGGTAGCCGAACGACACAGGCAGAATTGCTCATGATCATTAGCTATTAAAGAAATTCAAATCAAAACTACGATGAGATATCATCTCACCCCAACAAGGTTGGCCACGATCCAAAAAACCCACAACAAATGCTGGAGAGGCCACAGAGAAATTGGAACTCTCTTACACTGCTGGTAGGATTGCAAACGAGTACAACCTCTTTGGAAAACATCTTGGCGCTTTCTTAAAAAGCTGAGGATAGATATACCATTTGATCCTGTAATTCCACTGCTCGGGATTTATCCTTCAGATACAAAGGTTGTCACATGAACAGACACATGTACAGGAATGTTTGTTGCAGTACAATCCACAAGAGCAAAAAGTTGGAATCAACCCCGATGTCCATCAACAGATGAATGGATGAGCAAACTATGGTACACTATGGTACTCAATGGAACACTATGCTATGATAAAAAAAATTATATCTTTCTGATAGCTTTCACCATTGACAGTCATAGCCCCTTCTCATTCATCTTGGAAAAAATAAGCACCAATGATTCTGTTGGACTAAAATCTCTACAAAATGGTTACATTTGGGGGGTGATGTGGATGTTCTTGAATTTCCATTGGACTCTCATCACTCCAATTATGACAGTTTAATTTGTTAACAGTTTTCAGCCCAAACCAGAGGCCAGTCAGCAAATGTATGGCTCAATCTATGGTCGTTAGACTTCAGTTCTCAAGTTAAAACAATTTTGTAAGGGTAAAACTTCAAGTCCAGATACAAAATTCACCAAATCATGGTCAACAAAAGACTAAATCTCGTGCATGGTGAGAGATTCAGATGGATTTTTGCTTATACTCTGACAAATGGTGGCAATCTTTTCATTGGAATGTGTGTTTCATTGATGCACAAGCATTGTCTAATTGGCAACAAAACTGGTTGTGTCACATATTTTCATTAAATGTTGAATTGTTCTCTTGGTGGGACAATTACGTGCATCAAAAATTTCTGTTAATGCCCAGAATGTTCACCAAATGGAACACCCATTTTGATAATAAACTTTAATAATTTCTGTGTATTGTGAAATCATCTAAGTTTTCTTGGACATTTGTCAAAACTAATTAAACAACATGATAAATGTGGTATATATCACTTCACAAATATGGCTTCCGTAAGTTGTCAAAAATATCTGAGGACCCTTCATATGACTCTGGGATTATACTAGGCCAACAATTAAGTTCACAAACTCATACAAGAAAAAATGCTACATACCTCATTGCTGAATATCACTATGGTCACATTCCAAGTGCTCTCCTTAGGAAGTTGTCCACCAAGGCCAGCACCTAGTCCACGTTCAAGGCACTGTTTCTAGGATCAATTTGCATACAATTGTCAGACGTTATCTGGCAACAACTCTGATGGGTATTCCAAAAAGAGTTCCAAAATTGTTTTGAACAAAAGATGAGGTACTGACATTGGTTACCATTCTCTGTTTTAATTTACAAGGCATATCTTTTTATACACTTTAATTTTCAACACTTTATGTTTAAAATGCATGTTTTACATGATTTGTATTACAGTTATTCTTCTTTTGTATGGATTACAATAATTGATTAGATTTAATGAGAAGATAAATTTGTTTAAAATGTTCCAGATACCTGCTTTATTTTGTGTATGTTATTTGGTCTTTTGTGTGCCCTCTTTACTGTTTCACATTATCCTTTGAAATGAATAGACTAACTATATTTTTACTTATCTTTATTCTAGCCATTACTACTGCTACTGCATACAACTTTGAAGCACAAGTGGCTAATATAAATGAGCTCTTTTTTCCACTTCAGTGCAAACAACACAGATTTTTTAACTTTAAAAAAATCTTTTATTAATTATAATAAAATAATAAAATTTCTAGCATCTATCAATGAACTCATCTATGATAAACCCTCAGCCCCCACCCACCCATGTAGCCAAAACAGTCATTTTCTTCTATGGATAATTCTCTTGTTAAGTCCTTATAACAGGGGTCTCATACAAAATTTGTCCTTTTGACACTGGTTGATTTAACTCAGCATGATCTCTTCCAAATGAGACCATGTTATGAGAATTGAACAAAAGGAAAATTGACGTTCTGACTTGGGAGACAGAGCTACTGACTCCAGCATCTGTGAGGAGAAATCAGAAAGAAAAGAAACAATAAAAATGAAGACACCTTAAGAAGCATGTGGCACTCTATTAAAAGGAACAATCTGAGATTAATTAGAGATCCTGAACAGGGAAGAACACCTGAAAACACAGAGTATTGTTGCTGAGCTGCTGACAGAAAACTTCCTAAAAATTATGAAAGAAGAGAATATAGATATCCACGATGCATATTGAACGCCACTCAGTAGAGATCTCAAAAGAAAGGCTCTAAGACATATCAAATCAAGCTTAACAAAACGAAGCATAAGGAAAAACTCTTAAAGGCAGCAAGACTCAAGCCAGCCAGCCAAGCCCAGTGCTGTCAAAAGACTCAAAGCAAAGCTAACATTCAGAGGGAAACCTTGCAGACTTTCATCGGAATTCTCAGCAGAAACAATGCTGGCATGGAGACAGTGGCATGACACATTCAAAACCCTGAAGAAAAACTTCCAACCTAGAATTATATATACCCTGCCAAACTATCTTTCACATATGAAAATGAAATTGAGACATTTGCAGATAAACAGAAACTCAGAGACTTTGTAAAAACCAGACCAAAGCTACAAGAAATACTGAAAGAATCTCTTCACTTAGAAGAACAAAACCACTGGCTATATTTTAGAAGCAAATACAGGACACATCACCCAGAATCCTACTCAGTTAGGAAGACTCCAAACTCAATCAAAGCTATAATAGTGAAAGAAATGATCCAGGGATCAGATCATGAAAACTATGATGTCATCATATTAAAAAGAGAAATGTACTACAGTCATTATTGTCCTTCTAGATACAGAGCAAGTTAATAAGTCTGCTAGTAATCAAAATTGTGTTTATATGCAGTTTCTTAAGGGGGATCATAGAGGCAGCTGTAAAGCACAATAAAGATGCAGCATATCAAAATCAAGAAGCATAATGCAGGAGTCTCAACAATCACAAAACCAACCCTGAAAAAAAGGTGAAAAATCAAATCACAAAAAAGAATGTCCCAGCACAGATTAACAAGAACAACAGATAAAAAATTAACACAAAAATGGCAGCACTGAACACACACCTATCAATAATTACATTGAATGTGAATGGACTGAAGGCTCCAGTAAAGCGACATTGAGTGACATCTTGGATCAAAGAGATGACCCATACATAAGTTGCCTACAAGAAACTCACCTTAGACTTAAAGATATGAACAAAAACTGAAAAAGGGTGGAGGAATATATATCAAGCTAACAATAAACAAAGAAGAGCAAGGGTGGCAATTCTAACCTCAGGTAAAATAGATTTTAATGTAAAATCCACCATCGTGGACAAGGAGAGAAACTATTGCTGAAAATTTCAATACACAATCAGGACTTAATAATATTAAATACTTATGGACCTAATATTAGAGCTCCTAAATACATTGGAGAAACACTGACTACACTAAAAAATGAGACAGATCATACCACAATAATAGTGGGAGACTTTAACACTCCACTCTCAATATTGGAAAGATCACCTAGAACAAAACTCAGTAAAGTCACAGAAGACCTTATTGTCACAATAAACCAACTAGACCTCATCGACATACACAGAACTTTCTATCCATCAGTGGACAACTACACTTTCTTCTCCAGTGCACATGGAACATTCACCAGAATAGACAGTGTGTTAGGACATAAAGCAATTCTCCACAAAATCCATACCACTGAATTACTGCAAAGCATCTTCTCAGATCATAAAGCCATAAAAGTTGAAATGAATAGCAGAAAAAAACATAGCTAGGAAGCGGAAATCTTGGAAACTGAACGACATCTTGCTAAAAAAAAACATGGATTGTAGAAGAAATCAAAACCCTTGGGATACAGCCACAGCAGTGCTCAGAGGTCAGCTTATCTCCATAAATGTATACATCTTGAAAGAAGAAAGGAACCAAATCAAGGACTACCCTACAGCTTGAACAAGTAGAAAGAGAACAACAGAGGAACCCCTCAGGCACCAGAAGAAAACAGATCATAAGATTAGAGCAGAACTAAATGAATTGGAGAATAGAAAGACAATTGAAAAAATTGAAAAGACTGAAAGCTGGTTTTTTGAGAAGATCAACCAAACTGACAAACCACTGACTAAACTCACTAAAGAAAAACAGGAAAGGAAACAAATAACCCAAATTAGAAATGAGAGGGGAGTTGTCACAACAGATCCAATAGAAAACAAAAATATCGTAACAGAATACTATGAAAGACCGTACTATAACAAATTTGAAAACTGAGAGGAAATGGACAAATTCCTTGATTCATATCACCTACCCAAATTATCACAAGGTGAAGCAGAACAACTTGATAAACCCATCACAAAGAAAGAGATTGAAAAGCTCATCAAAACATAGCCAATCATAAAAAGGCCGGGCCCAGATGGCTTCACTGCAGAATTCTACCAAGATTTTAGAGAAGAGTTATGTCTAATGCTAATGAGACTGTTTCATAGTATAGAAAGGGATGGAATACTCCCAAATTCATTCTATGAAGCCAGGATAACCCAGATACCAAAACCAGGGAAAGATCCAACCAAAAAGGAGAACTACAGACCAAGATCACTCATGAATCTAGATGCAAAAATCTTCAACAAAACTCTTGCCAAGAGAATACA
This sequence comes from Heterohyrax brucei, assembly GCA_028571685.1. Lineage (NCBI taxonomy): Eukaryota > Metazoa > Chordata > Mammalia > Hyracoidea > Procaviidae > Heterohyrax > Heterohyrax brucei. The sequence continues at coordinate 114,511,748 of CM053150.1, read as the reverse complement.
ACAACACATCAAAAAAAATGATCCATCATGACCAAGTTGGATTCATACCAGGGATGCAAGGCTGGTTCAACATTAGGAAAACAATTAATGTGATTAACCACATAAATATCACAAAAGACAAGAATCACTTGAGTTTGTCCTTTAATACAGAAAAGGCATTTGATAAAGTCCAACACCCACTGATGCTAAAAACTCTTACAAAATAGGCATAAATGGAAAATTCCTCAACGCAATAAGGACCATTTATACAAAACCAACTGCCTACTTCATCCTGAATGGACAGAGACTGAAGGATTTTCCCTTGAGAACAGGAACTAGACAAGGATGCCCACTCTCACCTCTCCTATTCAACATTGTACTAGAAGTTCTAGCCAGAACAATTAGACAAGACCAAGAAAGGGCATCTGCATCGGCAAAGAAGAAGTCAAAATCTCCCTGTTGCTGATGATATGATTGTATACGCAGAGAATCCCAAAGAATCCATAAGGAAACTACTCAAAGTGATAGAAGAGTTCAGCAAACTCTTAGGGTACAAGATAAACATAAGTAAATCTGGAGGATTCCTGTATACCAACAACGAGACTGTTAAGGAAGAAAGCATCAAATCAATGCCATTTACTATAGTCCCCAAGAAGATAAAGTACCTAGGAATAAATCTAATTAGAGATATAACAGACCTTTACAAAGAGAACTACAAGCCCTTACTACAAGAAACTAAGAGAGACATAGATAAACGGAAAAACCTACACTGCTCAGGGACAGGAAGACTTAACATTGTGAAAATGTCTATTTTTACCCAAAGCAATCTTCTTATATAATGCAATTCCAATACAAGTCCCAGCATTATTTTTTAATGAGATGGAGAAACAAATCACCAATTTTGTTTGGAAAGAGAAGAAGCCCCAGATAAGTAAAGTACCACTAAAGAAGAAGAACACACTGGGAGGCCTCTCATTATCCAACTTCAGAACCTATTACACAGCCCCAGTGGTCAAAACAGCCTAACACTGGTACAAGAACAGACAGATCAATGGAACAAACTCAAGACCTGTACAGAGATGACACTATCTGCCTATGAACAGTTGATATTCGACAATAGCCCTAAGACATTAAGCTGGGGTAAAACCAATATCTTCAACAAATGGTGCTGGCAAAATTGGATATCCATCTGCAATAAATTGAAACAAGATTCATATCTTACACTTTATACAAAAAGTAACTCAAACTGGATAAAACAAGTAAATATCAAGTCTAAAACGATAAAGCTCATCCAGGAAAAAGTTGGAACAACAATGGAAGTTTTAATACACAAAGTAGACAGACTTTAACATCTGTCAAACAAACCACAATCATCAGAAGAGAAAATAAATAAATGGAGACTCTTAAGAATCAAACACTTTTGCCCATCCAAAGACTTTACTAATAGAATTAAAAGGCCACCTACAGAAGGGGAAAAAATATTTGGTAACTCTATGTCAGACAGATGCCTGATCTCCATAATTTATAATGTACTACAAAATATCAATAAGGAGAAGATAAATCATCCAGTTAGGTGATGGGCAAAGGAGATGGGCAGACATTTCTCTAAAGAGTGGATCCAGGCAGCCAAAAAACACATGTGGACATGTTCATGATCTTTGGTTATTAAAGAAAGTCAAATCAAAATGACAATGAGATACCATCTCACTCCAACAAGGTTGGTTATGATCGAAAAAACATGAAACAACAAACGCTGGAGAGGCTGTGGGAAAGTGGAACTCTCCTGCAATGTTGGTGGGGTTGCAAAATGGTCCAGCCTCTTTGGAAAGCAATCTGACACTTCCTTAAAAAATGGATATAGATATACCGTTTGACTCAGTAGTTCCACTACTAGGAATATATCCTCCAGAATCAAGGCCTTTCACACCAATGGACACATGTACAAGAATGTTTATCGCAGCACAGTCCACGATACCAAAAGGATGGAATCAACCCAGATGCCCCAAAACAGAGGAATGGATAAGCAAACTGTGGTACGTATACTCAATGGAGCATTGCGTAATGATAAAGAACAATGATGATTCCAGGAAACATAACCTATTTTCAACTGGAGGACGATATGCTGAGGGAAAATAGTCAGAGACAAAAGGACAAATATTGTATGAGACCCCTATGACAAGAACTCAAAAACAGATTTATGCATAGAAGAAAAGGCTCTTTGACGGCTGTAGAGGAGGGGAGGATGGGAGGGCAAGAGAAGAGGGTTTAAATTAGATAGTTGGTAGAAATTTGGTTGGGTGAAATTGGTGATAACACATATTAGAAACAAGAACAATATTAAGTGAACTTCAACATAACGAATATTCCTTCCATCTTAACCCAATATTGCATCAACAGAGTAGCTGGGACATGGGGCAGGGGACCATGCTCTTAGGTGAAATCGAGGTCAATTGGCACAACTAGCATTTTGCTAAGAGAGCTCTCTGCATCCCACATTGGTGAGTGGCGTCTGGGGTCTTAAAATCTGCCAAGCTGCCATCCAAAAGCACAGCAAATGGTCCCAACTCAGCAGAAACATATGCTCACCGAGGAGCAAAATGACATGGGGGAAAGACAACCCAGAAGACAGAGAGACTACCTTCAGTGGGTGCCTACATAGACTTGAGACCAGAAGAATCAGATGGTGCCAGGCCACCAACAGTAATAGCCACGATGGAGCTCACTATGTTGAGTCTCACTGGCAACACAAGAATAAAAAGGGGCGCACCCTGAGATCTCCACTAAAAGACCTTAATTGACGTTCCAGCAGCTTCAGGATTCCCCTGGGAACATGGCCCATAAATCATAACGAAGTTCCACTCTTCAGACAGTAATGGTTTGTACCTGGTGGCACAGAGTGACCATATATTTGCCAAGTGTCATCGTATACTGGATGCACTTTATGGTTCTATGCATCTATAGGATATCATCCTGCTGACCTCTGGCTGTAGGAAGGGGAGTGGGTGGAGAGGAGGGAAAAGGATACTGTTGGGAGGATTAATCATGTATAGAGCAGAGAGGAATAATGTGCTGTCCCTGGGCATGGACAGCACTGGTAGCTGCATATAATTGGACATGCGAATTTATATAGGAACATACATTTTCACCCAGTCACAATAAAAAATAAATTAAAAAAGAATGAAGTGCAGGACAATGTAAGGTATCAGGAAGAGATGAAGCAAAATTCAAAAGAGCACACTGAAAAATTGAACAAGTTGCAAGAAACGGTTGAGCAACAATAATGTCAAATTTGACAAATTAACAATAAAATTACAGAACTAGATAAATCAGTAGAAAGTCAAAGGAACAAGATTGAGGAAATGGAATCCAGAATTTGCAAGATTAAAGACAAAGGAAGAAATACCAGCATGCACAATGATAAATCAGATAAAAGATGAAAAAAAAAAATGAAGAATCACTAAGAGTTGTGTGGGATTTTATTAATAGGAATAATTTACAAATGATTGGGGTACCAGAACAAGAAGAGAAAATGGAAAATACAGGGAAGTTATTGAAATCTTGCTGAGAGAAAACTTCTCTGATACCATGACAGATGAGAAAATTTCCACTCAAGGTGCACATTAAATGCCACACAAGGTATATCCCGAAAGAAAAGTACCAAGATATATTATAATCAAAGGCAGCCAAGCCAAGTGCTGTTGAGTCAGAGCCGACTCAGAACCTTAAAGGCAGCAAGGCTTAAGCAAAAAATAACCTACAAATGAAAATCATTACAAATAGCTCAGATTATTCAGTCAAAACCATGCTGGCAAGAAGAAAATGGGATGACATATACAAAGCCCTGAAGGAAAAAATAAACAAACAAACAAAAAACTGACAATCAAGAATTATATAGCTGCCATGGTTGGAATTGTGTCCCCACAAAAATGTGTGCAGCCACGTGGCTGGGATATGGTTCCCAGTATCTTGGGACTGTCCTCCATTGTGTGGTTTTGCTAACCTGTATGTTAAAGGATTAGGGTGGGGCTGTGAAGCCCTGCTGTGGGGGGAGTTTCCCTGGAGTATGGCTTGCCCCACCCTTAATGCTTTTAGCTTGGAAGGAATAAAAGGAAAAAGAAACAAAGGACAATTTGAGAACCTCGCTACCATCAAGCAAGCAGCACCAGGAGCAGAGCACGTCCTTCAGACCAGAGGTTGTTGCGTAAGGACGCTCCCTGGACAAAGACTGATGCAATACCAGACTTTCCTCCAGAGCCGACAAGGGGAAAGTCTTTCCCTGGAGTGGACACCCTGAATATGGACTTGCAACCTACCGGACTGTGTAAGAATAAATCTTTCTTTGTTAAAGCCATCCACTCTGTGGTATTTCTGTTAGAGTGGCCCCTGCTGACTAAAACAATAGCCCACAAAATTGTCTCTTGAATATGATGGTGAAATTATGAAATTCCCAGATAAATAGAAGTTTAGAGAATTTGCAAAAATTAATCCAAAGCTGCAAGAAACATTGAAGGGAGGAAGTCAAGGCAATACAAAGATATCAAAGACTTGTTTAAACTTAAATCAGTAGAGGGGGTGATGGAGGTACTTGCAAAGGAAATCAACAATTCTAGGCATCAAATGATAAACAAAATTAAAAAAAATACAAAGTCTCCACAATTATGAAAAAGCAAACACTGAAAGATATGAAAAGAAAACACATAAAAGAGACTCAGCTCAGAAAATTAAAGGGAACATAGGAAACATCCAGAATACACAAAAAAAGTCAACAGAATGACAACACTAAGTTCACATCAATCAATAAACACAATGAATGCAATGGACTAATTGCACCAAAAAAGAAATGGAGAGAAGCAGATTGGATTTTAAAGAAAAAAGAATGATCCATCTATATGCTGCCCACAAGAAACACACTAAAGTGTCAAACACACAAACTACAACTCAGAGGATGGCTAGCATGCATCAGGCTAATAACATTAAAAAAAAATAGCAGGAGTGGCAAAGATAATCCTTGATAAAACAGATTTTAAGGTAAATTCACAACACTGCATAAAGAGGGACACTACATCACAATCAAAGGCTTAATATACCAGGAGGACATAACCATGTTAAATAGCTACATACCCGATAACAAGACTCCAAAATACATAAAACATAAAATGATCACTATCCACACTGAAAAGAGAAACAGATAGCTTCAAACTAATAGTAGGGTACTTCAACACACCGCTGTCAATAAAGGACAGAACACTTCAAAAAACCTCAGTAAAGAAACAGAGGATCTAAATGTCACAATCAACCAATGTTACCTCACAGACATATTCAGAACACTACATCCAATGGAAGCCAAGTATACTTTCTTTTCATTACACATGGCACTTTCTCCCGAATTGACCATATAGGCCATAGAGCAATCCTAAACAAAATATTGAAATAATACAAAACTTTTCAGATCACAAAGCCACAAAACTAGAAATCAGTAACAGAAAAAAGATGGAAATAAAATAAAAAACATGGAAACTAAACAACATTTTGCTCAAGAACTACTGGGTAATAGAAGAAATCAAAGATGAAAGGAATTCATAGACTCAAATGAGAACAAAACCATATCTTATCAACATCTATGGGACACAGCAAAAGCAGTGCTCAGAGGTCAAATCACCTCAATAAGTGTGTACATCCAAAAAGGAGAAGAGACAAAAATCAAGAATGCCTGGCCACCACCAGTGATAGCCTCAATGGAGCTCACTCAGTTGAGTCTCACTGGCAACACAAGAATAAAAAGGGGTACATCCTGAGATCTCCACTAAAAGACCCCAATTGATCATCCATTGGTTTCGGGGTTCGCCTGGGAGCATGGCCCCTGGCCCTGTTGCTGCCCTTGCCCATAAATTATAATGAAGGTCCACTATTCCGACATGGATGGATTGGACTTGGTGATGCAGAGTGACCGTATATGGGATGCACTCTATGGTTCTATACATCTATAGGATATCATCCTGCTGACCTCTGGCTGGAGGAAGGAGAGTGGGTGGACACAAGGGGAAAGGAGACTGTTGGGAGGATGAGACATGTATGGAGCAGAGAGAAATAGCGTGCTGTCACCAGACAGGTAGAGCAGCAGAAGCTGCATGTAGGTGGGCATGTAAACTTATATGGGAATGTACATTTTCACTCAGTCATATTAAATAAAATAAATAAATAAATAAGAATTAACTCTTGAACAGGTGGAAAGAACTCAGAAATAATAATCCACTGGGATCCAGAAGAAAACAAATAATACAAATTAGAGCAGAAATAAGTAAAATAGAGAAATGATTGCATTGAAACCAAAAGCTGGCTTTCTGAAAAGATTAACAAAATTGACAAGCCATTGGCCAAACTGGCAAAAGAAAAACAGAAGAGGAAAAAACAATACAAATATAAAATAAGATGGGGCAATTGCCCAACAGTCTGAACTGAAATTAAAAGAATCATAATTGAGTACTATGAAAAGCTATAATCTAATAAATTCAAAAACCTGGAGGCAATGGACAATTTTCCAGAGAAGCACCACCTCCTGAAACTAGCACAAACAGACACAGAGCAACTAAATAAATCCAACACAACAGAAGAGATTGAAAAGGCAATTAGAGAATCACCAATTTAAAAAAAGCCCTGGCCCAAATAGCTTCACTGAAGAATTCTACCACAGGTCAGAGGAGAGTTATCACCGCTATTACTAAAGGTATTCCAGAGTATAAAAAAGGAGGGAATACTCCCAAACTCATTCTATAAGGCTAGTATAACCCTGTTACCAAAGCCAGGTAAACACAACAAAAAAAGGAAAATTACAGACCAATATCTCTCATCTCTCATGAAACTAGATGCAAAAATCCTCAACAAGTGTCTAGTCAATAGAATTCAACAACATATTAAAAAAATACTTCACGGTGACCAAGTAAGATTCATACCAGAGATGCAAGGAAGGCTCAACATTAGAAAAATGATCAATGTAATCAACTATATAAACACAACAAAAAACAAGAAGCACTTGATTCTATTAATCAATACAGAAAAGGCATTTGATAAAGTCCAAGACATCTTCATGTTAAAAAATCTCATCTAAATGCGAATAGAGGGGAAATTCCTTAACACAACAAGGGGCATCTATGCAAAACCAACAGCCAGCATTGTACTGAATAAAGAGAAGTTAAAGTGTAAAAAACAGGTACCATACAAGGATGCCCATTGTCAACACTTCTATTCAACATTGTTGTGGAAGTCCTAGTCAGAGCAGTCAGACATGACAAAGAAATAAGAGGCATCCAAATTGGTAAAGAAGTTCAAGTATCGCTATTTGTGGACAACACAATCCTACATACAGAAAAGCCTATAAAATCTACAAAAAAAACTGCTAGATCTAATATGAGGCTTCAACAATGTAGCAGAAAACAAGATAAACATATATAAATCAGTTGGCTTCCTTTACAACAACAAAGAGACAATCAAAGAGGAAATTTTAAAATAATTACCATTTACTATAGCCCCCCAAATGATAAAATACCTAGAAATAAATGTAGCCAGAGATGAAAAAGACCTTTACAAATAAAGCCACAAAAGCCACTGCAAGCAGCTAAAAGTGACTTACATAAGTGGAGAAACTTACCTTGCTCTTGGATAGGAAGACTTAACATTGTGAAAATGACTCTTCTATCAAAGTGATCTATATGTACAACGCAATCCTAATACAAATTCCTATGACATTTTTTAATGAGATGGAGAAACAAATCACTAAGTTTATATGGAAAGGGAAGAAGCCTCAGATAAGCAAGAAGAACAAAGTGGGAGGCCTCCCTCTTCCTGACCCTAAAACTTATTACATTGCCACATTATTCAAGATAGCCTTGTACTGGCATGAAAACATACAATGGAACAGAATTGAGAATCTAAATGTAACACTATTCACCTTTGAGCAACGGGTGTTTGATAAAGGCCCAAAGGCTGTGAATTGGGGCAGACAGTCTTTTCAACCAATGATGTCGGCATAACTGGCCGTCTGTCTGCAAAAAACTGAAATAGACCTTTATCACATATGCATATGCTCAGCCAAAGCTTTCATCAAAAAAGTTAGAAGATGGAGGAGTAAACAGATGTCTCCTTATCTTCCTCTGAGAACTAAGGCCTGGATGAAATTTTTTATGGAGCACTGAATACCTGAGAAGCCTTGAGACCTAACATATTTGACTAAGCGACAGTATTGGACTAATCTTCTCCTTTCAACAACAATTCAGTGACCGTTTGACCTCTGCTTCTGCTGCTACATTGTACCAGAGAACTGCAGCTTCTGCAAATGGCCAGTAACCGTAACATACTTTCATTATAAGCTGGCAGGTGAAGTCTGCTGTTCCCCCTGCCTGTTCAGACCAGCCTGTTGGACACCTTCCAGCTCTCTATTCAGTACCTGGACAGCTCCCTGCATAGAAGTGCAGTTTACTTTTACTTTTAAGGTTTACTTTTTAAGGCTGAGAGGCTTGTATTATCTTTCTGAAAATCTCTCTATTGAAAAGCCTCTTTTCTCTCACTCACATTGTAAGATTGGCTGACAGCCCCCACTTTCTCCACAAACAGAGTAGTCTCTTTGCTACTCAACAAAGTCTTCCACCCTTGAGAGTCCACCTGGGCAAATCACTAGAGTATTAGAGTCAGCTGGTGACCAACAATTCTCTTGTATCCATTATCAGAGAAATCAAATAGCATCTAGATTGCATGCAGGCAACAGACCATAATTAATCATTTAAAGAAAAAGTTTTCAAATGCTCCAGAAAATTCCCTAAATAAAGATTCAAAAAACATTTCCCAGATAAAGAAGCCTTTCTGAATCTAACACAGGTTAAATACAAAAAAGTTATATATAAAACCCTCCTAGAGATTAAACAAAGTGCAATAGAACAAAATGAAAAATTTGGTAAACTATTTGGAATGCTACAACATCAATGATCTGAAATACACCAGAATAATAACAAAATTACAGAATTGGATAATTCTATCCAAAGCCAAAAGAGTAGGATTGAACAGATGGAAGTTAGAATCAGTGACCTAGGAGACAAAGTAACTAATGCCAGCATTTATGAGGTAAAATCAGAGAAAAGAAACATTAAGAAACATATGGGACTCCATGAAGAGGAATAATTTATGTTTAATTGGAGCTCCTAAACAAGGGAGGATTAATGACAACATAGAGAGTAATGCTGTAGAGATGCTGACAGAAAACTTTCCTGAGATTATGAACAAAGAGAACATAGATATCCAAGATGTTTATTGAACACCACAAAAGTTAGATCCAAAAAGAGGAATGCCAAGGCATATTATAATTAAGCTTAATAAGCTAAAACACAAAGAGATGCTTCTGAAGACAGACAGCAAGGCTCAAATGAAAACTAACATTCCGAGGGGAACCCTGTAGAATTTCATCTGACTTTTCTGCTGAAACAATGCTGGCTGGAAAACAATGGGCAGACACATTCAAAGCCCTGAATGAGAAAAACTTCCATCCCAGAATTGTTTAGCCTACAAAATTGTCTATCAAATATAGTGGTGAAATTAAGACTTTTGAGAATAAAGAGAAATTTAAAGACTTCATAAAAACTAAACCAAAATTGCATGAAATATTGAAAGAAGCTCTTCCCTAAATATATGTTTTAGGTGACAATTTAAGGCACTTCATCCAAATTTCTAATCAGTTAAGGAAGGCACAAAACTTCACCAAACCAAGCCAAAAACTACAGTATTATAGTAAGGGAATCCATGATCATATCATGACAACTATAATATCATCACATTAAAAGAGGGATATGCTACGATAGTTACAGTTGTTTTTTATGCAGTGACAGTTTATGACTTCTAAAATAGTTAAAATTGATTTCAATAATTATATGTTAAGCAGGATTAGTTATGTAGCCATAGAACAGTTTAACAATATATCATTTGAAATTAAAAATCACAATACAGGAGTATCAACAAATATAAAATCAAAACTCATACCATCCATAGAGAAGAATGTCCCAGAACAGATTAATGAGAACAGAGAAATCATCAACATGAAAATAAACATATTGCGATGATACCCCTAAAGATATACCTATCAGTAATCACATTGAATGTAAATGGACTGAATGCTCCAGTAAAGAGACAGAGAGTGATATCCTGGATCAAAAGACATGACCCATCTATATGTTGCTTACAAGAAACACATCTTAGACTTAAAGATAAGAACAGGTTGAGAATTAAAGGTTGGAATAATATATATCCAGCTAATAATACATGAAAAAGAGTGGGTGTGGCAACATTAATCTCAGATAAAATAGATTTTAATGTAAAATCCACTATTGTGGACAAGGCTGGCCACTGTTTATTGCTGAAAGGTTCAACGCTCAAGCAAGACTTAACAATATTATGCACCCAATACAAAAGCACCTAAACACATTGAACAAATACTGACAACATTGAAAAATGAGATTGATCATTCCACAATAATAGTTGAGGACTTTAACACTCCCCTTTCAGTTAAGCATAGATCATCCAGAAAAAAACTCAGTAAAGATACAGAAGATCTTATTACAACAATCAACCAACTTGACCTTATCAACATATACAGATCTTTTCATCCATCAACAGATAAATACACCTTCTTCTCCAAAGCACAGGGAACATTCTCCAGAACATACCATATGTTAGGTCATAAAACAATTCTTCATAAAATCCAAAACATTGATTTATTGGAAAGTACCTTCTTGGGCCACAGAGCTATAAAAGTTGAAATCAGTACAGAAAATTCTTAAGTAAAAATTCCAACTTGTGAAAACCGAACAACACTTTACTCATAAAGTCTTGGGTTAGAAAAGAAATTAAAGACACATTAAAGAAATTTATGGCTTCAAATGAGAATGAAAACACATCCTACCAGAATTTATAAGATACAGCAAAAGCAGTGCTCAGAGGTCAGTTTATCTCTATAAATGCACACTTCTGGAAAGAAGAAAGAGCACAAATTAAAGAATTAACCTCACAGCTTGAACAAGTAGAAAAAGAGCAACAAAGAAATCCCTCAGGCACCAGAAGAAAACAGATTATAAAAATTAGAGCAGAACTCAATGAATTAGAGAATAGAAAAACAATTGAAAAAATTAACAAAACCAAAAGCTGGTTCTTTGAAAAGATCAACAAAATTGATAAACCATTGGCTAAACTTACAAAAGAAAAACTGTAGAAGATACAAATAACCTGATTAAGAAATGAGTTGGGAGATGTTACAACAGACTCATATGAAATAAAATATATCATAACAGAATACTATGAAAAGCTATACTCTGACAGGTTTGAAAACCTGGGAGAAATGGACAAATTTCTAGATTCCTACGACTCACAAAGACTATCACAAGGAGAAATAGATCAACTTAATAAATCTATCACAAAGGAAGAGATTGAGGAAGTTATCAAAAATCTACCAACCAAAAAAAGTCCTGGACCAGATGGATTTAAAGGAGAGTTCTACCAAACTTTTAGAGAAGAATTAACTCCAATACTAATGAGGCTATTTCACACCATAGAAAGAGATGAAATACTTCCAAATTCTATGAAGCCAGCACAACCCTGATACCAAAACCAGGGAAAGATCCTACGAAAAAAAGAAAATTACAGACCAATATAACTCATGAAACTAGCTGCAAAAATAGTCAACAAAATTCTAGCCGATAGAATTCAACAGCATATAAAAAAAATAATTCATCGTGATCAAGTTGGTTTCATTTTAGAGATTCAAGGCTGGTTCAACATCAGAAAAACAATTAATGTAATCAACCATACTAATAACACAAAAGATAAAAATCACCTGATTTTATCAATTGATGCAGAAAAAGCATTTGACAAAGTTCAACACCCATTCGTGCTTAAAACTCTCAGAAAAATAGGACTAAAAGTGAAATTCCTCAATATAATCAATAGCATCTATGCAAAGCCAACTGCTTTCATCATTCTGAATGGTGAAAGACTGAAAGAATTCCCTTTGAGAATGGGAACTAGACAAGGATGCCCACTCTCACCACTTCTATTCAACAGTGTGCTAGAAGTTCTAGCCAGAGCAATTAGACAAAACAAAGAAATAAAAGACATCCGTATTGGCACTGAAGAAGTAAAGATTTCCCTCTTTGCATATGACATGATTGTTTATACAGAGAATCTGAAGGAATCCATAAGTAAACTATTAGAGCTAACAGAAGAATTTGGCAAAGTATTGGGATACGAGATAAACATAACTAAATCAATAGGATTCCTTTACACCAACGATGAAATTATTAAAGAAGAAATCACCAATCAATTCCATTTACTATAGCCTCCAAGAAGATAAAATACCTAGGGATAAATCTAACTAGAGAAGTAAGAGATCTTTACAAAGAGAACTACAAGACCTTACTACAAGAAACTAAGAGACACATAAATGGAGTAATCCACCCTGCTCATGGATAGGAAGACTCAACATTGTGAAAATGTCTATTTTGCCCAAAGCACTCTACTTATATAATGCAATCCCAACACAAATTCCAAATTAATGAGATGGAGAAAGAAATTATCAGCTTTATTTGGAAAGGGAAGAAACCCGGAATAAGTAAAGCACTACTGAAAAAGAACATACTGGGAGGCCTCTCACTACCTGACTTTAAAACCTATTACACTGCCACAGTAGTCAAAACAGCCTGGTATTAGTACATAAGGAGACATGTAGATCAATGGAACAACGTAGAGACCCCAGAGATGCCACCATCCTCCTATGAACAGCTGATATTTGAGAAAGGTCCTAAGATTTTGAACTGGGGTAAGAACAGTGTCTTTAACAAATGGTGCTGGCATAATTGGATATCCATCTGCAAAAAATTGAAACAAGACCCATATCTCACACGTTATACAAAAATCAAAGACCTGAATATAAAAGCTGAAACGATAAAACTCATCCAAGATATGATAGGGTCAACAATGGATGTTGATAATATGCAATATAGACAGACTTCAAAATCTGAGAAACAAAACACATTCATCAGAAGAGAAAATAGATAAATGGGAATTAATAAAGAATATCCTACAAAATCAAAGCCATTCACACCAACTGCTACATGCACACAAATGTTCATTGCAGCACAGTCCATGACAGCAAAAAGTTGGAACCAACCCAGATACCCAACAACAGAAGAATGGATGGGTAAACTTTGGTATATATACTCAATGGAGTACTATACACTGATAAAGAACAACGACGATAGCAGGAAACGTCTCTCCATTTGGTCTCAACTGGAGGACATTATGTTGACTCAAACTAGTCAGCGACAGGACAATTATTATATGAGACCCATACGATAAACACTTAAAAGCACACTCATACGTAATAGAAAAGACTCTTTGATGGCTACAAGGGTGGGGAGGGTGGGAGGTAGGGAGAGTAAGGGGTGAGGGTATAGATTAGATAGTTGTTAGAAATTTGATTGGGTGAAATTGGTGACAACAGACTTTAGTAAGATCAATATTAATGGGACTTCAACACAACTTGTGTACTCCTCCTCTCTTAACCCAATATTGTAAACACAGAATATGTACATTTTCATTTTTTATTTAATAAAAAGAGTGAAAGTGAGTAAAAGTAGAAAAAAAATAGTAAAAAGACTACCTACAGAATAGGAAAGAATTTTTGACTAAGACATTTCTGATCAATGTCTAATCTCTCTAATCTACCATTTACTGCAAAACTTCATCAAGAAAAAAACAAACAACCCAATTAAAAAATGTGCAAATGACATGAACAGGTACTTCATCAAAGAAGATGTGCTGGATGCCAACAGATACATGAGGAAGTGATCACAATCACTAGCCATCAGAGAAATCCAAATCAAAACTACAATGAGATACAATCTCACCTGAACAAGTTTGGCAATAATCAAAAAACATAAAGTAATAAATACTGGAGAGGTTGTGGAGAGATTGGAACTCTTCTACACTATTAGTGGGCATGCACAGAGTGCAACCACCATGAAAATTGATTTGGCAGTTTCTTAGAAAAACTAGAAATAGAAATACCATATGATTCAGCAATTTTACTCCTTGGAATATATCCCAGAGAAATAAGGGCCATCACTCAAACGGATACACATACCCCAATATTTATTGGAGCTCACTCTACAATAGCAAAAAGATGGAAGCAACTTAGATACTCATCAACAGGCGAATGTTTAAACAAACTACGGTATAGTCGCACAATGCAATACTATGCAATAACAAGAAACAATGATGATTTATGGAAATATCAGATAACGTGGGGCCATCTGGAGGACATTATGCTGAGTGAAATCAGCCAGATGCAAAAGGACAAATGTTGTATGATATCATTATTACAATGACACAATGTAACATTTAAGTGCAGAGGAAATCGATCTTTGATGGTTACAATGATGAGGAGGGGAGGAGAGAAAGTTCTGCATATTAAATAATTGCTAGGATTCTGGTTGGGTGTAAGGTGTAACAGCATGCACTACAGCAGAGGTACAAAAACTGTGTTACATCAAAACTAAATTTTCTCCAAATGCAGTCACTCTTTGGAAGGACAGAGTAACAGGGTCAGAGGTCAAGGGACCATGCTTTTAGGGTACATCCAGACTAATTAGCATACCAAGCTTTTTTTCTTTTTCTCTAAAGGAAATGTTCTACATAACGCTTGAGTGAGTGGCGTCTCATGTCTTAAAAGCTAGCAAGCAGTCATTTAATTAACATCAATTGGTGCCAATCCACCCGGGCAACAGGTCAACAGAGGACATCAAGGACAGGAGGAAAATATGAGCCCATCAAACCGGAGGGCTATGTGAACCAGAGTCTGCTTCAGCATGGGATTAGAAGAACTAGATGTTTTCTGGACACCACCAATAACTTCCTGGATGGGGTGCATAGTAAGGAGCCCCTGATATAGCAGCAGAAAGGCTAGAGGGCAGAACCTGAACTCTACAATGAGTCTGTCAGTCAATCTGATGGTCTGTCAGTCGGCGGGGTCTTCTCAAATCAAAAAATGCATCCAGGACTCAAGTCAACTCTCTAGACGAAGACTGAGCTGAATGATACAAAACATGGAAGCTGGTGATGAATAAGTTTTGGAATTAAATATGTACACGGTAATGTGACGGGGTGAGGGGAGACAGATCTGGTGAAATGGACATAGGAAGTTCTAGATGAAAGGTGGAGAGTACATGTTGGCATGAATGGGGAAGGAAGGGAGAGCAGTTAGAGTAGAATATGTCAAAATGACATGGATTACAAACTTTTACTTAAATCACAATAAAATTTATTTTAAGAAAATGTAGGACAGCCTCATATACATTAAGCCATAAAGTACACACACCACTTGAATCACTCCGTGTCCCCAAATCCAGCCCATTCTTTGTCTAAAGTGTTGGTTTCACTACTCATTTCCTCTCTCCACTAAGGGTAAGTCTAGGGAAGTAAAGAGGAGAAAAAAAGGACATGCTGTCACAGAGTGAGGCGAACAGATAGAGTTGCAAATAGGCAGGTGCTAGGGGTTTCCTATGGGAAATTGACTTGGTTTGTAAACTTGCACGTAATCACAATGAAAAAATAAAAAATCTAGTGATAGCTCTTTTATATGCAGAGGAAGTCAAGACAATGTAAGGAAATTAAAGACTACTTTAAATTCAGAAAAATAAGGGTAAATATTAAGGTAACCTCGAGGGAAATTAACAAATGTTACACATCAATTAAAAAAAAACAAAAAATGACATTTCAGCAAATACAAAACCACCAACAATGAAAAAGTGGAAAATAAAACACATAAAGAAAAAAGACTCAGTACAGAAAATTAAATGGAGCATAGGAATTGTCTGCAATGCCACATACACACACAAACACCAAAATGACAGTACTGAACATTTACTTACTTGTAGTATTGTGAGAACTTGTGTGTTGCTGTGATGCTGGAAGGTATGTCACTGGTATTTAGACAACAGCAGAGTCACCCATTGCAGACAGGTTTCAGCTGAGCTTCCAGGCTAAGATAGACTAGGAAGAAGGATGCAGCAGTCTACTTCTGAAAAGAATTAGCCAGTCAAAACTTTATAAATAACAGTGAAACATTGCCAGATGTGGTGCTGGAAAATGAATCACCCAGACTGGAAGACACTCAGAAGATGACTGGGGAAGAGCTGCCTCCACAAAGTAGAGTTGACTTTAATGATGTGAATGGAGGAAAGCCTTCAGGACCTTCATTTGCTGATGTGGTATGAATCAAAACGAGAAGAAACAGCTGAAAACACCCATTAATAATTGGGACATGGACTGTACAAAGTAGGAATCCAGGAAAATTGGAAATCATCAAAAATTAAATGGATAAATATCAATGTCCAAGGCATTAGTGAGCTGAAATGGACTGGTATTGGCCATTTTGAATCAATCATATAGTCTACTATGGCTGGAAAGAAAACTGAAGAGGAGTAGTGTTGCATTCATCAAAAAGAACGTTTTAAGATCTGTCCTGAAGTATAATGCTGTCAGTGATAGGATATCATCCATACGCCTACAAGGAAGTCCAGCTAATACAACTATTATTCAAATTTCCACACCAGTCACTAAGGACAAAGATGAAGAAATTGAAGATTTTTACCAGCTTCTGCAATTCAAAATTGATCGAACATGCAATCAGGATGCACTGATAATTACTGGTGATTGGAATGCAAAAGTTGGAAACAAAGAAGGATTGGTAGCTGGAAAATTTGGCCTTGGTGATAGAAATAATACTACAGATTGCATAACAGAACTTTGCAAGACTGATGACTTCTTTATTGTAAATACCTATTTTTGCCAATACAAATGGCAGTTACACACATGGACCTCACCAGATGGAATACATAGGAATTAAACTCACTATATCTGTGGAAAAAGATGATGGAAAAGCTCTATATCAACAGTCTGAACAAGACCAGGTATGGACTGAAGCTTAGTCCATCAATTACTCATATGCAAGTCCAAACTGAAACTGAATAAAATTAGAACAAGTCCATGAGAGCCACGAGTCCTGAGTATAACCCACCTGAGTTTAGAGACCATCTCAAGAACAAATTTGAAACATTGAACACTAATGACTGAAGATGGGACAAATTGTGGAATGATATCAAAGACATTAAAAAGACAGGAAGGAAGAAAAGGAGGGAGGAACAAAGGAAGAGGTCATTAAAAAAGACAGAAAAGGAAGAAAGGAAGGGAGAGAGAGAGAGAAAAAGAGAGAGAAAGGAAGAAAGAAAAAGGAAGGGGTGGAGGGAAGGAGGAAGGAAGAAAAGACCAAACTGGATGTCTTAGGCTGGGTTTTCTAGGGAAGCAAAACCAGTAACACGTGTAGGTGCAAGGAAAGATTTATAATATATATATAGATAGATACAAATATAGGAAACAGCTCACGTAATCACAGAAGCTGAATGTCCCAAGCTCTGGCACAAACCTTACATGTCCACGGAAGCTGAGGAAACCAAGGTCAGCAAGTCAGAGACCAGAGTTGCAGATCACCGGTTGTGTAGGTCAGTGGATCCCAAGCTGGTGGCGAGACAAAGCGACAGAGGCTGGAGGTCAGTGGATCCCAAGCTGGTGGCGAGACAAAGCGACAGAGGCTGGCAAACCCAGGATTGGCAGGTCAGGGAGCAGGACTGGGCAGAGGCTGGTGAACGCAGGATCGGCAGGTCAGGGAGCAGGACTCTCAAGTGCCGACTGTAAGGACTGATGAGCCCAACAGCTGCTAGCTCAAGTCCCAGAACCAGAAGCTGGAAGAAGAGATCCGGAGCTCCTGGCCACGTGAGCAATCAGCAGCCGTCGTCCAAGGTCGTGAGATGAGAGCCGAGGGGCAGGGAGCCACCACAAACCCCGCCCTGCCACTTAATACAGCAGCCAAATAGGTAGTAGCCAAGTTGACATGATCTTGACCACCACAGTCCACCCCTTGTCAACTTGGCATCTGCACACATCTCACCTTACCATGCACAGTCTCTGAAGGGGTACAGTTACAAAGTCATACTTATGTCAACATGATATAACTAACACATGTACAACTGAAAATGCATTAACCCATTTACATCTTATGTTTCATAAGTAAACAAAATATCCAATACACACATACAAAGCAGAAATACTCCTAGCAATTACAGTCCTCGTTTCTGCAACTGGTCATGTGGCCGTAACTGATATTTAGAACTACCTTCTTCTACAACCCATTCTGTATTCCCTTTGCCCTCAGCAAGTATCTCAGCTGGTTGTGGTTCCTTGTCTGGTGAGGTGACCGAAACCTTCATTCCTGAAGGGTCTGGGCTATTATCACTCATTTTGGAGTTGGGTTGCTGTAGTCTTCCATTAACCTTAATCACAGGACATGATAGTACTAGGAGGCGTCCTAAGGGATCTCCTGCATTCCAAACATACTCTTCTTTACTTCCGTTATGTACTGTCAATCCAATTTCATCTTCATTGTCAGGATCAATCACACCAGCCAGTATTGTAACTCCCTTCTTTGTCTGTTGATCCAGAGGTACAAGGAGCCCAAAATGGCCTGGTGCCAATTTTAGCTTCCAGTTCAGTGGAATCATTGATGTGTCTCCAGGCAGCAGCGTTTCTCCCTTTGGAACTAAGACATTTAGTCCTGTGGAACATAAAGTCATGGGGACAGGAAGCAAAAATCTTGCAAGTGGGTCATTAGGGGTAACAGTGAGTGGTGCCACTCCCATTTCCACCCCTTGATTCCTGGACCCATGAATCCTGGCAATAGAAGAAACAGCACCGTATATTGGACGCTGGTTTAGAGCATACACAGCCTCCTGGAGAACATTTCCCCAACCCTGCAAGGTACTGCCACCTAGCTGGCAGCGTAATTGTGTCTTCAGGAGGCCATTCCATCATTCTATCAAGCCAGCTGCCTCAGGATGATGGGGAACACGGTAAGACCAGTGAATTCCGTGAGCATGGGCCCACTGCTGCACTTCATTTGCTGTGAAGTGAGTCCCTTGATCAGAGGCAATGCTGTGTGGGTGGATGATGGTGGATGAGGCATTCTGTAAGTCCACGGATGGTAGTTTTGGCAGAAGCATGTCATGCCGGGTAGGCAAATCCATATACAGTGTAAGTATCTATCCCAGTAAGGACAAAATGCTTTCTTTTCCATGATGGAAGCGGTCCAATGTAATCAACTTGGACCAGGTTGCCGACTGATCACCTCGAGGAACAGTGCCATATCGAGGACTCAGTGTTGGTCTCTGCTGCTGGCAGATTGGGCACTCAGCAGTGACTGTAGCCAAGTCAGCCTTGGTGAGCAGGAGTCCATGTTGCTGGGCCCATGCATAACCACTGTCCCTGCCACCATGACCACTTTGTTCATGGGCCCATTGAGCAATGACAGAGGTAGCCGGAGAAAGAGCATGATTGGTTCCCACAGAATGGGTCATCCTATCCACTTGATTGTTAAACTCATCCTCTGCTGAGGTTACTCTTTGATGAGCATTCACATGAGACACAAATATCTTCATTTCTTTGGCCCATTCAGAGAGGTCTATCCACATATCTCTGCCCCATAAATCCTTGTCTCCAATCTTCCAATCATGTTCCTTCCAAGTCCCTGACCAACTGGCCAAGCCATTGGCCACAGCCCATGAATCAGTATACAGCCGCACATCTGGCCATCTCTCCTTCCAAGCAAAGTGAACAACCATATGCACTGCTCGAAGTCTGGCCCACTGGGAGGATTTGCTTTCACCACTGTCCTTGAGGGAGGTCCCAGAAAGGGGCTGTAGTGCTGCTGCTGTCCACTTTTGAGTGATGCCGGCATAGTGCGCAGAACCATCTGTAAACCAAGCACGAGTTTTCTCTGCCTCAGTCAGCTAGTCATAAGGAATTCCCCATGAGGCCATAGGTGCAAACTGGGAGACAGGAGGTAATGTTACAGGAGTGGAGACCATGGGCATTTGGGCCACTTCCTTATGCAATTTACTTGTGCCTTCAGGTCCTGCACGGGCCCGATTTTGTATATATCACTTCCATTTAATGATGGAGTGCTGCTGTGCTCATCCAACTTTATGACTCTGTGGGTCAGACAATACCCAGTTCATGATAGGTAGCTCAGGATGCATGGTGACCTGGTGTCCCATGGTTAGGCGTTCAGTCTCTACTAAGGCCCAGTAACAAGCCAAAAGTTGTTTTTCAAAAGGAGAGTAGTTATCTGCAGAGGATGGCAGAGCTTTGCTCCAAAATCCTAAAAGTCTGCACTGTGATTCACCAATTGGGGCCTGCCAAAGACTCCAAACAGCATCTCTATCTGCCGCTGACACCTCAAGCACCATTGGATCAGCTGGATCGTATGGCCCAAGTGGCAGGGCAGCCTGCACAGCAGCCTGAACCTGTTGCAGAGCCTTTTCCTGTTCTGGGCCCCACTCAAAAGTGGCAGCCTTTCTAGTCACATGATAAATAGGCTGAAGTAGCACACCCAAATGAGGAATATGTTGTCTCCAAAATCCAAAGAAACCCGCTAGGCGCTGTGCTTGTTTTTCAGTTGTCAGAGCAGCCAGGTGCAATAACTTATCCTTCACTTTAGAAGGGATATCACGACATGCCCCACACCACTGGACCCCTAGGAATTTCACTGAGTTGGAAGGTGCCTGAATTTTTGTGGGATTAATTTCCCACCCTCTAGCACGCAAATGTTTAACTAATAAGTCCAGAGTCACCGCTATTTCTTCCTTACTAAGTCCAATCAGCATAATGTCATCTATATAATGGGCCAGTGTCACATCTTGTGGAAGAGAGAAGCAATCAAGGCCCCTGAGGACTAAATTATGACATAGGACTGGAGAGTTAATGTAGCTCTGAGGCAGGCAAGTGAAAATGTATTGTTGGCCTTGCCAGGTGAACGCAAACTGCTTCTGGTGGTCCTTGGAAACAGGCATGGAGAAGAAAGCATTAGCCAGATCAATAGCTGCATACCAAGTACCAAGAGATGTATTAATTTGCTCAAGCAGTGAAACTACATCTGGAACAGCAGCTGCAATGGGGGTTACCACCTCTTTAAGTTTGCGATAATCAACTGTCATTCTCCAAGATCCATCTGTTTTTCGCACAGGCCAAATGGGCGAATTGAATGGGGATGTGGTGGGAATCACAACCCCTGCGTCCTTCAAGTCCTTAATGGTGGCAGTAATTTCAGCAATCCCTCCAAGAATATGGTATTGCTTTCGGTTCACTATTTTCCTAGGCAGTGGCAGTTCTAGCGCCTTCCATTTGGCTCTTCCCACCATAATAGCTCTCACTCCACTTGTCATGGATCCAATGTGAGAGTTCTGCCAATTGCTGAGTATATCTATTCCAATTATGCATTGTGGAACTGGGGAAATCACTACAGGATGGGTTCGGGGACCCACTGGACCCCGAACTGTGAGATGAACATGAGCCAAGACTCCATCAATAACCTGACCTCCATATTCCCCCACTCTGACTGGTGGGCCACAGTGATATTTTGGGTCTCCTGGAATTAGTGTCAGTTCAGAGCCAGTATCCACTAGTCCCCCAAAAGTCTGATTATTTCCTTTTCTCCAGTGCACAGTCACTCTCGTAAAAGGCCGTAGATCCCTTTGGGGAAGGGCAGGAGAAAGATTAACAGTATAAATTTTTGGCAGGGTATCAGAATTCTTCCTCAAAGGGACCTGGCCTCCCCTTCATTCAAGGGGTTGTGGGTCCTTAAATTCGCTCAAGTCTGGGAATTGATTGAGGGACCACAACTCTCTCTTCTGGCAATCTGAGTTAGACTGCTGTTCACCTGACCTAGAATTCATCTTTTCATACATATCAAGTAAATAGTTAGTAGGCTGATCATCTATTACACTGCTAGGGACACCATGACTAAGAAGCCAGTTCCACATGTCTGTACGAGTGAGATTATTACGATTACTATTTTGCCTCTACTGCCCATTGCTGTAAGCTTGCCCACCTCATCTGTGTTGACTGAATACAGCCACTTGACTCCTACCACCACGGGATCCAGTCAGCCCCATTGTAGTTAGGTGTCTTAATTCAGCTAGGGCAGCTCCCACTGTCATATCCGATTTACATAAAATGGCAATCACAGCAGTCTTCAAGGATCCTGGAGCTCCCTTCACAAATTTGTTTCTCACAGTTGTGGTGAAAGGTGTGTCCTCTGGACATGCTATGTGTGGATTTGAAGGCCTAACCGAATAAATCCACTCTAGCATGCCAATTTCCTTTGGATACCCTCTTCTACAGTACCCCAAGACAAGTCTAGCAATTCAACTTGATTTAATGTAGGCCACCGCATCAGCCATGCTTCAGCAATCCAGTCAAACAAACCATTAGGTCCTCTCCTAACTTCTCGAGATGAAACACTGAATGAAGTGTTTGTGCTTAGTGGATCCAGGTCAAGAAATTCAGACTGATCCAGCATTATGTTCCTTGCACCATTATCCCACACCCTTAACAGCCATTCCCAAGCATATTCCCCAGGTTTCTGTTTGTATGTGTTAGAA
Organism: Heterohyrax brucei; assembly: GCA_028571685.1. Classification (NCBI taxonomy): domain Eukaryota; kingdom Metazoa; phylum Chordata; class Mammalia; order Hyracoidea; family Procaviidae; genus Heterohyrax; species Heterohyrax brucei. The sequence goes on along the minus strand of CM053150.1, from coordinate 114,489,189 downwards.
AAGTCAAGTAGTTCCTTTGGAGTATAGCGTATCTTCTCCTGGATCACACTCTGTACTTCACTTTTTGGAGCTTGCTTGGACTTAAGTCTAGTTACAGGCCTAGAATCCAAAATTGGCAGTGCCGAAGTGTTCTTAGAATCTTCAGCATGCTCTCATAAAGCCTCTGCCTTAGGCTGTGCCCCAGGCAATGGCTCTGCCAGGCGCTCTTCAGTGGCAGGGGGGCTACAGCTAATCTCATTAGGTTGGAGCAGAGGGGATAATGGCTTTACTAGGTAGGGTGGTTTTGCAGACAAAGGTGAAGTAATCCCTTCACATGGGTGTGGTTCAGCTGACAGGAGTGCTGTACTGGAAGTGAGGGGCTCAGCGTCCCCAGCTTCCCTATCATCCTCCCATATATCTCCATTCCAAGTGGCAGGGTCCCATTTCTGCCCAATCAATGCCCTCATTTTAATTTCAGATACTTCTGGAGATTGGCAATTGAGCTGGCGTTGCAATTCCACCACTCTAATGATAAGCATCTGGGTTTGGCTTCCAGCAGTTTCGGCTCTGCTATTACAGGTAATGAGGTTTTCTTTTAAAGCACAAGCAGCAGCTTTGAGATCTCTTACACAACATGAGAGCTTTGATTCCAAGGCCCTGAGTTCATCTTTTTCCTTCACCAGCTTATCTAATGCAAGTAGGACCAGCCAACCAACTTCCTTATACTGCTCATCTGCACATAATTTCAAAAAGTCATCACACATGTTTTCACCCTGAGGGTCACCTTTCACCAATATCTGATCTATTGGTGGGGCTATTTTGCGGATGTGTACCGCCAGCTCAGCCCACGGACTAGCAGAGCACTTTTTACAGATAAGAGCAGAGTTAGCAACAGTGTTACTATTAGCCAGACTCAAGAACCACTTGAAAGGATTCATTTTTGCAATTTTGTTTCCCTAGAACCACCCCACTCCTGGTACCAAATTGTCTTAGGCTGGGTTTTCTAGGGAAGCAAAACCAGTAACACGTGTAGGTACAAGGAAAGATTTATAATATATATATAGATAGCTAGATAGATACAAATACAGGAAACAGCTCACGTAATCACAGAAGCTGAATGTCCCAAGCTCTGGCACAAGCCTCACATGTCCACGGAAGCTGAGGAAACCAAGGTCAGCAAGTCAGAGACCAGAGTTGCAGACACCAGTTGTGTAGGTCAGTGGATCCCAAGCTGGTGGCGAGACGAAGCGACAGAGGCTGGTGAACCCAGGATCGGCAGGTCAGGGAGCAGGACTCTCAAGTGCCGACTGTAAGGACTGATGAGCCCAACAGCTGCTAGCTCAAGTCCCAGAACCAGACACTGGAAGAAGAGAGCTGGAGCTCCTGGCCACGTGAGCAATCAGCAGCCATCCTCCAAGGTCGCGAGTTGAGAGCTGAGGGGCAGGGAGCCACCACAAACCCCGCCCTGCCACTTAATACAGCAGCCAAATAGGTAGTAGCCAAGTTGACATAATCCTGACCACCACACTGGATGTCAGAAAACACTCTGAAACCTGCTCTTGAAAATGAAGCAGCTAAAGCAAAAGAATGGACCGATGAAATAAAAGAACTGAACAGAATATTTCAAAGGACAGCTCAAGAAGATAACATAAAGTATCATAATGGCATATACAAAGAGCTCAAAACAGAAAACCAAAAGAAAAGAACATATTCTGCATTCCTCTGGCTGAAAGAGTTGAAGAAAAAATTCAAGCCTTGAGTTGCAGTAGTGAAGGATTCTACAGGGAAGCTATTAAAAGATGCAGAAAGCATCAAAACAAGGTGGAAGGAATATTATACCAGAAAGAACTAGTCAATGTTTAGCCATTTCAAGAGATAGTACATGATCAGGAACTGATGGTACTGAAGAAAGAAGTCAAAGCTGCATTGAAGGCATTGACAAGAAACAAGATGCCTGGAATTTATGGAATATCGTTTGAGATATTTCAACAAATGGATGCAGTTCTGAAAGTGCTCACTTGTCTATCTGAAAAAATTTGGAGGACAGCTACTTGGCCAGCTGACTGGAAGAGATCAATATTTACTCCTAGCCCCAAGAACAGTGATCCAAATGAATGTAGAAATTAACAAACAATATCATTAATACCACACACAAGTACAATTTTGCTCAAGATCATTCAAAAGTGACTGCAACAGTACATTTCCAAGGAACTTCCAGAAATTCAAGCCAGATTGGGAAGAAGATGTCGAACCAGGGATATCATTGCTGATATCAGGTGGGTCTTGGCTGAAAGCAGCGAGTTTACCTGTGCAAAGGCACTGACTGTGCAAAGGCATTCAGCTCTGTGGATCATAACAAGTTATGTCTAATGTTGTGGAAAATGGGAATTCCAGTACACTTGATTGTGCCCATGTGGATTCTGCACATGGATCAAGAGACAGTCAGGCAAACAGAACAAGGGGACACTACATGATTTAAAGTCAGGAAAGATGTGTGTCGGGGCTGTATCCTTTCACCACACCTTCTCAATCTGTATGCTGAGCAATTAATTCAAGAAACTGGACTATATGAAGAAGAATGTGGTGTCAGGATTGGAGGAAGACTCATCAATAACTTGTGTTACTCAGATGACACAACTTTGCTTTCTGGAAATGAAGAGGATTTCAAACACATATGGATGAAAGACAAAGACCACAGCCTTCAGTGCCAGTTACACCTTAATATCAAGAAAACAAAAATTCTCACAACTGGACTGGGAAGCAACATTGTCATAAACGGAGAAAAGATTGTGGTTGTCAAGGATTTCGTTTTACTTGGATCCACAATCAAAGCCAAGGAAGCAGCAGTCAAAAAATCAAGACATGTTGCATTGGGAGAATCTGCTGCAAAGGACCTCTTTAAAGTATTGAAAAATAGGGATGTCACCTTGGAGACTAAGATGTACCTCACCCAAACCATGGTATTTTCAATTGTATCGTATGCATGTGAAAGCTGGACAATGAATAAGGCAGACAGAAGAAGAATTGGGACCTTTGAATTGTGGTGTTGGAGAAAGATATTGAATGTATCACAGGCTGCCAAAAGAACAAACAAATCTTTTCTGGAAGATGTACAACCAGAGTGCTACTTGGAAACAAAGACTGCATCTTAACATACTTTGGACATGTTGTCAGGAAGGATCAGTCCCTGGATAAAGACATCCTGCTTGATAAAGTGGAAGGTCAGAGAAATAGAGGAAGCCAATCAATGAGACAGACTGACACAGAGGCTGTAAAGATGGGCTTAAGCATAAAAACAATTGTGTACATGGTGCAAGATGGAACATTGTTTTATTCTATGGTGCATAGTGTTGCTATGAGTCAGAACTGATTTGACGACACCTAACGACAACAACAAAACTCAAATCTATCATTAATCACACTGAATATAAAAGGTTTAAATGCATTAACAAAGAGACATAGAGTGTCAAATTCAACAATCAGTGTGATTCATCTATATGCTGCCTATAGGAGTGACACCACAGACTTAAGGACATGACAAAACTAAAATTCAAATGATGGAAAAAATACATTTTGAGATAACAAAAAATGAAAATGAGAAGGAATGACAATATTAATCTCTGAAAACATACATTTTAAAATAAAATCTACCACAGTGCATAAGAAAAACAAAACAAAACAAAAAACAAAGCCAGTGCCATCAAATCAATGCCAACTCCTAGCGACCCTACAGGACAGAGTAGAACTGCCCCATAGAGTTTCCGAGTAGCACCTGGTGAATTTGAACTGCTGTAGCTATCTCACTTAAACACTGTGCCACCAGGGTTTCCTAAGAAAGACACTACATAATCCTTGTGGGTCAATAATCCAGGAGGACATAACCATATTAAAAATGTACTCACCCAGTGACAGGGATCAAAACTATGTAAAACAAACTCCAATTGCACTGAAAACAGAAACAGGCACAGACACCTCTACATTAAAAGTAGGAAATGTCAACACACCACTTTCCGTGAAGGATGCAACATCCAAAAAAAAAAAATCAATAAAGACATCAAAGATCTTTATACCACAATCAACTATCTTGACATCATAGATACACACAGAACACTCCATGTAACAGTAGCCAAACATACTTTCTTTTCCAATACAGAGTGAAAATTCTCTAGAAATAACCACATAATGGGCCACAAACAAATCCTTAACAAAATTAAAAATAATGAAATATTACAAAACATCTTTTCAGGCCATAAAAGAAGAAATCAACAACAACAACAAAAAGGATGGGAAAATAATCAAACACATGGAAACCGAAGAAAACTTTGCTCAAAAACTACTGGGTTATAGAGTAAATCGAGGGTTAAGTAAAGAAATTTACAAAGTTAAATAAGAATGAAAACACGGTCTACCAGAACCTGTGGAAGCCAACATAAACAATGCTTTGAGGTTGATTCAATAAAAGCACACATCCAAAAATAAGAAAAGACGCAGATCACATAATTAACCCTACAACTTGAACAAACAGAAATAGTGAAAGAACTCCTTTGCTGCCAGAAGACTAGAACAAAATGAATTAGAGAAAAGAAAAACAATTGAAACGTTGGAGAGGTTGTGGAGCAAACCACTTAGCATTTGACAATCTAGCGCTTTTCGGGGGTTCTGGAGGCATGAATGGACTCTTTAGTCAGTTTTATTTGCTGACAAGGATGTAAGCCACCGTTCTGCCCATCATACTGGTTGCAGCCAACTCTGGGCAGGTTAGGCCTGGCCAGCTCTAGGAACCTCTGAACTCACTCTTCCCCAAACCCTGCATCACCCAGTCCAGCCTCCCAGCCTTCCCTGCTACTTGTCCAGGTTTCCCAGGATCACATACAATCAGTTTGTTTGCTCTGATTGGGGTCCCTGTTGTCAGAGGAATCAAAGGAAGCATCTCAGTACTCTGCCATCTTTATACCACCGTTCTGTTCAACCCTTCTATCTTATTATTTCTTCAGCTACTCCATGTTCAAGCAGAAGTTTGAATGGGTATCTCTTCTGATATCCACTTTGGTCTTTTTTTTCTTTCCTGTCTTTTTTTTTTTTTTTTTTGAGTTGATTTATTTTTTATTTTTTATTTTTATTTTTTTTATTTAACATAACTGAGTAAAAATGTATATTCACATGTAAATTTACATGCCCCCCTATATGCAGCTTCCACTGCTCTCCCTGTCCGGTGACTGCACACTATTCCTCTCTGCTCCATACATGTCTCATCCTCCCAACAGTCTACTTTCCCCTCCTCTCCGTCCACTCCCCTTCCTGCAGCCAGAGGTCAGCAAGATGATATCCTATAGATGTATAGAACCATAAAGTGCTTCCAACACATGGTTACTCTGCATTGCCAAGTCCATTCCATTCCTGTCCAAAGAGTGGACCTTTGTTATAATTTATGGGAACGGGCAGCATCAGGGCCGGGGGCCATGCTCTCAGAGGAACCCCAAAACCGCTGGACCATCAATTGAGGTCTTTTAGTGGAGATCACATGATGCACCTCTTTTTATTCTTGTGTTGCCAGTGAGGCTCCTGTCTGTGAGCTCCGTCATGGCTATCACTGGTGGTGGTCGGGCACCATCCAGTTCTTCTGGTCCCAGGTCGATGTAGGCACCCACTCTTGTGGGTCTCTCTGTCTTCTCGGCTGTCTTTACCGCATGCCATTTTGGCCCTCGGTGAGCATCCGTTCCTGCTGAGTTGGGACCATTTGCTGTGTCCTCGGATGGCAGCTTGGCAGCTTTTAAGACCCCAGACGCTACTCACCAATGTGGGGTGCAGAGAGCTCTCTTAGCAAAATGCTAGTTGTGCCAATTGGCCTGGAATTCGCCTAAAAGCATGGTCCCCCGCCCCCCGCCCCAGCTACTCTATCCTTACAGTATTGAGTTAAGATGGAAGGAGTACTCAAGTTATGCTGAAGTCCACTTAATGTTGTTCTTGTTCCTAATGTGTGCTGTCACCGCTTTCTCCCAACTAGATTTCTAGTACCTACCTAAACTAAACCCTCCCCCCCTTGCCCTCCCTCCCTCCCTCCCCTCCCTTGCAGCTGTCAAAGAGTCTTTTCTTCTATACACAAGTCTGTTTTTGAGATCTTATCGTAGAGGTCTCATACAGTATTTGTCCTTTTGTCGCTGACTACTCTCACTCAACATAATGTCTTCCAGTTGAAACCAGGTTAGGAGATGTTTCCTGGAATCATCGTTATTCTTTATCATTGCGTAGTGCTCCATTGAGTATATGTACCACAGTTTACCTATCCATTCTTCTATTGCTGGGCATCTAGGTTGATTCCACCTTTTTGCTATTGTGGACTGTGCCGCGATAAACATTCTGGTGCATTCCGTTGGTGTGAAAGGCCTTGAATCTGTCTTTCCTGTCTTTTTAATGACCCTTTGCTTCATGTATAATTTTCCTGATGTGTTCCAACAACTTGTCTAGTCTATAGTCATTAGTGTTCAATGTGTCAAATATATTCTAGTTATGGTCTGAAAATTCAGATAGGGTGTAATCAAGGTTGTATTTTGGGTCTCCTGGGGCTTGTTTTAGTTTTCTTCAGCTTTGGCTTGAATTTACATAGAGGCAACTGATCTCTGTTTGGCAGCTGGCCTTCGGCTTTGTTCATAGTGATGATATTGAACTGATGATATGATATTTTCCATCATTCTTTCCCACAGATGTAGTAAATTTGATTCCTGTATTTTCTTTCTGGCTAGGTCCACATGTATATTTGCCTTTTATGTTTTTGAAGAAAAGGCATTTGAATTGAATAAATCATTGGTCTTGCAAAATTCTATCACGCAATTCCTGGCACAGTTCCTATCACGAAGACCATTTTTTTCAGTTACCAATCCTTCTTTTTGCATTCCAGTCAGCAATAATTATCAGTGCATCTTGACTGTATATTTAATCAAATTCTGACAACATAAATTTTTAAAAATCTTTACTTTCTTCATCTTCCACATTACTGTTAGGTGCATAAATTTGAACAATAGTTGTATTGGCTGGTCTTCTTTGTAGGTGTATGGATTGTATCCTATCACAGTGTTTTACATCAGGATAGATATTGAAATATTTTTTGATGATGAATGCTACACTTCTCAAATTTGTCATTTCAGTCAAAGAAAGATTGGGTGACTCAAAATGGCCAGTGCCAGTTCATATCAGCTCACTAGCACTTAGAACATCAATCTTTGTGTGTTCCACTTCATTTTTGATGACTTTCAATGTTCTTAGATTCATATTTCTTACATTACATGTTCTGATTATTGTTTGCAACTATTTCTTCTCATTTTGAGTTGTGCCACATAAGCAAATGAAGGTCCTAAAATGTTTTCTCTGTCCATGTGATAAAAGGGGAGGCAGCTCTTCCTCATTCCTATTTTGAATGTCTTCCAAATTGAGGGGCTTATTTTCCTCTACTGTATCAATGTTCCTGTGCTAACCATAAGGTTTTCACTATTCAACTGTTTCAGAAGTAGACTGTGACGTCCTTTGTCCGGGTCTGTATTCATCTGAAAGCTCCTATGAAACCTGTCTATCCTGTGTGATCCTGCTAGCATTTGAAATACTGGGGGCATGACTTCCAGAATCAGCAAAACATAAAGCATGACAGTAGGACAAAACTGACAAACGTGTGGTTATTTTAGAGTTCTCAAATCGGTGATAAATTCTCAAGATTTTTTTAAAACAACCTTGAAGATTAAGGTGAGGTTATTTTACAGAACGCTTCTCAGTTTAGGCTTGTCTAACATTTTTTAATGATTAGGCTTTGGTTATATATTTGTCACATTGTGACTTTCTTACTTTATGATGTCAGTGAATAATGGAATTATCCCTGATGGTGTTAACTTGACCACCTGGTTAAGAGGGAGTCAGCAAGGTTTCTCTAAAGTTACTATTTTTGAATTTTGATATTTTAATGATTAAAAATGCATCACTAAGCCAAATTCATACTCAAGGACATGAAAGTTTTTGTAGTTATGTGTTAAAACCACCACAGTAATTAAAATATATTTTGAAGGAGGTATATCAAGACTATGCAAGAATCCTGTTTCTTGTTAAAATTCCTCCCAGTAATTTTGATGTTCTTCAGTGTTTCTAGCCTGTAGTAATGATTTCTGTTGTGCTCTAATGGCAATTTTATCTTTCCTTGATTATTTCCACAGTAATTACATGGAACCATTTTACAAGGGAAGATTTATAGTTTATTTACTGGTTGAATTTTTAATTTACACCAGGGTGATGGTTAAGTTTATGTATCAACTATGTTAGCTACAACTCCTATGGGTTTGGGTGATGTTATTTAATCAGCTTCCATTTTCAGAGCTGATGTGAGCAGCCACTCAGTTTCCTTGGGGGTGGGGCTTGCTCTACCAAAGGTGGCTCTCTCTCTATTCTGCATTTGTCCCTCATCCTCTGACATTACATTCTTAAGACATGAGCCAGCAGCCTGTTGTTTGACTTGCTAATTTTGGATTCTTCAGCCCCTACAACCATGTGAGTTAAGAGAAGCCTTCTGGCTTAATATCTGAATCATGGATTTGGGATTTTCTAGCCTCTGCAGTTGTGTGAACCATTTCTTTGAAATAAATCTATGTATACACTTCACTGGTTTGTATCTTCTAGAGAACATGTCCTAAGACTATTAGTATGATTATGGATATTTACTTTTTTCATTGGATTATAATCTAACACTGTATTTTTTTTCCTAAATTTTAATAAGTTTACCCACCATGATCATGTTGGCTCGCGTCTCCTTTAAATATGTAGTACTTTGTTTTTTCCTCCTTTTTTTGTGTGTGAAGAAGGAATTGGAGCATGTTCTCATTTTCTGGCATTAGAAAATGTTCCAATACAAGGACAGAGTAGCCGCGGAAGGGGGCCGGAGACCATGCTTTCAGAGGAAGTCAAGGCCAGTTGACACAACTAGTGTTTTGCTAAGAGAGCCCTCTGCAACCCCAATTGGTGGCTGGTGTCTGGGGTCTTAAAAGCTACCAAGCTACCATATGAGGGTACAGCAAGTGGTCCCAAGTCGGCAGGAACGGATGATCACCAAGGACCAAAATGACATGTGGGATAGAGAACCCAGAAGACAGGGAGACCCATGTGAGTGTGTGACTACATTGACTAGTGAGTGGAAGAACCAGATGGTACCCGGCCACCACCAGAGACAGCTGTGATGGAGCTCACAAAGTTGAGTCTTACTGGCAACACAAGAATAAAAAAGGGTGCACCCTGAGATCTCCATTAAAACGCCACAATTGATGGTCCAGGAGTCTCCCCTGGGAGGGTGGCCCTGGCCCTGATGTTGCCCCTGTCCATAAATCATAATGGACATCAACTCTTGGACAAGAATGGATTGGACTTGGTGACCCAGAGTGACCGTATCATGTGTGCACTTTATGGTTCTATGTGTCTACAGGATGTTATCCTGTGGACTTCTTACTGGAGGAAGATGAGTGGGTAGAGAGGAGGGGAGTAGGAGACTGTAAGGAGGATAGGGCATGTATAGAGCAGAGAAGAAGAGTGTGCTGTCACCGGGCAGGAAGAGCAGTGGAAGCTGCATATAGGTGGGCATGCAAATTTATATGGCAATGTATGTTTTCATTCCATCATAATAAAAAGAAAAAAAAGATGTTCCAGTCTTTTATTTTCCTCAACCAATGTTAGAACCAGGAATTTCACCAAAGATGCTTGTTGCTGTTAGAAGAGAATGCTATTTAGGAAACTAGACATAGTTGATAGATGCACACATTGCTACCTGGATGTCACTACCTCTAGGAATTCCAGTGTACGGAAGTATAAACTAGATGGTTAGACAATTGGATGGATAGTGGCTGTTGAGTCATCTTCAACTCATGGTGACATTATGTAGAACAAAACAAAGTGTCACCCAGTTCTGCATTATTCTCGTGATCACTAAATGGTTGAGTTCATCGCTGGGGTTACTGTGGCAATCCATCTCACCTAAAGCATCCATCACACCTGAGACACTTTACTTCACCAAAAATGATATCTAACTGTAGCAGTTGACCCCACATGATGATATTTGCAAAGCAAACAATTAGAACAATGTTCTGGTGTGATCTGTATGGTTTTCACTGGCTAATTTTCAGAAATAGATCACCAGAACTTTTTTGTAGTGTGTCTTAGTATAGAAACCTGCCTACATGGCTGACTCTGCTGGCATTTGACATATTGGTGGCATAGCTTCTGGTATCATAGCAACATGCAAGGTACCACAGTACAACAAGCTGACAGATGAGTGCTGGACATAAGATTGTGGAGGACTACATTTGGAAATCGGCTGCTTCACTGGGTGTATTGCAATGTTTCCATGACCATGTTTAATGACAGTACAGAACTCAGAGTATCCAGTATCACTAAGAACTTAGATTCTTAATGCATGAAGATACAGAGAAATTTATCAGGTGGAGAAATCCAACTGCTTACATGCTAGCTGTGTACAAGTAACATAGAATGAGTAGGGGCAAAAAAAAACCCTAGTAAATGTCAACTGTAGCCTCATGGTCAGAATATAAAAGGGAACTATGGCAACTAGATGTATTACAGTTACTTGTGCATTGACAAATGTTTTATGTTTGGTGTTTTCCTTCCCTGACATGTACTGATGGTATTCAACTACATATTTTAGTTTATGGGTCATAAGACCTTGAATACTGATATTCAGGCCTGATGGAGGAAGTTTGCACTTCACAGTAGTGTGAGTATAGAGACTGATACAAGGTTGCTCTGCTTAGAGACAAAAGGAGATTCTCTTTGTAAGATAAGCAGTCATCTATGGTTAGCTATAAGTATAGAGGTTTAAATAAAAAGATGAATAATTTGTGCAACACCATTACACAATATCTGAGCCTCATCTCATTTCTTATTCTTAAGCTAAGAGGTTGTTTGAAACTCAGTCACGTGTTAATTTTCTTGGAGGCACAGAATCTGTCTAGTTCACTATCAGTGTATCTCAGTTTACTCAGAATAATTTTAGATTCTAACACATATATCTCCTATTGACAGACTAAACAAATGTCTGTGTATTTATTACAAATAATTTTAGATGATCATGTTTTTAAATCTTATATAGTCTGGGTTTTTCACAAACATTATGAATATATGATATTTTCTAGACCTGTAAAATATAATAAAAATAACTATTCAATGCATTTTATTTGTAGCTGTAAAAATATAAAAAATGGCTGATTGATACTATCACAGAGATACATTTCATGAAGTGTTATGCATTATGGAAACCAACTGTAATATTAGAAATTTAAAAAGCTGGTTAACAGTAACTCTATTTTTCACTTTAAGTTTTCATTAAATTAAACTGATTATGTTAATAAAATTCACAAGAAAGTTTCTGTAGCCTTAAGCAACAAACTTGATGGTTAAAACCAGTGAAGAGAGGTTTATTCACATATGAATAGCGCCAAGTTCTTCTCATCATGAAGAATAAAGCTGAGGCTTTGATGTGTAAATCATCTGTGGCATATTCAGAAATGTTTCTCTCCTCTTTCCTCTACATGACATTTTGGTTCCAAATACAGTACTACTCATGAATACTTACTATTTGCAAACCACAGGTTATATTCAGATATAAATGATGGCCATGGTTGCCCCGTTATGTAGAAGAATCTAATGTGATAGGTAATCTCTGATCTTGTATTGCAAAACTGATCCAACAAATAGAAGGAGCATGAGACTTGAATCAGTTAGAGATAATTCTGATAGTATTTGGTAGAAAGATTGAAATTACCCACCACAGGCTAGTGGAATTCTCAAATGTTTTACAAGAAATGAGAGGTTTCAGAGATCAAAGCCTAACAGCATACCCAGAAGTCAATCTACCAACAACAAAAATATCTTCATATAGAACTACTTTTTGCTGTGTCACTTCTCCTGACATGCTTGTTGAAGTTAGCCATGGCAACAAGCTTCTGAGCTGACATTTATACTTTTGTCATGATTGTTACTAGTCCTATTGAAGCAAGCTGCCAAAATATTAGAAAAGAATCAAAGTTTCTTCATGTTAGTAATAGAAAGCAATAAATAAGGTCGGCTACAATCATTTGATTACAATCTTCAGTAAAGAAATCCATTTAAAAAAAGCCAAAAACCTTGAGAATTACACAAGTGGAAAACAGAACCAGACTTCTGTCTCACCCTGACAGAAACTCATGGGAATTGATGTTTTAAATGGCAAAATCATTAAAAGAGATTTTTCAGTCTCCTTGTTATAACGACTCAACGGCACTTGGCTTGGTTGGCTTGTTATAAGACTTGATATCTTTTTCATTCTGAAACTACTTAAAGGATAGTACATTATTCTTCTGGGGAAATTAATTATAGTTATCAAAGATTTTTCTGTCCTTTTTAAATTAAAGCCAAGCCAAGTGCTGTCGAGTTGGAGGGGCTATATTGGTGGCACAGCAGTCGAAAGCTATAGCAACTAACCAAAAGTTTGGTAGTTCAAATCCGCTGGCTGCTCCTTGAAAATTCCACAGTCAGTTCTATTCTGTCTTATAAGGTCACTGAGTCAGAATCAACTGGATGCAATGGGTTATATATTTATAAAAAGGTGATTGGAAGCACAATGGTTAAGTAATGAACTATTAACCAGATAGTTGGTGGTTCTAAACCAACCAGTGGCTCCATGGAAGAAAAACCTAGAAATTAATTCCTGTAAAGCTTATGGCCTAGAAAACCCTATGCAACACTTCCACTATGTCACATGTGGTGTCTGGGAGTAGAAATTGACCAGAGGGCACCTAACAGTAACAAACATTTGCATTTAGGACAGCATTAAATATAATAAATTTTGAAAACTTTTATTTATTGGAAGAATGAATTATAAATGTGGTATAAAAATGTGATACCATCTGTATTTTGTTCATTTTACTCCTCTGATTTTTTTGTTGTTGTTGTTCAGGTGAAAATTTACAGCTCAAGTTAATTTTGCATACAAAATTTATACACATACTGTTATGTGACACTAGTTACAATCTTTGTAATATGTACAGTGTGTTCCCTCTTTGCATCCCAGGTTTCCTGGATCCCTCCAACCAGCTCCTCTCACTTTCTGCCTTTTCCTTCTGACTCCTGACAGCAGCTGCCAGTTTAGTCAGTTTAGTCAGCTTGAACTAAAAAGCAGAATCTTCATGAGTATTATTTAGTGCTTTGTAGCCCAGTCTAGTCTTTCTAGAATTGACTTGGGGACTGATTTTAGTTTTGAGTTAACAGAGAATCCAGGAACCATGTTTTCTAAAGTTACTCTAGTCTCAGTCAGACCATCAATTCTGCTCTTTTTATGTGAATTTGAGTTGTGTACCACATTTGGATCTGTCAGGGACTGTCTGTTGTGTTTCCTGTCATGACAGTCACTGGTGGTAGCCAGGCACCATCTAATTCTTCTGGTCTCATACTGATGGAGGCTTTGGTTTATATGGTCCTTTCTATCTGTTGGGCTCCTATTTTTCTTGTGTATATGTTGTTCTTCATTCTCCTTAGCTCCAGCTGGTTTGGAACTAAATGATGCATCTTAAATGGCCACCCACTGGCTTTTAAAACCTCAAACATCCCTCACCAAAGTGAAATGCAAAACATTTTCTTTCTTTATTTTTTCAATTGTGATTGTGTGAAAGTTTACCATACAATTCAAATTTGCATGCCCATTTGTTATAGGAAAATGAAGCGAGCGACACCCAGGAGGAGGCAAGGGACAGTTTATTACGTCGACGAGCCAAATGGGACCTCTGCAGGTTCCAACAAAATGACCCTGAGTCAAGTTTTGAGTCCCTACTTATAGTGTAGTCATGGTTGAGACAAATGGGGTGAGCAGGAGGAGTTCTGAGGAGGGGGCATCCTGTTAGGTGGGTGGGAGGCTTTGATAAGGGGAGTTTCTTATCAGGCAGGCGTGAGATTCGTCGAAGGGAACTATCCCGTCTGGCAAGGGAAGGGGGCTGGGCTGGGAAAGGAAAAGTGGAATGGGGTTATCACATCTTGCCAGCTGGGGTGCTGGTCTGGGAAAGGAAAGGGGAGTCTCCGGCCAGCTGGGGAGTCGAGCTGGGAAAAGGAAAAAAAGGGAGTATCCGGCCAGCCTGGGAGCGGGGCTTATCAAGGGAGGGTGTCCTTGTCTGGCGAGAGCTGCTGTGAAATGAAGGGGGAGCTAGGCAGGTGTAGGAACAGCAAGGATCGGGGGGAGGAAAATTTTTCAGTCTCTATATTACATTGAGCTGCAGTTCCCTCTACTCTCCTTGCTGGGTGACAGCACACTCCTCCTTTCCATTCTGTACATGTCATATCCCCTTAACAATCTCCGGTCCCCTTCTCTCCATCCTCCTTACTCCCCTCTTGTAAGAGACCAGTAGGACGACATCCTATAGATGCATAGAACCATAAAGCATACACATGAAATGGTCACTCTGTGACCCTGAATCCAATCCATTCCAATCCAAAGAAATGACCTAAGATCGGGACAGCATCAGGTCTAGAGGCCGGAATTCCCAGGCCTTTGGACCATCAATTGCAGTCTTTTATTGGAGTTCTTAGAGTGAACCCCTTTATTTTTTGTGTTGCCACTGGGACTCAGCATTGTGATCCCCATCATGGCTGTCAGCAGTGGTGGTCAGACACCATCTGGTTCTTCTGGTCACATGTTGATATAGTTACCCATTCACGTGAGTCTTTCTGTCTTCTGTGCTCTTTTTCTCCATGTCATCATTGCCCTTGCTGATGTCTGTTTTAGCTGCATTGGGAACCGTTTGGTGCACTTTAGATCACAGCTTGCTAGCTTTTAAGACTCCAGACGCCAATCACTTATATGGGGCGCAGAAGACTCTCAGAAATAGGGTAATGTGGCCTCAATGTCCCCTGAGAACATGGCTCCCCGCCACTGCTATTCTTTCCTTGCAATATTGGATTAAGATTTGAGGAGTTTTCAGGGTGTGTTGAAGTTCAGTTAAATTGATCTTTCTAATTTGTGCTGTCACTGGTTTCACCCAACCAAATTTCAGTCAACTATCTACTCTGTAAACAACCCTCTCCCTGTCTCCCTCCCCTCCCTTGAAGCTGTCAAAAGAGTCTTTTCTTCCTACATGAGTCTGTTTTTAAGTCTCATACAATATTTATCCTTGCACCATTGACTGATTTAACTCAACATAACGTCTTCTAATTGAAACCAGGATATGAGATGCTTCCAAAATTCATCATTGTTCTTTATCGTCGCGTAGTGTTCCACTGAGTATATATACCATAGGTCGTTTATCCATTCATCTGTTATTGGGCATCTGAGTTGATTCCAATTTTTTGCCGTTGTGGGCTGTACTGCAATAAACATTCGTGTGTATGTATTTGTTCACGTGACCACCCTTGATTCTGTAGAATATGTTCCAGGTGGTTGGATTATACTGGGTCAAATGGTGTATCTATTTTCAGCTTTTTAAGACAGCCCCAGATTGCTTTCCAAGAGGTTGTACCATTTTGCAATACTACCAGCAGTGTAGGAGAATACCAGTTTCTCCACAGCCTCTCTAGTATTTGTTGTTCTGTGTTTTGGATCATGGCCAACTTTGTTGGGGTGAGATCATATCTCATTGTAGTTTGGATTTGGATTTCTTTAACAGCTAATGATCATGGACACTTCCTCATGCGTCTTTTGGCTGCCTGGATATTCTTTATAGACAAGTGTCTGTCCATCTCCTTTGCACAACCCAATGAGGTTATTTATCCGATTCTTGTTGACATTTTGCAGTACCTTGTAGATTATGGAGATTAGACATCGGTCGTCATGAGTCAGATCCGACTCGACGGCTCTTGGGTTAGCTGGTGATATATAAATGCCAAATATTTTTTCCGCTTCTGTAGGTGGTCTTTTAATTCATTTGGTAAAGTCTTTGGATGACCAAAGGTGTTTGATTCTTAGTAGTTCCCATTTATTTATTTTTTCTTCTGTA
Organism: Heterohyrax brucei; assembly: GCA_028571685.1. Taxonomy (NCBI): domain Eukaryota; kingdom Metazoa; phylum Chordata; class Mammalia; order Hyracoidea; family Procaviidae; genus Heterohyrax; species Heterohyrax brucei. The sequence continues at coordinate 114,473,218 of CM053150.1, read as the reverse complement.
GATTGTGCTTTGTCAGATTATGAAGTCGAAGTTGTGTATTAAGACATCCGTTGTTGATCTTATTTGTTCCTGGATGATCTTTGTCCTTTTAGATTTGATATTTAGATCTTTTATCCTGTTTCAGTTGGTTTTTGGATAAGGTGTGAGATACAGACCTGGTTTTATTTTTTTGCATATGAATATCCAATTTTGCCAATATCATTTGTTGAACAGACTGTTTTCTCCCCAGTTTACAATCTTAGGGCTTTGTCGAATATCAACTGTTCATAGGAGGGTGGTGACTTCTGTGGATGTCAGCTTTTTTCCATTGGTCTATGTGTCTCTTTTTGTAACAGTACCAGGCTGTTTTGACTACAGTGGCAGTGTAACAGGTTTTAAAGTTGGATAGTGAGAAGCATACTGGTGTGTTCTTTTTCAGTAGTACTTTGTTTATCTGGGATTTCTTCCCTTTCCAAACAAAGTTGATGACTTGTTTCTCCATCTCATTAAAAAATATCACTAGAATTTGTACCAGGATTGCATTGTATAAGTAGATTGCTTTAGGTAAAACAGACATTGTCACAGTGATAAGTTTTCCTATCCATGAGCAGGGTAGATTTCTCCATTTATATAAGTCTCTCTTAGTTTCTTGTAGTAAGATCTTGTAGTTCTCTTTGTATAGGTGTCATTTCTCTAGTTAGATTTATTCCTAGGTATTTGATCTTCTTGGAAGTTACACTAAATTGTATTGATTTGGTGGTTTCTTCCTTAATGATATCTTTGTTAAATTGATCTTCTTTCCTACTGATCTACTTACGTTTCTTTTGTATCCTGATACATTGCTAAACTCTTCTACTAGTTTGAATAGTTTACTTATGAAATCTTTATGATTCTCTGTGCATACCATCATATAATCTGCAAATAGGGAGGCTTGTACTTCTTTGCTGATGCGGATGCCCTTTCTTTCTTTTTTTAAAAATTTATTTATTTATTTAATAAGACTGATTGAAAATGTACATTCCCGTATAAATTTACATGCCCACCTATATGCAGCTTCCACTGCTCTCCCTGTCTGGTAACAGCACACTATTCCTCTCTGCTCCATACATGTCTCATTCTCCCAACAGTCTCCTTTCCCCTCCTCTCCACCCACTCTCCTTCCTCCAGCCAGAATGGATCGGACTTGGTGATGCAGAGTGACCATATATTGGATGCGCTTTATGGTTCTATACATCTATAGGATGTCATCACTTTATTTCTTTGTCTTGTATAATGACTCTGGCTAAAACTTCTAGTACAGTGTTGAATAGGAGAGGTCAGAGTGGGTGTCTTTGTCTACTTCCTGTTCTCAAGGGGTATTCTTTTAGCCTCTCTCCATTCAGGATGATGTAGTTGGTTGGCTTTGCATACATGGTCCTTATTTCATTGTGAAATTTGCTGTCTCTTCCTATTTTGCTGAGAGTTTCTAGCATGAATGGATGTTGGACTGTGTCAAATGCCTTGTCTGCATCAATTGACAAAATCAGGTTATCTTTTGTGTTATTTATGTGGTTGATCACATTAATTGTTTTTTCTGACATTGAACCAGCTTGTATCCCAGATATGAATCCAACTAGGTCGTGATGAATTAGTTTTTTGATATGTTGTTGAATCCTATTAGCAAGCATTTTGTTGAAGACTTTTGCATCTAGATTCAAGAGTGATATTGGTCTGTAATTCTCCTTTTTTGTTGGATCTTTCCTTGGCTTTGGTATCAAGGTAATGCTAGATTCATAGAATGGAATTGGGAATATGTCATCCTTTTCTATGCTGTGAAATACTCTCAGTAGTATTGGAGTTAACTCTTCTCTAATAGTTGGTATAATTCTTTGGTGAAACCATCTGGGCCAGGGCATTTTTGGTTGGTAGTTTTTTGATGACTTTTTCAGTCTCTTCTTTTATGATGCATTTACTAAGATTTTCTCCTTCTCCTTGTGATAATTTTGATAGGTGTTATGAATCTAGGAATTTGTCCATTTCCTCTAGGTTTTCTAATCTGCTAGAGTACAGTCTTTTGTAGTATGCTGTTATGATATTTCTGGTTTCGGATGGATCTGTTATGGCATCTCCATCTCACTTCTTATTTGGGTTATTTGTTTCCACTTTTTTCCAGTAAGTTTAGCCGGTGGTATATCAGTTTTGTTGATCTTTTCAAAAAAACACTTTTCAGTATTATCAGTTTTTTCAATTGTTCTTCTATTCTCTAATTCATTCAGCTCTGCTCTAATCTTTATGATCTGTTTTCTACGGGTGCCTGAGGGTTCCCTCTGCTGCTCTATTTCTACTTATTCAAGCTGTTGGGTTAATCCTTTGGTTTGGGTCTTTCTTCCTTCTGCATGTGTGCATTTATGGAGATAACTGACCTCTGAGTACTGCTTTTGCTGTATCCATAGGTTCTGGTTGGAAGTGTTTTTATTCTCATTTGAACCCACGTATTTCTTTATTTAATCCTTTTTTATTAATATTATGATTGAATGAAAATATACATTCCCATGTAAATTTGCATGCTGACCTACATGCAGCTTCCACTGCATCCATGCACTGTGACAGCATACTCATCTCTGCTCCACACATGTCCTATCCTCCCAACAGCCTCCTATCCTCCCCTCCTCAACCATTCCCCTTCCTCCAGTATGAAGTCAACAGGATGACCTCCCACAGATGCCTAGAACCATAAAGTGCCCACACAACATGATCACTCTGCATCACCAAGTCCAATTCATTGCTGTCTGAAAAGTTGGCCTTCATTACGACTTATGGACAGGGACAGCTTCAAAGTCAGGGGCCCTGCTCCCAGGAGAACTCCAAAGACCCTGGACCATCAATCGTGGTCCTTTAGTGAAGATCTCAGGGTGCACCCCTACTTATACTTGTGTTGCCAGTGAAACTCAACTTTGTGAGCTCCATCGTGGCTATCACTGGTGGTAGCCAGGCACCATCCAGTTCCTCTGGTCACAAGTTGATGCAGACATTCAGTCATGTGGATCTCTCTGTCCTCTGGATTCTCCCTCCCCCATGTCACTATGGACCCTGGTGATCATTGATTCCTGCTAAGCCAGGACCATTTGCTGTACCCTCAGATGGCAGCTTGGCAGCTTTCAAGACCCCAGACGCCACTCACCAACGTAGGGTGTGGAGAGACCTCATCAGCAAAATGCTAGTCGTGTCAATTGGCCTCGACTTCCCCTGAGAGCACAGGCCCTAGTCCTCCACCCCAACCACTCTGTCCCTGCAACACTGGGTCAAGATGGGAGTACCCAACTTGTAATGGAGTCCCGTTAATATTGATCTTCTTACCAATGTGTGCTGTCATCATTTTCACTCAACCAAATTTCTAACAGCTATCTAATCTAAACCCCCCCCGTCCTCACACCCTCCCCACCCTTGTAGCCATCAAAGAGTCTTCTCTGTTATGCATGAGTCTGCTTTTAAGTTCTTATCATAGGGGTCTCGTACAATATTTGTCCTTCTGCCGCTGACCATTTTCACTGAACATAATGTCCTCCAGTTGAAACCAGGTTAAGAGACGGTTCCTGCTATCATCATTGCTCTTTATCATTGTATAGTGTTCCAATGAGTATATATACCATAGTTTACCTATCCATTCTTTTGCTGTTGGGCATCTGGGTTGATTTCATCTTTTTGCTATTGTGGACTGTGCTGCAACATATTGTGCTGCAATGCACATTCGTGTATATATATCAGTTGGTGTGAATGGCCTTGATTCTGTAGGATATATTCCAAGCAGTGGAATTACTGGGTCAAACAATATATCTATATCCTTTATTTTAAGGTAGCACCAGATTGCTTTCCAAAGAGAATGCACCATTTTGAAATCCCACCAACAGTGTAGGAGCATTCCAATCTTTCCACAGGCTCTCCAGCATTTAGTGTTTTGCGTTTTTTGGATCATGGCCCACCTTGTAGGGGTGAGATGGTATCTTATTGTCATTTGGTTTGCATTTCTTTAATAGCTAATGATTGTGAACATGTCTGCGTGTGTTTTTTGGCTGCCTGGATCTCTTCCTTAGTGAAGTGTCTGTCCATCTCCTTTGCCCATTGCTTAATTGGATGATTTATCTTTTTCTTATTGATATTTTGTAGTACCTCATAGATTATGGAGATGACGGGTCAGTCTGACATAGAGTTGCCAAATATTTTTTCCCATTCTGTAGGTGGCCTTTTAATCCAACTAATAAAGTCTTTGGATGAGCAAAAGTGTTTGATTCTTACTAGTTCCCATTTATCTATTTTCTCTTCTGTTGTTTGTGGTTCATTTCATAGATTTTGAAGTCTGTCTACACTGTGTATTAAAACTTCCATTGTTGTTCCTACTTTTTCTTGGATGAGCTTTATTGTTTTAGATATTTAGATCTTTTATCCAGTTTGAGTTGGTTTTTCTATAAGGTGTAAAATATGGGTCTTGTTTGAATTTAGTGCGGATGGACATCCAATTTAGCCAGCACTATTTGTTGAAGAGATTGTTTTTACCCCATTTTAATGTCTTAGGGCCTTTGTCAAATATCAACTGTTCATAGACAGACAGTGTCATCTCTGGGGTCTTGATTGTGTTCCACTGATCTATCTGTCTGTTTTTGCACCAGTACCGGGCTGTTTTGACTATTATGGCAGTGGAATAAGTCCTAAGGTCGGGTAATGAGAGGCCTCCCACTGTGTTCTTATTCTTTAGTAATGCTTTACTTACCTGGGGCTTCTTCCCTTTCCAGACAAAGTTGGTAATTTGTTCCTCCATCTAATTAAAAAAATGTCACTGGAACTTGTATTGGAATTCCATTATATAAGTAGATTGCTTTGGGTAAAATAGACATTTGCACAATGTGAAGTCTTCCTATCCCTGAGAAGGGTAGGTTTCCCCATTTATGTAACTCTCTCTTAGTTTCTTGTAGTAAGGGCTTGTAGTTCTCTTTGTAAAGATCTGTTAGTTCTCTGGTTAGATTTATTTCTATGTTCTTTATCTACTTAAGGGCTATAGTAGATAGTATCGACTTGTTGATTTCTTCCTTAATAATCTCATTGTTGGTATAAAGGAATCCTACTGATTTACTTATGTCCATCTTGTACCCTGAGACTTTGACGAACTCGTCTATCAGTTTGAGTAGTTTCCTTATGGATTCCTAGGATTCTCTGTATATACAATCATATCATTGGCAAATAGGGAGATTTTTACTTCTTTGCTGGTGCAGATGCACTTTATTCCCTGGTCTTGTCTAATTGCTCTGGCTAGAACTTCTAGTACAATGTAGAATAGGAGAGGTGAGAGTGGGCATCCTTGTCTAGTTCCTGTTCTCAAGGGAAACTCCTTCAGTCTCTCTCCATTCAGGATGACATAGGCAGCTGACGTTGTATAGATGGCCCTTATTGCATTGAGGAATTGGCTGTCTACTCCTATTTTGCTGAGAGTTTTTAGCATGAAGCAGTGTTGGACTTTATCAAATGCCTTTTCTGCATCAATAGACAAGATCAGGTGATTCTTGTCTTTTGTGGTATTTATGTGGTTGATCACATGAATTGTTTTTCTGATGCTGAACCAGCCTTGCATCCTTGATATGAATCCAACTTGGTCATGATGGATATTTTTTGGATATGTTGTATTCTATTGGCAAGAATTTTGTTGAAGATTTTTGCATCTAGATTCATGAGTGATATTGGTCTGCAGTTCTCCTTTTTGGTTGAGTCTTTCCCTGGCTTTGGTATCAGGGTTATGCTGGTTTCATAGAATGAATTTGGGAGTATTCCATCCCTTTCTATACGGTGAAATCGTCTCAGTAGTATTGGAGATAACTCTTCTGTAAAAGCTTGGTAGAATTCTGCCATCTGGGCTGAGGCTTTTTTTTTGTTGTTGGTTTTTTAATGACTTTTTCAATCTCTTCCTTTGTGATGAGTTTATTAAGTTGCTCTGTGTCACCTTGTGATAATTTTGGTAGGTGATATGAATCAAGGAATGTGTCCATTTCCTCTAGGTTTTCGAATTTGTTAGAATACAGCCTTTCATAGTATTCAGCTACAATATTTTTTATTTCTGCTGGATCTGTTGTGACCACTCCCCTCTCATTTCTAATTTGGATTATTTGTTTCCTTTCCTGTCTTTCGTTAGAAAGTTTAGCCAATGGTTTTTCAATTTGGTTGATCTTTTCAAAAAACCAGCTTTCAGTCTTTTCAATTCTTTTTCTATTCTCAAATTCATTTAGTTCTGCTCTGATCTTTATGATCTGTTTTCTTCTGGTGCCTGAGAGGTTCCTCTGTTGTTGTCTCTCTAGTTGTTCAAGCTGTAGGGTCAGTTCTTTGATTTGGTTTCTTTCTTCCTTCCAGATATGTGCATTTACGGAGTTAAACTGACTTCTGAGCACTGCTTTGGCTGTATCCCATACGTTCTGGTAGGAAATGTTCTCATTCTCACTGGAATCCACAAATTTCTTTATTTCATCCTTGATTTCTTCTATAACCCATGTTTTTTTGAGGAAGGTGTTGTTTGGTTTCCATGAGTTACACTTTCTGTCTATGTTTTTTCTGCTGTTGATTTTAACTTTTATGGCTTTATGATCTGAGAAGAGACTTTGCATTAATTCAGTGGTTTGGATTTTGTTGAGAATTGCTTTATGCCCTAGCACATGTTCTACTCTGGAGAATGTTCCATGGACACTGGAAAAGAAGATGTAGTTGTCCTCTGACAGAAAATTTTGTGTATGTCGATGAAGTCTAGGTGGTTAATTGTGGCAATAATGTCTTCTGTGTCTTTCTTAAGCTTTTTTATAGATGATCTGTCCAATATTGAGGTGGAGTGTTGAAGTATTAGGTGCTCTAATATTAGGTGCATAAATACTTAATATTGTTAAGTCCTGCTTGTTTATTGAACCTTTCAGTAATAATGTCCATCCCTGTCCACAATGGTGAATTTTACATTAAAATCGATTTCATCTAAGGTTAGAATTGCCACACTTGCTCTTCTTTGTTCATTGTTAGCTTGATACATATTCTTCCACCCTTTTTCAGTTTGTTCATATCTTTAGGTCTAAGGTGAGTTTCTTGTAGGCAACATATAGATGGATCATATCTTTTGATCCAAGATGTCACTCGATGTCTCTTTGCTGGAGTATTCAGTCCATTCACATTCAAATGTAATTATTGATAGGTATGTGTTCAGTGCATATTATTGTGATATATTTATTTTTGAGTTGATGTTTTCTCTGTTGTTCTTATTAATCTGTTGTGCACCCTTCTTTGCAAGTTAAGTTTTCACGTTTTTCAGGGTAGGTTTTGTGGTTGCTGAGACTCCTGTATTACATTTCTTGATATGGCATGTTGCTTCTTTATTGTGCTTTATGGCTGCCCATATGATCCTGCTTAATAAACTATATATAACCCCAAGTTTGATTGCTACCAGGCTTGTCAACATCCTCTCCATCTGGAAGGACTATAATGACTGTAGTACACCCCTCTTTTTAATATAATGATATCATATTTTACATGATATGATCACTAGATCATTTCTTTCACTGTTATGGCTTTGATTGTGTTTGGAGCCTTCCCTAACTGAGTAGGGTTCTGGATAATGTGTCCTTCTGAAGTACAAAGTTAGTGATTTTGTTCTTCCAAGCCAGGAGATTCTTTCAGTATTTCTTCTGGATTTGGTTTGGTTTTTACAAAGTCTCCAAGTTTCTGTTTATCTGGGAAGGTCTTAATTTCACTTTCATATTTGAAAGATAGTGTTGTAGGATACATAATTCTTGGCTGAAAGTTCTTCTCCTTCAAGGCTTTGAATGTGTCATGCCACTGTCTCCATGCCAGCATCGTTTCTGCAGAGAAATCCGACAAAAGCCTACAGCGTTTCCCTCTGAGTGTTAGCTTTCCTTTGAGTCTTGCTGCTTTTAAGATTTTCTGCTTATGTTTCACTTTGTTGAGCTTGATTATAATACGTCTTGGGGTCTTTCTCTTCAGATTTATATAGAGTAGTGTTTGATATGTATCCTGGATATTCTGTTCTTTCATAATTTCTGGGAAATTTTCTGTCAGCAGCTCAGCCACATACTCTCTGTGTTCTCAGGTATCTCATCCTGTTCAGGAACTCCAATTAATGGTAGATTGTTTTTCTTACTTGAGTCCCACATGCTTGTTAATGCTTCTTCACTTTTCTTGTTTCTTTTTACTGATTTCTCCTCACAGATGCTGGAATCAGTGGCTCTGTCTTCCAAACCAGAAATTCTCTTCTCCATTTGTTCCACTCTGTTTTCTTGGCTTTGAATTGAAGTTTCTATGCCTTTGATTTTGTTCTTGATCTGTTGGATTTCAGAGTTCCAGTGTTCCATCAGATCAAACAGCTTGCCTAGTTTTTAGTTTTGCTCTGCTGTATTTTGTATAAGGTCTAGTAGGGCTCTCTATATAATCCTTTTGTATTCACTTTCTGGTAGTTTCAGGAAAGATTCTTCATCTGGGAAGTTCTTAGGTGGTTTCTTTTGAGGGCCTTCTGATGCCATGGGTGACTTCCAGGTTATCGTCCTCTCCAACGTTTGCTGCTTTTTCAGCTTCATGTGGGTCAATAGAGGCTGGGAGTGATGCTGTGAAGATGTACCCAAGTTGTTCCTCTAGGCCGTCTTAAGATGATAAGTAAAAAGTATTTGGCAACTTCCAAAGTCAGTCAGGTTTTCAGGTGTAAATGTCTCTCTTCCCAGCTGGCAAAGTAAGCACATCTATATTGAACTCCAGATATTATAAACTAGCTCAAAATACAGAAAGGCTACTGGCCTGCTGGCCTCTTCTGTCGGGCCCCAGCTGTAGGTGATACTGTGTAGAATTATGCTTTTCTGTTGGAAAATCAGTCTCTACTGGGTAGGAACTGCCTCCCAGCCCAGGAATTAGGTCCAGCTGAGGCTTCCATAAGGATGACCCCACCTCCCAGCAAAACAAGATGGCGTCCAATGTAATCTCACCAGCCGACTGTGACCAGGCTCCCGTTGGAAAGAGAGGCCAAGAGTGTTGAAATGCCCAGAGTCCACAGCCTCCACTGCTGGGCCCCGGCCCCAGGTGATGCTGTGCAAAACACCACCTTCCTGCTAGAAGAGCACTCTCCCCCAGGCAGGCACCATCTCCCAGCCTATGAACTAAGATTGGCAGGGGCCTCTGTCTGGGCTTCTTTTCCCGATGGGCCAGTGGAGCCAAGGTGTGTAGAGTCCAAAGTCAGGGTCTCAGAACCTGGCAGTTATACTTGCCAGTCCCACCAGCAGTGCATCCAAGATCAGCAGCTAGTCAAGTTCCAGTTCTGCCAGCCGGTCAAGATAGAGGAAAAAAAAAATATCGAAATGGTGAGAGTTACCTTTGGTCTGTGCAAGCCTGTGCTCACTGAGAGTGGGGTCAGTGAAAAAGAGGAGGTTTTACGCTCAGTGGTACGAAGTCTAAATTAACAGCTCTATGATGCATCCCAGGGCTCACTAGGTGTCCAAAAGCCTCCATCTAACTATCATTTCAGATCTTGGTTTCCAGGGAGATTTAGGGAGACGTACATTTAGTCTACCATCTTGACTCCACCTCCTTTATTTAATCCCTGATTTCTTCTGTAACCCATGGCTTTGTTCAGTTTCCATGAGTTCCAATTTCTATCTATGTTTTTTCTGCTATTGATTTTGACTTTTATGACTTTATGTTCTGAGAAAATGCTTTGCAATAATTCAACGTTTTGGATTTTGTTGAGATTTGCTTTGTGTCCTAACACTTGATCTACTCTGGACAATGTTCTATATGCACTGGAGAAGAAGATGTTATCTGTTGGTGGATAAAAAGTTCTGTACATGTAATGAGGTCCAGTTGGTTAATTATGGCAATAAAATCTTTTGTGTCTTTACTGAGCTTTTTTCTAGAAGATCTGTCCAATACTGAAAGTAGAAGTCTTCCACTATTATAGTGGGGTGATCTACTTCATTTTTCTGTGTAGTCACTGTTTCTTTGATGTATTTAGATGCTTTAATATTGGGTGCATAAATACTTAGTATGGTTAAGTTCTGCTTGTATATTGAAACTTTCAGCAATAAATGGTGACCTTCCCTACCCGCAATGGTAGATTTTACATTAACATTCATTTGACCTGAGATCAATACTGCCACACTTGCTCTTCTTTGTATATTGTTAGGTGGGTATACATTCTTCCGTCCTTTAATTTTCAGTGTATTCATGTCTTGAAGTCTAAGGAGAGTTTCTTGTAACCAACATACAGACGTGTCATGTCTTTTGATACAAGACATCACTAATTGTCTCTTTATTATCACCCTAATGTATTTATTTTGGTGTTGGTGTTTTCTCTGTTGCTCTTAATATTCTGCTCTGGGTCATTGTTCTTTATAGGTTGATTTTCGCTCTTTTCAGTGTTGGTTTTGTTTTTGTTGAGACTGTGTTGTGTTTCTTGTTTTGATATGCTGCATCTTTATTGTGTGTTGCAGCTACCCTTATAATCCCTCTTAAAAATATAAGTTTAAACCCAGTTTTAACTTCTGCATGTCTTATTAACTTCTCCATCAGGAAGGACTATAACCACTGTAGTATATCTCTCTTTTTAATGTAGTAATATCATAGTTTATATGATATGATCACCGCATTCCTTCTTTTAGTATTGTAGCTTTCATTGAGTTTTGTGCTTTCCCTAACTGAGTAGGTTTTTGGATGTTGTGTCCTGCATTGTCTCCTAAAATATAGGGTTAATGGTTTTGTTTTTCTAAGCAAAGAGCTTCTTTCAGTATTTTTTGTAGTGTTTGGCTTTTTCAAAGTTTCTAAGCTTCTGTTTATTTGCAAATGTCTTAACTTAAATTTCATTTTTGTAAGACAGTTTTGCAGGATAAATAATTCTTGGTTGCAAGGTTTTCTCCTTCATGGCTTTCAGTGTGTCATCCCACTGCCTCCGTGCCAACACAATTTTTGCCGAGAAATCAGATGAAAGTCACAGGTCTTTCCTTTGAACATTAGCTTTGTGTCTTGCTGCTTTTAAGAGTTTCTTCCTTGGTGGCTTTCTTCAGGGGTCTATATTATGTGGCATTTGATACACATCTTGGATATCTGTGCCCTCTTCTTTCATAATTTCAGGGAAGTGTCCCATCAGCAACTCAACAGCAATACTGTCTGTGTTTTCAGCTATCCCTCCCTGTTCAGGAACTTCAGTTAGTCATAGAGTATTTCTCTTGATAGAGTCGCACATGTTTCTTCATTTTTCTTCTTTCTTTTCTGTGATTTCTCCTCATAAATGCTGGTGTTAGTTGCTCTGTCTTCAATGTCATTAAGTCTAATTTCTAGTTGTTCAATTATCCTCTTTTGGCTTTGGATTGAATTGTCCAATTCTGTAATTTTGTTATTGATCTGTCATATGTCAGAATGTTGATGTTCCATCAGTTCAAACAGCTTGTTTAATTTTCCATTTTGCTCTCCTGCATTTTGTATAATGTCTAGCAGGGCTCTCTATATAATTATTTTGTCATGACCTCCAATAGTTTCAGAAAGTCTTCTTAATGTGGGAAGTTTTTTTGATTCTTTGCTTTAGGAGTTTTCTGGAACCATGGTTGGATATTTCTTTAAATGTTTGGCTACGGTTTTTTGCTTTCAGAATCTCTAGAAGCTGTTTAGTTTCTCTGGTGTTGCTTCAATGGGAGCTGAGGTGCGTTCTGAAAAGGAAGTTGGTCACCAGTTACATCTGTGTATTCCAGTGAGTGGGCCCAGTGGACTCTCTGGGTACCAGGCTCTGCCTCCTGGCTGGCAGAGATCCTTATTTATGGAGTCACTGGTGGGCCATCAGCCAACCCTATGATGTGGGTCAGTAAAGGCTGAATGAGAAGCCGTTGGGCTTCACTGCAATGATTTATTCAGCCAGTCTTATTTTAAAAAGCTGAAAGCTATCTGACAGCTTCCAAAATCAGTCAGGCCATCAAATGCGGAAAGCCCCTCCTTCTGGCTGATGATGGAGGCAACTCTATAACCATTCCCAGATGCTGTGATGTAGTTCAAAGTAGGGACAGCTACTGCCATGCTGCCATCCCCTGCTCGGCCCCACCCTTAAGGCTACACTGTGCTAAACACAGCTTTTCTGATGGAAAAGCACTCCCATGGTGGTACTGCCTCCAGCCTGGGAATTAACCCCTGTTGAGGTCTCTCAATGGGTAACTCAACCTTACAAGTGTCCAAGATTGTGTCCTGGCCAAGTTGCCCTTTCCTGCCACAAAACAGCAGAATCTATGGCAGAGCTTAGTAAAGAGAGGGTAGAGGGGCTGTGGTGCCCTCAGTCTGTGGATGGGCTTTCTAAATATGGCTATCTTACACTGCAGCCCACATTGTTTACTTCAAGACTTTGTTTCAGCCTATGTGACATCTCATTCCCATCTCCCACCTACCGGCCAACCAAAAGAAAAAAAGTTAAAAGCACCAATACCTTCAGTCTGTGCAAATGGGGTTCAGTGAGAGAGAGGATGTTTCCCATTTAGCAGCATGTGATCCAAACTGACAACACTATGCTGTGCCACAGGGTCTACTGGATGTCCAGAAAGCTCTGTTCCATTATCAACCCAGGCCTTAGTTTTCAGAGGAAATTAAGGGACATGTGTCTAGTCTGCCATCTTGACTCTGCCTCCCCAACAATCTTTTAATCCTAAATTTGTCATTAGGTATAAAATTTGTACCTGCTAATAAAGAAAGTATCTCAGTCAGTTTTGTAGGAGGGTACAACTATTGTCAGGTATCATTGTAAAAATGGTGAAAAATATATTAAGAAATATAGAAAAAAGTTTTAAAAATACCACAAAACAGTCAGTATAGTTAAAAAAAAAAAAACATACTTTCAAGACTATTTTCCTTCAAAGACACAATGTCATATCTTTGATTCAAAAAGGCATAGCTGGAACATTTAAGAGCTTTCTGAATGCTTGCTTTGATTCTACTTTTTAAATATTTCTCCTCTATGCTGGTAAGTATTCAAACTATACTTCTAGAATTAAGTATTCAAACTATACTTCCAGAATTTCAGTACAATTTGTTCATTCATTTTTTTTCCAATATCAGCATATAGGAATATTTTGTTTATCACAAGCAACTTTCCCATTCTTTGTCTGCTGTCTCCCACGTGGTGAGCCAATAGAAAGAACAGTTGATTGTACGAAATATTTGCTCCCTAGATCTTCATGGAAACTTCTGTTTTTTTCTCCTGATACCTAAATAGCACAAATAATTTACACTCAACTATGAAACCTAAAGTTTGGCAGTTAAAACCTACTCAGCAATGTTGCAGAAGGAAGGCTTGGCAATCTGCTTCTGTAGCTATCATAAACCCAAAAAAATGATAAAGCATTTCTACTGTGCAACACATAGGGTCACTGTGAGTTAGAATAAACTTGACAACAATGAGTTTAGTGAGTTTTTTTAAGGACTATTTTTTTGATTTGCTTTATAGTTGAATTGCTAATATTTTCAGTCTCCTTACTACCATTCTTGGTTATCTAGCACTGCTATGTAACAGGAATACAACAAGTGAATGGCTTTAATAAACAGAAATTTATTTTTCCATATTAGAAGGCTAGACATCAGAATTCAGGTCTCCTGATCTCAAGGAATGTTTTTTCTCTATGTGAGTTCCAGGGAAAAGTCTTTGTCATCAATCTTCCCCTGGCTTTCTGTGCAAGAATCCTAGGTCCAAATTACATCCATTCCTGACATTGCCTTCTCAGTGGCATGAAGTTTCTATACTCTCTGCAGATTCTCTTTTTATGTCACAGAAGAGGTTGACTCAGGAAACAGTCTAATCCTGTAGATCAAGTTCTGTCTTGTTCATGTAACTGCCTCTAATCTTGCCTCATTAGCATATTAGAGATTAGAAGTTACAATGTATAGGATAATCATATCAGATTCCAAAATGGTGGACAACCATTCAAAAATGGAAATCATGATCTAGCCAAGTAAATACATATTTGAGGGGCACACAATTCAATTTATAACACTGATATACTCATTTAAAAATTATTGTATTAACTTGTAAAATAGTTATAGCATGGTCTGCTAGCAAAAGTTCAGAGGGGGTGATTTCTACAACTTTTGCAACTTGGTTATATTTCAAATATTTTGAATTATTTTGATTTTAAAATTCATTAAGGTGTTTTTTAATTTTCCTTTAGTTAAGGCATGCAGAATTTTGTGTAAATATCCAATTTTGCCAGCTCCATTTGTTAAAGAGCCTGTTTTTACCCCAGTTTACAATCTTAGGGCCTTTGTTGAATATCAACAGTTCATAAAAGGATGATGACATCCTTGCGATCTCAACTCTATTCCATTGGTCTATATGTCTCTTTTTGTACCAGTACTGTGTTGTTTTGACTACTGTGGCAGTGTAATACTTTCTAAGGTTGGGTAGTGTGAGGCATCCCACTGTGTTTCCCTTCATCACTAGTGCTTTTTTTATCTACGATTTTTTCCCTTTTCAAACTTGTTGATTTGTTTTTCCATCTTGTTAAAAAATGTCACTGGACTTTGTATTGGGATTGTATTGTATATGTAGATGGCTTTAGGTAAAATAGACACTTTCACAATGCTAAGTCTTCCTATCCATAAGCAGGGTAGCTTTCTCTGTTTATGTAAGTCTCTCTTAGTTTCTTACAGTAACGTCTTGTAGTTCTTTTCATATAGGTCTCTTCTTTCTCTAGTTAGATTTATTCCTAGGTATTTGATCTTCTTGGGGGCTATACTAAATGGCATTGAGCTGGTGATTTCTTCTTGAATGATCTCTTTGTTGGCATAAAGGAATCCTTCTGATTTATTTATGTTTATCTGCTATCCTGATACTTTGCTGAACTCTTAATAGTTTGAGTAGTTGGCTTATGGAGTCTTTAGGATTCCCTGCATATGCAATCATATTGTCTGCAAATAGGGCAATTTTTACTTCTTCTTTGCCAATGTGAATACCTTTTATTTCTTTGTTTTGTCTAATTGCTTTGGCCAGAATTTCTAGTACAATGTTGAATAGGAGTCGTGAGAGTGAGCATCCTTGTTTAGTTCCCATTCTCATCTGGAATTATTTCAGTCTCCCTCCATTCAAGATGATGTAGGCAGTTGGCTTTGTGTGGATGCCCCTTATTGCATTGAGGAATTTCCATTCTCCTATTTTGCTGAAAGTTCTTAGCATGAATGGGTGTTGGACGTTGTCCATTGCATTTTCTGCATCAATTGACAAAATCATGTGATTCTTATCCTTTGTGCTGGTTATGTGGTTGATCGCATTAATTGTTTTTCTGATGTTGAACTAGGTTTGCATCCCTGGGATGAATCCAATTTGGTCATAATGAATTATTTTTTTGATATGTTGTTGAATTCTCCTGGCAAGGATTTTGTTGAAGATTTTTGCATCTAGGTTCATAACTGATATTGGTCTGCAATTCTCCTTTTTTGTTGGATCTTTTTCTGGCTTTGGTTTCTTGGTTATGCTGGCTTCATAGAATGAATTTGGGAGTATTTCATACCTTTCTATACCGTGAAATAGTCTCAGTAGTATTAGAGTTAGCTGTTATCTAAAAGCTTGGTAGAACTCTTTGTGAGGCCATCTGGGACAGGGCTTTTTTGGTTGGTAATTTTGGGATGACTTTTTCAATCTTTTCCTTTGTGATGGGTTCATTAAGTTGTTCTACTTCTCCTTGTGATAATCTTGGTAGGTGATACGAATCTAGGAATTTGTCCATTTCCTCTTGGTCTTTAAATTTACTAGAGTACAGTCTTTTGTAGTATTCTGTCATGATATTTACTTCTGTTGGATCTGTTGTGAAACCTGCCATTGTGTTTCTTGTAGGAGTTGTTTCTTCTCCTGTTTTTCTTTTGTGTGTTAAGCCAGTGACTTATTAGTTTTGTTGATCTTTCCAAAAAAAAACAGCTTTTGGTTTTGTTAATTTTTTCAATTGTCTTTCTATTCTGTAATTCATTTAGCTCTGCTCTTATATTTAATATCTGTTTTCTTCTGGCACCTGATGTTGCTCTTTTTCTACTTGTTCAAGCTGTCAGGTTAATTCTTTGGTTTGGGTCATTTCTTCATTCCAGATGTGTTACATTTATAGAGATAAATTGACTTCTGCTTTTTTTTTTAATTTAATATGACTGAGTGAAAATGTACATTCCCATATAAATTTACGTGCCCACCTATATGCAGCTTCCACTGCTCTCTCTGCCTAGTGCCAGCACACTATTCTTCTTTGCTCTATACATGTCTCATCCTCCCAGCAATCTCCTTTCCTCTCCTCTCCACTGCTCTCCTTCGGCCACCACCAGTGACAGCCACAATGGAGCTCACTAAGTTGAGTCTCACTGGCAACATAAGAATAAAAAGGGGTGCATCCTGAGATCTCCACTAAAAGACCTCAATTGATGGTCCAGCAGTTTTGGGGTTCCCCTGGGATCATGGCCCCTGGCACTGATTCTGCCCTTGCCCATAAATCATAACGAAGGTCTACTCTTCAGACACAAATGGATTGGACTTGGCGATGCAGAGTGACCATATATTGGATGTACTTTATGGTTCTATGCATCTATAGGATATCATCCTGCTGACCTCTGTTTTTGCTGTGTCCCATAGGATCTGTTAGGATGGGTTTTCATTCTACTTGATTGCACATATTTCTTTATTTTGTTCTTAATTTCTTCTATAATCATGGCTTTTTGAGCAAGGTGTTATTTAGTTTCTATGAGTTCAAATTTCTATCTATGTTTTTTCTGCTGTTGATTTCAGCTTTTATGGCTTATGGTCCGAGATTATGCTTTATAATAATTGAGTGGTTTGGATTTTGTTGACATTTGCTTTAAGTCCTAACACATAGTCTATTCTGGAAAACGTTCGGTATGCATTGGAGAAGAAGGTGTAGTTATCTGTTGATGGATAAAAAGTTCCATATGTGTCAACGAGGTCTAGACGGCTGATTGTTGCAATAAGTTCTTCTGTATCTTTACTAAGCTATCTTTCTGGATGATCTGTCCATTACTAAAATTGGAGTGTTGAAGTTTCCCACTATTACTGTGGAGTGATCTATTTCATTTTCCAGTGTGGTCAGTGTTCAATGTCTTTAGATGCTCTGGTATCCAGTGCATACATATTTAATACTGTTAAGTCCTGCTTATGGATTGAACCTTTCAACAATAGTGACCATCTTTGTCCATGATAGTGGATTTTACATTAAAATTTATTTTATCTGAGATTAGTATTGCCACACCTGCTCTTCTTTGTATGTTGTCAGCTTGGTATATATCATTCCATCTTTTAAATTTCAGTTTGTTCATATCTTTAAGTCTAAGGTGTGTTTCTTATGAGCAACATATATACGGGTCATGTCTTTTGATCCAGCATATCACGCGTCTTTTTATTGGAGCATTCAGTCCATTTCAGTTCAGTGTAATTCTGGCCCCTAGGGTCGCCATGAGTCAGATCTGACTTGACGGCACTTGGCTTGGCATGTGTTTAGTTCTGCCATTTTGATGTATTTATTTTTGTGTTGGTGTTTCCTGTGTTGCTCTTAATACCGTGTTCTGAGTCTTTCTTCTTTATGGGTTGACTTTTCACCTTTTTCAGTGTTGGTTTTGTGTTTGTTGAGACTCCTGTATTATGTTCCTTGTTTTGATATATTTCATTGATATTGTGCTTTCCAGCTACCCCTGTGATCCCCCTTATTATTCTAAGTTTAAACCCAATTTTAACTTCTGCATACCTTTTTAACTTCCTGTCCATCTGAAAGGACTATATCTACTGTAGTATGTCCCTCTTTTTAGTGTGATGGTGTCACAGTTCTTGTGATATGATCACTGGTTTCTGTCTTTTAATATTGTAGCTTTGATTGAGTTTGTGACTTCTGTAACTGTGTAGGTTTCTTGATGTTGGATCTTGCATTAGCTCCTTAAATATACTTAATGGTTTTGTTTTTCTAAGCAAAGAATTTCTTTCAGTATTTCTAGTAATTTTGGTCTGGATTTTACATAGTCTCTAGGCTTCTGTTTATCTGCAAATATTTTAATTTCATTATCATATTTGAGAGACAGCTTTGCAGAATATATAATTCTAGGTTGAAATTTTCTCCTTCAGGACTTTGAATGTGTCATCCTACTACTTCCTTGGCAACCTCATTTCTGCCCAGAATTCAGATGAAAACCTACAAGGTTTTCTTCTGAATGTTAGTTTTGGTTTGAGCATTGCTGTGTTTAACAGCATCTGTTCATGTTTCTTTCAAAGCTTCTCTATGATATGTCTTGATGTCTTTCTTTTGGGGTATATTTTTGTGGCATTCAACAAGCCTCTTGGATGTCTATGTTTTCTTCTTCCATAATTTCTGGGAAGTTTTCTGTCAGCAACTCAACAACAATACTCTGTGTGTTTTCAGCTGTCCCTCTCTGTTTAGGAACTCCAATTAATCATAGATTATTCCTTTTAATAGAGTCCACACGTTTCTTAATGCTTCATTTTTCTTATTTCTTTTCTCTGATTTCTCCCCATAAGTGTTGATGTCATTTGTTCTGTCGTCAAGGTCACTACCTCTGACTTCTTTCTCCTCAATTCTGTCCTTTTGGCTTTGCTTTGAATTGTCTCGATCTATAATTTTGTTATTGATCTGTTAGATTTCAGATCATTGATGTTGCATAAGTTTGAATAGCTTGCTTAATTTTTCATTTTGTTGTGCTGCATTTTTTAAAATCTGTATGAGGACTCTGTATATAATTCTTATGTACTTGACCTCTGGTATTTTCAGAAAGCCTTCCTTGTCTTGGAAGTTTTTTGATTTTTGATTTTGAGAATTTTCTGGAACTATTGTACACTGTTTTTTTAAATGGCTAATGATGGCTTGTTGTTTCTGTGCCATCTAGAGGCTGTTTAGTTTCTCTGGTGTTACTTCAAAGGGAGCTGAGGTGCAGTGCCGAAAAGAGAGTTGGTTAACAGCTGCCTCTGTGTACTCAAGTGATTTGCCCCAGTGGTCTCTGGGGGAGGCAGTCTCCACCTCTTGGCTGGCATGGACAGCACTCTACTTATGGAGTTACTAGGGGGCCATCAACCAACCTTATGATGCTGCTCAGTAAAGATTGAAAGAGATGCCACTGAGCTTCTCAGCAGTTATTTCTCCAGGCAGTCTTATTGTAAAAAGCTAGAATTTGTCCAACAGCTGCCAAAATCAGTCAGACCATCATGTGGGGCAGAGTCTGATTTCTGGCTTACAACAGAAGCACCTCTTTGGCCATCTCCACATGCTATGATGTAGTTCAAAGTAGGGAGGGGTGCTGCCATCTTCAGCTGGGCCCTACTCACATGTAACACTGTACTAAGCATAGCCTTTCTGCTGGAAAAGCACTTTCTGGGGTGGCACTGCTTCTCAGATTGACAATTATACTCTGCTGAGGCCTCTGGCTGGGTGACTCCGCCTCCAGCCTGCGAAGGTGGCATCCCTGCCAAGCTGCCCTTTCCACCGTGAACAGAAGAATCTATGGAAGAGCTCTGAAATGAGAGAGTGGAGGGCCAGTGGTGCCCTCAGTCAGCAGCTGGGCTCTCAAAATGTGGCTATCCCAAGTACGGTGTCTCTACTGCTTTGTACAGTATTTACTTTAGCACTGTAGTTCAGTGTATTTGTTGGCTCGTGCTCATCCCCAACCTCCCAGATAACAAGCGAACAAAAAAAGTACCAGTACCTGAAGTCTGTCTAAGCAGCAAGTCAGCAGGAGCAGAGCCCAGAGTATGCTGGTTCACGCCAGAGAGAGGAATTTTCCAGTTTAGTGGTGCATAGTCTAATCTAAAGACCCTATAGCATATCCTAAGGCTCCCTGGGTGTCCTGAGTACCCCATTCAATTATCAATACAGGCCTTTCCAGAGGGAATTGAGGAAACGTATGTCTGGTCCACCATCTTGGCTCTGTCCCCTACAATGACATTTTTTAATAGATAGAGGAATATGTCACCAACTTCATATGGAAAAGGAAGAATTACTGGCTAAGTAACATATTCCTAAAAAAGAAAAAAGTGGAGGGTCTCATACTACCTGCCTTTAGAACCTATTACATTACCATGGTAGTCAAAACTGCTCGGTACAGGAATACAGACAGATACATAGACTAATGGAACAATATTGAGAATCTAGATATAGAGTCGGATCCGACTCGATGGCAGTTGGCTGGCTTGGCAGATATAAAGTCATCCACCTATGACCGGCTACATGTGCCAGTGGCCTATACACTGGGAAAAAGAAAGTCTCTCTAACAAATGATGTTGGCATATCTATGTATACATCTGAAAAAATGAAACAAGACCTGTATCTCACACCACACACAAACCAAAAAATGGATCAAAGACCTAAATATCAAATCTAAAATGATAAAGATCATGGAAGAAAAAATCAGGGATAACACTGGGAGCCCTAATACATGGCATGAGCAGAACACATAACATTACCAACAAAGCACAAACACCAGAAGAAAAAATAGTAAATAGGAACTTTAAAATCAAACACTTGTGCTAATTCAAAGACTTCATCAAAAGAGTAAAAAGACAACTCACAGACAGGGAAAAAACTTTTGACTGCCACAGATCTGATAAACACCTAATATCCATAATCTACAAAATCCTGCAAAATCTTGACATGAAAAAGACAAATAACACATTTTAATAAAAGAGCAAATGATATGAACAGGGACCTCACCAAAGAGGATATCCAGGAGGGTAACAGATACCTGAGGAAATGTTCAGAATCATTAGTCTTTAAAGAAATCCAAATCAAAACTCTGATGAGATACTATTATATTACCATTATAATACCAACAAGAGTGTCATTAATCTAAAAAACACAAAATAATAAATGTTACGGAGGCTGTGAAGAAATTGAAATGTTTGTACACTATTATTGGGAATTTGGAAGGCATCATGCTGAGTGAAATTAGTCAACTGGAAAAGGACAAATGTTTTATGAGACCTCTAGTATAAGCAGTGAAAAAAGGTTTTAACACAGAAGAAAACAGTCTTTGGCAGTTATAAGGATAGACAGGGAGTGAGAGGGGTATTCACTGATTTGATAAGAATTGGGTTAGTTGAAGGAAGGGACAATGAACAGTAGCAGGGAGGTCAGCAAAGTTGTATTAAACAAAAAGCTAAAAAGTTTCCCAAATACAATGCAAAACTTTGAAGAACAAAGTAGCAGGAGCCAGGGATCTGGGGATCATGGTTTCAGGGGATGTCTAGGTCAACTGGCATAACAAAGTATTTTATGAAAATGTTCTGCATCTCACTTTGGTAAATGTCATCTGATATCTTACAAGCTAACCAGTGGTCATCTAAGTAGCATCAGTTTGTCCCATCCTACCTGAAGTAAAGGAGAATGAAAGACCTCAAAGACATAAAGAAAATATGAGCCCAAGAGACAGAAAGGGTCACATAATCCAGATCCTGTATTAACATGGGGTGAGAAGAACTAGATTGTGTCCAGCCACTACCAGTGACTGCTCTGACAGGGAATACAACATCAGAGTTCCTGTGGTAGTAGGAAAAAAATGGATATGCAGAGCTCATACTCTATTTAAAAGACCAGACTTGATTTTCCAACAGACTGGAGGGTCCCTGGAAAACATACATGGCCCCCGGATTCTCTGCTAGCTCAGAACTGAAACCATTCATGAAACCAACTCTTAGAACAAAATTTGGACTGAACGACCAAGACATAAAATGATACTGGTGAAGAATGTGCTTCTTGGCTTAGGTAGATACATTCATGAGGCTAACTAGTTAGCTCTTATCCAGAGTCAAGATGAGAAGGTGGAGGGAGACAGAGCTTGTGGAATGGGTATAGGAAATACAGGATGGAAAGGAAGAATGAGCTGTCATGGAATGGGGACAACAACTACTGAGTTACATAACAGTGTTTGTGTAGGTTTGTGTATGACAAATTGAATTGGATTGTACTTTCATGTAAAGCACAATAAAAACTTAAAAAAAAATAAAGGACCTTAGAACCCTTATGTTCAAACCTGACCTACAGGCCTTTGTGGACTGATTAGGTAAACATCAGGCCTCTGTTGCTGATTTTTTCAAAGTCTAAGCAAAATGTAAATACATACATATATATATGTGCACACATATATATATATAATTGGGTAAATGTGTGTATGCATGTGCACATACAGAAGTGAGAACACAGAGGCACTATGTCACCATATCCCTAATGATCTCTACAAAGATGTTTATATGACAAACAGCCTTAGAATATAGAAAATATGTCCCTTGCCAGAGCAAAGAACAGATTTCCTAACAGCTTTAGAAGATACACTGTCTACTTTTGGGGTAAAAGACAGTCTTGTTTACTGTTCAGTATAAAATATGTGGTTTTTGAGATTCATCTCCTGTAACACAATACTTTCCAAGTGCCATTGTTACCTGGCCTCTTTCTGTTACCCAGAGGAAATGGAGCACAGAAAATAGGTGCAAGAAAAATGATGTTACCCTTCTCAAAATGACAGGGTCAGTTATTTTGAGGGTAGCAGGATAGAATAGATGTGTTTGAGATCCTGTTGCATAGCAAGAATTCAAAGAAAGATCATTTTAAGGTGCAGCATCAAGTCTCCAAGACTGCAGAGCTGGGAACAGTAAGCTTCAGAAATCCTAGGAAAAGAGTATTATGAAGAAAAAATAACCAAAACTAAAAAAACAAACCCGGTGCTCTCAAGTTGGTTCCAACTCTTAGGAAACCCTGGTTGTACAGTGGTTAGGTGTCATGTCCGCTAACCTAAAAGGTCAGCAGTTCAAATCCATCAGGTGCTCCTTGGAAACTCTATGAGGACAGTTGTAGTCTGTCCTATATGGTCACTATGAGATGAAGGAAAAATATCTGTATGAAATTTAATTCAAAGAAAGAGAGGCAAAGATTGCTACTATTAAATTTGTTTAGTAACTGTGAAACTGGAGAAAGGTCATTAATAAAATGTGATGTAAAAGGTGTTACTTCCCAAAAGGCAGTCATTTAGTGGTAGAAATCCTGTTGTCCATTGAGGATGAGAGTGTAGGTAAAGGCCAGAATTCTCAAACAAAAGCTGAACCCTTGCTGGGAATAAGATTGCTTCCCCCCCCCCCCCCCCGCCCACCTCTCATCACCTTTCCTTAAATTTGTTATTCAGGAACACCTGGCAGAGTGATCTCAACACAGATGCATGTGAGGTGACTATGAGATGACCTTCCTGTGGTCGCTCCAGTAAAGCTAAACTAGGGCAGGGAATGGAATTGAGGGAACCAAAGACCTATGTATACAAAGCAGTTGATAGCAAGTTTTGCCAGCCACCCAGAAGCCTCAGCAACAGAATCGGTCTTCAATTACACATGCATGCGGGTCTCCGGAATAGCTAAGGACATGTACATCATTAAGTTTAAGTAAGGGAAAAACAGAAATTGGTTGAGAGACTGAGCTTCCAGGTCTCTGTAAATCTATAATTATAGACCCTGCCCGTGCTCTGGACTTTTTGCTTTACCAAGTGTTACGCATCCATTGGCAGCCTGCTGTGAAAGTGCTTCTCCTAATAAAGGCATTTAATTTTTTTTTTTTGAAACCATAAATGACTTGCATTAGTCATTCCTCACTTCTGCATCTGAACTTTAAAACTGTAAAAACTTCCCCACCGGCTGTTGGGTGGGCGGAGCCACATCTCGGTTCAGACCCGGCTTGCTTTCTCTTAGAATAAACGTCACCGGCCTTTCGGGAAAAAAAAAGAAAAAAAAGGCATTTAATTTTTAAATTGGTCTTCTGCTTCCTCAAAAAAATTCTTTTCTGGTGGATAGCAAAGTCTGCGGTAACAGGAAGATCCCATTTTGATTCCGGGCCAAGATGTCTTACGTGAAGCCACCACCCATCTGTCAGAGGATGCTGGGGCTGGGCAGCGACCTTGGGGAAGAGGAGGTGGCAGCTCCTGGACTAGCTTGTCTCTGGAAGATTGGGCAGCTGGTCCCCGTAGGCAGTTACAGGGTTGAGCTTTCCTGAGGAGATGTGAAGACGGGGAGGCAAGGGTAGCAGATGACCTCAGCAGAGGCCCAGGCAGACATTCCACAGTACAGATGACGGAGTGAGAGACGTGGTCATTTTCCATTTTCACTTAATTCTGAATATCACATAATAACCTGGTCTTGGGAACCTAATGATGTCGAAAATAAAGCATTAGTATATTCAGATAAAAACAGAAATAGATTGAGTCAGATTAGATTTTGCCATTTGATTTTACGTATTATGAATACCTTACAATTCATTTTCCTTGAATATAAAGCAGAAATGGAACTGTAATAAAATACACAGAAAGTTTTCAAAGCTTGTAAGAGGAATTATATGTAAATATATTTTATAAACTCCAATGAAATTACAAATGTTAATGTCATTATATGTTATGTTGAAATAAAACTGAAAAATGTTACAATTTCCAACATCATTTATTTTTTCCACTTTATTATTACTTTTAAACTGTAGTATCAATTATAGCACTGAAAATTACTGCAGTAGTATTCGAGATAATGTACTTCTACCTAAATCCTTATGCTTCTAAAAATAATGCTCTATACACTTGTCTTTACAGCATTCACACCTCCCATAACTAAGGATATAAATGTATGTCAGAAGAGACTCTGAAACTTGCTCTTGAATGTTAAGTAGCTAAAGCAAAAAGAAGAAATGGTGAAATAAAAGAACTTGAACAGAAGACTTCAAAAGGCAGCTTCAGAAGATACAGTGAAGTATTACAGTGACATGCACCTATACCAATGAAGAACTGACACCTTTGACTTGTGGTATTGATGAGGAATATTGAATATACCACATGAACTGTCAAAAGAACTAATAAATCTGTCTTGTACTAAATACAACCAAAGTGCTCCTTAGAAGCAAGGATGGCAACACTATGTGTCACATACTTTGGGCATGTTATCAGGAGAAATCAGTTCCTGGAGAAGGACATCATGTTTGGTGAAGTCAGTGAAAATGAGAAAGACACTTAATGAGATGGATTGACACAATGGCTGTAACAATGGGCTCAAGCATAGTAACACTTGTGAGGATGGCACAGCTTCAAGAGTGTTTCTGTTGTGCATAGGGTTGCTGTGGGTTGAAACTGACTCAAGAACACCTAACTACAACAAAGCAAATTATTGAATAGTTACTGTATACATGGAACTTTTTGAATTATGAACTCTCTGAATGAACTCTCTGAAATGAAGAAATATTTGCACCCAATATTTAGAAGCATTTAGAGGTATTTGACAAGTCAATTCTCTTAACTTTGGTAAAAAGTGATAAGTTATGAGTGGACAATATACTTTCCTAGGGAAAATTATTGTAACTGTAAATATCCTTCAAGATGTCTCTGCTGCTGAAACTTTTAGTCATGATGAGCCATTAACCAATAACATGGTATCATGAGGTAGAGAGAGGTATGAAAATGATTGAAAAGTTTGAAAAAACCATAAGTATAAAGCTTTTTAAACTGTCAGTTTGTGTGTCTGTGTATTGTGTGTGCATAAAAGAGCAGAAAATATTATTAATTAGAAATGTCAAATTAGAAAGAGCCAAAGCGCCAAATGCCATCGAGTCGGAGTCTAAAATAGGAAGGGAATAAAATATGTATACACCAATGCAGTGTATCAGAAACCAAAGATACACATTGTTACATAGCCTTGGTAAATTAACCATTTTTTCAATGGGTAGCATTCCTCAATATCCAAATGGTTTGTTCAAGGGTAATCTGACATTGATATTTGCATAACTTGCTGACATTCTAATTTGACCTTTACGTAAACAGTGCATGTATAATATTAGGGTTGTATATTATATTACCCTGAGTCTTTTGAAGGACTAGAATTACCTCAGAATCATACTCACATTGGCTCACATAGTGATGCTGTGAGAATTTTTGTATAAGCAGAACATTGAGAACAAGAGTAAAATTCCAAATACTACTTCAGTCATTAGTTTTTTCTGTGACCTTGAAGCCAAGCCAAGTGACCTTGAAGAAGTAATGTAATTCCAATACTCTTTTCACATAAACAGTACAGCGCTCTGTCTCTCTTTTAAAAATCATATCAATTAAGTGGGCAATGGTTTAGATCCTTCCAGGTGTATGAAGTACTCCCTAAGTATGGATTATGTTGTACTGACTAAAGCCATTAGTGCCTGAAGTTCAGGAAATTACTGCCTTGCTGCGCTGAATGTCTCCCTAATGATTTGAAAGAGTCAGTGTGCTTTTAAAAATATTCAGCTTAAATACAAGAGGGTTTGTAATGTTCTTTACAAAACTTGAAAGGAGGCATATTATGTACATGTGGCATGTTTTTCTCACCACCAGTAGAAAAACAAAACTGACAGACAGCTTGAAAACTATTAGATTTCAGCACACACCCACTGCTTTTAATTTACAAGATTTGTTTAATGGAAATATAAAATATGCAAATTAAGTGTACTATTCAAATTCACCATGCTAACTAGATTTCTGAAGCATATGGCAAACGAAGGTCCCCAAACACTTGGTAGTGCACTGCTTGTCAAAATACCTGCTAATTAGTAAAATCTAAAATCCTGTTCATAATAGCTGTACATTCAAATTGAGGGAATTTTTAAAGCCTTAAAATATCGTTCTACATTACTATTGAATAACATTTCTTGAAAGCCATATTATTTACTGAAAATTTGTTATATTTTTAAATAAGTAGGCTACCTGATCAATAATTCAAGTCTTTTTTAAAAATTTGATCATAATGATGTATTATTAGTTATATCTATCTATTTAGGGTCACTATAAAAATAAATGACTGCAGTGGGTTCAGTTTGTTAATAATCTTAATTGATTTTCAAATCCATTGAGGAAACTAAGGATATTACCTAACTTGAATGTAATACAGGATGCCATTGGAACTTTGCTTGAGTTGGGAGTGTAACATCAAAGCAGTGGTTTTTTAAATGTCTTCATATGTTAAAATTCCATAGGTATAGTATTTTGACTTCTCTTTTTTCTTCACAGTTCACCTAGAGATTGAATTCTTAACTTTTTTTTCCCCCCAATGCTTTCTGTTCCTATTTTCTACCAGACATCAGTCTTTATCTCTGGCCAGTTGCTTCACAAGTTAAAAGCTCATAGTCTTTTTTTTCCCCCCCCAAAGACTCATATTTTCAAATATTCTAGAGAAATTTAGAATTTCACACATATCTATTTCAGCATAGAGTGTTAAATAAAAATAAATAAATAAATCTTTGCTGCTAAGACAGTTTTTCCCTCGGCAAGTTGTGTTTGATTTTCCAAAGCTATCCACTCTGTGATCAAAGTAATATATTTTCTTACATTATTTGGAATTTTATGTTTCAAAAATAATCACTCAGCCTGAGCTTTTTCCTTCCTTTGCAAAAATCAACTCCAGAAGATTCATAGAAGGAAATACTGTGACACTAAATAGTATAGAAAACCATAAAAACAAAAACAACAAATAGAACATTCTTAGACATAATGGATAGAGACCTGCCCTTCCCTGATATTTCATTGATATAAGGGCAGAAGAACAGAATAGGGGTAGCCAGTGACTGTGCAAGTATACATTAGCACAAAACACACAGCTTGACTCCAACTAATGCTTCTCAAGGAAACTCTGGTGGCATAGTGGTTAACAGCTGTGACTACTAACCAGATGGTCAGCAGTGAGAATCCATTAACTGCTCCTTGTTTTTTTTTTTTTAATATTATGTAGCTTCTCATGGCTGTGAAGCATCAGTGAAGTCTGGTCCTGGTATCAGCTCTGGCTGCAGCTGCAGGTGTTCACAGCAGTGATTAGGGCAAAACAGAAGCAGTGTTTTCAGTTTCCAAATAACCAACTATTCCTAGGAAAAACTATTATTTGATGAAAAGTTATAGCAGATAGGCACAGGAGGAACAGTAGAATTAAAAAAATAACTATTTGTGACTGCTAATGAAACCATTGCTTCAGACAACGATCTTTCCTTGGTAAAACCATTCATTGTCACTGCCTTAGCACACTGATTAATCTCTGCATCAAAAATTGTGAAAGGTAGGGTCTCTACATCGACTTGGGACCAGAAGAACCAGATGGTGCCCAGCCACCACCAGTGGTAGCCACGATGGAGCTCACAAAGTGGAATCTCAGTGGCAACAAGAAAATAAATAGGGGTGTACCCTGAGATCTTCAATAAGAAACCACAATTAGTGGTCCAGGTGCTTCAGAGTTCCCCTGGGAGAATGGCCCCTTGCCCTGATGCTGCCCTTGTCCATAAATCATAATGAAGATCAATTTTTCTGACAACAATGGATTGGACTTGGTGACACAGAGTGACTGTGTCTTGTGGGAATTTTATGTTTCTATGCATCTGTAGGATGTCATCCTGCTGACTTCTTGCTGGAGGAAGGAGAGTGGGTGGAGATGAGGGAATAGGAGACTGTTGAGAGGATAGGACATGTATGCAGCAGACAGGAGGGGTGTGCTGTCACTGGGCAAGGAGAACAGTGGGAGCTGCATGTCGGTGAGCATGCAAATTTATATGGGAATGTACATTTTCATCCAATCATAATAAAAAAAGAAAAGAAAAAAATTGTGAAAGATGTGGGATTCCTAAAGAAGTCAACAGCACAATTCTATGCATGTGTGTGTTTTTCATAAAAATCTCTGAATCTAAAATTAATCAATAACTGTTTTAGCAGCTAGGGCTGCTCTAACAGAAATACCACAGAGTGGATGGCCTTAACAAATGTATTCTTACACAGTCCTGTAGGCTACAAGTCCAAATTCAGGATGTTCACTCCGCGGGGAAGCTTTCTCCCTTGTTGGCTCTGGAGTAAAGTCCGATATTGCATCAGTCTTTGTCCAGGAAGCATCTTGCTGCAAGAACCTCAGGTCTGAAGGACATCGTCTTCTCCCAATGCTGCTTTTTTGATGCTGTGAGGTTTCCAATTCTCTGCTTGCTTCTCTTTCTTTTTATCTCTTGTAGGATGAAAGGATTAAGGGTGGTGCAAGCCATACTCTAAAAGAAACTCCCTTCACAGTGAGTGGAACAGGAAGGTGATTCTATGAAAAGATTTAGTTCCACCCTAATCTTTAAACATGCAGCATAGGAAAAGTTACAGAATGGAGGACAATCATAGAATACGGGGAATCATGGCCCAGCACATGGCTACACACATTTTTTGGGGGACACAATTCAATCCATGACAATAACCTAGAGATAACTTTTATTAACAGGCAGCAGGAGGGATATGTGTGTGTGTGTATGTGTGTATATGTTTAATTACAATAAAAATTATAATTAAATATAATTATAATGTAATATAAATGTAATTATAATATATAATTATAAAAGTTACCTTTTGGTGTGTATACATACACATGGATGCACACATACATTACATGTATATATACGTTATACACACAAACATGTGTACATGTATATGTAAACGCATACACACAGGCATATATACATACAGATATAAAAGATCTTCACATAAAGATGGCCTTTTTTGACAGCTCATGATAGCCATATTTGTGATGCTATAGCAGTTACATTTGCCACTTTATTAGTCTTCACAAATAGCCAAGGAGAGTCACACGATTCCACTACACATAGAAATTATTGTTTATTATCAAATATTTAGAAACATTTAGAAGTATTTGACACCAAACATTCCATGGTTTAGCGAAGTTTATGATGTGCATAGTCATCCCACCAAGATGACAATTTGGTGATGTTTAATCAAAAAACTTGGGACTGCTGGGTCTGCTGCTAATTACACAAGCCTGTGCTTCAATGAACCACACTTTCCAATGAAAACATCAGAGTGTAAGCAAGAATTCATCCTCATCAATTTCTCGCTGAACACAAGAACTGGGTCTTTTGTTGACCACGGTTTGGCAGATTTTGCATCTGGACTTGAGGTTTTACCCTTACAAAGTTGTTTTAACTCAAGAACTGAAGTCAATGACTAGATTTTTCCGTACATTTGCTGATTGTGCTCTAGAGCAATCAGCAATTGACTCTGCTTTTGGAAGAAAAATCATCTTCAGTGATGAGGCCCATTTTTGGTTAACAAAGCCTTCTGTTGCATTTGGAGAGATAAGAATCCAGTTTGGAGATTCAAGAATGTCCACTTCATCCCCTAAAAGTTACCATTAGTGTGGATTTGGTACAACAGAATCATTCGCCCTTACATTTTTCAAGGTGGACAAGGACAGGCTGTGACTATCAATGGCAAAACATATTAGGCTATGATAACTAGTTATTTTTGGCCACACTTGGAGAATGCCACCGTGGCCATTTTCCCGAAGTTCTTTTACAGACCTAATGCCATCAAATGTACTCAAAATAATTAAACAATTATAACTGTATCATTTATAGAGTTTGTTTTATTCAAGTTCAAAGATAGGACAGTCTTGTTGAAAGACACTGTAACTGTCTCCAAATTTCTTGGTGTAAACAAGTAATTACTTCCAGCACTGCATCTGTTTGTTGGAACATCAGTTTTTGTCAGTGCTTCAATGCAGCTTGGATGTCTTCCTTCAGTATTATCGGTTCTTAAACATACCAGGACTGCCAATTAAGTTTGCCAACTTGTCTAGAAAAAATGCTACATACCTCATTGGTGAATATCACTATGGTCACCTTCAAAATACTCCCCTTGTGAAGCTCTGCACCAATGCCAGTGCCTAACCCACCCTTCAAAGCAGTTTTGGAACTCCTTTTCTGTAATGGCCATCAAAGCTGTCATTGTGTTACCCTTGATGTCCTGAATGTCATCAAAATGTCTTCCTTTCAATATGTTATGTATTTTGGGTACAGAAAAAAGGCATTGGGAGTCAGATCAGGTACGCAGATAGGGTGTTCCAATACAGTTATTTATTTACTGGCTAAAAACTCCCTCACAGACAACTATATGACTACATTTGCAAACATGACACCTTACCACCATGTGCAATGGCTATTTCAGAAAGCGTTCCAGAAGTACTTTGAAGGTTGAACTAGCATCAGTGTCTAGCTTTCCAAGGCGACCATAATGATATTCACCAATGAGATATGTAGCATTAGAACAACTGAGTTTGTGGACTTAATTGTCAAACTTTGTTTGCTACCCCTTGAAATGATAGAATATGAAACTTTTTTTGTACAGTAAGTTGATTTTTTTTGATATAGTGATGGTGTATTCCTTTCATCTTCTTTTGTTGCTTCCTCCTTTGTTCAATATTTTGCCCCCAAACTAAGAAAACCAAAACCCACTGCCACTGAGTTGATTCTAATTCATAGCAGCCCTATAGGATTGAGTACAACTCACCCACAGTGTTTCCAAGGAGGAGCTGATGAATTTCAATTGTCACCCTTGGGTTAGCAGCCAAGCTTTTAACCACTGCACTACCAGGGCTCCTATTTTACCCACAAAGTCCTTTTAAGTGGCACTTGAAATCTTGAATGCTTTCCTTCAGCTTTTTAAACTTGAGAAATGTTCTCCCTTTTTGGTTTTGTAACTTCAGACCTTTGTATATTTCACGATTATACCTTACATTTTCTTCTCCAGGTGCCCCTTGAATTCTGTTCAGTTCTTTTACTTCATTGTATCGTCTCCTTACTTCAGTATCTCTATATTCAGAAGTAAGTTTCACAGTCTTCTGAAATCCATTTTCACCTTTTCTTTTTACCGGCTTTTTGCTTTCTTCAAGTCTGATGTTCTTGATGTTATCCCTCAACTTGTCTATTCTTCAGGCATTAGTGTGTAATACATCAAATCTATTTTTAAGACAGTTTCCAAATTCAGGTGAAATATACTCAAGATCATAATTTAGCTCTCCTGGACTTGTTTTAATTTTTTAAGCTTTAACTTGAGCTCTATTTGAGCAATTAACAGTCTGTTCTGCAGTCAGCTGCTGGCTGTGTTCTGACTGACATTATCAAGAGTTTCCATAGTTTCTTTCCACAAATGTAGTCGATACTATTCCTGTGGCACTCCTTCTGAGAAGATCCATGTGTATAATCACCTTTTACAATGTTGAAAAAAAGTACTTGTAATGAAGAATTCATTGGTCTTGCAAAATTCTATCTTGCCATTTCTGAAGTCATTTTTGTCACCAAGATTATATTTTCTAACTACCAGTTCATATTCGTTTCCAACTTTGTGTACCTATAACCAGTAATTGTCAACATATATTGACTGAACATTTGACCAATATCAGACTACAGCAAAAATCCCCAGTTTCCTTATTGTCATTAGTGGTTGGTGTGTAAATTTGAATAATAGTAGTAGTAACTGGTCTTCGCTGTCAGTGTATGGGCCAGTTACTACTACTATTATTCAATATTGTTATGATTGAGGAAAGATCTTGAGACATTCCTTTTTAAGATGAATGTGATATCATTCCTCTTTTTTTAATGATTAAGTGGAAGTTTACAATCCAAATCAGTTTTGCATGCCTACCTATCTGAAACTCCATCTGCCTTCTTCTCCCTGTGACAGGGAGAATACTTCTAGTATTCTCTTAACGAGTATCTGTCTCCTCCACTCCACTTTCTCCTCTCTCATTTTGAAAGAAATCAGTAAGACATCCTCCCGTAAGTGTAAAAACCATAAAGTACACACAACACATGCTCACACCATGTCCCCGAGTTCAGTCCATTCTTGTCTGAAGAGTTGACCTCAGTACTGGTTTCAAGTTCAGGACTATCAGTAAGTCTAGGGGCCATGTTCCCAGAGGAACTTACTGGCTGTCTGGCAATCAGTTCTGATCTTTCAGTAGAGTTCTTGAACTATGTCTCTTTTTCATGTGCTGTATCAGGGACTCTACATTGTGTCTCCCGTCATGGCTGCCTTTGGTGGTGGATGATACCATCTAGTTCTGATCTCATGCTGATGCAATGTCCCATTTATATGTGTCTTTCTGTCTCCTGGGCTCATTTTTCCTCCTCTCTTTGATGTTCTCAGTTGTTATCTGTTCCAGATGGGCTGAGACCATTTGGTGTTCC
This sequence comes from Heterohyrax brucei, assembly GCA_028571685.1. NCBI lineage: Eukaryota > Metazoa > Chordata > Mammalia > Hyracoidea > Procaviidae > Heterohyrax > Heterohyrax brucei. Next base: position 114,440,216 of record CM053150.1, on the reverse strand, counting down.
TCAGATGGCAGCTTGCTAGCTTTTAAGAACCCAGACACCAATCACCAATATGGGGTACCGAAGATTCTCTTAGCAAAGGCCTAGTTATGCCAGCTAACCTCAATGTCCTCTAAAAACTTGATCCCCAGACCCCTGTCCTGGCTACTGTATCCTTTGAAATGTTAGAGCTTAGTAAACCTTGGTATTATCCAGTTAATGCTGGTCTGCCCTCTACTGCGTGCTGTCAATCCATTCACCTAACCAAATTCCTATTGACTATCTAATCTGTGAACATCCATCTTCTTCCCTTCCCACTCCTGAAACCATCAGAGTCTTTTCTTCTGTATATACATCCATTTTTAAGTCCTTATAGCAGACATCTGATACAATACTTGTCCTTTTGTCCTGATTTCACTCAGCATGACATCTAGTTGAAACCAGATTATGAGATATTTCCTAAAATCATCATTGTTCTTTATCACTGTATAGTGTTCCATTGTGCACATGTACCATAGTTTGTTTATTCATTCATATGTTGATGGGGAATGAGGTTTATTCCATATTTGTGCTGTTGTTGACAGTGTGGCAGTAAACATTCTTGTGCAAGTATCTGTTCATGTGAACACCTTTCTTTCTGTAGGATGTATTCTGAGCAGTGGGATTGCTGGATCATATGGTATTTCAAATTCTAGCTTTTTAAGAAAGTGCCAAATCACTTTCCAAAGAGGTTGTATCATTTTGCATTCCTACCAGTGGTATAGGACAGCTCCAGTCTCTCTGCAGCCTTGCCAGCATTTGTTGATCCATGGTTTTTGGATTATTGCCAACCTCGCTGGAGTGAGGCGATATCTCATTGTAGTTTCAATTTGGATTTCTCTAATGACTAATGATTGTGAGCATTTCTTGATGTGTCTTTTGGCTGCCTGGATGTTTTCTTTAGTGAAGTGTCTGCCCCTCTCTTTCACTCATCGCCTAATTCGGTTATTTACATTTTTCTTGTTGATATTTTGAGTAGCTTGCAGATTACAGAAATCAGACATCAACCTGATACATAGTTGCCAATTTTTTCCCTTTCTGTAACTAGTCTTTTAACTCTCTTGATAAAGTCTTTGGATGAGCGTGTGTTTCATTTTTAGTAGTTCTCATTTATCTATTTTCTCTTCTGTTGTTTATGCACAGTTGGTCAGATTTTGTACTCTGTCTAAACCATGTATTAGAACTTCAACTGCTTCCTCTATTTTTTCTTGCGTGATCTTTATTGTTTTAGGTTTGACATTTAGGTCTTTGATCAATTTGGATTTAGTTTTTTTGGAAGGTGTGAGATATGGGTGTTGTTTCAGTTTTTTGCAGGTGGAAAGAGGATTTGGCCAATATCATTTGCTAAACAGACTGTTTTTATTCCAGTTTACAACCTCTGGACATTTGTCAAATATCAACTGTCCATAGGAGGATGGTGATAATTCTGGATTCTCTGTTCTATTCCATTGGTCTATATCTCTCTCTTTGTACCAGTACCAGGCAGTTCTGACTACCACGACAGAATGGTAGATTTTAAAGTCTGGCAGTGCAAGACCTCCCATTGTGTTCCTCTTCTTCGGTAGTGCTTTACTTACATGGGGTTTCTTCCCTTTTCAAACAAATTTGGTGATTTGTTTCTCCATCTCATTCAAAAAGCACACTGGAATTTGTACTGGGATTGCATTGTATATGTAGATCGCTTTGAGTGGAATAGACATTTTCACAACGTTAAGTCTTCCTATCCACGAGCAGGGTAGGTTTCTCCATCTATGTAAGCCTCTTTTGGTTTCTTGCAGTAAGGTCTTGTAGTTCTCTCCGTATAGGTCTCTTCTCTAGTTAGATATATTCCTAGGTATTTTATTTTCTTGGGGGCTATAATAAAAGAGTTAATTTGATGATTTCTTTTTGATGACCCTTTGGTTGGTATAAAGGAATCCTACTGATTGACTTATGTTTATCTTATATCTTGATACTTTGCTAAATTCTTCTATTAGATCTAGTAGTTTATTTATGGATTCTTTAGAGGTTTTTTGTGTCTACAATCGTATCATCTGCAAACAGGGATAATTTTACTTCTTTATACATGCAGATTCCCTGTTTTTCTTTGTCTTGTCTGATTGCTCTGGTGAAAGCTTCTAGCACAATGTTGAATAGAAGTGGTGAGAGGGGGCCTCCTTGTCTAATTCCCATTCTCAGGGGGAATTCTCTCAGTCTCTCTTCATTCAGGATGATGTTGGCAGTTGACTTTGCACAGATGCTGATTATTACATTGAGGAATTTCTCTTCTAGTCCTATTTTGCAGATCGTTTTTTAACATGATTGGTGTTGGACTTTGTCAAATGCCTTTCCTTCAGCAATTCACAAAATCAGATGATTCTTATCCTTTGTGTTATTTATGTAGTTAATCATGTTAATTGTTTTTCTGATGGTGAACTAGCCCTGCATCCCTGATATGAATCCCACTTGGTCATGATCAATTACTTTTTGCATATCTTGTTCAATTTTATTGGCTACGACTTTGTTGAACATTTTTGCATCTTGGTCCATGAGTGATATTAGTTTGTAATTTTCCTTTTGTTTTTGTGGGATCTTTCCCTGGCTTTGATATTAGGTTTATGCTGGCTTCAAAGAATGAATTTGGGAGCAGTCCATCCTTTGCTATGTTGTGAAATCGCATGAGAAGTGTTAAAATTAACTCCTCTCTGTAAGTTTGGTAGAATTAACCAGTGAAGCCATTTGGGATATGACTTTTTTTGGTTGGTAGTTTTTTGATTACTTTTTCAATCTCTTTTGATGAGTTTATTAAGTTGTTTTACTTCTCCTTGTGATAATTTTGGTATGTGATGTGAATTTAGAAACTTGTCCATTTCCTTTAGATTTTCAAATATGCAAGAGTATAATTTTTTATAGTATTCTGCTATCACACTTTTCATTTTGGTTGGGTCTGTTGTGAAATCTCCCATCTAATTTCTTATTCAGGTTATTTGTTTCCTCTCCTGTTTTTCTTTTGTAAGTATGCCAGTATAGCCAATGGTTTATCAATTTTGTTGATCTTTTCAGAAAAACAGCTTTGTTTTTTTTCCTTTCAATTGTTTTTCTTCCTTTCAATTGTTTTTCTATTGTCTAATTAGTCTATTTCTGTTCTAATTTTTATCTGTTTTCTTTGATGCCCAAGGAGTTCATTTGTTGTTCCTTTTCTACTTCCTTAAGTAGTAGTGTTAATTCTTTGGTTTGGGCCCTTTCTTCATTCTGGATATGTGCATTATAAAGATAAATTGACCTCTGATCACTGCTTTTGCTGTATCACGTAGGTTTTGGTAGGATTTGTTTCCATTCTCATTTCATTCCATAAATTTGTTTATTGTATCTTTGATTTCTTCTGTAACCCATGAATTTTTAAGCAAGGTGTTGTTCGGTTTCCATGAGTTCAAGTTTCTTTCTATGCTTTTTCTGCTATTAATTTCAACTTTTTTTTTTAATTATGACTAAGTGAAAATGTGCATTCCCATATAAATTTACATGCCCACCTATACGCAGCTTCCACTGTCCTCTCTGCCCGGTGACAGCACACTATTCCTCTCTGCTCCATGTTTGTCTTACCCTCCCAAAAGTCTCCTTTCCCCTCCCCTTGACCCACTCTCCTTCCTCCAGCCAGAGGTCAGCAGGATGATATCTTATAGATGCACAACTTTTATGGCTTTATGGTCCAAGAAGATGCTTTGCAACAATTCAATGATTTGGATTTTGTTAAGACTTGCTTCATGGCATAATACATGGCTGACTCTGGAGAATGTTCCATGTTCATCAGAAAAGAAGGTGTACTTATCTGTTGTTGGGTAAAACATTCTGTGTATGTTGATGAGGCCTAGTTGTTTGATTGTTGCAAAGAGATTCTTCTATGTTTTTTTGAACTTTTTTTCTGGATGATGTACCCATTACCGAAGTCTCCTGCTATTACTGTGGAGTGATCTTTCATTTTCCAAACTTGTCATCTTTTGTTCAATATATTTACAAGCCCTGGTATTGGATATATATATAATTAATACTGTTATATCCTTCTTAAGTATTGAAACTTTAAACAATAAATAGTGATCATCCTTGTCCATGATGGATTTTACTTCAAAATTTGTGCTATCTAAGATTAGCGTTGCTACTCCTGCTCATCTTTATATGTTATTAGCTTGGTATACACTTTTCCATTGTTTGGTTTTCAGTTTGTCCATGTCTTTGAGTCTCAGGCATGTTTCTTGTAAGCAACTAGACAGACGGTGTTTTTTCATCGAAACTGTTACTGTCTGCCTCTTAATGGAGTGTTCAATTCATTTACATTTGGTGTAATTATTGATAGATATGTATTTAGTGCTGTTGTATGATTTCTTAGTTTTTGTGTTCTTGACACTTTGTTTGTTTCACTTAATATTCTGTTCTAAGTTGTTTTTCTTTATGGGTTTTCCTATCATTCTTGTCTATGTTTGTTTTGCATCTGTTGAGACTCCTGTATTATGTTTCTTGTTTTGATATGTAGTATTGTTAGTTGGCTTTAAGGCTAACCATTTTCTCCCCCTTAATGTTCTAAATTTAAGTCAATCTTCAACTTCTATGTATCTCCTTAACTTCCTCTCCATCTGAAAGGGCTATAAATACTGTAATACATCCCTCTTTTTGGTGTGATGATGTCATATTTTACATGTTAAGATCTCTGTTTCCCTAACTTTAATATTTTAGCTTTGATTGAGCTTTGTTACTCCCCTGAGCAGGACTCTGGATGCTGTGTCCTGCACTGCATCTGTCAGTATGCATCCAATGTTATTGATATTGAAATTGAAGAGCTACTTTCATGGCTTTATGTAATTTTGGTTTGGCTTTTGCAAAGCCTGTAGGCTTCTATTTATCTGAGAATGTCTTAATTACACCATCATATTTGAGAGTTTTTCCTACTCGCCGGCACTTGGCTTGGCTGCAGGATATGCAATACTTCATTGTAAATTTTTCTCCCTGAAGGCTTTCTTGCCTGCATGGTTTCTGCTGAGAAGTCAGAGAACAACCTACCCCTTGTCCACTAGTTTTGATGTAATCTAGCTGCCTTTAAGAGTCTCTCATATTTCATTTTATTAAGCATAATTATAATATGCCTTGGTGCCTTTCTTTTGGGATCTACCTTTCGTGGAGTTCAATAAGCATCTTGACTATCTATGTTCTCTTCTTTCATGACATTTATAGCAAAGTTTTCTGTCAGCAACTCTTCAGTAAGTCTCCCTGTATTTTCTCCTATCTCTCCCTGTTCAGGAATTCCAATTACAAGTAGATTGTTTTCCTTGATAGCATCTCTTATGCTTCTTAACGCTGCTTTGTTTTCCTTGATCCTCTTAACTGATATCTCCTCATCAATGCTGGTGTCACTTGATATATCTTCATTCTCACTAATACTGCATTCCATTTCTCTGTCCTGCTCTTTTGGATTTACATTGAATAGTCCAGCTCTGTAATTTTATTATTAATCTTCTAAATTTCCAATTGTTGATATCCCAGCAGTTCATATAGCTTGTTTAATTTTTCATTTTGTTCTACACTTTTTTTAACCTGTAAAAGGGCTCTTTCCTTTACCTGCTTATAGAGATAAATGGGCCCATGGTTCTACTCCCTGCCCCCAATTTTACTTCCTACATACCACTCTATACTTCTCATCCACAGGCATATTTATCTTGCTTCAGGCACAGTTATTTGACAATTTTTTAATTAAATTTGTTTGTTTAGAACAGTAGGGATAGGGCAAGGAAAAAATGGTGGGGTCTTGTTGATTGGAAGACAAGTTCAAATTCAAAGGCGATTTACTGGTTTTACTGCAATATGTAGTACATTATACTCCCAGTGGCTTTCTTGCAGCTTTCTTCTCTGATGTACGTAATTGTTTGGTCACTTTGTAATTTCAGATCACATAAACCATCTTTGTGAGAGAAGGTAACTAGGCATTAAGTATCTTAATGATATTAACCATGGTTATATTTTTGACAGTATCACTTATATTTGTTTAGCATATGCATGTACATTTAGTAGCCTGATGACCTTCCCCAACTTCTAGCCATTATTACCAAGAATTATATACAGATTTATATGTCTTTTCAATAGCTGCAAACTATTTTCAAATGTGTTTTCCAGTATCTATACTTACCTTTTTAAAATTTTTTCAACTGAGATTGACAAAGTATATTTCTGATTTACAGGCCTATGCAAAGACATGCAAACAATTCACAAGCATTTAAAAGAAACTCTTAGTTTTGTTACTAATGAAAAAAATTGAAATGTTACCCATGTATCCTTAGTTTGGAAACCCTGGTGGCACAGTGACTAAGAGTTTGGCTGCTAACCAAAAGGTCAGTAGTTCAAATTCACCATATGCTTCTTAGAAACCCTATAGGTCAGTTCCAGTCTATCCTATATGGTCACTATGATTTGGAATCAGCTCAACAACACATTTTGTTTTTTATTTTATTCTTTATTCAGTGTGCCATATTTGCAACTTATTTTGGCAGGTACACATGCAAAAACACAAACATATACTTTTTTGGCTAGAGCAATTTTTAGAAAACTAATATAGCAATCCTGGTCCATCTGACTCATCTACTTCCATAATGTCATAAACCGGGGATTCACTCAAGTAGCAGACTTCTAAAACTTATAAAGCATGGGAACATGTAGATGACTGATGTTATTTGACAAATGTCCTCATTATTCATGTTACTCATAGATTACTATTTGTAAAAATTCCAAATTAGGCATTTTGGCATTATCTCACTATGACTGCTTCAAAAAGAAGACTGTTTCTATCCTTACATAACTGTCTCTTCTGTTCATTTTTCTAATCATGGTGGACATTGCATCTACCTTTTCTTTCTCTCTCTTGTCAAACTATAAATATCAGGGGAGCTTTAATTATTTGTCCCAATATACACAAGTAAATGAAAGATAATTTCTTCGGAAAGTCCACACACATAAAATACATATATTTAATTGTCTGTTGTTATTCTGTTTATTTTCCTCTGAAGTATGTAACATTTTATTCTTCTCTAGGAACTATATATTCTTTAGAGTTATATTTTAGTAACTAAGTAATCATCTGCCACAGAGTCAATTCTGACCCACAGTGACCCTAGAACCAAGTAGTACTGACCCAGAGAGTTTCCATGGAGAGGTTGGTAGATTCAACTTGCTAACCTTTTGATTACCCATCATAGCTCTTAACCATGATAGCACCAGAGTTTCTATTATTTTCATGTAGTATAAAATTAGAAGATAAAATGTGCCCTAACTAAAATAACTCCCATAGAAATAGCAGTGAAAAACACCTAAAACACATTGAATTACGCAAATCTGCTGCAAAATTCCTCTTTAAAGTGCTTTAAAAAATGTGAAGATGTCACTTTAAGAACTAATGTGCACCTGACCCAAGCCAAGGTGTTTTCAGTCCCCTTAGATACATGTCAAAAACTGGATAATGATTCAGGAAGGCTGCAAAAGAATTGATGCCTTTGATTTATACTGTTGGCAAAAACTGTTGAGTATGTCACAGATTGCCAAAAGAATGAACAAATCTTTCTTGGAAGAAGTGGAGCCAGAACGCTCACTGGAAGCAAGGATAGCGAGACTTCATCTCACGTACTTTGGGCATGTTATCAGTAGAGAATGGACAAGGACAAAGGGCATCGTGCTTGATAAGTAGAGGTTCAGTGAAAAAGAGAAAGGTCCTTAAGGAGGTGGGTTAATACAGTGTATGCAACAATGAGCTTAAGCATAATGATGACTGTGAGAACCTGCCAGCATTTTGTCTGTTGTACATAGGCTTGCTATGAGTTGGAACTGACTTGATGGTATCTAACAGTAAAAATAAATTTGTTTGACAGTTCTATTAATCAACAGCTGGAAGAGCAAACATTTTAAATATCTTTCCAATTAAATTTTTTACAGGTAAACAAAAAAGAGTAGGCTTAGATCTGTTGTGTCAGATGATAAATAAAACATGAAATACGTGTTATGTAGACTGTAATTTTCAAAGTTGGCACCTAATCCTTATGGAACTCCAACGAGTATAGAAAAGTTGGGAGTATTGAGACTGATTATAAAGGAATATGTTTTTGACCAATGCAGAATAACCACAGATTGCTAAAACATGTTAAATACATTATCATGTTGGGTATGAACATATATTTTGTATTCATTAAGGTACAGTAATTTAGTGTAAAAAGGCACGACATCAGATTTTCTTTTGATTTACTAAGAATTGTTAATGCCATGTTCAAGATGTACTAGAGGCAACTATAAAATAAACAAACAAAAAGATTTATATGCATTTGAATCTTCACAGCTGTCAATTATGAAGATATCTAACAATGACATACATTTCACTTAGATGTCAATAAAAGTATGCATAAAGATAGTTTTGTTATGAAGAAATATACTTTATGTTACCATGTAGCTTGTTAATACAGCAAAGTTAACTTATAAGTATTCACTGGATTTCAGCAAATATATAAATTTTTGGACCTACTGCCATTTGAATAGTATGTACTATTTATCTGAATTATGTGTGAAAGAAAATTGCTTCATCTCAAGCTTGAATGTATTTTAAACAATAAAATTTAAGATAATTTTAGTCATGTATTAATATTTTGGATATAAACAACATAATACCTAGCCGAGATATTGTTTTTAATTGTATTAGTAGTGATAACTTTAGTTTCAAAATTTGTAACTGCACAATTAAAATCATATTTCATACTTTAGAGAAAACTGATTGAGGAATAATTTTAAGTGTACATACAGATTGATGTGTTTTGACAAATCAAGTTACATAGTAGTTTCATCACTGCAGAAAGTTTTATCATGCCTGTAGTCAATCATTACCATATCCAAGATTATCACTATTCTGATTACCACAGTTATAGCCTTTTCTAGAAATTTACATAAATAGCATTGTATATTATATCCATACATCAGGATTGTTTCATTCAGTGCAATGTGTTTCTGATTGTAGGTTACTGTATGTTTCACTACTTTGTTTAATTTGATTGTTTCTGGTGTGTGATAATTTTAGATATAGTTACTCTAAGCATTCTTGGATAAATCTTTTGTTTGTGTGTGCTTTTATTTCCATTAGGTCAATACTTTGGAGTGATTTTTCAGGGACACATTATTATTATATTCTTAATTTATTAACAGTGATGCTCAAACTATCAAAATAATCTGCATTTTTTAAAGTTCTCAGCTGATGCTGAAGCTGCAGCTTTATCTCTTTATCTCAATTTTCTTTTTTTAAATTTTCTTGTACTTTAGATGAAAGTTTGAAGAGCAAGTTGGTATCTCATTGAACAATTAATACACATATCATTTTGTGACATTAGTTGCCCACCCTACATGTCGGTACTCTTCCCTTCTTCATCTAAGTTCTCCATTACAAGTCTTCTGTCTCTCCTATTTTCTTGTCCTTACTCCTGGCTTGGAATGCTAATTAGTCTCACTTTGTTGCATATGTCTTTCTAACTTTGGCTGACTCGGTGACAAAAAGGTCTTTGTGGAGCAATACTCTTGGAGTTTCTCCAGTCACAGTCAAACTAGTAAGTCTGGTCTTTTTTGTGAGTTAGAATTTATTCTACATTTTTCCTCAGCTCTGTCCTGGACCCTCTGTTATTATTCTTATAAAAGCAGTCAGGGTTGGTAGTTAGGTGTCGTGTAATTGTTCTGGAGTTAATTTAGCAAGGATATGGTAGTTGTAGTCCATTAGTCTTTTAGACTAGTATTCCCCATGTGTCTTTATTTTTCTATTTGAGCATCACAACCCAAGTACAAATCTTTCCTGAGAAATTACCAATGGAGGAGGTGGGGCAAAGATGGCAGCACAACCACACAACCCTGCTGAATCCTCTAACAACAAAGAACCTGAAAACTAATAAAATTGACCAAATAGAGCATTCCAGGAGGCCTGAACACCAGGTGGGAAACTTTAAGGATTGACTGGGTGAAAGGAAGTTCATGGGAAATTTGAGCCACCACAGATAAAACAATGTGGCCCAGAGCTGGGAATCTCCATGCCCTGCAGGTAAGCTGGGCAGGAAATACATTTCTTAAATCAAAACCACTGCAGAGCCAAGAAACAGCACAATGGCTGGAGGAACATTGAACCTGACTAAGCTAACAAAGGAGACCAGGTCAGCCAAATAACCAGAGCCCAGTACTACAGCCTTCCATGCAGGCTAAAACACCCTGGGATCAGGCTGGCTGGCAATCAGGAGTCCTTTGGACCCAATGGCACAGCAGGCTTCAGAGCAGCTTTGGACCAAGGGACCTAGATTCTGATGACTCAGGGCAATGGGGCAGGAGAACATGGGATTAGGAAGGTGGTGTGGATGGGCAGGTCTCAGAACCAGGAGGGGCCAAGACCATTCAGCTTTGCCAGTTGAGAGCAACTGGGAAGGGGTGTGCTGTACTGGGAAGGCAGCATGAATATGCACATAAACTGGAAGGACTTAGAATGGTGAGGGGCCAAGAGGACTAGGATCTGCTAGCTCAGTGTGGTGGGTCAGGAGAACACCAGGCCTGGGAAGCTGGTGTGAATGCACGCACAGACCAACAGACTCTAGAGTCACAAGGGAACAAGAGTACTAGGCTCCTCCAACTCAGGGCAATGGGGAAGGACAGTGTGTGGCCCAGGAAGCTGCCATGAATGTGTGCATGGACTGGCAGGCCTTAAAGGCACAAGGCATTGATAACACTAGTCTCTGGTGACTTGGGGTGATGGAGGAGAGCACAGGGCCTGGAAGGGCAGCATGTGAGCCCATGCAGCCCAGCAGGCTTCAAAGCCATGCAGGCACAAGCAGTCTAGGTCCAAGTGACCCATGGCAAGGAAGCAAGTAAGTTCAGGGAAGGGATAAGAGGCACAGACATACGAACAGCCCAGATGGCCTTATAGCCAAGAGATACCAACAAGCCTAGGTTCCAGAGACCTAGAGCAATAAGCCAGGTGAACATGGAACCCAGGGAGGTGGTATGAATGCATACTTGGCCTGGCAGGACTTAAAATCATGCAAGGTCAAGACAGAGTCATGGCACAGGTGAATGCAGGGCCTAGGAATGTAGCAATTGTGCATGGACAGTCCAGGAAGGCAGCACATGTGCATTCATGACTGCAGACAGTGGTGCAAGGGATTACAGCCCAGATAAGTGCAGGACTAAGTGAGAAATAGTGCAACAGGTTAGAGGGAGGAGAGGCTGGTTAACCAGTTGACCATTGTATGGGGCAGTAACTTCATGGAGCAAAAGGCCACCAAACAGCACAAAGAAACACTGGGCAGGCCAGCTGAATTATCAAGCCTCTAAAATGAAATCAGCTGAAAAGTCTTGAATATTAGTAGATACAACTTAAACCATAATAACCTAACAAAAATTGTATTGACTTTCTGATAGCAAAGAGACAACAGTCAACTTCTAAACATCTAAAAAAGCATACTACCATGGCTGCTGAAAATCCCCAAAACAAAGAATCAATGGATTTACCAGATGAAAAAGACTTCCTAAAATTATCAGAAGTAGACTACAAAAGACTGATGTACATAGTTATGCAAGATATCAGGCAAAATGCAGCACAGTACACTGAGAAAAACCTGCAAGCACTGCTTTAGCAGGCACAGTCTGTAATTCAACAGATTAGAAACAGAATTACTGAGCTTCACAACTCAATAGAATCTCGAAGGAAGAGGATTGAGAAAACTGAATGCATATTTAGTGAGAGTGAAGACAAAGTAAACAGCACCTGCATATATGAGGAAAAATCAGATAGAAAGATTCAATAAAAACAAAGGATTACTAAGAGTTATGTGAGCACTAAACTCACACGTTATCAACAATCACACCAAATGTAAATGGTCTAAATGTACCAATAAAGAGACAGAAAATAGCAGATTGGATTAAAATAAAATCCATCTATATGTTGCTTCCAGGAGACACAACTTAGACTGAAAGTCACAATCCACAACTTAAAGGATTGAAAAAGTATATCAGGCTAATAACATCAAAAAAAGAGAAAGAGTGGTAAAAACTGTCTCTGACAAAATAGACTTTAAAGTTAGATCCAACCATACTGGAGAAGAAGGAATACTATATATCGGTTAAGGGCTCAACATAGCAGGAGGACATAACCATATTAAAAATCTATGCACCCAACAGCAAGGCTGCAAAATACATAAAACAAATACTAAGAACTCTGTGCTCCACAATAACAGTTGGAGGTTTCAAGACACCACTTTCAGTAAAAGATAAAACATCTCAAAAAAAAAAAAAATTGGTAAAGACATAGAAGATCTAAATACCACAGTCAACAAACCTGACCTCACAGACATATTCAGGCCACTCCACCCCACAGCAGACAAATATACTTTCTTTTCCAATACACATGGAATGTTCTCCACAATTGACCACATATTAGGCCACAGAGCAATCCTACACAAAACACAAAATATTGAAATAACGAAAAGCTTGTCTTTTAGACCATAAAGCCATAAAACTAGAAAACAATAACAGAAAAAGGATGGAAATAAAATACAAAACATGGAAGCTGAACAACGTTCTACTCAAAAACTACTGGATAATAGAAAAAATCGAAGAAATAAAGAAGTTCATAGAATCAAGTGAGAATAAAAACGCATCCTATCAACATCTGTTGGACAGAGCAAAAGCAGTGCTCAGAGTCAATTCATCTCCATAAATGTGCATACAGAAGAAAAAGAAAAAGCACAGACTGGAGAACTAACTCTTCAACCTGAACAACTGAGAGGAACCCAACAAAGGAAACCACTGGACTCCAGAAGTAAGGAAATATTGAAAATTGGAGCAGAAATAAATGAAATTGAAAATAGAAAAAAAAGTAAGAGCAAAAAAGACCAACAACTGTTTTTTTTAAAAGATCAACAAAATTGGCAAAGCATTAGCCAAGGAGACAAAATAAAAACATGAACAACACAAATAAGAAATGAGATGGCTGGTATTACGGCAGACCAAACTGAAATTAAAAGAATTATGACAGAATGCTATGAAAAACTACACTCTAATAAATTTGATAAACTAGAAAAAAATGGACAATTTTCTAGAAAAATACCACCTCCCCAAACTACCACAAACAGACATAGAAGAACTAAATGAACCCATCCCAAGAGAAGAGATTGAAAAAATAATAAGCACTCTCAACTGAAAAAAAAAAAAAACTTTCCCAGAGGGCTTCACTGGAGACCCTGACCTGCTTTTGCTGGAGAATTTCACCAGAGATTCTGAGAAGGATTAACACCACTATTACTAAAGGTATTTCAGAGCATAGAGAAGGGTGGAATACTCCCAAACTCATTTTATGAAGCTAGTATAATCCTAATACCCAAACCAGGTAAAGACAGCACTAAAAGAGAAAACTACAGACCAATATCTCTTATGAATATAGATACAAAAAATCCACAACAAAATCCTAGCAAATAAAATTCAACAACACATCAAAAAAATAGTTCACCATGACCAAGTAGGATTCATACCAGGGATGGAGGGATGGTTCAACATCAGAAAAACAATTCATGTAACCAACCCATAAACAAAACAAAAGACAAGAACCACTTGATTCTATCAATTGATGCAGAAAAGGCATTTGATGAGTCCAACACACATTCACATTAAAAACTGTCAGCAACACAGGAACAGAAGGGATATTCTTCAATATAATAAGGGGCATCTACACAAAACAACAGCCAACACCACACTGAATGAAGAGAAGGTGAAAACATTGTCCTGAAGAGTAAGTACAAGGCAAGGATGCCCACTATCACTACTTCTATTCAACATTATTCTGGAGGTCATAGCCAGGGCCATTAGGTATGATAAAGAAATAAGGGGCCTCCAGACTGGTAAAGAAGAACTTAATGTATCCCTACTTGGAGGATGACATGATCCTATATACAGAAAACTCTAAAGAACCCACCAAAAATTTACTAGATCTAATACAATACTTTAACAAAGTATCAGGATATAATGTAAACATACATAAATCAGTAGGATTCCTCTACATCAACAAAAGACAATCCAAGAAAAACTCTCAAAAGCATTACCATTTAACATAGACCCCAAGATGATAAATACTTAGGAATAAATCTAACCGGAGATGCAAAAGACCTATACAAAGAAAACTACTACAAGACCCTATCACAAGAAAAAAATGTAACTTAAATAAGTGGAGAAACCTACATTGCTCTTGGATAGGAAGACTCAACATCATGAAAATGACTATTCTATCCAGAGATCTATACGAACAGATCTGAAAATTAATTTCACGACTCTGTCCTTGCAACACTGGATTATGATTGGAAGAGTTTTCAGGTTATGTTGAAGTCCAGTTAAATTGATCTTTCTAATATGTGCTGTCACTGATTTCACCCAAATTTTTATCAACTATTTTATCTATGACCAGCCCTCTTCCTCACTCCCTCCCCTCCCTTGCAGCCATCAAAGAGTCTTTACTTCTGTACATGAGTCTGTTTTTAAATCCTTATCATAGGGGGTCTCACACAACTTTTGCCCTTGTGTCACTGACTAATTTCACTCAGCGTGATGTCTTCCAATTGAAACCAAGTTATGAAATGCTTCCTAAAATCGTCATTGTTCGTTATCATTGCATACTGTTCTACTGAGTATATATATACTAGCTTATTTATCCATTCCTCTGTTGCTGGGCATCTGGGTTGGTTCTACCTTTTTGCAATGGTGGATCGTGCTGCAATAAACATTTGTGTGCATGTATCTGATCATGTGATGGTCTTTAATTCCGAAGGATATATTGCAAGCAGTGGAATTACTGGATCAAAAGGTGTATCTGTTTTCAGATTTTTAAGGAAGCACCAGATTGCTTTCCGAAGAGGCTGTAACATTTTGCAATCCCATCAACAGTGTAGGAGTACTCCAATTTCTCCACAGCCTCTCCAGCATTTGTTGTTTTGTGTTTTTTGGATCATGGCCAGTTTTGTTGCAGTGTGATGATACCTCTTTGTAGTTTTGATTTGGATTTCTATAATAGCTAATGATCGTGAGCATTTCTTTGTGTGTCTTTTGGCTGCCTGGATGTATTCTTTAGTGAAGTGGGCCCATCTCATTTGCCTATTGCTTCACTGGGCTATTTAACTTTTTCCTGTTGATATTTTGAAGTACCTTGTAGATTAATAGAGATCAGACGTTGACCAGAGTTATAGTTGTCAAATTATTTTTTTTCTCATTCTATGTGTGGTTTTTAATTCTTCTGATAAAGTGTATGGATGAGCAAAAGTGTTTGATTCTTATTAGTTCCCATTTATCTATTTTCTCTTCTTTTGATTGACCTTCGTTAGATTTCGAAGTCTGTCTAAATTGTGTATTAATCCTTTCATTGTTGATACTATTTTTTCCTGTGTAATCTTTATGGTTTTAGGTTTGGTATTTAGGTGTTTTATCCAATTTGAGTTGGTTTTTGTGTAGGGTATGAGGTATGGGTCTTGATTCAAATTTTGCAGATGAATATCCAATTTTGTCAACACCATGTGTTAAACAAACTGTTTTTACCCCAGTTTAGGGTCTTAAGGCCTTTGTCAAATATAAACTGTTGGTAGGAGGACGGTGGCATCTCTGAGGTCACAACTCTGTTCCATTGGTCTGTATGTCTCTTTTTGTACCAGTACCAGGCTGTTTTGACAACTGTGGTAGTATAATAAGTTCTAAAATAGGATAGTGAGAGGCCTCCCACATTGTTCTTTTTCAGCAGTGTTTTGCTTACCCAGGGTTTTGTTCCTTTCCAAACAAAGTTGGTGATTTCTGTCTCCATCTCATTAAAAAAACTCACTAGAATTTGTATTGAGATAGCACTGTACATGTAGATAGCTTTGGGTAAAATAGACCTTTTCACAACTGAAGTCTTCCTATCCGTGAGCAGGGTAGAGTTCTCCATTTATGTAAGTCTCTCTAAGTTTCTAGCAGTAAATTCTTGTATTTCTCTTTGTATAGGTCTCTTACTTCTCTAGTGAGATTTATTAATAGATATTTGATCTTCCTTGGAGCTACAGTAAATGGCATTGATTCAGTGATATCTTCTTGAATGATCTGTTTGTTGGTAGAAAGGAATCCTACTGATTTAGTTATGCTTATTTTATAACCTGGTATTCTGCTGAACTCTTCTATCAGTTTGTGTAGTTTACTTATGGAGTCTTTAGGATTCTCTGCATATACAATCATATAATCTGCAGATAGAGAGATTTTACTTCTTCTTTGCCAGTGCAGATGCCCTCTATTTCTTGGTCTTGTCTAACTGCTCTGGCCAGAATTTCTAGTACAATGATGAACAGAAATGGTGACAGTGGCATTCTTTTCTACTTTCTGTTGTCAAGGGAAATTCTTTCATTCTCTCACCATGCAGGATGATGTAGGCTATTGTTTTCACTTAGATGCTCCTAATTGCATTGAAGTATTCGCAATTTGCTGAGATTTTTTAGCATGAATGGGTGTTGGACTCTATCAAATGCCTTTTCTGGGTCAATTCACAAAATCAGATGATTCTTGTCTTTTGTGTTATTTCTGTGATTCATCACATTGATGTTTTTTCTAACATTGAACTAACCTTGCATCCCAGGTATGAATCCAAAATTGATGAATAATTTTTGTGATATGTTTTTGAATTCTATTGGCTAGCATTTTGTTGAAGATTTTTGCATCTAGATTCATGAGTGATATTGGTCTGTAGTTTTCCTCTTTTTGTGGGATCTTTCCCTGGCTTCAGTACCAGGGTTATACTGGCTTCACAGAATGAGTTTCGGAGTATTCCATCCCTTTTGATGATGTGAAATAGACTGAATAGTACTAGAGTTAACTCTTGTCTAAAAACTTAGAATTCTGTGATGAAGCCATCTGGACCGGGGCTTTGTTTGTTTGGTAGTTTTTTGATAACTTCTTCAATCTCTTGCTTTGTGATAGGTTTATTAAGTTGCTCTACTTCTCCTTGTGATAATTTTAATAGGTGATAAGAATGTAGGAATTTGTCCATTTCCTATAGGTTTTCTAATCTGTTAGAGTACAGTCTTTCATAGTATTCTGTTACGATATATTTGATTTCTGTTGGATCTGTTGTGACTTCCCTTCTCATTTCTTATTTGGGTTATTTGTTTCTTCACTTGTTTTTCTTTAGTAAGTTTGGCCAATGGTTTATCAATTTTGTTTATCTTTTCAAAAAAACAGCTTTAGGTTTTATCACTTTTTCAATTGTCTTTCTATTTTCTAATTGATACAGCTCTGCTCTAATCTTTATGATCTGTTTTCTTCCAATGCCTCAGTGGTTTCCCGGTTGTTCTCTTTCTGCTTGTTCAAGTTGTAGGATTAACTTTTTGGTTTGGGTGCTTTGTTCCTTCCAGATGTGTGCATTTATAGAGATAAATTGAATTCTGAGCACTGCTTCAGCTGTATCTCGTAGATTCTGGTAGGATGTGTTTTCATTCTCATTTGAATCCAGAAATTTTTTATTTTGTCCTTAATTTCTTCTATAACCCGCGGCTTTTTGAGCAAAGTGTTGTTCAGTTTCTGTGAGTTCCAATTTCTATCAAAGTTTTTTCTGCCATTGGATTTTGACTTTTATGGCTTTATGGTCGGAGAAGATACTTTACAGTATTTCAGTGGTTTGGATTTTGTTGAGATTTGCTAATACATCTATTCTGGAAAATGTTCCCTGTGCACTGGAGAAGAAGGTGTACTTATCTGTTATTGGATAAAAAATTCTTTATATGTCAATGAGGTCTAATTGGTTAATTGCCATAATAAGGTTTTCTTGTCTCTTCCAAGCCTTTTTCCAGATCCATTACTTAAAGAGGAGTGTTGAAGTCTCCTACTATTATTATGGCATAATCTTTTTCATTTTTCAATGTAGTCAATGTTTGTTCAATGTATTTAGGTTCTCTGGTGTTAGGTGCATAAATGTTTAATATTGTTAAATTTTCCTTGTGTATTGAACTTTTCAGCAGTATATATTGGCCGTCCTTGTCCAAGATGGTGGATTTTACATTAATATCTATTTTATCTGAGATTATTATTGCCACTCCTGCTCTTTTTTTGTACATTGCTAGCTTGGTTCAATATTTTAATTCTCTGTTTGTTCGTATCTTTAAGTCTGATGTGTGTTTCTTGTTAGCAATGTACAGATGAGTCATGTTTTTTGATCCAAGATATCACTCATTGTCTTTTTACTGGAACATTCAGACTGTTTACATTTATTGTAGTTACTGACAGGTATTTGTTTAGTGCTGTCATATTGATGTGATTTTTTTTGTGCTGGAAATTTCCCTGTTGCTCTTAATATTCTGTTCTGGTACACTCTTTATGCGTTGAATTTACATGTTTGTCAGTGTTGATTTAGTATTCATTGAGACCCCTGTATTGCATTTATGTTTCGATGTGTTGCCTTGTTACTGTGCTTCGTGGCTACTCCTATAATCCCCCTTAATAATCTGAGATTAAACCCAACTGTAGCTTCTACAAATCTTATTAATTTCCTTGCCATCTGAAAAAACTACAACTATAGTAGTATTATCACTGTTTTTATTGTGATGTTATCTTAGTTTTCATAGTAAGTTCACTGATTCCTTTTTCTAAAAATTTAATTTAATTAATTAATTTATTTAATATGAGTGAAAATGTACATTCCCATATAAATTTACATGCCCACCTATATGCAGCTTCCAGTGCTCTCCCTGTCCCGTGACAGCACACTATTCCTCTCTGCTCCATTCATGTCTCATCCTCCCAACAGTCTCCTTTCCCCTCCTTTCCACCCACTCTCCTTCCTCCAGCCAGCGGTCAGCAGGATGACGTCCTATAGATGTATGGAACCATAAAGTGCATCCAATATATGGTAACTCTGTATCACCAAGTCCAATCCATTCGTGTCCAAAGAACGGACCTTCGTTATGTTTTATGGGCAAGGGCAGCATCAGGGTCAGGGGCCATGCTCCCAGGGTTACCCTGAAACCACTGAACCATCAATTGATGTCTTTTAGTGGACATCTCAGGGTGTACCCCTTTTTATTCTTGTGTTGCCAGTGAGACTCAACTTAGTGAGCTCCATCGCAGCTATCACTGGTGGTGGCCAGGCACCATCCAGTACTTCCGGTCCCAAGTCAATGTAGGCACTCACTCATGTGGGTTTCTCTATCTTCTGGGTTGTCTTTACCCTATGTCATTTTGGTCCTCGGTGAGCATCCATTCATACAGAGGTCCGCCATCAGCACGAGCCCTTGTAGAAAAAGTCACTAACTTCTGTAAATGACAGGCCTAGGCATCTTACCCGTGACATGTTTTTTAGCCTACTGTCCCTGACATTATTTTGCTTCTTAATTAAATCTTCTTCAAAAAAATACCCCCTCCTCTCCTGACACAAGGATCAGGGGAGATGCCTTCTGAGAGAGGCCTTTACTATTCCCTGAGTTTATGAAATAATATTGGGAAAACCTGAACAGGAATTTCTAGGGAAAAGAGCTCAGAGGAATGAATTCTAACACAGTCAGCTTGAAAGCAGCAAGGCCGGCCCAACCACCGCTGACTTCTCCCAACTGCTCACCCCTCCCTTCACATGAGATAAGCAAGGTTCCAGGAAAGCTTTGAGAGACTTCCCGGGGATGGCTCCCCCACTCCCTCTGTCTCTCAGCTCTTAGATAGTAAACATCCCACTTCTTGTTTCAGGAAAACAGCTAGGCTCCCAAGTCTATTTTATTTGGTATTGGCAAACAGACAAATACTAAAGAAATGGCTTTCTTAGAGCAGCTTAAGAGAAGCTTAGAGTAAGGGATGGTGGACACTTATTGTCCTTACAGGAAGAGATCAGGAAGAGCAGAGAAGGAACAAATAGAGACTGTCAAAGTATAACTTTTAAGATGGGTTTATTCTCTCTTCCTGCTTAGGTAAAGTTAATAGAGGTTCCAGGATTAACTTTGTTCCAACTGTTAATTATAATCACAGATATGCCTGTCTTAGACCATTCTTTAGAGAGCCCTAATGGTTAACATGAAAAAGAATGACAAAGTGTTTGTTCTTTACTAACTAATAGAGAAGACCCTAACAGTCAACAAGAGAAGACCACTGTCTCTAACCATTGTTTAGAAGATCTTAACAGCTAACATGAAAAAAGACACTAGTCTTGGACCATTATTCAGAAAAGTCTAATGACTGACATGAAGAGACCACGAGGTACCTGCTTCTTGCCTAGCCAATCACCTACGTGGTCAAAGTACAGCTACCTCACTGATGATAAAAAAAAATAATAATAAAGCAAGACAGTCCTCTTTTTCTCTCTCTGGAGACCGGCTGCCTTTTCTCCAAAACTCTTTCCTGTCTCTCTCAATTAATTCCCGCCGACGCCTCTCCCTCCCTCCGTGTGGACCCCCCAAAAGGGTCGGGGCTGGCACCCGGCACATTCCTGCTGAGTTGGGACCATTTGCTGTGCCCTTGGATGGCAGTCTGGCAGCTTTTAAGATCTCAGACACCACTCACCAATGTGGGGTGCAGAGACTTCTCTTAGGAAAATGCTAGTTGTGACAATTGGCCTAGATTTCACCTAAGAGCATGGGCCCCTGCCCCCTGCCCCAGCTACTCTATCCTTGCAATGTTGGGTTAAGATGGAAGGAGTATTCAAGTTATGCTGAAGTCCAATTAATATTGTTCTTGTTTCTAATGTGTGCTGTCACTGATTTCACCCAACCAGATTTCTAGCAACTGTCTAATCTAAACCCTCCTCCCCTCGCCCTCCCTCCCTCCCCTCCCTTGCAGCTGTCAAAGAGTCTTTTCTTCTATACACAAGTCTGTTTTTGAGATCTTATCGTAGAGGTCTCATAAAATATTTGTCCTTTTCTTGCTGACTACTTTCACTCAACATAATGTTTTCCAGTTGAAACCATGTCATGAGACATTTGCTGGAATCATCGTTATTCTTTATCATTGCGTAGTGCTCCGTTGAGTATATAGACCATAGTTTACCTATCCATTCTTCTGTTGTTGGGCATCTGGGTTGATTCTATCTTTTTGCTATCATGGACTGTGCTGCGGTAAACATTCTGGTGCATGTGTCTGTTGGTGTGAAAGGTCTTGATTCTGTAGGATATATTCCAAGTAGTGGAATTACTGGGTGAAATGGTATATCAATATCCATTTTTTTAAGGAAGCGCCAGATTGCTTTCCAAAAAGGCTGGATCTTTTTGCAACCCCACCAACAGTGTAGGAGGGTTCCACTTTCTCCAAAGCCTCTCCAGCATTTGTTGTTTTGTGTTTTCTGGATCATGGCCAACCTTGTTGGGGTGAGATGGTATCTCATTGTCGTCTTGATTTGAATTTTTTTAATAACTAAAGATCTGAACATGTCTGCATGTGTTTTTTGGCTGCCTGGATCTCCTTTTTTGAGAAATGTCTGTCCATCTCCTTTGCCCATCGCTTAATTTGATGATTTATCTTCTTATTGATATTTTGTAGTAACTTATAGATTATGGAAATCAGGCGTTGGTCTGACATAGAGTTGCCAAATATTTTTTTCCCATTCTGTAGGTGTTCTTTTAATTCTATGAATAAAGTCTTTGGATGAGCAAAAGTGTTTGATTCTTAATAGTTCCCATTTATCTATTTTCTCTTCTGATGATTGTGGTTTGTTTCACAGATTTTGGAGTCTGTCCACATTGTGTATTAAAACCTCCCTTGTTGTTCCTACCTTTTTTTGGATGAGCTTTATTGTTTTAGGTTTGATATTTAGGTCTTTTATCCAGGTGGAGTTGGTTTTTTATAAGGTGTAAGATATGGATCTTGTTTCAGTTTCTTGCAGATGGATATCCAATTTTGCCAGCACCATTTGTTGAAGATGCTGTTTTTACCCCAGTTTAATGTCTTAGGGCCTTTGTCAAATATCAACTGTTCATAGGCAGATGGTGTCATCTCTGGGGTCTCAATTCTGTTCCATTGATCGATCTGTCTGCTTTTATACCAGTACCAGGCTGTTTTGACCACTGTGGTAGTGTAATAGGTTCTAATGTCAGATAATGAGAGGCTTCCCAGTGCATTCTTCTTCTTTAGTAGTAACTTACTTATCTGGGGCTTTTTCCCTCTCCAGACAAAACTGATGATTTATTTCTCCATCTCATTAAAAAAAAGATGCTGGAACTTGTATTGGGATTGCATTATATAAGTAGACTGCTTTGGGTAAAATAGACATTTTCACAATGTTGAGTCTTCCTATCCATGAGTAGGGTAGGTTTTTCCATTTGTCTAAGTCTTAGTTTCCTGTAGTAAGGGCTTGTAGTTCTCTTTGTAAAGGTCTGTTATTTCTCTAGTTAGATTAATTCCTAGGTACTTTATCTTCTTAGGGGCTATAGTAAGTAGTATTGATTTGATGATTTCTTCAATAACAGTCTCGTTGTTGGTATAAAGGAATCCTATTGATTTACTTATGTTTATCTTGTATCCTGAGACTTTGCTGAACTCGTCTATCAGTTTGAGTAGTTTACTTATAGATACTTTGGGATTCTCTGCATATACAATCATATCATCTGCAAACAGGGAGATTTTGACTTCTTTGCCGATGCGGATGCCGTTTATTTCTTGGTTTTGTCTAATTGCTCTGGCTAGAACTTCTAGTACAATGTTGAATAGGAGAGGTGAGAGTGAGCATTCTTGTCTATTTCCTGTTCTCAAGGGAAAGTCTTTCAGTCTCTCTCCATTCAGGATGACTTGGGCAATTGGCTTTGTATAAATGGCGCTTATTGCATTGAGGAATTTGCCATCTATGCCTATTTTGCTAAGAGTTTTTAGCATGAATGGGTGTTGGACTTTATCAAATGCCTTTTCAGCATCAATGGACAAAATCAGGTGATCTTTGTCTTTTGTGTTATTTATGTGGTTAATCACATTAACTGTTTTTCTGATGTTGAACCAGCCTTGCATCCCTGGTATGAATCCCACTTGGTCATGATGGATTATTTTCTTGATATGTTGTTATATTCTATTGGCAAGAATTTTGTTGAAGATTTTTGCATCTAGATTCATGATTGGTATTGGTCTGTAGTTCTTTGTTGGGTCTTTCCCTGGCTTTGGTATCAGGGTTATGGTGGCTTCATAGAATGAGTTTGGGAGTGCTCCATCCCTTTCTATACTGTGAAATAGTCTCCGTAGTATTGGAGATATCTCTTCTCTAAATGTTTGGTAGAATTCTGCCATGAAGCCATCTGGGCCTGGGCTTTTCTTCATTGGCAGTGTTTTGATGACCTTTTCAATCTCTTCCTTTGTGATGGGTTTATTAAGTTGTTCTGCTTCACGTTGTGATCATTTGGGTAGGTGGTATGAGTCCAGGAATTGGTCCATTTCCTCTAGGTTTTCAAATTTGTTAGAGTACACTCTTTCATAGTATTCTGTTACGATATTTTTGATTTCTGTTGGATCTGTGGTGACAACTTCCCTCTCGTTTCTGATTTGGGTTATTTGTTCTCTTTCCTGCTTTTCTTTAGTAAGTTTAGCTAGTGGTTTGTCAATTTTGTTGATCTTTTCAACAAACCAGCTTTTGGTCTTTTCAATTCTTTCAATTGTTTTTCTGTTCTGTAACTCATTTAGCTCTGCTCTAGTCTTTATGATCTGGTTTCTTCTGGTGCCTGAGGGGTTCCTCTGTTGTTCTCTCTCTACTTGTTCAAGCTGTAGGGTTAGTTCCTTCATTTGGTTTCTTTCTTCCTTCCAGATGTGTGCATTTATGGAGAGAAACAGACCTATGAGGACTGCTTTGGCTGTATCCCATAGGTTCTGGTGGTAAGTGTTTTCATTCTCATTGGAATCCATGAATTTCTTTATTTCATACTAGATTTCTTCTATAACCCATTTTTTTTTTTTTAGCAAGATTTGTTCAGTTTCCAAGTGTTCCACTTTCTATCTATGTTTTTTCTGCTATTGATTTCAACTTTTATGGCTTTGTGATCTGAGAAGATGCTTTGCAGTAATTCAGTGGTATGGATTTTGTTGAGAATTGCATTATGTCCTGACATGTGGTCAATTTTGGAGAATGTTCCCTGTGCACTGGAGAAGAAGGTGTAGTTGTCTGTTGATGGGTGGAAAGTTCTGTATATATCAACGAAGTTTAGTTGGTTAATTGTGGCAAGGAGTTCTTCTGTATCTTTACTGAGCTTTTTTCTAGATGATCTGTCCAGTATTGAGAGTGGAGTGTTGAAGTCTCCCACTCCTATTGTGGAGTCATCTAACTCTTTTTTTGAGTGTAGTCAGTGTTTCTTCAATGTACTTAGGTGCTTTGATATTAGGTACATAAATATTTAATATAGTTAAGTCTTGCTTGTTTTCCCGAAACTTTCAGCAATAGTGTCCATCTTTGTCCATGATGGTTGTTTTTACATTAAAACTGATTTTGTCTGAGATTAAAATTGCCACCCATGCTGTTCTTTGTTCATTGTTAGCTTGATATATATTCTTCCATCCTTTAATTTTCAGTTTGTTCCTATCTTTAGGTCTCAAGTGAGTTTCTTGTAGGCAACATATGGATGGGTCGTGTCTTTTGATCCAAGATGTCACTCGATGTCTCTTTACTGGAGCATTCAGTCCATTCACATTCAATGTAATTATTGATAGGTATGTGTTCAGTGCTGCCATTGTGATATGTTTATTTTTGTGTTGATGTTTTCTCTGTTGTTATTATTAGTCTGCTCTGGGACATTCTTTTTTGTGATTTGATTTTTCGCCTTTTTCAGAGGTGAGACTCCTGTGTTACAGTTCTTGAAATGGTATGATACATCTTTGTTGTGCTTTACAGCTGCCCTTGTGATCCCCCTTAATAAGCTATATATAAACCTAATTTTAATTACTACCAGTCTTCCTCTCCATCTGGAAGAACTATAATGATTGTAGTACATCCCCCTTTTTAATATGATGTCACCGTAGTTTTTATGATGATGATGACTGGATTGCTTCTTTCCGTATTAAAGCTGTGATTGACTCTGGAGCCTTCCCTAACTGAGTAGAGTTTTGAGTAGTATGTCATTCTAAAATATAAAGTTAGTGGTTTTGTTCTTCTAAGCCAGAGCCAAGAACTTCTTTCAGTATATCTTGTAGTTTGGGTTTTGGCTTTTACAAAGTCTCTGAGTTTCTGTTTATCTGGGAATGTCTTAATTTCATTTTCACATTTGAAAGATAGTTTTGCAAGATATTCTCGGTTGGAAGTTCTTCTCCTTCAAGGCTTTTAATATGTCATGCCACTGTCTCCATGCCAGCACGGTTTCTGCTGAGAAATCTGACGGATGCCTACAGGGTCTCCCTCTGAATGCTAGCTTTGCTTTGAGTCTTGCTGCCTTTAAGATTTGCTGCTTATGTTTCATTTTGTTAAGCTTGATTATAAAATGTCTTGGAGTCTTTCTTTTGAGATCTATATTGGGTTGCATATGATATGCATCTGAGATGTCTATATTCTCTTCCTTCATGATTTCTGGAAAGTTTTCTGTCACCAGCTCAGCAACGATACTCTGTGTGTTCTCAGATGTCTCACCCTGTTCAGGGACTCCAATTAATCGAAGGTTGTTCCTCTTAGCAGAGTCCCACATGCTTCTTAATGCTTCTTCATTTTTCTTGTTTCTTTTTTCTGATTTCTGCTCATGGACACTGGTGTGAGTAGCTCTGTCTTCCAAGTCAGAAATTCTTTTTTCCATTTGTTCCAGTCTGTTTTCTTGGCTTTGTCTTTAAGTTTCTATGTCTTTGTTTTGTTTCTGATCTGTTGGATTTCAGAGTACTGATGTTCCATAAGATCAAACAGCTTGTTTAATTTCTCCTTTTGTTATGCTGCATTTTGTATAAGGTCCAGAAGGACTCTACATATAATCATTTTGTATTCACTTTCTGATGCGTTCATAAAAGTTTCTTCATCTGGAAGACTCCTTGGTTGCTTTGTTTGGGAGCCTTCTGAAGCCATGGGTGATTTCTTGCTTGCTACAAGTGTCTGTTCCTTTTTGGGTCCCATGTGAGTAAGTAGAGACTGGAAGAGATACCGTGAGGATGGACTGCAGGTGTTTCTCCAGGCTGTCTTAAAATGTAAACCAAAATGCATGTGACCACTTCCCAAGTCTGTCAGGTTTTCAAGTTTAGAGTTCCCTCTTCCCAATTGGCAAAGTAAGCACTTCTATATCCAGCCCCAAATGATACAAACTGGTTCAAAACACAGCAATGTTACTGCCTGTGGGCTTCTACTGACAGGGCCCAGCCTTAGGCAACACTGTGTAGAGTACTACATTTCTGGTAGAAAAGCACTCTCCTGTGGGCAGGCTCTCACTCCCAAGCAAAGAATTAGGTCCAGCTGCGGCCACCGTATCCAAGATGATATCCTCCACACAGGCAGCAGATAGAGGGGCTAAAGGTGCTGAGAGGTAGTGATTCCTCTGCTTCTGTTTCAGGACCCCCACCATAGTCTGCACTGTGAAAACTACTGTTTTTCTGTTGGATAAGCACTGTCCTGTTTGCAGGTGCTGGCTCCCAGGCTAAGAATTAAGTCCTGCTAAAATCTCCGTACCTAACATGGCATCCTGCACACTGGCAGTGGGAATCTGTACAGACCTCGCTGTGGCAGAGATAAAAAGACAGGTCCAAAGTGGCTAGATAAACCAAATCCTAACCCTGGCTCTCAAAATATGGGAATTTCGTCTGCCTGTCCCCCCAGCAGCACATCTGAATCTAGCCGCTAGGCAAGGCCCAGCTCTGCCTGCCAGCCAAGACAGAGAAAAAAAAGTCAAAATGGTGCTTCAAGTCTGCTTTAGTCCATGGGAGACAGGGCTAGCCAGGAGTGGGAGTCGGCGACAGAGAGGAGGTTTTTCACTCAGTCATATGAAGTCCAAATTAACAGTCCTGTGCTGTGTCCTGGGGCTGATTAGGTGATCAGAAGTCTCCTTTTGATTATCAGTTCAGGTCTTGGTTTCCAGAGGGATATAGGGAGATGTGTGCTTAGTCTGCCTTCTTGACTCCACCCTCGGTCCCTTTTTTTTTAATGTTGTAGCTCTGACTGAATTTTGTGCCTCTCCTAACTGAGTAGGTTTCCATATGTTGTGTTCTGCTTTGTGTCCTTAAATATAAAGTTAAGGGCTTTGTTTTTATAAGCAGAGAGCTTTCTTTAGTATTTCTTGTAGTTTTGGTTTGGTTTGGTTTTTGCAAAGTCTCTGAGTGTTTATTTGCAAATGCCTTCATTACATCTTCATATTTGAATCACAGTTTTGCAAGATATATAATTCTCAGATATTTTTCTCCTTAAGGGCCTTAAATGTGTCATCCCAGTGCCTTCATGCCAACATCATTTCTACCAAGACGTCGGATGAAAGCATACAGGGCTTTTTCTCTGAATGTCACTTTGTTTTGAGTCGTGCTGCCTTTAAGAGCTTCTGTTTTATTTTATTAAGCTTGATTTTAATACATTTAGGTGTTTTTCTGTTAGGGTCCATTTTCTGTGGCATTCAATATACGTCTTGGATATCTATGTTCTCTTCTTTCATAATTTCAGGGAAATTTTCTGTCAGCAATGCAACAACAATGTTCTCTGTGTTTTCAGCTATGTGTCCTTATTCAGGCATTCCAATTATTCCTTTGGATAGAGTCCCACATGTTTCCTAGAGTTTCTTCACTTTTCATATTTCTTTTTTCTGACTTCTGTTCGACGGCACTTGGCTTGGCGTTCATAAATGCTGGTGTCAATAACTTTATCTTCAGTATCACTGATTCTTAGTTTCATTGCTTCAAGTCTGTTTTTATGGCTTTGAATTGAATTTTCTGAGATTTTTGTTATTGATCTGTCAGATCTCAGAATGTTAATGCTCCTGCAGTTTGAATAGCTTGCTTCATTTTTCATGCTATTCTGCTGCATTTTGTTTAATCTCTAGGAGGGTTCTACACATAAATCTCTTGTACTTGACCTCCAATAGTTTCAGAAAGGTAGCTTCATGTGGGAAGTTTGTTGAGTCAGAATTTTGGGAGTTTTCTGTGTCTATGTTTAAAAACTTTTTAAGTGGCGGCCTATGGTCTGTTGCACGACATCTAGAGGCTGTTTAGTTTCTTTGGTATTGCCTGAACAGGAGCTTAGTAGAAAGTTGGTCACCAGCCACCTCTTAGTTCTCTTGTGACTGGGCTCTGTGGACTCTCTGGGTGGAAGGCTCTTCATCTTGGCTGGTAAAGATACTGCCCTTCTCATGGAGACAGTGGGGGGCTATCAGCCAACCCTATGATGTGGGTCAGTGAAGGCTGGAAAAGATGTGGTTACGTTGCACTGCAGTTATTTCTCCAGGCAGTTTTATTTAAAAGGCTGAAATCTACCTACCTGTTAACCAAGGTGTGATAGCCCCTTCTTCTGATTAACAAGAGGGCTCCTCTCTGGCTGCCGCCAGGTGGGGAAGGCCCCTCCTTCTATCTGACAAGGATGGCTGCTCCTCAGCCTTCCAGAGATGCTGTACTGTAGGAGCGAGCCACTGCTCTGCAAAGCATTGCCTCTGCAGCCACCACTGGGTGCCACCTTGCTAAACACAGCCACTCCACTGGTAAAGTGCTCCCTGGGCTGGAGCCGTCTAACCTGAAAATCCGCCCCTGGTGAAGGCTCTGATTGGGTAACTTGGCCTCCCAAACACACTTGCTAGTGTCCCAATCAAGCTACCCCACCCAATGAGAAAGAGGCAAATCTACGGTGGAGTTCCAAAGAGGTGGGTGGGAGGACTGCAGCTACCCCATTGCCAGGGCTCTCAAAGTATGGGTATCCCCACTCAATGTTTCTGTTGTGGTACAAGTACTGCACTTCAGGATTGAGTTTCAGAGTAGCCCCAGTACACACCCCTCACCTGTCTGCTGACCGGCAGAGAGAAAAAAAGGTTGAAAGCACTAAATGCCTTCATTGGCAGGAGATGTCCATCCAGCTAGCTCAGGGTTCAGCAGTAGAGAGGAAGCTTCCCACTTAGTGGCATATGTTTCTGAGTGACAGTTCTACACCATATTTTGGGGGGGTCAATGGGTTTCTAGAAAGCTCCATTCAATTGTCATTCCATGTCTTAGTTTTCAGAGGGAACTCAAGAGATGTATGTTTACTCCACCATGTTAACTCCACCTCTCAAACTTTTTGTTAGGTGCTGTCCAGTTGGTTCCAGGTCATACAACTGCCTCCTAGTCAGGGAATTAGCTCCTGCTAAGGCCTCTGTTTGAGTAACTCTGCCTCCTAGTCGAAAAATATGGCTCCAGCACAACCTGTCCCATCTGCTGCTAAATAGGCATATCTATGGCAGAGGTCTGGAAAGAGAGGGTGGGGGGATGTGCTGTTGTAAGTCTGGAGCCAGGCTCTCAAAATGTGGCTATTTCACCTACTGATCAGGTCAGCAGTGTGGCTGAGCTTTGCTGCCAGTTCTGTCTTGGTTTCTTGTAGTAAGGTCTTACAGTTCTCTTTGTACAGGTATCTTATTTGTGTAGTTAGATTTACTCCTAGGCAATTTATCTCCTTCGGGGCTATAGTAAATGATTTTGATTTGGTGATTTCTTCTTCAATGATCTCTTTGTTATTATAAAGAAATCCTACTGCTTTACTTATGTTTATTTTGTATCCTGATATTTTGCTGAACTCTTCCCTGAGTTTCAGTAGTTTACTTATGGAGTCTTTAGGATTTTCCATCTATACAATCATACCATCTGCAAATAGGGAGATTTTTACTTTTTTTGCTGATGCAAATGCCTTTTATTTCTTTATCTTGCCTAATTGCTCTGGGCAAGGAGTCTAGTACAATGTTGAATAGGAGAGGTGAGAGTGGGCATCCTTGTTTTCCCATTCTCAAGGAGAACTCTTTCAGTTTCTGTCCATTCAGGACTATGTAGGTGATTGGCTTTGCGTAGATTCTCCTCAATTCATAGATGAAATTTCCTTCTTCTCCAATTTTGCTGAGAGTTTTTAACATGAACGGGTGTTGGACTTTGTCCAATGCTTATTCTGAATCAATTCACAAAATCAGGTGATTTTTATCTTTTGTATTACTTGTGTGGCTGATCACATTAATTGTTTTTCTGATGTTGAACAAGACTTGCATTCCTAATATGAATCCAACTTGGTCAGGATGAACTATTTTTTTGATAGGTTGTTGAATTCTATTAGCGAAGATTTTGTTGAAGACTTTTGCATCTAGGTTCATGAGTGATATTGGTCTGTAATTTTCCTTTTTTGTGTGATCTTTCCCTGGTTTGGTGCCAGGGCTATGTTGGCTTCGTAGAATGAATTTGGGATTATTCTATCTGTTTCCATGCTCTGAAATTCTCTCAGTTATATTAGAATTAACTCTTCTCTAACAGCTTGGTAGAATCTGGTGGTGAAGGCATCTGTGCCAGGGCTTTTATTGGCTGGTATTTTTTTGATGACTTTTTGAATCTCTTTTTGATGGGTTTGCTAAGTTGTTCTATTTCTCCTTGTGATACTTTTGGTAGTGAATGGTATGAATCAAGAAATTTTCCCATTTCCTCTAGGTTTTCTAATCTGTTAGGGTACAGTTGGGTGTTTTGTGACAACTCCCACCACATTTCTTATTCATGTTTTTTTTTTGTTTTCCTCTCCTCTTTTTCTTTAGTAAGTTTGTCAAGTGGTTAGTCAATTTTGTTGATGTTTTCAAGAAACCAGATTTTGGTTTTGTCAATTTTTCAGTTGTTCTTCTTTTTTCTAATTCATTTAGTTCTGCTCTAATCTTTATGATCTGTTTTCTTCTGGTGCCTGAGTATTCCTCTGTTGCTCTGTTTCTACTTTTTCAAGCTGTCGGGTTAAAATTTGGTTTGGGTCCTTCCTTCTGGATGTGTGTATTTATAGAGATAAATTGACCTCTGAATGTGTGTATTTATAGAGATAAATTGACCTCTGAAAACTGCTATGGCTGTATACCATAGGTTCTGGTAGGATGTGTTTTCATTTTCATTTGAATCCATAAATTTCTTTATTTTGTCCTTGATTTCTTCTATAACCCGTGGCTTTTTGAGCAAAGTGCTGTTCAGGTTCCATGAGTTTCAATTTGTATCTCTGTTTTTTCTTCTATTTATTTTGACATTATGGCTTTATGGTCTGAGAAGACGCTTTGCAATAATTTAATGGTTTGGCTTTTGTTGAGATTTGCTTTATGTCCTAACACATGGTCTATTCTGTAAAATGTTCTACATGCATTGGAGAAGAAGATGTATTTATCTGTTGTTGGATAGAAAGTTCTTTACATGTCAATGAGGTCTAATTGGTTAATTGTGGCAGTAAGATCTGTCTTTATTGAGCTTTTTTCTAGGTAATCTGTCTAATACTGAATGTGGAGTGTTGAAGTCTCCCACTATTATTGTGACGTGATCTAGCTCATTTTTTAATGTAAGCAGCATTTCTTCAATGTGTTTAGATGCTCTGGTATTGGATGTAAACATAGTTCATGTTCTTCAGTCCTGTTTCTGTATTGAATCTTTCAGCAATAAATAGTGTCCATCCTTGTCCATGATGGTGGATTTTACATTAAAATCTATTTTATCTGAGATTAGTATTGCCACACTTGTTCTTCTTCGTATATTGTTGGCTTGGTATATGTTGTTCCATCATTTAATTTTCCATTTGTTTGTATGTTTATGTCTAAAATGTTTCTTGTAAGCAACATTTAGATGGCCATTTCTTCTGAACCAAGATGTCAGTTGTTGTCTCTTTATTGGAGTGTTCAGTCCATTTACATTCAGTGCAATTATTGATAGATATGTGTTTAATGCTGTTATTGTGATGTATTTATTTTTGTGTCTTTTTTTCTCTATTGGCCTTAATATTCAGTTATGGGTCTTTCTTCTTTATGGATTGACTTTTCACTTTTTTTCAGTGTTGATTTTGTCTTTGTTGAGACTCCTGTATTACGTTTCTTGTTTTGATATGTTGCATTGTTATTGTGCTTTTCTCCTACCCCTATGACCCCCTGAATATTCTAAGTTTAAACCAGATTTTAACTTCTATATATCTTATTAACTTCTTCTCCATCTGAAGGACTATAACTACTGTAGGGTATCTACACTTTTAGTGTGATGGTGTCATAGTTTTCATTATACAAGCACTGGTTGTATAAACAAAAGCATAGCTTTTATTGTGTTTTGTGCCTTCCCTAACTGAGTAGGTTTCTGTAAGTTGTGTCCTGTGTTCGCTCCTTAAGTGCACTTAATGGTTTTGTTTTTCTAATCAAAGAGCTTTTTTCAGTATTCTTGTAGTTTTGGTTTGGTTTTTAAGTCTCTAAGCTTGTGTTTATCTATGAATGTCTTGTTTTCATTTTCATATTTGAAAGACAGTTTAGCAGGATATATAATTGTTGGTTGGAAATTTTTCTCCTTCAAGGCTTTGAGTGTGTCGTCCCACTGCTTGCCAACATCATTTCTGCCAAGAAATCAGATGAAAGCCTATAGGGTTTGCCTCTGAATGTTAGCTTTGCTTTGAGTCTCACTGTCTTTAAGAGTTTTCGCTTTTGTTGCATTTTATTAAGCTTTATTACTATACCTCTTGGTGTCTTTCTTTTGGGGTCTGGTTTCTGTGGTGTTCAATAAACATCTTAGATATCTATGGTCTCTTCTTTCATAATTTGGGGGAAATTTTCTTTCAGCAACTTAACAACAATATTCTCTGTGTTTAAGCTATCCCTTCCTGTTCTGGAACTCCAGTTAATCCTCTTGAAAGATTATTCTTCTTGATAGAGTCCCACATGTTTCATAATGCTTCTTCATTTTTCCTGTTTCTTTTCTCTAATTTTACCTGATAATTGCTAGTGTCAGGTGCTCTACCTTCAAGGTCACTAAGTGTGACTTTTTCCTAAATTCTGCTGTCTTTGGCTTTGGATTGAATTGTTTAATTCTGTAATTTTGGTATTGGTCAGAATGCTGATGTTCCATCAGTTCAAATAGCTTGCTTGATTTTTCATTTTGCTGTGCTTCATTTTGTTTAATCTCTAGGAGGGGTCTATGTATACTTATTTTGTACTAGACTACTGATAGTTTCAGAAAGGATTCTTCATCTAGAAAGCTTTTGGATTACTTATTTTGAGAATTTTCTGAAACCATAGTGGGCTGTTTCTTTAAATGGTTAGTGATGTTTTGTTGCGTTTACCATCTAGAGGCTGTTAGTTTCTCTGGTGTTACCTCAACAGAAACTGAGGCATAGTTCTGAGTAGGGAGTTGGTCACCAGCTGCCTCTGTACTCTAGTGACTGACCACAGTGAACTCTCTGGGGTGGCAGGCTCTGTCTCCTAGCTGGCAAAGACAGCACCCTACTTATCGAATTGCGGGGGGGCCACCAACCATCCCAATGATGTGGGTCAGTGAAGGCTGGCAGAGATGTCATTGGGCTGCTCAGCAGTTATTTTTCCAGAGAGTCTTATAAAAAGCCAAAAGCTATCTGACAGAGTCCAAAATCAGTCAGGCCATCATGTGTGACAGGCCCCTCCTTCCAACTGACAATGGAAGCACCTCATCAGCCATCCCCAGGTGCTATGATGTACTTTAATGGATGTAGGTACTATAACCCTCCTGCTATCCCTTTCCATGCCCTACCAGTAAGGCAATACTGTGCTAAACACAACTTTTCTGCTGGAAAACACTCCCTGGACTAGTCCTGCCTCCCAGTCTGGGAATTAGTCCCTGCTGAGGACTCTGGTTGGGTGACTCCACTTTCCAGACAACCAAGATGGCATCCCAGTCAAGATGCCCCTTCTGCCACAAAACAGCAGTATCTATAGTAGAGCTCAGAAAAGAGAGGGTGGAGGGGCTGTCTGGCCCTTAATCCACTGCCAGCGTCTCAAAATGTGGCTATCCCACACACTGTCTCTCTGCTGTGGCACCCACTGTTCACTTCAGCACTGTAGCTCAATCTATCTGCTGGTTCATGCCCATCCCCTGCTTACTGGTCAACAAAAATAAAAAATAAATAAAAGCACCAGTACCTTCAGCATGCCAAAGCAGCAAGTCAGCAGGAGGAGGACTCACCAATAGATAGGAAGTTTCCTGTTTAGTAACATGTAGTCCAATCATACAGTCCTATGTCGTGTCCTAGGGCCCACTGGGTGTCCAGAAAGCTATGTTCAATTATCAATCCAGCTCTTAGTTTTCAGAGGGAGTTAAGGAGACGCATTTCTAGTCTGCCATCTTGGCTCTGCACCCTTCTCAATATTTTCTTTACCTTCAGGTAAAGAAAAAAGTCATTGGAGGCTAGATCAGGTGGGTAGGGAGTGTATTTTGGCATAGTTATTTGTTTACTGTCTGAAAACTCCCTCACAAACAGTGCCACATGAGCTGGTGTATTTTTGTGATGCAAGAGCCATGAGTTGTTTTCAGTTAAGATTTTCCTGCTTCTGTATTGATGTTTACTTGATCTTCTATGCCTCTCATGGTCAGTTTATGTTGAAGTCCAGTTAAATTGATCTTCTTTCTAATGTGTGCTGTCACTGATTGCACCCAAACACATTTCTAACAACTATTTAATCTATAATCAACACTCTCCTTTCTTCCCTCTCCTCCCTTGTAGTTATCAAGGACTCCTTTCTTCTTTACATTAGTGCCTGTTTTTAAGTCCTTATAGTAGGGGTCTTATACAATATTTGTCCTTATGCCACTGACTCATTTCACTCAACATAATGTCTTCCAATTGAAACCAGATTATGAGAAGCTTTCTAAAATCATCATTGTTCTTTATCATCGTATAGTGTTCCATTGAGGATATGTATCATAACTTGCCTATCCATTCATCTATTGTTGGGCATCTGGATTGATTCCATCTTTTTGCAACTGTGGATTGTGTTGCAATAAACTTTTGTGTGCATGTATATCTTCGTGTGACTGCCCTTGATTCTGTAGGATATATTCCGAGCAGGGGAACTACTGGGTTTAAAGGTATATCTATTTCCAACTTTTTAAGAAAGAGACAGATTGCTTTCCAAAGAAGCTGTACCATTTGGCAATCCCAATAGCATTGTAGGAGAGTTTCAATTTCTCCACAGCCTCTCCAGTATTTGTTGTTTTGTGCTTTTTGGATCATGGCTAACTTTGTTGGGGTGAAATGGTATCTTACTGTATTCTTTATTTGGATTTCTTTAATAGCTAATGATGGTGAGCATTTCTTCATGTCTCTTTTGGCTTCCTGGATGTCCTCTTTAGTGAAACGTCTGTCCATCTCCTTTGCCCATCACTTAATTGGGTTATTTACCTTTTTCCTGTTGATATTCTGCAGTTCCTTGTAGGTTATGGAGATCAGACATTAGTCCAACATGTAGTTGCCAAGTGTTTTTTCCTACTCTATAGGTGGTCTTTTAATTCTATTGATAAAGTCTGGATGGACAAAAGTGTTTGACTCTTAGAAGTTACCATTTACGTATTTTCTCTTCTGTTGATCTTGCTTTTTTTTGGTCAGATTTTGAAGTCTGTCAAAGTTGTGTATTAAAACTTCTATTGTTGTTCCTACCTTTTCTTGGATGAGCTTTATCGTTTTAGATTGAATTTAGGTCTTTTATCCAGTTTGAGTTAGTTTTTGTGTGAGGTGTCAGATTGAGTCCTGTTTCATTTTTTTGCACAAGGATATCCAATTTTGCCAACACCTTTTGTTAAATACAGTGTTTTTACCCCAGTTTAGAATGTCAGTGCCTTTGTGGAATGTCAACTGTTCATAGGAAGATGGTGACATCTCTGTATTCTCCACTCTATTCTATTGGTCTATATGTCTCTTTTTGTACCAGTACCAGGCTGTTTTGATTACTGTGGCAATGTGATAGGTTCTGAAGTTGAGTAGTGAGAGGCCTCCTAGTGTTCATCTTCAGTAGTGCTTTGCTAATCCAGGGTTTATTCCCCTTCCAACCAAAGTTGGTAATTTGTTTCTCCATCTCTTTAAAAAAATGTCACTGGAAGTTTTATTGGGAGTGCATTGTGTATGTAAATAGCTTTGGGTAAAATAGCCATTTTCAGAATGTTAAGTCTTCTTATCCATGAGGAGGGCAGGTTTATTTATCTATGTAAGTCTTTCTTGGTTTTGTGCAGTAAGGTCTTGTAGTTCTCTTTCTAAGAGACCTATACACGGTCTCTTATTTCTCTATTTATATTTATTCCTAGGTATTGGATCTTCTTGGGGGCTATAGTAAATATTGATTTGGTGATTTCTTCTTTAATGATCTCTTTGTACAAAGGAATCCTACTGAATTACTTGTGTTTGTTTTATATCCTGATACTTTGCTAAAATCAGTCAGGCCATCAGGTGTGGCAAGCTCCTCCTTCTGGCCAACAATGGAGAGCACCTCTTTGGCTGTCTCCAAGTGCTTTGATGCAGATAAAAGTATGGAAGGCCCACTGCACCACTGTTGTTGCCTGCTGGGTGCTGCCTGCAAGGCAACATCACATTAAACACAGCACCTCCATTGGAAATGCACTCCCCAGGTTAGCACTGTCCCCAGCCCAGGATTCAGGCCCTGCTGAGGCTGCTGTTTGGGCCACTCCACCTCCCAGTGAACAAGATAGCGTCCTTGTCAAGCTACCACTCCTTCCAGAAAACAGCCAAATCTAAGGTAGAGCTCTGAAAGTGAAGGTGGAGAGACGCAGTGCCCATAGCCTGCTGCTGGGCTCTCAAAATGTTGTTAATCCACACACTATCTCTCCCCTGCAGCACACACTGTTCATTTCAGCACTTCTGTTTAGTGCAGCTGCTGTCTCATGCCCATCCCCTGCCTATTGGCCAACAACAAAAAGTTAAAACCACCAATGCCTTTTGGTCTGTACAAGCCAGTTTCTCAGCAAGAGCGCAATTCAGCAGAGAGGAAGTTTCCTGCTTAGTAACATGTTGTCCAAACCGATAGTTCTATTTGATTTTTAACTATATTTTTTCAAAATATGTTCCTAATCTTGTGATTTCAACTTACATGTAGACTAATTAGAAATGCATATCATATTTTAATGTTTACCTCACTGTCATTTCTTAAATATTTTCTTGTTACTGGTTTATAATCTAATTATATTTCAGTAAAAAAGTACTCTACTTCATTTCATTTTTTTAAATTTATGAGACTTATTTTATGGATGTCCATTATTTTCTAACTTTCTAAATATTAATATGCATGTAAGGGAATGTATATTTTGAAGCCACTGAATGTAGTGGTCAGTAAAGACCACTAAGTAAAGTTTTGCTGTGTTGAGAACTTCTATATCCTTATTCCTTTTGCAACTATGACTATGTTTTCCCTATTGTATATATACTGTTGTTATTATCTCCCAATCAGTTGTCCTTTCCAGTTTTGGGAAGCACCTCTTAGACAAAGACAGAGGGAAGGCAGAAGAAGAGAGACCCCCCAAAAAATGCTATAAAGACTGAAGATGTAAATAAGTATGTTTGTGAGTAAAACCATTTGTATAATTAAATTATTACAGTTAAAATGTGGAACTTTTATTAACTTCCAAGTTAATAAAAGGAAAAAAGCAAATTGATTTAAAATAACCAAACAACACAACATGATACAATAAAACAAAGGGAAGGGGGGATGGAGGGAGGGAGAGAGGGAAGGAAGGAAGGAAGGAAGGAAGGAAGGAAGGAAGGAAGGAAGGAAGGAAGGAAGGAAGGAAGGAAGGAAGGGAGGGAGGGAGGGAGGAAGGGAGGGAGGGAGGGAGGGAGGAAGGGAGGGAGGGAGGGAGGAAGGGAGGAAGGGAGGGAGGGAGGAAGGAAGGAAGGAAGGAAGAAGAGAGAGTAAGAGAGAGACAGAAAGAGAGAAAAGAAAGAAAGAGAGAAAGAAAGAAGAAGAAATCTGGTCAAATAGTAATCAGAAAAAGAGATTTTATTCTTAAATTTCAAGATGTGCGTAGATATTTAAAATGTACCTAAAGTAAAATTTCCAATTAAGAGAGAAATTTGGTTAGATGAGATATTAAAAGCAAACTAAACTGTATGTTGTTTATACAACTGTTTAAACATAAAGATTTACAAAAACACCAACTGTATTCTTTTCTATTGGTTTTCAATCTGGAGCTGTTTGCACGTTTCATTATAATACTTTGTCTTTTCCAGCTGCCTTTTAAATTCTTTTCAGCTGTTTTACCTCAT
Source organism: Heterohyrax brucei (assembly GCA_028571685.1). Taxonomy (NCBI): domain Eukaryota; kingdom Metazoa; phylum Chordata; class Mammalia; order Hyracoidea; family Procaviidae; genus Heterohyrax; species Heterohyrax brucei. The sequence continues at coordinate 114,402,079 of CM053150.1, read as the reverse complement.
CAATTTTTCCTTTTGTTTTAGTGACTCAGTATTCAAGAGCAAGTTTCAGAGTCTCTTCAGAGATCCCTTTAGGTCTTTTCTGTTTCTTCTATCTTTTTAAGGGCCTTTTGTTTTCTTCATATATGATATCCTTGATGCCATTCCACAACTAGTCTAGTCTTCAGTCTTTAGTGCTTAACTCATCTAATCTATTCTTAAGATGGTCTGTAAGTTCAGGTGGCACATATTCAAGGCTGTGTTTTGACTCTAGAGGCCTTGTTCTACTCTTCTTCGTCTTCATCTTGAACTTGTATGTGAGTAATAGATGGTCCGACCTGCAACTGGCCTTGTTCTGACAGCTGATAGTGTACTTTTCCAACATCTCTTTCTACAGATGCAGTCAGTTTGACTACTGTGTAAGACATGGGTCGTGTTTCAATTTTCTGCAGATGGATACCTGATTTTGACAACACTAATTGTTAGAGACTGTTTTTACTCTAGTTGACTGTCTTAGGGCCTTTGTCAAATATCAGTTGTTCATAAGAACATGGCAGCACCTCTGGGTCTCAGCTCTGTTCCATTGGTCTATCTGTCTCTTTTTGTACTAGTACTAGGCTGTTTTGACTACTGTCACAGTGTAATAGGTTCTAAAGTTGGGTAGTATGAAGGCTTCCAGCATGTTTCAGTTCTTTGGTAGTGCTTTACTTATCTGGGGTTTCTTTCCAAATAAAGTTGGTGATATGTTTCTACATCTCATTAAAAAAATCACATTGCAATTTGTATTGGTACTGCATTGCATATGTAGATAGCTTTGGGTAAAATAGCCATTTTAACAATGCTAACTCTTCCTATCCATGAGCAGGGTAGGTTTCTCTATTTAATGTAATTCTCTTTTAGTGTCTTGCAGTGAGGTCTTGTAGTTCTCTTTGTATAGATCTCTTATTTCTCTAGTTAACTTTATTCCTAGGTATTTTATCTTCTTGGGAGCTTTATTAAATGGTATCCATTTGGTGATTTCTTCTTTGATGATCTCTTTGTTGGTATAAAGGAATCCTACTGACTTACTTATGTTTATCATATATCCTGATACTTTCCTTATTTCTTCTATTATTTCTAGTAGTTTACTGATGAATTCTTTAAGCTTAGCTGTGTATACAACAACATCTTCTAAAAATAAGGAGATATTTACTTGTTCTTTGTCCCTGTGGATGACCTTTATTTCTTTGTCTTGTCTAATTGCTCTGGCTAGAACTTCTAGTACAATTTTGAATAGGAGTGGTTAGAGTTAGCAACTTTGTCTAGTTTCTGTTCTCAAGGGGATCTCTTTCATCCTCTCTATTCCTATTTTGGTTTTTAGCATGAAAAGGTATTGGACTTTGTCAAATGCTTTTTCTGCATCAATAGAGATAATCAGTTGATTCTTATCTTTTATGTTATTTATGTGGTTGATTACACTAATTGCTTTTCTGATGCTGAACCAGACTTACATTATTGGCATGAATCCAACTTGGTCATGGTGAATTATTTTTTTTTTGATAGTTTGTTGAATTCTACTGGCAAAGATTTTGTTGAAGATTTTTGCATCTAAGTTCATGAGTGATACTGGTCTGTGATTTTCTTTTGTTGTGGGATCTTTCCCTGGCTTTGGTATCAGGTTATGCTGGCTTCATAGAAAGAATCTGGGAGTATTCCATCCCTTTCTGTGCTGTGAAATAGTCTCAGATGTATTGGAATTAACTCTTATCTAACAGTTTGGTAGAATTCTGTGGTGAAGCCATCTGTGTAGGACTCTAGATGTAGTGTCCTACATTGCCTGCTTAAATAAACACTTAAAGCTTCTGTTTTTCTTAGCAAAGTGCTTCTCTGAATATTTCGTGTGGTTTTTCCAAAGTCTCTAAGCTTCTGTTTATCTAAGAATGTCTTAATTTCACCTTCATATTTGAGAGACAGTTTTCCAGGATATATAATTCTTGGTTGCAAAATTGCCTCCTTCAAGGCTTTGAACGTGTCATCCCACTGTTTTCTGCCAACATCATTTCTGTGGAGAAGTCAGATGACAGGGTTTACGTGTAAACGTTAGCTTTGCTTTGAGCATCACTGCCCTTAGGAGCCTCTCCTTATGTTTCATTTCATTAAGCTTGATTGTAACATGTCTTGGTATCTGTCTTTTAGCGTCTAGTTTTTGTGGTATTCGATACATGTCTTGGATATCTATGTTCTCTTCTTTCATAATCTCAGGAAAGCTTTCTGTGAGAAACACTATGGCAATGTTTTCTGTATTTTCATCTACCACCCCTTGTTCGGGAACTCTATCTGTAGATTATTCCTCTTAACAGTGTCTCATATTTTATAATGCGTCTTTGTTTTCCTTATTCGTTTTCTCTGATTTCTTATCATAAATGCTGGTATCAGTTGCTCTGTCCTCAGGGTCATTAAGTCTGACTTTTATCTCAATTCTGCTCTTTTGGCTTTGGATTGAATTGTCTAATTCTGTCATTTGTTGTTGATCTGCTGATTTCAGATCACTGATATTCCATTAGTTCAAATAGCTTACTTAATTTTCCATTTTGTTCTGCTGCATTTTTGTTGAATCTGTACGAGTGCTGTCTATATAATTCTTTTATACTTGACCTCTAATTGTTTTGGAAAGGCTTCTTCATCTGGGAAGTTTTTTGATTCTTTATTTTGAGAGTTTCTGGGAGACATGGTGGACTGCTTCTTTAAACGATATTAGCTATGGTCTGTTGTCTGAGTGCCATCTATAAGCTGTTTGATTTCTCTGGTGTTACCTCACAGGAGCTGAGTTGTGGTTCTACAAGGGGAGTTGGTCGCCAGCCATCTCTATGTTCTGTAGTGACTTCCCCCAGGTAGATTCTCCAGAGTGGCAGTTTCTGCCTTTTGGCTGGCAAAGATGGCCTCCCATTTCTGGAGTCACTGAGGGGCCATTAGCCTTCCCTACAATGTGGGTCAGTGAAGAGTGCAGGAGAAGCCACTGGGCCTCTCAACAGTCTGATCCTCTGCCAAGCTCCCTCCATGAATCTAGACAAATTGTCTCAAACTCCACTTTTCTAATGGAGAAGCACTTGTCAGATGTCTGCCAATCTATTTCAGAATCAGCTGTGCTAAGGCCCCCAGCTGTGTTACTCTGCCACTCAGCTGACCAAGATGACGTCCTGATCAAGCTGCTCTTCCTACTGTGAAATAGCAGTCTATGGCACAACTCAGAAAAGAGAGAGTGGAGGGGCAGTTGTGCCCTCAGTCATCAGCTGGGCTGTCAATATGTGGCTATCTCATGGACTGTCTCTCTGCTGCGCTTTATACTGTTTACTTAAGTATCACAGTTCAGCATATTTTTTGGCTCATGCCCAGCCCCTGCCTCCCAGATAACAAAAAAGGCATCAGTGCTTGCAGTTCTCCAAGTCAGCAGGAGTGGGAGTCAGCAGCTGGGGGCTCATCTTTGAGAAGGGTAGTTCAGTCCATTACTGGTGTCTAGTCAAATCTGACAATCCAATGCCATGCCCTAGGGCTCCCCGGATGTCCACTGCTCCAATCAGTTATCATTCCAGGCCTTAGTTCTCAGAGGGAATTGAGGAGATGTGTGTCTAGTCCACCATGTTGGCTACACCACCATAACTGAGCAATTCTTCACCGAAATGTTTTGCATCTATGTTTGCCTTGGTGTCTCTGGGTGGTGCAAACGGTTAATTAACAGGACTGTTAACCCAAGGGTTGAAGATTGAAGTCCACACACAGGCACCTTGTTGAAAAGTCCTGGTGATCTACTTCCTAAACATGAACCATTAAAAACTCCATGGAGCACAGTCAAGAAATCAAAAGATGCATTGCATTGAGAATATCTGCTGAAAGGAGTGTCTTTAAAGTATTGAAAAGTAAAGGTGTCACCTTGAAGATTATGTGTGTCTGACCCAAGCCATGGTATTTTCAATTGCATCATACACCTGCAAAAGAACATGGCAATGAACAAGGAAGACAGAAGAACTGATACCTTTGAATTGTGGTATTGGAGAAGAATACTGAATATACCATGGATTGACAAAAGAACAAATAGTTTCATTCTGGAAGAAGTATAACCAGAGTGCTCCTTGGAAGCAAATATGGCCAGAATGTATTTTACATACTTTGGACATGTTGTCAGAAAGGATAAGTCCATGGAAAAGGACATCATGCTTAGTAGAGTGGAGGGGCAGTGAAAAAGAGGAAGACCCTCGAGGAGATGGACTGACACAGTGGCCACAACAATGGGCTTAAGCATAAAAACAATTGTAGACACAGTACAAGACCAGGGAGTGTTTCATTCTGTTGTACATAGGGTTGCCATGAGTTGGAACCAACTTGACAGCACCTAACGACAAAAACAATATCTTGCCATCAGAAAGCAGAGAAACTTAATGTAACTGTAGAGTCAGAAATGAATATGGTAGCAAATTTTGAATAAAAGTTATACAAAACTGACAAATAGGAACAAGAGACTCTGAGTAAGGATTTCTTTACAGACTTTACTGCCTTGGCTTCTAAGATGAAAAATCTAAGAGAGAGAATGAGGCCCTAACAGTTTACTTTACAGTGCTGTAGATTTTGAAGACTGATGGCATTTTCCCTTTTTGTGCAGCGTGTTGGAGATATTTAAAGGAAGGTCTGCCTTAGTACACTAAGTTTATGTCTGATTTATATGCTACACAGGGCTTTCCATCAAAATAACAGAAAAGGTTTTAGTGTTGCTTAGAATGATACTCTGACTTTTGTCTAAGAAAAAAATGGGATTTAAGGGTATAACTTCCTTGGTGGTGAAATCAACCTCCTCCCCACTGTCTATTCTACACTTCTTTCAAATAAGCTCTCACTTTGGTTTGTGGCAAGTGTGTTTTGTTCAGTTCTGACAGATTCATTTTGACTTGACAATAGCATCACTAAATAATGGCTCTGTTCGAAAAAGGTAGATACTTATTTTTGCATTTGAAGATATAACAGCTCATCAAGTGGATAACATTGAGACTACTGAAAACTCCATGTTACATACAGAAGGTAATTCCCACCTGAGACTTCAGGTACCACTTGAATAACCTAGTCAATGAAAAAAAATCAGAATAGCAGTGCCCTATTTTACATTAGAAAGAGAAAGTTGGACTACAATTAAATAATTTCAGTGGAATTGACACAAAAGTATGCTCTGCATAGAGTCTTAACAAAGAATACGGGCTGATCAGGACTGATCAGTCTCAAAATTGAGAAAGTAATAATCATAAAATAAAAACAAGGAAGGAAAGAAGAAAGGCAAGCTGGAAGCAGCCGTTAAGGTGCCTTTTAGCTTTATAGGATTTTATGCAATTTCATGATCTTAGGGTTTTTTGGTTGCTATTGCTTTGTTTTGGTTTTGGGGTGTGTGTGCTACTTAAAAGAATTTTCAGTGAATAATTTTATTATGGGATGCATGCATTTTGAGCCAAATTATGTAAGCCTCAAGGCTGAGAAAAATTAGAGTGGCTGAAATATATTAACATTCACACTTGACTGTAAGATCAGTGATAACTTTTACCTACATAGAAAATTTACAGAGTATACAAGTTTGAGTTGAATTTAAATATCAAATAATATGATTTCTTTAAGACAGAAAACATTATGTGATAGGAAAAATAACATTTTATCTGAAAGTAAGAAAACACTTGTAGATAGCAGGTTAAGAGTTTCAGTTAATACATACAACATTTGGTCACTTTTACTTTTATAGCAATATTGTGAAGAAACTACAGAAAATTCACAAACACTATTTTCCTCTCTTACACCATTTCTCCTATTATTAACACCTTGCACTAGTTTGGTATATTTCTAAGAGTTGATGAGTCAGTACCCACACATTATTAACTAACAATACATTATTGTTAACAGCTTACATTATGACTCACTGTTTTCTGCACTCATATAGGTGCCGCCAAATACATAATGTCATATGATTCACTATTACAGTATCATATGGAATAGTTTTATAACCTAAAAGTGTCCTGTGCTCCACTGTTTCAACCCTCTTCCTCTCCCTATAGTTCCTGATAGTCACTGATATTTTTACTGTCCCTATAGTTTCACCTTTTGCAAAATGTTATATAGTGGGAATCACAAACTATGTGGTTTATTTCAAACCAGATGATTTTACTTCACAATATGCACTTAAATTTTCTTCCAACCTTTTCATAGCTTAATATCCCCTTTTTTTTTTCATCACAGAATAATAAATACTCCACTATATGGGCATGCTATATTTATTCATTCACCTACTAGAGGACTTCTAATTGTTGACAGTTTTGGAAAAGTTAGTGTCAAAATTCATGTGCAGTTTTTTGTGTTTATGTATGATTTCAACTCATTTGAGTAAATATCCTGGAGTACAATAGTGGGGATATATAGTTGTTGGGGTCATGTAGCTGATTAGACCTTGAGTGATCTGATTTAGTTCTGGAGATCAAGCTAGCGGTCTTCTGATGGGTGAGCAAACTGGGATCCCTCTCTGCAGAAGCACATGAGGATGCAATCCTTTTTGGTAGCAAATGACGGAAAAGTTTATTAAAGGAAAATATATTCCAAAGAGGGAATGAGTCAGTGTCCATTATTGGAAAAAGACCTAGAATAGATTTTGGGGGTGCTTTTTATTGGCAAAGGCAGGAGGGCAATAACATAGATAGGAGGCAGAGGTAGTAACTTGGTTTTTGATTGGATTTGAGGCTACTGTAGCCATGTCACAACTGCCATGTGGAATTGTTATATTTGCATCACAGCTGTCAGGAAGAACTTATATTTGCACCCCAACTGCCAGGGAGAATTTTTGATAAGTGGCAGATCAGGTTCCCTTGGTAACCTTACCAATACTGTGTGAGTTCTATAATGCAAACCATGACCTTTGTTATCCCTAGAAAAACGTTAGTTTCTGGAGTAAAATGTTAGTAAGTGGCAGCAGGGATGAGATTCCCTAGCTAACCTTGATAATAGGATCGCTATAAAGCAGAGTATATCCATCAGCAATTGGTTTTTATGATGAGGCTATGTTTAACTTTTTTAGAAACTGAAAGACTGTATCATTTTTATTCCCACCAGCTATTAGTGAGAATTCCTATTGCTCCACACCTCATCAGCACTGGGTTTAGTCAATTTGAATCTTAGCCACTTTAAAAGATGTATAGTCAGATCTCATTGTTGTTGGTACAAATTCATAATGACCAATTTCTCTGATATCCAAAAACTTTAGCAGCATCATTTTGACTCTTGATTTGTACTAACAGAGTTTTTAGTCTTGGGGAATTTCCTGACTTCTATTGTGTGCTTTGATGCTCTGCTTCAGGGTCACGATGGTGTGCCCATACATCATTGCCAGTGATAATACACCCAAAACATTGTCTGGCCTCTAAAAAGGTTCTTGGCAAACTTTGACTCTACCGTCTGTGTGCTCTTTCGGGATCATTTCTGAACACACCTTTTTCATGCCAAGATTTTCAGTTAAGATTTTCCAACTATTTCTCGATACATGTTTACTTGGTCTGCTATGCTTCTCATAGTCAACTGATGATTGTGACTCACAATCTGATGATTTTTTTGTGATGTTTTCGTCAGTTCTGCTCACTACTGTCTTCATCAGTGACACTTTCTCTCCCCTCAGATAAACATTTAATCCACTCGTGTTCTGCTGTTTTCTTCATGGCATTATCCCCTCTGCTGTTTCCTTCATGGCATTATCCTCATATAGTTGGATTAACATGTCCCTGATATTCCTTCCACTCTTGGAAAGTTTAACAGGAAATTTAATGTCTGTTCAATGCTCTAATTCAAGCTCCAACATTGTCGTGATGGCACACAAAAACACACAACAATAATGAATATCACTCAGCAAGACACCGCTATGTTGGCACAAACACAGCTGTGAGTCGCTGATATATCAAGATTGTGAAACCTTACCAAATTGTCTGTACAGTGCTGTCAATGTAAGCACCTGTGGTAAGTTTGCAAACATAATTGTCATACCTCATACAAGTAAGTTTGCAAACTTGCCACCATGCTGACATGCACAATGGCCATTCCAGAAATAGTTCCAAAATTGCGTTGAAGGGTGGTCTAGGTGCTGGAATGGATGCACAGCTTCCCAGGGGGAATACTTCAAAGGTGACTGCAGTGGTACTTAGTGACAAAGTATGTAGCACGGAGAACAATTAAGCTTTGTGTACCTAACTGTTGGACCTTGGATTCAATGTTCTTCATCAATACCATAATTCTAAGGTATCAGTTCTTCAGTATTCTGTATTCATTGCTCACCTTTCATTTGCATGCGAGGTGACTGGAAATATTGCCGCTTGAGTCAAATGCCTCTAAGTTTTCAGAGGGACATCTTTGCTTTTTAACTTTAAATAGGTCGATTACAGAAGATTTGCCTGATGTAACTTGTTTTTTAATTTCTTGACTGCTGTTTCCTAGGGCACTGATTGTGGATACAAGTAAAATGAAATCCTCAACAGCTTCAAAGTTTACTCCATTTATCAAGATGTTCCTTTAATAACTATTAAGTGAGTTGTCAGGATTTTTGTTTTCTTTATGATGAAGTGTAGTTCATTCTAAAAGCTGTAGTCTTTCACCTTCATTCATTAAGTACTTCAAGTTGTCTTTGGTTTCAGCAAACAAGATTGTATCATATACTAATCACAGATTGTTAACTCATCTTCCTCCAATCCTGATGCAACATTCTTCTTCACATAGTCCAGCTTCTAGGGTTATTTGAGTAGAATGAAGATAGGCTATGTCAAAAGGATAAACAGGAGACACATCTTGTTTGATATTAAGCTCTTATTTTTGAATAACTGCTCTTGGTCTATGTATATTTTCTTTATAAGCACACTTACGTGTTCTCGAATTCCCTTTCTTCACAATGCTATCTATAGTTTATTATGATCCAAAAAGTCACATGTCTTTGCAAGGTGAAATAAAGCAGTGGTAAAAATATCTTTTCAGCTATGTTTCCTCTAACATTAACAATAATATCTACGGTTCCATGTCCTTTTCTGAATCTAACTTGAATTTCTGACAGTACTTTATTGATGTACTGCTGCAACCATTTTTGTATTATCATCATCAAAATTTTGCTTGTGAGTGATATTTTTTGACAGTTTTGGCATTCTGTTGCAACACTTCATTTTGGACTGATCATGTGTATGGATCTTTCCCAGCTGATTTGCTAGGTAGCTGTCTTCCAAATTTCTGGGCATAAACAAATGTGTCCAGCATTGCATCAAGTTTTTGCTCTATCAGTTCCCAAAGCCTTCTTTTTTGCCAGTACCTTCAGTGTTGCTTGAATTTTTTCATTCAATGCTATTGGTTCTTGATCTTATGCTACCTTCTGAAATGACTGAACATCAACAAGTTTTACATATTAATTTTGTAAATGTACTGTGTGTATTCCTTTCATATTTGCTTGATCCATCTTTCAGTATTTTCCTTACAGAATACTTCAAAATTGTGGCTTGTGGATTGTTTTTGCCTTTTAAAAAATTAAATCTTAAGAAGTGATATTCCTGTAAAAACTGAATTGGCAAAGAATTGTGATAGATGCTGTCTTAGGCTGGGTTTTCTAGGGAAGCAAAAGCAGTAACACGTGTAGGTACAAGGAAAGATTTATAATATATAGATAGATAGATAGATACAAATATAGGAAACAGCTCACGTAATCACAGAAGCTGAATGTCCCAAGCTCTGGTACAAGCCTCACGTGGCCACGGAAGCTGAGGAATCCAAAGTCAGCAAGTCAGAGACCAGAGTTCTAGATCACCAGTTGTGTAGGTCAGTGGATCCCAAGCTGGTGGCGAGACGAAGCGACAGAGGCTGGAAAAAACAGGATCAGCAGGTCAGGGAGCAGGAACAGGCAGAGGCTGGCAAACCCAGGATCGGCAGGTCAGGGAGCAGGACTCTCAACTGCCGACTGTAAGGACTCATGAGTCCAACAGCTGCTAGTTAAGTCCTGGAACCAGATGCTGGAACAAGAGAGCAGGAGCTCCTGGCCACGTGAGCGACCAGCAGCCGTAGTAAAAGGTCGGGAGATGAGAGCCGAGGGGCAGGGAGCCACCACAAACCCCGCCCTGCCACTTAATACAGCAGTAAAATATGTAGCAGACAAGTTGACATAATCCTGACCACCAGAGATGCATCTACAACGATGACAAAAAATGTGTAGTCTCTGAGGCTGCTTATGCACACCAAACATTTCGTGAAATTTGGTTCTTTGCTTTGAATCATGATTTGAATCTATGCTTTGGATCATGATTTCACTGAGTTTCACAGTTAATTGGCCTAACAATGTGTTTAGAGCTTCTATTCTACATCCTTATTTTTTGTGTTGTTCCTGGTGTCTTAGAAGCTTACAAGTGCCCTTGTGCCCTTCAAAGCCACAATAATTGTTCTCTGTTTTTCATGGAGCAGAGTCAGAAGAAGGAATCAGGTTTAAGAGCAGGATATGGAATGTGTGACTAATTGCCACCATGAACAACTGCCACTTTACCATGAAACCAGAAGAAATGGAATGTGCCTGCCTACTATTACTGAACATTTTGATCAAGGGTAGTACTGAACAAAGGGTGAAAAATACAGAACAGAATTTAAAATTCTCATGTACTACGTGGGTGCTGAATCTATGAAGTCTGCGACATAGTGTTTAAAAGTTAAACAAACAAAAAACAAAAAAGCTCTTCCAAAGTGCAATGTTGTTGTTTTTATATGTCCTGTTGTTGTTTTTATATGTCCTGGTGTTGTTTCTGACACATAGTGACCCCATATATCACATAACAAAATGCTTCCTGGTCTTGTATTATCTGGCTTGCTGATAGTGAAGAAGACTTGAAACATTTATTGATGAAGATCAAAGACTTTCAGTGTGAATTACATCTCAACATCAATAAAATAAAAATTCTCACAACTGGACCAATAAGCAACATCATGATAAACAGAGAAAAGACTGAGGTTGTCAAGGATTTCATTTTACTTGTATCCACAATCTATATCAATGGAAACAGCCATCAAGAAATCAAAAGATGCATTGCATTGGTCAAATCTGCTGCAAAATATCTCTTAATTGTGTAGAAAAGGAAAGACATCACCTCAAAAAACTATGATACGCCTGACCCAAGCCTTGTTGTCTTCAACTGCATCATAAGAATGTGAAAGCTAGACAATAAATAAGGAAGATGGAAGAATAATTGATGCCTCGGAATTGTGGTGTTGGGGAAGAATGTTGAATACACTTACCATGTATTGTCAAAAGAATGTTTGGTAGAGGGGAGCATCAGCAAAAAATAGGAAGATTCTCAACAAAATAGATTGACATAGTGGCGGCAACAATAGGCTTACACACAAACATGATGGTAAGAATGGCGCAGGACCTGCCAATGTTTCCTTCTACTGTGTGCAGATTGATTATGAGTTAGAACCTACTCAATGGCATCTAACAACAACAACAACAGCCAAAAGAAAGAACAGATCTGTCTTGGAAGAAGCACAAGCAGAGAACTCCTTAAAAGCAAGGATGGTGAGATAATACCTTACATACTTTGGACATGTTGTCAGGAGGGATAAAAACGTTTGTACCATTTTACATCCCCACCTGCATGTATAAGTGTCACAGTCTCTCCACAGCCACCACAACATTTAGTATATTGTGTTTTTAATTAATTCCAGCCTTGTTGGGATGAGATGGTATCTCATTGTAGTTTTGACTTAGATTTCTCTAACGGCTAAAGACCTTGAACATTTCCGCTTGTATTTGCTAGCCACCTGAATGTCTTCTTTGTTGAAATGCCTGTCCATACTTTTTATCTGCTTTTAATTGGGTCATTTGTCTTTTTGTTGTTGATGTTTTCCAGTAACTTGTATATTTTAGAGATTAGATACTGATGGGTTTTGCATATCAAAAAAAAATTCCAGTATGTGGGTTCTTTTTACCTTTTATGGTGAAGTCTTTGGAAGAACTTAAGTGTGTTTTGGGTTTTAGGAGCTCCCAGTTAACTATTTTCTCTTCTGGTATTTCTACAATGTTTTGTTTTTCATTTGTGCCATGTATTAGGGTTACCAGCATTGTCCCATTTTGTTTTCCATGATCTTTATCATTCTATATTTTGTATTTAGGTCTTTGATCCATTTTGAGTTAAGCTGGTATGTGATATGGGTATTGATTAAGTGAGATCTTATTGTGATTACAAAGTTAACAATATTCAAAAAGCAATTTTGGTAATAGAATTCTAAACAAAGAAAAAATAAATGCTTATTACAGTAGCTACAGAAAAGATATTTAACAAAATTCAACACTTTTTCATAACAAATACACTAAGTACAAATAGGAAAAATGGGAATTTCCTTAATCTGATAAAGACTGTCTAAAATTAATCCACAGCTAATGTGTTTAATGATATATTACTCAAAGTCTTACATTTAATTTTGAGAACAAGATGAAGACATCCACTATCACTATTGATGCTCAGCACCAGACTGGAAGTTCAATTAGAGAAGAATAAAAAAAAATCTGAATGGAAAGAAGGTACTATAAATGTCTCCATAGATAACATGATGTTGCATTTAAAAAAAATAAGAAATAAAAAAAAACACTATTAGAAATAATAAAAAATGTTTGAAGGAGTCTTTTGAAACAGACGTGCAGAATGTGATGTGTCTTTGATTTTATCACCTTAGATTTTATATGTAGATCTTTACTTCATTATGAGTTAGTTTTTGTGAATGGCGAGATATAACGGTTCTTGATTCATTTTGTTGCAGAAGGATATCCAGTTATACCAACACTATTTGTTAAAAAGGCTGTCTTTTCTCCAAGTTATGGACTCTGGGATTTTGTCAAGTATTAGCTTCTCATAGGAGGGTGATTCTGTGTCTGGATTCTCGATTCTGTTCCATTGGTCTGTGAATCTGTAGCTGTACTAGTACCACGCTGTTTTGACTACTGTGGCAGTTTAAAGTCAGGTAGTGTGAGTCAGGTAGTTTGACAGTCACAAGCAAAATTGAAGCAGCACACATCACCGATTCAGCAACTGCAATGCTAGTGTTATATCCAAAAGAAATTCATTCATATGTGCATCAAAAAATACTCAGGGCAATGTTTATGGCATCATTATTTATCATAAATAAAGCTTAAGACAACCTATGTTTCCAACAAGAGTTGCAATATTTTCATGCAATTGAATAGTACACTGTATTGAAAACGAGTGCATTACAGCTGAAGTGTATACATGCATGGATCTCACAATTTTAATTGAGAGCAAAAAAAGCCAGAAACCAAAACTTGTCATTATTGATTGGATTCCAGCTCCTAGTGGTTATACAGGACAGTGTTTCCAAGGAGTGGTTGGTGGCTTCTAACTACCATCTTCTTCGTTAGCAGTTAAGCTCTTAACCACTGTGATGCCGGGGTTCCAAAATGCCATACCCAAAGAACATGTTTGTGACCATTGAAATTTATGTAAATGCATGTTAGTGTATTATCACATTTATATAAGAATAAGAAAAACAAACGTAGACTTTGGGAAAAATAACTAGAGTTAATATTGTATTGCACGTGAGGAGACTGATAGCAAATGAACAGCTAAGGATCTTCTAGGTCATCATGTTATTTTTAATTCTCAATTTGGGTAGTAGTTACACAGATCTTAGTTTTGTGATGGCTCATTGGGCTGCATATTTATCTATTTTTTATTTTACTAGTCTGACTGTTTCTTAATTCAAAATATTTTTAAATGTCTGCTTTTTTATCCATAAAACACCCTCAACAATCATGACAAAATTCTCAAACTCAATTTGGTTACTTTGGAGATAATGTGAAAAAACAGATTCAATGGTGTTTGAAAAGAATAAGGTGAACAAAGTTTAGAACTATTCTACCGAGCAGAGGTATAAAATGAAAACAGTTTGAAATCTTTTATTCATAACTATCCCATATTACTTAACAGCAGTGAGATCACATTATTACTAGGAAACCCTGGTGACATACTGGTTAAGAGATATGGCTGATAGCTAAAAGGTTAGCAGTTGGAATGTACCAACTGCTTCTTTGAAATCCTGTGGGGCAGTTCTACTCTGTCCTGTAGGACTGCTGTAAGTTGGAATCAACTTAGTAGCAAAGGGTTTGGTTTTGGTTTATTCCTATATTACTACATTATTCCTATATTACTATGTGTTTATGTAGTATAGAAAATTTTAATACTTTTATGAAATTAGTACACTAAACATAAAACGTGAAGTAGATTTCATGAAAACACTGAAGAGATAATACACCCAGAATACAACGTACAAAATACTATTTGAAGCATTTATAGAAATAATTTATCATTTAAAGTAAAACTTTTGCAAGAATAAAATTATTGTGGCTAAATATATCATTTCTGATGAATTTCATTAATAATAAAAAGTAAACCTAAAAAAACGACAATGAAAGATATTGAAGTGATATGATGATCAAATGTCCATTAGTTATCTTCTTTTTGAAAGAAGAGTGCTTCAGTCCTACACTCATCTGTCAATTTGTCCTGCTGTGGATCTTGACTGTTGCTGTGATACTAGAAGCTATACCACCAATATTTCAAACACCAGCAAGGTCACCCATAGTGAATAGTTTTGGCTGAGCTTCCAGATGAAGACAGAATAGGAAGAAGGACCTGGTGTTCTACTTATGAAAAGAATTGGCCAACAAAAACCTCCTAAGTAGTCTCAGAACATTGTCTGATATGGTGCCAAAGATACTATTAGTGGACATTGTGCACACCTGGGCAGTGTTCCTTTCTGTTGTTCATTAGGTAGGGTTCATAAGTCAGAACCAACTCAAAGGCACCTGAAAACAACAACAACCAACTAACAGCAATCCTTCCTTATGTGATTTTTCCAAGGATTAAAAAAAAATAATGAACAAACCATAGGCTGCCAAAGAGAAAGGGAAGCAGAAGTTTCAGGCAAAAGGAGCTCAAACAGAGGTAAGAGTTAAGATATTTATAGATCAAAATATTAATTAGTTAATTCAAGATCACGTACATTAAGTTTAAAGAAGTAAAACAGATACAAAGAACAAAAAAATATGTTAATTAGCTAAAGCTAGCACAGAAAGCTAATTTTATTTTCTTGACAATAATGAAGTGTTAGTGATTTTATTTCAGCTTGAAAATAACTTGTTTTATTGAACCAGCATCACTTCATACTGTCAATTAAGTTTTTCCTGTACAGAGTTTATCTTCACCACCTCAAATTTGTCTTCCTTTTGTGTTTTACTTAAATTGATCAATTATACCAGAAATTCAGTCATCTTCAAGTACTTATATGTGTATACAAAGACTCAGTTACAAAAATCAGTTTTGAAATCTCTACCCATACAGCGTTTCTTGACACATTCTTTTTATCCTGTCTACATTCACCATTCTTATCAGAGCCATAATGCATTCTCTCTAATTGCTTCTCAGCCATGATGTACCATTTGTCCCTTCCCTCACAGTTTCATTTTGTTATTATGGATAAAGTGCTGAGGCCTCTATCCATTCCAAAAGTATTAACTTGCATCTTAGATCTCTTTTCGCCTCTCCTATGCAGAGGTACAATTCAGGTAGTTTTCTATTTCTCCAGCAGAATTCTATACTCCCTTTCTAATAAGTAATTCTATGTCTCCATTACTCCATTGCCATATAGCGACATCTCTAGATTGCATCCATACAACATGTGTAAAAATATATATAAATATTTGTATCTATCTAAATATGTATTTGTATCCATCCCTACATTATGGATGGTACATTACCTGAGAGTTCAGCTGCACAAATCCATCAGCTGTTCTCTAGAAACTTTGTGAAACAGTTTTACTCTGTCTTATAGAGTCCTTATGAGTTGGAATCTACTCAGTTACAAAAGGTTTTATCTTTCTGTCTGTTTATCTCTCCATCTCTCTCTCTCTCTCTCTCTCTCTCTCTCTCCCTCTATCACCCAGCTACCTATCTTTCCTGTAATGACAGCAGAGGTGAAATTTTAAGATCATTAAAGGAATGCCAAAATCTCAATAAACAGTTTAAAACAGAAAATACGTACAGGTAGTCCCTAACTTACAACATATTCTAGTCATAATGAACTGCACTTATGTCAGTTGTTTGTCTTTTTCCTTTGTACAGTGTATCATTATTAACATGAACTACATACAATGTTGTAATCCATGATTTGCTAATGTTTTCATTCTCAGATACAACTATTCACTTTTATGATTTAC
Source organism: Heterohyrax brucei (assembly GCA_028571685.1). Classification (NCBI taxonomy): domain Eukaryota; kingdom Metazoa; phylum Chordata; class Mammalia; order Hyracoidea; family Procaviidae; genus Heterohyrax; species Heterohyrax brucei. The sequence goes on along the minus strand of CM053150.1, from coordinate 114,385,824 downwards.
TGTTCAGAACACTGCCAGAGAGCAGGCTATGGTCTGATCTACAGTGGAGTTGCTGCTGGTTGAGGACCCATAAGAGACAGGAAACTGGGCAATGTTCAACTTTGTTGACTTAACACAAACTACACTTTAGCAGGACAGCCCCTATGACTGACTTTATTGTAGACTAGGCCTATGAAAGCAATTCCTGAATTATAAAGAATTTCCTTTCCTAGGACTATCTGTAAGTCTAATTTGTACTTAACTTAGTTCGGTCACTTGTGGTTCTTATCTAACATCAATCACACATCTTAGTATATGCTATATAGTGTACCTTTCTACAAATAAAGATTGAAGAAAACTTCCAGATACAATTTTAGCTCATTTATGCTTAAGATATCAATCTTAAACTGTTTCATTTCATTTTTTATGGATTGCAACTTTCTTAGATGCATACTTTTTATATTTCATGTTGCAATATTAATACATCTTTGCAGTTGTCACGTCTCACTTTGAGTCATACTGCATCAGAAAATGATGGTCCCTAAAGCTTTTCTACATGTATGTCATTAAGGCTAACCTACTCTGAGGAGGCAGTTCTTCTCCAGTTATGTCTGAGAGTTTTCCAGCATAATGAGCTCCTCTTTTGGCACTATAAATGACAGTTTTCCATTTTTTGTTCATTAGGTTTTCACTAGCCAGTTTTTAGAAGTAGTCAGCCAGGTTTTTCTTCCTGCCCTGCCTAAGTTGGAAAGCTCTCTTGAAATCTGTCCATCACTGGAAGTATCAGTGGCATAGCTTTCAATATCACAGCAACAGAGAAGCCACCACGGTAAGATCAATATAGAAAGCATCAGAGGAAGTTGGAAGGGTACAGAGTCACTTATCAAAAATAATTGGATGATATTCAAACGTTTTAGGAAGTGGCATATGATAAGTCACTCATGGTTTTGAAGACAGAGGCTCACACTATGTGGAAGGATAGTGGAAAACAACATTCAGAGAGATTAAGTCAACTACCCAAGATCATAAGAGTTGTTGTTGTTGCTTAAAGAAACAAGTGAAAGTATTATTTAATGAAGATGGCATCAGGCAGAATCCTGACTCATGTAGCTGCAGGAGCTAGTAAATCCAAGAGCATCAGGTCAGGTAACAGGCCTGTGACTCATAGGCTGCAGAAGCTCAAGTATCCTAAGATCAGCAGTCAGATGAACATGAAACAACTCTATGATCCTAAGTCAGCAAATGCCTGCAAGACTGTCAGAGTCCACCTATATTGAGTGCAGGACACATCATCAAGGAAACTCCTTTTTAACTGATTGGCTACTCATAGCAGATTTCATCTTGGGCAGCTCTCAGAGACTGGCAGATAGGAAGCATGGTAAAGCAGATTTACAGAGGTCTCAGTGGAAGGCAAAGCACCTACTGGTAAGCAAGAAATGCTTTTCTATTCCCCATTTTCTCTCCACTGCTCTACCTCCAACACCTTCTGGCTAGCTGCAATTGCTCAGCCAGTTAAGAAGTGCAGTGTCCATGCTTTTTGGATTCATCACACCATCACTGGAGTTCAGTAGACAGGGAGAACATGGAAACACTTTCAGGATCTCCCAATATGACACAGATTATCCACTGGACCTGCCTTGCTACACCGTAGCTAAGAGACTGACCCTGCCTGTTGGACAAGACGGTGAAAAACATTGTGACTACATACAACCGAACAACAAAAAATGTACAGGCTGCCTTCTCTGATAAAACCAAGTAAACAAAAATTCAAGGGGAAAAAAGTTCTAAAGTCGATAAACAAAGATAACTACTGAACGGCACAATGACAGAAGATAATATCAATTACATTTAAAACAAGGATGGAAAGTTCCCAGTAAGTGTCTAAAATAAAACACCACATGTTGTTCCAGGAAAAGAAAATGCACCAGAATTGTCTGATAGGAAATTCAAATCTCTAATACTCAGCGGTATCTGAGAGTTGAAACAAAAAGCAGACAAAAACGAGGAAAAAAATAGAAAAAAATAGTCAAAAGATGGACAAATCTATGGAAGAATTAATGAAAACAGTACAGGAACAAAATACCAAAATAACACAAAATAATAATCATATATCCAAAAGAGCAACATGAAGATTTCAGAAATGGACAGTGTCATAAAAGGGTTAAGGTAGAGGTCTGAAATGATGGAACACAGGAGCAGCAAAATTGAATATAAATACTTGGACGCATTTCTATTTGAGGAAAAATCAGTAAAAGGAATGAAGAAAAATGAATAAACCCTGAGAGATGTGGGATACAATCAAAAGCAAAAATTTACACATGGAGTTTCAGAATGGTGGGAGAAAACCGAAAACACAGAGAATAACATAGGAGAACTAATGACAGAAAACTCCCTAATATCATGAAAGATGAAAAGCTGACCATCCAAGAAACTCAGTGATATTCACATAAGATAGATACTAAAAGAAAATCATGAAGACATGTCATAATTATGCTCACTAGAACCAAAGACAGGAAAAAAATTTGAGTAGCTCAAGAAACACAAAAAGTTACATACTGAAGAGAAACAATAATATTACGGCTTGATTATTTGGCAGAAATCATGTAGGCAAAAAGGAAATGGGATGATATATATAAAAACTTGAAAGACAAAATTGCCAACCAAGAATAAGATATTCTACAAAGCTCTCATTCAAATATGATGAAATTATGACATTTCCAGATAAACAGAAATTAAGGGACTATATAAAAAGCAAACCAAAATTACAAGTCTGAGAACAGTATCAGACCATAGCCTGAATCTAGGACACAGGATTGTGCCATCCAGAAACTCACCTGGGAAATGAACTCTCAAGCACTACCCAAAATTAAAATTGTTACAAAAGGGAAACAGAGAAGTTAATCTGTAAATGATAACAACATCAGAATAATAGAAAAATCAATAAGCATTGTAGATATACACCTTTCTAATGGAATTGAAGGTAAAATGCTACCAGGTAACAGTAGTCTGGATTAAAACAAGGAAGACAAGGGTAAGTTTTAAGGCAACCACAAAGAAAGTTCATAAACATACTCATCAAATTAAGAATGAAAACATGAAGTCTCAATAAAACAAATATACAAAACAAAAGAAATGGAAAAGAAATCCACAAACCAAAAAATTCTGCACAGAAGAGTAAGAAGAACAAAGAAATATCAGCATCATGAAAAAAAAATCATTACAAAAATATAGCAATAGTATGCTGTTTACATGAGGCACGTCTTAGAAACAAACATTTCTGGTACTAGTACAAGGAAAGATACACTGACTAATGGAAAAGAACTGAGAACTCAGATGTAATTCTACCTGTGGTTACCTGATCAATGAGGTCCCCAAGTCCATCAGAATGGAAAAAGTCAGCCTTTTTAACAGATGGTACTGGCAAAACTGGATGTCATCTCACAACATGGAGCAAACTGCACGGCATTATGCTGAAGTAAATGACCTAATTAAAGAGGGACAGGTTTTGTGTGAGGCTACTACCAAGAAAACTCATGGAAAGTTTTCCTCATAGAAAGAAACTATCTTTGAAGTTTACCAGAGAAGGGAGAGGTAGGTATGAAAAAATAAACAAAAAAATGAGTAAGACTAAATACAGGAACATAAAAAATAAAATAGAACAACACTGTCTCTTTGAGTAAAAGAAGTCTTAAATTGTTCTAATAAATGAAAATAAAATACACTTTGCTGAGGTTTTTTTTTTTTTTTTTTTTTTAATAAGGGAAATGGCAGTAAGTTGTCCCGGCCCGCGGGACAAATCAACGAGGGGCGAGGAGGAACCTGTGAAAATGAAAGCAGGGCAGGGGATGCGAAGAAATGGAGGCAAGACAGGATTCTGATCAAGCCTCAAAAATCTTTTATTTTAGCAGCGGATATATATATACAGCGGGAAGGGGAGGGATTTGGAATCGGGTGATCTCTGGTGTGAGGCACTTGGCGTTTTATGATTGGTTAGGCGGTATGCCTGGACAGTGACGCTGGGCAGTGAGTGCGAGTGACCTGGGGGTAGTTTTCGCGCGCGCGCCTTTTCAGGGGCTTTCCAGACTTCCTGTTTTGGGGGACCTGAAGGTTTTCATGGCCCCCGACAGTAAGTTATACTCACAAATACAGAATGTTTGCTGTAGCTCTAGGTGTCAGAGAGTTCAGTTTCTTCTGGTTTCCTTGCCTTTTATTTTTCTTTTTCTTTCTCTCTCTCTCTCTCTCTCTTTTTTTTTTTTTTTTACTTTTTCTCCCCTCTTGCCTTTGTCTTCTTTTCTTTTTTGGAATGCTCTTCTTTCTTTCTTTTTTTTTTATTATGATTGAGTAAAAATGTACATTCCCATATAAATTTACATGCCCACTTATATGCCACTTCCATTGCTCTCCCTGCCCGGTGACAGCACGTTATTCCTCTCTGCCCCTTAAGTACTTGTCATCAGGAGAGGGATGTTGCAAAATGTATTTGTCATTTTCATGCCTTGAGTTTTGAAAATTGAAAAGGATAGATTTGAATTCTGGACTTGCATTATTTTTCTTTCATAAAACACTTAGCTATCCAGACTGTCAGTTTCACCACTTGTAATTCTGGGTGAAATAAATTTGCATTGTTATTTCAAGATGGTAGGCTAAGTACATAACTCAGTTTCCTATTTCCATCTCAAATATATGGTATTAATACTTATATACATAAATATATATGTATTATATGCAAAAGTCTATCACTTTTCCAAATAGCTTGAAATGGAATGACTGGGGGACAAAAAATATTGAGGAATACCAGAAAAAGAGACAGCAGATGGCATATATATATTTTTTTGTAGTTGAGTGTACAGTCCAGTTTAAATTTGCATGCCTACCTGTCTGCAGCTTCTTCTGCTCTGTCCTCCCTTCTTTTCTATACATGTCATATCTTCTTAATAATCTCCTGTCCCCTCCTCCCCACCCTCTCCACTTCCCTCCAGTAAAGGCCAATAGGACAACATCCTATAGATACATAGAACCATAAAGTACATAGATGATATGGTCACTCTGTGTCCCCAAGTCCAATCTGTTCCTGTCCAAAGAATTGACCTCAGTAATGATTTATGATCAGGGGCAGCATCAGGTCTAGGGGCCATGCTCCCAGGGGAACTCTCAGGCCTTCAGACCATCAGTTATGGTCTTTCAGTGGAGTTCTAAGGGTGCACCCCTTTTTTTCTTGTGTTGCCACTGGGACTCAACATTGTAAGTCTCATCATGGCTGTGATTGGTGCTGGCTAGGCACCATCTGGTACTTCTGGTGACATGTTGATGTAATAACCCATTCACGTGGGTCCTTCTGTCTTTTGGGTTCTCTCTCCCCTGTATTGGTGTTATCCTTGGTGATCACCTGTTCCAGCTGAGTTGGGACCATTTTGTGTACCTCAGATGGCAGCTTGCTGGCTTTTAAGACCCCCCGGTATATTTCTGAAGAGTGGAATCACAGTGATAAATGCACGTATGATCTATATTAAAAAGCTTCAAGCCATATCCATTGCCATCCAGTACATTCTGTCACATAGTGACCCTGTAGGACACAGTAGACATGCTCCATGTGGTTTCTATGGAGTGCCCGATAGATTTGAACTGTCAGCCTTTCAGTTAGCAGCCATAAAATAACTGATATGTCACTAGGGTTCCCATTGTTAGTACAGTACATCATAAATGACACTTACCCTCCCACTTGAGACAACAGAAGTGGAAAACTGAAATGAACAAAATACAGAAAACAAAAGTTCTCAAAACAATATGTATTCACTATGACAGTCTAAAAATAATAAGAACAACATGGTGAATGACCTATTTGTCCTGACTTACTTCCAGGAAGAAATTTGCAGCCTGTGGAGCACGAAAGAGAAATCCAGACAGAGCTAATTGGTCACGCTGAATCAAGAAAATGGAGCTAGAAGTCCACAAAGGCTAAGAAAGCTAAAGTTCATATCATAGAAGTAAGAAGGCAGAGAGCTACAATATTATTACAGAAAAAGCTTTCCAATATTTTTCAAAAACAGCAATTATGGCCAAAATATTAGCAAGCTTTTCAAATTCATTTTAATTCTAAAAATTCAAACTCCATGGAAAAATAAAACCAAGTTTAAAAACAATAAAGTTGGAGAATGTACACCACCTAGTGATAAGAATTTTATAAAGATAGTATAGTTAAAATACTAACATCAAGACAGACAAAGAGATCATTGGAACAGAATGGAGTCCAGAAAGAAACTCACACAAGTACAGTCAACTCTTCTTTGAAAAAAGAGCAATGGTAATTCAATGGAGAAAGGAAAGTCATTTCAATAGATAGTTGAGGGAAAAGCTATTTTCTGAATACCGAAAAACAAACTTCGATTCAGACCTCACCCCACAGAGAATAATTAACTAAAAATGGATCACAGACTCAAAGGAAAAAACAAAACTAGAAAACCTCTAGAAGAAAACTTAGGAAACAATATTAGTGGCCAATATTTAGGCAAAGAGTTTAGATACAAAACCAAATGCAAAATTGGTAAAAGAACAAAAAAAAGCTGTTTGATTTAATCATTTGAAAAGATGCTGCTAAGAAAAATAAAATATATTTTGGAGGGCGGGGCTAAGATGACAGACACGACACATGTCTTCTCAATTCCCTCTGAGAACTAAGGCCCGGAATAATAACTGAATGGAGAAGTGTGGACATCTGGGGAACCCTAGGATCTGGCACAGGGTTGCGAGATTTGACTAGGCACCAGAGCTACCTCCCAAAAAGCTGAGGCAGCAACACACTGAGTCCTGCTTCTGCTGACGACCGTTTGGGAACACTGAAAAAGAGGAACATTCCACCCTAAAGAAAAATGACCCAGAGCAGAATATTAACAGCAACATAGAAAAAATCAACCACACAAAAATAAATGCATCAAAATGGTGGCACTGAATACATATCTACCAATACTTACACTCTGTATAAATGGACTAAATTCTACAATAAAGAGATGGAGAATGATATCCTGCATCAAAAGGCATTATCCATCTATATGTTGCTTTCAAGAAATAGACCTTAGACTCAATGATAGGAAAATACTGAAAATCAAAAGATATAGATATTTATACCAAGCTAACAACATACAGAGAAGAGCAGAAGTGGCAATATTAATCTCAGAAAAAATAGACTTAAATGTAAAATTCACCATTATGGATAAGGATGGTCATTACTTATTGCTGAAAGGTTCAATAAATTAGCAGGACATGACAATATTAAATATATGTGAACCTAATACCAGAGCATCTAAATTCATTGAACAAACACTGACTAAAGAGAAAAATGAGACTGATCACTCCACAATAACAGTGGAGATTTCAACACTCCAATTTCACTGACGGAGAGATCATCCAGACAAAATCTCAGTAAAGATAGAGAAGATGTTATTGCAATAATTAACCAACTAGAAGTCATCAACGTATACAGAATTTTTAACCCATTAGCAGATAAGCACACCTTCTCCAATGCACACAGAACATTTTCCAGAATAGACCATGTGTTAATATGTAAAGAAAGTCTATGAGTCAGATCAGACTTGACGGCACTTGGCTTGGCTTGGCAACAAAATCCAAAGAACTGAGTCATTGGAAAGCATCTTCTCAGACCTTAACCATAAAAGATGAAATCAATAGCAGAAAAAACACAGGTAGAAATTTGAACTCATGGAAACTGAACAACACCTCACTCAAATGTCCATGGGTTATAGAATAAATCAAGGATGAAATTCAATCAAAAACACACAAAACAACAAATGCTGGAGAGGTTGTGGATAAATTGGAATTCTCCTACACTGTTGGTGGCATTGCAAAATGGTCCAACCTCTTTGGAAAGCAATTTGGTGCTCCCTTAAAAAATGGATATAGATATACCATTTGACCCAGTAATTCCACTACTTGGAATATATCCTATAGAATCAAGACCATTCAAACCAACTGATACACGCACACGAATATTTATTGCAGCACAGTCCACAATAGCAAAAAGATGGAATCAAGCCAGATGCCCCAAAATAGAAGAATGGATAGGTAAGCTAGGGTATATATACTCAATGGAACACTATTCAACGATAAAGAACAACAATGATTTCAGGAAACATCTCATAATCTGGTTCCAGTTGGAGGGTATTATGTTGAGTGCAAGCAGTCAGTGACAAAAGACAAATAATGTATGAGACCCCTATAATATGAACTTAAAAACAGACTTACATATACAAGAAAAGACTCTTTGATGGCTGCAAGGGAGGCAAGGAAGGGAAGGCAATGGGGGAACAATTTAGACACTTGGTATAAATTTGGTTGGGTGAGATCAGTGACAGCATACATTAGAAAGAAGGACAATATTAAGTGGTCTTCAGCATAACTTGAGTGCTCTAACCCTAACCCTAACCCTAGCCCTAACCCTAACCCTAACCCTTAAACCAGTATTGCAAGGATAGAGTAGCTGGGGTGGGGGGGGGGGAGTTACTATGTTCTCTGGGGAAATCGAGACCAATTGGCACAGCTAGCATTTTGCTAAGAGGGCTCTCTGTACCCCTCATTGGTGAATGGTATCTGGGGTCTTAAAAGCTGCCATCCGAGGGCACAGCAAATGGTCCCAGCTCATCAGGAACGTATGATCACCAAGGACCAAAATGACACTGGCCAAAGAGAACCCAGAGGACAGAGAGACCCACATGAGTGGGTGTCTACATTGACTCATGACGGGAAGAACCACATGGTGCCTTGCCACCACCAGTATTAGCCTCAATGGAAATCACAAAGTTGAGTCTCACTGGCAACACAAGAATAAAAAGGGATGCACCCTGAGAACTCCACCAAAAGACCACAGTTGATGGTCCAGGGGCTTCAGGATTCCCCTGAGAGTATAGCCCCTGGCCCTGATGCTTCCCCTGCCCATAAACGATAATGAAGTTCTACTCTTTGGACAGGAATGGATTGGACTTGGTGATGCAGTGTAGCCATATCTTGGGTGCACTGTATGGTTCTATGCATCTATAGGATATCATCCTGCTGACCTCTTACTGAAGGAAGGGGTGTGGGTGAAGAGGAGGGGAAAGAAGACTGTTGGGAGGATGGGACATGCATGGAGCAGATAGGAAGAGTGTGCTATAACTGGGCAAGGAGAGCAGTGGAAGCTGCATATAGGTGGGCATGCAAATTTATATGGGAATGTACATTTTCATTCAATCATAATTAAAAAAAAGAGCAAACAAAAAAAAGGATAAAATAAAGAAATTTATGGAATCAAACCAGAATGAAAACATATCCTACCAGAACCTATGGGATACAGCCAAAACAGTGCTCAAAGATCAATTTATCTCCATAAATGCACACATCCAGAAAGAAGGGCCCAAACCAAGAATTAACCCTACAGGTTGAAGAAGTAGAAAAAGAGCAACAGGGGAATCCTTCAGACACCAGAAGAAATCAGATAATCGAGATTAGAGCACAATTAAATGAATTAGAGAATAGAGGAACCACTGAAAATTAGCAAAACTAAAAGCTGGTTCTTTGAAAAGATCAACAAAATTGATAAGCCATGGGCTATACTTACAAAAGAAAAACAGGAAACAAATAACCCAGATAAGAAATGAGATAGGAGATGTCACAACAGATCCACCTGAAATCAAAAGTAGCCTTACAGAATGTTATGAAAGATGGTACTCTAACACATTGGAAAACCTAGAGAAAATGGACAGATTTCTAGATTCATATTACCCACCAAAATTATCAGTAGTACAACAACTTCACAAACCCATCAAATAGGAAGTGATTAAAAAACTACCACCCCCAAAACATTCCGGCCCACATGGCTTCACTGGAGAATTTTAACAAGCTTTTAGAGAGGAGTTAATTCCAGTATTACTAAGACTATTTCACAGCATAGAAAGGGATGGAATACCCCCAGATTCATTCCATGCAGCCAAATAACCCAGATACCAAAGCCAGGGAAAGATCTTACTAAAAACTTCAATTACAGACCAATATCACTAGTGAAACTTTGACACAAAAATCTGCAACAAAATCCAAGCCAGTAGAATTCAACAACATATCTACAAAAATAATTCATCATGACCAAGTCGGATTCATTCCAGGGATACAAGTTGGTTCAAAGTCAGAAAAGCAGTCACCTCATTTTGTCAATTGATACAGAAAAGTCATTCAACAAACTCCAACACCCATTCATGCTAAAAACTCTCCGAAAAATAGGAATAAGGGGAAAATTTCTCAATGCAGTAAGGGGCATTTACCCAAAGCCAATTGCTTACATCATGCTGAATGGAGAGAGACTGCAAGAATCGTCTTTGAGAACGTGAACTAGACAAGGATGTCCACTCGCACCACTTCTATTCAACATTGTACTAAAAATTCTGGCCAGAGCAATTACACAAGAAAAATAAATAAAGAACATCCGCATTGGCAAAGAAGAAGTAAAAATCTCTGTTTGCAGATGATACGATTGTATACTCAGAGAGTTGTAAAGAATCTGTTAGTAAACTACTGGAACTAATTGAAGAGTTCAGCAATGTCTTAGGATACAGGATAAATGTAAGTAAATCAAAAGGAGTCCTTTACACCAATGGAAACCACAATGGGGTAGTGGATAAGTGCTACAGCTTCTATCCAAAAGGTCGGCAGCTTATATTTGCCAAACACTCTTTGGAAACTCTATGGGGCAGTATTACCCTGACCTCAGACCCGACTCAAGACAATGGGTTTGTTTTTTGTTTTTTTACACCAATTATAAAATTATCAATGAAAAAATCACCAAATTAATACCTTTACTATAGCCCCTCAAAAGACAAAATATCTAAGAATAAATCTAATCAGAGGAATAAGAAACACATACAGATGAAATTACAAGACATTACCGCAAAAAAACCAAAACAGACTGACATAAATGGAGAAACCTACCTTGCTCATGGATAGGAAGACTTGACATAGTGAAAATGTTTATCCTACCCTAAGCAACCTACATATACAATGCAGTCACACTACAAATTCTAATGTCATTTTCCCCCCTTTTTTTATTATGACTGAGTGAAAATGTACATTCCAGTATAAATTTACATGCCCACTTATATGCAGCTCCCACTGCTCTCCCTGCCTGGTGACAGCACACTATTCCTCTCTGCTCCATACATGTCTCATCCTCCCAATTTTGAATGAGATGAGGAAACAAATCACCAACTGTGTTTGGTCAGGATTATGTCAACTTGGCCTCTCCATGTCTGGCTGCTGTATCAAGTGACAGGGTGGGGCCTGTGATGGCTTCCCCTCCTGCTCAGGTCTCATCTCTATACCTTCCACCACCTACTGCCAGTCTGTTCATGTAGCCAGCAGCTTTCTCCTGCTCTCTTCTGGCATCTGGTTCTAGGACCCAAACTAGCAGCTGTTGGATTCATCAACCCTTACAGGCAGCACTTGACAGTCCTGTCCCCTGACCTGCTGATCCTGGGTTTACCAGCCTCTGCAGCTCCATCTTGCCACCATCTTAGGATCCGCCGACATACACAACCAGTGATCTGGAACTCTGGTTTCTGACCTGCTGACCTCGGGTTCACCAGCTTTCGTGGCCATGTGAGGCTTCTGCCAGGACTTGGGATATTCAGCTTCTGCAATTGCATGAGCTATTTCCTTTATATATAAATCTTTCTTTGTTCTTTGTACTTTGTATGTAAATCTTTCCTTGTGCTTTGTATATAAATCTTTCCTTGTACATGTATGTGTTACTGGATTTGCTTCCCTAAAGAACCCAGCTTAAGACACCAACTTTCTTTGAAAAGGGAGGAAAAAAATCCTGATAAGTAAAAGTACTACTGAAGAAGAGGAACACACTGGAAGGCCTCACACTACCCAATCTTAAAACCTATTATACTGCTGCAGTAGTCAAAACAGCCTGGAACCATACAAAAACAGACATATAGACAAACGGAACAGAGTTGAGACCCCAGAGATGCCTCCATCCTCCTGTGAAAAGTTGATATTTGACAAAAGCCCCAAGATTTTAAACCGGGGTAAGAACTGTCTCTTTAACAAACAGTGCTGCCAGTATTCCATGCCATCTGCAAAAGGTTGAAACAAGACCCATACCTCACACCTTACACAAAGTAACTCAAAATGGATCAAAGACCTATATATAAAACCTAAAATAATAAAGATCATGCAAGAAAAAATAGGATCAGCAATGATAGTTCTGATATACAGCTTTGACAGACTTCAAAATCTGACAAACACAACAGAAGAGAAAAGAGATAAATGGGAACTACTAAGAATCAAACACTTTTGCTCATCTGAAGACTTATCAAAAGAGTTAAAAGACTACCTATAGAATAGGAAAAAAAATAATTGACAACTACATGATAGACCAACGTCTGACCTCCATAATCTACAAGGTACTGAAAAATATCAACAAGAAAATGGTAAAAATTCAATTAAGCAGTAGGTAAAGGACACTGGCAGACACTTCACCAAAGTGAACATCCAGGCAGGCAAAAGACACGTGATAAAATGCTCATGATTTTTAGTTATCAGAGAAATCCAAATGAAAACTACAATGAGATACTGTCTGCCATGGATTGAATTGTGTCCCACCCAAAATTTGTGTTTTGATTTGACTTGGTTAGGAGTCCCAATATCGCGCCATTCCTTCCATGTGTTGTGAATCCTGACTCTGTGATATTGATGATGGAGAACGGTTTGCAGTCATGTTACTGAGGCAGGCCAAATCTACAAGCTTGTGGAATACAAGGGAGAGAAGTGAGCTTAGGAAGCTGGGAATCTCATACCACCAAGAGAGAAGCACCAAGAGCAGAACACGTCCTTTCGACCTGAGGTTCCTGTGCTGAGATGCTCTCACTGGATTTGGACTCAGCCTACCGGACTGTGATAAATTCTCTCACTGAACGGATTTAAAATTTATAAATGGATTTGTAGCTTACTGGACGGTGTCAATAAAGCTTCTCCTTGTGAAGCCTTCCACTTGTGGTATTTTCTGTTAAAGCAGTACCAGGGCACTAAGACACCATCTCACCCCAACAAGGTTTTGCGTGATACCAAAAAACACAGAACAACAAATGCTGGAGAGACTGTGGAGAGACTGGAACTCTACTACACTGCTGGTGGGATTGCAAAATGGTACAATCTCTTTGAAAATTAATTTGATGCTTCCTTAAAAAGCTGGAAATAGATATATCATTTGATCCTGTAATCCCACTGCTTGGAAGATGTCCTACAGAAACAAAGGCTGTCACACAAATAGATACATGCACACAAATGTTTATTGCAGCACAGTCCACAATTCCAAAAAGATGGACTCAATCTAAATGTCCATCAACAGATGAATGGATAAACAAATTATTGCATGTATACTCAATGGAACAGTATGCAATGATGAAGAATAATGACTTTAGGAAGCATCTTATAACCTGGTTTCAATTGGAAGATACTATGCTGAGTCAAATAAGTCAGTGTGTGACAAAAGGATGAATACTGTAAGAGACTTCTGCTATATGGGCTTAAAAAGAGACTTAGGTACAGAATAAAACAGTCTTCGATGGCTGCATGTGTAGGGAGGGTGGGAGAGGACTAGTCATAGATTAGATGGCTGATACAAATTTGGTTAGATGAAAGCAGTGACAGCATGCAATAGAAAGGTAGATCAACTTAATTAAATGGACTTCATCATAAGCTGAAAGCTCTTCCAATCTTAACTCAATAGTGAGAGGATACAGTAGCAGGAGCAGGGGCCTGGGGGCCATGCTCTTGGGATGCATTGAGGCCAGTTGGCATAACTAGCCTGTTGCTAGGAGATTCTTCTTCACCCCAATATTGGTGAGTGGCATCTGGGGTCTTAAAAGCTAGCAAGCTGCCATGTGAGGTGCACCAAATGGCCCCAACTCATCTGGAACAGATGATCACTGAGGACAATAAAGATACAAGTGAAAAAGAGCTCAGGAGACAGAAAGATATATGTGAATGGGAGACTTTATCAACATGTGACCAGAAGAATCAGATGGTGCTTGGCCACCACCAAAGGCAGCCTTCATGGGTACATGGTGTAGAGGCCTCGTGGCAACATGAGATAAAGAAGGGTACAGCTCAAGAACTCTACTGAAAGACCACCATTGATGGTCTTACTGCCTGAAGTGTCCCCTGGGGATATGGCCCCTAAAGCTGCTACTGCTCCTGATAAGAAAACACTACTGAGGTTAACTCTTCAGACACAGGACTGGACTGGATTCAGGGACAAAATGTGACCATGTGGTGTGTGTACTTTATGGTTCTAAGGATTCATGAGATGCCGTCCTACTGGTTTCTTTTGAGACAGGAGAGAAGAAGGTGTAGGGGAGGGGACAGGAGCTTGTTAAGAGGATACTACAAGTATAGAATGAAACGGAGTGGTGTGTTGTCACTGGTGGGCATTCAGAATTTGTTTAGATTGTATGTTTGCACTTAATCACAATAAATAAAATGAAATGGAATGCATAATTATTGATATCCTAAAGATTAGTGATCTTAAATGGACAGGTCAATACCATTTTGAATATGACAACTCTGGGGCCTGTTATGCCAGGAATGATAACTTGAAGAGGAGTGGCACTGTATTCCTTATCAAAAAGAGCATTTCAAGATGTATCCTGAAGTACAATGCTGTCAGTATAAGATAATGTCCATACATCCACAAGGAAAGCCAGTTAATACAATTACTATTCAAATATGTGTGTACATATTTTCTGATGTATTTCTTTTCTCATTTTCAAATAGGTTTGTATTTTATACATAATGCTGTCACATCATGTAACTATTGTTGTCGTGATCACATGAATTAGGTTTCCTAGGATAACTCCATTTATATTTTTTCCATTGTCCCCACTAGTCTCATAACTGCATTTATACCTACAAGATTGTGTCTGGATTGTTACAAATATTAATGTCGAGATAGAATGAAAATTACATTTTAATATGGAAAGATAATGTGTGAATGAAATAAATTTGACAGTACTATAGCACTGCTTGTCTTTTCTATTATAACTTTTATAATGTAACACTTCTCTTTTCACAATCTACAGCAGCAGCCAACATATTGCATTTCTAGGGGCTTTCATATAATACAAAAAGAGCCCTGCCTATCACAAATCTAACATCTCTAAAAGGATTACAGGGATAAAATAAGGTCAAACAACTTGTTCCATTGTGTATTTAAGAATGCTATCAAAGGGTGGAGTTGAGATGGCAGAATAAATTCATGTCTCCCTAAATCCCTCTAGAAACCAAGACTTGAAATGATAGTTAAATGGAGTCTTATGGACACCTAGTGAACCCTGGGATGTGGCATAGGATTGTTAATTTGGACTTCATACCACTGAATGCAAAGCTTCCTCTTTTTCACAGACCCCAATCTCAGAGGGCACAGGCTTGCACGGAGCGAAGGTAACTCACTATTTAGATTTTTTTCCCTCTGTCTTCGCTGACGGGCAGAACTGGGACTTGACTAGCTGCTGGTCTCAGACACACTGCTGGTGGGACCAACAAGCGTAACTGCCAGGTTCTGAGAGCCTGGCTTTGGACTCTATACACCTTGGCTCCTCTGGCCTATCGAGAAAAGAAGAAGCCCAGGCAGAGGCTCCAGAAGGATTTAGTTCCTAGACTGGAAGGTGGTGCCTGCCAGGGGGAGAGCGCTTTTCTAGCAAGGAGGTGATGTTCTGCACAGTGTCGCCTGGGGCTGGGGCCCAGAAGTGGAGGCTGTGGACTCTGGGCATTTCGGCACTCTTGGCCTCTCTTTCCACTGGGAGCCCGATCCCAGCTGGCTGGCGAGCTTATGCGGGATGCCATCTTGTTTTGCTGGGAGGCAGGGTCATCCATACAGCATCCACAGCTGGACCTAATTCCTCGGCTGGGAGGCAGTTCCTACCCAGAAGAGACTGCCTTTCTAACAGAAAAGCAGGATTCCACACAGTATCACCTACAGATGGGGCCTGACAGAAGAGGCCAGCAGGTCAGTAGCCTTTCTGTATTTTGAGCTAGTTTATAACATCTGGTATTCAATATACAGGTGCTTACATTGCCAGCTGGAAAACCTTACTGACTTTGGAAGTTGCCAAATACTTTTACTTCTCGTCTTAAGATGGCCTAGAGAAACAACTGTGGTACATCTTCACAGCATTTCTCCCAGCCTCTATTGACCCACATGAAACTCAAAAAGCAGCAAACATTGGAAAGGACAGTAACCAGAAAGTCACCCATGGCATCAGAAGGCCCCCAAAAGAAACCACCTCAGAACTTCCCAGATGATGAATCTTTCCTGAAACTATCAGAAGGTGAACACAAAAGGATTATATAAAGAGCCCTACTAGACTCTATACAAAATGCAGCTGAGCAAAACAAAAAATTAAGCAAGCTGCTTGATCTGATGGAATATCAGTACTCTGAAATCCAACAGATCAAGAACAAAATCAAAGACATAGAAACTTCAATTCCAAGCCAAGAAAACAGGATGGAACAAATGGAAAAGAAAACTGCTAGCTTTGTACTTTAGAAAGACACATTATCCAGAATCCTACTCAGTTAGGGAAGGCTCCAAACACAATCAAAGCCAAAATAGTGAAAGAAACGATCTAGTGATCATATCATGTAAACTATGATATCATCATCTTAAAAAAAGGGGTGTACTACAGTCATTATAGTCCTTCCAGATGGACAGGAAGTTGGCAAGCCTGGTAGCATCAAAATTGGGGTTACATATAGTTTATTAAGTGGAATCCTAGGGCCTGCTGTAAAGCACAATAAAGAAGCAACATGCCATATCAAGAAACGTAATGCAGGAGTCTCAACAACCACAAAACTAACCCTGAAAAAATGTGAAAAATCAACTTCAAAGAAGAAGATCGCACAACAGATTAATAAGAACAACAGAGAAAACATCTCAAAAACAAACATATCACAATGGCAGCACTGAACTCATACCTATCAACAATTACACTGAATGTGAATGGACTGAATCCTCCAGTAAAGAGACATAGAGTGACATCTTGGATAAAAAGACATGACCCATCTATATGTTGCCTACAAGAAACTCATCTTAGACCTAAAGACATGAACAAACTGAAAATCAAAGAATGGAAGAATATGTTTCAAGGTAACAATGAACAAAGAAGAGCAGGTGTGGCAATTCTAACCTCAGATGAAATCGATTTTAATGTAAAATCCACCATCGTGGACAAAGATAGACACTATTTATTACTGAAAGTTTCAATACACAAGCAGGACTTAACATTACGTATTTATGCACATAATATTAGAGCACCTAAATACGTGAAAGAAACACTGACTACACTCAAAAAGGAGACAGATCACTCCACAATAACAGTAGGAGACTTCAACACTCCACCCTCAATATTGGACAGATCATCTAGAAATAAGCTAAAGAAAGACAGAGAAGAAGTTATTGTCACAATTAGCCATCTAGACCTCATCGACACATACAAAATTTTCTATCAGCTGACAACTGCACCTTCTTCTCTAGTGTTCATGGAACGTTCTCAGAGTAGACCATGTGTTAGGACATAAAGCAATTCTCAACAAAATCCAAACCACTGAATTAATGCAGTGTCTTCTCAGAATGTAAAGCCATAAAAGTTGAAATCAATAGCAGAAAAAACATGAATGGAAAGTGGAACTTATGGAAATTGAACAACACCTTGCTCAAAAATCTGTGCATTACAGAAGAAATCATGGATGAAATAAAGAAATTTGTGGATTCCAATAAGAATGAAAACACTTGCTACCAGAACCTGTAGGATGCAGTCAAAGCAGCGCTCATAGGTCAGTTTATCTCCATAAATGCTCACATCTGGAAAGAAGAAAGAAACCAAATCAAAGAACTAACCCTACAGCTTGAACAAGAGGAGAGAGAACAACAAAGGAACCCCTCAGGCACCAGAAGAAAACATCATAAAGATCAGAGGTCAACAGGATGATATTCTATGGATGCATAGAACCATAAAGTGCATCCAATATGGTCACTCTGCATCACCAAGTCCAATCCATTCATGTCTGAAGAGTGGACTTTCATTATCATTTATGGGCAAGGGCAGCATGAGGGCCAGGTGTCATGCTCCCAGTGGAACCCCAAAGCCTCTGGACCATCAATTGCAGTCTTTTAGTGGAGATCTCAGGGTACACCCCTTTTCATTCTTGTGCTGCCAGTGAGACTCAACTTAGTGAGCTCCATCACAGCTATCACTGTGGTGGCTGGGCACCATCCAGTTCCTCCAGTCCTGTGTCTATGTAGGCACCCACTCATGTGGGTCCCTGTATCTTCTGGGTTGTAGGAGACTGTTGGGAGGATGAGACATATATGGAGCAGAGAGGAATAGTGTGCAGGGACAGCAGTGGAAGCTGTATATAGGTGGGCATGTACATTTATACGGGAATGTACATTTTCATTAAGTCATAATAAAAAAAGATCAGAGCAGAACTAAATGAACTAGAGAATAGAAGAACAACTGAAAAAATTGAAAAGACTGAAAGCTGGTTTTTTGAAAAGATCAACTAAATTGACAAACCATTGGCTAAACTTACCAAAGAAAGACAGGAAAGGAAACAAATAATCCAAATTAGAAATTAGAGGGGAGTGGTCACAACTGATACAGCAGAAATCAAAAATATCATAGCTGAATACTATGAAAGACTGTATTCTAACAAATACGAAAACCCGATTCATATCACCTAACAAAATTATCACAAGGTGACGCAGATCAACTTAATAAACCCATCACAAAGAAAGAGATTGAAAAAGTCATTAAAAAACTGCCAACAAAAAAAGCCTGGGCCCAGAGGTCTTCACTGCAGAATTCTACCAAGCTTTTAGAGAAGAGTTATCTCCAATACTACTGAGACTATTTCACAGTATAGGAAGGGACGGAATACTCCGAAATTCATTCTATGAAGCCAGCATAACCCTGGTACCAAAGCCAGGGAAAGACTCAACCAAAAAGGAGAACTACAGACTGATATCACTTATAAATCTAGATGCAAAAATCTTCAACAAAACTCTTGCCAAGAGAATACAACAACATATCAAAAAAATAACCCATCATGACCAAGTAGGATTCATACCAGGGATGCAAGGCTGGTTCAACATCAGAAAAACAATTCATGTGATCAACCAAATAAATAGTACAAAAGACAAGAATCACCTGATCTTGTCTATTGACGCAGAAAAGACATTAGATAAAGTCCAACACCGGTTCATGCTAAAAACTATCAGGAAAATAGGAATAGATGGCCAATTCCTCAATGCAATAAGGGTCATTTATACAAAGCCAACTGTGTACGTCATCCTGAATGGAGAGAGACTGAAACTGTTTTCCCTGAGAACAGGAACTAGACAAGGATGCCAACTCTCCCCTCTCCTATTCAACATTGTACTAGTAGCTCTAGCCAGAACAATTAGACAAGACCAAGAAATAAAGGGCACAATAGCAAAAAGGTAGAATCAATCCAGATGCCCAAGAATAGAAGAATGGAGAGGTAAACTATGGTATACATACTCAATGGAACACTATGCAATGATAAAAAACTACGATGATAGCAGGAAACATCTCTTAACGTGGTTTCAACTGGAGGACATTATGTTGAGTGAAAGTAGTCAGCTACAGAAGGAAAAATATTGTGTGAGACCTCTATGATAAGAACTTAAAAACATAACAGGAAAGACTCTTTGGTGGCTGCAAGGGTGGGGAGGGCAAGAGGGTAAGGGAGGAGATTTTAGATTAGGTAGTTGTTAGAAATTTCATTGAGTGTAATTTGTGACAGCACACATTAGTAAGAAGATCAATGTTAATAGGACTTCAACACAACTTGTGTACTCCTCACATCTTAACCCAATATTGCAAGGACAGAGTAGCTGGGGTGGGAGGCCGCGGAAATCAAGGGGAAATCTCAGGGGAAATCAAGGCCAATTAACGTTTTGCTAATGAGATCTCTCTGCACCCCATATAGGTGAGTGACATCTGGGGTCTTAAAAGCTGCCAAGCTGCCATCTGAGAGTACAGCAAATGGTCCCAACTTAGCAGGAACGGATGGTCACCAAGGTCTATAATGACATGGGGGAAAGAGAATCCAGAAGACAGACAGACTCACGTGAATGGATGTCTACATCGACTTGTGACCGGAAGAACCAGATGGTACCCAGCTACCACCAGTGGTAGCCACAATGAAGCTCACAAAATGAAGTCTCACTGGCAACACAAGTATAAATAGGGGTGCACCTTGAGATCACCACCAGAAGACTGCAATTGGTGGTCCAGGGGCTTTGGAGTTCTCCGGGGAGCAGGGCTCCTGGCCCTGATGCTGCCATTGTCATTAAATCATAATGAAGTTCAGCTTTTCAGACATCAATGGATTCGACTTGGTGATGCAGAGAGACCATATTGTGTGGGGACTTTATGGTTCTAGGCATCTGTAGGAGGTTGTCCTTTTGATCTCATACTGGAGCAAGGGGAATGGGTGGAAAAGAGAAGATAGGAGACTGCTGGAAAGGTAAGACACGTATGGAGCAGAGAGGAAGAATGTACTGTCACCATGCAGGGAGAGCAGTGGAAGCTGCATGTAGGTCAGCATGAAAATTTATATGGGAATGTACATTGTCATTCAATCATAATAATAAAAAAACAAATGCTATCATAACATTGGTAAGAATTAAATATGAGTAAGAAAAGAAAATCTCTCAGGTAGCTTTTAGAATAATCAAAAGATAGACCTCTCAAACTGTCATGCTGAGTGTTGTCCTGAGGGGCTGTCTGAAATACTTTTTTCTAAGTACATGATAGGTCAAATTTACTATCATTTTTCCGATGAGAAACAAATCTAGCAAGCAAATAAAATATACAGTGTATTTGTTGTCGGGAGTGGGCCCCCCTCTCCCAACATGAGGATTAAGAAGGATGCCTGCTAAGAGGGGCTTCACAATCCCTCGGTTTATGAGATTATATTGGGACAATCTGACCAGCAACTTCTGAGGAAGAGAGATCAGAGGAATGAATGTCAATGCAGCATGCCTAATAACAATGAGGCCTGCCCAGCTTCACTGGCTTCTCCCTAATTGCATTGCCCCCTCCCTTTTCTCCACATACACAGGTTTACAAGCTAACCCTTGAAAAGCTCTCAAGGACATTTCTCCACATAGCCATTAAAACTACACAAGATCCCACTACCTGCAACAGAAAGAATAAATAAACTTTTAGGTTCATTGTAGCTGGTATGGCAAACTGATAACACTAAAGAAACATCTTTCTTAGTGCAGCTGGCTTAATTAGGGGACGGCAGGTTCTTACTATCTGCACAGGAAGATATAAATAAAAACTTAGAGAAACAAATGGAGACAGCCAAATGGTGAAGCCTTGAGAAGTTTACCCCTCCGTACCTTCCACTTTGAGGTACGAAAAAAACCATTAATTGTGTTCCCTGACATTTATCATCACGAACACCTGGCTTAGACAATTATCCAAAAAGGCCTTGACAATTAATTAGAAGTAGAAGACTAGGAGGGGTCACTTTCTTGTTAGCCAATAATGATGGGTCAGTTTCTTGTTAACCAATAGTTTATATGATGAAGAAAATAGGGTGAACACTACGTCACCTCACTTATAAAAAATAGACGGACAGCTCTCAACACACACACAATCTTCTCTGTTGGTCGGGCTGCCTTAAACCAGAAAAGTCTTTCCTGTCTCCTTTATTCATTTCCCGCTGCGCCTTCCCTCCCTCCATGCGGGACCCTGAAAAGTGCTGGGGCTGGTTCCCGGCAATTTGTGCTTAATTTGTCCCATACGACAACAAAAAAGTATCCAACTGCTCTGCTGGCTCTTATAAAACCCACAGACTGGTAAGATATCTATATGTTTGCAGTGAAATAGAAATGGTTTTAATAAATATTTTTCATAGCAGTTTATATGTTTATGAGGACATCAAATATACATAAATATTTAAAGCAAACCATAGATTATGAACATTTTACTTTCATGTACTGAATTCTTGCCTTTTGTAAGTAAGACCCTGGTTAGATTCCTGGCTAATGCCCCTTATGAGCTCTAATCAACCATCTTTTAGTGAAGGTTTGTATGTGGCAATGATTCTCAAGAGGTTTTAGTAGATCTTCCTGGCTAAGACATTTCTCATAGAAATATATGTTGCTTTTCTTCTAACAATGTATTAATAATAATTTTTGACATTATATGCTAGAAATATATCTGCTTTCAAATAAATGTTTATTGTTGATTAAAATTCTGTTTCAACTTCAACATTATTTATTGTTTGAAATCCATTTTTCTACTTCTACTTTGGGCCACACAAGTCAGTAGTGGGTGCAAATGGTTTGCTGCTGGCTGCTAACTGAAGGATGAGACATTTAAAACCACTTAGCTACACCACAGGAAAAAAGATTGGCAATTTACTTCCTTAAAATTACAGTCAAGAAATACCTATGACTAGTTCTTTTCTGACACTCATAGTATTGCCATGAGTTGGGATCAATTGGACAGTAACAGGTTTTTATCTTTTGGGTCACATTTGATCATTCTGTGAGGTAACAGATAGTCACTCAGAACTTGAAAATTATTTTTGGTTGACAGTTATTAATTTAAGAATAAAAGGTGAAATAGTGTTAACTAAACAGAAAGCAAGGCCAGAAAATTAAAGAGATACTTTATTTAATATATTTTATCCTACAAAATGTCATGGATTGAATTGTGTGCCCCCCAAAATATGTGTAGCCATGTGGCTGGGCCATGATTCCCAGTATCTTGTGACTGTCCTCCATTTTGTGGTTTTCCTGTGCTGTATATTAAAGGATTAGGGTGGGACTGTAAATCCCCTCTGAAGATCACCTCCCTGCTCCACTGTGAAGGGAGTTTCCCTGAAGTGTGGCTTGCCCCACCCTTAATCTCTTCATCTTGCAAGAGATAAAAGGGAAGGGAAGGGAAGCAGGCAGAGAATTGGGAACCTCGTGCCATCAAGCAAGCAGCACTGGGAAAAGAGCATGTCCTTCAGACCTGAGTTTCTTGGGCCAGTATGCTCCTTGGACAAAGACTGATACAGTACCGGACTTTCCTCCAGAGCTGACAAGGCAGAAAGCTTTCCCCTGGAGCAGATATACTGAAGTTGGAATTGTAGCTTACTGGACTGTGTAAAAATAAACTTTCCTTTGTTAAAGTCATCCACTCATGGTATTTCTGTTAGAGCAGTACTAGCTGACTAAAACACAAAATATGTAAGAAATGCCACAAACTGACTTCATTAATTTTAAGTATTAAAAAATATTTTATGAGAAAAATGTAGTTAGAACAATAAATCCATTTGTAGAATTTATTTAAAGTTACAAATTAAAAAACAATACTAATCATTAAAAACACAAACTAGAGAATCTCTTTACACCTTTATTTTTGTACATACTTGAGTGTTTAAATAGAAACCCTGGCAGTGTAGTAGTTAAGGGATACATCTGTTAACCTGAGGGTGGCAGTTTGAATCCACCAGCTGCTCCTTGGAAACTCAGTGGAGCAGTTCTACTCTGTCTATAGGGTTGCTATGAATTAGAATTGACTGATGGCAGTGGGTTTGGTTTGGTTTAGTCTTTAATTTTCCTACAGAAATCGACTGTAAGAGAAAACACTTAAATTTTGAATGGTCAGGCTAAAATTAGTTTGTTAGTGCATGTAGCATTTTAAACCTCTTCCCTCCACGAGGAAAATGAGATCTTGTATAAAACACTGAGCCACAGAAAACAATAGTAAGAGGAAATGTCACAAATGGAAACATGAGTTCAGGGTTGAGTTGATAATTGCTCCAATATAGCAAACTTCTCTGTAATATAGCCTATTGAAAACAACTTAAAAAGTTGCTATCAACTTGACTACTGTCAGGCGGGCCAGGCTGTACCTGGACATCACAACCAGGATGCAGTTCCTGGAAGTCATCAGAGCACGGCGAGCCCCTCCCTTTATGGAAAGCCCCTACCTCAGTTCCTAGAAATCATCAGAACGTGACCAACCCCTCCCTTCCCGGAAAGTCCCCAGTTGTTTTTCTCATATGCTAATCATGTGGCTCGCTGTACTTAAATCCTATTGGCTCCCGCCTTTTTCCCCATGTCCCCACTAAGGTCTGCACTAGGTAAAACCATCCGCTTCTATGTAAACCCCCTTCCCTAACTTGAAAGCCTACTTCTCTGACTCCTACCTTGGAGCTTGCAGAGTTCACCCAGCAGTGCACCGATAAATTCTGTCCTACTGCTGACTCTCATTTTCTTTCTCTCTAACTGCCGCTGATACGTTTAGCCTACCTCACCTTACAGTTGGTGCCGATACATCTACCCTACCTCGCCTTACAACTACAACTCATTGCAGTGGTGTGAGATAAAGTATAACTGTCCTTTAGGGTTTCCCAAAAGCAGTCAACTGACCAGAATTACTGACCTTTTGGTTAGCTGAACTGTAAACCACTGTGCCAACAGGACTTGATAATATAGTATAAAAATCAAACAAACAACCAAAAAACTCATTGCCATCAAGTTGATTACAACTCATAGCAACCCTAAAGGGCAAAATTGAACTGCTCATACAGAGTAGATGGTAGATGGTAGACGGCAGATTTGAACTGCTGACCTTTTGGTTAGTAGCCTGAGCTATTAAACCACTGTGCAATCAGGGCTCCATAATATCATATAGATCCACATAATTTTGTCAACTGTCTTTGCAGTGCCTTCCTATAAAGTGGGTAAGACATATATTACCATCTCGTTGACCATATAACTTGACTGAACAATGAAACATTAACACATACTATATAAACAGAGGTTTTCAAATGGGTTTGTTTTATTTGACTTAGTCACTTGGGTTTCTAACATCTGCCATTTAAGGAACATACTAACTGTTGATCCCAGAATGAAGGAGACCAACGAAGGAGATTAGAACCTGTCCTAAAGCCTAGTGTCTCTAGCTGAGCCCAGCTGAACCTAAATAACTTCACTGAATGTCACCGAAACCAGAGCCAATGCAAAGATCCATAACCAGAACAAAAAAAAAAAAATTCTGTTTTTGTAAGACATTTATATTTTGACAGTGTTCATTACACGTTATTGCAGCAGTAGCTGACTAATATATCTTGTAAGGTTTTAAAGAGTCATTCAGGCTCTGGAGCTAGGCTGCCTGCATTTTAATTCTATCTCCAAAATTGATTGATTTGCTGGTGATGGTTAAATTGCTGACATTTTGCTGAAGGATTCTCTCTGTTAAATTGAGCTGAAGCCATGATATCTGGTACTGGGTGCTTTTCCCACATGTAAATCCTGCCTTGATAATGTTAATGGAAAAGAATGGGTGGCCTTTTACAAACTTGAATCGTAGGCAATATCTTAAGAGCGAAAGGAAAGAGAAGCAAACAGAGAGATAGAGAGACCTCATACTGCCAGGAAAGAAGCACCTGGAGCAGAGTACATCCTTCCGATTCAGGGTCCCTGAGCCTGAAAAGATCTCAGTCCAGTGGAAGATTGATGTCAAGGATCTTCCTCCAGAGCCAACAGAGAAAGCCCTGCCATGGAGCTGATGGTACCAAATTTGTTTTTTTAGTGTACTTTTCTAATGACAAAATAAATTTCACTTGGTTAAAGCCATTTGCTTGTGGTATTTTTTCTCATAGTGCCATTAGATGACTGAAACACGAATATACCACAAATCCAAACCTCGTGCTGCTGAATTGATTCTAACTCACAACAACCCTACAGAACACAATAGAAATGCTATGTAGGGTTTTTAAGGAGCTGCTAGTGGATACTGTCATCCTTTTGGTTAGAAGTTGTAGCTCTTAACCACTGCACCACCAGGATTCCTAATATACCATAGAGACAACTGAATTGGATGGCCACAAACTTTTGAATACAGTAGGATTTTGAAATTTTGAAAAAGTATCCAAATGTGTGTTAGTTTCCTATTGCTCTAATATATTGACGCAAACTTAGTAGCTTAAACAACACATATTTATTAGCTTACCTTCTCAAAGTCAGGAGGGCAAAATGGGTCTTAATGGACTAACATCAATCATTACATAGTTGCATTGTTTCTTGAGGCTACAGGGAAGAATCTGTTTTCTAGCCCTTTCCTATTTTTGAATGTCTCCTATACTCCTGGCCTTGTGCTGTTCTTTCATCTTCAAAGCTGTCAACACTTTCAATTTTCTGATTATTTCCCCTGATTCTTTCTTCTACTTTAAGAGCACTTATGATTACTTTGGACTCACCTCCATGGGTAGTTGATTATCATACGAAACCCTACTTCCTCTTTGTCATATAATACAGCATTTGTGCAGATTCTAGAGACAGGCAAAAGATATCTTCAGAGAGACATTATTTTGTCTCCCTCAGATATCCAATATGATTTCTGACAGCACTTGGCTTAGCTTCTGAGGATGAAATAATCACATTTCCAACACTATGTATTGCAGTGTAAAACAAGAATACGTTGTAAAAATAAAGTACTCAGTGCAGCACAATATGCCTGTTTGTTGATTTGCATCTAAATCTTTGTTAGGTAATTTCTGGTATCTCCAGATTTATTATTTTCTTTTTTATCTTCATATGCATGTTTGTGTTAGAGATTGCACAATCGTGTAATTCTGCACATCTTATTTCTTCCTAGAATATTCTTCAGGAAATGGTAAACCAATTTAGTAGTAGTAGTAGTAGTAAACTCACCACAAACAGTTTGCAATAAGAAGTAAGCACACATTTTGCTATCATCACTTATCTGTAACACAAGTTTTTATGTCCAGTCTCTTTTTTGTTAATTTCTGCATTCAAAGAAAGGTGTTACAACCAAATACAGAAATTATCAAATAATATCATTAATACCATACACAAGTAAAATTTTGTTTGATATCAGTCAAAAGCAGTTGCAGCAGTACATCAACAGGGAACTGCCAGAAATCGAATCTGGATTCAGAAAATGATCAGAACAAGGGATATCACTGCAGTTGTCAGATGGAACCTAGGTGAAAGAAGAGAATTGTAGAAAGATGTTTATGTGTGTTATATTGCCTGTATGGGTCATAATAAATTGTGGATAACATTTCGAAGAACTGAAATTCCAGAAAACTAAAATGCACTTAAGAAGAAACTGTATATACCGAGGAGAAGTTGTTCAAACATAACTGTGGATATCTGTGGTTGTATTCTTTCACCATAGTTATTATAATAATGCAAGAAACTAGACTGTGAAGAAGAATGGAACATCAGGATTGAAGGAATACTCATTCACATATTCTCTTATGCATATGACATAACTTTGCTTACCTAAAGTGAAGGGGACATGAAGCACTTGTTGATGAGTATCAAATACTAAAACTTTCAGCTGGATTTCACCTCAGCATAAAGAAAATAAAAATCCTCATAATTTGATCAATAAGCAACACGATAAATGGAGAACAGATTAAAGTTGTCAAGGACTTCAGGTTACTGGGATCTGCAATTAACATTCAAGGAAGCAGCAGTCAAAAAAATCAAGAACATCGCAATGAGGAAATCTGTTATAAAATCTCTTTTAAAGTGTTAAAAAGCATAGATATCACTTTAAGGACTAAGGTACAGTTGACACAAGTTATGGTATTTTAAATCACCTCATATAAATGTGAAAAGTGGGCAATAAATGAGGAAAATTGAAGAAGACTGATGATTTTGAATTATGATGTTAGTTAAGAGTATTGACTATATACCAGGGACTGTTAGAAGAGGGAACAAATCTGTCTTGGAAGAACTACAGCTAGAATGTTCCTTAGATGCCAGGATAGTTAGACTTTGCCTCACATACTTTGAATATGTTATCAGAAGGGGTCAGTTCACAGAGAAAGACATCATGCTTTGGAAAAACGAAGACAGTGAAAAAAGAAGACCTTCTAAAAGATGGATTGACATAGTAGCTTTGACAACATGCTTCAGCATAATAAAGATCATGAGGATGGAGCAGGACTGGGCGGTGTTTTGTTCTGCTATTTATACGGTTACTATCAGCCAAAGTGACTCAATGCACACAACATCAACATTCTTTCGTATTTTCTTATTCTAATGCCAGATACAAATCTCTTTTTTAAAAACATAGCAAAAGTCCATTGAGTAAATTTGTTCAGTTGTGTTATTTATAGAATCACCTATAAACTCCAGTTAAAATGCGAAGTCTATCAAGAACCTTAATTTTTACTTTTTCTTTCCTTAAAATTATCAAGACTGTGTTTTCATGTTACTTTTGTTTTCCCCCTTTGAATTCCATGTTAAAATCTTGTTTTATAGAGTAATTGGTAAATACTTTATCATTTAAATTTCAGGACACTGGTAAACATGAAAGTCTTCACAGTTAACATTCTGTGATCTGCAGTTCATCAAGACATAAAAATTAAGAAAAAATTCTATTATCTCTTTAAACCCCATAATAGTCATTTTGATAATATAGTGGGTGTAAGAAAAAGTTGCTGAAAGTTTGAAGCATCCATTGCTATTGTAATCAGCATTAAACTGAATTGTGGGCACAGCTTGATATTGATCAAGATTTTACAGGTTGAAAACCTCTTTGTCCACCTTCATGTAGAAATTTCGAAATATGACATGCAGACTATTAGATTTTAAAATGAAAAAAAATCACTTAACTCTTTTTTTTTAATTTTTAATTTTATTTAACATAACTCAGTGAAAATGTACATTCACATATAAATTTACATGCCCCCCTATATGCAGCTTCCACTGCTCTCCCTGTCCGGTGACTGCACACTATTCCTCTCTGCTCCGTACGTGTCTCGTCCTCCCAACAGTCTCCTTCCCCTCCTCTCCGTCCACTCCCCTTCCTCCGGCCAGAGGTCAGCAAGACGATATCCTACAGATGTATAGAACGAGAAAGTGCTTCCAATATATATATTGGTTACTCTGCATTGCCAAGTCCAATCCATTCCTGTCCAAAGAGTGGACCTTTGTTATAATTTATGGGAAAGGGCAGCATCAGGGAAGGGGGCCATGCTCTCAGAGGAATCCCAAAACCGCTGGACCATCAATTGAGGTCTTTTAGTGGTGATCTCGTGATGCACCTCTTTTTATTCTTGTGTTGCCAGTGAAGCTCCTCTCTGTGAGCTCCGTCGTGGCTATCACTGGTAGTGGTCGGGCATCATCCGGTTCTTCCAGTCCCAAGTCGATGTAGGCACCCACTCTTGTGGATCTCCCTGTCTTCTCGGTTGTCTTTACCGCATGCCATTTTGGCCCTCGGTGAGCATCCGTTCCTGCTGAGTTGGGACCATTTGCTGTGTCCTCGGATGGCAGCTTGGCAGCTTTTAAGACCCCAGATGCCACTCACCAATGTGGGGTGCAGAGAGCTCTCTTAGCAAAACGCTAGTTGTGCCAACTGGCCTGGAATTCGCCTAAGAGCATGGTCCCCCGCTCCCCGCCCCAGCTACTCTATCCTTGCAGTATTGAGTTAAGATGGAAGGAGTACTCAAGTTATGCTGAAGTCCACTTAATGTTGTTCTTGTTCCTAATGTGTGCTGTCACCGCTTTCTCCCAACTAGATTTCTAGTAACTATCTAAACTAAACCCTCCCCCCCTCGCCCTCCCTCCCTCCTCTCCCTTGCAGCTGTCAAAGAGTCTTTTCTTCTATACACAAGTCTGCTTTGAGATCTTATTGTAGAGGTCTCATACAATATTTGTCCTTTTGTCGCTGACTACTTTCACTCAACATAATGTCTTCCAATTGAAACCAGATTATGAGAAGCTTTCTAAAATCATCATTGTTCTTTATCATCGTATAGTGTTCCATTGAGGATATGTACCATAGTTTACCTATCCATACTTCTATTGTTGGGCATCTGGGTTCCATCTTTTTGCTATTGTGGACTGTGCTGCTATAAACATTCTGGTGCATGTGTCTGTTGGTGTGAAAGGCCTTGAATCTGTAGGATATATTCCAAGTAGTGGAATTACTGGGTCAAATGGTATATCAATATCCATTTTTTTAAGGAAGCACCAGATTGCCTTCCAAAGAGGCTGAACCATTTTGCAACCCCACCAACAGTGTAGGAGGGTTCCACTTTCTCCACAGCCGCTCCAGCATTTGTTGTTTTGTGTTTTCTGGATCATGGCCAATCTTGTTGGGGTGAGATGGTATCTCATTGTTGTCTTGATTTGAATTTCTTTAATAACTAAAGATCGTGAACATGTCCGCATGTGTTTTTTGGCTGCCTGGATCTCCTCTTTAGTGAAGTGTCTGTCCATCTCCTTTGCCCATCGCTTAATTGGATGGTTTATCTTCTTCTTCTTGATATTTTGTAGTATCTTATAGATTATGGAGATCAGGCGTCGGTCTGACATAGAGTTGCCAAATATTTTTTCCCATTCTGTGGGTGTTCTTTTAATTCTATTAATAAAGTCTTTGGATGAGCAAATGTGTTTGATTCTTAATAGTTCCCATTTATCTATTTTCTCTTCTGTTGACTGAGGTTTCTTTGACAGATTTTGGAGTCTGTCCTCATTGTGTATTAAAACTTCCATTGTTGTTCCTACCTTTTCTTGGATGAGCTTTATCATTTTAGGTTTGATATTTAGGTCTTTTATCCAGTTGGAGTTGGTTTTTGTATAAGGTGTAAGATATGGATTTGATTCAGTTTATTACAGATGGATAACCAATTTTGCCAGCACCATTTGTTGAAGATACTGTTTTTACCCCAGTTTAATGTCTTAGGGCCTTTGTCGAATATCAACTGTTCATAGGCAGATGGTGTCATCTCTGGGGTCTGAATTCTGTTCCATTGATCGATTTGCCTGTTCTTGTACCAGTACCAGGCTGTTTTGACCACTGTGGCAGTGTAGTATGTTCTCAGGTCGGGTAATGAGAGGCCTCCCAGTGTGTTCTTCTTCTTTAGTAGTACCTTACTTATCCGGGGCTTCTTCCCTTTCCAAACAAAATTTGTGATTTGTTTCTCGATCTCATTAAAAAATGATGCTGGAACTTGTATTGGGATTGCATTATATAAATAAATTGCTTTGGGTAAAATAGACATTTTCACAATGTTAAGTCTTCCTATCCATGAGCAGGGTAGGTTTTTCCATTTATCTAAGTCTCTCTTAGTTTCTTGTAATAAGGGCTTGTAGTTCTTTTTGTAAAGGTCTGTTGTTTCTCTGGTTAGATTAATTCCTAAGTACTTTATCTTCTTAGGGGCTATCGTAAATGGTATTGATTTAATAATTTCCTCCTTAACAGTCTCATTGATGGTATAAAGGAAACCTACTGATTTACTTATGTTTATCTTGTATCCTGAAACTTTGCTGAACTCTTCTATCAGTTTGAGTAGCTTACTTAAAGATTCCTTGGGGTTCTCTGCATATACAATCATATCATCTGGAACAGGGAGATTTTAACTTCCTCTTTGCGATGCAGATGCCCTTTATTTGTTCGTCTTGTCTAATTGCTCTGGCTAGAACTTCTAGCACAATGTTGAATAGGAGAGGTGACAGTAGGCATCCTTGTCTAGTTCCTGATCACAGGGGAAAGTCTTTCAGTCTCTCTCCATTCAGGATGATGTGGGCAATTGGCTTTGTATAAATGGCCCTTATTGTGTTGAGGAATTTGCTGTCTATGCCCATTTTGCTAAGATTTTTTAGCACAAATGGATGTGGGACTTTATCAAATGCCTTTTCGGCATCAATGGACAAAATCAGGTGATCTTTGTCTTTTGTGTTATTTATGTGGTTAATCACATTAATTGTTTTCCTGATGTTGAACCAGCCTTGCATCCCTGGTATGAATCCCACTTGGTCATGATGGATTATTTTCTTGATATGTTGTTGTATTCTGTTGGCAAGAATTTTGTTGAAGATTTTTGCATCTAGATTCATGAGTGATATCGGTCTGTAGTTCTCTGTCTTTGTTGGATCTTTCCGTGGCTTAGGTATCAGGGTTATGCTGGCTTCATAGAATGAGTTTGGGAGTACTCCATCCCTTTCTATACTGTGAAATAGTTTCAATAGTATTGGGGATAGCTTTTCTCTAAATGCTTGGTAGAATTCTTCCGTGAAGCCATCTGGGCCCAGACTTTTTCTGGTTGGCAGCGTTTTGATGACCTTTTCAAACTCTTCCTTTGTGATGGGTTTATTAAGTTGTTCTGCTTCACGTTGTGATCATTTGGGTAGGTGGTATGAGTCAAGGAATTTGTCCATCTCCCCTAGGTTTTCAAATTTGTTAGAGTACAGTCTTTCATAGTATTCTGTTATGATATTTTTTATTTCTGTTGCATCTGTGGTGACAACTCCCTTCTCATTTCTAATTTGGGTTATTTGTTTCCTTTCCTGCTTTTCTTTAGTAAGTTTAGCCAGTGGTTTATCAATTTTGTTGATCTTTTCAAAAGACCAGCTTTTCGTCTTTTCAATTTTTTCAATTGTTTTTCTATTCTCTAATTCATTTAGCTCTGCTCTAATCTTTATGATCTCCTTTCTTCCGGTGCCCGAGGGGTTCCTCTGTTGTTCTCTTTCTACTTGTTCAATCTATAGCGTTAGTTCCTTGATTTGGTTTCTTTCTTCCTTCCATATGTATGCATTTATGGAGATAAACAGACCTCTGAGCACTGCTTTGGCTGTATCCCATAGATTCTGGTAGGAAGTGTTTTCGTTCTCATTGGAATCCATGAATTTCTTTAATTGATCCCTGATTTCCTCTATAATCCATGTTTTTTTGAGCAAGATATTGTTCGGTTTCCAAAAGTTCCACTTTCTATCTCTGTTTTTTCTGCTATTGATTTCAACTTTTATGGCTTTATGATCTGAGAAGATGCTTTGCAGTAATTCAGTGGTATGGATTTTGTTGAGCATTGCATTATGGCCTATCACGTGGTCAATTCTGGAGAATGTTCCATGTGCACTGGAGATGAAAGTGGAGTTGTCTGCTGATGGGTGGAAAGTTCTGTATATATCAATAAGGTTTAGTTGGTTAATTGTGTCAGTGAGGTCTTCTATATCTTTACTGAGCTTTTTTCTAGATGATCTGTCTAGTAATGAGAGTGGAGTGTTAAAGTTTCCCACTATTATTGTGGAGTCATCTAACTCTCTTTTGAGCGTAGTCAGTGTTTCGTTGACATATCTAGGTGCTCTGACATTAGGTGCATAAATGTTTAATATAGTTAAGTCTTGCTTGTGTACTGAACCTTTCAGCAATAAATAGTGTCCATCTTTGTCCACGATGGTAGATTTGACATTAAAATTGATTTTGTCTGAGATTAGAATTGCCACCCCTGCTCTTCTTTATTGATTGTTAGCTTGATATATATTCTTCCATCCTTTAATTTTCAGTTTGTTCCTGTCTTTAGGTCTCAAGTGAGTTTCTTGTAGACAACATATGGATGGGTCGTGTCTTGATCCAAGATGACACTCGGTGTCTCTTTACTGGAGCATTCAGTCCATTCACATTCAATGTAATTATTGATAGGTATGTGTTCACTGCTACCATTGTGATATGTTTATTTTTATGTTGATGTTTTCTCTGTTGTTCTTATTAGTCTGTTCTGAGACACTCTTTTTTGTGAGTTGATTTTTCACCTTTTTCAGAGCTGGTTTTATAGTTGTTGAGATTCGTGTGTTAGATTTCTTGAAATGGTATGATACATCTTTGTTGTGCTTTACAGCTGCCCCTATGAACCCCCTTAATAAACTATTTATAAACCCAATTTTAATTACTACCAGTCTTGTCATCTTCTTCTCCATCTGGAAGGACTATAATGACTGTAGTACATCCCTCTTTTATTATGATGACACCATAGTTTTCATGGTGATCACTGGGTTGCTTCTTTCCATATCAAAGCTGTGATTTACTTTGGAGCCTTCCCTAAATGAGTATTGAGTAGTGTGTCATTCTAAAATATAAAGTTAGTGGTTTCATTCTTCTAAGCCAAAGCCAAGAACTTCTTTCAGTATTTCTTGTAGTTTGGGTTTGGTTTTTACAAAGTCTCTGAGTTTCTGTTTATCTGGGAATGTCTTAATTTCATTTTTGTATTTGAAAGATAGTTTTGCAGGATATGTAATTCTTGGTTGGAAGTTCTTCTCCTTCAAGACTTTGAATGTGTCATGCCACTGTCTCCGTGCCAGCATGGTTTCTGCTGAGAAATCTGACGAGAGCCTACAGGGTTTCCCTCTGAATGTTAGCTTTGCCTTGAGTCTTGCTGCCTTTAAGAGTTGCTGCTTATGTTTCATTTTGTTAAGCTTCATTATAATATGTCTTGGAGTCTTTCTTTTGAGATCTATATTGGGTGACGTACGATATGCATCTGTGATGTCTATATTCTCTTCCTTCATGATTTCTGGGAAGTTTTCTTTCAGCAGCTCAGCAACAATACTCTCTGTGTTCTCAGATGTCTCACCCTGTTCAGGGACTCCAATTAATCGAAGGTTGTTCCTCTTAATACAGTCCCACATGCTTCTTAATGTTTCTTCATTTTTCTTGCTTCTTTTTTCTGATTTCTGCTCATAGACACTGGCATCAGTAGCTCTGTCTTCCAAGTCAGAAATTCTTTTTTCCATTTGTTCCATTCTGTTTTCTTGGCTTTGCATGGAAGTTTCTATGTCTTTGATTTTCTTCTTGATCTGTTGGATTTCAGAGTACTGGTGTTCCATCAGATCGAACAACTTGCTTAATTTTTCATTTTGTTCTGCTGCATTTTGTATAAGGTCTAGAAGGGCTCTGTATGTAATAAATTTGTATTCACTTCCTGACGCTTTCATAAAAGTTTCTTCATCTGGAAAACTCCTTGGTTGCTTTGTATGGCAGCCTTCTGAAGCCATGAATGATTGCTTGTATGCCACAATTGTCTGTTGCTTTTTGGGTCCCATGTGAGTATATAGAGGCTGGAAGAGGTACTGTGAGGATGGATTGCAAATGTTTCTCTAGGCTGTCTTCAAATGTAAAGCAAAAGGTATCTGACCGGTTCACAAGTCAGTTAAGTTTTCAGGTGTAGAGGTCCCTCTTCTCATCTGCAAAGTAAGCGCCACTATATCCAACCCCAGATGATAACAAACTAGTTCAGAATACAGCAATGCTACTGCCCTGTTGGCCTCTGCTGACAGGGCCTATGCTTATCCAACGCTGCATTGAGTACTGGTTTTGTGATAGAAAAGCGCTCTCTTGTGGGCAGGCTCTGGCTCCCAAGCTAAGAATTAGGTCCAGCTGCGGCCACTGTACCCAAGATGGCGTCCTCCACACAGGCAGCAGACAGAGGGGCTAAAGGTGCCGAGAGGCAGCGATTCCTCTGCTTATGTTACAGGGCCCCCAGTGTAGGCAGCACTGTGCAAAATCACTACTTTTCTGACAGAGAAGCGCTGTCCCGTTTGCAGGCGCTGGCTCCCAGGCTAAGAACAAGGTCCCGCTAAAATTTCGGTACCAACATGGCGTCCCACACCCTGACCGCGGAGCTCCGCACAAACCCCACTGAGGCAGCTACAAAACGAAAGGCTCAACGTGGCTAGATTAAGACAGTCCCGAGCCTGGCTCTCAGAATATCGGAATTTTGCCTGCCTATCCCCCCAGCAGCCCGTCTGAGTCCAGCCGCCAGGCAAGGCCCAGCTCCACCCACCAGGTGAGACAGAGGAAAAAAAAAAGTCAAACTGGTGCGTTTACCTTTCCTCCGTGAGAGCCGGGGCTAGCCAGGAGCGGGAGTCAGCGAAAGAGAGGAGGTTTTTTGCTGAGTGGTATGAAGTCCCAATTAATAGCTCTGTGCCGTGTCCTGAGGCTGATTAGGTGATCAGAAGTCTCTGTTTGATTGTCAATTCAGGTCTTGGTTTCCAGAGGGATATAAGGAGATGTGTGCTTAGTCGGCCATCTTGACTCCGCCCCCATCACTTAACTCTTAAATGTTGTGAATACAAGTGACTAAAAATTGTTTATTGGCATGAGCACGTTGAAAAATTCAAGGACAAATTACACCAACACAGGGACTTTGCTAAAGAAAATTAATGTCAGTTTTGTAACCTTCTAATATCAGAGGCAACAATCTATTACTGTGGACTCTGAAGAATGTCAGAAACCCCCATAACATTGAGCCTCTGAAAGCCCTAGGCCTGCAAATAGGAAAACTTCCATGATTTAAACAACAGTAAAATACCAAAGATGTAATAGAGTACTTTTGATGTCAATAGAGTTTTATTGCTTAAGCTGCCAAATTTTGGACCATTATTGCAGATTTCTAAACCAGATTTAAGACCATGGTGTGTGTGTGTGTGTGTATTTAAAGAAAAAGTATAAGCTTAGAGAAGATGGCTACCAGACAAATTCAACTCTAAAAGCATTTGTCATTTGGCATGCCAAATGAAAGATCTTATTAGGAAGACATGACTGTCCTCAATTAATGTTAAAAATAAAATATTACAATACTTCAGATGTCCTGAGCACATTATCTTTGTCTTGTTTATGCATTTACTTCCCCACAGTTTTGAGATTCACTAGGAGAGGGTTTCCTTCCTCAGTTCTTAGCCAGTTCTGATCTATCATTCCATTTCCAAATGTTCTCAGCCCTATAGCGCTTACATTTACAGCTTTAATTTTCAGTGTCAAGTTTTTTTGAAATAGCAAAGAAAATTAACTTTAAATACACAAAAGTAGAAAGCAGTGGACTATGTTACTTTAATTGGCCTATTCAAAATAGAAATAAAGAAGTTACCAATGATTGCTCTTTTTTTTTTTTTTTTTTTTTTTACCATGAAGATAATGTGAAAGACACATGGTTGTAACAGCAGAGTACTCATTTGGGAGGATGAGACATACATGGATCAGAGAGGAATAGTGTGCTGTCACAGGGCAGGGAGAACAGTGGAAGTTGTATATAGGTGGGCACGTAAATTGATAAGGGAATGTACATTTTCACTCAATCAAAATAAAAAAACAAAAAACATATTTAGTGACAAATGTATCTGATAAAAAGTTAAATTTATAAACACAGACTACTTACTAATTACATTTATTCCAGTGAAAAGTTCCTAGATAAAACAGACTTTAAGACAGAACATATATGGAAAAGGACTCTTCACAACACAAACTTCTTGTTTTGCTCCATTGGGCCACTTGAAATTAATTAAATCAACATGGCTCTCTTTGTCTGATACATTGGTTCAAGAACCAGAAGACACAATCACTCCCATTGTACTTTATTTTTATTTTTTATTACGACTGAGTGAAAATGTACTTTTTTTAATATAAAAAAGTTTACTAGCTGCGATGATTTGAAAATGAGTTGTAACAAGTAAAAAATCTGAAAGCAAAAACTATTTCTGTAAATTAAAAATATATGTTGTTATGACATTATCAGTACATAGAGAAAAATACTAGTGGGGCAGTGGTCAAAGTACTCAGCTGCTAACCGAAAGGTCA
The DNA here is from genome assembly GCA_028571685.1 of Heterohyrax brucei. Taxonomy (NCBI): domain Eukaryota; kingdom Metazoa; phylum Chordata; class Mammalia; order Hyracoidea; family Procaviidae; genus Heterohyrax; species Heterohyrax brucei. The sequence continues at coordinate 114,348,370 of CM053150.1, read as the reverse complement.
TCAGTTTATCTGCTTAGCAGGACAAAAATGTGGCATTCAGCTTCTGTAAAGACTGACACCCTTGGGAATCCTATGGGGGCAGTTCTACTCTATCTTAGAGGGTCATTGTGACTTATCAGTAGGAACAGCTGGAAAAGGATGTATTTTAAAACAAAAGTGACCTAGTTGCTATCTTTCCTTGGAAAACATCTTAAAAATTAATCACTCCCTTGCACTATCATCTTGCTTTTTCAAATATATACAATCAATACAGGGTCAAAATTTGGGCAATTTATATCATTATATGTTCACACTGTTTCCATTGTCACTTGTTTTAGTCCAAGTTCAGAATCACTCCTGTTTTCCACTCAGCAAAATCTGTGCATTCAATATGGAGTTCTAGAGTGGGAATAAAGCCCACAGAAGAGTTAAGAACTGAGAAGTTTACATTAGTCAAAAATATGCTTCTTTTTACCACTTTATACTTTAAATACCTTCTAAAAGAATATAATTAACGTGTATTAATGTAAAATAATGCATCATTTTATGCCTTACTTTTAAATAAATAATTTGTCAGAGAGGTATTTGTATTATCCTTTCACAAGTTCTTGCCAAAAGATGTAATTTATATGTTCCGCAGCAGTTCCACAACTTTTCTGAGTCACTGATTTACTCATCAAGATGACCACATGCAGTGGTATCAGTTCTTCTATGACCTAAAAATATTTATCTAACTTTTCAGAATTTTTTTCAGCATTGCATAAATAATATTACTGGAAACTACCACCCATCTGTCAGTTTGTAGTACTGTGCTAGCTTGTGTGTTAATACGATTCTAGAAGAAATGCCACTGGTATTTCAAACACTAGCAGGGTCATCCATGATATACAGGTGTTAGTGGAATATTCAGAGTATGCTAAACTATGAAGAAATGGCTGAAGATCTGCTTCCAAAAATAAGCCCATGAACACCTTATGGATCTCAGCAGAACACACGTGCTTTGAACATGCCACTTGGAGAGATAAGAAGAAGGACATCATTTTTGGTGAAGTACAGGAACAACAAGTATAAAGAAGACCCTTGGTGAGGATTAATGCAAAGCACCTCCTCAGATCATAAAGCGATAAAATTAGAAATCAATAACAGAAAAAACATGGATAGAAAGTGGAACTCATGGAAACTGAACAACACCTTGCTCAAAAATCTGTGCATTACAGAAGAAATCAAGGATGAAATAAAGAAATTTGTGGATTCCAATAAGAATGAAAACACTTGCTATCAGAACTTACAGGATGCAGCCAAAGCAGTGCTCACAGGTCAGTTTATCTCCATAAATGCTCACATCTGGAAAGAAGAAAGAAACCAAATCAAAGAACTAACCCTACAGCTTGAACAAGTAGAGAGAGAACAATAGAGGAACCCCTCAGGCACCAGAAGTAAACAGATCATAAAGATTAGAGCAGAACTAAACAAATTAGAGAATATAAAAACTACTGAAAAAATTGAAAAGACCAAAAGCTGCTTTCTGAAAAGATCACCAAAATTGACAAACCATTGGCTAAATTTACTAAAGAAAAATAGGAAAGGAAACAAATAACCCAAATAAGAAATGAGAGGGGAGTTGTGACAACAGATCCAACAGAAATCAAAATATCATAACAGAATACTATGAAAGACTGTACTCTGACAAATTGGAAAACCCAGAGGAAGTGGACAAATTCCTTGATTTGTGTCACTTACCAAAATTATCACAAGGTGAAGCAGAACAACTTAATAAACACATCAAAAAGTAAGAGATTGAAAAAGTCATTGAAAAACTACCCATGGATAAAAGCCTGATCCCAGATGGCTTCACCACAGAATCCTACCAAACTTTTAGGGAAGAGTTAGCTCCAATACTACTGAGACTATTTCATTCTATGAAGCCAACATAATCCTGGTACCAATCCCGGGGAAAGACCCAAGTAAAAAGGAAAACTATAGACTGATATCACTCATAAATCTAGATGCAAAAATCTTCAACAAAATTATTGCCAATAGAATACAACAGTGTATCAAAAAAATAATCCATCGTGACCAAGTTGGATTCACACCAAGGATGCAAGGCTGATGCAACATCAGAAAAACAATTCATGTGTTCAACCACATAAATACCACAAAAGACAAGAATCACCTGATCTCGTCTATTGACGCAGAAAAAGCATTTGATAAAGTCCAACACTCCTTCATGCTAAAAGCTCTCACAAAATAGAAATAGACAGCAAATTCCTCAGTGCAATAAGGACCATTTATACAAAGCCAACTGTCTACGTCATCCTGAATGGAGAGGGACTAAAACAATTTCCCCTGAGAAAAGGAACTAGACAAGGATGCCCACTCTCACCTCTCCTATTCAACATCATGCTAGAAGTTCTAGCCAGAGCAGTTAGACAAGGCCACAAAATAACGGGCATCTGCATTGGCAAAGAAGAAGTACAAATCTTCCTATTTGCCGATGATATGATTGTACATGCAGAGAATCCTAAAGAATCCATAAGGAAACTACTCAAACTGATAGAAGAGTTCAGAACAGTCTCAGGATACAAGATAAACATAACTAAATCGTAGGATTCATTTACACCAACAAAGAGATTATTAAGGAAGAAATCACCAAATCAGTACCATTTACTATAGCTCCTAAGAAGATAAAGTACTTAGGAATAAATCTAATCGGAGAAATAATAGACCTTTACAAAGAGAACTACAAGTCCGTACTATAAGAAACTAAGAGAGACATAAATGGAAAAAACTACCCTGCTCATGGATAGAAAGGCTCAGCAGAGTGAAAGTCTATTTTGCCTAAAGCAATCTACGTATATAATGCAATCCCAATACAAACTCCAGTGACATTTTTTAATGAGATGGAGAAACAAATTGCCAACTTTGTTTGGAAAGGGAAGAAGCTCCAGAAAGGTGAAGCACTACTGAAGAAGAAGAAAACACTAGGAGGCCTCTCAGTGCCGAACTTTAGAACCTATTACACTGCCACAGTAATCAAAGAGCCTGGCCCTGGTACAAAAAGAGAAAAACAGGTCAGTAGAATAGAGTTGAAACCCCAGAGGTGACACTATCTTGCTATGAACAGCTGATATTCGACAAAGGCCCTAAGACATTAAACTGAGGGAATAATCTCTTCAACAAATAGTGCTGGCAAAATTGGATATCTGTCTGCAAAAAATTGAAACAAGAGCCATATCTTCTTACACCTTATACAAAAAAAACCACCTCAAACTGGATAAAAGACTTAAATATCAAATCTGAAACCATAAGGCTCATCCAAGAAAAAGTAGGAAAATCAATGAAAGTTTTAATACACAGCTTACACAGACTTCAGAATCTATCAAAGAAACCACAAACAACAGAAGATAAAATAGATAAATGGGAACTATTAAGAATCAAACACTTTTGCTCATCCAAAGACTTTATTCATAGAATTAAAGAACGGGAAAAAATATTTGGCAACTCTATGTCAGACTGACGACTGATCTCCACAATCTGTAAGATACTACAAAATATCAACAAGAAAAAGATAAATCATCCAATTAAGCAATGGGCAAAGGAGATGGACAGACACTTCACTAAAGAGGAGATCCAGGCAACCAAAAAACAGACATGGACACGCTCATGATCATTAGCCAGCCAAGTGCCGTTGAATTAGCTATTAAATAAATTCAAATCAAAACTACAATAAGATACCACCTCACCCCAACAAGATTGGCTATGATCCAAAAACCATAAAACAACAAATGCTGCAGAGGATGTGGAGAAATGGGAACTCTCCCACACTGTTGGTGGGATTGCAAAATAGTGCAACCTCTTTGGAAAGCAATCTGGTGCTTCCTTAAAAAGTTGGATCTAGACATATCATTTGACCCAGTAATTCCACAACTTGGAATATATCCTACAGAATCAAGGCCATTCACACCAACTGATACATGCACACAAATGTTTATTGCAGCACAGTCCACAATAGCAAAAAGATGGAATCAACCCAGATGCCCAGCAACAGAGGAATGCATAGTAAACTATGGTATATATGCTCAATGGAACACTATGCAGTGATAAAGAACAATGATGATTTCAGTAAACATCTCATAACCTATTTTCAACTGGAGGACTTTATGTTGACTGCAAACAGTCAGCGACAAAAGGACAAATATTGCATGAGACCCCCATAATAAGAACTTAAGAACAGATTCATGCATAGAAGAAGACTCTTTGACTGCTACAAGGGTGGGGAGGGTGGGAGGGGGAGGAGGGAGGGTTTAGATTAGAGAGTTGTTAGAAATTTGATTGGGTGAAATCGAGGACAGCGCATTTTAGAAAGAAGATCAATATTAACTGGACTTCAATATAACATGATTACTCCTCCCATCTTAATCCAATATTACAAGGACAGAGTAGCTGGGGTGGGGTTCCAGGTACCATGCTGTCAGGGGAAACCAAAGTCAATTGTCACAATTAGTGTTTTGCTAAGAGAGCCCTCTGCACACCACATTGGTGAGTGGTGTCTGGGGTCTTAAAAGCTGCCAAGCTACTATCTGAGTGGACAGCAAATGGTCCCAACTCAACAGGAATAGATGATCACCAAGGACCAAAACAACATGAGTGAAAGAGAACCCAGAAGACAGAGAGACCCACTTGAGTGGGTGACTACATCCATTTGCGACCAGTACAACTGGATGGTGCTCAGCCACCACCAGTGATAGCTGTGATGGAGCTCACAAAGTTGAGTCTCACTTGCAACACAAGAATAAAAAGGAATACAGTTTGAGAGCTCCGTCAAAAGACTGCCAATGATGGTCCAGGGGACTTGGAGTTCCCCTGGAAGGATGGCCCCTTGCCCTGATGCTGCACCTGTCCATAAATCATAATGGAGGTCCACTCTCAGACAGGAATGGATTGGACTTGGCGATACACAGTGAGCATATCATGTGTGCACTTTATGGCTCTATGCATCTATAGGATGTTGTTTTGCTAACCTCTTACTGGAGAAAGGGAAGAAGGTAAAGAGGAGGGTATAGGAGATTGTTGGGAGGATAAGACATGTATGGAGCAGAGAGGAAGAGTGTGTTGTCACTGGCCAGGGAGAGCAGTGGGAGCTGTATATACGTAGGCATGCAATTTATATGGGAATGTACATTTTCATTCAATCATAATCATAATTGTAGTCATAATAAAAGAATCCAGCTTCTTGAATTATTTGTTTGGCATAGAGGTTAAAAACGTATGGTGAAAGTATACAACCCTGACACACACCTTTCCTACTTTAAACTATGCAGTGTCCCCTGGTTCTGTTGGCCGTACTGCCTCTTGATCCATATACAGATTCCTTAAGAGCACAATTAGGTGTTCTGGAATTTCCATTCTCTGCAATGTTAACCATAATTTAGTATGATCCACATAGTCAAATGCTTTTGTATAGCCAATGAAACACAAATAAACATGTTACTGATATTGTTTGCTTTCAGCCAACATCCATCTGACATCATCCATGATATTTCTGGTTCCATGTCCTCTTCTTAATTCAGATTGAATTTCTGGCGTTTCCTTGTCAATAAACTGTTGTATTCACTTTTGAAAAATCTTGAGTGAAATTTTACTTGCTGGTGATATGAATGGTATTGTTCAGTAATTTCCACATTTGGTTGGATCACCTTTCTTTGGAATGGTTATAAATACGGATCTCTTCCAGTCAGTTGGCCAGGTAGCTGTCCTCCAAATTTCCTGGCATAGACAAGTGAACACTTCCAATGCTGCATCTGTTTGTTGAAATACCTCAACTGATAATTCCATCAATTCCTGGAGCCTTATTTTTTGCCATGCCTTCAATGCAGCTTCGACTTCTTTCTTCAGTAACATTGGTTCCTGATCATGTGCTCCTCCTTCAAATAGCTGAACATCAACTAAACATCAACTAAAAAAGGTATTTCCAAAGAAAAACTCATTCGTCTTAAAACATTCTGTCATGCCATCTCAAGCATTATTTCTATCACCAAGGATGTTTTTTCCAACTACCTATCCTACTTCTTTGTTTCCAACTTTTGCCTTCCAGTCACCAGTTCTTCCTGGTATCATGACTGTATATTCCTTCCTTCTTCTTCTGGTGCTCCCTGAGTCATTTAATAGTATCCTTGTAGAATTCTTCACTACTGCAACTTGAGGCTTGAATTTTTTCTTCAGTTCTTTCAGCTTGAGAAATGCAGAACGTGTTCTTCCCCTCTGGTTTTCCATTTCCACCTCTTTGCACATGTCATTATAATACTTGCCGTGGCCCCCTAGAGGTGCTCTTTGAAGTCTTCTATTTAGATCTTTTACTTCGCCATTTCTTCCTTTGGCTCTAGCTGTTTGACTTTCAGAGCAAGTTTCAGAGTCTCTTCTCACATATGATTTGGTCTTTTCTTTCTTTCTTGTCTTTTTAATGACGTCTTGCTCTTTTCATGGATGTCTTTGACATCATTCCACAATTCCTCTGGTCTTTGGCCATTGGTGATCAACACATCAAATCTGTTCTATAGATGGTCTTTAAACTCAGAACGTCATACTTTGGCTTTCATGGACTTCTTCTAATTTTCTTCAGTTTCAATTTGAATTTGCACATGAGCAATTGAGGATCTGTGCTGTAGTCACCACATGGTCCTGTTTTAACTGCTGATATGGAGCTTTTCACTGTCTTTTTCCATAGATGTAGTCAATTTGGTTCCTGCGTGTTCCATCTGGTGAGGTCCATGTGTACAGTCGCCATTTGTGTTGGTTAAAAAGGTATTTCCAAAGAAAAACTCATTCATCTTAAAAAATTCTGTCATGTCATCTCAAGCATTATTTCTATCACCAAGGATGTTTTTTCCAACTACCTATCCTACTTCTTTGTTTCCAACCTTTGCCTTCCAGTCACCAGTAATTATCAATGCATCCTGATTGCATGTTTGATCAATTTCAGAGTGCAGAGGCTGGTAAAAATCTTCAGCCTCTTCATACCAGTAGCATAGCTTCCCACATGACAGCAACAAACAAACCCCCTTAATACAACTATTATTGTGATAAAGTGAAAGTATACAATCCGAATCAATTTTGCATGCCCACCTATCTGCAGCTCCTTCTACTCTCCTTGTCCAGTGACACTTCACTTCTCCTTTTCATTCTATACATGTTGTATCCTCTTCATAAGCTCCTATCCCCTCCTCTACACCATCTTACCTCCCATCTAGAAACAGACCAGTAGGACAGCATCCTATAAATGCACAAAACCATAAAGGACACAGATGATATGATCACCTTGTATCCCTGAGTCCAGTCCATTTTATCCAAAGAAATGACCTCAGTTGTGGGAGTGTGCATGTTTGGAAAGAATTCAAAATCCTGCTTACCCTAACCTTGGTCTTTGTCAGGATAGGGACTTGTCTCGAGAACGGCAAAAGCCTGGCAAAATCGCTGGAGACGGTGTTGTCTCAGCATACTGAAAAACAATATGTGCTGAAAACAGCATTCAGTGAGAATAGTTCAAGGACTTTCTCGTCCCCCTTCCTGAGACGACCGCTTCTTCTTTTGAAGTAAGGAACACTGATAAAATACCTTTTTGTACTTTCCCAACAGAAAACTTGTTTACTTTGTTCAGTAAAAGCTAGTGCATTAAACAAACTGGTGTCAGTCTCTACTGGAAGGAGCCTGTGCCTTTTCTGTCCACAGCAAACTACAAGCTTGTTGTCAGTGTGATTTCTTGAACCTCAGCCCCTCACGTGTCACACCAGCAAATGGTGTTCCGTGTTAATCACACCAGCAAATGACGTCCCATGTTAATCACACCAGCAAATGGTGTCCCTTGTGAATCACACCAACACTCAGTAGTGTTTTCTGCAGTGACAGCAGCAGGTCTGGAGGCCATGCTCTCAGGCGATTCCCCAGGCCACCAAAATATCAATTGTAGTCTTTTAGTAGAGTTCTCGAGCTGTACCCTTCTTCAAGAATCTACACTGTTTTCCCCAATATGGCTGTTTTTGGTGGTGGCTAGCCACCATCTGGTTCTGGTGATCACATGTTGATACAGTCTTCCCTTCTCATGGGTCCTTCTGTCTCCTGAGCTCCTTTTTCCTTGTGTCTGTTGTTCTCGGTGATCATCTGTTTCAGATGAGTTGGGACCATTTGGTGTATCTGAGATGGTAGCTTCCTAGCTTTTTTTTTTTAATTGTGACTGAGTGAAAACTTTACAATACAATTCAAATTTGCATGCCCATATATCTGCAGTTCCCTCTGCTCTTCTTGCCCAGTGACAGCATGGTCCTCCTTTCTGTTCCATACATGACATCTCCTCTTAACAGTCTCCTGTTCCCTCCTCTCCACCCTCTCCACTCCCTTCTAGTAAAAGGCTAGTAGGACCACATCCTATAGATGCACAGAACCATAAAGTGTACATATGCTATGGTCACTCTGTGTTCCCAAGTTGAATCCATTCCTTCTCAAAGGGTTGACCTCCCTAATGATCTGCGATCAGGGGCAACATTAGGTCTAGGGGCTATTTTCTCAGGGGAATTCCCAGGCCTTTGGACCATCAACTGTGCTCTTTTAGTGGAGTTCTTAGGGTGGAACCCTTGTTTTTTTTTCATGTTGTCATTGGGACTCAGCTGTGACCCCATCACGGCTGTCATTGGTGTTGGCCAAGCACCACCTGGTTCTTCTGGTCACATGTTTATACAGTCACCCATTCACATGGGTCTTTCTGTTTTCTAGCCTCTTTTTCCCTCGTGTTATTGTTGTCCTTTTGATCATCTGTTCTGACTGAGTTGGGACAATGTGGTATACGTCAGATGGCAGCTTGCCAGCTTTTAAGGCCACTCACCAATATGGGGTACAGAAGATTGTCTTGGCAATAGGCTAATTATGCCAATTGGCCTTGATGTCCCCTAAGAGCATGGTCCTTGGACCCCAACCCCTGCTACTCTATCCTTGTCATACTGAGTTAAGATTGGAAGCATTTTCAGCTTATGTTGAAGTCCAGCTAAATTTGTCTTCTTTCTAATGCATACTGTCACTGCTTTCATCCATCCCAATTTCTATCAACTGTCTAATCTATAACCAACCCTCTCCCTTCTTCCCCTCCCTTGTAGCCATCAAAGAGTCTTTTCTCCTGTACTTGAGTCTGTTAAGTCCTTACGGTAGGAGTCTCATACAATATTTGTCCTTGTGCCGCTGACACATTTCACTCAACATAATGTCTTCCAGTTGAAACCAGGTTATGAGATGCTTCCTAAAATCATGCTTGTTCTTTCTTTTTTTTTTCCATTTCAACGAAGTCATGGTTTTATTAACAGACCAGATTACAAAAATAATTATGGTAGACACCTTCGTTCATCCTTCTAATAAATCTGTTGATCTGGTCTTCCCTTTTGCCAGCATCTCCACCTTCTACAAAATGGGTGGTCTTTTGCTTCATTCCACCTGGTGGAGAAGATAATTTAAAGAGCCACAGAAAGTTGTTTGCCTCTTTGAAGCATTTCCCAACAGTATAGATCTCATGAATAAGGTCCACCATGCAGGTTATGCCGTATTTACCAAGAGATCTTCTGAGCGAAGTGTTATCTGTCAGGGCAATTCGCTTCTTACTGCTTTAGCCATAACCACGCTTACAGATCGGTTCATTCACCAACTTCAGGTTTGGGTACCCCCATGCAATATATCGCTCCACAGTTCTCAGCACTTTAATTGAAGCCTTGTTGAGCTTAACTAAGGTTCCATTGAATATCTGGCAAAGGCGAAGAAGCTGCAACACCTTTTGAACTATTGGGCTCACACCATCGATACCTCTGATTCTGATAGAGTTCTGCAGGTACATAGAAGTTGCCACTTTTTCTATAACCAACCCTCACCATCCAAATCTTAGTTCTATACATCTGCTTATACTCCTTGCGTGAGCACTTAGCTTTTTCATAGATAAGCTTCCTTCTTGCCTTTTGAAGCATCTTTTGGGAAACCTATTTCTCAGGTGCTTGATCTTTAGTTCTGCAAAGTTCCCTCAATTTTTCTTAAGGGTTTCTGGCACAGCAGGAACCATCTTTGGCATCCTCCATGATTCCAGCAGGAAAAAGAGCCTATCCCTGTTCTTTATCACTGCATAGTGTTCCATTGCATATATATACCATAGTTTATTTATTCATCTGTTGTTGGGCATCTGAATTGATTTCAACTTTTTGCTATTGTGGACTTTGCTACAATAAACATTTGTGTGCATGTGTCTGTTTGTGTGTCTGCCCTTGATTCTGTAGGAACTATTCCAAACAGTGGGATTACTGGGTCAAATGGTATTATCTATTTCTGGCTTTTTAGGGAAGTGCCAGATTGTTTTCCAAAGAGGTTGTAGCATTTTGTAACCCTACCAGCAGTGTAGGAGAGTTCCCATCTCTCCATAGCCTGTCCAACGTTTGTTATTTTCTGTTTTCTGGATCAAGGCCAAACTTGTACGGGTGAGAAGCTCTCTCATCATCGTTGTGATTTGGATTTAACAGCTAATGATCACGAGCATTTTCACATGTGTCTTTTGACTATCTGGATATCCTCTTTAGAGAAGTGTCTGTTCATCTCCTTAGCCGAATGCTTAATTGGGTTATTTATCCTTTTCTTGTCGATATTTTGCAGTATCTTGTGGATTATGAAGATCAGACCTCAGTCTGATGTATAGTTGCCAAATATTTTTTTTCTCATTCTGTAGGTGATCTTTTAATTCTTTTGATAAAGTCTTTGGATGAGCAAAGGTGCTGAATTCTTAGCAGCTCCCATTTATCTACTCTATCTTTTGATGGTGCTTTGTTTGTCAGAATTTAAAGCCCTTCTAAGTCGCGTATTAAGAATTCCATTGTTGATACTATTTTTTCTCAAATGATCTTTATCTTTTTAGGTTTGATATTTAGATCTTTTATCCAATTAGAGGTATTTTTTTGTGTATGGTGTGAAATATGAGTCTTGTTCCATTTTTTCTGCAGATGGATATCCGATTATGCCAGCACCATTTGTTAAGGAGACTGTTGTCTTCCCCAGTTTACAATCTTATGGCCTTTATTGAATATCAACTGTTCATAGGAGGATGGTGGCATCTCTGAGGTCTCAACTCTATTCCCTTGGTCTACATGTCTCTTTTTGTACAAGTACCAGGCTGTTTTGAATACAGTGGCAGTGTTCTTCTGCTTCAGTAGTGCTTTGCTTATCCAGGGTTTCTTCCCCTTCCAAACAGAGTTGGTGATTTGTTTCTCCATCTCATTAAAAAATGTCACTGGAATTTATATTGGGATTGCATTATATATGTAGATCACTTTGGCTAAAATAGAGATTTTCACAATGTTAAGTTTTCTTATCCATGATCAGGGTAGCTTTCTCTGTTTATGTAAGTCTCTCTTAGTTTCTTGCAGTAAGGTCTTGTGGTTCTCTTTGTACAGGTCTCTTATTTATCTAGATAGATTTATTCCTAGGTATTTTATCTTTGGGGGGCTACGGTAAATGATATTTATTTGGGGATTTCTTTTTAGCAGACTCTTTGTTGGTATAAAAGAATTCTACTGATTTACTTATGTTTATTTTATATCCGGATACTTTGTTGAACTCTTCTGTTAGTCTGAGTAATTTCCTTACAGATTCTTTAAGATTCTCTGCATATGCCATCATATCATCTGCAAATAGGATGATTTTTCCTTCTTCTTTGCTGATACAGATGCCCTTTATTTCTTTGTCTTGTCTAATTTCTCTAGCCAGAACTTCTATTCCAATGTTGAATAGGAGACATGAGAGTGGGCTTCCTTGTCTAGTTCTTGTTCTAAAGGAGAATTCTTTCAGTCTCTCTTCATTCAGGATGATGTAGGCTGTTGGCTTTGCATAGATGCCCCTTATTACATTGAGGAATTTGCCTTCTATTTCTATTTTGTTTAGAGTTTTTAGCATGAGTGGGTGTTGGACTTTCTCAAATGCCTTTTCTGTATCACTTGACAAAGTCAGGCGATTCTTATCTTTTGTGTTATTTATGTGGCTCATCACATTAATTGTTTCTCTAATGTTGAACAAACCTGGCTTCCCAGGTATGAATCCAACTTTGTCTTGGTGAATTATTCTTTTGGTATGCTGTTGAAGATTTTTGTATGTAGGTTCATGAGTGATATTGGTGTGTAATTTTCCTTTTTTTTTGTGGGATCTTTCCTTGGTTTCGGTTTCAGAGTTATGTTGACTTCATAGAATAAATTTGGGAGTATGCCGTCTTTTTCTATGCTGTGACATAGACTCAGTAGTTAGTGTTAACTCTTCTCTAAGGTTTAGTTGAATTCTCTGGTGAAGACTTCTGCGCCAGGACTTTTTGGGGGTTGGTATTTTTTTATGACTTTTTCAATTTCTTCCTTTGTGATGGGTTTATTAAGTTGTTCTATTTCTCCTTGTGATAATTTTGGTAGGTGATACGAATCTAGAAATTCATCCATTTCCTCTAGGTTTTCAAGTTCTTACAGTCTTTCATAGTATTCTGCTTTGATACATTTGATTTCAGTTGGGTCTGTTATGACATCTCTCACTTCATTTCTTATTTGGGTTATTTGTTTCCTCTCCTGTTTTTCTTTTGCAAGTTTAGCCAGTGGTTTGTCAATTTTGTTGATCTTTACCAAAACTGGCTATTGGTTTTGTTAATTTTTTCAACTTTTCTTCCATTCTCTAATTTGTTTACTTGTGCTTTCATCTTTATTATCTGTTGTCTCTGATGCCTGAGGGGTTCCTCTCTTGCTCTCTTTCTACTTGTTCAAGCTGTAGTGTTCATTTTTTGTTTTGAGTTTCCTTTAAAATATGTGCATTTATAGGAAACTAGCTATTCTACACATCAAAAGAAAGAAATATTCTCAGGTAATACAAAATGAACAATGAAAAATATGAAAGGAAAATATATTCAAAACAAATTCAGCACAACAAAATTAAGAGAAATAAAGACTGTCAGCAATGTAAATTTTGCTAGATTTTACTTTAAAGTCTATTTTGTCAGAAACTAAAATTGCCAATCCTGCTTTTTTTGACTTTTGTTTGTTTGATATATATTTTTCCATCCTTTGAGTTTCAGTTTGTCTGTGTATTTAAGTTCATGGTATGCTTCCTACAGGTAACAGCATAGATAGATCTTGTTTTATCCAAGCTGCTACTCTCTCGTTATTGGTGCATTTTGTCCACTTACATTCAGCAAAATTATTGCTAGGTATGATTTTAGGGTTATTATTTTGATGCCTTACATCTTGTTTTGTTTTGAAATACCCAGATAGGCTGGTAGCATGAGCTAGGTTGATTATTGGTGATTATGAAATTGTATCACACTTTCACCAGGTCACTAGGTATCTGAGCCCAGGAGTCCATTTACTTTTCATGTATCAGTGCAGCTCAGGTTTCCATATAGTTGTTACCAAATGTGTAATATAGACTGTCACCTACAGTTTTAGACAGGTAAAGGTTATTGGTCTTGGCATAGTATCTGGTTGCATGCACTAGCATGGCAGTGGCCTGACAGCTGCCCCTGAATGTCTGTAAAGAAAGAATGTCCCCATTCTTTAAAATGCATTAGTAGGTAGATTTTGCAGACAGACTATGTGTTCGCTGTAAGGACTGTGAGGAAGCACTTATTCTTGGACCCTATCATGAATGTTTAGGTGTCAAAAAGGAAGTATAAATAGAATCAGTCCTTAGGCCTTTACTCTGGGTAGGTGAAGATCCTCCTTAGTAGGCAAAGTGGAGTCAAATGTCATGAGTTTGCCTTTCTACCATAAAGCCAATACAGTAAAACTTAGGGTTGAAGTATATACCCTGTTGTACTGTGCTAATGCAGGCCTATGCTGTTGTAGCTATTCAGAGGTAAAAGGCATTCAAAGTCTTTGGAGCTGCTATACCTGTGCCAGGCAAAGAGAATATTTTTTCCCTGAGGGAGCCAGCAGGTTATTTTTTCTCTCTGTTTGCTTACTTGTTCCATCTCCAAGGCTGGGAAAATGACTCAAGGCATGTAAACACTTCTATTTCTGGCCCACAGAATGTGTCAGTCTCTGGAGCTGGCCCAGGACCAGTACAAAGTCAGAGTAGTACAGGTGAAGGAGAGACAGCTTTATCACTAAGGAAAGTTTTTGATTTGCATGAGGTAGGATAGAAGCAAATTACTTGTCTTTTGACAATCCAGTGCTGATTTTCACTGATTCTGAAGATGTGAATAGACTCTCTGCTCCAAGGTTCTCCTGATGTGAATAACACATTTTGAATGCAACCGTCCACCACACTGCACTGGCACCAGTAGATCTGGCCTTCAGGGTACCAGTTCCCGCTAAGTCAGGATTGGACATTCCTTGTCATTTGTGAAACTTCTGTTCTTCTCCTGCTGTTCAATCCAATTTCCCAACCTTTCCTTTGATGTTGAGGGCTTCCAGAATGTCATATACAGTCTATTCATCTGTTTTTTTCAATTCTTTGAGATACAAGGAGTACCTCACTACTATGTCAGCTTGGCCTCAACCCTCCTGTTGGGAGGTTTTTGATTAGTGATTCAATCTCTTTCTTTATTATACATTCCATTCTACTGAGCCAATTTAGATACAGTTTGCTTAGTTCATATAATTTATCCCTTCCTCCAGGTTATTTTAGTTTGTTGGCATATAATTGTTCATAGTATTCATTACAGTATTTTTTAATTTCTCTAAACTTAGCAGAAATGTTGCCATATTCATCGCTCATTTAGTTATTGACATCTCTTTTTTTCTTTGTCACTCTAGTTAATGGCTTTTCAATTTTGTTTATATTTTTAAACAATTACATTTTAGATGTCTTTTATATATATATATATTTTATTATGACCGAGTGAAAATGTACATTCCCATATAAATTTACATGCTCTACATTTTAGATGTCTTGATTCTATCTTTTTTCTCTATTTCACTTATTTCTACTTCAATTTTTATTATTTCATTCCTTCCTTATTTTTTCTGACTTCTTTAGTTCTTCCTTTTCTAGCTTCTAAAGAAGTAAAATTAAGTTAATAATTAGGGGCCTTTCTTATTTTTTTAAAGTAGACATTTGAGGCTATAAATTTCTCTGTGCATGTTGCCTTGGGACATCCTATAGGTTTTGGTTTATTGTGCTTTTCTTGTCATGGTTCTCTAAAAATTTTATAATTTATTTTGTGGTTTCCTTTTGATTCATCAGTGGTTTAATAATATATTGTTTATTTCCCACATTTTTTTTTTGAGATCACTTACTCATTCCAAATTTTGTTCCACTGTGTCTGGAGAAGAGGCATTAATTATGATTTCAATCTTTTGCAATGTATAAAGATATTTCAATGATTTAATGCATGATTTATTCTGGAGACTGATCCATGTGCCCTGAAAGAGAATATATACTTCATTGTAATTGCATGGAATGTTCTATAAGTGCCTGTTAGACCTATTTGTTTTATACTATTGTTTAGGTCCTCTATTTTCTTGATAATTTTTCTGTCTAAATGTTCTATCTGTTATTAGAAATGGTGTGTTGAAATCTCCACCTGTTACTGTAGAAATGTGCATTGCTCCTTTCAGTTATATTGATGTTTGCTTCACATATTTGGGAATGCTGCTCTTAGGTGCATATACATTTGTAATTGTTATTTCTTCTTGATCCTCTTGTTGCTAAAAATAGCCTTTGTTGAATCTCACAACAATTTTTGATTTAATGTCTGTTTGGTGTGATATTAGCATAGCCAATCAGCTCTTCGTTAGTTTCTATTTGCATGGGAAATACACGAGATTAGACAATTAAGTTCATGAACTCATCCTAGAAGCAGTGCTACATACTTCATTGCTGAATATCACTATGGTCACTTTCAAAGTACTCTCCTTGGGTGGCTATTCTCTGATGCTAACACCTAGCCCACCCTTCAAAGAAATTTTGGAATTTTTTTCTGGAATGGCCATCAGAACTGTCATCATGTTATCCTTGATGCCCTGAATATCATCAAAATGTCTTCCTTTCAACATTTCTTTTAACTTTGTGTAAAGAAAAAAGTCATTGGGGACTGGACCAGGTGAGTAGGGAGGGTGTTCCAATACAGTTATTTGTTTACTGGCTAATAACTGCCTCATAGACGACTATACAATTAAGTCTGTGAACTTGCAACCATGCCGCCGTGCACAGTGGCCATTCCAGAAAGAGTTCCAAAATTGGTTTCAAAGGTGGTTAGGTGCTGGCACGGGAGCATATTCTACCAAGGATAGTACTTGAAAGGTGACCATTCAGTAATGAGGTATATAGCACTTAGAACAATGAAGTGAACTTGCTACTATGAGCTTATGGTGGCAGCACTGTACAAACAACTCTGTAAGGTTTCACAACTTTGTTGTATCAGTGTCTCACAGCTATGTTTCTGTTGACTTGTGGTCATGTCTTGCTGAGTGGCATTGTTGTGTGTTTTTGTGTGCTGTCGTGAGAATGTACGCAAAGAAGTGAACACACATTAAATTTCTTGTTGAACTTGGCAAGAGTGGAAGTGAAATCAGGGGCATATCAGTCCAAGTTTATGGAGATAATGCCATAAGAAAACAGCAGTGTATACATGGATTGAATGTTTTTCTGAAGGGAAAGAAAGTGTCACTGATGAAGAGAAGTCAGGTTGGCCAATAACTAGCAGAATGGATGAAAATATTGCAAAAATTTGTCCCAATTGGGCAAACAGTTAACCAAGTTTACTTTTTGGAAGTGCTATAAAGCTGCATGAAAAACTAATAAAAAAAAACCACCTGAACTTTTCACCACCTACACATGGCTGTTGAATCATGGCAATGCAGCTGCTTATACAACACTATCTTTGAGAGAGTGTTTAGCCAGTAAACAAATAACTATATTGGAATGCCCTCCCCACTCACCGGATCTGGCTCCAAATGACCTTTTTCTCTACCTTAAGATAAAGGAAATATTAAAAGGAAGACATTATGATGACAGTAAGAGTGATATGATGACAGCTCTGATGGCCATTGCAGAAAAAGAGTTCTAAAATTGCCTTTAGGGTGTAATAGTCACTGGCATCAGCGCATAGCTTCCCAAGAGGAGTACTTCAAATGTAACTGTAGCAATATTCAGCAATGAAGTATATAGCCCTTTTTCTACAATGAGTTTGCAAACTTAATTATCAGACTTTGTATGTATGCTACATAACATATATTTGAGCCTTGTTTTATAAGTCATTTTTCTAGTATGTGCTTTTTGATTGGAAAGTTCAATCCACCTACATTTGAAGTAGGTACGGAAAAAGAACTTACTGTTACTATTTCATTTTCTGCATTTCTTATATTTTTCTGTCCCTCATTTCGTTATTAACTGCCCTTGTTTTGTTTTTATTTTATTTTGTGTATGTGTGTGTGTCATCAATCGTTAGTTCTCTTCTCATTTCCTTTGGTGTATAGATTTTTTATTTTTAAAATACAGTCACTGTGAGTCCAGATCAAGTCAACAGCACACTGGAACATTTCTTTGCCATTCTGAATTTGTGCAACCTGGTGTAAATTGACACCAACTTAGTTTAGATATAACACAGAAGTTTGTCCCTGTAACACTCTCTTCTCCTTTTATGTTGTTGTTGTTATAAACACATCTTTACACATTACATGCCAAGCATCATATAGTTTTAATACTATGGTTATGTAGTTATGAGTATTATACTTTGAATAATTATATTACTTATACTTTTCCTTTTGTATCATGTAGACCATAACAAATATAGTTACAAACTAAAATTATAGCAAAACTGGCATTTATATTTGCCCTTTACAGTTATATTGACTGAAAGTCTTTATTGCTTCATACAGCTTTGAGTTACTGTTTAGTGTCTTCACTTTTCAAACTGGTGCAATTTTTTTTGTTTATCCAGGAATGTAAACTTCACTTTCATTTTTTTTGTTTTGTTTTCAACTTATTTTTTATTAATTACAGTAAGAGAATAAAATTTCTAACATCTATCAATTATCTCATCTGTGATAAACTCTCAGCCCCCCACCCACCCATGTAGCCAACACAGTCATTTTCTTCTGTGGGTAATTCTCTTGTTAAGTCGTTATAACAGGGGTCTCATGTAAAGTTTGTCTTCGACACTGACAGATTTCACTCAGCATGATCTCTTCTAAATGAGACCATGATATGAGATGTTTCCTAAAACTGTCATTGTTTTTTATCATAGCATAATGTTACACTGAATTTGCTTATCCATTCGTCTGTTGATGGGCATAGAGATTGATTCCAAGTTTTTGCTGTTGTAGACTGTGTTGCAACAAACATTCGAATACATGCATCTGTTCATGTGACAACCTTTGTTTCTGAAGAATAAATTTCAAGAAGTGGAATTACAGGATCAAATGGTGTATCTATTTCCGGCTTTCTAAGGAAGCACCAGGTTGTTTTCCAAAGACTGCAATCCCACCAGCAGTGTAGGGGAGTTCCAATTTCTCCACAGCCTCTCCAGCATTTGTTGTTTTGTGTTTTTTGGATCATGGCCAACCTTGTTGGAGTGAGATGGTATTTCATTGTAGTTTTGATTCGAAATTCTTTAGAAGCTAATGATCGTGAGCAATTCTGCATGTGTCTTTCAGCTGCCTGGATATTCTCTTTAGAGAAATGTCCATCTCCCTCACTCATCACTTAATTGGACTGGTTGTCTTTTTCTTGTTGATATTTTGTAATACTATATAGATTACGGAGATCAGATGTCAGTCTGACATATAATTGCCAAATATTTTTTCCCACTCTGTAAGTGGCCTTTTAATTCTTTTGATGAAGTCTTTGGATGAGCAAAAGTGTTTGATTCTTGGTAGTTCTCATTTACCTATTTTCTTTTCTGTTGAGCATGCTTTGTTTGTCAGATTTTGAAGTCTGTCTACACTGTGTATTAAAACTTTCATTGTTGATCCTATTGTATCTTAGATGACTTTAATTGTTTTAGATTTGATATTTAGGTCTTTTAACCAATTTGAGTTGCTTTTGTATAAGGTGTAAGATATGGCCCTTGTTTCAATTTTTTGCAGAGGGTATCCAATTTACCAGCACAGACTGTTCTTACCCCAGTTTAAAATCTTGGGGCCTTTGTCAAATATCAACTGTTCATACAAGGATAATGGCATTTCTGAGGTCTCAATTCTGTTCCATTGCTCTGCGCGTCTCTTTTTGTACCAGTAGCAGGCTGTTTTGACTACTGTGGCAGTGTAATAGTTTCTAAAGTCAGGTAGTGAGAGGCCTCCCAGTGTGTTCATCAATAGTACTTTACATATCTGATGTTTCTTCCCTTTCCAAAGTTGATGATGTGTTTCTCTATCTAATTAAAAAATGTCGCTAGAATTTGTATGAGCCAAGTGCCGTCGAGTCGGAATTTGTATTGGGATTGCATTATATAAGTAGAATGCTTTGGGTAAAATAGAAATTTCACAATCTTGAGTCTTCCCATCCATGAGCAGGGTAGATTACTCCGTTTATATAAATCTCCCTTAGTAGTAAGATCTTTTAGTTCTCTTTGTAAAGATGTCTTATTTCTCTAGTTAGATTTATTCCTAGGTATTTTACCTTCTTGGTGGCTATAGTAAATGGAATTGATTTGGTGATTTCTTCTTTAATGATCTCACAGTTGGTATAAAGGAATCCTACTGATTTACTTATGTATATCTTGTATCCCATTACATTGGTAAACTCCTCTATTAGTTCCAATAGTTTGCTTATGGATTCCTTTGGATTCTCTGTATAAACAATCATATCATCTGCAAAGAGGGAGATTTTTACTTCATTGCTGATACAGATGCCCTTTATTTCTTTGTCTTGTCTAACTGCTCTGGCTAAAATTTCTAGCACAATGTTCAATAGAAGTGGTGACAGTGAGCATCCTTGTCTTGTTCCTGTTCTCAAAGGGAATTCTCTCAGTCTTTCACCATTCAGGATGATGAAAGCAGTTGGGTTTGCATAGAGACTACTGACTGCATTGAAGTGTTTCCCCTCTATTCCTATTTTTCTGAGAGTTTTAAGCATGAATAGGTGTTGAACTTTGTCAAATGCCTTTTCTGCATCAATTGACAAAATCTGGTGATTCTTATTTTTTGTGTTGTTAATGTGGTTGATTACATTAATTGTTTTTCTGCTGTTGAACCAGACTGGCATGCCTGTAATGAAACCAACTTGATCACGATGGATGATTTTTAGTATATGCCATTGAATTAGATTGGCTAGAATTTTGTTGAAGATATTTGCATCTAGGTTCATAAGTGAGATTGGTCTGTGATTTCTTTTTTTTTTTGTGGGATCTTCCCATGGCTTTGGTATCAGGGTTATGCTGGCTTCATAGAATGAATTTGGGAGTATTCCATCCCTTTCTATGGTGTGAAATAACCTCAATAGTGTTGGAGTTAACTCTTCTCTAAAAGTTTAGTAGAATTTTCCAGTGAAGCCATCTGGGCCAGGAGTTTTTTGGTTGGTAGATTTTTGATGACTTTTTCAATCTCTTCTTTTGTGATAGATTTATTAAGTTGATCTACTTTTCATTGTGATAATCTTGGTGAGTGATATGAATCTAGAATTTTATCCATTTCTTCTAGGTTTTCAAACCTGTTAGACTACAGGCTTTCATAGTATTCTGTTATGATATTTTTTATTTCAGCTGGGTCTGTTGTAACATCTCCCAACTCATTTCTTAATTGGGTTATTTGTATCTTCTGCTGTTTTTCTTTTGTAAGTTTAGCCAGCGGTGTATCAATTTTGTTGATTTTTTCAAAGAACCAGCTTGGTCTAGATTCCATTAAAAGATGGCAGAGTAGACACACATCTCCTTATTTCCCTCTGACAACTAAGTCCTGGATGTTATTTGTATGGAGCACTGAACATCTGGGAAGCCCTGGAACCTATTATATTTGGCTACGTACCAGTATCAGACTAATCCTCCCCTCTCAAAAACAAGCCAGCAGCCATCTGACATCCACATCTGCTGTTTTGTGGTATCAGAGAACTGCAGCTTCTGCGAATGGCTGGTAACATACTTTCATTATCAGCTGAAAGGCAGAGTCTCCTGCTCCTGACTGCCTGTTTCAGCCACCATGTTTGATGACTCCTAGTTTAGCACCTGGACAGCTTCCTGCATAGAAGTTAAGTTTACTTTAAGGCTGAGAGGCCTATGTATTTGCCTGGATATTTGTCTGTTGAGAGGCCTGGCAGCTTTTCCTTCAACCCTTCTCTGACCCACATTCTAGTGTTGACTGACAGCTCCCAGTCTGTCCATAAGGAGGGAGGCCTCTTTGCCACCCAATAAGTGAGACTTCCACCCCAGAGAGTCTACCTGAGGTGAATCACTAGAGTATTAGAGAGAGCTAGTGACCAATAATTCTCTGAGATCTAATACCACAGAAATCAAATAGTGTCTAGATGGCATTCAGGCAGCAGACCATAATTAGTCATTTAAAGAAGCAGCCTTCAAATATTCCAGAAAATTCCCAAAATAAAGATTCAAAAAATTTCCTAGATGAAAAAGCCTTTCTGAATCTATCAGAGGTCGAGTACAAAAGATGTATATATAGAACCTGCCTAGAGATTAAACAAAATGCAGTAGAACAAAATGAAAAATTTAGTAAGCTATTTGAACTGATGGGACATCAACAATCTGAAATACATCGGATAATAACAAAACTACAGAGTTAGATAATTCAATCCAAAGCCAAAAGAGTAGGATTGAACAGATAGAAGTTAGACTCAGTGATCTTGAAGACAGAACAACTGACACCAGCATTTATCAGGTGAAATCAGAGAAAAGAAATAAGAAAAATGAAGAAGTATTAAGAAATATGTGCAACTCCATAAAGAGGAATAATTTATTTTTAATTGAACTTCTGGAACAAGGGGGGATTAATGACAACGTAGAGAGTATTGCTGTAGAGATGCTGACAGACAACTTTCCTGAGATTATGAGCAAAAAGAACATATATAACCAAGATGTTTTTCAAATACCACAAAAGCTAGACCCCAAAAGAAAGACACCAAGGCATATTATAATCAAGTTTAATAAGTTGAAAAATAAACAGACACTTCTGAAGGCAGCAAGGCTCAAAGCAAAGCTAGCACTCCGAGGGAAACCCTGTAGGTTTTTGTCTGACTTCTCTGCAGAAACCATGCTGGCTAGAAACCGTGGACAGACACGTTCAAAGCCCTGAAGGAGAAAAAATTCCACCCAATAATTATTTATCCTGCAAAATTGTCTATCAAACACAATGGTGAAATTTAGACTTTTGAAGATAAAGAGAAGTTTAGAGACTTTGTAAAAACTAAACCAAAATTACATGAAATATTGAAAGAAGCTCTTCCCTTAGAAAAACAAAACCATTAAACATATATTTAAGGTGACAGTTCAGGACACATTGCCCAAAATTCTAATCAGTTATGGAAGTCACAAAATTTAATCAAAGCTGCAGTACTAAAATGAGGGAATCTGTGATCAGAGCATGGCAACTATAATACCATCACATTAAAACAGCGATACACTACAGAAATTATAGTTGTTTCAGATGCAGAGGAAGTTTAAGAGTTATGCAGTAGATAAAATTGAGTTTAATCTTACTATGTTAAGGGGGATAATACATGTAGGTATAAAGCAAATTAACAATGCATTGTATCATAATAAGAAATGCAATACAGGAGTCTCAACAAGCACAAAACTAACAGTGAAACAACAATCCATAAAGAAGAATGACCCAGAACAGAACATTAGGAGCAATATAGAAAACATCAATGTAAAAGTAATTAACATCAAAATAATGGTACTAAACAAATACCTATCAACAATTACACCAAATCTAAGTGGAATGAATGCTCCAGTCAGGAGACAGCAAGTGACATCTGGAATCAAAGGTCATAACCCATCTATATATTGCTTACAAGAAACACACCTTACAGTTAAAGATATGAAGAAACTGAAAATTAAAGGATGGAATAACATATACCAAGCTAGCAATATACAAAGAAGAGCAGATGTGGCAATACTAATCTCAGATAAATTAGATTTTAATGTAAAATTCACTGCTGGGGACAAGGATGCTCACTATTGCTGAAAGCTTCAATACTCAAGCAGGACTTAACAATATTAAATATTTATATACCCAATACCAGAGCACCTAAATACATTGAACAAACACTGACAACACTGAAAAATGAGATAGATCATTCTACAATAATAGTTGGAGACTTCAACACTCCCCTTTCAGTTATGGACAAATCATCCAGAAAAAAAGGTCAGTAAAGATGCAGAAGATCTTTTTTCAACAATCAGCCATCTTGACCTTATCTACATATACAGGTCTTTCACCCACCAGCAGATAAGTACACCATCTTTGCCAGTGCACGTGGAACATTCTCCAGAACAGACCATGTGTTAGGCCATAAAGCAATTCTCTATAAAATCCAAACCATTGATTTACTGCAAAGTATCATCTCAGACCATAGAGCTATAAAAGCTGAAATCAATAGCAGAAAATTCATAGGCAGAAATTCAAACTTATGGAAACTGAACAACATTGTGCTCAAAAAGCCTCAGATTATAGAAGAAATTAAGAATAAAATAAAGAAATTTATGGAATCAAATGAGAATGAAAACACATCCTACCAGAATCTATGGAATACAGCAAAAGCAGTGTTCAGAGGTCAGTTTATCTCTATAACTGCATACATCCAGAAAGAAGAAAGGGCCCAAATTAAATAGTTAACCTTACAGCTTGAACAAATAGCAAGAGAGAAACAGAAGAACCCCTCAGGCACCAGAAGAAAACAGATTATAGGAATTAGTGCAGAACTAAACGAATTAGAGTTTAGAAAAACAATTGAAAAAATTAACAAAACCACCTTCAGTTTTGGTGCAGAATTTTTTCATGATAATATTTTTGTTTTGTATCAGCACTTTGATTATATGATACTACTGAAGTGAAATTGACAATCTGGCTCGTTACACATGACTCCCATGGATTTTGAGGAGATATTGGCTATTTGGGGGAGCTTTCTTGTACATGAACTTTCACTTTTCTGTTGCTGTTTTAAGATTATTTCCCTAGCTTTGGTTTCCAAAGTTTGATTATAATATGGCTCACCATGGATCTCCTTGAGATTATCCCATTTGAAGTTTGTAGGGCTTCTTGGGTGAGCAAATTTATGAATTTCTTCCAATTTGGAATATTTTGAGGCATTATTACTTAAAATATTTTCTCTACCCTTTTATGTTTCTCTGCTGGGATTCCCATGATGCATATATTGGTCCACTTTCTAGGAGTTTTCTGAGCATGTTCACTGTGGGCATGTCCTGAGGATTCTGGCTATAGGTTCAGGCTCCAGAGAACTTTCAGTTCTGACCACAGAAAAGTATAGTGCTTTCAGAAACTGAATTCATGGGGGGAGCTAGACACTCCACATCAAATTTAACACAAAATCAATGTGTTGCAGTTCTCTGGAGGTGGTGACATTCAAAGTTTCTGTCCCACTTTCCCTTAACAGCCACACTCTTATGCATATCTACATTTTTAGTACAGGCTACTATATTCAGAGGTCACCACATCAGGGACCTCAGCTTCAGCATGTCGCAAGCAACTTCCCCAAGATTGCCTTACTGGAAACCATGACTGAGGCACTTCTCTCCACTTTTACTCAAAATGTGTCTACTCTTCACCTTTCCTTCTCTGTTCTCACTGGCCTATAGGTCCTTAAAGACGCAAGAGCATTTTGTTAAGGGCTCCTTGTCAGAGACATAATCCCCTCTTCTGTGCAATTCTGTCTGACCGTTGTCCATTGTTTTTATGAAGAGAAAAACAAAACATTGGGGAGCTAGAACCACATTTTGACTCTTGTACTTTTGCATTAAGTGAATAAAAGCTTGATTGTTGCTCATTCTACTAATTAACCACTTTGCCACCTGATTGACATGTTTAAAGTTCTATGCATTCGTATGGCTTTCTAGATTCTCAGAAATACATCACAGGGGTTTAAAACTACCTATGAATGTCTGAGCTTCCACTGCTTTAAGTATTTTGGTTAATCTTGTTTGTCCTTGTATTGTCCATTACTTCAGAACAGCTGCAGTACTAAATTGTCCCTGATTGTTTTCAGGAAATGATCCTAAGAAGAGAATCTTAATACTAGGCAAACTCTTATTCAGATTGAGTGAAGATGGCTTTAGGAATAGGTCTTTATGGGAACAGCTACACAATTCTATAGAAATAGGATTTGATAGTGGCTCTAACCCTGTTTCACACCCTGTAGTGGATATCAGGCTATTGGTTTCCACTGTGACTGTGGACTGCTGAGATTCACAACAGCTGCAGAACTGGGCAAGAGGAAATGGAAATAGGAATAGGGAAAATTAACATTGTGCTTTCCAAAATTCTACTGCTTTTCTTGAATAAAATTTCCCCAGATTACTAAAAGCTTGTATGTATTAAAGTAGGTTCTAACAATTCTTTTGCAAGTGACATTGTTGCTATTATTGAGAAGACTATGTTTGAATGTCCTTACCCTTGAATTTTCACTGACATCACTTCTCTACCTTAATTTTTATAAGAGTAATCCTTACTAGACCAGAAGAAAGCCTGTGGTGGTCAACAACTCTGTAACTAAGTGAATAAGTATGTCTACTACAGGTTTAGTATTCAATAGCCCCTTATGCATTTTTAATAGGTCTGTTGATACTCAAGCTGTGTTATCTCTACACGCATATTTCTTGTACTCCGTCTTTCATTTGGTACTCCATCTTTCAGTTGGTTCAGAACTCAGGCAAGGAACTTGTGAGTCATGTAATAGCCCCCTCATGCCTTAGACAAATTTATAAAAACGTTACGATAATGTGTCTGACTAAGGGACAAAATCCCTGATTATACCTCACCAGATTTTGCTACAAATAAATTAACAGGAACTCACTGAGACCTCTTTTATTTAATGTATCCCAACTGCTGTGGGATACATTCAAGTTTTACTTTGTATGCACATTACTTATTTAGAAATTTTAGTACACTCTGATCTCTAGACAGTTTGCTAATATATTTTATAACTAAATGAATAAGTATGTTTAATACAATCTTTTCTTATGTCTGTGTATGTCAGATGTTATAACTTTGCTAAAAGTGTCTTCCAGAAAAGGATAAAATTTGTTTTATTTTAAAAAAAAATTCTTTTGAATTTTTTTATTGTGACTAAGTGAAAGTATACAACCCAAAATAATTTTGCATGTCTACCTGTCTGCAGCTCCTTCTCCTCTCCCTGCCCAGTAATGGCACACACCTTCTTTTTGTTCTATACTTGTCATAACCTCTGAACAAGCTCCTCTCCCCTCCTATCCACCCTCTTCTCTCCCATCTAGAAAGAGATCAGTAGGACAGCATGTTATAAATGCACAGAACCATAAAGCGTGCACACCATGTAGTCACATTGTGTTCTCAGGTCCAGTAAATTTTTGTCCAGTAGTATTTTCTAGTCAGGGGCAGCACCAGTTCTAGGGGCCATGGTCCCAGGGGATCCGCTAGGTGGCTGGACCATCAGATGTGGTCTTTTAGTAGAGTTCTTGAGCTGCAGCCCTCTTTTTCTCATGTTGTCACAAAGACACAACATTGTGTGTCCCATTACAGCTGTCTTTTGTGGTGTCTGTGCACCATCTGGTTCTTCTGGTCACATGATGATACAGACTTCTATTCATATGGGTCGTTCTGTCTTCTGAGCTCTTTTACCTCTTGCTTTCAGTGATCATCCATTCCAGATTAGTTGGGACCATTTGCTGGACCTCATATAGCATTTTGCTAGTTTTTAAGACCCCAAACACCAGTCACCAATATGGGGTGCAGAAGTATCTCTTAGCAGTAGGTTATTTATGCCAGTTTTCCTCGAGGTCCCCCAAAAGCCTGGTCCCCAGACTCCACCACTGCTGCTCTACCCTTGCAATGTTGGGTTGAGATTAGAAGAGCTTTCAATTTATATGGAAGTCTGGTTAAGTTGATTTACTTTTTACTGGATGCTGTCCTTGCTTTCACCCAATCAAATTTCTATCAACTATCTAATCTATGATCAACCCTCTCCCTCTCTCTGAACCCTGTAGCCATCGAAGAGTCTTTTCTTCTGTATATAAGTCTATTTTCAAGTCCTTACAACAGGGGTCTCATACAATATTTGTCCTTTTGTGGGTGACCGATTTCACTCAGCATAATGACTTCCAGTTGAAACCAGGTTATGAGATGTTTTCTAAAATCATCAGTGTTCTTTATCATCGTATAGTGTTCCACTGAGTATATGTACAGTAGTTTGTTTATCCTTTCATCTGTTGATGGGCATCTAGGCTTTGCCATTGTTGACAGTGCTGCAGTAAAAAATCATGTGCATGCATCTGTTTATGCAACAGCTTTTGTCTCTATAGGATACATTCTGAGAAGTAGGATTACTGGATCAAATGGTATCTCCATTTCCAGCCTTTTAAGAAAGCACCAAATTTGTTTCCAAAGAGGTTCTACTAATTTCCATTTTGTAATGATACCACAAATAGAGGAGAGGTCCAGTTTCTCCACAGCCTTTCTAGCATTTGTTGTTTTGTGTGTTTTGGATTATGGCTAACCCATTGGGGTGAGGTGGTATCTCATTGTAGTTTAGATTTGGATCTCTCTGATAGCTAATTATCATGAACATTTCGTCATGTGTATTTTGCTGCCTGGATGTCCTCTTTTGTGAAATGGCTGTCCATCACTTAACTGGGCTATTTACATATTTCTTGTTGAAATTTTGCAACACAATCTAGATTATGTAGATCAGACTTCGATCTTACATGCTATTGCCAAATATTTTTTCCCATTCTGTAGTCTCTTAACTCTTTTGATAAAGTCTTTGGAAGAGCAAAAGTGTATCATTCTTCATAGTTTCATTTATCTATTTTCTGTTCTGCTGATCATGCTTTGTTAGTTTTTGAAGTCTCTCCAAGATATGTGTTAGAAATTCCATTGTTAACTCTAATTTTTCATGCATGATCTTTATCGTTTTTGATTTGATATTAAGGTCTTTAATCCGATTTAATTTCTTGTGTAAAATGTTAGATACTCATCTGGTTTCAATTTTTTTGCAGATGGATATTCAATTTTGCCACATTATTTGTTAAAGACACTTTTTTTACCCAAGTTTACAATCTTAGGGTCTTTGCTGAATATCAACTGTTCATAAGATGCTGGTGGCATCTCTGGCGTGTCAACTTTGTTCCGTTGGTCTATACATCTCTTTTGTATGGGTACCAGGCTGTTTTGGCAACTGTGGCAGTGTAATAGGTTCTGAGGTCTTCCACTGTGCTCCTCTTCAGTAGTGCTTTACATATATGTGGTTTCTTCCCTTTCCAAACAAAGTTGGTGATTTGTTTCTCCATCTCTTTAAAAAAAGACACTGAAATTTACATCGGGATTCCATTGTATATATAGATTGCTTTGTGTAAAATAGACATTTTCACAATGTTAAGTCTTTCTGTCCACGAGCAGAGTAAGGTTTCTGCATCTCTTTAAGTATCTTTTGGTTTCTTGCAGTAAGGTCTTGTAGTTCTCTTTGCATAAGTCTCTTATTTCTCTACTTAGGTTTATTCCCAGGTACTTTATCTTCTTGGCAACAATAGTAAATGGCACTGATTTGGTGATTTCTCCTTTGATGATCTCTTTGTTGATATAAAGGAACCTTACTGATTTACTTATGTTTATCTTATATCCTGATACTTTGCAAAACTCTTCCTTCAGCTTCTATAGTTTACTTATGGATTCTTTAGAATCTCTGCATATACAATCACATCATCTGCAAATAGGTAAATTTTTATTTCTTCTTTGCTGATGTGGATGCCTTTGATTTCATGGTCTTGTCTAATTGCTCTGTCCAGCACTTGTAGTACAATGCTGAATAGAAGTGTTGAGAGTGGGCATCCTTGTTTGGCTCCCATTCTAACGGGAATTCTTTCAGTTGTTTCCATTCAGGTTGGCCTTCAATAGGTGCCTCTTAGTGCACTGAGGAATTTCCCCTCTATTCCTATTTTCCCAAGAGTTTTTAACATGAATTGTTGTCGGGTTTTGTCAGATGTCTTTTCTGATCAATTGATGAAATCAGGTGATTCTTATCCTTTGTGTTATTTATATGGTTGATCACCTTAGTTGTCTTTCTGATTTTGAACCAGCCTTGCATCCCTGGTATCAGTGTCACTTGGTCATGATGAATGACTTTTGTTGTTGAATATGTTGGCTAGGCTTTTGTTGGCAAGTTTTGCATCCAGGTTCATGAGTGATAAATTGGTCTGCAATTTTCTTTTTTTGTGGGATCTATCTTTGGCTTTGATATTAGGGTTATGCTGGCTTCAAACAATAAATTTTGGAGTACTCCATCCTTTTCTATGCTGTGAAATATCCTCAGTAGCATTGGAGTTAACTCTTCTCTGAAAGTTTGGTTGAATTATCTGGTGAAGTCATCTGGGCCAGGACTTTTTCAGTTGGTAGTTTTCTGATGACCTTTTCAATCTCTTTCTTTGTGATGGGTTTGTTAAGTTCTTCTACTTCTTGTGGTAACTATACTAGGTGATATGAATGGAGAAATTTGTCCCTGTCCTCTAGGTGTTGTAATGTGTTACAGTATACACTTTTGTAATATTCTGTAAAGATAGTTTTTTTTTTTAATTTTGATAGAACGAAAATGTACATTCCCATGTAAATTTGCATGCCCACCTATATGCAGCTCTGAATGCTTTCCCTGCCTGGTAAGAGCACCCTCTTCCTCTCTGCTCCATACATGCCTTATCCTCCCAATAATCTCCTATCACCCCTTTCTAGCTACTCCCTTTCCTCCAGTAAGAGGTCAATAGGGTGACATACAATAGATGCATAGAACCGTAAAGTGCTCGCATGAAGTGGTCACTCTGTGTCACCAAGTCCAATCCATTCCTGTCCAAGAGTTCACCTCCATTATGCGTTATAGACAGGGGCAGCATCAGGTCCAGAGGCCATGCTCCCAGGGGAACTCAAAGGCCCGTGGACCATCAGTTACGGTCTTTTAATGGAGCTCTCAGAGTGCACCCGTTTTTATTCTTGTGTTGCCAGTGAGATTCAACTTTGTGAGCCCCACCACAGCTATCACTGGTGGTGGCCAGGCACCATCTGGTTCTTCCAGTCACAAGTCAATGTAGTCACCTACTCACGTGGATCTCTTTGTCTTCTGGGTTCTCTTTCACCCATGTCATTTTGATCCTTAGTAATCATCCGTTCATGCTATGTTGGGACCATTTGCTGTACCCTCAGATGGCAGCTTGGCAGCTTTTAAGACCCTAAATACCACTCACCAATGTGAGGTGCAGAGGGCTCTCTTAGCAAAACTCTAGTTGTGCCAGTTGGCCTCAATTTCCCCTCAGAGCATGGTCCCTGCACCCCCGCCCCATCTACTCTGTCCTTGTAATATTGCATTAAGACAGTAGGAGTAATCATGTTATGTTGAAGTCCAGTTAATACTGATCTTCTTTCTAATGTGTGCTGTCCCCGATTTCACCCAACCAAATTTCTATCAACTATCTCATCTAAACCCTCCCCCCTACCCTCCCACCCTCTGCAAACTTGCAGCTGTCAAAGTCTTTCCTTCTATGCATGAGTCTGTTTTTAAGGTCTTATACTGGGGGTCTCATACAATATTTGTCCTTCTCTCACTGACTATTTCACTCAACATAATGTCCTCCAATTGAAACCAAGTTATGTTACCTAAAATCATCTTTGTTATTTATCACTGTGTAGTGTTCCATTGAGTATATATACCTATGCTTACCTATGCATTCCTCTGTTGTTGGGCATCAGGGTTGATTCCATCTTTTGCTATTGTGGACTGTGCTGCAATAAACATTCTTGTGCATGTATGAGTTGATGTGAATGGCCTTGATTCTGTAGGATATATTCCAAGCAGTGGAATTACTGAGTCAAATGGTATATCTGTGTTCAGCTTTTTAAGGAAGCACCAGAAGGCTTTCCAAAGAGGTTGCAGCATTTGCAACCCCACCAACAGTGCAGGAGAGTTGCAATTTCTCCACAGCCTCTCCAGCATTTGTTGTTTTGCATTTTTTGGATCATGGCCAACCTTGTTGGGGTAAGATGATATCTCACTGTAGTTTTGATTTAAATTTCTTTAATAGCTAATGATTGTGAGCATGTCCACATGTGTTTTTTTGGCTGCCTGAATCTCCTCTTTAGAGAAATGTCTGTCCATCTCCTTTGCCCATTGCTTAATTGGATCATTTTTCTTTTCCTTATTGATATTCTATAGTACCTTATACATTATGGAAAGCGGGTATCAGTCTGACACACAGTTGTCAAATATTTTTTCCCATTCTGCAGGTGGTCTTTTAATTCTAGTAATAAAGTCTTTGGATGAGCAAAAGTGTTTGATTCTTAGTAGTTCCCAATTTCTCTATTTTCTCTTCTGTTGTTTTTGGTTTGCTTGGCAGATTTTGAATTCTGTCCAAGTTGTGTATTAAAACTTCTATTGTTGTTCCTACTTTTTCTTGAATAAGCTTTATTGTTTCAGATTTGATATTTAGATCTTTTATCCACTTTGAGTTAGTTTTTGTGTAAGGTGTAATATATGGATCTTGTTTCAATTTTTTGCAGATGGATATGCAGTGCTGCCACACCATTCGTAGAAGAGATTTTTTTCCCCCAGTTTTATGTCTTAGGGCCTTTATTCAATATCAGCTATTCCTAGGCAGATGGTGTCATCTCTGGGGTCTCAATTCTGTTCCATTGATCTATCTGCCTCTTTTTGTACCAGAAACAGGCTGTTTTGACTACTCTGGCAGTGTAGTAGGTTCTAATGTCAGGTAGTGAGAGGCCTCCCACTGTGTTCTTCCTCTTCAGTAGTGCTTTACTTGTCTGTGGCTACTTCACTTTCCAAACAAAGCTGATAATTTGTTTCTCCATCTCATTGAAAGATGTCACTGGAATTTGTATTGCGATTGCAGTATATAAGTAGATTGGTTTAGGCAAAATAGACATTTTCACAATATTAAGTCTTCCTATCCATGAGCAGGGTAGGTTTATCCATTTCTCTAAGTCTCTCTTAGTTTCTTATAGTAAGGACTTGTAGTTCTCTGTGTAAAGGTCTGTTATTTCTCCCTTTAGATTTATTCCTAAGTACTTTATCTTCTCAGGGGCTATAGTAAATGATATTGATTTGGTGTTTTCTTCATTAATAATCTTGTTCTTGTTGTAAAGGAATGCTACTGATTTACTTATGTTTATCTTGTATCCTGAGACATTGCTGAATTCTTCTGTCAGTTTGAGTAGTTTACTTATGGATTCTTTAGGATTCTCTGTGTGTACAATCATATCATCTGCAAACAGGAAGATTTTTACTTCCTTGCTGATTCAGATGCCCTTTATTTCTTGGTCTTGTCTAATTGCTCTGGACAAAACTTCTACTACAATGTTGAATAGGAAAGAGGAGAATGGGCATCCTTGTCTAGTTCCTGTTCTCAAGGGAAACTGTTTCTGTCTCTCTGCATTCAGGATGATGTAGGCAGTTGGCTTGATATATATTCTTCCATCCTTTAATTTTCAGTTTTGCCTATCTTTAGGTCTAAGGTGAGTTTCTTGTAGGCAACATATGGATGGGTCACGTCTTTTGATCCAAGATGTCACTTTACTGGAGTGTTCAGTCCATTCACATTCAATGTGATTATTTATATGTATATGTTTAGTGCTGCCATGATGATGTGTTTGTTTTTGTGTTGATGGTTTCCCTGTTGTTCTTATTAATCTGTTGTGGGACATTTTCTTTGTGAGTCGAGTTTTCACCTTTTTCAGGGTTGGCTTTGTGGTTGTTGAGACTCCTGTATTACGTTTCTTGATTTGATATGTTGCATCTTTATTGTGCTTTACGGCTGACCTTATGATCGCCCTTAATAAACTATGTACAAATCCAATTTCAGTTACTACCATTCTTATCAACTTCTTCTCCACCAGGAAGGACTATAATGACTGTAGAAGATCCTGCTTTTTAATATGATGACATCATAGTTTTCATGATATGATCACTGGATTATTTCTTTCACTACTACAGCTTTGATTGAGTTTGGAGCCTTCCCTAACTGTGTAGGAGTCTGGGTGATGTGTCCCATATTTCCTTCTAAAATATAAAGTTAGTGCTTTTGTTCTCCCAAGACAAGAGATACTTTCAGTATTTCTTGTAGCTTTGGTTTGGTTTTTACAAAGTCTCTGAGTTTCTGTTTATCTGCAAATATCTTCATTTCATTTTCATATTTGAAAAATAGTTTGGCAGGATATATAATTCTTGGTTGGAAACTCTTCTTCAAGGCTTTGAATGTCTCACACCACTGTCTCCATGCCAACATTGTTTCTGCTGAGAAGTCCGATGAAAGCCTACAGGGTTTCCCTCTGAATGTTAGCCTTGCTGAGTAGCTGTGGGTAAGTCTGTGAAAACTGTGGGGTCCTTTATCTTTCACTATAATCCTAGAGGTGTGTTGAACACATTTCAGTACTGTTACAACAATATCCTTGTTTACCTGTAGGTGGGAAGGATCCAAGTAACTCAGATTAAAGAGAACTTTGTTCGTTTATCCCCATCTTCTGTACTGATCTTTCCTTTTTTAATTATGTTTTAAGAAAAAGTTTACAATCAAAATCATTTTGTCATATAGCACCCGAAGCACGCACCTCTATGCTACTCCTCGCACACACCCTGCAACAGGGTGCAACACCTTTCCACCCTGTACTTTCCAGGTCCATTTGAATGACTCCTGTCCCCCTCCACCCTCTTGTCTCTGCTTTAGAGAGGAGCAGCCAGGCAGCCTCATGTATATATTTGAGCCAAGAAGCATATTCTTTGCCAGCATCATTCTATATTTTACAGTCCACTCTTTGTCTGAAGAGTTGGCTTCAGTTCCATTTTCAACTCTAACAGAGAGTTTAGGACCCACATCCTCAAGGGACCCTCCAGTCTGATGGACCATCAAGTATGGTCTTAAAATTAAAGTTCTAGCTCTGCAATCCCATTTTAATCCAGCTATATCAAGACTTTATACTGTGTTACCTGCTAGGGTAGTCATTCATGGTGGCTGGACACCACTATTTCTTTTGCTATAATGTTCAACTAGTCTCTAGATCATATGGCACATTCTGTCTGCTGGGTTCGTATTTTCCTCTTGTCTTTGATGTCCTTTGTTCTCCTCTCCTCCAAAGTGGATTGGAACCAACTAATGCTACTTAAGTGGTAAGTTGCTAGATTTTAAGGCCCCAGAAGCAACTCACCAAAGTGATATGCAAAGTGTTTTCTTAAAAAATCTTAGCTATGTCAGTTAGCCTAGATGTACCCTGAAACCATGTTCCTGAGACCTCATCACTGCTACTCTATTCCTCAAAATGTTGGATTGTATTTAAGAAACCTTTAAATTTTAGTGTATTCCAGTTGTGCTAACCCCCCTTAGAACTGGGTGCTGTCACATCCTTCACCTAACCCAATTCCTACCTATTATCTAACCTATGAATACATATCTTCCTCCTTCACCACCCTTGTAACCATCAAAGATTATTTTCTTCTGTGTTTAAATCTTTTTAAGTCCTTATAATAATGGTCTAATGCAAATTCATACTTTTGCATCTGACTAATTTCACTCAGCGTAGTGTCTTCCAGATGACTCCACATTATGAGATTTTTCCTAAAACTATTGCTGTTCTTTATCAACACATATTATTCCATTGTGTGAAGATATCATAGTTTATTTATCCATTCATCTGTTGATGGGCACCTGGCTTGATTCTATGTTTTTACTATTGTGGACAGTGCTGCAATAAACACTGGTGTGTATGTTTGTGTGACAGCATTTATTTCACCGGGATAGATTCCAAGAAGTGGAATTGCTGGATCATATGATATTTTTTTATTTCTAGCTTTTAAAGAAAGTGACACATTGATTTACAAAGTGGTTATGCCATTACATACTCTAAGCAGCAGTGTAGAAGTGTTCCAATCTTTCCACAATCTCTCCAACACTTTTTATTTCATGTTTTGTGGACTAATGCCAGTTTTGTTGGGGTGAAATCATATTTCACTGTATTTTTTTTATTTGGATTTCTCTGATGGCTATTGATTGTGAGAATTTCCTCATATATCTGTTAGCATCTTGGATGTAAAGTGCGTGTTCATATGCTTTGCCCATTTTTAAACTGGGTTATTTGTCTTTCTCTTGTTGAGGTTTTGCAGTACCTTGTAGAGTAGGTAGATTAGATGCTGATAAGTTGGCCCAAAATTCTTTTCCAGTGTGTGGCACTCTTTTAGTGAAGTGTTTGGATGACTGTAAGTGTTAGATTTTCAGGAGTTCCCATTTACCTGTTTTTTTCTTTTGGTGTTAGTGCATTGTTAGTAATTACACCACATGTTAGTGTTTCCAGTGTTGTCCTTATTTTTTTCTTCCATGATACTTATTGTTTTACATTTGTAATTTAGATATTTCAACCATTTTGAGTTAGTCTCTGTGCCTAGTGCAACATGTGGGTCTTGTTTCATTTTGTTTGAGATGGATATCCAGTTATGCCAACATCCTTTGTTAAAGAAACTGTCTTTTCCCCCCTTGGGACATCTGTCAAATACCAGTGGCTCATCAATGAATGATGTTATATCTGGATTCTCAATATGTTCCATTGATCTATGTATCTGTTTTTGTACCAGTGCCAGTATGTTTTGACTACTTAGCAGTGCAATAGATTCTAAGCTCAGGTAGAGCAAGGCCTCTGACTTTATTCTTCTTCTTCAGTAATGCTTAACTTATACATGGCTTCTTCTCTTTCTATATGAGGTTGGTGATTTGTTCCTGCATCTCATTAAATAAAGACAGTGGAGTTCATATTGGGGTTGAATTGTGTTACATGCACATAGGTCACTTTGGGTAGAACAGAAGTTTCCACAATGTTAAGTCTTCCTACCCATGAACAAGGTAAGTTTCTACTGTTATGTAGATCTCTTTCTTTTTTTTTTTTTTTTTTTGCAGTAGAAGCTTGTGATTTACTTTCTATAGGTCTTTTACACCTGTGTTTAGATTTACCCCTAGGTTTTTACTATTGGGAGCTATAGCACATAGTAATGATTTCCTGATTTCCTCTTTGGTAGTCTATTTGTTGGTGTAAAAGAATCCAACTGATTTACTTATATTTTTCTTTTATCTTGACCCTATGCTGGGCTCTTCTATTAATTCTAGTTGGTGTTTTGTTGTTGTTGTTGTTGTTTTGTGGATACTTTAGGGTTTTCTGTTTCTAAGATC
The DNA here is from genome assembly GCA_028571685.1 of Heterohyrax brucei. NCBI lineage: Eukaryota > Metazoa > Chordata > Mammalia > Hyracoidea > Procaviidae > Heterohyrax > Heterohyrax brucei. The sequence goes on along the minus strand of CM053150.1, from coordinate 114,312,054 downwards.
ATATTATTTGCAAATAAAATACTTTTACTTCTTCCTTACCAGTTTGGATATCTTTTATTTCTTTATCTTGCCTACTTGCTCTGGCTGGAATCTCCAGGACAGTGTTGAATAAGAGTAGTGACAATCGGTATCCTTGTCTGGTACCTATTTGAAAGGGGAATGTTTTCAGACTCTGTCCATTTAAGATGATACTGGCTGTTGGCTTTGCATAGATGCTTTTACTATGTTGAGGAAATTCCTTTCTATTCCTGTTTTGCTGGGTATTTTTAACACTAATGCATGTCGAACTTTATCAAATGCCTTTTCTGTGTCAACCGATCAAATCAAGTGGTTCTTGTCTTTCATTCATGTGGTTGATTATATTAAATGTTTTTCTAATGTGGAGACATCTATGCATTTCTGCTATGAATCTTACTTGGTCATGGTGAATCTTTTTTGATATGTTGTTGAATTTGGTGGGGTAGAATTTTCTTGAGGAGTTATACATTAAGGTCATGAGAGGTATTGGTCTGTAATTTCTGTTTTTAATGATGTCTTTACCTGATTTTGGTATCAGCGTCATGTTGGCTTTGTAGAATGAATTTGGGAGTATTCTATCCTTTTCTATCCTCTGGAATACCTTTACTAATAGTGGTGTTAACACTTCTCTGAATGTTTCATGGAATTCTCCAGTGAAGCCATCAGGGCTGGGTCCTTTTTTTGTTGGGAGTTTTTAGTTACTTTTTCAATTTCTTCTTGTGTGATGGTTTTATTTAGTTCTTCTACTGTTTTTGCTAGTTTTGGTAAGTGATGTGCTTCTAGAAACTTGTTCATTTCATCTAGGTTTCTGAATTTGTTAGAGTACAGTTTTTCATTGTAATATATTGTGATTCTTTTAATTTCAGCTAGGTCTGTTGTGATATCACCCATCTGATTTCTTATTTGGCAAATTTGCTTCCTATCCTGATTTTCTTTTGTCAGTTTGGACCATGATTTATCCATTTTGTTGATGCTTTTAAAAAAATAGCTTATTGTTTGTTTGCTTGTTTTTGCTAAACTGTTACCCATTCTGAATCACAGAGAATGCCTCAGGCAAGCTTAAGCACTGCACCTTCCAGCTCAATCAATGGTACTAGACTCCAGAGTCAGTTCCAGTGCAGAGAAGGGAGGGAGAGATAACTCAGGGTATACTGGAATAATCCTATTTCTGGGTCAGTCAGTGTTGTCAGACTCTAGCACTGGACATCGTTCAGAGAAGGCAGAGGGGAGTACCACGTGAAGGGAAGTAGGCCCTATAGAAGGAAAGATTGAGATCTGTGTGCAACAAGTTATACCCAATGATTTACTTTTCAATGATCTGGTGCTATTCCTCACTGTCCTCGGAGATGTTAGTAGATTCTCTATGCACTCACCCCCATGCTGGACCCACTATGTGGTTTCTTCTTAGCAGGTCAGGTCTGTGGAATTCCAGCATTCCCACCACTATTCTCCCTTTCCCTCTGTCAGTCCAATTTCTCAAGTTTCCCTTTGATGTTCAGAGCTCCTAAGATGTCATATGTGCTAGATTCATTTGTTCTTTTGGGTCTTTGTTAGAGGGGCTGCTGGAAGTGTCTGCCTACTTCATTATCTTGGCCTTGTCCCTCATCTTTTCAGATCATGAAAGGACTTAATATTCAGTTGAAAATAAGTGTTCTTATAATCTTTCAATAAGGTGTTCAAGAGAGATTGAAAAGAAGAAAAGACCATAATGGTTATAAATCTTGTTCTAATCATATGATGTTGTGACTTGTTTAATTAAAACATTTTTCAGTGAAAAAAATAGGAAAACTCATCATCTCAATGTGTTACATTTTCATCTCAAGCTAACATACAGCATATTAATGTAAAACAAAAGATGAATCAATGCCATCAATATTTCACCATGCAGCCTTGCTAGTTCACGAGAAAAGTACTCCCTGCAGTAAATAGCTAAGAGGCAACACATTGGGAAGTGTATGAAAGGGAAATAAACCACAATGATTTATCTTTATTCTACAGTAAAATATAAGCATAAAAGAGGTGTGGTATCCACTTACATAAATGGTCTCATAATGCTATACATTCATAGATACAATACCTGCATTTTTCATCCAGTGTGAAATATATTCACCACCAAAGTTAATATGCCTTCCCTTCTTCATTGTAATAATCAGTTACTATGGTTCTTGAAATATTTTCTCTTTCTTTTATCTTCATTTAATCCTTCCATCCAAGTGTCTATGTGTCTGAAGTGTGACAGCACTTCTGCACATTGACAAAACAGCATATGCTCTCAAGTCATGAAATTTTCATTTGTAGTGTTGTTTATGAACAGCAATCAACATCCTCGAAAGAAAACTAAACAAAATATCCTAGTGAGAAGAAGAAGTTAGAGGTAGGATACATATCCTAAAAGATACTGCAACACATTTGTTGCTAATCCTTAAATGTGCCTCAATCCATTCTTATTGAATTCCTATTTCTAGCAATGTAAGATGAAAACTTCTGCATCTATAAAAGCTAGTACACATTAAAACCAAAGAAACTCCAAAATCTTGGCTAATAAAAATAGAAGAAACTTTCCTTCTTCATTTTGTTGCATTTTCTTGTATTTTTTGAAGAAAATTTATCAATTCAAGACATGTTGATGCACAAAAGTAAAGGATGTTGCCATAAAAGTCAGAAATGTATTCTCTGTAACAGCTTCTGGGGTCTATCTGCGTGGCATGCTCTGGGTTATTTATTCAGTGTGAAAGCCAGTAAGTCTATTTGTGAAAACTCCTAAAAGGCAATCATTTTTAGATGGAGTGAATTCTGGCAAAAGATTTTGTTTGAGCTAATCCAAATGACAAGTGTTTTCATATGACAACATTTGCAGTTCTGGGAGCACAGTACATTTTGGAATCATAAAAGTAGTAACAGTCTGTATAGCAAAACACACTGTGTTTAAATCAATTGCACTGAAATGTACTGCTAACGATTATGAACAATGAATTAAGAAGAGTGAGAATGACAACTTGTGATTCAACACGTATCTAGTCATTTTAAAATCAAATCTTTGTTTTCTTTGTTCAGCTTTCATCTATCTGTTTAAGTTACACGTATTTCCCAAATTCAGTGTGGAAAATCTATCTCTAGAGCACGTTCTCCTCCTAGGTTCATAGTTTTCTTTATAAGGTATGAATTGTTGTTGCTGTTGTTAGGTGCCATCAAAACAGTTCTATCTCATAGGCGTCCTGTGTATAACAGAATGACACACTGCCAAGTCCTGGAACATCCTCACAACGATTATTATGTTTGAATCCATTGTTTGCAATCACAAAGAGTCTTCCTGTTTTCCACTGACTCTGTTATTTCACCAAACACGATGTCCTTCTTCAGGGACTAACCCTTTCCAATAACATGCCCAAAATGTGTGCAATGAACTCTAGTCACCCTCCTTTCTAGAGAAGATGTAGCTGGTACTTCTTTCAAGATTGATTTGTTCATTCTCCTGGAATTCCATGGTGTATTCAGTATTCTTCAGCAAAATCATAATCAAGTTCAACAGTTCTTCTTCTGTCTTGCTTATTCATTGTCCAGCTTTCACATGCATATGAGAAAATTGAAAGTAACTTAGGTTGAGTCAGACTGGACACACCTTAGTCCTCAAAGAGACGTCTTTGTTATTTAGCACTTTAAAGAGATCTTTTGCAGCAGATGTGCTCAAGGCAGTATGTCACTTGTTTTATTGAATGCTGCTTCCATAGGGCATGATTGTGAACACAAGTAAGAAACCTTAGAATCTTCAATATTTTCTCCATTTTCTGTGAGTGGGGATCTACCTTACAGCAACAAGTTTGGCTTTTTTTTTCCCCGTCCTACAGGAGCTCTATAAGCCAGCACCAACTCAACAGCAGTGGGTTGTTTTGGTTTTATCATTACGTTGCTTAGTGTTCCAGTTGTGAAGATTTTTTTTTTAATGCTGAGGTATAATCCGTACTAATGGCCATAGTGTTTCATCTTCATCTGTAAGTTCTTTAGGTTCTCTTTGTTTCTAACAAGCAAGATTTTGTCATCTTTATTATTGCAGGTAGTTAATGAATTTTCTCCATGTAGTCCAGTTTATCAGATTATTTGCTCAAAATACACATGAAAAAATATATAGTTAAAGGATATGTCCCTGACAAACATCTTCCCTAATTTTAAACCACAAAATGTCTCTCTGTTCAGTAAATCTGAAACATAGATTTATATCACCTGATATTTTTTCTTTAACCGTTGAAATCTGACCATGTGCATCTTAAAGTATTTTTTGCCATGCCTTCGTTTTCCAGTTCTGACTTAAAGTAGTTATTCATATTCATTTTCTGAACTATCAGGAATGAACCATACATGTTTCATTTATTCATTTATTTCAAAAAATTTTACTGCCTCTTGTGTCATACTGGCACATTTGGTTACAGTCACAGAATATAACAATAAATTAGGGCTTCACTTTCTAATAGTTGACAATCTTTAAGGTAAAAATCAGAAGAGATACTTAATACAAGCTAAGAATATTCTGAGTGCTATAAAAACTATACAAATACAATTGTGTGACATTTGCAGAAGAGCGACTGAATTAAAGGTTTAATTACTAAATAGTATCCTATATATCTTTTGAAACTGTCAGACAAATAATTTAATCCTTGTAATAACCCTATGAAGTAGTTAATTCAGGTACTATTTGTAACAATTTACAAGTTAAACAAAAGTTGTGCCCCAGGTAACATGGCTTCAATGTCAGAATCATACTGAGAAATAGCTTCTGATTCATAATGATTTGTTTCTGGTTGTAAGTTACTTATATTAGTTTATTACTGATACCTATGTTTTAGCCACTATAGTATTAACCTTGATTAAATTTAAAACAGCAAGCAATGAAATATACTAAATTTTGTTACATTTGAACTTGCAAATAACAAAAAGAAATCGAAGGCAACAGTTCAGTCCAGGAAGAAACAGGTAACACAAAATGCTTGATGTTGTAGCAAGTACTCTGTATAATTTTACAGAAAAGAAATCTGAACATAGTGTCTCCAGGATGATTAGCAAATGATCTATCCTGTATACTTTCAGCATTTGCCTGTTTGAAGTAAGAGACTAGAACAGATGATTTCCTAAGCTCATTTCTAGGTTTTCCTATTATTCCTTTACCCCTGGAACCTACATTAAGCCTTGGAAGTTTACTTAGCATCAAAAATAGTAATTTATTTTGAGCCACTCAGGTTCTGTTTCGGGCATTATACTTGTACTACAGGTGCTAATGATCATTTTTAGCTGAATAATTCACTCTCAGACAGAGATTTGAGTCCAGAGAAGAATGACCTTACTAAGTTACTAAAATCTTTTAGATTATATGCAAAACAGAAAAACTAAAAGAAATTTGTGTATAACAATGGGCATGGAAACAGTGAAATGTATTAACAAAAGGCTTACAATTTTAATAATAAGTGTTTTTTTAGAAGTACTGGTGAAACAGTGAAAGTACATGATGTTTCGAGTAAAATGGGAAAAGAATACCCAAAACTTGCAAACGCTTCCAAGTACTTTTACACATATATATATATATACACACACGCAGACATACATAAATATAATCTTTGAGAGAACAGTAGTTAAAAACCAAAAAGAAAAAAAGAAGGAAAATCTATAAGAAAAAACATGTAAGGAAATATCAGAGAAACACGTTAACATAAAGGATAAAAAATAAACAATAAAATTCATAAATTTTAGAGAGATTTATGAATAACATTAGAATGGTTTAAACAAAAGTTTTGAGAAGAAAGTTTTAATTCAAGTCCTGTAATATAAAACAAACTTTTGAATGTGAAGAGAGTTGTGTAATAGGATCCTAAAACTGAAGCTCTCAACATAACTGACTGCCATGGGTCTGCATCAAACTTTTTCTTTGGTCCTACATTTCTGTTTCTGTTCCTAGAATATGTATACACCCCCTTCAATAATCAACCATACAGTTGTGTTTACTCAAACTTTGACTGAAATATTTGATTCTCAGAAAGCATGCTTATAATCAGAATTATACTGTGTGATTGAACAAATGACAACAGTGTTCCAGAAAAGGACTAATGAGAATGTCCCCCAAAAGAACATTATGTAGAATGATTTTTTTTTTTTGAAAAGCAAACTTACAGGGTGGCCCCCAGAAAGTCAATGATCAGTTGATATAAAGAAAGGTTTACTTGTGTCTCATACAAACTCCAACCTTCCTGGATAAAAGTCTCTGCCTGATTTCAGATCACCTGGAATTGTGCTGACGAAAACTCGGGTGATATAGTAGTCAAGTGCTACAGCTGCTAACCAAAAGGTCAGCAGTTCAAATACACCAGGTGCTCTTTGAAACACTACGGGGCAGTTCTTCTCTGGACTAAAGGGTCACTCTGATTTAGAATCAACTTGACTGCAACGGTTTTTGTTGTTGTGATTGAGTGAAAGTATACAATCCAAGTTAAATTTGCATGCCTGCCTATCTGCAACTCCTGCTCTCCTTGCCTGGTGACAGCACACTCCTTCTTTCCATTCTGTACATATCATATCCTCTTTAACAACCTCCTGTCCCCTTCTCTCTATTTTCTCCTCTCCCTTCTAGTAAGAAGTCAGTAGGACAGCATCCTACAGATTCATAGAATCATAAAGTACACACATCATAAGGTCACATTGTATCTCTGAGTCCAATCCATTCCTTTCCAAAGTGTTGACCTCAGTAATGATTTCTGGTCAGGAGCAGCATCAAGCCCACAGGCCACACTCCAAGGGGACCCCCCAGGCCTTTGGACCATCAACTGCAGTCTTTTACTGGAGTTCTTAAGGCTCACCACTGTTTTTTTCATGTTCACATTGGGACTTGACATTGTATGCCCCATCATGGCTGTCTGTGGTGGTGACCAGAAACCATCTGGTTCTTCTGGTTTCATGTTGATAGAGTCACCCACTCACTTGGGTCCTTCTGTCTTCTGGGCTCTTTTACCCTCATGTCTTTGTTGTCCTTTGTGATCCTTCCAGCTCAGCTGAGACCATTTGGTGTACTTCAGATGGCAGCTTGCTGTCTTTTAAAACCCCAAATGTCACTCACCAATATGGGGTGGAGAAGACTCTCTTAGCAATAAACTAGTTATGCCAATGGACCTTGATGTCTGCTGAGAGCATGGTCCTCAGACTCCCACCCTTGCTACTCTATCCTTGCAATACTGCAATAAGATTAGAAGAGTTTTCAGTTTATGTTGAAGACTAGTTAAGTTGACCTTCTTAGAAATGTGTGCTATCACTGTTTTCACTCAACAAAACCTGTAATAAGTGTCAGCTCTATATAGCAGCCCTCTCCCTCCCTCCTCTCCTTCATTTCAGCCATCAAAGAATCTTTTCTTCGGAGTCTGTTTTTAAGTCCTTAGAACAGGGGTCTCATACAATATTTGTCTTTGTACCTCTGACTGAGTTCACTCAAAATAATGTTTTCCAATTGAAACCAGGTTATGAGATGTTTCCTAAAATCGCTGTTCTTTTTTTATCATTGTATAATGGTCCATTGAGTATATATACCATAATTTGTTTACGCGTTCACCTGCTGTTGGGCATCTGGGTTGATTCCATCTTTTTGCTAGTATGGACGGTACTGTAATAAACATCCATGAACATGTATATGTTTGTGTGACTGCCCTTGCTTCTGTAGGATATGTTCCAAGCGGTGGGATTACTGGATCAAATGGTATATCTATTTCCAGCTTTTTAAGGAAGCATCAAATTGGTTTCCACTTTGAAATCCCATGAGCGATGTAGGAGAGTTCGAAGCTATCCACAAACTCTCCAGCATTTGTTTTTTTTTTTCTGGGAAAATATGTTTTTTTATTATGACTGAGTGAAAACGACATTCCCATATAAATTTACATGCCCACCTATATACAGCTTCCACTGCTTTCCCTGCCTGGTGACAGCATTCGTTATCTTGTGTTATTTGGATCAAGGCCAATCTTGGCGGGGTGAAATGGTATCTCATTGTAGTTTTGATTTGTATTTCTTTAATAGCTAGTGATTGTGAGCATTTGTCATGTGTTTTGGCTGCCTGGATGTCCTCTTTAGTGAAGTGTCTGTGGATCTCCTTTACCCAACACTTTATTGTTTTATTTACCCTTTTGTTGTTGATATTTTGCAAAATCTTGTAGAGTATGGAGATCATATGTCAATTTAACATATAGTTGCCTATTATTTTTTCCCATTCTGTAAGGTGGACTTTTAATTTTTTTGATAAAATCATTGGATGAGCAAAAGTGTTTGACTCTGAGTAGTTACCACTTATCTATTTTCTCTTCTGTTGATTATGCTTTGTCAGATTTTGAAGTCTGTCTAAGCTGTGTGTTTAAACTTCCATTGTTGATCCAACTTTTTCTTGCATGATATTTAATGTTTTAGTTTTGATATTTAGGTATTTTATCCAATTTGAGTTGGTTTTTGTGTAAGGTGTGAAATATGGGTCATGTTTCAACTTTTTGCATATGGATATCCAATTTTACCAACACCATTTGCTAAAGAGACTGTTTTTTGCCCCACTTCACAATCTTAGGACCTTTGTCAAGTATTAGCTGTTGGTAGGAGGATGGTGGCATCTCTGGGGTCTCAATTCTGTTCCATTGGTCTATATGTCTCTTTTTGCACCTGTACCAGGCTGTTTCGACTACTACAGCAGGAATAGGTTCTAAGTTTGGGCAGTGTGAGGCCTCCCAGTGCATTCTTCTTCAGTAGTGCGTTGCTTATCTGGAGTTCCTGCCCTTTCCAAACAAAGCTGATGATATGTTTCTCCATCTGATTAAAAAATGTCACTGGAATTTGTACTAGGATTGCACTGTATATGTAGATTACTTTTGGTAAAATAGACATTTTCACAATGTTAATTTTTCTGATTGCTCTGGCCAGAACTTCTAGTACAATATTGAATAGAAGTGGTGAGAGTCAGCATAGCAATCAGACAAGACAAATAAATAAAGGGAATCAGCATCAGCAAAGAAGAAGTAAATTGCTCAAGAATTCTTTCAGTCTCTTTCTATTCAGGGTGATGCAGGCGATTGGCTTTGCATAGATGCCCCTTATTACATTGGGAAATTTGCCCCTGTTCCTATTTTTCTGAGAGTTTTTCACATGACTGAGTGTTGGACCCTGTCGAATGCATCAACTGACAAAAATCAGATGATTCTTATCTTTTGTGATAATCTTGTAGGTGATCACATTAATTATTTTTCTGATGTTGTACCGTCCTTACATCCTGTATGAATCCAACTTGGTCAGGACAATTTTTTTTTTTTTTTTGATATGTTATTGAATGCTATTGACAAAGATTTGGTTGAAGATTTTTACATCTAGGTTACAGGTCATGTTGGTCTGTAATTATTCTTTCTTGTTAAATCTTGCCCTGGCTTTGGTATCAGGTTTATGATGACTTCATAGAATGAATGTAATAGCATTCCATCCCTTTCTATGCAGTGAAAGTCTCAATAGTATCAGAGTTAACTCTTTTCTAAAAGGTGGGTAGAATGCTGTAGTAAAGCCAGCTGGGCCAGTGCTATTTTTGGTTAGAAGGTTGTTTTTTTTTAACATTATGATTGAGTGAAAATGTACATTCGAATATAAATTTTCATGCTCACCTATATGCAGCTCCCACTGCTCTCCCTGCCCAATGACAGCAGACTCTCCCTCTCCACTCCATACATGTCTTATCCTCCCAACTGTCTCCCATCCTCTCCTCTGCATCCGTTCCACCACCTCCAGTAAGAGGTCAGCAGTATGACATCCTCTAGATACAAGGAACCGTCAAGTGAACATAATATGGTCACTCTGTGTTGCTAAGTCCAGTCTATTCCTGTTTGAAAAGTTGACCTCCATTACAATTTATGGACAGGGGCAGCACCAGGGCCAGGGACCATGTTCCCAGGGGAACCCCAAGGACCCTGGACCATAAGTTGTGGTCTTTTAATGGACATCTCAGGGTGCACACCTTTTTATTCTTGTGTTGCCAGTGAGACTCAACTGTGCGAGCTCCATCACAGCTATCACTTTTGGTGGCCAGGCACCATCCGATTCCTCTGGTCACAAGTTGGTTTATTCACCCACTCGTGTGGGTCTCTCTGTTCTCTGGGTTCTTATTTCCCCAAGTCATTTCTATCCTTGGTTGTCATCTGTTCCTGCTCTGTTTAGACCACTTGCTGTAGCCTCAGATGGCAGCTTGGCAGACTTTAAGACCCCAGATCCCACTCAGTCATGTTGAGTGCAGAAGGTTCTCCCAGCAAAACTCTAGTTGTGCCAATTGGCATTGATTACCCCTGAGAGCATGGTTCCTGGACCCCCTCCTAAACTACTCTGTCTTTTTGATATTGGGTTAAGATGGGAGAATTAATCATGTTATGTTGAAGTCTAGTTAATATTGATCTTTCTAATGTGTGCCGTCGCTGATTTTGCCCAACCAAATTTCTACCAATTATCTAATCTAAACCCTATCCCCCTCACACTCTCTTCCTCCCCACCCTTGCAGCCATCAAAGAGTCTTTTCTTCTATGCATGAGTCTATGTTTAAATTCTTATCCTAGGGATATCATACAATATTTGTCTTTTTGCCCCTGACTACTTTCAATCCACATAATGTCCTCCCATTGAAATCAGGTTATGAGATGTTTCCTAAAATCATCATTGTTCTTTATTGTTGCATACTGTTCCATTGAGTATATCTACCTATGCATTCCTGTGTTGTTGAGCATCTGGGTTGATTCCATCTTCTTGCTATTGTGGTCTGTGCTGCAATAAACATTCATGTGCATGTATCAGTTGGTGTGAATGGCCTTGATTCTGTAGGATATATTCTGAACAGTGCAATTACTGGGTCAAATGGTATATCTATATCTGGCATTTTAAGGATGTAGCAGATTGCATTCCAAAGAGGCTGCACCATTTTGCATTCCCTCCAACAGTGGAAGAGAGTTCCAGTTTCTCCACAGCCTCTCCAGCCTTTGTTGTACATTTTTTGGATCATGGCCAATTTTGTTGGAGTGAGACGGTATCTCATTGTAGTTTTGATTTGAATTTCTTTAGTAGCTAATGACCATGAGCATGTCTGCATGTGTTTTTTGGCTGCCTGGATCTCTTCTTTAGAGAAATGTCTGTCCCTCTCCTTTGTCCATCACTTATTTGGATAATTTATCTTTTTCTTATTGATATTTTGTAGTATCTTATAGATTATGGAGATCAGACATCGGTCTGACATGTAGTTGCCAAATATTTTTTCCTATTTTGCAGGTGGCCTTTTAATTCTATTAATAAAGTGTTTGGATGAGCAAAAGAGTTTGATTCTTAGTAGTTCCCATTTATCTATTTTCTCTTCTGTTGTTTGTAGTTCACTTCATAGATTTTGAAGTCTGTCTAAGCTGTGTATTTAAACTTTCACTGTTGTACCTACTTTTTCTTAGATGAGCTTTATCATTTGAGATTTGATATTTAAGTCTTTTATCCAGTTGGCGATTGTTTTTGTGTCAGGTGTAAGATATGGGTCTTGTTTCAGTTTATTTCAGATGGATATCCAATTTTGCCAGCATCATTTGTTGAAGAGATTGTTTTTACCCCAGGTTAATGTCTTAGGCTTTTCTCGAATATCAACTGTTGACAGGCAGAAGGTATCATCTCTGGGGTCTCAATTCTGTTCCATTGATCTATCAGCCTCTTTTTGTACCAGAACCAGGATGTTTGGACTACAATGCCAGTGTCATAGTTTCTAAAGTTGGGTAGTAAGAGGCCTCCCAGTGTGTTCTTCTTCTTCAGTAGTGCTTTACTTATCTGGGGCTTCATCCTTTTCGAAACGAAGTTGGCAGTTTGTTTCTCCAGCTCATTAAAAAATGTAACTGGAACTTGTATTGGGATTGCGTTATATAAGTAGATTGCTTTGGGCAAAATAGATACTTTCACACTGTTAAGTCTTCCTATCCATAAGCAGGGTAGTTTTCTCCATTTACGTAAGTCTCTCTTAGTTTCTTGTAGTAAGATCTTGTAGTTCTCTGGAAGTTCTGTTATTTATCTAGTTAGATTTATTCCTAGATACTTTATCTTCTTAGAGGCTATAGTAAATGTTATTGACATGGTGATTTCTTCCTTAATAATCTCGTTGTTGACTGATTTACTTATGTTTATCTTGTATCTTGAGATTTTGCTGAACTCTTCTTTGAGTAGTTTACTTATGGATTCTTTGGGATTCTCTGCATATTCAATCATGTCATCTGCAAATAGGGAGATTTTTACTTTTTCTTTGCCAATGCAAATGACCTTTATTTCTTGATCTTGTCTACTTGCTCTGGTTAGAACTTCTAGTACAATCTTGAATAGGTGACGTGACAGTGGGCATCCTTGTCTAGTTCCCATTCTCAGTGGAAATTAGTTCAGTCTCTATGCATTCAGGATGGTGTAGCCAGTTGGCTTTGTATAAATGGCCCTTATTGCTTTGAAGATTTGGCCGTATATTCCTATTTTCCTGAGAGTTTTTAACATGAATGGGTATTGTACTTTATCAAATGCCTTTTATGTATCAATAGACAAAATCTGGTGACTCTTGTCTTTTGTATTATTTATGTGGTTGATCACATTAATTGTTCTTCTGATGTTGAACTAACCTTGCATCCTGGGCATGAATCCAACTTGGTCATGATATAATATTTTTTTGATATGTTGTTGTATTCTATTGGCAAGAATTTTGTTGAAGACTTTGCATCTATATTCATGAGTGATATTGGTCTGTAGTTCTCCTTTTTGTTGGGTCTTTCCCTGGCTTTGGTACCAGGGTTAAGCTGGCTTCCTAAAGTGAATTCAGGAGTATTCCATCCTTTTCTAAGCTGTGAGATAGTCTCAGTAGTATTGGAGATAACTCTTTTCTAAAAACTTTGTAGAATTCTGTGGTGAAGCCATCTGGGCCCGAGTTTTTTTGGTTTGCAGTTTTTTAACGGCTTTTTCAATCTTTTCCTTTGTGATATATTAATTAAGTTGTTCTGCTTCATGTTGTGATAATTTGTGTAGGTGATATGAATCAAGAAATTTGCCCATGTCCTCTAGGTTTTCAAATTTGTTAGAGTCCAGTCTTCTGTAGTATTCTGTTATGATATTTTTGATATCTGTTGGATCTGTTGTGACCACTCCAATCAGATTTCTTACTTGGGTTATTTGTTTCGTTTCCTATTTTTCTTTAGTAAGTTTAGCCAAGGGTTTGTCAATTTTGTTGATATTTTCCTTTGGTCTTTTGCAGTTTTTCAGTTGTTCTTTTCCTCTCTAATTTGTTTAGTGCGCTCTAACCTTTATGATCTGTTTTCTACTAGTGCCTGAGGGGTTCTTCGCTTGTTCTCTCTCTACTTGTTCAAGCTATAGGGTTAGTTCTTTGGTTTGGTTTCTTTCCTCCTTCTGGATGTTTGCATTTAGGGAGATAAACAGACCGCTGAGCACTGCTTTAGCTGTATCCCATAGGTTCTGGTAGGAAGTATTTTCATTCTCATTGGAATCCATAAATTTCTTTATTTCATCCTCAATTTCTTCTATAACCCATGGCTTTTTGAGCTAGATGTTGTTCAATTTCCATGAGTTCCACTCTCTATGTTTTTTTTTCTGCTATTGATTTCGACTTTTGGCTTTACGATCTGAGAAAATGCTTAGCATTCATTCAATGGTATGGATTTTGTTGAAAATTGCTTTATGTCCTAACACGTGGTGTATTCTGAAGAATATTCCATGTGCACTGGAGAAGAAGGTATTGTTGTCTGCTGATGGACAGAAAGTTCTGTGTATGTCGATGAGATCTAGTTGGTTCATTGTGACAGTAAGATCTTCTATGTCTTTAATGAACTTTTTCTAGATGATCTGTCCAATACTGACAGTGGACTGTTGACATCTCCCATGATTATTGTGTAGTGATCTATCTCCTTTTTGAGTATAGTCAGTATTCCTTCAATGCATTTAGGTGCTCTAATATTAGATGCATAAATATTTAATATTGTTAAGTTCTGCTTGTGTATTGAAACTTTTAGCAATAGTGTCCATCCTTGTCCACAATGGTGAATTCTACATTAAAGTCTATTTTATCTGAGATTAGAATTGCCACCCATACTCTTCTTTGTTCATTGTTAGCTTGATACATATTTTTCCATCCTTTAATTTTCAGTTTGTTCCTATCTTTAAGTCTAAGGTTAGTTTCTTGTAGGCAATGGATGGATGGGTCATGGCTTTTGATCCAATATGTCACTCAACGTCTCTTTGCTGGAGCATTCAGTCCATTCACATTCAGTGTAATTATTGATAGGTATGTGTTCACTGCTGTCATTGTTATATGTTTATTTTTGTGTTGATGGTTTCTCTGTTGTTCTTACTAATCTGTTCTGGGACATTCTTCTTTGTGAGTTGATTTTTCACCTTTTTCAGGTTTGGTTTTGTGGTTGCTGAGAGTCCTATATTACAGTTTTTGATTTGATATGTTGTATCTTCATTGTGTTTTATGGCTGCCTCTAAGATCCCCCTTAATGAGCTATGTGTAAACCCAATTTCAATTGCTACCCACTCTTGTCAATTTCTTCTCCATGTGGAAGGACTATAACGGCTGTATTACATCCCTCTTTTTAATATGATGACATCATAGTTTTCATGATATGATCACTGGATTATTTCTTTCACTACTATAGCTTTGATTGAGTTTGTAGCCCTCCTGAACTGAGTAGGTTTGCTGCGTGATGCATCCTGTATTTGTTTCTAAATTACAAAGTTAGTGGTTTTGTTCTTCCAAGCCAAGAGATTCCTTCAGTATTTCTTATAGCTTTGGTTTGGTTTTTACAGTCTCTGAGTTTCTGTTTATCTGCGAATGTCTTGATTTCATGCTCATATTTGAAAGATAGTGTGGCAGGGTATATAATTCTTGGCTGGACGTTCTTCTCCTTCAAGGCTTTGAGTGTGTCATGCCACTATCTCTGTGTCAGCATTGTTTCAGCTGAGAAATCTGACAAAGGCCTTCAGGGTTTGCCTCTGAATGTGAGCTTTTCTTTGAGTCTTGCTGCCTTTAAGAGTTTCTGCTTATGTTTCACTTTGTTAAGCTTGATTATAATATGTCTTGGAGTCTTTCTTTTGAGGTTTATGTTGAGTGGCATTTGATATGCATCTTGGTTATCTATATTCTCTTCTTTCATAATTTCTGGGAAGATTTATGTCAGCAGCACAGCAACAATACTTTCTGTGTTCTCAGGTGTCTCGCCTTGTTCATGAAATCCAGTTAATCATAGTTTGTTCCTCTTAATAGAGTTCCACATGCTTCTTGATGCTTCTTCATTTTTCTTGCTTCTTTTTTATGTTTTCTCCACATAGATGCTGGAGTCAGTAGCTTTGTCTTCCAAGTCAGAAAGTCTATTTTCTGTTTGTTTCATTCTGTTTTCTTGGCTTTGAATTGAAGTTTCTATTTCTTTGATTATGTTCTTGATCTGTTGGCTTTCAGAGCACTGGTGTTCCATCAGATCAAGGATCTTGCTTAATGTTTCCTTTTGCTATGCTGCATTTTGTATAAGATCTAGGAAGGCTCTCTATACAATCCTTTTGTATTCACCTCCTGTTAGTTTTACAAAAGCTTCTTCATCTGGGAAATTCTGACTTGCCTTCTTTTGGGGCCTTCTGAAGCCATGGGTGATTTCTTGGTTATGGTTTTCTCCAGAGTTTGTTGCTTTGGGGCATCGTGTGAGTCAATAGAGGCTGGGAGAGATGCTGTGAGGATGGACCACAGTTGTTCCTCTAGGCCATCTTAAAATGATAGCTTAGAACAAAACCACTAACTTTATATTTTAGAACGACATACTACTCAAAACTCTACTCAGTTAGGGAAGGCTCCAAAGCCAATCACAGGAAAGAAGCAATCCAATGATCATCATGAAAACTATGGTGTCATCATATTAAAAAGAGGGATGTACTACAGTTGTTATAGTCCTTCCAGGTGGAGAGGAAGATGACAAGACTGGTAGTAATTAAAATTGGGTTTACATATAGTTTATTAAGGGGGATTATAGGGGCAGCTATAAAGCACAACAAAGAGGTATCATACCATTTCAAAAAATGTAACACAGGAGTCTCAACAACCACAAAACCAGCTCTGAAAAAGGTGAAAAATCAACTCACAAAAAAGAATGTCCCAGAACAGACTAATAAGAATAACAGAGAAAACATCAACATAAAAATAAACACATCACAATGGCAGCACTGAACACATACCTATCAATAATTACGTTGAATGTGAATGGACTGAATGCTCCAGTAAAGAGACATCGAGTGACATCTTGGGTCAAAAGACATGACCCATCCATATGTTGTCTACAAGAAACTCACTTGAGACCTAAAGATAGGAACAAACTGAAAATTAAAGGTTGGAAGAATATATATCAAGCTAACAATGAACAAAGAAGAGCAGGGGTGGCAATAAAATGAAAGGTAGAAGATATCTGACTACTTTCACAGTCATTCAGGTTTTCAGGTGTATAGGTCCCTTTTCCCAGCTGGCAAAGTAGGCATCTCTGTATCCAACCCCAGATGTTAAAAAGTAGTTCAAAATACAGAAAGGCTACTGCCCTGCCTGTCTCTGCTGCTGGGTTTTAGGCTTAGGCGACACTGTGTAGAATACTACTTTTCTGCGAAAAAAGTGCTCTCTTCCAGGCAGGCGCTGTCTCCCAGCCTAAGAAATAGTTCCAGTTGAGGCCTCTGTATGGGTATGTCCACCTCCCAGTGGAACAAGATGGCATCCTGCACAAGCTGTCCACCTGCCTCAGTACAGGCTACTCAATGGCAGAGCCTTAAAGAGAGGCCAAAACTACTGAGATGCACAGAGTTCTCAGCCTCTGACACTGGGCCCCATCTGTAGGTGCTGCTGTGTAAAATACCGGTTTTCTGCCGGAAAAGTGCTCTCCTCCAGCCCAGTGCTACCTCCCAGCCTGGAAATTAGGTCCAGCTCAGGCCTCCATATGTGTACTTCCGCCTCCCCATGGAACAAGATGGCACCCTACACAAGCTTCGCCTGCCTTCGTATAGTCTACTCAATGCCAGAGGCAGAAAGAGAGGCCAAAGGTACTCAGATGCACAGAGTCCAAAGCTGGACTCTGAAAATGTGGTAATTTCTCCCGTTGATACCACCAGCAGTGCATCTGAGATTAGCTCCTTGTCAAGCCCAGGTTCTGCCCACCAACTGAAACACAGAAAAAATGTTAAAATAGCAAGTTACCTTCGTTCTGTGAAAGCCAGCATTCAACCAGAGCTAGGGTTGGCAAAACAGAGAAAGTCTTCCGTTCACTGGTATGAAGTCCAAATTGATAGCCTTATGCTGTGTCCTAGGACTCACTAGGTGTCTAGAAGGCTCTGTGTAATTATCAATTTAGGTCTTGTTTTCCAGAGAGATTTAGGGAGAGGTGTGCTTAGTCCGCCATCTCGACTACATCTGATTAGAAGCTTTTTGATGATCTTTTCCATCTCTTCCTTTGTGATGGTTTTATTAAGTTCTACTTCTCCTTGTGATAATTTTGTTAGGTGATATGAATCTATTTTCTGTAGGTTTTCAAATCTGTTAGAGTATAGACTTTTGCACTATTCTCTTATGATACTTTTGATTTCCTTTGAGTCTGTTGAGACATCTCCCATCACATTTCTTGTTCAGGTTATTTGCTTCCTCTCCTGTTTTTGATTTGTAAGTTTGCCGATAGTTTGCAACTTTTTTGATCTTTTCAAAAAAACAGCTTTTGGTTTTGTCTTTTTTTTTCAGTTGTTATTTTACTCTCTATTTCATTTAGTTCTGCTCTAATCTTTATTTTCTGTTTTCTTCTGTTGCCTAGGGGGTTCCTCTGTTGATCTCTTTCTACTAGTTCAAGCCAAAGCATTAATTCTTTGGTCTGTGTACTTTCTTCCTTTCAGATGTGTGCATCTGTAGAGATAAATTGACCTCTGAGCACTGCTTTGGCTGTATCTCATAGGTTCTGGTAGGATGTGTTTTCATTCTTGTTTGAATCCATAAATTTCTTTATTTTGCCCTTGATTTCTTCTATAATCTATGGCTTTTTGAGCAAGGTGTTACTCTGTTTCCTTGAGTTCCAATTTCTATCTGTTTTTTCTGTTATTAATTTCCACCTTTATGGCTTTATGGTCTGAGAAGATGCTTTGCAATAATGCAGTAGTTTGGATTTTGTTGAGATTTGCTTTATGTCCTAACACATGGTCTATTCTGGAAAATGTTCCATGTGCTTTGGAGAAGAAAGTGTACTTATCTATTGATGGATGAGAAGTTCTGTATGTGTCAATGAGGTCTAACTGGTTAATTGTTACAATAAGGTCTTCTGTGTCTTTAATGAAATTTTTCTAAATGTCCATTACTCAAAGTGGAGTGTTGAAGTCTCAAACTATTATTATAGAGTGATTTATATCATTTTTCAGTCAGTGTTTAATGTATTTAGATGCTCTAGTATTGGATGCATAAATATTTAATATTGTTGAGTTCTGCTGTGTATTGAATCTTTCAGCAATAAATAGTGACCATTGTTGTCCATGATGGTGGATTTTATATTGAAATCTATTTTATCTGAGATTGTATTGCCACACCTGCTCTTCTTAGCATATTGTTAGCTTAGTATATATTGTTCTACCTGTTAATTTTCAGTTTGTTCATATTTTTAAGTCTAAGGTGTGTTTCTTGTAAGCAACATATAGACGGGCCGTGTCTTTTGATTCAAGGTGTTATTCTTTGTCTCTTTATTGGAGTATTCAGTCTATTTATATTCAATGTAATCACTGATACTTGTATGTTTAGTGTTGCAATCTTGATGTGTTCATTTTTTTCCTTTCAAAACTTGTTTTTATTATCACTGAGTGACAATGTACAATCCCATATAAATTTGCATGCCCACCTGTATGCCACTTCCACTGGTCTCCCTGCCCATGGACAGCACATTATTCCTCTCTGCTCCATACGTGTCTCATCTTCCCGACAGTTTATTTTCCCCTCCTCTCGACCCACTCCCCTTACTCCACCCAGAGGTCTGCAGGATGATATCCTATAGATCCATAGAACCATAAAGTTCATCCATTATATGGTCACTCTGCATTGCCAAGTTCAATCCATTCATGTCTGCAGAGTGGACCTTCATTATGATTTATGGGCAAGGGCAGCAACGGGGCCAGGGAACATGCTCCCAAGGGAACCCCGAAGCTGCTGGACCATCAATTGTTGTCTTTCAGTGGAGATCTCAGGTGCAGCACTTTTTATTCTTGTGTTGCCAGTGAGACTCAACTTTGTGAGCTAAATCGCGGCTGTCACAGGTGGTGGCCAGGCACCATCTGGTTCTTCTGGTCCCAGGTCAATGTAGGTACCCACTCATGTGGGTCTCTGTCTTCTGGGTTGTCTTTCCCCCATCTCATCTTGGTCCTCAGAGAGCATCTGTTCCTGCTGAATTGGGACCATTTGCTGTGCGCTTGGATGGCAGCTTGGCAGCTTTTAAGACCCCAGACACCACTCACCAGTGTGGGGTGCAGAGAGCCCTCTCAGGAAAACACTAGTTGTGCCAATTGGCCTCGATTTCGCCTAAGAGGATGGTCCCCTGCCCCCTACCCCAGCTACTCTGACCTTGTAATATTCGGTTAAGATGGAAGGAGTATGCAAGTTATGTTGAAGACCACTTAACATTGTTCTTCTTTCTAATGTGTGCTGTCACTGATTTCACCCAAACAAATTTTTACCAACTGTCTAATCTAAACCCTTCTTCCCTCACCCTCCCTCCCTCTCCTCCTTGCAGCCATCAATGAGTCTTTTCTTCTATACATAAGTCTGTTTTTGAGTTTTTATTGTAGGGGTATCATACAATATTTCTCCTTTTGTCTCTTACTACTTTCACTCAACATAATGTCTTCCAGTTGAAACCAGGTTATGAGATGTTTCCTGGAATTGTCATTGTTCTTTATCATTGCATAGTGCTCCAGTGAGTATGTATACCATAGTTTACCTAACCTTTCCTCTGTTGTTAGGAATCTGGGTTGATTCCATCTTTTTGCTATCTAGGACTGTGCTGCGATAAACATCCTTGTGCATGTCTCCATTCATGTGAATGGCCTTGCTTCTGTAGGATATATTACAAGTAGTGGAATTACTGGGTCAAATGGTATATCTATATCCATTTTTTGAAGGAAGCGCCAGATTGCTTGTCAAAGAGGCTGGACCATTTTGCAACCCCTCCAACAGTGTAGGAGAGTTCCAATCTCTCCACAGCATCTCCAGCATTTGTTGTTTTGTGTTTTTTGGATGATGGCCAACCTTGTTGGGGTGAGATGGTATCTCATTGTTGCTTTGATTTGAATTCCTTTAGTAACTAAAGATCGTGAACATGTCCGCATGTGCTTTTTGGCTGCCTGGATCTCCTCTTTAGAGCAATGTCTGTCCATCTCCTTTGCCCATCACTTAATTGGATCATTTATCTTATTATTGATACTTTGTAGTACCTTACAGATTATGGAGATCAGGCATCAGTCTGACATAGAGTTGCCAATTATTTTCTCCCATTCTGTAGGTGTCCTTTTAATTCTATTAAGAAAGTCTTTGGATGAGCAAAAGTGTTTGATTCTTAGTAGTTCCCATTTATCTAGTTTCTCTTATGTTGACTGTGGTTTGTATGACAGCTTTTGAAGTCTGTCTAGATTGTGTATTAAAACTTCCATTGTTGTTCCTACTTTTTTTGCCAGCCAAGTGCCGTCGAGTCGGATCCAACTTTATCGTTTTAGATTTGATATTTAGGTCTTTTATCCAATTCAAGCTGGTTTGTGTATAAGATATGGATCTTGTTTCAATTTATTGGAGAGATATGCAATTTTGCCAACACCATTTGTTGAAGAGATTGTTTTTACCCTAGTTTAATTTCTTAGGGCCTTTGTCAAATATCAACTGTTCATAGGCAGATGGTGTCATCTCTGGGGTCTCGATTCTGTTCCATTGATCGATCTGTCTGTTCTTGTACCAGCACCAGGCTGTTTTGACCACTGTGGCAGTGTAACAGGTACTGTAGTCAGGTAATGAGAGGCCTCCTAGTGTGTTCTTCTTCTTTAGTAGTACTTTACTTATCTGAGGTTTCTTCCCTTTCCAAACAAAATTGGTGATTTGTTTCTCCATCTCATTAAAAAATGACACTGGAACTTGTATTGGGATTGCATTAAATAAGTAGATTGCTTGGGTAAAATAGACATTTACACCATGTTAACTCTTCCTATCCATTAGCAAGGTAGGTTTCTCCATTTATCTTAGTCTCTCTTAGTTTCTTGTAGTAAGAGCTTGTAGTTCTCTTTGTAAAGGTCTGTTATTTCTTTGACTAGTTTTATTCCTATGTACTTTATTTTCTTGGGGACTATAATAAATGATATTGTTTTGATGATTTCTTCATTAGCAGCCTCACTGTTGGTATAAAGGAATCCTACAAATTTACTTATGCTTATCTTATATCCTGGGACTTTACTGAACACTTCTATCAGTTCAAATAGTTTCCTTATAGATTCTTTGGGATTCTCTGTATATACAATCATATCATCAACAAACAGGGAAATTTTGACTTCTTTTCTGCTGATGCAGATGCCCTTTATTTCTTGGTCTTGTCTAATTGCTCTGGCTAGAACTTCTAGTACTATGCTGAATAGGAGAGGTGAGAGTGGGCATCCTTGTCTAGTTGCTGTTCTCAAGGGAAACTCCTTCAGTCTGTCTCCATTCAGGATGACATAGGCAGTTGGTTTTGTATAAATGGCCCTTATTGCATTGAGGAATTTTCCCTCTATGCCTATTTTGCTAACAGTTTTTAGCATGAATAGGTGTTGGATTTTATCAAATGCCTTTTCTGCATCAATGGACAAAATCAGGTGATTCTTGTCTTTTGTACTATTTATGTGGTTTTTCTGATGTTGAACCAGCCTTGCATCCTTCGTAGGAATCCAACTTTGCCATGATGGATTATTTTTGGATATGTTGTTGTATTCTATTCGCAAGAATTTTGTTGAAGACTTTTGCATCTAGATTCATGAGTAATATCAGTCTGTAGTTCCCCTTTTTGGTTGGGTCTTTTCCTGGTTTTTGATATCAGGGTTATGCTAGCTTCATAGAATGAGTTTGGGAGTGTGCCATCCCTTTCTATACTGTGAAATAGTCTCAGTGGTATTGGAGATAACTCTTCTCTAAAAGCATGGTAGAATTTTGTGGTGAAGCCATCTGGGCCTGGGTTTTTTTTGGTTTGCAGTTTTTTAATCGCTTTTTCAATCTTTTCCTTTGTGATGGATTTATTAAATTGTTCTGCTTCACTTTGTGATAATTTGTGTAGGTGATATGAATCAAGGAATTTGTCCATTTCCTCTAGATTTTCAAATTTGTTAGAGTACATTTTTTCATAGTATTCTGTTATGATATTTTTAATTTCTGTTGGATCTATTGTGACCACTCCCCTCTCATTTCTCATTTGGGTTATTTGTTTCCTTTCCTGTTTTTCTTTAGTAAGTTTAGCCAGTGGCTTGTCAATTTGGTTGATCTTTTCAAAAAAAAAAGCTTTGGGCCTTTTCAATTGTTCTTCTATTCTCTAATTCATTTAGTTGTTCTCTAGTCTTTATGATCTGTTTTCTTCTGTTGCCTGAGGGGTTCCTCTGTTGTTCTCTCTCTACTTGTTCAAGCTGTGGGGTTAGTTCCAGGATTTGGTTTCTTTCTTCCTTCTAGATGTGTGCATTTATGGAGATAAACAGACCTTGGAGGACTGCTTTGGCTGTATCCCATAGGTTCTGGTAGGAAGTGTTTTCATTTTCATTGGAACCCATGAATTTCTTTGTTTCATCCTTGATTTCTTCTATAACCCATGCTTTTTTGAGCAAGAGTTGTTCAGTTTCCAAGAGTTCCACTTTCTATCTGTGTTTTTTCTGCTACTGATTTCGACTTCTATGGCTTTATGATCTGAGAAGATGCTTTGCATTAATTCAACGTACGAATTTTGTTGAGAATTGCATTATGTCCTAATGCATGGTCAATTCTGGAGAATGTTCCACATGCACTGGAGAAGAAGGTGCAGTTGTCTGCTGATGGGTAGGAAGCTCTGTATGTATTGATGAGGTTTAGTTGGTTAATTGTGGCAATGAGTTCTTCTGTATCTTTACTGAGCTTTTTCCAAATGATGTATCCAGCATTGAGAGTGGAGTGTTGAAGTCTCTCACTACTACTGTGGAGTTATCTAACTGTTTTTTGAGTGTAGTCAGTGTTTCTTCAATGTATTTAGGTGCTCTGATATTGGATTCATAGACATTTAATATAGTTAAGTATTAATTGTGTCTGAACCTTTCAGCAATGTATAGTTTCCATCTTTGTCCATGATGCTGGATTTTACATTAAAGTGGATTTTGTCTGAGATTAGAATTGCCACACCTGCTCTTCTTTGTTTATTGTTAGCTTGATATAAATTCTTCCATCCTTTAAGTTTCAGTTTGTTCCTATCTAAGTTTCAAGTGAGTTTTTTGTAGACAACATCTGGATGGGTCATGCCTTTTGATCCAAGATGTCACTCGATGTCTCTTTATTGTAGCATTGAGTCCATTCACATTCAAAGTAATTATAGATAGGTATGTGTTTACCACTTTCATTATGATATGTTTATTTTTGTGTTGATGTTATCTCTGTTGTTCTTATTAGTCTGTTCAGAGACATTCTTTTTTGTGAGTTGATTTTTCACCTTTTTCAGAGCTGCTTTTGTAGTTGTTGAGACTCCTGTGTTACATTTCTTGATATGGTATGTTGCATCTTTGTTGTGCTTTATGGCTGCTCCTATGATCCCCCTTAATAAAGTATAGATAAACCCCATGTTAATTATTACCAGTCTTGTCAACTTCTTCTCCATCTGGAAGGACTGTAATGACTGTAGAACATCCCTCTTTTTAATACGATGGCACCACAGTTTTCACGATAATCACTGGATTGTTTCTCTCAGTCTTAGAGCTGTGATAGAGTTTAGAGTATTCCATAACTGAGTAGAATTCTGGATGATATGTCATTCTAAACTATAAAGTTAGTGGTTTTGTTCTTCTAAGCCAAAGCCAAGAACTTCTTTCAGTATTTCTTGTAGTTTTGGTTTGGTTTTCACAAAGTGTCTGAGTTTCTGTTTATCTGGGAATGTCTTAATTTCATTTTCGTATTTTAAACTTTCGCAGGATATGTAATTCTTGGTTGGAAGTCCTTCTCCTTCAAGGCTTTGAATATGTCATGCCACTGTCTCCATGCCAGCATGGTTTCTGTTGAGAAATCAAAAGCTTACAGGGTTTCCCTCTGAATGTTAGCTTTTCTTTGAGTCTTGCTGCCTTTAAGCATTGCTGCTTAGGTTTCATCTTGTTAAGCTTGATTATAATCTGTCTTGGAGTGTTTCTTTTGAGATCTATATTAGATGGTGTACAATATGCATCTGGGATATCTATATTCTCTTCCTCCATGATTTCTTGGAAGTTTTCTGTCCACAGCTCAGTAACGATACTCTCTGTGTTCTCAAGTATTTCATCTTGTTCAGGGACTCCAATTAATCGAAGGTTGTTCCTCTTAATAGAGTCCCACATGCTTCTTAATGCTTCTTCAGTTCTTCTTTCTTTTTTCTGATTTTTCCTCATAGATGCTGGCATCAGTTGATCTGCCTTCCAAGTCAGAAATTCATTTTTCCATTTGTTGCATTCATTTTCTTGGCTTTGAATGGAAGTTTCTATGTCTTTGATTTTGTTCTTGATCTGTTGGATTTCAGAGTACTGGTGTTCCATCAGATCGAACAGCTTGCTTAATTTTTCATTTTGTTGTGCTGCATTTTGTATAAAGACTAGAAGGGCTCTGTATACAATCCTTTTACATTCATCTTCTGATGATTTCATAAAAGTTTCTTCATCTGGAAAACTCCTTGGTTGTTTTGTTTGGAAGCCTTCTGAAGTCATGCATGATTTCTTTTTTGCCACAAGTGTCTGTTGCTTTTTGTGTCCAATGTGAGTAAGTAGAGCCTTGAAGAGTTACTGTGAGGATGGACCACAGATGTTTCTCTAGGTTGTCTTAAAATGTAGAACAAATGATATCTGACCACTTTCCAGTCCATCAGGTTTTCAGGTGTAGAGGTCCTTCCTCCCAGCTCGCAAAGTAACCACCTCTATATCCAACCCCATATGATATGAACTAATTCAAATTACAATGCTACTGCCCTGTTGGTCTCTGCTGACAGGGCCCAGCCTTAGATGACACTGTGTAAACTGCTTTTCTGATAGAAAAGTGCTCTCCTGTGGGCAGGCTCTGGCTCCCGAGCTAAGAATTATGCCCAGCTGTGGCCACCGTATCTAAGGAGGCACCCTCCACACGGTCAGCAGATAGAGGGACTGAAGGTGCCGAGAGGCATTAAGTCCTCCACCTTTGTTGCTGGACTCCTACTACAGGAGACACTGTATAAACTACTGCTTTTCTGTCAGAGAAGTACTGTCTTGTTTACAGATGCTGGCTCCTAGACTAATAATTACACCCCGCTAATATCTTCGTATCCAACATGATGTCCCACACACAGGCACTGTGGTTCCATATGAACCGCCCTGTGGCAGAGATAAAAAGACAGGCCCAAAGTAGCTAGATTAACAGAATCCTAAGCCTGGCTCTCAAAATATGGCAATTTCACCTGCCTATCCCACCAGCAGTGCGTCTGTGTCTAGCCACTAGACAAGACCCAGCTCCGCCTGCTGGCCAAGACAGAGAAAGAAAAAAAAAGTCAAAATGGTGCATTTACTGTCAGTCCGTGAGAGCCAGGTCTAGCCAGGGCTAGCCAGGAGCGGGAGTCAGCAAAGGAGAGGAGGTTTTTCGTTCAGTGGTATGAAGTCCAAATTAACAGCCCTGTGCCATGTCCTGGGAGCTCATTAGGTGACCAGAAGTCTCCATTTGAGTATCAATTCAGGTCTTGGTTTCCAGAGGGATGTAAGGGGACATGTGCTTAGTCTGCCATGTTGACTCTGCCTCCTTAATGTGTTTATTTTTATGTTGATCTTTTCTCCTTTGCTGTTAATATTCTGTTCTGGGTCAGTCTTCTTCATGGGTTCACTTTTCATCTTTTTAAGTGTTAGTTTTGTGTTTGTTGAGACTCCTGTATTATATTTCTTGTTTTAACATGTTGCACTGTTATTGTGATCTGTGGCTGCCCCTATGACTACCCTTATTATTCTAAGCTTATACCCCATTTTAACTTCTACATGTCTTTTTGACTTCTTATCCATCTGAAAGGACTATAACTACTGTAGTATATGACTCTTTTTAATGTGATGGTGTCACAGTTTTCGTGATATTATCACTGGTTCCCTTCTTTTAATATTATGGTTTTGATTGAGTTTTGTCTTCCCTACCTGAGTAGGTTTCTGGATGTTGTCTCTTGCATTTTTCCTTAGGTATACACCTTATGGTTTTGTTTTCATAGGCCAAGCACATCTTTCAGTATTCTTGTAGTTTTGGTTTGGTTTTTACATAGTCTGTAAGCTTATGATTATCTGTGAATATCTTTACTTCATCTTAATATTTGAAAGACAGTTTTGCAGAATATATAAATCTTGGTTGGAAGTTTTTCTCTTTCGAGGCTTTCAATGTGTCTTCTCACTTCCTCCTTGCTGACATTATTTCTGCCAAGAAGTGAGAGAAAAGTGTACAGAGCTTCCCTCTGAAGGTTAGCTTTGCTTTGTCTTGCTGCCTTTAAGAGTTTCTGCTTGTGCCATCTGCTTATGTTTAGTTTTATTAAGCTGGATTATAACATGCCTTGATGTCTTTCTTTTGGGGTCAATTTTTTGTGGTATTTGATACACATCTTGGAAATCTATGTTCTCGTCTTTCATAATATCAGGGAAGTTTTCTGTCAACAACTCAACAACAATACTCTGTGTTTTCAGCTATCACTCCTGTTCAAGAACTCCAATAATCATAGATTATTGCTCTTGGTAGAGTCCCACATGTTTCTTAATGTTTCTTCATTTTTCTTATTTATTCTATGATTTCTCCTCATAAATGCTGACTTCAGTTGCTCTATTCTCAATGTCCCTAACTGTCACTTCCAGTTCCTCAGTTCTGCTCTTTTGGCTTTGAACTGAATTGTCTAATTCTGTAACTTTGTTATTGATCTGTTAGATTTCAGAGCACTGATGTTCCATCCATTCAAATAGCTTGCTTAATTTTTCATTTCGCTCAGCTTGGCTGACTGTTGAATTTTGTTTAATGTCCAGCAGGGCTCACTATATAATTCTTTTGTAGTTATCCTCTGACAGTTTCAGGAAAGGCTTCTTAATCTGGGAAGTTTTGATCCTTTGTTTTGGGAGTTT
Organism: Heterohyrax brucei; assembly: GCA_028571685.1. Lineage (NCBI taxonomy): Eukaryota > Metazoa > Chordata > Mammalia > Hyracoidea > Procaviidae > Heterohyrax > Heterohyrax brucei. The sequence goes on along the minus strand of CM053150.1, from coordinate 114,284,652 downwards.
TTGGAGCTATGGTGGGCTATTTCTTTAAATGCTTAGCAATAGTCTGTTTCCTATGGGCTATCTAGAGGCTGTTTAGTTTCTCTGGTGTTGCCTTGACAGGATCTGAGGCTCAGTTCTGAGAAGGGAGTTGTTCACCAGTCACCTCTGTATAATCTAGTGCCTGAACCCAGTGGATATTCTGGGGTGGCAGGCTCTGCTTCCTAGCTGGCAAAGACACTGCCTTAATTCTCTAGTCACTGATGGGCCATCAACTGACCATATTATGTGGGTCAGTAAACTCTGGAAAAGATGCCCACTGGCTGCACTGTAGTTATTTCTCCAAGCAGTCTTATTTTAAAAAGCTAAAAGCTATGTGACAGCTTCCAAAATTATTCAGGCCATGAGGCATGACAGGCCTTGCCTTCCAGCTGACAACAGAGGCACTTCTTCAGCAATCCCCAGATGCTACCATGTGGTTCAAAGCAGAGAGTGACTACAGCCCTATTGCTATCCTCTGCTTGGTCCTACCTTTAAGGCAACACTGTGCTAAACACAGCCTTTCTGCTGGAAAAGCGCTCCCTGGACTGGCATTGCCTCCCAACCTGGGAATTAGCCCCTGGTGAAGCCTCTGTTTGGGTGACTCCACCACCCAGTTGACCAAGATGGCATCCCAGTCAAGCTGCCCCACCACTAGGAAACTGTAGAATCTATGGTGGATCTCAGAAAAGATAGCGTGGAGAGGCTGTGGTGCTCTCTGTATGCCACTGGGCTCTCAAAACATGGCTATCCATACACTATCTCTCCACTGTGGCACCCAGTGTTCACTCCAGCACTGCTGCTCAGTGTATCTGTCAGCTTGTGCCCATTCCCCACCTACTGGCCAACAGAGAGAAAAGAATTAAAGGCAGCTGTACCTTTGATCTGTGCAAGTGGCAAGGTAGCAGGAGTGAGCCTTAGTGAGTGAGGAAGTTTCCCATTTAGTGGTATGTACTCCAGTCTGACAGCCCTATGCCACGTCATAAGGCTGACTGGGTGTTCAAAAAGCTCCACTGAATTATCAGTCCAGGCCTTAGTTTTCAGAGGGAATTAAGGAGATGTGTGTCTAGCCTGCCGTGTTGATTCTGCCTTTTTTTCCCCAGAAAATGTGATTGAGACAATCATTACAGGAGATGAAATCACTTTACAACTGTCTTCTATAGGAAGATTCCAGGAATAAGAGACAAGTTGACCTAGATCCTAAGCCAGGATTATGCCTGGTGATTTTAGAAAGAGAAAGGAGGTTCTGTCAGGCTGGAGTAAAGTTGGTGGTTGTGGTGGTCAGGATTATGTCAACTGGGCTACTCCATATTTGGCTGCTGTATTAAGTGGCAAGGTGGGGTTTGTGGTGGCTCCCCGCCCCTTGGCTCTCATCTCCGGACCTTCCACTACTACTACTGGTCTGCTCACATAGCCAGGAGCTCCTGCTCTTTTCTTCCAGTGTCTGGTTTCGGGACTTGAACTAGTAGCTGTTGGATTCATCAGTTCTTACAGTCGGCACTTGAGAGTCCTGCTCCCTGACCTGCCGATCCTGGGTTTGCCAGTTTCTGCTTCTTTGTCTTGCCATCAGCGTGGGAATCCACTGACCTACACAACCGGTGATCTAGAACTCTGGTCTCTGACCTGCTGACTTTGGGTTCCTCAGTTTCTGTGGCCACGTGAGGCTTGTGCCAGAACTTGGGACATTCAGCTTCTGTGATTGTGTGAGCTGTTTCCTATATCTATATCTATCTATCTATCTATCTATGTATTATAAATTTTTCCTTGTACCTACACATGTTACTGGTTTTGCTTGCCTAGAAAATCCAGCCTAAGACGGTGGTAGAAGACTTAGCTAGAAAGTTAGAAATAGTTAGAGAGTTATTAGGGAACAGATTGTGTACAGTGTTCTGAGTCATGATATAGTCTTTGACTTTTACTCTGAGGGAGTGTTGAATGTTTTGACCAAAACATAAACAACTTTTTGTTTATCTTAAAGGCTCTTTGTAGCAGCTGTCTTAAGAACAGATGTTAAGAGAGAACGAGTAGACTCTGAGGCCTAGTAGTTATTTCAACAATCCAGGCTTGACAGTAGCATGGTTTACACCAATGCTAAAGAATTAAGAAGTCAAGAGGTTTGATAAAAATAGCTTAAATCTAGATAATGACAGGGTTTCCTAATCAATAAGGTGAGTGAAAGATACATGTCAACAGTGACTAGAGTGTTTTGACTGAGTAACTAAAAGGATGAAGTTATCAAGAGGAATTAGGACATCTATGATAGAGTGGAGACCCTGGTGGCATTAGTGATTAATTGCTATGGCTACTTAAGGTCAGGGGTTCAAATCTACTAGGAGTTCAACTCTAACACTCCTTGGAAACTCCATGAGGCAGTTCTACTCTGACTATAGAGGCACTATGAGTCAGAATTGACTTGCTGGCAGTGGGTTTGGTTTTGGTTTATAATAGAACATGTCTGGAGGATAAAGAGAAGAGTTAAACTTTTGATATGTTGCCCTTGGGATGCTTGTTTGACATCCAAGTGAATTTCAAGTGGATGTATTAGCATGAAGTCTAATGATAAGCCTAAACTGGAGATATAAGTTTGTGATTTAACAATGTATGGATTATATTTAAGTACATGAAACTAAATGAGATTACCAGGTAAATGAACATCAGGAAAGAAAATTAGAGGATAGAAAATGAATAACAACAACAAAAATAAACAAAGAAGACTGAGAAAAAGTTTACTAGTGAGTCACATGAATAAACTATGTCATACAGTATCCTGAAAACTGTGTGAGGAATATTAAATATGCCAAACATAGCTATATATCAAATGAGATGTTTACTCAAAACTGATCAGAAGGTTTACTACTGTGGGTGGTACTGGTGACCTTGAAGAGAACAGTTTCTCTTGAAAGGTCAAATGAAGCTCTGGTTGGAGTGAGCTGAACAGACAATTACAAGACAGTAATTGAAGTTGGCAAGTCAATCAAGGACAACAGAGCAGTAAAAGTTGTCTTTTTGCCTTAGGGAAGATTTTTGAAAAAAGAGAAGCATTAACTGATTAGAGTGATAGGGTGTTTTTTTTTTGTTGCAATCTGGAAAGTTGCTAGAAGCATATTCTGGAGAAAATGACGAAGGGTTGGATCTACAATAGAGTGAAATTGGTTAAATACTGGTACAAAAGTGGAGTGTGTGTGTGTGGTGTGGTGAAAGTTTGAAGTTTCTGTCCTTAATGCTTTCATTTTCTTAGTAAAGGAGCAAACAAAACAATCAACAGAATGTGAGGCTCGGGTTGGGGATATTAGCATGAAGTCTAGCAATAGGCCTAAGCTAGAGATACAAATTTGGGATTTGTCAGTGTAAAGATTATATTTAAACACATGGAACTAAATGAGATTACCAACAAAATGAATATAAGTAAATAAAATTATAGAATTCAGAATCAGCAAAATAAAACAAACAAGAAAACAAACCAAAAAAAACACCTAAGAAGGAGTAACCAGTGAGTCAGACCAGTGAGTGTGTGAAGAACAACTACCCGTGATATTAAATATGCCTCATTTGTAAACAAGCCACACAAAATGTAATTTCCAGAAAGAACTGAAGTAAAATTTTGATAATGTCTTAAGGTAAAAATAAGATTGTTGTTGCTAGATGCCACTAAGTTGGTTACTGCTCATAGTGATTCTATGCACAACAGAATAAAATATTGCCCTGTCCTGTGCATATCTCACAATCATTGCTGTTTGAACTCATTTTTACAGCTACCGTGTCAATCCAACTCAGTAAGGATCTTCGTGGTTTTTGCTAACCCTGTACTTTAGCTGCTAACCAGCAGGTTGGCCTTTCAAATCCACCAGGTGCTCCTTGGAAACTCTATGGGGCAGTTCTGCGCTGACCTATACATTGCTATGAGTCAAAATAGACTCACTGGCTAAATGGCAGTGGTTTTTATCATTATTATTATTTATTTTTGGATGCTTTATCAAACACAGTTTGTTTCTCCAGGGACTGGTTCCCTCCTGATAACACGTTTAAAGTAAGTGAGATGAACGCTCACCATCGTAGTTTTTTCTAAGGAGCATTCTGGCTGTACTTCTTCCAAGACAGATTTTTTCATTCTTTTGGCAGTCCATCTAATATTCAATATTCATTGATTAATTTGTATTAATTTAAAGGCATCACAAGAATAAAAAGGGGTGCATCCCGAGATCTCCACCAAAAGACCGCAATTGATGGTCCAGCGGTTTCGGGGTTCCCCTGGGAGCATGGCTCCTGGCCCTGATGCTACCCTTGCCCATAAATCATAACTGAGTTCCATTCTTCGCACACAAATGGATTGGACTTGATGATGCAGAGTGACCATATACTGGATGCACTTTATGGTTCTATACACCAATAGGATGTCATTCCGCCGATCTCAGGCCGGAGGAAGGAGAGTGAGTGGAGAGGAGGGGAAAAGAGACTGTTGGGAAGGTGAGACATGTATGAAGCAGAGAAGAATAGTGTTCTGTCACCGGACAGGGAGAGCAGTGGAAGCTGCATACAGGTGGGCATGTAAATTTATACAGGAATGTACATTTTCACTCTGTCATATTAAATAAGAAAAAAAAAAGGCATCAAGTTTTCTTCATTTTTCCTTATTCATTGTCCAATTCTCCCAGGCATATGAAATTGAAAATACCAAGACTTGGGTCAGGTGCACTACAGTCCTCAAACTGATGTCTTTGCCTTTTAATTAACACTTGGAAGAGGTCTTTTGCAACAGATTTGCTTAATGCAGTGTGTCACTTGATTTCTTGACTGTTGCTTCCATGGCTGTTGTTTGTGGATCCAAGTAAGATGAAATTCTTGAAAAACTAAATATTTTATCCATTTATCATGATGTTACTTATTCTCCAGTTATCATGATGTTGTTCATTAATCCAACTATCCTGAACATAAACATTCCAGATACAATGTATTAATATGCTTATAGAAAAAGTGAAACCTAGAGATAGAGTTATCAATTAAAATATTAAACAGTATTTGCAAAATTATGTGGCCTGGTTGGCATTAATATATGTAGACTCACAACTAGTTGCCCTTCTCATATGAGTCATTAGTTACAGGCTGTTTTTGATGAGGTAATTGAGATGTGGGTTTGAATCTAGGTACATATAGAGATATTTCTGTCTATATTATTATCACATTATGTACCTGTAGTATTGATAAATATTATTACATATTATTATCATAATTGGTAAACTAAGCCCACTGTTGAGTAAGTGGCTTTGTAGTAGGTAGGAAGAAAGGAATTTTGATGAATCCTGTCCCAACTATATCTCCCTAACATCCAAAAAGCAGCCTTGGTGGCAGTAGTTAATTAAGTCTTGGCTCCCAGCTGAAAAGTCTGAGTACACTCATTGCTCCTTGGAAATCCTGTGTAGTGATTCTACTCTGTCATATAGAGTCACTGTGAGTCTAAGTCAACTTGAGGACAACAGGCCTTTTTTTTCCTTTTTTTTAGCCAGCAATAAAGGAAATCTGGTGGAATAATGGTTAAGTGATAGGCTCTCTGCAGGATAAAAGACCTGGTGATCCGCTTCAGTAAAGAGGATAGCCTGGAAAACCCTGTGGGGGAGGTTCTACTGTGTCTCTTGAGAGTACTTAAGAAAGATAATCAATTCAATGATGCACAACAGCAACATGAACACGTGTGAAACTCTATGTAATTTGTCATGTAAGGTTCCCATGGCTGTAAATCTTTAGGGAGGGTGACAACCTCATCTTTCTTCTATGGAGTGGCTGGTGAGTTTCGTCAACCTTTTGGTTAACAGCTACACCAAAGCCACTTTATGTGTTTTTAGAACTATGTAAATACAGTGGAACTGGACAAAAACAAAAGCATATGATTTGGCACTTGGGTTTCCCCTAATGCACTCTTTTAAAGGAAATGGTAGTCCAGGGAAATGACAGGTGACCACATTCTTACAAACTCTTATTGAAATTATTTCAGTGGAGGCTTCCTGAGCCCTAATTTTCTGAAAGGAACCATGGTAGTACAATGTTTAAGCACTTGGTTGCTAACCAGAAAGGTCTGTGGGATCAAGATGTGGCAGTCTACTTTGGTAAAGACTACAGCCTTAAAACCTCTATGAAATTGTTCTGTTTTGTCCCGTAAGGTCATTATGAGTCATAATTGACTCAACAACAGGATTCTTTTTTTTTTTTTTTTTTAGTTTCTTGAAATTGAAGCTTCTGAAAACTTTAAGCTTCCCCTCAAAAATTAAATATGGCCTGTATTCAACAATGGAAAGCAATATTTTACCAAGACCCACTGTTGCTCAAGCACTGCCTTTAATATTTGATTTGCACAGTTAACTATAGCCATACTGAAATAATTCACTATGCAATTTGTGAAGTGCAGTGTTACAAAAGATTGAGTGATCTCAGGATTCTCAGAGTGAGAAATGAAAACTGAACTGAGAAGGATATCAAGACAATGTCAATAAAAGGTAACTCATGAGAAGAGCTTTGGAGTTACATTAGGAGGAGAATGAAAACAATTTCAGACAGATGGAAGAGTTCACCTGAAGACATTGCTGAGAAAAACTGGGTCATATTTGGAAAATCACAAAAAAAGTTGAGCTGGACCCATTACAAGGTCTCTAGAAAGATATCTTCCTTAAGAAAAAATAACCCTATTTAATATATATGTTTTGAATTCCTGTAATCTAGAGACAGCTAAATAATGTTATTGATGACCTAACATTGATGTGCTCTAACAATAATAATAATTCTAACCTAACATGTTTGATTTGAACATAAGAATCTCCTCAGTATCCATGAGAGAGTCTTTGCTTTCATTTCACCATTTGTCAGCATGAGAAAAGAGAAATACACTGCAAGTGGACAAATGATAGGCATCGGAAAAAGAGTGCAGGGCTTAGGTCATGATCCATCTTATCATAGTTCCTGTTCTGGGACTAGCTAGAGACATTTCAAGTATTTGTGTTGATATTTCAAAAATGGTTATCTGCATCAACATTGGTTATAGTAGTATAATTAAGTGAAAATATATTTATTAACCTATTTTATCATTTTTATACCAAATTATATTACTGAACTGGAGTCTGGGTTGGTTAGAAGTTTGAGATTTGAGTACAACTAGCCATTGAAAACCCTATAAAGGACAGTTCTCTGACATACATAGGTTTGCTATGAATACTGATAATCTCTATGGCAAGTTTTATTGGTTTTTTTTTACCACTGAACTTAAGCCAAAATCAAAGTAAATATTTCCTGCAATAATTTAAATTGATACAGAACAAATATGAGAAATTCAGGAGGCAGAGCCAAGATTGTAGAGTAGTCAGAAACTTCCTGTGGTCTCTCGTAAAAAAAAGGACCTAAACAAAAGGAAGAATTGATTATATATGACATTTTAGGAGCACTGAATAACAAAGGCAAAGTTGAAGAATCTAACCAAATGGTATGAAGGTAGAGAAGGTCCAAAAGCAGCAAGCAGTGGCCAAATCTGGTGGGAATTGACACCCACAAGCAGATCTGCTGGCTCCAGCTTGGTGAAGTGAACAGTGGCATTTAGAATGCATTTTCTGCATTTGGAGAGACTGATCAGCAGAGAGTTCATTCATGTCTTTAGAATCAGTGAAAAACGGCACTTGATCAATAAATGATAAGTAGATTGCATCTCATATACTACATGTGGATCTAAAGACTCTCCTTTGGAATAAACTTCTCTCCCCTTTTACCTGCTTTCTGCCCTTTCTGCCCTGTGCCTGAGCTGATTCCACAGACTGATGCCTACCCTGGGCCAGAAGCCGTGAACCAATTCTCCCATCCTTCAAGAGGGAACAGATTAACAAACAGGAAAAAAAAAATCTGCAGGTTCCTTTAAGCTGGGAACTCAGGGTAGAAACAGTGTCCTTGCCTAGGCACAGGCATAAGTGGTTCATGGACTTAGAATGTCTTTAACCCCTGCATATACCTGTGTGAGGCTACTATAATAGCATAGACCTTCACTAGCACAGAACAGCAGGGTATACACCCGAAACCTAATTTTACTGTATTAACCAACTATGTGGTAGAAAAACAGGTTCCTGACATTTGATGCCACTCTGCCTATTAAGTAGAGTCCTCACCTACCTACATCAGGGGCCTTAGAATTGATAGTTCCACTCATACAATCTAGCCAGCTGTAACAGGAGGACTAGAAAAAGTGGTGCTTCTAAGTCCTTACAGACAACAGAATCGGACACCAATAGTTTGGCTGCAAAACATATCCAAATACACACTCTAACAAACAGGAAACTGCTTTCCTCACAGACATTTGGGTGCCTGTCAGCTTTCCACATTTCTTGGCATGTACAGGCAGATACCTGTGCCTATATCTATCTCCCCTGCTCATCTAGAACTGTAGGTGAGAGCCTGCACCACACACTTGATAACTGACTACGTGGATACAAAGTTGAACCTATACTAGAAAAGCAAACTGTCCCTGACCTCACATACCTAGTAAAAGCTATAAGCACCTTCTGACTTATTACTAGTGGTTCAAAGGCACCAATAATCAAACTAGCTAAAGTGACCAATGTATTTGGGCATTTCAGAATAAGAGAAGCTAGGACACAGTAAGCAAACACAAATAAGTACAACAACTTGCTGATGGTTCAGAGCCAATAGTCAATATCAAATCACATAAAGAAGCAGACCACGATGGCTTCAGAAATCTCCCAGAGAATTGAGAAGTCTTCCAGATGTAAAGGACTTCCTGAAATCACTGTGTGTAGAATACAAAAAGTTAAATCTGAAGTCTTCTAGAAATCAGCAAAGAGATTAGGCAGAATGCATGTCTTACACTTCTAGTGTTGCTGTAACAATAACACAAGTGAATAGCATAACAAAGAGAAATTTATTTGCTCACAGAAAAGTAGCCTAACAATACAAATTCAGGGCATTAGCTCAAGAGGGAGGCTTTCTCAGTCCACCTTCCTCCCCTAGACCGGGAGCTTCTTCATGCATCAAACCTCAGTCCAAATAATATGCTCTGTTCCTCGCACTGCTTTCTTGTTGGTATGAGATCCTCTGTTGCTCTGCTCTCTTCTTTCTTATATATTTCCAAAGAAAAGCTCAGCATAATCCATGCTTGTGAATTGAGCCCTGTCTCACTAACACAGCTGCTGCCCATTATCCTTCAAAACACATAGGAAAAATCAAACACCACCAGGAGTCGTGGCCCAGCCAAACTGATAAGCATTTTTGTGGGGACAAAATTCAGTCCATGATATCCTTTTATCCCCAGAATCACATGCTTTCAACACATAATGTATTCATCACATCATAGCACAGTAAAATCTTAACTCCAACATCCAAAAACACCTCTTCATCTGTGAAGTCTAGAATACAAATAATCTTCTTCCAAAGGCACAGTGGCAGAACACACACAAATTAGACATTTTCATTACAAGTGGGAGGAATTATAGGGAAAGAAGTATTAACAGCCAAATTCTGTCTTAGTGTTCTAGTATTACTATAATAAATATAACACTAACAGGCAGCTTCAGTAAAGATAAATTTATTTTCTCACAGAATCTGACTAAAAGTCCTAATTCATGACATCAGCCAGAGAGGATGTCTTTCTAAAATCAGTATCCTTACCCTGTGTTACAAGATTCTTCACACAGGGGCCCGTGATCTAAAGGATGGCTCTCCTCCTGTCACTGCTTTCTTGTTGGCATGAGGACCTCCTGTAACTCCTATCTCTTCTTTATGTCCCAAGGGATGGCCTCAACACAATCCAAGCTTGTAGACTGAGACCTGCCTCACTAACAGAACTGCTGCCCATTCTCCCTCATTAACATCACAGAGGCATGATTCACAACAAGTGGGAAAAATCACACCCTACCAGCAATCATGACCTAGCCAACTTGACAGACACATTTTGGAGGACACAATTCAACCCATGACAAAGCAGCAGAGTATGAGAGACTAAAAGCATTCAATAAACTGTAGAGAGACAGCAAAGAGAAATTCAGAAAATCAACAATAAAATTTCAGGATTAGATAACTAAATAGAAGTCATAGGAGAAGGATTGAGGCAATGAAAGTCAGAATTAATGAGAGTGAAGATAAAGCAGCTGACACATGAATATATTTGAGGAAAACTCAGGTAAAAGAACTTAAAAAATGGAACTCTAAGAGGTACGTGTGAGTCTACTAAAAGGAATAACCTATGAGTGAGTGGAGAACCACATTGGGGGGAATAATAGAAAATGTACAGAGAATTGCTGAGAATTTGTTGACAAAAAATTTTCCTGATATCATAAAAGATGAGAAGATGTCTATGCAAGATGTTCATTGAGCTCCACATAAGGTGGATCCCAAAAGAGAGTCACAGAAACATATATTTAACCATGTAAAAAACAAAATAAAAAAGAGAATTTTAGAAAAAGCTAGAGATAAAAAATAATCTACAAAGGAAAGTTGGTAAGACTAACTGAGATTACTTGGCAGAAACCACGCAGGTAGGAAGGTAATGGGATGACATCTAAGTTTATACAACCTTGAAGGGGAAAAAAAATAAACTATCACCTGTCATTAGTTTTACAATAATTCTGTATCCAGTAACACTGTTTTTCAAAGTATGATGATGGAATTAGGATATTTCCAGATAAACAGAAGTTTCAAAAATTTCCATAAGTTAAATCAAAATTATAAGAAATATTAAAGTGAGTCTTCCAGTTAGAAAATCTATAATATCAAGTGACTAACCCAAGGCTAGAATGCAAGACAGACCAAGCAGATATCAACCCACATAGTGAAATCACTAAATAACACTGAAAACATGGAAACAGAGATGCCAAATCAAAGATGACATTATAGAAAAAAAGAGACTAAAAAATGCAGTTACAGATCTTTCAGATGATGAAGTCAAGGCAATTTAAAGGATTAAAAGACTAGTTTAAATTTAGGAAAAAAGAGGTTAAATATAAAGTAACAACAAAGGAAATGAACAATCCTATACATCAAAATTAAAACAAGAAAAATATAAGGAACCAGCATACATCTGACAACTACATTCATGAACTCATCTTAGAAAAAGTGCTACATGCTTCATTGCTGAATATCACCACAGTCACCTTTGAAGTACTCCCTTTGGGAAGCTGTGCACAGATGCCAGTGCCTGGTCCACTCTTTAAAGCAATTTTGGAATTCTTTTTCTAGAGTGTCCATTAGAGCTGTTGTTCTATTACCTTGATTTCCTGAATATCATCAAAATGAATTCCTTTCAGTATTTCCTTTGTCTTTGTGTAAAGAAAAAAGTCATCGGAGGCCAGATCAGGTCAGTAGGTGGACTGAAAAAGGAAATAACATGCAAAAAAAGTACAAGAATGACAATATTAATATCTGACAAAATGAACAAAATATAATTCCACACAAAGGATAAAGAAGGATACTATATAATGACTGAAAGGACAATACACCAGAGAAAATGACCGTGTTAAATATTTATGCACTCAGTGATAGGGCTCCTAAGTATGGAAAATGTACACTAACAACACTGATAAGATAAAAAGACAGCTCCACAATAATAGGAGAATTCAACACACTATTTGCAGTGAAGGACCAAACATCCAGAAAGCAGCTCAATAAAAGCACAAAAGATCTAAATGCTACAGTCAACCAACTTCACCTCATAGACACATGCAGAACACTCCATCCAACAGCAGCCAAATATACTTTCTTTTCCAAACTACATGGAGTCTTCTCCAGAGAAGACTATATATTAAGCTATAAAGATAGCTTTAATAGAATCCAAAGTATCAAAACATGAGGTCTGATCATAAAGTCTGAAAAATTAATTGTACTATGTGTTACATATCTTGTTCCTGAATGTCACTATGGTCACCTTCAAAGTACTCCTCTTGGGAAGCTATGCACTTGCCAGGAGCCAGCCCCAACATCTTTTTGGGGACCCCACAGAGGGAGGGAAACAGCATCAGTAAGGAAATGAATTGAGAGAGACAGGAAAGAGATTTGGAGAAAAATGACAGCTCCTAAAGGTCTGTCTTTCTTTATTTTTATAGTTGAGGTGATGTAATTTTCACCCTGCCCCCTGACCACACAGCTATTGGCTAACTTGAAGCCTATACCTCCTGGTCTCTTGTATTCATGCTAATTATTAGGGCCTTCTGGATAATGGTCCAAGACAAGTGGTCTTTTTACATATTAATCATTAGGGCCTTCTAGGTAATGGCCCGAGTCAAGTGGTCTCTTTACATATTAATCATTAGGGCCTTCTAGTTAATGGCCCAACCTTGAGCTCAACTAGCTCTGTGCTTCAAGGTCAGGAGGTACAGGAGGAAGAGAGATACACAGGGCAAAATATTATCAAGGACAGTATGGCCAGAAACATGTCACAGGTGAAATGTCTCTACCCCTGTCACATAGACCTGTAACTTTGTTCACAAAGGCCTTTGTGGGTGATGGGCGTCGGCATGCACTGACACTAGCACCCGGTCCACCCTCCAAAGCAACTTTGGAACTCTTTCTGTAATGGGCATTGTGCATGGTGGCATTGTGGCAAGTTCACAAACTTAATTGTATATCTGTCTGTGAGGGAGTTTTTAGACGTTAAACAAATAACTGTATTGGAACACTTTCCCTACTCACCTCATCTGGCCCCCAATGACTTTTTTCTGTACCCAAAGAAAATGAAATATTGAAAGGAAGACATTTTGGTGACATTCAGGACATCAAGGGTAACACTACAATATCTCTGATGGCCATTTCAGAAAGAGTTCCAAAATTGCTGTGAAGGGTAACCTAGCTGCTGGTATCACTGCATAGCTTCTCAAGTGTTGTACTTAGAAAGTGGCTATAGGGATATTCAGCAAGGAGGTATGTAACATTTTTCTAGGATGAGTTTGTGAACTTAATTGGCAGTTCTTGTATCACAAAGTATCTTTTCTGACAATAGTGTCATAAAAGTAGAAATCAATAACAGAAAAAAGAAGGGAAAAGAATTCAACACATGGAAACCAAACAATACCTTGATCAAAAACAGTTGAGTTATAGAAAAAATTAAGAATAAAATAAAGAAATTCCTAGAATCAAATGAAAATGAAAACACATCTTGCCAGAATCTTTGGGATATGGCAAAAGCAGTGGTCTGAAGTCAGTTTATCTCAATAAGTACACATATCCATAAAGAAGAAAGGGCTCAAATGAAATCAGCAACCTGAAACTCAAACAAGTAGAAAGAGAGCAGCAAAAGAAGCCCTCAGACAACAGCAGAAAGGAAATGATAAAAATTAAAGCAGAATTAAATGAACTAGAAAACAGAAAAATGATTGAAACAGCTAATACTGACAGCTAATTCTTCCAAAACAACAAAAATTGATAAACCATTGGGAAAACTGACATAAGAAAAACAGGAGAGGAAATAAATAACTCAAATAAGAAATGAGATGGACAATATCACAACAGACCCAACCAAAATTTAAAAAAGCCTAATAGAGTACTGTGAAAAATGGCACTCTAAGAAAGCTGAAAATCTACAGAAAATGGACACATTTCTAGAAACACACTACCTACCTAAACTAACACAAACAGGGATAAAGTAACTAAATAAATCTGTAACAAAGAAGAGATTTAAAAAATAATTTAAAAACTCATAACAACAACAACAAAAAGCCCCAGCCCTGATGGCTTCAAAGGAGACTACTACAAAACTTTCAGGGAAGAGTTAGTCCCCCTGTTGTTAACAGAATTTCAAAGTACAAAAATGATGGGATACTCTAAAATGTATTCTGTAAAGTAAGCAAAACCCTAATACCAAAACCAAGTAAAGACACCACAAAAAAGAAAATGACAGACCAATTTATCTCATGAAACTAGATACAAAAATTTTCAACAACATCCTAGCCCACAGAATTCAGCAACATCTCAAAAATATTATTAACAATGACCAAGTGGGATTCAAAACAGGTATGCAGGGATAGTTTAACATTAGAAAAACAGTGCAATCACACAAAAACCATGTAATCATATCTATTGGTCTAAAAAAGACATTTAACCAAGTCCAAACATTTTCATGTTAAAAACTCTCAGCAAAACAGAAGAACATAAGGGAAATTCCTCAACAAAATAAAGGCATTTATACAAAGCCAACAGCCAACATAATCCTAAATGGAGAAAGCTTGAAAGCAGTCCCTCTGTGGGCAGGAAATAGATAAGCATGTCCTTTGTTACCGCTTGTTTTTCAGCATTTTCCTAGAGGTTCCAGCCAGAGCAATTAGGTGAGAGAAAGAAATAAAGAACATCCAAATAGGCAAGGCAGTAGTAAAGTACCTTTATTTGAAGACAATATGATCTTGTACACAGAAAACACTAAAGAATCCACAAAAATAACAAGAACAAAAAGAAAATAACTACCGAAACTAACAGAAGAGTTCAGTCAAGTATGAGGATGCAAGAAAATGTGCAAAAATCGGTTGGATTCCTCTACACAACCAACAACAAAAAAAATAAAAGAAGTCAGTGAAACAATAAAATGTACAGTTGTCCTCAAGAACCTCATATTTAGGAATATGTCTAACCAGAGATATAAAAGACCTATTAAAATAAATAATAACAAGAAACCACTGCAAGAAACCAAAAGAGACCTACATAATTGAGAACAATAGCCTCATCATGGATAGGAAGACCCAACAGTGTGAAAATGTCTGTTCTACGCAAAACAACCTATAGATACAATAGAATTTCCATCCAAATTCCAATGGTTTTTTTTTTTTTTTGATTCAGTGAAAGTTTACAAATCAAATTTGCATGCCGTCCTATCTGCAGCTCCCTCTACTCTCCTTGCCCAGTAACAGCACACTCCTCCTTTCTGTGATACATGTCATATCCTCTTAACAATCTCCTGTCACCTCTTCTCTACGCTCTCCACTCACCACCAGTAAGAGGCCAGTAGGACAACATCCTATAGGTGCATAGAACCATTAAGTACGCACATGATATGGTCACTCTGTGTCCCTGAGTCCAATCCATTCTTATCTGAAGAGTTGACTTCACTAATGACCTATAATCAGGGGAAGCATCATGTCTAGGGGCCATGCTCCCAGGGGAACTCCCAGGCCTTGGGACCATCAATTGTGGTCTTTTAGTAGGGTTCTTAAGGTGCATCCTTTTTTATTTCATGTTTCCACTGGGGTGCAACACTGTGAGCACCATCATGGCTGTCACTGGTGGTGGCTGGGGACCATCGGGTTCTTCTAGTCACATGTTGATATGGTCATCTATCCACATGGGTCTTTCTGTCTTCTGGGCTCTTTTTATCTCATGTCATTGTTGTCCTTGGTTGTTTCAGTTGAGTTGGGACAATTTGGTTTACCTCAGATGGCAGCTTGCTAGCTTTTAAGAACCCAGATGCCAGTTCCCTATATGGGGTACAGAAGACTCCCTTAGCAATAGGATACTTCCAATTGGTCTCAATGTCCCCTAAGAGCATGGTCCCCAGGCCCCTGCACCTGGTACTCTATCCTTGCAATGTTGGGTTAAGATTGGAAGAGTTTTCAGGTTATGGGGAATTCCAGTTAAACTGATCTTCTTTCTAATGTTCGCTGTCACTTTTACCCAACCAAATTTCTATCAACTATCTAATATATGGAATCTGTATATGTATCAAGAGGCAGTTGTGCAAACACAAAAAAGGGATACTGCATGATTTAAGTCAGAAAAGTCAGTCATCAGGGTTGAACAATTTCACTGTACCTTTTTAGTCTGTATGCTGAGCAAGTAATATGAGGAACTGGATTATATGAAGAAGAACATGGCATGAGGATTGGAGCATGACTCATTAAATCTTTTATGCAGATGACACCACCTTACTTGCTGAAAATGAAGAAGATTTGAGACACTTACTGATGAAGATCAAGGACCACAGTCTTCAGTATGGATTGCACCTCCACATCAGGAAAACAGAAATCCTCACAACTGGACCAGTAAGCAGTATAGTCATAAATGGAGAAAGCATTGAAGTTTTCAAGGATTTCATTTTACTTGGATTCATAATCAATGCACTTGGAAGCAGCAGTCAAGAGATCAAAAAGGGGCAGAGTCATGATGGCTGACTAAACACACATCTCCGTAAATCCCTCTGGAAACCAAGACCTGAACTGATAACTAAATGGACACTTCCTGACACCTAGTGAGCCCAAGGACACAGCATACGGTTCTTAATTTCGACTTCTTACCACTGAAAGGAACACCTCCTCTCTTTTGCTGACCCCCACTCTGGGTGAGTGCTGGCTTTCACGGACTGAAGGTAGCTCAACATTTTAAATTTCTTTTCTCTGCCTCAGCTGGTGGGTGGAGTTGGGACTTGACTAGCAGCTAATCTCAGACACACTGCTGGTGGGATCGGCAGGTGAAATTGTCATATTTTGAGAGCCTGACTGGATCTTGGGCACCACAACACCTTTGGCCTCTCTTTATGCCTCCGCCACAGAGTAGCCTGTACTAGACAGGTGGCGAGCTTGTGCAGGATGCCATCTTGTTACACTGGGAGGCAGATATACCCTTATGGAGGCCTCAGATGGACCTAATTCCTAGACTGGGAGACAGCACCTGCCCAGAGGAGAGCGCTTTTCCAGCAGAAAAGAAGTATTCTACACAGTGCCACCTATGGCTGGGGCCCAACAGCAGAGGCCATCAGGGCAGTAGCCTTTCTGTATTTTGAACTAGTTTATAACATCTGGGGTTTGATATAGAGGTGCCTACTTTGCCAGCTGGGAGAAAGGACCCATACACCTGAAAACCTGACTGTGGAAGTGGTCAGATATCTTTTATCATTCAGTTTAAGATGGTCTAGAGGAACAGCTGTGATCCATCCTCACAGCATCTCTCCCAGCCTCTATTGACTCACACGATGCCCCAAAGTAACAAACTCTGGAGAAAATCATAACCAAGAAGTCACCCATAGCTTCAGAAGGCCCCCAAAAGAAAGCACGTCAGAATTTCCCAGATGAAGAAGCTTTTCTGAAACTAACAGGAGGTGAATACAAAAGGATTGTATAGAGAGCCTTCCTAGATCTTATACAAAGTGCAGCATAGTAAAATGAAAAATTAAGCAAGCTTCTTGATCTGATGGAACACCAGTACTCTGAAAGCCAACAGATCAAGAACATAATCAAAGAAATAGAAATTTCAATTCAAAGCCAAGAAAACAGAATGGAACAAATGGAAAATAGACTTTCTGACTTGGAAGACAGAGCTACTGACTCCAGCATCTATGCTGAGAAAACAGAAAAAAAGAAGCAAGAAAACTGAAGAAGCATGTGGAACTCTATTAAGAGGAATAACCTACAACTAATTGGAGTTCCTGACAGGGCGAGACACCTGAGAACACATAGAATACTGTTGCTGAGCTGCTGATAGAAAACTTCCCAGAAATTATGAAAGAAGAGAACATAGAAATCCAAGATGCATATTGAACACCACACAATATAGACCTCAAAAGAAAGACTCCAAGACATGTTATTATCAAGCTTAACAAACTCAAACCTAAGCAGAAACTCTTAAAGGCAGCAAGACTCAAAGCAAAGCTAACATTCAGAGGGAAACCCTAAGGGCTTTCATCATATTTCTCAATTGAGACGATGCTGACAGAGATAGTGGCATGACACATTCAAAGCCTTGAAGGAGAACTTCCAACCAAGAATTATATATCCTGCCATACTATCTTTCAGATATGAAAATGAAATTAAGACATTCCCAGATAAACAGAAACTCAGAGACTCTGTAAAAAACAAACCCAAACTACGAGCTTGAAAGAATCTCCTGGCTTGGAAGAACAAAACCACTAACTTTATATTTTAGAAGGATACATCATCCAGAATCCTACTCAGTTAAGGAAGGCTCCAAACACAATCAAAGCTATAATAGTGAAAGAAATGATCTAGTGATCATATTATGTAAACTATGATAGCATCATATTAAAAGAGGGATGTACTAAAGTCATTATAGTCCTTCCAGATGGACAAGAAGTTGACAAGACTGACAGTAATCAAAATTGGGTTTATATATAGTTTACTAAGCAGGATCATAGGGGCAGTCATAAAGCACAATAAAGATGCAACATACCATATCAAGAAATTTAATATAAGAGTCTCAACAAACACAAAACTAACCCTGAAAAAGGTGAAAAAAATCAAGTCACAATGAAAAAAGTCTCAGAACAGATTAATAAGAACAACAGAGAAAACATCAACACAAAAATAAATGTATCACAATGGCAGCACTGAGCACATACCTATCAATAATCACATTGAATGTGAATGGACTGAATGCTACAGTAAAGAGACATTGAGTGACATCTTGGATCAAAAGACATGACCCGTCTATATGTTGCTTATAAGAAACTCACCGTAGACTTAAAGATAGGAACAAACTGAAAATCAAAGAATGGAAGAATATGTTTCAAGCTAACAATGAACAAAGAAGAGCAGAGGTAGCAATTCTAATCTCAGATAAAATTGATTTTACTGTAAAATCCACCGTCACGGACAAGGATTAACACTATTTATTGCTGAAGGGTTCAATACAGAAGTAGGACTTAACAACATTAAATATTTATGTATCTAATACATCAAAGAAACACCGACTACATTACAAAGTGAGATAGATAACTCCACAATAATAGTGGGAGACTTCAACACTTGACTTTCAATATTGGACATATTATCTAGAAAAAAACTCAGTAAAGACAGAGAACACCTTATTGCCACAATTAACCAACTAAACGTCATCGATATATACAGATTTTCTGTCCATCAGCAGACAACTACACCTTCTTCTCCAGTGCACGTGGCACATTCTCCAGAATTGACCATGTGTTAGGACATAAACCAGTTCTCAACAAAATCCATACCATTAAATTGATGCAAAGTATTTTCTCAGATCATAAAGCCATAAAAGTAAAAATAACAGAAAAAGCAGATAGAAAGTGGAACTCATGGAAACTGAACAACGCCTTGCTCAAAAAAACATGTTTATAGAAGAAATCAAAGATGAAATAAAGAAATTGATGGATTCCAATGAGAACGAAAACACTTCCTATCAGACTCTATGGGATACAGCCAAAGCAGTACTCAGAGGTCAGTTTATCTCCATAAATGCACACATCTGGAAGGAAGAAAAAAAAAAAATAACTAAGTCTACAGCTTGAACAAGTAGAGAGAGAACAACAGAGGAACTCCTCAGACACCAGAAGAAACGAGATTATAAAGATTAGAGTAGAACTAAATGAACTAGAGAATAGAAGAACAATTGAAAAAATTGAAAAGACCAAAAGCTGGTTGTTTGATAAGATCAACAAAACTGACAAACCGTTGGCTAAACTTACTAAAGAAAAACAGGAAACAACTCAAATAAGAAATGCGAGGGGAGTTGTCATAACAGATCCAACAGAAATAAAAAAATATCATAACAGAATACTATAGAAGACTGTACTCTCACAAATTTGAAAACCTAGAGAAAATGAACAAATTCCTTGATTCATATCACCACCCAAATTATCACGAGGTGAAGCAGAACAATTTAACAAACCCATCACAAAGGAAGAGATTGGAAAAGTTGTCAAAAAACTGCCAACCAAAAAAACCCCGGGCCCAGATGGCTTCACTGCAGAATTCTACGAAACATTTAGAAAAGAATTGTCTCCAATACTACCGACACTATTTCACAGTATAGAGAGGGATGAAATACTCCCAAATTCATTCTATGAATCCAGCATAACCCTGACACCAAAGCCAGGGAAAGACTCAACCAAAAAGGAGAGCTACAGACCAATATCACTCATGAATCTAGATGCAAATATCTTCAGCAAAATTCTTGCCAACAGAACACAACAACGAATCAAAAAAATAATCCAAGTTGGATTCATATCGGGGATGCAAGACTCGTTAAACATCAGACTGTAGAAACTATTACTCTGCCACAGCTGTCAAAACAGACTGGTTCTGGTTCAAAAAGAGATATATAGACCAATGGAACAGAGTTGAGAACCCAGAGATGCCACCATCTTCCTCTGAACAGCTGATATTCAACAGAAGCCCTAAGACGGTAAACTGGAGAAAAACTGTCTCTTTAACAAATGATGCTGGAAAAGCGGATATCCATCTGCAAAATTTGAAACAAGACCCCTATTTCTCACTGTACACGAAAACCAACTATAATTGTATAAAAGACCTAAATACTAAACCTAAAAGGATAAAGGTCATGCAAGAAAAAAAAATAGGATGGAAGTCTTGATACACAACTCAGACAAACTTCTAAATCTGCAAAAGAAAGCATGATCAACAGAAGAGAAAACTTGATAAATGGGAACAACTAAGAATCCAACAACTCTGCTCATCCAAAGTCTTTACCAAAAAAATTGAAAAACCACCTACAGAAGAGGAAGAAATATTTGGCAACTATATGTCAAACTCACCTCTGATCTCCATAACCTACAATGTACTGGAATACATCAACAAGAAATTAATGAACAAACCAATTAATCAATGGGCAAAGGAGATGGACAGACCCTTCTCTGAAGAGGATATCCAGGCAGGCAAAAGACACATGTGGAAATTCTCACTATCAATATCTATTAAAGAAATCCAAATCAAAATGAAAATCAGACAGCATTTCTCCCCAACAAGTCTGGCCATGATCCAAAAAACACCAAACAACAAATGCTGGAGAGTCTGTGGAGAGATGGAAACCCTCCTACACTGCTGGTGTGATTGGAAAATCGTACAACCTCTTTAGAAAGAAATCTAGAGTTTTCTTAAAAAGCTGGAAACAGATATACCCTTTGACCCAGTAATCCCACTGCTTGGAATATATCCTACAGAAGCAAGGGCTGTCACAGAGATACAAGCATATGAATGTTTATTGCAGTGAAGTCGACAATAGCAAAATGTTAGAATCAACTCAGATGTCCAACAACAAATGAATGAACAAACTATGGTTTATACACTCAACGGAGCACTATGCAATAATCAAGAAAAGTGACGACTTTAGGAAGCACGTCATAACCTGGTTTCAGTTGGAAGACATGTTGAGTGACATCAGTCAGCAGCACAAGGACAAATATTGTATGAGACCACTACTCTAAGGACTTGAAAACAGACTCATGTATAGAAGAAAAGACTCTGATGGTTGCAAGGGAGGGAAGGAAATGAGGGAGAGGTTTTGCTATAGATTAGATTGTTGTTGCTGTTGTTCTTAGGTACTAGTGATCAGTTCTGACTCATAACGACCCTATGAACAACAGAAAGAAAAACTGCCTAGTCTTGTGCCGTATCCACAATAGTTTTTATGCTTAAGCATATTGTTGCATTCACTATGTTTTTCCATCTCATCAAGGATCTTCCTCTTTTTCGCTGATCCTCTAGTTTACCAAGCATGACGTCCTTCAGGGACTGATCTTTCCTGACATGTCCAAAGTATGTAAGATGCAGTCTTGCCATCTTTGCTTCCAAGAAGCACTCTAGTTAGAATTCTTCTAGAATGATCTGTTTTGTTCTTTTGGTGGTCCACTGTACTTTCAACATTCTTCTCCAACACCACAATTCAAAGGCATCAATTCTCTGTCTTCTTTGTTTATGGTCCAGTTTTCGCATGCATATGGTGCCATTGAAAATACCACGGCTTGGGTCAAGTGCATTTTAGTCTTCAAGGTGACATCCTTACTTTTGAATGCTTCAAACAGATCCTTTGCAGCCGATTTCTCCAATGTAATACATCTTCTGATTTCTTCTTCTCCTTTTTTTAAAATTATGATTGAATGAAGATGTATGTTCCCATATAAGTTTCCATGCTCACCTAATGCAGCTCCCACTGCTCTCCCTGCCAGTGACAGCACACTCTTCCTCTCTGTTCGATACATGTCTTATCCTCCCAATGATCTCCTTCCTATCCCCTCCTCTCCCCTGACTCCCATGCCTCCAGTAAGAGGTCAGCAGGACAACATCCTATAGATGCCTAGAACCATAAAGTGCACACATGCTCTGGTCACTCTGCACCCCCAAGTCCAATCCAATTCTGTCCGAAGAGTTGACCTTCATTATGATTTATGGACAGGAGCAGCATCAGGGCCAGGGGCCATGCTCCCAGGGAAACTTCTGAAGCTCTTAGACCATCAACTGCAGTCTTTTAGAAGAGATCTCAGGGTGCACTCCTTTTTATTCTTGTGTTGACAGTGAGACTAAATCTTGTGAGTTCCACATGGCTATCACTGGTGGTGGCCAGGCACCATCCGGTTCTACTGGTCACAAGTTGATGTAGTCACCCACTTACGTGGTTCTCCATGTCTTCTGAGTTCTCTTTTCCCCATGTTGTTTTGTCCCTGCTGAGTTGGGACCATTTCCTGCATCCTCAGACGGCAGCTTGGCAGATCTTAAGACTCCCGATGCCACTCACCAGTGTGGGGTGCAGAAGGCTATCTTACCAAAACTCTGCTTGTGCTGATTGGCCTTGATTTCACCTGACAGCATGGTCCCCGGTCCCCCTCCCCAGCTACTCTGTCCTTGCAGTACTGGGTTAACATGGGAGGAGTTATCATGTTATGTTGAAGTCCAGTTAATATTGATCTTCTTTCTAATGTGTGCTGTCACAGATTTCACCCAACCAAATTTCTTTCAACTATCTAATCTAATCGGATCCGACTCGACGGCACTTGGCTTACTTGGCTTGGCATCTAATCTAAACCCTCCCCCCTCACACTCCCACCGTTGTCTCTCTTGGAGCTGTCAAAGAATCTTTTCTTCTACGCATGAGTCTGTTTTTAAGTTCTCATTGCAGGGGTATCATACAGTATTTGTCCTTTTGTTGCTGACTGCTCTCACTCAGAATAATGTTCTCCAATTGAAACCAGGTTACGAGATGTTTCCTAAAATCATCATTGTTCTTTATCATTGTATAGCATTCCACTGAGTACATATACCATAGTTTACCTGTCCATTCCTTTGTTGTTGGGCATCTGGATTGATTCCATCTTTCTGCTATTGTGGACTGTGCTGTGGTAAAGATTCATGTGCATGTATCAGTATGAGTGAATGGCCTTGATTCTGCAGGATATATTCCGAGCAGTGGAATTACTGGGTCAAACAGTATATCTAGATCCAGCTTCTTAAGGAAGCACCAGATTACTTCCCAAAGAGGTTGCACCATTTTGCAATCCCATCAAGAGTGTAGGAGAGTTCACATTCACCACAGCCTCTCCAACATTTCTTGTTTTGCATTTTATGAATCATGGCCAACTTGTTGGGGTGATATGGTATCTCATTGTAGTTTTGATTTGAATTTCTTTAGCAACTAATGATCGTGAGCATGTCAACATGTGTTTTTTGGGCTGCCTGGATCTCCTGTTTAGAGAAGTGTCTGTTCATCTCCTTTGCTCATTGCTTAATTGGACTATTTATCTTTTTCTTGTTGGTATTTTGTAGTACATTATAGGTTATGGAGATGAGGAATTGGTCTGACATATAGTTGCCAAATGTTTTTTTCCCATTCTGTAGGTGGCCTTTTAATTCTATTAGTAAAATCTTTGGATCAGTAAAAGTAGTTCCCATTTAGGTATTATCTCTTCTGTTTGTGATTTGTTTGACAGATTTTGAAGTCTGTCTATGTTGTGCGTTAAAACTTCCATTGCTCCTACTTTTTCTTCAATGAGCTTTATCATTCTAGATTTGATATTTAGGTCTTTTATCCAGTTTGAGTTGGTTTTTGTATAAGGTGTAAGATATGGGTCTTGTATCAATTTACTGTAGATGCTGCCAGCACTATTTGTTGAAGAGATTGTTTTAACCCCGGTTTAATGTCTTAGGGCCTTTGTCAAATATCAGCTGTTCACAGGAAGATGGTGTTATCTCTGGGGTCTCAGTTATGTTCTATTGATCTATCTGTCTGTTTTTGTACTAGTACCAGGCTGTGGTGACTACTGTGGAAGTGTAATAGTTTCTAAGGTTGGGTAGTGAGAGGCCTCCCAGTGTGTTCTTCTTCAGTAGTGCTTTACTTATCCAGGGCTTCTTCCCTTTCCCAACAAAGTTGGTGATTTTTTTCTCCATCTCATTAAAAAATGTCACTGGAATTTGTGTTGGGATTGCATTATACAAGTAGATTGCTTTAGGTAAAATAGAGATTTTCACAATGCTAAGTCTTTCTATCCATGAGCAGGGTAGGTTTCTCCGTTTATGTAAGTCTCTCTTAGTTTCTTGCAGTAAGGTCTGTAGTTCTCTTTGAACAGGTCTCTTATTTCTCTAGTCAGATTATTCCTATGTATTTTATCTTCCTAGGGGCTATAGTAAATGGTGTTGATTTGGTGATTTCTTCCGTAATAATCTCATTGTTGGTATAAAGGAATCCTACTGATCTACTTATGTTTATCTCGTATCCTGAGACTTTGCTGAACTCTTCTATCAGTTTGAATAGTTTACTTATGGATTCTTCAGGATTCTCTGTGTATGCAATCCTGTCATGAACAAATAGGGAGATATTTACTTCTTCTTTGCTGATGTGGACACCCTTGATTTTTTTGGCTTGTCTGGTTGCTTTAGCCGAAACTTCTAGTACAGTGTTGGATAGGAGAGGTGAGAGTGGGCATCTTTGTGTAGTTTCTGTTCTCAAAGGGAATTCTTTCAGTCTCTCCATTCAGGATGACATACATGGTTGGCTTTGTATATATGGGCCATATTGTGTTGAGGAATTTGCCTTGTGTCCCTATTTTGCTTAGATTCTTTAGCATTAATGGGTGTTGGACTTTGTCAAATGCTTTTTCTTCATCAATTGACAAAATCTGGTGATTCTTTTATGTTATTTATGTGGTGGATTACATTAATTTTTTTTTCTGATATTGAATCAGTCTTGCATCCCATTGACAAAATCTGGTGATTCTTTTATGTTATTTATGTGGTGGATTACATTAATTTTTTTTTCTGATATTAAATCAGTCTTGCATCCCAAGCATGAATCCAACTTAGTCTTGATGAATTATTTTTTGGATATGTTGTTGAATTCCATTGGCAAGGATTTTGTTGAAGATTTTTGTGCCTAGGGTCATGAATCTGTAGCTCTCCTCTTTTGTGGGATCATTCTCTGGCGTTGGATTCAGGGTTATGCTATCTTCATAGAATGAAATTAGGAGCATTCCATCCCTTTCTATGGTGTGAAATAGTCTCAGTCGCATTGGAGTTCACTCGTCTCTAAATGCTTGGTAGAATTCTGTGGTGAAGCCACCTGGGCCAGGGCTTTTATTGGTTGAAAATTTTTTTTTAATTGTGACTGTGTGAAAATGTACATTCCCATATAAATTTGCATGCCCACCTGTATGCAGCTTCTACTGCTCTCCCTGCCCAGAGACAGCACAATATTCCTCCCTGTTCTATACATGTCTCATCCTCCCAGCAGTCTCCTTTCCCGTCCTCTCCACCCACTCCCATTCCTCCAGTCAGAGGTCAGCAGGATGATATCCTATAGATGCAAAAAAACCATACAGTGCACCCGATATATAGTCATTCTGCATCACCAAGTCCAATCCCTTGCTGTCCAAAGAGTGGAACTTCATTATGATCCATGGGCAAGGGCAGCATCAGGGCCAGGGGCCATGCTCCCAGGGGAACCCTGAAGCTGCTGGACCATCAGTTGTGGCCTTTTAGTGGAGATCTCAGGGTGCACCCCTTTTTATTCTTGTGCTGTCAGTGAGACTCAACTTTGAGAGCTCCGTTGTGGCTATCACTGGCGGTGGTTGGGCACCATCTGGTTCTTCCAGTCCCGAGTAGATGTAGGCACCCACTCATGTGGGTCTCTCTGTTTTCTGGGTTGTCATTTTGGTCCTTGGAGAGCTCCTGCTGAGTTGGGACCATTTGCTGTGCCCTCGGATGGCATCCTGGCAGCTTTTAAGACCCCAGACTTCACTCACCAATGTGGTGTGCAGAAAGCCCTCTTAGCAAAATGATAGTTGTGCCAGTTGGCCTCAATTTCACCTAAGAGCATGGTCTCCTGCCCCCTGACCCCTGCCCCAGCTACTCTGTCATCACATTACTGGGTCAGGACGGGAGGAGTGCTTAAGTTATGTTGAAGTCCACCTGATATTGTTCTTGTTTCTAATGGGTGCTGTCACCAATTTCACCCAACCGAATTTCTACCAACTATGTAATCTAAGCCCTGCCCCTCCCCCTCCCCTCCTCCCCTCCCTTGCAGCCATCAAAGGGTCTTTTCTTCTATGCATAAGTCTCTTATTGAGTTCTTATCTTAGGGGTGACATACAATATTTGTCCTTTTGTCTCTGACTACTTTCACTCAACATAATGTCTTCCAGTTGAAACCAGGTTAAGGAATGTTTCCTAGAATCATCGTTGTTCTTTGTCATTGCATAGTGCTCCATAGAGTATGTATACCATAGTTTACCTATCCATTCCTCTGTTGTTGGGCATCTGGGTTGATTCCATTTTTTTGCTATCATGGACTGTGCTGCGATAAACAGTCTTGTGCATGAATCCGTTGGTGTGAATGGCCTTTATTCTGTAGGATATATTCCAAGTGGGTCAAATGGTATATCTATATCCATTTTTTTTAAGGAAGTGCCAGATTGCTTTCCAAAGAGGCTGGACCATTTTGTAACCCCACCAACAGTGTAGGAGAGTTCCACTTTCTCCACAGCCTCTCCAGCATTTGTTGTTTTGTGTTTTTTGGATCATGGCCAACCTTGTTGGGGTAAGATGGTGTCTAATTGTAGTTTTGATTTGAATTTCTTTAATAACTAAAGATAGCAAGCATGTGTTTTTTGGTTGCCTGGATCTCCTCTTTAGAGAAGTGTCTGCCCATCTCCTTTGCCACCACTTAATTGGATGATTTATCTTCTTCTTATCGATATTTTGTAGTACCTTATGGATTATGGATATCAGGTGTCAGTCCAACATAGAGTTGCCAAATATTTTTTCCTATTCTGTATGTGGCCGTTTAACTCTTGTGATAAAGTCTTTGGATGAGCAAAAGTGTTTGATTTTTAATGGTTCCCATTTAATTATTTTCTCTTCTGTTGATTGTGGTTTGTTTGACAGATTTTGAAGTCTGTCTATGCTGTGTATTAAAACTTCCATTGTTGTTCCTACTTTTTCTGGGATGAGCTTTACCATCTTAGATTTGATATTTAGGTCTTTTATCCACTTGGCACTTGGCATCCATTTTGAGTTGGTTTCTGTATGAGGTGTAAGATACGGATCTTGTTTCAGTTTACTGCAGATGGATATACAATTTTCTCAGCACCATTTGTTGAAGAGATTGTTTTTGCCCCAGTTTAATGTCTCACGGCCTTTGTGGAATATCAGCTGTTAATAGGCAGATGATGTAATCTTTGGGGTCTCGATTCTGTTCCATTGATCTATCTGTCTGTTCTTGTACCAGTACCAGACTGTTTTGACCACTGTGGCAGTGTAATAAGTTCTGAAGTCGGGTAATGAGAGGCCTCCCAGTGTGTTCTTCTTTAGTAGCACTTTACTTATCTGAGGTTTATCCCTTTCTAAACAAAATTGATGATTTGTTTCTCCATCTTATTAAGCAATGATGCTGGGACTTGTATTGGGATTGCATTATATAAGTAGATTGCTTTGGGTAAAATAGATATTTTCATAGTGTTAAGTCTTCCTATCCATGAGCAGCATAGGTTTCTCCATTTATCTTAGTCTCTCTTAGTAAGGGCATGTAATTCTCTTTGTAAAGGTCTGTTACTTCTCTGGTTAGATTAATTCCTGTGTACTTTATCTTCTTGGGGGCTATAGTAAATGGTACTGATTTGATGATTTCTTCATTAGCAGTCTCACTGATGGTATAAAAGAATCCTACTAATTTACTTATGTTTGTCTTGTATCCTGAGACTTTGTTGAACTCTTCTATCAGTTTGAGTAGTTTCCTTATAGATTCTGTGGGATTCTCTGCATATACAATCATATCATCAGCAAACGGAGATTTTGACTTCTTCTTTGCTGATGCAGATTCCCTTTATTTCTCAGTCTTCTCTAATTGTTCTGGCTATAACTTCTTATACAATGTTGAATAGAAGAGGTGAGAGTGGGCATCCTTGTCTAACTCCTGTTCTCAAGGGAAGCTCTTTCAGTTTCTCTCCATTCAAGATGATGTAGGCAGTTGGTTTTGTATAAATGGCCCTTATTGTGTTGGAGGAATTTTCCATCTATGCCTATTTTGCTAACAGTTTTTAGCACGGATGGGTGTTGGACTTTATCAAATATCTTTTCTGCATCAATGGACAAAATCAAGTGATTCTTGTCTTTTGTGCTATTTATGTGGTTAATCACCTTAATTGTTTTTCTGACATTGAACCAGCCTTGCATCTTTGGTAGGAATCCAACTTTGTCATGATGGATTATTTTTTTGATATGTTGTTGTATTCTATTGGCAAGAATTTTGTTGAAGATTTTTGCATCTCGATTCATGAGTGATATCAGTCTGTAGTTCTCCTTTTTAGTGGGGTCTTTCCCTGGTTTTGGTATCAGGGTTATGCTGGCTTCATAGAATGAGTTTGGGAGTACTCCATCCCTTTTTATACTGTGAAGTAGTCTCAGTAGTATTGGAGATAACTCTTCTCCAAAAGCGTGGTAGGACTCTGCGGTGAAGCCATCTGGGCCCAGGCTTTTTTTTTGGTTGGCAGTTTTTTGACGAATTTTTCAATCTCTTCCTTTTGGTTGGGTTTATTAAGTTGTTCTGCTTCAGCTTGTGATAATTTGGGTAGGTGATATGAATCAAGGAATTTGTCCATTTCCTCTAGGTTTTCAAATTTGTTAGAGTGCAGTCTTTCATAGTATTCTGTTATGATATTTTTGATATCTATTGGATCTGTGGTGACAACCCCCCTCTCATTTCTCATTTGGGTTGTTTCCTTTCCTGTTTTTCTTTATTAAGTTTAGCCAGTGGCTTGTCAATTTGGTTGATCTTTTCAAAACAACAGCTTTTGGCCTTTTCAATTTTTTCAATTGTTTTTCTATTCTATAATTCATTTATTTCTGCTCTAATCTTTATGATCTGTTTTCTTGTGGTGGCTGAGGGGTTCCTCTGCTGTTCTCTCTCTACTTGTTCAAGCTGTGGGGTTAGTTCCTTGATTTGGTTTCTCTCTTCCTTCCAGATGTGTGAGTTTATGGAGATAAACAGACCTCTGAGCACTGCTTTGGCTGTATCCCATAGGTTGTGGTAGGAAGTGTTTTCATTCTCATTGGAGTCCATGAATTTCTTCATTTCATCCTTGATTTCTTCTGTATCCCATGGCTTTTTGAGCAAGATGTTGTTCAGTTTCCAAGAGTTCCATTTTCTATCTATGTTTTTTCTGCTATTGATTTCGATTTTTACGGCTTTATGATCTGAGAAGATGCTTTGCATTAATTTGATGGTAGAGATTTTGTTGAGAATTGCATTGTGTCCTAACACATGATCAGTTCTGGAGAATGTTTCATGTGCACTGTTCTCCAGGTGTAGTTGTCTGCTGACGGGTAGAGAGTTCTGTATATATCGATGAGATTTAGTTGGTTAATTGTGGCAATGAATTCTTCTGTATTTTTACTGAGCTTTTTTCTAGATGATCTGTCCAGTATTGAGAGTGGAGTGTTGAAGTCTCCCACTGCTACTGCAGAGTGATCTAACTCTTTTTTTTTTAAGTGTAGTCAGTGTTTCTTCGACGTATTTAGGTGCTCTGACATTAGGTGCATAAATGTTTAATATAGTTAAGTCTTACTTGTGTACTCAACCTTTCAGCAATAAATAGTGTCCATCTTTGCCCATGATGGTGGATGTTACACTAAAATTGATTTTTTCTGAGATTAGAATTGCCACCCATGCTCTTCTTTGTTCATTGTTAGCTTGATATATATTCTTCCATCCTTTAATTTTCATTTCTTTCCTGTCTTTAAATCTCAAGTGAGTTTCTTGTAGACAGCATCTGGATGGGTCATGTCTTTTGATCCAAGATATCACTCAATGTCTCTTTATTGGAGCATTCATTCCATTCACAGTCAATGTAATTATTGATATGTATGTGTTCACTGCTGCCATTGTGATTTGTTTATTTTTGTGCTGATGTTTTCCCTGTTGTTCTTATTAGTCTGTTCTGGGACATTCTTTTTTGTGAGTTGATTTTTCACCTTTTTCAGAGCTGGTTTTGTAGCTGTTCAGACTCCTATGTTAGATTTCTTGATACGGTATGTTGGATCTTTGTTGTACTTTATGGTTGCCCGTAAGATCCCCCTTAATAAACTATAGATAAACCCCATTTTAATTATTATCAGTCTTGTTGACTTCCTCTCCATCTGGAAGGACTGTAATGACTGTAGTACATACCTCTTTTTTAATAGGATGGCACCATAGTTTTCATGATAAGCACTGGATTGTTTCAGTCTTAAAGCTGTGATTGAGTTTGGAATCTTCCCTAACTGAGTAGAATTCTGGATGATGTGTTTTTCCAAAGCCAAGAGCTTCTTTCAAGCTCTTGTAGTTTGGGTTTGTTTTTCACAAAGTCTGAGTTTCTGTTTATCTGGGAATGTCTTAATTTCTTTTTCATATTTGAAAGATAGTTTTGCAGAGTATGTAATTCTTGGTTGAAAGTTCTTCTCCTTCAAGGCTTTGAATGTGTCATGCTGCTGTCTCCATGCCAGCATGGTTTCTGCCGAGAAATCTGATGAAAGCTTACAGGATTTCACTCTGAATGTTAGCTTTTCTTTGAGTCTCGCTGCCTTTACAATTTGCTGCTTATGTTTCATTTTGTTAAGTTTGGTTGTAATATGTCTTAGAGTCTTTCTTTTGAAACCTATATTTGGTGGCATATGATACGCATCTGGGATATCCATATTCTCGTCCTTCATGATTTTTGTGAAGTTTTCTGTCAGCAGCTCAGCAACGATACGCTCTGTGTTCTCAGGTGTCTCTCCCTGTTCAGGAACTCCAATTAATCGAAGGTTGTTCCTTTTAATAGAGTCCCACATGCTTCTTAATGCTTCTTCATTTTTCTTGTTTCTTTTTTCTGATTTCTGCTTATAGACGCTGGCATCAGTATCTCTGTCTTCCAAGTCAGAATTTTTTTTTTCCATTTGTTCCATTCTGTTTTCTTGACTTTGAAAGGAAGTTTCTATGTCTCTGATTTTGTTCTAGGCGTGTTGGATTTCAGAGTACTTGTGTTCCATCAGATCAAACAGCTTATTTAATTTTTCATTTTGTTGTGCTGCATTTTGTATAAGGTCTAGAAGGGCTCTGTACATAATTTTTTGTATTCATCTTCTGATGATTTCAGAAAAGTTTCTTCATCCGGAAAACTCTTTGGTTGTTTTGTTTGGAAGCCTTCTGAAGCCATGGGTGATTTCTTGTTTGCCACAACTGTCTGTTGCTTTTGGGGTAGAGGCTAGGAGATACTGTGAGGATGGACTGCAGATGTTTCTCTAGGCTGTCTTAAAATGTAAAATAAAAGATATCTGACCACTTCCCAGTCCATCAGGTTTTCAGGTGTAGAAGTCCCTCTTCCCAACTGGCAAAGTAAGCACCTCTGTATCCAACCCCAGCTGATACAAACTAGTTCAAAATACAGCAATGCTACCGCCCTGTTGGCTTCTGGTGACAGGGTCCAGCCTTAGGTGACACTGTGTAAACTACTGCTTTTCTGGTGGAAAATTTCTTTCCTGTGGGTAGGCTCTGGCTCCCAAGCTAAGAATTAGGTCCAGCTGTGGCCACCATATCTAAGATGGCACCCTCCACAAGGTTGGTGGATAGAGAGGCTAGAGGTGCCGAGATGTAGTGAGTCCTCCGCCTCTGTTGCCAGGCCCCCACCGTAGGCGACACTGTGTAAACTAATGTTTTTCTGTTGGAGAAGCGATGTCCTGTTTGCAGGCACTGGCTCCCAGGCTAAGAATTAAAGCCAAAAGCCAAGTGCCATCGAGTCGGATCCGACTCATGGCGACCCTAGGGGCCAGGGTTAGGTCCCACTAAAATCTCCAGTATGCAACATAGTGCCCATCACTTAGGCCCCGCAGTTCCATACAAACCACGTTGTGGCAGAAATAAAAAAAGAGGCCCAAATTGGCTAAGTGTACAGAGTCCTAAGCCTGGCTCTCAAAATATGTCAATTTTGCCGGCCTATCCCACCAGCAGTGCATCTGAGACTAGCCACTAGGCAAGACCCAGCTCTGCCCGCCAGCCAAGACAGAGAAAAAAAGTCACAGTGCGTGTTACCTTCAGTCTGTGAGAGCCAGGGCTAGCCAGGAGCAGAAGTCAGTGAAAGAGAGGTGGTTTTTTGTTCAGTGGTATGAAGTCCAAATTAACAGCCCTGTGCCATGTCCTGGGGCTCACTAGGTGACCAGAAGGCTCTGTTTGATTATCAGTTCAGGTTTTGGTTTCCAGAGGGATATAAGGAGACATGTGCTTAGTCTATCATCTTGACTCCACCACCCTTTGATTGGAATTTTTTGATAATGTTTTCAATCTCTTCCTTTGTGATGGGTTTGTTAAATTGTTCTACTTCTCCTTGGGATAATTTTGGTAGATGATATTAATCAAGCAATTTGTCTATTTCTTCTAGGTTTTCTGATCTACTAGTGTAGTCTTTCACAATATACTGATACTTTTGATTTCTCATGGATCCATTGTGACATCTCCCATCTCATTTCTTATTTGTGTTATTTATTTCCTTTCTTGTTTTTCTTTAATCAGTTTAGGCAATGGTTTGTCAATTTTGTTGATCTTTTCAGTAAATCAGATTTGGGTCTTATTTTTTTCAATTGTTCTTCTATTTTCTAATTCATTACGTTCTGCTTTAATCTTTATTATTTGTTTTTTTCTGGTATGAAAGGTTCCTTTGATGTTATCTTGATGTTTGTTCAAACTTAAGTGTTAGTTCTTTGGTTTGGGTCCTTTCTTCATTGTAAATCTGTGCATTTATAGAAATAAATTGACCCGTGAGCATTGCTGTGGTTGTGTCCTATAGGTTCTGGTAGGAAGCATTTTCATTCTTATTTCATCCTTCTTCCATAACCTATGGCTTTTTGATCAAGGTGTTATTCAGTTTTCAGGTGTTCCAATTTCTACCTGTGTTTTTTCTGATATAATGTCAACTTTGATGGCTTTATGGTCTGAGAACATGCTTTATGATAATTCAGTGGTTTGGATTTTGTTGAGGTTTGCTTAATGTCCTACAACATGATCTATTCTGGAAATCATTCCATATGCACTGGAGAAGAAGGTGTAGTTATCTGTTGATGGATAAAAGGTTCTGTATATGTTGATGAGGTCTATTTGGTTAATTGTGGCAATAAGCTCTTCTGTGTCTATACTGAGATTTTTTCTAGAAGATCTGTCCAACACTGAAAGTGGAGTGTTGAAGTCTCCCACTATTATTGTGAAGTGATCTATCTCATTTTTCAATGTAGTCTGTGTTTCTTCAATGTATTAGATGCTCTGGTATTGGTTGTGTAAAATATTTAATATTGTTAAGTCCTGCTTGTGTATTCAAACTTGCAGCAATAAAAGCAAATAACTTTCTTTGTCCATGATGGTGGGTTTTACATTAAAATCTACATTATCTGAGATTATATTGCCACCCCTGCTCTTCTTTGTATATTATTGGCTAAGTAGATATTACTTTTTCCTTTAACTTTCAGTTCATTCACACCTTCAAGTCTAAGGTGAGTTTATTGTAAGCAACATATAGATGGGTTGTGTTTTTTGATCCAAGATGTCACTCATTGTCTCTTTACTGGAACCTTCAGTCCATTTACACCTTCAGTCCATTTACATTCAATGTAAGTGTGGATAGGTATGTGTTTAGTGCTGTCATTTTGATGTGTTTATTTTGGTTTTGGTGTTTTCTCTGTTGCTGTTTATATTCTGTTCTGGGTTATTCTTTATGGGTTGATTTTTCATTCTTTTCAGTGTTGGTTCTGTGTCTGTTGAGGCTCCTGTTTTGTGTTTCTTACGCTGCATCTTTTTGGTGCTTTGTGGCTACCCTGTGATCACCCTCAATGATCTAAGTTTAAACTTAAATTTAAATTTAAACTTTAATTTAAAATTAAATTTGAACTTAAATTTTAACTTCTACATATCTAGTTAACTTCCTACCCATCCAGAAGGACTATAACTACTGTAGTGTACCCCTCTTTTATAGTAATGGTATCATAGTTTTCAGGATATGATCACTGGATCCCTTCTTTTAATATTATAGCTTTCATTGAGTTTTGTGCCTTCCCTGAGTAGGCTTCTTGATGTTGTGTAATGCATTGCCCTGTTAAGAGGTATTAAAAAAATTATGACTAAGGAAACTGTAAAATGTAAGTCAATTTTGCATACTTGCCTTTCTACAGATCTGTCTGTTCTCCCTACTCTGTGACAGTACACTCCTCATTTTCACTGTTTACTTCTAGTATTCCCCAACAAACACCTGCTCCTCCTCTACACCCTCTCCTCTCCCACCTAGAAAGAAACAAGTAGGACAGCCTTACATAAATCTTTAAAACCATGAAGTACACACAGCATATGCCCACTCTGTGTCCCTGTGTCCAGTCCATTCTTCATCTGAAATGTTGACGTCAGTACAGGTTCCTGGTCTAGGGTGGCAGCTCTAGTGACCATGTTCCCAGGGTACACTCCAGGTGGTCAGACCATCAGTTTTGTTCTTTTAGCAGAGTTCTTAATCTGCAGACCAATTTTTTTCATGCTACATCAGGGACCATACTGTGTCCCCTATCAGGGCTGTCTGCACTGGCTGGTTCTTCTGGTCCCAAGCAGATGTAGTCTCCCAATCATATGGTTCCTTTGGTCTCCTGGGCTCATTTTTCCTCATGTCTTTTTTTTTTCTTTTTTATTTAACATGACTCAGTGAAAATGTACATTCCTGTATAAATTGACATGCCCACCTATGTGCAACTTCCACTGCTCTCCCTGTCCAGGGACAGCACATTATTCTTCTCTGCTCCACATATGTCTCATCCTCCCAACAGCCTCCTTGCCCCTCCTCTCCACCCACTCTCCTTCCTCCAGCCAGATATCAGCAGGATGATATCCTATAGATGTATAGAACCATAAAGTGCAATCAATATATGGTCACTCTGCATTGCCAAGTCCAATCCATTCCTGTCCAAAGAGTGGACCCTTGTTATAATTTATGGGTAAGGGCAGCATCAGGGCCAGGGGCCATGCTCTCAGGGGAACCCCAAAACCGCTGGACCATCAATTGAGGTCTTTTAGTGGACATCTCAGGATGCACCCATTTTTATTCTTGTGTTGCCAGTGAGACTAAACCTAGTGAGCTCCATCATGGCTATCACTGGTGGAGGCCAGGCTCCATCCGGTTCTTCCAGTCCCAAGTCGATGAAGGCACCCACTCTTGCGGGTCTCTCTGTCTTCTAGGTTGTCTTTACCGCATGTCATTTTGGTCTTCGGTGAACATCCGTTCCTGCTGAGTTGGGACCATTTGCTGTGTCCTCAGATGGCAGCTTGGCAGCTTTTAAGACCCCAGACGCCACTCACCAATGTGGGGTGCAGACAGCTCTCTTAGCAAAATGCTAGTTGTGCCAATTTGCCTTGATTTCGCCTAAGAGCATGGTTCCCTGCCCCCTGCCCCTGCTACTCTATCCTTGCAATATTGCGTTAAGATGGAAGGAGTACTCAAGTTATGCTGAAGTACACTTAATGTTGTTCTTGTTTCTAATGTGTGCTATCACCACTTTCTCCCAACCAGATTTCTAGCAACTATCTAAATTAAACCCTCCCCCACACCCCCTCCCCTCCCTTGCAGCTGTCAAAGAGTCTTTTCTTCTATACACAAGTCTGTTTTTGAGATCTTATTGTAGAGGTCTCATACAGTATTTGTCCCTTTGTCGCTGACTACTTTCACTCAGCATAATGTCTTCCAGTTGAAACCAGGTTAGATATTTCCTGGAATTATTGTTATTCTTTATCATTGCTTAGTGCTCCATTGAGTACATGTACCATAGTTTACCTATCCATTCTTCTGTTGTTGGGCATCTGGGTTGATTCCATCTTTTTGGTATCGTGGACAGTGCTGCAATAAACATTCTCGTGCATGTGTCTGTTGGTGTGAATGGCCTTGATTCTGTAGGATATATTCCAAGTAGTGGAATTACTGAGTCAAATGGTGTATTGATATCCATTTTTTTAAGGAAGCACCAGATTGCTATCCAAAGAAGCTGGACCATTTTGCAACCCCACCAACAGTGTAGGAGGGTTCCACTTTATCACAGCCTCTCCAGTATTTGTTGTTTTGTGTTTTCTGGATCATGACCAACCTTGTTGGGGTGAGATGGTATCTCATTGTCATCTTGATTTGAATTTCTTTAATAACTAAAAATTGTGAACATGTCTGCATGTGTTCTTTGGCTGCCTGGATCTCCTCTTTAGTGAAATGTCTGTCCATCTCCTTTTCCCATCGCTTAATTGGATGGTTTATCTTCTTCTTATTGATATTTTGTAGTATCTTATAGATTATGGAGATCAGGCGTCAGTCTGACATACAGTTGCCAAATATTTTTTCCCATTCTGTGAGTGTTCTTTTAATTCTATTAATAAAGTCTTTGGATGAGCAAAAGTGTTTGATTCTTAGCAGTTCCCGTTTATCTATTTTCTATTTTCTCTTCTGTTGATTGTGGTTTCTTTGACAGATTTTGGAGTCTATCCTCATTGTGTATTAAAACTTCCATTGTTGTTCCTACCTTTTCTTGGATGAGCTTTATTGTTTTAGGTTTGATATTGAGGTCTTTTATCCAGTTGGTGTTGGTTTTTGTGTAAGGTGTAAGATACGGATCTTGATTCAGTTTATTGCAGATGGATAACCAATTTTGCCAGCATCATTTGTTGAAGATACTGTTTTTACCCCAGTTTAATGTCTTAGGGCCTTTGTCGAATATCAACTGTTCATAGGCAGATGATGGGATCTCTGGGGTCTCAATTCTGTTCCATTGATCCATCTGTCTGTTCTTGTACCAGTACCAGGCTGTTTTGACCACTGTGGCAGTGTAGTATGTTCTAAGGTCAGGTAATGAGAGGCCTCCCAGTGTGTTCTTCTTCTTTAGTAGTACCTTACTTATCCGGGGCTTCTTCCCTTTCCAAACAAAATTTGTGATTTGTTTCTCGATCTCATTAAAAAATGACACTGGAACTTGTATTGGAATTGCATGATATAAATAAATTGCTTTGGGTAAAATAGACATTTTCACAATGTTAAGTCTTCCTATCCATGAGCAGGGTAGGTTTTTCCATTTATCTAAGTCTCTCTTAGTTTCTTGTAGTAAGGGCTTGTAGTTTTCTTTGTAAAGGTCTGTTGTTTCTCTGGTTAGATTAATTCCTAGGTACCTTATGTTCTTAAGGGCTATCGTAAATGGTATTAATTTGATAATTTCTTCCTTAACAGTCTCGTTGTTGGTATAAAGGAATCTTACTGATTTACGCATGTTTATCTTGTATCCCGAGACTTTGCTGAACTCTTCTATCAGTTTGTGTAGCTTACTTATAGCTTCCTTGGAGTTCTCTGCATATACAATCATATCATCTGCAAACAGGGAGATTTTAACTTCCTCTTTGCCGATGCAGATGCCCTTTATTTCTTGGTCTTGTCTAATTGCTCTGGCTAGAACTTCTAGCACAAGGGCATCCTTGTCTAGTTCCTGATCTCAAGGGAAATCTTTCAGTCTCTCTCCATTCAGGATGATGTGGGCAACTGGCTTTGTATTCCTTGTGTCTTTGATATTCTTGATCATCATCTGTTCTGGGTGGATTGGGACAAATTGATGTTCCTCATATAGTAGCTTTTCAAGCTGGGTTTTAAGACCCTAGATGCCACTTACCAATGTGGGGTGAGAAGACTCTCTTACCAAAAGGCTAGTTACACCAATTGACCTCAATGTCCTATGAAAACATGGTCCCCACACCCCTTTCCCTGCTACTGTATCCTTTAAAATGTTGGATTAAATTTAGGAAACACTTTAGTTTCTGCTTTAGTTCAGTTATACTGACCTGCCTTCTATTGAGTGCTGTTACAGCCTTCACCCAACCAACCTCCTATTGACTATCTAATCTATGACCAACCCTCTCCCTCTCTATCCACCCTTGTAGCCATAAAAGAGTCTCTTACTCTGTACATAAGTCCTTTTTTAAGTCCTCATAACAAGGATTTCATACAATGCTTGTCTTTTTGCACCTGGCTGATTTTGTTCAGTCTTCTAGTTGATTCTTGGTTATGACATGCTTCCTAAAATTATCATTGTTTTTTACTCACTGTATAGTGTTCCATTGTGTATATACACCATAGTTTGTTTATCTGTTCATCTGCTGATGGGCACCTATGTTGATTTCATCTTTTTGCTATTGTAGACTGTGCTGCAATAAACATTTGTGCACATGTATCTGTTCATGTGACAACCCTTTTTCTGTAGGATATTGTTTTAGTCAGCTAGGGCTGCTCTAACAGAAATACCACAGAGTGGCTTTAACAAAGGAAGGTTTATTCTTACACAGTCTGGTAGGCTACAAGTCTATATTCAGGATGTCCACTCCAGGATGCCAGCTCTGGAGGAAAGTCTGGTATTGCATCAGTCTTTGTCCAGGGAGCGTCTTGGTGCAGGCATCTCAGGTCTGATGGACGCACTCTTCTCCTGGTGCTACTTGCTTGATGCTGTGAGGTTCCCACTTCTCAGCCTGTGCCCCTTTCCTTTTATCTCTTACAGGTTGAAAGGATTAAGGCAAGCCATACTCCAGAGAAACTCTTTACGGTGGAGCAGGGAGGTGATGTTATAAAGAGATTTAGAGCCCCACCCTAATCCTTTAACATACAGCTTAGGCAAACCACAAAATGGAAGACAGTCACAAGATACTGGGAATCATGGCCCAGCCACATGGCTACACGTATTTTGGGGAGACACAATTCAATCCATGACAAATATATTCCAAGCAGTGGGATTGCTTGATCATATGTTATCTCTATTTCTAGCTTTTTAAGAAAGTGCCAAATTGCTTTCAAACAGGTTGTACTATTTTGTATTCCCTCTGGCAATGTGGGGGAGTCCCAACCTCCCCACAGCCTCTCCAGCATTTGTTGTTTTCAGTTTTTGGACTATTGCCATCCTCATTGTGGTAAGGTAATATCTCACTATAGTTTTGGTTTGGATTTCTCTAATAACTAACGATCATGAGAATTTCCTCATGTATCTTTTGGCTACTTGGAATTCTTTGGTGAAATGCCTATTCACGTCTTTGCCCATTGATTAACTGGGTTCTTTTTCTTTTCTTCTTGACACTTTGCTGTTATGGAAATCAGACATCAGTCTGATCCTTAGTTGCCAAATGTATTTTCCCATTCTGTATGCACTCTTTTATCACTCTTAATAAAATCTGTGGATGAGGTTAAAAGTTTAGTTTTTAGTAGTTTTCACTTTCCTCTTTTCTCTTCTGTTGTTTGTGTCAGATTTTGTAGTCTGTCTAAGCCACATATTAAAACTTTTGTTGTTGGCTCTATTTTTTTCTTCCATAGTCTTTATCACTCGAGGTTTGATATGTAGGTCTTTGATCTATTTTGAGTTAGTTTATGTCTAATGTGTGAGACATTGGTCTTGTTTCAGTTTTTTTTTGCAGATGTATATCCAATTCTGCCAAAACTAATTGTTAAAGAGGCTGCTTTAACACCAGCTTACAACCTTTTGGCCCCTGTGACATTTCTGGATTATCTATTCTGTTGTGTTGGCCTATGTATCTTCTTTTTTACCAGTCAACTGGTGCCAGGCTGTTTTGACTACTGTGGCAGTGTAATGGGTTCTAAGGTCAGGTAATGTGAGGCCTCTCACTTTGTTCCTCTTCTTCAGTAGTGTTTTACTTATCTGGAGTTTCTTCCCTTGCCAAGAAAAACTGCTGATTTGTTTCTCATCTCATCAAAACAGTAACACCAAAATTTGTATTGGTATTTCATTGTATACATAGATTACTTTGATTAGAATAGAGATTTTCACAATGTTAAGTCTTCCTATCCATGAGCAAGATAGTTTTCTTCACTTATGTAAGCCTCTTTTATTTTCTTGCAGCTGATAACAATCAGGCCTTCTGGGGTGGCAGGCCCCTCCCTCCTGGCTAACAAAGGTGGTGACCTACTAGTGCAGTCTCTGTGGGGCCACATCAACAGATGCTATGGCATGACTCAGAGAAGGGAGGGGGAAAGGGCATCTCCAGGCTTGGCCACTAGCCACCACTGCATTCTATAGGTGTGGCTATCTTAAAAACTGCTTTTCTGCTGAGAGAGGCAGTGTCTAGTGGCTGTTGGTCCCAGCCAGGCCCTCAGGGTGGAGCCTCTGCATCAGCAGACACTATGGTGTGGCTCAGAGAAGGGAGGGCAAAAAGCCGCCAACCACTGCTGCATTATCTAGATGTAATTGTCTTAAAAACAACTTTTCTGCTGATAGAGGAACTGGCCAGTCAGGTGCTGTTGCTCACTGTGGCAGCCAGCCCCAGGTGGGTCCTCAGGTATGACTAACTCTGCCTCTCAGCTGATTAAGATAGTGTCTTACCTGTTCTACCTCTACTGAACTATACCAGCAGAATCTATGGTATAGCTCAGAAAAGAGATGAAAAGGTCACTGGTACCTTCAGCTTCCAGCATATGCTGGGTTCTCTAGATTTGATCGTTTTAGGTATATCCTCTCTGATAAAAGTGCTCTCAGGCTTAGCAGCCCCGGTCCCAGTCTCCCAGTTGACAAAGGTGTCATCCATACATGTAAGCCTCTCCACCACAGTGCCAGCAGAAGTGGGACACTTCATGCTGCTGTCTTGTCTCTGACAAAGGTAGTTTTCCCCTTCCTGTCACCTAGTTCAATCTTACAACGCTCCACCTTGATCATGGGGCACTCTAAATGTCCACTCTGCTTGATTCATTTGTTTTTCTAGGCCTTAGTTCTCAGCAGGAATCAAGGAGACATGTGACTAGTCCATCACCTTGGCCCTGCCCACAATGACATTTATTATTTTATTGTGATTGAGTGAAACTTTAAATACAATTTAAATTTACACACCCGCCTATGTGCAGCTCCTTCTGCTCTCCTTGCTTAGTGACAGCAAACTCCTCTTTTCTGTTCAATACATGTCATAACCTCTTAACAATCTCTTGTCCCCACCTCTCCACCCTCTCTACACCCCTCTAATAAGAGGCAAGTGGAATAATATCCTATAGAAGCATGGAACCATCAAGTGCACACATTTTATGGTCACTCTACAACTGCAAGTCCATTCCGTTCCTATCTGAAGAGTTGACCACAGTAATGATCTATGATCAGGAGGAGCATCAGCTCTAGGGGCCGGGCTCCCAGGGGAACTTTCAGGCCTTCAACAATCAATTGAGTTCTTGAAGGACCTCACTAAAGTGGAGTTCTTAGGGTGCACCCTTTCATTTCTTGTGTTGCTACTTGGACTCAACATTGTAAGCCCCATCACAGATATCATTGGTGGTGGCCGAGAACCATCTGGTTCTTCTGGACACATGTTAATATAGTCACTCATTCACTTGGGTTTTCTGTCTTCTGGGCTTTTTTTCCCTCATGTCGTTGTTGTCCTTAGTGATCATCTGTTGCAGCTGAGTGGGGCAATTTTGTGCTCCTCAGATGACATCTTAAGACCCCAGACGCCATTCAACAATATGGGTTGGAGAAGACTCTCTTTGCAATAAGTTAGGCCAATTTGCCTCGATGTTCCCTGAGAGCATGGCCCCCAGGCCCCTGCACCTGCTACTCTATCCTTGCAATATTGGGTTAAGATGGGAACAGTGTTCAGGTTATGTTGAAGTCCAGTTAAATTGATCTTTCTACTG
This sequence comes from Heterohyrax brucei, assembly GCA_028571685.1. Classification (NCBI taxonomy): domain Eukaryota; kingdom Metazoa; phylum Chordata; class Mammalia; order Hyracoidea; family Procaviidae; genus Heterohyrax; species Heterohyrax brucei. The sequence continues at coordinate 114,242,762 of CM053150.1, read as the reverse complement.
TGTTCTGTCACTGCTTTCAACCAACCAAATTTCTATCAACTATCTAATCTATAACCAACCCTCTTTCTCCCTCCTTCCCCTCCCTTGCAGCCATCAAAGGGCCTTTTCTTCTGTACCTGAGTCTGTTTTTAAGTCCTTACAGTAGAGGTCTCATGCAACATTTGTCCATGTGCTGCTGACTGATTTCAGGCAACATAATGTCTTCCCTTTGAAACCAGGTTATGAGATACTTCCTAAAGTCATCACTGTTCTTTATCACTGCATAGTGCTGCATTGAGTATACATACCATAATTTGTTTATCCATTCAGTTGTTGTTGGGCATCTGTGTTGATTTCACCTGTTTGATATTGTGGGCTGTACTGCAATAAACATTTGTATGCATGTAGCTTTTTATGTGACTGCTCTTGGTTCGATAGGATATATTCCAAGTAGTTGGATTACAGGTCAAGTAGTTGAATTACAGGTTGCTTTCAAAAGAGGTTGCACCATTCTGCACTCCCAACAGCAGTGTAGAGGAGTTCCAATTTCTCCACAGCCTCTCCAGCATTAGTTGTATCGGGTTTTTGAATCATGGCCAATCATGTTTGGGTAGATGATATCTCACTGTGGTTTTGATTTGAATTTCTTGAATAGCTAATGATCATGAGCATTTCTGCATGTATTTTTTGGCTGCCTGGGTATCCTCTTTAGAGATGTGTCTGTCCATCACCTTTGCCCATTGATTAATTGGGTTATTCATCCTTTTCTTGTTAGTGTTTTGTAGTTTATGGAGATCAGACATTGGTCTGACATATAGTTGTCAAATATTTTTTCCTTTTCTATAGGTGGTCTTTTCACACATTTGATAAAGTCTCTGGACAAGCAAAAGTGTTTGATTCTTAACAGTTCTCATTTATCTATTTTCTCTTCTGTTTATCATGTTTTGTTTGTCAGATTTTGAAGTCTGTATTAAAACTTCTGTTGTTGATCCTATTTTTTCTTGCATGAGCTTTATCGCTATAGATTTAATACTTAGGATTTTTATCCAGTTTGAGTTGTTTTTTTGTATAAGGTGTAAGATATGGGTCTTCTTTCATTTTTTTGCAGACAGATATCCAATTTTGCCAGCACCATTTGTCAAAGAGACTGTTTTTCCTCCACTTTACAATCTTGGTTTCTTTGTCGAACATCAACTGTTCACAGGAGGATGGTGGCATCTCTGGGCTCTGAACTCTGTTCCATTGGTCTATATGTCTCTTTTGTACCAGTACCAGGCTGTTATGACTACTAGGACAGTGTAATAGGTTCTAAATCCTGGGAGTGAGTATGTTCCTGTGGTGCTTTGCTTATCTGGGATTTCCTCTCTTTCCAAACAATGTCCGTGATTTGTTTTTCCACCTCACTGAAAAATGTCACTGAAATTTGTATTGGTAGTGTATTGTATATGTAGATTGCTTTGGATAAAATAGAAATTTTCACAATGTTAAGTCTTCCTATCAATGAACAGGGTGTGTTTCTCCATCTATGTAAGTCTCTCTTAGTTTCTTGCAGTAAGGTCTATAGTTCTCTTTGTATAGGTCTTTCATTTCTCTAGTTAAATTTATTTCTATGTATTTTATCTTCTTGGTGGCTATAGTAAATGGGATTGATTTCGTCATTTCTTCTTCAATAGTCTAGTTGTTGGTATAAAGCAATCTTCTGATTTACTTATGTTAATCTTCTATCCTGATACTTTGCTGAACTCTTCTATTAGTTTGAGTGTTTTATTTATGGATTTTTTGGTTTCTCTGTATACACAATCACATCATTTACAAATAGGGAGATTTTTTATTTCTTCTTTGCTGATGCAGATACCCTTGATTTCTTTGTCTTGTCTAACTGCTCTAGCCAGAACTTCTAGTACAACGCTGAACAGGAGAGGTGACAGAGGGCATCCTTGTCTAGTTTCTGTTCTCAAGGGGAATTCTTTCAGTCTCTTTCCATTAAGGATGACATAGGCAGTTGAATTTGTATAGATAGCCCTTATTGATTGAAGAATTTGCCTTCTGTTCCTATTTGCTGACAGTTTTTAGTATGAATGGGTGTTGGAATTTGTCAAAGGCCTTTTCTACATCAATTGACAAAAATTAGGTGATTCTTCTCTTTTGTGTCATTTATGTGATTGATCATCATATTAATTGTTTTTCTGATGTTAAACCAGACTTGCATCACTGGTATGAGTCTAACTTGGTCTTGGTGAATTATTTTTTTAATATTTTGTTCAATTCTTTTGGCAGGGATTTTGCTGAAGATTTTTGCATCTAGGTTCATGAGTGATATTGGTCTGTAGTTCTTTTTTGTTGGATCTTTCCCTGGCTTTGGTATCAGGGTTATGCTGGCTTCAAAGAATGAATTTGGGAGTATTCCATTCATTTTGGTGCTGTGAAATAGTCTCATGGCATTGGAGTTCACTCTTCTCTAAAAGTTCGGTAGACTTCTGTGATGAAGCCAAGTGGGCTAGGGCTTTCAATGATTGGTAGTTTTTTGATGACTTTCCAATTGCTTCCTTTGTGATGGGTTCATTAAATTGCTGTACTTTGTACTTTTCCTTGTGATAATTCTGGTAGGTAATATGAATCTAGGAATTTGTCCATTTCCTCTAGGTTTTTAAATATAGTGTTTCATAGTATTCTGTTATGATACTTTCGATTTCTGTTGGATCTGTTGTGACATCTCTCCTCTCATTTCTTATTTGGGTTATTTGTTTCCTTTCCTGTTTCTCTTTAGTGAGTTCAACCAGTGGTTTGCCAATTTTGTTGAATTTTTCAAAAAACCAACTTTTGGTTTTATCAAATTTTCAGTTATTTTTCTGTTCTCTAATTCATTTAATTCTGCTCTAATCTTTACATCTGTTTTCTTCTAGTGTCTGAGTGGTTCCTCTCTTTCTACGTCTTCAAGATAAATTGTTAAATCTTTGGTTTGGATTCTTTCTTCCTCATGTATGTATGCATTTATACAGAGAAGTTCACCTCTGAGCACTGCTTTGGCTGTAATCCACAGTTTCTGGTTGGAAGTGTTTTCAGTCTCATTTAAATCCATAAATATTTTTATTTTATTCTTGATTTCTTCTACAACCCATGGCTTTTTGAGCATGATATTGTTCATCCGACTCGACGGCACTTGGCTTGGCTATTGTTCAGTTCACATGAGTTCCAATTTCCATCTATGTTTTTTCTGCTCTTGCTTTTGACTTTAAGGCTTTAGGGCCTGAGAAGATGCTTTGCAAGAATTCAGTGGAGAAGAAGGTGTAGTTATCTGCTGATGGATAAATAGTACTGTATGTGTTAATGTGGCCTAATTGAGTTGGTTAATTGTTGAAATAAGATCCTATATGTCTTTACTGAGCTTTTTTCTAGAAGATCTGTTCAATACTGAAAGTGGAGTGTTGAAGTCTCCCGCTATTACTGTGAAGTGATCTATCTTATTGTTCAGTGTAGTCAGTGTTTATTCAATGCATTTAGATGCTCTAGTATTGGGTGCATAAATATTTAATATTGTTAAGTCCTGCTTGTGTACTGAACCTTTCAGCAATAAACAGTGACCATCCTTGTCCATGATGGTGGACTGTACACTAAAGTTTATTTTATCTGAGATTGGTATTGCCACACCTATTCTTCTTTGTATCTTGTTAGTTTGGTATATATTATTCCATCCTTTAATTTCCAGTTTGTTCATATCTTTAAGTCTAAGATGAGTTTCTTGTAAGCAACGTATAGATAGTTTGTGTCTTTTGATTCAGTATGTCACTAGTTGTTTCTTTTCTTGAGAATTCAGTCTGTTTCTATTCAGTGTAATTATTGACAGGTATGTTTAGTGCTGTCATTTTGATGTATTTATTTCTGTGTTGATGTTTTCTCTGTTGCTCTTGATATTCTCTGCTGGGTCATTCTTATTTTGGGGGTGATTTTTCACCCTTTTCATTGTTGGTTTTTATGTTTGTTGAGGCTCTTGTTTTGTGTTTCTTGTTTTGATATGCTGCATCTTTCTGGTGCTTTGCAGCTACGCCTATGATCCCCTTAACAATCTAAGTTTAAACCCAATTTTAACTTCTATATATCTCATTAACTTTCTATCCTTCTGGAAGGACTGTAGCTACTGTAGTATACCCTTCTTTTTAATGTAATAGTATCATAGATTTCAGGGTATGATCACTGGATCCCTTCTTTTAACATTATAGCTTTGATTGAGTTTTGTACATTTCCTAACTGTGTAGGTTTCTGGATGTTGTGTCATGCATTGCTTCCTTAATTATACACCTAATGGTTTTGTTTTCCTAAGCCAAGAGCTTCTTTTACTATTTCTTATAGCTTTGGTTTGGTTTTTACACAATCTCTAAGTTTCAGTTTACCTGTGAATGTCTTAATTTCATCTTAATATTTCAAAGACAGTTTTGTGGGATATGAAATTCTGGATGAAAGTTTTTCTTCTTCAAGGCTTTGAATGTGTCATCCACTGCCTCTGTGCCAACATCGTTTATGCTGAAAAGTCAGATGAAAGCTTACAGGCTTCTTTCTGAATGTTAGTTTTGCTTTGAGTCTCACTACCTTTATGAGTTTCCGCTATGTTTCATTTTGTTAAGCTTGATTATCATATCCCTTGGTGTATTTCTCTTAGGGTCTATGTTTTTGGATGTTCGATACACATCTTCAATATCTTTGTTCTCTTCTTCTTAACCTCCAGGAAGTTGTCTCTCAGCAACTCAACAACAGTTCTCTGTGTTTTCAGGTATTCCTCTCTGTTCCAGCCTCTCTGTTCAGGGACTCCAATTAATTCTAGATTATTTCTCTTTATAGAGTCCTACATGTCTCTTGATACCTCTTCATCTTTCTTCTTTCTATTCTCTGACTTTTCCTCATAAATACTGGTGTCAGTAGCTATATCTTCAAGTTTAGTAAGTCTAATTTCCAGTTTTCAGTTCTGCTCTTTTGGCTTTGAATTGAATTGTCTAATTGTGTAATTTTGTTACTGATCTGTTGGATTTCACAATGCTGGTGTTTTAAGGGTTTGCTTAATTTTCCATTTTGTTCTGCTGCATTTTGTATAATGTCTAGGAGAGCTCTCTGTATAACTCTTTTATTCACAACTTCTGATCATTTCAGAATGGCTTCTTCAACCAGGAAGTTCTTTGGTTCTTTATTTTGGGAGTTTTCAGGCTCCATCAGTGGATTTTTCTTTGAATGTTTGGCCAGGGCTTGTTGCTTTCTGAACATCTAGAAGTTGTTTATTTTCTCTGATGTTGCCCTAACAGGAGCTAAGACACAGTTCTGAGAAGAGGCACAGCTCTGAGAAGAAAGTTGATCAGCAGCTACCTCTGTGTACTCTGGTAACTAGGCTCAGTGGCATCTCTGGGGTAGCAGGCTCCACCTTTTGTGTAGCAAAGACATAGCCCTACTTATGGAATCACTGCGGGGGCCATCAGCTGTCCCTATGATGTAGGTCAGTAAAAGCTGGAAGAGATGCTGTGGGATTGCACTGCAATTTTTCTCTAGACAGTCTTATTTTGAAAGGTAAAAGCTATCTGACAGCTCCAAAATTAATCAGGCTGTCAAGTGTGCAACCCCTCCTTTTGGCTCACAATGGAAGCACCTCTAAATCCTTCCATACATTGTGATGTAGATCAAAGTAGGGGCAGGCTACTGCCCTGCTCTCATCCCTGCCAGGCCCCACCCCTAAGGCTACACTGTTTTAAACACTGCTTTTCTGCTGGAAAAGCACTCCTTGGGCTGACATGTTCTCCCAGCCTGGGAATTAGCCCCAGCTGAGCCCTCCATTTCAGTAACTGTGTCTCCAGGTTAAACAAGTTAGAGTCCCAGAGAAGCTGTGCCACCCACTGGAAAATAGCTAAATCTATGTGAGAGGTCCAGAAAGGGATGGTGGGGGGTGTGGTGCTCTGAGTTCAGAGCCAGGCTCTGAAAAAGTGACTATTTCACCCATTGATCACATCAGCAGTTCACTTGAGCTTTGCTGCCAGTTAAGCCCATCCCCTCCCTGTTGGCTAACAAAAATTTTTAAAAAGTTAAAAATGCCAGTTATCATTAGTCTGTGAGAGTCACCCATTCAACAAGGGCAGGGGTCAGCAAAAGAGAAGTTTCCCATTCAGTGGCCTTATTCCACATTCCAGGGCTCACTCCAGAAAGCTCCATTTAATTATCAATCCAGGCCATAGTTTTCAGAGGGAATTAAAGAGATGTGTGTCTAATCTGCCATTTGACTCCACCTCCCTCAATGGCATTTTTTAATGAGATGGAGAAACAAACCACCAATTTCGTATGGTAAAGGAAGAAGCTAATGAGAAGTAAAGCATTACTGAAGAAGAACAACAGAGTGAGAGGCCTCACACTATCTGATTTTAAAATATATTATAACACTATTGCAATCAAAAGTAATCAGTATTATTCAAAACAAATACATATGCCGAAGGAACAGAAGTCAGCATTCAGACATAAAACCATCCACTTATGGGCAGCCTATATTGGATAATTGCACAAAATAAGTTAATTGGTGTAACTGGATATCAATCTACAAAAAATAAAAACAAGAGCCATATCTCAAGTCATGAATATAGACTAATGCAGAATGGATCAAAGAGCTAAACCTAAAATCCAGAATGATAAAGATCATTGAAGAAAAAATAGAGAGACATTTAGAAGGCCTGATATAGACATAAAAAGAATAAAAATGCTCACAATACACAAACACCAGAAGAGAAGACAGATAACTGGGAACTCTTATAACTTATGCTTATCCAAAGACTACACCAAAAGTGTAAAACAACAACTTGTAGACCGGGGAAGAAATTGCTATGACAATTTTGAGCAATGCCTAGTTTCTAAAATCTGTAAGACACTGTACAACCTCAACAACAAAAAGACAACCTAATGAAAAAATAGACTAACAATATAAAAAGTCACTCCACCAAAAAAGACATTCAGGTGGCTAACAGATACATTAGGAAATGTTCATGATCATTGGAATTTGAGAAATGGAAATTAAAACTACAATGAAATACCATCTTACTCCAATAAGACTGAAATTAACCCCAAAATCACAAAATAATAAATGTTGGAAAGTGTGTGGAGAGACTGGAGCGTGTATGTACTGCTGGTGGGAAGGTAAAATGGTACAACCACTTTGGAAATCAATTTGGTGATACTTTAAAATGAGGTAAATACAAACATATAATCTTGCAATCTCTCTTTGGGATGTATCTTAGACTAATAAGAGTTGTCACATAACAATGTTTATTGCAGCACTGTCCACAATAGCAAAAAGATGGAGTCATCCTAGGTACCTATCAATGGATAAATGAATAAACAAATTATGGTAGGTTTACACATTGGAATTTTATGCAGTGATAAAGAAAGATGATGAATTTGTGAAATATCTCATCAAATGGAGGAATCTGGAAGGCATTATGCTGAGTAAAGTTTGTCAGCTGAAAAAGGACAAATTTTTAAGAGACCACTAATATAAGAACTCAAGAAAAGTTTAAACACAGACGAAAAAATTCTTTGATGGTTATCAGTGAAGGGAGGGTACTAAGTAGATACTAGACAAGAATTATTTTAAGTGAAGGGAAGGACAACACACAATACTGGAGAAACCAGCCCAATTGGGCTAAACCAAAATCTAAGAAGATTCCTGAATACAACTAAACACTTTGAGGGCCACAGTAGCAGGGGCAGGAGTCTGGGGACCATGGTTACAGGGTACATCTAGGTCAATTTGTATAACAAAATTTATGAAATAAATATGCTGCATCCCACTTTGTTGAGTGGCATCTGGGGTGTTAAAAGTCAGCAAGTGGCCATCTCACAAGCAACAGTTTGTCCTGACCTATGTTGAGCAAAGAGAATGAAGAACATTGAAGACATAAGGAAAACATGAATTCAAAGACAGAAATGACCACATAAAACAGAGACATCAGCATGAGGCTATAAGAAGCAAATGATGCCCAGGTACCACCAGTGAGTGCTCTGAAATTTCAAAGAAGCAGGAGAAATGTGGAGTACTGAATTTCAACTTCAGTAAAAACAGCAGACTTGATGGTCTGACAGACTGCAGAGTTCCTGGAAGACATGGCTCCTAGACTCTCTGTTAGCTCACAAAGGAAACCATTCTTGAAGCCAACTCTTCCAAGTTTAAACTGGTCCATAAGACATAAAATATACTGGCGAGGAGTGTGCTTCTTGACTTTAATAAATAGATGAAACTAAATAATCAGACCCTGACTGGAAGTAAGATGTGAACAGAGGAAAGAGGAGCTGGATGAATGGACAGGAGAACTATAGAGTGGAGAGAAGTGTGCTGTCACAGTGCAGTGAGAGCAACCAGGGTCACTTAACAATATGTGTGTAAGTTTTTGTACTAAAAACTGACTTGACTTCTAAACTTTCACTTAATGCCCAATAATAAAAAGTATATGATTATTTACTTACATACGATATTGATTTATGAAGAAAAATGGATATAATAATCTTGTCAGAACACTAAATATTTTGCTATAAGAGCCTAATAATGATTAAAATATTTTAACTGAATTCATTATGTACTTCTGTTTTGTTGAGTGTGTATTCCAAAGAATAAACATCATTTTCACCTGCATTATTTCAACTGAAAAATGTAACAGAAGAATACCTCCCTATTATTGAAAGTAAATAAAATGAAATTTAGTATATTTCAATTCGATTTCAATTACAAAAGACATTATGATGGAAACCTAAGGATCAAATGCTACATTGCAAACACTTTTACTAACAATAAAATTTTGTAGTTTTAAAATAGTGATAATGCTCTACTTAACATACTTAAAATACTTGTTATAATGAGTATATTATGTATTGGCAAAGAAGAACTAAAAATCTCCCTATTTGCTGATGATATGATTGTGTCTGCAGAGAATCCTAAAGAATCCATGAGGAAACTACTCAAAGGGATAGAAGAGTTCGGCAAAGTCTCAGGATACAAGATAAACGTAAGTAAATCAGTATGATTCCTTTATAGCAACAACAAGATTATTAAGGAAGAAATCACCAAGTCAACACCATTTATCATAGCCCCTAACAAGATAAAGTGACTAGGAGTAAATTTAACCAGAGAAATAACAGAACTTTACAAAGAGAACTACAAACCCTTACTACAAGAAACTAAGAGAGACTTACATAAACAGAGAAGCCTACCCTGCTCATGGATAGGAAGACTTAACATTGTGAAAATGTCTATTTTACCCAAAGCAATCTACCTACTTAATGCAATCCCAATACAAGTTCCAGTGACATTTTTTTAATGAGATGGAGGAACAGATTACCAACTTTGTCTGGAAAGGATAGAAGCCCCAGATAAGTAAAGCATTACTAACGAAGAAGAACAAGATGGGAGGCCTCTCATTACCCAGCCTTAGAACCTATTCCACTGCCACAATAGTCAAAACAACCTGGTACTGGTACGAAAACAGGCAGATAGAGCAGTGGAACAGAATCGAGGCCCCAGAAATGACATTGTCTGCCTGTGAACAGATGATGTTCGACAAAGGTCCTAAGATATTAAACTGGGGTAAAAACAATCTCTTCAACAAATGGTGCTGGCAAAATTGAATATCCCTCTGCACTAAATTAAAACAAGACCCATATCTTACACCTTATACAAAAACCAACTCAAACTGGACAAAAGACTCAAACTGGATAAAAGACATAAATAGCAAATCTAAAAAGGTAAAGCTCATCCAAGAGAAAGTAGGAAGAACAATGGAACGTTTAATACACAAGGCAGACAGACTTCAAAATTTGTCAAACAAACCACAATCATCAGAAGAGAAAATAAAAGGGAACTGCTAAGAGCCAATTACTTTTGCTCATCCAAAGACTTTATTAATAGAATTAAAAGGACACTCTACAGAATGGGAAAAAATATTTGGCAACTCTATGTCAGACCAACACTTGATCTCATAATCTATAAGGTATTACAAAGTATCAATAAGAAAAAGATAAATCATCCAATTAAGCCATGGGCAAAGGAGATGGATAGACATTTCTCTACAGAGGAGATCCAGGCAGCCAAAAAAACACATGCAGATGATCATTAGCTATTAAAGAAATTCAAATCAAAACGACAATGAGATACCATCTCACCCCAACAAAGTTGGCCATGATCCAAAAAACGCAAAACAACAAATGCTGGAGAGGCTGTGGGGAGACTGAAACTCTCCTACACTGTTGGTGGGATTGGAAAATGGAGCAACCTCTTTGGAAAGCAATTTGGAGCTACCTCAAAAAAATGGATATAGATATACCATTTGACCCAGTAATTTCACTGCTTGGAATATATCCTATAGAATCAAGGTCATTCACATCAACTGATACATGCACACAAATGTTCATCTCAGCACAGTCCACAATAGCAAAAAGATGGAATCAACCCAGATGCCCAACAATAGAAGAATGGAGAAGTAAACTATGGTATATATAACTCAATGGAACACTATGCAATGATAAAGAACAATGATGATTGCAGAAAACATCTCTTAACCTGGTTTCAATTGGAGGACATTATGCTGAGTAAAAGTAGTCAGTGACAAAAAGTACAAATATTGTATGAGACCCCTAAGGTAAGAACTTAAAAACAGACTCATATATAGAAGAAAAGCTTCTGAGGGCTGCAAAAGTAGGGATGGAGGAAGGGTGGGGGGAGGGTTTAGATTAGATAGTTAATAGAAATTTGGTTGGGTGAAATCGGTAACAACACTCACTAGAAAGTTCAATAATAACTGGACTTCAACACAATGTGAGTACTCCTCCCATCTTAACTCAATATTGCAAGGATAGAGTAGCTGGGGCAGGGGCTGGGGACCATCCTCTCAGGCGAAATCGAGGCCAATTGGCACAGCTAGTGTTTTGCTAATGAGGACTCTCTGCACCCCACATCGGTGAGTGGCGTCTGGGATCTCAAAAGCTGCCAAGTTGCCATCTGAGGGTACAGCAAATGGTCCCAACTCAACAGGAACGGATGATCACCAGTACAAGAATGACATGGGGAAAAGAGAACCCCAAAGACAGAGGGACCCATGTGAGTTGGTCTCTACATCGACTCGTGACCGGAAGAACAAGATGGTGCCCGGCCATTGCCAGTGATACCCACAATGGAGCTCACAAAGTGGAATCTCACTGGCAACAAGAGAATAAATGGGGGCGTACACTGAAATCTTCAATAAAAGACCACAATTGATGGTTCAGGTGCTTCTGAGTTCCCCTGGGAACATGGCCCCTGGCCCTGATGCTGTCCCAGTCCATAAATCATCATGAAGGTCAACTTTTCCGACAGCAATGAATTGGACTTGGTGGTGCAGAGTAACTGTATCTTGTGGGAATTTTACTGTTCTATGCATCTATAGGGTATCATCCTGCTGACATCTTGCTGGAGGAAGGGGAGTGATTGGAGAGGATGGGATGGGAGACTGTTGTGAGGATAGGGCATGTATGGAGCAGAGAGGAGGGTTGTGCTGTCACTGAGCAGGGAGAGCAGTGAGACTGTATAGGTGAGTATGTGAATTTACATGGGGATGTACATTTTCATTCAATCATTATTAAAAAAAATAGTAAGTATATTAATAACATACCTAGTAATGAAGAACTTGAATTGGAAACATGGCTATTTTCATTTAGTCACATAGTGGTTTTGAGAATCTTAAAACACAGACATTCTACTCAGGGCATTAAGGGAGAGGTGGACAAGTAAGTCGTATATCCTTTCAAGTAGCACAGTCTGTAACTGAGGAAGAAACAAAGACAATCTACAAGATAAATCACTGTGTAACTTAGTAATTTGTCAGGGGCCATGAAAAAACTTCAGGCCCCAAAAAACAAGAAGTCTGGAAAGGCCGTGAAAACCCGCGTGCGCAAAGATTACCCGGCGTCACTGCCCAGCGTCACCACCCCCTGCGTCACTGCCTAATGTCAACTGTACAGGCATACCGTCTGCCCAATCATAAAACGCCAACTGTCTCATACCAGCTATCTTCCGGTCCTAAGCCCTTCCCCTCCCCGACTTCTATATATATTACTCTGCTACAATAAAACCTCGAGGCTTGATCAGAATTTTGTCTTGCCTCTATTTCTTCGCATCCCCTGCCCCACTTTCATTTTCACAGGCTCCCCCTCCTCCCTCCACTGATTCGCCCCGCGGGTCGGGGCAGTAATTAAGATCTTCAAAACAGTGCAGGCAAGTGGAAAGAGGTCAGTGTTAACCTGGAACTTCAGTGACAAATGTTTGAACAGATAAATTGGAGACAGCTCAACTCTGAAGATCAAGAAAGTAGGACACAGAGAATACAGTCTGAATATTGACTAGGAAGGGCAGACACAATAGGAAGAATGGATCCAGACACTAAGGAACTTTAAAATCCTAGTTGATAGGCTTAGGTGAAATGTGGCAGTAAGGAGAGTGTTCAGCTAAAATATTTGAAGACATGCCTTACCATAGCTTTTTTGTCCACCTCCCCCGCAGCATTGTAATCCTTATTACATGTGAATTGAGACAGGCATCAGAGTTCAGATAACAACTTGTCTCTAAAAACCTATCAGAAAAGATTTCAGTCCATTATTAATTCTTTTAGTCGTCTTCAAGCTTGTTCTTGAGAGACTGGTGAATTCATGTAAATAATTCTGTCTCCAATTACGAGTTTTCAGTTTAGTGTTTCTTACTGAAAGAAATATTGCCTTACTTCTCAATTTAATTAGCTTTGCAGCAGTTTTCCCATTTTGACTTTGTCTGCCTTAAGTTTTCATTTCAGACTGTCAGCTTCAGGGTAAAGCCTATTAACATTTCATGCGTCACTATGTGCAGTACACTGTATGCCAATGACAAATAGAAAATAGGAAAAGGAAGTAAACCAAACGCCAACTGAATTCTGTCTTCTAAAACATCACAAATCATTACCTATGTGAAAAAAAAACATTTATTTTAATTCACTATTTTTAACGTGAGATGCTAATCAAAAGGTCAGTAATCTGAATCCAACAGCTACACTGTTGTAAGTTGTGGTAATCTGCTTCCAGAAAGACATAGAGCTCGGGAAACTTTATGGGACAATTTTAGTCTTCCTCGTACGGTCTCTATGAGTTAGAATTGACTTGGCAGCAATAATGTTAGCTCTTAGTTCTATATTTTATTTTTTTACTACCAATAAAGTAGACAGTTTTTATACCTGGAATGACATCAAAGACCTCATACATTAAGAAAGAGGTCACTAAAAGGACAGGAAAGAAAGAAAAGACCAAGTTGGATATCAGAAGAGACTGAAAATTGCTCTTGAACACCCAGTAGCTAAAGCAAAATGAAGAAACAATGAAGTAAAAGTACTGAACAGATGACTTCAAAGGGTGGCTTGAGAAATCAGTGTAAAGTATTATAATGACATGTGCAAACAAATGGAGATAGGGAACCAAAAAGGAAGAACACACTCCACATTTCTCAAGCTGAAAGAACTGAAGAAAAAAATTCAAGCCTCAGGTTGCAATAGTGAAGATTCTAGGGAAAATATTAAATGACTCAGGAAACATCAAGAGAAGGTGGAGGGAATACACAAGCATTATATCAGCAAAAATCGGTCAATGCTCAGCCATTTAAAGAGGTAACATATGATCAGGAGCTGATGGTACTGAAAGAAGTACAAGCTACACTGAAGGCACTGGTGAAAACCAAGGCCTTGGGAACTTACGGAACATTCACTGAGATGTTCCAACAAATGCATGCAGCGCTAGAAGCTCTCACTCCTCTATGACAAGAAATTTATAAGAAAATTACCTGGCCAACTGACCAGAAGAGATTCATGTTTATATCTGTTCCAAAGAAAGGTCACGCAACTGAAAGGGGAAATTATTGAACAATATCATTAATAAAACACTCAAGTAAAATTTTGCTAAAAAAATATTCAAAAGTGACTGCAGCAATATATTGGCAGGGAACTATCAATACAAGCCAGATTCAGAAGAGGATGTGAAACCAGGGATATCACTGCTAATATCAGATGGACCTTGGCTGAAAGGAGACAATACCAGAAAGATGTTTACCTATATTTTATTGACTATACAAAGGCATTAGACTGTGTGGATCATAACTAATTATGGATAAAATTGTGGAGAATTTGAATTCCAGAACACTTAATTGTGTTTATGAGGAATCTACATGGATCAAGAGGCAGTGGTGCAAATAGAACAAGGGTACATTGCATAGTTTTGGGTTAGGAAAGGTGTGTGTCAGTGTTAATATCCTTTCACCATACCTTTTCAATCTGTATGCCAGACAAATAATCTGAGAAGCTAGAATATATGAAGAACAATAAGGCATCAGGATTGGAGGAAGACTCATTAACAACCTGCATTATGAAGATGACACAACCTTGCTTGTGGAAGTGGAGAGGATTTGAAATAATTTCTGATGAAAATCAAAGATCACAGCTTTCAGTGTAAGTTGTACACCAATATCAACAAAACACAAATCCTTGCAACAGGACCAGTAAGCAACATCATAATTAAATGGAGAAAGAACTGAGATTGTGAAGGATTTCATTTTACTGTGTTCCACAATCAACACCAATGGAAGCAGCAGTCAAGAAATCAAAAGATGCATTGCATTGGGAAAATCTATGACAAAAGACCTCTTTAAAATGTTGAAAGTAAAGATGCCACCTTGAAGACTAAAGTAACCCTGACCCAAACTATGGTATTTTTAATCACATGATGTGCATGCCAAAGCTGGACAATGAATAACAAAGATAGAAGATCTTATACCTTTGAATTGTGGTGTTGGAGAAGAATATTTAATGTACCATGTACTGCTAGAAGAACAAACATCTGTCCAGGAAGAAGTACAATCAGAGAGCTCCATGGAAACAAGGATGGAAATAACTCTGTCTTACTTATGATATGTTGTCAGGAGGGATTGATCCCTGGAGAAGGACACCATGCTTGGTAGAATAGAGAATCAGATTAAGAGGAATGCCCTCAACAAGATTCATTGACATAGTGGCTGCAACAATGGGCTTAAGCATAAAAATGATTATGGACATGGTACAGAACTGGGCAGTATTTGGTTCTGTTGTGCATAGTGTTGCTATAAGTCAGCAGTAACTCAATAGCACCTAACAACAACAACAATGCATTCCTGCTCATATTAACTGGTCTTCCTTGTAGACGTGTGGATGTTTTCCTATCACTGACAGCAGCATACTTTAGGATTGTATCTGGAAATGTCCTTTTTGACATTTTATACCATACTATTCAATTTTTCATTCCTAACATATGACTGTATGACTCAGATTGGCCAATACAATCCATTTCAGCTCACTAATGCCTAGGATGTCAACCTTTAAGTATTCCATTTCCTTTTTGACAACTTTGGCTGCTAACCAGCAGGTTGGCAGTTGGAATCCTCCACTTGCTCTTTGGAAACCCTCTGAGACAGTTGTACTATGTTTTATAGGGTCACTATGTGTAGAATACACTTGATGGCAACATTTTTTCCTATTTATTACAGTTTTATGAGATTCATATTTTATACGTTCCATATTTTGACTACTATTGGCTATTTGAGCTTTTATTTTCATTTTGAGCTTTTGTGTATCAGCAAGTGAAGTTCCTGAAAGCTTTACCCCATCCATTTCTTTAAGGTTGACTCTAAGTCAAAGAGGCATGTCTTTCTGAGTCTTATTTTGAGTGCCTTCCAGCATGAGGGGCTCATCTTCTGGCACTGGATTAGGTAATGTTATGCTGTTCTTTTAAGGATTCACTGGTCAATTATTTTGGAAGTACGTAACCAGGTTATTCTTCCTTTTCTGTCTTGGTTTGGAGCTCCAATGAAACTTGTATACCATGGGTGACCTTCCTGTTATTTGAATCTCAGGTGGCTTCCAGCAACATGCAAGCAGCAACAGTATGAAAAGTTGACAAATGGATGGTGGTATTATAATAAATTATAAAGTATTATGATCAAGTCTGAAAAGACCTGGAGACAGAAAGCATCAAGGGAGGAAAATACTCAGCATTTCTTAGGCTGAAAGAACTGAAGAATAAAATCAGGACTTGAATTACTATATTGAAAAGTCCTATTGGAAATCCTAGTTGTGTGGTGGTTAAGTCTAATAACCAAAAGGTCAGCAGCTCAAATCCATCAGATGCTCCCTGGAAACTATGGGCCAGTTCTACTCTGACCCCTATGGTCTCTATGAATTGGAATTGACTCAATGACAGTAGGGTTAGTTTGGTATGGACACAACAATGAGTGACACAGGAAGCATCAAAAATATATATGGCCAACTTTGTTGGGGTGAGATGGTATCTCATTGTAGTCTTGATTTGAATTTCTTTAATAACTAAAGATCGTGAACATGACTGCATGTGTTTTTTGGCTGCCTGGATCTCCTCTTTCTAAAGAAATGTCTGTCCATCTCCTTTACCCATCACTTAATTGGATGATTTATCTTCTTCTTACTGATATTTTGTAGTATCGTATAGATTATGGAGATCAGGTGTCAGTTTGACATAGCCAAGCCAAGTGCCGTTGAGTTGGATCCAACTCATGGCGACCCTAGGGGCCAAAAGTTGCCAAATATTTTTTCCCATTCTGTAGGTGGCCTTTTAATTCTATTAATAAAGTCTTTGGATGAGCAAAAGTGTTTGATTCTTAATAGCTTCCATTTATCTACTTTCTCTTCTGTTGATTGTGGTTTGTTTGACAGATTTTGAAGTCTTTCTACACAAGCTACCATCCAAGGGCACAGCAAATTGTCCCAACTCAGCAGGAACGGATGCTCACAGAGGACCAAAATGACACGGGCTAAAGACAACCCAGAAGATATAGAGAGACCCACATGAGTGGGTGCCTACATCGACTTGGGACCAGAAGAACTGGATGGTGCCCGGCCACCACCAGTGATAGCCGTGATGGAGCTCACTAAGCTGAGTCTCACTGGAAACACAAGAATAAAAAGGGGTGCACCCTGAGATCTCCACTAAAAGACTACGATTGATGGTCCAGCAGTTTCGGGGTTCCCCTGGGAGCATGGCCCCTGGCCCTGATGCTACCCTTGCCCATAAATCATGACAAAGGTCCACTCTTCGGACACAAGTGAATTGGACTTGGTGAAGCAGAGTGACCATATATTGTATGCACTTTATGGTTCTATGCATCTATAGTATATCACCCTGCTGACCTCTGACTGGAGGAAGGAGAGTGGGTGGAGAGGAGGGGAAAGGAGACTGTTGGGAGGATGAGACATGTATGGAACAGGGAGGAATAGTGTGCTGTCACCGGGCAGGGAGAGCAGTGGAAGCTGCATACAGGTGGGCATATAAAGTTATATGGGAATGTACATTTTCACTCACTCATAGTAATATATATATATGTATATATATACATATATATGGACACAATACACTGAGTTGTTGTACCAAAAAAAAATTGATGCTCATTCGTTTCAGAAGGTAAAATGTGTTTGAGAACCAAAGATAGGGAAGGAAATAGTCCAAGTGGCACTGAAGGAATTAGTGATAAACAAGGATGGAGAAATTGAAAGATTATCAATTGAGATGTTTTGATAAGCAAATGCAATGCTTGAAGAGCTCACCTATCTATGCAAAGACAGCTACCTTACCAAATGATAGAAAAGATCTGTATATATCCCCATTTCAAAGAAAATGATCCAACAAAATACAGAAATTATTGAATATTACCAATGTCACCCGTAAGTAAAATTTTGCAACAAAAAAGGAAAGAAAAAATGATTTCAATAGTACATGAGCAGGGAACTGTCATAAACTAGAATTAAGAAGAGGATGATATCTAAAAGTTTTTAGTTATGCTTAGTATGGTGGTTCTTTCCTGGACTCAAGGTCCTTCCTGAGAGTTAGTTAGGCAGTTACAGAAGAGCTTTAGCACCTGAGTGTGTGTATAATGCCTTACCCAGGACCCAAGTGGCTAAATAAACCCAGTGCTAATGCACTTCCAAGACCTGAACTAGGTCCCAGGGGAAAAGGAATAATAGGAAAACCTGGAAAGGAGCTTAAGGGATCATCTGTTCTAACTTCTTAACCTTCAACCAGGTAAATGTTGAACCTATACAGGATAGATCATCTTCTGATCATCCTTCTCAGATACTATGTTCAGATTTCTTTTCTGTAACATTACACAGTTGTTACAACCATCTATTTTGTGTTCCTTGACTGTTCTTGGACTGAATTATTGCCTTGGATCAGTTTTTGGTGGCGGTGGTTGCTATTTGTAAGTTGAAGTGTCACAAAATTTAGTATATTTCACTCTTCTAAATTGAAACAAGGTTAATATTATACTGGTTAAAATGTAGATATCAGTAATAAACTAATGTAGGTAACTTAAAAGTAGAAATAATTAGGAGTCAGAAGCTATTTGTCAACGTGGTTCTACCATTGGAAGCACGTTATCTTGAGCACACTCTTGTTTCACTTGCAAACTGTTACAAGTAGTGTTTGCATTAATTACTACACAGAGTTGTTACAAGGATTAAATTAAGTAATGCCTGTGACAGTTCCAAGAAATACACAGGATACTCTTCAATAATTAACCCTTTAATTCATGTCCTCTTCCAAGCCCTTCAGATAATTTTTTTACATACTTTTTTTTTATAGAACTCAAGACATTCTTTCTTTGAATTAAATATTCCTTCTCCATTCTACCACCAAGATTTGCCAACTATTAGAAAGCAGATACCCTAATTTATAGTCATAATCCCTGAATGTAACCAAATAAACTGTCGTGACATAATAAACAATAGATAATTTTGAAATAAACGAATAAATAAAACATGCAGGTTTCAGTGATGATTTGCAAAAGTAGTATGAGTAAGTCAGAGCTGGAAAACAAAGACACAGTAAAAATATTTATACGTGTACTGCCTGATTTCAGTGCTAAGAAAAATGTGGTGCTGTAAATCTGTACCTCAAATATTAACAATTCCAATTCTGACCAAAATATTTATTTTTTAAAAGCTGCTAGTAGGTGATAAGTCATTTTAAAATAATATAAATCAAAAATATCATCTGTGATTATGTGCACTTGTTATGACATAATTTCAGCATACTATATACTCTAAGTAAGAGCAGCCGTGATGGCACAGTGGTGAAAGTGTTTATTAACCAAAAGACTAGCAGTTTGAAATGATCAGTACCTCCATGGGAGGATGATGTGGCAGTCTGCGTCTTTAAAGATTTGCAGCTTTGGAAAACCTATGGGGTTGCTATGAATAGGAATCTACTCAAAAGCAGTGTGTTTGGATTTTTTGATTTTGGATACTCTAAGAAGTTATGAACACCCATACTCAAAATATAAACTAGCTATGTTTTAGCCATGTTTTCTTGTAAAAGTTGGAAACAAAGAAATATCTGCAGATGTTAACAGAAATGATATTAGAGATCATATGATATAACTTTACAAATACATTACAAATACATTTTTACAACAATGCGGATCTCTTTGCATGGAATACATGAGAATACAATCAGTCACATCTGTGGAAAGAGCTGATAGAAAAATTCAATATCATCAGTCAGAACAAGGCCGGGCTTCAACTCTAGAACAGATCATCAATTGCTCACATGCAAGTTCAAACTGAAGCTTGATAAAATTAGAACAAGTGCATGAGATTCAAAGTATCCTCTTATGTTTATCTCACCTGAATTTAGAGACCGTCTCAAAAATAGATTGGACTTATTGAGCACTAATGACCAAAGACCAGACGAGTTGTAGAATGACAGCAATGCCATGTTACATGAAGAAGTTAAGAGGTCATTAAAAAAAATAGAAAAGAAAGAGAAGACAAAAATGGATGTCACAAAAGACTCTGAATTTTTTCTGAAATGCAGTCTTGTCATAGTAAGCAGAAGGAATGTTGAAATGAAAGTGTTGAACAGAAGATTTCAAGGGCTGGTTAGAGGATAACTCTATTTTATTGTAATAAAACGTGCGAAGACTTGGAGTAGAAAGCAAAAAGGGAACAACAAACAGCATTTCTCAAGTTGAAAGAACTGAAGAAAAATTTAAGCCTGGCATTGTAATAATGAAAGATTTCATGGCAAAACACAGCACACAGGAAACATAAAAAGAAGATGGAAGAAATACACAGAGTTACTACACATGAAAGTACTGAATGATGTTGAAAAATTTCTGGAGGTAGCATATGATCCAAAACCCATGGTCCTGAACAAAAAAGTACAAGCTTCAGTGAAGGCACTGATAATAAGGTTGGAGAAATTGACAAAATATCATTCGTGATGTGTCAACAAATGGATACAATGCTGAAATTGCTTAGTCATCTATACAAAGAAATTTGGAAGACAGTTACCTGGAAAACTAACTGGAAAGATCTGTATCTGTGCCCTTTCTATAGAAAAGACCTGACAGAATGCATAAAACATCAAACAATAACATTAAGATCACACTCAAGTAAGATTTTGCTGAACATCATTCAAAAACTGTTGTAGCAGTGCATTGCCAGGTCACTCATAGAAATTCAAGCTGGATTCAGATTAACAAGTGATGTCCTTACTGATGTCAGTGGTATCTAATCTGAAAGCAGACAACACTAAAATGATGTTTAATTGTGTTCTTATGCAAAGATATTTAACTATATGGGTCATTAGAGATTATGTAAAATACTGGGAAAGAATGGGAATTCCGGAACACTTAATTGTACTCATGTAGTTTGTAGATACAGACCAAGAAGCAGTCATTCAAACACAACAAGGAAATGATGCATGGTTTAAATTCAGGAATGATGTGTGTCAAGATTGTCTCATTTCACTATATATTGTCAATGTGTCTGATGAACAAGTAATCTGAGAAGCTGTATTATATGATGAAGAAGCACAGTGTTAAAATTTGAGGAAAACTCATTAAAACCTGTGATATCTGGATGATACAGACTTGTTTGCTGAAAACGAAGAGTTAAAACAATTACTGATGAAGATCAAAGACTACAGACTTCATTACAGATTACATCTCAACATAAAGGAATTAAAAATCCTCTCAGCTAGAACAATAAACAACATCATTATAAAAAAAAATATTGAAGTTGTCAAGGACTTTGTATTACTTGGGTCCACAAACAATGCACTTGGAACAGTAGTCAAGAAATCAAACTACATATTTCATTAGCAAATCTATTGCAAAAGACTTCTTTAAAATGTTAAAAAACAAGGTATCACTTTGAGAACTAAGGTGTGACTGGCCAAACCATGATACTTGCCATCACCTCATATGTGTGCAAAAACTGGACAATGAATAAAGAAGACAGAAAACGACGCCTAACTTTGAGTTATGGCATTGGCAAAGAATATTGCATATACCATGACTGCAGGAAGAATGAACAAATCTGTCTTGGAAGAATGCTCCTTATAAGCAAGGATGGTGAGACTTCATCTCACATTCTTTGGACGTTTATCAGCAGGAACTGGTTAAGGACATCATGCTTGGTAAAGCAGATAGTAAACAAAAAAGAGGAAGACCCTCAATGAAACAGAGTGACACAGTGGTTGTAACAACAGGCTCAAATATAGCAACAATGTTTAGAATGGAGCAGGCCAGGAAATATTCTGTTCTACATAGGCATGCTATGAGTCACAAACAACGTGACAGCACCTAACAAAAACAACAAAGACCAGTGTGTACACTATTTAATATAATATTGTGAGATGCTTAATAATCATCACAATCCATTGCACTGAAACTTCAGGCAAGCACGCCCCATCAGTAAAACAAGTATATAGAGCCCGGTGTTAGTAATTATGTTATATATATATGTCAATATACTAGGTGATCCCTGGGGTTTATATATATATATGCATACATACATACATATATATACACACACATACATACATACGTATGTATATAATTATGTATGTATCACATATATGTATATATACATATATGTATATATGTGTGTATATGTGTATATATACATATATGTAATGTGTATATAATTATGTATAAATATATAATTATGTATGTATTACATATATATACATATATGTATATATACATATATGTGTATATATACATATACACATATATATACATATACATACACATATATGTATATAATTATGTATAAATATATAATTATGTATGTATTACATATATGTATATATACATATATGCATGTGTACATATATGTGTATATATACATATATGTAATACATACATAATTATATATTTATACATAATTATACACATACATATGTATGTATGTGTGTGTATATATGTGTATATATATATATAAACCCCAGGGATCACCTAGTATATTGGCATCTTGAGATTTTTCACCTTAAAGAATGTTTGCATTAATATTAATCTTAATCAAGGGGGAAACTATGTTTAGAAGGCCTGAGGTATTGAGAAGGTAAGATATTGAGATGTTGACATCCTTGATATATGTAAAAGAGAACTAGCGAGAATACAACTTACAAAGAAATGAAATTTAAAAAAAAAAAAACTGATAAAATTTTTCAATGTGAGAAAAATAAGAAGCCTTGAGTTTTACTGGAGATATAAATTGTGCTCCAAAATACTTAATTCACAACTATTTTCCTTTCATTTGGAGTCAGGGTTCCACATTTAATGATAACTCCATTGACACTTAGTCAATTACAACTCATTGTGACCCTATTGGACAGTGTAGTGCTTCCCCATAAGGTTTCCAAGGACTGGTTGGTGGATTCAAATAGACCACTTTTAGGTTAGCAGCCAAACTCTTAACCACAGAGCCATCAGGGGCCTGTATTGAAAATATCATTATAAAAAGTCAAATAGAAATGCATGCTCTGAGGAAACTGCTCCTTCTTTTTTTCTTTTGTAATATGCCCTTTGTCTACTTTCCACCAAAGGAAACAACATAAAGTAAAAAGTAAAACACTGAAGACTCTCTTAATCCTTAAGAGCATAAGAGCCTAAATCTTTCAAAATCTGAAAACTTGGTTATATGAATTGACTAGAAGAGTGCTAGTGCTGAAGAAAACAAAAAGAAAAAAAGAAACATAAAGGAAAAGATGACTCAGATCTGTAGGGACCGATGACTTTCTGTTTAAACACTTACCATCTCTTGTACCCAATGTAAAGTTGTATCACCATGCCTTAGTCTTCCGATATTGCCATAACAGAAATACCGCAAACAGATGGCATTAACAACAACAAATATATATATGTATATATATATATATATGTTTCCTTACAGGAAAGCAGGCTAAAAGTTGAAATTTGGGCTTTGGCCCCAGGGAAAGTCTTTTTCTTTTGTACCTGGAGGAATGTCCTTGTTGTCAGTCTTCCCCTGGACTGGGAGCTTCCGAGACGCAGGGACCCTGGGTCCCAAGGATACACTATGCTCCTAGCACTGCTTCTTTCCTGATGGTTTGTGGCCCCCATCTGTTTAATTGCTTCCTTTTTCTTTGTATTCCAAGAGATTGCCTCAAGGTAACAACACAGTCTTACAGATTGAGTCCTGCCTCAGCAACATAACTGTTTCACATTCTCCCTTGCTGAAATCATAGAGGCAAGATTTATAATGCCTGGAAAAATCATACATTACTAGAAATCATGGCCTAGCAAAATTGCTATACACATTTTTTCAGACACAATTCAATCTTTGACACAATTTTTATAAAGTTAAAGAAAGTTTGTACGATTTTCTTTTCTCCTTAAGTTAAAAAAATGGCTAACTTTATGACATTTTGGACGTATTTATATTTGTCAGTCAAATATTTGCAAATGTTTGTTAACATTGCCTTTGACAAAAAATAACTAAAGGCTTGGTAGCATTATCAGGGTGGCGTTTGTTATTCTAAAATTTGTATTCTTCAGTGAGGGAGAGAGAAAATACAATGCCATTTATAGGAAAAGTTTTGGATGAAGTGAGCAACTATACATAGACACACTTACATTATACAAAGTAAATAAATAGTCAAAAGATTACATACTTACCAATAGGGGAGAGAAGTAGTGACAAGTATAACTTTTACATATATAAAGAGGAAAATACATGTGAGGAGATAGTAGACTCTTCAAGCTAAGATAAACCATGTCACTTACTCCCTCATTTTATAGTCTAAAATTATGTGACTTGGGCAAGTTTTTGATCCTAAATTTCCTGATACTTAAAACTCGAGTGGTACCATTGCTAAACTTAGATAATTAGAAAGGCTGAGTTTGTTTCTATTGCCTTTGTTACAGGCCCAGTATAAGGCAGGGGTTAAGAGAGATATAGCTATGAGGCTAAGCTGAGTTAAAACTCTATCTCTACTGTTTACAAGCTGCGTGATACTTTAAAAGCAAAAAAAAAAAAAAAAAAAAACTATGTCTTTCTTAACCTTATTTGTAAAATAAATTCTAGCAATAGCACATACTTCATAGAGTTGTTATGAGTACTTCAGTTAATGCATAAACAGTATAAAAAACAGTACTTAAACAGAATAATGTCAATGTTTGTATAGTTTCTAGGCTTCTAGGTTCTCTTACTTTATGACTCAGTTTATCAGAGTCTCACTTTATCAAAATAGTTTCATTATAGATTTAAGCACTGGACATAACCAAAAAAAAAGCAAATTCATTGCCAGTGAGTCGACTCTGACTCATAGCAACAGGCTTAGGGCGATCAGCCATTCTGGATGAATAAAGAAGAAATGAACAAGTGTTTTAAAAAATGCTAAAACTCTAAGAAAAGAAATCCCCACAGGGTACATCATAATAAAACAAAATTATTAAATGGATTTATTAAAATCATGATTCTCTGTTGGTACACAAGTACTTTAGTAATAAAGCTAAGTTGTAAGACATCATGAAGTGTATATTATCTATATTATTGAGGCAACTACTTTATTTGGTAACTTGAATAAAAGTGCTTGTTGACAATAAAATCACTACTTTGTGGAGTAGCCAGCACATTCAATAACTCCATTAGTCCCATTAAGGAAAGGGAAATCAATCCTTTGGTCATTTCAACTTCCAGTTGCTATAGGAGTCAGCACTCTGGCAGAAAACAGAGATATTTTGCATAATTTGAGGGAAGTCTGAACCACTATAAAAAGCTTTTGAATATTTGGTGCAATACTCAAGGCTAGCAACATCAAGAAACAACCAATCCTGGGGCTGAAGCATGCAAGCTAAGGGAGCATTTCCTGGAACCTGAGAGAGTTGAGGGACAAGGCTTCCTGACTCATGTTGTATTCTTGCACAGAGAAATACAGTTACCTCACTGTGATGTAGTAAACAGGGAGGCAGGGAAATAGTCATTCAGGTTCCTCACAGTGGATCCACAAGGACAAGGGAGCTCACTAATTTTATCCATGTGAGTCATCCTTCCAGGACACAGGAAACAAGGAGAATGGGGTGATGAGATCATATGAAATTGTCCAATTCATTCTTTGAATCTTTATATCCCTCCTGTGCTTTATTTGTCATACAAGCAAATGTTTTCAAGGTAAAAAAAATAGCTTTGTTGAACAACAGATACCTTGTTTAACAACATCTTACACTACCCAGGATATTACGAGATCTCTGTTCATAAAGGTGTTCTCTGTTCTTCAGTACTGAAAACAGAATTAACCAATTTGAAGGAGCAAAGCAGTAGGTGACTTTGAAAAGCAAAGTACAGAAAACAGGTTCAAGAGACATTCTATCCACAAAAGTGTGTCCAATTCGGAGTGTCTTGTAATTTTTTCCCATAGGTGCCATTGCTTTGTATAAGTCTCTATAGCTGAAACTTTAAATATTATAGGGCAAATAGGTATAGTTTTTATCAGTCTTCATAGTTTGGGAGTTATAACACCTTGCTGATGTTCCCTGTGTTCTGTCCTTCAAAGAGCTGCCCCACTTCACATTCTCTTTTGGAATAATCTTATTTTAAAACTCCTTCCTCTTCCATGCAATTTCTTTTTCTTCTTTTTACTTGTGATTAAGTGAAAGTATACAATCCAAATTAATTTTGCATGCCCGTCTAATTGCATCTCCTTCTGCTCTTCTTGCCCAGTGACAGCAGACTCCTTCTTTTCATTCTATACTTGTGATTTCCTATTAACAAGCTCCTGTCCCCTCCTCTCCACCCTATTATACCCCATCTAGAAAGAGACTGGTAGGAGAGCATCCTGTAAATTCACAGAACCATAAAGTACACATACAATATACGTTGTGTCTCTGAGTCCAGTCCATTTTTGTTCAGAGTTGACCTCAGTAGTATTTTCTGGTTGGGGCAGAAGGAGGTCTAGAGACCATGCTCTCAGGGGATCTCCCAGGCTGTCAGGCCATCAGTCGTCGTCTTTTAGTAAAGTTCTCGAGCCTCACCCTTTTTCTCATGTTGCCAGAAGGATTCACCATTGCATACCTCATCACGGCGTGGTGGTAGACAGGCACCATCTGAGTCTTCTGGTCATGTGATGATACAGTCTCTAATTCACATAGGTCCTTCTGTCTCCTGATTTCTTTTGTCCTTGTGTCATTGTTGTTCTCAGTGATCATCTGTTCTGGATGAATTAAGACTATTGTTGTACCTCTGATGGCAGCTTTGCTAACTTTAAGAACCCAGATGGCAATTGGGGTACTTCATCAATATGGGGTACAGAAGACTCTCTTACCAATAGGCTAGTTAAGACAATTGACCTCTATGTCCCCTGAGAGCATGTCCCCAGACCACACTCTTGCTACTCTATCCTTGCAATACTGGGTTGAGAATAGAAGAGCTTGCAGTTTATAGTGAAGTCCAGATAAATTGATCTTCTTTCTACTGTGTGCTGACACTGCTTTCACCCGACCAAATTTCTATCAACTATCTAACCTATTGCCCTCTCTTTCCCTCGCCACTGATGTCTTTTCTACTGTACATAAGTCTATTTTTTAAATCCTTGTAGCAAGAAAGTCATACAATATTATTCCTTTTGTTGCTGACTGATTTCACTCAGCATAGTGTTTTCCAGCTGAAACCATGTTATGAGATGTTTCCTAAAAACATCCTTGTTCTTTATCACTACATAATGTTTGACTGAGTATATGTACCATAGGTCATTTATCCATTCATCTGTTGATGGGCAACTAGGTTGATTCCATCTTTTTGCTATTGTGGACTGTGCTGCAATAAATATTCACGGTCGTTGTCTGTCCATGTGACAAACTTTGTTTCTATAGGGTAAATTCTGAGCAATGGGATTACTGGATCAAATGCTGTATCTATCTCCAGTTTTCAAGGAAGAGCCAAATTGCTTTCCAAAGAGGTTGTACCATTTTGCAATTCCACCAGTAGTAAAGGAGAGTTCTGATCACTCCACAGACACTCCAACATTTGTTGTTTTCTGTTTTTTGGATTATGGACACCCTTGTAGGGGTGAGATTATATCTTGCTGTAGTTTTGATTTGGATTTGTCTGATAGCTAATGATCATGAGCATTTCCTCATGTGTCTAATGGCTGCCTAGATGTCCTCTTTGGTAAAGTGTCTGTTCATCTCCTTTATCTATTGTTTAAATGGGATATTTACATTTTCCTTTTTGATATTTTGCAATATCTGTTAGATTATGAAGATCAAACATATGTTTGACTTGCAGTTGCCAATTTTTTTTTTTTTTTTTTTTTTGCATTCTGCATATGGTCTTTTAATTCTTTTGATAAAGTCTTTGGATGAGCAAAGTGTTTAATTCTTTGCAGTTCTCATTTACCTCTTCCATGCAATTTCTCAGTGAGCCCTTTGAACAAAATTTTTTTGAAAGGATGCAAGAAAAAAATATTTTTAAAAAGAGAATAAAACGTTTAATAAAAAAGACAATATAGGGGCAGAATCAAAGAGACAGACTAGACACATATTTTCTTAATTCCTTCTGAAAACTAAGGTCTAGACTAATAATTAAATGGACACTTCTGGATACTCACTGAGCTCTAGGACATGGCGTAGGGCTGTCAGTTTGGACTACATGCCACTGAACAGGAAATGTCTTCTCTTCTGCTGACCCCTGCCCCTGTTGAATGACCAGCTCTCAGAGACTGAAGATAATTTATGTTTTTTACTTCTTTTTCTTTTTGTTAGCCAGCAGGTGTGAGATATGCTTACCTGGCAGCAAGGCTCAGCAGCACTGCAGATGTGATTAGCAGGTGTAATAGCCACATTTTGAGAATTTGTCTCAGGACTCAGAGCACCACAGCCACATCACCCTCTCTTTCTGGACCTCCAGAAAATAGATTCAGCTATTTTCCAGAAGGTGGGACAGTCTGTCCGTGATGCCATCTTGTTCATGTGGAAGATGGAGTTACCCAAATGGAGGCTTCAGCAGGGGCTAATTCCCAGGCTTGGAGGCAGTGCCAGCCCATAGAGCAGTTTTCCAGCCAAACAACTGTGTTTAAAACAGTGTAGTCTTAGAAGTGGGGCCTAACAGGGATGGCATCAGGGTGGTAGCCTGTCTGTACTTTGAACTACATCACAGCATTTTGGGACAGATATAAAGGTGCCTCCATTGCCAGCTGGAAAGAGGGGCTTGCACACCTAACAGCTGACTGATTTTGGAAGCTGTCAGATAGCTTTTACCTTTTTAGAATAAGACTTCCTAGAGAAATAACTGTGGTGCAGCCTAATGGCATCTCTTCCAGCCTTTAGACTCACATCATGGGGTTGGCTGATGGCCCCCCGTGACTCAGTAAGTAGGGCCATGTCTTTGCCATCCAGGAGGTGGAGCCTGTTACCCCAGAGATTCCACTGGGCCCCGTCACTGGAATACATAGAGGTGGCTGCTGATCAACTGTCTTCTCAGAACTGCATCTTGGCTTCTGTTAAGGCAACATCAGAGAAACTAAACAACCTCTAGATGTCCATAAAGCAAGAAACCCTAGCCAGACATTTAAAGAAACATCCACCCATGGCTTCAGAAAACTCTCAAATGGAAGAACCAAAGAACTTTCCAGATGAAGAAGCCTTTCTGAAACTATCAGAGGTCAAGTGGCCAAGCCAAATGAGGTCGAGTACAAAAGAATTATACATAGAGCCCTCCTAGATATTATACAAATGCAGCAGAGCAAAATGAAAAATTAAGCAAGCTATTTGAACTGATGGAACATCGACATTCTGAAATCCAACAGATCAAGAACAAAATGAAAGAATTAGCTCACTTCAAAGCCAAGAGAACAGAACTGAACAACTGGAAATCAGATTTATTGACCTTGAAGATAGAGCTACTGACACCAGCATTTATGAGGAGAAATTAGAGAAAAGACACAAGAAAAATGAGGAAACATTCAGAAACATGTGGGACACAATCAAGAACAATCTATGATTAATTGGAGTTCCTGAAAAGGGAGGGACACTTGAAAACACAGAATATTGTTGTTGAGTTCCTGAAAGAAAACTTCTCTGGAATTATGAAAGAAAAGAACATAGATATCCAAGATGGGTATCAAACCCCCAAAGAAAGACGTCAAGACATATTATAATCAAGCTTAACAAAGAGAAACGTAAGCAGAAACTCTTAAAGCCAGTGAGACTCAAAGCAAAGCAAACATTAAGAGGGAAGCCCTGTGGCCTTTCACCTGACTTCTCAGGAGAAACGATGTTGGCACAGAGACAGTGGGATGATGCATTCAAAGCCTTGAAGAACAAACACTTCCACCATGAATTTTATATCCTGCAAAACTGTCTTTCAAATACGAAAATGAAATTAAGACATTCTCAGATAAACAGAAACTGAGAGACTTTGTAAAAACCAAGCTAAAGTTGCAAAAAATACTGAAAGAAGCTCTTGGTTTAAAAAAACAAAATTATTAACTCTATATTTTAGCAGATAATGCAGGACACATCATCCAGAAACCTACTCAGTTAGGGAAGACACAAAACTCAATCAAAGGTATAAAATTAAAAGAAGGGATCCAGTGATCATATCGTGAAAACTACAATGCCATTACATTAAAAAGAGGGATATATTACAATAGTAATAGTACTGCCAGATGGAGAGGATGTTAATAAGATATGTACAAGTTAAAATTGGATTAAAAGTTAGATTATTAAGGGGGATCATAAGGGTAGCCACAAGCACAATAAATATGAAACGTATCAAAACAAGAAGCACAACACAAGGGTCTCAGTGATCACAAAACCAACGGTGAAAAGTGTGAAAAATCAACCCATAAAGAATAACCCAGAACATAATACTAACAGCAACAGAGAAAACATCAACACAAAATAAATACATCAAAATGACAGCACTAAATACATACCTATCAATAATTATGCTGAATGTAAACAGATCGATTGCTCCAGTAAAGAGACAATGAGTGACATCTTGTATCAAAAGACACAACCCGTCTATACGGTGCTTCCAAGAAACTCACCTTAGACTTAAAGATATAAACAAACTGAAAATTAAAGGATAAAATAATATATACCAAGCTAACAATACACAAGAAGAGCAGGTGTGACAATACTAATCTTAGATAAAATAGGTTTTAATGTACACTCCACTACTGTGGACAAGGATGGTCACTGTTTATTACTGAAAAGTTCAATACATAAGGAGGACTTAACAATATTAAATACTTAAGCACCCAATCCTAGAGCATTTAGATACACTGAAGAAACAAACACTGATGAGTATATTGAAAAATGAGATAGATTACTCCACAATAATAGTGGGAGACTTCAACACTCCACTTTTAGAGTTGGACAGATCTTCTAGAAAAAAGATCAGTAGAGACACAGATCTTATTGCCATAATTTACCAATTACACCTCATCAACATACACCAAACTTTCTATCCATCAACAGATTACTACACCTTCTTCTCCAATGCACATGAAACATTTTCCAGAAGATGATGTATTGGCACATACAGCAAATCTCAACAAAATCCAAGCCATTGAGTTATTGCAAAGCATCTTCTCAGATCATAAACCCATAAAAGTCAAAATCAATAGCAGAAAAAACATAGATAGAAATTGAACCTCATGGAAACTGAATAACACTTGCTCAAAAGCTATGGGTTATGGAATAAATCAAGGATGAAATAAAGAAATTTATGGGTTAATACAATAATGAAAATACTTGCTATTAGAACTTACAGGATACAGTCAAAGCAGTGCTTAGAGTTCAATTTATCTCTGTATATTCACACATCTGGAAGGAAGAAAGAACCCCAACCAAAGAATTAATGCTACAGCTTGAACAGGTAGAAAGAGAGCAACAGAGGAACCCCTCAGTCACCAGAGGAAAACTTATCATAAAGATTAGAGCAGAACTAAACAAATTAGAGAATAGAAGAACAATTGAAAAAATTGATAAGATTAAAAGCTGTGTTTTGAAAACATCAACAAAATTGACAAACCACTGGCTAAACTTACTAAAGAAATATATGAAAGGAAACAAATAACATAAATAAGAAATGAGATGGGAGATGTCACAAGAGATCCAACAGAAATCAAAAATATAATAACAGAATACTACAAAAGACTATAACAGATTCGAAAACCTAGAGGAAATAGACAAATTCCTAGATTCATATCACTTACCAAAATAATTGCAAGGAGTAGAACAACTTAACAAACCCATCACAAAAGAAGAGATAGAAAAACTCTTCAAAAAGCTACCAACCCCAAAAAGCCCTGCCCCAGATTGCTTCACTGCAGAATTCTACCAAGCTTTTAGAGAAAATTTAACTCCAATACTACTGAGACTATTTCACAGCATAGAAAGGGATGGAATACTCCCAAATTCATTCTATGAAGCCAGGATAACCCTGATACCAAAACCAGGGAATGATCCACAAAAGAGGAGAACTACAGACCAGGATCACTCATGAATTTAGATGCAAAAATCTTCAACAAATACTTGTCAATAGAATTCAACAACCTATCAATAAAATAATTCATTATGACCAAGTTGGATTCATACCCGGGATACAAGTCTGGTTCAACATCAGAAAAACAATTAATGTGACCAACCACATAAATAACACAAAAGATAAGAATCACCCAATTTTGTCAGTTGATGAAGAAGAGGTATTTTATAAAAAGTCCAACACCATTCACGCCAAAAATGCTCAGCCAAACAGGAATTGAAGGCAAATTCCTCAATGCGAAAAGGTCCACCTATACAAAGCCACTAGCCTACATCATGCTGAATGGAGAGAAACTCAAAATATTCTCCTTGAGAACAGAAACTAGACAAGGATGCCCACTCTCACCTGTCCTATCCAATATTGTACTAGAAGTTCTGGCTACAGCAATCAGACAAGACCAAGAAATAAAGGGCATTTGCATCGGCAAAGAAGAAGTAAGTCTCCCTATTTGCAGATGATATGATAGCACATGCAGAGAATCCAAAAGAATCCACAAGTAAATTTCTCAGACTTATAGAAGACTTCAGCAACGTATCAGGACACAAGAGAAACATAAGTAAATCAGTAAGATTCCTTTATACCAACAAAGAGATTACTAAAGAAGACATCACCAAATAAAAACCATTTACAATAGCCCCCCAAAAGATAAAATACCTAGAAACAAATCTAACTAGAGAAATAAGAGAGCTTTACAAAGAGAACTACAAGAAATTAAGAGAGACTTACAAAAATGGAGAAACCTACCCTGCTCTTAGACAGTAAGACTTACCATAGTGAAAATGTCTATTTTACCCGAAGCAATTTGCATATATAATGTAATCCCAATACAAATGCCAGTGATAGTTTTTAATGAGATGGAGAAACAAATCACTAACTCTGCTGGGTAAGGGAGGAAACCCCAGATAAGTAAAGCACTACTGAAGAAGAAGAACACACTGGGAATCTTCTCATTACCCAACTTTAGAAATTATTACACTGTCACAGTTGTCAAAACAGCATGTTACTGGTACAGAAAGGGACATATAGACCAATAGAACAGAGGTGAGACCCCAGAAATGCCACCATCCTCCTATGAATAGTGGATATTCAACAAAGGCCCTAAGATTTTAAACTGTGGTAAAAACAGTCTCTTTAATAACTGGTGCTGGCAGAATTGGATATCCATCAACCAAAAATTGAAACAAGACCCATATCTCATACTGTACACAAAACCCAACTCTAATTGGATAAAAGACCTAAATCTCAAACCTAAAGCGATAAAGATCATCCAAGATCAGCAATGGACATTCTAATACACCACTTAGACAGACTTCAAAATCCGACAAAGCGCGATCAACAGAAGACAAAATAGATAAATGGCAACCACTAAGAATCAAACACTTTTGCTCTTCTAAAGACTTTATCAAAAAAATTAAAAGACCACCTACAGAATGGGCAACTATATGTCAGATTGATGTCTGTTCTCCATAATCTACAAGGCACTGCAGAATATCAACAAGACAAGGCTAAATCATCCAATTAAATGAAGGGCTAGGAAGATGAACAGACACTTCTCTAAAGAGGATATCCAGGCAGCCAAGAGGCAGATGTGGAAATGCTCACTATCATTAGCTATTAAAGAAATTCAAATCAAAACTACAATGAAGACTTTTGCATCTAGGTTCAAGAGCGATACTTGTCTGTAGTTTTCCTCTTTTGTGGGAATTGGCTTTGGTATCAGGGTTATGCTGGCTTCACAGAACGAATTTGGGAGTATTCTATCCCTTTCTATGCTGTGAAATAGTCTCAGTAGTATTGGAGTAGTATTGGCTGTGTATTGGCTATGATCCAAAAAAGAACAACAACAACAAATGCTGGAGAGGTTGTAGAGAAACTGCAACTCTTCTACAGTGCTGGTGGGATTGCCAGGTGGTATGACCTCTTTGGAAAGCAATCTGGCATTTCCTTTAAAAGTGGGAAATAGATATACCATTTGGCCCAGTAATCTCACTGCTTAGAATTTATCCTACAGAAGTAAGGGCAGTCACATGAACAGATACATGCACATGAATGTTTATTGCAGTATGGTCCACAATAGCAAGAAGATGGAATTAACCCAGATACTCAACAACAGATGAATGGATAAATCAACTATGGTATGTATACTCACTGGATCCTTATGCAATGATAAAGAACAATGATGATTTTAGGAAGCATCTCATAACCTGTTTCAGTTGGAAAACTTTATGTTGAGTAAAATCTGTCAGTGGCACAAGGACAAGTATTGTATGAGACTCCTACTCTGAGGACTTAAAAACAGACTCATATACAGGAAAAAACACTGACAGCTGCAAGGGAGGGGAGCGATAAAGGGAGACAGTTGGTTATACATTACGCAGTTGATAGAAATTTTGTTGACTGCAGTCAAAAACAGCACACATTAGAAAGTAGATCAGCTTAACTGGACTTCATCATAACCTGATAACTCTTCCAATCTTAAACGAGTATTGCAAGGATTACGTAGCAGGGGCAGGAGTCCAGGAACCATGCTCTCATGGGACATTGAGGACAATTGGCATAACTAGCCTATTGCTAACAGAGTCCTCTGCTCCCCATACAGGTGAGTGGTTTCTGGGGTCTTAAATGGTAGCAAGCTTTCATCTGAGGAACACCAAATGGTCCCAACTCAGCTGGAACTAAAGATCACTGACATGAGGTGATTAACAAGAGGGTATAAGAGCCCATAAAACAGAAAGACTCACGTGGATGGGTGACTGTATCAACATGTGACCAGAAGAACCAGATGGTGCCCGGCCACCACCAATGACTGCTGAGATGGGACTCACAATGGTGAGTCCCAGTGGCAACATGAGAAATAAAAGGGATGCACCCTAAGAACTACACTAAGAGACCACAATTGGTATTCAAAAGGCTGGGAGTTCCCCCAGGAGCATGGCTCCTAGACCTGATGCTGCCCTAGATCATAGATCATTACTGAGATCAACTCTTTGGATAGAAATGGAAAGGACTTGGGGACACAGAGTGACTTACTGTGTGTGCAGTTTGTGGTTCTATACATGTACAGGATGTCATCCTACTGGCTTCCTAATAGAGGGGAGTGGAGAGGATGGAGAGGAGGAATAGGAGATTAAGAGGATATGACATGTATAGAATTGAAAGGAGGAGTGTGTTGTCACAGGTGGGAGAGCAGAGGGAGCTGCAGACAGGCAGGCATGAAAATTTGAATTGTATTGTGAACGTTCACTCAATCACAACAAAAAACAATAAAATAATTTTTCTTTTTTTAAAAAAAGGCAATATACATTCAAAATGGCTCAGGCTCAAGAGACCTAGATTAAGCTTTGCTAAATCTCAGTTTCTTCATCTGTACAACAGTGACGCAGTTGCTAAAATACTTGGTTGCTATTTGAAAGCTCAACAGATCAAAACCACCTGTGGCTGTGTGGGAGAAAGATGTGACATCTGTTTCTATAAAGATTTACAGCTTTGGAATCCCTATGGGGTTGCAGCGAATTGGAATCAACTAGATGTCAGTCAGTTTTAATCAAGTCCCTTAATCTCAGCGTCTAGAAGATACTGCCCGACTCAGAATCCAGAAGTATATTCCATGTTTTATCTGCAAATCGTTTTGCATCAGCTTTTTCAAGAGCTCTTCAGACTAGTCAGAGTGATGCAATATATGCTTTTTTTTTCTTTTAATTCTAATGCAAGGTAATGATCCATACCTTTACAAGTAAGAGTATGATCCCCACACTCAATGAAATGCTACCTGCCAGCCTCTATCTCATCATCTGGGTCACAAGATATAATCAATTTAATCATATGTTACATTATTCCTTTTGTCTGCTTCATATTCATTTATCACCCTAGTATTTTTTTCACTGAAATTTGCCCTACATGATCTATAGATTCCATAGCAATTCCTCTAAAGGATGCAAATATCAGTGTGGCTTAGTCAGTATAATTAAGACTTTATAATATAATCCAGTCTTATAAGACTTTATAAGAGATAATACTACAAAATTCTGAAACTTAGAAATCTTCACCTCCTACAGGTAAAGATCACTATTGTGATCGTCTTTCCCTTTTTTCTCTGTGTGCTCAAGTGAACCACTGACTATTCAACCATATACCCACACGGCTAGAATAAGTATAGATCAGGTACAGTATACTTGTGTATCTCTTAGTCTTGGAGTAGTTGTGTATCCAATATGGGTGGGGAAGAAGCACCCAGAAATGAATGCATTATTTTTCATCTGCCACCTCTACAGCCTAATAAAACACATAATGAGTGCATTGTCGAACTTACTGATGTAATTAGAACAAGAGTCACAAACCAATACCTCTGAATGTGTTTCTAACAGGACCTTTGACAACATACATGGACTATTTTTTAACACTCAGAAACATTTTAAAAATCAATTTATTAATCATAAAAAAAGTGAACCTAACATACCAGATTTTTGAAGTACATTATTTGTCTTATAACTTCTAAAAGTTAAGAATACTGTGGAAGTTCATAGCATGGTTTAGTAATCATTTTAACAAGCTACAATAGGGCATTTGTGCTTAAAAGATGGTCAATGACACTTAGCCAAATGGAGAGCAATGTGGCAATCTTGGTAATAAGGGTGTTTTGTTATCTATGTGTAAAAACCGGTGGTGTGGTGGTTAAGTGCTACAGTTGTTAACCATAAAGTCAGTAGTAGGTGCTCTCTGGAAACTCTATGGGGTAGTTTTACTCTTCTATAGGGTCACTAAGAGCTGAAATCAACATGACAGCAGTGGGTTTGGTTTTGGTTTGGTTTCAGTATCAGAGCTCAGGGTAGTATTTTGGGAAACGTTATACCTCCCCTAACTGTATTTTAACTTAAGATCAATATGTGTGCTGGTGTCTCTCTCTATTGCTGTCACTCTCCCCAGAGTCTTGTATACTATGACTGAGAGCTGCAGTGACTAAAATAGAGGAAGGATAACAGAACCACATAGAAAGGGGTAAACAACAAAGCATAGAAATTAGAAACTGGCATTGATTGAGAAACAGCTATCAACCATCAAGAAAAGCAACCATGGAGAGAGGGAAGTCAAAGTGAAAAGGTTAGGAGTGAAGAATAAGAAAGTTTTCCTACCTTTTCTTTTATTCATCTCCATACTAGAAGGTAAGCCTCATGTGAACATGGGTTTTAGCCTGGTTTTCTTCTCTGTTGTTATAACCAGCACCCAGAGCACAGATTACCAATGGTTGATAATTAATAAATATTTCAAAGAGTGAATGGAGGAGAGAACAAAAGTAACACAAAATTTGAAGAGTAGAGAACCCCAGTTCCTTGGGAAATTGATAACTCTTTTGCTGAAAATGCCAGGTTGCTAATATAGACAAATCCCTGATATTACTGAAATAAATATGGAATAAGTTGGGGGAAGCTATACTACTAAGATTGCCTCAGTGCTGCAAACATTTAGGCTCTCACCTACTAACCAAAATGTTGATATTTCAAATCCACCCAAAGGCAAATGGGAAAAAAGATCTGGTAATCTTCCTCTGAAAAATCACCACCTTGAAAATTCTATAGAGTACTCTGATACATGTGAGGTCATCTTTAGTAGGTGTCATGGGTTGAACTATGTCCCCCCCAAAATATGTGTAGCCATGTGGCTGGGACATGATTCCCAGTATCTTGTGACTGTCCTCCATTTTGTGGTTTTCACTAAACTGTATGTTAAAGGGTTCGGGTGGGGCTGTAAATTCCTGCATAGGATTACTTCCCTGCTCTGCTGTAAAGGGAGTTTCCCTGGAGTATGGCTTGCCTCCCACCCTTAATCCTTTCAGCCTGCAAGAGATAAAAGGAAAGAGAAGCAAGGAGAATTGGGAACCTTGTTACCATCAAGAAAGCAGCACCTGGAGAAGAACATGTCCTTCAGACCTGAGGTTCCTGAGCCAAGATGCTCCCTGGACAAAGACTGATGCAATACTGGACTTGCCTCCTGAGCCGACAAGGGGAAAGCCTTCCCCTGCAGCAGACACCCTAAATATGGACTTGCAACCTACCGGACTGTGTAAGAATAAACTTTCCTTTGTTAAAGCCATCCACTCTGTGGTATTTCTGTTAGAGCGGCCCTAGGTGACTAAAACAGTAGGAATCAATTCAATGGCAATTTGTTTGGATTTTTCCTCTTCTTCTTCTTTTATCACTACTAAAACACATTAACAACAAACTCACGTACTGTCTTGTTATTCAGTGCCCAGACTAGCAGTGTTGCAAAGTACAAATGAAAATGGTGCAACCTCTGTGGAAAGCAATGTGGCACTTCCTTAAAAGGCTAGATATAGATATCCCATTTGACCCAGTAATTCCACTGCTTGGAATATATCCTACAGAATCAAGGCCATTCACACCAGTTGATACATGCACACGAATGTTTATCACAGCACGGTCCACAATAGGAAAAAGATGGAATCTATCCAGATGCCCAGTGACTAAGAATGGATAGGTAAATTATGGTATATATACTCAATGGAACACTACGCAATGATAAAGAACAACAATGATTTTAGGAAACATTCCACAACCTGGTTTCAACTGGAGGACATTATGCTGAGTGAAAGTGGTCAGTGACAAAAGGACAAATATTGTATGAGAGCTCTATGATAAGAACTTAAAAACAGACTCGTGCTTAGAAGAAAAGACTCTTTGATGGCTGCAATGGTGGGAGGGAGGGATGGTGAGGCAGGGAGGGTTTAGATTAGATAGTTGATAGAAATTTGGTTGGGTGAAGTCTGTGACAGCACACATTAGAAAGAAGATCAATATTAACTGGACTTCAAATTAACATGATTACTCCTCCCACCTTAAACCAATATTG
The DNA here is from genome assembly GCA_028571685.1 of Heterohyrax brucei. Taxonomy (NCBI): domain Eukaryota; kingdom Metazoa; phylum Chordata; class Mammalia; order Hyracoidea; family Procaviidae; genus Heterohyrax; species Heterohyrax brucei. The sequence continues at coordinate 114,204,009 of CM053150.1, read as the reverse complement.
CAAAGACAGAGTAGCTGGGGCAGCGGGTCAGGGACCATGCTCTCCAGGGAAATCAAGGCCAACTGGCACAACTAGCATTTTGCTAGGAGAGCCTTCTACATTCCACATTGGTGAGTGGTGTCTGTGGTCTTAAAAGCTACCAAGCTGCCATCTGAGGGTACAGCAAATGGTCCCAGTTCAACAGGAATGGATAATTACTAAGGACCAAAATGGGGGAAAGAGAACTCAGAAGACATAGAGACCCACATGAGTGGGTGACTACATCAACTTGTCACCAGAAGAATTAGATGATGCTCAGCCATCACCAGTGATAGCCATGATGGAGCTCACAGAGTTGAGTCTCAGTGGCAACACAAGAATAAAAAGAGGTGTACCCTGATATCTCCAGTAAAAGACTGCTATTGATCACCCAGGAGTTGCCCTGGGAGCATGGCCCCTGGCCCTCATGATGCACCTGTCCATAAATCATAATGTAGGTCAACTCTTCAGACAGGAAAGGATTAGACTTGGCAACACAGAGTGACCATATCATGTGTGCATGTTATGGTTCTGTGCATGTATAGGATGTCGTCCTGCTAACCTCCTACTGGGGGCTGGGGAGTGGGTGGAGAGGAGGGGATAGGAGATTGCTGGGAGGCTAGGACATGTATGGAGTGGAGAGGAAAAGTATACTGTCACCCAGCAAGGAGAGTAGCGGGAGCTGCATATAGATGGGCATGCAAAGTTATATGGGAATGTACATTTTCATTCAATCACAAAAAAATAAATAAATTGGTGGAGCTACAGAATTTTGGAACACTTGCCCCAGTGGGGCTCAGGGCTGGGTAACAGGCCACAGGAAGCAGAAGAGGAAAGGCAAGGAATACGGGGAGCTAAGCTGCCTCAGTCTCAAAAGATATGGAAGTGACCTTATAGCTTTTAGAGGGTGGAGCCGTGGCCTCTGGTGTTTCTAAGGATGAAGTTGCCACTCAGATGGACCAGGAAAACGGTGACATAAAGCTGAGGGAGCAGAGCTCCTGTCCCAGTGGGCCTAGAAGGCAGATCTGTAACCCAGGGCCAACGGACCACACCATTCCAAATCTAGACAGTGTGGTTAATATCCAGAGTTTGGAGAAAGGGCTATTGTGTAAAATGTATCAGAGAATGAGGATTATTTTCAAAGCCTTGAAGGCTAATGTAATGTGTTCTGCTTATTTGCTTGATGCCTGTTATACCTTCTTTCCCTGCAATTTCTCCTATTTGTAAATGGAAATGCCTAGCTTGTGCCACCTGTTCTGCCATGGTATTTTTGAAAGCGCTAACATGTGTTGGAGATTTATAACTGAAAAAGAATTTCTTGATTTTGGACTTGGACATAAGACTTTTGCTATAGTGGGTTGAATACGGTTTGCATGATGATGGATGTGATTTCGGAGTGCCCAAGTGTGAAATGTCATGGATTGAATTATGTCCTCCCTAAATTTGGGAGCAATTTCCCTAGGCTGTGATGCATGGTATTGTGTGAAGTTCCCATCATGTTGTAAATACTACCTCTATGATGCTAATGAGGAAGTATGGGCAACAGTTGTGTTGGCAGGGCAGGACCCAATGTCTAACACTATATTGTGCTTACAGGAAATCTCTTGGGATATAAGGGAAAAGGAAGCAAGCAGAGAATTGGGGACCTCACAGCACCAAGAAACAGTACTGGGAGCACAGCATGTCATTTGGACAAGAGTCCCTGTGCCTCAAAAGCCTCCAGGGGAAGATTAATGACAAGAGCCTTCCTCCAGAGCCAACAGAAAAAATCTTCCTGTGGAGTCGATGTCCTGAATTTGAACTTGCAGCCTGCTGGACTGTGACAGAATAAAATTTCTCTTTGTAAAGTCACCTGTACACAGTTATTTTTGTTACTACAGCACTGTATGAATAAGACAGCAGCTAAACATTTAACCATTAGGATAGTATACCTACCAGAACCCAAAACAATATTTATCATTGAACTGGCCCAAACCATGCATACAGTATGTTCCTTGAAGCCATACTACCCTTCTTGTGTTGAGTGACTGTTGCTTTCTTAGCAAAGACATCCTCAGTCTCCTGAAAAATAGGTTGCTAGTATCCCTAGTAACCAAACTATCTCTCCTTCATAATAAGACTAAATCTACACCTGATCCTCACTTCCCCTGCTCCCTCAGATCATTCAGCATTAAGTCCAAGCCTAATCATGAGTGTCTTCTAACTTATTCTTTCCTAGATACCCCAGGGTCTCATGGAATACACTTTTCTCTGCTGCAGTAAATTAGTAATCCTTACTTTGATGACTGATGCCTTCTTTCAACTTTTAACATTTACTTATTCAATAGCTCAAATTATAAAAGCACTTAAAATCATGCTTGATACTTGATAAATGCTATATGAGTTTTCTTAAATATAAAGTAATTAAACACACTTTACAACATGCCCAGTGCTTTTCTTGATGTACTCCCGTGTTTCTTTATGTGTCCCTACATCGTTTGATAACTTGTGGCAGTTACGTTCCAGACTTGAATTTTAGCCATAGCTCCAAAACAATGATTTTTGCTTGACACATTTAGTCTACTGATAAGACATTACATATGATTGTGCTGGTTAGCAAGGTAGTTACCTAGGCAATAAATTCTGTGATCAAATGTATGTGTAAATTGGAAATCAATTCACCAGTGGAGGATAACTAGAACAACTTCCAAAGACCTCTGTTGGCATAATCAAGGTTATCCTGGTGTTTGAGTAGAAGGTTGTTGATGTTACTTGATTCCTTAATGGTGATCCCATGGGATACAGAGTAGAATCACTCTATAGATTAGTAGTTCTTGTCTTCTGTACTGTTGGATAGACTTTAGTGCCAACCTTTAAGTTAGCAGGTGAACACGAACCATTTGCACCATATAGGGACTTTATAGTAGGAGATTATCTTGTTCTAATCTATAAGTGTATATGCACAGACATATACAAACTATAAATTTGGATATCCAATCATTTAGGTGTACAAAAGGGTACACGGTAAATAAAGCCTCTGTGCTTCCAGAGGATTTCTGGATAAATTAAAGGAGGAGCCAGGAATGTTAGTGGCTCTTTTCTTGCCCACTGAATCCATACTCCAGCACTCTCTTACCAGTCCACATTCCCTTCTCACTTTCTTCCCACAAGAAATATGAAGACTGGTTGGACATGAGCCTCACAAATGCTGAGACTGAAAACATGCTATGAAATGTAACTCAAGATTTCCAATGAGAGACAGACACATTGAATATGATAAGGTAGTGCTTTAGAGGTCATGTGAATTTCTCGCATGGGCAAAGAGAGGGTTATTTCCAAGAAATTTCATTTCACAATGTGAAATATTTATGTGGGTATGTCAAGCCAAGTGCCCTTGAGTTTTGTTTTTTAATATACTTAAGGATAAAAAAAATGCCTCAGAAAAGGAGAGTGACTTTCTAACCTGTAATTTAGTTCCTATCCTCCACTCTGTTACCCTTAAATGACAAATGAAGAGCCAAAGAACTCAACCAGGAACCAAGTGGAAAAACAAACAGACAGCAAACAGAGAGCAATGAGAGATAGGAAGTGGAACTTGCCTGTCAGCCAACACAGCACGGATTCATCATCTTAGACTCCTCAGCCACTGAACTCAAGGGACAGGAAGTACAAGACAGCAGAGTTACAAAAACCCCAGTGAAGACACAGCATCTGCACAGGCACGGTCTACTGGAACCTGTCCTGTACTGATTCCTATCTCACTCGGCTAGTCCCAGTATACGGCACAAACAACCCATCCCAGCCACTATCCGTCTGGGCGACCTGCCCTACTGCACAATAGCTTGACTAATGACCTGCCTATTTGACAGAGTGGTGAGAACTATTGTGCCCATAGATAAGTGAATAACAAAAAATGTCCAGCCTGCCTGCTTAGACATAACTAAATAAAACAAACAAGCAGGATGAAACAAATAAACATACAACCAGCTCATGAAGAAAATTGCTACCAAATTGAAAATTACTATTGGAACAGAAATTAAGAGAATATGTAAAAATAAAAATAAAAAAAGCTTATAAGACTTATTAAAGGGAGTCCTTTGGTATGAGAAGAAACAACATCACACGACAGCCTGAATGCAGGATGCAAGATGGCACCAGCCCGATACTAACCTAGGAAATGAACTCTGAAGGACTATTTAGAGTTGAAAAATTTATGACAGGAAACTGGAGAGGTTAATATGTAAATGACAACAAGGTCAGACCAATAAAGGAAGGAATAAATGGTGTAGGCATACAACTTCCAAGTAGAGACAAAGAACAGATGATAACAAGTAATAAAAGATTACTTAAAACTTAGGAAGATGAGGATATTTTTCCAGGCAACCACAAAGAAAGTTAACAAACCTACTCATCAAAATAAAAAAAAAACAGTCTCAGCAAACACATATCTACAAAATCAAAAAAATGAAAAAATAAATGCATTCATGAAAAGAATTCAATAAAGGAGTGTAAGAGGAAGAAAGAAAAAACCAGTACCAAAAAAAAAGAAACTAGAAAATGATAGCAATAAACTCACCCTTATCACAAATTAAACTGAATGTAAAAGAAACAGAGAATGACAGAATGGATTAAAAACCAGGAGCCATCAACAGGATGCCTACAACAGACACATCTTAGAAACAAAGACAAATTTATTAAAAATTAAAGGGTGGAAAAATATAACAAGCAAAGAGCTACAAAAAAAGAGAAAAAGTGGCAACACAAATCTCAGATAAAATAGACTTTTAAACAAAATTCACTAGGAAAGACAAACAAAGGCATCATACAACGATGGAAGGAAAGATCCATCCTAAAGACATAGCAATAATAAATACGTACACACCTAATGACAGGGCTCCAAGGTAAATAAGACAAACTTACAACGCTGAGAAGACAAACTGACACTTTATAACAACAGTAGGAAACTTCAACACACCACTCATGATTAAGGCTAGAACATCTAGAAGAAAACTCAAGAGAGAAACAGAAGATCTAAAGGCCATGATCAGCCTACTTGACTTGACAGATATATATATATATATACACAATCTATTCAACGGTTGCAAATAGTCATTCTTTTCCAGCACTCATGGAACATTCTCCAGAATAGATCACACCTTAGACCACAGAGAAACCCTCAATACAATCCAAAACACTATGGCAATACAAAGAAATTTCTCTCATTATAATGTCATCCAAGTGGAAATTAAGAACAAGAAGTGCAAGGAAAAAATCAACCACATGGTAACTGAATAACTCCCTTTTCAAAAATCACTGGGTAATAGAACAAATCAAAGATGGAATCAAAAAATTCCTAGAATTGAACTAGAATAAAAACACATGTTACCAAAATCTTTGGGACATAGCAGAAGCGGCACTAAGAGGTCAATTTTATAGCAACAGATCCACACATCAAAGAAGAATAAAGGGCAAAATAAACATTGTCTTTCACTCAGAAATCTCTAATACAACCACCACCCGTGGTGCCACGTTAACATCACAGAAGCAGGACTGACAACACAGAGGAATACCACATAACACCAGGAACACACCTAGCCAAATTGCTACAGACATCTTTGGGGGACACAACTGAAGCCATGATACATCCATGTTCATTGAAGCAACGTTTACAAAAAGATGGACAAAACTGCCTGCCAATCATCAGAGAGATGGATAAACAAACTAAGGTACATACAGATCAATGATGACAAACAATGATGAATCTGTGAGGCATCTTGCAACATGGACGACTCTGGAGGGCATTATGCTGAGTGAAATAAGTCAGCCACAAAAGGACAAATATTGTACAAGAACACTACTGTAAAACTCATGAAAAGGTCTACACACACAAAAAAAAAAATCAAGAGGGATGGAAACGGAAACCATTAAAGAGACAAAGTGGTAACTTTGGTGAGGGGTAAGACAGTATACAACACAGGGGCACTGGAGCAACTTGTCTAAGACAAGGTCATGGAAACTCCACAGATGCATCCAAACTCCCTGAAGGACAGAATCGCTGGGCTGATGGCTGTGGATATCATGGTCTTGGAGAACACCTGGCTCGATAGGAATCATACAGTTTATAAATCACATGTTCTGCGTTCTACTTTGATGAGTAGTGTCTGGGGTCTGACAACTTTGTGAGCAGCATGCCCCATCAGACTGAACCCAGCACAACTATATGATGCCTGGCTACTCTCCCTGACTGCTCTGACTGGATCACAGTGGAGGGTTTCAGACAAAGCTGGATTAAAATGCACAACAAAATTCTAACTCGGAAGGGAAGATCAGACTTTCTGGCCTGACAGACGTGGCGGAAACCTTGAAAGTGTGGCCTCGAGACACCCTTTCAGCTTGCTAATGAAGTCACTCCTGAGGTTCACCTCTCAGCCAAAGGCTAGACTGGGCTGTAAAATAAAATGAGGCTTTATAGGGCATGCCAGCAGAGGGAGAAAGACTAGAGGGAAGAAGGGGACAGGAAATCTGGTAATAAGGAACCCAAGTTTAAGAAGGAAAAGAGTTGACGTGTTGTGGGTTTGGTAGCCAGTGTCACAATACAATGTGTGTATTAATTTTTTAATGAGAATCTAGTTTGTTCCATAAACCTTCATCTAAATCACAGTGAACAAAACAAAGCAAAGGAAACCAGAAGTTAGATGAGGAGGAAAAAAAAAAATCTAATGATTTGCATCAGCAAAGTCTGCAAACATGACAAGGTGTGTAGATTGAAAAAATGCATACAAAAAACCAATGTCTCAAAAACCCCACAGAGCACACAGATTTTGATGAAGAGAGGGTCTCAAAACAAATATTTTACCTAAACCTGGAGCTAATGTGCTCCAAAGTTCCTGTTTCCTGGCACAAAGCCCAACTCCTAATATAGCAATGGACTGGTGGGAGTGATTGAAAGGTGATTCCATGCATTCCCAAGCCTGAGTTCCAAGACAAGGTGAAACCCACAGCTCAGTTGTAAGTCCTCTAGCCCACTAACTGTGTTGTTAGTTGCTGTGGAGTCATTTTTTCATTCACGACAACCCTGTGTTTGCGAATAGAGCTGCTCCATGCACTCTTCTAGACAGACCTCTCACCCAAACGTGAATTCACACCAAACTTTTGGCTAGTAGTCAAGCACTTAACCATTTGTGCCATCCAAGGAACCCCAGTGCAGACAACACTGAGAACCACTATGCCTACACAATGACTTTAAGGGTCCACAACAGGACATGCAATACTTCCTAATTACCCAAGTTACCCACACTGGAGGTTGTCATAGACTGAATTGGGTCCTCCCAAAATACGTGTCAGCTTGCCTACGCTGTGATTAGAGATACTGGGTGACTATTAACCATTTTGTCATTTGATAATGATTTTCCTACGTATTTTAAGTTCTACCTCTAGGATGTTAACAAGGTAGGATTAGTGGCAGTTACAGTAATGAGGTTGGACTCAATCTAAAAGATTGCCTATATGAACTGTTAAAAAATTTATTATGTAGTGATAAGGAAATAACATCCCTGTTACCAATGGTCAACATTGCTTTAAAACAAATATGAGAATGTAAGAGGGCAGAGAAATGAGACTAATGGAAACAGAACCACCAGAATGAAAACAATAAAAATATTCTTACATTGTCAAAGATGTAACCAATGTCACTGAATTACTTGTGTAAAATGACTGAATGGTAAACTATATTGCTTTGTAAAGTTTAATTGAAAACACAATAAAATAATTAAATATATATGTATATGAATATATGTATACACAAATGTACATGTATATATACATATATACACACACCCCACACACATGCAGACATATACACCATCCCTAAATGTATTCTGAGTTCTTCTTGCAGAGAAGATGTCAAATGATGTCTTAAGGGAACTTAATGTAAGATACATATGCTTTCTGAATGGCATAGGACAGACTTGAGGCTTCAGAGCCCTGGACAAAGAAGGAGGGGGAAAGGAAAGTACACTCAGAAAGAGAGAACATAATAGAACACACCAGGGATATGAGAAGAGGCCCTGAGCACTTGGTTTTCCCAACTCATCTTAAGGTGTCCCCCAGGTGACAGATTACTAACTGCCCCATATGGTTTTTCTAAAATACAATCTTTATAGGAGCATGTTGACTGGTCTTTCTTCGACAGAAACACTGGGTGGGTTTGAACTACCACCTTTTTGGTTAACAGCCAAGCACTTATCTACTGTGTCACTAGGCTCCCCATCAGTACTTGTCTTAGCTAGCTAGTCGGCAGTTGAAATCCACCAGGCGCTCCTTGAATACTCTGGGAGTCAGTTCTACCCTGGCCCCTAGGGTCACCATGAGTTGGACCCGACTCGACGGCACTTGGCTGGCTGGCTAGCTAGTGCTGCTGTAACACAAATGCCACAAGTGAATGGTTTTAACAAAGAGAAATGTATTCTCTTGCAGTCTATGAGACTAGAGGTCTGAATTCAGGGTGCTAGCTCCAAAGGTAGGCTTTCCCTCTCTGTTGGCTCTGGGAGAAGGTCCTTGTCATCAAGGAATTTCTCAGTACAGGGACCCTGAATCAAAAGTCATGCAATTCTGCTGGCTCTTGTTTCTTGTTAGTATGCGTTCCCCCTTATCTTGCTGCTCAGTTCTTCTACATATCCAGGGAGATTGGTCCAAGACACAACTCAGTCTTTATTCATTACCATAACTGCCACTAATCCTTCCTCATTAACATCATAGAGGTAAACTTACAACACATAGGAAAATCACATATCAGATGAGAAAACAGTGGTCAATCACACAGTATTGGGAATTGTGTCCTAGCCAAGTTGACACACAACTCTTGCAGGGACACAGTTCACTCTAAGACAGTTCACTGTAAGTGTGGCACACATTTCAAGACTTTGATGTGGAAAGAGGGGACCGTCCTTATTTTAGGCAGAGTCAGAAGAATTAAGGTCACAATAGCTTATAAAAGATTCAAAACCTAAGGAAATACTTGAATCAAAGTATGTATGTGTGCATACAGCATGCTACGAAAGTCTTTGTAGTTTAAGTTTTCAAACCTCAGAAGTATAAAAGCTAATAAATTATTTTTTAAAAATCACTTGAAAGTTTTCATTACACACAGTTTTTGAATTTTCAAAATTAAGTTTTAGTTTGAATTCTTGTGTTAGATGCTATGAGTAGAGATGGAAACAAAATGTGAAAACCTGATGCAGTTTATGACATTGCCAAGCCAAGTGCCGTCGAGTCAAATCTGAGTCATGGCGACCCTAGGGGCCAGGGTAGAGCATTTATAAAAGAAAGTTAAGTTCTACTTCTCCGCTGAGGAAAGTAAAAAAACGTACATGGGAAAACTGAAGATGGGGGCATAGGAGATCTTAAGAGTAAAAATCTCTGTGAAATATTAAAGATTCCTGGGAGAACTTTGTATTTAGCCAAAGCTATGAGATTGAGAGTGGGCTGTAGCCTAAATCTCTAAGGGATAAAGGGAAGCAAGTAATATCGTTTACAGGTGTAATACACAGGAAACTGCACTAGAAGTCTACAAAAACAGGATGAGAAGGTGTCGTTCAAAGGCCCAGAGAAAGCACAGAAAGTTCTAGAAAGCCCAAAACAGTGGAGGCATACACTGGTCTGGGAGGTGATAGGAGGAGCTAGGTCAGGCTCCTCTTGCTGTCCCCTCCATGCGCTCAACAGACTTTGTGATGAGGCCACAGCTTTATGATGCAGCCCTGAATTTATAGGCCCGAGTGTGCTCAAGGCGCTCAGTTGTCTGAAAGCAACTGTGCTATTCAGATCATGGAGAATTACCTCTGTCCTCTGAAAAGCATTTGTGCTACATTGCTGAGTTCCAGTTCTACTTCCTGGGTCACTGAAACTGTCCTGAGCTTTCTGTGTAGAGTGCGGCTCTTCCTGCTGCTACTTCCCTACCTCCAGAGTAATCCACTCATTCCACTCCTGGAGAAAAACAGAAACATCAAGAAGGTAAGGAATTCCCAACCCAGACCAAATAGAGATTGATTCTCTCTCTCACTTCTTTTCATTCTGTTCTTATTTTCATTTTCTGAATTAAGTAGAGAGAGTCCTGAGATGAGAGACCTAAGGAAAGAATAGCTTATCAGCCTTTTAGGGACAGACCGGGCAGGGCAGGGCAGGGGCTAGAGAGGGCACCAGGTTTTCTACCTAAAGATCTCACACTGTTTGTCTGCATGTGATAGGGGGCTCCAGGGCAAAAGGCTACATCCAGTAGCTCAGTGGCCCAGGACTGGATTACACAGAGTCTGGGATTTCTGTGGCAGGGCAGAACCTTCAACACTGGTTTACCAGTTGTCTTCAGTGGTGGGTATCTCTCGGCAAAGTCCTCCTGGTATGTCTGAGCAGTGCTCAGCCCGTGATCAGGGGCCTGAGCCAAGTTCTGGCCTTCGAAAGCTGAAAGCTACCTGACAGAGCAGAGAGGCATCTGTAGGTCTGAGAGTCTGAGCTGGGGGATGGTTTCTATGTGAAATCCAGGCTAGACTGCTCATAGAAAACCTTTCACTGAGTTGGTTGAAGAACGAAAGGAAACGTTTTCATCCATGATAAGAATGACTAAAAAGAGAAAACACAGAACTCCAGTAAGTAAATGTAGACAGTGATTTTATTCATAAAGATTTAGCATCTTTCCAGATGAGCAGGGGGAGAGTTGGGTCCCAGCCCTTCATTCTTTTCCTGTATCTCAGTCCCATCAGTCCCATGTGGAGACAAAGAGAAGGAGCAGGAGGAAGAACAAAACCGATTCTCTGAAAGGTAAGGTTCTGTTCACTCAACCGAGATCCAAGTTTCAACCCTAACCTCTCCTGTCCCTGAGGGCTGGGACCTGGGTCTGGGAGGACACCAGTTGCTGGAGCATGTCCCTCCATCAGCAAATATCCCTGAGAGACAGGCAACTGGGGAGGGAGTCAAACCCTGAACACTTTTCAGACTCCACGCTGCGGCTCCAGGTGCATGAAGCCATCTGGGCCCCGAGGTGGTGTTGCCCCATAGGTGGTGGTGTGGGATGTAACAAACTGATAAATGGTGGAATTAAAGGCAGAACAACGAGGTCCAACACCACAAGCTGTTTAATAAGGCTCAGATTATCACTGAGATGTCACAGAAGATAATGGGGGTGGACAAAGTTTGTAAAGGACAAAGTGCCTTCCTTAGTCATCCAGTATTGCTATAACAAAAGTACTACAAATGGATAACTTTAACAAAGAGGAATTTTATTCTGTCACAGTGCAGTAGGCTACAAGTCTAAATTCAGGGCATCAACTCCAGGGAAATCTTTCTCTGTTGGCTATGGAGGTAGGTCTTTGTTGTCAGTCATCCCCTGGGCTACTTTTCACCTGGACTGGGAACTTCTGAGGCATGGATACCCCAGGTCTTTTCTAAAAGATGCGCTCTGCTCCTGGCACTGCTTCCTAGTGGTGTGAAATCCCCAAATCTCTCTGCCAGCTTCGTTCTGCTGTAGCTCAAGAGATTGTCTCATGGCACAGTACACTCTTACTCACTGAGTCCTACCCTACCAACACAACTCTCCCCAATCTTCCCTCATTAGCATCATAGAGGCAGGCTTTACAACACATAGGAACATCACACAACATCAGCAACCATGGCCTAGCCAAATGCCTACACACTATTTTGGGGAGACACAATACAATCCATGACAGCACCTGGCATAAATGGGTGTAAGTCACGGTCGGCAGCCACGTGACCTTGAACTCTGAAGCTTGGGCCCTCAGAGTCTAACCACCGTGGTGGAGACTGAGGCATTCCACTCAGCTTCTTGTAAGATTCCTGTGTGCTGACTTCCACCACCATAACACACTCTCCTGATTTGCAGCCTGTATGAAAAAACTGGAGGAGACTAGGGGCCTGATTACACTTCTGCAAAAGTGAGTAAACCTGCCCCTTCTCGTAGGGTCACTGTGAGTCATAATCCACTCAAGGCAGCAGTTTTGGTTTTTCGTTTGTTTGGGGTTTTTTTGTAGTAACTCCAGGGCTGCAGAGCAAATAGGGCTGACTTGGATGGCACCTGTGGATAGGGAATGTGAAAGAAGCCCTTTGGGGAAGGGAGTGCAGGAGAATGGGGACACCAGAGCATGGGGTGGGACAAGTGATGTCAGAGTGCAAGGGGTGGGGCAGGGTGTGCACTGCACATTTCCCCATCTTTGCAGGCCTGTGAGGAAACCCTGGTGTCATAGTTAAGTGCTATGGCTACTAACTAAAAGGTCAGCAATTTAAAGCCACCAGGTGCTTCTTATACATTCTATGGGACAATTGTACCCCTGTCCTGTAGGGTTACTGTGAATAAGAATTGACTCCACGACAGTGGGTTTTTGGTTTTGCAGGCCCACGAGGCCCTCTAAGCCATTTGCCAATAGCTACAGCTTGGCTCTCTGCCTTTTGCAGCCTTCTGACAAAGCTGCCTGGCGAGGCGGGATTTTCGCAGAAGAAATATGTAGAACCCTCTGGTCTGCAGCGCAGAGGAAAGCCTGCTAAAGCCAGTCATCGGTGGCCTTGTGGTGAGCAGTGTGCAGGGCCAGTGAGAGGTGCTGCTTCCTGGGCGCCCCGCTCCACTGCCATAGCACCTCCAAGCAACACCCCTAGCCATCAGACCTCCACCATTCCAGCAAAACCTCCTGAAGACACTGTGTGGGAGACTGATTCAGGTAACCCACATAATCTGGAGTATTCTGATCCCCGAACCACAGGCCTCAGTTGCTCAAGACAGCCCATTTTGGCTCTCTCCTCTGGGTGGACAGCTGCCAATTCTTTGTACTTTCCCCCCTGGAAACACTGTGAATCCCAGCAAGAGCAGACTTTCCACCAGCCATCAAAGGCTTCTTTCTGGGGAGGGCTCACGGACAGGAGGGAATTGTACAAGGACTTGGAAATAGAAATTGGAAGGAGACCGCAATTGAAGACTAGCAAAGAAAAAGACAGATCATTTGAAAAACACAGGAGCCCAGACTGCCACCTGAATTCTTTGGGGATATTAGACTCACTCAGTCATGAGCACACTACCACAGTCTCCCAGCCATACTGGAGCAAACCAGAGCAGGTGGCCAGGCCTCAGCACTTCAGATATTCCAAGGACTTGGGAAATCACTTATACCAGAAATGTAAGCAGTTCTTCTGGGGCCACCCCTCTCTGCACAGTGAGTCCCTGATGACTACTGCCTGGGTCCCTGGGAAATCTTCCCCACTGCAGTCTCCCACTGTTTCATTCAATAGCTTACCTAACACCTGCCTAGTTGAAATCTCTGTACTGTCCTCCCGGCTCCAGCCCTTGCCCCACCCTGAGGCCCAAACATTGGCCCCACCTCTGGCTCCAGTCCTCACCCAGGCCTGTCTTCCATCCTCTTTCCCAGTCCCAACACCAGATTGTGCAGCCCAGACGAGGGCCTGTGGAAAATCGTGCCCTAACACACCAAATGAAGGAAAACCACCCACATCCACTGAAATTCAACACCTGGAATCACCGCTGTTACAAAAGCAACTGCAAAGTGGAAGAGCTTTACCTTGTGTGGTCAAAAGATCTCAGGAGACATTTAGCCCTCTCATTTCCAACCTTTCCCAGGTTAGCTGGGCCTCTGAGGCTTGCAAGTCACACCCCATCCTCCCTGGGGATGTTCCTAGCACAGCTGAGCAGCAGAAACAACTGGAATGCCACCTTGAAAAGAGGCTCCCACAACACAAGAGGAGCCTGCCCAGCGGGACCCAAGAGTCTCTAGAACTGACACAGCCTCAGGGAAAACTACCAGGGACAGATCATGCAAAGGATCAGCATGGACAATCACGGCCTTCTATGTTTGTTGGTGAAACCAGTCAGGACGTAAAGGTGAGAACCAGCTATATAATAAGCCCAGAACATTTACTGTTAGGGAAGGACCTGGACAATGATTTGGGGCAAGTCCCAGAATATGGTATCTTCCAGGGCTTGGAGAAATCCCCAGTAAAGGTTCTGCCGACAGCCTCTGAGAAAGAGGTAAGAGGTGACTGGGTGAGTTCAGGGAGTACCAAAGGAAATTATATTCCAAGAAACCTAGATAAGAAACAGCTAGAAAACACTCTGAAAGTCCATCTGGGGAGACAGCTGGGTAAGATTATCGAGAGTCAGATTCCTGTAGGCAGAGGCAGTTCCAGGCATGCTGTCAACCATACTTTGCCCAAGTCTGACACTCACAAACAAAATGGAAATACAGTGACCTCAAAGTGGCAGGCATACCATGTGGACACCACGCAGGAGTTTTCATTCCCCACTCCGGGAACACGGCAGGCTCTGGAAGGCACATATTGAAGGATTTCTTGAGAGGCACAAGTGGGATCCCCCTGTCCAGGCAGGTGAGCCTATGAATCTCAATATGAGTGAGATTCAGTCATTGCCCCTCTCCCAGGATGAATTTCAATCCTCAGCTACTCCTGAATCTTGGACTGGCTCAAGAGCTGAGGCTGCCAAGACCTGGGGACAAAACCCTCAGGAAGGCTGGAGAGAGAAAGCTACGCTGAAAAAGTCATGCCCCACCCTGGAGAATCCTTTCCCAGCCCCTTCACCTGTAAGTGAGGAAGGCCTGGCAGCTGTGAGACAGATCTCATCTGATAATGACCCTGGGCCTTCAGAGACCACTGAGTGTGGGCAGGAAGAAAGCCAACCTTTTGAGATCCTCACACCCATCACTGTGAGCAGAGCCTGGGAGAGCAGGACTGTCGTGGGGAACCAGAGGGGCAGCCTAGGGCTGACTCCAAGTCAGTCAATAACCAGGAAGGGGCCAGGGGAGGAGAGTTCAAGCTGTTCCATAAGAAGCCCTGCCTCTAGTGTAATAAGGCTGAAGATGAGCTATGAATCCCAATCTTCAAGCGACAAAGAGACCAAGGAGGCAGTAGTGGCTGAGCAGTCCTCTGTACCAGAGCTACAACACACAGATGTCTGGATGACCAGTGTGCTGTCAAAATCTCCAGACATCAGTACGGATCTGAGGAGTTCAGGGGCTCCAGGGGCTAGTAAAAACTCCTTCCTTCCTACAGCGTGTGTTCACTATCCAGGAAAGAGAAAACCAAGAGGAGAGGTTCTTAGTGAACAGCTCCCAGTGGAGTTAGAGACAGAGACCCAGCCTCAAGGCTGTCACCATAATGTGCTCCTTCAGGACTGTGCCACTGAAAGGATTATTCAAGGCCTTCTCGTTGATAGGCCTCATGTCTCAGATATCTTGGCTTCTCACGCCTCTCGCTGTCATCTTAAAGATACATCTAGTAGTGACACGCTAGGTTCGACAGTGATAAATGAGCTCATTGCAGCCACAGGGAGAAGCTCGGGGCTGCACGATCCCAAGATCCTAAAACTGCAGCGTCCATGCAGGAGTCAGAGCACGATTTCTGCCCCTACTGATGAGAGAAAGAGCTTTAGGAGGCAAAAACGCAAAAACTGTGAAGAAGGGTTGAGAAGATTGGGGGCTTCCCCAGACAGTGGGATAAGCCAGCCTGCCTTGGACAGAAAATTGATAGAATTCTCTGTCATCAAGTCTCCAAAAGACTACCTCAAAAAGAGGATGACTAACTTCATTGAAAGCCCTGGCCCTAATAAGAAAGACAAGGGGCCAAAGGTCCAGAGCAAGAGATCAGTCAAAAGCAAATCAGTGTGTATGGACAGACGAGCCAGAGAGGTTCAGATAGTTACAACAGCTATTGGCCAGATCTTAGGAAAGAAACTTAGGCCGCAGCAAGGATCTTATGATTTGAAGATAAATCAGCGAACAAAGAAAGTCCTTGAAAGCCAGGACTTGGTTTATTGGCCTCATTCTTACCACAGGGCTCCCTCTTACCCTGAGCAAAGGAGAGAAATGAGTGATACAATCTGCCATCAGCAAGCCACCCCTGAGGGCCAGAGTTCTATCAGGACCAACTGGACACATGAAGGGTGCGGAAATCCCTACACAATGGTGAAATTCGAGATCAGTGATCGGATATAGCTTTTCAAGGGGGCTATGTTCACAGATAGTTCTTGCAAGCATAGTTAAAGGATATGGGGTGCCTCAGGCTGCGCCCACAGCTCAGCATTCTGCCATCAGAAAGGTGTGTGTTACTGTCAACCAGGAAAAGCTTCTTCAGCCTTTTTCTGTAGAAATATTTTGCCAATGTAAAGGAAACCCATTTGTTCTCACATCAGCACATTCCCTCTCCCACCTAATATACTTAGTATTCACTAATACATGCTTTTACTTCTAAAAAGATCGTGGCGTCTGTCTTGACTATGGTGGGGTGTACAAGAGGAGTCAGGGTCCACTGTTTCTGAGTGTCTGCTTTGGCTTACAGAAGGCAGAAGGTATGAAGGGAGGTTGACAGTAGTGTTGCGCACCCGTCTCCACCCAGCTTCCTCAGTTTGCACCTTGTATTTCCACAACAGTGTCATTACACACACACACACACACACACACACACACGAAGGGAGGCTGACAGTATTGTTGCAGATCCGCCTCCACCCAGGTTCCTTAGTTTGCACCTTATGTTTTCATAGTAGTGTTATTACACACCCCCAAAATGAATAAAAGCTTTCAGTAATCACCAATATCAAAATAAAAAACCTATGAAGATTCTGTAGGAAGACTTTATGCAGCAGCAGGGGACTGGTTTTCCTGAGGTATAATCAGTCCAGGAATACCTCACACAGCTTCACACCTGAGAGGAAGTTTAGGGGCTGCCCTTGGAGCCGCATGTCTCCCTATTGAAGATTAAGGTTATGGGCCCTACAGAGCACCTCTTACCTTACCCACAAACAAAGGCACAGGGATACTCTGCCTCAGATGTGTGCGTGGGGAGCTGCCAGGGACACTGCTGAAGGTCATGTTCGCCCCCTGCTGCAAATGAAATGTGTACCCTCTCAGTGGCCCTGTTCATAGGTTAATTACCAGTGACAGAGCTAAGTGTGTGTGTAGTGACCACTGACTGCTGGGCTCTGTGGACCTAGGGTTGCACCCAGGAGAAAAGCAGTGTGTGTGTAGTGACCATTGACTGCCGGGCACTGCAGACCCAGAGTTGCACCGAGGAGAAAAGCAGGATGAGGCCAAAGGGAAGGAAGTACCAAAGAAAGCTGGGAAGGAAAGGGCAACATGCAAGGAATCTGTCCAAGTCTTTAAGTAGCACTCAGGTAGTTTCCCACAGCTTTGGTGGGAACTGGATTCCAGCTTCTTGCTTGGGGCCGTTGAGTTGCCTCTGACATGTAGCGACCCCACGTACAACAGGACGCAACGTGGGCAGGTCCTGCGCCATCCTCACAGTCCTTGTACTCGAGCCCGTTGTTGGAGTCACTATCAGTCCATTCCCTCAAGAATCTTCTTTTTTTTCTGACCCTTTACGAGGCATGGCGACCTCCAGAGCCTGCTCCCTGTTGAAAATGTGTCCAAAGTACTTGTTACTATGAGGGAACTAAATCAAAACTCAAATCCATTGCAATCGAGTAGATTCTGACTCACAGTCACACGGTAGGACAGAGTGGAACAGCCCCATAGAGTTTCCAAGGAATGCCTGGTGGATTTGAAGCACTGAGCTTTTTCTTAGTACTTGTAGAACTTCACCACGACACCACCAGAGTTTCCAGAAGGGACCTTACGGCATGAAAATGGACCTGGGGCCGGGATCACCTCTTCCTCTGTCTGAGAAGTGAAGTGGTACAGTTCAGGAGTGGTGTCTGATCTTCCTCTAGTCCTGGACCATACAAGAAAGCAAGTCATTTCCAAGAATAGCAGGTAGGAGAAGAGCAACTTTCCCAGAGAATGCTTTACATGCAGTGTGCCACACCCAGGGTCCTCAGTGTTGCCCAACTCCAGGGGTGCCATTGCCACGTGAAGATTCATGCTCTGGGAGGTGCCATGATACAAATGACAGTGGAGGTTTCCCTGGAGTTGGGCAACGCCAAGTCCTGTCCTCTGTGTCTCAGAAAGGACAGCAGAGCCTCAGAGCCCAGCTTCTGGGACCACCACGTTCTCCCCGCAGTCAGGTGCTGCCTCTGGGCTGTAACTCTGAAGCAGCCTCAGAGTGAGTGCAACAGTAAGGACAGAGCCTGCACCTGCAGGAGGGGCCGGGGGCCGCAATGGCCTGGGCTCTTAGGAGGTGGGAAGGTCAAGGGAATGCTTGACACTAGGGGAGTTCTAGATCAACTGTGTGCCCATTGTTCATGCCAGGGCACAGATGGCATGACTGACAGAACAGAAAGAAGTGTGAAAGGAGCAAGTCCCTTCTCTTTCTCCTGCCCTGTGATCTGACCATCAAATGCAGGAAGGCCAAAACAGAAGAGATCTACACAGAGACCTCACAGAGGTCTCCCTAGAGAGATCATACACAGAGATCTTACAATGACCACACAGAAACCTCAAAGTGAGACCTCACTGAGACTTCAATCAGAAAACTCACTTGAAGACCTCTCACCATGAACTCAGCCCTCTTGTAAACCTCTGACAGTGACCTACCACAGACAGACTTCTTAGAGAGAGCGACAGTGACCGCAGCGAGCTCAGAAAGTGACTTCCCACAGACACCTCCCAGAGAATTCACGTAGAGATCTTTCGTAGGAACCTCATACATTAGCCTTTCACTAAGACCCAGCATAGAAACCACTGGTGACCGGATACCAGAGACTGCCCAGACAGATCTCCCATAGACACCTCCCACTCTAACCCCATATAAAATCCGGAGACCTCCCACAAGGACCTCTCACATGTCGGAGACCTGTTTCTCCCAGAGATTCCATGTACAGACCTCCCATAGAGATCCCAGTTGTTCTAGAAAGATCTCTCACAGACAGACCTCATACAGAGACCTTTTAGAAAGTACTGCTCAGAAGCCTCCTACAAAAACTTCGCACAGAGTATGTAGATGTCCCACAGAGATCACAGACTTTCGTAGAAATATGTTCCACAGAGACCCCTCACACAGGGACCTCCCAAAGAGGCCCTGCCTCTAGTTACAGTACAGAGATTCTTACACAGACTTCAGATAGAACCCTCCCACAGGTGTCTCTCACACAGAGACCTCACACAGAGGCTAACATCCAATCTTCACACAGGCAACTTGCACAGATTTTCCCTAGGGTGTTCTCTGGGAATTCACAGGGAGACCCACACGTAGACCCCATAGAGGCCTTCCACAGAGACTTCACACAGAGACCTTTCATGACAGATCTTCCACAGAGAGGAACCACAGGCAATGTATCGAAACCTCCCACAGAGCCCTCCTGCAGAAAATATCCACAGACACCACAGTGAGATCTCACATAGAGACGTCTCGTATAGACACCACACAGAGATCTCCCACAGAGACTTCCTACTCAGATGTCACAGGTCACACATCAAAACCTTTCAGTGATTATAAGGAGCTTGAACAGGCTCATACTGACAGGTTCTTCTAAGTCACTATGAGACTATATGGCTAACTGACAGTGCAGGAGGAACATGGGCAACTCGGCACAGCAGAGGAAACGGTGGTGTATTTTTACCTTCTGTGTTTTAACTTACAAGCAAAACAATTAGATTCCACATATAAAGCTGCAGAAACCTTTCCCTCAGGTTTGAATTAGCTTGTGTTCTGCCCAATGAATAAGAACATCATAATCTTTTAAACAACTACATGTCCCCTGATTCTAAACAGGGAATACCTCATATGTCCAATTTTAGTATCATCCAGTTAAATGGCATCAGGGTCACATCGCTTACTCTCTTAAGTACCACTTCTGCACTCAGAGTGACTGATTTACTTCCTTTGGACACTTGGTGAAGGAAATACTACAGCAAAAGAACTTCAGCAATGACAGAGCCAGCAAAGAGGCATCCAACTCATGCTTATTCCCCGGGGAGCTAAAAACTGGCACACTATTTACACATAACAGTCTGTATCATGTTTGTGGTATTTCGTTTTCTTTAAATCAAAGTGTATTATCAATAGCTGAATATTTTTCACAAATCAGACAGATTTCTACCAAATCCGTACATACTGCTTAAAAATGATATTAAATGACTAAATTATGCTGATTGTTTGGCTCCCTAAAATGTGGTATGGCCTCAAATGATGTTACACAAGTTTTCAAAAATATGACAAAATCCTAACATTCAGCTAACAGTGCCAGGACTGCTAGACTATTTAAAAGGATAGTGTACTTTAAATAATTCTACGAAATGCACATTCACCAAAACTTGGGCAAGTCTAGGTATGTTTTACAAGGCTACAAAAAGTCACACCCATTAAAATAGTTTGATATCTTAAAAAAATATATCATTTCATCTCTGCTTCAGAAATTCTCTTAATCATCTAGTGTTGCTGTAACAGAAATATCACAAACAAATAGCTTTTATAAACAGAAATTTATTTGTTCACACTAAAATAGGCTGCAAGTCCAAGCTCAGGGCCTGAGCTCTAGAGAAGGTTTTCTTTCTCTGTTAGGGTTCTCATCAGCCTTCCCCTGTACTATGAGTTCTCCATGCAGGGACCCAGAATCCAAAGGATGTGCTCTGCTCTTAGCTCTTCGTTCTTGGTGGTATGAGGTCCCCCTTCTCTGACGGCTTCCTTTTCTTTTTATTTCTTGAGAGACAAAAAGTGGTCAAGGCCACACCCCAGGGAAATCCTCTCTACACTGGATCAGGGACTAGACCTGGGTGAGGGAGTTACAATCCCACTCTAACCCTCTTTAACATAAAATTACAATCACAAACCTGGAGGACAACCACACAGTACTGGGAATCATGTGCTAGCCAAACTGACAGCATTGTAAGAGGACATAATTCAATCGATGACAGAGGTTCATTACCTCAGTAAAATTACTAGGGAAATGATTGAAGAGGTGTACAGTTAGTCTGTATTCTGTCTGAAATACCTCTTGCCAGCTAGACACTTTTGACTCGGGCCACCCATTGTGGGTCCAAGTAGGACTGAGCTCCATAGCTCCTTGACTGTAATCTTGACAGAAGCAGATCACCAGATCTTTCTTCCATGGCATGGCTGTGTGGGTTCAGACTGACAACTTTTAGGTTAGTAACCAAGAGCAAGCTGTTTGTACTATCCAGGAAGTTAATCTGTTACCACAATTAATAATCAAAGGTCTCGCCAACTAACACTTTCTAAATTGTACACTTAGTTAAGACTATTCACAAGAAGGCTGTTTTCCTTTTCCTGGTAAAAGCTATCTCATTAGCAGGTGTCAAATTTATTTCACTGGAGAAGTCATTCAGGTCACACACTGAATGACAGTCTAATTGTTCCTTCTCTAAAACCAGCAGAGTGAGCTGATGCAAGGGGCACGTTTATTTTTTAAATTGAGAATAAGTCATATTCAGGCAGTAAAATATTTTATAAAATGATAACTATAATTTTTTTGAAATTTGTCCAGTTTATTATGATATTATTGAGTCACAGAACCACGGAAAGCAGCCATGGATGTCCTGTGAGGTCCCATCAATAACAGTGTAACCAGACGCACTTATTTTTCACCTATGGATACAGTTCTATGCTTTTCACACCAGCATCATTCCATAATCATGAAAAAGACACCTTCTTTTTAGATGTATAAGCATAATTTAGTAAGTCATCTCTCTAAGATGAAACTAATATTTAGAAAGGGATATAAAATAATGCAACATACAGCCAAATATATGAGGATTTAGAAATTTTAGCATTTTTCTCAGAAAAAGCTGGGTGGCTAAATGACCTGGCATTTTGGCCTAAGCATTTTTGTATTTGACTGGCCATCTGGATTGAGCACATTAATACGTTAATATTCTTTTTTTAAGATTGTAGGCCAGGATGTTTACTTTTACCCAAGTAACTTATAAACTAATGCTATGGCCATTATTTCACCCCTTGGAATGGAGCACAAAGTCCAGCATAAATATTT
Organism: Heterohyrax brucei; assembly: GCA_028571685.1. Lineage (NCBI taxonomy): Eukaryota > Metazoa > Chordata > Mammalia > Hyracoidea > Procaviidae > Heterohyrax > Heterohyrax brucei. The sequence goes on along the minus strand of CM053150.1, from coordinate 114,182,093 downwards.
TCTGGAAACATGATTACTATCCTTGAACTTTTCTCAGGAGAAGAAGGAAGAAGTCTTCAGGTAGGGAGTTGAGATATCGTAGCCCTACTATTAAATTACGTATTTCCTAGCTGTCAGAACAGGGAGGGCTCCAAAGAGGCCTTCTCATAGCAGGATTTGAAGACAGCAGACAAAGGACAGGCAGGCCTGGGGTCTGTTTACACTATAATTGACACCTGGTTTAAAGGTATCACAATAATTGATGTAAGAAAAAGAACTTGACCAAAAGAGCACTGGGTGCTGCTTTCTAGCCACCCATCCCCAACTCTATCACATTTTCCCCAAGATAATACTATTAGTCACCACCACTGCACCCCATAATCATCTCTAGCTGCCTGGGGGAAATTCTGATGACTAGATGGTACAGTGGTTGAGTGACAAAGCTGCTAATCAAAAGACTGGCAATTTGAATCCTAGAGCTGCTCCTTGGAAGTCTTATAGGGCAGTTCCACTCTGTTCTATAGGGTTGCTACCGTCTAAATCTGCTAGAGGGCAATGTGTTTTTAAATTAAGGAGAGGAAGGAGGGGAAGAGGATGAGAAGAAGCCAAAAAGCAGCAGGAGAAGGAAGAACAGCCAAGAAGACATTACAAAAAACTGATTATGTCCTTTTTCTATAGCTCAGCTGCTAGTTAACAAAGAGGGCACTGAGGCACAGAGGCATTCCCCAACCACACATCTCCGCAATTTTGACTTCTTCTGACTCAAGCCAAAACAACCCCTTTTACAGGTTAGCTAAGCAATCTCCCTGTAGGAAGTTATTTGCAACATTACCAGTATATGTACTTGTTTCAGGCAAAAAGTAATCACTTTGCCCTTTAGGAAACACCTATTTCAAAGTATAGACACTCCTCTTGATAAAAAACAAAAAACAAACCCATAGCTGTAGAGTCAATGTTGACTCAGAGTAACCATATAAAACAAAACTAGAATTCCTCATAGAGTTTCCACAGAGCATCTGTTGGATTAGAACTGGCAACCTTTTGGTAAGCAGAAAAACTCTTACGCACTAAGTCACCAAGGTTTCCATTCTTCTTGACAGAAGACTGTTATTTTTAAACATGACACAGTTTAAAAGGAAGAAACTAATGCCGAAAGAGAACTTGACTTTATTAATTTCCCTGAAAACCAGTGCAGTGTTTGGTGTTCAGCTTCCCCTTCAAGGTAAAACTCTTATCAGGAAAAGTACAGCTCTCTGAGAATACTAAGGAGCTGTGATAATTCAGCAGTTAAGAGCTTGGCTGCTAACTAAAAGGTTGGCAGTTCAAATCCACCAGCCACTTCTTGTTCACTCTAGAGAGCAGTTCTACTCTGTCCTATGGGGTCACTACGAGGCAAAATCAACTTGGCAGTCACTGGACATACTGAATCTTGAATGTATCAGCAACTCAAAATAACTACTACAAACAAATTGAAGAGAGGAAGCAAAAGTGCACAAAAGCCCCTTCTGGGAGAGTCTGTCACCATTTCCCACCTTCCACATTCCCCTTCCCTGCACCCACCTGCCCCACACCTCATAGGCAGCCTCACCTGAAGTCCAGGAAACCTCATTGGCAGTAGAGGCTCCCGAGTGAGACTTTACCAGTAGGGTTATGGAAGAGAACATCCATTTACATTCCTTTTTATTTCATGTTTTTTAAATTTCTGTGTGTAAGGTTTTTCATATACATTAATTGTGTCAGTTTTTTCAGGTACACTAATCAATTGCAGAAATGTACCGTAAACATATACTTTGCAGTTAGAGCTACATGCTCAGAAAACTTTTTCACTCGTGGGAAGAAGATTTAAATGTTGGAGAACATCAGCTAGAGTCTAAGAATTTCAAAGGAAAAGGCCCCAGTTCAACAGGACCATGGACCCTGGACCCCACCAGGCAAACCACAAGTGGAGTCTATCAAGAGAGGAGTAACAGGAGTAAACCCTGGAAGAGTCGTTTTACCAAACCTTGAGACTGTCGTGTGCCATCATCCCTGGCAGGCAACACACAGGTAACAGAACCATTCAATACACCACGCAAATATGGGCCAAAGGGACTGCAAGTCAGTGGGGAAAGGCCGAGTCAGTGAAATAGAAAGGGAGCCCAGAATCAGTAAGAACACATTAGTGGAAACTCAGGACATTCCAGAGTCTTCAGAGCTGTGAGGGCAGATGGTGTGAGGACCACAGATTTCCCCGCCTTCAGCGTGTAGCAAAGACTGGTGAACAAAAGGACCCACACTACCCAGGAGAATGGCTTCTAGCAAGAACTCAATGGTTTGCAGATATCGATTTTGAAAGGTAAAATTCTGAAGGCAGTCATTTATTAATTTTTTTTTTAATTTAAGTTTTATATGTGAAGAAATTGGCAGATGTTACGTGTTTCATATCATGTAAAGCAGTTCCAGGGAAGGAAAGACAAAAAGAATCATACTGACAAAGTCAAATACATTGATGTAGTGACTCTACTAAAACTCATAGAGTTTTAAAATATTGCACAGAATTAAAAATCAGTTTGATATTTTGGGGTGCAAAATAATTAATCTCACTCACAAACTGACAGACTGAGAAAGAGTCCTAGCAATTAGTCTTGGCAACAATGTGAATCAGCTTAAGCAATGGCAGATCTCTGAAATACGCTTTTTCTGTTATGTTATTTCAGAAGTTGTGAGGTAAGACGAAGAATGTTTACAGCACAGAAAAGAAGGGAATACTCCCAAATTCATTCTGTGAAGCTAGCCCATCCCTGATGACAAAGCCAGGTAAAAGTTGCCCATGAAAGAAAAATTAAAGACTTTTTCATGGTGTAGTGGTTAAGTGCTACGTCTGCTAAGCAAAATGTTAGCAGTTAGAAACTTTGCAGTCATTGTACTCTGTCACACAGGGTTGCCATGAGTCAGAATTGACTGCATGGCACCAATTTTTTTTTTTTTTTTTTTTTTTTGCTTTGTATCTCTCATGAACTTAGATGAAGAATTCTCAACAGAATTCTAGCCAATAGAATTGAACAACATATCAAAAAAAAAAAAAATCACTATGACCAAGCTGGATTCATACTAGGAATGCAAGAATGGTTCAACATAAGAAAAACAACCAATTTAATCAACCACATAAATAAAACAAAAAGCAAGAACCACTCGATTTTATAAAGTGATACAGAAAAAACATTTGACAAAGCCCAACACACATTCATGTTAGAAACTGTCAAGAGATTAGGAATAGAATGGAAATTCCTCAACATAGTAAGCAGCATTTATGCAAGCCCAACAGCCAACATCATCCTAAAGGGAGAGAGACTAAAAGTATTCTCCTCAGAAATGGGAATCAGAGAAGAGTGCCCATTATCACCACTTTATTCAGCAGCATGGTGGAAGTTCTGTCCAGAGCAATTAAATAAGATAAAGAAATAAATGGCATCCACATTTGTAAGCAAGAAGTAAAAGTATCTCTATTTGCACACAATATGATGTTATACATAGAAATCCCAAAGAATCCACACAGAAAAAAATCACTAGAACTAATTGAAGAGTTCAGCAAAGTTTCTGGATATAAGATAAACCTAGATAAACCAGTTGGATTCCTTTATACTAGCGAAGAGATCATCAAAGAAGAAAGCAGCCAATTAACACCATTCAAAATTGCCCTCAAGAAGATAAAACACTTAGGAATAAATCTAGCCAAAGATGTAATAGACCTATACAAAGCAAATTACAAGGCTTTAATGCAAGAAATCAAAGGAGACCTAAGTTAGTGGAGAAAAATACCTTGCTCATGGATATGAAGACTTAATATCATGAAAAGATCGACTCTTCCCAAAGCTATCTAGAGACACAATGCAACCTGCAAACAAATCCCAGTGTCATTTTTTTTAACAAGATGGAGAGACAAATCATTCTTTTCATATGCAAAGGGAAGAAACCACAGATAATTAAAGCATTACTGAAGAGGAACAAAGTGGGAGACTTCACAATATCTGACCTGAGAAACTATTACACTGTGATAGTAGTTAAAACAGCCTGATACTGGTATAAATAGATACATAGATCATGGGAACAGAATAGAAGACCCAAATGTAACTCCGTCTACCTATGAACAGCTAATATTTGAGGAAGGCCTAAATTCTGTAAATTCAGGAAAAATTGCTCTCTTCAGCAAATGATTTTGTTAAAAGTAATCTAAAAGAATAATGATTATGGAAGGAAAATTAGGGACAAGGCTGAGACCCCTAATACATGGCAAAAAGAAACTACAAACTATTACAAAGAACGCACAAACACCAGAAGAGAAATTAGATAAATGGGAACCCCTAAACATCACACTTATGCTCATCCAAACAGTTCATCAAGAGAGTAAAAAGACTACCTACACACTGGGAAAGCAATTTTGGCAACCAAGGATCTGATCAACATTCAGTCGCCATAATCTACAAGGTACTTGAAAACTTCAGTAAGAAAAAGACAGCTAACCCCGTCAAAACAGGGGCAAAGGATATGAAAAGGCATTTCACCAAAGAAGACATTCAAGTAGCTACCTGATAAATGAGGAAATGTTCATGATCATTAGTCAGTGGAGAGATCAAAATCAAAATGCAGTGAGATATCTCACCCCAACAAGGCTGGCATTAATCCACAAAACACAAAACAACAAATGTTCGATAAGCTGTGGAGAGACTAGAACCCTTCTGCACTGCTGGTGGGAATGTAAAGTGGTACAACCACTCCGAAAAACGATTTAGTGATGTCTTGAAAAGCTAGAATTAGGAATACCATATGATCCAACAATCCCACGGCTTGGAATATATCCTTGAGAAATAAGGCTTTCACACAAACAGATACATGCACACTGATGTTCACTGCAGCATTGTCCATGATAGCTCAAGGATGGCATCAAACTAGGTGCCCATCAAGAGATGAATGGATGAACAAACAACACTATAGTCACCCCATGGAATACTCTGCAATGATAAAGAACAATCTTTGGAAACACCGGATAACAGGGAGTCAGTTGGGAAGACACTATGCTGAGTAAAATCAGTTACAAAAGGACAAATACTATATGATACTACTATTAGGAGGTCTCAAGAAATAGAACAAGCGGAGAAGAAAGTAATCTCTGTTGGTTACTGGGGTGGAAGGAGAGGGAAACAGATATTCATAGATTAGATATTAGATGGGAACTGGGTTAAATAGAAGTGAGGTCCACCGACAGTGTTGGACTATATATAACAAGAGCTAAGAGGTTTTTGAATACAATCCCACATTGCAAAGGTTAGAGTAACAGGGGCAAGAGTCTGGGAACCATGATTTCAGGGGACAGCTAGATCAACTGGCATAACAAAGTTTTTTCTTTCTTTTCCTTTTTGAAAAAACTGTTCTGCATCCCCAATAGGTCAATGGTGTTTGGAGTCATAAAAGCTACTGAGTTGACATTTAAGGGGTAGCCGTTAGTCCCAATGCAACTGGAACAGAGGAAATGGAAGGACATCAAAGACAGGAGGAAAATGTGAGCCCAGCAGACAGAAGGGGCCAAATGATCCTGAGACTAAACCCGGATGAGACTAGAAGAACTAGATGGTGCTCCGCCAACTCCACGGTCTGCCATTAACAGGCATTACAACATACACTCTCTGATGTAGCAGGGAGAAAATGGCGTGAAGACCTAGAATTCTGTGAAGAGATCAGGCTTGATGGTCCAATATCCTGGAGGTTACCCTGAAACACGGCCTCTGGACTCACTTTTAGCCCAGAGCCGAAACTAGCACTGAAGACAGCCCTTTAGGCAAAAATTGGATTAGATCACAAGACATGAGGCTGTCAGAGCAGTTCCCCATAGAGATGTGGGCAGGGTGTAGTGGAGGGGACAGCAGTTGGTTTAATGAATATGGGAAGTACAGCGTGAAAAGGAGAACTGTGCTGTTAAAGGGTTGGGAGTACATCTAGAGTTGCATAGAGGTCCGTGTGTACCTGGTTTTATATGGCAAATTAACTTGGAATGCAAATTTTCACTTAATCACAATAAAATATTTTTCAGAAAAGATGAAGAGTTTGAGTCAATAACCAAATTTTAGTCAAAGGCACATCGGTGCTTGCCATAATGAAGGATGATGTGTGAAGAACAAGTTGTAAAGACATGTATTTCCCTGTTGATGTCAAAGTCAAACTCCCCTGGACAAAATACTGCATACCGAAAATGAATTGAAATGAGCGCTGCATCCACTCCTCAACTGGATACACCACCCAGTGATCCTTGGCAATAAGTGTGGCATTGTTTATCCCCTAAGAGATCACTAGGGCAGTGGGAGGGGATCAGACATACTTGCTGAGGTGAGGCTGGATGTCAGTACAAGATTCAGGGAAGGTGTATAAATCTTGCAATTTGCTCTGAGAGCTATGGCTATCAAAATGGAACATTTGATTGGACCGTGGTACTATCCTCACTTAAAGATAGATCAAAAAAGCAGTGGGTCATGCATTGAATTATGTTGGCCCCAAAATGCATATATCCATTCGGCTTGGCCATCACTCCCAGCACTGTGTCGTTGTCCACCATTTTGTCATTTGATGGGATTTTCACATGTGCTGTAAATTTTATCATTATAATTTAATAAGATGCATCAGTGGCAGGTATTTTGACAAGGTCTACAAGACTGGAGAGTGTCTTAAGCTGATCACTTTTGAGATATAAGAGAGAAAAGTGAGCAGAGTGACACATGAACCTCATACCACCAAGAAGGTAGTGCTGGGATTAAAGCATCTCCTTTGGACCTGAGAGGTTCCTGCACTGAGGTGATCCTAAACCAAGAGAAGACTGATCCATCACAAGGACCCTCCTTCAGAGCCAACAGAGAGGGAAAACCGTACTCTGGAGCCAGCACCGTGAATTTCGACTTGCTGCCAAATGGTCTATGACAATAAACTATAGTTTTTTAAAGCAATCCACTTGTGGTACTTCTGTCATAGCAACACTAGATGACTACGACAGGATGACAGAAATGGTGTAAATTACAAACTGGAAAAGGTGACAGTGATGTTTGGAGGAGGATGTTATTTTTAACCTCATCTTACTTCATTCATGGGTCATGATATCTATGTTTTTAGTTAGGAAGTCTGCTTTACCCATTTATCAGCATATAGATTTCTGAGCAGTGGTCAAATTTGTGCTGATTAAAACACGTTCATTCAAATTCTGGACAAACTTTCAAGTCTTCTTATTAGTATATTCCTCATTTTATATTATTTCTCTTTAATAACATTTCCATGGTTTTCTAAGGTCATAGGCTTGGGATCCCTGGTGGTATAGTGGCTAAGTACTTGGCTGTAACCAAAAGGCTGATCATTTGAAGCCACTAGCTGCTCCACAGGAGAAATTTATGGAGGTCGGCTGCAGTAAAGTCTACAGCTTTGGAAATCATATGGGACGGTTCCACAGTATTCAATTCGACTCCATGGCAATGGGTTTGATTTGAGAAGGGGGTATAGGGAAGTGAAATCAGAATGCAAAACTACAATTCAAACCAAGAATCTAAATAGTAACCGAGGTTGAAACCCTAGACAAAAGAAGTCATCTGGCTTGGACTCAGAAACTATTTAAGGTAGCAAGAACTAAAGTCTTATTGATAACCATAATATTTATAAAGTTTCTAATCAAACTATAACAAATACCAAGTTTAGAAGTAGGAGCATTCAGCCAATCTTAGCAAATACTGTCAAACTCCCAAGGTCCTTCACTAAATGAATCTCAATAGGTTTTACTAGAATACATTTACATTTTTATTAATTTCTAAACTTGTAGAATCATAACTCCTAATTAAAGCTTTTCCCTCCAATGTTTCTGTTATCTGGTGAGAAAAATTAAAGTAGTAGTCTTCTGATATGCTGAAATTATCCTGGCACTCACAGGCAGACTATGTTCTTCTCCTTTTAGACATACACCATCTCACAGAATATCAATATCAAGCAAAGTTACTCTGAGAGCATGATAAAGAGATGCAAAACAAAGGCAATTCATAGTTTTGTCTAAGTAAAGACAAAATCAAATTCACCGCGTCACCCACAAAACACAAAATACTCCACCTTTTAACTAAAATGAGTGACTTTTACTTTTTTAATTCATAACAGATTTACTCTTGCTATAGTCTATCTTCCCTACCGATAAGATTCATTGAAATACTCAATCAGAGAATTGCCTTGCTTTATGATGGCATCTAATCTGTAGTGAGCTTCACTTCCTTAGACTCTCTCCCAAATCACCCACACAAAGGACAAATGTTATAATACGATCTAAAACTCTCCTACTCAGATACCCCATTTTTCCCTAGGGAGTGCATTCTTTCTCCAGGCACTGAATAATTACAGTGTTTAAGGTTCATCTCATTCACAGTTTTGTTCCTCGTGGTCTTCAGCTGGAGGATATGGACATAGGAATGATTTCACTTTAACCTAACGACTCATTCCCAGAAAAGATCCCCCACTATAACTTTAGCTTTTGCCCCAAACATTGCTTACCTCTGAATTCTTCTCTGACTCCCACAACTAGGTCGAGTGTATGTTCTTGAACTCCCTCAATAGGAGTTTCAAGGCCATAATCTTTCAGAAGCAGATTGCTAGGCCTTTCTTCTGTCTTCCAAGATGTGTCTGGGTGGGTCTGGTGTGCCAGCCTTTCTGCTACTAAGCAAGTGGTTAACCATCCTTGCCACTCACGACTCCTATACTTACTGGAGAGCCTGTTAAAAAGTGTTGTTTTAATAAAAACCTGTCAACTCTCAGATTAAAAAAAATTAGAGCTTTATAACCCACCCATGTATAAGTCACACCAACAAAACACTTCTCCTATTTAGAAAAAGAGTTTTAACTCTTTCAGGTAGCCTATAAAATTTGGGGGAAAGTTTCTAAGAAGAAAATAAAACTAAAACTTCAAATTTCAATAGAGCCAACAAACTTCCAAATTATTAAATCCAGGGGATTTCTTTTACAGTTAAAACTTAGATATGCTTGTAGCTTTTGAAAACCTTCAGTGAAAAAGTCAGTGGTATTATTGTTTATATTATGTCAAAAATTTATGACAGGAGGCAGGGCCAAGAAGGTAGAGGAGACAGATGCTTCCTGTTACCCCTCTAACCATAAAGACCCCAAGAACAAATGATTCCAGCACATAGGATATCCTAGTAACACTGACTACAAAAGGGAAAGCTGAGAAACTGAACTGAACAACAGGGAAGGGAAAGTAGACCCACAAGTACATAGGATTTCACAGCCCTGACCTGCCAGGGAATGGTTGCTACCAATGTGGTGTGCTGAATGGTGGAGCTGATGGGTGTCCTCCTTAGCAGGAAAAATTGCTTGGAGGTGCCACTTGCATCTCTAGAACCAGTGGGAAATAGCACCTGATCAGGAACATCTAAGTCGTGTGTAATATATGGAGCACGTGCATCTAAAGCTTTCCTTTGGCATAGGTTTCTCTCCCTTCTGCCAGTGATCCACCCTCCCTTCTCTGCACTGCACCTGACTCTGGAGTCTGAGGTCATTAACTGAGTAAGAAGTAGCACTCCTTAGGCCTACTCTGAGCCGTTCTCTGACTCTGAAGGGAAACAATTTAACAAACTGAGGGAAGGGAGAAAAAAATTAAAAGAACCTATTATGCCAGCCCCCTTAAGCCATAAAATCAGGACAGAAACCTTTCCTTCAGCTGGATCCAGACACAAGGGAATACTGTATACACACAGATGTTCAGGGATGGCTGAGAGGCCCCTTCCTTTCTCAGCAGTTGCAGCCAGACACCAGGGTCTAAAAAATCAACCCTGCCCATCTACAATAGTGGGAGAAAGCCAACATCACACACTTGGTGACTGAATACCTGGACACCTGAGCTGAATAAATACAAAAAAGTAAACTCTTGAGCCCCAATGGGGCTCTAGCCACCTGATAGCAGGACACTAGAATGTCAACGACAACAGCAACTAGACTGTCACGTCCAACCAGCCTATCTGGGCATTTCAAAACAAGTAGTGAAAACACAGTAGCCAAACAAAATAAACACATACAATCTACTAATGACTGCGAGACAACACAGTTTCCAACCACTTAAAAAAGCAGACCATGACTTTTTCAGAAAGTTCCCAAAACAATCAAATATTGCAGAGGAAGAGAATTTCCCAGAATTATCAGAGGTGGAATATAAAAGATGATTATTGAGAACTCTTCAGAAGATGAAAAAGAGATGAGGCAAAATACAGCAGAGCGTAAGGGCAAACTGAACAAGGTGGAAGGATCAATACATTGGCAAGACTTAGAAACTCAGAAAATTAATAACAAATTATAGAATTAGACAACTCAATAGAAAGTTAAAGGAAAAGATAGGAGGCAATGGCAGTTTGGATAGTGAGAATGAAAACAAAACACATCACATCAAGATATTTCAGGAAAAAAATCAGACAAAAGAATTAAAATGAAGAGACACTAAGAATGATGTGGCACTCCATGAAGAGAAAAACATCAATGACTGACTGGAGTAGCAGAAAGGGAAGGGAGTTCAACAAAGACTACAGAGAATTACCAAACGAAAGAAAAAAAAAATTGCTGGCAAAAAATTTAAGGAATCAAACAAGAATGAAAACACGTCCTATCAGTACCTATGGGACCAACAAAAGCAGTGCTCAGAGGTTAATGTGTCTCTCTAAATGCATATCCAGAGCTAAGAAAGGGCCCAACCCAAAGAGTTAGCCCTACTACTTGAAGAAGCAGAAAGAGAACAACAAAGGAGCCGCTCAGCCACTAGAAAAAAACAGATAATAAAGATTAGAACAGAACTAAATGAATTACAGAATAGAACAATAGAAAAAATTAACAAAACCAAAAGCTGTTGTTTTTGAAAAGATAAACAAAATTGATAAACCATTTGCTAAACTTACAGAAGAAAAACAGGAAACAAATAATGAATAAGAAATGAGATGGGAGATGTCACAACAGACCTTACTCAAACGAAAAGTATCATAAGAGAATACTATGAAAGACTGTACTGTAACAGATTTGAAAACCTAGAAGAAATGGAAAATTATTTAGATTTATATCACCTACCAAAATTATCCCAAGGAGAAATAGAACAACTTAACGGACCCAATACAAAGGAGGAAATTGAAAAAGTAATTTTAAAAAAAGTGCCAATCAAAAACAGTCCTGGTCAAGATGGCTTCACTAGAGTATACTACCAAACTTTTGGAGAGGAGTTAATTCCAATACTACTGAAGCTATTTCACAGTATACAAACGGATGGAACACTCCCAAATTCATTCTATAAAGCCAGCATAACCCTGATACCAAAGCCAGGGAAAGATCCCGCAGAAAAAGACCAATGTCACTCATGAATCTAGATGCAAAAGTGTTCAACAAAATCCTGGCCCAAGGAATTCAACAACATATCAAAAAAATAACTCATCATGACCACAATGGATTCAGACCAGGGCTGTGAGGCTAGTCCAGCATCAGAAAAACAATTAACGTGATCAACCACAGAAACAGCACGAAGGATAAGAATCACCTGACTTTGTCAACTGATGCTGAAAAGGTGTTCAACAAAATCCAAAACCATTCATGCAAAAAACTCTCAGCAAGATCGGAATAGAGGGGAAATTCCTCAGTACAATGAGGGGCATTGGTGCAAAGCCAACTGCCTCCATCATCCTGAGAGAGACTGAAAGAATTCCCCTTGAGAAAGGGAACTAGACAAGGATGCCAATTCTCACCTCTCGTGTTCAATACTGTACTACAGTTTGTAGCCAGAGCAACTAGACAGGACCAAAAAATAAAGGGAATCCATGCCGGCAAACAAGTTAAAATATCCCTATTTGCAGACACTATGATCACATATGCAGAGAACACTAAGGAATCCATAAGTAAACTACTGGAACTAATACAAGAGTTCAGCAGAGTATCACGATATAAGATAAGCATAACTAAATCATCAGGATTCCTTTATACCAACAAAGTGATCATCAAAGAAGAAATCAACAGATCAATACCATTTACTATAGCCCCCCAAAAGATAAAATACCTAGCAAGAAATATAACCAGAGAAACAAGAGATCTATACAAAGAGAATTACAAGATCTACCACCAGAAACCAAAAGAGAATTATGTAAGTGAAGAAACCTACCCTGCTCATGGATAGGAAGACTTAACATTGTGAAGATGTCTATCTTACCCAAAGCCAGCCAAGTGATGTCAAGTCAGATCTGCACTCAGTACAATGCAACCCCGATACAAATTCTAGTGACATTCTTTAATGAGCTGGAGAAGCAAATCACCAATTTTGTTTGGAAAGGGAATAAACTCTAGATAGGTAAAGCCCTATTGAAGAAGAGGAATACAGTGGGAGGCTTCACATTGTCCAACCTCAGAACCTATTACACTGCCACAGTAGTCAAAACAACCTGGTACTGCTACAAAAAGAGACATATAGACCAATGGAACAGAGTTGAGACCCCAGAGGTGCCACTATCCTCTTGTGAACAGTTGATTTTTGACAAAAGCCCTAAGATTGTACACTGGGTGAAAACAGTTTCCTTAACACATGGTGTGTGCAAAATTGGACAGCCATCTGCAAAAAAAGTGAAACAAGACCCATATCTCACACCTTACACAAAAACTAACTCAAAATGGATCAAAGACCTAAGTATCAAGCCTTAATTTTTAATTTTGCTCTGCTGTATTTTGTATAAGGTCTGTAGGTCTCTTTATATAATCCTTTTGTGTTCACCTTCCAATAATTTCAGAGAAGTTTCTACATCGAGAAAGTTCTTGGTTGTTTCACTTGGGGGCCTTCTGAAGCCATGGGTGATTTTCTGGTTACGGTTTTCTCCAGAGTCTGTTGCTTTCTGGACTTCATGTGAGTCAGTGAAGGCTGGGAGAGATGCTGTGAGAAGGCACAACAGTTGTTCATCTAAGTCATCTTAAAATGAAAGGAAAAAGGTATCTGACAACTTCCCAGGTCAGTCAGGTTTTCAGGCGTACAGGGCCCTCTTCCCAACTGGCAAAGTAAGCAGCTCTATATCCAACCCCAGATGTTACGAACTAGTCCAAAATGCAGCAAGGCTACTGCCCTGTTAGCCTCTGCTGACACACCTCAGCCATAGGCGACACTGTGTAGAATACTGCTTTTCTGTCAGCAAAGTGCTCTCCTGTGGGCCAATGCTGCCTCTGAGCCCAGGAATCTGGTCTCACTGAAGCCTGTGTATCCAAGATGGCGTCCTGCATAAGCTCACTGCCTGGCACCTCTGTACAACTACACTATGGCAGAGGCAGATAGAGAGGCCAAAGGTACAGAGATGCACAGAGCCCATAGTCTCTGTAGCCGGGGCCCAGCTGTAGGCAACATTGTGAAAACTACTGCTTTTCTGCTAGAAGAGCACTCTCCTGTGGGCAGGCACTGCCTCCCAGGCTAAGAATTAGGTCCAGCTGTGGCCTACGTATCCAAGATGGTGTCCCACACAAGCTAGCCACCTGGGGTCTCCGTACAAACTACACTATGGCAGAGGCGGAAAGAGAGTCCAAAGGTGGGGAGATGCACTGAGTCCTAAGTTGGGCTCTCAAAACATGGCAATCTGACCTGCCGACTCCACCAGCAGTGTGTTGGAGACCAGCAGCCAGCCAAGGTCTAGCTCTGCCGGCCAGACAAGGCAGAGAAAGAAAAAAGTCACAATGGTGAGCTACCTTCGATCTGTGAAAGCCTGGACTGGCCAGGAGCAGAAGTCAACTAAAGAGAGGAGGTTTTCCATTCAGTGGTATGAAGTCCAAGTTATTACTTGTATGCTGTGTCCTAGGGCTAACTAGGTGACCACAGGCTCCATTTAATGATCAACTCATGTCTTGGTTCGAAAAGGGATTCAGGGAGACATGTGCTTAGTCTGCCAGCTTGACTCCACCCCTCTAAATATCAAACCTAAAACGATAAAGATCGTGTAAGAAAAATAGGCTCCACAATAGACATTCTAATACACGGCTTAGACACACTTCAAAATCAGACAAACAAACCACAATCGAGAGAAGATAAAATAGATAAATGGGAACTACTAAGAATCAAATACTTTTTGCTCATCCAAAGATTTCATCCAATCTTAAAAGTCCACCTATAGAATGGGAAAACATATTTGGTAACTACATGTTGAACTGACACTTCATCTTCTGAATCTACAAGGTACTGCACAATATCAACAAGAAAAAGGTAAATAACCTAAATAACCCATGCGCAAAGGAGATGGACAGATACCTCACCAAAGAGGACATCCAGGCAGCCAAAAGACACATGAGGAAAAGCTCATGATGATTAGCTATCAGAGAAATCCAAATCAAAACTACAATGAGATACCATCTCACCCCAACAAACTGGCCATGATCCTACAAAGACAAAGCAACAAGTGTTGGAGCATCTGTGCAAAGATTGGAGCTTTCCTACACTGCTGGCAGGATTGCAAAGTGGTACCACCTCTTTGGAATGCAACTGGGAGCTTGTTTTAAAAGCTAGAAGAGATATACCATTTGATCTAGTTAATCCCACTGCTCAGAATATATCCTACAGAAACAAAGGCTGCCACATGAACAGATACACACACACGAATATGTGTTGCAGCCAAGTCGATAACAGCGAAAAGATGGAATCGACCCACATGCCCAACAACAGATGAATGTACAAAGAAACTATGGTACACTCAATGCACCACTACACAATGATAAAGAACAATAATGATTTTAGGAAGCATCCCATAACCTGGTTTTCAACTGGAAGACATTATGCTGAGTGAAATCAATTAGCAGCAAAAGGATACATATTGTATGAGACCCCTCCTATAAAGACTTAATAACAGACTTACGTACAGAAGAAAAGACTGTCTGATGGCTACAGGGGTAGGAAAGGAGGCAGAAGGTTGATCATAGATTAGACAGTTGATAGAAATTTGGTTAGGTGAAAGCAGTGACAGCATACAATAGGAGGCAGTAGATCAATTTACCTGAACATCACCATAAACTAAAAGCTTTTCTAATCTTCTAATCTCAACCCAATATTGCAAGGATAGAGTAGTAGGGGTGGGGTCTGGGGACCATGCTCAGAGGGGACATCGAGACTTATTGGCATAACTAAACTATTGCTAAGGGAGTCTTCTGCACCCCATGTTAGTGAGTGGTGTCTGGGTCTTAAAAGTTAGCAAGCTGCCATCTGAGATGCATCAAATGGTCCCAACTCATCCAGAAGAGATGACCACTAAGAACAACAAAGACACAAAGAAAAAAGAGCTGAGGAGACAGAAGAACCCATGTGAATGGGAGACTATATCAACACACAACCAGAAGAATCTGATAGTGTCCAGCCTTCACCAAAGACAGCTGTGATGGGGCACACAATGTTGAGTTGCCATGGCAACAAAAGAAAAAGAGAGGTTCAGCTCAGGAACTCTACTAAAAGACCAAATTGATGGTCCGACTACCTGGGGGATCCCCTGGGACCACAGCTCTTAGATGTGCTGCTGCCCTTGACCGGAAAACACTACTTATATCAAGTCTCCAGCCAAGAATGGACTGGACATGGGGACACAAGTTGACCATACGGTGTGTGTACTTTAGGGTTCTGTGTATTTATCGGAGGCTGTCTTACTGGTCTCTTTCTAGATGGGAGAGAAAATGCAGGAGAGTAAGGGACTAAAGCTTGTTAAGCGGATGCTGAAAATATAAAATGAAAAAGAGCAGTGTGTTGCCATAGGGCAAGGAGAGCAGAAGAAGCTGCAGAGAGGTGGACATGCAAAATTGATTTGTACTGTATACTTTCACTTAATCACAATAAAATAATTGCTGGCAGAAAACTTCCTTGATGTCATCAAAGACGACAAGACATCAATCCATGATAATCATCAAACTCCACTCAGGGTACATTCCAAAAGAAAGACACCAATGCATATTATGATCAAACTTGCCAAAACAACAGATAGAGAGACACTTTTAAAAGTGGCTAGGGATAATTGAAAAATAACCTAAAAAGAAGAATTAGTACGACTAAACTCAGACTACGTGGTAGAGACTGTGATGGTAAGAAGGCAATGGGATCACATATACAAGACCTTGAAGTAATGTAATTGCCATCCAAGAATTACATATCCTGCAAAATTATCTCTCAAAGATGCTGGTGAAGTAAGGCCATTTCCAGATAAACAGAAATTTAGAGAAGTTACCAAAACCAAGTCAAAATTGTACGAAACCCTTAATGAAGTCCTTTGGTAGGAAAATCAGTAATACCAGGTTAACAATGCAAAATAAAAAGACAGAATAAAGCCTTTGGATGTGAACCCAAATAAGAGAATGACAAAAATAATCGTAGGGAAAACATTGAAAATAGGGAACCAGACATAACCATTATGTAAACACTGTAAGAAAAAAAAAGGACTCAAAAGAAATGCAGTCACAGAACTTACACATAAAGAGGAAGTCAAGGTGACATAAAAACATTAAAGACCGGTTTAAATTTAGAAAAATAGGGGTAAATATGAACGTAAACACAGAGAAAACTACCATTCCTCTGCATCAAAATAAAAAAACAAGAAAATGATGAAGTCTCAGAAAATACAAAACCACCAACACTGAAAAAGATGAAAATATGTAAAGAGACAAGACTCAGTACTGAAAATTAAATGGAACAATGAAATTATCTACAATACACAAAAAGGGCCTGAAAATGACAGCACTAAGCTCATAACTAAATGGACTAAATGCACCAATAAAGAGATAGAGAGCAGCAGGTTGGATTAAAAACATGAACCATCCATATGCTGCCTGCAGGAGACACACTTTAGATTCAAAGACACAAACAAACTAAAAGCCAAACGATGGAAAAATACATACATCAAACTAAGAGAATTGAAAAAAGAGCAAGAGTGGCAATATTAACCTCCAATAAAATAGACTTTAAAGTACAAACCACCATATTGGATGAAGAAAGACCTTATGTAACGATTAAAGGATGAATACTCCAGAAGGAAGTAAACACATTAAATATCTAGGCACCCAATGACAGGGATCCAAAATACATAAAATTAACACTAACTGCATTGAAAACACAAATACACAGCCCCACAATAACAAAAGGAGACTTCAATACACCATTTTCATTGAAGAACGGAAAATCTTGAAAAATAGCTCAGTACAGACACAGAAGTTCTAAATGCCACAAGCAACGCACTTGACCTCATAGGCAAACAGATCACTCCACTCAATAGCAGCCAAGTATACTTTCTTTTCCAACATACATGGAACATTATGACCACATATGAGCTTACAAAGCAATCCTTAACAATATTCAAAGTACAAAATACTACAAAGCATCTTTTCAGATCATAAAACCACAAAAGTAGAAATCAGTAAATGAAAAAGAAAATAAAAATCAAACACATGGAAGTAAACAACACCTTGCTCAAAAATGACTGGGTGATAGAGAAAACAAGGATGGAATAAAGAGGTTCAAAGAATTATAAGTTCTATTCCCCAGAACCTATGGGGCACAGCAAAGGCAGTGCTCAGAGGTTAATTTATCTCAGTAAGTACACACATCAAAACAGAAGACAGACTTAACAAATGCCTTAACTCTAGGACTCAAATAAGTGGAAACAGAGTAGCAAAAGAATCCACTGGGCACCAGAAGAAAGTATATAACACAAATTAAAGAAAGATTAAATTAACTCAAGAATAGAAAAATGATTAGAAAACTTAACAACATCAAAAGCTGTGATTTCTAAACATCAACAAAATTGATAAACTATTGGGCGCCCTGACAAAACAGATGAGAAAACATGTAAATCAAATAAGAAATGCCAACCAAGCCAAGTGCCGTCGACTCAGAGTCGGACTATATTACAATAGAGCCAGCTGAAATTAGAAAAGGCATAACAGAATACTATGAAAAATGGCACTGAAATAAATTTGAAAACTTGCAGGGAATGGACAAATTTCTAGAAACAAATCACCTACCAAAACTAGCACAAACAGAAGTAGAACTAAATAAACCCATCAAAAAAGAAGAGCGTAAAAAGTACTTACAGTACTCCAACTGAAAAACACCCGGTCATGATGGTGTCACTGGAGAATTCTACCAAACTATTAGAGAACAGTTAACACCACTATAACTAAAGGTATTTCACGGCATAGAAAAGGATGGAATACTCTCAAACTCAGTCTACGAAACCAACATAACCTTGATATTAAAACCAGGTAAAAACAACACAAAAAAAGGAAAATTGCAAACCAGTATCTGTCGTGAAATAAGATGCAAAAATCCTCCACAAAATTCCAGCCAACAGAATTCAACAACATATAAAGAAAAAGAAATTGACCACGACCAATTGGGATTCATACCAGGGGTGCAGGGATGGTTCAGCATTAGAAAAACAATTAATGTAATCAACCACACAAATAAATCAAAGAACCACTTGATTTTATTAAATAAGGCAGAAAAAGCTTTGGACAAAGTCCAACACACATTCATATTAAACACTCTCAGCAAAATAGGAATAGAAGAGGAATTCCTTAACATAAAAGGGGGCATCTACACAAAGCCAGTGACCAACATCATCCTAAATGGAGAGACCCCAAAAGCATTCCCCTTGGCAACAGGAACCAGACAAAGATGCCCATTCTGCTGGAGCTTCCAGACAGAGCAATCAGATATGATAAAGAAATAAAGGCCATCTGCACCAGAGAAGAAGCAGTAAAGTATCTCTGCTCGCAGATGATATGATCTTATGCACAGAAAACTGCAAAAATCCACAAAGAAACTACTGGAACAAACAGAAGAGTTCAGCAAAGTATCGGGATACGAATAAACATAAATAAATCAGTAGAATTCCTTTACATTGATGAAAAGACCATCAAAGAGAAAATCACCAAATCAATACCATTTACAATCCCCCCAAGAAGATAAAATATTTAGAAATAAATCTAACTAGAGATGTAAAAGACCTATACAAAGATTACAAGACTCTATGACAAGAAACTAAAAGACACCTACATGAGTGGATGAACCTACCTTGCTCATGGATAGGAAGAATTAACAATCAAGACTCTGTCTATTCTTACCAGAGGAATCTATGGATAAAAAGCAATTCCCAAACAAGGCATTTTTAATCAAGATGGAGAAACAAATCACCAACTTCATATGAAAGTGAAGAAGCCCTGGATAAGTCAAGCATTACTGAAGAAGAAGACGTACAGAGTGTGAGGCCTCACATTACCTGCCACAGTAGACAAAACAGTCTCGTACTGCTACCTGGTACAAAAACAGATACCCAGACCAACGGAGCAGAATAGAGAATCCACCTATGAGCAGCTGATATTGGACAAAGGCCCGAAGCCCATGAACAGGGGGAAAAAAACCAATCTTTTCTAAAAATGATGCTGGAAAAACTGGATATCCATCTGCAAAAAATGAAACAAGAGCCATATCTCATACCATTCAGGAAAACTAACTCAAAATGGATCAAAAAATTAAATATAAACTATGAAACAATAAAGATCATAGAAGAAAAATAGGGACAATGCTGGCAGGCCTAATACATGGCATAAACAGATTGCAAAGTGTTACTAACAATGAACAAACGCCAGAAGAGAAAATAGATAAATGGGAACTCCCCCAAATCAAACACCTATGCACATTGAAAGACTTCACCAAAAGAGTAAAAAGACTCCCTATAGATTGGGAAAAAACACTGGGAAAGCAAGAATCTGACTGGCATCTAATCTCCATAATCTACAAGGTTACTGCAAAACCTCAATAAGCAAAAGACAAGTAAACGAATCAAAAAATGGGCAAAGGATATGAACAGGCACTTCATGAAAGAAGACATCCAGGCAGCCAACAGATGCATGAGGAAATGGTCATAATCAGTAGCCATTAGAGAAATCCAAATCTTACGACAATCAGATACCATCTCACCTAACAAGGCTGCTATTAATCCAAAAATCATGAAACAGTTAAGAGTTGGAGACTTGGTGGAGAGACTGGGACTCCTCTACACAGCTGGTGGGAATGTAAAATGGTACAACCACTTTGTAAATGGGTTAGGTGCTTTCTTAAAATGCTGGAAATAGAAATACCATTTGATACAGCAATCGCACTGCTTGGAATGTAGCCTAGAGAAATAAGGGCTGCCACAAGAATAGATACATGCCCACCAGTGTTTATTGCAGTACTGTCCGCAGCAGTCAAAAGATGGAATCAACCTAGGTGCCCATCAACAAATGAATGGATAAACAAACTATGGCATATTCACACAATGGAATATTATGCAATCATAAATAACAATGATGATCTTGAGAAGCATTTGATCACAGGAAGTCATCTGGAAGCCATACACTGAAGTGAAATCACACATTCAAGGAAGGACAAATACTGTAAGAGACCTCTGTTAAAAGGACTTAAGAAAATGTTTAAGCACTGAAGGAAATCATTTTGATGGCTACATGAGAGAGCAGGTAGAGCTGCACGTTATGTGTGCAGGGTTTTATGTGGCAAATTGACTTGCATTGTAAACTTTCACTCAAAGCACACAATTTTTTTTTTTTTTAATGTCGGCATGATACAGACTGTGAAGATATTTGTTTGCCATGCTAAATCCTAACAGCTGGGTGGTCACACTTCCTAAGGCTAAGATTGAGCTGAAAGTTAAACTTTTTTCCTAACGTAAACACATTAAGACTGAACAGTGGAAACTATGTGTTATAATCCTGAAAGGCAGAACTTCCAAAAACTCAGTATGTATGGCATTTTTAAATACTAGACAAAGTACAGTATCAGAAATCAGATCAGATTTGACAGGCAGTACAAGGGTAGGGCAGGGGAGGGAGGGAAAGGGAAGAGAACACCTGCTCAGCCAGCCAAGTTAGCAGATGTACTATGAAAATCACCCAGATGAAAACATTCACAGACAGATCATATTCACATGGAAGAAAATTAATGAAAATTTTCACAAAAGGTTCAAATTTGTATCATTCATGGGTCACTGAGTTTATCATTTAAGTAAGCACAGTCAAGTAGCTGAAGGAGAAGGAAGAAATGAAGTAAGAGTTGAACAGATTTCAAAGGGCAGCTCTAGAAGAGTAAGCATCATGCTATGTGCCAAGACCTGGATGGAAACCAAAAGGGAAGACCATACTCTGCATTTTCTCAAGCTGAAAGAACTGAAAAAAAAATTCCAGCCTCAAATTGCAATATTAAAATATCTATGGGGACAATATTAAATGACTCAGGAAGCATCAAAAGAAAATGGAAGAAGTGCGTCACATAGAGTCACTATATCAAGAAAAAACAGTCCATGTTGAACCATTTCAGAAGGTGCCACATGGGTAGAATTTAACGGTGCTAAAGGAAGAAGTCCAAGCTGCACTGAATGCAAGAAACAAGGCTCCAGGAGGTGACAGAATACCAGTTGAGATGTTTCAACAAATGAATGCAGTGCTGCAAATGCTCACTTGTCTACCAAGGAATTTGGAAGGCAGTTACCTGGCCGACTGACTGGAAGAGATCAATATTTATGCCAATTGCCGAGAAAGATGATCCAACTGTATGCAGAAATTAATGAACAGTATCATTAGTATCACAAGTGAGTAAAACTTTGCTGAAGATCGTTCAAAAGCAGCTTTAGCAGGACATTGACAGGGAACTGCCAGAAATCCAAGCTAGCTTAAGAAGGGGATGTAGAAACAAGGATATCATTACTGAAAAGAGAGAAGACCAGAAAGATGTTTGCGTGTGTTTTACTGACATTGTAAAGACTTGACATTGTGGATCATAACAAATTATGGATAACTTTGCAAAGAACAGGAACTCTATAACAATCGTACTCATGAGGAAACCATACACAGATCAAGACACAGTCCAAGACACAGTCATTCAAATAGATCACGAAGATACTGCATGCTTTAATACTAGAAAAGGTACACATCAGGATTGCATCTTATCACCGTATCTACTCAGTCTGTATGCTGAGCAAATAATCCCAGAATTTAGGCTGTATGAAAAAGAGCAAGGCACCATAGTTCGAGGATTACCAACCTGCATTTTGTAGATGACACAACCTTGCCTCCTGAAAGTGAAGAGGACTTCATTTACTAACTGTCATGGACTGAATTTTGACCCTCCCCACCCACCCCAAACCGTATGCAGCAACCTGGTTGTGCCATGATTCCAGGTATTATGCTCCTACATGCTGTAAATTTTGCACCTACGACATTAATAAGGGAGGGCAGGTGGCAGATGTGTTGGTGGACAGGACTAAGTGTGTAAGATTATACTGCGTCTTGAGGCAATCTCTTAAGATACAAAGAAAGAACGTATCAGAGAGACTTGGGAACCTCATATCATTAAGACAGTCACAGTGCGGCGAGCAGAGCACAGATGAGTGAGCACTTAAAGTGCTGCATCCATTTGTTTAAACATCTCAGTTGATGTTCCACCAATTCCTGGAGCCTTGTTTCTCCCCAGTGTCTTGAACGCAGGTTTGGCTGTTTCTTTCAGCTCTGGCTTCTTCCTTCCACACCACTGGCTGGTGTGACACAACTCCAAATGAGGTCAATCAGCTGAAAATATCCATTAATAACCAGAACATGGAAAGTACGAAGTATAAATCTATGAAAATTGGAAACTGTCAAAAATAAAAAGGAATGCACCAACATCGATATTCTAGGCATTAGTGAGTTAAAATGGACTGGTATTGACCATCTTGAATTTGACAATCATATGGTCTACCCTGCCTGGAAAAAAACTTGAATAACAGCACTGGATGACTAAAACACTGATGAAGATTAAACATCACAGCTTCAGTGTGGGTTATACTTCAACATGAAGAAAACAAAAATCTTTAGAGCTGGATCAATAACCAACACTGTGGTAAACAAGGGAAAGACTGAAGTCAAGGATTTCATTTCGCACTTCCACGGCGCTGAGCAGTTGTGTCCACTGCTGCAGACACAACGTCAATCCACTCACTGAAGGTCTTCCCCAGGCAGCTGTCAAGAAATGAATAACAGGGCAGACTGGATAGCCAAGAGGGCAAGAGATGAAACATTAAGTCATGGAAGACCAGTATCTTTCAGTGATCTTTAATATGTTTAACTTCAGTATTTTACCCACTTTTTTTAAAACCACACAACTGAGGATGGTATGAGCAGTGATACTGCCAACGAAACCTTGTATCTGTAGCTGTTTTCTTTCGTGTCTAGTGAAATGGATACCTCAGTCACTGGAAATATCATAAGCAATTCCTAGGCAGGGAAGATACCGTTTGTTTGTTTTTCAGAGAGCTGTTTCCTGCTGTTCTTACTACAGATATGAAGAATGAATGTTGAATGACAAAGAGTAAAAGCGTATTACAAGTGCAGAAGCCTATAATGACTGCAAAATCCTACAACAGTCAATTTCAGAGGCAGTAAAATTAAAATCAGATTAATGTATGTGTTAAAGGGATACTTCCTCACATTAATGAAAATCTTTGAGGAGATGGCCAGCGAGAGATCAACAACTTCACAACTGCCTCCTTGAACGTCAGAAATAATTGTTTCGTAGCTTCAGTCGGGACACAGATGAGTTTCTCACATTGTAATTGGCTCATAAATTGGGTGATAGGCTTCGGAAGTCTTTCTCTTTCTGATTCTCTCTTTCCCTTGCTCTCCTGTCTCCGATTTATATATTTAAGGAGCAGATTTACTTGTCCTGTGAAGTTAGACACATTTTGGATCTTGCTACTTGTGTATCTATGGGAAATCTTTTGAACACTTCTCCATTCGCTGTATTTCCTGTGAGTGGGTAGCTGAATCTTGAGCCTTTATCGGATTCAAGTTTGACTTTGTAGAAGGCTCCTCCAGAGGGAGGAGTGTGTATTTCTACTGAGTTCTACCTTGTGGTACATAAAACCAGGATTTCTTCCCTATCATTTCTCTCATTTCCAAAGGAATTCCTCAGTGTAACACTAAAGTTCATCCAACAGGAGAAAAAAATGTATAATAGGATCTAGCACTTATTTTATACTTTCTATAAGCTGTGTTTCTATTCTTTTGTAAGGTGCAGTAATGCTAAACACTCGTGACACAGAAACTGAGCTTCCTTTGCTTAAGAAAACAGCATTTGTACTATTGATTTAATCCTCCCATTCTCCCCTAGCTGCTAAGAGTAG
The DNA here is from genome assembly GCA_028571685.1 of Heterohyrax brucei. NCBI lineage: Eukaryota > Metazoa > Chordata > Mammalia > Hyracoidea > Procaviidae > Heterohyrax > Heterohyrax brucei. Next base: position 114,157,887 of record CM053150.1, on the reverse strand, counting down.
CTGTGGTGATTTTCCTGATTCTTCATTTTATTAGAACAGCTTCTCAATACGATCTGGAGTTGTGACAGATTTTCTGTGTTGACACTACATTTTTATCACCTTGGAGAATAAGTTTCTGATTTGTTCACTTTACATTTCAGCACCTGAATTAGTAAAGATCATCATTCTTCTGAGTATGTGTGATGGTTTCTTACAGAAGGTGGGAAAATACTGATGTGAGACTTGCATCCGTCTTCTCCTTTCCTCCCTCCTGCTATTTCCCCTCCTCATTATTTGCAGCTATTCACAGACCATCCTGACTGTAGGGCACCAGTGGTGGTCAGAGCCCCAGAGGACACAGCTATGAGACAGGTCTAACCAGAGGGTGCTAGGCCTGCAGTTCTGCACCAAGACATCAAGACTTCACTTCATGTGCGTGGGGACTGCTGCAATGTTGTCAGGAAGAAAGCGGCATGCAGAAAATTCTGTTGTAAAAGGATTAATCTGGCAGCTTTGTGCAGGACTCCGGAGAAAGACAACTGGGTATAAGATGGACATCAGGACAGTTCATACTCATGGCCACGAGGGCCTGAGCTCACAAGGGAACAGCGGGAAGAGGAACGTGGTCAGGCTATGGAACTGTGGATGGAGAAATGTCCAGGCTTGGTTGAGGAGTGGACAGCATGGGTGCTAATCCTTTTGAGTGCCCTGCTCCCAAAAGGTGGTTGTCCCTCATTTAAGAATGGCACATGTGTGACGGCTGGCACTATGAATGAGCAAGTCAAGGAAGCAACTCACCCGAGTTTGAGGTTAATGGATTAAGTTTTGAACACAGATCCAGAGACTGCAAAACCTGCAAAAGGTCTTAGTAATCGTACGGGCTAGTGGCTGTGTTCTTCGCTAGTGGCTAGTGGCGAGTGTTCTTCGGAGCACTTGAATCTCTAGCAAGGGGCACTCTGAAGCTGTGGGACACGGTAGCAGGGAAAGACTAAAATGCTGAGGCGTGTATTTTGCCCCCTCGTTGACCTCACCCCACTGAAAGCATACTGCTATATTTATTTACTTGAGTAAATAAATAAATATGTATCTACTCAGATAAATAAATATTTATTTATTTCTTTACTCTTCTCCGGGGAGAAGAGTATCTTTCCTTCAAATCACACAGGTCCAAATGTTTCCTCCTCTAACACAACTGACTTTGAGCAACTTCAGTACACCCACAGTAGAATGTCTAGCAAAGAGTGGGAATCATATCACTGACTGTGGAGGCAGCTGTGGAGTCCTTGCTAGTTTCCTCACCGATACACAATGTGGACCTGCTGTGACAGCCACACTCATGCCTGAAGGCAGGGGAGGAAGAACAAGAATCAGAAGAGAACTGGAGAGACCAGAGAGTTGAGGAGAAAGGTAAATGACAAGGGAGAAGTTTCAAACCTTTCATTTTTTGTTGCTTTTTCCTTTCAACTCTTTCAAGTCTAATTTTGTTTTCTATGTTTTCTTCTGTCCAAGAATTTTCAGAATATCCTCTTTGCAGGAAGGAGCTTCAGGAGAAGACAGTATTCATAAGCATGATTTTTCAAATCAAAGAAGTCCACTAAACTGCACCTCCACTTTCAAAACTCACATCTAGATTCTCATTTCCTACTACTATTAGTTTCTTTTCCTGAGAAATAAACTGATTGTACCTATATACCATCAACCTGTTGCCATCGACTGGATTCCAACTCACAGTGGCCCTACAGATATTAAAAAGTATCATGAGGTATGCATTTGGCTTACGTTACAGCATACATATCATGAGAATCAGAATCTCTGAGGATGGAATTAGATACAGATAGAGGAATGATAGATTAGACAGACAGATATAGAGAGACAGACAAACAGTCCAACTGGCAGATTTGTTCATCAAGTGAGGGAGTGGTATCAAAATCTAGTAGAGAAGAGAAAGTATCTCAGTTCTGAAAATACTGAGAGTTGCTTACAGAATGGATACTTTTTAAAACGTCTATATATAATATACATACACACACACACACACACACACAGCATACATACTTTATGAGGCAATGACAATGAACACTGAGAAATTATAGTAGCATAAGACTGGCAAACAAAAACAAACTCACTTATTAAATAATTCAATTTACAGATTTTAAAAAACTGACACAAGTAATGTTTGTGTTAAAAATTGAATGTGACCAGCATATCTTGAAAACACAGTACACATATAAGAAATTTAAGAAGTTTGCAACATAAATATAAAAATTTAAGAAATTAATGTACTTTTCCATGTATTATCCTCTCTTAAAAGGTTTATTATTTTTAAGAATAATAATGGGTACATGTAATAGGTATAGTTTTCTCTATATTTTAATGCCTAATACACTTATTATTAGAAACCCTGTGGCATAGGGGTAAGTGCTGCGTCTGCTCACCAAAACTTTTGCAGTTTGAATCTCACAGATTCTCCTTGGAAATGCTATGTAGCAGTTCTACTCTGTCCTATAGGGCACTATGCATAGTAATCGACCTGATGGCAGTGGGTTTGGTTTGGCTTTGTAATACGTTTATTTACAGAATTAGCAGGCAAAATTTTTCTGACTACTAAAATTATGGATCACAGATTTAACTGCCGTATTGTGGTGTACCTGTTTTAGTTATAAAGAGGAAGCTCTTTTTTTCCCCTTCCAAATAACCACTTTTAAAAATACTGTGTCAAATTTCTCTTTCCTACTGTGCAGAAGGCCCACTGATGATACCTAGGTCTTATTCCTATTCCGTGGATTTTCTGTCTCCTTGTACGATATGAGACTGAGTGCAGCTCATCTCTAAGACATCATGGGATCCTCTTATTCCATTCCACACTCTTTTGCTTGTATCCTGTAATTGCTGTTCTGGGGTGGATGAGTAGTGCCTACTTTGTTCTGATATGCCTCCCCGCCTCCTCCCAAGTTGTTTGCTCCTCCAGAAATGGAAGCTGAAAGAAGGGGCCAGAAAGCAGGCAGCAGCACTTGCCTATCACGACTGTTTAACATGCTAGCGATTTGGAGGCATCGTGATCCCTACTCCAGAGTTCTGTATGTTTTTTTTTTAGACCTGGAGGCCTCTGCTGACATAGTCTGGCATGTACTGTGAACTCAAGACCCTCCACTGCTGTGAAGAAGGTACAGATTACCCAACAAGCAAGGTAAGCATGTGGTTAAGGTATCGACAAAACAGCACCATCAGTTGTTCAAAGCAAAGGCCCGTAGCTGCCAAACAGAGAGGATACAAGAAAAACGAAAAGCCTCAGTGAAAACAGACTGGCCAGGCAGTAAATGAAACAGATACCATTTTATAAACTTGGTTTATGACAACAATTACATGTTCTTTCTCATTTGTGACTGATCAGCATAAACTTACATTCAGTTTTCTCTCACCAGCCACATAAGAATGCACCAGCAACACTGCAGTCATTTACTGTGTGAGGTACCTCATCCTGTCCAAGGGTAACAAAAGAGTATCGGCAGACCGAGCAAATCCTTGTGTTTCTACAACGCTCTTTGTAATCACTCTCATCCCCTTTCAGTACCAGCAGTACTCTAATGAGGTGTCAAGGTGCAGCACAAAGGATGAAAAGTGAGTTCACAAGTTGTGAAGTATTATTTCAAGACAAAGAAAAACCAAAATACTAGTGGAGATCTGTGAAGGCTCACCAACAAGCATTGTACCAGAAATGAAGAAAATTATTTCCCACTGCAGTATAAGTAATCTTTCTTTCGACTGCCTCAGCCCTGAAGACAAAAAAAGCATGCTCCAAATGAGCTTTTTAATTTACAAAATTTCAACTGCAGCTCTGGTGGGGTGGTGTTAAAGAGCTCAGGTGAGAACCCAAAGGTTGGTAGTTCCAATCCACCAGCCACCTCTTGGAAATACTATGAGGCAATTCTATTCGATCTGATATGGTTAGTATGAGTTAGAATCAACAGCAATTTTTTTAAAACATAAATTTTACTGTTACCATACAAATTCAAATGTGAATTTTATTTTATAAAGTCTACTTGTTTTATAAGTTTTATTTTCCGTTATTCACATTTATTGTTGTGGTAAAACCAAATTTAAAACGTAACAATGTAATTTCATATCCAGGTGAAATGAAACAGCAACAACTAAGTAGAGAAGAAAAATGAAAGGTCACAGAAGATAAAAAGAAAAGGATCTGCGAATCCTTAAAGACAATTCCAAAATTAACTACTTCTTTTAAGACATAAGGAATCTGAAGCAACTTCTTCCATTGACTGTTTATGTTTAAGGAGGGGTGGCAAGTCATTGTACAAGAGTGCCGTTAGGGCTGAAATCACTAATACCAATATGAATATAAAAGAACTGATTTCAAATTCCATACCCACTCCTTGCTGAAGCAACAATAATAATAATGATCTAGAAAGTGAAACTATTTTTTGTGAAAACTACAGACTCAATAAATAACAGAAATATTGAACTTACCTTGTGGAATAATTTTTCTTCTAACTCTGTAAATTAATGGATCAAAAGAGGGTCAAATGATTGTCAACATTGCAGTCATCCATTTGTCAATTCGTGTCAAAAATTTCTAAATGGTTAAAAAAAAAAAGTTTCTGTAGCCAGAATATATTGGAGAATTCAAAGGTAACACTGATTATCTTAAGACGGGGGGTAGCTACTGTATTTTCCATCAGAGAGCTCTGTGTACTGTTTGCAAACCATCCATACAAACAAAATAACCAAAGCCATTGCCATCATTTAATTGTATGCTTGCTATGTGCTATGAATTGATTTAGCCACTGGTACAACTCAAATAGGATCCTTAAACATGCAAACAGTTCAATTCACAGAGATTTTATATTGTCATTATAAACCAAATATATCATTTGTATATTACCCATGAATGCCAAGCCAGCCAAGTGCCGTCGAGTCGGATCCAACTCATGGCGACCCCATGAATAGGAATCACAAATTAATGAAGAATATCAGTACCAGAAAGCCACTTTGTAATGTGTTGTTGCTGTCACAATGATTGGTGAATGTGAACTATTCTTTTGAGGAAGAAATGAAGTATGTGGGTTCCTACCAAATGGAAAACTTTTGCATTGACTTGAAACTGTTGTTCAGTTTGATTTATGTTTAGTAGGTCACATCTAAAAATACCATACCAAAGGAAAGGGAAACCCATGGTATCTGTCTGAAACAATATGTGAAGAAATAACAAACAACAGATGATGAAGTTCAATGAACCACATCAGTCAAGTAAGGATAGCTGAATATTTCAGTCTCTTCATATTTCTCATACTTACCAGCCAACTATTGTTTTAGGATACATGTCTCAAGTAGACGGAAAGCTATGGAGTGATCTATCACATTTACTAACTTAGAAAGTCACGTTGGTGAAGAAGCTGCAACTCAAATATTTCATCATGTATGTGAACTTTGAAAAATTGATTTCTCCAAGTGCAGAGATGAGTCATTTGAAAACACTGCCAATACACCAAGGCACGTGACACAAGATTTTAAAACGTAATGAACATGACATTGTCATAGCATGTGTTGTGCATTCATGTAAACCTGCAGGATGTAAACACAGGAGCTGGCTGTTCGACTCAGCTGATTTCTTTTTTCTACTTCCCAGTTACTCTACAGGTTTCTTGGGCATCTCTGCTCACCAATGAGCTACTCGTAAAGAACATACAGGCAATGATTGAGTATTAAAATGTCTTTCTGGTGCACACTGGGAAGCATATACTGTAATGAGTCCAATCATCAAATCTAGATTCCTCAGAAGATATTGCTGAAGCCCAGACACCAAAGAGATACCAAAAGAGAAGATGAAAACATCACCAACAAAACACAAACTCTAGAATATATATTTATATTTTGGCTATGTGGAATAATGTATTACAGCATTTTCACTGGATGAGTCAAACTCTCCAAGACACAGAAAGACATCCACAGGTCTCTACCAGTCACTACCAGGTTGTATCCATAATGTAATAAAAGATTTTGAAGAACTTCAAAACACACACACATACACACACACACACACACACACACACTGCCAAATACTAATTGTGAAGCATTTCCCTGGCATATAAGCATTAGAAAGAAACAATAAAGGAAGTGCTCCAGAAGTGCTGAGTGCCAGACATCTATTTCACACAACCACATACTAGAGCATCATTGACCCATTTGAATCTTGCAGGAAATGAAGGGTCAAAGTGTGTAAAGTTCTTTCAAAAATTTTTTTTCTTCTTAAGCACTATGGATGCACTGATGACAAATATCAAATATCAAGAAATTAGTATAGGCTTCTCCTGATGACTTAAACACAAGCCTTTATGAGGAAGTGCTTAAATCTCATCTGTACATGAGAACTAAGTTTACAGATTCAGGAAAGACAAATTTTACTCATGTAGACAGGTAAACCAAAACCGTTGCTCTCAAATCGATTTCAACTCATAGCAACCCTACGAGACTGAGCACAGTTGTCCACATAGGGTATCTAAGGAGTATTCCAGTTCCCGACCTTTTGGTTTATAGCTGAGCTCCTGACCACCGCACGCACAGCCTCTGTGCCATATGTTCTCTATGATCGAGCAGCTCTAATTCAACAGCCTCTCCTTGAAAAGGCTATGGGGCTCTTCTACTCTTTCCTATAGGGTCACCGTGGTTAGAAATCGACTCAAAGGCAATGGGTTTGGCCCACGCTCCTATTTTATGTCCTCAGTGATGAGGTTCTGTGATAGTGTCAGAACCAGAAACAAGATGAAAAATATCTCGTTTGCGTTACTTTATTATTTTTAACAGTTTATATCTATGCATGTGTACACATGTCTCTGGGTGCATTTGTGGACCACGGTGTGCTTGTGCAAGTGTGTATGTGTGTGTGCCTGCATGTCTGCATATCTGTGTGTATCCACCTCTTTTTGGATGAGAAGGCCTAGAAACAATGACATGCCGGTGACAGCGAGCACAGGTGCATGCCTTTTTTTTCCTTTCTAAAAATCGTTCCCACCAAAGGGAACAGGAGTCCCTGTCAAATGCTTAATTCCAAAGCAGGGGCACAGAACGTACAAGACGAGCCTGGGACACTCTTTATCAGAAAGCAAATATGTGCAGAAATAAGACTGAATTTGTGAAGAGGACGAGGAATCAGCTTCAAGTGTCCGCCTCCGGCCAAATCAGAGGCAACTGAGCATCAAGGTAAACAATGACAGTCATAAAATAAAACAGGAGCTTACCAATATACACTAATATAAATTAATAAATCACTGACAAGTGAAAGAAATGAAAACTATTGACCTTACAGTGAATGCCAATTAATAATTGTAGAAAGAACGATGGAGGTAGCACCCTGTTTTGTAAGTGTCATAGTAACATAGAATTAGGTAAGAACGACAATGATCGAAAGTTTGCAAAGAGACAGGGCATATACTTAGTTTTGAAACAACTTCTCACAAAATTGCTTACTATTCGTTCACAAATGGAAGGAACATATTTACAGTGGAGAAACATACTGAACATCACCTTAACCAAATGATCAAAGTTAATATCTCCACAATGGGACAAACTAAATCATATGATCTGACAGAGTACACTGAGAAGGACACAACTCATTAATGTGACTCTAATCATGGGGAAACATCAGATTAATCCAAATTAAAAATAGACTGTCTGGTAAGGAGCCATGGAGTCAGTGCTGTCGGTGGTTCAACAGTTGGCTTTGTTAACAGAAAGGCTGGTGGTTGGCACTTACCACCTGCTCCACAGGAGCAGTCTGCTTTCAGAAGGATTATAGCCTTGGAAATCCTAAGGGGCAGTTCTGTTCTGTCCTACAGGGTTGCTATGAATCAGAACAGACTTGACAGCAACAAATTTGGATTCCATTTTTATTCTTCGAAAGTCGCAAGGCTTTAACAGACAAAGACAGACTGTAAAACGTTTCCAGATTCTAGGATAGGTCAACTAAATCCAATAAGTGGCCCTAGGGTAGATCTTAAAGCTAGGAAAAACTAGGTATGAAAGACATTATTGGAACAATTGACAAAATTTAAATATGGATTGTAGTTTAGTTAATAGTGTTATATCAATGTTAACCTTTTATATTTTTATCACTGTTATGTGGTTATTTAGGAGATGCCCTTGTTCTTAAGTATTTAAAGGTAATGGGGCATAGTGGCTGCAACTATTTTCAAACTGGTTAGAAAAAGCATATAAATATACAAATATGAAGAGAGACAGAAAGAAAGTAAATGGAGTAAAATGTTAAACTGATAACTCTGATAAAGGACACAGGGAAGCTCTTTGCACTAAGACAGCTTTTCTGTGTGTCTGAAAGTATACCAAAGTGATTGTTGCTGTTAGTTGTCATTGAGTTGACTCTGACTCATGGCAACCTTAGGAAACATCATGAAGTTCTGAACCATCTTTGGTGTATCTGAGCCCATTGTGTAAGTCACTGTGTGAATCCATCGGATAGAGGGTTTCTCTCATTCTTGCTAACTCTCTCCTTTACAAAACTTGATGTCCTTCTTTAGCAACTGGTGTTTCCATTTTATTCACCGTTGCTCCAAAGGAATACTCAGCTCTACTTTCTCCAAAATCGATGATACAACTGCTACAAAACAAAGCAAACAGCAAGAAAAAGTCTTTTAACAATTTCTACTTATCCAAACAACACATATTGCTGAAACGTCACTCTAAAAGTTGATAATTTCAATATTTTGCATGAAGAAGCACCAAAATGACTGTTTTAACATTGTCACGAAAATGGTACTCACCAATTCTTCTCATTTTAAAATCCAGGGTAGGATTTGTCCTTTCACACAAGGCTAGTTTACTATAGATTGATGTTTTAACCCTACCCAGTTGCTTCTTTACATTTAACTGTCACTTGGGCCAGAGCCATCCTTGGAATCCTGGAGCAGGAAGCTTCCAAGTTCCCAGAGCAGCAGTTGGCCTAACAGCTCCTTTTGACTTTTGGAGTACTAAGGAATATATGTTCAGTCTTCTCTTCTCTGCCAAGATTTTTTTTTAGTTCTTCAGGAGACAAAACTCTTGGAGTGTTGATTTCACCATGGGTGAGAAGGTAATTTCCTTATTTTGCAGGCTGAACTTTTATTAATCCTGCAGAATACCTCAGGAAGGTATATGAAAGTCATGTCCTCAATTCTTCCCCTATTCATCAGCCAATGATAGCTCAGTGATTTTATATGTATAGTGTTAATACTTACAACAGTGTTTCAGGGCTTCTGCCTTCAAGTGAATGTTTCTTTCTATTAGATGAAGTTTTCTTCTTTTTAAAAAAATTACAAAAGTGGATGGTGCTTTGAACTACAGGTAGGACTAATTTTCAAAATCATGAAATCCAGACATTAACGTGGTATGTAATTCCTAAGCATGCTTCAATTCTCTTTCCTCATTTATCCATTCTAAGCTTTTGACTGAGACTTAAAACTATGACACTTTCTATAATCAACTATTTGTTGTTGTAATTTTAATGATGCACGACAATTTGATTTTTTTTTCTGTGCCCACTATATATCAGGCAACAAATGCCACTGTACGTGTGCATGTGCGTGTGCACGCGTGCACATGTATATGCAGACATACACTACATATATAGACATGTATTTGGGCTCCTTGCAACTGCTCAGAAAAATACACATGAAGATCCTCACACTGTATCTTCAGTTAAATGTTTTTCTGATGTCTAGGCTCACAGAGAGCCCCGCACAGTAGTTAAGAGCACAGGTGCTAACCCAAAGAAACACCATTCATACCTACCAGCTGCTCCTTGGAAATATTATGGGACAATTCTACTGCACCCTATAGAGTTTCTATGAGTCAGAACAGACTAAATGATAAGGGCTTTCATTCACGCATCTCCTAGGAGTTAAGCTAGATTGGTTCCCAAGATAGTACTACTTACTGTTAGGTGCCATCAGGTCAGTTCTGACTCATAGCTATCGTGTGTGTATCAAAAGAAGACAAGAGCTGGTCCTGTGCCATCCTCTCAACCACTGCTATGTTTGAGCCACTGTGTCAATCCACCTCTTGAGGATTTTCCTCTTTTTCACTAACCCTCTATTTACCAAGCATGATAGCCTTCTAGAGATACTACTTCCTCCTGATAATGTGTCCAAATTACATAACACAAGTCTTGCAATCCTTACTTCTAAGGAACATTCTGGTTTTACTTCTTCTCAGACAGATTTGTTCAATCTTCTGGCGTGTTCAGTATTCTTCATCATCACCATAATTAAAAGGCCTCAATTTTTCTTTGGTTTGTCTTAGTCGTTGTCTGTATTTCACATGCATATAAGCATCGAAAATACTATGCCATGGATTAGCTGCACCTTAGTCCTCAAAGCGACACTTTTGCTTTTTAAGGCTATCTAATGGTATTTTATACACAGTTGCCCAATACAATACTTGGATTTATTGACTGCTGCCTACAAGGATGTTGACTCCAAATCTAAGTAAAATGAAATCCTTGATAACTTCAGCTTTTTTCCTCTTTAGCATGATGTTACTCACTGGTCCAGTTGTGAGGATTTTTATTTTCTTTTCGTTAAAGTGTAATACTGAAGGATGTAGTCTTTAATCTGCTTGCTTCCTGTTCTCTTCCTTTTCAGCAAGAAACATTGTGTCATCGGCATATCAGAAGTTGTGTGGCTCTTCCTCTAATCCTGATGTAGCATTCTTCTTCATACAGTTCAGCTTCTCTGATTCTTTGCTTAACAAACAGAATGAACAGGTATGGTGAGAAGTCACAACCTGGATACACAACTTTACCGAGTTTAAACCACTTACTCTGTTTCCCTTGTTGGGTGTGAACTACTGCCACTTGGCCTAGGTACGTGTACCACATGAACACAATGTAGTGTTCTGGAATTTCCATTGTTTGCAATATTATCCATAATTTTTCATGATGCACATAGTTGAATAGCTTTTCATAGTCAATAAAATATAAGTCTACATCTTTATGGTATTCTCTGCTTTTGGTCAATATCCATCTGATATCAGCAATGATATCCCATGTTCCTAGTCCTCTTCTGAATCCTGCTTTAATTTCTGGCAGTTCCGTGTCACTGTACTGCTGCAACCATTTAGGAATTATCTTCAGCAAAATTTTACTTGCATGTAATATTGATGATATTGTTTGATAATGTCCACATTCTTTTGGACACTTTTCCTTGGAATAGGCACAAACACAGATCTCTTCCAGTCAGTTGGCTAAGTAGGTGTTTTTCACATCTCTTGGTAGAGATGTTTGAATGCTTTCAGAGTTGCATCCTTTTTTTCAAGCATCTCCACTGGTGGTCTGTGAAGTCTTAGAGATTAGTTTTTCTCCAGTGCCTTCAGTGACGCTTGGATGTCTTTCCTTAAGTACATACGATTGGTTCCTTACCATATGGTACCTCCTGAAATGACGGAGTGTTGACCAGTTTTTCTGGTACAGTGACTCTGTAGATTCCTTCCATCTTCTTTTGATGGAAAGAATATCATTCAGTACTTTCCCCATAGACTCTTTTGACATTGTAACTGGAAGCTGGAATTTTGTTGCCAGTTATTCCATTCTTTCAGTTTGAAAAATGCAGAGTTTATCTTTCCCTTTCGTTTTCTAACTCTGGGTTTTTGCACATTTCCTTACAATACTTGAGTTCATCACCGTTACCCATCCTTTTTGTAATCTGCTGTATAGCACTTTTACATCATCATTTCTGTCACTTTAGCTATTCCACATTGAAGCGCAAGTTTCAAATTCTTTTCCAACATTCATTTTGGTGTTTTACCATCTTTTTAAAAACCCTTTACTTTCTTCACGTAGGATACCCTTTACATCACACCCAACTCGTTTGGTCTTTGGTCATTAGTGTGCAGTGTGTTACGTCTACTCTTGGGATAGTCTCTATTTCAGGTGGGATATTTTGTCTCTCATGGACTTGCTTTAATTTTCTTAACCTTCAGTTAGAACTTGCATAGAAGCAATATCTTCTGCAGTCAGTCCCTGCGATAACACTGAGCTCTCATCATCTTTTTCCACATATGTAGTCAGTCTGATTGCTGCGTATTCCATCTGGTGAGGTCTACACATATAGCCACCTTTTACGTTGCTGGAAGAAAGCATTTATCATGAGTAAGTCACTTGTCTTGAACAATTCTGCCACACCATCTCTGACATCATTTGTATCACAAAGGCCTTATTTCCCAGCTACCAGTTGTTTCCAGCTTTTATGTTCCAATCTCCAGTAATTATCAATGTATCCTGGTGGTATGTTGGATCAATTTCAGACTAGGGAAGGTAGGAAACATCTTCAGTTCCTTCCTCTTTAGTATTAGTGATTGGTACATAAATTTGAATAACTGTCATATTATCTGGGCTTCCTTGAAGGCATAAGGATATTATCCTATCACTGACAGCATTCTATTCAGGATAGACCTTGAAATGTTCTTCTTGGTGGTGAATATTGTTACCCGAAAAACCCAGGAGTTTGGCTACCGGCGGTAAAAAGCCAATTCACTGAGACAGGAGATTTGGAATGAGAGCAAAGGTTTTATTTGCAAGCCGGCATTGCAAATGAAGAGAGAGGCATTCTCATCATCAAAAGCCTCCCCAAACTCACCAGACAAAGTCCGAGTACTTAAAAGGCAAAGACCACTTGCAGATGTAGGGAGCAACGTGGGGAGTTGGGAGCAAGTGGGGTTCGACTCAGCAGAAGTCAACTGGGTTAAGGTTGACTGGACAGAGGGGGTCAAGTGGGTGGGGGTCTGCTTCACGATCTCACAGGCCATCTCAGGCCATCAAGGAAAAGAAAGTGGTGTTAGGCTCCTCTGGCCAGTAACCTAGAAGAATAATGCTCAAACACTAGTTATTTCTCCATCCTTCTTGGCCTCCTGCTTAATTCTTTTACCATTGATTTTATCAAGACAAAAGGAGTCATTCATTTTCTATACTTCACTGGATCCACAGTGCAGACTACAGAGGGCCCCACCCTAGTGTCACCACCTGGGGCTTGTGCAATGTGGAGGTCATGTCTTTCCTTTTCTGTCAAGGGTGATCTCAAACAACGTGTCTCAGGTCCCCTTAGTTTTTAGCACCCCAACATGGAGGCTTTTCCAGCCTTCAGTTTCAAGTGGTGAATGTAATACCATTCTTCTTCAAGTTTCATTCCCTGTGCAGTAGACCATACTATTGTCCAATTCAAAATGGCCAATACCAGTCAGAAAAAGGGAACGTATAGAACACACCAGGGACAGAAGAGGCCCTGAGTACGTGGTTGCCCCAAGTCATCCTAAGGTACATTCCAGTTGACAGATCACAAATGCCCCAAACATTTTTTTCTGAAGCTATAATCCTTATAGGAGCATGCTGACAGTTCTTTCTTCCACCGAACCACTGGGTAGGTTTAAACTACCAACTTTTCAGTTAACAGCTGAGCACCTAAACATTTTGCACTAGGGATTCTGATGAGTACCTGTCTTAGCTAGCTAGTTCTCCCGTAACAGAAACACCACAAGTGAATGGTTTTAACAAAGAGAAACCTGTTCTCTCATAGTCCAAGAGACTAGAAGTCCCAATTAAGGGTGACAGCTCCAAGGGAAAGGTTACTGTCTCTGTGGGCTCTGGGAGAAGGTGCTTTCATCAAGGAGATTCTCAGCAAAGGGATCCTGAATCCAAAGGACTTGCTATTCTCCCGGCTCTTGTTTCTTCTTACTGTGAGGCTCCGCTTGGCTCTCTGCTCACTTCTACATCTCAGGAGACACTGGGCCAAGACACAGCTCAATCTTGTAGATTCATTCTTGCCTCATTAACGTAACCACCACGCACCCCACCTCATTAACATCACGGAAGTAAGATTACAACACACAGGAAAATCACATCAGATGACAAAATGGTGGCCAGTCACACAGTAGTGGGAATTATAGGCTAGCCAGGTTGACACACAGTTCCTGGGGGACACAATTCACCATCAGATGGCCCTGACTAGTGAGTGTGGCAAACATTTTAAGACTTTCATGTGGAGAGAGTGCACTGCATTTTATGCAGAGTAAGAATTAAGGTGAGAACAACATATAAAACATTCAAAGAAACCAAAGAAATGTTTAACTCAAAGTATTTCTAAGTATGTGTGTGTGTGTGTATAGCAAGCAAGCATTGCAAAGGATATTTGTAGCATACTCCAAAATCTTCAAGTAGTCTAAGTGTTTCAAACTTCAGAAGTATAAAACAAAATCCACTGCTGCTGAGTTAATTCTGACTCACAGTGACCCTATAGGATGACCCCATAGGACAGAGTAAAACTGCATCATAGAGTTTCTAAGGAGTGCCTGTGGATTTGAACTGCTGAACTTCTGGTTAGCAGCCATAGCACTTAACCACTACACTACCAGAGTTTCCACACAAGTATAAGTGCTATTAAACTATTTTTTAAAAATAACTGAAAGCTTTTCTTACAGGTAAGCAGTTTGTGAATTATAAATAATCTTTAGTTTGAATGTTTGTATTAGATGCTATGAGTGGAGATGGAAACAAAAATTAACAACCTGATACTCACAATTCACAACACTAAACCTGTATAAAACAAATTTAAGTTCTACTTCCCCATTGATGAAAGTACAAAAAAATATGTGCAGGAAACCTGAGATTGTGGACTTAGGAATCCTAAGAGTAAAAATCTCTGTGAAACAGTCAAGATTCCTGGAAGAACTTCAGATTTAATGAAAAATATGAGGTCGAGGGTGCTGTACATAAATCTCTAAGGGATAAAAGGAATCAGTTAATATGGTTCACAGAAATAATGCAGAGAAATTGGATTGGAGGACAGGATGAGAAGGTGGAGTTCAAAGGCTCAGGAAAGTGTAGAAGGGTCTACAATGCCCCAGGCAGTGGAGGGGCAAGTTGGTCTGGGAGGTGAAAGGAGGGGCTGTGGGTCAACCTCCTTTGCTGTCCCCTCCATGCGCTCAACAGACTTTGTGATGAGGCCACAGCTTTATGATACAGGCCTGAATTTACAGGCCCGAGTGTGCTCAAGGTGCTCAGTTGCCTGAAAGCAACTGTGCTATTTAGATCATGGAGAACTACCTCTGCATCTGAAAAGCATTTCTGCTACAGTGCTGAGTTCCAGCTCTAGTTCCTGGGTCACTGAAACTGTCCTGGGCTTAGTATGTGTAGTGGGGCTCTTCCTCCTGCTACTCCCCTACCTCCAGAGTAATCCACCCTTTCCACTCCCGGAGAAAAACAGAAACATCAAGAAGGTAAGGAATTCCCAACCCAGCCCAAATAGAGACCGAATCTCTATATCTTTTTTCTGTCTTTCTATTCTTATTTCTATTTTCTAAATTAAGAGGAGTGAGTCCTAAGATAAGAGACCTAAAGAAAGAATCGATTATCAGCCTTCTAGGGACGGGGGGGGGGGGGAAGGACAAGCATTAGAGTGGGCACCAGGATTGCTCCCTGAACATCTCAGACCGTTTCTCTGCACATGATAGGGGGCTCCGGGGCAGAAGGCTAAATCCAATGTCTCAGTGGCCCAGGACTGGATTACGGAGAGTTTGGGATCTCTGTGGGAGGATGGAGCCTTCAACACTGGTTCACCAGTTGTCTCAGCAGCAGGTGTCTCCGGGCAAAGTCCTCCTGCAGTGCAATGATCTGAGGAGCAGTGCTCAGTATCCAACAGCCCCTGATCAGGGGCCTGAGCCAAGCTCTGGCCTCCAGCTGAAAGCTGCCTCACAGAGCAGAGGCATCTGTAGATGTGAGAGTCTGTGCTTTTCTAGAGCACAGGTGTGGTTTCTATGTGAAATTCAGGCTAGATTTCCATAGAGAATCCTTCATTTTCATCCATTAGGAGAATGAATAAAAGGGAAAACAGAGAACTCCATTAGCCAAGCGTAGAAAGTTACGTTATTCGTAAAGATTCAACACCGTTCCAGACAAGCAGGGAGAGAATTGGGTCCCAGCCCCTCATTCTTTTTCCTGTATCTCAGCCCCATGTGTCGACAAAGAGAAGAAGCATGTAGAAGAACAGAGGTGGCCATGTGAAAGGTAAGGTTCTGCCCACTTAACCAAGATCCAAGCATTAACCCTAACCTCTCCTGTCCCTGAGGGCTTTGTCCTGGGTCTGAGAGGACACCAGTTGCTCCAGCACGTCTCTCTCTCCCTGGAAACAGCCTGAGAGAGAGGCAGCTGGAGAGGGAATCAGATCCTGGACACCTGTCAGATTCCATGGTGGGACTGCAGGTGGATGAAGCCATGGTGGGCTCTGAGGTGGTGTTTCCCAACAGGCGGCAGTGTAGGATGTAACAAACCAATAAACGGTGGAACTGAAGGTACAACACCCAGGTCCAACCACCACAAGCTATTTGACCACGATCAGATTTCTCACTGAAATGTCACAGAGCATAATGGAGGTAGAAACAATTTTAAAGGACAAAGCTCCTGAATCATCCAGTTCTGCTATAACAGATATAGTACAAGTGAATGACCTTAACAGAGTAATTTTATTCTGTCACAGTGAAGTAGGTTACAACTCCACATTCAGGGCATCAGCTCCAAGGGAAGGGAGTCTTTTTCTGCTAGCTAAGGAGGAGGGTCTTTGTCGTCAATTTTCCTGTTGAATAGGAGCTTCAGAGGCACGGGAACCCCAGGTCCAAAGGAGGCTCTACTCCTAGCACTGTTTCTTGATGGCATAAGTCCCCAAATCTCTCTACTACTTTCTTTCTTTTAAATCTCAAGAGATTGCATCAGGCACAAAGCAATCTTACACACTGAGTGCCTGCCCCCCGACACAACTCTCCCCGGCCCTCCCTCATTGTCACAGAAGCGGGGTTTACAGCATATAGGAATATCACACAATGTCAGGAATCATGTCTACATATATTTTGGGGGGAAAAAATTCAATCAAAGACAACACTCGACATAAGTGAAGCTTGGTATGAGGGTCAGCGATCATGTGACCGTGAACTGGGAACCTAGGGCTCTCAGAGTCTAACCTCCCACCACTGGACCCTGAGGGATATTGATTCAGTGTGTAAGATTCCCATGCCCTGACCTTCACCACCATAATCCACTCTCTTGATTTGCAGCTTGTACGAAAAAAAAAGGAGAGGAGACTAGGGGCCTGAGTGTACTCCCGCAAAAGAGAGTAACCTTACCCTTCTCATAGGGTCATTGTGAGTTAGAATCCACTCAAGGGATCAGTTTAGGTTTCTTCGGTGGTGGGTGAACCCAGGGCTGCAGAGAAGATAGGGCTGACTTGGATGGCACCTACCCACAGGGAATGTAAGAGAAGCCCTTGGGGAAGAGAGAACAGGAGAATGGTGACATGTCAGAGCAGAGTGGGGTGAGTGATGTCAGGCCATGTGGGGTGGGGCAAGGTGTGCCCTGCAGATTTCCCCCACCCTCGCAGGCCATTTGCCAATGGCTACAGCTTGGCTCTTTCTCTCCCACAGCCTTCTGGGAAAGCTGCCTCGCAAGGGTAGATTTCAGCAGGAGAAATCGGGAGAACTCTCGGGTCTGGAGAACAAAAGACCACCTGCTGAAGCTGGTCATCAGCCATGTGGTAAGAAGTGCACAGAGCCCACAAAGCATGCTGCTTCTGTGCTGTCCCTCTGCATGGCCACAGCGCCTCCAACCAATCCCCTTGGCCATCAGGCCTCTACCATTCCAGCAAAATCTCCTGAAAACACTGTGCAGAAGACTGATCCTTCCGGCAGGAAGATCACCTCTGAGACTCTTCAGGTAACACACATTCTGTCCCCAGAATCACAGGCATTGGTGGCTCTAGTTCACCCATTTTGGCTTTCTCCTCTGGGTCGACAGCCACCAGTTCTTTGTACTTTCCCTCCTGGAAACACTGTGAAGCCCAGCAAGAGCAGACAGCCTCCCAGCCATCAAAGGCCTCTTTCTGGGGAGGTCTTGTGAACAGGAGGGAATTTCACAAGCACCTGGAAATAGAAATTGCAACCAGAGTGCAACTGAAGATTAGGAATGAAAAAGAAAAGGATAGATTATTTAAAAAACATGTGAACCCAGACTTCCACCTGAATTCTTTGGGAATGTTAGAATCACTCAGTCATGAGCACACCATACTCCAGCCATACTAAAGGAAACCAGAGCAGGTGGCCAGGCCTCAGCACTTCAGATATCCCAAGAACTTAGGAAACCAATGATATCAGCAATGTAAGCTGTTCTTCTGGGGCCACCCCTCTCTGCACAGTGAATCCCTGATGGCTACTGCTTGGGTGTCTGCGAGATCTTCTCCACTACAGGCTCCCACTGTTTTATTCAATAGAATTTCCAATGACTGCCCAGTTCAAGTCTCCACACTGTGGCCCCGGCTCCAGCCCTTGCCCCACCCTGAGGCCCAACTACTGGGCCCTCCAGCTCCAGTCCTCATCCAGGCCTATCTTCCGTCCTCTTTCCCAGTCCCAACACCAGATTCTGCAGCCCAGATGACGGCCTGTGGAAAATCGTGCCCTAACACACCAAATAAAGGAAAACCACACACATCCACTGAAATTCAACACCTGGAATCACCGCTATTACAAAAGCAACTGCAAAGTGGAAGAGCTTTACCTTGTGTGGCCAAAAGATCTCAGGAGGCATTTAATCCTCTCAGTCCCAACCTTCCCAAAGGGGAAGGGGCCTCGGAGGCTTGTTAGTCACACCCCATCCTCCCTGGGGACATTCCTAGCAGAGCTGAGCACCACAAACAACTGGAATGCCACCTTGAAAAGAGGCTCACACAACACAAGAGGAGCCTGCCCAGCAGGACCCAAGAGTCTCGGGAACTGACACAGCCTAAGGGAAAACTACCAGGGACAGGTCATGCAAAGGATCAGCATGCACAATCACGGCCTTCTATGTTTGCAGGTGAAACCAGTCAGGACATGAAGGTGAGACCCAGGCATACATGAAGCCCAAAACATTTACAGTTAGGGAAGTTCCCAGAGTCAAAATACAATATATTCCAGGACTTGGAAAAATCCCCAGAGCAGGTTCTGCAGACAGCCTCTGAGAAAGAGTTAAGAAGTGATTGGATGAGTTCAGGGAGTACCAAAGGATATTATATTCCAAGGAACCTAGATAAGAAACAGCTAGAAAACACTCTGGAAGTCCATTTGTGGAGATAATTGGGTAAGATTATTGGGAGTCAGATTCCCGTAGGCAGAGGCAGTTCCACGCGTACTGCCAACCATACTTTGCCCAAGTCTGACACTCACAAACAAAACGGAAATACAGTGATCTCAGAGTGTCGGGCATACCATGTGGACACCACGCAGGAGTTTTCATTCCTCCTTCCGAGCACATGGCAGGCTCTGGAGGCACATATTAAAGGATTTCTTGAGAGGCACAAGTGGGATCCATCTGTTCAGGCAGGTGAGCCTACGAATCTCAATATGAGTCAGATTCAGTCACTGACCCTCTCCCAGGATGAATTTCAATCCTCAGCTACTCCTGAATCTTGGACCGGCTCAAGACCTGACGCTGCGAAGATCCGGAAAGAAAACCCTCGGGAAGGCTGGAGAGGGAAAGCGACACCTAAAAAGTCATACCCCACCCTGGAGGATCCTCTCCCTGACCCCTCACCTCTCAGTGAGCGAGACTCAGGGGCTGTGAGACAGACTCCACCTGAAAAAGACCCTGGGCCCTCAGAAACCACTCAATTTGGGCAGGAAGTCAGGCGACCTTTACGGGCCATCACACCCATTGTCACGAGCAGAGCCTGGGAGAGCAGGACTATCGTCAGAGCCTACAAGGACAGCCAATCAACAACCAGGAAGTGGCCAGGGGAGGAAGTAGAAGCTGCGCCCTAAGAGGCCTTGGGTCTAGTGTAATAAGGCTGAAGATGAGCTATGAATCCCAGTCTTTAAGGGACAACGAGACCAAGGAGGCAGTAGTGGCTGAGCGGTCCTCTGTACCACAGCTACAAGACACAGATGTCAGCAAAATCTAAACACATAAATGTGGATCTGAGAGGTTGAGGAGGTCCAGGGACTAGTAAAAGCCCCTTGCCTCCTACAATGTTTGTTCAATATCCAGGAAAGAGACACCTAAAAGCACAGGGCCTTCATGAAGACCTCTCACTGCAGTTGGAGACAACAAACCAGCCTCAAGGATGTCCCCTCCAGGACCATGACACTGAAATCATTCTTCAAGGCTGTGCTACTGATATGCTCCTTGAGTCAGACAGTTTGTTTTCTCATGCCTCCCACTGCATCCGAGGAGCGTGTCTGACAGAGACACGACACATTCTAAAGTCTTAAGAGAGCTCATGGGAGCCCGAAGGAGCAGCCTGGGACAGCAGAACCCCAAGATCCTAACACTGGAGGGTCCATGGAAGAGCCAGAGCAAGACTTCTCCCTGCACTGATGAGAGAAAGGATTTTAGGAGGCACAAACCAAGAAAGTGTTAACACGAGTTTGTAGGAATGGGGTTCTCTCTAACCAGTGGAATGAATCAGCCTCCAAAGGATAAGAGATCAGTGGAGTCCTTTGGCATGAAGTCCCTTCACCTCCCAACAGGGAAAGAAAAGGTTCTGCTAGAAGGCTACTTCAAAAAGAGGATGACCAATTTTATCCAAAGCATTTGCCCTAATAAAAAAGAAAAAGGGCCCAAAGCAATGAACCAGTCAAAAGCAGATCAGTCTTCATGGACAGAGGAGTCACACAGGCTCAGACAGTTACAATAGCTGTCGGCCAGATCTTAGGAAAGATACTTAGGCTTCGGCATGCTTCTTACTACTCAAAGCTACATCAGGAAGCAGAGAAAGTCCAGAAAAGTCAGCACTCGGTTTATGGGCCTCCATCCTACAGGGAGGGGCCTCCTTACTTGGAGAACAGGAAGGAAATGAGCGGTACAGTGTGCCACCAGCAAGTCATCCCTGAGGGCCAGAGCTGTATCAAGAACATCTGTCCTTGACATGGATGCAGAAACCTCTACATGACGAGGAAATTATGGATCAACCATCAGGCATTGCCTTCCTGGGGGACTATGTCCCCAGTTAGTACTTGTCAGCAGAGTTCAAGCATATGGGGTGTCTCAGGCTGCCCTCACAACTCAGCGTTCTGCCATCAGAAAGGTGTGAGCTGCTGTCAACCAGAAAAGGCTTCTCCAGCCTTCATTTGTAGAAACAGGTAGACCATGCAAAAGAACCCCATTTACACTCACGTCAGCACATTCCCTCTGTGCTAACCCTTCCCTCAGCTAATACAGTTACTGTTAGCTAAATACATGTTTTTACTCATCAAAATGTTGTGGCTTCTGTCTTGACCATGCTGGGGTGTACAGGAGGGTCAGGGTCCACTGTTTCCTAGTGTTTGCTTTGGCTTCCAGAAGTCAGGAGGTGTGAAGGGAGACGGACAGTGGTGTTGCAGATCCGTCTCCACCCAAGTTCCTTAGTTGGCACCTTATGTTTTCGTAGTAGTGTTATTACACACCCCCAAAATGAATAAAAGCTTTCAGTAATTACCAAGATGAAAGAAAAAAAAAAACCCATGAAGATTCCCTACAAAGACTATGCAGCTTCAGGGGAAGGTGTTTCCAGAAGCATAAACAGGTCAGGAATTACTCACAGAACTCCATACATGACAGCCTCTTCCCTCCCTGATGAAGCCTGAAGATACGGGCCCTGCAATGTGCTATTCAGCTTACCCATAAACAAATGCACAGGGACACTCTGCCTCTTTCATGCTCTAGAGCAGCAGCAAGGATAGAACTTCCAACTCGACTGTGTGAGTTGGGGGAGACTCCAGGGACATTGTTGGAGGTCATGCTTACCCTCTGCCCCAAGTGAAAAGTGTGCCCTCTCAGTGACCCTGTTCATAGGTTAATTACCAGTGACACAGCTAACTGTGTCTGTAGTGACCATTAACTGCTGGACACTGCGGACCTAGGGTTGCACCGAGGAGAAAAGCAGTGTCTTCCAACAGGATGAGGCCAAAGGGAAGGGAGTACCAAAGAAAGCTGGGAAGGAAAGGGCAAGATGCAAGGAATCTGTACAAGTCTTTAAGTAGCACTCAGGTAGCTTCCCACAGCTTTGGTGGGAACTGGATTCCAGCTTCTTGCTTGGGGCCGTTGAGTTGGTTCTGACATGTAGCGACCCCACGTACAACAGGACGAAACGCGGGCAGGTCCTGCGCCATCCTCACACTTGTTATACTCAAGCCCGTTGTTGCCGCCACTATCAGTCCATTTCCTCAAGAATCTCTTTTTCTGACCCTTTATCAGGCATGACAACTACCAGGGCCTGCTCCCTGTTGAAATCATGTCCAAAGTACTTGTTATTATGAGGGAACTAAATCAAAACTCAAATCCGTTGCGATCGAGTAGATTCTGTGTAGGACAGAGTGGAACAGCCCCACAGTGTTTCCAAGGAATGCCTGGTGATTTTGAAGCACTGAGCTTTTGCTTAATACTTGTAGCACTTCACCACGACAGTACCACAGTTTCCAGAAGGGACCTCAGGGTGTGAAAATGGGCCCCGGGCCTGGATCACCTCTTCCTACGTCTGATCAAGTGAAGTAGCACAGTTCGGGAGTGGTGTCTGATCTTCATCTTCCCCTGGCCCTGGACCATACAGGAAAGCAAGTCAGTGCCAAGAATAGCAGGGAGGAGAAGAGCAACTTTCCTAGAGAACGTTTCATATGCAGTGTGCCACGCCCAGGGCCCTCAGCGTTGCCTAACTCTAGAGGTGTCATTCCCACGTGAAGATTCATGCTCTGAGAGGTGAAATGATAAAAATGACAATAGAGGTTTCCCAGGAGTTGAGCAACACCAAGTCCTGTCCTCTGTGTCTCAGCTTCTGGGACCACCACGTTCTCCCCGCAGTCAGGTGCTGCCTCTGGGCCGTAACTCTGAAGCAGCCTCAGAGTGAGTGCAACAGTAAGGACAGAGTCTGCACCTGCAGGAGGGGCCGGGAGCCGCAATGGCCTGGGCTCTTAGGAGGTGGGAAAGTCAAGGGAATGCTTGACACTAAGGTGAGTTCTAGATCAACTGTGTGCCCATTGTTCATGCCAAGGCACAGATGGCATGACTGACAGAACAGAAAGAAGTGTGAAAGGAGCAAGTCCCTTCTCTTTCTCCTGCCCTGTGATCTGACCATCAAATGCAGGAAGGCCAAAACAGAAGAGATCTACACAGAGAACTCACAGAGGTCTCCCTAGAGAGATCATACACAGAGACCTTACAATGACCACACAGAAACCTCAAAGTGAGACCTCACTGAGACTTCAATCAGAAAACTCACTTGAAGACCTCTCACCATGAACTCAGCCCTCTTGTAAACCTCTGACAGTGACCTACCACAGACAGACCTCTTAGAGAGAGCGACAGTGACCGTAGCGAGCTCAGAAAGTGACTTCCCACAGACACCTCCCAGAGAATTCACGTAGAGATCTTTCGTAGGAACCTCATACATTAGCCTTTCACTAAGACCCAGCATAGAAGCCACTGGTGACCGGATACCAGAGACTGCCCAGACAGATCTCCCATAGACACCTCCCACTCTAACCCCATATAAAATCCAGAGACCTCCCACAAGGACCTCTCACATGTCGGAGACCTCCTGTTTCTCCCAGAGATCCCATGTACAGACCTCGCATAGAGATCTCAGTTGTTCTAGAAAGATCTCTCACAGACAGACCTCATACAGAGACCTTTTAGAAAGTACTGCTCAGAAGCCCCCTACAAAAACTTCGCACAGAGTATGTAGATGTCCAACAGAGATCACAGACTTTCGTAGAAATATGTTCCACAGAGAACCCTCACACACGGACCTCCCAAAGAAGCCCTGCCTCTAGTTACAGTACAGAGATCCTCACACAGACTGCAGATAGAACCCTCTCACAGGTGTCTCTCACACAGAGACCTCACACAGAGGCTAACACTCAATCTTCACACAGGCAACTTGCACAGATTTTCCCTAGGGTATTCTCTGGGAATTCACAGGGAGACCCACACGTAGACCCCATAGAGCCCTTCCACAGAGACATCACACAGAGACCTTTCATGACAGATCTTCCACAGAGAGGAACCACAGACAATGCATGGAAACCTCCCACAGAGCCCTCCTGCAGAAAATACCCACAGACACCACAGTGAGATCTCACATAGAGACGTCTCGTATAGACACCACACAGAGATCTCCCACAGAGACTTCCTACTCAGATGTCACAGGTCACACATCAAAACCTTTCAGTGATTATAAGGAGCTTAAACAGGCTCATACTGACAGGTTCTTCTAAGTCACTATGAGACTATATGGCTAACTGACAGTGCAGGAGGAACATGGGCAACTCGGCACAGCAGAGGAAACGGTGGTGTATTTTTACCTTCTGTGTTTTAACTTACAAGCAAAACAATTAGATTCCACATATAAACCTGCAGAAACCTTTCCCTCAGGTTTGAATTAGCTTGTTTTCTGCCCAATGAATAAGAACATCATAATCTTTTAACAACTAAATGTCCTCTGATTCTAAACAGGGAATACCTCATGTGTCCAATTTTAGTATCATCCAGTTAAATGGCATCAGGGTCACATTGCTTACTCTCTTAAGTACCATTTCTGCACTCAGAGTGACTGATTTACTTCCTTTGGACACATGGTGAAGGAAATACTACAGCAAAAGAACTTCAGCAACGACAGAGCCAGCAAAGAGGCATCCAACTCATGATTATTCACCGGGGAGCTAAAAGCTGGTACACTATTTACACATAACAGTCTGTATCATGTTTGTGGTATTTCGTTTTCTTTAAATCAAAGTGTATTATCAATAGCTGAATATTTTTCACAAATCAGACAGATTTCTACCAAATCCATACATACTGCTTAAAAATGATATTAAATGACTAAATTATGCTGATTGTTTGGCTCCCTAAAATGTGGTATGGCCTCAAATGATGTTACACAAGTTTTCAAAAATATGACAAAATCCTAACATTCAGCTAACAGTGCCAGGACTGCTAGACTATTTAAAAGGATAGTGTTCTTTAAATAATTCTACGAAATGCACATTCACCAAAACTTGGGCAAGTTTAGGTATGTTTTACAAGGCTACAAAAAGTCACACCCATTAAAATAGTTTGATATCTTAAAAAAAATATATCATTTCATCTCTGCTTCAGACATTGTCTTAATCATCTAGTGTTGCTCTAACAGAAATATCGCAAACAAATGGCTTTTATAAACAGAAATTTATTTGTTCACAGTAAAATAGGCTGCAAGTCCAAGCTCAGGGCCTGAGCTCTAGAGAAGGTTTTCTTTCTCTGTTAGGCTTCTCATCAGCCTTCCCCTGTACTATGAGTTCTCCATGCAGGGACCCAGAATCCAAAGGATGTGCTCTGCTCTTAGCTCTTCGTTCTTGGTGGTATGAGGTCCCCCTTCTCTGACGGCTTCCTTTTCTTTTTATTTCTTGAGAGACAAAAAGTGGTCAAGGCCATGCCCCAGGGAAACCCTCTCTACCCTGGATCAGGGACTAGACCTGGGTGAGGGAGTTACAATCCCACCCTAACCCTCTTTAACATAAAATTACAATCACAAACTAGAGGACAACCACACAGTACTGGGAACCATGTGCTAGCCAAACTGACAGCATTGTAAGGGGACATAATTCAATCGATGACAGAATTACATTACCTCAGTAAAATTACTAGGGAAATGATTGAAGATGGGTACAGTTAGTCTGTATTCTGTCTGAAATACCTCTTGCCAGCTAGACACTTCTGACTCAGGCCACCTATTATGTGTCCAAGTAGGACTGAGCTCCATAGCTCCTTGACTGTAATCTTGACAGAAGCAGATCACCAGATCTTTCTTCCATGGCACGGCTGTGTGGGTTCAGACTGACAACATTTAGGTTAGTAACCAAGAACAAGCTGTTTGTACTATCTAGGAAGTGAATCTGTTAGGACAATTAATAATCAAAGGTCTCGCCAACTATATACCTCCTAACACTTTCTAAATTGTGCACTTAGTTAAGACTATTCATAAGAAGGCTGTTTTCCTTTTCCTGGTAAAAGCTATCTCATTAGCAGGTGTCAAATTTATTTCACTAGAGAAGTCACTCAGGTCACACCCTGAATGACAGTCTAATTGTTCCTTCTCTTAAGACAGCAGAATGAGCTGATGCAAAGACTGCTTAGGGGCATGTGTATTTTTTTAAATTGAGAACAACTCATATTCAAGCAGTGAAATATTTTATGCAATCATAACTAATTTTTTTGAGATTTGTCTAGTTTATTATGATATTATTGAATCACAAAACCATGGAAAGTAGCCATGGATGTCCTGTGTGGTCCCATCAATCATAGCGTAACCAGAATCACTTATTTTTTACCTATGGATACAATTCTATGCTTTTCACACCAGCATCATTCCATAATCACGGAAAAGACACCTTCTTTTTAGAAGTATAAGCATATTTTAGTAAGGCATCTCTCTAAGATGAAACTAATATTTACAAAGGGGTATAAAATAATGCAAAATATAGCCAAATATATGAGGATTTAGAAATTTTAGCATTTTTCTCAGAAAAAGCTGGGTGGCTAAATGACCTAGCATTTTGGCCTAAGCATTTTTGTGTTTGGCCGTCTGGATTGAGCACATTAATATATTAATATTCTTTTTTTAAGATTGTAGGCCAGGATCTTTACTTTTACAGAAGTAGCTTATAAACTAATGCTATGGCCATTATTTTACCCCCTGGAATGGAGCACAAAACCCAGCCTAAATATTTTCTGGAAACATGATTACTATCCTTGAACTTTTCCCAGGAGAATTCTTCAGGTAGGGAGCTGAGCTATCACTGCCCTACTATTAAATTACCTATTTTGTAGCTGTTAGAGCAGGGACAGCTCCAAAGAGGCCTTCTCATAGCAGGATTTGAAGACAGCAGACAAAGGACAGGCAGGCCTGGGGTCTGTTTACACTATTATTGACACCTCATTTAAAAGGTGTCATGATAATTGATGTAAGAAAAAGAACTTGACCAAAAGAGCACTGGGTGCTGCTTTCTAGCTACCTCTTCCCAACTATATCCCATTTTACTCAAAATAATCCTAGTAGTCACCACCACTGTACCCCATAATCATCCCTAGCTGCCTGGTGGAAGCTCTGGTGACTAGATGGTACAGTGGTTAAGGGATAAAGCTGCTAATCAAAAGACTGGCAATTTGAATCCCGCAGCAGCTCCTTAAAAGTCCTATGGGGCCATTCTCTGTGCTATAGGGTTGCTATGGGTCTAAATTTGCTGGAGGGCAATGGGTTTTTAAATGAAGTGGAGGGAGGGCAGAAGAGGATGAGAAGAAGAAGCCAAAAAGGAGCAGGAGAAGGAAGATGAGCCAGGAACAAATTACAAATAATGATCACGGCCTTTTTGTACAGCTCAGCTTCTAATTAACAAAGAGGGAGAGGCGGAGTCAAGCTGGCGGACTAAGCACAGTTCTCCTTATATCCCTCTGGAAACCAAGACCTGAACTGATAATCAAACGGAGCCTTGTGGTCACCTAGTGAGACTCCAGGACACGACACATGGCTGTGAATTTGGACATCATACCTCTGAGCGAAACACCTCCTCTCTTTCGCTGACTCCCACTCCTGGCTAGCCCTGGATCTCACAGTCTGAAATTAAACGCACCATTTTGGCTTTTTTTCCCCTCCGTTGTGGCCCGCAGGTGGAGCTGGGTCTTGCCTAGCGGCTACACTCAGACGCACTGCTGGGGGGATAGGCAGGCTTAGGACTCTGCTCATTTATAGCTCAGCTGCTAGTTAAGAAAGAGGGCACTGAGGCACAGAGGTATTCCCCAACCACACATCTTGGCACTTCTGACTTCTGACTCAAGCCGAAACAACCTCTTTTATAGCTTAGCCAGGCGATCTCCCTCTAGGAAGTTATTTCCAACATTACCAGTATATGTATTTGTTTCAGGCCCTTTATGAAACACTTATTTCAAAGTATAGAAACTCCTCTTGAAAACAAAACAAAAAAACAAACCCATAGCTGTAGAGTCGATGCTGACTCAGAGTAACCATATAAGACAAAACTAGAATTCCTCATAGAGTTTCCACAGAGCATTTGTTGGATTAGAACTGGTAACCTTTTGGTAAGCAGAAAAACTCTTACGCACTAAGTCACCAAGGTTTCCATTCTTCTTGATAGCAGTCTGTTATTTTTAAACAGAAACTAATGCCTAAAGAGAGCTTGACTTTATTAATTTCCCTGAAAACCAGTGCAGTGTTCAGTGCTCAGCTTCCCCTTCAAGGTAAAACTCTTATCAGGAAAAGCACAGCTCTCTCAGAATACTAAGGAGCTGTGATAATTCAGCAGTTAAGAGCTTGGCTGCTAACTAAACTGTTGGCAGTTCAAATCCCTCAGACACTTCTTGTTCACTCTATAGAGCCGTTCTACTCTGTCCTATGGGGTCACATCAAAGCAAAATCACCTTGGCAGTCACTGGACGTTCTGAATCTTGAATGTATCAGCAACTCAAAATAACTACTAAAAAAATTGAAGAGAGGAAGCAAAAGTGCACAAAAGCCATTTCTGGGAGAGTCTGTCACCATTTCCCACCTTCCAAATTCCCCTTCCCTACGCCCACCTGCCCCACACCTCACAGGCAGCCTCACCTGAAGTCCAGGAAACCTCACTGGCAGTAGAGGCTCCCGAGTGAGACTTTACCACTAGGGTTATGGAAGAGAACATCCATTTACATTCCTTTTCATTTCATGCTTTTTAAATTTCTGTGTGTAAGTTTTTTCATATACATTAATTGTGTCAGTTTTTTCAGGTACACTAATCAATTGCAGAAATGTACTGTAAACATATACTTTGCAGTTAGAGCTACATGCTCAGAAAGCTTTTTTACTCGTGGGAAGAAGATTTAAATGTTGGAGAACATCAGCTAGAGTCTAAGAATTTCAAAGGAAAAGGCCCCAGTTCAACAGGACCATGGACCCTGGACCCCACCAGGCAAACCACAAGTGGAGTCTATCAAGAGAGGAGTAACAGGAGTAAACCCTGGAAGAGTCATTTTACCAAACTTTGAGACTGTCGTGTGCCATCATCCCTGGCAGGCAACACACAGGTAACAGAACCATTCAATACACCACGCAAATATGGGCCAAAGGGACTGCAAGTCAGTGGGGAAAGGCCGAGTCAGTGAAATAGAAAGGGAGCCCAGAATCAGTAAGAAAACATTAGTGGAAACTCAGGACATTCCAGAGTCTTCAGAGCTGTGAGGGCAGATGGTGTGAGGACCACAGATTTCCCCGCCTTCAGCGTGTAGCAAAGACTGGTGAACAAAAGGACCCACACTACCCAGGAGAATGGCTTCTAGTAAGAACTCAGTGGTTTGCAGATATTGATTTTGAAAGATACGTAAAATTCTGAAGGCAGTCATTTATTAATATATTTTTTTAATTCAAGTTTTATATGTGAAGAATCTATTGGCAGATGTTACGTGTTTCATATCATGTAAAGCAGTCCCATGGACAGAAGAGACAGAAAGAATCATACTGACAAAGTCAAATACCTTGATGTAGTGACTCTACTAATAATCATAGAGTTTGAAAATATTGCACAGAATTAAAAATCAGTTTGATATGGTTGGGGTGCAAAATAATTGATCTCACTCACAAACTGACAAACTGAGAAAGAGTCCTAGCAATTAGTCTGGGCAACCAGTGTGAATCAGCTGAAGCAAAGGCAGATCTCTGAACTATGCTTTTTCTGTTATGTTATTTCAGAAGTTGTGAGGTAAGATCAAGAATGTTTACAGCACAGAAAAGAAGGGAATACTCCCAAATTCATTATGTGAAGCTAGCACATCCCTGATGACAAAGCCAGGTAAAACTTGCACATGAAAGGAAAATTAAAGACTTTTTGGTGATGTAGTGGTTAAGTGCTATGTCTGCTAACCAAAACATCAGCAGTTAGAAACTCTACACAGCCATTCTACTCTGTCGTACAGGGTTGCTATGAGTCAGAATTGAATGCATGGCACTGATTTTTTTTTTGTTTGTATCTCTCATGAACTTAGATGAAAAGTCCTCAATGAAATTCTAGCCAATAGAATTGAACAACGTATCAAAAAATAAACAATGCACTATGACCAAGTAGGATTCACACCAGGGATGCAAGGATGGTTCAACATAAGGAAAACAATCAATGCAAACAACCACACAAATAAAACAAAAAACAAGAACCACTCGATTTTATCAAGTGTTGCAGAAAAGGCATTTGATAAAGCCCAACACTTATGTTACAAACTGTCAAGAAATTAGGAATAGAAGGGAAATTCCTCAACATAGTAAGCAGCATTTATGCAAGGCCAACAGCCAACATCATCCCAAAGGGAGAGAGACTGAAATTATTCCCCTTAGGAATGGGAATCAGAGAAGAGTGCCCATCATCACCACTTTAGTCAGCTGTATGCTGGAAGTTCTATGCAGAGCAATTAAACAAGATAAAGAAATCAATGGCATCTATATTTGTAAGGAAGTAGTACATGTATCTCCATTTGCACACAATATAATGTTATACATAGAAAACCCAAAGAATCCACACACACAAAAGCTACTAGAACTAACTGCAGAGTTCAGCAAAGTTTCTGGATGTAAGATAAACCTAAATAAATCAGTTGGATTCCTTTACAATAGCAAAGAGATCATCAAAGAGGAAATCAGCAGATCAATACCACTTAAAATTGCCCTCAAGAAGATAAAACACTTAGGAATAAATCTAGCCAGAAATATAATAGACCTATACAAAGCAAATTACAAGGCTCTAATGCAAGAAACCAAAGGAGACCTACATAAGTGGAGAAAACTACCTTGCTCATGGATAGGAAGACTTAACATCATGAAAATGCCGACTCTTCCCAAAGCTATCTAAACACACAGCACAAATCCCAGTGTCATTTTTAAGGAGATGGAGAAACAAATCACTATTTTCACATGGAAAGGGAAGAAGCCACAGATAATAAAAGCATTACTGAAGAGGAACAAAGTGGGAGACCTCACAATACCTGACAAGAGAAACTATTACACTGTGATGGTAATTAAAACAGCCTGACAGTGGCACAAATAGATACATACATAGGTCAAAGGAACAGAATAGAAGACCCAAATGTAACTCCATTCACCTACAAACAGCTAATATTTGAGGAAGGCATAAATTCTGTAAATTCAGGAAGAAATGCTCTCTTCAGCAAACAGTTTTGGTAAAAGTAATCTAAAAGAATAATGATTGTGGAAGGAAAATCAGGGACAATGTTGGGAGCCCTAATACATGGCATAAAGAAACTACAAACTATTACAAACAACATACAAACACCAGAAGAGAAATTAGATAAATGGGAACTTCTAAAAATCAAACTTACGTTCATCCAAAGACTTCATCAAGACAGTAAAAAGATCACCTACACACTGGGAAAGAAATTTTGGCCACCAAGGATCTGATCAACATCCAGTCTCCATAATCTACAAGGTACTTCAAAACTTCAATAAGAAAAAGACAATTAACCCAATCAAAAAGGGGCAAAGGATATGAACAGACATTTCACCAAAGAAGACATTCAAGTAGCTAACAGATAAATGAGGAAATATTCATGATCATTAGTCACTAGAGAAATCCAAATCAAAACTCCACTGAGATATCACCTCACCTCAACAAGGCTGGCATTAATCCAAAAAATACAAAACAACAAATGTTGGAGAAGCTGTGAAGAGACTGGAACCCTTCTACACTGCTGGTGGGAATGTAAAGTCATACACCACTCTGCAAAATGATTTAGTGATGTCTTGAAAAGCTAGAATTAGAAATACCATATGATCCAGCAATTGCACGGCTTGGAATATATCCTAGAGAAATAAGGCCATCACACAAACAGATACATGTGCATTGATGTTCACTGCAGCACTGTCCACAGTAGCTCAAGGATAGTATCAACCTAGGTGCCCATCAAGAGATGAATGAATGAACAAACAATGGTATAGTCACAATGGAATACTCTGCAATGCTAAAGAACAACAACGATCTGTGGAAACATCTGATAACATGGAGTCAATCGGGAAGACATTATGCTGAGTAAAACCAGTCACAAAAGGACAAGTACTGTCTGTATAATACTATTATTAGGAGGTCTCAAGAAATAGACTAAGCACAGAAGAAAGTAATCTCTGTTGGTTACTGGGGCGGTAGGAGAGGGAGACAGATATTCATAGATTAGATAATAGATGGGAACTGAGTTAAGTAGAAGTAAGATCCACCAACACTGCTGGAGTATAAAAAGAGCTAAGAGGTTTTCTACTACAATTCCACATTTTGAAGGTTAGAGTAACAGGGGCAAGAGTCTGGGAACCATCTTTTCAGGGGACATCTAGGTCAACTGGCATAACCAAGCTTTTTCTTTTTCTTTTGGAAAAAATTGTTCTGCATCCCAAATTGGTGAATGGTGTCTGGGGTCTTAAAAGCTACCAAGCTGACATCTAAACAGTAGCCACTAATCCCAATCTAACTGGAACAGAGGAAAAAGAAGGACATCAAAGACAGGAAGAAAATGTGAGTCCAGGAGACAGCAGGGGCCAAATGACCCCAGACTAAACCAGGATGAGACTAGAAGAACTAGGTGGTGCCCCGCCACCTTTGAAGTCTGCCATTAACAGGCATTACAATGTACACTCCCTGATATAGCAAGGGAAAAATGGCATGCAGACCTAGAATTCTGGTAAAAGATCAGGCCTGATGGTCCAATATCCTGGAGGGCACCCTGAAACACAGCCCCTGGACTCGCTTCTAGCCCAAAGCTGAAACTAGCACTGAAGACAACTCTTCAGCCAAAAATTGGATTAGACTGTAAGACATGAGCAGCTCCCCTATAGAGATGAGTGGGCCGGGTGTAGTGGAGGGGACAGCAGTTGGTTTAATGACTATGGGAAGTACAGAGTGAAAAGGAGAACTGTGCTGTTAAAGGGTCAGGAGAACATCTAGAGTTGCACAGAGGTGCGTGTGTACAGGGTTTTATATGGCAAATTAACTTGGACTGAAAATTTCACTTAACCACAATAAAATATTTTTCAAAAATGACAAAGAGTGTTTAATCAATAACCAAGTTTTAGTCAAAGCCACATCTGTGCTTGCCATAATGAAGAATGATATGTGAAGAACAAATTGTAAAGAGATGTATTTCCATGTTGATGTCAAAGTCAACCTCCCATGGACAAAATATTGCATGTAGAAAATGGATTGAAATGGGTGCTCAATCCACCCCCCAACTGGATGCACTACCCAGTGATCCTTGGTAGTAAGTGTGGCATTGCTTATACCCTCAGAGATTACTAAGGCAGTGGGAGGGGATCAGACATACTTGCTGAGGTGAGGCTGGATGTCAGCACAAGACTGAGTGAAGGTGTATAAATCTTGCAATTTGCTCTGAGAGCTATGGCTATCAAAATGGAACATATGATTGGACCGTGGTACTATCCTCATTGAAAGATAGGTCAAAAAAGCAGCGGGTCATGCATTGAATTATGTCGGCCCCAAAATGCATGTAGCCGTTTGACTTGGCCTTCATTCCCAGCAATGTATCGTTGTCCACCATTTTGTCATTTGATGGGATTTCATATGTGTGGTAATTTTATCATTATAATTTAATAAGATGCATCAGTGGCAGGTATGTTGACAAGGTCTACAAGACTGGAGAGTGTCTTACGCTGATCACTTTTGAGACATAAGAGAGAAAAGTGAGCAGAGTGACACACAAACTTCATACCACCAAGAAGCTGGTGCTGGGATCAGAGCGTCTCCTTTGGACCTGAGAAGTTTTTGCACTGAGGTGATCCTAAAGCAAGAGAAGACTGATCTATCACAAGGACCTTCCTTCAGAGCCAACAGAGAGGGAAAATCTTACTCTGGAGCCAGCACCGTGACTTTGGACTCGGAGCCTACTAGTCTATGACAATAAAGTACACTTTCTTAAAGCAATCCATTTGTAGTATTTCTGTCATAGCAACACTACATCACTAAGACAGGATTACCAAAACAGCATAAATTACACACTGGAAAAGGTGACAGTGATATTTGGAAGAAGATGTTACTTTTAACCACATCTTACTTCATTCATGGATCATGATATCTATGTTTTTAGTTAGGAAATCTGCTTTACCCGTTTATCAGCATACAGATTTCTGAGCAGTGGTCAAATTCTTGCTGATTAAAACACTTTGATTCAAATTCTGGACAAACTTTCAAGTCTTCTTATTAGTATATTCCTCATTTTATATTATTTCTCTTTAATAACATTTTCATGATTTTCTGAGGCCGTAGGCTTGGCTTCCCTCGTGGTGCAGTGGTTAAGCACTTGGCTCTAACCAAAAGGCTGGCCATTTGAATGCAGTAGCTGCTCCACAGGAGAAATTTATGGAGGTCTGCTTCAGTAAAGATTACAGCTTTGGAAATCATACGGGACAGTTCCACAATATTCAGTTTGCTTCCATGGCAAAGGGTTTGATTTGAGGGTGGGTACAGGAAAGGAAAATTAGAATGCAAAATTACAGTTCAAACTAAGAATCAGATAGTAACAGAGGTTGAAATCCTACACAAAAGAAGTCATCTGGCTTAGACTGAGAAAGCATTGAAGTGACGTAGCAAGAACTAAAGTCTTACTGATAACCATAACACTTAGAAATTTTCTAATCAAACTATAACAAATACCAAGTTTAGAAGTAGGAGCATTCAGCCAATCTTAGAAAATATTGTCAAACTATCATACCCCTTCACTAAATTAATCTCAACAGGTTTTACTAGAAGACATTTACATTTTTATTAACTTCTAGAGTTGTAGAATTATACCTACTAAGAATGGCTTTTCCCTCCACTGTTTCTGTTCTCTGGTGAAAAAAATTAAAGCAGTAGTCATCTGATATGTTGAAATTGTCCTGGCCCTCAGAGGTAGACTATGTTCTCCTGTTAGACGTACATCACCTCACAGAATACCAATATCAAGCAAGGTTACTCTGAGACCATAATAAAGGGAGGCAAAACAAAGGCAATTCATAGTTTTATCTAAGTAAAGACAAATACAAGGTCACCGTGTCACCCACGAAACACAAAATACTCCATCTTTTAGCTAAAATGAGTGACTTTTACATATTTAATTCATAACAGCTTTACCCTTGCTATAGTCTATCTTCCCTGTAGATAAGATTCATTGAGATACCCAATACAGAATTGGCTTGCTTATGACGGCATGTAATCTGTAGTGAGCTACACTTCCTTAGACTCTCTCTCAAATCACCCACCCAAAGGTCAAATGTCCTAATAGGATCTAATATCCTCCTACTGAGGTATCCCATGTTTCCCTATGGAGTGCATTCTTTCTCCAGGTACTGAATAATTACATTGTTCATCTTATTCACAGTTTTGTTCCCTGTAATCTTTAGCTGGAGGATATGGACATAGGAATGATTTCACTTTAACCTGCGGACTCATTCTCAGAAGAGAACCCCTGCTATAACTTTAGCTTTTGCCCCAAACGTTGCTTACCTCAGACAGAAGTCTTCTCTGGCTCCCACAACTAGGTTCAGTCTGTGTTCCGTATCCTCCTCCACAGGAGTTTCAAGGCCACATCCTTTCAGAAGCCGATCACTAGGTCTTTCTTCTGTCTTCCAGGACGTGTCTGGGTGGGTTTCACGTGCAACATTTCTGCTAGTAGTCAAGTGGTTAACCATCTGTTCCACTAAGGACTCCTGTACTTACTGTAGAACCTGTTAAAAAGTGTTCTTTTAATAAAAACCTGTCAACTCTCAGATAAAAAGAACTAGTGTTTTATAAACCACCCATGTATAAGTTACACCAATGAAATAGTTCTATTAAGAAAAAGAGTTTTAACTCTTTCAGGTAGCCCACAAAATTTGGGGGGAAAGTCTCTAAGAAGAAAATAAAACGGAAACTTCAAATTTCAATAGTGCAAAGAAACTTCCAAATTATTAAATCCAGGGCATTTCTTTTATAGATGAAACTTAGATATGCTTGTAGCTTTTGAAAATCTTCAATGAAAAATTCAATGTCATTATTGTTTATGTTATGTCAAAAATTTATGACAGGAGGCAGGACCAAGGAGGCAGAGTAGACAGATGCTTCCTGTGACCCCTCTAACAACAAAGACCCCAAGAACAAATGATTCCAGCACATAGGACATCCTAGGAACCCTGATCACCAAAGGGAAAGCTGAGAAACTGAACTGAGGAACAGGGAAGGGAAAGTATCCCCACAAGTACATAGGATTTCATAGATCTGACCTGCCAGGAAATAGTTGCTACCAATGTGGTACGCTGAGTGGTGGAGTTTGATGGGTGTCCTCCTCAGCAGGAAAAATTGCTTGGAGGTCCCACTTTCATCTCGAGAAACAGCGGGAAATAGCACTGATCAAGAACATCTAAGTCTTTGTGTGTAATATATGGAGCACATGCATCTAAATCTTTCCTTTTACATAGGTTTCTCTCCCTTCTCTCAGTGATCCACCCTCCCTTCTCTGTACTGTACCTAGCTCTGGAGTCTCAGGTCATTAACTGAGCCAGAAGTAGCACTCTTTAGGCATACCCTGAGCAATTCTCTGAGACTCTGAAGGGGAACAATTTAACAAACTGCAGAAAAGGAAAAAAATTAAAAAACCTATTCTGGGGGGGGGGTGGAGTCAAGATGGCAGACTAAGCCCACGTCTCCTTATATCCCTCTGGAAACCAAGACCTGAACTGACAATCAAACAGAGCCTTCTGATCACCTAATCAGCCTCAGGACACGGCACAGAGCTATTAATTGGGACTTCATACCACTCAGCGAAAAACCTCCTCTCTTTCGCTGACTCCCGCTCCTGGCTAGCCCCGGCTCTCAGGGACGGAAGGTAAATGCACCAGTTTGACTTTTTTTTCCCTCTGTCTCGGCTGGCGGGCGGAGCTGGGTCTTGCCTGGCGGCTGGAGTCAGACACGCTACTGGGGGGACAGGCAGGCGAAATTCCCATATTCTGAGAGACAGGCTCGGAACTCTGTTAATGTACCACTTTGAGCCTTTTGTTTTGTAGCTGCCGCAGCGGGGTTTCTGCAGAGCTTCACGGTCAGTGTGTGGGACGCCATGTTGGTACGGAGATTTTAGTGGGACCTCGTTCTTAGCCTGGAAGCCAGTGCCTGCAGACGGGACAGCGCTTCTCCGTCAGAAAAGTAGTGATTTTGCACAGTGCTGCCTACATTGGGGGCCCTGCAACAGAAGCAGAGGAATCACTACCTCTCAGCACCTTTAACCCCTCTGTCTGCTGCCTGTGTGGAGGACGCCAGCTTGGATACGGTGGCCGCAGCTGGACCTAATTCTTAGCTTGGGAGCCAGAGCCTGCCCACAGGAGAGCGCTTTTCTATCACAAAACCAGTACTCGATGCAGTGTTGGCTAAGGATAGGCCCTGTCAGCAGAGGCCACCACGGCACTAGCAGTGCTGTATTCTGAACTAGTTTGTTATCATCTGGGGTTGGATATAGTGGCGCTTACTTTGTCAGATCAGAAGAGGGACCTCTACAACTGAAAACCTAACTGACTTGTGAACTGGTCAGATACCTTTTACATTTGAAGACAGCCTAAAGAAACATTTGCAATCCATCCTCACAGTACCTCTTTCAGTCTCTATATACTCACATGGGACCCAAAAAGCAACAGACAATTGTGGCATACAAGCAATCACTCATGGCTTCAGAAGGCTCCCAAACAAATCAACCAAGGAGTTTTCCAGATGAAGAAACTTTTATGAAAGCATCAGGAGGTGAATACAAATTGATTGTATACAGAGCCCTTCTAGATCTTATACAAAATGCAGCAGAACAAAATGAAAAATTAAGCAAGTTGTTCAATCTGATGGAACACCAGTACTCTGAAATCCAACAGATCAAGAAGAAAATCAAAAACATAGAAACTTCCATGCAAAGCCATGAAACATAAGCAGCAACTCTTAAAGGCAGCAAGACTCAAGGCAAAGCTAACATTCAGAAGGAAATCCTGTAGGCTCTCGTCAGATTTCTCAGCAGAAACCATGCTGGCACGGAGACAGTGGCACGACACATTGAAAGTCTTGAAGGAGAAGAACTTCCAACCAAGAATTATATATCCTGCGAAACTATCTTTCAAATATGAAAATGAAACGAAGACATTCCCAGATAAACAGAAACTCAGAGACTTGTAAAAACCAAACCCAAACTACAAGAAATACTGAAAGAAGTTCTTGACTTTGGCTTAGAAGAACAAAACCACTAACTTTATATTTTAGAATGACACACTACTCAATACTCTACTCATTTAGGGAAGGCTCCAAAGTAAATCACAGCTTTGATATGGAAAGAAGCAATCCAGTGATCATCATGAAAACTATGGTGTCATCATAATAAAAAGAGGGATGTACTACAGTCGTTATAGTCCTTCCAGATGGAGAGGAAGATGACAAGACTGGTAGTAATTAAAATTGGGTTTATAAATAGTTTATTAAGGGGGTTCATAGGGGCAGCTGTAAAGCACAACAAAGATGTATCACACCATTTCAAGAAATGGAACACACGAGTCTCAACAACTATAAAACCAGCTCTGAAAAAGGTGAAAAATCAACTCACAAAAAAGAGTGTCCCAGAACAGACTAATAAGAACAGAGAAAACATCAACATAAAAATAAACATATCATAATGGCTGCAGTGAACACATACCTATCAATAATTACATTGAATGTGAATGAACTGAATGCTCCAGTAAAGAGACACCGAGTGTCATCTTGGATCAGAAGACACCACCCATGCATATGTTGTCTACAAGAAACTCACTTGAGACCTAAAGACAGGAACAAACTGAAAATTAAAGGATGGAAGAATATATATCAAGCTAACAATCAACAAAGAAGAGCAGGGGTGGCAATTCTAATCTCAGACAAAATCAATTTTAATGTCAAATCCACCATCGTACAAAGATGGACACTATTGCTGAAAGGTTCAGTACACAAGCAAGACTTAACTATATTAAATATTTATGCAACTAATGTCAGAGCACCTAAATATGTTGAAGAAACACTGACTACGCTCAAAAGAGAGTTAGATGACTCCACAGTAATAGTGGGAGACTTTAACACTCCACTCTCATTGCTAGACAGATCATCTAGAAAAAAGCTCAGTAAAGATACAGAAGACCTCATTGATATATACAGAACTTTCCACCCATCAGCAGACAACTACACCTTCTTCTCCAGTGCACACGGAACATTCTCCAGAATTGACCATGTGATAGGCCATAATGCAATGCTCAACAAAATCCATACCATTGAATTACTGCAAAGCATCTTCTCAGACCATAAAGCCATAAAAGTTGAAATCAATAGCAGAAGAAACATAGATAGAAAGTGAAACTCTTGGAAACGGAACAACATCTTGCTCCAAAAAAACATGGTTTATAGAGGAAATCAAGGAGGAATTAAAGAAATTCATGGATTCCAATGAGAACGAAAACACTTCCTACCAGAACCTATGGGATACAGCCAAAGCAGTGCTCAGAGGTCTGTTTATCTCCATAAATGCACACATCTGGAAGGAAGAAAGAAACCAAATCAAGGAACTAACTCTATAGCTTGAACAAGTAGAAAGAGAACAACAGAGGAACCCCTCGGGCACCAGAACAAATGAGATCATAAAGATTAGAGCAGAGCTAAATGAATTAGAGAATAGAAAAACAATCGAAAAAATTGAAAAGACCAAAAGCTGGTCTTTTGAAAAGATCAACAAAATTGATAAACCACTGGCTAAACTTACTAAAGAAAAGCAGAAAAGGAAACAAATAACCCAAATTAGAAATGAGAGGGGAGTTGTCACCACAGATGCAACAGAAATCAAAAATATCATAACAGAATACTATGGAAGACTGTACTCTAACAAATTTGAAAACCTAGGGGAAATGGACCAATTCCTTGACTCATACCACCTATCCAAATGATCACAACGTGAAGCAGAACAACTTAATAAACCCATCACAAAGGAAGAGATTGAAAAGGTCATCAAAACACTGCCAACCAAAAAAAAGTCCAGGCCCAGATTGCTTCACGGCAGAATTCTACCAAGCATTTACAGAAGAGTTATCTCCAGTACTACTGAGACTATTTCATGGCATAGAAAGGGATGGAGTACTCCCAAACTCATTCTATGAAGCCAGCATAACCCTGATACCTAAGCCAGGGAAAGATCCAAGAAAGACAGAGAACTACAGACCGATATCACTCATGAACCTAGATGCAAAAATCTTCAACAAAATTCTTGCCAACAGAATACAACAACATATGAAGAAAATAATCCATCATGACCAAGTGGGATTCATACCAGGGATGCAAGGCTGGTTCAACATCAG
The DNA here is from genome assembly GCA_028571685.1 of Heterohyrax brucei. Lineage (NCBI taxonomy): Eukaryota > Metazoa > Chordata > Mammalia > Hyracoidea > Procaviidae > Heterohyrax > Heterohyrax brucei. The sequence goes on along the minus strand of CM053150.1, from coordinate 114,117,487 downwards.
GAAAACAATTAATGTGATTAACTACATAAATAACACAAAAGACAAGGATCACCTGATTTTGTCCACTGATGCCGAAAAGGCATTTGATAAAGTCCAACACCCATTTGTGCTAAAAAATCTTAGCAAAATGGGCATAGACAGCAAATTCCTCAACACAATAAGGGCCATTTATACAAAGCCAATTGCCCAGGTCATCTTGAATGGACAGAGACTGAAAGACTTTCCCTTGAGATCAGGAACTAGACAAGGATGGCCACTGTCACCTCTCCTATTCAACATTGTCTAGAAGTTCTAGCCAGAGCAATTAGACAAGACGAACAAATAAAGGGCATCTGCATCGGCAAAGAGGAAGTTAAAATCTCCCTGTTTGCAGATGATATGATTGTATATGCAGAGAACCCCAAGGAATCTATAAGTAAGGTACTCAAACTGATAGATGAGTTCAGCAAAGTCTCAGGATACAAGATAAACATAAGTAAATCAGCAGGATTCCTTTATACCAACAAGAGACTGTTAAGGAGGAAATTATCAAATCAATACCACTTACAATAGTCCCTAAGAAGATAAGGTACCTAGGAATTAATCTAACCAGAGAAACAACAGACCTTTACAAAGAGAACTACAAGCCCTTACTACAAGAAACTAATAGAGAGTCAGATAAATGGAAAAACCTACCTTGCTCATGGATAGGAAGACTTAACATTGCGAAAATGTCTATTTTACCCAAAGCAATTTATTTATATAATGCAATCCCAATACAAGTTCCAGCATCATTTTTTAATGAGGTGGAGAAACAAATCACCAATTTTGTTTGGAAAGGGAAGAAGCCCCAGATAAGTAAAGTACTACTAAAGAAGAAGAACACACTGCAAGGCCTCTCATTACCTGACCTTAGAACATACTACACTGCCACGGTGGTCAAAACAGCCTGGTACTGGTACAAGAACAGACAGATCGATCAATGGAACAGAACTGATACCCCAGAGATGACACCATCTGCCTATGAACAGTTGATATTCGACAAAGGCCCTAAGAAATTAAACTGGGATAAAAACAGTCTCTACAGTCACTTTTTAATGAGCTTTGGGAAATTTTACTTGCATATGATATTGATATTGTTTGATAATTGCTGTGTCAGGTTGGATTACTTTTTTTGGAAACAGGCATAAATATAGATCTCTTTTAGGTTGGCTGGGTAGCTGTCCTTGAAATTTCTCGGCACAGATGAGTGAGCACTTAAAGCACCGCATCCATTTGTTTAAACATCTCAGTTGATGTTCCATCAATTCCTGGAGCCTTGTTTCTCCCCAATGTCTTGAATGCAGGTTTGGCTTTTTCTTTCAGCTCTGGCTTCTTCCTTCCACACCATTGGCTGGTGTGGCACAACTCCAAATGAAGTGAATCAGTTGAAAATATCCATTAATAACCAGAACATGAAAAGTATGACGTACGAATCTGCGAAAATTGGAAACTGTCAAAAATGAAAAGGAATGCACCAACATCAATATTCTAGGGATTAGTGAGTTAAAATGGACTGGTATTGACCATCTTGAATTTGACAACCGTATGGTCTACTATGCCTGGAACAAAACTTGAATAAAAGCACTGGATGATTAAAACACTGGTGAAGATTAAACATCACGGCTTCAGTGTGGATTATACTTCAACATGAAGCAAACAAAAATCTTTAGAGCTGGATCAATAACCAACACTATGATAAACAAAGGATAGACTGAAGTTGTCAAGGATTTCATTTCGCACTTCCATGGCGCTGAGCAGTTGTGCCCACTGCTTGCAGGCACAACGTCAATCCACTCACTGAAGGCCCTAAGACATTAAACTGGGGTAAAAACATGATCTTCAACAAATGGTGCTGACAAAATTGGATACCCATCTGCAATAAACTGAATCAAGATCCATATCTTACACCTTCTACAAAAACCAACTCCAACTAGATAAAAGACCTAAATATGAAACCTAAAACGATAAAGCTCATCCAAGAAAAGGTAGGAACAAATATGGAAGTTTTAACACACAATGTGGACAGACTCCAAAATCTGTCAAACAATCCACAATCAACAGAAGAGAAAAATAGATAAATGGGAACTCTTAAGTATCAAACACTTTTGCTCGTCCAAAGACTTTATTAATAGAATTAAAAGAACACCCACAGAATGGGAAAAGATATTTGGCAACTCTATGTCAGACCAACGCCTGCTCTCCATAATCTATAAGATACTACAAAATATCAATAAGAAGAAGTTAAATCATGCAATCAATAGATGGGCAAAGGAGATGAACAGACATTTCACCAAAGAGGAGATCCAGGCAGCCAAAAAACACATGTGGACATGTTCACAATCTTTAGTTATTAAAGAAATTCAAATCAAGACTACAATGAGATACCATCTCCCTCCAACAAGATTGGCCATGATCCAAAAAATACAGAACAACAAATGCTGGAGAGGCTGTGGGGAAAGTGGAACCCTCCTACACTGTTGGTGGGGTAGCAAAATGGTCCAGCCTCTTTGGAAAGCAATCTGGTGCTTCCTGAAAAAAATAGATATTGATAGACCATTTGATCCAGTAATTCCACTACTTGGAATATATCCTACAGAGTCAAGGCCTTTCACACCAACAGACACCTACACAAGTATGTTTATCGCAGCACAGTCCATGATGGCAAAAAGATGGAAACAACCCAGATGCCCAACAACAGAAGAATGGACAGGTAAACATGGTACATATACACAAAGGAGCACTACGCAATGATAAAGAATAACGGTGATTCCAGGAAACGTTTCATGACCTGGTTTCAACTGGAAGACATTATGTTGAGTGAAAGTAGTCAGCAACAAAAGAACAAATATTGTATAAGATCTCTACGATAAGATCTCAAAAACAGACTTGTGTATAGAAGAAAAGACTGACAGCTGCAAGGGAGGGGAAGGAGGGAGGGTGAGGGGGAGAGGGTTTAGATTAGATAGTTGCTAGAAATCTGGTTGGGAGAAATCGGTGATAGCACACATTAGAAACAAGAACAACATTAAGTGGACTTCAGCATAACTTGAGTACTCCCTCCATCTTAACCCAATATTGCAAGGATAGAGTAGCTGGGGCGGGGGACAGGGGACCATGCTCTTAGGCAAAATCTAGGCCAATTGGCACAACTAGCGTTTTGCTAAGAGGGCTCTTTGCACCCCACTTTGGTGAGTGGTGTCTCGGGTCTTAAAAGCTGTCAAGCTGCCATCAAAGGACACAGCAAATGGTCCCAACTCAGCAGAACAGATGCTCACAGAGGACCAAAATGACATGGGGTTAAGACAACCCAGAAGATAGAGAGACCCCATGAGTGGGTGCTACATCGACTTGGGACCGGAAGAACTGGATGGTGCCCGGCCGCCACCAGTGACAGCGGCAATGGAGCTCACTAAGTTGAGTTTCACTGGCAACACAAGAATAAAAAGGGGTGCATCCTGAGACCTCCACTAAAAGACCTCAATTGATGGTCCAGTGGTTTTGGGGTTCCCCTGAGAGCATGGCCCCTGGCCCTGATGTTGCCCTTGCCCATAAATCACAACGAAGTTCCACTCTTTGGACACAAATGGGTTGGACTTGGCAATGCAGAGTGACCATATATTGGATGCACTTTGCTGGAGGAAGTAGAGTAGGAGGAGACAAGGGGAAAGGAGACTGTTTGGAGGTTGAGACATGTATGGAGCAGAGAGGAATAGTGTGCTGCCACTGGACAGGGAGAGCAGGAAGCTGCATATAGGTGGGCATGTAAATTTATGTGGGAATGTACATTTTCACTCGGTCATATTAAATAAAAATAATAACAATAATTTATTAAAAAACAAAACAAAACACACACACCAAAAAAAGTGACAATGTAATTTCATCCAGGTGAAATGAAACAGCAACAACCAAGTAGAGAAGTAAAATGAAAGATCACAGAAGATAAAAAGAAGAGGATCTGAGAACAACTAAAGACAATTCCAAAATTAACTAACTCTTTTAAAACATAATGAATCAGAAATGACTTCTTCCATTGACTGTTTATGTTTAAGGAGGGGTGGCAAATTATTGTACAAGAGTGCCATTAGGGCTGAAATCACTAGCACAAATATGAATATAAAAGAACTTATTTCAAATTCCATACCCACTCCTAGCCAAATAATGATAATGGTAATGATCTAGAAGCCAAAGCCAAGTGCCATCGAGTCGGATCCGACTCATGGCGACCCTGATCTAGAAAGTGAGACTATTTTTTTGTAAACACTACAGACTCAATAAATAACAGAAATATTGAACCTAACTTGTGGAATAATTTTTCTTCTAACACTATAAATTAATGGCTCAAAAGAGGGTCAAATGATAGCATCGCAGTCGTCCATTTGTAAATTTGTGTCAAAAATTTCTAAATGGTTAAAAAAAAAAAAAACGGTTCTGTAGCCAGAATATATTGTAGAATTCGAAGCTAACAGTGACAATTTTAATGGGGGGTAACTACTGTATTTTCTATCAGAGAGCTCTCTGTACTGTTTGGAAACCATCCAAACAAACAAAATAACCAAAGCCTTTGCCATCATTTAATTGTACGCTTGCTATGTGCTATAAATAAATTTAGCCATTGGTACAACTCAAATAGGATCTTTAAACCTGCAAACAGTTCAATTCACAGAGATTTTATATTGTCATTATAAACCAAAGATATGGTTTGTACATAAGCCGTGAATAGGAATCAAAATTAATGAAGAATATCAGTACTGCAAAGCCACTTTGTAATGTGTTGTTTCTGTCACAATTGGTGAAAGTGAACTATTCTTTTGAGGAAGAAATGAAGTATGTGGGTTCCTACCAAATGGAAAACTTTTGCATTGACTTGAAACTGTTGTTCAGTTTGATTCATGTTTAGTAGGTCACATCTAAAAATACCATAATGAATGAAAGGGAAATCCAAGGTATCTGTCTGAAACAACATGTGAAGAAATAACAAACAATAGATGATGAAGTTCAGTGAACTATAATCAGTCAGGTAAGGATAGCTGAACATTTCAGTTTGCCTCTAGATTCCACTCTTCATATTTCTCATACGTATCAGTCAACTATTGTTTTAGGATACATGTCTCAAGTAGACAGAAAGCTATGGAGTGTCTATCACATTCACTAATTTAGAAAATCATACTGGTGAAGAAGTTGCAAATCAAGTATTTCATCATGTATGTGAACTTTGAAAAACTGATTTCTCCAAGTGCAGAGATGAGTCATTTGAAAACACTGCCAATACACCAAGGCACGTGATGAACGTAATGAGTATGATAATGAACATGACATTGTTATAGCATGTGCTGTGCATTCACGTAAACCTGTAGGATGTAAACACAGGAGCTGGCTGTTGGACCCAGTTGATTTCTTTTTTCTACTTTCCAGTTACTCTACAGGTTTCTTTGGCATCTCTGCTCACCAATGAGCTATTCGTAAAGCACATACAGGCAATGATTGAGTATTAAAATGTCTTTCTGGTGCACACTGGGAAGCATATGCTGTAATGAGTGCAATCATCGAATCTAGATGCCTCGAGATATTGCTGAAGCTCAGACACCAAAGAGATACCAAAAGAGAAGCTGAAAATATCACCAACAAAGCACAAACACTAGAATATATATTTATGCGTTGGCTATGTGGAATAACGTATTACAGCATTTTCACTGGATGAATCGAACTCTCCAGACACAGAAAGACATGCACAGACCTCTACCAATCATTACCAGGGTGTATCCATAATGTAAAAAAAGATTTTGAAAACACACACACACACACACTGCAAAATATAGATTTTCAAGCATTTCCCTGGCATATAAGCATTAGAAAGAAACAGTAAAGGAAGTGCTCCAGAAGTGTTGAGTGCCAGACATCAATTACACACAACCACATACGAGAGCATCATTGACCCGTTTGAATCTTGCATGAAATGAAGGGTCAAAGTGTGTACAGTTCTTTCAAAATTGTTTTTCTTCTTAAGCACTATGGATTCACTGATGACAAATGTCAAAGGGATCCAAGAAATTAATATAGGCTTATCCTGATGACTTAAACACAAACTTTTACAAGGAAGTACTTAAATCTCAGCTGTACATGAGAACTAAGTTTACAGATTCAGGAAAGACAAATTTTACTCATGTAGGCAGGTAAACCAAAACTGTTGCTCTCAAATCGATTTCAACTCATAGCAACCCTACGGGACTGAGCACAACTGTCCACATAGGGTATCTAAGGTGTATTCAAGTTGCTGACCTTTTGGTTTATAGCTGAGCTCCCGACCACTGCACGCACAGCCTCTGTGCCACATGTTCTCTATGATCGAGCAGCTCTAATTCACCAGCCTCTCCTTGAAAAGGCTATGGTGCTCTTCTACTCCTTCCTATAGGGTCACCATGATTAGAAATCGACTCAAAGGCAATGAGTTTGGCCTGTCTATCACCTTGCTCCTGTTTTATGTCCTCAGTGATGAGGTTCCTGGATACTGTCAGAACCAGGAACGAGATGAAAAATATCTCTTGTTTGCATTACTTTATTATTTTTAACTGTCTATATCTATGCATGTGTACACATGTCTCTGTCTGCATATGTGGACCACGGTGTGCTTGTGCAAGTGTGTATGTGTGTGTGCCTGCATGTCTGCATATCTGTGTGTATCCACCTCTTTTTGGATGAGAAGGCCTAGAAACAATGACATGCCGGTGACAGGAAGCACAGGTGCATGCCTTTGTTTTTTGCTCCTAAAAACCATTCCCACCAAAGGCAACAGGAGTCCCTGTCAAATGTTTAATTCCAAAGCAGGGGCACAGAAAATACAAGATAAGCCAGGGACACCCTTTGTCAGAAAGCAAATATGTGCAGAAATAAGACTGAAGTTTGTGAAGAGGGCAAGGAATCAGCTTCAAGTGTCTCCCTCCGGCCAAATCGGAGGCAACTGAGCATCAAGGTAAACAATGACACTCATAAAATAAAATAGCAGCCTACCAATACATACTAATATAAATAATCAATCACTGATAAGTGAAAGAAATGAAAAATATCTACCTTACAGTGAATGCCAATTAATAATTGTAGAAGGAATGTTGTAGGTAGCTCCCTGTTTTGTGTCATAGTAACATAGAATTAGGTAAGAATAAGAATGATTGAAAGTTTGCAAAGAGACAGCACATATACTTAGTTTTAAAACACCTTCTCACAAAATTGCTTTCTATTCTTTCACAAAAGGAAAGAACGTATTTACAGTGGAGAAACATATTGAACATCACCTTAACCAAATGATCAAAGTTAATATCTCGACAATGGGGCAAACTAAATCATATGATCTGACAGAGTACACTGAGAAGGACACAACTCATTAATGTGACTCTAATCATGGGCAAACATCAGATTGCTGCAAATTAAAAATAGGCGGTCTGGTAAGGAGCCATGGTGTCAGTGCTGTCAGTGGTTCAGCAGTTGGCTTTGTTAACATAAAGGCTGGTGGTTGACACTTATTACCTGCTCCACGGGAGCAGTCTGCTTTCAGAAGGATTATAGCCTTGGAAATCCTAAGGGGCAGTTCTGTTCTGTCCTACAGTGTTGCTATGAATCAGAATAGAATTAACAAAGACAAATTTGGATTCCATTTTTATTCTTCAAAAGTGGTAAGGCTATAACAGACAAAGACTGCAAAACATTGCCAGATTCTAGGATATGTGAACTAAACGCAATGAGTGGTTCTAGGGTAGATCCTAAAGCTAGGAAAAAGTAGTTATGAAAGACATTGTTGGAACAATTGACAAAATTTAAATATTGACTGTAGTTTTTAATAGTGTTGTATCAATGTTAACCTTTTATATTTTTATCACTATAATGTGGTTATTTAGGATGTCCTTGTTCTTAAGTATTTAAAGGTAATGGGGCATAGTGGCTGCAACTATTTTCAAATTGGTTAGAAAAAGTATATAAATATACAAATATGAAGAGAGACAGAAAGAAAGTAAATGGAGTAAAATGTTACACTGATAACTGATAAAGGATACAGGGAAGCTCTTTGCACTATGACAGGTTTTCTGTGTGTCTGAAAGTATACCAAAGTGATTGTTGCTGTTAGCCCTCATGGAGTTGACTCTGACTCATGGCAACCTTAGGAAACATCATGAAGTTCTGAACCATCTTTGGTGTATCTGAGCCCATTGTGTAAGTCACTGTGTCAATCCATCTCCTGGAAGGTTTCTCTCATTTTTGCTAATCCTCTACTTAACCAAACATGATGTCCTACTCTAGCAACTGGTGTTTCGATTTTATTCACCCTTGCTCTGAAGGGACATTCAGCTCTACTTTTTCCGACACTGATGAAACCACCACTACAAAACTTTCTTGTCTAAACATACACATAGCTAAATGGTTACTATAAATTTGATAATTCAAATATTTTGCATAAACAAGTGCCAAAATGACTGTTTTAACATTGTCATCAAAATGGTACTTACCAGTTATTCTTAGTTTATAAGCCAGGGTAGGATTTTGTCTTTTCACATAAGGCTAGTTTACTACAGACTGATATTTTTTAATCCTGCCCAGTTGCTCCTTACATTTAACTGCCATTTGGGCCAGGGCCATTTTGGGGATCCTGGAGCAGGAATCTTCCAACCTCCCACAGAAGCAGTTGGCCTAACAGCCCCTTTGGACTTTTGGAGTCCTAGGAAATACATGTTCAGTGTTCTCTTCTCTGCCAAGTTTTTCTTTACAGTTCTTCAGGATACCAAACTCTTGGAGTGTTCATGTCACCATGAGTGAAAAGACAGTCTCGTTATTTTATAGGCTGAACTTTTTTTTTTACTACAACTGAGTGAAAATGTACATTCCCATGTAAATTTGCATGCTCACCTATATGCAGCTTCCACTGCTCTCCCTGCTCACTGACAGCAGACTATTCCTCTCTGCTCCGTACATGTCTCATCCTCCCAAAAGTCTCCTTTTCCCTTCTCTCCACCCACTCCTCCTCCTCTAGCCAGAGGTCAGCAGAATGATACCTATAGATGCATAGAACCATAAAGTGCATCCAATATATGGTTACTCTGCGTTGCCAAGTCCAACCCATTCCTGTCCGAAGAGTGGACTTTCATTATGATTTATGGACAAGGGCAGCATCAGGGCCGGGGGCCATGCTCCCAGGGGAACCCCGAAGCCACAGGACCATCAACTGTGGTCTTTTAGTGGAGCTCTCAGGGTGAACCTCTTTTTATTCTTGTGTTTATAGGCTGAACTTTTATTAATCCTTGCAGAATACCTCAGGAAGGTATATGAAAGTCATGTCCTCAATTCTTCCAATGAGCTCAGTGATTTTATATGTATAGTGTTAATACTTGCAACTGGGTTTCAGGACTTCTGCCTTCATGTGAATGGTTCTTTGTATTAGATGAAGTTTTATTCTTTTTAAAAAATTACAAAAGGAGATGGTGCTTTGAACTACAGGTGGGACTAATACTCAAAATCATGAAATCAAGACATTAACGTGGTGTGTAATTCCTAAGCATGCTTCAATTCTCTTTCCTGATTTATCCATTCTAAGCTTTTGACTGAGATTTAAAACTACAAGACTTTCTATAACCAACTATTTGCTGTTGTATTTTTAATAATGTATTACAAATGGACTCTTTTTCTGTGCCCACAGTGTATCAGGCAGCAAATGCCACTGTGTGTGTGCGCGCAGGTGCATGCCCGTGTGTATACAGACAGATACTACATATATAGATATACACTTAGGCTCTTTGTAACTGCTCAGAAAAATGCGTATGAATATCCTCACATCGTATCTTCAGTTAAATGTTTTTCTCATGTCTAGGCTCACAGTGAGCCCCGGTGGCTCAGTAGTTAAGAGCACAGGTGCTAACCCAAAAGAGACCATTCAAACCTACCCGCTGCTCCTTGGAAATACTACAGGACAATTCTACTGCACCCTACGGAGGCTCTAGGAGTCAGAACAGACTAAACAATAAGGGGTTTGCTTCACCCATCTCCTAGGAGTTAAGCCCAAAGTGGTTCCCAAGATAGTACTTATTGTTGTTAGGTGTCATTGAGTCAGTTCCCACTCATAGCTGTCGTATGCGTAACAAAAGAAGACACGAGCTGGTCCTGTGCCATCCCCTCAACCATTGTTATGTTTGAGCTGCTGTGGCAATCCACCTCTGGAAGATTTTCCTCTTTTTCACTCACCCTCTATTCACCAAGCATGATAGCCTTCTCCAGGTACCGTTCCCTCCTGATAACGTGTCCAAATTATGTAATACAAGTCTTGCCATCCTCACTTCTAAGGAAGATTCTAGTTTTACTTGTAAGATAGATTTGTTGGTTCTTCTGGAATGTTCAGTATTCTTCACCATCACCATAATTAAAAGGCCTCAATTTCTCTTTGTCTTAGTTGTTGTCTATCTTTCACATGCATATAAGGCAATATAAAATACTACGCCATGGATTAGCTGTACCTTAGTCCTAAATGTGACATTTTTGGTTTTTAAGACTACATAGCAGTATTTTATACACAGTTGCCCAATACAGTACTTGGATTTATTGACTGCTGCCTACATGGATGTTGACTCTGAATCTAATTAAAATGAAATCCTTGATAACTTCAGCTTTTTTCTGTTTCCCATGATGTTAGTCATTGGTCCAGTTGTGAGGATTTTTATTTTCTTTTTGTTAAAGTGTAATACTGAAGGATGTAGTCTTTAACCTTCTTGCTTCATGTCCTCTTCCTTTTCAACAAGAAAGTTGTGTCATCTGCATATCAGAAGTTGTGTGGCTCTTCCTCTAATCCTGACACAGCATTCTTCTTCATACAGTTCAGCTTCTCTGACTCTCTGCTTAGCAAACAGAATGAATACGTACGGTGAAGGGACGCAACCTGGATACACAACTTTACCGATTTTCAACCACTTACTCGGTATCCCCTTGTTGGGTCTGAACTACTGCCACTTGGCCTAGGTACACGTACACATGAATACAATGTAGTGTTCTGGAATTCCCATTGTCTGCAATATCATCCATAACTTGTTAAGATACACTTAGTTGAATAGCTTTGCATAGCCAATAAAATTTAAGTCAATCTCCTTCTGGTATTCTCTGCTTTTAGCCAACATCCGTCTGATATCAGTAATGATAACCCATGTTCCTAGTCCTCTTTGAATCCTCTTTAATTTATGGCGGTTCCCTGTTACTGTACTGTTGCAACCATCTGGGAATTATCTGCTTTAAAACTTTACTTGCATATAATATTAACAATATTGTTGATAATGTCCATATTCTTTTGGACACTTTTCCTTGGAATGAGCAAAAATACAGATCTCTTCCAGTCAGTTGGCTAAGTAAGTGTCTTTCAAATTTCTTGGCACAGATGTTTGAATGCTTTCAGCGTTGCATCCCTCTTTTCAAGCATCCCAGTGGGTGCACTGCGAATTCTTAGAGGCTGGTTTTTCCCTAGTGCCTTCAGTGAAGCTTGGATGATTTTCCTTAAGTACACATGATTGGTTCTTTACCATATGGTACCTCCTAAAACGCCTGAGTATTGACCAGTATTTCTCATACAGTGACTCTGTAGATTCCTTCCATCTTCTTTTGATGGAAGGAATGTCATTCAGTATTTTTCCCATAGACTGTTTTGACATTGCAACTGGAAGCTGGAATTTTTTTGCCAGTTCTGCAGTTCCTTCAGTTTGAAAAATGCAGAATGTATTCCTCCCTTTGATTTTCTAACTCTGGGTTTTTGCACATTTCCTTATAATACTTTACTTTATCACTGTTACCCACTCTTTTTGTAATCTGCTGTATAGCACTTTTACATCATTATTTCTTTCTTTTGCTTTAGCTATTCCACATTGAAGGGCAAGTTTCAAATTCTCTCCCGACATTCATTTTGGTCTTTTACTATCTTTTTAAAGACCCTTTACTTTCTTCACGTAGGATACCCTTTACGTCACCCCCAACTCATTTGGTCTTTGGTCATTAGTGTGCAGTGTGTTACGTCTACTCTTGGGATAGTCTCTATTTCAGGTGAGATACTTTGTCTCTCATGGACTTGTTTTAATTTTCTTAACCTTCAGTTAGAACTTGCATAGAAGCAATTTGTTCTTCAGTCAGTCCCTGTGATGATACTGAGCTCTCACCATCCTGTTCCACATATGTAGTCAGTCTGATTGCTGTGTATTCCATCTGGTGAGGTCTACACATATAGCCACCATTTATGTTGCTGGAAGAAAGTATTTACCATGAGTAAGTCACTAGTCTTGAAAAATTCTGTCACTCCATCTCTGACATCATTTGTATCACAAAGGTCTTATTTCCCAGCTACCAATTCTTTGTTTCCAGCTTTTACATTCCAATCTCCAGTAACTATCAATGCATCTTGGTAGCATTTTGGATAAATTTCAGACTATAGAAGGTAGGAAACATCTTCAGTTCCTTCATCTTTAGTGTTAGTGATGGGTGCATAAATTTGAATAACTATCATATTATCTGGTCTTCTTTGAAGGCATAAGGATATTATCCTATCACTGACAGCACTGTATTCAGGATAGACCTTGAAATGTTGTTCTTGGTGCTGAACATTATTACCCAAAAAGCCCGGGAGTTTGGCTACCTGCTGCAAAAAGCCAATTCACTGAGACAGGAGCTTTGGGATGAGAGCAAAGGTTTTATTTCTAAGCCGGCATTACAAAGGAACAGAGAGGTATTCTCATCCTCAAAGTCCAAGTATTTAAAAGGGAAAGACTACTTGCAGATGTAGGGAGTTGGGAGCATGTGTGGGTCAACTGAGAGGAAGTCAACTAGGTTGAGGCCGACTGGATGGAGGGGGTCAAGTAGGTCGAGGTCTGCTTCACAATCTCACAGGCCATCACTGGCCATCAAGGAAAACAAAGTGTTGTTAGGTGTTAGGCTCATCAGGCCAGTAGCCTAGAATAATAATGCTCAAACACCAGTTGTTTCTCCATCTTCCCTGGCCTCCTGCTTAATTCTTTTATAATGGATTTTTGTCAAGACAAAAGGAGTCATTCATTTTCCATAGTTCACTGGATCCATAGTGGAGCCTACAGAGGGCCCCACCCTCGTGTCGCCACCTGGGGCTTGTGCAACATGGAGGTCATGTCTTTCCTTTTGTGTTAGGGGTGATCTCAAACAGTGTGTCTCAGGTCCCCTTAGTTTTGAGCACTCTGACATGGAGGGTTTTTCAGCCTCTGATTTCAGTTGGTCAATATAATACCATTCTTCTTCAAGTTGTCATTCCTTGTGCGGTAGACCATATCATTGTCCAATTCAAAAAGGCTCATACCAGTCCATTTCAACTCACTAATGCTTAGGATAGCAATCTTTATGTGTTTCATTTCATTTTTTAATCCTTTACAATTTTCCTAGATCCTATTTCATATATTAAATATTCCTGCCATTAACAGATATTTGCAACTGATTTTTCATTTCAAGTCATGTTATATCAGCAAATGGAGGTCCTGACTGATTGCATCCATGTCATTAAGGTGACTTCACTTTCAGGACACAGCTTTTCCCCCGTTATATTTTTGAGTGCCTTCCCACCTGAGGGCTCTTATGGCACTATACAAAACAATATTCTGTAGCTCTGCACAATGTTTTCACTGACCAATTGGTTTAGAAGTAGATCACCAGGTCCTTGTTCCTAGTCTTAGTCTGGCAGCATCACTGAAAGTATCAACTACAAAGCAGCCCTGTAGACGTCTGAAATACCCTGACATATCTTCCAGCATCACAGCAGAAGGAAAGCCTCTACACTGCAGCAAACTGTGAGATGAGTGGTGATCCCAGAACCAGATGACCTTAATGCCTGTGTTGCTTTTACTCTGCTACAGTTACAAGTATCATGGACTGAATTGTGTTCCTCAAAAAAGGCGTGTGGCAGTTTGGTTGGACCATGATTCCTGGTATTGTGTGATGTTCCTCCGTGTTATAAATCCTGCCTCTGTGATGTTAATGAGGGTAAATGGGCAGCAGTTATGTTGGTGGGGCAAGGCTCAATGTGTAAGATTGTTTGTGCCTTGAGGCAGTCTCTTGAGACACACGACAAAAAGCTAGCAGAGATCTGGGAACCACATATCATTGAGAAAGCAGCACTGGAAGTAGACTATGGCCTTCAGATCTGAGGTTCACGTGCCAAGACGCTTCCTGACCAAAGACTGATGTGACACAAAGACCTTCCTCCTGAGCCAACAAAGAGGAAAAGTCTCCCGCTGGAGTAGACACCCTGAATTTTGACTTTCAGCTCACTGGACAGTGACTGAATAAAACTTCACTTTTTAAAAGTATCTCCTTACGGTATTTCGGTTAAAGCAGCACTAGCCGACTAAGACAATGAGTCATAATTGACTCAGCGTCGATGGCTTTGACGGTCCTTTCCTGCACGTATTTTGGTTTCTCTTTGCCTTGTCTAACCTCTTATGCTATTTGATCTTTTAATTGTTTCTTTTAAAAAAATATTGTGGTAAAATATATGTACGTATACACATATATTTGTAACAGTGCAGTTGCAATTCAAGATGTTTTTTACAGGTACTATTCAGTAACAGTAATTACTTTCATCATGGTTTGTAGCCATCAGTAATTTCCTTTTACTCTCCAAAGAATTTGTTCAAAGCACTGTAGCTCAATCTTCTTGGACTATTAACATATAGAAAATTCCATACTACAAAGTATTGCTTCTCCTAAAAGCCCATCATACCAAGTATCACATATAAGTACATTTTGAGATGTAGCCTTTGTTTTAAAAAGCTCCACAAGAATTATCTATACAATCATAATTAGATGTAATATAATATCATCAAAATTAAGTCCATAAAAATCTCTGCAATCAAATTCAAAGAAATGTATTTTCCAAGTACATTAAGCTCATGCATGTGAAAATATCTGATTTTTTCTCCTATGTTAATGGCACAGATGCTGTAGATTTTCATTTCGGCAATAAAAAGTTTCTAAATTGTGTATTCAATTTCTGTTAAGCACATCTTCTCTAAGGTGTTCAATAAAATGTGCTATTTCCCAGTAGAAGCCGATTTTCATATAAAAAGGTCACTGTTGTGGGGAGGCAAGATCACAGAGCAACAACAGGTCTCTGCTAAACCCTTGAACAACTAAAAGAATGAAAAAACTCAAACCCGCTGCCATTGAGTCATGCCTAACTCATGGCCACGGCCACCCTAGAGTCAGGGTAGAACTGCCACATGGAGTTTCCAAGGAGCTCCTGGTAGATTTGAACTGCTGACCTTTTGGTTAGCCGATGTTGCACTTACCCCGCTACACCACAAGAGTTTCCCCGGAACAACTAAGAACCTCAAAATTAATGAAATCCACCAAATCCAGCAATCCAGAAGGACTAAACTGTGTTTAGAGACCCCTAAGTACAAAGGGAGTGAAAGGAAGATCCTAGGAGACCTGAACCACCTCAGATAAAACAACGTGGCCTGGGTAGTTTCTCCTGAAATGAAGGCAACCTAGTGGGGAGAAAAACCACTTCCAGTGAATCTTGGCAACCAAGCAGAGCCAATAAACAAGAACTGGAGCTACCCTGAATTTGACTAAAGAGACTGGCCCCAGCCAAAGCATTGCAGCCTGCAGCCCAGACCAGAGGACCCCTATGCAGGTTAGAACACTGGGAGGAGGCCAGCTGGCAGTCAGTGCCTGGCAGGATCAACTGGCCCGGCACTGACTCAGGGCGCCAAGGGGCCGGGAGGCCTTGTCCGAGGGATGGGGATGAGGCGTGGAGTGTGGGGACAGGAGGCCAAGGCTCCCAGTGTCTCAGTGTGATAGGGTAGGAGAAGGTAGAGCTGTGAGAAGCAGGGAAGTGCACTCAGCACAGCAGGTCTTAGTTCTGCATAGGACCGAGAGGCCCATGTGCAGGTGTCCCACAGCTACGGAGCAGGCACTCATGGGAACTCTGGGAGCAGCCATTGGCAGACCTGGGACTGGATTTGGAGCCAGCAGACCAGGAAGCTCTGGGGTCCTACTGTCCGAGGGTCGGGGGCTGAGAGACTGCACCCATGGTTGGGAGAGGATTGGAGCCCTGTGGGCCAGGGAGGCTTGGGCTCTGGCAGCTGTGTAGGTCTGGAGTGATCACCCGGGCAGGTCTGGAGTGATCACCCGAGCAGCTGGGCAGCCACTGGAGCCATGCACACCAGGGAGACCTGGGATCAGGCAACTGCCTTGGGGGTTGGGGAAGACAGTGAGCTTCAGTGGCTAGGCAACCACTGGAGCCAAGGGCACCAATGGGTTCCAGGTTGGAGAGGAGTGAATTGATTGATCCAGAGGCTAGGCAGCCGTTGGTGCCACATGCACCAGGGAGGGTTGGGCTCAGGCAACCTCAGGGAAGGGGAGTGATCACACTGGCAGCTAGGCACGACTGGAGGCCTAGGCTCAGGTGACTCTACAGGAGTTAGGACATCACCCCAGCCACTGGAGCCCAGTTCACAGGGGAGGCCTGGGGTCAGAGCACTGGAGCTTGATTAGTGATTGTTCCAGAGGCTAGACAGCCATTGGAGGAAGCTCCCAGAGATCCCACCCAACCCACAGGCAACAGAAACAGCAGCAGTGGTTGCTGCTGTGGCTTGGTGAACAAGGCACAAGCAAGCAACCACCCCTTCCTCCTACAGCTTAGTCCAAGGCTCAGGCTCCCTGAGAAAGCTGCCCAAACCAGTGGCAGCTGCAGCAGTGGCGCTTGAGTCCTACCTGCCTAGGGGTAGCTGTGAAAATGCATCACCTGTGTGAGCACCCCGCCACTCCAGCCCAGAGGCAGAAATGGCAGTGGTGCTGCTGAAAGCAGGTGTGACTCTCCCACCTGGGAGCCGCAACAGCAGTGGCAGTAGACCAGTGCTGGACAGTAAAGGCAAGCAACAGAAAATAATCAGACTGCACAGAGAATCTACAGTCCAGCGCCAACAAAGAGACACCAGTCAGGCCAGCTGAACTCTTAAGTCTGTTTCACTGCAACAACTTCTGGATGGCTCACAGAAAACAATCAATCTCAAAACACCTAAAGAAGCAGACTACAACAGCTTCTGTAAACTCCCCAAATAAAGCATCAACAGACTTCCCAGACAAAGAAGAGTTCCTACAACTACAAGAGACAGAATAGAAAATATTGATGTAGAGAGCTGAGCAAGATCTCAGGAGAGAAATCAGGCAGAATGCAGCAGAGCACACTAAAAAATAAGCTACAAGAAATGCTTCAGTAGGAATAATCTGAAATTCAACAGCTTAACAATAAAATCTGAGCTGAATAACTCAACAGAAGGTCAGAGGAGCAGGATCAAAGACACGGAAGGCAGAATCAGTGAGCTTGAAGACAAAATAAATGACACCAGTGTGCACAAAGAAAAATCTGATAAAAGACTCAATAAGAGTGATGAATTGCTAAGGGTGATATGGGATTCTATTAAGTGAAATTCTGTTTGTGTGACTGGAGTACTAGAATGAGGTGGGATAGCTGAAAATACAGAGCCCTTGAAGACCTGCTGACAGAAAACTTCCCTGACATCACGAAAGATGAGAAAATCTCCATTCAGGATGCTCATTAAATCCCAACCAGGGTACAATGCAATCCCAATACGGATTCCAGTGATATTTTTTTAATAAGATGGAGCGACAAATCACCAACTTGATTCGGAAAGGGATGAAGCCCTGGATAAGTAAAACACTACTGAAGAAGAACACACTAGGAGGCCTCTCACTACCTGACTTCAGAACCTATTACACTGCCACAGTAGTTAAAACAGCCTGATAGTGGTACAAAAAGAGACAGACTGATCAATAGAACAGAACTGAGACCCCAGAGATGACACCATCTTCCTATGAGCAGTTGATATTCAACAAAGACCTGAAGACATTAAACTGGGGTAAAAGCAATCTCTTCAACAAATGGTGCTGGCAAAATTGGGTATCCATCTGCAGTAAACCGAAACAAGACCCATATCTTACACCTTGTACAAAAACCAACTCAAACTGGATAAAAGACCTAAATATCAAATCTAAAATGATAAAGCTCATCCAAGATAAAGTAGGGGCAACAATGGAAGTTTTAAAATACAACATAGACAGACTTCAGAATCTATCAAACAAACCACAAACAACAAAAGAGAAAGTAGATAAATGGGAACTATTAAGAATGAAACACTTTTGCTCATCCAAAGACTTTATTAATAGAATTAAAAGGCCACCTACAGAAGGGGTAAAAATATTTGGCAACTCTATGTCAGACTGATCCCTGATCTCCATGATCTATAAGGTACTACAAAATATCAATAAAAAAAATCATCCAATTAAGCGATGGCCAAAGGACATGGACAGACACTTCTCTAAAGCGGAGGTCTAGGCAGCCAAAAAACACATGTGGATATGCTCATGATCACTAGCTATTAAAGAAATTCAAATCAAAACTACAATGAGATATATCATCTCACCCCAACAAGGTCGGCCATGACCCAAAAAATGCAAAACAACAAATGCTGGAGAGGCTGTGGAGAAACTGGAAATCTCTTACACTGTAGGTGGGATTGCCAAATGGTATAACTTCTATGGAAAGCAACCTGGCACTTCCTTAAAAAGTTAGATATAGATTTACCATTTGATCCAATAATTCCACTGCTTGGAATATATTCCTACAGAATCAAGGCCATTCACACCAATTGATACATGCACATGAATGTTTATCACAGCACAGTTCACAATAGTGAAGACATGGAGTCAACCCAGATGCCCAACAACAGAGAAACAGATAGGTAAACTATGGTATATACTCAATGGAACACTATGCAATGATAAAGAACAATGATGATTTCAGGAAACGTCTCATAACCTGGTTTCAACTGGAGGACACTATGCTGAGTGAAAGTAGTCAGTAACAAAAGGACAAACATTGTATGAGACTCCTAAGATAAGAACTTCAAAACAGACTCATGCATAGAAGAAAAGACCTTTTGATGGCTTCAAGTGTGGAGAGGAGGGAGAGCGAGGTGGGGAGGGTTTAGATTAGATAGTTGACAGAAATTTTGTTGGATGAAATCTGTGACAGCACATGTTAGAAAGATCAGTATTAACTGGACTTCAATATAACATGATTACTCCTCCCATCTTAACCCAATATTGCAAGGACAGAGTAACTGGGCCGGGGAGCCAGGGACCATGCTTTCAGGGGAAACTGAGGCCCATTGGCACAACTAGCATTTTGCTAAGAGAGCCTTCTGCACCCCACATTGGTGAGTGGCATCTGGTGTCTTAAAAGCTGCCAATGGTCCCCGCTCAAGAGGAATGGATGATCACCAAGGACCAAAATGACATGAGGGAAAAGAGAACCCAGGAGACAGAGAGACCCACATCAGTGGGTGACTACATTGACTTGTGCCCGGAAGAACTGGATGATGCCTGGCCACCACCAGTGATAGCTGTGATGGAGCTCACAAAGTTGAGTCTGACCGACGACACAAGTGTAAAAAGGGGTACACCCTGACATCTCCTCTAAAAGACTGCAATTGATGGTCCAGGGGCCTTGGAGTCCCCCTGGGAGCATGGTCCCTGACCCTCTTGATGCACTTGTCCATTCAACTCTTCAGACAGGAACGGATTGGACTTGGCAACACAGAGTGACCATATCATGTGTGCACTTTATGGTTCTGTGCATCTATAGGATGTCGTTCTGCTAACCTCGTACTGGTGGCAGGGGAGTGGGTGGAGTGGAGGGGATAGGAGATTACTGGGAGGATAGGACATGTATGGAGTGGAGAGGAAGAGTGTGCTGTCATGGGGCAGGGAGAATACTCGAAGCTGCATATAGCTGGGCATGCAAAGTTTTACGGGAATGTACATTTTCATTCCATCATAGTAAAAAAAAAAAAAAATTGGTAGAGCTACAGAGCTTTGGAACACTTGCCCCAGCAGGGCAGACGGGGGCCTCAGGCCTGGGCCAAGAGGCCACAGGAAGCAGAAGCCGAAAGGCAAGGAGCACAAAGAGCTAAGCTGCCTCAGTCTCAACAGGTATGGAAGCGACCTGATGGGTTTCAGAGGGTGGAGCCGTGGCCTCTGGTGTTTCTAAGGATGAAGTTGCCACTCAGATGGACTAGGAAAGTGGTGACATAAAGCTGAGGGAGCAGAGCCCCTGTCCCGGTGGGCTTAGAAGACAGATCTGTAACCCAGGGCAAAGGACCACTCCACTCCAAATCTGGACAGTGTGGTTAGTATCCAGAGTTTGGAGAGAGGGCCATTGTGTAAAATGTGTCAGAGAATGGAGGATTATTTTCAAAGCCTTGAAAGCTAATGTAATTTGTTCTGCTTATTTGCTTGGTGCCTATTATATCTTCTTTCCCTGCAATTTCTCCTATTTGTAAATGGAAATGCCTAGCTTGTGCCACCTGTTCTGCCATTGTATTTTGGAAAGAGAAAATACGTGTTCTAGATTTACAACTGAAAAAGAATTCCTTGACTTTGGACTTGGACATAAGACTTGCTACGGTGGGTTGAATATGGTTTGCATGATGATGGATGTGATTTCGGAGTGCCCAAGTGTGAAATGTCATGGATTGAACTGTATCCTCCCTAAATTTGGGAGCAATTTGGCTAGGCTGTGATGCATGGTATTGTGTGAGGTTCCCATCATGTTGTAAATCCTGCCTCTGTGATGTTAATGAGGAAGGATGGGCAACAGTTGTGTTAGCAGGGCAGGACCCAATGTCTAATACTATACTGTGCCTCCAGGAAATCTCCTGGGATATAAGAGAAAAGGAAGCAAGCAGAGAATTGGGGACCTCACAGCACCAAGAAACAGTACTGGGAGCACAGCATGTCATTTGGACAAGAGTTTCTGTGCCTCAAAAGCCTCCAGGGGTAGATTAATGACAAGGGCCTTCCTCCAGAGCCAACAGAAAAAAAACTTCCTGTGTAGCTGATGTCCTGAATTTGAACTTGCAGCCTGCTGGACTGTCACTGAATAAAATTTCTCTTTGTAAAATCATCTGCATACGGTTATTTTTGTTACTACAGCACTGTATGAATAGGACAGCAGCTAAACATTTAACCATTAGGATGGTGTTCCTACCAGAACCCAAAACAGTGTTTATCATTCAACTGGCCCAAACCATGTATACAGTATGTTCCTTGAGGCATGCAGCCCTTCTCCTGTTGAGTGACTGTTGCTTTCTTAGCAAAGACATCCTCAGTCTCCTGAAAAATAGATTGCTAGTATCCCTAGTAACCAAACTATCTCTCCTTCATAATAAGACTAAATCTACACCTGATCCTCACTTCCCCTGCTCCCTCAGATCATTCAGCATTAAGTCCAAGCCTAATCAGGAGTCCCTTCTAACTTATTCTTTCCTAGATTCCCCAGGGTCTCATGGAATACAGTTTTCTCTGCTACAGTAAATTAGTAATCCTTATTTTGATGACTGATGCTTTCCTTCAACTTTTAACATTTAATTAATCAGTAGCTAACATTATAAAAGCACTTAAAACCATGCTTGATACTTCATACATGCTATATGAGTGTTTTTTAAATATAAACACACTTTACAACATGCCCAGCACTTTTCTTGATATAATTCCATGTTTCTTTATGTGTCCCTACATCATTTGATAACTTGCGGCAGTTACGTTCCAGACTTGAATTTTAGCCATAGCTCCAAAACAGTGACTGTTGCTTGTCACATTTAGTTTACCGATATTTTATCTGTTCAGAAAGACATTACATATGATTTTGTTGATTAGCAAGAAAGTTATCTAGGCAATAAATTCTGTGATGAAATCATGAAATGTGTGTAAATTGGAAATAAATTTATCAGTTTAGGCTAACTAGTACAACTTCCAAAAGAACTCTGTTGGCATCATCAAGGTTGCCCTGTTGTTTGAGTAGAAGGTTGTTGATGTTAGTTGATTCCTTAATGGTGATCCCATGGTATACAGAGTAGAATTGCTCCATAAGATTACTAGTTCTTGTCTTCTGTACTGTTGGATAGATTTTAACTGCCAACCTTTAAGTTAGCAGGTGAGCACAAACCATTTGCACCATACAGGGAATTTTTAGTAGGAGATTATCTCATTCTAATCTATAAGTGTATATGCATAGACATACACAAACTACAAATTTGGATATCCAATCATTTAGGTATATAAAAGGGTACATGGTAAATAAAGCCTCTGTGTTTCCAGAGGATTTCTGGATAAATTAAAGGAGGAGCCAGAAATGTTAATGGCTCTTTTCTTGCCCACTGAATCCATACTCCAGCACTCTCTTACCAGTCCGCATTCCCTACTCGCTTTTTTCCCACAAGAAATGCAAAAGATGTTTGGACACGAGACTCACAGGGCTAAGACTGAGAACGTGCTATGTAATGTAACTCAAGATTTCCAAAGAGACACAGACACATTGACTATGATAAGGTAGTGCCTCGGAGGTCACGTGAATGTCTTGCATGGGCAAAGAGAGGGTTAGTTCCAAGAAATTTAATTTCACAATGTGAAATATCTATGTGAGTATATTTGTTTGTTTTTTAATATACTTAAGGATAATAAAAAAAATACCAGAGTGGAGGATAGGAGCTAAATTACAGGTTAGAAAGTCACTCTCCTATAATGAGGCCTTCTTCTTACCTTCCTTCTCAACTATGGAAAAATGTGACAGGAAAAAAATTTCCTGTGACTCCAGCCCACCCTGGAGCCCAGATAAATTCCCAAGACCCCAAACCAAGACCCAAAAGGTGCCCCAAGTCCAAAGGATTCTTAGATTCAGGGAGAAGACCATTACTGGCACTAAGAGAAAGCAATAGGTTGTTGCATGGAGTCACAAAAGAAAGGAACCAGATGAGGGCACCCGAGTCAGCTTACCCAGATAAATTGCAGAGTTCTCCAGATGTGTGTCAGAGCTCTCAAATTCCCCAGTGGCCTGTTGAGGGCACAGCAATTTTGGTAAGCTAAGGACGTTCCTTTAGGCTTATTTCATCTGCAGCAGACAACAGGGAAAGGACAAATCCTGGGAATACTTGCTATATTTACAACAGACATACAGGAGAAGTAGTTGGATAGACAATACCAATGATATGTGCAGGCAGAGCCAACAGGGCACGACAGACAGAAACACCATGATGTCCTTCCACAGAAAAGACCTGAAAGACAGACGTAAACATCAGTCCTGGAACCCTGCAGTGGCTAAGAGGGATAGGGAGTGAGCAGGCACATACATGTGAATGCTTCTAGTCTGACTCTTGGGGCAGGCAAGGAGGTGTACTGGAGGGAGTTGGGTGGGATAGCGTGTTTCTCTGGCCAGGATACATGGGATCCAGAGCACCTTGTCTCTGCTGCAGTCAGCAAGCGGTACCCATCCTATCTCACATAGGAGGAAGGGAGGCTGCTCAGGGACGGGTTTGGTCAGATAGCTTCCCGTGACACTTTCAAGTCTGCCACCTTGTGTGCACACTCACCTTCTGAGTTCAAAAGCTATCCCTCCTGAGTATCTTCTGTTCTGGGTCTGGCATCTTCCCTGGCTCTGCTTCTTTACGTGGATTATAGAGGTTTTCTCTCCTTTTTGGGAAAGTCGTGAAGTTGTTTTGCTGTTTTCTTCACACAGGTCACTTGGTATCGTCCTAAACTAGCAGCAGTGGGTGGTAACAGCATGCTGAGCTTCAACTTTCTGTGTCGCTACCTCCTTTCCACTGCTTTCCTTATTTTCTTCCACCTGGTATTTGATTCAGGCCTTAGACTTTCTGGGCAGTGGTTGGGGGTGATGTCAGGCTTTCTACATTATTACCTACTTCAGCTTCGTTTTGGGGGTCTTCGACACAGAGTGACGCTATGACACATGTGATTAAGCTGCAATCTTGGCTCCACCTCCATGGCCTAACATCTAGTCTATCCTGGAGAATGATCCACATGCCCCGAAGTAGGTTGTATATTGTGCTGTTGTTGAGTGCAGTGTTCTCTATATGTTTGTCAAGTCTAGTTGTTTTAGAGTATCATTCAGGTCTTCTATTTCCATGTTGATCTTCTTTCTAGATATTCTACCCAGTATTGAAAGTGGTCTATTGACGACTCCAACTATTGTCGTACTGCTGTACATTTTCCCTTCAATTTTATCAGTGTTTATTTTATATATTTAAGTGCTCTGATATTACATGTACCTCTGATATTGATCATTTCCCTTCCATCTGCAAAACTCCCATTAATATTTTTGTAGGGTTGATCTGGTGTATGTAAACCTCATTGTTGAAGGTTTCACTGAATATACCATTTTGGGTTGAAAATGGTTTTTGATTTCAGCATTTTCAATCTATCATTCCATTGCCTTCAGGCCTCCAGTATATCTGAAGAGAAATGGGCACATAACCATGTCAGAATTCTTTATATGTGACTATTCACTTCTCCCTGGATAACTTCAAGGTTCTGTCTTCACATTTGGAGAGGCTGATTATGATGGTTCTTGGTATAGATCCTTTTGGATTTATCCTGCTTGGAGTTCATTGAGCTTCTTGGATTTGTAGATTTCTGTCCTTCATCAGCTTCAGGAAATTTTCTATAAATATTTCTTTCAATATTTTTTATGCCTTTTATCTATCTCATCTCCTCTGGCATTTCCATGATGCATATATTGGGTCTCTTGATGTTCCATTATTTCATTAAACAGTGCTCAGCAATCTTTTTTTTTTTAAATTATGACTGACTCAAAATGTACATTCCCATATAAATTTGCATGCTCACCTATACGCAGCCCCCACTGCTCTCCCTGCATGGTGACAGCACATGTCTCCTCTCTGCTCCATACATGTCCTATCCTCCCAACAGTCTCCTGCCCCCTCCTCTCCACCTACTCCCTTTCCTCCAGCAAGAGGTCAGCAGGATGACATCCTATAGATGTATAGAACCATAAAATTCCCACAAGATACGGTCACTCTGCGTCGCCAAGTCCAATCCATTGCTGTCTGAAAAGTTGGTCTTCATTATGATTTATGGACAGGGGCAGCATCAGGGCCAGGGGCTATGTTCCCGGGGGAACCCCGAAGCCCCTGGACCATCAACTGTGGTCTTTTATTGGAGATTTCAGGGTGCACCTCTATTTATTTTCTTGTTGCCGGTAAGACTCAACATTGTGAGCTCCATTGTGGCTATTACTGGTGGTGGCCAGGCACCATCCGTTTCTCCTGTTCACGAGTCCATGTAGAGACCCACTCATGCAGGTCTCTCTGTCTTCTGGGTTCTCTTTTCTCCATGTCATTCTTGTCCTCGGTGATCATCTATTCCTGTTGAGTTTGGACCACTTGCTGAGCCCTCAGATGGCACCTTGGCAGCTTTTAAGACCGCAGATGCCACCCACCAATGTGGGGTGCAGACAGTCCTCATTAAGTGCTCAGCAATCTTAAGTCTCCCTTCTTGTTGCTCTTCATCTCTTGCAGTTCACCATCTACTTCACTAACTTTTTTATTCTGCATGATTAAATCTGTTGTCAAATCCTGTCACTGTATTTCTCATTTCAGTGGTTGTATTTTTCAGTGGCAATAGTTATATTTGGTTTATTTTTAGAGTGTCTATCTCTTTTTTAAAATCCTACATTGTTTTTCTCATTTCTTTTAGATCTTTGTCTGTTTTCCCTTAGTTCCTTAATTATTTGTTTTAGATCATATTATGCTTTGTGTGAATGTTTCCAAAGCAGTTTCGGGCCCCTATCCAACAAGTTCTACACAAATTTTTCCACAACACTGAGTATATTCTTCACAACACGCGAACATTACCATTTTTTCCATTCTGATTGTTCTCTTTTTATTAACTTAGTTTCCTTGCCCCCTTAGATTCTCACCTTTGTTTTAAAGCACTTGTTGACTTGTTGGTCTCATATGGGTGATTTTTTTTTTTTAAGACCAACGTATTTGCAAATGATATTCATTGTTTTATGAACCTATTTACAAGATGACCTCTCAGGGCTTAGTTTCAGTTTAAGCTTTGCAGAGTATGCTAGGGCAATAGTTTCAGGGAGTCCTCCAGTCTCAATTGCTAGGGTAATTCTTTTTATTTTCTCTTAGGAATTTGAGTTTCTGCTTCATATTATTCTCCAACTATAGCAGGGCCTTCTGTCGTGGCCCTAATGAGAACAGATGACACACACAGCCAGGCACCATCGAATTCTTCTGGTCTCAGGGTAGATGAGGCCATTGTTAATGAAGAATATTTGTGTTCTAGAGTACTTTCCTCTATGAGTTTTTTGTTTCCTCCTTTCTCTTTTACTCCTGAGGAGTAGATACCAAGAGTTGTCTCTCAGATGGCTGCTCACAGGCTTTTATTCAAGACCACAGACACTACTCATAAAGCCAGGATTTGATGAACTATATTATGCCAATTGATCAAGACAGGCCATGAAACTACAGCCCTCAGTTTCCAAATCTAGAAAACCAGTCCCACAAGTGTTTTGTTTTGTCTAAAAAGTGTTTGAAATTTAATTATGTTTAATATTATTGTATTATATTCTTACATTTTGTTCACTGTTTGAGCTTCTAAGGATGTGATTTCATCCCCTTCATCATTTTCATTTTGGTGGGCTCTCATTTCTCTTATCTTTCTGTATCCTGTGAGTTTTGTGGGGGCATTTGAATTTTTTAGTTCACTAGTTTTCATAGTTCTCTCCAGTGTTTTTTGTTGCCTCATTAATTCTTGCTCATCTGCTATTTCCCATGGCTATCCTCTATTCTTTGTTCAAATTTTCTCAAGGCTGTGGACCATTTTCTTGTATATCTTGATGTATTTGTTGGGAGGGGTTGTAACAATGATCTCTTTATTCTGCCATCTTCCTAGAATCCCCAAAGACATAAGAATTTTAAAAATATGGGACCCAACAATGTGGTCTGAAAATACATAAAATGAAAATTGACACAACTGTGAAACTAAACAGACAAATCTGCAATGTGAATGAATACCTGAGTACACACATTCCAGTAATTGATAAAATGAGATTTTAATAGAATGATTAAGAAAATTTCCCTAATGGAAAACCATAGAACAATACACATAAGAGATGCAGAATATACTTTCTTCTTAAAAATCACAAGAACAGTTTTAAAACTGAGCATATGCTGGGTCACAAATTAAGTCTCAGCAGTTGTTAAATTACTGAACTCATGGACCATGTGCTCTCTGTCCATAAAAGGGTTAAGTTAAAAAGAAATATTTTCATGAAATTAGAAAATCCTTATTTGTAAATTAAGAAATATGTATATTTTCAAGTAAATCATTAGTTAAATGAGTAATTCAAATGGCAACTAGAGAATATCACAAACTGAACAATAACAGAAATACTCCACACAAAAACCTCAGGAATATAGCTAAAATACTGTTTATAAAAATATATAGCCTTAAGCGCATGAAATAAAAACAGCTTGAAAAATTGAAAAACTGAGCTAAGTATACATTTAAGAAGTTATAAAAAATAGCAATTCAAACTCAAAGAAGTAAACATACAAGCAAAAATAATAATACAGAAAGTCACAAAACGTAATAGAACAAAAAACTCTTAAGTTGATGACAAAACCATGCCAAGATTTATTAATAAAAGGAACATATATCTGAAAAGGTCAATGTGAGAAAGAACTTATAGGGGTCTAATATCCTCAGTAGTGTAGTATTCTTTCTTTATTTCTTACATGATAACTTTCATATGCTCTGGCAATTTTGTGATTTAGGACTTGTTTCCCCTCTTCTCCTTGCTAGTCTCTATGTTGTATGAAGTTTAAAATTAACTCATGAGCCTCTTATGGAAGCAGAACAGCAACCAATAAGATCTAGAGTGAGCCAATCAGATAATGGGGGAGGGTGGGTCCATCCTGTGACTGAAACGAGTGTGGTGCTAACAGATCTCTAAATATCGACAGGAAGTCAACCTGTCCACCTTAAAAGGGAATTAACATTCTTAAAGTCCGTCAAGCTTAAGACCAAACCCTGTAAAACTCTCCAGTCAGTCTTCCACAAACAGACTTCCAAGGGAATCCCACCTTAAAGTACAACTGCTTCATAGGTCCGTAGGCCTTTTCTTTTGTGGTACTGTTGGATGGATTTGAACTGCCAACTTTCAAGTTAGCAGGTGAGTGCAAACCATTTGCACCACCTAGAGACTTTGTAGTAGATTATCTCTCTTTAAATAAACAGGTATACACGAATACTTGCATACAAACTACAAATCGGAATATCCAAGCCCTTAAGTTTATGAAGGGATATGTGGTAAATGAAGCCTCCGTTCTTCCAGCCTCTGTTTCTTGCAGAAATCCAGGATTTCTGGATTACCTACAAAGTCCAAAGGGGGAGCCAAGCATGATAATGGCTCTGTACCTACCAAGTAAAGCCATACTCCCAGCACTGTCTTATCAGCCCACTTTACCTACCAACTAAATCCATACTCCCAGCACTATCCTATCAGCTCACTTTGGTCCCACAGGAAGCAGAAATGATGGTTGGAAATGAGACTCACAAAAGCTGTCAATGAAAATGTGCTATGAAATGTAACTCAAAGATTCTAATGAGAGACAGATACATTGACTATGATAAGGTGGTGCTTTGGAGGTTATGACTCATGGCACTTGGCTTTGGCTTGGCTTGGAGGTTATGTGAATTTCTTGCATAGGAAGTGTGAGGTTTATTTTCAGGAAATTTAACTTCACAATGAGAAATATCTATGTAGGTATATTTGTTTGTTTAATACACTCAAAGGCAATCAAAGTATACAGGAGTGGCGAAAAGGAACTAAACTACAGATTAGAAAGTCACTCTCCTGTTCTGAGGACTTTTCCTTCTCTTCCTTCCCAACTAGGGAAATATGTGGGAGGAAAAATAAAAGCCCTGTGACTGCAGCCCATGATGCAGCCTAAATAAATTCCCAAGACCCCCAAAATGCTCCAAGACCAAAGGATTGTAAAATGTAGGAAAAATGCTGTTACTGGCACTAAGAGAAAGGGCAATAAACTATAGTACAGACTCACGAGAGAAAGGAAGCCAATTGAAGGCACTCATGTCAGCCCACCCAAGATAAGTTACAGAGTTCTCCAAAACTGTGTCAGAGTTTCCAAATTTCTCAGAGGTCTACTAACAGCACACAGCTTTGGAAAGTCAAGGAAGTTCCTCTGGGCTTATTTCATCTGCTCCAGACAACAGAGAAAGGACAGATTCTGAGAATACCTGCTATTTCTGCAATAGGCATATATGAGAAAGAGTTGGGTAGACAATACTAATGATTTGTATAGGCAGAGCCAACATAGCACCATAAATAGAAACACCACACTGGCCTTTCACGGCAAAGACGTGGAAAACAGAAACAAACATCAATCCTGGAACTGTTAAGTGTCAAAGGAAGAGCCAAAGAACTCAACCCAGCACCAAGTAGAATAATGAACTGATGGAGAACAGACAGCAAGGAGACATATGGAATGGAGATTCTCTGTTAGCTAATGCAGCACAGATTCACCACCTTAGACTCCTCAGCCACCAAGATCAATGGACACGGAGTACAAGAAAGTAGCATTATAGAAATCCCAGCAGAAGACAGAATACTTGTAAAGGCATGGTCTACTGGAACCCGCCCTGTTCTGATTCCTAGCATCAGCCTGCCAGTCCTAGTTCAAGCCACAAGTGATGCATCTCAGCTACTAGCTGTTGATGGACCTGTCATGCTGTACTATAGCTTAGCAACTGGTCTTGCCCATCTTACAAAGTGGTGAGAAGTACTGTGCTCACAGATGAGCAAACAGCAAAGAAGACCCAGTCTACCTGCTCAGACATAACACAAAAGCATGGTGAAGCAAAAAAATCTACAATCAGTTCATGAAGAAAATTACTACTGAATGTACTTAAGACAGCTGATAATGGGACAACATATTTCAAAAAAGACAAGACAGAAGAGAAGCCATAGGAATCCAAAATAAAACACCAGATAACCTTCCTATAGAAGAACAGGCATGCAAATGACCTGATAGAAAGGTAAAATCTCTAGTAGTCAGAGCTATTCAAGAGCTGAAGGAAAAAGCAGACACAAATGAGGAAAACACAGACAAAATCATGGAAAAGACAGAAAAACAATGGAATAATTTAGGAAAAGAGTCCTGGAATAAAATGTTACAAGAAATGCACAACTAGAAATTGCACAACAACAGTTACTGGAAATTCATAAGACAATCAAGAAGATTTCAGAAATGCATAGCAGCAAAAGACATCTGAAGAGCAGGTTTGAAACAATGGAAAACAGAATCAGTGAAATTCAAGACAAATACTTGGATATCACTCGGTTGAGCAGAAATCAGAGAAAAGAACAAAGAAAAATGAGGAAACACTAAGAACATCATGAGTTACAATCAAAAGCAAAAATTAATCATAGTTCCAGAACACAGAGAGAAAATAGAAAATACGGAAAGGATCATTAAAAAACTACTGACAGAAAATTTTCCTAATGTCACTAAAGATGAAAAGCTGACCAAAGCAAAAAGCTTAATAAACCCCACCAAACATGAACCCCTAAAAGAAAATCACCAAGGTGTATCATAAACACTCACTAAAACCAAAGACAAAGCAGCTCAAAAGAAAAAAAAAAGTAAAAACTGAATGTCATATGCAGAAGGGAAACAATAAGAATGAGCTATGATTACTCAGCAGACCATGCAGGCAATAATGGACTGGAATGACATATATAAAACCTCGAGAGGCAAAGCTGCCAACCAAGAATAATACATCCTGTAAAATTCTCCCTTAAATATGATGGTGAGAACAGGAGATTTCCAGATAAACAGAAATTAAGGGAATATGTAAAAAACAAACCAAGCTTACAACAATTATGAAAGGGAGTCCTTCAGCATGAAAACAAACATCAGATGACAGCCTGAATCCAGGATACAAAACTGCACCAGCCAGATACCAACTTAGGGAATGAACTCTCAAGCACTATCCAAAACTGAAAGCTTTATGACAGGAAACCTGAGGGGTTAATCTGAAAATGCCAACAACATCAGAACAACAGAAGAGGGAGTAAATGGTATAGCTATAGAATTTTCAAGTGGAGACAAAGGGCAGGTAACACCAAGCAGCAAAAGATTACTTCAGTCTAAGGAAGATAATGGTAAATCTCAAGCTAATCACAAAAACAGTTAACACAACTGCTCATTGAAATAAAGGAAAAATCATAAAGTCTCAGTAAATACAAAACCTACAAAAACAAAAAGAAAGGAAAAAAAACACACGAATGAATTCAACATAGGAACATAAGAAAGAAAATGTCAGTACCACAAGAACAACAACAACAAAAAAAACCCACGAAATGATAGCAGTAAACTCACACCTATCAAACATTACACTGAATGTAAATGGCCTAATATACCCATAAAGAAACAGAGAGTGCCAGAATGAATTAAAAAACAGGATCGGTCAACATGCCATCTACAAGAGACACACGTTAGAACAGAGACCATCAAGGAGGAAATCACCAAAACAATACCATTTATAATAGTTTCCAAGATGATAAAATACTTAGGAATAAATCTAACCGAAGATGTAAGAGATCTACGCAAAGAAAATTGCCAGACCCTACTGCAAGAAACCAAAAGAGACTTACATAAGTGGAGAAACCTAATTTGCTCATGGACAGGAAAAGCTAACATTGTAAAAATGTCTAGTCTACCCCAAGTGACCTACAGATACAATGCAATCCCAACACAAATTCCGATGTCATCTTTTATTATGATCCAGTGAAAATACACATTCCCATATAAATTTGCATGCCCACCTATATGCAGCTTCCACTGCTCTCCCTGCCAGCTGACAGCACACTATTCCTCTCTGCCCCATATATGTCTCATCCTCCCAGCAGTCTCTTTCCCCCTTTTCTCCACTCCCTCCCCTCCTTCTAGTCAGAGGTCAGCAGGATGATATCCTATAGACGCATAGAACCATAAAGTGCACCCAATATATGGTTACTCTGCTTCACCAAGTCCAATCCATTCCTGTCCGAAGAGTGGACCTTCAAGGGCACTATCAGGGCCAGCGGCCATGCTCCCAGGGGAACCCTGAAGCCAGTGGACCACCAGTTGTGGTCATTTACTGGAGATCTCAGGTTGCCTCGCTTTTTATTCTTGTGTTGCCAGTGAGACTCAATTTTGTGAGCTCCAACACGGCTATCACTGGTGGTGGCCACACCCCATCTGGTTCTTCCAGTCCCAAGTGGATGTAGACACCTTGTCATGTGGATCTCTCTGTCTCCTGGGTTCTCTTTCCCCCGCGTCATTTTGGTCCTTGGTGATCATCCGTTCCTGCTGAGTTGGGACCATTTGCTGTGCCCTCAGATGGCAGCCTGGCAGCTTTTAAGACCCCAGACGCCACTCACCAATGTGGGGTGCAGAGAGCCCTCTTAGCAAAATGCTAGTTGTGCCAATTGGCCTCAATTTCACGTAACAGCATGGTCCCCTGTCCCCCGCCCCAGGTACTCTGTCCTTGCAATATTGGGTTAAGATGGAAGGAATACTCAAGTTATGTTGAAGTCCACTTAATATTGTTCCTGTTTCTAATGTACGATACTGTCACCGATTTCACCCCACCAGATTTCCATCAACTGTCTAATCTAAACCCTCCTCCCTCGCCCTCGCTACCTCCCCTCTTTGCAGCCGTCAAAACGTCTTTTCTTCTATGCATAAGTTGGTTTTTCAGTTCTTATCGTAGGGGTCTTATACAATATCTGTCCTTTTGTCACTGACTACTTTCACTCAACATAATGTCTTCCAGTTGAAAACAGGTTATGAAATGCTTCCTGGAATCGTCATTGTTCTTTATCATTGCATAGTGCTCCACTGAGTATATATACCATAGTTTACCTATCCATTCCTCCTAATGTCATTTTTTAAAGAGATGGAGAAACAAATCACCAACTTTGCATGGAAAGGGAAGAAGCCCCAGATAATTAAAGTACTACTAAAGAAGAAGAAGAAAGTGAGAGTCCTCATATTACCAGACCTTAGGATTTATGACACCGCCACGGTAGTCAAAACAGCCTGGTTCTGGTACAAAACAGACAGACAGACCAATGGAACAGAATAGAGAATTTAGAAATAACAGTGTCCACCTGTGACGAGCTGGTACTTGAGAAAACCCAAAAGACTATGAACTGGGGAAAAACGGTCTCTTTAACAAATGGTGTTGGCAAAACTGGATATCCATCTGCAAAAAACTGAAACGAGACTCATATCTCATACCTTGCATACCTTGTGCAAATGCCAACTCAAAATGGGTCAGCAACCTAAATATCAAATCTAAAACAATGAAGATTTTGCCAGCCCAGAGAGAAGGACTAGAAGGCAGAAGAGGACAGGAAAGCTAGTAATAAGGAACCCAAATTCAAGAAGGCAAAGTTTTGTCATGTTGGGTTGACAACCAACATCATGAAACAGCATGTGATTAGTTGTTTTAATGAGAATCTAGTTTGCTGAGTAATCCTTAATCTAAAGCACATTAAAAAAGAAGAAAAAGAAAAGAGAGAACAAAAAGAATGAGCAGGTAGGTGAGGGGGGAGAAAACCTGTTAATTTTCATCAGCAAAGTCTGTGAAGGAGATGTGCGGATATTTAACAAACATACACAGAAAGCCAATGTGACAAGAAATCCCAAAAAGGCTCACAGGTTTCAATGACGAGAGGGTCTTGAAACAAATATTTTACCTAAATGTAGAACTAATGTAATCAGTTCTCTTTGCTCCAAAGTGCCTGTTTCCTCACACAAAGTCCAGCATAGTAATGGCCTGTTGGGAGTGATTGAAAGGTAATTCCACGCATTCCCAAGACTGAGTTTAAGGTGAGGCGAAACCTGCAGCTCAGTCATAGGTAGTCTAGCGGTGTACCCACTGATTGTGTTGTTAGCTGCCATGGAGTCATTTTTGACTCATGACAACCCTGTGTTTGCAGAGTAGAGTTACTCCATGCACTTTTCTAGATGATCAGAACGGTCTGATGAAGGCAGGTTCAAATCAAACTTTTGACTGGTAGTCAAGCACTTAATCATTTGTGCCACCCAAGGAACCACACTGCGGTCAACACTGAGAACCACCATGCCTACACAATGACTTTAATGGCCCATGTTATGACCTGCAATACTCCCTAGTTACCTGAGTTATCCACTTCGGGGGATGTCACAGGTTGAAATGCATCCTTCAAAAATAAGAATCAACTTGGGTAGGCTACGATTACAGATATTGGGTGATTGTCCACCATTCTGTCATTTGATAAGATTTTCCTAAGTGCTATAAATTCTGCAACTATAATGTTAGTGAGGTGGGATTTGTGGCAGTTGTGTCAATGAGGCAGGACTCAATCTACTGTATTTAAATTGTGTCTTAAACCAATCTCTTTTGAAATATAAAAGATACACGTGAACATAAAGATACTGCCTAGAAACAAGAGCCAAAAGAAGAACACATCCTTTGGACGTGGGGCTCCTGTGTTGAGAAGCTCCTGAACAGGGAAAGATTCATGACAAGGACTTGGTCCCCTAAGGCCAACAGAAAGAGAAAGGCTTCCCTTGTAGCTGGCACCCTGAATATGAGCTTCTAGTCTCCTAAACTGTGGCAGAATAAATTACTCTTTGTGAAAAACACCCACTTGTGGTGTTTCTGTTAGAGCAGCCCCAGATAACTGAGACAGGGGATAACTAGGCAATGTCATACAGTGACAACATCATAAAGCAAGAAGAGACTATAGACCGATAAATGCAAGAGGAGATGTGAAGATGTGTTCATGAGCATGTACATTCATGACAGTATACTCAAATAAAGACAAATGCTCTCATTTCCTTTGGAGCTATATGGAAATTTGGCCAACAGGCACAGAAAATATGTTATTTCCAAGTCCATGTAGACTGTTAAAAAAAGTACCATATAATTATACAGAAATACCATCCCTATGCATCTATAGGATATCATCCTGCTGACCTCTGGCTGGAGGAAGCAGAGTGGGTGGAGAGGAGGGGAAAGGAGGTTGCTGGGAGGATGAGACATGTATGGAGCAGAGAGGAATAGTGTGCTGTCACCGGGCAGGGAGAGCAGTGGAAGCTGCATATAGGTGGGCATGTAAATTCATACGGGAGTGTACATTTTCACTCAGTCATAATAATAATAAAAATAATACCGTCCCTGAGACCAACAGTCAATAATTACTTTCAAACAAATAAGAGAATGTAAGAAGTCAGAGTAACTAGAATAATGGAAACTGCACCACTGGAATAGAAATAATGAAAATATTCTTGCGTTGTCAAGAATGTCACATATCACCAAATTATTTATGTGAAATTTTTGGATGGGAAGCTAAACAACTGTGTAAACCTTCACTGAAAACACTATGTATATACACATATGTGTGTGTGTGTATAGCTATATACACCATCCTTAAATATATTCTTAAGTTCTCCCTGCAAAGGGGATGTAAAATGATGTCATAAGGGAGCTTAATATAGGATTCATACTGTTTTCTCCATGGCACAGGACAGACTTGAGGCTTCAGGAACTGGACAAAGAAGGAGGCAGGGAAGGGGAAGTACACTCAGAAAAAGGGAACATGTAGAGCATACCAGGGACAGAAGAGGCCCTGAGTACTTGGTTCCCCCAGGTCATCCTAACATGCCCTCCAGTTGACAGATCACAAATGCCCCATACATTTTTTCTAAGCTATAATCTTTACAGGAGCATGCTGACAGGTCTTTCTTCCATAGAACCACTGGGTGGGTTCAAACTACCAACTTTTCAGTTAACAGCTCAGCCCCTAACCATTTTGCCACTAGGGCTTCTTATGAGCACCTGCCTTTGCTAGCTAGTGCTGCTATAACAGAAATACCACAAGTGAATGGTTTTAACAAAGAGAAATGTGTTCTCTCGTAATCCAGGAGACTAGAAGTCCAAAGTAAGGATGACAGCTCCAAGGGAAAGGTTACTGTCTCTGTTGGCTCTGAGACAAGGTCCTTTTATCAAGGAGATTCTCAGCAAAGGGATCCTGAATCCAAAGGACTTGCTATTCTCCTGGCTCTTGTTTCTTCTTACTGTGAGGCTCCCCTTGGCTCTCTGCTCACTTCTACATCTCAGGAGACACTGGGCCAAGACACAGCTAAATCCCCACCTCATTAACATCACGGAGACAAGATAACAATACATAGGAAAATCACATCAGATGAGAAAATGGTGGCCAGTCACATAGTACTGGGAATTGCAGCCTAGACAAGCTGACACACAGCTCTTGGGGAACACAGTTCACCATAAGATGGCCATGACTAGTGAGTGTGGCAAACATTTTAAGACTTTCATGTGGAGAGAGTGCACTGTATTTTATGCAGAGTAAGAATTGAGGTCAGAACAACACGTAAAAGATTCAGGGAAACTAAAGAAATGCTTGATTCAAAGTATTTCAAAGTATGTGTGTGTGTGTGTGTGTATAGCAAGCAAGCATTGCAAAGGATGTGTGTAGCATATTCCAAAATCTTCAAGTAGTCTAAGTGTTTCAAATTTCAGAAGTATAAAACAAAACTCACTGCTACGAGTTGATTCTGACTCACAGTGACCCTATGGGATGACCCCATAGAACAGAGTAGAATTGCACCATAGATTTTCCAAGCAGTGCCTGTGGATTTGAACCGCTGAACTTCTGGTTAGCAGCCATAGCACTTAACCACTACACTACCAGAGTTTCCACACAAGTATAAATGCTATTAAACTGTTTTTTAAAAATCATTTGTCAGTTTTTGTTATACATAAGCAGTTTGTGAATTTTAAATAATCTTTAGTTTGAATGTTTACGTTAGATGCTATGAGTGGAGACAGAAACAAAAATTAACAACTTGATACTCACAATTTACAACACTAAGCATGTATAAAACAAAGCTAAGTTCTACTTCTCCACAGATGAAAGTAAAACAATGTATGCAGGAAACCTGAAATTGGGGACAGAGGAATCCTAAGAGTAAAATTCTCTATGAAACAGCCAAGATTCCCGGAAGAACTTCAGATTTAACAAAACATATGAGATTGAGGGTGCTGTACATAAATCTCTAAGGGATAAAAGGAATCAGTTAATATGGTTCACAGGCATAATGCACAGAAATTGCATTGGGTGTCTACTAAGACAAGACGAGAAGGTGGAGTTGAAAGGCGCAGGAAAGTGTAGAAGGGTCCAGAAGGCCCCAAAGAGTGGAAGGATAAACTAGTCTGGGAAGTGATGGGATGGATTGTGGGTCAACCTCCTCTTCATGTCTCTACGCCCACCCTCAAGAGCTGTTTGTGATGACACCACAGCTCTATGATGCAGGCCTGAATTTATAGGCCTGAGTGTACTCAAGATTCATAGACCGAGTCTAACCTCCTGAAAGCAACTGTGCTATGCAGATGATGGAGAATTACCTCTGTCCTCTGAAAAGCATTTGTGCTACAGTGCTGAGTTCCAGCTCTATGTCCTGGGTCACCGAAACTGTCCTGGGCTTAGTGTGTGGAGTCGGGCTCTTCCTCCTGCTACTGGCCTACCTCCAGAGTAATCCACCCATTCCACTCCTGGAGAAAGAAACATCAACAAGGTAAGGAACTCCCAATCCAGCCCAAATAGAGACCAATTCTCTCTTTTTTCTTTCTTTCGATTCTTATTTCTATTTTCTAACTTAACTAGAGTGAGTCCGGAGATGGGAGACCTAAAGAAAGAATTGATTATCAGCCTTCTAGGGAGAGGGCGGGTAGGACAGGCATTAGAGTGGGCACCAGGATTGCTACCTGAACATCTCAGACCGTTTGTCTGCACATGATAGGGGGCTGCAGGGCAAAACCCCAAATCCAGTGTCTCAGTGGCGCAGGATTGGATTACGGAGAGTTTGGGATCTCCGTGGGAGGATGGAGCCTTCAACACTGGTTCACCAGTTGTCTCAGAAGCAGGTGTCTCCGGGCAAAGTCCTCCTGCAGTGCAATGATCTGGAGAGCAGTGCTCAGCATCCGACAGCCCCTGATCAGGGGCCTGAGCCAAGCTCTGGCCTCCAGCTGAAAGCTGCCTGACAGAGCACAGAGGCATCTGTAGATCTGAGAGTCTGTGCTTTTCTAGAGCACAGGGGTGGTTTCTATGCGAAATTCAGGCTAGATTTCCAGAGAAAATCCTTCATTTTCCTCCATTAGGAGAATGAACAAAAGGGAAAACACAGAACTCCATTAACCAAACATAGAAAGTTATGTTATTTGTAAAGATTCAGCATCTTTCCAGACGAGCAGGGAGAGAATTGGGTCCCAGCCCTTCACTCTTTTCCTGTATCTCAGCCCCATGTACCAACAAAGAGAAGAAGCAGGAAGAAGAACAGAGGTGGCCATGTGAAAGGTAAGGTTCTGCTCCCTTAACCAAGATCCAAGCATTAACCCTAACCTCTCCTGTCCCTGAGGGCTTCGTCCTGGGTCTGAGAGGACACCAGTTGCTCCAGCACGTCTCTCTCTCCCTGGGCACAGCCTGAGAGAGAGGCAGCTGGAGAGGGAATCAGATCCTGGACACCTATCAGATTCCATGGTGGGAGTACAGGTGGATGAAGCCATGGTGGGTCCTGAGGTGGTGTTTCCCAACAGGCAGCAGTGCAGGATGTAACAAACTAATAAACGGTGGAACTGAAGGTACAACACCCAGGTCCAGCCACCACAAGCTATTTAACAATGCTCAGATTTCTCACTGAAATGTCACAGAGCATAATGGAGGCAGAAACAATTTGTAAAGGACAAAGCACCAGAGTCATCCAGTTCTGCTATAACAGACATACTACAGGTGAATGACCTTAACACAGCAATTTCATTCTGTCACAGTGCAGTAGGTTACAACTCCACATTCAGGGCATCAGCTCAAAGGGAAGGGAGTCTTTCTCTACTGGCTCAGGAGGAGGGTCTTTGTTGTCAATTTTCCTGTTGAATAGGAGCTTCTGAGGCACGGGGACCCCAAAGGAGGCTCTACTCCTAGCACTGTTTCTTGATGGCATAAGTCCCCAAATCTCTCTACTAGCTTCTTTCTTTTAAATCTCAAGAGATTGCATCAGGCACAAAGCAATCTTACACACTGAGTGCCTGCCCCCCGACACAACTCTCCCCTGCCCTCCCTCATTGTCACAGAAGCAGGGTTTACAGCATATGGGAATATCACACAATGTCATCAATCATGTCTACACATATTTTGGGGGGACA
Organism: Heterohyrax brucei; assembly: GCA_028571685.1. Lineage (NCBI taxonomy): Eukaryota > Metazoa > Chordata > Mammalia > Hyracoidea > Procaviidae > Heterohyrax > Heterohyrax brucei. The sequence continues at coordinate 114,078,247 of CM053150.1, read as the reverse complement.
CAATTCAATCAAAGACAACACCCGACATAAGTGAAGCTTGGTATGAGGGTCAGCGATCATGTGACCGTGAACTTGGAATCTAGGGCTCTCAGAGTCTAACCTCCCACCACTGGACCCTGAGGGATATTGATTCAGCTTGTTGTAAGATTTCCATCCCTGACCTTCACCACCATAATCCACTCTCTTGATTTGCAGCTTGTACGAAAAAAAATGGAGGAGACTAGGGGCCTGAGTGTACTCCCGCAAAAGTGAGTAACCTTACCCTTCTCATAGGGTCATTGTGAGTTAGAATCCACTCAAGGGATCAGTTTAGGTTTCTTCGGTGGTGGGTGAACCCAGGGCTGCAGAGAAGATAGGGCTGACTTGGATGGCACCTACCCACAGGGAATGTAAGAGAAGCCCTTGGGGAAGAGAGAACAGGAGAATGGTGACATGTCAGAGCAGAGTGGGGTGAGTGATGTCAGGCCATGTTGGGTGGGGCAAGGTGTGCCCTACAGATTTCCCCCACCCTCTCAGGCCATTTGCCAATGGCGACAGCTTGGCTCTCTCTCTCCCACAGCCTTCTAGGAAAGCTGCCTCGCAAGGGTAGATTTCAGCAGGAGAAATCGGGAGAACTCTCGGGTCTGGAGAACAAAAGATCACCTGCTGAAGCCGGTCATCAGCCATGTGGTAAGAAGTGCACAGAGCCCACAAAGCAGGCTGCTTCTGTGCTGTCCCTCTCCACGGCCACAGCGCCTCCAACCAATCCCCTTGGCCATCAGGCCTCTACCATTCCAGCAAAATCTCCTGAAAACCCTGTGTGGCAGGAAGACCACCTCTGAGAGCTCTTCAGGTAACACACATTATCTGGAGCATTCTGTCCCCAGAAGCACAGGCATTGGTGGCTCCAGTTCACCCATGTTGGCTCTCTCCTCTGGATCAACAGGCGCCGTTCTTTGCACTTTCCCTCCTGGAAACACTGTGAAGCCCAGCAAGAGCAGACAGCCCCCCAGCCATCAAAGGCCTCTTTCTGGGGAGGTCTTGTGAACAGGAGGGAATTTCACAGACACCTGGAAATAGACATTGCGAAGAGAGTGCAACTGAAGATTAGGAATGAAGAAGAAAAGGGTGGATTCTTTAGAAAATATGTGAACCTAAACTGCCACTTGAATTCTTTGGGAATGTTAGAATCACTCAGTCATGAGTAGACCATCACATTCCCCTAGCCATACTGAAGCAAACCAGAGCAGGTGGCCAGGCCTTAGCACTTCAGATAGCCCGAGAACGTAGGAAACCAATTATATCAGCAATGTAAGCAGTTCTTCTGGGGCCACCCCTCTCTGCACAGTGAGTCCCTGATGGCTACTGCTTCGGTCTCTGGGAGATCTTCCCCACTACAGTCTCCCACTGTTTTATTCAAAAGAATTTCCAATGACTGCCCAGTTCAAGTCTCCACACTGTGGTCCCGGCTCCAGCCCTTGCCCCACCCTGAGGCCCAACCACTGGGCCCTCTGGCTCCAGTCCTCATCCAGGCCTATCTTCCGTCCTCTTTCCCAGTCCCAACACCAGATACTGCAGCCCAGACGACGGCCTGTGGAAAATCGTGCCCTAACACACCAAACGAAGGAAAACCACACACATCAACTGAAATTCAACACCAGGAATCACCGCTGTTACAAAAGCAACTGCAAAGTGGAAGAGCTTTCCCTGTGTGGCCAAAAGATCTCAGGAGGCATTTAATCCTCTCAGTCCCAACCTTCCCAAAGGGGATGGGGCCTCGGAGGCTTGCAAGTCACACCCCATCTTCCCTGGGGACGTTCCTAGCAGAGCTGAGCACCACAAACAACTGGAATGCCACCTTCAAAAGAGGCTCACACAACACAAGAGGAGCCTGCCCAGCGGGACCCAAGAGTCTCGGGAACTGACACAGCCTCAGGGAAAACTACCAGGGACAGGTCATGCAAAGGATCAGCATGCACAATCACGCCCTTCTATGTTTGCAGGTGAAACCAGTCAGGACACGAAGGTGAGACCCAGGCATACACGAAGCCCAACACATTTAGAGTTAGGGAAGGACCTGGACAAAGGTCTAGCGCAGGTCCCAAAATACAATATATTCCAGGGGTCAGAAAACCACAAGTGCAGGTTCTGTAGACAGCTTCTGAGAAAGAGTTAAGAAGTGATTGGATGAGTTCAGGGAGTACCAAAGGATATTATATTCCAAGGAACCTACATAAAAAACAGCTAGAAAACACTCTGAAAGTCCATCTGGGGAGACAGCTGGGTAGGATTATCGAGAGTCAGATTCCCGTAGGCAGAGGCAGTTCCAGGCGTACTGCCAACCATACTTTGCCCAAGTCTGACACTCACAAACAAAATGGAAATATAGTGATCTCAGAGTGTCGGGCATACCACATGGACACCACGCAGGAGGTTTCATTCCTCCCTCTGGGCACACGGCAGGCTCTGGAGGCACATATTGAAGGATTTCTTGAGAGGCACAAGTGGTATCCATCCGTTCAGGTAGGTGAGGCTACGAATCTCAGTATGAGTGAGATTCAGTCACTGACCCTCTCCCAGGATGAATTTCAATTCTCAGCTACTCCTGAATCTTGGACCGGCTCAAGAGCTGATGCTGCCAAGATCTGGCAAGAAAACCCTTGGGAAGGCTGGAGAGGGAAAACGACACCTAAAAAGTCACACCCCATCCTGGAGGATCCTCTCCCTGACCCCTCTGCTCTCAGTGAGCAAGTCTCAGGGGCTGTGAGACAGACTCCGCCTGAAAAAGACCCTGGGCCCTCGGAAACCACTCAAAGTGGGCAGGAAGTCAGGCGACCTTTATGGGCCATCACATCCACCGTCAAGAGCAGAGTCTAGGAGAGTGGGACTGTCCTGGAGCTCAGAAGGACAGACAAGGGCTGAAGCCCAGCCAGTTAATTACCAGGGAGGGGCCAGGGGAGGAGAGTACAAGCTGCGCTCTAAGAGGCCTGGGCTCTAGTGTAATAAGGCTGAAGGTGAGCTATGAATCCCAGTCTTTAAGGGACAACAAGACCAAGGAGGCAGTAGCGGCTGAGCAGTCCTCTGTACCACAGCTACAAGACACAGATGTCCTGATGACCAGTGTGCTAGCAAAGTCTAAAGACACAAATTTAGATCTGAGAGGTTTAGGAAGCGCAATGACTAGTAAAAGCCCCTTGCCTCCTACAGTGTCTGCTCAGTATCCAGGGAAGAGACACCTAGAGGCACAAGGCCTTTGTGAATACCTCTCACTGCAGTTGGAGACAGCAAACCCGCCTCAACCATGTCCCCCTCAGGACCATGCCACTGAAATCATTCTTCAAGGCTGTGCTACTGATACGCTCCTTGAGTGAGATTTTTTTTTTCCCATGCCTCCCATTCCCATCCAAGGAGTGTGTCTGACAGAGACACAACATGTTCTAACGTCTTAAGAGAGCTCATGGGAGCCAGAAGGAGCAGCCTGGGACAGAAGGACCCCGAGATCCTAACACTGGGGGTCCATGGAAGAGCCAGAGCAAAACTTCTCTCTGCTCTGATGAGAGAAAGGATTTTAGGAGGCACAAACCAAGAAAGTGTGAACAAGAGTCAGCAAGAATAGGGGTCTCTCTAACCAGTGGGATGAGCCGGCCTTCAAAGGATAAGAGATCAGTGGAGTCCTGAGGCATCAAGTCCCTCCAGCTTCCAACAGAGAAAGAAAAAGTTCTGCTAGAAGGCTACTTCACAAAGAGGATAACTAACTTTATTCAAAGCATTTGCCCTAATAAAAAAGACAAAGAGCCCAAGGCCCAGAGCAATGGACCAGTCAAAAGCAGATCAGTCTTTATGGACAGAGGAGTCACACAGGCTCAGACAGTTACAATAGCTGTTGGCCAGATCTTAGGAAAAATACTTAGGCTTCAGCATGCTTCTTACTACTCAAAGCTACATCAGGAAGCAGAGAAAGTCCAGAAAAGTCAGGACTCGGTTTACGGGCCTCCGTCCTACAGCGAGGCTCCTTCTTACTTGGAGAACAGGAAGGAAATGAGCGGTACAGTGTGCCACCAGCATGTCATCCTAGAGGGCAGGAGTTCTATCAAGAACACCTGGCCTCGAGAGGGATGCTGAAATCCAACAACGGGTAAATTTGGGATCAACCATCAGGCATTGCCTTCCCGGGGGACTATGTCCAGTTCGTTCTTGTCATCATAGTTCAAGAATACAGAGTACCTCAGGCTGCCCTCACAACTCAGCGTTCTGCCATCAGAAAGGTGTGAGCTGCTGTCAACCAGAAAAGGCTTCTCCAGCCTTCATTTGTAGAAACAGGTAGACCATGCAAAAGAACCCCATTTACTCTCACGTCAGCACATTCCCTATGTGTTAATCCTTTCCTCAGCTAATACAGTTAAAGCCAAGCTAATACACTTACTCTTAGCTAAATACATGTTTTCACTCATCAAAACGTTGTGGCTTCTGTCTTGACTATGCTGGGGTGTACAGGAGGGGTCAGGGTCCACTGTTTCTGAGTGTCTGCTTTGGCTTACAGAAGGCAGGAGGCGTGAAGGGAGGCTGACAGTGGTGTTGCGCACCCGTCTCCACCCAGCTTCCGTAGTTTGCACCTTGTATTTCCACAACAGTGTCATTACACACACATGAAGGGAGGCTGACAGCACTGTTGCAGATCCGCCTCCACCCAGGTTCCTTAGTTTGCACCTTACGTTTTCATAGTAGTGTTATTACACACCACCAAGAGGAATAAAAGCTTTCAGTAACTATCAATATTAAAAAAAAAAAAAAAAAAAAAAAAAACCTATGAAGGTTCCCTAGTAAGATTTTAGGCAGCAGCAGGGGACTGGGTTTCCAGAGGCATAATCAGGCCAGGAATACGTCACACAGCTTCACACCTCAGAGGAAGTTTGGGAGCTGCCCTTGGAGCCGCATCTCTCCCTGTTGAAGATTAAGGTTATAGGCCCTACAGAGCACCTCTTAGCTTAACCACAAATAAAGGCACAGGGATACTCTGCCTCAGATGTGTGCGTGGGGAGCTGCCAGGGACACTGCTGAAGGCCACGTTCGCCCCCTGCTGAAAATGAAAAGTGTGCCCTCTCAGTGGCCCTGTTCATAAGTTAATTACCAGTGACACAGCTAAGTGTGTGTGTGTAGTGACCACTGACTGCTGGGCACTGCGGACCCAGGGTTGCACCGAGGAGAAAAGCAGTATCTTCCAACAGGATGAGGCCAAAGGGAAAGGAGTACCAAAGAAAGCTGGGAAGGAAAGGGCAACATGCAAGGAATCTGTGCAAGTCTTTAAGTAGCACTCAAGTAGTTTCCCACAGCTTTGGTAGGAACTGGATTCCAGCTTCTTCCTTGGGACCATTGAGTTGGTTCTGACACATAGCGACCCCACATACAACAGGACGAAACGTGGGCAGGTACTGCGCCATCCTCACAGTCGCTGTACTCGAGCTCATTGTTGCAGTCACTATTAGTCCATTTCCTCAAGAATCTCTTTTTCTGACCTTTTACGAGGCATGACGACCTCCAGGGCCTGGTCCCTGTTGAAAATGTGTCCGAAGTACCTGTTACTATGAGGGAACTAAATCAAAACTCAAATCCGTTGCGATCGAGTCGATTCCGACTCACAGTCATACGGTAGGACAGAGTGGAACAGCCCCATAGAGTTTCCAAGGAATGTCTGGTGGATTTGAAGCACTGAGCTTTTACTTAATAGTTGTAGTACTTCACCACGACACCACCACAGTTTCCAGAAGGGACTCAGGGCATGAAAATAGGTCCCAGGCCTGGATCACCTCTTCCTACATGTGATCAAGTCAAGAGGCACCGTTCCGGAGTGATGTCTGATCTTCCTCTTCCCCTTGCCCTGGACCATACAGGAAAGCAAGTCAGTGCCAAGAATAGCAGGGAGGAGAAGAGCAACTTTCCCAGAAAACATTCTACATGCAATGTGCCACACCCAGGGCCTTCAGTGTTGCCCAGTTCCAGGGGTGCCATTCCCACGTGAAGATTCATGCTGTGGAAGGTGCCATGATACAAATGACAACAGAGTTCTCCCTGGAGTTGCGCAACACCAAGTCCTGTCCTCTGTGTCTCAGAAAGGACAGCAGAGCCTCAGAGACCAGTTGCTGGGACCACCAAGTTCTCCCTGCAGTCACGTGTTGCCTCTGGGCCATAACTCTGAAGCAGCCTCGGAGTCAGTGCAACAGCAAGGACAGAGCCTGCACCTGCAGGAGGGGCCGGGGGCCGCAATGGCCTGGGCTCTTAGGAAGTGGGAAGGTCAAGGGAATGCTTGACACTAAGGTGAGTTCAAGATCAACTGTGCGCCCATTGTTCATGCCAGTGCGCAGATGGCATGACTGACAGAACAGAAAGAACTGTGAAAGGAGCAAGTCCCTTCTCTTTCTCCTGCCCTGTGATCTGACCATCAAATGCAGGAAGGCCAAAACAGAAGAGATCTACACAGAGACCTCACAGAGATCTCCGTAGAGAGGTCATACACAGAGACCTTACAATGACCACACAGAAACCTCAAAGTGAGATCTCACTGAGACTTCAGTCAGAAAACTCACTTGAAGACCTCTCACCACAAACTCAGCCCTCTTGTAAACCTCCGACCATGACCTACCACAGACAGACCTCTCAGAGAGAGCGACAGTGACCACAGCGAGCTCGGAAACTACTTCCCACAGACACCTCTCAGAGTACTCTCGTAGAGCTCTTCCGTAGGTACCTCACACATTAGCCTTTCACTAAGACACAGCATAGAAACCACTGATGTCCTATTTTACGCCTTATACAAAAACCAACTCAAACTGGATAAAAGATCTAAATATCAAATCTAAAACAATAAAGCTCATCCAACAAAAAGTAGGAAAAACAATGGAAGTTTTCATATGCAACTTAGACATACTTCAAAGTCTGTGAAACAAACCACAAACAACAGAAGAGAAAATAGATAAACTGGAACTATTAAGAATTAAACACTTTTACTCATCCAAACACTTTATTAATGCAATTAAAAGACCACCTACACAATGGGAAAAAATATTCGGCAATTCTATGTCAGACCAACGCTTGATCTCCATAATCTGTAAGGCACTACAAATTATCAATAAGAAAAAGATAAACCACTCAATTAATTGATGGGCAAAGGAGATGGGCAGACACTTCTCTAAAGAGGAGATCCAGGTAGCTAAAAAACACATATGGACATGATCATGATCACTAGCTATTAAAGAAACTCAAATCAAAACTACAACTAGATATCATCTCACCCCAACAAGGTTGGCCATGATCCAAAAAATGCAAAACAACAAACACTGGAGAGGCTGCGGAGAAAGTGGAACTCTCCTACACTGTTGTTGGGATTGCGAAATGCTGCAACCTCTTTGGAAAGCAATGCGGCACTTCCTTAAAAGGCTAGATATAGATATCCCATTTGACCCAGTAATTCCACTGCTTGGAATATATCCTACAGAATCAAGGTCATTCACACCAGTTGATACATGCACACAAATGTTTATCACAGCACGGTCCACAATAGGAAAAAGATGGAATCCATCCTTATGCCCAGTGACAGAGAAATGGATAGGTAAATTATGGTATATATACTCAATGGAACACTATGCAATGATAAAGAACAACAATGTTTTTAGGAAACATTCCATAACCTGGTTTCAACTGGAGGACATTATGCTGAGTGAAAGTGGTCAGTGACAAAAGGACAAATATTGTACGAGAGCTCTATGATAAGAACTTAAAAACAGACTCGTGCTTAGAAGAAAAGACTCTTTGATGGCTGCAATGGTGGGAGGGAGAGATGGTGAGGCTGGGAGGGTTTAGATTAGATAGTTGATAGAAATCTGGTTGGGTGAAATCTGTGACAGCACACTTTAGAAAGAAGATCAATATTAACTGGATTCAACATAACATGATTACTCCTCCCATCTTAAACCAATATTGCAAGGACAGAGTAGCTGGGGCAGGGGGCCAGGGACCATGCTCTCCAGGGAAATCAAGGCCAACTGGCACAACTAGCATTTCACTAGGAGGGCCTTCTACACTCCACATTGATGAGTGGTGTCTGGGGTCTTAAAAGCTGCCAAGCTGCCATCTGAGGGTACAGCAAATGGTCCGAACTGAACAGGAACGGATGATTACTAAGGACCAAAATGGGGGAAAGAGAACTCAGAAGACTTAGAGACCCACATGAGTGAGTGACTACATCAACTTGTCACCCGAAGAACTAGATGATGCTCGGCCAACACCAGCGATAGCCATGACAACACAGAGTGACCATATCATGTGTGCACTTTATGGTTCTGGGCATCTATAGGATGTCGTCATGCTAATCTCCTAATGGGGGCTGGGCAGTGGGTGGAGAGGAGGAGATAGGAGATTGCTGGGAGGATAGGACATGTATGGAGTGGGGAGGAAGAATGTACTGTCACCCGGCAGGGAGAGTAGTGGGAGCTGCATATAGATGGGCATGCAAAGTTATATGGGAATGTATATTTTCATTAAATCACAAAAAGAAATAAATTGGTGGAGCTACAGAATTTTGGAACACTTGCCCCAGCAGGGCAGACGGGGGCCTCAGGCCTGGGCCAAGAGGCCACAGGGAGCAGAAGTGGAAAGGCAAGGAGTACAGTGAGCTATGCTGCCTCAGTCTCAAAAGATATGGAAGTGACCTTATAGGTTTCAGAGGGTGGAGCCGTGGCCTCTGGTGTTTCTAAGGATGAAGTTGCCACTCAGATGGACCAGGAAAACGGTGACATAAAGCTGAGGGAGCAGAGCTCCTGTCCCAGTGGGCCTAGAAGGCAGATCTGTAACCCAGGGCCAACGGACCACACCATTCCAAATCTAGACAGTGTGGTTAATATCCAGAGTTTGGAGAGAGGGCCATTGTGTAAAATGTATCAGAGAATGGAGGATTATTTTCAAAGCCTTGAAGGCTAATGTAATGTGTTCTGCTTATTTGCTTGGTGCCTGTTATACCTTCTTTCCCTGCAATTTCTCCTATTTGTAAATGGAAATGCCTAGCTTGTGCCACTTGTTCTGCCATAGTATTTTCGAAAGCGCTAACATGTGTTTCAGATTTATAACTGAAAAAGAATTTCTTGATTTTGGACTTGGACATAAGACTTTTGCTATGGTGGGTTGAATATGGCTTGCATGATGATGGATGTGATTTCGGAGTGCCCAAGTGTGAAATGTGATGGATTGAATTGTGTCCTCCCTAAATTTGGGAGCAATTTCCCTAGGCTGTGATGCATGGTATTGCGTGAGGTTCCCATCATGTTGTAAATCCTACCTCTATAATGTTAATGAGGAAGGATGGGCAACAGTTGTGTTAGCAGGGCAGGACCCAATGTCTAACACTATACTGGGCCTCCAGGAAATCTCTTGGGATATAAGGGAAAAGGAAGCAAGCAGAGAATTAGGGACCTCACAGCACCAAGAAACAGTACTGGGAGCACAGCATGTCATTTAGACAAGAGTCCCTGTGCCTCAAAAGCCTCCAGGGGAAGATTAATGACAAGAGCCTTCTTCCAGAGCCAACAGAAAAAATCTTCCTGTGGAGTCGAAGTCCTGAATCTGAACTTGCAGCCTGCTGGACTGTGACAGAATAAAATTTCTCTTTGTAAAGTCACCTGAACACAGTTATTTTTGTTACTACACCACTGTATGAATAAGACAGCAGCTAAACATTTAACCATTAGGATAGTATTCCTACCAGAGCCCAAAACAATATTCATCATTGAACTGGCCCAAACCATGCATACAGTGTGTTCCTTGAAGCCACACAGCCCTTCTTCCATTGAGTGACTGTTGCTTTCTTAGCAAAGACATCCTCAGTCTCCCGAAAAATAGATTGCTAGTATCCCTAGTAACCAAACTATCTCTCCTTCTATAATAAGACTAAATCTACACCTGATCCTCACTTCCCCTGCTCCCTCAGATCATTCAGCATTAAGTCCAAGCCTAATTATGAGTCCCTTCTAACTTATTCTTTCCTAGATACCCCAGGGTCTCATGGAATACACTTTTCTCTGCTGCAGTAAACTACTAATCCTTACTTTGATGACTGATGCTTTGCTTCCACTTTTAACATTTACTTATTCAATAGCTAATATTATAAAAGCACTTAAAATCATGCTTGATACTTGATAAACGCTATATGAGTTTTCTTAAATATAAAGTAATTAAACACACTTTACAACATGCCCAGTGCTTTTCTTGATGTCCTCCCGTGTTTCTTTATGTGTCCCTACATCATTTGATAACTTGTGGCAGTTACGTTCCAGACTTGAATTTTAGCCATAGCTCTAAAACAATGATTTTTGCTTGACACATTTAGTCTATTGATAAAAGATTACATATGATTGTGCTGATTAGCAAGATAGTTACCTAGGCAATAAATTCTGTGATCAAATGTGTGTGTAAATTGGAAATCAATTCACCAGTGGAGGGTAACTAGAACAACTTCCAAAAGACCTCTGTTGGCATAATCAAGGTTATCCTGTTGTTTCAGTAGAAGGTTGTTGATGTTAGTTGATTCCTTAATGGTGATCCCATGGGATACAGGGTAGAATCACTCTATAGATTACTAGTTCTTGTCTTCTGTACTGTTGGATAGACTTTAGTGCCAACCTTTAAGTTAGCAGGTGAACACGAACCATTTGCACCATATAGGGACTTTATAGTAGGAGATTATCTCGTTCTAATCTATAAGTGTATATGCATAGACATATAAAAACTACAAATTTGGATATCCAATCATTTACGTGTACAAAAGGGTACACGGTAAATAAAGCCTCTGTGCTTCCAGAGGATTTCTGGATAAATTAAAGGAGAAGCCAGGAATGTTAGTGGCTCTTTTCTTGCCCACTGAATCCATACTCCAGCACTCTCTTACAAGTCCACATTCCCTTCTCACTTTCTTCCCACAAGAAATATGAAGGCTGGTTGGACATGAGCCTCACAAATGCTGAGACTGAAAACATGCTATGAAATGTAACTCAAGATTTCCAATGAGAGACAGACACATTGATTATGATAAGGTAGTGCTAGAGGTCATGTGAATTTCTCGCATGGGCAAAGAGAGGGTTATTTCCAAGAAATTTCATTTCACGATGTGAAATATCTACATGGATATATCAAGCCAAGTGCTGTCAAGTTTTGTTTTTTAATATACTTAAGAATTAAAAAAAAAGACCAGAGTGGAGGATAAGAGCTAAATTACAGGTTAGAAAGTTACTCTCCTTTTCTGAGGCCTCTTATTCTGATGCCTCAGAAAAGGAGAGTGACTTTCTAACCTGTAATTTAGTTCCTATCCTCCACTCTGTTACCCTTAAATGACAAATGAAGAGCCAAAGAACTCAACCAGGAACCAAGTGGAAAAACAAACAGACAGCAAACAGAGAGCAATGAGAGATATGAAGTGGAACTTGCCTGTCAGCCAACACAGCATGGATTCATCATCTTAGACTCCTCAGTCACTGAACTCAACGGACAGGAAGTACAAGACAGCAGAGTTACAAAAACCCCAGTGAAGACACAGCATCTGCACAGGCACGGTCTACTGGAACCTGTCCTGTACTGATTCCTATCTCACTCGGCTAGTCCCAGTATACGGCACAAACAAACCATCTCAGCCATTATCCATCTGGGCGACCTGCCCTACTGCACAATAGCTTGACTAATGACCTGCCTATTTGACAGAGTGGTGAGAACTATTGTGCCCATAGATAAGTGAATAACAAAAAATGTCCAGCCTGCCTGCTTAGACATAACTAAATAAAGCAAACAAGCAGAATGAAACAAACAAACATACAACCAGCTCATGAAGAAAATTGCTACCAAATTGAAAATTACTATTGGAACAGAAATTAAGAGAATATGTAAAAATAAAAATTAAAAAAGCATATAAGACTTATTAAAGGGAATCCTTTGGTATCAGAAGAAACATCACACGACAGCCTGAATGCAGGATGCAAGATGGCACCAGCCCGATACTAACCTAGGAAATGAACTCTTAAGGACTATTTAGAGTTGAAAAATTTATGACAGGAAACTGGAGAGGTTAATATGTAAATGACAACAAGGTCAGACCAATAAATGAAGGAATAAATGCTGTAGGCATACAACTTCCAAGTAGAGACAAAGGACAGATGATAACAAGTAATAAAAGATTACTTAAAACTTAGGAAGATGAGGATATTTTTCCAGGCAACCACAAAGAAAGTTAACAAACCTAAGAGGAAGAAAAAAAAAACCAGTACCACAGAAAAAAAGGAACTAGAAAATGATAGCAATAAACTCACCCTTAGCACAAATTAAACTAAATGTAAAAGGAATAAAGAAACAGAGAACGATAGAATGGATTAAAAAACAGGAGCCATCAACAGGACACCTACAAGAGACACATCTTAGAAACAAAGACATAAATTTATTAAAAATTAAAGGGTGGAAAAAATATAACAAGCAAAGAGCTACAAAAAAAAAAGAAAAAGTGGCAACACAAATCTCAGATAAAATAGACTTTTAAACAAAATTCACTAGAAAAGACAAACAAGGGCATTATATAATTATGGAAGGAAAGATCCATCATAAAGACATAGCAATAATAAACATGTACACACCTAATGACAGGGCTCCAAGGTAAATAAGACAAACTCTTATAACACTGGGAAGACAAACTGACACTTTATAACAACAGTAGGAAACTTCAACACACCACTCATGATTAAGGCTAGAACATCTAGAAGAAAACTGAAGAGAGAAACAGAAGATCTAAAGGCCATGATCAGCCTACTTGACTTCACAGATATATATAGATATATAGATACATAGATATACACACACAATCCATTCAACAGTTGCAAATAGACATTGTTTTCCAGCACTCATGGAACATTCTCCAGAATAGATCACACCTTAGACCACAGAGAAACCCTCAATACAATCCAAAACACTATGGCAATACAAAGAATTTTCTCTCATTATAATGTCATCCAAGTGCAAATTAAGAACAAGAAGTGCAAGGAAAAAAATCAACCACATGGTAATTGAATAACACCCTTCTCAAAAATCACTGGGTAATAGAACAAATCAAAGATGGAATCAAAAAATTCCTAGAATTGAACTAGAATAAAAACACATGTTACCAAAATCTCTGGGACGCAGCAGAAGTGGCACTGAGAGGTCAATTTTATAGCAACAGATCCACACATCAAAGAAGAATAAAGGGCAAAATAAACATTGTCTATCACTCAGAAATCTCTAATACAACCACCACCCGTGGTGCCACGTTAACATCACAGAAGCAGGACTGACAACACAGAGGAATGCCACATAACACCAGGAACACGCCTACCCAAATTGCCACAGATATCTTCGGGGGACACAACTGAATTCATGATACATCCATGTTCATTGAAGCAATGTTTACAAAAAGATTGACAAAATTACCTGCCAATCAACAGATAAATGGATAAACAAACTAAGGTACATACAGATCAATGGAGTACTACACAACACTGACAAACAATGATGAATCTGTGAGGCATCTTGCGACATGAACTACTCTGGAGGGCACTAAGTCAGCCACAAAAGGACAAATATTGTATGAGAACACTACTGTAAAACTCATGAAAAGGTCTACACACACACAAAACAAAAACATCAAGAGGGATGGAAACGGAAACCATTAAACAGACAAAGTGGTAACTTTGGTGAGGGGTAAGACAGTATACAACACAGGGGCACTGGGGCAACTTCTCCAAGACAAGGTCATAGGAACTCCACAGATGCATCCAAACTCCCTGAAGGACAGAATCGCTGGGCTGATGGCTGTGGATATCATGGTCTTGGAGAACACCTGGCTCGATAGGAATAACACAGTTTATAAATCACATGTTCTGCGTTCTACTTTGATGAGTAGTGTCTGGAGTCTGACAACTTTGTGAGCAGCATGCCCCATCAGACTGAACCCAGCACAACTATATGATGCCTGGCTACTCTCCCTGACTGCTCTGACTGGATCACAGTGGAGGGTTTCAGACAAAGCTGGATTAAAATGCACAACAAAATTCTAACTCGGAAGGGACGATCAGACTTTCTGGCCCGACAGACGTTGCGGAAACCTTGACAGTGTGGCCTCGAGACACCCTTTCAGCTTGCTAATGAAGTCACTCCTGAGGTTCACCTCTCAGCCAAAGGCTAGACTGGCCTGTAAAATAAAATGAGGCTTTATACGGCATGCCAGCAGAGGGAGAAAGACTAGAGGGAAGAAGGGGACAGGAAATCTGGTAATAAGGAACACAAGTTTAAGAAAGAAAAGTGTTAACGTGTTGTGGGTTTGGTAGCCAGTGTCACAAAACAATGTGTGTATTAACTTTTTAATGAGAATCCAGTTTGTTCCATAAACCTTCATCTAAATCACAGTGAACAAAACAAAGCAAAGGAAACCAGAAGTTAGATGAGGAGGAAAAAAAAAATCTAATGATTTGCATCAGCAAAGTCTGCAAACATGACAAGGTGTGTAGATTGAAAAAATGCATACAAAAAATCAATGTCTCAACAACCCCACAGAACTCACAGATTTTGATGAAGAGAGGGTCTTGAAACAAATATTTTACCTAAACCTGGAGCTAATGTGCTCCAAAGTTCCTGTTTCCTCACACAAATCCCAACTCCTAATACAGCAATGGCCTGGTGGGAGTGATCGAAAGGTGATTCCATGCATTCCCAAGCCTGAGTTCCAAGACAAGGTGAAACCCACATCTCAGTTGTAAGTGCTCTAGCCCACTGACTGTGTTGTTAGTTGCTGTGGAGTCATTTTTGCATTCACGACAACCCTTTGTTTGCAGAGTAGAGCTGCTCCATGCACTCTTCTAGACAGACCTCTCACCCAAAGGTGAATTCACACCAAACTTTTGGCTAGTAGTCAAGCACTTAACCATTTGTGCCATCCAAGGAACCCCAGTGCGGACACCACTGAGAACCACTATGCCTACACAATGACTTTAAGGGTCCACAACAGGACAGGCAATACTTCCTAATTACCCAAGTTACCCAGCTTGGAGGTTGTCACAGACTGAGTTGTGTCCTCCCAGAATACGTGTCAGCTTGCCTAGGCTGTGATTAGAGATACTGGGTGACTATTAACCATTTTGTCATTTGATAATGATTTTCCTACGTATTTTAAGTTCTACCTCTAGGATGTTAACAAGGTAGGATTAGTGGCAGTTACGGTAATGAGGTTGGACTCAATCTAAAAGATTAGGTTGTGTCTTAAGTCAATCTCTTTGAAATATAAACAGGCCAAATGAGAAGAAAGAAACTACCAAGAAACAAGAGCCAGAGACCTGGGGTTCCCGTATCAAGAAGCTCCTCAACCAGGTGACATTGATGACAAAAACTTCCACCAGAGCCAGAAGAAAGAGAGAAACTTCTCTTGGAGCGGGCACCCTGAATTTGGACTTTTAGTCTCCTAGACTGTGAGAGAATAAATTACTCTTTCTTAAAACTAATCCACTTGTAGTATTTTTGTTACAGCAGCCCTAGATAACTAGTGGTATAGCTAGGCAATGTCGTAACAGTGACAATGTCATAAAGCATGAAGAGACTATAGACTGATGAAAGCAACAGGAGATGTAAAGATGTGTTCATGAGCATGTACCTTCGTGACAGTATACCCAAATGAAGGGAAATGCTCTCAATCTCTTTAAAACTACATGCCTATATGAACTTTTAAAAAATTTATTATGTAGTGAGATAAGGAAATAACATCCCTGATACCAATGGTCAACATTGCTTTAAAACAAATATGAGAATGTAAGAGGGCAGAGAAATGAGACTAATGGAAACTGAACCACCAGAATGGAAATAATAAAAATATTCTTACATCGTCAAAGATGCAACCAATGTCACTGAATTATTTGCATAAAACTACTGAATGGGAAACTATATTGCTTTGTAAAGTTTAATTGAAACACAGTAAAATATTTAAATGTATATGTATATGAATATACGTATACATAAATGTACATGTATGTATACATATACATATATACACACCCACCCACCCCCACACACACATGCAGACATATACACCATCCCTAAATGTATTCTGAGTTCTTCCTGCAGAGAAGATGTCAAATGATGTCTTAAGGGAACTTAATGGAAGATACCTATGCTTTCTGCATGGCATAGGAAAGACTTGAGGCTTCAGAGCCCTGGACAAAGAAGGAGGGGGAAAGGAAAGTACACTCAGAAAGAGAGAACATAATAGAACACACCAGGGATATGAGAAGAGGCCCTGAGCACTTGGTTTCCCCAAGTCATCTTAAGGTGTCCCCCAGGTGACAGATTACTAACTGTCCCATACGGTTTTTCTAAAATACAATCTTTACAGGAGCATGTTGACTGGTCTTTCTTCGACAGAAACACTGGGTGGGTTTGAACTACCACCTTTTTGGTTAACAGCCGAGCACTTATCTACTCTGTCACTAGGCTCCCCATTAGTACTTGTCTTAGCTAGCTAGCCGGCAGTTGAAATCCACCAGGCGCTCCTTGAATACTCTGGGGGTCAGTTCTTTGCTGGCCCCTAGGGTCACCATGAGTTGGACCCGACTCGACGGCACTTGGCTGGCTGGCTAGCTAGTGCTGCTGTAACACAAATGCCACAAGTGAATGGTTTTAACAAAGAGAAATGTATTCTCTTGCAGTCTATGAGACTAGAGGTCTGAATTCAGGGTGCTAGCTCCAAAGGTAGGCTTTCCCTCTCTGTTGGCTCTGGGAGAAGGTCCTTGTCATCAAGGAATTTCTCAGTACAGGGACCCTGAATCAAAAGTCATGCAATTCTCCTGGCTCTTGTTTCTTGTTAGTATGCATTCCCCCTTATTCTGCTGCTCAGTTCTTCTACATATCCAGGGAGATTGGTCCAAGACACAACTCAGTCTTTATTCATTACCATAACTGCCACTAATCCTTCCTCATTAACATCATAGAGGTAAACTTACAACACATAGGAAAATCACATATCAGATGAGAAAACAGTGGTCAGTCACACAGTATTGGGAATTATGTCCTAGCCAAGTTGACACACAACTCTTGCAGGGACACAGTTCACTCTAAGACAGTTCACTGTAAGTGTGGCACACATTTCAAGACTTTGATATGGAAAGAGGGGACTGTCCTTATTTTAGGCAGAGTCAGAAGAATTAAGGTCACAATAGCTTATAAAAGATTCAAAAACTAAGGAAATGCTTCAATCAAAGTATGCATGTGTGCGTACAGCATGTATTATAGTGTGTGTACAGCATGTTACAAAAGTCTTTGTAGTTTAAGTTTTCAAATCTCAGAAGCATAAAAGCTAATAAATTATTTTTTAAAAATCACTTGAAAGTTTCATTACACACAGTTTTTGAATTTTCAAAACTAAGTTTTAATTTGAATTCCTGTGTTAGATGCTATGACTAGAGATGGAAACAAAATGTGAAAACCTGATGCATTTTATAACATTGCCAAGCCAAGTGCTGTCGAGTCAGATCCGACTCATGGCGACCCTAGGGGTCAGGGTAGAGCATTTATAAAAGAAAGTTAAGTTCTACTTCTCCGCTGAGGAAAGTAAAAAAACGTACATGGGAAAACTGAAGATGGGGGCATAGGAGATCTTAAGAGTAAAAATCTCTGTGAAATATTAAAGATTCCTGGGAGAACTTTGCATTTAGCCAAAGCTATGAGATTGAGAGTGGGCTGTAGCCTAAATCTCTAAGGGATAAAGGGAAGCAAGTAATATCATTTACAGGTGTAATACACAGGAAACTGCACTAGAAGTCTACAAAAACAGGATGAGAAGGTGTCGTTCAAAGGCCCAGAGAAAGCACAGAAAGCTCTAGAAAGCCAAAAACAGTGGAGGCATACACTGGTCTGGGAGGTGATATGAGGAGCTAGGTCAGGCTCCTCTTGCTGTCCCCTCCATGCGCTCAACAGACTTTGTGATGAGGCCACAGCTTTATGATGCAGCCCTGAATTTACAGGCCCAAGTGTGCTCAAGGTGCTCAGTTGCCTGAAAGCAACTGTGCTATTCAGATGATGGAGAACTACCTCTGTCCTCTGAAAAACATTTGTGCTACATTGCTGAGTTCCAGTTCTATTTCCTGGGTCACTGAAACTATCTTGAGCTTTGTGTGTGGAGTGGGACTCTTCCTGCTGCTACTCCCCTACCTCCAGAGTAATCCACTCATTCCACTCCCGGAGAAAAACAGAAACATCAACAAGGTAAGGAACTCCCAACCCAGCCCAAATAGAGATTGATTATCTCTCTCACTTCTTTTCATTCTATTCTTATTTTCATTTTCTGAATCAAGTAGAGAGAGTCCTGAGATGAGAGACCTAAAGAAAGAATAGCTTATCAGCCTTTTAGGGACAGGCTAGGCAGGGCAGGGCAGGGGCTAGAGAGGGCACCAGGATTTCTACCTAAAGATCTCACACTATTTGTCTGCATGGGATAGGGGGCTCCAGGGCAAAAGGCTCAACGCAGTGGCTCAGTGGCCCAGGACTGGATTACACAGAGTCTGGGATTTCTGTGGCAGGGCAGAACCTTCAACACTGGTTCACCAGTTGTCTTCAGTGGTGGGTATCTCTCGGCAAAGTCCTCCTTGTACGTCTGAGCAGTACTCACCCCATGATCAGGGGCCTGAGCCAAGTTCTGGCCTTCAAAAGCTGAAAGCTACCTGACATAACAGAGAGGCATCTGCAGATCTGAGAGTCTGAGCAGGGGGATGGTTTCTATGTGAAATCCAGGCTAGACTGCTCATAGAAAACCTTTCACTGAGTTGGTTGAAGAACGAAAGGAAACGTTTTCATCCATGATAAGAATGACTAAAAAGAGAAAACACAGAACTCCAGTAAGTAAATGTAGACAGTGATTTTATTCATAAAGATTTAGCATCTTTCCAGATGAGCAGGGGGAGAGTTGGGTCCCAGCCCTTCATTCTTTTCCTGTATCTCAGTCCCATCAGTCCCATGTGGAG
The DNA here is from genome assembly GCA_028571685.1 of Heterohyrax brucei. Classification (NCBI taxonomy): domain Eukaryota; kingdom Metazoa; phylum Chordata; class Mammalia; order Hyracoidea; family Procaviidae; genus Heterohyrax; species Heterohyrax brucei. The sequence continues at coordinate 114,059,213 of CM053150.1, read as the reverse complement.
ACAAAGAGAAGGAGCAGGAGGAAGAACAAAACCGATTCTCTGAAAGGTAAGGTTCTGTTCACTCAACCGAGATCCAAGTTTCAACTCTAACCTCTCCTGTCCCTGAGGGCTGGGACCTGGGTCTGGGAGGACACCAGTTGCTGGAGCATGTCCCTCCATCAGCAAATATCCCTGAGAGACAGGCAACTGGGGAGGGAGTCAAACCCTGAATACTTTTCAGACTCCACGCTGCGGCTCCAGGTGCATGAAGCCATGCTGGACCCCGAGGTGGTGTTGCCCCATAGGTGGTGGTGTGGGATGTAACAAACTGATAAATGGTGGAATTAAAGGCAGAACAACGAGGTCCAACACCACAAGCTGTTTAATAAGGCTCAGATTATCACTGAGATGTCACAGAAGATAATGGGGGTGGACAAAGTTTGTAAAGGACAAAGTGCCTTCCTTAGTCATCCAGTACTGCTATAACAAAAGTACTACAAATTGATAACTTTAACAAAGAGGAATTTTATTCTGTCACAGTGCAGTAGGCTACAAGTCCAAATTCATGGCATCAGCTCCAGGGAAATCTTTCTCTGTTGGCTATGGAGGTAGGTCTTTGTTGTCAGTCATCCCCTGGGCTACTTTTCACCTGGACTGGGAACTTCTGAGGCATGGATACCCTAGGTCTTTTCTAAAAGATGCGCTCTGCTCCGGGCACTGCTTCCTAGTGGTGTGAAATCCCCAAATCTCTCTGCTAGCTTCTTTCTTCTGTAGCTCAAGATATTGTCTCATGGCACAGTACACTCTTACTCACTGAGTCCTACCCTACCAACACAACTCTCCCCAAACTTCCCTCATTAGCATCATAGAGGCAGGCTTTACAACACATAGGAACATCACACAACATCAGCAACCACGGCCTAGCCAAATGCCTACACACTATTTTGGGGAGACACAATACAATCCATGACAGCACCTGGCATAAATGAGTGTAAGTGTGGGTCGTCAGCCATGTGACCTTGAACTCTGAAGCTTGGGGCCTCAGAGTCTAACCGCCGTGGTGGAGACTGAGGCATTCCACTCAGCTTCTTGTAAGATTCCTATGTACTGACTTTCACCACCATAACACACTCTCCTGATTTGCAGCCTGTATGAAAAAACTGGAGGAGACTAGGGGCCTGATTACACTTCTGCAAAAGTGAGTAAACTTGCCCCTTCTCGTAGGGTCACTGTGAGTCATAATCCACTCAAGGCAGCAGTTTTGGTTTTTCGTTTGTTTGGGGGTTTTTTGTAGTAATTCCAGGGGTGCAGAGCAAATAGGGCTGACTTGGATAGCACCTGTGGATAGGGAATGTGAAAGAAGCCCCTTGGGGAAGGGAGTGCAGGAGAATAGGGACACCAAAGCATGGGGTGGGACAAGTGATGTCAGAGTGCAAGGGGTGGGGCAGGGTGTGCACTGCACATTTCCCCATCTTTGCAGGCCTGTGAGGAAACCCTGGTGTCATAGTTAAGTGCTATGGCTACTAGCTAAAAGGTCAGTAATTTAAAGCACCAGGTGCTCCTTATAAATTCTATGGGACAGTTCTACCCCTGTCCTGTAGGGTCACTGTGAATCTGAATTGACTCCACGACAGTGGGTTTTTGGTTTTGCAGGCCCACGAGGCCCTCTAAGCCATTTGCCAATGGCTACAGCTTGGCTCTCTGCCTTTTGCAGCCTTCTGACAAAGCTGCCTGGCGAGGGGGGATTTTCGCAGAAGAAATATGTAGAACCCTCTGGTCTGCAGCGCAGAGGAAAGCCTGCTAAAGCCAGTCATCGGTGGCCTTGTGGTGAGCAGTGTGCAGGGCCAGTGAGAGGTGCTGCTTCCTGGGCGCCCCACTCCACTGCCATAGCACCTCCAAGCAACGGCCCTAGCCATCAGACCTCCACCATTCCAGCAAAACCTCCTGAAGACACTGTGTGGGAGACAGATTTAGGTAACCCACATAATCTGGAGTATTCTGATCCCCAAACCACAGGCCTCAGTTGCTCAAGACAGCCCATTTTGGCTCTCTCCTCTGGGTGGACAGCTGCCAATTCTTTGTACTTTCCCCCCTGGAAATACTGTGAATCCCAGCAAGAGCAGACTTCCCACCAGCCGTCAAAGGCTTCTTTCTGGGGAGGGCTTACGGACAGGAGGGAATTGTACAAGGACTTCGAAATAGAAATTGCAAAGATAGCGCAATTGAAGACTAGCGAAGAAAAAGAAAAAGACAGATCACTTGAAAAACACAGGAGCCCAGACTGCCACCTGAATTCTTTGGGGATATTAGACTCACTCAGTCATGAGCACACCACTACAGTCTTCCAGCCATACTGGAGCAAACCAGAGCAGGTGGCCAGGCCTCAGAAATTCATATATTCCAAGGACTTGGGAAATCACTTATACCACAGATGGAAGCAGTTCTTCTGGGGCCACCCCTCTCTGCACAGTGAGTCCCTGATGACTACTGCCTGGGTCCCTGGGAGATCTTCCCCACTGCAGTCTCCCACTGTTTTATTCAACACCTGCCTAGTTGAAATCTCTGTGCTGTGCTCCCGGCTCCAGCCCGTGCCCCACCCTGAGGCCCAACCGCTGGCCCCACCTCTGGTTCCAGTCCTCACCCAGGCCTGTCTTCCATCCTCTTTCCCAGTCCCAACACCAGATACTGCAGCCCAGATGAGGGCCTGTGCAAAATCGTGCCCTAACACACCAAATGAAGGAAAATCACCCACATCAACTGAAATTCAACACCAGGAATCACCCCTGCTACAAAAGCAACTGCAAAGTGGAAGAGCTTTACCTTGTGTGGCCAAAAGATCTCAGGAGGCATTTAGCCCTCTCAGTTCCAACCTTTCCCAGGTTAGCTGGGCCTCTGAGGCTTGCAAGTCACACCCCATCCTCTCTGAGGATGTTCCTAGCACAGCTGAGCAACAGAAACAACTGGAATGCCACCTTCAAAAGAGGCTCGCACAACACAAGAGGACCCTGCCCGGCGGGACCCAAGAGTCTCGGGAACTGACACAGCCTCAGCGAAAACTACCAGGAACAGATCATGCAAAGGATCAGCATGGACAATCACGGCCTTCTATGTTTGCAGGTGAAACCAGTCAGGACGTAAAGGTGAGACCCAGCTACATAATAAGCCCAGAACATTTACAGTTACGGAAGGACCTGGACAAGGATCTGGGGCAAGTCCCAGAATACAGTATCTTCCAGAGCTCGGAGAAATCCCCAGTGCGGGTTCTGCTGACAGCCTCTGAGAAAGAGGTAAGAAGTGATTGGGTGAGTTCAGAGAGTACTAAAGGAAATTATATTCCAAGAAACCTAGAAAAGAAACATCTAGAAAACACTCTGAAAGTCCATCTGGGTAGAGAGTTACGTAAGATTATCGAGAGTCAGATTCCTGTAGGCAGAGGCAGTTCCAGGCATGCTGTCAATCATGCTTTGCCCAACTTTAACACTTACAAACAAAACGGAAATACAGTGACCTCAGAGTGTCGGGCGTACCATGTGGACACCACGCAGGAGTTTTCACTCCCCACTCTGGGCACACGGGAGGCTCTGGAGGCACATATTGAAGGATTTCTTGAGAGGCACAAGTGGGAACCCCCTGTCCAGGTCGGTGAGCCTATGAATCTCGTTTGAGTGAGATTCAGTCATTGCCCCTCTCCCAGGATGAATTTCAGTCCTCAGCTACTCCTGAATCTTGGACTGGCTCAAGAGCTGAGGCTGCCAAGACCTGGGGACAAAACCCTCAGGAAGGCTGGAGAGAGAAAGCTACGCTGAAAAAGTCATGCCCCACCCTGGAGAATCCTTTCCCAGCCCCTTCACCTGTAAGTGAGGAAGGCATGGCAGCTGTGAGACAGATCTCATCTGATAATGACCCTGGGCTTTCAGAGACCACTGAGTGTGGGCAGGAAGAAAGCCAACCTTTTGAAGTCCTCACACCCATCACTGTGAGCACAGCCTCGGATAGCAAGACTGTCCTGGGGGACCAGAGGGGCAGCCTAGGACTCACTCCAAGTCAGTCAATAACCAGGAAGGGGCCAGGGGAGGAGAGTTCAAGCTGTTCCATAAGAAGCCTTGCCTCTAGTGTAACAAGGCTGAAGATGAGCTATGAATCCCAATCTTCAAGTGACAAAGAAACCAAGGAGGCAGTAGTGGCTGAGCAGTCCTCTGTACCAGAGCTACAAGACACAGATGTCTGGATGACCAGTGTGCTGGCAAAATCTCCAGATATCAATACGGATCTGAGGAGTTCAGGGGCTCCAGGGGCTAGTAAAAACTCCTTCCTTCCTACAGCGTGTGTTCACTATCCAGGAAAGAGAAAACCAAGAGGAGAGGTTCTTAGTGAACAGCTCCCAGTGGAGTTAGAGACAGAGACCCAGCCTCAATGCTGTCACCGTAACGTGCTCCTTCAGGACTGTGCCACTGAAAGGATTATTCAAGGCCTTCCCGTTGATAGGCCTCATGTCTCAGATATCTTGGCTTCTCACGCCTCTCGCTGTCATCTTAAAGATACATCTAGTAGTGACACGCTAGGTTCGACAGTGATAAATGAGCTCATTGCAGCCACAGGGAGAAGCTCGGGGCTGCACGATCCCAAGATCCTAAAACTGCAGGGTCCATGCAGGAGTCAGAGCACGATTTCTGCCCCTAGTGATGAGAGAAAGAGCTTTAGGAGGCAAAAACGCAAAAACTGTGAAGAACGGTTGAGAAGATTGGGGGCTTCCCCAGACAGTGAGATAAGCCAGCCTGCCTTGGACAGAAAATTGATAGAATTCTCTGTCATCAAGTCTCCAAAAGACTACCTCAAAAAGAGGATGACTAACTTCATTGAAAGCCTTGGCCCTAATAAAAAAGACAAGGGGCCAAAGGTCCAGAACAGAGGACCAGTCAAAAGCAAATCAGTGTTTATGGACAGACGAGCCAGAGAGGTTCAGACAGTTATAACAGCTACTGGCCAGATCTTAGGAAAGAAACTTAGGTTTCAGCAAGGATCTTATGACTTGAAGATAAATCAGCGAACAAAGAAAGTCCAGGAAAGTCAGGACTTGGTATATTGGCCTCCTTCTTACCACAGGGCTCCCTCTTACCCTGAGCAAAGGAGAGAAATGAGCGACACAATCTGCCATCAGCAAGCCACCCCTGAGGGCCAGAGTTCTATCAGGACCAACTGGACCCATGAAGGGTGGAGAAATCCCTACACAATGGTGAAATTCAAGATCAGCGATCGGATATAGCTTTTCAAGGCGGCTATGTCCACAGATAGTTGTTGCAAGCATAGTTCAAGGATATGGGGTGCCTCAGGCTGCCCCTGCAACTCAGCATTCAGCCATCAGAAAAGTGTATGCTACTGTCAACCAGGACAAGCTTCTCCAGCCTTTTTCTCTAGAAATAATTTGGCCAGTGCAAAGGAAACCCATTGGTTCTCAAATCAGCATATTCCCTCTCCCACCTAATATAATTAGTATTTGCTAATATATGCTTTTACTTCTAAAAAGATTCTGGCTTCTGTCTTGACTATGCTGGGGTGTACAAGATGGGTCAGGGACCACTGTTTCTGAGTGTCTCCTTTGGCTTACAGAAGGCAAGAGGCGCAAAGGGAGGTTGACAGTGGTGTTGAGCACCCGTCTCCACCCAGCTTCCTGAGTTGCACCTCGTATTTCCACAACAGTGTCATTACACACACACGAAGGGAGGCTGACAGCATTGTTGCAGATCTGCCTCCACCCAGGTTCCTTAGTTTGCACCTTATGTTTCCATAGTAGTGTTATTACACACCCCCAAAAGGAATAAAAGTGTTCAGTAATTACCAAGATCAAAATAAAAAACCTATGAAGATTCCCTAGGAAGACTTTATCAGCAGCAGGGGACTGGGTTTCCAGAGGCATAATCAGTCCAGGAATACCTCACACAGCTTCACACCTCAGAGGAAGTTCGGGGGCCGCCCTTGGAGCCGCATCTCTCCCTATTGAAGATTAAGGTTATGGGCCCTACAGAGCACCTCTTAGCTTACCCACAGACAAAGGCACAGGGATACTCTGCCTCAGATGTGTGCGTGGGGAGCTGCCAGGGACACTGCTGAAGGCCACATTCACCCCCTGCTGCAAATGAAAAGTGTGCCCTCTCAGTGGCCCTGTTCATAGGTTAATTACCAGTGACACAGCTAAGTGTGTGTGTAGTGACCACTGACTGCTGGGCACTGCGGACCCAGGGTTGCACCGAGGAGAAAAGCAGTGTCTTCCAACAGGATGAGGCCAAAGGGAAGGGAGTACCAAAGAAAGCTGGGAAGGAAAGGGCAACATGCAAGGAATCTGTGCAAGTCTTTAAGTAGCACTCAGGTAGTTTCCCACAGCTTTGGTGGGAACTGGATTCCAGCTTCTTGCATGGGGCCGTTGAGTTGGTTCTGACATGTAGCGACCCCACGTACAACAGCACAAAACGTGGGCAGGTCCTGCGCCATCCTCACAATCGTTGTACTCGATATCATTGTTGCAGTCACTATCAGTCCATTTCCTCAAGAATCTCTTTTTCTGACCCTTTACGAGGCATGACGACCTCCAGGGCCTGCTCCCTGTTGAAAACGTGTCCGAAGTACCTGTTACTATGAGGGAACTAAATCAAAACTCAAATCCGTTGCGATCGAGTCGATTCCGACTCACAGTCACACGGTAGGACAGAGTGGAACAGCCCCATAGAGTTTCCAAGGAATGCCTGGTGGATTTGAAGCACTGAGCTTTTGCTTAGAACTTGTAGAACTTCACCACGACAACACCACAGTTTCCAGAAGGGACCTCAGGGCGTGAAAATGGACCTCGGGCCTGGATCACCTCTTCCTCTGTCTGAGAAGTGAAGTGGCACAGTTCAGGAGTGGTGTCTGATCTTCCTCTTCCCCTTGCCCTGGACCATACAGGAAAGCAGGTCATTCCCAAGAATAGCTGGGAGGAGAAGAGCAACTTTCCGAGAGAATGTTTTACATGCAGTGTGCTACACCCAGGGCCCTAAGTGTTGCCGAACTCCAGGGGTGCCACTCCCACGTGAAGATTCATGCTCTGGGAGGTGCCATGATACAAATCACAATGGAGGTTTCCCTGGAGTTGGGCAACGCCAAGTCCTGTCCTCTGTGTCTCAGAAAGGACAGCAGAGCCTCAGAGCCCAGCTGCTGGGACCACCACGCTCTCCCCGCAGTCAGGTGCTGCCTCTGGGCCGTAACTCTGAAGCAGCCTCGGAGTGAGTGCAACAGTAAGGACAGAGCCTGCACCTGCAGGAGGGGCCGGGGGCGCAATGGCCTGGGCTCTTAGGAGGTGGGAAGGTCAAGGGAATGCTTGATACTAGGGGAGTTCTAGATCAACTGTGTGCCCATTGGTCATGTCAGTGCGCTGATGGCATGCCTGACAGAACAGAAAGAAGTGTGAAAGGAGCAAGTCCCTTCTCTTTCTCCTGCCCTGTGATCTGACCATCAGATGTAGGAAGGCCAAAACAGACGAGATCTACACAGAGAACTCACAGAGGTCTCCCTAGAGAGATCATACACAGAGACCTTACAATGACCACACAGAAACCTCAAAGTGAGACCTCACTGAGACTTCAATCAGAAAACTCACTTGAAGACCTCTCACCACAAACTCAGCCCTCTTGTAAACCTCCGACCGTGACCTACCACAGACAGACCTCTTAGAGACCGCAGCGAGCTGAGAAAGTGACTTCCCACAGACTCCTCCCAGAGAACTCTCATAGACCTCTTCCATAGGAACCTCACACATTAGCCTTTCACTAAGACCCAGCACAGAAATCACTGGTGACCGGATACCAGAGACTGCCCAGACAGATCTCCCATAGACACCTCCCACTCTAACCCCATATAAAATCCAGAGACCTCCCACAAGGACCTCTCACAGGTCAGAGACCTGCTGTTTCTCCCAGAGATCCCATGTACAGACCTCCCATAGAGATCTCAGTCGTTCTAGAAAGATCACTCACAGACAGACCTCATACAGAGACCTTTTAGAAAGTACCGCTCAGAAGCCTCCTACAAATAACTTCCCACAGAGTATGTAGATGTCCAACAGAGATCACAGACTTTTGTAGAAATCTGCTCCACAGAGACCCCTCACACAGAGACGTCCCAAACAGGCCCTGCCTCTAGTTACAGTACAGAGATCCTCACACAGACTGCAGATAGAACCCTCCCACATGTCTCTCACACAGAGACCTCACACAGAGGCTAACACCGAATCTTCACACAGGCAACTTGCACAGATTTTCCCAAGAGTATTCTCTGGGAATTCACAGGGAGACCCACACGTAGACCCCATAGAGCCCTTCCACAGAGACTTCACACAGAGACCTTTCACGACAGATCTTCCACAGAGAGGAACCACAGGCAATGTATCGAAACCTCCCACAGAGCCCTCCTGCAGAAAATACCCACAGACACCACAGTGAGATCTCACATAGAGACGTCTCGTATAGACACCACCCAGAGATCTCCCACAGAGACTTCCTACTCAGATGTCACAGGTCACACATCAAAACCTTTCAGTGATTATAAGGAGCTTGAACAGGCTCAAAATGACAGGTTCTTCTATGTCACTATGAGACTATATGGCTAACTGACAGTGCAGGAGGAACATGGGCAACTCGGCACAGCACAGAAAATGTTGGTGTATTTTTACCTTTTATGTTTTCACTTACAAACAAAACAATTAGATTCCACATATAGACCTGCACAAACCTTTCCCTCAGGTTTGAATTAGCTTGTGTTCTACCCAGTGAATAAGAACATCATAATCTTTTAAACAACTACATGTCCCCTGATTCTAAACAGGGAATACCTCATGTGTCCAATTTTGGTATCATCCAGTTAAATGGCATCAGGGTCACATCGCTTACTCTCTTAAGTACCACTTCTGCACTCAGAGTGACTGATTTACTTCCTTTGGACACATGGTGAAGGAAATACTACAGCAAAAGAACTTCAGCAATGACAGAGCCAGCAAAGAGGCATCCAACTCATGCTTATTCCCCGGGGAGCTAAAAACTGGTACACTATTTACACATAACAGCCTGTATCAATGTTTGTGGTATTTGGTTTTCTTTAAATCAAAGTGTATTATCAATAGCTGAATATTTTTCACAAATCAGACAGATTTCTACCAAATCCATACATACTGCTTAAAAATGATATTAAATGACTAAATTATGCTGACTGTTTTGCTCCCTAAAATGTGGTATGGCCTCAAATGATGTTACATAAGTTTTCAAAAATATGACAAAATCCTAACATGCAGCTAACAGTGCCAGGACTGCTAGACTATTTAAAAGGATAGTGTTCTTTAAATAATTCTACGAAATGCACATTCACCAAAACTTGGGCAAGTTTAGGTATGTTTTACAAGGCTACAAAAAGTCACACCCATTAAAATAGTTTGATATCTTAAAAAAACAGTATCATTTCATCTCTGCTTCAGAAATTCTCTTAATCATCTAGTGTTGCTGTAACAGAAATATCACAAACAAATGGATTTTATAAACCGAAATTTATTTGTTCACACTAAAATAGGCTGCAAGTCCAAGCTCTGGGCCTGAGCTCTAGAGAAGGTTTTCTTTCGCTGTTAGGCTTCTCATCAGCCTTCCCCTGTACTATGAGTTCTCCATGCAGGGACCCAGAATCCAAAGGATGTGCTCTGCTCCTAGCTCTGCGTTCTTGGTGGTATGAGGTCCCCCTTCTCTGACGGCTTCCTTTTCTTTTTATTTCTTGAGAGACAAAAAGTGGTCAAGGCCATGCCCCAGGGAAACCCTCTCTACACTCGATCAAGGACTAGACCTGGGTGAGGGAGTTACAATCCCACCCTAACCCTCTTTCACATAATATTACAATCACAAACTGGAGGACAACCACACAGTACTGGGAACCATGGACTAGCCAAACTGACAGCATTGTAAGGGGACATAATTCAATCGGTGACAGAGGTACATGACCTCAGTAAAATTGCTAAGGAAATGATTGAAGACGTGTACAGCTGTCTGTATTCTGTCTGAAATACCTCTTGCCAGCTAGACACTATTGACTCGGGCCACCCATTGTGGGTCCAAGTAGGACTGAGCTCCATAGCTCCTTGACTGTAATCTTGACAGAAGCAGATCACCAGATCTTTCTTCTGTGGCACGGCTGGGTGAGTTCAGACCGACAACTTTTAGGCTAGTAACCAAGAGCAAGCTGTTTGTACTATCCAGGAAGTTAATCTGTTACCACAATTAATAATCAAAGGTCTCGCCAGCTATATACCTCCTAACACTTTCTAAATTGTGCACTTAGTTAAGACTATTTACAAGAAGGCTGTTTTCCTTTTCCTGGTAAAAGCTATCTCATTAGCAGGTGTTAAATTTATTTCACTGGAGAAGTCACTCAGGTCACACTGAATGACAGTCTAATTGTTCCTTCTCTAAAAACAGCAGAGTGAGCTGATGCAAGGGGCATGTTTATTTTTCAAATTGAGAATAAGTCATACTCAGGCAGTAAAATATTTTATAAAATGACAGCTATAATTTTTTTGAAATTTGTCCAGTTTATTATGATATTATTGAGTCACAGAACCACGGAAAGCAGTCATGGATGTCCTGTGAGGTCCCATCAATCACAGTGTAACCAGAAGCATTCATTTTTCACCTATGGATACAGTTCTATGCTTTTCACACCAGCATCATTCCATAATCATGGAAAAGACACCTTCTTTTTACAAGTATAAGCATAATTTAGTAAGTCATCTCTCTAAGATGAAACTAATATTTACAAAGGGATATAAAATAATGCAACATACAGCCAAATATATGAGGATTCAGAAATTTTAGCATTTTTCTCAGAAAAAGGTGGGTGGCTAAATGACCTGGCATTTTGGCCTAAGCATTTTTGTGTTCGACTGGCCGTCTGGATTGAGCACATTAATATGTTAATGTTCTTTTTTTAAGACTGTACGCCACGATCTTTACTTTTACACAAGTAACTTATAAACTAATGCTATGGCCACAATTTTACACCTTGGAATGGAGCACAAAGTCCAGCATAAATATTTTCTGGAAACATGATTACTATCCTTGAATTTTTCCCAGGAGAAGAAAGAAGAAGTCTTCAGGTAGGGAGTTGAGATATCGTAGCCCTACTATTAAATTACGTATTTTCTAGCTGTCAGAACAGGGAGGGCTCCAAAGAGGCCTTCTCATAGCAGGATTTGAAGACAGCAGAAAAAGGACAGGCAAGCCTGGGGTCTGTTTACACTATAATTGACACCTGGTTTAAAGGTATCACAATAATTGATGTAAGAAAAAGAACTTGAGCAAAAGAGCACTGGGTGCTGCGTTCTAGCCACCCCTCCCCAACTCTATCACATTTTCCCCAAGATAATACTATTAGTCACCACCACTGCACCCCATAATCATCTCTAGCTGCCTGGGGGAAATTCTGGTGACTAGATGGTACAGTGGTTGAGTGACAAAGCTGCTAATCAAAAGACTGGCAATTTGAATCCTAGAGCTGCTCCTTGGAAGTCTTATAGGGCAGTTCCACTCTGTTCTATAGGGTTGCTACCGTCTAAATCTGCTAGAGGGCAATGTGTTTTTAAACTAAGTAGAGGAAGGAGGGGAAGAGGATGAGAAGAAGCCAAAAAGCAGCAGGAGAAGGAAGAACAGCCAAGAAGACATTACAAAAAACTGATTATGTCCTTTTTCTATAGCTCAGCTGCTAGTTAATAAAGAGGGCACTGACGCACAGAGGCATTCCCCAGCCACACATCTCGGCAATTTTGACTTCTTTTGACTCAAGCCAAAACAACCCCTTTTACAGCTTAGCTAAGCGACCTCCCTGTAGGAAGTTATTTCCAACATTACCAGTATATGTACTTGTTTCAGGCAAAAAGTAATCACTTTGCCCTTTAGGAAACACCTATTTCAAAGTATAGAAACTCCTCTTGATAAAAAAAAAAAAAAACCCATAGCTGTAGAGTCAATGTTGACTCAGAGTAACCATATAAAACAAAACTAGAATTCCTCACAGAGTTTCCACAGAGCATCTGTTGGATTAGAACTGGTAATCTTTTGGTAAGCAGAAAAACTCTTACGCACTAAGTCACCAAGTTTTCCATTCTTCTTGATAGCAGTCTGTTATTTTTAAACAGAAACTAATGCCAAAAGATAACTTGACTTTATTAATTTCCCTGAAAACCAGTGCAGTGTTCGATGTTCAGCTTCCCCTTCAAGGTAAAACTCTTATCAGGAAAAGCACAGCTCTCTGAGAATACTAAGGAGCTGTCATAATTCAGCAGTTAAGAGCTTGGCTGCTAACGAAACTGTTGGCAGTTCAAATCCACCAGCCACTTCTTGTTCACTCTAGAGAGCAGTTCTACTCTGTCTTATAGGGTCACTACGAGGCAAAATCAACTTGGCAGTCACTGGAGGTTCTGAATCTTGAATGTATCAGCAACTCAAAATAACTACTACAAACAAATTGAAGAGAGGAAGCAAAAGTGCACAAAAGCCATTTCTGGGAGAGTCTGTCACCATTTCCCACCTTCCACATTCCCCCTCCCTGCGCCCACCTGCCCCGCAACTCACAGGCAGCCTCACCTGACGTCCAAGAAACCTCATTGGCAGTAGAGGCTCCTGAGTGAGACTTTACCAGTAGGGTTATGGATGAAAACATCCATTTACATTCCTTTTCATTTCATGCTTTTTAAATTTCTATGTGTAAGGTTTTTCACATACATTAACTGTGTCAGTTTTTTCAGGTACACTAATCAATTGCAGAAATGTACTGTAAACATATACTTTGCAGTTAGAGCTACATGCTCAGAAAACTTTTTTACTCGTGGGAAGAAGATTTAAATGTTGGAGAACATCAGCTAGAGTCTAAGAATTTCAAAGGAAAAGGCCCCAGTTCAACAGGACCATGGACCCTGGACCCCACCAGGCAAACCACAAGTGGAGTCTATCAAGAGAGGAGTAACAGGAGTAAACCCTGGAAGAGTCATTTTACCAAACTTTGAGACTGTCGTGTGCCATCATCCCTGGCAGGCAACACACAGGTAACAGAACCATTCAATACACCACGCAACTATGGGCCAAAGGGACTGCAAGTCAGTGGGGAAAGGCCGAGTCAGTGAAATAGAAAGGGAGGCCAGAATCAGTAAGAACACATTAGTGGAAACTCAGGACATTCCAGAGTCTTCAGAGCTGTGAGGGCAGATGGTGTGAGGACCACAGATTTCCCCGCCTTCAGCGTGTAGCAAAGACTGGTGAACAATAGGACCCACACTACCCAGGAGAATGGCTTCTAGTAAGAACTCAGTGGTTTGCAGATATCGATTTTGAAAGATAGGTAGAATTCTGAAGGCAGTCATTTATTAATTTTTTTTTTAATTTAAGTTTTATATGTGAAGAATCTATTGGCAGATGTTATGTGTTTCATATCATGTAAAGCAGTCCCAGGGACAGAAAAGACAAAAAGAATCATACTGACAAAGTCAAATACATTGATGTAGCGACTCTACTAATAATCACAGAGTTTGAAAATATTGCACAGAATTAAAAATCAGTTTGATATGGTTGGGGTGCAAAATAATTGATCTCACTCACAAACTGACAAACTGAGAAAGAGTCCTAGCAATTAGTCTGGGCAACCAATGTCAATCGGCTGAAGCAAAGGCAGACCTCCAAACTATGCTTTTTCTGTTATGTTATTTCAGAAGTTGTGAGGTAAGACGAAGAATGTTTACAGCACAGAAAAGAAGGGAATACTCCCAAATTCATTCTGTGAAGCTAGCACATCCCTGATGACAAAGCCAGGTAAAAGTTGCACATGAAAGGAAAATTAAAGACTTTTTGGTGGTGTAGTGGTTAAGTGGTATGTCTGTTCACCAAAATGTCAGCAGTTAGAAACTCTACGCAGCCATTCTACTCTGTCATACAGGGTAGCTATGAGTCAGAATTGACTGCATGGCACTGATTTTTTTTTTTTTTTTTTGCTTTGTATCTCTCATAAACTTAGACGAAAAATTCTCAACAAAATTCAAGCCAATAGAATTGAACAACATATCAAAAAAAAAAAAAAAAAATTCACTGTGACCAACCTGGATTCATACCAGGGATGCAAGGATGGTTCAACATAAGAAAAACAACCAATTTAATCAACCACATAAATAAAACAAAAAACAAGAATCACTCGATTTTATCAAGTGATACAGAAAAAGCCCAACACCCAATCATGTTACAAACTGTCAAGAAACTACGAATACAATGGAAATTTCTCAACATAGTAAGCAGCATTTTTGCAAGGCCAACAGCCAACATCATCCTAAAGGGAGAGAGACTAAAAGTATTCCCCTTAGAAATGGGAATCAGAGAAGGGTGCCCATTATCACCACTTTATTCAGCAGCATGCTGGAAGATCTGTCCAGAGCGATTACATAAGATAAAGAAATAAACGGCATCCACATTTGTAAGCAATAAGTAAAAGTATCTCTATTTGCACACAATATGATGTTATACATAGAAATCCCAAAGAATCCACACACAAAGAAATTACTAGAAATAATTGAAGAGTTCAGCAAACTTTCTGGATATAAGATAAACCTAGATAAACCAGTTGGATTACTTTATACTAGAAAAGAGATCATCAAAGAAGAAATCAGCAAATTAATTGCCCTCAAGAAGATAAAACACTTACGAATAAATCTAACCAGAGATGTAATAGGCCTATACAAAGCAAATTACAAGGTTCTAATGCAAGAAATCACAGGAGATCTAAGTAAGTGGAGAAAAATACCCTGCTCATGGATAGGAAGACTTAATATCATGAAAATGCCAACACTTCCCAAAGCTATCTAGAGACACAGTGCAACCTCCAAACAAATCCCAGCATTATTTTTTTTAACAAGATCGAGAGAGAAATCATTCTTTTCATATGAAAAGGGAAGAAACCACAGATAATTAAAGCATTACTGAAGAGGAACAAAGTGGGAGACTTCACAATATCTGACTTGAGAAGCTATTACACTGTCATGGTAGTTAAAACAGCCTGATACTGGTATAAATAGATACACAGATCAAGGGAACAGAATAGAAGACCCAAATGGAACTCCATCCACCTATGAACAGCTAATATTTGAGGAACGCCTAAATTCTGTAAATTCAGGAAAAAATGCTCTCTTCAGTAAATGATTTTGTTAAAAGTAATCTAAAACAATAATGATTATGGAAGGAAAATTAGGGACAAGGCTGAGAACCCTAAAACATGGCATAAAGAAACTACAAACTATTACAAACACTGCACAAACACCAGAAGAGAAATTAGATAAATGGGAACTCCTAAACATCAAACTTATGCTCATCCAAACACTTCATCAAGAGAGTAAAAAGACTACCTACACACTGGGAAAGCAGTTTTGGCAACCAAAGATCTGATCAACATGCAATCTCCATAATCTACAAGGTACTTCAAAACTTCAATAAGAAAAAGACAGCTAACCCAGTCAAAAAAGGGGCTAAGGATATGAAAAGACATTTGACCAAAGAAGACATTCACGTAGCTAACTGATAAATGAGGAAATGTTCATGATCATTAGTCAGTGAAGAGATCAAAATCAAAATCCAGTGAGATATCATCTCACCCCAACAAGGCTGGCATTAATCCACAAAACACAAAACAACAAATGTTGGCAAAGCTGTGGAGAGACTAGAACCCTTCTGCACTACTGGTGGGAATGTAAAGTGGTACAACCACCCTGGAAAATGATTTAGTGATGTCTTGAAAAGCTAGAATTAGGAATACCATATCATCCAGCAATCCTCTGGCTTGGAATATATCCTTGAGAAATAAGGCTTTCACACAAACAGATACACGCACACTGATGTTCACTGCAGCATTGTCCACGATAGCTGAAGGATGACATCAACCTGGTGCCCATCAAGAGATGAATGGATGAATAAACAACGCTATAGTCACACAATGGAATACTCTGCAATGATAAAGAACGATCTTTGAAAACACCGGATAACATGGAGTCAGTTGGGAAGACACTATGCTGAGTAAAATCAGTTACAAAAGGACAAATAATGTATAATACTACTATTAGGAGGTCTCAAGAAATAGAACAAGCAGAGAAGAAAGTAATCTCTGTTGGTTACTGGGGTGGAAAGAGAGGGAGACAGATATTCATAGATTAGATATTAGATAGGAACTGAGTTAAATAGAAGTGAGATCCACCAACACTGCTGGACTATATATAACAAGAGCTAAGAGGTTTTCGAATACAATCCCACATTGTAAAGGTTAGAGTAACAGGGGCAAGAGTCTGGGAACCATGATTTCCAGGGACAGCTAGATCAATTGGCATAACAAAGGTTTTTCTTTCTTTTCTTTTTTGAAAATCTGTTCTGCATCCCAAATTGGTCAGTGGTGTTTGGAGTCATAAAAGCTACCAAACTGACATTTAAGAAGTAGTCATTAATTCCAATCCAACTGGAACAGAGGAAATGGAAGGACATCAAAGACAGGAGGAAAATGTGAGCCCAGCAGACAGAAGGGGCCAAATGATCCTGAGACTAAACCAAGATGAGACTAGAAGAACTAGATGGTGCCCTGCCACCTCCACTGTCTGCCATCAACAGACATTACAATGTACACTTTCTGATGTAGCAGGGAGAAAATGGCGTGAAGACCTAGAATTCTGTGAAGAGATCAGGCTTGATGGTCCAATATCCTGGAGGGTACCCTGAAACACGGCCACTGGACTCGCTTTTAGCCCAGAGCTGAAACTAGCACTGAAGACAACACTTGAGGCAAAAATTGGATTAGATCACAAGACATGAGGCTGTCAGAGCAGCTCCCCATAGAGATGAGTGGGCAGGGTGTAGTGGAGGGGACAGCAGTTGGTTTAATGAATATGGGAAGTACAGAGTGAAAAGGAGAACTGTGCTGTTAAAGGGTTGGGAGGACATCTAGAGTTGCATAGAGGTGCGTGTGTACAGGGTTTTATAGGGCAAATTAACTTGCCAAGCCAAGTGCCGAGCAAATTTTCACTTAATCACAATAAAATATTTTTCGGAAAAGATGAAGAGTGTTGAATCAATAACCAAGTTTTAGTAAAAGGCACATCGCTGCTTGCCATAATGAAGGATGTTGTGTGAAGAACAAGTGGTAAAGAGATGTATTTGCATGTTGATGTCAAAGCCAAACTCCCCTGGACAAAACACTGCATACCGAAAATGTATTGAAATGAGCGCTGCATCCACCCCTCAACTGGATACACCACCCAGTGATCGTTGGCAATAAGTGTGGCATTGTTTATACCCTAAGAGATCACTAGGGCAGTGGGAGGGGATCAGACATACTTGCTGAGGTGAGGCTGGATGTCAGTACAAGATTCAGGGAAGGTGTATAAATCTTGCAATTTGCTCTGAGAGCTATGGCTATCAAAATGGAATATTTGATTGGACCGTGGTACTATCCTCATTGAAAGATCAAAAAAGCAATGGGTCATGCATTCAATTATGTTGGCCCCAAAAAGTATGTATCCATTCGGCTTAGCCATCATTCCCAGCAGTGTATCTTTGTCCACCATTTTGTCATTTGATGGGATTTTCACATGTGTTGTAAATTTTATCAGTATGATTTAAATAAGATGCATCAGTGGCAGGTATGTTGACAAGGTCTACAAGACTGGAGAGTGTCTTACGCTGATCACTTTTGAGATATAAGAGAGAAAAGTGAGTAGAGTGACACACATGAACCTCATACCACCAAGAAGGTAGTGCTGGGATTAAAGCATCTCCTTTGGACCTGAGAGGTTCCTTCAGTTAGGTGATCCTAAACCAAGAGAAGACTGATCCATCACAAGGACCCTCCTTCAGTGCCAACGGAGAGGGAAAACTATACTCTGGAGCCAGCACCATATATTTGGACTCGCAGCCTACTAGTCTATGAGAATAAACTATGCTTTCTTAAAGCAGTCCACTTGTGGTACTTCTGTCATAGCAACACTAGATGACTACGACAGGATGACAGAAATAGTGTAAATTACAAACTGGAAAAGATGACAGTGATGTTTGGAGAAGGATGTTATTTTTAACCTCATCTTACTTCATTCATGGGTCATGATATCTATGTTTTTAGTTAGGAAATCTGCTTTACCCATTTATCAGCATATAGATTTCTGAGCAGTGGTCAAATTCGTGCTGATTAAAACACTTTCATTCAAATTCTGCACAAACTTTCAAGTCTTCTTATTAGTATATTCCTCATTTTATATTATTTCTCTTTAATAACATTTCCATGGTTTTCTAAGGTCATAGGCTTGGGATCCCTGTTGGTGTAGTGGTTAAGCACTTGGCTGTAACCAAAAGGCTGATCATTTGAAGCCACTAGCTGCTCCACAGGAGAAATTTATGGAGGTCTGCTCCAGTAAAGACTACAGCTTTGGAAATCATATGAGACGGTTCCACAGTATTCAATTCGACTCCATGGCAATGGGTTTGATTTGAGGAGGGCGTACAAGGAAGGGAAATCAGAATGCAAAACTACAATTCAAACCAAGAATCTAAATAGTAACAGACGTTGAAACCCTACACAAAAGAAGTCATCCGGCTTAGACTGAGAAAGTATTTAAGGGAGGTAGCAAGAACTAAAGTCTTATTGATAACCATAATATTTATAAAGTTTCTAATCAAACTATAACAAATACCAAGTTTAGAAGTAGGAGCATTCAGCCAATCTTAGCAAATACTGTCAAATTCCCAAGGTCCTTCACTAAATGAATCTCAATAGGTTTTACTAGAATACATTTACATGTTTATTAACTTCTAAACTTGTAGAATTATAATTCCAAATTAAAGCTTTTCCCTCCAATGTTTCTGTTCTCTGGTGAGAAAAATTAAAGTAGTAGTCTTCTGATATGCTGAAATTATCCTGGCACTCACAGGCAGACTATGTTCTTCTCCTTTTAGACATACACCATCTCACAGAATATCAATATCAAGCAAGGTTACTCTGAGACCATAATAAAGGGATGCAAAACAAAGGCAATTCATAGTTTTGTCTAAGTAAAGACAAAATCAAGGTCACCATGCCACCCACAAAACACAAAATACTCCATCTTTTAACTAAAATGAGTGGCTTTTACTTTTGTAACTCATAACAGATTTACTCTTGCTATAGTCTATCTTCCCTAGCAATAAGATTCATTGAAATACTCAATCAGAGAATTGATTTGCTTTATGATGGCATCTAATCTGTAGTGAGCTTCACTTCCTTAGACTCTCTCCCAAATCACCCACACAAAGGTCATATGTTATAAGATCTAAAACCCTCCTACTCAGATACCCCGTGTTTCCCTAGGGAGTACATTCTTTCTCCAGGCACTGAATAATTACAGTGTTTAAAGTTCATCTCACTCACTCAGTTTCGTTCCTCGTGGTCTTCAGCTGGAGGATATGGACATAGGAATGATTTCCTTTTAACCTAATGACTCATTCCCAGAAGAGAAACCCCACCATAACTTTAGCTTTTGCCCCAAACATTGCTTACCTCTGAATTCTTCTCTGACTCCCACAACTAGGTCAAGTGTATGTTCTGTATCCCCCTCAATAGGAGTTTCAAGGCCACAATCCTTCAGAAGCAGATCGCTAGGCCTTTCTTTTGTCTTCCAAGATGTGTCTTGGTGGGTCAGGTGTGCCAGCCTTTCTGCTACTAAGCAAGTGGTTAACCTTCCGTGCCACTCAGCACTCCTATACTTACTGAATAGCCTGTTAAAAAGTGTGGTTTTAATAAAAACCTGTCAACTCTCAGATTAAAAAAATTAGAGCTTTATAACCCACCCACATATAAATCACACAAACAAAACACTTTTCCCACCTTGGCATTTAGAAAAAGAGTTTTAACTCTTTCAGGTAGCCTATAAAATTTGGGGGAAAGTTTCTAAGGAGAAAATAAAACTAAAACTTCAAACTTCAATAGTGCAAACAAACTTCCAAATTATTCAATCCAGGGGATTTCTTTTACAGTTAAAACTTAGATATGCTTGTAGCTTTTGAAAATCTTCAGTGAAAAAGTCAATGGTATTATTGTTTACGTTATGTCAAAAATTTATGACAGGAGGCAGGGCCAAGAAGGTAGAGGAGACAGATGCTTCCTGTTACCCCTCTAACAAAAAAGACCCCAAGAATAAATGATTCCAGCACATAGGATATCCTAGTAACACTGACTACACAAGGGAAAGCTGAGAAACTGAACTGAACAACAGGGAAGGGAAAGTAGACCCACAAGTACATAGGATTTCACAGCCCTGACCTGCCAGGGAATGGTTGCTACCAATGTGGTGTGCTGAGTGGTGGAGCTGATGGGAGTCCTTCTCAGCAGGAAAAATTGCTTGGAGGTGCCAATCCCATCTCCAGAACCAGTGGAAAATAGCACCTGATCAGGAACATCTAAGTCTTGTGTAATATATGGAGCACGTGCATCTAAAGCTTTCCTTTGGCATAGGATTCTCTCCCTTCTCCCAGTGATCCACCCTCCCTTCTCTGCACTGCACCTGATTCTAGAGTCTGAGGTCATTAACTGAGCCAGAAGTAGCACTCCTTAAGCCTACTCTGAGCCAGTTCTCTGACTCTGAAGGGAAACAATTTAACAAACTGGGGGAGGTGACAAAAAATTAAAAGAACCTATTATGCCAGCCCCCTTAAGCCATAAAATCAGGATAGAAACTGTTCCTTCAGCTGGATTGAGACACAAGGGAATACTGTATGCACACAGATGTTCAGGGATGGCTGAGTGGCCCCTTCCTTTCTCAGCAGCTTCAGACAGACATCAGGATCTAAACAAATCAACCCTGCCCATCTACAACAGTGGGAGAAAGCCAACATGACACACTTGGTTCCTGAATACCTGGACACCTGAGCTGAATAAATACAAAAAAAGTGAACTCTTGGGGCCCAATGTCTAGTAACAGCTCTAGCGACCCGAGAGCAGGACACTAGAATGTCAAAGACAAGAGTAACTAGATTGTCACATCCAACCAGCCTATTTGGGCATTTCAAAACAAGTAGTGAAAACACAGTAGCCAAACAAAATAAACAAATACAACCTACTAATGACTGAGAGACAACACACAGTTTCCAACCACTTAAAAAAGCAGACCATGACTTTTTCAGAAAGTTCCCAAAACAATCAAATATTGTAGAGGAAGAGAATTTCCAGGAATTATCAGAGGTGGAATATGAAAGATGATCATTTATAACTCTTCAGAAGATGAGAAAGAGATGAGGCGAAAAGCAGCAGAGCATAAGGACAAACTGAACAAGGTGGAAGGAACAATACTTTGGCAAGACTTAGAAACTCAGAAAATTAATAACAAAATTATAGAATTAGACAACTCAATAGAAAGTTAAAGGAAAAGACAGGAGGCAATGGGAGTTTCAATTAGTGAGAATGAATAAAAACACATGACATCAAGACATTTGAGGAAAAAATCAGACAAAAGGATTAAAATAAAATCAAGAGACACTAAAAATGATGTGGCACTCCATGAAGAGAAAAACATCAACGACTGACTGGAGTAGCAAAAAGGGAAGGGAGTTCAACAAAGACTACAGAGAATTACCAAAAAAAAAAAAAAAATTGCTGGCAGAAAATTTAAGGAATCAAATGAGAATGAAAACACATCCTATCAGTTTCTATGGGATCAACAAACGCAGTGCTAAGAGGTTAATGTGTCTCTATGAATGCATATCCAGAGCTAAGAAAGGGCCCGACCCAAAGAGTTAGCCCTACTACTTGAAGAAACAGAAAGAGAACAACAAAGGAGCCCCTCAGCCACTAGAAAAAAACAGATAATAAAGATTAGAACAGAGCTAAATGAATTACAGAATAGAACAACAGAAAAAATTAACAAAACCAAAAGCTGTTTTTTTTTTGGAAAGATAAAAAAAAATGATAAACCATTTGCTAAACTTACAGAAGAAAAACAGGAAACAAATAATGAATAAGAAATGAGATGGGAGATGTCACAACAGACCTTACTAAAACCAAAAGTATCATAAGAGAGTACGATGAAAGCCTGTACTGTAACAGATTTGAAAACCTAGAGGAAATGGAAAATTATTTAGATTTATATCACCTACCAAATCATCACAAGAAGAAATAGAACACCTTAACCAACCCAATACAAAGGAGGAAACTGAAAAAGTCATTTAAAAAAAAGTACCAATCAAAAACAGTCGTGGTCAAGATGACTTCACCAGAGAATTCTATGAAATTTTTTGAGAGGAGTTAATTCCAATACTACTGAAGCTATTTCATAGTATACAAAGGTATGGAATACTCCCAAATTCATTCTATGAAGCCAGCATAACCCTGATACCAAAGCCAGGGAAAGATCCCACAGAAAAAGAAAATTACAGAGACCAATATCACTCTTGAATCTAGATGCAAAGATGTTCAACAAAATCCTGGCCCAAAGAATTCAACAACATATCAAAAAAATAACTCATCATGACCACAATGGATTCATACCAGGGCTGTGAGGCTGGTCCAGCATCAGAAACACAATTAACGTGATCAACCACAGAAACAACATGAAGGATAAAAATGACCTGACTTTGTCAACTGATGCTGAAAAGGTGTACAACAAAATCCAACACCATTCATGCAAAAAACTCTCAGCAAGATCGGAATAGAGGGGAAATTCCTCAGTACGATGAGGGGCATTGGTGCGAAGCCAACTGCCTCCATCATCCTGAGAGAGACTGAAAGAATTTCCCTTAAGAAAGGGAACTAGACAAGGATGCCAATTCTCACCTCTCCTATTCAACACCATACTACAGTTTCTAGCCAGAGCAACTAGACAAGACAAAAAAATAAAGGGAATCCACGCCTGCAAACAAGTAAAAATATCCCTATTTGCAGATACTATGATCACATATGCAGACAACACTAAGGAATACATAAGTAAACTACTGGAACTAATACAAGAGTTCAGCAGAGTATCATGATATAAGATAAACATAAGTAAATCATCAGGATTCCTTTATATCAACAAAGAGATCATCAAAGAAGAAATCAACAGATCAGTACCAGGATAAAATACCTAGTAATAAATATAACCAGAGAAATAAGAGATCTATACAAAGAGAACTACAAGACCTACCGCCAGAAACCAAAAGACACTTATATAAGTGGAGAAACCTACCCTGTTCATGGATAGGAAGAATTACTATTGTGAAGATGTCTATCTCACACAAAGCCAGGCAAGTGCTGTCAAGTCAGATCTGACTCAGTACAATGCAACCCTAATACAAATTCTAGTGACATTCTTTAATTAGCTGGAGAAGCAAATCATCAATTTTGTTTGGAAAGGGAATAAACTCTAGATAAGTAAAGCCCTACTGAAGAAGAGAAACGCAGTGGGAGGCTTCACACTGCCCAACCTCAGAACCCATTACACTACCACAGTAGTCAAAACAGCCTGGTACAGGTACAAAAAGAGACATATAGACCAATGGAACAGAGTTGAGACCCCAGAGATGCCACTACCCTCTTGTGAACAGTTGACATTCGACACAACCCCTAAGATTGTACACTGGGCGAAAACAAGTCTCCTTAACACATGGTGTGTGCAAAATTGGATAGCCATCTGCAAAAAACTGAAACAAGATCCATATCTCACACCTTACACAAAAACTAACTCAAAATGGATCAAAGACCTAAGTATCAAGCCTAAATTTTAATTTTGCTCTGCTGCATTTTGTATAAGGTCTGTAGGTTTCTCTATATAATCCTTTTGTATTCAACTTCCGATAACTTCAGAGAAGTTTCTACATCAAGAAAGCTCTTTCGTTGTTTCACTTGGGGGCCTTCTGAAGCCATGGGTGATTTTCTGGTTACGGTTTTCTCCAAAGTCTGTTGCTTTCTGGGCTTCATGTGAGTCAACGCAGGCTGTCAGAATGCACCACAGTTGTTTGTCTAAGTCATCTTAAAATGAAAGGTAGAAGTTATCTGGCCACTTCCCAGGTCAGTCAGGTTTTCAGGTATATAGGGCCCTCTTCCCAACTGGCAAAGTAAGCAGCTCTATATCCAACCCCGGAAGTTACAAACTAGTCCAACATGCAGCAAGGCTACTGCCCTGTTCGCCTCTGCTGACACACCTCAGTCATAGCGACACTGTGTAGAATACTGCTTTTCTGTCAGCAAAGTGCTCTCCTGTGGGCCAATGCTGCCTCTGAGCCTGGGAATCTGGTCTCTTTGAAGCCTGTGTATCCAAGATGGTGTCCTGCATAAGCTCACTGCCTGGCACCTCCGTACAACTACACTATGACACAGGTAGATAGAGAGGCCAAAGGTACAGAGATGCACAGAGCCCATACTCTCTGTAGCCGGACCCAGCTGTAGGCAATATTGTGAAAACTACTGCTTTTCTCCTAGAACAGCACTCTCCTGTGGGCAGGGACTGCCTCCCAGGCTAAGTATTAGGTCCAGCTGTGGCCTACGTATCCAAGATGGTGTCCCACACAAGCTAGGCACCTTGGGCCTACGTAAAAGCTACACTATGGCAGAGGTGGAAAGAGAGTCCAAAGGTGGGGAGATGCACAGAGTCCTAAGCTGGGCTCTCACAACATGGCAATCTGACCTGCCAATCGCACCAGCAGTGTGTTCGAGACCAGCTGCCAGCCAAGGTCTAGCTCTGCCAGTAAGCCAAGGCAGAGGAAAAAAAAGTCAAAATGGTGAGCTAACTTTGGTCGTGAAAGCCTGGACTGGCCAGGAGCAGCAGTCAACTAAAGAGAGGAGGTTTTCCATTCAGTGGTAGGAAGTCCAAGTTATTAGCCCTATGATGTGTCCTAGGGCTAACTAGGTGACCAGAAGGCTCCATTTAATGATCAACTCACATCTTGGTTTCAAAAGGGATTCAGGGAGACACGTACTTATTAGGCTGCTATCTTGACTCCGCCTCTCTAAATATCAAACCTAAAAAGATAAAGATCATGTAAGAAGAAATAGGCTCCACAATACAAATTCTAATACACGGCTTAGACACACTTCAAAATCAGACAAACAAACCACAATCGAGAGAAGAGAAAATAGATAAATGGGAACTACTATGAATCAAATACCTTTTGCTCATCCAAAGATTTCATAAAATGTTAAAAGACTACCTATAGAATGGAAAAACATATTTGGTAACTACATGTTGAACTGACACTTCATCTCCAGAATCTACAAGGTACTGCACAATATCAACAAGAAAAAGGTAAATAACCCAAATAAGCGATGGGCAAAGGAGATGGACAGACACCTCAACAAAGAGGACATCCAGGCAGCCAAAAGACACATGAGGAAAAGCTCATGATGATTAGCTATCAGAGAAATCCAAATCAAAACTACAATGAGATAACATCTCACCCCAACAAAGCTGACCATGATCCTACAAACACAAAACAACAAGTGCTGGAGCATCTGTGCAAAGATTGGAGCGTTCCTACACTGCTGGCAGGATTGCAAAATGGTACTACTGCTTTGGAAAGCAATTTGGAGCTTTTTTTAAAAGCTAGAAAAGATATAGTATTTGATCTAGTTACCCCTCTGCTCAGAATATATCCTTCAGAAACAAAGGCTGTCACATGAACAGATACACACACAAGAATATGTGTTGCAGCCAAGTCGACAACAGCAAAAAGATGGAATCAACCCAGATGCCCAACAACAGATGAATGTACAAAGAAACTATGGTACACTCAATGGACCACTACACAATGATAAAGAAATATAATGATTTTAGGAAGCATCCCATAACCTGGTTTTCAACTGGAAATGTTATGCTGAGTGAAATCAGTTAGCAGCAAAAGGATACATATTGTATGAGACCCTTGCTATAAAGACTTAATAACAGATTTATGTCCAGAAGAAAAGACTGTCTGAAAGCTACAGGGGTAGGAAAGGAGGCAGAAGGTTGATCATAGATTAGACAGTTGATAGAAATTTGGTTAGGTGAAAGCAGTGACAGCACACAGTAGAAAGCAGATCAACTTAACTGGACTTCACCATAAACTAAAAGCTTTTCTAATCTCAACCCAATATTGCAAGGATAGAGTAGCAGGGGTGGGGTCTGGGGACCATGCTTTGAGGGGACATCGAGACTAATTGGCATAACTAGCCTATTGCTAAGGGAGTCTTCTGCACCCCATGTTACTGAGTGGTGTCTGGATCTTAAAAGTTAGCAAGCTGCCATCTGAGATGCATCAAATGGTCCCAAATCGTCCAGACGAGATGATCACCAAGAACAACATAGACACAAATTAAAAAGAGCTCAGGAGATAGAAGAACCCATGTGAATGGGAGACTATATCAATACACAACCAAAAGAATCTGTAATTTAGATAGTACACAGTCACTGGATTAAGTAAAGAAAGTGACAGCATACAGTAGGAAGTAGATTAACACCGCTGGACTGCACCAAAAGGTAAAAAGTTGTCTTTAGGGTTGCTGTGAGTCAGAATCAACTCAAAGGAAGTGGGTTTTGGGTTTTTTATATCCAACCCAACATTTCAAAGGTAAGAGTGCTGGGGACAGTGGTCCAGGGAATATGGTTTAGGGAATATTTTTAAGTAAACGTTCTGCATCCCATTTGGGTGAGTGGCAACTGGGGGCTCATAAAAGTTAGCAAGTTGCCATCTAAGGAGTACCAATTGGTCCCAATCCATCCGGAGCAGAGGAGAACGAAGGACATCAAAGACACGAGGAAAATATGAGCCCAGGAGGCAGAAAGGACAAATGGTCAGGAGACTACATTAGCACGAGACCAGAAGAACTAGACGGTGCATCACCACCATGAATGACTGCCTTGTCAGAGAACACAGTATAGTACCTGACATAGTGTGAGAAAAATGGGAGTGCAGATCTAGAACTCTAAGACCTGATTAGATGGTCTGTCCTGACAACATGGCCCCTGGACTACTGCTAGCCCAGAGCTCAAATCAGTACCGAAGCCAACCTTCCGTACAACAAATGGACTCAAGTATAAGACACAGAGTGATGTAGGTGAAGCGTGTGCATTTTGGCTTACATATATACTATCGCAGCATATACACTGCTATCAGAGCAGCTACTTTCTGCAGGTAAGAATGGAGGGTGGTGAGGAGCAGACAAGACTTGGTTGGACGAATACAGCAAGCACAGTGTAAAAAGGAGGATTGTGCCAGCACACGTTTGGGGGAGCAGGTAGAGCTGCACGTTATGTGTGCAGGGTTTTATATGACAAATGGAATTGCATTGTAAACTTTCACTCAAAACACACAATTTTTTTTAATGTTGGCATGATACAGACTGTGAAGATATTTGTTTGCCACGCTAAATCCTAAAAACTGGGTGTTCATACTTCCTAAGGCTAAGATTGAGCTGAAAGTTAAACTTTTTTCCTAACGTAAGCACATTAAGACTGAACAGTGCAAACTATGTGTTATAATACTGAATGGCAGAACTTCCAAAAACTCAGTATGTATGGCATTTTTAAATACTAGACAAAGTACAGTAACAGAAATCAGATTAGATTTGACAGGCAGTACAAGGGTAGGGCAGGGGAGGGAGGGAAAGAGAAGGGAACCCCTGCTCAGCCAGTCAAGTTAGCAGATGTACTACGAAAATCACCCAGATGAAAACATTCACAGTCAGATCACATTCACATGGAAGAAAATTAAGGAAAATTTTCACAAAAGGTTCAAATATGTATTATTCATGGGTCACTGAGTTTATAATTTAAGTAAGCACAGTCAAGTAGCTGAAGGAGAAGGAAGAAATGAAGTAAAAGAGTTGAACAGATTTCAAAGGGCAGCTCTAGAAGACTAAGCATCATGCTATGTGCCAAGACCTGGATGGAAACCAAAGGGAAGACCATACTCCGCATTTTCTCAAGCTGAAAGAACTGAAAAAAAAATTCCAGCCTCAAGTTGCAATATTAAAAGATCTATGGGGACAATATTAAATGACTCAGGAAGCATCAAAAGAAAATGGAAGGAGTGCGTCACATAGAGTCACTATATCAAGAAAAAACAGTCCACGTTCAACCATTTCAGAAGGTGCCACATGGGTAGAAATTAACGGTGCTAAAGGAAGAAGTCCAAGCTGCACTGAATGCAAGAAGCAAGCCTCCAGGAGCTGACGGAATATCAGTTGAGACGCCTCAACCAATGAATGCAGCACTGCAAATGCTCACTTGTCTAGCAAGGAATTTGGAAGACAGCTACCTGGCCAACTGACTGGAAGAGATCAATATTTATGCCAATTCCCAAGAAAGATGATCCAAGTGTATGCAGAAATTACTGAACAGTATCATTAATATCACAAGTGAGTAAAACTTTGCTGAAGATTGTTCAAAAGCAGCTTTAGCAGGACATTCACAGGGAACTGCCAGAAATCCAAGCTAGCTTAAGAAGGGGATGTAGAAACAAGGATATCATTACTGAAAACAGAGAAGACCAGAAAGATGTTTGCATGTGTTTTACTGACAGTGTAAAGATTTGACTTTGTGGATCATAACAAATTATGGATAACTTTGCAAAGAACAGGAACTCCATAACAATTGTACTCATGAGGAAACCATACACAGATCAATACACAATCATTCAAATAGATCACAAGGATGCTGCATGCTTTAATATTAGAAAAGGTACACATCAGGATTGTATCTTTGCACCATACCTACTCAGTCTGTATGCTGAGCAAATAATCCCAGAATTTAGGCTGTATGAAAAAGAGCAAGGCACCACAGTTCGAGGATCACCAACCTGCATTTTGTAGATGACACTACCTTGCCTCCTGAAAGTGAAGAGGACTTCATTTACTAACTGTCATGGACTGAATTTTGTCCCTCCCCACCCACCCCCAACCGTATGCAGCAACCTGGCCAGGCCATGATTCCAGGTATTATGGTCCTACATGCTGTAAATTTTGCTCCTTCGACATTAATGAGGGAGGACAGGTGGCAATTGTGTTGGTGGACAGGACTAAGTGTGTAAGATTATACTGCATCTTGAGGCAATCTTTTAAGATACAAAGAAAGAACGTAACAGAGAGACTTGGGAACCTCATATCATTAAGACAGTCACAGTGCAGCGAGCAGAGCGTGTCTTTCAGAAAGTACCCAGAGTTCCTGTGCCTTAGAACCTCCCAGTCCAGGGGAAGACTGACAATAATACGATGCAGTGGAAAATGCCACGGCCTGGGTCAGGCACACCTTGTCCACAAAGTGACATCTTAACTTTTGAATACTTTGAAGAGGTCCTGCACAGCAGATTTTCCCAAGGAACACATCTTTTAATTTCTTGACTGCCGCTTCCATGGGCGTTGACTGTTGAACCAAGTAAAATGAAATCCTTGACAACCTGAATCATTTCTCCATTTATGATGACATTGCTTACTGGTCAAGTTGTGAGGATTTTTGTTTTCTTGATGTTGAAGGGCAATCCGTACTGAAGGCTGTGGTCCTTGAATTTCATCAGTAAGTGTTTCAGACTGTCTTCACTTACAGGAAGCAGGGTTGTGTCATCTGCCTAATACAACAGGTTGTTAGTGAGTCTTCCTCCAATCCTGATGCTTTGTTCTTCTTCACATAGTCTAGATTCTTGGGTTCTTTGCTTGGCACACAGATTGAAAAGGCATGGTGAGAAGATACAACCCTGATGCACACATTTCCTAACTTAAAAAAAAGGCAGTGTTCCATTGTTCTGTTCATGTGACTGCCTCTTGATTCATACACAGATTCTTCATAAGCACAATTAAGTGTTATGAAATTGCCATTCTCTACAATTTATTATGATCCACACAGCCTGATGCATTTGCAGAGGCAACGAAACGCTGGTAAATATTTTCTGGTATTACCTGCTTTCAGCCAAGATCTATCTGACATCAGTGCAACGACATCCCTAGTTCTGCACCCTCTTCTGAATCTGGCTTGAATTTACGGCAGTTTCCTTGAATAAGTGCACAGTTGCAGTCGCTTTTTAATGAGTTTTGGGAAATTTTACTTGCATGTGATATTGATATTGTTTTTGATAATTTCTGTATTCAGTTGGATTGGATCACTTTTTTTGGAAACAGCCATAAATATAGATCTCTTCCAGGATGGCCAGGAAGCTGTCCCCCAAATTTCTCGGCACAGATGAGTGAGCACTTAATGTGACACATCCATTTGTTTAAACATCTCAGTTGATGTTCCACCAATTCCTGGAGCCTTGTTTCTCCCCAATGTCTTGAACGCAGGTTTGGCTGTTTCTTTCAGCTCTGGCTTCTTCCTTCCACACCACTGGCTGGTGTGACACAACTCCAAATGAGGTCAATCAGCTGAAAATATCCATTAATAACCAGAACATGGAAAGTATGAAGTATAAATCTATAAAAATTGGAAACTGTCAAAAACAAAAAGGAATGCACCAACATTGGTATTCTAGGCATTAGTGAGTTAAAATGGACTGGTATTGACCATCTTGAATTTGACAATCATATGGTCTACGCTGCCTGGAAAAAAACTTGAATAACGGCACTGGATGACTAAAACACTGATGAAGATTAAACATCACAGCTTCAGTGTGGGTTATACTTCAACATGAAGAAAACAAAAATCTTTAGAGCTGGATCAATAACCAACACTGTGGTAAACAAGGGAAAGACTGAAGTCAAGGATTTCATTTCGCACTTCCACGGCGCTGAGCAGTTGTGTCCACTGCTGCAGACACAACGTCAATCCACTCACTGAAGGTCTTCCCCAGGCAGCTGTCAAGAAATGAAAAACAGGGCAGACTGGATACCCAAGAGGGCAAGAGGTGAAACATTAAGTCATGGAAGACCAGTATCTTTCAGTGATCTTTAATATGTTTAACTTAAGTATTTTACCCACTTTTTTCAAAACCACACAACTGAGGATGGTATGAGCAGTGATACTGCCAACGAAACCTTGTATCTGTAGCTGTTTTCTTTCATGTCTAGTGAAATGGATACCTCAGTCACTGGAAATATCATAAGCAATTCCTAGGCAGGGAAGATACCGTATGTTTGTTTTTCAGAGAGCTGTTTCCTGCTGTTCTGACTACAGATACGAAGAATGAAAGTTGAATGACAAAGAGTAAAAGTGTATTATAAGTGCAGAAGCCTATAATGACTGCAAAATCCTACAACAGTCAATTTCAGAGGCAGTAAAATTAAAATCAGATTAATGTATGTGTTAAAGGGATACTTCCTCACATTAATGAAAATCTTTGAGGAGATGGCCAGCGAGAGATCAACTTCGCAACTGCCTCCTTGAATGTCGGGAATAATTGTTTTGTAGCTTCAGTCAGGACACAGATGAGTTTCTCATATTGTAATTGGCTCATAAATTGCCTGATACACTTCCGAAGTCTTTCTCTTTCTGATTCTCTCTTTCCCTAGCTCTTCTCTCTCCAATTTATCTATTTAAGGAGCAGATTTATTTGCCCTGTGAAGTTAGGCACCTTTTGGATCTTGCTACTTGTGTCTCCATGGGAAATCTTTTGAACACTTCTCTGTTCACTGTATTTCCTGTCAGTGGGTAGCTGAATCTTGAGCCTTTATCCGATTCAAGTTTGACTTTTTCGAAGCTCCTCCAGAGGGAGGGAGTGTGTATTTCTACTGAGTTCTACCTTGTGGTACATAAAACCAGGATTTCTTCCATACCATTTCTCTCATTACCAAAGGAATTCCTCAGTGTAACACTACAGTTCTTCGAACAGAAGAATAAAATGTATTATAGGATCTATTCTTGCACTTATTTTATACTTTGTATAAGCTGTGTTTCTTATCTTTTGTAAGGTGCAGTCATACTAAACACTTGTGACTCAGAAACTGAGCTTCCTTTGCTTAAGAAAACAGCATTTGTACTGCTCATTTAATCCTCCCATCCCCTAGCTGCTAAGAGTAGCTGTGGTGATTTTCCTGATTCTTCATTTTATTAGAACAGCTTCTCAATACGATCTGGAGTTGTGACAGATTTTCTGTGTTGACACCACATTTTTATCACCTTGGAGAATAAGTTTCTGATTTGTTCACTTTACATTTCAACACTTGAATTAATAAACGTCATCATTCTTTTGAGTATGTGTGATGGTTTCTTACAGAAGGTGGGAAAATACTGTTGTGAGACTTGCATCCATCTTCTCCTTTCCTGCCTCCTGCTATTTCCCCTCCTCATTGTTTGCAGCTATTCACAGAGCATCCTGACTGTAGGGCACCAGTGGTGGTCAGAGCCCCAGAGGACACAGCTATGAGACAGGTCTAACCAGAGGGTGCTAGGCCTGCAGTTCTGCACCAAGACATCAAGACTTGACTTTGTGTGCTGCAATGCTGTGAGGAAGAAAGTGGCATGCAGAAAATTCTGTTGTAAAAGGCTTAATCTGGTAGCTTTGTGCAGGACTCCGGAGAAAGACAACTGGGTATAAGATGGACATCAAGACCGTTCATACTAATGGCCATGAAGGCCTGAGCTCGCAAGGGAACACCGGGAAGAGGAGCATGGTCAGGCTATGGAACTGTGGATGGAGAAATGTCCAGGCTTGGTTGAGGAGTGGACAGCATGGGTGCTAATCCTTTTGAGTGCCCTGCTCCCAAAAGGTGGTTGTCCCTCATTTAAGAATGGCACATGTGTGAAGGCTGGCACTATGAATGAGCAAGTCCAAGGAAGCAACTCACTCAAGTTTGAGGTTGATGGATTAAGTTTGGAACACAGATCCAGAGACTGGAAAACCTGCAAAAGTTCCTAGTAATCATACCGGCTAGTGGCTGATGCAAGTGCTCTTCGGAGCACATGATTCTCTAGCAAGGGACACTCTGAAGCTGTGGGACATGGTAGCAGGGAAAGACTAAAATGTAAAATGCCGGGGTGTGTGTTTTGCCCCCTTGGTGCCCTCACCCCACTGAAAGCATACGGCTATATTTATTTACTTGAGTAAATAAATAAATATGTATCTACTCAGATAAATAAATATTTATTTATTTCTTTACTCTTCTCCGGGGAGAAGAGTATCTTTCCTTCAAATCACACAGGTCCAAATGTTTCCTCCTCTAACACAACTGACTTTGAGCAACTTCAGTACACCCACAGTAGAATGTCTAGCAAAGAGTGGGAATCATATCACTGACTATGGAGGCAGCTGTGGAGTCCTTGCTAGTTTCCTCACCAATACACAATGTGGACCTGCTGTGACAGCCACACTCATGCCTGAAGGCAGGGGAGGAAGAACAAGAATCAGAAGAGAACTGGAGAGACCAGAGAGTTGAGGAGAAAGGTAAATGACAACACAGAAGTTTCAAAGCTTTCATTTTTTGTTGCTTGTTCCTTTCAACTCTTTCAAGTCTAATTTTGTTTTCTATGATTTCTTCTGTCCAAGAATTTTCAGAATATCCTCTTTGCTCCTGAAGGAGCTTCATGAGAAGACAGTATTCATAAGCATGATTTTTCAAATCAAAGACGTCCACTAAACTGCACCTCCACTTCGAAAACTCAGATGTAGATTCTCATTTCCTACTACTATTAGTTTCTTTTCCTGAGAAATAAACTGATTGCACCTATAAACCATCAACCTGTTGCCATCGACTGGATTCCAACTCACAGTGGCCCTACAGATATTAAAAAGTATCATGAGGTATGCATTTGGCTTATGTTACAGCATACATATCATGAGAATCAGAATCTCTGAGGATGGAATTAGATACAGATAGAGGAATGATAGATTAGACAGACAGATATAGAGAGACAGACAAACAGACCAATTGGTAGATATGTTCATCAAGTGAGGGAGTAGTATCAAAATCTAGTAGAGAAGAGAAAGAATTTCTGTTCTGAAAATACTGAGAGTTGCTTACAGAATGGATACTTTCTAAAACATCTATATATATACACACACAGACAGCATACAGACTTTATGAGGCAATGACAATGAACACTGAGAAATTATACTAGCATAACACAGTGGAAAACAAAAACAAACTCACTTATTAAATAATTCAAGTTACAGATTTGAAAAAACTGACACAAGTAATGTTTGTGTTAAAAATTCAGTGTGACCAGCATACTTTGAAAAAAAAAGTATGCATATAAGAAATTTAAGAAGTTGGCAATATAAATATAAAAATTGAAGAAATTAATATACTTTTCCACATATTATCCTCTTTTAAAAGGTTTATTATTTTTAAAAATAATGGGTACATGTAATAGGTATAATTTTCTCTATTTCTTAATGTCTAATACATTTATTATTAGAAACCCAGTGGCGGAGAGGTAAGTGCTGCGTCTGCTCACCAAAACTTTTGCAGTTCGAATCTCACAGGTGCTCCTTGGAAACGCTACGGAGCAGTTCTACTCTGTCCTATAGGGCACTATGCGTAGTAATTAACCTGATGGCAGTGGGTTTGGTTTGGCTTTGTAATACATTTATTTACAGAATTAGCAGGCAAAATCTTTCTTTATGGATCACAGATTTAACTGCCTTACTGTGATGTATCTGTTCTAGTTACAAAGAGGAAGCTCTTTTTCTTTTCCCTTCCAAATAATCACTTTTAAAAATATTTTGTCAAATTTCTCTTTCCTACTGTGCAGAAGGCCCACTGGTGATACCTTGGTCTTATTCCTATTCCGTGGATTTTCTATCTCCTCGTACGATATGAGACTGAGTGCAGCTCATATCTAAGACATCATGGGATCCTCTTATTCCATTCCACACTCTTTTGCTTGTAGCCTGTAATTGCTGTTCTGGGGTGGATCAGTAGTGCCTAGTTTGTTCTGATACGCCTCCCTTCCCCCCAAGTTGTTTGCTCCTCCAGAAATGGAAGCTGAAAGAAGGGGCCAGAAAGCAGGCACCACCACTCGCCTATCATAGCTGTTTAACATGCTAGTGATACGGAGGCATCCTGAGCCCTGTATTTCTGTCTTTTTTTTTTTTTAAACCTGGAGGCCTCTGCTGACATAGTCTGGCATGTACTGTGAACCCAAGACCCTCCACTGCTGTGAAGAAGGTACAGATTACCCAACAAGCAAGGTAAGCATGTGATTAAGGTATCGACAAAACAGAAACAGCAGTTGTTCAGAGCAAAGGCCCATAGATGTCAAACAGAGAAAACACAAGAAAACCGAAAAGCCTCAGTGAAAAGGGACTGGCTGGGCAGTAAATGAAACGGATGTCATTTTATAAACTTGGTTTATGACAACAATTACATGCTCTTTTTCATTTGTGACTGATCAGCATAAACTTACATTCAGTTTTTTCTCACCAGCCACATAAGCATGCACCAGCAGCACTGCAGTCATTTACTGTGTAAGGTACCTCATCCTGTCCAAGGGTAACAAAAGAGTATCGGCAGACTGAGCAAATCCTTGTGTTTCTACAACGCTCTTTGTAATCACTCTCATCCCCTTTCAATAGCAGCAGTACTCTAATGAGGTGTCAAGGTGCAGCACAAAGGATGAAAAGTGAGTTTACATGTTGTGAAGTACTATTTCAAGACAAAGAGAAACCAAAATACTAGTGGAGATCTGTGAAGGCTCACCAACAAGCATTGTACCATCAGTGAAGAAAAGTATTTCCCATTGCAGTATAAGTAATCTTTCTTTCGACTGCCTCAGCCCTGAAGACAAAAAAAGCATGCTCCAAATGAGCTTTTTAATTTACAAAATTTCAACTGCAGCTCTGGTGGGGTGGTGTTAAAGAGCTCAGGTGAGAACCCAAAGGTTGGTAGTTCCAATCCACCAGCCACCTCTTGGAAATACTATGAGGCAATTCTATTCTATCTTATATGGTTAGTATGAGTTAGAATCAACAGCAATTTTTTTAAATATAAATTTTACTGTTACCATACAAATTCAAATGTGAATTTTATTTTATAAAGTCTACTTGTTTTATAAGTTTTATTTTCCATTATTCACATTTATTGTTATGGTAAAACCAAATTTAAAACATAATGATGTAATTTCATACCCAGGTGAAATGAAACAGCAATAACTAAGTAGAGAAGAAAAATGAAAGATCACAGAAGATAAAAAGAAAAGGATCTGCGAATCCTTAAAAGCAATTCCAAAATTAAGTACTTCTTTTAAAACATAAGGAATCAGAAGCATATTCTTCCACTGACTGTTTATGTTTAAGGAGGGTGGTAAATCATTGTACAAGAGAGCCGTTAGGGCTGAAATCACTAATAGCAATATGAATATAAAAGAATTGATTTCAAATTCCATACCCACTCCTTGCTGAAGCAACAATAATAAAAATGATCTAGAAAGTGAATCTATTTTTTGTGAAAACTACAGACTCAATAAATAACAGAAATATTGAACTTACCTTTTGGAATAATTTTTCTTCTAATGCTGTAAATTAATGGATCAAAAGAGGGTCAAATGATTGTCAACATCGCAGTCGTCCATTTGTCAATTCGTGTCAAAAATATCTAAATGGTTAAAAAAAAGGTTCTGTAGCTAGAATATATTGGAGAATTCAAAGCTAACAGTGAAAATTTTAAGAGGGGGGTAGCTACTGTATTTTCCATCAGAGAGCTCTATTACTGTTTGCAAACCATCCAAACAAACAAAATAACCAAAGCCATTGCCATCATTTAATTGTACGCTTGCTATGCACTATGAATTGATTTAGCCATTGGTACAACTCAAACCGGATCTTTAAACATGCAAACAGTTCAATTCACAGAGATTTTATATTGTCATTATAAACCAAAGATATCATTTGTATATTACCCTTGAAAAGGAAACACAAATTAATGAAGAATATCAGTACTGGAAAGCCACTTTGTAATGTGTTGTTGCTGTCACAATGATTGGTGAATGTGAACTATCCTTTTCAGGAAGAAATGAAGTATGTGGATTCTTACCAAATGGAAAACTTTTGCGTTGACTTGAAACTGTTGCTCAGTTTGATTCATGTTTAGTAGGTCACATCTAAAAATACCATAACAAAGGAAAGGGAAACCCATGGTATCTGTCTGAAACAACATGTGAAGAAATAACAAACAACAGATGATGAAGTTCAATGAACTACCATCAGTCAAATAAGGATAGCTGAATATTTCAGTTTGCCTCTAGATTCCACTCTTCATATTTCTCATACTTATCAGCCAACTATCGTTTTAGGATACATGTCTCAAGTAGACGGAATGCTATGGAGTGATCTATCACATTTACTAACTTAGAAAGTCATGTTGGTGAAGAAGCTGCAAATCAAGTATTTCATCATGTATGTGAACTTTGAAAAACTGATTTCTCCAAGTGCAGAGATGAGTCATTTGAAAACATTGCCAATACACCAAAGCATGTGACAGAAGATTTTAGAACGTAATGAACATGACATTGTCATAGCATGTGTTGTGCATTCACGTAAACCTGTAGGATATAAACACAGGAGCTGGCTGTTGGACTCAGCTGATTTCTTTTTTCTACTTTCCAGTTACTCTACAGGTTTCTTGGGCATCTCTGCTCACCAATGAGCTATTCATACAGCACATACAGGCAATGATTGAGTATTAAAATGTCTTTCTGGTGCACACTGGGAAGCATATGCTGTAATGAGTCCAATCATCAAATCTAGATGCCTGAGAAGATATTGCTGAAGCCCAGACACCAAAGAGATACCAAAAGAGAAGCTGAAAACATCACCAACAAAGCGCAAACACTAGAATATATATTTATATGTTGGCTATGTAGAATAACGTATTATAGCATTTTCACTGGATGAGTTGAACTCTCCAGACGCAGAAAGACATGCACAGATCTCTACCAGTCATTACCAGGGTGTATCCATAATGTAAAAAAAAGATTTTGAAGAAACTGAAAACACACACACACACACAGTCAAATACTGATTGTCAAGCATTTCCCTGGCATATAAGCATTAGAAAGAAACAATAAAGGAAGTGCTCCAGAAGTGCTGAGTGCCAGGCATCTATTTCACACAATCACATACTAGAGCATCATTGACCCGTTTGAATGTAGCATGAAATGAAGGGTGAAAATGTGTAAAGTTCTTTCAAAATTTTTTTTCTTCTTAAGCACTATGGATAGACTGATGACAGATGTCAAAGGGATCCAACAAATTAGTATAGGCTCATCCTGATGACTTAAACGCAAACCTTTACGAGGAAGTACTTCAATCTCATCTATACATGAGAACTAAGTTTACAGATTCAGGAAAGACAAATTTTACTCATGTAGGCAGGTAAACCCAAACCGTTGCTCTCAAATCAATTTCAACTCATAGCAACCCTACAGGACTGAGCAAAACTGTCCACACAGGGTATCTAAGGTGTACTCCAGTTGCCGACCTTTTGCTTTATAGCTGAGCTCCTGACGACCGCATGCACAGCCTCTGTGCCATATGTTCTCTATGATCCAGCAGCTCTAATTCAACAGCCTCTCCTTGAAAAGGCTATGGGGCTCTTCTACTCTTTCTTATAGGGTCACCGTGGTTATAAATCAACTCAAAGGCAATGGATTTGGCCCGCGCTCCTATTTTATGTCCTCAGTGATGAGGTTCTGTGATACTGTCAGAACCAGGAACAAGATGAAAAATATCTCGTTTGCGTTACTTTATTATTTTTAACAGTTTATATCTATGCATGTGTACACATGTCTCTATGTCCATATGTGGACCACGGTATGCTTGTGCAAGTGTGTATGTGTGTGTGCCTGCATGTCTGCATATCTGTGTGTATCTACCTCTTTTTCGATGAGAAGGCCTAGAAACAATGACATGCCGGTGACAGCGAGCACAGGTGCATGCCTTTTTTCTCCTTCGTAAAAATCGTTCCCACCAAAGGGAACAGGAGTCCCTGCCAAATGCTTCATTCCAAAGCAGGGGCACAGAACGTACAAGATGAGCCTGGGACATCCTTTATCAGAAAGCAAATATGTGCAGAAATAAGACTGAAGTTTGTGAAGAGGGCAAGGAATCAGCTTCAAGTGTCCCCCTCCGGCCAAATCGGAGGCAACTGAGCATCAAGGTAAACAATGACAGTCATAAAATAAAATAGGAGCTTACCAATATACAATAATATAAATTAATAAATCACTGACAAGTGAAAGAAATGAAAACTATTGACCTTACAGTGAATGCCAATTAATAATTGTAGAAAGAACGATGGAGGTAGCACCCTGTTTTGTAAGTGTCATAGTAACATAGAATTAGGTAAGAACGACAATGATCGAAAGTTTGCAAAGAGACAGGGCATATACTTAGTTTTGAAACACCTTCTCACAAAATTGCTTACTATTTGTTCACAAATGGAAGGAACGTATTTACAGAGGAGAAACATATTGAACATCACCTTAACCAAATGATCAATGTTAATATCTCCACAATGGGGCAAACTAAATCATATGATCTGACAGAGTACACTGAGAAGGACACAACTCATTAATGTGACTCTAATCATGGGGAAACATCAGATTAACCCAAATTAAAAATAGTTGGTCTGGTGAGGAACCATGGTGTTAGTGCTGTCGGTGGTTCAGCAGTTGGCTTTGATAACAAAAAGGCTGGTGGTTGGCACTTACCACCTGCTCCACAGGAGCAGTCTGCTTTCAGAAGGATTATAGCCTTGGAAATCCTCAGGGGCAGTTCTGTTCTGTCCTACAGCGTTGCTATGAATCAGAACAGACTTGACAGCAACAAATTTGGATTCCATTTTTATTCTTCGAAAGTGGCGAGGCTATAACAGACAAAGACAGACTGTAAAATGTTTCCAGATTCTAGGATAGGTCAGCCAAATCCAATAAGCGGCCCTAGGGAAAATTAGTTATGAAAGACATTATTGGAACAACTGACAA
This sequence comes from Heterohyrax brucei, assembly GCA_028571685.1. Classification (NCBI taxonomy): domain Eukaryota; kingdom Metazoa; phylum Chordata; class Mammalia; order Hyracoidea; family Procaviidae; genus Heterohyrax; species Heterohyrax brucei. The sequence continues at coordinate 114,019,348 of CM053150.1, read as the reverse complement.
AATTTAAATATGGACTGTAGTTTAGTTAATAGTGTTGTATCAATGTTAAGCTTTTATGTTTTTATCACTGTAATGTGGTTATTTACGTGATGCCCTTGTTCTTAAGTATTTATAAAGGTAATGGGGCATTGTGGCTGCAACTATTTTCAAATTGATTAGAAAAATCATATAAATTACAAATATGAAGAGAGACAGAAAGAAAGTAAATGGAGTAAAATGCTAAACTGATAACTCTAATAAAGGACACAGGGAAGCTCTTTGCACTAAGACAGCTTTTCTGTGTGTCTGAAAGTATAAGAAAGTGATTGTTGCTGTTAGCTGTCATTGAGTTGACTCTGACTCATGGCAACTGTAGGAAACATCATGGAGTTCTGAACCATCTTTGGTGTATTTGAGCCCATTGTGTAAGTCACTGTGTCAATCCATCGGACAGAGGGTTTCTCTCATTTTTGCTATCCCTCTGCTTTACCAAACTTGATGTCCTTTTCTAGCAGTTGGTGTTTCCATTTTATTCACCGTTGCTCCAAAGGAACATTGAGCTCTACTTCCTCTAAAACTGATGAAACAACTGCTACAAAACAAAACAGGAAGAAAAAGTCTTTTAACAATTTCTACTTATCCAAACAATACATATTGCTGAAAGCTCACTATAAAAGTTGCTAATTTAAACATTTTGAATGAAGAAGCACCAAAACGACTGTTTTAACATTGTCCCAAAAACGCTACTCACCAATTCTTATCATTTTAAAATCCAGGGTAGGGTTTGTCCTTTCACACTAGGCTAGTTTACTATAGATTGATGTTTTAACCGTACCCAGTTGCTTCTTTACATTTAACTGTCACTTGAGCCAGAGCCGTCCTTGGAATCCTGGAGCAGGAAGCTTCCAAGCTCCCAGAGCAGCAGTTGGCCTAATAGCTCCTTTTGACTTTTGGAGTACTAAGGAATATATGTTCAGTCTTCTCTTCTCTGTCAAGGTTTTTTTTTACAGTTCTTCAAGAGACAAAACTCTTGGAGTGTTGATTTCACCATGGGTGAGAAGGTAATTTCCTTATTTTGTAGGCTGAATTTTTATTAATCCTTGCAGAATACCTCAGGAAGGTATATGAAAGTCATGTCCTCAATTCTTCCCCTATTCAGCAACCAATGATAGCTCAGTGATTTTATATACATAGTGTTAATACTTATAACTGGGTTTCAGGGCTTCTGGCTTCAAGTGAATGTTTCTTTTTATTAGATAAATGTTTTCTTCTTTTTAAAAAAATTACAAAAGGAGATGGTGCTTTGAACTACAGGTGGGACTCATTTTCAAAATCATGAAATCCGGACATTAACGTGGTGTGTAATTCCTAAGCATGCTTCAATTCTCTTTCCTCATTTATCCATTCTAAGCTTTTCACTGAGACTTAAACTATGACACTTTCTATAATCAACTATTTCCTGTTGTATTTTTAATAATGCATGACAAATAGACTTTTTTTCTGTCCCCACAATGTATCAGGCAACAAATGCCACTGTGTGTGTGCATGTGTGCGTGCATGCATGCACATGTGTATGCAGACATACATTACATATATTGACATATATTTGGGCTCCTTGCAACTGCTCTGAAACACACACATGAAGATCCTCACACTGTATCTTCAGTTAAATGTTGTTCTGATGTCTAGGCTCACAGAGAGCCCAGCACAGTAGTTAAGAGCACAGGTGCTAACCCAAAGAAACACCATTCATACCTACCAGCTGCTCCTTGGAAATATTACAGGACAATTCTACTGCACCCTATAGAGTTTCTATGAGTCAGAACAGACTAAATGATAAGGGGTTTCGCTCACACATCTCCTAGGAGTTAAGCTAGATTGGTTCCCAAGATAGTAGGGTTTCGTTCACACATCTCCTAGGAGTTAAGCTAGATTGGTTCCCAAGATAGTACTTACTGTTACGACGTGCCATCGGGTCAGTTCTGACTCATAGCTATCGTGTGTGTATCAAAAGAAGACAAGAGCTCGTCCTGTGCCATCCTCTCAACCACTGCTATGTTTGAGCCACTGTGTCAATCCACCTCTTGAGGATTTTCCTCTTTTTCACTAACCCTCTATTTACCAAGCATGATAGCCTTCTCCAGATACTACTTCCTCCTGATAATGTGTCCAAATTACATAACACAAGTCTTGCAATCCTCATTTCTAAGGAACATTGTGGTTTTACTTCTTCTAGGACAGATTTGTTCATTCTTCTGGCATGTTAAGTATTCTTCACTATCAGTGTAACTAAAAGGCCTCAATTTTTCTCTGGTTTGTCTTAGTCATTATCTATATTTCACACGCACATAGGATTGAAAATACTATGCCATGGATTAGCTGCACCTTAGTCCTCAATGCGACACTTTTGCTGACTATCTGATGGTATTTTATACACAGTTGCCCAATATAATACTTGGATTTATTGACTGCTGCCTACATGGATGTTGACTCCGAATCTAAGTAAAATGAAATCCTTGATAACTTCAGCTTTTTTCCTGTTTATCATGATGTTACTCACTGGTCCAATTGTGAGGATTTTTATTTTCTTTTTGTTAAAGTGTAATACTGAAGGATGTAGTCTTTAACCTTCTTGATTTGTGTCCTCTTCCTTTTCAGCAAGAAACGTTGTGTCATCGGCATATCAGAAGTTGTGTGGCTCTTCCTCTAATCCTGATGCAGCATTCTTCTTCATATAGTTCAGCTTCTCTGACTCTTTGCTTAGGACACAGAATGAACAGGTATGGTGAAAAGTCACAACCTGGATACACAACTTTACCGAGTTTAAACCAGTTACTCTGTTTCCCTTGTTGGGTGTGAACTACTGCCACTTGGCCTAGGTACATGTACACATGAACACAATGTAGTGTTCTGGAATTCCCGTTGTCTGCAATATTATCCATAATTTGTCATGATGCATGGAGTTGAATGGCTTTGCATAGTCAATAAAATTTAAGTCAACATCTTTCTGGTATTCTCTGCTTTTAGCCAATATCCATCAGATATCAGCAATCATATCCCATGTTCCTAGTCCTCTTCTGAATCTTGCTTTAATTTCTGGCAGTTCCCTGTCACTGTACTGCTGCAACCATTTAGGAATTATCTTCAGCAACATTTCACTTGCATGTAATATTAATGATATTGTTTGATAACGTCCACATTCTTTTGGACACTTTTCCTTGGAATAGGCACAAATACAGATCTCTTCCAGTCAGTTGGCTAACTAGGTGTTTTTTCAAATCTCTTGGTAGAGATGTTTGAATGCTTTCAGAGTTGCATTCTTCTTTTCAAGCATCCCAATGCGTGGTCTGTGAATTCTTAGAGGCTGGTTTTTCCCCAGTGCCTTCAGTGAAGCTCGGATGTCTTCCCTTAAGTACACATGATTGGTTCCTTACCATATGGTACCTCCTGAAACAACTGAGTGTTGACCAGCTTTTCTGGTACAGCGAATCTGTAGATTCCTTCCATCTTCTTTTGATCGAAAGAATATCATTCAGTACTTTCCCTATAGACTCTTTTGACATTGCAACTTGAAGCTGGAATTTTGTCACGAATTATTCCATTCTTTCAGTTTGAAAAATGCAGAGTATATCTTTCCCTTTCATTTTCTAACTCTGGGTTTTTGCACATTTTCTTATAATACTTTACTTCATCAATGTTACCCATCCTTTTTGTAATCTGCTGTAAAGCACTTTTACATCATCATTTCTTTCACTTTAGCTATTCGACATTGAATGCCAAGTTTCAAATTCTTTTCCGACATCCTTTTCCACATATGCAGTCAGTCGGATTGCTGCGTATTCCATCTGGTCAGGTCTATACATATAGCCACCATTTTTGTTGCTGGAAGAAAGTATTTATCATGAGTAAGTCACTAGTCTTGAAAAATTCTGTCATGCCATCTCTCACATCATTTGTATCACAAAGGCCTTATTTCACAGCTACCAGTTGTTTCCAGCTGTTACATTCCAACCTCCAGTAATTATCAATGCATCTTGGTAGTATGTTGGATCAATTTCAGACTACGCAAAGTAGGAAACATCTTCAGTTCCTTCCTCTTTAGTATTAGTGATTGGTACATAAATTTGAATAACTGATATTATCTGGGCTTCCTTTAAGGCATAAGGATATTATCCTATCACTGACAGCATTGTTTTCAGGATACACCTTGACATGTTCTTCTTGGTGGTGAATATTGCTACCTGAAAAGCCTATGAGTTTGGCTACCGGCCGCAAAAAGCCAATTCACTGAGACAGGAGATTCGGAATGAGAGCAAAGGTCTTACTTGCAAGCCGGCATTGCAAAGGAACAGAGAGGCATTCTCATCCTCAAAAGCCTGCCCAAACTCACCAAAGACCGAGTATTTAAAAGGGAAAGACCACTTGCAGATGTAGGGAACTATGTGGGGAGTTGGGAGCATGCAGGGTTCGACTGAGCATAAGTCAACTGGGTTAAGGTTGACTGGACAGAGGGGGTCAAGTGGGTGGGGGTCTGCTTCACAATCTCACAGGCCATCACGGGCCATCAAGGAAAACAAAGTGGTGTTAGGCTCCTCTGGCCAGGAACCTAGAAGAATAATGCTCAAACACTAGTTATTTCTCCATCCTTCTTGGCCTCCTGCTTAAATCTTTTACCATTGATTTTATCAGGACAAAAGGAGTCATTCATTGTCTATACTTCACTAGATCCACAGTGCAGCCTACAGAGGGCCTCACCCTAGTGTCGCCACCTAGGGCTTCTGCAATGTGGAGGTCATGTCTTTCCTTTTGTGTCAGGGGTGATCTCAAACAATGTGTCTCAGGTCCCCTTAGTTTTTAGCACCCCAACATGGAGGCTTTTTCAGCCTCCACTTTCAAGTGGTAAATGTAATGCCATTCTTCTTCAAGTTTCATTCCCTGTGTGGTAGACCATACTATTGTCCAATTGAAAATGGCCAATACCAGTCAGAAAAGGGGAACATATATAACACACCAGGGATACAAGAGGCCCTGAGTACGTGGTTGCCCCAAGTCATCCTAAGTAACACTCCACTTCACAGATCACAAAAGCCCCAAACATGTTTTTCCGAAGCTATAATCCTTACAGGAGCATGCTGACAGGTCTTTCTTCCACTGAACCACTGGGTAGGTTCAAACTACCAACTTTTCAGTTAACAGCTGAGCCCCCAACCATTTTGCCACTACGGCTTCTGATGAGTACCTGTCTTAGCTAGCTAGTGCTGGCGTAACAGAAACACCACAAGTGAATGGTTTTAACAAAGAGAAACCTGTTCTCTCATAGTCCAGGAGACTAGAAGTCCCAATTAAGGGTGACAGCTCCAAGGGAAAGGTTACTGTCTCTGTGGGCTCTGGGAGAAGGTGCTTTCATCAAGGAGATTCTCAGCAAAGGGATCCTGAATCCAAAGGACTTGCTATTCTCCCGGCTCTTGTTTCTTCTTACTGTGAGGCTCCGCTTGGCTCTCTGCTCACTTCTACATCTCAGGAGACACTGGACCAAGACACAGCTCAATAGATTCATTCTTGCCTCATTAACGTAACCACCATGCACTCCACCTCATTAACATCATGGAAGTAAGATTACAACACACAGAAAAATCACATCAGATGAGAAAATGGTGGCCAATCACAACAGTACTGGGAATTATAGGCTAGCCAAGTTGACACACAGTTCTTGGGGACACAATTCACCATCAGATGGCCCTGACTAGTGAGTGTGGCAAACATTTTAAGACTTTCATGTGGAGAGAGTGCACTGCATTTTATGCAGAGTAAGAATTAAGGTCAGAACAACATATAAAACATTCAAAGAAACTAAAGGAATGCTTCATTCAAAGTATTTCAAAGTATGTGTGTGTGTGTTTATAGCAAGCAAGCATTGCAAAGGATATGTGCAGCATACTCCAAAATCTTTAAGAGGTCTGTCTTTGAAACTTCAGAAGTATAAACCAAAATCCACTGCTGCTGAGTTAATTCTAACTCACAGTGACCCTATAAGATGACCCCATAGGACAGAGTAGAACTGCATCATAGAGTTTCTAACTGCCTGTGGATTTGAACTGCTGAACTTCTGGTTAGCAGCCATAGCACTTAACCACTACACTACCAGAGTTTCCACACAGGTACAAATGCTATTAAACTATTTTTTAAAAATCACTTCAAAGCTTTTGTTATAGATAAGCAGTTTGTGAATTATAAATAATCTTTAGTTTGAACGATTATGTTAGATGCTATGAGTGGAGATGGAAACAAAAATTGACAACTTGATACTCACAATTCACAACACTAACCATGTATAAAACAAAGTTAAGTTCTACTTCTCCATTGATGAAAGTACAAAAAAATGTATGTAGAAAACCTGAGATTGTGGACTTAGGAATCCTAAAAGTAAAAATCTCTGTGAAACAGTCAAGATTCCTGGAAGAACTTCAGATTTAATGAAAAATATGAGATTGAGGGTGCTATACATAAATCTCTAAGGGATAAAAGGAATCAGTTAATATGGTTCACAGAAATAATGCAGAGAAATTGGAGGAAAGGATGAGAAGTTGGAGTTCAAATGCCCAGGAAAGTGTAGAAGGGTTTACAATGCCCCAGGCAGTGGAGGGGTAAGTTGGTCTGAGAGGTGATGGGAGGGGCTGTGGGTCAACCTCCTCTTGCTGTCTCCTCCACCTGCTCAACAGACTTTGTGATGAGGCCACAGCTTTATGATGCAGCCCTGAATTTACAGGCCCGAGTGTGCTCAAGGTGATCAGTTGCATGAAAGCAACTGCGCTATTCAGATCATGGAGAACTACCTCTGTCCTCTGAAAAGCATTTGTGCTACATTGCTGAGTTCCAGCTCTACTTCCTGGGTCACTGAAACTGTCCTGGGCTTAGTGTGTGGAGTGGGGCTCTTCCTCTTGCTACTGCCCTACCTCCAGAGTAATCCACCCATTCCACTCCCGGAGAAAAACAGAAACATCAAGAAGGTCAGGAATTCCCCACCCAGCCCAAATAGAGACTGATTCTCTTTATCTTTTTTCTTTCTTTCTATTCTTATTTCTATTTTCTAAATTAACTGGAGTGAGTCCTGACATGGGAGACCTAAAGAAAGAATCAATTATCAGTGTTCTAGGGACGGGGCGGGGGGGAGAACAAGCATTAGAGTGGGCACCAGGATTGCTACCCGAACATCTCAGACCATTTGTCTGCATGTAATAGGGGTCTCCAGGGCAGAAGGCTAAATCCAGTGTCTCAGTGGCCCAGGACTGGATTACGGAGAGTTTGGGATCTCTGTAGGAGGATGGGGACTTCAACACTGGTTCACCAGTTGTCTCTGCAGCAGGTGTCTCCGGGCAAAGTCCTCCTTGTATATCTGCTATGATAAGGGGAGCAGTGCTCAGCATCCGACAGCCCCTGATCAGGGGCCTGAGCCAAGCTCTGGCCTCCAGCTGAAAGCTGCCTAACAGAGCACAAAGGCATCTGCAGATCTGAGAGTCTGGGTTTTTCTAGAGCACAGGGGAGGATTCTATGTGAAATTCAGGCTAGATTTCCATAGAAAATCCTCCATTTTCCTCCATTATAAGAATGACTAAAAGGGAAAACACAGAACTCCATTAACCAAATGTAGAAAGTTATGTTATTCGTAAAGATTCAGCATCTTTCCAGATGATCAGGGAGAGAATTGGGTCCAAGCCCTTCACTCTTTTTCTGTATCTCAGCCCCATGTGCTGACAAAGAGAAGAAGCAGGAAGAAGAACACTGGTGGCCATGTGAAAGGTAAGGTTCTGCTCACTTAACCAAGATCCAAGCATTAACCCTAACCTCTCCTGTCCCTGAGGGCTTCGTCCTGGGTCTGAGAGGACACCAGTTGTTCCAGCACATCTCTCTCTCCCTGGACACAGCCTGAGAGAGAGGCAGCTAGAGAGGGAATCAGATCCTGGACAGTTGTCAGATTCCATGGTGGGACTTGAGGTGGATGAAGCCATGGTGGGCCCTGAGGTGGTGTTTCCCAACAGGCGGCAGTGTAGGATGTTAACAAGCTGATAAACGGTGGAACTGAAGGTACAACACCCAGGTCCAGCCACCACAAGCTATTTAACAATGTTCAGATTTCTCACTGAAATGTCACAGAGCATAAAGGAGGTAGAAACAATTTGTAAAGGACAAAGCACCTGAGTCATCCAGTTCTGCTATAGCAGATATACTACAGGTGAATGACCTTAACAGAGCAATTTTATTCTGTCACAGTGCAGTAGGTTACAACTCCACATTCAGGGCATCAGCTCCAAGGGAAGGGAGTCTTTCTCTACTGGCTCAGGAGGAGGGTCTTTGTTGTCAATTTTCCTGTTGAATAGGAGCTTCCGAGGCACGGGGACCCCAGGTCCAAAGGAGGCCTATTCCTAGCACTGTTTCTTGATGGCATAAGTCCCCAAATCTCTCTGCTAGCTTCTTTCTTTTAAATCTCAAGAGACTGCCTCAGGCACAAAGCAGTCTTACACACTGAGTGGCCCCCTCCACTGACACAACTCTCCCCAGCCCTCCCTCATTGTCACAGAAGCAGGGTTTACAGCATATGGGAACATCACACAATGTCAGGAATCATGTCTACACATATTTTGGGGGGACACAATTCAATCAAAGACAACACCCGACATAAGTGAAGCTTGGTATGAGGGCCAGCGATCATGTGACCGTGAACTTGGAACCCAGGGCTCTCAGAGTCTAAGCTCCCACCACTGGACCCTGAGGGATATTCCACTCAGCTTGCCGTAAGATTCCCATGTCCTGACCTTCACCACCATAATCCATTCTCTTGATTTGCAGCTTGTACGAAGAAAATGGAGGAGACTAGGGGCCTGAGTGTACTCCCGCAAAAGTGAGTAACCTTACCCTTCTCATAGGGTCATTGTGAGTTAGAATCCACGCAAGGGATCAGTTTAGGTTTCTTCGGTGGGGGGTGAACCCAGGGCTGCAGAGAAGATAGGGCTGACTTGGATGGCACCTACCCACAGGGAATGTAAGAGAAGCCCTTGGGGAAGAGAGAACAGGAGAATGGTGACATGTCAGAGCAGAGTGGGGTGAGTGATGTCAGGCCATGTGGGGTGGGGCAAGGTGTGCCCTACAGATTTCCCCCACCCTCGCAGGCCATTTGCCAATGGCTACAGCTTGGCTCTCTCTCTCCCACAGCCTTCTGGGAAAGCTGCCTAGCAAGGGTAGATTTCAGCAGGAGAAATTGGGAGAACTCTCGGGTCTGGAGAACAAAAGACCACCTGCTGAAGCTGGTCATCAGCCATGTGGTAAGAAGTGCACAGAGCCCACAAAGCAGGCTGCTTCTGTGCTGTCCCTCTCCACGGCCACAGCGCCTCCAACAAATGCCCCAGGCTATCAGGCCTCTACCATTCCAGCAAAATCTCCTGAAAACATTGTGTGGGAGACTGATCTTTCCAGCAGGAAGACCACCTCTGAGAGCTCTTCAGGTAACACACATTATCTGGAGCATTCTGTCCCCAGAAGCACAGGCATTGGTGGCTCCAGTTCACCCATGTTGGCTCTCTCCTCTGGGTCGACAGCTGCCAATTCTTTGCACTTTCCCTCCTGGAAACACTGTGAAGCCCAGCAAGAGCAGACCTCCACCCAGCCATCAAAGGCCTGTTTCTGGGGAGGTCTTGCGAACAGGAAGGAATTTCACAAGCACCTGGAAATAGACACTGAAAAGAGAGTGCAACCCAATAGGAATGAAAAAGAAAAGGATGAATCATTTAAAAAACATACGAACCAAACCTGCCAACTGAATTCTTTGGGGATGTTAAAATCACTCAGTCATGAGCAGACCATCACAGTCCCCCAGCCATACTGGAGCAAATCAGAGCAGGTGGCTACGCCTCAGTACTTCAGATATCCCAAGAACTTGGGAAACCTTTTATATGAGCAATGTAAGCAGTTCTTCTGGGGCCACCCCTCTCTGCACAGTGAGTCCCTGATGGCTACTGCTTGGGTGTCTGGGAGATCTTCCCCACTACAGTCTCCCACTGTTTTATTCAATAGAATTTCCAATGACTGCCCAGTTCACGTCTCCACACTGTGGTCCCGGCTCCAGCCCTTGCCCCACCCTGAGGCCCAACCACTGGGCCCTCCGGCTCCAGTCCTCACCCAGGCCTGTCTTCCGTCCTCTTTCCCAGACCCAACACCAGATTCTGCAGCCCAGACGAGGGCCTATGGAAAATCGTGCCCTAACACACCAAATGAAGGAAAACCACACACATCCACTGAAATTCAACACCAGGAATCACCGCTGTTACAAAAGCAACTCCAAAGTGGAAGAGCTTTGCCTTGTGTGGCCAAAAGATCTCAGGAGGCCTTTAATCCTCTCAGTCCCAACCTCATTAAGGGGGAAGGGGCCTCGGAGGCTTGTAAGTCACACCCCATCCTCTCTGAGGAAGTTCCCAGCAGAGCTGAGCACCACAAACAACTGGAATGCCACCTTAAAAAGAGGCTCACACAACACAAGAGGACCCTGCCTAGCGGGACCCAAGAGTCTCGGGAACTGACACAGCCTCAGAGAAAACTACCAGGGACAGGTCATGCAAAGGATCAGCATGGACAATCACGGCCTTCTATGTTTGCAGGTGAAACCAGTCAGGACATGAAGGTGAGACCCAGGCATATAAGAAGCCCAGAACATCTAGAATTAGGGAAGGACACGGACAAGGATCTGGGGCAGGTCTCAAAATACAATATATTCCAGGGCTTAGAAAAACCACCAGTGCAGGTTCTGCAGACAGCTTCTGAGAAAGACGTAAGAAGTGATTGGATGAGTTCAGGGAGTACCAAAGGAAATTATATTGCAAGGAACCTAGATAAGAAACAGCTAGAAAACACTCTCAAAGTCCATCTGGGAAGACAGCTGGGTAAGATTATCGAGAGTCAGATTCCTGTAGGCAAAGGCAGTTTCAGGCGTACTGCCAACCATACTTTGCCCAAGTCTGACACTCACAAACAAAACGGAAATACAGTGATCTCAGAGTGTCGGGCATACCACGTGGACACCACGCAGGAGTTTTCATTCCTCCTCCCGAGCACATGGCAGGCTCTGGAGGCACATATTAAAGGATTTCTTGAGAAGTACAAGTGGGATCCATCTGTCCAGGCAGGTGAGCCTACAAATCTCAATATGAGTGACATTCAGTCATGGCCCCTCTCCCAGGATGAATTTCAGTCCTCAGCTACTCCTGAATCTTGGACCAGCTCAAGAGCTGATGCTGCCAAGATCCGGAAAGAAAACCCTCAGGAAGGCTGGAGAGAGAAAACTACACCTAAAAAGTCCTACCCCATCCTGGAGGATCCTCTCCCTGACCCATCACCTCTCAGTGAGCGAGACTCAGAGGCTGTCAGACAGACTCCACCTGAAGAAGACCCTGGGCCCTCAGAAACCAATCAAAGTGGGCAGGAAGTCAGGCGACCTTTACGGGCCATCACACCCATTGTCACCAGCAGAGCCTGGGAGAGTGGGACTGTCGTGGGAGCTCAGAAGGACAGACAAGGGCTGAAGCCCAGCCAGTCAATTACCAGGGAGGGGCCAGGGGAGGGGAGTACAAGCTGTGCCCTAAGAGGCCTGGGCTCTAGTGTAATAAGGTTGAAGGTGAGCTATGAATCCCCGTCTTTAAGGGACAAAGAGACCAAGGAGGCAGTAGCAGCTGAACAGTCCTCTGTACCACAGCTACAAGACACAGACGCCGTGATGACCAGTGTGCCGGCAAAATCTAAAGAGACACATGCGGATCTGAGAGGTTTAGGAGGTCCAGGGACTAGTAAAAGCTCCTTGCCTCCTACAGTGTCTGCTCAATACCCTGGAAAGAGACCCCTAAAAGCACAGGGCCTTCGTGAAGACCTCTCCCTGCAGTTGGAGACAGCAAACCAGCCTCAACCATGTCCCCTTCAGGACCGTGCCACTGAAATAAGTTTTCAAGGCTGTCCTACTGATATGCTCCTTGAGTCAGACAGTTTGTCTTCTCACGCCTCCCACTCCCATTCCATGAGTGTGTCTCACAGAGAGACGACACATTCAAAAGCGTTAAGGAAGCTCATGGCAGCCAGTGGGAGCAGCCTGGGACAGCAGGACCCCGAGATCCTAACACTGGAGGGTCCATGGAAGAGCCAGAGCAAGACTTCTCCCTGCACTGATGAGAGAAAGAATATTGGGAAGAATAAGCCAAAAAAGTGTGAAGAAGAGTCAGCAAGAATGGGGATCTCTCTAACCAGTGGGATGAGCCAGCCCCCAAAGGATAAGAGATCAGTGGAGTCCTGTGGCATCAAGTCCCTCCAGCTCCCAACAGAGAAAGAAAAGGTTCTGCTAGAAGGCTACTTTAAAAAGGGGATGACTAACTCTATTCAAAGCATTTGCCATAATAAAAAAGACAAAGAGCCCAAGGCCCAGAGCAATGGACCAGTCAAAAGCAGATCAGTCTTTATGGACAGAGGAGTCACACAGGCTCAGACAGTTACAACAGCTGTTGGCCAGATCTTAGGAAAGAAACTTAGGCTTCAGCAAGGTTTTTACGACTCAAAGCTACAAAACGAAGCAGAGAAAGTCCAGAAAAGTCAGGACTCGGTTTACGGGCCTCCGTCCTACAGCGAGGCGCCTTCTTACTCGGAGAACAGGAAGGAAATGAGCGGTACAGTGTGCCACCAGCAAGTCATACCTGAGGGTCAGAGTTGTTATCAAGAACACCTTGTCTCAAGACGGATACAGAAACCTCTCCACGATGGGGAAATTCGGGATCAACCATCAGGCATTGGCTTCCCGGGGCACTATGTCCCCAGTTAGTTCTTGTCAGCAGAGTTCAAGCATGTGGGGTGCCTCAGGCTGCCCTCACAACTCAGGGTTCTGCCATCAGAAAGGTGTGAGCTGCTGTCAACCAGAAAAGGCTTCTCCAGTCTTCATTTGTAGAAACAGGTGGACCATGCAAACGAACCCCATTTACACTCACGTCAGCACATTCCCTCTGTGCTAACCCTTCCCTCAGCTAATACAGTTACTGTTAGCTAAATACATGCTTTTACTCATCAAAATGTTGTGGCTTCTGTCTTGACCATGCTGGGGTGTACAGGAGGGGTCAGGGTCCACTGTTTCCTAGTGTTTGCTTTGGCTTCCAGAAGTCAGGAGGTGTGAAGGGAGGCAGACAGTGGTGTTGCAGATCCATCTCCACCCAGGGTCCTTGGTTTGCACCTTATGTTTTCATAGTAGTGTTATTACACATCCGCAAAATGAATAAAAGCTTTCAGTAATTACCAAGATGGGAAAAAAACAAAACTCATGAAGATTCCCTAGAAAGACTATGCAGCTTCAGGGGAACAGGTTTCCAGAAGCTCTATCAGGCCAGGAATTACTCACAGAACTCCATACATGACAGCCTCTTCCCTCCCTGATGAAGCCTGAAGATACGGGCCCTGCAATGTGCTATTCAGCTTACCCATAAACAAATGCACAGGGACACTCTGCCTCTTTCATGCTCTAGAGCAGCAGCAAGGATAGAACTTCCAACTCGACTGTGTGGGTGGGGAAAATTCCAGGGACATTGTTGGAGGTCAGGCTCACTCTCTACCCCAAATGAAAAGTGTGCCCTCTTAGTGACCCTCCTCATAGCTTAATTACCAGTGACACAGCTAAGTGTGTGTGTAGTGACCACTCACTGCTGGGCACTGCAGACCTAGGGTTGCACCGAGGAGAAAAGCAGTGCCTTCCAACAGGATGAGGCCAAAGGAAGGGGAGTACCAAGGAAAGCTGGGAAGGAAAAGGCAAGATGCAAGGAATCTGTACAAGTCTTTAAGTAGCACTCAGGTAGTTTCCCACAACTTTGGTGGGAACCGGATTGCAGCTTCTTGCTTGGGGGGGTTGAATTGGTACTGACACGTGGGGACCCCACGTACAACAGGACGAAACGCGGGCAGGTCCTGCACCATCCTCACAGTCGTTATACTCGAGCCCGTTGTTGCCGTCACTATCAGTCCATTTTCTCAAGAATCTTCTTTTCTTTTCTGACCCTTTCCCAGGTATGACGACATCCAGGGCTTGTTTCCTGTTAAAAATGTGTCCAAAGTACTTGTTACTATGAGGGAACTAAACCAAAACTCAAATCCGTTGCAATCGAGTCGATTCCGACTCACAGTCACACGGTAGGACAGAGTGGAACAGCCCCATAGAGTTTCCAAGGAATGCCTGGTGGATTTGAAGCACTGAGCTTTTGCTTAGAACTTGTAGAACTTCACCACGACACCACCAGAGTTTCCAGAAGGCACCTCAGGGCGTGAAAATGGACCTCGTGCCTGGATCACCTCTTCCTAAGTCTGATCAAGTGAAGTGGCACAGTTCAGGAGTGGTGTCTGATCTTCCTCTTCCCCTGGCCCTGGACAATACGGGAAAGCAAGTGAGTCCCAAGAATAGTAGGGAGGAGAAGAGTAACGTTTCCAGAGAAAATTTTACATGCAGTGTGCTACACCCAGGGCCCTCAGTGTGGTCCAACTCCAGGGGTGCCACTCCCACGTGAAGATTCATGCTCTGGGAGGTGCCATGATACAAATGACAGTGGAGGTTTCCCTGGAGTTGGGCAACGCCAAGTCCTGTCCTCTGTGTCTCAGAAAGGACAGCAGAGCCTCAGAGCCCAGCTGCTGGGACCACCACGCTCTCCCCGCAGTCAGGTGCTGCCTCTGGGCCGTAACTCTGAAGCAGCCTCGGAGTGAGTGCAACAGTAAGGACAGAGCCTGCACCTGCAGGAGGGGCCGGGGGCCGCAATGGCCTGGGCTCTTAGGAGGTGGGAAGGTCAAGGGAATGCTTGACACTAGGGGAGTTCTAGATCAACTGTGTGCCCATTGTTCATGCCAGGGCACAGATGGCATGACTGACAGAACAGAAAGAAGTGTGAAAAGAGCAAGTCCCTTCTCTTTCTCCTGCCCTGTGATCTGACCATCAGATGCAGGAAGGCCAAAACAGAATAGATCTACACAGAGACCTCACAGAGGTCTCCCTAGAGAGATCATACACAGAGACCTTACAATGACCACACAGAAACCTCAAAGTGAGACCTCACTGAGACTTCAGTCAGAAAACTCACTTGAAGACCTCTGACCACAAACTCAGCCCTCTTGTAAACCTACGACAGTGACCTACCACAGACAGACCTCTTAGAGAGAGCGACAGTGACCGCAGCGAGCTCAGAAAGTGACTTCCCACAGACACCTCTCAGAGAACTCTCATAGAGCTCTTCCGTAGGAACCTGATACATTAGCCTTTCACTAAGACCCAGCACAGAAACCACTGATGTCCGGATATCAGAGACTGGACAGACAGATCTTCCATAGACACCTCCCACTCTAACCCCATATACAATCCAGAGACCTCCCACAAGGACCTCTTACATGTCGGAGACCTCCTATTTCTCCCATAGATCCCATGTACAGACCTCTCATAGAGATCTGTTGTTCTAGAAAGATCTCTAACAGACAGACCTCATACAGAGACCTTTTAGAAAGTACTGCTCAGAAGCCTCCTACAAAAACTTCCAACAGAGTATGTAGATGTCCCACAGAGATCATAGACTTTCATAGAAATATGTTCCACAGAGACCCCTCACACAGAGACGTCCCAAACAGGCCCTGCCTCTAGTTACAGTACAGAGATCCTCACACAGACTTCAGATAGAACCCTCCCATAGATGTCTCTCACACAGAGATCTCACACAGAGACTAACACCGAATCTTCACACAGGCAACTTGCACAGATTTTTCCCAGGGTATTCTCCGGGAATTCACAGGGAGACCCACACGTAGACCCCATAGAGCCCTTCCACAGAGACTTCACACAGAGACCTTTCATGACAGATCTTCCACAGAGAGGAACCACAGACAATGTATCGAAACCTCCCACAGAGCCCTCCTGCAGAAAATACCCACAGACACCACAGTGAGATCTCACATAGAGACGTCTCGTATAGACACCACACAGAGATCTCCCACAGAGCCTTCCTACTTAGATGTCGCAGGTCACACATCAAAACTTTTCAGTGATTAGAAGTAGCTTGAACAGGCTCATACTGACAGGTTCTTCTAAGTCACTATGAGACTATACGTCTAACTGACAGTGCAGGAGGAACATGGGCAACTCGGCACACCACAGGAAACCGTCGTGTATTTTTACCTTTTATGTTTTAACTTACGAGCAAAATAATTAGAGTTCACATATAAACCTGCACAAACCTTTCCCTCAGGTTTGAATTAGCTTGTGTTCTGCCCAGTGAATAAGAACATCATGTCTTTTAAACAACTACATGTCCCCTGATTCTAAACGGGGAATACCTCATGTGTCCAATTTTAGTATCATCCAGTTAAATGGCATCAGGTCATATCGCTTACTCTCTTAAGTACCACTTCTGCACTCAGAGTGACTGACTTACTTCCTTTGGACACATGGTGAAGGAAATACTACAGTAAAAGAACTTCAGCAATGACAGAGCCAGCAAAGAGGCATCCAACTCATGCTTATTCCCCGGGGAGCTAAAAACTGGCACACTATTTACACATAACAGCCTGTATCATATGTTTGCGGTATTTGGTTTTCTTTAAATCAAAGTGTATTATCAGTAGCTGAATATTTTTCACAAATCAGACAGATTTCTACCAAATCCGTACATACTGCTTAAAAATGATATTAAATGACTAAATTATGCTGATTGTTTGGCTCCCTAAAATGTGGTATGGCCTCAAATGACGTTACACAAGTTTTCAAAAATGTGAGAAAATCCTAACATGCAGCTAACAGTGCCAGGACTGCTAGACTATTTAAAAGGATAGTGTTCTTTAAATAATTCTAAGAAATGTACATTCACCAAAACATGGGCAAGTCTACGTAAGTTTTACAAGGCTACAAGAAGTCACACCCATTAAAATAGTCTGATATCTTAAAAAAATATATCATTTCATCTCTGCTTCAGAAACTGTCTTAATCATCTAGTGTTGCTGTTGCAGAAATATCGCAAACAAATCGCTTTTATAAACAGAAATTTATTTGTTCACACTAAAATAGGGTGCAAGTTGAAGCTCAGGGCCTGTGCTCTAGAGAAGGTTTTCTTTCTCTGTTAGGCTTCTCATCAGCCTTCCCCTGTACTATGAGTTCTCCATGCAGGGACCAAGAATCCAAAGGATGTGCTCTGCTCTTAGCGCTGCGTTCTTGGTGGTATGAGGTCCCCCTTCTCTGACGGCTTCCTTTTCTTTTTATTTCTTGAGAGACAAAAAGTGGTCAAGGCCACACCCCAGGGAAACCCTCTCTACACTCGATCAAGGACTAGACCTGGGTGAGGGAGTTACAATCTCACTCTAACCCTCTTTAACATAAAATTACAATCACAAACTGGAGGACAACCACACAGTACTGGGAATCATGGGCTACCCAAACTGACAGCATTGTAAGGGGACATAATTCAATCGACGACAGAGGTACATGACCTCAGTAAAATGACTAGGGAAATGATTGAAGACGTGTACAGTTAGTCTGTATTCTGTCTGAAATACCTCTTGCCAGCTAGACACTATTGACTCGGGCAACCCATTGTGGGTCTTAGTAGGACTGAGCTCCATAGCTCCTTGACTGTAATCTTGACAGAAGCAGATCACCAGATCTTTCTTCCATGGCATGGCTGTGTGGGTTCAGACCGACAACTTTTAGGCTAGTAACCAAGAGCAAGCTGTTTGTACTATCCAGGAAGTTAATCTCTTACCACAATTAATAATCAAAGCTCTCACCAACTATATACCTCCTAACACTTTCTAAATTGTGCACTTAGTTAAGACTATTCATAAGAAGGCTGTTTTCCTTTTCCTGGTAAAAGCTATCTCATTAGCAGGTGTCAAATTTATTTCACTAGAGAAGTCACTCAGGTCACACACTGAATGACAGTCTAATCGTTCCTTCTCTAAAAACAGCAGAATGAGCTGATGCAAGGACTGTCTAGGGGCATGTTTATTTTTTGAAATTGAGAATAAGTCATATTCAAGCATTAAAATATTTTATACAATCATAACTACAAGTTTTTTGAGATTTGTCCAGTTTATTATGATATTATTGAGTCACAGAACCACGGAAAGCAGCCATGGATGCCCTGTGAGGTCCCATCAATCACAGTGTAACCAGAATCACTTATTTTTCACCTATGGATACAATTCTATGCTTTTCACGCCAGCATCATTCCATAATCATGGAAAAGACACCTTATTTTTAGAAGTATAAGCATATTTTAGTAAGGCATCTCTCTAAGATGAAACTAATATTTACAAAGGGGTATAAAATAATGCAACATACAGCCAAATATATGAGGATTTAGAAATTTTAGTACTTTCCTCAGAAAAAGGTGGGTGGCTAAATGACCTAGCATTTTCGTCTAAGCATTTCTGTATTTGACTGGCAGTCTGGATTGAGCACATTAATATATTAATATTCTTTTTTAAGATTGTAGGCCAGGATCTTTACTTTTATAGAAGTAGCTTATAAACTAATGCTATGGCCATTATCTTACCTCTTGGAATGGAGCACAAAATCCAGCCTAAATATTTTCTGGAAACATGATCACTATCCTCAGACTTTTCCCAGGAGGAGAATTCTTCAGGTAGGGAGCTGAGCTATCACTGCCCTGGTATTAAATTACCTATTTTGTAGCTGTTAGAGCAGGGAGGGCTCCAAAGAGGCCTTCTCATAGCAGGATTTAAAGACAGCAGACAAAGGACAGGCAGGCATGGGGTCTGTTTACACTATTATTGACACCTCATTTAAAAGGTGTCATGATAATTGATGTAAGAAAAAGAACTTGACCAAAAGAGCACTGGGTGCTGCTTTCTAGCTACCTCTTCCCAACTGTACCCCATTTTACTCAAAATAACACTATTAGTCACCATCACTGTACCCCATAATCATCCCTAGCTGCCTGGTGGAAGCTCTGGTGACTAGATGGTACAGTGGTTAAGGGATAAAGCTGCTAATCAAAAGACTGGCAATGTGAATCCAGCAGCAGCTCCTTGAAAGTCCTATGGGGCCATTCTCTGTGCTATAGGGTTGCTATGGGTCTAAATCTGCTAGAGGGCAATGGGTTTTTAAATGAAGTAGAGGGAGGACAGAAGAGCATGAGAAGAAGAAGCCAAAAAGGAGCAGGAGAAGGAAGATGAGCCAAGAAGAAATTACCAATAATGATCATGGCCCTTTTGTACAGTTCACCTTCTAATTAACACAGAGGGAGAGGCGGAGTCAAGCTGGCGGACTAAGCACAGTTCTCCTTATATCCCTCTGGAAACCAAGACCTGAACTGATAATCAAATGGAGCCTTGTGGTCACCTAGTGAGCCTCCAGGACACGACACAGGGCTGGTAATTTCGACATCATACCTCTGAGCGAAACACCTCCTCTCTTTCGCTGACTCCCACTCCTGGCTAGCCCTGGATCTCACAGTCTGAAAGTAAACGTACCATTTTGACTTCTTTTCCCCTCCGTCTTGGCCGGCAGGTGGAGCTGGGTCTTGCCTAGCGGCTGGACTCAGACGCACTGCTGGGGGGATAGGCAGGCTTAGGACTCTGTTCATTTATAGTTCAGCTGCTAGTTAACAAAGAGGGCACTGAGGCACAGAGGCATTCCCCAACCACACATCTTGGCAATTTTGACTTCTTCTGACACAAGTCCAAACAACCTCTTTTATAGCGTAGCCAGGCGATCTCCCTCTAGGAAGTTATCTCCAACATTACCAATACATGCCCTTGTTTCAGGCAAAAAGTAATCACTTTGCCCTTTAGGAAACACCTATTTCAAAGTATAGAAACTCCTCTTGATAAAAAACAAAAAAACAAACCCATAGCTGTAGAGTCGATGCTGACTCAGAGTAACCATATAAGACAAAACTAGAATTCCTCATAGAGTTTCCATAGAGCATCTGTTGGAACTGGTTAGAACTGGCGACCTTTTGCTAAGCACAGAGACTCTTATGCACTAAGTCAGCAAGGTTTCCATTCTTCTTGACAGCAGGCTGTTATTTTTAATCATGACACAGTTTAAAAGGAAGAAAATAACGCCTAAAGAGAACTTGACTTTATTAATTTCCCTGAAAACCAGTGCAGAGTTTCGTGTTGAGCTTCCCCTTCAAGGTAAAACTCTTATCAAGAAAAGCACAGCTCTCTCAGCATACTAAGGAGCTGTGATAACCCAGCAGTTAAGAGCTTGGCTGCTAACGAAACTGTTGGCAGTTCAAATCCACCAGCCACTTCTTGTTCACTCTAGAGAGCAATTCTACTCTGTCCTATAGGGTCACTATGAGGCAAAATCAACTTGGCAGTCACTGGAGGTTCTGAATCTTGAATGTATCCGCAACTCAAAATAACTACTACAAACAAATTGAAGAGAGGAAGCAAAAGTGCACAAAAGCCATTTCTGGGAGAGTCTGTCACCATTTCCCACCTTCCACATTCCCCCTCCCTGAGCCCACCTGCCCCGCAACTCACAGGCAGCCTCACCTGACGTCCAAGAAACCTCATTGGCAGTAGAGGCTCCCGAGTGAGACTTTACCAGTAGGGTTATGGATGAAAACATCCATTTACATTCCTTTTCATTTCATGCTTTTTAAATTTCTGTGTGTAAGGTTTTTCACATACATTAATTGTGTCAGTTTTTTCAGGTACACTAATCAATTGCAGAAATGTACTGTAAACATATACTTTGCAGTTAGAGCTACATGCTCAGAAAACTTTTTCACTCGTGGGAAGAAGATTTAAATGTTGGAGAACATCAGCTAGAGTCTAAGAATTTCAAAGGAAAAGGCCCCAGTTCAACAGGACCATGGACCCTGGACTCCACCAGGCAAACCACAAGTGGAGTCTATCAAGAGAGGAGTAACAGGAGTAAACCCTGGAAGAGCCGTTTTACAAACCTTGAGACTGTCGTGTGCCATCATCCCTGGCAGGCAACACACAGGTAACAGAACCATTCAATACACCACGCAAATATGGGCCAAAGGGACTGCAAGTCAGTGGGGAAAGGCCGAGTCAGTGAAATAGAAAGGGAGCCCAGAATCAGTAAGAACATATTAGTGGAAACTCAAGACATTCCAGAGTCTTCAGAGCTGTGAGGGCAGATGGTGTGAGGACCACAGATTTCTCCGCCTTCAGCGTGTAGCAAAGACTGGTGAACAATAGGACCCACACTACCCAGGAGAATGGCTTCTAGTAAGAACTCAGTGGTTTGCAGATATCGATTTTGAAAGGTAAAATTCTGAACGCAGTCATTTATTAATATTTTTTTTAATTTAAGTTATATATGTGAAGAATCTATTGGCAGATATTATGTGTTTCATATCATGTAAAGCAGTCCCAGGGACAGAAAAGAAAAAAAGAATCATACTGACAAAGTCAAATACATTGATGTAGCGACTCTCAGTTTGATATTGTTGGGGTGCAAAATAATTGATCTCACTCACAAACTGACAAACTGAGAAAGAGTCCTAGCAATTAGTCTGGGCAATCAATGTGAATCAGCTGAAGCAAAGACAGATCTCTGAACTACGCTTTTTCTGTTATGTTATTTCAGAAGTTGTGAGGTAAGACAAAGAATGTTTACAGCACAGAAAAGAAGGGAATACTCCCAAATTCATTCTGTCAAGCTAGCGCATCCCTGATGACAAAGCCAGGTAAAAGTTGCACATGAAAGGAAAATTAAAGACTTTTTGGTGGTGTAGTGGTTAAGTGCTATGTCTGCTAATCAAAATGTCAGCACTTAGAAACTCTACACAGCCATTCTACTCTGTCACACAGGGTTGCTATGAGTCAGAATTGACTGGATGGCACTGATTTTTTTTTTCTTTGTATCTCTCATGAACTTAGTTGAAAACGCCTTAATAAAATTCTAGCCAATAGAATTGAACAACATAAAAAAAAAAAAAATTCACTATGACCAAGTAGGATTCACTCCAGGGATGCAAGGATGGTTCAACATAAGGAAAACAATCAATGTAATCAACCATATAAATAAAACAAAAAACAGGAACCACTTGATTTTATCAAGTGATGCAGAAACGGCATTTGACAAAGCCCAACATCTATTTATGTTACAAACTGTCAAGAAATTAGGAATAGAAGGGAAATTCCTCAACATAGTAAGCAGCATTTATGCAAGGCCAACAGCCAACATCATCCTGAAGGGAGAGAGACTGAAAGTATTCCCCTTAGGAATGGGAATCAGAGAAGAGTGCCCATCATCACCACTTTAGTCAGCTGCACGCTGGAAGTTCTATGCAGAGCAATTAAACAAGATAAAGAAATAAATAGCATCCACATTTGTAAGGAAGAAGTACAAGTATCTCCATTTGCACACAATATGATGTTATACATAGAAAACCGAAAGAATCCACACACACAAAAGCTACTGGAACTAATTGAAGAGTTCAGCAAAGTTTCTGGATATAAGATAAACCTAAATAAATCAGTTGGATTCCTTTACAATAGCAAAGAGATCATCAAAGAGGAAATCAGCAAATCAATACGACTTAAAATTGCCCTCAAGAAGATAAAACACTTAGGAATAAATCTAGCCAGAGAGGTAATAGACCTATACAAAGCAAATTACAAGGTTCTAATGCAAGAAATCAAAGGAGATCTAAGTAAGTGGAGAAAAATACCCTGCTCATGGATAGGAAGACTTAACATCATGAAAATGCCGACTCTTCCCAAAGCTATCTAAAGACACAACACAATCCCCAAACAATTCCCAGTGTCCATTTTTTAATGAGATGGAGAAACAAGTCACTATTTTCACATGGAAGGGGAAAAAGCCACAGATAATTAAAGCATTACTGAAGAGGAACAAAGTGGGAGACCTCACAATACCTGACAAGAGAAACTATGACACTGTGATGGTAATTAAAACAGCCTGACAGTGGCACAAACAGATACATAGATCAAAGGAACAGAATAGAAGACCCAAATGTAACTCCATCCACCTACAAACAGCTAATATTTGAGGAAGGCGTAAATTCTGTAAATTCAGAAAAAAATGCTCTCTTCAGCAAATGGTTTTGGTAAAAGTAATCTAAAAGAATAATGATTATGGAAAGAAAATCAGGGACAATGTTGGGAGCCCTAATACATGGCATAAACAAACTACAAACTATTACAAACAATGCACAGACACCAGAAGAGAAATTAGATAAATGGGAACGTCTAAACATCAAACTTATGCTCATCCAAAGACTTCATCAAGACAGTAAAAAGATCACCTACACACTGGGAAAGCAATTTTGGCAACCAAGAATCTGATCAAGATCCAGTCTCCATAATCTACAAGGTACTTCAAAACTTCAACAAGAAAAAGACAACTAACCCAATCAAAAAAGGCGCAAAGGATATGAACAGGCATTTCACCAAAGAAGACATTCAAGTAGCTAACAGATAAATGAGGAAATATTCACGATCATTAGTCACTAGAGAAATCCAAATCAAAACTCCAGTGAGATAATCACCTCACCCCAACAAGGCTGGTATTAATCCAAAAAATACACAACACCAAATGTTGGAGAAGCTGTGAAGACACTAGAACCCTTCTACACTGCTGGTGGGAATGTAAAGTCATACACCACTCTGGAAGATGATTTAGTGATGTCTTGAAAAGCTAGAATTAGAAATACCATATGATCCAGCAATTGCACGGCTTGGAATATATCCTAGAGAAATAAGGCCATCACACAAACAGATACATGTGCATTGATGTTCACTGCAGGATTGTCCACAGTAGCTCAAGGACAGTATCAACCTAGGTGCCCATCAAGAGATGAATGAATAAACAAACAATGGTATAGTCACAATGGAATACTCTGCAATACTAAAGAACAACAATGATCTGTGGAAACATCTGATAACATGGAGTCAATCAGGAAGACATTATGCTGAGTAAAATCAGTCACAAAGGGACAAATACTGTCTGTATAATGCTATTATTAAGAGGTCTCAAGAAATTGACTAAGCACAGAAGAAAGTAATCTCTGTTGGTTACTGGGGCGGTAGGAGAGGGAGACAGATATTCATAGATTAGATAATAGATGGGAACTGAGTTAAGTAGAAGTAAGATCCACCAACACTGCTGGAGTATAAAAAGAGCTAAGAGGTTTTCTACTACAATTCCACATTTTGAAGGTTAGAGTAACAGGGGCAAGAGTCTGGGAACCATCTTTTCAGGGGACATCTAGGTCAACTGGCATAACCAAGCTTTTTCTTTTTCTTTTGGAAAAAATTGTTCTGCATCCCAAATTGGTGAATGGTGTCTGGGGTCTTAAAAGCTACCAAGCTGACATCTAAACAGTAGCCACTAATCCCAATCTAACTGGAACAGAGGAAAAAGAAGGACATCAAAGACAGGAAGAAAATGTGAGTCCAGGAGACAGCAGGGGCCAAATGACCCCAGACTAAACCAGGATGAGACTAGAAGAACTAGGTGGTGCCCCGCCACCTTTGAAGTCTGCCATTAACAGGCATTACAATGTACACTCCCTGATATAGCAAGGGAAAAATGGCATGCAGACCTAGAATTCTGGTAAAAGATCAGGCCTGATGGTCCAATATCCTGGAGGGCACCCTGAAACACAGCCCCTGGACTCGCTTCTAGCCCAAAGCTGAAACTAGCACTGAAGACAACTCTTCAGCCAAAAATTGGATTAGACTGTAAGACATGAGCAGCTCCCCTATAGAGATGAGTGGGCCGGGTGTAGTGGAGGGGACAGCAGTTGGTTTAATGACTATGGGAAGTACAGAGTGAAAAGGAGAACTGTGCTGTTAAAGGGTCAGGAGAACATCTAGAGTTGCACAGAGGTGCGTGTGTACAGGGTTTTATATGGCAAATTAACTTGGACTGAAAATTTCACTTAACCACAATAAAATATTTTTCAAAAATGACAAAGAGTGTTTAATCAATAACCAAGTTTTAGTCAAAGCCACATCTGTGCTTGCCATAATGAAGAATGAAGTTTGAAGAATAAATTGTAAAGAGATATATATCCATGTTGATGTCAAAGTCAACCTCCCATGGACAAAATGTTGCATGTAGAAAATGGATTGAAATGGGTGCGCAATCCACCCCCCAACTGCACCATCCAATGATCCTTGACAGTAAGTGTGGCATTGTTTATACCCTCAGAGATTACTAAGGCAGTGGGAGGGGATCAGACATACTTGCTGAGGTGAGGCTGGATGTCAGCACAAGACTGAGTGAAGGTGTATAAATCTTGCAATTTGCTCTGAGAGCTATGGCTATCAAAATGGAACATTTGTTTGGACCGTGGTACTATCCTCATTGAAAGATAGATCAAAAAAGCAGTGGGTCATGCATTGAATTATGTCGGCCCCAAAATGCATGTAGCCATTCGGCTTGGCCATCATTCCCAGCATTGTATTGTTGTCCACCATTTTGTCATTCAGTGGGATTTTCACATGTGTTGTAAATTTTATCAGTATAATTTAATAAGATGCATCAGTGGCAGGTATGTTGACAAGGTCTACAAGACTGGAGAGTGTCTTACGCTGATCACTTTTGAGATATAAGAGAGAAAAGTCAGCAGAGTGACACACGAATTTCATACCACCAAGAAGCTGGTGCTGGGATCAGAGCGTCTCCTTTGGACCTGAAAGGTTTCTGCACTGAGGTGATCCTAAAGCAAGAGAAGACTGATCCATCACAAAGACTTTCCTTCAGAGCCAACAGAGAGAGAAAATCTTACTCTGGAGCCAGCACCATGAATTTGGACTCGCAGCCTACTAGACTGTGACAATAAACTACACTTTCTTAAAGCAATCCACTTGTGGTATTTCTGTCATAGCAACACTACATCACTAAGACAGGATGACCAAAATAGCATAAATTACACACTGGAAAAGGTGACATAGATATTTGGAAGAGGATGTTATTTTTAACCAAATTCTAGACAAACTTTCAAGTCTTCTTATTAGTATATTCCTCATTTTATATTATTTCTCTTCAGTAACATTTTAATCATTTTGTGAGGCCATAGGCTTGGCATCCCTCGTGGTGCAGTGGTTAAGCACTTGGCTCTAACCAAAAGGCTGGCCATTTGAACGCAGTAGCTGCTCCACAGGAGAAATTTATGGAGGTCTGCTTCAGTAAAGATTACAGCTTTGGAAATCACACGGGACAGTTCCACAATATTCAATTTGACTCCATGGCAATGGGTTTGATTTGTGGGGGGGGAAGGGGGAGGTACAGGAAAGGAAAATCAGAATGCAAAATTACAGTTCAAACCAAGAATCAAATAGTAACAGAGGTTGAAATCCTACACAAAAGAAGTCATCTGGCTTAGACTGAGAAAGCATGGAAGTGACGTAGCAAGAACTAAAGTCTTACTGATAATCATAACACAAATTTTCTAATCAAACTATAACAAATACCAAGTTTAGAAGTAGGAGCATTCAGCCAATCTTAGAAAATATTGTCAAACTATCAAGGCCCTTCACTAAATTAATCTCAACAGGTTTTACTAGAAGACATTTACATTTTTATTAACTTCTAAAGTTGTAGAATTATACCTCCTAATAAAAGCTTTTCCCTCCAATGTTTCTGTTCTCCGGTGAGAAAAATTAAAGTAATAGTCGTCTGATACACTGAAATTGTCCTGGCCCTCACAGGTAGACTATGTTCTCCTGTTAGACGTACATCACCTCACAGAATACCAATATCAAGCAAGGTTACTCTGAGACCATAATAAAGGGAGGCAAAACAAAGGCAATTCACAGTTTTGTCTAAGTAAAGACAAAAACAAGGTCACTGGGTCACCCACAAAACACAAAATACTCCATCTTTTAGTTAAAATGAGTGACTTTTACATTTTTAATTCATGACAGCTTTACTCTTGCTATAGTCTATCTTCCCTGTAGATAAGATTCACTGAGATACTCAATACAGAATCGGCTTGCTTTATGACGGCATCTAATCAGTAGTGAGCTTCACTTCCTTAGACTCTCTCCCAAATCACCCACCCAAAGGTCAAATGTTATAATAGGATCTAATACCCTGCTACTGAGATATCCCATGTTTCCTTATGGAGTGTGTTCTTTCTCCAGGTACTGAATAATTACATTGTCCATCTTATTCACAGTTTTGTTCCTTGTGATCTTTAGCTGGAGGATATGGACATAGGAATGATTTCACTTTAACCTGCTGACTCATTCCCAGAAAAGAACCCCCGCTATCACTTTACCTTTTGCCCCAAACATTGCTTACCTCAGAAGTCTTCTCTGGCTCCCACAACTAGGTTCAGTCTGTGTTCCGTATCCTCCTCCACAGGAGTTTCAAGGCCACAACCTTTCAGAAGCAGATCACTAGGTCTTTCTTCTGTCTTCCAAGACATGTCTGGGTGGGTTTCACGTGCAACATGTCTGCTAGTAGTCAAGTGGTTAACCATCTGTGCCATTAAGGACTCCTATATTTACTGTAGAACCTGTTAAAAAGTGTTGTTTTAATAAAAACCTGTCAACTCTCAGATAAAAAGAACTAGTGCTTTATAAACCACCCATGTATAAGTTACACCAACATAATACTTCTCCTATTAAGAAAAAGAGTTTTAACTCTTTCAGGTAGCCCACAAAATTTGGGGGGAAAGTCTCTAAGAAGAAAATAAAACTGAAACTTCCAATTTCAATAGTGCAAAGAAATTTCCAAATTATTAAATCCGGGGCATTTCTTTTATAGATGAAATTTAGATATGCTTGTAGCTTTTCAAAATCTTCAGTGAAAAATGCAATGGCATTATTGTTTACATTGTGTCAAAAATTTATGACAGGAGGCAGGACCAAGGAGGCAGAGTAAACAGATGCTTCCTGTGACCCCTCTAACAACAAAGACCCCAAGAATAAATGATTCCAGCACATAGGACATCCTAGGTACCCTGATCACCAAAAGGAAAGCTGAGAAATTGAACTGAGCAACAGGGAAGGGAAAGTATCCCCACAAGTACATAGGAATTCATAGATCTGACCTGCCAGGAAATAGTGGCTACCAATGTGGTGTGCTGAGTGGTGGTGTTTGATGGGTGTCCTCCTCAGCAGGAAAAATTGCTTGGAGGTGCCACTTCCATCTCCAGAAACAGAGGGAAATAGCACTGATCAAGAACATCCAAGTCTTTGTGTGTAATATATGGAGCATATGCATCTAAATCTTTCCTTTTACATAGGTTTCTCTCCCTTCTCTCAGTGTTCCACCCTCCCTACTCTGTACTGCACCTGGCTCTGGATCCTGAGGTCATTAACTGAGCCAAAGTAGCACTCTTTAGGTATACTCTGAGCCATTCTCTGAGACTCTGAAGGGGAACTATTTAACAAACTGCGGGAAGGGAAAAAAACTAAAAAACCTATTTTGTCAGCTCCCTTAAGCCATAAAATCAGGACAGAAACCATTCCTTCACCTAGTTTCAGACACAAGGGGATACGCTATACACAGAGATGCTTAGGGATGGGAGACAGGCCCCCGATTTTCTCAGAAGCTGCAGACAGACACCAGGGCCTAAACAAATCAAACCTGCCCATCTAAGACAGTAGGTGACAGCCAACATCACACACTTGGTGACTGAATACGGACACCTGACCTGAATCAATATAAAGAAAGTAAACAAATTCTTGGGCCCCAATGTCTAGTAACAGCTCTAACCACCTGGAAGCAGGACACTAGAATGTCAAAGACAAAAATAACTAAACTGTCACACACAACCAGCCTATTTGGACTTTTCAAAACAAGCAGTGAGAACACAGTAGCCAAACAGAATAAATAAATACAATCTACTGATGGCTGAGAGACAACACTGAATTTTCAATCACTTAAGAAAGCAGACCTTGACTTTTTCAGAAGGCTCCCAAAGCAATCAAATATTCCAGAATAAGAGAATTTCCAGGAATTATAAGAGGTGGAATATAAAAGACCAATATTTAGAACTCTTCAAAAGATGAGAAAGAGATGAAGCAAAATGCAGCAGAGTGTAATGACAAACCGAATAAGCTGGAAGGAACAATACATTGACAAGAATTAGAAATTCAGAAAATTTATACTAAAATTACAGAATTAGACAACTCAACAGAAAGTTAAAGGAAGAGATATGAAGCAATGGGATTAATGAGAATGAAAACAAAACGCATGACATCAAGATAGCAAGCCAAGCGCCATCAAGATGTTTGAGGTAAAAATCAGACAAAAGAATTTAAAAAAATCAAGAGACACTAAGAATGATGTGAGACTCCATGAATAGGAAAAAAAAAAAAAAATCAATGACTGATTGGACTAGCAGAAAGGGGAGGGAGTTTAACAAGAACACAAGTCTTACAAAAAAAAATCACTCACAGAAAATTTAAGGAATCAAATGAGAATGAAAATGAATCCTGTCAGTACTTATGGGATCAGCAAAACGAGTGCTCAGAGGTTAATTTACCTCTGTACAGCATAACCCTGATACCAAAGCCAGGGAAAGATCCCATAGAAAAAGAAAATTACAGACCAATACCACTCTTGAATTTACATGCAAAAATCTTCAGCAAAATCCTGGCCCAAAGAATTCAACAACACATCAAAAAAATAATTCATCATCACAACACTGGAGTTAAACCAGGGCTGCAAGGCTGGTCCAGCATCAGAAAAATAATTAACGTGATCAAACACAGAAACAGCAAGAAGAATAAAAATCACCTGACTTTGTCAATTGATGAAGAAAAGGTGTGTTCGACAAAATCCAACACCATTCATGGAAAAAACTCTCAGCAAGATAGGAATAGAGGGGAAATTCCTCAACACAATAAAAGGCATAAGTGCAAAGCCAAACGCCTCCATCATCCTGAGAGAGACTGAAAGAATTCCCCTTGAGAAAGGGAACTAGACAAGGATGCCAATTCTCACCTCTCCTATTCAACACTGTAATACAGTTTCTATCCAGAGCAACTAGACAAGACAAAGTAATAAAGGGAATTCATGTCAGCAAAGAAGAAGTAAAAATATCTCTATTTGTAGATGATACAACAGTATATGCAAAGAACCCTAAGGAATCCATAAGTAAACTACTGGAACTAATAGAAGAGTTCAGCAAAGTATCCAGATATAAGATAAACATAAGCAGATCATTAGGAATCCCTTATACCAACAAAGAGATCATCAAAGAAGGAATCGACAAATCAATACCATTTACTATAGGCCCCCTAAAGACAAAATATCTACGAATACATATAACCAGAGAAATAAGAGATCTGTACAAAGAGAATTATAAAACCTTACAGCCAGAAACCAAAAGAGACTGACATAAGTGGAGAAACATGCCCTGCTCATGGATAGGAAGACTTAACATTGTGAAAATGTCTATCTTACCCAAAGCAATCTACATATACAATACAGCCCCAATACAAATTCCAGTGACTTTTTTCATGAGCTGGAGAAGCAAACCACCAACTTTGTTTGGAAAGGGAATAAACTCTAGATAAGTAAAGCACTACTGAAGAAGAGAAACACAGTGGGAGGCCTTACACTGCCCAACCTCAGAACCTATTACACTGTCACAGGAGTCAAAACAGCCTGGCACTGGTACAAAAAGAGACATACAGACCAATGGAATAGAGTTGAGACCCCAGAGATGCCACCATCCTCTTGCGAACAGTTGATATTCAACAAAGCCCCTAAGACTATAAACTGGGGTAAAAACGGTCTCCTTAACAAATGGTGTTGGCAAAATTGGATAGCCATCTGCAAAAAAGTGAAACAAGACCCATATCTCACACCTTACACAAAATGTAACTCAAAATGGATCAAAGACCTAAATATCAAACCTAAAATGATAAAGATCATGAAAGAAAAATAGAGTCAACAATAGAAATCCTAATACACGGCTTATACACACTTCAAAACCAGATAAACAAAGCACAATCAACAGAAGAGAAAATAGATAAATGGGAACAACTATGAATCAAACACTTTTGCTCATCCAACGACTTCATCTAGAGTTAAAAGGCCACCTATAGAATGGGAAAAAATATTTGGTAACTACATGTTGAACTGATGATTGATCTCCATAATCTACAACGTACTGCAAAAAATCAATAAGAAAAATGTAAATAACTCAAATAAGCGATAAGCAAAAGAAATGGACAGACACCTCACCAAAGAGGACATCCAGACAGCCAAAAGACACATGAGGAAAAGCTCATGATGATTAGCTGTCAGAGAAATCCAAATCAAAACTACAATGAAGTACCATCTCATCCTAACAAAGCTGGCCACAATCCTACAAACACAAAACAAGTATGGAGACTCTGTACAGAGATTGGAACCTTCCTACACTGCTGGTGGGATTGCACAATGGTACAACCTCTTTGGAAAGCAATTTGGAGCTTTTTTAAAAAGCTAGAAAAGATATACCATTTGATGTAGTGATCCCACCAATCAGAACGTATCCTACAGAAACAAAGGCTGTCACAAGAACAGATACACATACAAATATATATTGCAGCCAAGTCCACAACAGCAGAAGGATGGAGTCAACCCAGATGCACGGTACACTCGATGAAACACTATGCAATGACGAAGAACAATAATGACTTTAGGAAGCATCTCACAAACTGGTTTTCAACTGGAGGACATTATGTTGAGTGAAATCAGTTAGCAGCAAAAGGACAAATATTGTATGAGACCCCTGCTATAAGGACTTAAAAATAGATTTATGTACAGAAGAAAAGCATCCTTGATGGCTTCAGGGGTAGGAAGGAAGGGAGAAGATTGGTCATAAATTAGACAGTTGACAGAAATTTGGTTAGGTGAAAGCAATGACAGCACACGGTAGACAGTAGATCAACTTAACTGGACATCACCATAAACTAAAAGCTTTTCTAATCTCAACCCAATATTGCAAGGATAGAGTAGCAGGGGTGGGGTCTGGGGATCATGCTCTCAGTGGACAGCCTGTTGCTAAGGGAGTCTTCTGCACCCCATATTGGTGAGCGGTGTCTGGGGTCTTAAATGTTAGCAAGTTGCCATCTGAAATGCATCAAATGGATCCAGCTCCCCCAGAAGAGATGATCACCAAGAACAACAAAGACACGAACTAAAAAGAGCTCAGGAGACAGAAGAACTCATGGGACTGGGAGACTGTATCAACAGATGACCAAAAGAACCAGCTGGTGCCCAGCCTTCACCAAAGACAGCTGTGATGGGACACAAAATGTTGAGTTGCCATGTCAACAAAAGAAAAAGAGGGGTGCAGCTCAAGAACTCTACTAAAAGACCACAACTGATGGTCCCACTACTTGGGGGATCCCTTGGGAGCATAGCCCCTAGATCTACTGCTGCCTCTGACCAGAAAACATTACTCATCTCAATTCTTGAAACAAGAATGGACTGGAAATGGGGACACAAGGTGACCATATGCTGTGTGTACTTTACGGTACTGTGTATTTCTAGGAGGCTGTCCTACTGGTTTCTTTCTAGATGAGAGAGAAGATGCAGGAGAGGAGGAGATTGGAGCTTGTTAAGAGGATACTAAAAGTACAGAATGAAAAAGAGCAGTGTGCTGCCACAGGGCAAGGAGAGCAGAAGAAGCTGCAGAGAGGTGGGCATGCAAAATTGATTTGTATTGTATAATTTCACTTAATCACAATAAAATAATTGCTGGCAGAAAACTTCCTTGACATCATCAAAGATGAGAAGGTACCAATCCATAACACTCATCAAACTCAACTCAGGGTAGATTCCAAAAGAAAGATACCAATGCATACTATAATCAAACTTGCCAAAACAACAGATAAACACTTTTAAAAGTGGCTAGGAATAATTGAAAAATAATCTAAATACGTGAATTAGTATGACTAAATGCAGACTACCTGGTAGAGACTATGATAGCAAGAAGGCAATGGGATGACATATGCAAGACCTTGTAGGAATATCATTACCATCCAAGAATTATATATCCAGCAAAGTTATCTCTCAAAGATGCTGTGAAGTAAGGACATTTCCAGATAAATAGAAGTTTAGAGTATTTACAAAAACCAAGCCAAAATTGTAAGAAACACTAAAGAAAGTCCTTTGGTCGAAAATCAGTAACACCAGGTAAAAATACAAAATAAGAACACAGAACAGAGCCTTTGGATATGAACCCAAATAAGAGAATCACAAATATAATCATAGGGAAAACATTGAAAATAGGGAAACAGAGATATTATTATGTAAACACTTAAGAAAAAGTGGGACTTAAAAGAAATGCAGTCATAGAACTTACATATGGAGAGGAAGTCAAGGTGATATAAAAACATTACAGATTGGTTTAAATGTAGAAAAACAGGGGTAAATATCAAGGTAAACACAGAGGGAAATGCCATTCCTCTGTATCAAAACATGAAGTCTCAGAAAAGACAGAAGCATCAACATTGAAAAAGATGAAAATATGTAAAGAAAAAAGACTCAGGTGGGTAGAGAGGAGGGGAAAAAGAGACTGCTGGGAGAATGAAACATGTATGGAGCAGAGAGGAATACTGTGCTGTCACCGGGCAGGGAGAGCAATGGAAGCTGCATATAGGTGGGCATGTAAATTTATACGGGAATGTACATTTTCACTCAGTTATATTAAATAAAAAAAAAAAAAAAGAAAAGAAAAAATACTCAGCACTGAAAGGTACATGGAACAAAGAAATTGTCTACAACACATAAAAAAGGCCTCAAAATGACAGCACTAAGCTCATAACTAAATGGACTAAATGCACCAATAAAGAGATAGAGAGTGGCAGCTTCGATTAAAAATATGACCCATCTATATTGCTGCCCACAGGAGACACACCTCAGATTCAAAGACACAAACAAACTAAAAGTCAAAGGATAGAAAAATATATATATAAGCTAACAGAATTCAAAAAAAAAGCAAGAGTGGGAATATTAACCTCCAATAAAATAGACTTTAAAGTACAAACCACCATACTGGATAAAGAAGGACATTATGTAACGATTAAAGGATGACTACTCCAGGAGGACATAATCATGTTAAATATCTAAGCACCCAATGACAGAGATCCAAAATACATAAAATTAACACTAACTGCATTGAAAACACAAATACACAGCTCCATAATAACAGGAGGAGACTTCAATATACCATTCTCACTGAAGAACAGAAGATCTTGAAAAAACACTCAAGAAAGACACAGAAGTTCTAAATGCCACAAGCAACCAGCTTGACCTCATAGGCATACACAACACTCCACTCAACAGCAGCCAAGTATACTTTCTTTTCGAATATATGTGGAACATTCACCTATGAGCTCACAAAGCAATCCTTAACAATATTCAAAGTATGAAATACTACAAAGCATCTCTTTAGATCATGAAGCTACAAAAGTAGAAATCAATAAATGAGAAAAGACAGAAAACAAAAATCAAATGGAAGTAAACATCGCCTTGCTCAAAAATGACTCAATAGAAGAAATCAAGGACAGAATAAAGAGATTCATAGAGTCATAGGTTCTGTGCCACAGAACCTATGGGGCACACAAAAAGCAGTGCTCAGAAGTTAATTTATCTCAGTAAATACACACATTGAAAAAGAAGACAGGCTTAATAAAAGACTTAACTCTATGACTCGAACAAATAGAAAGAGAGCAGCAAAAGAACCCGTTGGGCACCAGAAGAAAGTAAATAATACAAATTAGAGAAAGATTTAATGAACTGAAGAATAGAAAAATGATTAGAAAACTTAGTAAAATCAAAAGCTGTGTTTTCTAAACATCAACAAAATTGGTAAACTATTGGATGACCTGACAAAACAGATGAGAAAACATGTAAATCAAATAACAAATGAGATGGACTATATTACAACAGAGCCAACTGAAGTTAGAAGAGGTATAACAGAATACTATGAAAAATGGTACTGAAATAAATTTGAAAACTTATTTGGAAAGCACCAATTTCTAGAAACACATCACCTACCAAAACTAGCACAAACAGAAGTAGAACTAAATAAACCCATCAAAAAAGAAGAGCTTAAAAAGGTACTTACAGTACTCCCAACTGAAAAACACCTGGCCATGACGGCCTCACTGGAGAATTCTACCAAACTTTTAGAGAACAGTTAACACCACTATCACTAAAGGTATTTCATGGCCTAGAAAATGGTGGAATACTCCCAAACTCAGTCTATGAAACCAACATAACCTTCATACCAAAACCAGGTAAAAACAACACAGAAAAGGAAAATTGCAAACCAGTATCTCTCATGAAATAAGACACAATCATCCTGAACAAAATTCCAGCCAATAGAATTCAACAACATATAAACAAAAGAACAAAAACATTCACTAAGTGGGATTCATATCACGGATGCAGGGATAGTTCAGCATTAGAAAAACAATTAATGTAATCAACCACATAAATAAATCAAAGAACCACTTGATTTTATCAAATGAGGCAGAAAAAGCTTTGGACAAAGTTCAGCCCACATTCATATTAAACATTCTCAGCAAAACAGGAATAGAAGAGGAATTCCTTAACATAAAAGGGGGCATCTATGCAAAGCCAATGACCAACATCATCCCAAATGGAGAGACCCCGAAAGCATTTCCCTTGGCAACAGGAACCAGACAAGGATGCCCATTGTGCTGGAACTTCTAGACAGAGCAATCAGATATGATAAAGAAATAAAGGGCATCTGCACCAGCAAAGAAGAAGTAAAATATCTCTGTTCGCAGATGATATGATCTTATATACACAGAAAACTGCAAAAATCCACAGAGAAACTACTGGAATAAATAGAAAGGTTCAGCAAAGTATTGGGATATGAATAAACATAAATAAATCAGTGGAATTCCTTTACACTCATGAAGAGACCATCTAAGAGGAAATTACCAAATCAGTACCATTTACAATCTCCCCAAGAAGATAAAATATTTAGAAATAAATCTAACTAGAGATGTAAAAGACCTATACAAAAAAAATTCCAAGAGTTTATGGCAAGAAACTAGAAGAGACCCATGTAAGTGGAGAAACCTATCTTGCTCATGGATGGGAAGAATTAACATCAAGACTATGTCTACTCTTACCAAAGAGACCTATAGATAAAAGGCAATTCCAAAACAAATTCCATAGGCATTTTTAACGAAGATGGAGAAACAAACCACCAACATCATGTAGAAAGTGAAGAAGCCCTGGATAAGCATTACTGAAGAAGAAGATGGACAGAGTCGGAGGCTTCACATTACTGCCACAGCAGACAAAACAGTCTGGTACTGGTACAAAAACAGATACCCAGACCAACAGAGCAGAATAGAGAACCCACCTATGAGTAGCTGATATTGGACAAAGGCTCAAAGTCCAGGAACAGGGGAATACAACCAATCTTTTCAAAAACTGATGCTGGAAAAACTGGATATCCATCTGCAAAAAATGAAACAAGACCCATACCTCATACCATTTAGAAAAACTAACTCAAAATGGATCAAAGAACTAAATATAAAATATAAAACAATAAAGATTGTAGAAGAAAAAATAGAGACAACGCTGGCAGGCCTAGTGCACGGCAAAAATAGATTGTAAAATATTACTAACAATGAACAAACACTAGAAGAGAAAATAGATAAAAAGGCAACTCCCCAAAATCAAACAACTATGCACATTCAAAGAGTTCACCAAAAGACTCCCTACAGACTGTGAAAAAATACTGGGGAAGCAAGAATCTGATTGGCATCTAATCGCCACAATCTAGAAGGTTACTGTAAAACCTCAACAAGCAAAAGACAAGAAAACCAATCAAAAAATGGGCAAAGGATATGAACAGACATTTCACCAAAGACATTCAGGCAGCCAGCAGATACATGAGGAAAGGTCATAATCAGCAGCCATTACAGAAATCCAAATCTTAATGACAATGGGATACCATCTCACCCAACAAGCCTGCTATTAGTCCAAAAATCATCAAACAGTATGCACTGGAGAGGCTGTGGAGAGACTGGGACTCTTCTGTACAGCTGGTGGGATTGTAAAATGGTACGACCACTTTGGAAATGGATTTGGTGCTTTCTTAAAACTGCTAGAAATAGAAATACCAGTTGATCCAGCAATCCCACTGCTTGGAATGTGTCCTGGAGAAATAAAGGTTGCCATAAGAATAGATACATGCCCACCAATGTTTATTGCAGTACTGTCCGCAGCAGTCAAAAGATGGAATCAACCTAGGTGCCCATCAACAAATGAATGGATAAACAAACTATGGCATATTCACACAATGGAATATTATGCAATGACAGATAACAATGATGATCTTGAGAAGCATTTGATCACAGGGAGTCATCTGGAAGCCATACACTGAAGTGAAATCACACATTCAAAGAAGGATAAATATTGTATGAGACCTCTGTTGAAAGTGCTCAAGAAAACGTTTAAGCACTGAAGAAAATCATTTCGATGGCTACATGGGAGGGACAGGAGGGAGACAGGTATTCATAATTTAGACAGTACACAGTCATTGGATTAAGTAAAGAAAGTGACAGCATGCAGTAGGAACTAGATTAACACCATTGGACTGCACCAAAACGTAAAAAGTTTTCTTTAGGGTTGCTGTGAGTCAGAATCAACTCAATGGCAGTGGGTTGTTGGTTTTATATATCCAACCCAACATTTCAAAGGTCAGAGTACTTGGGGCAGTGGTCCGGGGACCATGGTTTAGGGAATATTTTTAAGTAAACGTTCTGCATCCCATTTGGGTGAGTGGCAACTGGGGGCTCATAAAAGTTAGCAAGCTGCCATGTAAGTAGTACCAACTGGTCCCAATCCATCTAGAGCAGAGGAGAACGAAGGACATCAAAGACATGAGGAAAATATGAGCCCAGGAGACAGAAGGGACAAATGGTCAGGAGACTACATTAGCATCAGACCAGAAGAACTAGATTGTGCACCACCACCACGAATGACTGCCTTGTCAGAGAACACAGTATAGTCCCTGACATAGTGTGAGAAAAACAGGAGTGCAGATCTAGAACTCTACTGAAAGACCTGATTAGATGGTCTGTCCTGACAACATGGCCCCTGGACTGCTGCTAGCCCAGAGCTCAAACCAGTACCGAAGCCAACTTTCCATACAACAAATGGACTCAAGTATAAGACACAGAGTGATGTTGGTGAAGCGTGTGCATTTGGGCTTGCATATACACCACCAGAGCATATATTGTGCTATCACAGCAGCTACTCTCTACAGGTGAACATGGAGAGTGGCGAGGAGGAGACAAGACTTGGCTGAACGAATACAGCAAGCACAACATAAAAAGGATTGTGCTGGCACAGGTTTGGGAGAGCAGGCCGAGCTGCACAGAGGTATATGTGCAGGATTTTATATGGAAAATTGACTTACATTGTAAACTTTCCCTTAAAGCACACACAAAAAATTGTTTTGAATGTGGACATGACACAGATCGTGAAGATAATGAAACAGATGCATTTCCTTCCAAAAAATAGAACATGTAAAATTTGTTGAAATTTTCATACTTTCAAACTATTTAAAATTTCAGCATAATATGATGTTCAAAAGCAGTAATTTCTTGCTAAAGGCTTACAGCAATCTTAGGGTTTCTACTGAGATTTCTGAGTTTTAATGAGTTTGACTTGAAGGTGAAAGCTTCTGATCATTGAGGATGCTGACAAGAGTTCCTCTGTTATGGAGTGAATTGTGTCCTCGCAAAATATGTGCTAAAATCATAGTGGTTAAGAACTATGGTCTAAAGTTTCAAAGTCTGAAGCCACCAGTTGTCGGGAGCCATGGGTGAGCCCCCAGGCCCCGACATACAGGAAGCTTGTAGGGCTGAAGAAGTCCGCACGCGCCAAGTTTGAAAAAGCCCGCGCCCGCGAAATTCAAAAGGCCCCCGCGCGCGAAAAACTTCCTGCCTGATGTCACTGCCTTAGTCCTATGTATATCCAATCCCCAGCCGACAACTACCTCACTCCAAATGTCACTCCATCCCTACGTCACTTGATCCCTCCCTCTATTCCCGCTGCTATAAATATACCTCATTTTAACAATAAAACCTTGAGGCTTGATCAGAATCTTGTCTTGCCTCCATTTCTCCGCCTTTCTTGCTCCATTTTCACAGGCTCCCCCTCGTCCCTTCGTTGATTTGTCCCGCGGGCCGGGGCAACCAGTCACTCCCTGGAAAACTTTAAGGGCAGTTTTACTCTGTTTCCGGTCAGAAACAACATGAGGGCAACAGGTTTGGGTTTTTGTTTTATACCTCTAAATACTGAAGGAGAAGCCAGACCAAACACCACCCCCCCTCTGTTCGCCTTCCACCCCAACCCCCCGCCACCTCATTCCGGGAAATTTGCCCCTTGCTGCCCCCAGCACCAAACATATCTTGCCCCTTGCTACACTCGCCACCAAGCTACTTCCCCTTACTGCACTCAGCACTCAACCTCCTTGCTGCACTCAGCATCAGCCACCTTGCTGCATTCAGCACCAAGTATACCCTGCTGCACGCGACCCAGAAGATCCCAACCCATAAAAGTCTGCTTAACTTTCCCTTCAGGGCCAGTTGTTGGAGGTTTGTGAGCCCCTGCTGGCTTGCTGGTGTTACTATAATAAATGGCTGCTTCTTCTCTCCTTGGGTGTTGGTTAATTTCCTGTAACATTTTGGTTCCCTGACCGGGAAATCAACCATACCGGCCCCTTGAGCCAACTAGCCTCCCTGGCTCACATGCGTGCGTCCAGATCCGACAGGGACTGGTAGGACAGCACCACCTGACATTCTTAATGGGGTCCTCCTCCCCCTCGGGCCCCAAACACCCCAGGCTCAGAGACACTGAAACTCGACTGGAAGAACGAACCAAGCCAGGACTCAGTAAGGAGACACCCTCAGGTAAGGTCCGGGGACCCTCAGACACAGTCAGGCCTACCCCATCGGGTAAAAGAGGAGACTGATCACCTCCTAAGATCCACTAGGATCTCAGTTTAGGAACTTCCTTGTCAGAAGGGTGTCTTGTGTGCATGCGAGTGAAAGAGAGAATGTGTCTGTGATACTGCAAGGCACCAGCCTCGGAGTGTGAGTGGGCTCACAACTGCAGATCCGTTGAGCTGCGTAAGGCGTAATGGTGTAGACTTGAGTCTGTCTGCCCTGGGGCTTAGGGGACACCTTAGCCAAACAGCACCTTAAACCTTCGAGAGAAGGGTGGCCAGCCAAGCACCTGAAAGCAAGTCCTTGGGACGTGTCTCTGTCTTACGTTTGTGACACTGTCACAATAGGTGGTTCAACTAGTAAACCCACTGTCCTAGACTACATGATTAAAAATTTCAAGAAGGGATTTTCAGATGATTATGGAGTAACATTAAGTCCAGGAAAGTTAAGAACTCTCTGTAAACAGGAATAGCCAACCCTCAATGTGGGCTGGCCCTCCAAAGGAACTCTAGATATAGAAAAGGTTCAGGCTGTCTGGAATGTAGTCACCAGGCAGTCCGACCACCCAGATCAATTCCCCTATATAGATCAGTGGTTGAGTATTGCCCAAACCCTGCTCCCCTGGATACGGTTTTGTAGTAGTAAGTCAGGGATCAGTAAAGTCCTCAACACCATGGAAAGATCTCAAAAGAAGCCAAAGATTTAACAAGGTCCCCCCAGAGAGGAGCCCCCTCCATATGTCCAGGCTCCACCTCCTGCTCCAGTGGCCCCACTAAGGCCCTCAGACACTTCAACTCTAGAAATCCCACCGCCGTCAGCATCACCTCCACCAGAGCCAACACGCCCTGGACCCCCAATGACTCATCATCTGACCACCCGTAGTACCAAACAGGGACTCTAACTTCCACTCAGAGAAACCTGAGCCCCTCC
This sequence comes from Heterohyrax brucei, assembly GCA_028571685.1. Classification (NCBI taxonomy): domain Eukaryota; kingdom Metazoa; phylum Chordata; class Mammalia; order Hyracoidea; family Procaviidae; genus Heterohyrax; species Heterohyrax brucei. The sequence continues at coordinate 113,978,467 of CM053150.1, read as the reverse complement.
CCACACAGAAGATGACGGGTCAGTTGCCCCTGGCCAGCCAATTTTCTACTACCAGCTTTTCACAACTACCGACTTGCTCAATTGGAAACATCACACTCCATCCTACTCAGAAAAGCCCCAGGCAACCATCCAGCTTATAGAAACTACTTTTAGTACCCATTAGCCTACCTGAGATGATATACGTCAGCTTCTCTTTACTCTCTTCAACACCGAAAGAAGGTGGGTCACAGATGGAGCTCGTAAATGGCTCCATAAAAATCCTCCTGCAGGGGTCCTAGACACAGAAGCTTACATGAGGTGGGCACTCCCCAACACCAGGCCCGCCTGGGACTTTAACACTGATGATGGGCGCAGGCAGCTGGAAGCATGCCGAGAAGCAATCCTACAGGGAGTCCGGGCCAGGGCAAGGAAAATGACCAATATGTCTAAAGTCCAAACCATTCTTCAGGGACCCAACAAGTCCTCCTCCAAATTCTATGAAAGACTGTGTGAATGTTACAGGATGTGGACACCCTTTAATCCAGAGGCCCCTGAAAGCCAGACTCTCACTAACGCAGCATTCGTTTCCCAGTCCTACGAAGACATTAGACGAAAGTTACAGAAACTTGAAGGGTTTGCAGGAATGAACATTATTCAACTGATTGAGGCGGCCAATAAAGTCTATATGACCCATGTATCCTTCTGGGTCTAATTCCACCTGAGGCTGCATGGTTCACTTGCCTGGATTTAAAAGATGCCTTCTTCTATATCCAACTAGAGCCCACTAGACAGCTTCTGTTTGCCTTCAAGTGGGAAGATCCAGAAACTGGACAGAAAGGACAGCTCATGCAGACAAGACTCCCACAAGGATTTAAAAACTCTGGCAAGAGACCTCTCTGACTTTCAGCGAAAAAGACATCCTGAAAAACAAGTGACATTATTACAATATGTAGATGACTTATTGCTAGCCTGTGAAACTGAGTATCAGTGCCAGCTAGAAACACGAGCCCTCTTAGGTCACCTAGAGGCAAAAGGCTACAAAGTCTCATGGGAGAAAACAAAAATCTGTAGGCAGAAGGTGAAGTATCTCAGATTTATCATCTCCAAAGGACACCGTGCCTTGGGGACTGAAAGAAAACGGGTTATGACCTCCTTCCCAACGCCTAAAACAAGAAAACAATTAAAGGAATTTTTAGGAGTCATCAGTTTCTGCTGCATCTGGATCCCTAGGTTTGCAGACTGGGCTAAACCACTACATGAGGCCCTTAAGGGCCCAGAGACTGAGCACCTCAGCTGGAACCAAGACCAAAGAAAAAACTTTCAAAACATCAAAGAGGCCCTCTCCAAAGCACTGGCCCTCAGAATACCTGACATCACATGAGACTTTAACCTTTTTGTCTGTGAAAAGAACAAAACTGCACTGGGAGTCCTGACCCAAACGGTCAGGCCATGGCAAAGGCCGGTAGCATACCTGTCAAAACAACTAGACCTGTTAGCAGCGGGATGGCCACCTTGCCTAAAGGCCCTAGCCACCACAGCAATCTTAGCAAAAGAAAGCAACAAACTAACCTTTGGACAAACTCTTAAAAGTAAAAGTGCCTCATAACATCCAGACCCTGATAAGCACCAAAGGACATCAATGGCTGACTAATGCCCACATCACTTAATATCAGGCTCTGCCGTGTAACAACCCAAATGTTATCATAGAAGCAGCAAAAACACTGAATTATGCTACATTCCTTCCATATGAAGAACAATCTCCAGAACATGACTGCAAAGAAGAATTATGCTACATTCCTTCCATCTGAAGAACAATCTCCAGAACATGACTGCAAAGAAGTTGTTGAAATCATGTATCCCAGCAGGCCCGATCTTACCAACATACCTCTTCCTAATGCCGATGGACTCTTTACACAGATGGCAGTAGTTTCATTTGGGGAGGAAAAAGGACTGCAAGCTATGCAGTCACAACTCAGAGTAAAGTCAGAGAGCAATCGGTTACCAACCAGGTGGTCAGCCCAACAAGCAGAACTTTGGACGGTACTTGGCTGGCTTGGCAAGAGCCCTCAACCTGACCAAAGACAGACGAGTTAACATATATACAGACTCCCAGTACGCCTTTGCCACCCTACATATACATGGAGCCATTTATAAGGAAAGAGGACTGCTCACGGCCGAAGAAAAAACTATTAAATAAACAAAGATGAAATCCTCCAACTACTAGATGCCATTTGGAAGCCCCTCCAAGTAGCAGTCACACACTGTAGAGGTGATCAGAAATCTAACAGTCCAGAGGCCAGAGGAAACAGACTAGCTGATCAGGCGGCACGAGCTGTGGCCGTGTCAGAAGAGGAACTTGCCCAGCCCACACACATCCTCCTGACTCCAGAGTTGCCCCCAGAACTCAACTACAGTGCAGCCGAAAACCAATGGGCTAAACAAGAACAAGCTACTTTAAAACTCATGGATGGTAGGAACTGTCAAATAATAAAATTTTTGTTCCCCAACATTTAGGATTTCCCCTGATACAAAACCAATATAACCTGACCCACTGGGGAAAAACCAAACTACAAGAAGCCTTAGAAAAATACTCATATATACCCAACTTACCCACTGTGTGTGTACAAGTAGCCAAACGGTGCGTCACCTGCCAACAGAACAACCCTAAACAAGGACCAGGAGCCCCACTGAGGGTCCAGCACTCAGGAACCTCCCCCTTTGAAAGCATTCAGGTAGACTTCACCGAATTCCCACCTTGAGGGGTTTACAAGTACCTATTGGGAATGGTCTGCACCTGTTCTAGATGGACTGAGGCATTCCCCACCAGGACTGAAACTGCTGAAGAAGTTACTACGGCACTACTAAAAGACAACATACCCAGATATGGGTTGCCCCTCTCAATAGAAGTGACAATGGACCAACATTTACAACACGAGCTGTACAAGAAATAACAAGAACTTTAAAATTCAGTGGCAATGGTATGCTTCCTGGAGACTCCAAAGCTCCAGAAAAGTTGAACGGATGAACTGTCCCCTCAAATCTTACTTAGCTAAGATGTATCAAGGAACTGGGCTCCTGTGGGTCTGGTTACTGGCTTTGTTAAAAGTTAGATGCACCCCTGGACCCTCTTTGATTTGTAACCAGAACATCACCCACCAAAATCTAACGTGCATTAGCAATGCTACCTTCCTGTGGTGCAAAAGAAACATATAAATACTTACCCCAGAACTCCACCTGCACCCCTGTATATGCCTTTCCTAACTACTATGTTTACACCCCAAAAGATTTTGAGCAACTATTTATCCCCAGACATAGAATAAGGCAGGCAGTGAGCCTGGCCGTCCTAGGAGTAGCCTCAGTAGCAGGATTGGCTACAGGCACAGGAGTCCTGGCAGGATCATTCACACTATACCACAAACTTTCTGAAGCCCTAAAAACTGATATGGAGCAGACAGCTGACACCCTCTTAGTATTACAGAGACAGGTCAACTCTCTGGCCTCTGTAACTCTCCAAAAGCATAGGGGCCTAGATCTCTTGCTAGCTGACTGGGGAGGAGTCTGTCAGGCCCTAGAAGAAGAATGTTGTTACTATGTCAATGAATCTAACATAATTACTTCTAAGGTCCTGGAGCTGAAAAAACGCATAGAACAGAGATGAAGAGAACTTACCAAGCCAGCATGGACCTCACTGTCCTCATGGCTCTCCTGGCTACTACCGTTCCTGGGGCCAGTCCTCGTTATTTTCCTGCCCGCCAGCTTCGGACCCTGCACGTTCCAGTTCCTGCCCCAGACCCTTGAGCACGCCACAGTCGATCGAACTACCTCCTGGATTCTAGTGCTCCAAGAATACAGCCGCCTATATCCAGAACAGTCTGTGTGACACCCTCTCCCCCTTATAAAAGGGCGGGGGGGTATCAAAGGGGGGAAAGAAAGAGAAGCCAGACTGAACACCACCCCCACTCCATTCGCCCCCCCGCCTCATTCAGGGAAATTCGCCCCTTGCTGCCCCAGCACTAAATATACACCGCCCCTTGCTACACTCTCCACCAAGCTACTTCCCTTGCTGCACTCAGCAGTCAGCTCCCTTGCTGCACTCAGCACCAAGTATACCCTGCTGCACCCGACCCAGAAGACCCAACCCATAAAAGCTTGCTTAACTTGCCCTTCGGAGCCAGTTGTTAGAGGTTTGCGAGTCCCTGCTGGCCCGCTGGCATTACTATAATAAATGGCTGCTGCTTCTCTCCTTGGGTGTCGGTTGATTTCCTATAACAATATGACAGGAAATGTGGTTTTTCTTATCTTAATGAGATCATGCCAAAATATATTTGGTCTTAAACCTAACCATTTGTTATAAAAACAGCAAAATCAATTCAGACAAAAACTGAGAGAAGACAATGCAAAAAAAGGCTAGCAGCAAAGAAATCCCTCCTTCTACAACCATCACTTGAATTCAGAATTTTACTCACCAGAATGGTGTCTTAGTCATATGGTATACTCTCACAGAAGTATCACAAGTGGATGGCTTTAACACAGAGAAATTTGTTTTGTCACAGTCCAGCAGTCTACCAGTCCAAATTCAGGGCACTGGCTCCAAAGGCAGGCTTTATTTGTTGGCTCTGGAGGAAGGTCCTTGTCATTAATCTTTCCCTGGACTGAGAATTTCTGAGGCACAGGGACTCAGTTTCCTTTCCAAAGGATGTGTTCTATTCCCAGCACTGCTTCTGGATATAATGAGGTCCTCAACTCTCTGCTAGCTTCTCTCTCCTTTTAACTCTTGTAGGATAAAAAGGTGGAGCAAGCCACATGCCCAGGAAACTTCCTTTACATTGGCACAGGGAAGTGACCTTAGGAAAGGTCTTATAGTCCCACTATAATCCGCTTTAATAAAATCCAATCTATTAACTACAGGCAGAGATTGGGATTTACAGCATAGAAAAATCACAAAATGGAGGTTAATTACATAATAGTGAGAATCATGGGCCAAATAAACTGCTACATACATTTTTTGAGGGACGTATTTCAATCCATGACAGACAGTCAGAAAAATTGTTTCTTTAAAGCCACCTGCTTTTGATGTTTCTGTTACAGCAGTACTAGATAACTAAGACATTTTTCTTCTGAAATTTTTTCTGAGGTAGTGAGTGGCTGGATTCTCACATTCATTAGAGTCAAAGGGTTTCATCCAACCCTAACAGCAATAACTAAGTAGTATACTAACAGCAAATCTGCAAGAGCTAAACAAAATACATACATATTTCTTCACTGAAAAACAAAGTCGACCAGTGAAGACTCAGAAAGGGAGAACTGAGCTTAACCCAGTTATCCAGGGACTATATCTTCTTTCCCTCTGTATCCTACAACATCCAAGTTTGTCATGACAATCACCTCAGTTTCATTTTAACAGGTTCAGGATCACTGTTACCAGTGTTTGCTAGGGAACCTGATCACTGCCGCCACATACTAACATAATTTACTCCAGAATCTAACATCTTCTAGGAATAACAAAGGTCATGGTTTGCATTACAGAACACCCAGAGTACTGATAACGTTGCCAGGCGAACCTGATCTGCCACGTATCAATAGCTCTCCCTGGCACTTGTGATGGCAGATATCTGTTCTTCCTGGCAGTTGTGATGCAAATAGAACAGTTACTCCTGGCAGTTGTGAGGTGGCTAAAGCGGCCTCAGGCCCAATGGGAAGCCAAGTAACTACCTCCCCCTCCCATCTATGACATCACCTCCTGCTTTTGCCTATAAAAAACACCCCCCAAATCTATGTGAGATCTTTTTCCATTCATGTAGACTAACCGGTTCCCTGCTGGAACGTACCTTCCCTTAATAAACTTTTCTGTCATTTGCTACTAAAAAGGACGCATCCTTGTATACTCAGTGGGAGGAGGAGCTCACTTTGCCACCTGTCCTGAGACCGAACTTGGTAGTTGGATCTCCAGAACCCAAATCAGGTCACTTGGGATCTAATCAGCTGCATGACCTTCACACTGTGTTTTGTGGGACACATGTGGATGTCTAGCATATCCGATTAACTTGCAGTAGATGATAGGACTCATCCAAATTTATGCAAATAAATGATAGATTGGAAAAATTAATATAGTGTTACTGGAAAAGCCCGGGAGTTTGGGTACCTGCCACAAAAAGCCAATTCACTGAGACAGGAGCTTTTGGGGTGAGATCAAAGGTTTTATTTGCAAACTGGCATTGCAAAGGAACAGGGAGATATTCTAATCCTCAAAGTCTGTCCAAACTAGTGAGGCAAAGCCTGAGTGTTTAAACGGAAAGACCACACGCAAAGTTAGGGAACAATGTGGGCACTTGTGAGTTGGTGGGGCATCTGGGGGCTGACTGAGAAAGTCGGGTGGAGGCCAACTGAGCTGAGGGGGTCAACTGGGTAGAGGTCCACTGAGTGGAGGTCTGTTTCACAATCTCGCAGGCCATGATCGGCCACCAAGGAAAACAAAGTGGTGTTAGACTTGTCTGGCCAGTGACCTAGAAGAATAATGCTCAAACACAAGTTACTTCTCCATTCTGCCAGCCTCCTGCTTGGTTTTTTTATCACTGTTTTTATCAAGACAAAAGGAGTCATTTATTGTCCACAGTTCACTGAATCTATTGTGAAATTTACAGAGGGTCCCACCCTAGTGTCTACACCTGGGGCTTGTGCAATGTGGAGGTCATGTCTTTCCTTTTGTGTTAGGGGTGATCTGAAACAATGTCACCCAGGTCCCCTTAGCTTTGAGCACCCGTGACATGGAGTGTATTTCAGCCTCTGGTTTCAACAGTTATCAGCCTATAGACAAAGGAAATGTTTAGATGTGAAAAATTTGCCAGTGTATATGATGTGGCTTTCTTCCTGATGTGAAGTATTTAATAGGCATGACACGTATGTGACAGGTTTCTATCTTGTGTGAATTCTGATGTACTACAAAGATTCCCGTTCCAAAAAAAGTTTACCATATTTATTGCATGCATGTTAATCACATGTGAGTTCTCTGATGTCTTTTGAGCGTAGAACAATGAGCAAAATTTTTCCCACATCCATTACATTTATATGGTTTCTCACCTGTGTGTATTTTCTGATGTGCACTGAGATTTTTCTTCTGAGAGAAGGTTTTCCCACATTCATTACATTAATACGGTTTCTCCCCCGTGTGAACACTATGATGTCTCTGAGGCCTGAATACTGGGAGAAAGATCTCTCACATTCATCACATTTGTAGGGTTTTTCACCTGTGTGAATTTTCCAATGTTCACTGAGGTTTTTCTTTTGGGAGAATGTTTTTCCACATTCACCACATCCATAAGATTTCTCTCCTATGTGAATTCTTTGGTGTACTCTGAGATTTGACTTTTGGGCAAAAGCTTTCCCACATTTATTACATTAATAGGGTTTCTCCCCTGTGTGAACTCTCTGGTGTAGCCTGAGACTTGAATTTCAGGAGAATGTTTTTCGGCATTCATTGCATTTGTAGGGTCTCTCCCCAGTGTGAATTCTCTGATGTGAAATGAGGTACAACTTTAAGGAGAAAGATCTTCCACATTCACCATATTCACAGGGTTTTGCTCCTGTGTGGATTCTCTGGTGTAGCCACAGAGTTGCATTTTGGGTAAAAGCTTTCCCACATTCATCACACTCATAGCGTTTCTCTCCTCTGTGAATTCTCAAGTGTACTCTGAGAGAGGTATTTTGGGTAAAAGTTTTCCCACATTCATGACAATAATAGGGTTTCTCTCCTGTGTGAATTCTCTAATGTCCTCTGAGCTGTGTCTTACAAGAAAAGGTTTTTCCACATTCACTACACTGATAGGGTTTCTCCCCTGTGTGAACTGTCTGATGTCTACTGAGGTATGACCTCTGGGAGAAGGTTTTCACACATTCATTACATTTATAGGGTTTTTCCCCTGTGTGAATTCTCTGATGTGGTCTGAGGGCTGAACTAGGGACAAATACTTCCCCACATTCATTACATTTAAACAGTTTCTTCTCTGTGACTGTCTTCAGGTATCCTTTGAGAAGTAACCTTTTGTAAGATTTACCAGTCATCATGTTCATAATGGTTCTCCTTTCTGTGAGTACTCAGATGCTCACTGAGACTTGACTGCTGACAAAACCTTTTCCCACAATTATTACATTCATACAGTTGGATATGCATATGAGTTCCATGATGCTGAATTAACTGTGGCTTCTGACAAACAGATTTCCTACATTCTTTATATTCACAGAGTTTCTCTCCTGAATATATTCTCGGATGCTGAATGATGTTTACCTTCTGGGAAAATGATTTCCTATGCTCATTATATTCAAAGGTCTTCTCTCCTGTGTTACTTTGCTGATGTTTACTTCTGCCTGTGTTTTGGAAGAAATTACAAAATTCATCATATTTATACGGTTTCTCTTCTATGTAAGCCTCCTCATGTACTGTTAGGTATAACTTTGAGAAAAAGAACTTACAAATTCATTATAGTCAAGAGATTTATCTCCAGTCGGTGCTCTCTGATGTACCACAGAAGTTGAGGTCTGTCTGAAGTTTCCTTCACATGTGTTCTTGTCAAAGGTATTGTGTCCTGTGATGCTTCTCAGAGGCTGAGTGAGCTGGAACTTCATGCTGAAATTATTTCCATTTTCATTACACTCACAGTGTGATAAAGCAACATGAACTTTATTGTACTCCATCAAAGTGGACTTCTCACAGGATTTTACAAAATGGTTAAGACCAAAGCTCCTCTCCACCATGCTATTTCTCCTACTAAATTTGTTATCCTTACTAGGTTTCTCTCCTATGTGAGAACTTTCAGGTGTAAAAGAGGCAGCCTTATCACAGGAGCCTTTCTCAAAATCATTATATTCAAAAGCTTCTTCCAGTATCTAAAACTTCTGGTCCTGAGAAAGATCTTCCCTGTAAAGAAGACCCTTCATATTTTTATTATATTCATAAGATTCCTCTCCAACATGACTTCCCTCATTATTAACATCAAGATGTAATTTTTTACAAATGGCAATGTGATCAGCATTCTTTCCTGAAGAACTTCTATTACTCATAATGAATTCAGAAACAACTGGGAAGCCAATTTTACATGAATGACATTTGCAGTCATTTTTTCTTGAAAAAGAAGCTGTGCCCGGATTAACGGGTTTTTCCAAAATTTTATCTCCTCCTCTCATCAGTATTTTATTATTGAAGGATATTACTTCCCACAGACGTTGCGCTTCATTTCTTTTACTCCCCTTGAAATAGACATATACTTTGTAATTTCCTAAAATAAAAATAATGGAAACATTATGACTCCTACATTCCTTACAGAGGGGGGCTTAAGGACACATGTCATATTATGCATTCTACTTGATGGTTTATGATCCTGTTCCCTAAGCCTAAATAATTTTCACATTTACCTACAGAAAAAGACTCACATACCCTTACCTATCCACCACATTAAAAAAAAAAAAAACCTGTATAGAAAAACGTGGGAGGGAAAATAAGTAGTATCCGCCACACAGTAAATATAATTTTAAATACTAGAGAAAGGCAAAACAGGGAACACCGAATAGATGTATACAGAGAGTTTTGTAGTAGTTGTTGTATCAGAGAACCAGAAAATCAGAGAACAGGACGAATCTAATAAACACTATAAACTTACATATGCAGTACAAAAAGAAAACACAACTTACTTTTTTTTTTAATGGTATGTATCAGGAGAAGGGTTTGGTATGGTGGACCAAAGTTCAGATCCCTACACTATCTGTAATCTAGACTGTATCAGTAAAATCCTCACTCAGATGCATGCTTCTGATTCCACACCATTCCACCTGACAACAATTACATTTACAGTATCACTGATTTCCTTGTGCCCTCTAGCTCAGACCCTTAATGCTTCCAGCTGTGATTCACAGGAACATAAATATCCAACAGGAAGTTAAAAATCAATGAGGGAAAAAAAAATCAATGAGAGAAAAGCCATCACTGCCGATAAACTAGATTCATTGATGGGTTTTAACAGGGGATCTTTGGTTTAATGTAGTAAAATTATTCCATGGTTAACATCATCCCATCTTCAGTTTTCATATGTCAGTCTGTTCATTCACTTTTCCCAAACTACTGTATTTTTACACAAATAGTGTACACCTTCTACATTTGTTTCCCAACCATTCCCTCCCCTCATTAGGCATTTTCATTAATGTTCTATGCTGATTTTTTACGGCAACATGTTAAACAAACTGGCACAGCTTGCTAAAATATCTCCTGGGGAAAGATAGTACTTGGCAAATAAACATAGAATGTACATGTTATGTGTAAAAATATGGTAGCCACTCCCCTGAAACAGTAAGAATTCGTAATAGTTACTTTATGAACCTTAAAATATTATCATTCCAGCTGTTCTTTAGTAGTATCATGAATATCCACTTATTGTAAACATGTTCATGTGTGCTTGACTATCAATACTCAGCTACTAGCCACATTCAATGCTCCATTGTGAGCCTAAGCTAAAAACTTCTGTTGGTCCTAACTCCACCACAATATGAGGCAAAGACAGGTCAAGGTCACCAAAGATCTGGTAAAATTTTACACCTACAAGGTCACCAAAGGTCTGACAAAACTTTATACCTACTGAAGACATATTAGGTGTTTAAGTACCATTCCAAAATACACATTACCCATCACTACCATTATGTTTAGGCTTTCTGTTCCATGGAAAGGCACATTCTCAACAATAATCCTGTATTCATCCTGCATTCCTGCTCTGGCCCTGTGGTGCAATGGATGGCTTTTGTTTGTCCCTTATCATGGTCTTACACCTTCCACCCAAGTGATTGGGTAGGACTGTGTAAATAAGATAATTGTGGCCCACCCAGAAGACTAGTCAGTTCTGCCATCACACTAGGCTTAAAAGACAGCCAATCTCAGAGAAAGAAAAGACCTTACCACCACCAAGGATGAAGAACCAAGAACAAGAGTATACCTGTGATCACTGCTCTAAAATTACTGGAGCGAGGAGACCAAGAAAGAGAGCTGTGACACTGAAGACAGCAAGAGGCAGGAGCAACCAGCAGGAGATGGCACAGTGGGGTTCCCAGCCCATAAAGCGAAACAGACAGGGCAGGCTGCTAGCTGACAGAGTATGTCTCTCTCGGCACTTGGTAGAGCTAGATTTGCTGATCCACACAGCTAAAACTGAGAGCTTTCTAACTAAGGCTTACTGGCAGAGTGGGGTAATTCTGGGCACTCACTAGCAGGCCTAAAAGAGCTTTGTAATACTTGCTTGAGCAGGGCCAGAGAGAGACCTACCTGTAGGCAAGGCTGACAAAAAAGGCTGTCCTGATGGAAGAACTATATTCTCAGCATTCCTGAACCTGAACTGTAACCTATCACTGCCCTAACAAACCCCATAATCAGCACAGTCTGTGAGTTGTGTATAGCCATCACAGTGAATTACTAAACCCAGCAGAATAGTAGCTAGAGTGCCACAGGAGGCACAGTCAGGATGGCAAAGAAAAGGAGGCACATCTGACCTCTGCTTCAAGGGAATCAGACTTGGGCTGCTGATCCTCATTCTCATCGTCCCTTGTAAAGTTAGAGAAGGGCAGGTGCCACCCCCTGCTATTTTTACAGCCCTCAAACAGAATTTTGATACTGTATAAAGTATTATTCTCAGACCTTTAAGAAAAACTAAGCAAGAAAACTTATAAAAGCCTTCTCTCATATTTCCTTCTGAAGCCTAAAAGCAGTTACTGCTTGTATTGTTCATTCATAAATTTTTAAGTGAGAAAAAGTTGCTCACAGTGACTCTACATGTATCAAAGTAGAACTGTGCTCCATGGGGTTTTCAAGGTGCATCTGACTGGACTCACACCTCCAACTATACTATTTGATCAGCACTTAAACTCATTAACTATCTTGCAATCCAAAGACTCTCTTAAATGGAAAATATAATAAGTACAGAAAAGTGTACACATAAGTGTACAATGTGATGATTTTCAAAACCTAAGCGAATCAATGAAAAGAATCCAGTTGTCATGGGTTGAATTGTGTCCCCCCAAAATAAGTGCAGCCACATGGCTGGGATATGATTCCCAGTATCTTGGGACTATCCTCCATTGTGTAGTTTCACTAAACTGTATGTTAAAGGATTAGGGTGGAGCCGTAAATACCTGCATAGGATTACTTCCCTGCCCTGCTGTAGGGAGAGTTTCCCCAGAGTGTGGCTTGCCCCACCCTTAATACTTGTAGCCTGCAAGTGATAAAAAGGGAACAGAAACAAAGGACAATTGAGAACCTCGCTATCATCAGGCAAGCAGCACCGGGAGCAGAGCACGTCCTTCAGACCTGAGGTTCCCGCGCTAAGATGCTCCCTGGACAAAGACTGATGCAATACCAGACTTTCCTGTAGAGCCGACAACGGGAAAGTCTTCCCCTGGAGCGGACACCCTCAATATGGACTTGCAACCTACCGGACTGTGTAAGAATAAACCTTCCTTTGTTAAAGCCATCTGTTCTGTGGTACTTCTGTTAGAGCAGCCCTAGGTGACTAAAACACCAGTTAGGATATAAACATTTATGAGTATTCCAGAAGCCCTAACAAAGATAAACACTTACTACAACTTCTAATGGTATAGACTAAACTGTATTGTCTTTGCACTTCCTACAACTTTACATATATATATTATACATATAAGAATCACATCTATATATATATATATACACACATCTTAAATATATATCTTATACATATATATATATAAGAATCACATTAGCTAGCAAGGTCCATGAAAAAGTCTCCAGTGTACAACTTCCAAATCCAGTGTGCTGTTAAATCAATTCCAACTTACAGCAACTATATACAACAGAGTATAACTGCCCCATAGGGGTTTCCTAGATTGTAATACATATAGAACAGATCACCAGGTCTCTTCTCTCACTGAAGACCAATGGGTTCAAACTGCCAACCTTTACACTAGCAGCCAAACATTTAACCGTTTTACCACCAGAGCTCCTAAGGGGATACACTACTCTCCAAAAAACAGACACTCATTATTGCCAACCAGAGACCTCCACCTGAGTCACAAGCTTCATCATTTGACTGTGATAAATTACATCATGACATGTGAAGCTTAGTGAACACTGGACACCCAGCCAAAAGCCAAGTGCCGTCAAGTCGGATCCAACTCATGGCGACCCTAGGGGCCAGGACAGAACTGACCCCCAGAGTATTCAAGGAGCGCCTGGTAGATCTGAACTGCTGACCTTGTGGTTAGCAGTGGTGTCATATTTATATTAATAAAAATTGCATTCAGTATAAATCACATGTTAGCATAAACTACCTGCTGTGGCTCAATTCCATAAGTACTCAGAAACGCACAGTAGGCTGAACACTATGACTACAAGCATTTCTGAAAACCACACACTTGAAACTCCACAACAAACTGAATTTGTATTATTCTCAACTGTGCATGGAACATTCATCATGATAGATCACATTCTGGCTGATAAAATAATCACTATCAAAATTCTCGAAATTATAAAAATAGAAATCACACCAAGAATGTTCTTGAGCCACAGGCAAAGTTAAATTAAAAATCAGTAACACACTTATATGCAGAAACTACCACAGTATTTCAAATTTGCCAAGGCAGATGTAAAGAAGCTACTGGTCAAAAGAAAACATCAAGCGAAATTAAACATTTTTAAACTTAATGCAAATTAACATACTATATATCAAGATTTGTGGCATGCAGCTAAAGCTTTGCTCAGGAGACAACATGGGTTAAATACTTATGTTAGAAAAGAAGAAAGGTACAAATCAGTAGTAAGAGCAGAAACTAAAGAAAGCAGAGCTAAGGAAACTGAAGGAAGGAAAGGATTTCACCAAAAATATATGGAACTGAAAACAGAAAAATGGACAAGAACCAATAAACCCAACTTTCATTCTTTGAAAAGATTTAAAACATTTTAAAGAGTACACATAGACACATAAACTCCTAGATAAACTGACCAAGAAAAAAAAAAAGAGAAAATACACAAGTTATCGATATCAACAACACAAGAGTGGACATAACTATTACTGGTCATTAAAAAATATAATAAGAGAATATTACAAACACCATATATATACAAACAAGTATATACCTATTCATTTGAAAATGTAGATAAAATGGGCCAATTTTTTAAAAACTATGAAACTTACCCAAAAAGAATAAGAGCACTTTCCATCTTGTCTTCTTTGACTCATGATAAGCCTACATCTATCACAGTAAAACTGTATTTTTTTTAGAAATAGATTGCCAGGAGCTTCTCCCAAGGGACCTCTGGTTAGACCTTTTAGACAGTAGCTGAGCATGTTAACTTTTGCATCACCCATCAACTTAGATAGCCTGAAAGATACATACATCTGTTTTTCATATTGAATACAAATAAAAGCTTTCAAAAAGGTTAACAGGCCCAAATGATTTTACAAAGAAATACTACCAAACACTTAATGAAAAGCAGTAAAAATCCTCCACAATCTTTTCTTCAAAATAGAAGATGAAAGAGTACTTCTGAAATCACTTTACAAGGCCTATGTTACCCTCATTTACCAGAAAATGACAGTCAAAGGGAAATTACAGACCAGTTACCCTCATGAATGTAAACACAAACATCCTCATGAAAATAACAGCACATCAGAGGCAGAGTCAAGATGGTGGACTAAGTACATGTCTCTTTATATCCCTCTGGAAACCAAGACCTGAAATGATAATCAAACGGAGCCTTCTGGCCATCTAGTGAACCCCAGGACACAGGACAGGGCTGCTAATTTGGACTTCATACCACTGAACGAAAAACTTCCTCTCTTTCGCTGACTCCCACTCCTGGCTAGCCCTGGCTCTCATGGACTGAAGGTAAACGCACCATTTTGACATTTTTTTTCTCTTTCTTGACCAGCAGGCGGAGCTGGGTCTTGCCTAGCGGCTACACTCAGATGCACTACTGGTGGGATAGGCAGGCAAAATTGCCATATTTTGAGGGCCAGGCTTAGGACTCTGTTAATCTGGCCACTTTGGGCCTGTCTTTTTATCACTGTCACAGCGTGGTTTGTACAGAAGCGCACTGCCAGTGTGTGGGATGTCATGCTGGATACGGAGATTATAGCGGGACCTAATTCTTAGCCTGTGAGCCAGCACCTGCAACAGGACACCACTTCTCCGACAGAAAAGCAGTAGTTTACACAGTGTCACCTATGGTGGGGGCCTGGCAACAGAGGCAGAAGAATCACTACCTCTTGGCACCTTAAGACCCTCTATCTGCTGACCATGTGGAGGGTGTCATCTTAGATGTCGTGGCCGCAGCTGGACCTATTTCTTAGCTTGGCAGCCACAGTCTGCCCACAGGAGAGCACTTTTCTACCAGAAAAGCAGTAGTTTTCACAGTGTTGGCTAAGGCTGGGCCCTGTCAGCAGAGGCGAACAGGGCAGTAGCATTGCTGTATTTTGAACTAGTTTGTATAATCTGAGGTTGGATATAGAGGTGCTTACTTTGCCAGTTGGGAAAAGGGACCTCTACACTTGAAAACCTGACTGACTTGGGATGTGGTCAGATACCTTTTGTTTTACATTTTAAGACAGCCTACAGAAACATCTGTAGTCCATCCTCACAGTATCTCTCCCAGCCTCTACTTACTCACATGGGACGCAAAAAGCAACAGGCACTTGTGGCAAACAAGAAATCACCCATGGCTTCAGCAGGCTCCCACACAAAGCAACCAAGGAGTTTTCCAGATAAAGAAACTCTTCTACACCTTATACAAAATGCAGAGCGAAAGGAAAAATTAAGCAAGCTGTTCGATCTGATGGAACACCAGTACTCTGAAATACAACAGATCAAAAACAAAATCAAAGACACAGAACGTCCATTCAAAGCCAAGAAAACAGAATTTCTGACTTGGAAGACAGAGCTACTGAGGCTAGTGTCTATGAGCAGAATCAGAAAACAGAAACAAGAAAAATGAAGAAGCATTAAGAAGCATGTGGGACTCTATTAAGAGGAACAACCTTCAATTAATTGGAGTCCCTGAACAGGATGAGACACCTGAGAACACAGAGAGTATCAAAAATAACAGCACATCAAAATCAGCTATTTACAAAAATGGTAATGTCACAACCCAGAGGAGTTCATCCTAGAATGCAAGGCTCTTTCAATATCTGAAAGTCAATCAATATAATCCACCACAAGACCTAAGAATTAAAACCACATGGTCCCATTAATTGATACAAAAAGATGCATTCGACAAAGCTGAGCATCTATTAAATGTAAAAACTCTCACCAAAACAGAAGGAAAACAGCATCTACAAAAAATGCATAGCTAACATCACAATTAATGGTGACAAACTGAATGTCTTTCCCTTGATACAGGAAAAAAACAAGGATATCACTTCTACTCAACATCATACAGGTAGTCTCTCCACTTCTCTCATTATACAAAACCTGGATGTTTAATAATCAAATCAACACCCACATCAGCATCAGTTTAAGATCATTAGCAACACACTTGAATCTACCTGAATACCCCTCACTTACCCAATTTCCTGCCTTCTTCCTCATACTCAGACGTCTCTCTACTACTGTGCAGTGAAGGGCTGACTCAGCAGTCTTGATTAGTCAAACTTTGTATATTCAAAAGAGAAGACTGCCTCTTGACCTAGCATAGGAGATCCCCTCTAAGCACTTGGAATATCCTGCCTGATACCAGTGTCTCTGCATACCTGTGTCCTTGAACCACACCAGATAGTTTACGGTAAAAATGTGATTTAGGCTGAACCAATTTTTATCTCTGATATCTGTATTTTGAATGTTGTTGTTTGAGTACTGTCTTACCAATTGCATAGTGACCCCATGAGATAATAGAATAATAGGTAATAGAATTTCCCCATGGAATTTTCCAGGCTACAGTCTTCAAAGGAGCAACTGGGTGAGTTTGATCAGCTTACCTTTTCAATCAGCAGCTGAGAACTTAACCACTGTGCCATCAGGGCTCCTTAAGTTTCTAATACACAGTTATCATTTTCTTCATTTCACAGATGTTCCAAATACTGGATTTGATTTCAATTTTTATCCACGTTATTTAAAAGACACATTTTCTAAAAATTTCATGTGATAGAGATTTTTATTTACCTACTTTATCATCAATTTCTAGATTTGTCACTCTCCCCAGACAACAATACTTGTGATAATTCTGATTTGTTGAACTTACACAATTTCCTTCTGGACTGGTACTATATTTTTCATTTAGGTTATTCCTTAGGTACCTGAAAAGGGTCTTTGTTTTCCACATGCACACACACACATATAATGTATGGCTCACATTAACACAAATAACTGAAAACAATATCAATAGTTATTCAATTTCTACTGTACCTGTTATATAACCAGTTAAGGCTATTTGGATCTCCTAGCTCTAAAGATTTTTACCTTCTAGCTATTTATACAACTCATGAAGTTTCTGTCTTATGATCATCAATATAGGTTATCTGATGTATAAATATTCAAAATGTTTATACCAAAAGCAAAGAAATCAACTGCTTTCAAGTCTATTCCAACTCACAGTGACCCTACAGGACAGAGCAGAACTGCTTTATAGTTTACAAGGAGCACCTAGTGGATTTGAATTGCCAATCTTTTGATTAGCAGATGTTGCGTCTGAGTTTCCAAAATATTTATAGGTTCACTTTAAATTATGCTCTCTAAATTCTCTCAGAATAGAGAAACTCACAGAATCTAATGAGAATGAAAACACACACTACCAGAACCTTTGGAGTACAGGAAAAACAGTGCTCAGAGGTCAATTTATACCACTAAACATACATAACCAAAAAAAGAAAAAGGGCCCAAATCCAGGCATTAACCTAACAATTCAAGCAAATAGAAAGACAGCAGCAAAAGAAGCCTTGCGTACAAGAAGAAAGCAGATAACAAAAATTAGAGCAGAATTAAATAAATTAGAAAAAAAAAATTGAAAGAGCTAACAACAAAACCAAAAGCTGGTTCTTCAAAAAGATCAACAAAATCAATACGCTGCTGGCCAAACTGACAAAAGAAAAACAGGAGAGTAAGCAAATGACACAAGTAAGAAATGAGCTGGGAGATAACACAACTGAAATTAAAAGAATTACAAGAGAAATCTGTGAAAAACCACATTCCAACAGATTTGAAAACTAGAGTAAACGGACAAATTTCTAGAAACAAACTACCTACCCAAACTAACACAAGCAGAGGTAGAATAATTAAGCAAATCTATAATAAAAGAAGACATTGAAAACATAATGTAAAAACTCCCAAGAAAAAAAAAAAAACGCTGGCCCTGACAGTTCCATTGGAGAACTATACCAAACTTTCAGACAAGAGTTAATACCACTACGACTAAAGGTATTTTAGAACACAGAGAAGAGCGGAATACTCCCTAACTCATTCTATTAAGCCAGCATAACCCTGATACCAAAACCAGGTAAGCCAAAGCCAAGCCAAGTGCTGTCGAGTTGGATCCGACTCATGGCGACCCTAGGGGTCAGGGTAGAACTGACCCCCAGAGTATTCAACGAGCGCCTGGTACAAATCCACCAGGCACTCCTTGAATACTCTGGGGTCAGTTCTACCATGTAAAGGCACCACAAAAAAAGAAAAGTACAAACCAATATCCCTCATGAACATAGACACAAAATTCCTTAACAAAATTCTAGTTGACAGAATTCAACAACATATCAAAAAAAGTAATTCACAACCAAATGGGATTCATACCAGTCACACAGAGACAGTTCAACAATAGGAAAGCTATCAATGTAATCCATCACAGAAGTAAAACAAAAAAGACAAAAATCACATGATCTTATCATTGATGCAGAAAAGGCATTTGACAAAGTCCAATACCCATTCATGACAAAAATTCTCAGCAAAATAGGAACAGAAGGGACACTCTTAAACATAACAAAGGGCATTTATATAAAGTCAACACCCAATATCATCTGTAACCCAGAGAGTGAAAACATTCCCCTAAATAACACGAAGCAGACAAGAATGTCCTTTATCATCACTGTTATTCAACACTGTGCTGGAGTTCCTAGTCAAACCATCTCGGATAGAAGAAGAAATAAACAGCATATAAATCAGAAATGAAGAAGTCAAAGTATCTCTATTTGCAGGGGATATGATCTTACACACAGAAAACCCCAAAGAATTAACAACTACTGGAATAACAGATTCCAGCAAATTATCAAAACACAAAACTCAGTTGGATTCCTCCACACCAACAATCACTTTGAAGAGGAAATCACCAAATCAATACTCCTTGCAATAGCCCCCAAGAAGATAAAATACTTAGGAATAAATCTAACCAGAGAAGTAAAACACCCATACAAAAAAACTACATGAATAGGAAGACTCAACATCATGAAAATGGCAGTTCTACCTATAGTGATCTATAGATACAGTGCAATCCTGATCCAAATTCCAACAGCACTTTTTAATGCAGTAAGAGAAACAAATCACCAAGTTCATATGGAAAGGGAAGAGGACCCAGACAAGTAAAGAACTGCTGAAGAACAGCAACAAAGTGGGAGGCCTCAATCTACCTGATTTTAGAACCTATTATGCCATCACAGTAGTCAAAACACCCTGGTACTGAAACAACAAGAGATACATAGGTCAGAGGAACAGAACTGAGAATCCAAACATAAAGTCATCAACCTACGAGCAGTAGATATTTGACAAAGGCTGGAAGTATGTAAATTGAGGAAAAGGCAGTTTCTTTAGCAAATGGTGCTGGAACTAACTGGATATCTATCTGCAAAAAATGAAACAATACTCATACTTCATACAACGCACAAAAATTAACTAAAATTGGATCAAATACCTACATATAAAATCTAAAATGATAAAGGTCATGGAAGAAAAAACAAGGACAATATTAGTATCCCTAATACATGGCATAACCAGAATAGAAAACATTATTAACAAAGGACAAATACCAGAAGAAAAACTAGATAACTAGGAACTCCTAAAAAATCATACACTTATGCTTATGAAAAGACTCCACTAAAAGTAAAACGACAACCTACAATTGGAAAAAACTTTCTAACTACAACAAATGTGATCAGGGTCTAAGCTCTAAAATCTATAACATATTACAAAACCTCACAACAAAAAGACAAATAACCAAATAAAAAATGGGTATAGGATACCTACAAATAGGCACTTTGCCAAAGAAGGCATTCAGGTGGCTAACACATATATGAGGAAATGCTCGTAGTCATTAGCTATTAGAGAAATGCAAAATAAAACTACAATAAGACACCACCTCACCCCAATGAGATAGCATTAATCAAAAACACATAATAATAAATGTTCTTGAGCCTGTGGAGAAGCTGGAACGTACACACAGCTGGTAAGAATGTAAAATGGTACAACCACTTTGGAAATCAATTTACTACTTCCTTTAAAAGCTAGAAATGAAAGCATCTTACAGTCCAGCAATCTCACTCCTTGAAATATATCCTAGGGAAGTAAGAGCCATCACATGAATAGATATATGCACACCCAGAGCACTGCAGCACTGCTGATGATAACAAGAGGATGGAAACCACCTAGACGTCTATCAACAGATGAACAAATTATGGTACAGTCACACAAGGAAATACCAAGGAACAATAAAAAATAAAAATGAATCTGAGAAACATCTCATAACATGGACATACTTGGAAGGCAAGCTGAGTAAGATCAGTTAGTTGCAAAAGGACAAATATTGTATGAGACCACCATTACAAGAATGCAAGAAAACATTGAAACATAGAAGAAAACATTCTTTGATGGTTATAAGAGTGGGAAGGGAAGGAAAGGGGTGTTCACTGACTAGACAGTAGACAATAATTATCTTAGGTGCATGGAAGGACAGCACACATTACAGGGGAAGTCAGCACAATTGGACTAAACCAAAAGCCAAGAGGTTTCCTGAATACGAGCGAACAATTCACGAAACAGAGTAACAGGGGCTAGGGTCCGGAGTCCATGTTTTTAGGGGACCTCTAGGTCAACTGGCATCACAGTTGGGAAAACGTTATGCATCCCACTTTGGTGATTGGCATCTGGGGTCTAATAGCTAGAGAGCAGCCATCTAAGATGCACCAATTGGTCTCAACCCATGTGAAACAAAGAAAAACAAAGAACACCAAAGACAGAAGGAAAACATCAGCCAAAGGGATAGAAAAGGACACGTAAACCAGAGGATCTAATAGCCTGAGACTGGAAGAACTAGATGGCACTCAGCTACCACCAATAACCACCCTGAGGAATACAACACAGAGTTCCTGATGGAGTACAAGAAAAGTGAGGTACAGAAGTCAAATTCTAGTAAAAAGACCAGATTTAATGATTTGAGACTAGAAGAATCAGGAAGATATGGCCCCTGAACTTTTTAGTCAGCTCCAAACTAAAACCATTCCTGAAGCCAACTCTTCAGACAAAGATTAGACTAGACTGTGTCCTAAGACATAAAATGATACTCAAGATGAGTGTGCTTCTTAGTTCAATTAGGTACGTAAGACTAAATAGGCAGCTCCTGTCTAGAGCCACGATGAGAAGGTAGAAAGGGACAGAAGGTGGCTGAATTGATATAAATCCACGGGAGAAAGGAGGAATGTGTTTGTCATATTATAGGGACAGCAACTAAAGTCACATACCAACGTATGTATAAGTTTTTGTAAGAAAAACTTACTTAAACTATGAATTTTCACTTAAAAGCATACACAAAAAAAGTTGTGATCTTTAGCTTGATGTGCCTTCCTTCTTTTAATGAAATTATTTCCCAAATTTAAACCTCAGAGATACTTACATTATAAAACACTACATGACTTTGCCCTTACCTGTGTTAACAATTTACAATTCTTTTGTTAAAACCTTTCTAACTCACTTATGGAAACATTTCTTTTTCATTTAATTCAATTAGTACGACGTAATCATTTTCATTTCTCACAGACATGCTTATATAAATTATGTCAGTTTTTTTATTATGCTGTTTACAGACTGCATACATATATTTCAGTATGTTTTACTTGTCATAATTAAAATGATTTTATTCTTGCTCTTCAGACAACACTTAAAACTGTAACTTTTTGAAATTCCTAAAATTATATACTAGTTTTAGCAATAACTAGATATTGCCTCCTACAAGGAATGATGATATTAGTACAGCAATACTTATGAAATCCAAGAACTCCACGGGACTGTCTTGTCAAGGTTTCCACCTTTGATAGATGCAGTCTTACCACTTTTCTACTGCTCATTTTAACAGAAAATATTTGAGTTTTCCTTCTCTGGCAGGTTTCTGCCTTACAGTTCCTACCTTTTGCAGGTTTTACTGTATACTTCTTTCCTACCTTTACATCTTCCATTCACAATTTCTGTTGATTTTATAATGTGTTGGTGTGGAGTGCAGACTACTAAATAAACTTATAACTCTATTACTTCATTTGTCAGATTTAAAAAGTATGTTAGGAATATCAGCTTTTACAATTCACCATGTTTGTAATTCCTCCTCTATGCTAAACAACTTCCCCTTCTATAATTTATCAGATACAACCTTTATAAGCTCACAGAAGCATCCTGCTCCTTAAAAAGAAAAAGCGCCACAAAACTTATCAAAGATATTTACCTTAAGGTCTACTATTCCTTCTCTCAGGATTCAAAAACTCACCTGGGTAGCTGTGGTTTGGGGATTCTTCTAAGAACCAAGGATCTTCTCCTTGTTCCAACTTGATGATCACTTCTGGTTTGGTAATACAATACCCTGTGAATAGAGAGAAACTGAGAATTTAGAACACACGAAGATACAGAAATATACCTCTAGGAAAGGCAAAATAAATATGCTCACTTAAATTTGTCACTGGGACAACGACAAGAGAAATGTTGTTTCTATATCTCAAAATGGTTCAGTATCTTACACCCCTAAATCCAAACACTGATTAACATTAATTTTCATAAGGAGTCTAAAAAATGAAATATACTCTAGGAATCAGATTGCTAAGTTGGCTCACCCACTGAGATGAGGTGGCTGTAGTTCTCCAGCATCACGTCTCTGGACAGAGTGCTCTGAGCAGAGCCCATGTGTTGCCACTCCTCCTGGGTCAACGACCACGTCCTTGAATGACACTGATGCCTGTAACAGCAGATCTCCGATTAATCTAAAAGGCCTAAATGCAGGTATCATGGGAAATATATCTGGGATATAGTTCTTATCATGCTTACTCCTAAAGCTATATAAAACAAATGCCACAAAGGATGCCCATATTGGGTCTAATTTTATATTATACCTTGAGAATACTCAATTAGTTTTAAAGGTTTCAGTATCCATAAATCATTATGTATATTTATTAATTACATATATTTAAGAGGTAAAATAGCACATGTAAACAGATCTCCTACAAGTCTTTTTACATATCTCAGTATTGTTCACAATCTCCTTTAAGATCACCAGAGTAAACAGTGGGGAGACAAAAAAGATACATGTAAGCTCTGGAGACACTATACTGAAACATAGTAGTTGTATATATGTTGTTTAGATGTAAGAGATGCTGCAGAAAGCTTAAGAAAACCCTAAAAAGTACTCAGAAGCAAAGACAGCAGTAAAAGAGATAAATTCCTTCATTCATGTAATGACAATGCACATAATAAGAAACTCAAGGAAGAGTAGCCACACATTTTCTCTGATCCTTCTGACTAAAAAGAACTTGAAAAACAACTGAAGGAGTAAATAAGACATTCTAGGAGCTCTGAACATCAGGCGGAAAGCTGAGAGATGGGACTGGGTGACAAGAAGGGGAACAACTACCTTTGTCAGAATCAAATCAGCAGCCGCAGAGGCTTGCCACTGCTGGTATGGGCATGCAGCAGTAGCACAGGAGTCGAATGCACCTTTCTCAGTGGGGAAGCTGAGTTTGGAATGGCTGCGTCTGATAGCGCTATGGGGAACAGTGGCCAGGCAGGGAAGCAGCGTTGGAATGGAGTGGTTCTTTCTCAGCTGTGATGCTGAACTTAGGAGAATCGTGCAGCTAATAGACAAGTGTGGCTGCAGTGTGTGAGGGGAACACATCTTTCTCAATGGGAAAGTTGAGATGGGAAGTGCCACACCTAAAGAGTCACAGAGGACTTTCACTAGAGCATCACAAGCTAAGTGCTCATGAACTGTCATGGCTCAACTCTTTCCCATGCACTGATTTGTCTCCCCATCCCCAGCCCTTCCCCTCACCATTTCTATGCTCTACACAAAACACTAAATTCTGATGCACCACCTAGCCTGGAAGTGGAACATTTTATGTGTGCCCTGAGGTTTTCTCCTGAACTGGAAGAATGAAACAAGGGAGGGACAGAAGAATTGTTCTCCCCAATTCCCCTGAGCTAGCAATTCCTACTGCCTTTTTCAATGCATTCACAGCTCCAACTATCTGGTGACAGGGTATCAAAATTACTAAGGCTCCAAAAATCACTCTAGCTCAAATGATCAGACTACTTGGACAGTCAAAACCAAATTAAAATATAAATATATGTTATATCACAGTAATCAAACAAATAAATTACAACAGCTTTCTGATGGCTCAGAGAGAACAATCGATTTCTAATCATTTGAAGAAGCAGACCACCATGGCCAACACAGTGAAATGGCATAGCCAGTTTTTTTCTAATAAAATGTTCTTCATCTGTTATTAGTGAGAGGTGCCTGGAATCTTAAAAGCCAGTAAGCTGACATCTAAGGAACATCAACTGGTCCCAATCCACCTGGAGCCAATGAAAACCAAGGACATCAAAGTCATGAGGAATATATGAGCCCAAGAGACAGATGGTGCATATGATTGATAGACTACCTCAGCACAACACCATTAGAACTAGATAGTGCCTGGCCACCACCAATGACTGACTTGACAAGGAACATAATGTAGAGTCCCTGATGCAGAATGAGAAAAAGGGGAGCACAAATCTAGAACTCTATTAAAAGACCAGACTTGATGGCCTGACATCGTGGAAGGTCCCCTGAGAACATGGTCCATGGACTTGCTGCTAGCCCAGCGCTGAAACTAGTACCAAAAGCCAACTCTTCAGACAAAAATTGGACTGTCTGATCATCTCCTCTCTAGAGATGAGAAGGGAAAGTGGGGAGAAGGGGACAGGTGTTAACTGAAAGAACACCAGAAGTACAGAGTACAAAGGAGGAATGTGCTGTCACAAAGTGCAGAGAACAGATAGAGTGGCACAGAGGTGTATGTTCAGGATTTTATATTACAAATTGATTTGAATCGTAAACTTTCACTTAATCAAAAATTTTCAGGAAATGAGTAAGAAACCCATCCTATACTAGACGGATCAACAGAATTTGCTCACTAATTTCATGTTGCCAGGAGGGCAGTCTGCCTTTATCAGTCCCAGTCCCAAGGCAACTAAGCTGAGGCTTTGGTCTCAGAGATCTCTCTAATAATGAGACTGAGAACTGGGTCTCATTCTCATTCCCAGTTTCTTCTCTGTCAGAGAAGGCTTTCTTCCTGTTTTGAGTTCACAACCTTCTCTGTCTCCACGACCACCCATAAGACAATATACTATTCAGGGCTCCTTTCTACCTGCACTAGCAACTAGGCAATTCTGCATGCCGTATAAGGTAATGTAGAAATCAGAAGAAAAAAAAAGTCAGAGTGAGGCACATTATACTCATGTAACTACTTAACGGTCACAGATAAAAAAGAACTGTTGTGTTAACAGGCAGACCCAGGACTTGACAGCACCAATGGGAAACACAGAATGAAGGAAAGAGAAAAGCATTTGGTAATCCTTCACAAAGTAGGTCATGACCAAAGTCATCAGGGTCAATAAGGCATCCCAAAGTCTAGACAGATTAAGGAATAAAGTACTATGAGGAAACACCAATCTTTTAAAAACCATTTAATATTTTATCATTCTTGAAGTAAAAATTTACAATCCAAGTCAATTTATCACACAAAAACTCACACATATGAAGTATGACAATTAAGTTTGCAAACTCATCCTAGGGAAAGTGCTACATAACTCATTGCTGAATATTACTATAGTCACCTTCAAAGTACTTCCCTTGGGAAGCTATGCCCTGATGCCAGCACCTAGTCTACCATAGACATAAGCTGCCCAGCTAGACTCACGTATCCACTTAAGCCAAGAAGCACTCTTCACCAGTATCATTTGTCATTTTACAGTCCAGTGCAATCTGTCTGAAGAGTTGGCTTTGAGAATGGTTTCAGTTCTGGGCTAACAGAGTCTCTTCTGAAAAACCTTCAGTCCATCAGACCATCAAGTCTGGTCTTTTTAATACAGTTCAGTTCTACATACCCATTTTTCTCCTGCTACACCAGGGGCTCTGTGTTATATTCCCTGTAGGGGCACTCACTGGTGGTAGCTGCGAACTATCTAGCTCTTCTGGTCTCATGCAGATGTAGTCTCTGGATTATATGGCCCTTTCTGTCTCCTGAGCTCATGTTTTACTTGTATCTTTGATATCCTTTGTTGTCCTCTGCTCCATGTGGGTGGAGACCAACTGATGCTATTTACATGGCCACTTGCTAGCTTTTAAGACCCCATGCCACTCACCACTCATCCAAGTGGGATGCAGAACATTTTCTTTAAAGCTTTTTTAAAGCTTTTAAAACTTTACATTGACCTAGATGTCCCCTGAAACCATGGTTCTCAGACCCCTGCCACTCTATCCTTTGCAGTGTTACCTCTATTTAGGAAACTTCTTAGTTTTTGATTTATTCCAGTTGTGCTGGCTTCTCTACTACATGTTGTCCCTCCCTTCACCTAACTTAATTCTTATCTACTATCTGATTAACGAATACCCTCTTCCTCCCTCACCACCCTTGTAACCATCAAAGACTATTTTGCTTTCAAACATTTCCTTGAGTTCTCATAATGGCAGTCTCATAATAAAATATGTCAGTGGTACAAGGACAAATATTGTATGAGACTCCTACTTTCAGGACTTGAAAACAGACCCATGTACAGAAGGAAAGACTTTTTGACAGCTACAAAAGAGGGGAGGGAGGGAGGGAGAGGGTTGATTACAGATTAGATAGTTGAGAAAAATTTCGTGGCTGAAATCAGTGACAGCACACATTGGAAAGATCAA
Source organism: Heterohyrax brucei (assembly GCA_028571685.1). NCBI lineage: Eukaryota > Metazoa > Chordata > Mammalia > Hyracoidea > Procaviidae > Heterohyrax > Heterohyrax brucei. The sequence goes on along the minus strand of CM053150.1, from coordinate 113,951,322 downwards.
TTTAACTGGGCTTCAACATAAGCTGGAAACTCTTCCAATCTTAGCCCAATATGGCAAGGACAGAGCAGCAGGGGTGGGGGTCTGGGGACCATGCTCTCAGGGGACATTGTGGCCAACTGGCATAACTAACCTACTGCTAAGAGAGTCCTCTCCACCCATTATTGGTGAGTCGCGTCTGGGGTCTTAAGAGCTAGCAAGCTGCCTCCTGAGGTACACCAAATGGTCTCAACTCAGCAGGAACGGATGATCACCAAGGACAAAAACAACACGGGGGAAGAGAACCCAGAAGACAGAGAGACCTATGTGAATTGGTGACTACATCAACATGAGACCAGAAGAAACAGATGGTGCCCAGAAACCTCCAGTGACAGCAGTGATAGAGCTCACTGAGTTGAGTCCCAGTGGCAATACGAGAATAAAAAGGGGTGCACCCTGAGAACTCCACTAAAAGACCATAAGCTGGTGGTCTGAAGGCCTGGGGGTTCCCCTGGGAGCATGGCCCCTAGATCTGATGCTGCCCCTGATCATAAATCATTACTGAGGTCAACTCCTCGGACAGGATAGATTGGACTTGGTAACACAGTGACAGTGTGATTGTCACTGTCACAGTTTGATTGTCATGGTTTCCTAAATAGACCTACTACTTCAAAGGATGGAGTGGCAGGGGTCTGGGGACCATGGTTTCACAGGACATCTAGGTCAATGGAAAGTTTTAAAAGCTTTAAAGAAAATGTTCTGCATCCCACTTTGATGAGTGGTGAGTGGCACGGGGTCTTAAAACCTAGCAAGTGGCCATGTAAGTAGCATCAGTTGGTTTCAACCCACATGGAGCAGAGGACAAAAAAGGACATCCAAGACACAAGGAAAACATGAGCTCAAGTGACAGGTGACACCATATCATGTGTGCACTTTATGGTTCTATGCATCTATATGTCATCCTACTGGCCTCTTACTATAGAGGAGTGGAGACAGTGGAGAAGAGGGGACAAGGGATTAAGGACATCCCTTGTATGAAACAGAAAGGAGGAGTGTGCTGCCACTGAGCAAGGAGAGCAGTAGAAGCTGCACATAGGTGGGCATGCAAATTAAACCAGACTGCACACTTTCACTCAGTCGCAATAAAAAAACAAAAAATTTGTCCTTTTGCAATTGACAAATTTCACTCAGCACAATGCCTTCCAGATTCATCTGTTTCCCAAGATCATCACTGTTCTGTACCATTGCATAGCATTTAATTGTGTGCATTTACCATAGTTTATCCATTCATCTTTTGATGGGCACCTAGGTCATCTTTTTTGGTATTGTCTACAGTGCTGTAAAAACACTGGTGTGCATGTGTCTATTTGTGTGACAGCCTTTCTTTCTCTAGCATATGTTCCAAGTGGGGCTGCTGGATCATACAGTATTTCTCTTTCTAGCTTTTTAAGAAAGCACCAAATCAATTTCCAAACTAGTTGTATCATTTTACATCCCCACTTGCAGTGCGTAAGTGTTCAGGTCTCTCCACAGCTTCTCCAACATTTATTTTGTGTCTTTTTTTTTATTAACAGAAGTCTTGCTGGGGTGAGAGGACATCTCATTGTACTTCTGGATTTCTGTAATGGCTAATAATTGTACGCATTTTCTAATTGGGTTGCTTGTCTTTTTGCTGTTGAAGGTTTGCAGTATCTTGTAGATTTCACAGACTAAAGGCTGATGGGATTTCTTACAGTCAAGTTTTTTCCCAGTCTATAAAATGTATTTTTACTCTCCCAGTGAAGTCTGTGGATGAGCATAAGTAATTGATTTTTAGGAGCTTCCAGTTACCTGTTTCCTCTCCTAGTGTTTGTGCATTGATGCCAGATAGTAATGTTTATATTGTTTATGCCGTGTATTAGGGCTCCCAGCATTGCCTCTATTTCTTCTTTTATGATTCTTTATTGTTTTAGATTTTATATTTAGGTCTTTGAGCCATTTTGAGTTAGTTGCTGTGCATGGTGTGAGGTACAAGTCTTATTATTTTGCAGACAGATATCCAGTTATGTCGACCCAACTTGTTAAAGAGACAGTTTTTTCCCCTATTCACAAACTTTGGGCCTTTGTTAAATATCAGCCTCTCCTAGGTAGATCATTTTAAGTCTGGATTCTCATTCTGTTTCATTGGTCTATGTATCTCTCATTGTAACAGTATTAGGTTGTTCTGGCTATCACAACAGTTGATACAGTCTAAAGTCAGGTAGTGTGAGGACTCCCACTTCATCCTTCTTCCTCAGTAACGCTTTACTTATCCAAGACTCCTTACCTTTCCACATGAAGTTGGTGATTTATTTCTGCATCTCATTAAAAAAATGTCACTGGATTTTTGGATTGGGTTTGCATTTTATCTATAGATTACTTTGGGTAGAACAGATAGTTTCATAATGTTAAGTTTTCCTATCCACAAGCAAGGAAGGTTTTATGTAGGCTTCCTTTGGTTTCCTGCAAGAGTTTCTTGTAGTTTTCCACTTTTAGGTCTTTTATGTCTCTGGTTATATTTATTCATAAGTATTTTATCTTCTTGGGTGCTACTGTAAATATTACTGATTGACTGCTTTCTTCTGTGATGTACTCTTTGTTGGTGTAAACGAATCCCACTGATTTTTGTATGTTTACCTTATATCCTGATCCTTTGCTGAACTCTATTAGATCCAGTCTTTTTCTGTATGTAGATTCTTTAGAGTTTTCTGTGTATAAGATCATATCATCTGCAAATGGAGATATTTTGACTTCTTCCTTACCAATCTGGATGCCCTTTATTTCTTTATCTTGCCTGTATGCTCTGGCTAGAACCTGCCACCCAACAATGAATAAAAGTGGTGACAAAGGGAATCCTTATCTGATTCCTATTTTCAAAGGAAATGTTTTCTGACTCTTTCCATTTAGGATGATGTTGGCCGATGGCTTTGTACAAACACCCTGTTTAGTCATCTAGTGCTACTGTAACAGAAACACCACAAGTAGATGCATTTTAAAAAAGAAATTTTATTAGTCACAGTCCAGCAAGCTAAAAACCCAAATTCAGGGTGTCAGCTTCAGGGGAACGCTTTCCCTGCTGGCTCTGGAGTAAGGTCTTTGTTGTCAGTCTTCCCCTGGACTTGAAGCATCTGAGGCACAGGGATCCCGGTCCCTTTTAAAGGATGTGTCCAGCTCCTAACATTGCTTCTTCATGGTACGAGGTGCCCCAAAATCTCTCTGCTAGCTTCTTTTCTTTACCTCTCAAGAAATTGCCTCAAGCCACAAAACAATCTCACAGACCAATACAACTGTTGCGCATCCTCCCTCACTAACATCATAGTGGTACAATTTCCAACAAAGAGGAACATCATGGCCTAGCTAAACTGAAACACAGATTTTGGGGGGAACACAACTCAATCTATGATACACCCTTTATTATATTGATAAATTTCCTATGCATTCCTATTTTGCTGAGAATTTTTGACATGAAGGGAAAAATATGAATTATAGCAGATAGTTGCAAGAGAATAGGGTACGAATGCTGAGAAGAAATTTTAAAAACAGTAACACAAAACAGGAGACGGCAGAGTCTTGAAAAATAAGTTAGAAAAAAAAGGCTCTTCCTATTCCAGCTAGCAGATTGAACATACATTTACTTCTCTTGCTTCCCAACATATTATTAGAAGCAGCATAACACCTACAACAAATGTAAGATAACAGTGGAGCAAAGCAAAGAGTACCATCAGAGATTCAGAAATTTCTAGTAATTTCTGAAAAATGCACACTTGAAACAATCAGATAGTAAAAACCAAGGACCTGTTTCCTAAAACTTAACACATGACTAGAAGGCTGAAGAAACAGAATTCCTAAACAGTTTGATCTTCCAGTTCAAACTCAAAAGAAGCTGGTACTTAAGAGTAGACAATAGGTTAATGAATGGCAGAGCAATAAAGCAGTCCTGGGTGTTCCCCACTGTATAAATACTAGGTAAACCTGGGGAAAAGGTGATGGAACTAGCTGTCCACATGGAATGAGAGAACTCCTTTAAGATCATGACTGAATGGATGAAGCCAAAGAGGGAAGCAAAGAGTTATCCCTTGGTACTTGGTTGTAACAATTTGTTTCTTAGTACTGCTATAACAGAAATATCTCAAGTGGATACCTTTAAGGAACAGAAATTTATTTTCTCAGTTTGAGAGGCTAGAAGTTCAAATTCAGGTGCCAGAATGCTCTCTCTCTGCCTTCTCTGAAGGACAATCCTTTTCGCAGCTTCACTAATGTTCTTGTTCTTCTGAGCATTCATGGACACACATCTTTCCCTTGTTACTTGTTTCTGTGCCTAATTTCTCCCTTGTATATGTCAAAGTATTGGTTTAGGAAACATGTTACACTGACATGGCCTCATTAACATAACAAAGAAACACAATTCCCAGATGGGATCACATCTATACACATACAGAGGTTAAAACTCCAATATATATTTTAGGGGGTCACAATTCAATCAGTAGCAGACAATGCTACTATAAAAAGTATCATTTCTTGAAAGTTCATTTCCTATTACTTTAGCTGAGACACAGACGTACATTTCAATCCTAAATTGTGACCTATGCCTAATGACCTTGCTGACTGAAAAACAACCTGCTGCTGCTCAGTCAATTCCAACTCATAGCGACCCTATAGGACTGACCAGAACTGCCCATAGGTTTTCTAAGAAAGTTGTTTGATTCTAACTGCTGAGCTTTTGGTTAATAGTCAAGCTCTTAACTACTGTACCACCAAGCCTCCAAAGACTCTGCTAAACACACTTAATCCAAGACATTTTCCATAAATTACTTTGAAGTTTGCATTTACACAATGTAATCTGCAAAATATAATACTTTTATTCCTTGCTTTTCAATCTTTGCATGTCTCATATCTCTTTCATGCTTTATTTCACTGGCTAAGATTTCCAGTTAAATGATTATGTATAGGTATACTACTAGATCATGGAAATCCTGGTGGCACAGCAATTAAGAGTTCAGCAGCTAACCAAAAGGTCAATAGTTTGAATTCAGCAGGCACTCCTTGGAAACTCTAGGCAGAAGCTCTACTCTGTCCTGCAGGGTTACTATGTGTCAGAACAGACTAGGTGGCAACAGGTTTGGGTTTTGTTTTTTCATACTAGATCAAAAGGCAAAATGTTACTAATACAGTTTTGAAAGACATACAACAAATATGAATATTCAAATACATAACAAATTAAGATGGAAAGAATAAATCCATGTACAAAAAGACAATAGTTCATTGGCTTTTGGCTCTTTCTCTAAGCACATTTCCTGTATATGAGCAAGAATCTTCCAATAATCCTTACTATCTTTTATATTTTATCCCCTCCAGGAAGATTTTACTGGCCCATCAGAAGCTTAGTAGTTCCCACAAGGGTATGTACAATAAAGAAGAGGTTAGATCTTAACGACAGCATGCCACAATACCAGGGGAAGAATAAGAACAGAGAGGAATATTCTTAGGAAAGAATCTGGCCCTGGGCATACTTCATTTAGAATGGACCTAGCCTTCGTACCCAGGTCTCTTCAGGATGAAAACAATGCATAGACTCTACCTGAGAAATGAGGTAGTATTTAATAAAAAAGGGAAACAAGTTCTTGTGGGTGACCTAGCTGTTTATTCACAGGATATGACCTTTTCACTCAGAACTGAGCTTTGTGGGTAGCCACAATGAGTAAGGGCCAGAGAAAGAAACTGAGCAGGACCCATGGTGGTTCAAGACCTTGAAGGATCCAAGTATAACTGCAGAGAGAAAAGTAGCAGCTCATTTCCACCATTGCAGGGGACTGTGGGACTCAGAAGACAAGGGGAAGGCCAGGGGAATGAGAAGAGCAACTGTTTCCTTCATGGGGTAACCAGATCTGCTCATGACAAACCAACGTGAAGAGCTAGTTTAGGGGAACCCAAGTCAACACAGACAATGAGAACATAGTAAGAGGCAGAGTCAGTAGCAACAATGTCCAAGAAACAAAGTGAGATTTACTTTTGATTTAGAATAAAGTTACATGCCCAGTTTTTTTAAAAAAAAAAAAATGTCATCTTCCCTACTGAACTGTGAAATCCATTAAGAAAGGAAAGTATCTGCACTGTTCAAGATGTAACTACAGTGCACATCTCTTCCCTTGGGACATCACAATAGTTCAATAAATAGTTGTTGAATTAAAACCAGCATGGGATGAAATTTAAAAAGTGACATGAGCTACATGAATTATGGCTTCATCTACCCTGAGACCAAAACTAGACAGTGCACAGCTACTACTATCGACTACTCTGATCAGGATCACAACAGATGCAACCTTATAGAATAGTAGAAAAATGTGCTACAGAACTTCAATTTCTTTAAAAGGAAAAAAGAAAACATTTATTGGACCAGTTAAGACTAGAGGACTCCCTGAGACTACTGACCTGAGATATTTTTTAAGCCCTAAACCAAAACTAGTGCCTGAAATCACCTTTCAGCTAAGTTACAGATTGGCTCACAAAATAAAGACTGCTGCCCACAAGTACTGTGCTCCTTTGAAAACATCATCTACATAAGCCCAACTGGTCAACAATCACTTTAGAACAAAGATAAGAATACAAGGGGGCAAGGAAACCACATTAATGGAAACAGAATAATTGTAATGGAAATAAGGAGAAAGTTCACGCATTTCAAAGAATGTAACCAACATCACTGAACAATGTGTGTAGAAATCACTGAATGGGAAACTAAAGTGCTGTGTAAACACTCACCAAAAACACAGTATTATTTTTTTAAAAAAGATAGGACGGGACTGTGCCTACAAAAGCCTGTCAGTCACTCTAAGATGCTAGAGCTTTTATTGTATGGGGGTGAAGGACCATTACAGTGATTTCCACAGGGAACAAATGCAGTTGAGGAGGGGGAAACAAAAGGCAGACTCATAAAACCTGTTCTCCAAGTTCAATGAAGGAAAAATGAAAGCCTAGTAGAAACAGGAAATATGAAGTAGAGGACTAAATATGAGAAATACTAAGTTAACTTATTTAAGATTTTTCCATCTCTGGCATACAACAACCAAGATAGCAAGAGGCAATTACTCAGTGGACGCCTCCGGTGCTGGAAGAAAGAGGAGCTTAGAGTAAATCCTACTTTTACAAACTGGTGACTGTTTCAACTGAGGTAATACCATCTAACAATTACCAACGCTCAGTTTGCAAGCAGTTGTGAATGCTGACTTTCATCTTGAATCAATTGAGCTGGAGACTTTTTAGAAATCTCCGGCAATGTGAATGTTATAGAAAGTAAGGAAGCAAATGACACCCAGGAGGAGGCAAGAGGCTGTTTATTACGCCGGTGGGCCAGAGGGACCTTTGTAGGTTCCAACAAAATGGCCCCGGGTCTCATTTCAGGCAGGTGGTTATAGTGCAGTTTGAGGATGTCGTGGTTAAGATAAATGGTTCTTGGGGGGGGGGCACATCCTGCCCAGCGGGAGAGGGGAGGCTTTGATGGGGAGCATCTGCATTTTATCAGGCAGGTGTAAGACTCTGAAGGGGAGCAAGTAGGCACCAGACTTATCAAAGGGAAATATCCTGTCAGGCAAAGGGAGATGGTAGTGACTCATCAGGCAGGAGCAGGGAGTGTTCTGTCGAGCGGGCGCTGAGCTTATCAAAGGAGAGTGTCCTTGTCTGGCGAGAGCTGCGGTGAAGGGGGGGTTAGGCCGGTGCAGGAACTGCAAGGAGGGGAGGAGGAAAATTTTTCAGCCTCAGTTATCTATATTATGAAGAGGTAGCTGAGTGTAATGCTGTGCTATCAAATATGGTGGCTGCAAATGCCTGAGTTTAATATGAAACTAAGAGAATTAAATAAAAACTAAGACTAGTTCTTTAGTGGCACCAAATACCTTTCAAGTACTCAACAGTTACATGTGGTATGTGGCTACCCTTTGGAAGTGCAGACCTAGAATGTTTCCACCTTTGCAAAAACTTCTTATGTTATAGTGCATTTGGTCTAATGTTGGGGGAGAGGTCTAAGCTAAACAGGCCTATTCAGGACAGCCAACATACAGGTAAGAGTTAAAAGCAGTGAGACAATGAAATCACTCAGAGAAAACAGATTAACTGATCGAGCTTGGAAACCTGGGGATGAACCACATGAAAGGACAAGACAAGTCAAGGGAATGGCCATGTAAACCTCAGCAGGGCAGCTCAGAGCCAGAGAAGGGTGTCACAAACACTGACAGAGAGACCTTCCAATGGACAGTGAGGAGACAAACGCTACGGGAATGTCAACAAAGACAAAGACTAGCTGCAGGCCAGCTGATTTGATTACAATCAGGTCACGGGTGAATGAAGATCCCAGGCAAGTGGGGAAAGGAACTAACACATCATCCAGTGATGTGACATGTGAACAGAATGTACAGAAATATCTGCCAGAGAATAAAATTACAAGCCCTCTGCAGATCAACCTGCATACTTGTAAATACTGAAAAAAGTATTTATGGAGAGTTACTTTAAAAACATGCAGTCCATTCATCAGAAAGGTATCAATTCAATCCTGTGTTTTTGTCCCCTAAATAAGTACTGGGTTCTGCTTTGACACATGGCCCTCTACTTTCATGGAAGAGCAAGCAGAGGCAACATACTTCATTATTTTGGGATTATTACTGAAAGGCTGTTCACTAAATCATCTACATTTAAGACCAACAAAGATATTTTTTCACTTTCAATTGCATTTAATCCCATGAGGAATCAGTGAGTTTACTCTTCGCATCAACGTGAATCATTAAACAAATACTATCTGTTTCACTTTCTGCCACAGCTTTCAGAAATAAAATTGCAGCTTCACCTTGGAAAATCTGTAACATCAGTGGACCTGTGTAAATCTACATGACAACTCTGCTCTGCTATTCATTTACTCTTCTACTTTGCTGTGTTTGTGTATAAACCCTTAAGTACGCACAAAACCATTATAAACCAAAGTGGTTTAATAACTCATACAAGACTTATTAATTTTTTCTTGTTCCTGGGCACTTTAGAGAACTCAAACACTCAGAAAAAAAGAATGAATCGTAAGAAACCTAGTCAACTTCTATACCCACCTCCCTAAAAATTTCACCATACCATCTGGAGTAAAGGTCTACCTGAGGGAGCATGGCCCCCAGACCCTTAAAGAGCTGGAAACACCACATGGGGGAAACACAAGCTGAATAAATCCATCTTTGATATGACCATGTGGGCTTAACCTTTCATTTTCACTGGTGAAGGGAAACCATTTTCTACTGGTATGTTAGTAATTATGCACACTTCTTACTAATACAGACATCATGGAGCCCTGTGGTATAATGGTTCCATTTCAACTGCAGTTTGAATCCACCAGCCCCTCCTTGGAAACCCTATCGGGTAGTTTTACTCCGTCTTTATGAGTCAGAACAGACTCAGCAGCAATGGGTTTGGTGTTTCTGGTTTGGTGGTGCAATGGTTTAATACCTGGCTACTAAACGAGAGGTTGGCAGTTCAAACTCACCAGCCACTGTGAAGGAAAAGCATGCGGCAGTCAGCCCTTAAAACGCTAACGCCTTGGAAATCCTCTCGGGCAGTTCTACCAAATAGCTTCAGCTACACAGTATCAGGTTTGGTTTTGTTTTTTTTCCTCCAAATCAAAGAGATTTTAAAAACAACAGAGGGCTGGTTAAACAAATTCAGTCACACCAGAGATGAAACGCTCTACACTAGCATTAAAATTAATGTTATCCAAGCAGTATTCATGTTAGATTGTTAATCTAGGTCCTATTAATAATGTTTAAAGTGTTAAAAAGCAAAGACATCACTTTGAGGACTAAGGTGTGCCTGATCCAAGCCACGGTATTTTCAGTTGCCTGGCTGGCATATGCACTCAAAAGCTGGACAATGAATAAGGAAACCCAAAACAACTGATGTCTTTGAATTACGGTGTTGACGAAGAATACTGAATATACTGTGGACTGCCAGAAGAACGAACAGCTCTGTACTGGAAGAAGTAAAGCCAGAACATGTTATCAGGAGGAACAAATGCCTGGAGCACATCATGCTTGGTTAAGCACAGGGTCAGCAAAAAAAAAGGGAGACTCTCAATGAGATGGACTGACATAGTTGCTATAACAGTGTGGGCTCAAACATAGCAATGATTGTGAAGATGGCACAAGACGGGGCAGTTTTTTTGTTCTGATGTACAATAGGGTCACTGTGAGTCAGAACCAACTCAACAGGACCTAACAACATAGGGACACATCAGACCTTGAGTTTGAGGATCCAAGTAAACTCTCAAAAATGTGACAGTATGCTTTATGCCGTGCAATATATTTTTAAGTTTTCCTTCCAAACTGGTTGCAGTTTCTCTGAAATACCTTACAATAAAACTCTTCTATCAAGTTAGCTGTGGCAGATTAACAGCAATGAGTTTTGTTCCTGGCTGTGTACTGGCCGGCCTAACAGTCATCCACTGCAGCTTTAATACTGACAGGCTTTCAGTAGTCAGTAACAGACCTCCTTCCAGTACTAACTTGTTGTGATTCTATAGTTTCAGGATAGGAGACTCAGCATTTATGTCTAGATACCAAAGCTGAGAAACTGGAAGAAAGAAAAATGGACTGTTTAGGTTTTCATCAGATCTGGTTGCTTCTGCCTTCTGCAGAAACCACGCCTCACCAGCCCTTGGATAAAGTGGCTTTTCCTAAGTTTTCCATCTTTTCCACCATTCTCAATCGCAGGTCACCATCTTTTCCAGACTGGTCCACACTGTCCACTGGCACACAGTCTGTGATGGCTTCCGGAGTTAGGACGTGCCTCATGAACAGGGGCCCTTCATGATTTCTCATTAGTACACCCTTCATGATCCCTCAAGGGGCACTTCTGGCACTGAGTCTGATTTGTTTTACGTAGGGGCATCAAGAACTGCTCTTGGCTGTAAAAACCAGAACCTGTTAATTTCTAACCCCTTCTGCCCCTGCTCTGAAATTCTCATGAGGGGGTCTCTGTCAAAAAGAGTATTCTTCCACATGGGATTCCTGTGCCTGGGGCTTCCTCTTTCCTGCCTCATACAACCTGCTTTGTTCCAGGATAGTCTGGCATCTGGGCTGGGAAACAAATTTACATGAAACTTCGCTTAAGGTACTAAACTTGACTCCACTGGAATTAAGACACTTCTACACCTGGTTTTTGTTGTTGATTTTAACTCATAGCACACTGTGTGACAGACTAGAACTGCTTTATAGAGCTTCCTAGGCTGTAATCTTTACAGGAGCAGATTACTAGGTCTCTTCTCCTGTGGAGCTACTTGTGGGTTCAAATCACTGATTTTTCTGATAGCAGCCAAGCATTCTTGCACCACCAGGGCTTCTGACTATACACTTAATGAGTAGCTAGATGTACCCACTGCTTCAAATGGGAATAATATTGCAGGGTTAAATAAACAGTGTTCTTGAAATTAATTTCACCTCTCTTTGTACACTGCCTTTATTGTAGCTACTAAAAATTAAAAATTACATACGGGGCTCACACTATCTTTCCACTGGACAGCAGTGTACTAGAGTATCAGACATGCCTTTGAAGACAAGAGTCTGACAGTGCAGAAGAGTCTGTGAGCCTCAGTCTGAGTCAGGGCTCTAAGATACCAGAAGTTCCACAATATACTTACACATAGTGACATTCTGTTCCTAGTCACTTCACAGTTGCATCCCTAGGGACTTGGAGACAGGATCCTGTGTTAAGTGCTGTAAAAGCTGCAAACCTGAGTTTTAGGCAGAGAGGATAGTAGAATAAATATGAGATTGGGAGTAAATAATACTGCATTTGCATCCTACCCCCCTCCCCCACCCCCCACTTTGTGGCACTGGGTATAACATTTCATCTCTCTCAGCCTGTTTTCTTTTTTTTAACGGTACATTTATAATGACAAGCCAAGCCAAACAGGTTGATTATGACCGGAGTAAACTGTTTTCTAAATATGGTAGGAAACCCCAGTGGCGGCATACCAGATTAGAGCTACAGCAGCTAACCAAATAGTCAGTAGGCACAATCTACCTGGTGCTCCTTAGCAACCATACAGTTCTACTGTGTCCAAAAAGGTAGCTATGAGTCTGAATCAATTCGGCAATGGGTTTGGGGTTTTAAATATGGTAGCAAGTTAGTTATACGGTACACTTGGCAATGATGGTATAATTAACTGACACTTGGCAAAATGTCTTAGGTGACAACTTAATTCTCGCAATAATACCACAATTAATATGACCATTTGCAGAATTATTATTAATATCACATTAATATTACCTAACTAGCACCTAGGTCCCTGGCTGTATGGTTCATGAACGGGCCTACAAGGATCCCTCGGGGCGCTTCTTTTCCAGTCTCTCAGGCAAACGAAACCCTCCCGACAGGGTCAAGATCCGTGGCCTGGCCAGGTACCCGCGTCCCAGCTCTCTCACCTTCTAAGCAGCTAAGATCCAGAAGCTGCAAATCCGTCTTCCCCAAAGAAGACAGAGGAAGCGAGGGGAGTGGGAGGGCCGAAGCTGCACATGCGCAAAGCGACCCCAGACTACCGGTTCCTAGAGAGCTCCGCTGTCACATGGTCAGACTCCAGACTGCATTTCCCATAAACCTCTTGGATCGTAACAAGCAAAAAACAAACAAACCCGCTGCAGTCAAGTGGACTCCGACTGACAGCGACCCTATAGGACACAGTAGAACTACTGCACAGAGTTTCCAAGGAGTGCCTGACGGATTTGAACTGCCAACCTTTCGATTATCAGAATAGCGCTTAACCACGACTGCTACCAGGTTTCCCCAGATGAACAGAAGTGTTCTTTTGTTTTTTTTTTTAAATAGGAGTTTCTGCTTTCATTAAGATTCTGGAAAGTGTCTTGACTGTGTCTCACTTACAGGTCGTGTCACATAAAACGAACTTTCAAGATTTAAATGTTACAAAAAATTCCAGTCTCTTCAAGAAAACGTATTCTCTATTTATATACTCTGAGTGACACAAGGGGTTTCCACTGAACTACCCAGAAACTTTGTGGGCCAAAGACCTGGCCATCTGCTTCTTTAGTAATTATAGCTGTCGAAGAGGAAAAAAAAAAATCAGTAACAGACATCCTATAAAACCCCTGCCCAACAATTAATGCTGCCAGCGGTCTCGCTTGCTAATCTTTTCATTCCTGCCCCGGAGCCTACTTAAATTTCAAAAGGAATCCTGGTCGCAGGTGGGTGGAAGTTCTAGAGGTCTTATGACCGAGTTTCAGTTGATCTCACTAAACATGGGGGAGGACATGGTTCATCAAAAATCCTAGACTAACCAATGGCTGATGGTCTATTCTTCACCCTCCTCTCCTTTTTATAAGCCTACTTACTTGCTCCCAGCCATTTGCTTTTATTTAAAATCAGGATATGTGGTTTGACAACTAAGTCTGAGAACTTAATTGTTCGACGTGCTCTTGGCTGGCTGGCTGGCTACATACCTCACAGCCAGCCAAGCCAAGTGCTGCCAAGTCGGATCCACCTCATGGCTGAAAGTTATTACTAAAGTCACCTTTGACATACTCCCTTTGAGAAGCGATGCACCAATGCCAGAGCCAAGTCCATACTTCAAAGCAATTTTGGAACTGTTTCTGAAATGGCCAATGTGCATGGTGGCATGGTGGCAAGTTCGCAAACTTAAACGTATAGTTGCCCATGAGGGAGATTTTAACCAGTAAACAAATAACTGTACTGGAATACACTCCCTACTCACCTGATCTGGTCCCCAATGACTTTTTTCTTTACTGGAAGATAAAGGAAATATTGAAAGGAAGATATTTTGATGACATTCAAGACATCAAGGGTAACAGGACAACAGCTCTGACGGCCATTCTAGAAAGAGTTCGAAAGAGTTCCCAAATGGCTTTGAACGGTGAACCAGGCGCTGGCGTGGGTGCATGGGCTTCCCAAGGACAGTACTTTGAAACCGACCATAGTGATACTCAGTAGTGAGGTATGTAGCACTTTTTTTAGGATAAGTTTGCGAACTTAATTGGCAGTCTACCTATATGCATAAATGGTAACTGCTTCAAGTAAACCTCGTGTTTCAATTTCTTTAAGTTTTGGTTATTTTTTTATATAGTCGAGAAAACCCTGTAAGACAGTTCTACTTGGTAACACATGGGCATGCCTTAATAAACACTGACTGCACCAAAAATAAATATAAAATAATCAAATCCTTTCCCAGGAAACACCCTCAAGTCACCACCTCCCTGTCTCCTGGGATCCTGACTTAGAACCTTTGTTGTACACCCCAAACACGGCCTCCGGTTTTCTGATAAATTCAGCATCTGCTACAGAACGAGCTTCGTGTGATTTCGATCCTTTGAATTTTATTACAACTACTTTTTATGACACATGTAGAGTTTATTTTGGAAATAAGTCACCAGAAAAGAAGGCATTCTCCTTAACTGTTGTTTGTAGTGTTCTGTAAATGTTCACTAGCTCAAGGTAGCCGATAGTATCACTGAAAACATACTTATTTACAGTTTTATTTTGGGGGAGGGGAATCTACTTGTTCCATTAATAACTGAGAGAATGATGAAATATACACAAAGCAGTGTATTTCACAAAAGCAACAAATTGAAAAAGAAAAAAAAAATGTTTTCTCACCTGAACATAGTCTTAAAAGCACTGAGCAAAGTAGTACTAAAAGGTAACTTTTCCCACCTGATAAAGTCATTTAAGAAAAACCAACAGGTAACATCATATTTAGTGTTGTATGTTCCCCAGGAGATAGGAATAAGACAAGGATGTCAGCTCTCATCACTTTCCAAATATTTAACTAAAAGACCGCCACAATCTATGCAAAAAAAATCATAAATTTACTCCTTTAGGACTACAAAGCCTTACCTCATCCAAAGACACTGTTACATGAATGAACAGACAAACCACAAACTGAGGAAAATATTTCTAAGCCTATACCTAAGAAATCACTGTTAAGCCCTCAGCTGCAAACCAAAAGTTTGGCCCTTTGAACCCACCAGACACTCCGCAGGAGGAAAGTCCTGGACGTTTGCTTTAGTGACAGGCTTCAACCCAGAAAGCCCTATAGGACAGTTTTGCTCTGTCCCTACTATAGGGTCTGAGTCAGAATTGATCCTACTGCACGTAACATACCTGATGAAGGATTTCCAGTCAGAATATCCACCACACATCCGTCAGTTTTTGTACTGTGGTAGCTTGCATGCTGCTGTGATGATGGAAGCCATGCTACTGGTGTTTCAAAGCAAGGTCACCCTTGGTAGACAGGTTTCACCTGAGCTTCCAGACTAAGACAAACTAGGAAGAAGAAAGCGGAAGTCCACTATTGGAAAAACTGGCCAGTGAAAACCTTACCAGTAGCATAGGATGTGGTCTGATGTAGTGCCAGAAGATGAGCCCCCTGGGTTGGAGAGCACTCAAAATATAACTTGGCAAGAGCTGCTTCCTCAACATAAAGTTAACCTTAATGACGAGGGCCCTAGTTGCACAGTGGTTAGCAGCTTGGTTAGCAGTTCAAGTCCACCAGCTGTTCCTTGGAAACCCTATGAAACAGTTCTGCTCTGTCCCATGGGGTCACTGTGAATCAGAATCTACTCAACAGCAATGGTTGTAACAAGGTGGATGGAATCAAGCTTTTAGGGCCTTCATTTGCTGAAGTGGCATGGTTCAAAATGTGAAGAAATAGCTGGAAACATGCATTAATAATCAGAATGTGGAATGTATGAAGTAGGAAGATAGAACTCATAAAGATAGATATCCTAGGTATTAGTGAGCTGAAATGAAACAATAATGGGCATTTTGAATGGAACAATCACATAGTTCCCCAAGATCATGGTCCTCACAGTCCTCATCCCAGCAATTTGATTTCTCAGGGAGATTGGATGTGGCTATGAAGCTTCAATTCCCTTGGCTTCCCCAGTAGTTTGTGCTGTCTTATCCTTCACCAAAGTTAGTGTTTACCTCTTGTCTAGTGTTTTCCATCTATGCCCCTCCCCTTCCTACTAATGATCAAAGATTGTTTCTTTTTATGTGTGAACTTCTCATGAGTTTTTACAATAGTAATCTCATGCAATATTTGCCCTTTAGTGATTGACTTATTTCACTCAGCATAATACCCTGCAGTTTTCTCCATCTGAAGGCCTTTGAACCCTCATCAAAGATCAGGTGGACTTACATCTGGATTCTCAGTTCCTCTTCCATTGATCAACGTGTCTGTCATTGTACCAGTAGAGTGTCTTTGTTTCTAAGGTATGTCTGTTGTAAACACCATGTTGATGAATCCTGTTTATTATTTTGTTTGTTTTAATCTCTCCTGTCATTCTCCATCTCTTTATGAGTGCATTTAGGCTGTTTACATTCAGTGTAATTATTGATAGGTGTGAGTTTATTGCTGTCATTTTGCGCTGCTTTTTGTGTGTGTGGTGCTGACAATTTTTCTCCTCTACTCTCCTGTGCTAAATCCCTTTGGTTTGTGGATTCTTTTTCAACTATTTTGTTTTTATTGAGACTTTATTTTTTTCTTCTGTATCTTGATAAGTAAGTCTATTAACTTTCAATGTAGTTACCTTGAAATTTACTCTTATATTCCTAGGTTTGAACCAGTGTATTATTACTTTGTATCACCTCGCCTTCTACTCCATTATGAAGTTCTATACCTTTTATGTTCTTTTTTATTGTTCTGACATGCTGTCATTTACAGATTAATCTCTCTGGTTCTCTGTTGTAATTCTTTTAGTTTTGGACAGTTCTTGAGCCTTCATTTCCTAGGCTGGTATCTGGCTGGTACAGTCTTGTGTCCTAGATTCATGCTGTATGGTCTGTTGTTGTTTCTTCTCAGACTAAAGGATTCTGTTTAATAATATCAGTAAGCTTGGTTTGGTTTTCATATTTTACCTTAATTTTTTTTTTTTATATGGAAGTGTCCTAATTTAACCATCATACTTGAATGAGAATTTTTCAGGATGTATTAATCTTGGTTGGAAATTTCTTTCTTTCAAGGTTTTGTGTATATTATCCCACTGCTTTCTGCCTGCATGGTTTCTACTGAATAATCACAGCTTGTTCTTTTTACTTCTACTCCATGAGGGACTTTCTGTTTTTCTTGGGCTGCCCTCAGAATTTTTTATCTGTCTGGTTTTTCTGAGTATGATTATGATATATGCAGGTGATTTTCTTTTAGTGTCTGTCCTATATAGGGTTCATTGAGCTTCTTGGATGGTTAGTTTTTCTTCTTTCATGATATTGGGGAAGTTTTTTGTCAGTAGTTCTTCAATGATCCTCTCTGTGTTTTCTGTTTTCTCCCTGTTCCAGAACTCTGATCATTCAGAAATTTTTGCTTTTGAATGCATCACATATCATTCTCAGGGTTTCTTCATTTTACTTCATTCTTTTTTTCTACTTTTTCCTCAAAGGTGTATTCAAGTATTTGTCTTCAACTTCGCTGATCCTGTCTTCCATCCTTTCAAACATTCTCCTCAGTCCTTCTATGACACTATTTTGAAATCTTGTTGTTTATCTCTTGGACTTCTAATTGTTGTTTTTGTATGATTTCTAGTTGTGAATTTGGTTTCACATTTTGTTCTTGTACAATTTTCCTGAATTAGTCTTCCTTTTCCATGAATTTGTCTATTGTTTCCTCATTTTTATCTGCTTTTTGCTTCAATTCTTGGATAGCTCTGAATATTAGACATCTGAATTCACTGTCAGGTAATTCAGAAATCCTGGTGGCTATCAGGTAATTCAGAAACCCTGGCATAGTAGTTAAGAGTTACAGCTGCTGACTAAAAATGTTTCTATTTTGAATCCACCAGGCACTCCTTGGAAGCCTCATGGGGCAGTTATACTCTGTCCGATAGGGTTGCTATGAGTCAGAATCGACCCAGAAGCAAAGGGTTTGGGTTTTTTTGGTCAGGAAATGCTAGTGCCTTTTCTTCTACTGGAGAATAATCTTGATTTTATTTTACACACCTACTGGAAACTTCCTGCCATATACAGACAGATAGATAGATGTTTTGATATTGTCTGCTGTCTTTGGGACATTCTGTAATTATTTTCTATGATTATTTATTGTAGTTTTGTTTGTTTCATCCTGCTGATTTGTTTTACTCAATTATGTCAGAGCAGGCAGGTTGTTGTGTTCTTTGTTTGCTCATCAATAGTCACAAGAATTTTCACCTCCTTATCCAATAGGCAGAGCCAGCAGCTCAGCTATATTGCAGCAGGGCAGGTCTAGCTGTAGGGGAAGGGCTGGACTGGGTTGTTTGTGGTATGTACTAGGGCCAGTAGAACAGGCCAGGAATCAATGCCAGGCAGGATCCAGTATGCCAGATCTATGCAGTTTCAGGGGTGTGATATTCAGCATACAGTACAAGTAGGCAGGAAGGAGCAGAGAGGCTGTGATGTGTGAGGCTGAGATGGGTACAGGAAAGAAGAGTGACAGAAGAGAGAAACAGGAGTCAAAAGTAAACAAACAAACAAAAAGAGTTCTGAGGGTGCTTGCCTTTGGAGAAGAGAGACAAGAAACTGAAAAATGGATAAACACAAAAAGATTTAAAAAAAGAAAAAGAAAAAATAACCAGTTGATAATTTAGAAGAAAAAAGAAAAATAAGGCCCCCAGGGTCTCCTCACGGGGTTATGCTGCAAAGGCCAGAGAGGAGTCTCCCAGGCTGTGTAGCACAGCCTAGCTAAAAAGGGTGTAGCTGTCACAAAGTATCAGGTATTCAGGACACAGCAAAGAAGGTAAGTATGGAGAGATAAGAACTGAGAAATCAAGAGTGGCAAGCAACAGAGGAAAGACAGACAGATAGAAAGAAAGAAAGACAGAAAGAAAGAAAGAAAGAAAGAAATGCCCCAAGGGGTCCCACTGATGCAGGTGCTAAGACTGGGGACTTGCTTCCTAAGCCATATAGTACAGCCCAGCTAGAATGAACTCCCAAGCCATGAAAAGAAAAGAAAACAAAGTATGAAAAACCAAAAAGGTCTGGGAATTCTGCCAGCAGTATCACAGGGCCAAGAAAATGGTTCCCTAATGAGGATACTTCACAGCCTTTCAAGAAGTGGCAAAAATGGAACATGGAGGCAGGACCAGATGTTCAAGAGAAAGGAGGGGTCAGGTAGAGGAAAGCACAAAAGAAACCACAGGAAATGGAAATAAGCAACACCAGCTACAAACAAATGGCACTTAGGGAGCCACTCAGTGCAGGAAGGGCAAATCCAAGCTGTTCGGGCTGAAGGAATTTCCTCCTGGCCAGATGATTGAAGCCAGCAAGAAGAGGAAGTTTGCAGGGATGCGTTTCAGGGAAGTACAGCAATGTGGAGAAGATAGTGCATAGGAAAGTGTGTATCGCTGGCTGCCAGGTTCTTTGTCTTTTACTGAAATGTTCATAAATCTGCTTTCCCATGCTCCCTGTCTACTGGTATCTGACAAGAGTCCAAGAATCTGTGCTAGATTGACTGATAGAGGACTTCCTCTCTTATTTCTTCTCATTCTCTATTCTCTGTCAGTTTCTTATTCCACTGGGTGTTTGGCTGAGAGATTTGCCTCTTCATTTGACACTTCAGGTTCCAGGATTGGTGTTTTTTTCTCTGTTTTGCTTAGTTTTTCATGTTTGCTATGGACAGCTGACACCATGTTGGCTGGAATTCCAACCAACCAATTTTGATGCTTGCTATGCCATTTAATGTCGTTTAGTATTTTCCCTGTAGAATCCTTCACTACTACAGCTGAAGATTTTGAATTTTTCTTCATTTCTTTCAGCCTGAGAAATGCTCTTGGTTTTCTTCTTGTTTTTTAGCTAAAGGGTTTTCATATTTCATCATAATACTTTCTTTTCTAGCTACCCTTAGAAATCTTCTGTTCAACTTTAGTCATTTATTCGTTTCACTTTAACTAGTCTATGTTCAAGAGCAAGTCTAAGGTCTCTTCTGGCATCTTTCTTAGTCTTTTCTTTCCTGTCTTTTTATTGATCTTTTGGTTTCTTTGTGTATGATGTACTTAATGTCTTCAGTCTTCCATCATTAGCGTTCAGTGTGTCAAGTCTATTCTTGAGATGATCTCTAAATTCAGGTAGGATATACTCAAGTTCATGTTTCAGCTCTTATGAACTTGCTTTAATTTTCTTCTTCAGCTTCATCTTGAGTTTGCATGTGAGCAATTGGCCTTGTTCTGATTAATGAAATTGAGCTTTTCTACTCTCTCCAGAGTCAGTTTGATTTCTATATATTCCACTTAACAAGGTCCACTTGTACAGTCGCTGTTTATTTTGTTGAAAAAAGTATTTGCAATGAAGAATTTATTCATCTAGCAAAATTCTATCATGTGATCTATGATGTCATTTCTATCACCAAGGCTATATTTTCTTACGAGTGACCTTTCCTCTTTTTTTTAAGATTTGCATTCCAATAACCAGTAATTATCAGTGCATCTTTACTGTGTTTGATCAATTCAGACTATAGAAGTTGATAAAAAAAATCTTCATTTTCTCCATCTTTGGCCTTTGTGGTTTAAATGAAGTTTGAACAATAGTTGTATTAACTTGCATTTTTTGTAAGTATATGAATATTATTCTGTCACTAACAACACTGTACTTCAGGATAGAGCTTGAGATGTTCTTTTTGATGATGAGTCTAAAAGCCATTCCTGTTCAATTATCATTCCTGGCATAGTAGACTATGTAATTATGTGACTCAAAACAACTAATAACAAATCATTTCAGCTCTTAATGACCAGGATATCAATCTTTAGGTGTTCCATTTCATTTTTGATAACTTCTAATTTTCTAGATTCCTACTTTGTACATTCCATGTTTCAGTTGTTAATGGATATTTGCAGCTATTTCTTCTCATTTTGAGTTGTGCCACATCCGCAAATGAAGGTTTCCAGTGCTTTATTTCACCTAGGTCAGTAAGTTCAACTCTACTTTAAGATAGTAGCTCTTCCCTGGCCGTATTTCTTCCTTCCAACTTTTAGCACTGTATCAGACAACAGTCTGCTGTTATTCATCAGGGTCTCACCCGTCGGTTTTTTTAGATGCAGATTGCTAGGTACTTCTTCCTAGTCTATTTTAATCTGGAAGCTTCAAAGAAACCCGCCCATCATGGGTGACCCTACTGGTATTTGAAACACCCATAGCAGAGCTTCCATCATCACAGCAACATGCAAACTACCACAGTATGATAAACTGATAGATGTGTGTGAAAAGTCCATGTAAAATAACTCACTTCACCACAGGCACCAAAAGCACAAGCAACAAAATAGGTAGTTTGGACCTCATCAAAATTAAAAAACTTTGTTCACCAAAGGACTTTATCAGCAAAATAAATATACGACCTACAGATTAAGGCAAAATGTTTGGGAATCATAAATCTGATAAGAGTTTAAAATCTAGCCTATGTAACGAAATCCTACAACTTCACAGCAAAAAGAGAACTCTTTTTTAATTAAAAGTGGGCAAAGCACTTAAACAGACATTTCACCAAAGGAAAGATGATGGCCAACAAGTACATGAAAATACACTCAACATCATTAGTCATTAGAGAAATACAATCAAAACTACAATAAGATACCACTTTATACCTACGAAGACAGCTGTGATATATTAAGAAAATAATAAAAAGCAGAAAACAACACATTCTGGTGAGAATATAGATACGTTGGAAACCTCATCTACTGCTAACGGTAGAAAAAAAACAAATCCAGTGCTGTGGAGCTGATTCTCACTCATAGTGACCCTGTAGGACAGATTGGAACTGCCCCATAGGTTTCCAGAAATTGGCAGGTGTATTTAAACTGCTGATCTTTTGATTAACAACTGATCTCTTAGCCACTGTGCCTCCAGGGCTCCATAATTACCCTGTGATCCAGCAATTCCATTCCTAGATATAACCCCCAAAGCAGAAATATAAACAAATACTTACACACAAATGTTCATTTCAGCAATATTCACAACAGCCAAAAGCTGGAAAAAGCCTAAATGTCCATCAAGAAACGAGCATAAACAATATGTGGTACATACATACAGTGGAATACTGTTGTTGTTGTTGCTAGGTGCTGTCGAGTTGGTTCCTACTCATAGTGACCCTGTGAACAACAGAACAAAACACTGCCTGGTCTTGCACCATGTCAACAGTTATTTTTATGCTTAAGCACACTGTTGTGGCCACTATCCAACTGATTGAGAATCTTCCTCTTTTTTGCTTACCGTCCACTCTACCAAGCATGATGTTGTTTTCCAGGGACTGACCCTTCCTGACAACATGCCCAAAATATGTAAGACGCAATCTTGCCATCTTTGCTTCCAAGGAGCAGCCTAGTTGTACTTCTTCCAGAACAGATCTGTTTTGTTCTTTCGGCAGTCCATGGTACAGTCAACATTCTTCTCCAACACCGTAATTAAAAGGCATCAGTTCTGTCTTCTTCATTCACTGCCCAGCTTTCGCACGCATATGAGATGATTGAAAATACCACAGCTTAGATTAGGCGTACCTAAGTCTTCAAGGTGACATCTTTATTTTTCAATACTTTAAAGAGACCCAGCGCAACGTGTCTTTTGATTTCTTAATTTCTGCTTCCATGGGCGTTGATTGCAGACCCAAGTAAAATGAAATCCTTGACAACCTCAGTCCTTTCTCAATTTATGATGATGTTGCTTACTGGTTCAGTTGTGAGGATTTTTGTTTTCCTGACGTTGATGTGCAATCCATACTGAAAGCGGTGGTCCTTGAGCTTCATCAGTAAGCATTTCAAATCTTCACTTCCAGCAAGTAAGGTGGTGTTGTCTGCATAACACGAGCTGTTAGTGAGTCGTCCTCCAATCCTGATGACTCATTTTTCTTCATAGAATCCAGCTTCTCTGATTATTTGCTCAGCATACAGATTGAATAGGTACGGTGAAAGGATGCAACCCCAACACACACCTTTCCTGACTTAAACCATGCAGTGTCCCCTTGTTCTGTTCGCATGACTGCCTCTCAATCCACATGCAGATTCTTTAAGAGCGTAATTAGGTGTCTGGAATTCCCATTCTCTGCAGTGTTAGCCATAAATTATTATGATTGATACAGTTGAATGGCTTTGCATAGTAAGTGAAGCTCAAGTAAACATCTTTCTAGTATTCTCTGCTTTCAGCTATGGTCCATCTGACATCAGCAATGATGTCACGGGTTCCATGTCTTCTTCTGAATCCAGCTTGAATTTCTGGTAGCTCTTTGTCAACACACTGCTGCAATTGCTTTTGAGTGATCTTGAGCAAAACTTTACTTGTGTGTGATATTAATGCTATTGCACATTTCCACATTTCCACATTCAGTTGGATCACCTTTCCTTGGAATGGGCATTATTAAGGACCTCTTCCAGTCAGGTGGCCAGGAAGCTCCAAATTTCTTGGCATAAATGAGTGAGCACTTTCAGCACCACATCTGTTTGTTGAAGTATCTCAATTGATGTTCCTGGAGCCTTGTTTTTTGCCAATGTCTTCACTGCAGCTTTGACTTCTTCCTTCAGTATCATTGGTTCCTAATCATATGCTACCTCTTCAAATGGCTAAACATTGACCGGTTTTTTTCTGGTAAAATGACTCTGTGTATTCCTTCCATCTTCTTTTGAACCTCACTGGGTCACTTAATGTATTTCCTGCAGAATCCTTCTCTACTGCAATTCGAGGTACAAATTTTTTCTTCAGCTCTTTCAGCTTGAGAAATGCAGAATGTGTTCTTCCCTTCTGGTTTTCCATTTCCAGCTGTTTGTACATGTCATTATAATACTTCATTTTGTCTTTTCAAGCTGCTCTTTGAAATGTTCTCTACAGCTCTTTGTCGCTGCCCCCAGCCGTCCAGCGGGAAAGAGGCAGGACACAAAGGACCACGCTGTGAGCCACTTTTGTTCTGCAGAAAAAGCTACTTTATTTTCTCCAACCAGGGGTATATATGGGCGCCCGCAAACACCATCAGCTCTCTCTACGCCCACGCAGGCTTGCGACCGCCGCATGCGCAGTACTCCGTACTTGGGGATCAACAGGATGTAGGTCAGGGTGGGGTATCAGGGATAGGTGCCATCTTGGCGCTCTAGGGTGGGGCACAGGGCCCGGGCGCCGCGCCCCACAGGTCTTTTATTTTGCCATTCCTTCCTTTTACTTTAGCTGCTCAATGTTTGAGAGCAACTTTCAAGGCCTTTACTGACATCCAATTTAGTCTTTTCTTTCTTTCCTGTCTTTTTAATGAATTTTTGCTCTCTTTATGGATAATATCTTGATGCCATTCCACAATTAATACTTTGGCTCTCATGGACATATTTTAATTTTCTTCAGTTTCAATTTAAATTTGCATATGAACAGTTGATGATCTGTGCCACAGTCAGCATCTGGTCTTGTTCTGACTGCTGATATGGAGCCTTTCCATCATCTTTTTCCAAAAATGTAGTCGATCTGGCTCTTCTGTAGTCTATGTGGTGTAGTCCATCTACAGGTCCATGTGTACAGTTGCCCTTTTTGTTGGTTAAGGCATTTGTAGTGAAGAAGTTGTTACTCTTGCAAAATTCTTTCGTGCCATCTCCAGCATTATTTCTATCACCAAGACCATATTTTCCAATTATGATTCCTCTTCTTTGTTTCCAACTTTTGCATTCCAGTCACCAGTAATTATTAATGTGTCCCAATTTCATATTCAATCAGTTTCATACAGCTGGTAAAAATCTTCAATCTCTTCATCTCTGGCCTTAGTGGTTGGTGTGTAAATTTGAGTAATTGTTGTATTTGCTGGCCTTCCTTGTAGGTGTATGGATATTATCCTATCACTGATAGCACTGTACTTCAGGACAGATCTTGAAATGTTCTTTTTGATGATGAATGCAACACCATTCCTTTTCAAGTTTTTGTTCCCAGCATAGTAGGCCATGTGATTGTCAGATTCAAAATGGCACACACTGGTCCGTTTCAGCTCACTAATGCCTAAGAGGTCAATGTCTATGTGTTCCATTTCTTTTTTGATGATTTCCAATTTTCCTAGGTTCATACTTTGTACATTCCACGTCCTCATTATTAATGGGTGTTTGTAGTTGTTTCTTCTCATTTTGAGTTGTGCTACGTCAGCAAGGGAAGATCTTGAAGGCCCTACTCCATCCACATCACTGAGGTCAACTATACTTTGAGGAGGTGGCTTTTCCCCAGTGGTCTTCTGAGTGCCTTCCAACCTGTGGGGGGAAGGGGTGGGGGTGGGGGTGGAGATGGAGATGGGGGCTCACTTTCCAGTACCATATCTGATAATTTTCGGCTGCTATTCATAAGGTTTTTCCAGTCTAATTCTTTTCAGAAGTAGACTGCGGGGTCCTTCTTCCTAGTTTGTCTAGTATGGAAGCTCAGCTGAAACTTGTCTACTATGGGTGACCTTGCTGGTACCTATATACCAGTGACATAGCTTGTAGCATCACAGCAACAAGCAAGCCTCCACCACCAAACAAGTAGGGGCTACTTACTCCATCTCCACCCTCCTTATCTGATGCTGTTATCCTTCTTACCTGATACTATTGCTCTCCTTACCTGATGCTATTACCCTTCTAAATGTAATGAATCTGTTACCCTCCTTACCTGATGCTGCTGCCCTCCTTATCTGATGCTGTTACCTTCCTTACCTGATACTGTTATTGTCTTTACCTGATGCTGTCAACCTCCTTACCTGATGCCATTACCCTCCTTACAATGGAAAACTATGCAGCCTTAAAAAGAATTGAAGTCTTGATACATGCTACAACATGGATAATCCTTGAGAACATTATGCTAATGAAACAAAGCAGTCAAAAAAAAAGGACAAATATGTGATTCCACTTACATGAAATATTCAGAATCAGCAAGTACATACACATCTAAGTTTATTAGTAGTAATCAAGGATGGGTAAGAAGGGCAAAGGGGGACACTGCTTGGGGCATTGGCATCTGTCAAAGCTCTTGTGAAAAAAATAGCAAATGGACAGTGGTAGTGTCTACACGAGATGAACATTACATCACTGAATTGTACATATAAAAAATGTTGAAATGGCAAATGTTTTATTGCATACATATTTACCCCCCCAAAAGTGAAAAGTGAATTTTTCACAAATGTGTTTTCTTGAAAATTACAATCAGTCATAACCAATTTCTGTGTGGGAGCTCCAGTTCTGTATTGCTTTGTTTCTGTTTGTTGCCTTCAAGTTGACTTTGACTCATGATGACTGTATGTGTGTAGAGTAGGGGTTTCACAGGATTTTCATAAGATTTTCAAAGCTGTGAGCTTTTCAGATTGTCAGGCCTATCTTCTGAGGCACCTTGAGGTGAGTTCTAACTGAAAGTGGAGTTATGTATACCCCTGTGCTGGTTTTGTTGTTGTTTGTATTAACTTTTAAAATAGTTTAAATAGGTGATATCAGACTTTAGTTCAATGACATCTTGTTGTGGTCTTTCTCAGTTTCCCCTTTTCTTACAGTGACACCTGCTATGAGCCACAATCAACTTGATGATGAAAATGGGTTTGTCAACTGGAAGAAGGTTATGAAATAGAAAATTCACAGCAGAGTAAAGAGAATGAATGAAAATAGAACAGTCTTACTTTTTAGATTATAGAAAGTTTTCAAATTACATTAGTTTTAAATAAGCAAGTCTTTCTGCTTTCGTAAAGTAATTTTACTTTTAAGCCATTTTCATATGAGGCATTTATTATCATGAGAATGATGCACTATAAGTTTATTACAGTGGGCTTAGGATATCAAGCTTTCTTTTCAAGCCCTCTTAGATTGGACATGGTGATCTTAAACCTTACAATTCTATCAGATGAGTAAAATTTGTGATGAGTAACTGGTGTGCCTCACCCAGTCCGCAGGGGCTTTGCTCTTTAAAGTACCTACAAGCTCTCTTTTCCACTCAACCGAGTCTATCAAAGTGACTTGATCAGGAGTCCAGTGATGTAAGAACAAAGGAATGACAGAATAGAACTGCCCCGCAGGGTTTCCAAGGAGCAGCTGGCAGATTCAGACTGCCAGTCTTTGGTTAGCAGCTGAGCTCTTAACCGCCGTATGACCAGGGCTCCTAAGGTAGACCACTTTTAGGAGAAAAAAAATTCATGCAGTTTGTTATTTAAGTAAATGATTTAAACAATGGTAATCTACCTCCAACTTGAGATCATAAAAAAAAGGCTGTACAAACTTACTATAAAACCAATCTGTTGTTGTCAAGTCAGTTTTGACTCATGGTGACCCCATATATGCAAAATAAATAGCTCCATAGCTTATCTTGTCAGGAGACTGCTTTCATTAAGGCCTTTCTTTGTAGGTACCACTGTGTATATTCAAACCATCAATTTTTAGGTTACTAGTCAAGGGCAGACCATTTGCACCAGGGTACCTCAACCTATGAAACATCTAGTTAATAAAATAACTCCCCTCAGAGCTGCAGATGATACCTTGTGTTCATCTGGAAAGCAAAGGAACAGAGAATGGGAATTTTGGGGTCCTTTAACTGATTAGACCCCAAGTGACCTGATTTGGGTTCCTGAAATTGAGCTAGAAAGTTCAGTCTCCTGATGGGTGGTGAACTGGGGCTCCTCCTCCCCCAAAGCACACAAGGATGCATCCTCTTTAGTAGCAAATGATAGAAAAGTTTATTAAGGGGAAAGTACATTCCAGAGAGGGAATGGGTCAGTCACCAGAAGTGGAAAAAGACAGACCCTATACAAGTTTAGGGGACCTTTTGTATATGGGTGAGGGAGAAGATAATGGTGTAGTTCCTAGTTCTGGTGATGACACAGTTCTAGAACTAAGTTTGGGAGTCATATCTATGTCAGCAATTGTATGATGGGCCCACTCCCAAAGAGTATGCTGATGGTGTGGAGATATGGAAATAAGGGTTAGGTCATTTCTAGCTCATCCTTAACAGGCGGCTTCAGGTGTGGCTATGGCTCAACTGCCAGGAAAATGAGTGTATCTGTTTCACGAGTGTCAGGAAAGAACTGCTGTATTTGCATCAAAAAAGTGCCAGAGACAAACCACTGTATCTGTAATGCTCCTTCTCCAGCAGCAGTGATCAGGCTCTGTAGCTAACCTTGACAGTAACTCTTGCCTTCACGCAAGCTACTCCCCAGATAGTCTTAAGCCCGACAGAGTCCTGTGGCCTGGGGACCACAAGAAGCCCTACAGATTGTTGGCCATGCTCAATTTTACGGACACATTGTGTCCTCCTGCTCTTTTCTCTGAAGTGCCTACAAGCTGTCTTCTCCACCCAGAACTGTTTCCCACTTACTTCTGGTACAGACGGGTATCACAGACTTTGTCAGACGACTTTTATTTCACTGGTTTGGCTTTTAATTCTCAATTTGTTTCTGTTCCTAAGTTTCTAGGGCTTTCTAACAACCCATTTAAAAAAATATTTTTAAAGGTCAGGTGAACCTCGGAACTAAAATGCTCAACTTTAAACTAGTAAGTCCTTAAGGTTGATTTTTCCCAAGGAAGCAACTTTCTTTTCACTGTGCAGTAATAATGTAACTGTAATCACAGATCCGTGCTGCCTGTCCACAAAGTCAGTACTGAGACAGAAGGTGAGGTGTTTAAACGAGGACATTTATTGTGTGCCAACACACAGGAGGCAAAGGGGGAATTCGTTGCTCCAAAGCTTGCTTGCATGTATATGCTAAGTCTGGAGGTTATATAGCTGATTAAGAAGGTGAAAACTGGTTAATATTTTTTCCCGTAGCCACACAAGTAATTTTTTTGTTTTTTTTTTTGATGTTTTAACAATATTCTTTGTGAGGGTCTGCATGGATCCAAAAAGTCAGGAAGCTTGATAATCATCAAAATCTACATCACCTGGTGATTCAGTCCAGTGGTCTTACAGAGAACAGTTGAAAGGGGATAAACATAACAATTAAGGAACACTTGTAAGAGGAAAGAACAGTTGTGTGACTTTTGACTAGTACAAGGTGAATTTTTATGGATGTGGGGAAAACTTAGTACTTTAATGCAGCTGTTTTAACTGCTGCTTGTAGCAAGACGGAGTCGGGGTGGCCAAAGGCCTTCCTTTTGATAAAGGTTTTAATGTTAAAATAAATATGTAAGGTGAAAAGCAAAAACAATGCTGTTTCCTTCACAGATAAATGCTTAACATGGTTTCTGATATAAACAATAAAAATTGGCAAACACTTAGATAAGTACCTAGTATTTTTAAAAATAACAAAACACAGCTTAATCCCTGGGTTTATATTTTGTCAAATAATAAATAACATCTTAAAAAATAAAATAAGTAAAATTTATGAAGTAGCACAATTTTATAAAATTTGTAAATCTAAGCATGAGTTGCATCCGACTCGACGGCACTTGGCTTGGCTAGGCTATGAATGAATTCCCAGTAACAGGCCTGTGACAGATGGAGAGTTGATCTCACTCGAGGGACCACACTTCACAAAATAAGGTCATTTTCAGTGTAGACAGTGAGCGAATTCTCTCCCTGAAATTCAGGCAGGTTGTCTTACCGAATGATCAGACCTTGCCATTAGCAGAAAACAGCCTGGTATGCATGCCCCACAGGGATGACCAAAAATAGCCTGGTAGGCCCCACCCTGTATAACCATAAAACTATACATAACTGTATGCCTTCTGTACTCTCCTAAATGAAAGCTCTTCCCTTATCAAAATCTTGACCATAAGCAAGCCTTAGCCCTTTTCCCTTCTAATCAATATTTCTTCCTTATTCAAATCATAAGTCCCTTAACCAGAATTTCTTGGTACCCCTCTTTATTTCCTTACCAAACTGTAAGCCCCCTTACCTCACACTGCCTCATTAAAACTATAATAAAAAAGTCTGCCCTGCAAGGGAGAGGTGGGCTGAGCCACTCTTAGCTCAGACCCCACTCTGTTTCTCCTCAAATGAATTTCACTGGATCCTTGGACTGCTGTGTCTCTATCTCTGTTTCAAGCCACCCTCTCCCCAACAGATAGAGATCTAAAGTTTTTCCAACTTAAAATTATAAGCAGACTAGAAAGAGTAGTGGTCTTACACCTAAAGACTGAGGGCTGCCCCTGAGCTGAGACAAGTGGTTGACGTGGTTACTGGAAACCAGTGGTAGAGACTAGGAAGATCACAGAAAATAAAAACAAACAAACAAACAAAACCAAACCCATTGCTGTAGAGTCAATTCCAACTCATAGTGACCCTGTAGGACAGAGTAGAACTGCTTCATAGTGACTCTTTTTGTCTTGATAAAACCAATGATAAAAGAATCAAGCAGGAGACTGGGAGGATGGAGAAGTTACTTGTGTTTGAACATTATTCTTCTAGGTTTCTAGCCAGGTGATGACTAACACCACTCTGTTTTCCTTGATGGCTGGCAGGATTGTAAAGCAGACCTCTGCCCAGTTGATCCCTTCTGCCCAGCTGGCCTCCACCCAGTTGACCTCCACCCAGTTGACCTCCACTCAGTTGACTCCAACATGCCCAAACTTGCCCATATTGTTCCCTACGTCTGTATGTGGTCTTTCCCTTTAAATACTCAGAATTTCCCTGACCAATTTGGACAGGATCTTAGGATGAGCATATGTCCCTGCCCCTTTGCAATGTCAGCTTGCTAATAAAACCTTTGATCTCACCCCAAAACCTCCTGTCTCAGTGGAATGGCTTTTTGCGGCAGGAAGCCGAACTCCCCGGCTTTTCCGGTGAAAATAGGGCTTCGTAGGAGTGGCTGGTGGATTTGAACTTCCAGTCTTTTGGTTAGGGACCAAATATTTAACCACCCCGCCATCAGGACTTTCAGGTTTCCTCCTCCGATTGCAGGAGGTGGCAATTCCAGCTTCCGAACTCAGATTAGGAAGAGATGCCAAGCCAAGTAAGCCAGATGTCATTATAATGACTGAAGGTAAGGAACTCAAATCAGCTGCATTTCCTCAGAAGTCACTGATCTAGGGAAAAGAAGGGGGCAGCTACACCAGAAAAGTACTGGGAACCAAAGAGGTGTTATCACTCTATGAAGGAAAAACACCCCGTCTTGTACCTTCTCCTTATCTTATTCTGCCCCGTTCTGCTGATGAACCTCTGCTCTGCACCTGGCCCCTCTGCTCAGGATGCTCTACTCTGCATGTGACCTCTGACCATGCCTCGCCCTGCCTCCATAAAAGCCTGTTCCACTTCCCCATCAGGGCCAGTCGTTGGAGGGCTGCATACTTCCATAAATGGCTGCTTCTTCTCTCCTTGGGTGTCGATTGATTTCCTATAACAACCCTTATTTCTTATTACTTGGATATAAAGAGATAATCGTGTTTTCCTGTGAAAGCTAAGTCATCTATTTCACTGTTGTTGCATTATTTTATAACTCTTTCTGGAATTTAGTTTCCTCTCATTTAAAAACGGTACTTTGAAATGTGGGCTTATACTTTCAAGAAGGAAGTGAAACTGGTGGCTGAAAAAGCCTCCATGTGAGAGGTGCTCAAAACTAAGGGGACATGAAAGACATTGCTTCAGATGATTTCCAACAGGCAGGGAAAGACATGACTTCCACTTTCACAAGCCCAAGGCGGTAACACTAGGACTGGGCCCTTGTAAACTCCACTACAGATTCAGTGAACTACAGACAATGAATGATCCTTTTGTCTCGATAAAACCAATGATAAAAGAATCAATCAAGAGGCAAGGGGAATGGAGAAGTAACTTGTGTTTGAGCATTATTCTTCCAGGTTACTGTTAGATGGCATCTAACACCTTGATGGCCTGCAAGATTGCAAAGCAGACCTCCACACAGTCAGCCTCCACCCAGGGGACTTCCACTGGTCACCCCCACATGACCTCAGCTGCCCACACTGTTCCTGACATCTGCATGTGGTATTTCCCTTTAAATACCAGACTTTGCCTGACCAACTCAGGCAGGCTTTGAGGATGAGAACACCTTCCTGTCCCTTTGCAATGCTGGCTTGCAGATAAAATCTTAGATCCCATCCCAAAGCTCCCATCTCAGTGAATTGTCTTTTAGCAGCAGGTAGCTGAACCCTAGGCTTTTCTAGTAACACATTCTTATGTGATGGGTGCTCAAAATTAAGAGGAGCTGAGAGACATTGTTTCAGATCACCCCTAACATGGAGGCATTTGCAGCCTCTGCTTTCAGAAGCAGGGCTGTGGAACCCTCTGGGTGGTGCAAACTGCCAATACTGTCTGCTGCTAAACCAAAAGTTGGAGGTTCTAGTCTACCCAGAGGCACCGTGGAACAAAGAAATGGCAATCTATTTCTGGAAGATCAGCCATTGAAAACCATATGGAGGATAGTTCTACTCTGCCTCACATGGGGTAGACATGAGTCAGACTGCATTCCCAATGACGGGTGGTGGTAGCATGACTAAAGGTGGAAAGTGCGAGATAAGTGTCCAAAGGGAAGTGATGAGTCATTCTGGTTACTAAGATACAGCTGATGGGACCTTAGATGACCTCCATGGTTACTCTGTATACTTGTGTGATTCAATAGCACTGTCGTTAAGGATTGAATTGTGTCCCTCCCCCCAAAAGTTGTTTTGGAACACTAACCTTTTTACCCGTAGATGTAATCACATTTGGAAATAAGGTTTCTTTGTTATGTTAATATTTTAGCCTACTAGTGGATGGCTTTATGAAAGAAAGTTTGTTCTCACACAGTCTGGTAGGCTACAAGTCCAAATTCAGGTTGTCCTCTCCAGGGGAAGCCTTTCACCCTTGTCAGCTCTCGGGGAAAATCCTTGTGTTGAATCAGTCTCTGTCCAAGTGTTACTGAACCTAAATCCAGTTCATTCTGCTGTTACTGACAGCCAAAATTCAGAGATAGCATGGGAGTCAATGCTTTATTTTCAGATGGCCAGTAAATCTGGGGGACAGAGAGGAAACAGTTTCTCCAAAAAAACTGTGCTGCTTGGGTTACATTTTTAGTGGTCTTTATAGCCAGAATTCAAAGGGGAGGGGGCTTGTCACAGAACAACAGTCAGGGCTCACAAGGTTTTATTACATATAACGAGTAGTGCGCATTGTAAGGCGAGGTAGGGTAGACCTATCGGCACCAACTGTAAGGTGAGGTAGGCTAAACGACAGCAGTTAGAGAGAAAGAGAGTGAGAGTCAGCAGTAGGACAGAATTTTTTGGTGCGCTCCCGGGAAACTCTGCGAGCTCC
This sequence comes from Heterohyrax brucei, assembly GCA_028571685.1. Taxonomy (NCBI): domain Eukaryota; kingdom Metazoa; phylum Chordata; class Mammalia; order Hyracoidea; family Procaviidae; genus Heterohyrax; species Heterohyrax brucei. The sequence goes on along the minus strand of CM053150.1, from coordinate 113,918,187 downwards.
AAGGTAGGAGTGGGAGAAGTCACGCTTTAAAGTTAGGGAGGGGAGTTTACATAGAAGTGGATGGTTCTGCCTAGTGCGGACCTTAGTGGGGACATGGGAAAAAAGGCTGGGGCCAATAGGATTTAGGTACAGCGAGCCGCCTGATTAGCATATGAGAAAAACAGCTGGGGACTTTCCGGGAAGGGAGGGGTTGGTCACGTTCTGATGATTCCCAGTAACTGAGGTGGGGACTTTTCAGAAAGGGAGGGGCTCGCCCTGCTCTGATGATTCGAGAAACTGCATCCTGGTTGGATGTCCAGGTACAACCCGGCCAGCCTGACATGGATTAAGAAGAGGAAATGCAGATTTACTTGTCTGGGCCGAGGGTGGTCACCAAGGCAGAGAATAGAATATAGCTAACAACTTACGTGAGAGGAAATACAGACTTGTTAATCCAGCCTTTACATTACCATCTGTTTTAGTCAGCTAGTGCTGCTCTAACAGAAATACCACAGAGTGGATGGCTTTAAGAAGGAAGGTTTATTCTTACATAGTCTGGTAGGCTGGAAGTCCATATTCAGGGTGTCTGCTCCAGGGGAAGCCTTTCTCCCTTGTCAGCTCTGGAGGAAACTCTGGTATTGCATCAGTCTTTGTCCAGGGAGCATCTTGGCACAGGAACCTCAGGTCCAAAGGATGTACTCTTCTCCTGGTGCTATTTGCTTGCTGATGTAAGGTTCCCAATTCTCTGTTTACTTCCTTTTCCTTTTATCTCTTGTAGGATGAAAGGATTAAGGGTGGGGCAAGCAATATTCCAAGAAACTCCCTTTACAATGGAGCAGGGAGGTGATCTTATAAAGTGGTTTACGATCCCACCCTAATCCTTTAACATACAGCATAGGAACATCACAAAATAGAGGACAATCATAAAACACAGGGAATAATGGCCCAGGCACATGTCTACACATATTTTGTGGGACACACAATTCAATCCATGGGAGTTAATAAGGCTGTATCAGTGTAGGGTATGTCACTTTTGAGTGAAGAAAGAGCACATTAGAAGCAAAAGCAAGCACGAATGTTAGTGGGTGTGGGAGAGGTTTGGTGCCTAGTGAAGATCACCAAAGAACTAAGGGAAGCCTGCACTACAGAAATTGAGACAAGAATCATTGCCTGGAGCCAAAAGACAGTGAGACTTCCCCTACAGCCAGTGCCCTGAATGCAGACGTCTAGCCTCCCAAGCAGTGAGAAAATAAATTTCTGCTCTTTGAAACCCACCTACTTGTGGTGTATGCCAGGAGCCGGTCCCAACACTTTGTAGGGTCCTGCACAGAGGGAGGGAAGGCGCTGCAGGAAATGAACAAAGGAGACAGGAAAGAATTTTCTGGTTTAAGGCAGCCCGACCAGCAGAAATTTTCAGTGTGTCGAGAGCTGTCGTCTTTATTTTTTATAGGTGAGGTGATGTAATGTACACCCGATTTTCTTTATTATACAAACTATTGGTTAACAAGAAACTAATCTAATATCATTGCTAACAAGAAACTGACCCCTCATGGTCTTCTACTTCTAATTAATTGTCAAGGCCTTTTTGAATAATTGTCTAAGCCAGGTGTTCAGTGGTGATAAAATGTCAGGAACACAATTAATGGTTTTATTCGTACCTCAAAGTGGAAGGCACAGAGGAGTAAACTTCTCAAGGCCTAACCCATTGGCTGTCTCCATTTGTTTCTCTAAGTTCTTATTTACATCTTCCTGTACAGATAGTAAGTGCCTGCCATTCTCTAATTAAGCCAGCTGCACTAAAAAAGATGTTTCTTTAGTGTTATCAGTTTTCCATACCATATAATGAACCTAAAAGTTTATTTATTCTTCCAGCTGCAAGGAGAAAGGATGCTTTGTAGTTTTGATGGCTATGTGGAGAATTGTCCTTGAGAGCTTCTTAAGGGTTAGCTTGCAAACTTGTGTGTGTGAAGAAAAGGGAGGGGGGAATGCAATTAGGGGGAAGCAGGTGAAGCTGGGCAGGCCTCAGTGCTATCAGGCATGCTGCACTGAAATCCATTTCTATGATCTCTATTCCTCAGAAGTTCCTGGTCAGATTGCCCCAATATAGTCTCATAAACTGAGGGGTTGAAGCCCCTCTCAGAAGGCACCTTCTTGATTCCCATGTCAGGAGGGGATATCTTTTCAGGAGAATTTAATTAAGAAGCAAAATATTATCGGGGTAATAGGCTAAAAAACATATTACAGGTGAGATGCTTTGGCCTGTCATTTACAGAAGTTTGTGACTGTGCCTACAATGACTTATGCGGAATGGTGGGCCTCCGCAGGTGTATGTATTACAGCAGCACTGGATAACTAGGAAAATCACTGAAATCTCACTAAAGGAGTAAATATATGTTTAAAAAATAGGTATGACTTTGTTATTTACTGCCTATTATGCTTTATCCTTCATAAAAAATATAAATATCCAAAATGTCAGCTTACTTGCCTGTCTTAGACAAGGAGCTGTGAGGCTGTCATCTCAATCTGCAACATGAGAGAGTTAACCAGAGACACACATTTGACTTCTGTTAGCAATCTAAAGCAAGGACAATAGGCTGCTTACGAGAAACAAGAAATATAGACTCCCATCTAAATGCTCCATTGGAAAGTGTTGGTTGTACAATGAGACTCTTGATGATTACTTTGCGACAAATGTTGAGTAAATGTATACTTTCCTTAACTCAGCTGTTGAAATGCCACTTTTCTGATAATCTATCGGAGCAGATGTACAAGGTCTGACAAGTCCACGAACTTAACGGCTCTAGGTGCTTCACACCTCATTGCTGAATATGGTCACCTTTGAAGTACTCTCATTGGGAAGCTATGCGCCAACTTCAGGGCCTAGTCCACCCTTCAAAGCTATTTTGGAACTCTCTGTAATGACCATAGTGTACGGTGGCAAGGTGGCAAGTTGTCCGTGAGGGAGATTTTAGCCAATAAACAAATAACTGTATTGGAACACTGCCGGGGGCCAGCCCCGACACTTTACAGGGTCCCGCACAGAGGGAGGGAGAGGCGCGGCGGGAAATGAATCAAGGAGACAGAAAAGACTTTTCTGGTTTAAGGCAGCCCGACCCAGAGAGCAAGAGAGAAGGCTGTCTGTCTTTATTGTTTTTATAGTAAGAGTGACGTGAATTTTACCTGCCCACTGACCACACAATCTATTGGCTAGTTTAAAACCAAAACCTCATGGTTGGCAAATTTGAAACCAAAAACCTCGTGGTCTTGAGGTGATGTAATTTTTTACTCTGCCACATGAGCTATCAGTTAACTGAAACCTGGTGATCCTTTTAACTGTCAAGGCTTTTTAGATAATGGCCTAAGGATGCCTCGAGCTCAATCAGCCCTACTTATACCTCAAGGTTAAAAGGTTCACGAGGAAGGGTCTAAAGTTTATGATCTCTATTTGTTCCTACTTTGCTCTTTATCTCCTCCTGCGGGGATAGTAAACATCTACCGTTCCCCACCCTGTGTCCTTCTCAAGCTGTTCTAAAGAGGATAATTCCTTTCACATGGGTGGGGATGTGCAGTTGGGGGAAGTCAGCAGGGGTTGGGCCGGCCTCGTTGCTCTCAAAGCTGGCTGTGTTAGAAATCATTCCTCTGAGCTCTTTCTCCAGAGATTCCTGTACAGGTTTTTCCAATATTATCTCACAGACCAAGGGGGTAGTAAAGGGCCCCTCTCAGAAGGCATCTCCCCTGATCCTTGTGCCAGGAGGGGAGGGGGTATCTTTTTGAAGAAAATTTGATTAGGAAGCCAAATAATATCAAGGACAGTAGGCTAAAAAACATGTCACAGGTGAGATGCTTCAGCCCGTCATTTGCAGGAGCTCGTGACTTTGTCTACAAGGCTGATGGCGGACCTCCGCAGAACACCCTCCCTACTCAGCTAATCTGGCTCTCAATGACTTTTTCTTTACCTGAAGGTAAAGGAAATTTTGAAAGGAAGACATGTTGACGACATTCAGGACATCAAGGGTAATACGATGACAGCTCTGACAGCTATTCCAGAAAAAGTCTCCAAATTGCTGTAAAGGGTGGATTAGGCCCTGAAGCTGGGGCATAGCTTCCCAGTGGCAGTACTTTGAAGGTGACCTTAGTGATATTCGGCAATGAGGTTTGTGCCCTTTTCTTTAGGATGAGTTCACAAACTTAATTAGCAGTCCTCGTATAGCTCAAGCACAGATAAAGCGGTATATTTTGTAAGATTTCAAAAAAATTATTATATGTTCTTTTTTTAATACCCTGTAATTAATATAAAACATGAGCCTGACTGTTGGGAGACTTGGAAAATGTGCATTTGTTACAATTATTTTAAATATAAACCCTTCCAGATAATCCATAAGTATATCTGTTAGTTAACCATAAAGACCTTGTAGTTATCTTGGAAATGCAGGTAATATGATCTGAGGGCATTACCGCATTTTAAGGAACAAATGTTAATAGATAGTAAATACAGTTTTGCTGTTGTTGTCTCTAGTCAATTCTGACTCATAGAGACCCCACGCGGTACAGAGTACAAATGCTCCATGGGATTTTCATAGTTGTAATCCTAACAGAAGCAGATTGCCAGGTTTTTTCTTTTGCAGTACCACTTGGTGAGGTGGAACAGATAACCTTTAGATCAATAATCCAGCACAAAACTGTTTGCACCACCTGGGGATCTTACAGTTTTGCTACAGGATATGGTGGTAACATGGACAGTGATCGGTCTAATTCGCGAAAGGTCTTCACATGTTTGTTGATCTAACTTTGAAACTGGAGGCTATAAAAGCCTCCATGTGAAGGGTGCGCAAAGAGGATCCGAGGGATTGTTTCAGATCGCCCCTAACATGCAGGGAAAGACTTGACCTCACGTTATACAAGCCCCAGGCTGCAATGCTCGTGCGGAGCCCTCTATAGGCTCCACTATAGATTCAGTGAACTATAGGCAATGAATGGCTCATTTTGCTTGATAAAAACCAATGATAAAAAAAAATCAAACAGGAGGCCAGGGAGGATGGAGAAGTAACTTGTGTTTGAGCATTCATTCTCCTAGGTTACTGTCCAGATGAAGGTTAACGCCCCTTTGTTTTTCTTGATGACTGACGATGGCCTGTGAGACTGTGAAACAGACTCCCACTCATGGACTCTCACGTGCCCCTCACTGCCCACATTGCTCCCTACATCTGCATGTGGCCTTTCCCTTTAAATACTCAGACTTTGCCTAACCAATCTGGGCAGGCTTTTGAGGATGAGAATGCCTCCCTATCCCTTTGCGATGCCGGCTTGCTAATAAAACCTTTGATCTCACCTCAAAACCTTCTGTCTCAGTGAATTGTCTTTTTGCAGCAGGTAGCCAACTCCCAGGCTTTTCTTGTAACAACTTGTCTCATTTAATAATAAAACCCTATAAACTTGATACAAATGTGCAAAATGATGTACTAGTTGTAAAGGTTCCTGGAGAGCAAGTGGGAGTGAAGATCGATCTTTTCAGATTCATTTCACTTCTGAAGTCCATCTGCTGTAGGACTTTCTTCCACTTGTTTCCAAAATAGAGAAGTCAGTGCTCTTGACTATAGGAACTTGTTCCAAGAAAATAAAAAAACGTGACATTGATGCCATTTGACTGGATGATCACTAAAATGGGACAACTGGGACACTTTCCATCATTGAATGCTGACAATGTTTTACTTATTTTCAAAGTTTATGATTTCTTTAAACTTTGGGTAAGAGCTCAAGCCAATGAAAACCTGGGAAGAAAAGGTTTTCCCCTGTTGACATGTATACTTTGCAATTTCTTTGGTCAGAAGCAGTGTCATCATAATGTTAGGGTCCGCGATTTTCAAGATGCAACACTGTTACTTTAAAGGTTAAATTTTATTTAAAAAAAATGCCCAATAGGAAAAATACTGGTGCACCAGGGATGCACCCCAAGCTACACAGAGCAGGGGACAACGACGAGTTTCCTCAGTGCCCAGTATTTAAGTCATGAGATTGCAAAGCAGGGAGGGTGAACTGACCTTTACATTGATTGGTTAACTCCTATTAGTTGTAAAATGTGGTCAAGGTCTAGGGGTCACTTGCAGGCTGTCACTTGCAAGGTTGCCCCCAGGCTTGTCTTGTGACAATGTTTTGTAAGACAAAGGTGAGATTATTCTATGGTATTTTCTGCTATTAAGTTGTTTCTTGGGGCTTTCTTTAATACCTCCAATTTTTACTGCGCCCTTCCTCATTTCAACAATAAAAGAAGAAAAATTCATGAGCATGTCTCCAAGCAGAGAAGCCCATCTTGAGCAATGACGATAATGTCTGAATGTCTCAGGGACCTTGGGATGCACAGCTGCTGACAGTCCTCCTACCAGCTTGCTACGTGATTCCATATCCACTCAGGACTTGTCACTGGGTAGCTGCTCAGGGTCCTGAAGGATGGATATGAGGTCTTTGAATGAGTTCTCTTTGCCAGGTTGTTACAGGAAATCAACTGACACCCGAGGAGAGAAGCAGCCGTTTATTGAAGTAACGCTAGTGGGCTAGGAGGGGCTTATAGACTTCCAACGACTAGCCCCAGTGGGAAAGTGGAACAGGCTTTTATGGCCAACGTGGGATGAGGCATGATCAGAGGTCATGTGCAGAGCAGAGGGTCGTGAGCAGAATGAGGCCAGAATAAGATAAGGAGACGGTGCAGGATGGGCAGGATAAGATAAGGGGAAGTTTCTTCCACGGAGTTTTTTCTTCACAAGATCTCTGTGTGAGAACTGTGTGTTGTATCCAGGGGTAATCTATGTGAAGGTCTGTGTATGAGGTCTGTGTGTAAGGATCTCTTGTACAGTACCTGTGAAGTCAGTGCAAAATCTCTAGGAGTTCTCTGTGTGATCCATGTGGGGAGTCTCTGAGGTTTCTGTGAGAGGTCTCCATGGGAAGTCTCTGTGTGCTATCTCTGGCTGTGAGTTTCTCTTTAAGGCGTCCAGGGGAGGTCTTATGAAGTCTCTAGGAATCTGTGTGTGGTCTCTATTGTTTCTGTAGGAAGTCTTTCTCAGAGAGATCTCTGTATGAGTCCTGTATGTGAGATCTCTGAGTATAGGTCTGCATGGAAGGTCTCAGTGAGGTAGGTCTCTGTGGGAAGTCTCTGTGGGAGGCCTCTTTCTTATCTGGTCTTACTGTGTTTACGAAAACACTGGGAGGCAGGAAAAGGATGAAGGGTAAAAGACTTCTTCCTTTCGTTTTTCATTCTATTCCAATCAGCATCACCATAATCACACGTTACCTGGAGACGGTTCCAGCAGCAATGGATTACACAAAGGACTAGCTAATACATTTTCCTGCTTTGGGGGGCTCTGCTGCTTTCTCATGTTGGCCAGGGCTGGCAGAAGAGGAAAACCTGTGCTGGAAGCAGAGGGAGATCGGGGACCAATCCTCAACTGTTTCCTCATTTAGACAGGCCATCTGACCCCTTTCTTGTACCCTGGTTGGTGGGGGTCTGACACCAGAGGGTCTCCGGAGTGAGCAAGCACCAGTAGTCAGGTGTGACTTACTCTGGGACTCTCAGCCCTTTATAGCCCCTCTGCACTAGACGCATTCTTTGGAGACCTGTATGTGTAAGGGTACCAGATTAGGGGTCACATCCCATGAGTTCCCTAGATCTGGCTTTTCTCCCTATTAATTCATCTCTCTAACACTTTGGATCTGACTTGACGGCACTTGGCTTGTCTAACACTCAAGAGGTGAAAGTTGGATACAACAGTGGTGTACAATGCTTCAATATATTACTGCGAAAGTAATCTTCCCTACTTGAAGGTCTCACTTCTTCAGTAAACCAAGCCTTCTCAGTAGGAGATAGAAGCTACTAAGAGAGGAACTCGATTGAGGGAAGTGTTGTGGAGAGAATGGCCTGAGTCAGAGGCAGAGACACAGCACTCTGCGGGTCCAGCGAAGTTTATTTGAAGAGAAAAAGAGTAGGGTCTGAGCCAAGCGTGGCTCGGCCTGCCTCTCCCCCATAGGGCATACTTTTTATAGCTTTAAAGTTCCAATGAGGTATTGTTGGGGTGAAGGGGTTTAAGGTTTGGTAAGGAAAGAAAGAGAAAGGGGCAGTGAGAAATTCTGGTTAGAAGATTTATGGTCTGATAAAGAAGAAGCGTTGATCAGAAGTGGGAGGGGTAAGGTTTCTTTGTGGTAAAGATGTTAATAAGAGAAGGATTTTGATTAGGAGGGTGGAGATGGTAGGCATAAAATTATTTGTGGTTTTATGGTTATACCAGGTGGGGCATACCAGACTGTCTTCAACCAATGGTGAGGTCAAATCCTTGGATAAGATGACCTCCCTAAATTTCAGGGACAGATACTCCTCCGGGCGACCTGGAACAGAGCCCCTACCTTCTCTCCCACCCCCATCTAGACCTGAGGATAGTGTCATGGATTGAATTGTGACACCACCCCCAAAATGTTTGTGGCAATATGTCTAGGCCAAGATTCCCAGTATTGTGTAATGTTCCTGTATGTTGTAAATCCCGCCTCTAGGATGTTAATGACGGTGGAAGGTAGTTGTGCTAGTGAGGCAGGACTCAGTCTTCAAGACTGTATAGTACCTTGCGGCAATCTCTTGGGATATAAAGGAAACGGAAGCTATCAGAGAGCTGGGGACCTCATAATGCCAAAAATTGGTTGCCAGGAGCACAGGGCATCCTTTGGACCTGGGGTCCCTGTACCTCAGAAGCTCCTAGTCCAGGAGGGGATTGAGAACAAGGACCTTCCACCAGAGCTAATAGAGAAAGCCTTTCTCTGGAGCTGATACCTTGATTTTGAACTTTAAATGTACTTTACTGTGAGGAAACAAATTTCTCTTTAAGTCACCTACTTTTGGCATTTCTGTTATAGCAGTTCTAGATGACTGTAACAGATAGTAAGAATAGCTGAGGTGGATCCTTGTTTACAGCACCCACTGTGGGCATTTGCCTCCTTTGTTGACTCCAATCCTTTGATTATTCTATACTACACTCCACCCAAGGTTCACAGTACCCAACAGTCAGTGGTTACCACACTCAACATTCATCCTGTGCCACTCATCCCAAGCTATCCATTCCCTCTCTGGGCTGAGACAGTGGGGAAGGTAGGTAAGCCATGAACAGGGCCAAGGAGAGGACATACTATTCATCTGGGGAAGGGAGTGAACACAGCCCCCAGCATCCTCCCTGGTAGCTCATCACCCAGACGTCACAGAGCTGTAAGTTTCGGCCTTGCTTCTGCCCTAGAGTGTGAGAGAGACAGAGACAGAAGGGTGTTCCTGTGCACTTCTTTACGGGTAAGCAAAGAGATGGGTTGCAGGTCTGTATCCTCAGTGTTCATCAGGGAGAGAAGAGGCTTCCTGGGCAGCCCCCTAAATGTCCTACACACATTTTGTGACACTGGAAGCTGCTCAACTCAAACACTTGCTGGAGCCTTTATGGGGAATTCCTGCCCTTATTGTATCCGTCTGCAAACTCATCCCACTACAGTTGCATAAAGTTCAAGGAAGAGAGAAAGCCATGAAAGACAACTTGAACCAGAGCCTGGAGTGGAGTCGTCATAATTTTTTTCATCTTCACAAGGCCTACAAGTACTTTTTTGATTTTTTTTCAGTGATGGTGTTACAAAAACCAAACTTCTTTAAAACTAGCACATCTGAGGAGACTCAATAAAGTAGCTTGTAGTGGAAGAGGATGTGCAATGCCACTGTCATCCTCCCTGCATGCCTGCACTCATCCCTTCTGAAAGCCGAACCAGATATTTAAGAGTAGAATACACTGAACCTTCCCCAACACCTCAATATGGCACAGACAAAAGGCACAACACTCTCCTGAGGGGCAAAAAAACATATAATTAGGGAACCATAAATAGCTTGATTAGAAGAAGCCACTAGTTCACAGAGGACATGCTTCGTGGCATAGACTGATTATTTTCTTGGATAGAAGTTTTCCCACTAAGAAGGGCTGCAGAAGCATGTTCTAGTTGACCAGACAAGACATATTCCTGAAGACAGTGCCGTGGGCAGTGGTGAGTGTGGCCAGAGGCAGCCCACATCCTTGGCCCATGCTGCTGGGAACTGACTGAGGTCACTATTTCCCTGGGGGACAGTAATGCAGAATGTCTCATGCACAGTTTCTCCTTGTGGAATCCTGTAATTTTTAAGGGATTTTGGTCTCTGTTCTGCAGTTCCTGGACAGAACCACTTTGGGCTTCAGGGATGGCATGGTAATGGCAGGCTAGATCATTCATCATTCTCCTGTGCTTGAGACAGGAGGGAGCTCTGTGGCAGTAAGAAAAATGCCTACCAACTAGAGCCTGACTTTCCTGGATCTCTTCTTTTTGCTGACTTAACTTTGAAGGATGAACTCCACACTGTAGCCCCGTTTTCTCCTTTAGAATTTGGCCAACAGCTCTCATGAGTGCCTGAGCTTCTGTGGTCCCCTTGTCAGTAAAGACCAATCTGCTTTTGAGTACTGCATGACTCTGGTGAGAGCTTGGCACGGGCTTCCCTTTTTGCCAGCGATCATTGTTCTCTTTGTCTTTTTTACTGGGGAAAATCCACTGAAGAAAGTGCTTCATCGTTTTTCTGAAGGGGCCTTCTGGAGGAGCCTGTCCCTTCTCTGGCAGCTTCTGGAGGTACTTGCTTTCAGTGATGTGTTTTATTCCCTTGACCTGAGAAGGATAGTTCACCCCACAGGATTCAGAGGGGCCCAATCCTGCCAACCCTTCTTCACTCTCTCCTGGTTTGGGTCTCCTATAATCTGTTTCCTCATCAGTAGAGGCAGAAATCTTGCTTTGACTCTTCCAAGGGTCCTGAGGATCTGGGATCTTGGACTCCTGCTGCCTCAGGCTACTCCTTCTGACTGCCTTGAGGTCATATAGTACCTCGGAAGCTGCTGCATCCTCACTGAACACACTCTGGGGATGAGACTGAGAGATTTGACCAACCAAGTTGTCTGCAGCAAGGAGCACTTTGGTGGCATAATCTTGAAGGGGCATCTCAGAGGGATGGCCTTGAGGCTGGTCCTCTGGCACTGATTTCATTTTCAACTCAAACTCACTAACTGCCTGTGATTGAGAGCAAGGCTGTCCTGGATCTTGACTAGACATTCTAGAAGGTGGGGGGATTTCACTGGTCCCTGAAGCCCCTAAACTCTTTAGACTGACATTTGTGTTTTGAGAGTTTGCCAGCACACTGGTTCTCAAAATGTCTCTGTCCTGTAGCTGTATTACAGAGGATCCCGTGGCCCTTAATGCCTTTCTGGTCTCTTCATCTCCGGACGACTGAGATTCACAGCTTCTCTCCAGTACTGTTACACTAGGGCTGCGGCCCCCTGTGGTATAGCCCACACTCTCCTCTCTGGGCACCTTCCAGGCTGTTGCAGGACTTGGTGTCAGCTCTAGGCTGCCTCTCTGGGCCTCCACGGTAGTCCCAATATGCAAAGGTCTGCCCAAAATGCCAGATGTGAAGGACTGCAAAGGCTGCCTGCCATCCTGCCCACTCTGAGGGGCTTTTGAAGGCCTATTGTCATTATCGGGTGGTGACCACATGAGGAGTCTCTGGACTTCCACATCTGCAGGTGAGGAGACAGGGCTAGAACTTGCCAGGATGGGAACTGGCTTTCCTGTTGTCACTTTCTCTTCCCAGCCTGCTTGAAAGTTTTCTTCCAGAAACTTGACAGCATCAGCTCTTGACTCCGCCAGAGATTCATGCGGAGTTGAAGAGGGAGAGTTGGGCTGCAGGAAGGGTAATGTGTTTCCCTTTCTTGTCTTAAACAGATTCACAGGTTTAAGGACTTTGAGGGGAAGACGCCATTTGTGTCCTGCCCAAAACCTTACCACATGTGTTTCCAGCGCCTGTTGAGTGCCTTGATTGAGAAAAGAAAGCTCTTGGATAGTGTTTACATGGCATGCTCGACCCTCTGGTGACATCAGATTTCTAGTTTTCGTGTAAGTGTCAGACTTCAGCAAGGTACAGTTGGTGGCAAGCCGGGACTGACGGACATCCATAGGGATCTGGTCCTCAGCAATCTGCCTTGACTTCCTGTCCAAATGAACTTTTAGGGTATTTTCTTCTAGTGTCTCACGTGGGCCCCTGGGTAATATGCAATTTCCTGAGTAATTCTGTGAGTACCTCACTGAGTCATTTTTTGGTTCCTTCTTAGAGTCTACCCCTAGGACCTTCACTAGGGAACTTCGTGATCTCTGGGATATATTATATTTTGGGACCTTCCCCGGACTATGTCCCAGATCCTTGCTCAGATTCCTCCCTGGATGGAAATTTGCCAAGTCACACACATGGAAGCTTCCTGGGTGTCTGGATCTTCCTTGGTGCCCGGATGCCACCTTCTTCACTTCTTCACTGCTTTCACCTTTATGTATGGAGGGCTGTAAGGGTCCGTTCTGGTCATTCGCCTGGCACAGCCTTGGTAATTTCACCCGAGGTTGTGCCAGTTTCAGAAACTTTTGTATCCTGCTAGGCAGGCCACATTGGTGATGGATGAGCCTCTTTTGAAGGTGTTGCTCCAGTAGCTTCCGAAGTTCAGGGTTCACAAAATCCCCAGGAAGGGTGGAGTCTGACTTGTGGGCTTGGCGGACCTGAGTATTCTGTGAAAGGTTGGGACTGAGTGGACTAAAGGCTTCCTGAGATCTTTTGATCACAGAAGGTAAGGCCTTTCCACTTCCTAGTTCTTGTAACAAGGGCCATTCCAGGTGTTGAATTTTAGTTGAGATAAGAGATTGTGCCTGACTCCGGGCATTAAGGCAAGATACTTCACAAGCCCTAAATTGGGGTGGAGAAGAAGGTAGGATTCGGAGTGAGGACTGGAGATGAGCGTGGGTCTGAACCTGAGCTAGAGGTGGGACCTCAGATTGGGACATAGTTAAAATCAAAGGTTGAAGGTAAGCCACTGCATGTGGCAAGAACTGAGGCTGGGAGACCAAAGGAGATCCTTTTGCCTGCATTTGAACCGGTAAAGCATTAGAGATTCCATTGAATAAAACAGAAGGAAACTCTAGTGTGGAACCAGAGATGGTGACAGTAACTGCCAAGGACTCACTGTGCAGAAAGGGGAGACCCCAGAAGAGCTGGCTGCATTTCTGTGGTATGTGGTCCAGGGTCTTACAATATGAGAGTTGCTGCTGTATTTTGCGTTTGGTGCTCCAGAGGGACTGGGAGACTGTGGTATCCTGCTCATCACCTGGTGATTTTAGCATGTTCCTTAAAGAATTCAGGTGGTAGCCTGAGCTCATTTGATTTGGAAAGAACCTATCCTGTTCTTTTTCCTCCCAAATCTTGAACTCAGTGCTCTTTGTGACTTGTATTTCCAGGAACTTCTGGATGTCTGGGTTGGGGAAAGTGGGATTACTAGTCCCTGTGCTCCTGTCTGTATGGCCTTCCCCAAAAGCAGATTCTTGTGGGTGGCAAGAAGTCTGTTCTTGCTGTGATTCAGAGTATTTTGAAGTGGAGAGGCCCTGGGCCTTGGCAGCCAGCTCCCACCCGGAGATGGTTGAAGTGGGGTGGCTTGAAGTGTCAAGGCCTGTGAACACTGGGATAGAAGTTAACCAGCAATTGTCTGGAAACGGAATCCCAGGGACGCAGCTCGGTGGGACTGTCATCGCCACTGAGTCACACTGAGATGGAGTCAAAGTAGCCTCAGGCAGTGGTGATGCAGGAAAGGTTGCTGGAGCCTGAAGGCAGGAAGCCTGAAGGCAGCCTGAAACAGGAGGGTCTGGTAGAGGAGCAGGAAGAGCAAGTGGTGGGGGTGAAAAACTGTCAACGGGAAGAGGTGGTTCTGGTGGTGGGGAGGCATGCAGTGAGGGTGAAGGAGCAGAAACACAAGGGATCATCAGGTCCGGTGAAAGGGCAAAGGTCAGAGGTCGAGGGGTCTGTGTCGGTGGAGCTGCGAAAGTGCAAGGGGACACTACAGACTCCAAAGAAGCAGCCCCTTCTGGGAGTTCCACACATGGCTGCTGGGCATCAGCAGGTACTCTTTTGCCCACCCTCTGGCAGGAGTCTTGACACGACTGCTGATGAATGCTGCCATTGTCAGGGGGCTTTCCCATGTGGCTGCAGGAGACAGAGGACCAAGATGTAGCCAGAAGTCAAAGGGCCAGGAAGGCCTGGTAGGCCTGCAGGAAGGGGGCACTTCAGCACTAGCCCCACCCCTCCCCACTCCCTGGCACCATCCCACGCCCTTGCTGAATTCATGCTTTCCCTCCCCCAAGGACTTCCATCACAATCCCTCCCCAGAGGTGCCCTCTATACCAGCTGCCTTTTGACCCTAGAGTCATACAGGAGGTCTTGGTAGGAAGAGAAGGGGAACAATTACTTACTTTTGGAGAAGTGAAATTAGGCCCCGAGCCTCTTGTAACGCTTTCAAGGAACTTCTGCAAGCTGGAAATCAGGAAAGTGGCCTACTATCAAAGGGGAAACTCTGGTGGCAAGTGCTACGGCTGCTAACCAAAAGGCTGGCAGCTCAAATTTACCAGCGTTCCTTGGAAACTCCGTGGGGCAGTTCTACTCTGTCGTGTAGGGTCACTGTGAGTCCAAATCAATTCAATGACAGTGGCGGATGGTAAAGGGCCTAGGATAAAGGGCTGAGTGGAATGTGGCTCAGCGGACACACTTTAAAGATTAGACTCTGATAGCCAAGCTTCAGAGTCCAAGATCACATGGTCACTGACCCTCATAACCCTCATAGCAAGGCTCAGTTGTATGAGGTACTTAATCATTTATCAAGTGCTCTCACGTCCATTAGTCTGTGTATCTTGGTATGAAATCTTAGCCTTGAAAATGTTAAACTGCTTGTCCTAGCTGAACGTCTGTTTTCCACCCCCAGATGCACCAATTATGTTTCTTACATCTCACACCGTCCCCTACCAGGCAACACCACCACACAAGGCCCATCATGACTTCATCTCCTCTTCGCACCTCCCTGCCCTACTACCCTCTAAGGCTCAGCACAGATCTGGGGAGCATTTCTGTTCTGATTCCCTCCACAGCTGCCTCCCTCTCATGGCTATTTCCTCAGAGAGGGACAGTGCCCCAGCAAATGGCATCTTCCCAGACCCAGGATTGGTGCTCAGGGACAGAGGAGGTTAGGGTTAACACATAGGAGCTCAGCTGAGCAGGCGGAAACTTACCTTTCACAGCTTCACGTTTGTTCCTCTTCCTGCTCCTCTTTCTTGTCTCCACTTGAAGCTGAAACACATGAAAAGAAGAGCGGCTGGAATACTCTTCTTATTGTTCTCTATGATAAACTGCAGACATTGGTATTCATGAATAAAATGACTTTCTGCATTGAATTAATGGAGCTCTGTGTTTTTTCCTTTTGCTGATTTGTACACTGGAGAGAAACACTTTGATTTTTTTCTTGGAACAACCAGTCAAGGATTTTCTATGTGAAATTTAGCCTGGATTTCTTCAGTCATCATCCCTCTGCCCAAGAACAGCATAGTCTGAAACCTAAATGTACTTCTGTGCTCTGTCCAGGAAGGATTCTACACCCTCAGTCCAGGGCTTGGCTCTAGCCCATGGTCAGAGACTCTCTGGGGCTTACCACAGCTCTTCGGCTCATCCCTGACCCAGAGGAAAGGCTTGGCCTGGAGACACTTGCCACAGGAATATGATGGATGAACCAATGCTGAGGGCTCTGTCCTCTTGAACTCTTATAAAGTCCTTTGCTGCTGAATTACTGTGCTTGGGGTTTCTCTTAGAGCCCTCTGTCACAACAGACAGGTTGTCCAAGATCTTCAGATAGAAATCCTGGTGCCTGCTATAGCCCATGCCCTGCTCAGCCCGTGTCCCTAGAAGGCTAATGTTCTACTCTTTCCCGAGGTTTCCTGTTTCAGGAGTCTCTGTCATTGATTTAGAAAATGGAACTAGGACTAGAGAAAACAAAGACAGAGAGAATCAGCCCACTGGGGCTGGGTTGAGGGTTCCTTACCGTCCGGATGTTTACTTTTTTCTCAGGTGGTGGTAAGGATGGATTACTCTGGAGGAAGGGGAGTAACAGGAGGAAAAGCCCCACTCCACACACAAAGCCCAGGATAGTTTCAATGACCCTGGGAGTGGAGCTGGAGCTCATACAGGTAGCAATAAAGCTTTTCAGAGAAAAAAGGTAATTCTCCATGATCAGAATCACACTGTTGCTCTCAGGCAACTAGGCACTGCCAGTGCACTCTGGCCTAAAGATCCTGGCCTGCATCACAGAGCTATAGTCTCATCACAAAGGGCTCCAGAGGGTGGGGGGAGGGACGGCAAGTGAAGGCCCACCCACATCCCCACCCCCACCATGTCTTGGTTTCCTAGGGCAACCATAACAAACTACGACAGAAGATGGCTTTGAACCACAGGAATGTATTGTCTCCAAATTCTGGAGGCCACAAGTTCCACTTTAGGGTATTTGCAGGGCCATGCTCTCCTTGTCGCGCCTGTAGAACATGCTTCCTTACCTCTTTCAGTTTCTGGGAGCCCCAGGCATCTGTTGTCATTCTTTGGCTTACAGATATGTCTTGACATGGTGTTTTCCTCCAGTGTGTGATTCTGTCTCAGTGTCTGTTGTCTCATATTATGAAGCACCACGCAGTAAGAATTAGGACCCACTCGACTCTGATAGGAGCTCTGGTGGTTCAGTGGGTAAGGGCTCAGTTATTACCCAAAAGGTCAGCATATTGAATCTACTGGCGACTCCTTGGAAACCGTATCAGGCACTCCTACTCTGTACTATAGGGCAATGGTAACGGAATTTTTTGTTTTGTTTCTACTCTGATATGAACAACTTACCTGATAACATCTGCAAAGAGAAACTCTACTTCCCCAAATAAGGACATACACACAGGGTTATGACTTCAATACAGCTTTAGGGGGGACATACTCCAATCCATAGCACTCTATTCATCTCAACAGATCCCACAACCCTCCTCTGGGTCTTCCAATTCTGGCCTTTCATCCTGTTACGGACAGACCTTAGTGCAATTTCCTAGTCATTTCCACTTGTAAACCAGGTATTACCTGGTTCTATTTATCCCTAGGAGATTGCGGCTTCAGCCCCACCAATATCATAGCCTTTGAAAGTCAAGTTATCTCACATATTCTGGTGTTTTCCTAGGTTCTTACTCTGAGGATCTCTTGTCTTCAACACCAACTTTCCCACATAATCAGGGACAGGTTAGTCCATAAGCAAGGTAAGCCAGGCTTATTTGTGCTTAGTTACAATTTCACATAGGCTTTGCCACATCTGGTGTGAATTTGCAGGTGAAACCCATGTGAAATTGCTCACTGCAGTTTAGTAAGCAAGCACATGTAAGCCTATGCTTACCTTGCTTACTGGTTTATTTATCCCTATTGTGTTGTTGTTAGGTGGCATTGCGTTGATTCTGACTCATAATGACCCTATGTGCAAGAGAACAAAACACTGCCCAGTCTTCAGCCATGTCCACAATCATGTTTATGCTTATGCCTATCATTGCAGTCACTGTATTCATCCATCTCATTGAGGATCTTCCTTTTTTTCACTGATCTTCTACTCTACCAAGCATGATATCCTTTTCCGGGGGCTGATCCTTCCTGACAACATGTCCAAAGTATGTAAGACACAGTCTCACCATCTTTGCTTCCAAGGAGCACTCTGGTTGTACTTCTTCCAGAACAGATCTGTTTCTTCTTTTGTCAGCCCATGGTATATTCAGTAATCTTCTCTAGCACCACAGTTCAAAGGTACCAATTCTTCTGTCTTCCTTATTCATTGTCCAGCTTTCACATGCATATGACATGACTGAAAATAGCATGGCTTGGATCAGGCACACCTGAGTCTTCAAGGGGACATCTTCACTCTTCAACATTTTAAAGACATCCTTTGCAGCAGATTTTCCCAGTGCAATGCATCTTTTGATTTTGTGACTGCTGCTTCCATGGGCGTGGATTATGGACACAAGTAAAATAAAATCTTTGACAACCTCAATACTTTCTCCATTTATGATGATGTTGTTTACTGGTCCATTTGTGAAGATTTTTGTTTTCTTGATGTTGAGGTGCAATCCATACTGAAGGCTGTTGGTCCCTAATCTTCCTCAGTAAGTGTTAAATATTCTTCACTTCCAGCAAGTAAGGCGGTGTTATCTGAGTGATGAAGGTTGTTAAGGAGTCTTCCTCCAATCCTGATGTCTTGTTCTTCTTCGTATAATACAGGTTTTCAGATTATTTGCTCAACATACAGACTGAAAACATACAGTGAAAGGATACAACCCTGATGCACACCTTTCCTGACTTTAAACTCTGCAGTGTTCCCTTGTTCTGTTCATGTGACTGCCTCTTGATCTAGTTTCAGATTCCCTGAATTCTGGAATTCCCATTCTCTGCAATGTTAGACGTAATTTGTTATTATCCACACAGCCAAATGCCTTTGCATAGTCACTGGAACACAGGTAAACATCTTTCTGGTATTCTCTACTTTTAGCTAAGATCCATCTGACATTGAGGGCACTCTGTCCCTGGATTTTAGAGAGGTTTAGCGTAAGCCCTCTTCCCCTGCCGTGTCCCTAGATTTCTGAGAGGTGTTAGCATAAACCATCTTCCCCTGCCACTAACCCAAAACAGCTCACAGGAATTTGACCACAATAAAACTTTTTGCCTGCCACCTCCATTCTCTTAATCAAAGCTCTTCCCTTATCAAACCTTGACCATAAACAAACCTCTCCCACTCTGTGTCTAACCAACACATCTTTCTTATCAGACCATAAATCACCTTACCAGAATTTCTTGCTACCCCACTTTTCTTGTAATTAACAATTTTTCCTCTTCAAACCATAACTCTCCTCAGCCTACACTGTCTCATCAGAACTTTAAAATTGTAAAAAAAAAAAATTTGTCCTATTAGCCAGGGGCAGGCTGAACCGCTGCTTACCTCAGACTCCACTCTCTGAGTAAACTTCACTGGACCCTCTGCCTGGCATGTCTCTGCCTCTGTTTTATACCATTCTCTCCCTAGCAGACATCAGCAGTGATAACTCCAGTTCCATGTCCTCTTCTGAAATCAGCTTGAATTTCTGGCAGTTCCCTGTCAATGGATTGTTGCAGTTGCTTTTGAATGACCTTTAGCAAAATTTTACTTGTGTAACATTGTGTGTGATATTAATGATATTCTTCAGTAATGTCCACATTCAGTTGGATAGCCTCTCTTGGGAATAGGTATAAATATGGATCTCTTGCAGTTGGTTAACCAGGTTGCTGTCTTTCAAATTACTTGGCATGGATGAAAGACCACATCCAGCAGTGCATCTGTTTGCTGAAATATCTCAACTGATAGTCCACTAATTCCTGGAACCTCGTTTTTGGCCAACGACTCCAATGCAGCTTCGACTTCTTCCTTTAATTCCATTTGTTCCTCATCATATGCTACCTCTTCAAATGGCTGAACACTGACCATTTCCTACTGGTATAGTGACTCTGTAAATGCCTTCCATCTTATTTTGATGCCTCTTGAGTCATTTAATATTTTCCCTATAGTATCCTTCTCTATTGCAACTCAAGGCTTGAAGTTTTTCTTCAGTGCTTGAGAAATGTATTAGAGGTTTTAGATGTAAAAGGCTTTGTTTAATTTAAATTATGCCGTAAAAGAAAGCCAGGGAAAGACAGAAAGAGAAAGAAAAAGTTTATTTGCATCCCGGGCGGCTTTACAGAGTTCCCAGGATGGAGTTTGCAAAACCGCGCTCTGGTCTGGGGGTTGGGGGTTTATAAAAGGGTGGTGGCGGACCTTGTTGAGGACAGCACTGAGGACAGTGCCCGTAGCAAGTAGCTAATGGGGTTGTGGGTGGCAAGTAGCCAATGGGGTTGCAGACAATTAGAGTCAATTAATTAACGTAGCGGGGTGTTGTTTTCAGTGGAATGAGGTGAGGAGAGGTCTAGTTGAGCCTACGGGAAGAAGTGGTAGCTAGTCTTCATTTGAATGGAATTCCTGGAATAGCCTGCGGATGAGACCTTTTGACTCCGAGGTTCCGGGAATAGTTGGGGGAGGGGGATTTGCGTTGCAGCCTAACAAAATGCAGAACATGTTTTTCCCTGTTGTTATTGGAAAAGCCTTGGAATTCCACTACCTGCTGCAAAAAGACAATTCACTGAGACAGGAGCTTTGGGATGAGATCAAAGGTCTTATTTGCTAGTCAGCATTGCAAAGGGACAGGGCAGTGCTCTCATCCTCAAAAGTCTACCTGAATTGGTCAAGCAAAGTCTGAGTATTTAGAGGGAAAGACCACATGCAGATGTAGGGAACAATGTGGGCAGTTGGGGACATGTAGGGGGTCAACTAAGTGGAAGTAGACTGGGTAGATTTCGACTGGGTGGAGATTGACTGAGTGGAGGTATACTTCACAATCTGTGGGGCATCATCAGCCACCAAGGAAAACAAAGTGGTGTTAGCCTTCATCTGGCCAGTGACCTAGAAGAATAATGCTCAAACACAAGTTAGTTCTCCATCCTCCCTGGCCTCCTGTTTGATTCTTTTATCGTTGATTTTGTCAAGAGAAAAAAAGTCCTTCATTGCCTATAGTTCACTGAATCTATAGTGGAGCCTACAGAGGGCCCCATCCTAGTGTCATGGACTGGGGCTTGTGCAATGTGGAGGTCATGTCTTTCTCCATGTGTTGATATGACCTGAAACAATAACAGTTTGAGCACCCCTGACATGGAGTCTTTTTCAGCCTCCAGTTTCACTCTTAGGAATTTGAAATTTGAAAAAAGGCTTTGATTCTGTAAGGAAGGTGCTATAGAGTTGCTAGCCACATCAAGAAGCAGAATCTTTGATGGAGCGAAAAAACATGAAAGTTTTCAGTACAGCTGATCTGATAAGGAAGGTAAGCACCATATATTGAAGGTCTTGCTTGGCATGACTCATATTGTCCATTAAATGAGAAAACACGGTTGGAAGGCAAAGGAGCACCTTTATTTTGTTGTGCAAGGAAAGGAGTCAGTCCTAGCTGCTGCCACAAAGACTGATTGCCAAGGAGCAAGGGAAGAGCTACTTTTAAAGGATTTACAAATGGATAGTTCACACAAGGTATGTCAGCAACATTCTTAATCTTACGACACAGGTGCAATTGATGGTGGATGCGAGGGCCCGACAAAGGTCACCTAGGTTATTAAGCTACATTCTAACCAGACAAACAGATCTGCATTCCTCTCCCTGTCTCTGAAGATACAGAGTTGACTGACACCTCAGAGAGAGGTAAAAAAATTTTGACAGTTTACTCTGCTGGGTTATCCTGTGACAAACTTTGGATAGTCTGCTCTGATTGATTATCCTGTGACAAACTTTAAGTAGGCTGTGTGTGGTCATCCTTGACAAACTTTGGACTATTCACCCTGTTTGTTAGATGTAATGGAATCTGTGACTCCTGACTACTGTTCTGTGACAAACCTCCTCCCCTTTGAATTCTAGCTATAAAAACCACTAGAAACGTAACCCAAGTGAGACAGTTTATTGGCTGCTGTCCCCGAGGCTGCTGCAGATCTGAAAATAAATTATTCCTTGAACCTCACACTGACTCTGGATCTTTGGTTACAATGACAAGTAGATGAACCTGAATTCAATTTGGCAACACAATGGGGTTTACACATAACTTCTGAGGAAAGCAAGATTCTGACACAAGGCTTCTCGAAGTAATGTAATTTTCCACCACCTGTGGACTCTATCTTAACCTTGTCTACTGGATAGCTTGACCTTGCGCACATTTTGTCTTGTATCACCCTGAGACACAGAATATAATTTTCTTTTGTGTTTATTTAGTTTTGTGAATTGTGAATCGTAAGGCTTTAAATTTTGTACTATATTCAATAAGAACTACCTACAACATTCATAGATCTAAATGTAAAACTTATTAATTAAAGTTTCAAGTTATTTTTTAAATAAATTTGTAACATTAACAGTTATAATTTGGAAGTTAATAAAGCTTATACCACACAGGTTTGGGACATGCTGTACACACACATACACACTCATTCTTTCACATACCAATACAGTATTTTCAAAATAAAAAATCAAGTTATTTCCCTCAAAAAACAAACAAAAGCCTTCATATGTTGCCTTCCTACTTTGCTCAGGATAAAGTCCTCACTCTTTACATCAGAGTTTCCAAACTTGTGCAACACCCACAAGCAAAGAATACATTAGGGTAAGCTAAGGCATTGATTCTTAGAGTTCTTAGGGTGGAAGATAGCACTCGTGGGTCCACGTTTTGGGGCTGATCCTGGTCTTCAGCAAAAACCGAAAAACTGTATCAATACTTGGAGTCAATTTTGACTCATAGTAACCCTATAGGACAGAGGAGAACTGCCCTATAGGATTTCCAAGGAGCAGCTAGTAGATTCAAACTGCCAGCCTTTTGGTAACAGCAATATGCGTAACCAGTGCACCTTCAGGTCTGAAGCAGCCTCTTCTAATATTTCTGGTATGTTCTATATAGACGTTTTTTCAGCATGTGCCTTTGAAACCACAGCCAAAGTTTCCCCTGGCTCTGCCACACTTTCCCCCGCTTCTGCTCACACCACTAAGCAACTGCTTATAGTTGCCAACAGCCTGACTGCACTGTAATACCAAGAGTTGTTGGCATGGTGTGCTGGTCAGGATTATGTCAACTTGGCTACTCCACATTTGGCTGCTGTGTTAAGTGGCAGGGCGGGCCTGTGGTGGCTTCCCTCCCCTCAGCTCTCTTCTCTTGCCTTTCACCACCTACTGCCAGTCTGCTCATGTTGCCAGCAGCTCCTGCTCTTTTCTGGTATCTGGTTCTTGGACTTGAACTAGCAGCTGTTGGGTTCATCAATCCCTACAGCCAACGCTTGAGAGTCCTGTTCACTGACCTGCCAATCCTGGGTTCACCAGCCTCTGCAGCTCCATCTCGCTGCCAGCTTGGGATCCGCTGACCTACACAACTGGTGATCTAGAACCCTGGTCTCTGACCTGTTGACCTTGTGTTCACCAGCTCCCATGGCCCTGTGAGACTTGTGCCAGAACTCAGGACATTCAGCTTCTGCAACTGCATAAGCTGTTTCATATATATATGTATGTATCTTTCCTTGTACTTTATATATGAATCTTTCCTTGTATATACATGTGTTACTGGTTTTGCTTCCCTAGAAAACCCAGCCTAAAACAATTTGGTACCAGTAATGGGGTGCCTCTGGGTGCTTAAATCAGTGGGGCTACAGAATTTGGAACACTTGCCCCTGCAGGACAGATGGTGGGCCTGGGGCCTGGGCCATGTGGCCATAAGAAGCAAAAGCTGAAGAGACAAAAAACATGAACTCACTCAGTCTCAAAATGTATGGCCATGGCCTCAGGGGTTTGAAAGGGTGGAACCATGGTGTCCTGTGTTTGCAAGGGTAAAATTGCCACTCAGTTGGGGTTAGGGTGCACCTAAAGCTGATGGGGCAGAGTTTCTGTCCAAGTGGGCCTTGAAGACAGAGTTGTAGTACAGGGCTAGGTGTCTCCTATTAAAATCCAGGGAGTGTGGCCAATACCTAGAGTCTGGAGGGCAGGGCCTTTGTGTAGGATGTCTCAGAAAATGTCAGAGTATTTTCAAAGCTTTGAGTGCTAATGTAGATGAGTTCTGCTGACTTGCCTGTTGCCTGTTAATGCCTTCCTTCCCTAGAATTTTTCCCATTTGTAATGAAATGTCTAACTTGTGCCTGTTCTGCCATTGTACCATTTAGAAACAGATAACTTACATTCTAGGTTTCACAGATGTAAAAGAATTTTTGAATTTTGGACTTGGAACTGATTTAAGACTTCTGTCATCTGAGATAAATGTGTTACATGTTTCAGAGATGTGATTTTTGGGGCACCAAAGGGTGGGATGTCATGGATTGAATTATGCCCCCCCCCAAAACAGGTATAGCCATGTGGCTGGGCCATGATTGTGATTGTGCTCCATTTTGTGATTTTCCTGTGCTGTGTGTTAAAGGATTAGGGTGGGACTGTAAATCCCTTCAAAGGATTATCTCCCTGCCACACTGTAAACTCCAGGAGTTTCCCTGGAGTATGGCTTGCCTTAATCCTTTCATCCTACAAGAAATAAAAGGAAAGGGAAGCAAGCAGAGAATTGGGAACCTCACAGCAGCAAGAAAGCAGCACCAAGAGAAGAGGATGCCTTCAGACCTGAGGTTCCTGTGCCAAGATGCTCCCTGGACAAAGACTGATGCAATACCAGACTTTCATCCAGAGCCAACTAGGGAGAAAGCCTTCCCCTGGAGCAGACATCCTGAATTCGGACTTGTAACCTACCGCCAGCCAAGACCGGACTGTATAAAAATAAGCCTTCCTTTGTTAAAGCCATCCACTTTGTGGTATTTCTGTTAGAGCAGCCCTAGCTGGCTAAAACACAAGATATAGAATTTGGTGCTGAAATCCCACACCTGCCTAAATCAGGACCTCTGAGTGTGCACTGAATCCAAAGAACTGGGTTAGGACCCAAACCTGTTCTTCACCAGAGGGGAAGGTGTTCTGCAACACACATCTACCCCTGGGCCCATTTAAGGAAAGATAATTCCTTCCCTTTTCCAGCATGACTTAATACCCAGATCTCCAAATATGAACCTGGGAGGGCTTGAAGTTTTAGATTTGGGGTGCACCCCCTTAATCCTTGGGACTGGAGGACATAAATGCTCCCAGCTGTAAGGTCTCAGATGGCTGGGAGTTCCTAGTCTTTCAGCTGCTAGTGCCCCCTTACTCTTTATTTGTGCAAACAACAAATTTCCAGTTTCTGTTTCTGTTGCAACTGGTAGTATGGTGTCTGCCTAATTGGAATAGGTTAATAATGTTACCGGGAAAATCTGATTGCAGGCTCATGCAGCCTGTCACTACTAAGCCTGTTCCGACCCGCGGGACAATCAACGGAGGGACGAGGGGGAGCCTGTGAAAGTGGAGCAAGAGACGCAGAGAAATGGAGGCAAGACAAAATTCTGATCAAGCCTCCAGGTTTTATTGTTATAATGAGGTATATATATATAGCAGCGGGGATAGAGGGAGGGATCAAGTGAGGTAGGGATGGAGTGACATTTGGAGTGAGGTAGTTGTCGGCTGGGGATTGGATATACATATGACTAAGGCAGTGACATCAGGCAGGAAGTTTTTCGCGCATGCGGGCCTTTTGAACTTCACGGGCGCGGGCTTTTTCAGACTTGGCGCGCGCGGGCTTTTTCAGACTTGGCGCGCGCGGGCTTTTTCAGCCCTACAAGCTTCCTGTATGTCGGGGCCTGGGGGCTCACCCATGGCTCCCGACATCAGCCAATTATGCAGAGACAGGGACTGGATTTTTAAAAGTGCTTTCTTCAGATTGTAGGCAACCTGAGAAGACGGTGGGTGTTTTAGTCAGCTGGTGCTGCTCTAACAGAAATATCATGAAGTGGATGGCTTTAACGAAGGAAGGCTTATTCTTACACAGTAGGCTACAAGTCCAAATTCAGAATGTCCGCTCCAGGGGAAGGCTTTTGCCCTTGTTTGCTCTGGAGGAAAGTCCGATATTACATCCATCTTTGTCCAGGGAGCATCTTGGTACAGGAAATTCAGGTCTGAAGGATGTGCTCTTCTCCCCGTGCTGCTTTCTTGATAGTGTGAAGTTCCCAATTCTCCGCTTGCTTCTCCTTCCTTTTATCTCTTGTAGGATGAAAGGATTAAGGGTGGTGCAAATCATACTCCAAGGAAACTACCTTTACAGTGGAACAGGGAGGTGATCTTATAAAGGGATTTATAGTTCCACCCTAATCCTTGAACACACAGCACAGGAAAATCACAAAACGCAGGACAATCAGAAAATATTGGGAATCACGGCCCAGCCACGTGGCTACACATATTTTTGGGGGGACACAATTCAACCCATAACACCAAGTTATTAAAAAAGAAATAATAAAATTATGACATAATATATAATGTTAGGAAACCGTGGTGATGTGGTGGATAAGTGCTACAGCCGCTAATCAGAATGCTGGCAGTTCAAATCTGTGAGGTGCTCCTTGAAAACCCTATGGGGCAGTTCTACTCTGTCTACAGCTTCTCTCTGAGCTGTAATCAACTCGACAGCCAAGGGCCAGGCCAAGTGCCACTGAGTCAGATCCGACTCATGGCGACCCTAGGGGCCAGGGTAGATATAATACTAGGCTAAAACATAACAGCCAATATTAACATATACATTTTAACCCAAAGAGAATCAGGCATTTCTCTTGATTTTAACACATCCCATGTGATTTTTATTACATAAATTTGTTTTAGCACTTTTCCTTTAGGAAAAATATTTGTGGCATTCCATGAAGTTTCAGAGTTGTCAAAAATTTATTATAGGTTATCAAGAAACAATGCTTGATTTATTTAACCAAAGATCTCAAAGTAAAACTTTAGCTTTTTTATTTTTATTTTTTGTTACTTTCCTAAAAGCCTGAAGCTTGGTTTTCAGCTCAGAAATCTTATTCTAATGAGAGGTCAAACCTTTGCCTCTGAGATAGATTATAAAGAATAAATTAACTCTTAACTCAGAAATAAAAGAAAATTTTATTGTTTTAACTATGGAAAACCTGACTTATAGTCTTACAGGCTATATAACATTAAAGCTCCTAAAAATGTCATAAATTAAACCATTACACTTAATTCAGACAAACAAAACTTTTGACTATATTGAATAAATTTATTTTTTGATAAATTCAGTGTTGTCTATGTTGCATCCTTTATAGTGTATGTCCATTTGAGAGAGAAAAGCCTGAAGAATTATAGTTTTTCCTAAAATACCAAAACCCTGAAGGTTTCAAACCTGAAGAGTTATAGCCTTGTTAAAAGCACCAGGAGCCTGGAAGCCTGGCACAAGAAAAACCCCCACGCAAGTGCTTCCTGTGAGCAGTTTGACCCCAGAGAAAGGAGAGCCCCCTCCTCACAACTTAAGAATTTGTGTATCTTTGTCTTTGTAACTATGTTAACACCAGTTAAGTAGAATGATACTTTGTAAAACTACTAATACCAATAGGAATGCGGTAGGAAAATTTCTTTGTTTGAACTTTCCGTAAAGCATACATAAACTCTGGAATTTAGTGGGATGGGGAACACAGCCTTTTTGGACCCAGTCCACCGCATTTCCCCAGCTGGAAATTAACAATGTTGGGAGTGATTCTTGCTCCCCGGAGCTTTGTTTAATGGTTATTTGTAAACTCCTGCTTTTTCTGCAACATTTCCTCTTTTGACATAAAAAGTAAAACTAAATAAATTTAAATTATGACAAACACATATCTGACAAACTCAATTTGACATCAATAAGTTACCTAAAATCTCTTGCAAATTACTTCAAGCCTGTAATATAACTGTAATTGAAATAAAGTTTGTTTAAATATTCCAAATTTTCATTCAACTTTGACTGTTTCTTATATTTTATCAACCTAATTTTAGCCTTTAAAGGCTTTATCAACTGGTTTTGTAAATCACATTTCTGCTCAGTTAGTCAGTTCATTGATATGAATATAACCTTAAGTCTCTAGCTACTGTTAGAGGCATTTTTTCAGGGTATTTCAGATGTTCCTTAATGTGCACCTCCAATAGAGAGAATTTGTTTACAATTATTTTACAGTTGGGATCCACCCAATATTTGATAACTGTAGCAAAGCAGCAATTCTTTCCTAGTTTCCTTTTGTCTTAAGAGATCTCCAAGTAGTTGGAAAGAGTCTTTGAAAAACTTTCCTGGAGTCATAAGACCTTGGAAACTTGGGAATGGGGAGACCTAATCCTGCTCCACATTCCCTATTTTTAGCTCAAGTTACAAGAGAAGATCAGTTCTTTCCAAATCATTTGCGTATGTTTAAGTTTACCTAAGCATTCCAAAAAACAAAAGATAACTAATTTCCTCCCTTTTACTGTTCTGGAACTGCTACTTTTATTCAAGACCAAATGATCCTTTTTCTTTAAATAAAATGGGATCTGACTCGCCAGCACTTGGCTTTGGCTTTCATGTAATATCCAGGTGAAGTTACTTAGAGAGGTTTTGCTTCTAAGATTAACATACAAAACAAAGATCTAGGTGTACTTTTCAAATAGACCAATTTATATCATAATTTCTTCAAACAGCTACTAAAAGTCTAAATCATAAGACAGACACAGATACAGTTTTTCTTGGATGAGGAGGAAAGAACAGAGGTTCTAAGACAGCCTTACCAAAAACAGCAATTTTCATCCATATCCAACAACCTAATGAGACAGAAACTTGGACACAATGCTCTATACTAGAAGCAAGCTCTTAGAGCAAAAGAAACAGAAATACCTCAAAAACTCACTAAACAGTACTACACAAAAACAAAGATGTGAGGATCCTAGTTTCGTAAAGGGTATACAGAAATTTTTGGCAAGATCAGCTAGGTTCAACAGAAAAAACAAGTTTTGATAAAAGATACGAACCTGCCAGAGCCTCAGAGGAATATTAGACCTTTTGACAAAACCTGAGCATCAAAAACAATTTCCAGGGGCGGAGTCAAGATGGCGGACTAAGCGCACGTCTCCTTATATCCCTCTGGAAACCAAGACCTGAACTGATAATCAAACGGAGCCTTCTGATCACCTAATCAGCCTGAGGACACGGCATAGGGCTGTTAATTGGGACTTCATATCACTGAGCGAAAAACCTCCTCTCTTTTGCTGACTCCCGCTCCTGGCTAGCCCTGGCTCTCATGGATGGAAGGTAAACACACCATTTTGACTTTTTTTTTCTCTGTCTTGGCTGGCGGGCGGAGCTGGGTCTTGCCTAGAAGCTAGACTCAGATGTGCTGCTGGGGGGATAGGCCAGCGAAATTCCCATATTTTGAGAGCCAGGCTTAGGACTCTGTTAATCTAGCCACTTTGAGCCTTTCGTTTTATATCTACCTCAGCGAGGTTTGTATGGAATTTCGTAGTCAGTGTGTAGGACGTCATGTTGGTACCGAGATTTTAGCAGGACCTAATTCTTAGCCTGGGAGCCAATGCCTGCAAACAGGACAGCGCTTCTCCAACAGAAAAGCAGTAATTTTCCCAGTGCTACCTACGTTGCAGGCCCTGCAACAGAAGTACTCAGCACCTTTAGCCTCTCTGTCTGCTGCCTGTGTGGAAGACGCCATCTTGGATACGGTGGCCGCAGCTGGACCTAATTCTTAGCTTGGGAGCCAGAGCCTGCCCACAGGAGAGCACTTTTCTATCACCAGAAGCCAACAGGGCAGTAGCATTGCTGTATTCTGAACTACTTTGTTATCATCTGGGGTTGGATATAGTGGCACTTACTTTGTCAGTTGAGAAGAGGGACCTCTACACCTGAAAACCTAACTGAGTTGTGAAGTGCTCAGATACCTTTTGCTTGACATTTTAAGACAGCCTAGAGAAACATTTGCAATCCATTCTCACAGTACCACTTCCAGCCTCTACATACTCACATGGGATCCAAAAAGCAACAGACAATTGTGGCATACAAGAAATCACCCATGGCTTCAGAAGGCTCCCAAACAAAGCAACCAAGGAGTTTTCCGGATGAAGAAACTTTTATGAAAGCATCAGGAAGTGAATACAAGATGATTATATACAGAGCCCTTCTAGACCTTATACAAAATGCAGCAGAACAAAATGAAAAATTAAGCAAGCTGCTCGATCTGATGGCACACCAGTGCTCTGAAATCCAACAGATCAAGACAAAATCAAAGACATAGAAACTTCCATGCAAAGCCAAGAAAACAGAATGGAACAAATAGAAAAAAGAATTTCTGACTTGGAAGACAGAGCTACTGATGCCAGCGTCTAAGAGCATAAATCAGAAAAAAGAAATGAGAAAAATGAAGAAACATTAAGAAGCATGTGGGACTCTATTAAAAGGAACAACCTTTGATTAACTGGAGTCCCTGAACAGGGTGAGACATCTGAGAACACAGAGAGTATTGTTGCTGAGCTGCTGAAAGAGAACTTCCCAGAAATCATGAAGGAAGAGAATATAGACATCTCAGATGCATATCGCATGCCACCCAATATAGATCTCAAAAGAAAGACTCCAAGACATATTATAATCAAGCTTAACAAAATGAAACATAAGCAGCAACTCTTAAAGGCAGCAAGACTCAAAGCAAAGCTAACATTCAGAGGGAAACCCTGTAGGCTCTCGTCAGATTTCTCAGCAGAAACCATGCTGGCACGGAGACAGTGGCATGACACATACAAAGCCTTGAAGGAGAAGAACTTCCAACCAAGAATTATATATCCTGCAAAACTATCTTTCAAATACAAAAGTGAAATTAAGACATTCCCAGATAAACAGAAACTCAGAGACTTTGTAAAAACCAAACCAAAACTACAAGAAATACAGAAAGAAGTTCTTGGCTCTGGCTTAGGAGAACAAAACCACTAACTTTATATTTTAGAATGACACATTACTCAATACTCTACTCTTTTAGGGAAGGCTCCAAAGTCAATCACAGCTTTGACACGGAAAGAAGCAATCCAGTGATCATCATGAAAACTATGGTGTCATCATAATAAAAAGAAGGATGTACTACAGTTGTTATAGTCCTTCCAGATGGAGAGGAAGATGACAAGACTGGTAGTAATTAAAGCTGGGTTTACATATAGTTTATTAAGGGGGATCACAGGGGCAGCTGTAAAGCACAACAAAGATGTATCATACCATTTCAAGAAATGTAACACACTAGTTTCAACAACTATAAAACCAGCTCTGAAAAAGGTGAAAAATCAATTCACAAAAAAGAATGTCCCAGAACAGACTAATAAGAACAACAGAGAAAACATCAACACAAAAATAAACATATCACAATGGCAGCAGTGAGCACACACCTATCAATAATTACATTGAATGTGAATGGACTGAATGCTCCAGTAAAGAGACACCGAGTGTCATCCTGGATCAAAAGACATGACCCATCCATATGTTGTCTACAAGAAACTCACTTGAGATCTAAAGATAGGAATAAACTGAAAATTAAAGGATGGAAGAATATATATCAAGCTAACAAAGAACAAAGAACAGCAGGGTTGGCAATTCTAATCTCAGACAAAAACAATTTCCCTAAAGAAGAAACACTAGACAACATAGCAAAAGGAAAGCTCATTTTCCCAAAATGTCACTAAAATTCCAAATTACTTTTAGTATACTCAGTTTATAGCATTTTAAAATATGAACCCCCAATCCAGCGTCTCTGTAGTGTGGGAAAATCCAGGCTCATTTATGAAAAATATTAAGCTCTAAGGTTCAAGTTTTTGGTTTCCTTCTTTTTGAACTTAGTTCATTCTGATAACTGGAGACCTAATCTTTTAGACCTTAAATATACTAGTTCCTGCAATTGAAAAGTACTTGAAAGCTACCGATGATTTTAATTTTTACATTGTGATCCTTCATTGATTAATTATATCTTTAAAAAGATATGTAACTACCACTTACACAGGTCAGGATTGCCACCTTCTGAGAATTCAGCAAAACAGGTCACGCACTGCCACCTCTCCTTGAGAATTTGGCAAAACTGAGCACTATTTTCCAAGTTTTCTCTCAGTCACACAAAGGCCCAAATTTTGTGGTTTATAGTGATCCAGAACCCTATGAAAATAGAATTATTTCTTTAATGTTTCAAACACCCAAATCTAGACCAAAACTGCAGTTTACTGACAGTTACTAAATGTCACCCTTAACCAAACAATCAATCAGAAATCTAAGAAAGATTTCTCTTTAATCAACCGACTGGTTTTTCAGACAGGTATGTCAAACAAAACTTAAGAAAACATGAGAAAGAGAACAAAAAGAATTAGCAAAGCCTTGTTTTCTGAGGTCATTCACCCTGTCGGTGTCAAAGAGACATGAAGTGAGAATGTTTGCATCCAAAAAATAGGACCTCTCTTTTGCCGTGTTCTACTCCACAGTCCACATCTCCTTGAGTTCAACTGAGTTCATATGCTTCAGATATCCTGTTGACTACACCATTCACCACAGTAGGGGAAGGCATAAAAAGTTTAATAAAGCAAAAAGAATGTTTTATTAGGCATGTATTCAGATGGGGTGAAAGCGAGAAGCAGATAAGCATGCAGCAACAGTCATGTCTGTCTAAGTCCAAGGAACAGTACAGACTAGGCAAGAATGGAAAAACTAACAAGGATGCCACCATAGTTGTGTCTGCGCAAGTCACTTGTATAGCTTTTTCAAGAATGAGGAGATCTGATTTTATCTGATTGTACCATCATGGACATGCATATTAGTGAGCACATCTTTTGTACCTACTGTTGCATGTGTTGGAAATCCTGGTGGTATAGTGATTAAGGGCTACAGCTACTAACCAAAAGGTCAACAGTTCAGGTCTACCAGGCACTCCTTGGAATCTCTATGGCGCTGTTTTACTCTGTCCTATAAGGTCTCTACGAGTTGGAATCAACTCAATGGCAGTGGGGGATGGTAGTGGTATAGTTGCATTTACCAGCTTACAGTCTTTTTCTTCTATGATATTATCACCTTGAATTTCACTTTTTATGAAATGTGGACCCAGGTCTTTCTTTTAATTCATATTTTCTTGCTGTATTTTCTCCATTACTTTATTTTCAATACTGTTTTGTATGATGTGCTTATTTTTCTGACATTTATGAGTCTTCTCTGACAGTTTGCATCTCTTGATCAGTGTCTTCATTTTCACTTGTTATTCCACATGACTTATTTCTGCATCTTACTTCATGCTTTGTTTTCCATATTTTATGTCCCCCTTTCACCTATCACTTCATAGATGAAATGCTCTTGTTTGATTGAAATCCGTAAATGTTTAATGTTGTGTACATGATTATATCATTATCCATATTAATTTCCACATTTTGGCCCAATTTTGAGGCCCTTGCTGGAGGCTAGTCAGCTTGCCTTCTTGCAGAACTGATTAAGGCCACTCTACAGCAATTCTTCTTATAAGATTCTCAGACTCCTGGGCCACCCAACACCTACAGTAATTGCCCTGGGGCCAGGTACCTAACAACTAGGGAGGGCCCTATGGATTGGTGCCTGCAGACTTATTCAAAATACCCAGTCTCCAAGAAGCCTAAGAAATTCAGCTAAACTCCATGGCTGGCTTTACAGGAGTTATTTCCTGCAACTCAGTTTTCAGCTGAGTTCAACTGAGCTTCCAGACTAAGACAGATTAAGAAGGACCTGGCAGTTTACTTCTGAAAAGAATTAGCCAGTGAAAGCTTTATGAATAGCAGTGGATCATTGTCAGATATAGCACCCCCAAGTTGGAAGGCCCTTGTCACAGATTGAATTGTGTCCCCCAAAAATGTGTGTAGTAATTTGGCTGGGTCAGGATTCCCTGTATTCTGTGACTGCCTTCTGTTTTGTGATTTTCTGATGTTGTAAATCCTAATTTCCTACTGTGGCTAATAAATAAAATGATTATAGAACAGCTGCCTCCTCAATGTAGAGTTGACCTTAAAGGTATGAATGTAGTAAGGCCTTCAAGACCTTTATTTGCAGATGTGGCACCACTCAAAATGAGAAGAAACAGCTGTAAACATTCATTAGTAATGGGAAAATGATTGCCATGAGTCGGATCCGACTCGACGGCACTTGGCTGGCTTGACAATGTGAAAATGGAATGTAGGAAGTATGAATCTAGGAAGATTGGAAATCATCAAAAATGAAATGGAAAGCATAAAAGTTTATATCCTAAGCATTAACGAGATGAAATGAACTGATAGTGACTATTTTGAATTGGACAATCATATGGCCTACTATGCCAGGAATGAAAACTTGAAGAAGAATGGTGTGTTCATCATCAAAGAGAACATTTCAAGTTCTGTCCTGAAGTACAAGGCTGCCAGTGAGAGGATAATATCCATATATCCATACACCTACAACAATTATTCAAATTTATGTACCAATCGCTAAGGCCAATAATGAAGAAATTAAAGATTTTTACTGGCTTATGCAGTCTGAAATTGATCAAACAAGCAATCAAGATGCATAGATAATTGTTGATGACTGGAACACAAAAGTTGGAAAGAAAGAAGAAGGATCAGTAGCGGGAAAATACAGCCTTGGTGACAGAAATGATGCTGGAGATTGCATGACAGAAAACCAACAACTTCTTCATTGCAAATACCTTTTCTCACCAATATAAATGGTGAATACAAACATGGACCTCTCCAGACAGAATGCACAGGAGTTAAATCGACTACATCTGTGGAGAGAGATGGTAAAAAAGCTCAATATCAGTGGACAGAACAAGACCACATGTTGAATACAGCAAAAACCATCAACTGCTCTTATGCAAGTTCAAGTTGAAGCTGAAGAAAATCAGAACAAGTCCACAAAAGCCAAAGTACCAACTTAAGTATATCCCATGTGATTTTAGAGACCATCTCAAGAACAGATTTGAAATGTTGAACACTAATGACCAAAGAACAGAAGAACTGTGGAATGGCGTGGAAGACATCTTCATGAAGAAAGCCAAAGGTCATTAAAAAGACAGGAAAGAAAGAAAAGACCAAACCAGATATCAGAAAAAACACTGAAATTTGCTCTCAAACACCAAGCACCTAAAGCAAAAGGTAGAAATGACAAAGTAAAAGAACTGAAGATTTCATAGGGCAGCTTGAGAAGAAGACAAAGTAAACTAATATAATGACATGTGCAAAGAACCAGAAATAGAAAACCAAAAGGTGAGAACATGTTCTGCATTTCTCAAGCTGAAAGGACTAAAGACAAAAAATTCAAGCCTTGAATTGCAACAGTGAAGCTATCTAAAGGGAAAATACGAAATGCCTCAGGAAGCATATTAAAGAAAAAAAAAAAAAGATGAAAGAAATACACAGAGTCATTATACCAGAAAGAACTGGTTCACGTTTCGAGAGGCAGCATATGTTAAAGAACTGTTGGTAGTGACGGAAGAAGTTGAAGCTGCATTGAAGGCATTGGTGACAGACAAGTTTCCAGGAATTGATGGGATATCAACTGAGATGTTTCAACAAACAGATGCAGTCCTTAAAGTACTCACGCATTTATGCCAAGAAATTTGGAGGACAGCTTACCTGGCCCACCTACTGGAAGAAATATATATTTATGCCTATTTCCAAGAAAGGTGATCCAACCAAATGCAGAAATTATTAAGCAGTATCATTAATATCACACACAAGTAAAATTTTGCCAAAGATCATTCAAAGATGAATGCAACAGAATATTGACAGGGAACTGCCAGAAATTCAAGGCAGATTCAGAAGAGGACATGGAACCAGGGACATAGTTGCTGAATTAGATGGATCTTGGCTGAAATAGAAATACTAGAAAGATATTTACCTATGTTTCATTGACTATGCAAAGGCATTTGACTGTATGGATCATAACAAATTATGGATAACATTGTGGAGAGTGGCAATTCCAGAACAGTTCACTGTTGTTCATAAGGAAGCTGTATATGGATCAAGAAGCACTCCTGAGAACAGAACAAGGGGACACTGCATGGTTTAAAGTCAGCAAAGGTGTGCGTCAGGGTTGTATCATTTATTTCACCATACCTTTTCAATCTGTATGCTGAGCAAACAATCAGAGAAGTTGGACTACATGAAGAAAAAAATGAGGCATCAGAATTGGAGAAAGACTCATTAACAATCTGTGTTATGCAGATGAAACAATCTTGCTTTCTGGAAGTGGATATGAAAATGAAAGGTCCCAGTCTTCAGTGGGCATTGCACCTCAATATCAAGAAAACAAAAATCCTCACAACTTTACCAGCTAACAACATTGTGATAAATGGAGAAAGGACTGAGGTTGTCAATGATTTTGTTTTACTTGGTTACATAATCAGTGCCCACAGAAGCAGCAGTCAAGAAATCAAAAGACACATTGCATTGGGAAAATGTGCTACAAAGAATTCTTTAAAGTATTGAAAAGAAAGATGTCACCTTGGAGACTAGGGTGTACCTGACCCAAGCCAAGGTATTTTCAATCACATTATATGCAAGTGAAAGCTGGACAGTGAATAAGAAAGACAGAAGAAGAATTGATGTCTTTGAATTGTGGTGCTGGAGAAGACTGTTGGATGTACCATGGACTGCCAAAAGAATAAACAGATCTGTCCCAGAAGAAGTACAACCAGAGTGCTCCTTGGATGCAAAGATAGCAAGATTATGTCTTACATACTTGGGACATGTTGACAAGAGGGATCAGGCCCTGGAAAAAGACATCATGCTTGGTAAAGTAGAGTCAGTGAAAAAGAGGAAGACCCTCAATAAGATGGATTGACACAGCAGCTGCAACAATAGGCTTAAGCATAAAAATGATAGTGGGCATGGCACAGCATTGGGCAATGTTTTGTTCTGTTGTGCACAGGGTTGCAATGAGTCAGAACACACTCGTTAGCACCTAACAACAACACAGCTCAGTGAATTGTTACCCTGTGCCCAGGCACATCATCCTGAGCAGCCCAGCACTGTGGTGTACTTTGTTATCCCCAGGAAATTGTGAATCTAATTTAAATTTAAAAAAAAAAAAAATCTTTAGATTTCTTTTAGTCTCTTTTTAATCTGATTCTGACTTTACTGTACCTCATCCAAGGTAATATGATCAACCCCCCTTGACACTTTTTCTGGGCTTGTTTTCTGCACTATACAGCCCCTTGTTCAAGGGGCTATTTTCTAAAGCTTTACTTCTGGGTTGTTTTGGATACGTTGGGATTTAATGCATTCTTTGGGTATAATAAACAGTTGTTGGAGAGAAAAAGTTGTACACTGTTTCAGATTAAAACAGAGAAGTTCACTAGGTTTTAAAATAATTTCAATTGAGGAACTAAATAGCCCATTGAAAAGGGAACTGACAGTCTTAGGGCAGTTTTGTTATACAATAATTCTTAGGAAAAGAGGGCAAGTACAAGCAAGCAATGAGTATCGTAATAGTCACTCTAGTTACCGATGATTAATAGTGTAGTTTGTGATTATAGATATACAGGATACAACAGTATCAGAAGAAGCTTACCTTTTTTGTTTTTCCTGTCTGGCAAAAACATCTTGTCGGTAATAGCATCCACATATGAAAAAGAAGAAAAACAAACTTTGCTGTTGAGTCAATTCCAACTGAAGGCAACCCTATAAGAGAAAGTAGAACTGCCCCAGAGAGTTTCCAAAGAGCACCTCATGGGTTCAAACTGCCGATCTTTTGGTCAGCAGCCACATCAGTTGACAACTACACCAGCACCTAGATAGTATGTGTGATTTTAGGGGTGCAGATAGTCACTTGAATAAAACCCTTTGGGACAAACGATCCACATTCTGATTTTGATCACTAGAGAGAAACATATTTTTCTCAAAAAACATAGCTGTTAGCCTAGAAATTCCTGTTAAAATTCAATATCGTGGTCAGAATATTAAGTGTCTGTCTCACTGACTGAGCTGACAGTTGTCTTTTCCTGAGACACAACATTAAGTTATTCACTCCTCGTTTCTAAACACCTAGTAGCACATTTCTGGGTTTATTTTTCTTCTTACAGGAGTGTTCCTCTAAGAATGTATTCAAAAGAGATTCATGATCCATCTGACATTAGCAACAACATCCTTGTCCCACACCCTTTTCTGAATCCAGCTTGAATTTCTGGTGGTTTCCTGTTGACGTACTGCCATGACCATTTGTGATTTATCTTCTGCAAAATTTTACTTCTGTGTGATATTGATATTGTTTGATAATTTTTACATTCTGTTGGATCACTATTCTTTGGAATGGACACAAATATAGATCTCTTTCAGTCTGCTGGCCAGGTCACTGTCTCCAAAGCCCTTGGTATAGACAAGAGAGTGCTTCCAGCATTGCATCCATTTGCTGAAACATCTCATTTGGTATTCTGTCAATTCCTGAAGACTTGTTTTTCACCAATGTATGTGTATGTGCACTTACAGATACATCTATATGTGCACACATATGTACACACATATACATACACATGCTAATATGTACATATGTACATAAACACCCATACATTTTTGCTTTTGTTGGTGGTATAGTTGCAACATTTTACATGTCATTTCCTTTATCAAAAAAATTCTTTTCTCTTGTGTACTGGCTGTGTACTTATCCTAGACAAGATGTATGCTCTTCAGCCACATTCAGTGCTACCTTTCCCATCACCAAAAATACATGTCACTTTGAGAACTAAAGTGTGCCTGAGTCAAGTTGTGGCATTTTCAGTCACTTCACAGTCATGCGAAAGCTAGACAATGTATAAGAAAGACCTAAGAAAAATTGATGTATTTGAATTACAGTGTTGGTGAAGAATACTGACTATACCAAGGATTGCCAGAAGAACAAATAAATCTGTCTTGGAAGAAGTACAGCCAAAATGCTCCCTGGAAGCAAGGATTTAGTCACGTTATTAGGAGGGATCATTCCCTGGAGCACAACATACTTGGTAGAAAGTCCCTCAGTGAGATAGATTGACACAGTGATTGTAACCAGGGGATCAAACACAGCAGTGATTTTGAGTATGGCACAGAACCAGGCAGTATTTCATTCTATTGTATACAGGATCACTATGAATCCTACCACATTAATACAACAGCCTCTAATCCCATTTCATTAACCTCAGAGAGGTAGGATTTACAACAAACAGGAAAATCACATCAGATGACACTGTGGTTGACAGTCTTACAGTATCAGGGATAATGGCCTGGCCAACTTGACACACATTTTCAGAGGACAAAATTCAATCCATGACAGTGCCATACTCTTTTCCAAAGCAGTTTTATCATTTTACAGTCCCACCAGTAGTGGGTAAGGATATTGATCTCCTCATATCCTTGCCAGAATTTTTTTTTCTTTTTTGTCAGTGTCATTTTATTTTAGCAAGGTTTGAGATAATATCTCATTACTACTTTGATTTGCATCTCTCTGCAATGGTTAAAGAGAGCTCTGGTGGTACAGTGGTTAAGAGCTCAGCTGTTAACCAATAGGTGGGCAGTTCAAATCCACCAGCCACTCCTTGGAAACCCTATGGTTTCCTGTCCTATATGGTTGCTACAGGTCAAAATCAACTAGATGGTAACAAGTTTGGGTTGGATTTTAAGCACTCAGATGCCAACTGAAATGCTGGTAGTTTGAACTCACCAAATACTCTGCAGGAGAAAGATGTGACTCTTCTTCCATAAAAGGGTACAGCCTTGGAAATTCTGTGGGGCAGTTCTCC
Source organism: Heterohyrax brucei (assembly GCA_028571685.1). Classification (NCBI taxonomy): domain Eukaryota; kingdom Metazoa; phylum Chordata; class Mammalia; order Hyracoidea; family Procaviidae; genus Heterohyrax; species Heterohyrax brucei. Next base: position 113,879,021 of record CM053150.1, on the reverse strand, counting down.
TCTGTCCTACAGCTTGTTATGAGTCAGAACTGACTTGATGACAGTCGGTTGGGTTTTTGGGTAACGGCTAAAGATTATGAACATCTTTTCACGCATTTGTTGGCTGCTTAAAAGTCCTCTTTGGTGAAGTATTTATGCATGTTTCTGCCCATTTTTTAATTGGGTTGTTTTTCTTTTTGTTGTTGAGTTGTTGAAATTTTCTCTATATTTTACAGATTAGACCCTTAAAAAGATATCTCATTCCCAAAGATTATTCCAAGTCTGTAGGTTGACTTTTAGTTCTTTTAATGAGAATAAATATTTAATTTTCATGAGGTCCCAGTTATCTATTTTGTTTTCTGCTGTTCTGGCATTTGTAATTTTATTTGATAATCTGTCATTGAAAAGAAGTTCGTCCAAGAATTTTACAATTTTGGCTTTAACATTTAGGTCCTTGATACATTTTGAGTTAATTTTTGTGTATGGTGCTAGTATGAGTCCTGTTTTATTTTTTTGCATGTTAATATCCAATTCTGTCAACACTCTTGAAAAGATTTTCCTATCCCACTGAATAGACTTTGACCCATTGTCAAACATCAGTTGTCTGCAGATGGATGGATTTATTTCTTGGTTCTCAATTCTATTCCCTCATCTGTGTCTATCATTGAACTAGTACCAGGTCATTTTGATTACTGTAGCTATAGAGTACGTTTTGAAGTTGAGGACTGTGAGGTCTCCTACTCTGTTCAATATTGCTTTGATTATTTGGGTCCTCTTTCCTTTCCATATAAAGTTGGTGTTTTCCTTGCCAAGCCAAGCCAAGTGCCGTCGAGTCGGTGTTTTCCTTAGTGGTATTTTATCTGCAGTTACTTTCATCAAGGGTGTTTTTCATATCAGATACTGTATTTTCAACTCCAGAAGTTCAATTTTGGTATTTCAACATATTATAGCTTTCATGTCTCTGATTAGGGAGCTCTAGTACTGCAGTAGTTAAGTGGTCAGTTGCTAACCAAAAGGTCAGTGGTTCGACCCCTCAGACATTGTACAGGAGACAGATATGACAGTCTGTTCCGTACAGATTTATAGCCTTGGGAACCATAGAGTTAGTTCTAGTTTGTTCAGTGGCATTGCTATGAGTCAGAATCAACTCAATACCAGTGGTTTTTTTTTTTTTTTAAAAAAAAGGTGTCTCTCTTTAACATGTTTAAGCTTTCCTCTACCTTCTTGAACACATGGAATACAGTTTACAAGGAAGCAGTCCTTCCAACAAGCCTGCTCAGCAAGACTGGACCAGTTAGGGCTTTCCTCCTCTGTATGTCACTCCCAAGACGAGGGCATGTTTTGTCCATATTTCTCTGTTTTTGGCATCCCAGTACATCAGTTTCTTATGAGCATCCATTAAGCTACTTTAAAGATTTTCCAAAGAAAGGGCAGTAAAGCCAGAACTCAGAGGCACTGTACTCCCCAAAAGGGCCCTTTGTACTGCTTCAGAAAGTTCCCCAGGAGATTAATATTTTGGAGGGCATAGTTAAAAGGGAAAGACGGGCCCAAGGGGCATGAGAGGAGATGTTCGATGAGAAATCACCATCAGTCATCAGGGACCCAACCTGGGACCTAGACTGATTACCAGAGGTGAAACAGGGAGATAGCTATTGGAGGGGCCCTACAAAAGGGGCAATGTCAAACCTCATTTTAGACCTGGACAGGGGCCAAACAGATGGTGGCCTGGAGAAGGGTTCCCACAGGCTGTAAGGGTGGCTCTGCCCCAAGGGTCCATATCACTCACCAGCAGAAACAAGAGTAAAGTCAGGTCATGGATGAACAAGCTCCCAGGTTTGGGCACCAAAATCTCAAGGTCCTGTAACTGATTAGACCCCAAGTGACCTGATTCAGGTTCCGGAGATTGAGCTAGTAAATTCGGTCTCCTGATAGGTGGTAAACTGGAGTCCTCCTCCCCAAAGCACACGAGGATGCATCTTCATTGGTAGCAATGACAGAAAAGTTTATTAAGGGAAAGGACATTCCAAAGAAGGAACGAGTCAGTCTCCATAAGTGGAAAAAGATCCAGTATACATTTTCACGGTGCTTTTTTATTGGCAAAAGCAGGACATTACATCATAGATGGGAGGGGGAGGTAGGTAACTTGGTTTTTGGTTGGGTTTGAGGCTACTGTAGCCACTTCATGGCGACCCTAAGTCGGATCCGACTTGACGGCACTTGGCTGGCTTTGTAGCAGCTTCACAGCTACCAGGAGGAATTGTTATATTTGTATCACAACTGACAGGAAGAACTTAGATCTGCATCAAAAACTCCCAGAGAGAACTGTTGATATGTGGCAGACCAGGTTCCCTTGGTAACCTTATTTATACCATCTGTGTTCTATAATGTAAACCATGACCTTTGTTACCCCTAGAAAATGTTAGATTCTGGAGTGAAATACATGGAGGCAGCAATGAGTTTCCCTAGCTAACTCGGTCACTCCTTGGAAACTCTGTGAGGCACTTCTATGAGGTCTGACAATTTAGTCTGCGAACTTACTTGTTCTAAGTGCTACAAACCTCATTGTTGAATATCACTATGGTCACTTTTGAAGTACTCCCCTTTGGAAGCTATGCACCGATGCCAGTGCAATTTTGGAACTCTTTCTGGAATGGCCATTGTGCATGGTGGCAAGTTCACAAACTTAATTGTATGGTTGTCTGTGAGGAGTCTTTATGCCAGTAAATAAATAACTGTATTGGAACACCCTCCCTAATCACTGATCTTGAAACGGGAAAAGACTTCTCTTTTTAAAAGGAAAAATTAAAATGGACAGCCAGGATGAATTCTTTTATAGAATTGACTTTTCACTTGTGTTTTTCTTCTCTTTTTCTTAAAATTTCTGGCTTCCTTTTACCTCACCCAGGAAATCACACTTTAAACTGACAGGAGCCACTGAGACTGAAATCTTTGCAGACTTTTCAGCGTTCTCTAGGTACATCAAACAAATGGAGGCACAAGTGGTGGATGCTGATGTGGAGGTGCCAGTCAGCTGGAGACAGCAGAGGGCTCCAGACTCCAGCTTTTGATACCATATTCCACCAGCCTGCTCCTGGACAGGGGCCCTTCCCAACTGCTCCCCTTGTTCTCCTGAGGCCGCTGTGCCGGCTGCAGCACATTATCTGCCCCTTTAAAACCCTCAGGTCTGGCTGACCAATTCAGACAGGCCTGGAGATCAGATATAGTTGTCTGTCCCCAAGTTCTGCTGGCAAACACACTTGATAATAATACGAAGTCTTTGATCACTCACCCAAATACTGGTCTCAGAGACTGGCTTTTTGGGGGAACATAATGAGAATCTGGAGTTTTGTCTGGTAACAATCTGGTCCCCAATGACTTTTTTCTTTACCCAAAGATAAAGGAAATACTGAAGACTTTTGGTGGCTTTCAGGACATCCAAGGTAATACAACGGCAGCTCTAATAGACATTTCAGAAAAAGAGTTCCCAAATTGCTTTGAAGAGTGGACTCGGTGATAGTGCTGGTGCATAGCTTCAGAAGGGGAGTACTTCGAAGGTGACCATAGTGATATTGAGCAGTTAGGTGCGTAGCACTGTCTCTAGGATGAGTTCAAGAACTTAACTGGCCATCCTCGTACCCTGTCCTATAGGGTCACTATGAGTTTGAATTTACTCAGCGGCACTGGTTTTGCAGTTTGGGGTTTGCTAGTTATACATAAACCCCAAACTCACTGCCATCAAGTCATTCTGACTCATAGTGACCCTACGGGACAGAGTAGAACTGGCCTAAAGGTTTTCCAAGAAGAATGTGGTGGATTCAAGCCTCCAACATTTTGGTTACTAGCCACAGCACTTAACCACTGTACCACCAGGATTTCCAAACAGTTACCCATTTACTATTACCAGGAAGGATGTAAGACTAGAGGCTCATCAGGTCAGGTCATGGAGGGTTCCTGGCATGGGGCCTCCATTTCCCCAGGGATATGCCGCACCCTCTCCCAGGGAGAGATGGTTTTACAGATCCTGGAGGCCTCAAAAGGATTGCTTCAAGAACGCTGGGGATCTCAATGAATACACATGACTTGGGCTAAACGGGAATTGGCAATGGGTTTAGTTTGCTTTGGGGCCTTCATGCATAGCTATGATCACTCATATCAATCAATATGCATGATTAGTTGCCTTCTCCATTCCTGAAGTTAGTTCACCTGGTTTGGGGCCTATGCAGCCTATACTTGCCATGGTATTTTGGAAAATAAAGGCATCTTGATTGGTCAGGTTATTTTCAGAAGCCAGAGGCAAAGGCAAAACCAGCTCTTTGTCACACAGGTGTATAAAGGGGATACGTTTTGCTGGCTTGGATTTTATGTAATTGTCTAGAAAATTTGCAAGTCCATCCTTAGGCCAGCTGTGACTAGACAAGCTAAAGATTTCAGGGACTAAGATTTGCCCCAAAAGCCAAAGGCTGCTTGTATCAAAACAATGGTCCTGCATGAAGGCATTGGGTCAAGTGAACTCTATCCAGACAAGACTGTAAAAACTGGAAGAAAAAATTTACATACAATTACTTGCGGATAAAAAGACTTCATTTGCCATATGAACTGAGTTCAAATGGTTTGCCAGCTCATCTTGAGTTTCCCCACCGCCCCTCTTCTCCTGAGCAGTGACTAATGGCCTGGCTATAGAATCAGGAAAAGGTGATGAAACATGACCTACTGAGAGAATGCCTACAGAGGGCACAGCTCTGTGAAAATCAGAGATGCTCTGCAGCACAGCATGGCAGCTCCCATGAGAACTGATGTCAGACATAAAAAGAATTATACTTATCATTTTGCATGTTACACTACCCTTATATTTTTCCTTTCTTTAAGCTTCAACAAGGTTTCAAATTGATCAGTCTCCATCATAGGAACATGAAAAATAACTGATAACATCTTAGTTGAATAACCTAGAAGGATGGGACCTTTATCCCCCTCCTCTCTTATCTCCCTCCTTGCAGTTACTCTTCTTAACTAAACAGCCTTGAAGGATGAGACCCTCATTCTGCTTCCCTTTTATGTCCCTGCCTGTAAATCGCTCCTCTTAGCTAAATAACCTAAAAGAAGAAAAGTCTCATCCCACTACCTTCTGAAATTACTCTCAGGATCAACCTGCTCAGAGCTGCACTAACGATAAACTTGGGCGACCACAGAATGCCTCTAGCCCATAATGAGTCTTGCCTAGGAATCAAAGAGCTCTTGCCAAGGAACTAAAACACTGGACATAAGTGAAATGAGGATATGTATATGTATGCATGTGTGTGTTTTAGTCAGCTAGTGCTGCTCTAACAGAAATACCATGAAGTGAATGGCTTTAACAAGGGAAAGTTTATTCTTATACAGTTCACAGTCCAAATTCAGGATGCCCACTCCAAGGAGGTTTTCCACCTTGTTGGCTCGGGAGGAAAGTCCGGTATTGCATCGGTCTGTCCACGGAGCATCTTGGCACAGGAACCTCAGGTCTGAAGGACGTGCTCTTCTCCCAGTGCTGCTTTCTTGATGGCATGCAGGTCCCAACTCTCTCCTTGCTTCCTTTTCCTTTTATCTCTTGTAAGATGAAAGGATTAAGGGTGGTACAAGCCATACTCCAGGGAAACTCCCTTTACAGCAGAGGAGGAAGTTGATCTTATAAAAAGATTTATAGTCTCATCCTAATCCTTTAACATACAGCATAGGAAAATCACAGAGCGGAGAACCACCATAAAATATTGGGAATCATGGCCCAGCCACATGGCTACACATACTTCTGGGGGGACACAATTCAATCCATGACAGTGCATATGTGTGTGCATGCATGCGTATATTAAAGTAGAATACATAGCAAAGTGGAGTCTTGTCATAAACATAAGCTAAAATTGGCTAAACTATTAAAACACAAAGTGGCTGTGCTTGAGCTAAGTAAGATGGTGAGAAAACACAAGGTCACAATAAAGAATTGAAAGTGAGAAAAACAACTGCCAGATGGGCATGGCCACAGATGGTCAGAGAGACAATAACCAATCAGAAAGAAGTCAACAACTGAAGGTAAGACTTATGGACTGACAAATAACAACCAGAACCAAGCAACAACCTGTATTAAAAATCCAGCACTCTGAATTTGGGGGACGGCAGTCCCCTCTGAGGGTTTGTGCCCCTGGTCTGCTGCTGTGACCTCATCTGCCTCATCCTCAAAGGCCTGGGGGCACGGTCTCCCTTTGGGACTCTGTGCCTGTGGTCTGTTGCTGTGCCTCACCTCAAAAGGCCTGGGGGCAGAGTCTTCTCCTGAGAGTCTGTGTCTATTGGTTTGCTGTGCTGGGACCTGATACTGGGACCTCATCCACTTCACCTTCAGAAGTTGGTTCAAGCAGCTGTGACTGTTTGGTCATTGCTGCCTAAGCTCCTGTGCTGTCCCTGCTGACAGATCTACCTCCAAGATGCCTTCTTATTCTCCTGACGTCTAAACGGCCTGCTTCCAGTGACGCGACAGTCTTCTGTTAGTGTCTGAGCCTCCTGTGGTGTACCTGCTGACTTCACCTTTCAGAGGTCTTGTCGTCATAAAATTCTACTTTCAATTCTCCTGACATCAGAACAGTAAGAGCACAGCCATCCTTAAATTCCTTAGAGTAAAATCTGCTTTTAGGGAAGTGTGTTGACATACTAACATTTATGATTTAACTACTGCAGTCCCTGGAGGACTCAGTGGAACCTGTGTGGGTCCTAACTAACATAAATGAACATTCCTAACTAATATAAATGTAGATCAGAGTTCTTGAGTAATGTAAATAAGAGTGCTTTCTGTCCTGGTGATAGCACCCCTGCTGCTGAACTAAGGCAAGTTCATTCCACCTGTCACGGTAGCCAAAAATTCAGAGACAGCGTGGGGTTCAAGGAATATTTGCAGTTATGCCAGCAATCTGAGGGCAGCGAGCCAAAAACTGTCCCATTTGAGTTACATTTCCAGTGTTTTTTATAGCCAGAATTCAAAGGGGTTGGTGTTTGTCACAAAATAATCAGTGTGAATTACCCAAAATTTCATTACCTCTCTCTGAGATCTTATTCTATTTCTTGAGAGATAGGGAGAGGAATGCAGAACTGCTAATCCAGTCCGAGGGTGATTACTGAAGGAGGGGATGGAATGTAGCTTAATAAGCTAAGTGACTTTTGTTAGGTTTTTACATTTACCACAACCTCGCTTCTCCCTTGCTTAATTGTAAATGTGTGGTTTGATTAAATAACGCTTATTACTGACCCCAGGTCTTGTTATTTATTCTTCTCTTACAACCCCTGATGTCTTCCGGGTGCTCACAACAATAAGTAACCAAGATATATAGCCAGCTCCTATTTGACAATGAAGGATCTGACCTCCATTTCAGATCCTACTCTCAACCCAGCCCCCTTTTAATATGCGTGCCTTCCCAGGAATTTAGTGAATAGGTACAACTCTCCTTTTTTCCACCTACTATGAAAACTTTCCAGAGTCCTTTGTTTGGGGAATGTTTTAGTCAGCTAGTGCTGCTCTAACAGAAATACCACAGAGTGGATGGTTTTAACAAACAAATGTTTATTCTTACACAGTCTGGTAGGCTACAAGCCCAAATTCGGGACGTCCACTGCAGGGGAAGGCTTTCCCCTTGTCGGCTCTGGAGGGAAGTCTGGTATTGTATCAGTCTTTGTCTAGGGAGCATCTTGGTGCCGAAATCTCAGGTCTGAGGGACACACTTTCCTCCCGGTGCTGCTTTCTTGATGGTGTGAGGTTCCCAATTCTCTGCCTGCTTCCCTTTCATCTCTTGTAGGATGAAACAATTAAGGGTGGGGCAAGCCACACTCCAGGGAAACTCCCTTTACAGTGGAGCAGCGAGGCGATCCTATGAAGGGATTTACAGTCCCACCCTAATGGGGGACACAGTTCGATCCATGACAGGGAAGAAGTCTTTGGAGGAATGTATCCCCCTGCCTACTTGCATGTTGGTATGCAATAAACATCTTGCTTCTCATCCTACCTCAGTTTCAAAGATTGGCAGTTTGCAGCTGGCAGCATGAACCCTGCTTGGTTTTGCAGTAACAGAACCCCTTTTTCTGGAACCGGGAGCTGGAATGTATGCTTGCTTGGGATGACCAGGTGGGTCCATGAGATAAACAGAGGTGTGAGAGGATGGGCTAAACCTAGACATAGTCCTCCGGCATTGCTGGGAGCACAAAAGGTTAGTAAAAATTGCCGGATGTGGAAAGGAGATTTGTTACCAAAGAAAACACAGGAGAGTTTGTGCCACCTGCCAGGCCAATTACTGAGACAGGAAGTTAAACCCACTGCTGTGGCATCGAGTCCGCCTCATAGTGACCCTACAGGTCAGAGCAGAACTGCCTCACAGGGTTTCCAAGGAGCGCCTGGCAGATCTGAACTACCAACTTTTTGGTTAGCTGATGTAGCACTTAACCCACTACATCACCAGGGTTTCTGAAAGGAGGTTAGGGTGAATTAAACCAAAGATTTTATTTGTGCACTAACTTACACAAAGTGGCAGAGGGGTTAGCTCCTCTGAAAGTCTACCCAACCTGTCTGTTTCATGCAAGGGTTTTTAAAGGGAGAGGCTATGTGCTAAAATCAGAGGTAGGGAAATCAACAGGTTCGGGTTTATGTTTTGAAGAGGAATCTGGATTTCTTTAATCCTTTTGATTTTTCTGGGCTGTCTGAGTGATAAGGCTCCAGGTACCACCTGGCTCTGCAATCTCATGAACCATTATTAATCTTCAGGTCCAAAAGCATCAGGTTCAGGTGCCCTTCGGCCATCTGCAAGGGAACAAACTCAAAACAAATCATTTGCCATGCCCTCCCTGGTTTCTTGTCTGAGTTCTCAGTTGTTGACTTGGAACCCAATTATAGGGACAGGAGGAGTTATGCACAACTCACAGTGAGGCTGTGTTACTGGATGAAACACCAGAGTCTGTGTCACCTGGTAGGAGCCAATCTTTGAGATGATTAGAGTGAATTAAATCAAAGACTATTCGCAAACCAGTAGGCAAAGGTACAGAGAGGTTTTCTCCTCCTCTAATCTGTCCAAATTGGTCAGGGAATGTCTGAGTATTTAAAGGAAAGATCACATGTAGATGCAGGGAACAAGGTGGGCAGTTGGGGGCATGTGGTAGTGACTGAGTGGAAGCCACTGGGTGGAGGTCGACTGGGCAGAGGGGTCAACTGGGTGGAGGTCTGCTTCACAATCTGTGTGCCACTACCCGCCATCTAGGAAAACAAAGTGGGGCTACTCATCATATGGCCAGAAATCTGAAAAAAAAGAATGCTCAAATACAAGTTACTTCCCCATCTCCCTTGGCCTCCTGTTTGATTCTTTTATCATTTGTTTTATTAAGACAAAAAGGAATCATTGCCTATAGTTTACTGAATTTATAGTGCTGCCTCCAAAAAGGCCCCAACCTAACCTTACTGCCTAGAGCCTGTGGAACGTGGAGGTATGCCTTTCCTGGGAGTTGAGGGTGTTCTGAGGCAATGCCTCCCAGTCCTCAATCTCAGGTACACCCCACCCTCTACCCCTGCCTTCTCGGCCTCCAGCTTCAGTTGCTGAATTTGTGCCAGTGTTTTTCAAGGTTCTAAGTTCTCCTCTTAGTATCACCACTTAGGCCCTATGGAATCTGAGTGTTATGTTTCCCAAAAGGTTGATGGGTTGGGGTGATTGCCCTTAAGCAAAGCTCTTCAGGCCTCTGGCCTTAGTTTCCCCATTGCCAGGGAAAACTATGCTTTTCAGGCTTCCGGTTTTAATTTGAGAGACCATGCAGGCAGATTTCCCTGGGGAAAGGCCTTGATGTTGGAAGCCACAGAAGTTATACCTACTTTGAACTGAGCTTATGGATGCAGACGCTCAGAGTTCTAAAAAAGAGCCAAAAAAGAAGAGCCCACATTTTTTATTTCTTCAGACTAAAGGCCATGGTTTTATTCCCAGAGCAAATGGCAACTAAAACACTAGGTAACACATAGGGAAATTAAAGGCATTAAGGGCTAGCTTACATATCTTCAAGTAGCGCTAGTTATGCAGTGGTTAAAGCACTCAGCTGCAAACTAAAAGATCGACAATTTGAACCCAAACGCTGCTCTGTGGGAGAAAAATGTGGCAGTCTGCTCCCACACAGATTATAGTCTTGGAAGCCCTATGGGGCACTTCTACTCTTTCCTAGTGGGCCACAACTGAATCAAGCACTCTGTGGCCATGGGGTTGCACATTTTCATGAAGTAGGCTCACGTGCAAAATGAGGGGTCCAAAGGAGGGTCCCCACTAGGTAGATTTGTTTTTAGACTGGCCTAGATGAGTCTTCTGCCTACGCAGATAAGTGGCTGAACTGCCAAACAGCTCCAGATTACCTGCCAGCCCCTAATGCACAATCAGGACTGCAGTTTAAGGACCTGTAACCAAGAAATGCCATTTTCTTGTGAAGAAGAGAGAATTGGGGTGGGTGGCCAGAACTAATTTTTTTCACCTATTTTTCAGGACTAATCTTTTAGGCTTTTTTTTTTTTTTTAATCTTTCTTAAAAACTCCTGGCTCTGGCAGGAAATTGCACATTTAATTGACAGGAACTCCAGAAATACTGTCTTTTGCAGTTTTCACAGCCTTCCTTAGAAAAGACCAAAACAGATATAGAGGCAGAAAGACCCAGGAGCCAGATGGAAATCCCTGCTTCCCAAAGTAGCCTGGATTCCTGTTTCTGATGCATATCAACAAAGGACTCCAGCAGCCTCTGAATGGATCCTGCTGTTAATTCCTAATTAGTCACATTGTTTCCCTGGTGTCAGTGTTGCAAAACTGAAGTCAGGTTCCGCTCACCTGTCAATGTAACTGAAAATTTTAGAAACAGCGGAGCGTTCAAGGAATAATTTATTGGCAGACCTCCAAGCAGTCTGGAGGACAGAGGCCAAAAACTGTCCTACTTGGGTTACATTTCTAGTAGTTTTTATAGACAGAATTTAAAGGGGACACGGTTTGTTACCAAACAATAGTCAGGAGTCACAAGATTTCATTACATCATAAGGTTTCATTACATCTAACAAGCACTGTCCATTGTCCCGAAGTTTGTCAAGGATAATCAAACAAAGTAAACCCAAAGGCTTGTCACATGATAATCAGAGTAAATTATCCAAAAAATGTTTACCTCTCTCTGAGGTCTTAATCAACTCTACATCCTCAGAGGCAGGGAGATGGAGAAGAATGCAGACCTGCTAGTCCAGTCTGGGTGTGATTATTGAGGCAGAAGATAGAATGTAGCCTAATAACCTGAGTGACCTTTGTTAGGTCTTTACCATCATTTCCACACTCCTTCTTATAATTTTCGTATCTATGAAATAGGTTTTAAATGAAAGTAACGACTTTGATTTATAGCATTAGTTCTACAATCAAGTCTTTTTTATTATGAAATGACCCTCTACAACATAAGGTACAGTAAGTCACGAGGCAGGGCATACATTGTATAAAGCAGCAAACAAATTATCTACAAATAATCATGAGCATGCGTAGCCAGCCTAGGTTGAGAGTCCTGAAAATAACTTTTTAAGTTCTGTCCCAACGAAACCTTACCGCTGGTAGAGGGGCTGTGATGTTATCTGGACTCTATAGCTTTTCTGGGTCCCTGGGCAAGGTGGGTAATGTTATCTAACTCAGTTTTCTGGGCAGGATCTAAGGATTTTCAATCAACATTTCACAATTATTAGCACTTTCATTTCCTGTAAAAGTAATTGTCCTGGTCTGTAGCATGTTTTTACTGTAACTCTCCTGAAAGATTTTACACTCAGAATTTTCATGGGAAAATGAGTGGAGGTCTCCTTCTGTATCTGCTTCATGCTGAGTAAGGGTGCGAGTCTGCCTGTCCCAGCAGAAATCGCTCATTGACAGTGTTACTCATTTATAATGGCCAGGACAATAACTACTGAATATCAGTCAGGACCCATGAAAATTATTTTATTTGGAACTGTTACAGTCAGAGACATATAAGTTGTTTTGGAAACCCAGACCAGAGTTATCTAGTTTTATATCCTTCTTTTTTTTCTACTTCCTCTCTATCTTCTCTTCACTTTCTTTTTCTTACTCTTTCTTCCTTTCTCCCTTTTCTACTTCTTCTTTACCTTCCCTTCACTTTCTTAATCTTTCTTCCTTTCTTTCCTACACAATAATGTCTCAACAACTATGACCCCATGAGATAAAAACAACTTTTCACCTTGGATTTTTAGTCTAAGTCAACAGTTACACAGTCCCTCTTAGAGAGTGGACCCATTGGGTAGTTCAAGGTAGAGAAGGTGACTATTGTGTCTAATACAAATTTAATTTTCTTACCTTCCACGTTTAGTGTAATCCTTAGCTTTCTGATGCATGGCCAGGAGGCAGACGGCCATGGGGCTCCCTTTAGTGATCAGTTTTTTAGATTCCTTTTCTCAGTCCAGGAGGGCCTGTCCATCTGGGCCTTTGTTGGGGAGATCTATGAATATTCTGTTGTAGAACATTCAGGATGCTCTGCCTTAAAGAGGCCTAATGTTTGACAGTACCTGTAATAACTAGGATCTACATTCACTGGTCAGTGAAGTGTTTCAAGTCGATCTCTTCTGAGTTACCTCGGGGAGAGTTACAGTTAACAGAACCTTCATCTCTCTCTTTTTTTTTTTCTGCCACCAAATCTCTGATTAAACGTCTTAAGGGTCTCTTCTACCAACCGGGAGAGTAAGGTTTGAGGTTTTTGTCTCAAGCTTTCCAACTTTTGCCTCTTGTCTGATGTGGACCAGAATATAAAATATATGGCCATAACAGCTTTTCTTACATTTAAAACTAGCACCAGCATTTTCTAAAAAGGCTTGGTGAGCCCAGTCAGAGTAAAATTGCTGCCTCTTTTCTTTCAGGTCTCCAGCCAAGAACTAGTCTTTTATCTTTTTTAATGTACATCTCTCAGGCCTCCTCCTCGGTGGGGTGTGGTAGGACCATAAAGCTGTGAACTGGGGCTATTTTCCTGTTTTGTCCCTTACAGTGAAACAGTTCAGTGGCTTGTGAAAGAAAACAGCCTCTCCCTTTAAAATTGAATACTACGAAGTTTTTAGAACTTCAGGCACCATATAGTTAATTAGGAAGCAAGATAGAAACACTAACAACATCACGCCAACTATCTCAAATAACCAAAGAAATTAAGACTCCAAAGTCTTTGAACAAGAAAATAAATTTAAACACCTCATAAGTGGGATCAGTAACTGTTTTTCATGTTTCCACAGCAACTGTACTCTTCAAAACTTCAGATATAAACCCATTAGTTAAATACTTTAGGAGGAAAGAAAATGTTTCTTTATATCTTAGTAGAACCTTAAGACATCAGCAATATATATATATATTTTTTACATAAGACCCTCAGTATATTTATCCAGCCTTGTGTAACTGTTCTTTTTCTGTTTTACTTATTCTGGATCAGCCACACTTAATAAAGGCATCAGTACTGTACAACAGTTTTGGCTATCTCAAGCCACAGTCGTCCTCATAAGTCTAAAATTTTTCTTAAGATATTCTGGTCAAATTTTTCCAGAAAAATCAGCAAAAGCTGTAGATAACAAAACTTAATAAGAATCAGATCAATAAAAATAAGCAAAGCATAATGGCCAAATAAAATTTAATCTGTCAGAAAATTTTAGACAACAATTTTGAATATAATTATTACTCATATTATTAAGAACTTCAGAAACCATATATATAATAACCTTGAGGCATAATACCACATAGTCATGACATACCAAGATTATTAAGTCTCTAAATACTTATATAGTATAAAATAGACTTATAACTAAACAATCTGAATTCCTCAGTCAGAGCACTGGCTCTGATGATGTTAGATAAATTTATAATCAAGTTAGCAATTCAAACCAAACCAAACCAAGTATTATAGTTATTTTGAATCATGGCAACCGTATCAGACTGTTATACAGAGGAGTTTCTGGTGACCTTGAACTGTTGATCTCTGAAGACACAGCACTAAACCAGGGTTTTTCCAGATAGTAATTAAAAATTAATACAATTACAACTTAATATTACGTATTTGTTAGATGACTCAACGGCACTTGGCTTGGCTAGACAATATTAGGCAAAAACACAAGAGGAAATAACCAACATAAACTTCACCCCAGTAAGAAGATGTTCGGTAGACCTCCACAGGAAAAAGGTCCAGATTGACAAGCCCTCCTGGACTCTCTCAGAAGACGAGTCTAAGAAACTGACCACTAACAGGAGCTCCATGGCCTGTCTGCCTCCTGGCCACACATTGGAGAGCTAAGGGTTACACTCTATGTGGAAGGTAAGAAAACTAAATTTGTCTTAAACACAATAGCCAGCTTCTCTACCTTGAACTATCCAACGGGCCTACTCTCCAAGACAGACTGTGTAAGTTGCTTTTGTGTCTGATGGGGTTCCAGTTGTTCAGACATTACCATGTACGACAGGAAAGACTAACAAAGTGAAGAGAAGGTAAAGAGAAAGTAGAAAAAGAGAGACAGAAAGATGAAAAACTAGGTAACTCCAGTTTGGGTTTCCAAAACAACTTTTATCTCTCAGACTGCAACAGTTCCCAAATAAAATGTTTCATGGGTCCTGAATGATACTCAGTAGTTGTCATCCTGGCCATTATAAATGATTAACACTGTCAATGAGAGAGTTCTACTCAGATAGGCAGGTCTACACCTTTACTCAGCATGAAGCAGATATAGAAGAGATCTCCACCCATTTTCCCATGAAAATTTTGAGTATAAAATCTCAGGAGTTATAGTAAAAATAGGCTACAGACCAGGACAATTACTTTTACAGGAAATAAAGTGCTAATAATTGCAGAATGTTGATAGAAAGTCCTTGCCTCATCTCCCAGGCTGAAACGAACCTAGAGACTAAAGTTTTTTTTTAGATCCTGCCCAGAAGACTGAACCAGAAAACATCACCCACCTTGCCCTGGGACCTGAAAAAGCTATAGAGTCCAGATAACATCACAGTCTAACAGTGGGAAAGTTTCTTTGGGACAGAATTTAAAGTTATTTTCAGGACTCCCAACCTAGGCTAGCTACTCACGCTAGTAATTGTAGATTGCTTGCTGCTTTACACAACGTACACCCTGTCTCATGACTGTACCTCCTGGTGTAGAGGGAAAATTTATACTCAAAGACTTAATCCTAGAACTAATATCATAGATATGAAAATTATAAAATTAGGAGTGTGGAAATGATAGTAAATGCAAAGGCATAACAAAGGTCACTCGGGTTATTAGCCTACATTCTATTCTCTGTCTTAATAGCCTCCCTCAGACTGGATTAGTCCAAGGTCACTTAAGAAGTTATTAGCTACATTCTATTCTGTTTTAATGACCACCCACAGGCCAGACTCCTCTTCCTAATCCACATTATTTGTTAGATGTAATGAAACCTTATGATATAATGAAACCTTGCGACTCCTGACTATTGTTCTGAGACAAACTCCTACCCCTTTGAATTCTGGCTATAAAAACCACTTAAAATATAACTCAAATTGGGACAACTTGTGGCTCGGTGTCACCCAGAGTGTTAGTGCATATGTCAATAAATTATTCCTTGAACCCAATGCTGTCTCTGAATTTTCTGCTACAGTCATTGAGGGAATGAACTTCAATTCAATTTTCCAATATCAGGCCCTTGACCTTGAGCATCTTTCACATGGAGGGAGCCTACAGTTTCAGCTGACTATAATTCTTATCCTTGTTTTCTCTATTGGGAAAGTGTGCTTTTCCTTTAGCTTCTTTCAAGATGTTGTCACTGGGTTTCTGCAGTTCAAATATAAGCCTAGATTTGGTTTTGTTGTTTATCGGGAATTTATCCTGCTTCATGTCCCTGAGACTCTTCTGCCAGTGACTTGGAGACATTAATTCCAAAGGTCCTCAGACATTATTACTTCAAACCTTTATTCTGTTTTATTCTCTCCTTTTTCTCATCTTAGTATTCCGGTTATGCTAATATTATACTTTTCGATGTTGTCCCATAGCTCTAGCTCATTCTGGGTTGTTCCACTGTACTTCTTCTTTGCCTTCTTGTTTTAGTTTCAGAAACTACAGCATTTTAAGCAGGTGGCACAGCCTTTACCTTCACCGACTGCCCCCTCTCCCATAACGTTTCATAGCTATGAAACTGGAGTCTGCAGCACAGCATTAAACCATCTGCTGCGAAAGCCAGTAATGGGACAGGGTAAACTAAATGCCCAAGAGGTTTATCACATGTTGGCACGTTAGGGATAGGGGTAGTTCGAGTCCTCAGAGTCTGTCTGAATTTATCAGGCAAGGTCACAGTACTTAAAGACTACATGCAGATGCAGGGAACAACGTGGGCAGCTGGGGTTCTGTGGTCGGGGAGGTGGCTGAAGGGGCACCAAATGGGCAAAGGTAGACTGGGGAGGAAGTCAGCTGGGTGGAGGTTGTTTTCTTTGTAATCTTACAGGCCATTACCAATTATTATGGAAAACAAAGTGATGCTAGACATCATCTGGCCAGCAATCTGAAAGAATGCTCAAACACAAGTTACTTCCCTGTCTTCCACTGACCTCTTGCTTAACTTGTTTATCATCAGTTGAGTTCCATTATAAAAACAAAAAGAATCATTCATTGTCTACAGTTTCACTCAGTTCTATAGTGGTACCTTTGATGGCCCCATCCTAGCATCACCTCCTGGGGCTTGTGGAACGTGGAGGTCTTGTCTTTACTTGCCAACTGGGGTGATCTGAGAATGTCTTTCAGGCCCTCAATCTTAAGCACCCTTCATGCCGAGGCTTTACAGCCTTGGGTTTCGTGAGCGGTACTTAAGATCAGGGGCCTGAGAGGCTTTGTTTCAGATCACCTCCAATTCGCAGGGAAAGACGTGGCCTCCATTATCCAAAAACAGCCTACAGGAATTTGACCACAAACAAAAGTTTATGCCTGCCACTCCCACCTTCCTAAGCAAAGCTCTTCCCTTACCAAATTTTGACCATAAACAAACCTTACCCCCTCTGCCTTCTGATCACACTTCTTCCTATCAGACCATAAATCTCCTTACCAGAGTTTCTTGCTACCCTTTCTTTTTTTTAACATTCTTTCATTATCACACCATAAATCCCCTCACCCCACACTACCTCACTAGAACTTCAGAACTAGAAAAAACTTGCCCTACTGGCCAGGGGCAGGCTGAGTCACCCTTGGCTCAGATCGCTCTCTTTCTCTTTGAATATACCTCACAGGACCCTCAGATTTGTGTGTCTCTGCCTGTTTTGTGCCATTGTCTCCCCAACACCTGTATCTGCTTCTCATGATTGCTGTGTCTCTTCAAACCATCTTTCCTACCTTTGGCATGCTTTGTAATGTTTTCTTGAGAGCCAGGAATGTAACAGGTGATAGGAACTGAAGTACACACAACTATAATATGAAGATTTATAACTAGGAGTTAGAGTATGAGTTTCATCATACTACGGATGTCATGGGCTTTAAATTCTTCTATTGTTTCTATCTTTTTTCTCTTCCTGACATTGAACTTCCCTAATTACTACTCCTCAGAGACAGTCTGTATCCTACATCTGTAATCCACTGCTATTATATAGAATTGCGGAGGGCTGACCCCCTCCTCTCCCGGCATGAGGATCAAGGAAGATGCCTTCTAAGAGGGGCTTTACAACCCCTTCAGCTTATGAAATTATACCGGGAAAATCTGACAAGAAATTTCTAGGGAAAAGAGCTTGGAGGAATGAACTTCAGTACAGCATGCCTGAAAGCACCGAGGCCTGCCCAGCTCCACTGGCTTCCCCCTAATTGCGTCTCCCCCCTTCCCTTTTTTCCACAAACACAGGTTTACAGAAAAAAACCCTTGAAAGGCTTCCCAAGGACAATTCTCCACACAGCCATTAAAGCTATACAAGCATTTCACTCCCTACAGCAGAAAGAACAAATAAACTTCCAAGTCCATTATAATTGGTACGGCAAATGAATAATCACTAAAGAAACATCTTTCTTAGAGCAGCTGGGTTGGGTTGGGGGATGGCAGACACTTACTATCCGCACAGAAAGAGATAAATAAAAACTTAAAGAAACAAACAGAGACAGCCAAATGGTGAGGCTTTGAGGAGTCTACCCTTCTGTGCCTTCCACTTTGAGGTACGAATAGCACCATTAATTGATTCCACTGACATTTATCACCACGAACACCTGCCTTAGACCATCATCCAAAAAGCCTTGGCAATTAACTAGAAAAAGAGGACCACAAGGGGTCAGTTTCTTGTTAGCCAATAATGTTAGGTTAGTTTCTTGTTAGCCAATAGTTTATATGGTAGAAAAATAGAGTGAAAAGTACGTTACCTTGACTATAAAAATAATAATAAAGCAAGACAGACCTTGGTCGGGCCTGCCTTTCTCCAAAAATTCTTTCCTGTCTCTCTCAATTCATTCCTGCTGACGCCTCTCCCTCCCTCCGTGGGGCCCCCTCAAAAAGTTGTCAGGGCTGGCTCCTGGCATAGAATCCTTGTCAGTAAGGTGTAGGGGAAGAAGGAAACCAAATCCTATGCCACTAAGCCAATTCTGACTCATAGTGATCCTACAGACTGAAAAGAACTGCCCCCCCAGAGTTTCCAAGGAGCACCTGGTGGACTTGAACTGCCAACCTTCTGGTTAGCAGCTATAGCACTTAACCACTACACCACCAGGTTTCCAGAGGGTGAGGGCTTCATAACCTACCAACTAAATCTCAGTCCAATAGTTCACTTGAGTCCCAGGCTGCAATTTCACAAATGTTTCTGATTCTTACTCAGTGAAATGCCTCTTTCTCCTTTTCCATTATTACCTTCATAAGCTGTAGCACTCACTATTTGTTTCCTTGAAACTCTCACCCCTGCTGACTAAGTTTTTCTCTCTCTTAGGTGTGATGAAGAAGGCGGAGAGGGGACTGGAGTGTGAAGAATCCCCTTCTCACTAACGAAAGGCTCTGGCCACCTTTTTCCTCAACAATAGGTCTTTGTTGAGGAGAAAGCACTGGTTGTATTTCACAATCATTAATCTTTGCCTCCTATCAGAGCCCTAAGAGCTGTAACAGCACTCCACAGTGAAGTCCTGGTAGTGTTTCTAGAAGCACATTCAAGACTGGGGTCTTCACTATAACTTATCATCACTAGGTTTACCTCTGCAAACCTAGCTCACATTCAGCTTCCAGTAATTAATCAAAATTATCATTTAAGTGTTTCTACCACTTTATCACACAAGTGATCTCTCTTCTAGGTACACAGATTTTGGATATGTATCTGTGGATGAGCCTTTCTTTACAGATTTCATGGTGGATGTTTGCCCTGCATCTTCAGGGCAGATAAAGTGTACAGAAATCAGTATGTCTAGAGTTGGAAACAATTATTAATAATTAAGGGTTTTTAAATGAGGATTTTGCTTACTTCGCTCTGAGCTGACTGTACCTAGTAATGAAATGAGAACAAAGTAACCAAATGTTTTCTTGCCTAAAACTAACTTGCACTATAGTCTTTACCCAAAAGTACAGTCTGCTTTCAGTATCAGTGTTTTGTTTCTGGTATGAAGTAACTCTGTTTCTTGTCATTCCCAAACCAGCTGACCTAATAGGGTAAAAATACCGCACTGCAGTGTTAGCTGCATAATGCTACAGAAGATACTAGATAGGATGCTTAGGCCATATGTATACTACTGGGCTCAGAAGATGTCTTGCTTTATACAGATTCAGTTCAACAAGAACCAGCAAAAAATGGATAAAACAGAAGTAAAAAAAAATATGTGATAATGAACATCCATCACCCAGACAGATAATACATAAATATGCTGGGAAATATACGGATCTCTACATTTGTAGAAATACAGAGGCAGATCAATATTTAGATGTAGCAGAGTAGCCAAAATCCAACAGCATCAAGGTGAGGAAAGCCAATGGACGTTACATAAATAGTCATCTGGAAGACAGAGGCGGGCAGGTCTAGAGGAGGACTAACTGTTGTTGCCTCCTACTACAACTCATAAGTAATAACGAATCATCAGGCATACAGACTCTACATACAGAGGCACAAAACAGCTCTGAGATTACTCAGACACATTTATTGGCATCGTTCACATAACTCCAGGTATTTCTCTATTTAAAAACTGCACATATCCTCAATGAGCTTCCCTATAATTTTTTCTTATATGTTTTCTAAAAAACTTTAAGTATTACAAACAAAACATGAATGCTGATATATCAGTTTCAGGTGAAGATTTTACCCACAATTCTGAAACTGGTACATTTTCTCAGAAAAACTTATCTGATATAAAACAAACTTCCAATATTTGTTTAAAATTATGGCACTTGGCTTGGCTGGCATGTTCAAAATATTTATAAGATTTTAGTACAATCTCAATAATGTAATGTTCAATGGAATTCACTTTATGGTTTTTAAAAAAAGGCTTTCTTGTTTCTCCTCAAGATTTGATTTTCAGTGAAGGCTTCTGATATTTTCAGATGTTGATACCTCTGTGTGGAGTTTCTGATGTACTGATCAGCTGAATTCTCACAAATCTTCATGTTTCCTAAATTGTCAGAGTTGACTAAGCTTTGAACATCTAACAAATAGTCCCAGACTCGTAAGATCCCAACAGGTCACAAGCTTAAATCTTCCTAGGGAGTGGGGAGGCAGCCAACTGGTGAAGGTCTAGAAATGGATAATTCTGTTCTACTCACTTAGAGGCTTTTTCTCCACTATGTTAAATTCACAGTACCCATATCTATGGTAGAAATCATCTCTATTACAGTTTAACAGAGACCAAGATAAATGTGAGGTAATCTTTTGGGAGCCAGTGTGGTACATATAAGTAATATTCACATTACATGAGCTTGACCTGAATGAACAACAGTTGGGAAATTAAGACAAGTTTTGTATCTAATGGAAAAGGAAATTGTTATGGGAGCTACTCCCAGTCCATGTGACAAGGATGTTTCCACACTGCGAATTATCTAACAAGGGAGAACTTCCTTCATAAGACCTTCCCCAAATTCATCACATGTAAGGGTTTTCTCTCTGGTGTGAACTCTGGTGTGATGTATTATAAGAGCTGCCTTCCGGACAAAAGTTTTCCCACATTCATTACATTCATATGGTTTCTCTCCTGTGTGAATTTTCTGGTGTACTCTGAGAGTTGAGTTTTGGGCAAAGGCTTTCCCACATTCACTACATTCATACGGCTTCTCCCCTGTGTGAATTCTCAGGTGTGCACTGAGGTGTGACTTCTGGGAAAAAGTTTTTCCGCATTCATTACATTCAAAGGATTTCACCCCTGTGTGAATTCTCTGATGTACTCTCAGGGTTGAATTATGGCCAAAAGGTTTTCCACATACATTACATTCATATGGCTTTTCCCCTGTATGAATTCTCTGATGTGCACTAACGTATGACTTCTGGGAGAAAGTTTTCCCACATTCATTACATTTATAGGGTTTCTCCCCTGTGCGAATTCTCTGGTGTGCTGTGAGGTGTGATGTCTTTGAGAAGGTTTTCCCACATTCATTACATTCATAAGGTTTCTCCCCTGTATGAGTTCTCTGATGTGCTCTAAGGGCTGAATTGTCAGCAAAAGTTTTCCCACATTCATTACATCCATAGGGTTTTTCTCCTGTGTGAATTCTCTGATGTGCACAGAGGTGTGTCCTTTGAGAGAAAGTTTTCCCACATTCATTACATCCATAGGGTTTCTCTCCTGTGTGAGTCCTCTGATGCACTATGAGGGCTGCCTTATAGACAAAAGTTTTCCCACATTCATTACATTCATAGGGTTTTTCCCCTGTATGAATTCTCTCATGGCCACTGAGGTATGATTTCTGGGAGAAAGTTTTTCCACATTTATTACATTCGTAGGGCTTCTCCCCTGTATGGATTCTATGATGGGTATTGAGGTGTGTCTTCTGGGAAAAAGTTTTCCCACATTCATTACACTGATGGAGTTTCTCCCCTCTGTGCATTTTCTGATGCGCTCTGAGAGCTGAATTATTCGAAAAAGTTTTCTCACAATCACTACACTCATATGGTTTCTTTCCCATGTGAATTCTCTGATGTACTGCAAGGGCTGAATTATGGGCAAAAGTTTTCTCACAGCGATTACATTCATATGGTTTCTCACCTGTGTGAATTCTCTTATGTACTCTGAGGGCTGAATTATGGGCAAAATGTCTTCCACATTCATTACATTCATAGGGCTTCTCTCCTGTGTGAATTCTCTGGTGTACTCTAAGAGTTGAATTTTGGGCAAAAGTCTTTCCACATTCGTTACATTCATATGGTTTCTCCCCTGTATGAATTCTATGATGTGCTCTGAGTGTTGAATAATCAGCAAATGTTTTTGCACACTCGTTACATTTATAGGGTTTCTCTCCTGTATGAACTCTCTGATGTGCAATAAGCTGTGTCTTGTGGGAAAAGGTTTTCTTACATTCATTACATTCATAAGGTTTCTCTCCTGTGTGAACTCTCTGATGTGCTCTGACAGTTGAATTATCAGCGAATGTTTTCCCACATTCATTACATTGATAGGGTTTCTCTCCTGTATGAACTCTTTGATGTACAATGAGGTGCGTCTTTTGGGAGAAAGTTTTCCCACATTCACCACATTCATAGTGTTTTCCCCCTGTGTGAACTCTCTGATTTTCTCTGGAATGTGATGTCTCGGCAAATACTTTCTCAGAGTCATTCCTCTGATACAATTTCATCTCTGCGTGTATTCTCTGGTGTATGTTTAGAGCTGATTTCTTATAAGATTTTCTACATTCACTGTATAAATAGTGCTTTTCCTTCGTGTACATTCTCAAATGCTCATTGAGGTTTGACTTTTGATGGAAATTTTTCCTGTCTTCAGTCCATTTATTGAGTGTCACCACACGAGTTTCAGGAAGTTGAATAGGGAATGACTTTGAACAGAGAGATTTCTCACATTCATTACATTTGCAAGGTTTCTCCCCTGAGTGGGTTCTTTGCTGCTGAAGGAAGGGTACTTCCTGGTAGGATTCCTTACTTTCATTACATTTTAATGACTTTTGTCCTGTGTCACTCTGTTGATCTACATCCAAGGCTGTGTTCTGAGAGAAAGGTTTCCCATATTCACCACATTTGTAGGAGTTGTCTTCTGTATTAATTGCCCGATGTACTGTCAGGTCTAGCTTCTGGTAGACAGCATTTGTACATACTTTATATAATTTATCTTCAATTTGTGATTTCCGATGGACTACAAGCGCTGAGCTCTGCCTAAAGTTTTCTTCCCATTTATTTCTTTGAAATACACTCTGTCCTGTGAGAGTTTTCTTAGTTTGAGGGTGGTGTGACTGCCAGCTGAAATTATTCCTACTTTCACTGCATTCAAAGGGTGTCACAGCCATGTGTGTTTTATGGTATTCCACTATGGCTGTCCCCTCACAGGATTTTCTACATTCACTAAGATTAGAGAATTTCTCCCTTGTGTCATTTCTCATGTGGTTCAAGAGAGGTGGCTTATCACAGTGCTTCCTAAATTTATCACGTCTATACGGCTTCTGTCCTGTGTGAGAACTCTTAGGTGTACAAATAGTCTCAACAGGCAAAGCTTTCCCAAATTGATTACATCGAAAAGATTGTTGCAAAGTTTGAAATTTCTTATGCTGGTCTGTCTTATAATTGACGGCTATCATATTTTCTTTATAGTCATAAGATTTTCCTCGATCATTGGTTCTCTCACACTTAATATCGAGTTGCCAGTTTTCACATACATTCATGTAATCAGTCTTCTTTCTGGAATAGCTTCTATCACTAATAATTAATTCAGAAAAAAATGGCAAACTCATTTTACATGACTCACCTTTACTGGATATTTTTCCTGAAAAAAGTGGAGCTGTGTCAAAATTAAATGTTTTTTCTAAAACTTGTTGTCCGTCTTTATTCAATGTTTTGTTGTTGATGAAGAGTAACTGTCCCTGATGTTTCTCTTTCTTTTGATGATTCTCCTCAATGTGGACATTAACTGTGCAACACCCTAAAATAAGACAAATTGAGAACATCTTGTGACAATTAAATTTCTTACAGAGAGAAGCTTAGAGACACATCAATTATGTGTTATATTCTATGGTTTCTGGTCATGTTTCCAAAGATCAAATAATTCATCATGCACATACATTCTCTCTCTCTCATATATTACTTCCAGTGCTGCCCAAGATGAAGCAGCCCATTCCTTCCAGGTTCTCACTCTTAACAACTAAAACAAAACACAAAATAATGCATTGCTTTCAAGTCAACTGTGACTCACAGTGACCCTGAAGGACAGAACAGAGGTGCTCTACAAGGTTTCCAAAGAGCAGCTGGTGAATTCAAACTGCTAATCTTTTAGCCTTAACAATTACACTACCAGGGCTCCATACATTGACACTAAAAAATGGAAAGAAGGTAGCTCTTGGGACCTGAGGAACGGCGTGGCAGAAAATTCTCAGCCTTTTCTTTCTTCTTCACATGGATCCTAGATTGGGCACTGAAAAAGCCTGTAATTCTGAGCCAACAAGGAATGCAAACAGAACTCTATGAAAAACTGGTCCCTCTAGCCAAAGGTCCAAGAAAGGTGGGGACAGTGGCTAATTAAAAAAAACAAAAAACATTTTTGATAACACCAGTCACCAACCAGCCAACTCCAACTCATGATGATCCATATACGTCAGAGTAAAGCTATGCTCCATATGTTTATCAAAAGGTGATTCAGAACTAGCTCACCAAGCTTTCTTTCAAGGCATCTCTGAATGGATCCAAAACTCTAACTTTTGTTAGCGGCTAAGCATGTTAACCTTCTGTACCACTGAGTGAATGTACCCAACTGTTATAGCATGAATTTTGTCCTATACAAAGACATGTTACGAGATTGTTTTCCTGTGTCTGAAGACTCAGGACCATAGTCTTGAGGGAAACCTTTGGAATTTGGCATAATACATTTCATAAAGTATAAGTTCTATATCCCAGTGTGGCAAGTAGTGTACAGGATCTTAAAATATTACAAACGGCCATCTAACACGCAACTATCGATCTCTACTACTCTAGATCAACAGAAAGACAGAAACCAAAGACTCAGAAGAAAGCAATGTTTAGGATTCACAGTCTACACTAAGCAGGGCCACAATAGATGGATCCTCGCAGAAAGACAAAGAAATGTCGAACAAAATTCAAATTCTTAATAAAACTTATTAGAGGACTTCTGAGACTATCACCCTGGATATACTTTAAATCTTAAACTGGAGTTATACCTTCAGGTCACCTTTCAGCTAAATAAGAAACTGACTCATAAAATAAAGAATACTGACTAAAAGAGTAAGGAACTTCTTTAAGAAAAACCAACTACAGGAGATCAAATGGTCAAAACTTACTCTAATGCAAAGATGAGACGGTACAGGGGTAGGAAACTAGAATACTGAAAATGGTACAACTAGAATGAAATGAATGAGAATAATATCATATTGTGAAAAATGTAACCAGTATCACTGAATAATTATTTAGAAATTGTTAAACGGGAACTTAATACACCATACAAATTTTCACCTTAAACACAATGGAATATTACAAAAAACAAAAAACCTTGACAGAGGTTATTAAATTCAAAGGAGGTAGAAAGGAGATACTAAAATTAGAGCAGAAAACAATGCAAGTGAAAACATGAAACTACAGAGAAAAATCAATCAAAGCTTAGTTCTTTGAAAATAAAAAATTTTGAATTCCACCAAAGATATAAACAAAAAAAATGACACCAATTCTACATAATCCCTTCCAGAAAATACAAGATGAGGGAACATGTCCCAAATAACTTTATGAGACCTGCACTACCGTTAAAACAAAAAGAGACAAAGAAAATTCTAGAAAAGAAAACTATTGACAAGTATCCTCTATGACATACACATAAAAATCCTTAAAAAAAGGTAGCAAAAACAATATGCGCCCCCCTTACACACACAAAGATATGTATGTATGTATAAGTACATCATGAGCAAGTGGGGTTCATCTGAGGACTGCAAACTCTTACAGAATTAAAAAAATCAATGCAACATATCACATTAAGGGTATAAAGAATTAAAGCCACATAAACACATCAATTGATGTTGAAAACATTCGACAATTTTTTTAAAAATTACCTAACTTATGAAAGGGCCTCCACAAAAACACCTACAGTTAACATTATACTTAAAGGTAAGAGACTGAATACTTTCCCCTAAGAAAAGAGAATGGTGTCTTTGCTTATCACTTCTACTCAAGATCATACTGGAAGCTGTAGTCAGTAAAATAAGCAAGGAAAAAAATGAAAGATGTGGAAGTCTATACAGAAAGTCTCCAAAATATCTACAAAAACCTCTTGGAATGTGTTTCTAGCAACAGTAAAATGTAAAATGCAAGGTCAACATACAAAAGTAAATCCTATAGCTGTGTATAAAAAGACAAATCAAACCCACTGCTATCATGTCAATTCCAACTCAGAGCAATATGACAGGACAGAGTAGAACTGCCCCATAAGGTTTTCAAGGGCTAGCTGGCTGGTGGAATTGAACTGCTGACCTTTTGGTTAGCCGCCAAATGCTTAACTACTGAGCCACCACGGCCCTGGCTATGCACAGTGATCAATTTGAATTTGAAATTAGACAAACAAGAAAACATAAATAAACACTCAGCATCTGAATCCTGAAAACTACAAAACATTGACAAAAAAGGTAAAAAAAAAAAAAGGCTAAATAAATGGAGCAGCATACTGTTTTCATGGAAGGCATGATTCCATTCTACTATCAATTTTTCCACTTTACTGATTAAGCAACTTTACTGATTAAGCATAATTCCAACTGAAACTACAGCATTTTTTTTTGTAATTATCATGAAGCTCACATAGAAGAAAACCAAAAGGTTCATGCTACCTGACTCCATGATTTACTATAAATCTAAAGTAATCAAAACAACGTAGAATTTGAAGAGACATGTAGACCTATAAAAAAAGAACAGCAAGGCCAAAAATAAACTCACTGAAATACATCAACTGCTTTTCGATAAATGTGTAAATGCTATCAATGAAGAAAATATAGTCTTTTAAACAAACGATGCCTAGAATAACTGTACTTCCTTTTGCCAAAAAAAAGCACTTGACACGTATTTGATAATTTATGTGAAAATTACCACACAAAAAAATAAGTTTAAAACATAAAACTAAAAAACTTCTAAAAGAAATAACATGAATCAATCTGTTATCTTGGGTTTAGAAGTTTTAGGTAGAACCCAAAGGCATTATCTATATGAAAAAATCAGTAAATTGGACTTTATCATAATTAATGTCCAATTTTAGGAAGATTCTCCTGAAGTCATACCAACAGAAGCATCACAAATGTGAAGTGGAGAAGGAAGTTCTGGTTCCCCACTTAACTCCTCTGTTGAATTCCTGGGAGTTGGTATAAAAGGCTCCTGCATTAATACAACGTAGGTGGTGCAGTGGTTAAAAGTTTAGCTGCCAACCAAAGATCACCAGTTCAAATCCACCAGTGGCTCTTTGGAAACCCTGTGGAGGTAATTCTACTCTGTCTTATAAGGTTGTTACGAGACAGACTCAACTTCACAGCAATAGGTATATAGGTAGGTAGGGGTGGAAAATCAAGTTCTACCCTGACACAACCCACTGTGTATTTCCTCAGGTCCTATGTCCCTAACTTGTCTGCCTTCTTCTCCACTTTTCAAAATTTTATGTTAGCTATACATATCTATACATATGAAAGTCAGAAGCGCTGGCAGTACAGTGGTTAAGAGCTTAGGTTCAAAAGTTAACAGTTCAAACCCACCAGCCACTCTGTGGGAGAAAAGATATGGCAATCTGCTTTCATAAAGATTACAGCCTTAGAAAGCCTGTCGGGCAGTTCTGCTTTGTCTTGTGTGGTTGCCATGAGTACGAATCAACTCAATATCAACAGGTTTTCGTTTGAAAACCCTATGGGGCAATTCTACTCTGTCTTACAGGGTCACTATGAGCTAGCCTTGACTTGAAGGCAATAAGCTTTTGGTACCTACTATTTAATCAGATGAGATGTAGTAAAATCTGTTAATTCTAATACATTTTAATTACTTACAGCTTAAGTGAAAACCCTGGTGATGTAGTGGTTAAGTGCTATGTCTGCAAACCAAAAAGTTAGCAGCTCAAATCTGCCAGGCACTCTTTGGAAATTCTATGTGGTAGTTCTACTCTAACCTACAAGGTCACTAAATACTGGAATCAATTCGGCGGCAGTGGCTACTGATCCAAAGCTCAAGTGTTCTTTGAGCAACAAAAATATCATAATATTTGATAAGTTCAGTGAAAATGCTTATGTTTACTTTAAATATTGCTCTTTAACTAGTGTCTTCATTTAACACATTTACTGCCTAAATTCAAACTTGATCAAGTATGAAATCCTATACTGTTTTTTTTCATTGACATAACTCCACCTCTCTTTTATTGCAAGTTTTCTAAGTTACTTAGTCAGGTCTGTCTTTCTGACCAATTAACATGATCCAATTATTTACATTTAATGACTGGCAGATATTTGATCAAAATTATGCCAATCTTTGTGCTACTGTTATGGGCTAAACCATGTCCCCTCAAAATATGTGTTGAAGTCCTAAGCCTCTGTAATGTGACCTTACTTGAAAATTGGGTATATGCAGTTGTAATTAGAGAAATTAACATGAGGTCATACTGGTATAGGTGGGCCTACCCTAATCTAACTGGTATGGAAAAGAGACAGAAAGAAACAGAGAGAAGAATGCCAGTGGCAATGGATGCAGGGATTAGAGCAATGCAGCTGCAAGCCAAGGAAAACCTGGAGCTACCTAAGGTTGGAAGAGACAAGGAACGATTCCTCCCCTCAAGCATTCAGAAAGCATGGCCTGCCAACACCTCTGTTTTAGACCTCTAGCCTCCAGAATTGTGGTGGAATCGATTTCTATAGTTTTAAGGTACCCGGTTTGTGGTACTCCACTATGGTGGTCCTAGGAAACTAATAGTTTTACTGTTTGTAGAGGTACAAAAAAAAAAAATTTTTTTCAGTAAATGTGTTTAATTTCCAATAACTAAGCTGATTTCACTATTCTGATCTAGAATTATACTTAAAATTATAAACTTTTTGAAATTCCTGGAAATGTCTATTAGTTTAGGCAAAGGCCAAAAAGTATCTAAGATGATGCTCAACGTCATTAGTTATCAGGGAAATCAAACCTACAACGATGGATAACATCAAAGAATAACAAGTACTGGCAATGACATGAAGAAATCAAAACACTCACACACTGCTAATAGGAACGTACAGCAAAATCTGTGAAAGCCAGAACCCATGTAAGGTACAAACCCATCACAGAAGAAAATGAAAATATTTTCCACAAAAATGAGTGACAGGAAAGCGCTAAGACTGCACCCACGCGGAAAACTTATGAAACCCATAAAAACAAGGCAGCCCCATGGACTTGCAGCTTTCATGTTACATTTCACTGTAAAATGGTACAGTTCATTAGAAAAATGGTTTGGCAGTTCCTCAAATGGATAAGCTGAATTACATGAGTCAGCAAGTTCACTGAAAGGCATATAGTCAAGAGAAATGAAAACTTATATCCACATAAAAACTTCTATACAATTGGATTTAAAAAAAAAAGAAAAACAGCATGATTCATGATAACCAAAAGGCAGAATGCCACATGTATATCAACTGATGACTAGATGCATAATAAGCAAAATGTATATATCCACATAACAGAATATTATTTGGTCATAAAAAGAAGGAACTGATACATGCTACAACATGAATCTTGGCATAAGGTTTCTTTTTGAAGTGATGGAAATATTCTAAAACTTATTATGATGCTGACTGCGTACATTTGTGAATACACCAACAACTTTTGAATTATACACTTTGAATGGGTGAATTGTACTGTATGAGAATTATATCTTAATAAAGCTGTTAAAAAAAGAAAGAAGTTTTCCATGTTCTTCCACTCTAAGGTCTAACTACTCCGTGTTTCCTTTTGCCACAGTTTAGAAACTTACCTGAGCAGCTCTGGTTTAGAAATCCTTCCTCTGAGAACCATGGGTCTTCTCCTTGCTCCAACTGAAAGATCACTTCAGGTTTGGTAAGGCAATACCCTGTAAACCAAGACAAACTAAGGGTATATACAGACCATATCAGTAGAGTTTTGGGTTTTCGCAGGTGAAGAAAGATATGCAGCAGCATCAAAAAAATAAAGGTATTCACTTTAAGTTTTCAGCGGGAAGGTAACAACTGAATCATTGCTTCTATTGTTCTAACAATTTCAATTACCTTGGAGCTATTAATCAAAAGCCTGAGTAACAACATTAATCACCATGAAGCGGTCCAAGTGCTTTTAACAATTTAAAAAAAAAAAGGAAATATATTCTAGAGGGAGTCACATGATGAAGTGTGCTCACCCACTGCGACAAGGTGGCTGTAGTTCTCAAGCATTACATCTCTGTACAGGGTCCTCTGAGCAGGGCACATGTGCTGCCACTCCTCCTGGGTCAGCTCTACAGCCACATCCTTGAATGACACCAATGCCTGTAACAGCACGTCTCTAATCAATCTGAAGAGTTTGGACACCAGTGATATGCAAAATATTTTTGGAATCTTGTATCATGTTCACTGCTGAAAGTTTAAAACAAAGCATTATAAAGGATGCCTACTGTGGTCCTGGAGCCCTGGTAACATAATGGTTAAGAGTTCAGCTGCTAACTCAAATGTCAGTGGCTTGAATTTACCAGCTGCTCCTTGGAAATGCTATGGGACAGTTCTACTCAGTCCTGTAGGGTTGCTACAACTCAGAATCAACTTGACAGCAGCAGGTTTGGCTTTTTTCCCCTTATTATGGCCCTAACTTTTTTTAAACATGGGAGTTACTCAATTATTTCAAGAAGCTTTTAATATGCCATAATTTATTTACATTTATTAATTATAGATTTTCTAAGATGAAAAAATTAAAATAGTCTTCCTATAACCCTTCCTGCACCACAGTGTGTCTTCTGGCATTCTCTAGGATGTTCATATCCTTCTTGGAAATTACTTTTATGATGGGAGCCAAGAAAGACATACAGATAAGCATCCAAAGTATCACCCCCAACAGATTTATGAATAAACAAATACAGAAAGATGTACAGACTTTCTTCATCTATGGAAGATTACAGTTTAACAGGGAGTTGGGATCAAAGAGACCAGTATAAGAGGAAACAACCAACATGGAAGTAACAGCAACATATTTAAGAGTAGGGACCAATTCACATAGCAGAAGCAGCAATATATTTGGTAACTACTTTCCTATGCAGCTACAATGCTAGCTACATGAGCAGTTGGTTAAATACTGGTGGCCTAAACTGATACTTGACAAAGACAAAACTGTGCTACAAGTTTTAGTGAGCCAGATCTTTGCAACATAAACCTGAAACAGTCCCTAAACTAGCAGACACATGATTTCAGAGTGCAGAGGGAAAATACAGGATGAAGACAATCATTTAAGGGACATTAATAATTTAGGAGGTAACTGACAACTTGAGAGCAGAGGTAATTAGACAGCTTCTTTGGCACATACAAAAGGAAGAAAGAAAGAACCAAAGATCATTTGACAGAACATGAATATTAAAATATCAAAAAAATTCAAAGTAAATCTGCAGTTCCAATTTGGCGTATCTGTAACATCACACAAATTGCATCTATCCACATGCCAATTTTGCTTTGCTATTAATCTGTACTTCTATATATTCTCCAAATGGTTTTGAACCATTTCTATTTCTACTTTTCCATGTTAACAGACAGATCCATAAGCCTTTATAATCTCCCTAGTGAAACCAAAGGGTTATTGAAAAACTCACCTGAGAGAGATTCATTTTCTGCTCCTCCTAGAACATGCTAGAAAACTGAAGCTTCAGCTAGAAAGAAGGGAAAAAGAATGGATCAGGAGAGATCTGATCTCTCTTATAGCTGACCTGCTTAAAAATCTCATTGTACTAGCTGGAGGAAAAGCCTTCCTTGGGAAGACTTCCCATTAACTCTTGAGAAGGTACACAAAGCACCCCAAACAAGTAGTACCACCTGAATGTGTTCACCTCTGACATGATCTTGTGGACTTAAGCTTGCATTTTCCACGGGTGAGGGTAAGCTGCTTTCTGTTGGTACGATAATAATTTATATATCCTTCTAATTAAACACAAAAAAAATTAAAACAAAAACAACAGACAATAGGGTAAACAAATTCAGGTATACCAGGAATGAAGCCACCTACCTTCATCAAAACTAATGCTGAAGAACTACTTAGGCTGGACTATGCTATTTTGTCTTTATATTGTTAGTTAGGGCAGCTACCCCCCACAAAAAAAAAAAATACAGATGAGATACTTTATGTACTGACTACAGTTTTTCACTTTTTGTTCTGAATTGGCTGCAGTTTCTCAAAACAAGCTTTTGATGAGACACTTAGGAAATTTATTTGTGTCAGCGAAAAGCACTATGCTTTGTTCCTGGTTCTGTCCTGGGGACCTCTACAAATCATTCACGTGAAGTCCAATATTTTTCAGCTTCCAAAGTGTCCAATATAGAAAACCCTTCTACTGCTGTCATTTTATCCTTCTAAATACTGAGAAAAGAGGGAACAGTGGTATATCTTCAAGTGCCACATTTGGTGATGGATGTGGTAGGAGAGCAGCTCAGAATCTAACAAGACAGAAAACAATGGGAGGTTGTTTAGGATTTCATTGTCTCTGGCTGATTATGCCTCCCCTGGAGATCATGCCCTTATCACCTCTCCAGTAAAGCAACTTTTCCTGTAGAGACTAACAGTGACATATCCCTTTAAACCTCAGCCTACCACCTTCTGCAAGTTGGCCCATAGTGTCCACTACCAGAAAGTCTGCGCTGGCTTCTGAATGTAGTAACATCAAGTCAGATTCATGCTAAGCAAGATCAAAAATGGCTTCTGTGTGGGGAAACAGGAACCCTTAACCACGGATGGTGAGAATGCAAAATGGTACAGTCACTGTGGAAAACAGTGTGGTGGTCTCCCCCAAAATGAAAATAGAACTACCACGTGGCCCAGCAATTCCATTCCTAGCTATTATCCAAAAGACACTACAGACTCAAAAAGAGACTTGAACAGCATTGTTCACTGCAACACCGCTTACAACACCAAAAGGTATGGCAACAACCTAAATGTCCTTCAACAGAGGAACAGATAGTGGAATACTACTCAGCCAGTAGGAGAAACGAAATCTTGCTACATCCTACAGCATGGGTGGAACTTGAAGACATCACACTGAGTAAAATAAGCCCATTGGAAAAGAACAAAGACTGCATGACCTCACTTATATAAAAACACAAGAAAAGGCAAATGCATACAGACAAGTTTATTACAATGGTTATCAGGGTTGGGAGGAAGGAGGAAAAGATGGTTTAACAGTGTTGGAAACAGCATACTGATTAAGTGTAGGGTTGCACAGTTGATTATCACAATGTCTATTAGTGAGGTATACACCCGTAAAAAGCTAAATTAGCAACAGTGGTGTGATAGATATATTTAAAGCAATGACACACAAAAAACAGCAGCTGCTGAGGCTGTTTATGTATAATCAAACATCTTGTGGGATTTGGTTCCTTAGCTCGGACGTTTAGGATGATGGGGTTTCATGGCACGTTTCGACTCGACAGCACTCGACTTGGCTAGCTGGGACTAACAATACATATAGTGCTTTTGTTTTAACTCCCAGCTTGTTGCATAGTTTCTGGAGTCTTAAAAGCTTGCAAGCTGTCATCCAAAGAATAATGGTCTCTGTTCACCTGGAGCAACACAGGGAGGAGAGACAGGAATAGGAGGAGGATATAGATTCTGTGGCCAACTGCCTCCATGGATAAATTGCCTCCTTTGCCATGAGATGAGATCAGAAGTGAGTGGTGCCTGGCTACCGTTATTCTACATTTTGATCTAAGATTCCATAGAAAAACCTGATGAAAAGGAGGAAAGTGCTGATCAGAATTTTCAATTCTCATGGACTCTAAACCCTCCAAAGCCACTGGAGGGTAATCTTGAAACTATGGCCCTGAGAGACGATCTTTAAACCTTAAACCAAAATTATACCCTGAAGGCACCTTAAATTGTTTAGCTTAATGAGTAAAAAAGGTCTTCCTTGAGCATTATGCTCTTTTAAGGACTAAACTTATGGGATCAAATTGAAAACAGCAATTCAAAAGATTAGTTAGGAACCTTGGGGGACAGTGAGTTTATGTTAATAAGGGAAAAACAACTCAGAAAAGATGTGAGAATGGTTGCAGAACTCACTGTACACTGAATTGTACAGGCAGAAACTGCTGAATTGATGTATGTTTGGCTGTGTATACTTTCAAAAACAAAACTAAATAAAATTGAGAATAAAAAAAGAGTGCCTTCTGATAGAGCAAATCAAGACCTGCTTCTTCCTGGGTTTCTCAGCCTCTGTTCTGAATCTTTCAGTAGGAATGTGTTAATGGGGGAGGGGGGACGGACTGTCCCTGCAGCTCCTTCTTTCACCCTAAAAGAGCTACTTTGTTCCACAGGGGCTGTGACTTGGCCTGGGAAACAAATTCATGCTATTTGAAATCTTCATTCAGATCATAAACCTGACTCTTTTGGAGTTCAGTCAACTGTGCCATTCAATACTATACCCCTTAGTTACATGAAACTATTAAGCACCTAAAATGTAGCTAGTGCTACAATTTAAAGTAATATTTTGGATGCATTGAGTTAAATGAAATACATCAGTAAAATTAACTTCACCTGCTTTTTTGGTGGTGAAGAATTCTAAATACACTGTGAACCTCCAGAAGAACACAATTTAGTCAGAAGAAATACAATCAGACTGCTCCCTAGAAGCAAGAATGGCAAAGCTTCCACTTGCTTACTTTTGTCATTAGGAAGGAAAGACTAGCAGAAAAGGACAATATACTTAGAGGGTCAACGAAGGTACACATAACTCTTCAAGAAATTAACACAACAGCCACAAAAGAGGACTCAAACATTCCAACAATCATAAACAGCACAGGACAGGTTAAGGTTTCATTCTGTTACACATAAAGTTACAAGTCACAGCTGATTCAACTGTAACTAAGAGCAACTGAAAAGTTTAAATTATATTAGTGTTTTGTGTTCCCTTTCTATTGGGCAGCACTGCACTATGCATCAGAATGTGCCTTTTGAGGACAGAGAGCCTGGATAGCGCAGGAGGATTCAAGATCCTCCATCTGACCCAGTGACTCTAGAGAGAGCTCCAAAATCCCAGAATATATATACCACATGGTAACATTCTGTCTTATACGGACTTCACAATCATACCTCTAAGGATTTGGGTTTTAGGCAGGGAGAATACTAGGAAGAGTAACAGATTAGTACTCAAGAAAAACAGTATTTCCATTCTAACTCCCTCTCCATTATTTTGTGATCCATGATATATAATTTTACCCTGTGGATTTTGTTTTTTTAATGGCATGTTTATAATGATAAGTATGGTTGTTGTGAGGACTAAATGAAATACCAACCGAAAGGAACAAAGGGTCTCTCAAATAATGCTAACATTTATCTCGTTATTATTCCAGGCACTGGACAAAATGTTTCACAACGTCAATTTATTTAATTCTCAGACTACCAGCAATTGCTATTAGCATCTTCATTTGCCCAAAAGTGCCTGGACTCTTGCCCAAGTTATTATTCTAGCCCTTGCTTAGAGGTGTCAGAACTAGAGTTTACCTGGTCTTTCAAGCTCAGTTAACTACTCGGAATATAAGCAAAACACTGCAGGTTCAGTCTACCCAGAGGTACCTCAGAAGAAAGGCTTGGCAATCTGTTTCTGAAAAATCTGCTACTAAAAGTCCTACGGAGCACAGTTCTACTCTGACGCACATGGGACTGTCATGAATCTGGAGTCCACTCCACCGCAAGCGGCTTTTCGTTCGCTTTTGGTGTCAAAAATCCCAGATCTCGCAGTCTCACAGCTCCCGCTTTACGGCAAGTTCACTGCCAACCTTACAAATGCACATACCCTTCCTGACACTAGCGTGGGCTTTTTTCTCCAATAGGAAGCAGGCTGGGCCGGCACACTGTCCTTCACCTGACGTACTCCGTCCGCGGAGCCCAAAGAGCTCAGGCCGAGGGGTGAACCGCCTAGAGGTTCCCGTTAACCCCCTCTCCCCCATCCCGCAGATGCAGTTTACCAGTACCAACAGAACCCCAGTGCTCTCACTCCAATAGCGTAACCTCTACTTCCGCGTAGAAACTAAGGCTTGGAGATCGCCTCCGATTCAGATCCGATAACGCAGCATTTGAGGAGGCGGAACTGGGCCTGCACATGCGCAGAGGGAGCCCAGAGGCTGCATTCCCAGAGTGCTGTGTGGTGAGCCTAGCGGATTCAAGACGACATTTCCCATGAACCTCTGCGCCCGCTGGAAGAGGTATTTGAAGTGTTTCGCCTTCGTGGTTATTGTGAGACTTTAAGTAGATTTCAGCCTTCTTGCTGAAAGCTGTTGCTGTCCAGGCGATTCTGACTCATAGTGACCCTGTAGATCAGAGTACAACTGCCCCATAGAGTTTCCAGAAGGTTAGAAAAGATAGATAAGTCCTGCCGCCTGTGGCCCAGTTTCTCCTTCAATTACCAGGTATTTGGGGCTAGACTTTCCTATCTCTAGAAGATAAAATGAATTGCATGCAATATGTGGTTCTTAATGGTATCCTGGCTGGAGACAACGACTGCGGGAGACATTAACAATGGGAAAACATGAACTTGGACTGTAATTTAGAAATATTAAGGGAGATTACTGTTACCGACTGACTCAGTGGCAGTGGGTTGGGGTTTTTGTTAGGCTGATAATATTTGGATGATGTAAGAAATTTTTCTTGTATTTTAGCAGTACACACAAAAGTATTTACAATTTTGAAATTATGTGCTGAACTTAATGACATAATGCGTTAAGACATACCACACTTAACCGCCCTTGAGTTTCGTTTGATTTACTGGTACATACTATTTTTAGTAATATGTACTAGATACTATGTTAAAATATATCTAGAATCGTATATGTAATGTTCCCTACCTCCAAAGACAAAGATCAGATTTATAAAGATGCTGATAACAAACGGCAATAATAATGAAAACTAAAAAAAAAAAGTTATTCCACTAATGTCAGTACCAACTTTTGGTAGAGTCATCAAGATGCAACTGTCTCTGAAAGTCAGGGACTACATGATAGATTTGAGAGAGATAAACTGCATTTGCAACAGTCTGTGTTTTGTATACCTTATGGTTAGTGAGGAAAGCCTGGTGGTGTAGCAGTTTGAATCCTACAAGTGTTCCTTGGAAACGATGGGGCAGTTCTACTCTGTCCTATAGGGTCACTGTGAGTCTGAAGCCACTAGAAGGCAGTGGGTTGGGTTGGGTTTTATTGTTAGTGGTATGTACTACATACAAGGTTTCAGTGTGCAATTTACTGATGTTATTTATCATTCTCAGATGTTCGAAGATTGGATTTATAAAGAAAATGATAGTAAAAGATAATACAAATGAAAACTAGAAAAAGAGGCATGTGATTTATGTCAGAACCAACAGTACACGAGAATGTAGGAACAGAACTCCATCATATGTCAATGGCTACCTGTATTTCTAATTTAAAATGATTTAACAAATCAGAGAAAGCAACTATGGAAAAATGTTAACAATGACTAAATTAACAGTAAAGTTGATATACTGATAGCAAATAAGCCAATGAAAATAGTATCAGTAGTCCTGTAAATGGAAATTAAAACCAAATGATAAACTACTGTGTACATATTATAATGAATCAAATTTTAAAAAGTAATCAGACCGAGTGTTGGTGAAGATGTGGAAGAACTGGGACTATCATACACCGCTATTAGGATTGTGAAACAGTATAACCAATTTGAAAAACAACTTGGTAGTGTCTTGAAAATTAAACATACACCTATCATTTGATGCAGCTATTCCACTCCTAGGTATCTGCCAAAGAGAAATGAAGGCACACATTCACATAAAGACTTGTACAGGAATTTTCATAACAGCAGTATTTGTGATAGTTAAAAAACAAAAACCCAAATGTCCATCAATAGTTGAACTGATAAACATTGTGAGGTATTCATATAGTAGAATACTACTTACACAGTAATAAAGTAAGGAGTGAACTATTATCATACATTACAATGCAGATGAATCTCAAAATAATCATGTCAAATGGACACAAACAAAATCCTGGTATAAACTGTGTGATTCTATTTGTATGAAATCTGCACATTCCAAATTAATAAGTAGTGACAAAAGTAAAACAGCAATCACGGATCTGTACCGCCTGTCTGCAAAGCTGATACCAAGAGGTGATTAAGTGAGGCAATTAAATGAGGATATTTATTGAGCACTGGCACACAATAAGCAAGGGGAAATCAGTTCCTCTAAAACTTGCCTGCCTGCATAGGCTAAGCCCGGAGGTTATATAGGCTGATGGGGGTGGGGGGTAAGGGTGGGAGGACTGGTTAATGTTTCTTCGGATCCACGAAAGCAATTTTTAGGGTCTATATGATTCCAAAAAGTCAAGAAGATTGGCAGCTTACTGCGTATTAATTGATGTTAATGTACCCACTGCCGTCGAGTTGGGTCCGACTCACAGCAACCTTATAGGTCAGAGTAGAACTGTCCCATGGGGTTTCCAAGGAGCACCTCACAGATTTGAACTGCTGGCTTTTTGGTTAGCAGACATAGCACTTAACCTACCAGGCCACTAGAGTTTCCTGATGTTAATGTAGTGCAAAGTCCAAACCACCTGGTGATTCCATGGGATAGAATAGCTGAAACAGGGTACACTGAACAATTAAAGAACACTCCTAAGAGAAAAGAATAACTGTGTGACTTATGACTAGTACAAGGTGGATTCCTACAGATGTGGGAAAAAACAAGGTCTCAGTGCTTAGTTCTTCGACATGGCTGTTCCCACTGTTGCTTGTAGTAAGATGGCTCCAGTGGCCAAGGGCCTTCCTTTCAAAAACAGCTGATGACTGATTGTCTAGGAATAGATAGGGCAATGGAAGGAGAAAGGGATTAAAAAAGGGCACCAGAAACTTGGGGAAATGATGTTTATATTCATTATCTCAATTCTGGGGTCATAGGTTTATAAACATTTCAAAATTAATCAAGTTGTACATCTTATTACAGGCAGTTTATTGTTCATCAATTGATGTTAATATAACCACTGCCACAGAGTTGGGTCCGACTCACAGTGACCCTATAGGTCAGAGTAGAACTGCTCCATAGGGTTTCCAAGGAGAGCCTGGCAGATTTGAACTGTCGACCTTTTGGTTAGCAGATGAAGCACTTAACCTACAAGGCCACCAGTGTTTCCTGATGTTAATGTAATTCTCAGAAAAACTTCACAGTTAATAAAAAAAGTGAAACAATTCATTTAAAAGTGACATTAGATTAAAAACAACTCTCAGCTATGTTTTTACAGGAAAGCCCTAAATATAAAGACATGGTTCAAAGTAAAAAGATAAAAAAGATATTGTTTGAAAACACTAACTATAAGAGAGCTAGTATGTGGCTATAATAATAAAACAGTATGGATTTAAACATACAAAGTATTTTTAGAGACAAAGGGAAATATTAGATATTAGTAAAAAAAATTCATCAAAGGTATAGAATAATCCTAAATTTGCAAGCATTAATAAGATTCAAAATCCGTGTAGCAAAAATTGAGAGAAATAGAAAAAGTCATAATGTTAACCCATTCTCTCAGTTACTAATGCAACAAGTAGACCAAAAAGGAAAACACAACTAAAGAAAACTGTAAAAATATAAGATGTCAATAATTCTATCAACTACCTTCAGCAAACTGACATTTGTAGAATACTATAAACAACAGATGAAGACTCCCTAGTCTGTGCAAATGGTTAACTCCTTGACTACTTGCCTAAAGGTTGGTAGTTGGAACCACCAACAGTCACTTTTGAAGAGAAGCCTGGCAATCTGCTTTTGAAAGTTCACAGAGTTATGTTAAAAATATGATTGTGTACTAATTCATAAGAATAACACAGTATTTGATTGCTTTGTGTTTTAACAAAGAATTTGCAAATTGGAGAAATGTTTCCTCATAAGAGAGGAAACCCCAGCTGGTGAATGAAAACTTTACAGGGACTTAAACTTTTGTTTAAAAGTTAATGGTGATGAAGTATTTAATGGTTATTGAGCTAACATTAAAAAAGGTAATTTCAGGAAAGACCTCCAGAAACTCAAATTAAGACACTTTCTAAGACCTGGTTATCTTCTGCTAAAATTTTTTGTTGATACCATGTATTTAAATTAACAGCAGCACACTCAGTCATTGAGTGTGCCTGAGTTTTTGGTAGTGTTTCCTGATTTTACCTGGAGCCGTCAAACCAATAAAACATACTCCAACTTAGAAAGAGGAAGAAGGTTTATTAGGAGGTATGATACTACTGGAGACTCAACAGCAACACAGGCTGTTCTCCATGGAGTCTCAAAAGACTCTTTTTACATCAGAGTTTATGTATCACTTTAGCAAGGAATACTTCATGTTTTTAAGCATGTAGCCCACAGATAATTGTATACATCATAAAAGAGTCACAAGAAACTATTAAACTACAGATATGTATGTCAGACACCCAGAGTCTAATCTGCATGTCTGTTAACAGGCAAAGACAAAACTTACACAAAAATTCCTCAGCTAGTAAAACTAGCCTACGAAGTTCACTCTGAGGTAAGGAGCAAGAAGAAAGTTGTGGATACACAAAATGCCAGGCAGCCTTCGTAGCTGCTGTTTTCCAGACTGAAGGCCATTTCTCAGAAGAGTAAAGAAGAGGAGGGAGACTGAGGTCACAGGAACTGAGGGAGCTCTGCACCCCTTTGGAAAGAGGCCAGTGCAGAGGCCAGAGCAGCTGGTGCAGTAAAAAATACTTCCAGATTATTTGGAGTATCATTATGGCATTAGTCCTGTGCAACTCTCAGTTACCCGTTTTGAAAAGGAGAAAACATGTTGCAAAGTTTTAGGGTTACAGTAGGCAGTATGAACTTTTTTTCTTGCCCCCCTCCCACAAGCCTTCTCTCACAGTCCAGCGCAATAAATGTCTCACTGCTTGGCTAGTTCTATCCTGTGTCCCAAATAAAAATTTTCAAAATTTTTATTTTTCCTACTAAAAACTGAGACATCTCATACAATATCCTATAAAAATAGTAATTCGGGGCATAATCGAATTCATTTCTTCTGTTTCAAATAGTCGTAAAAGTACCCCCACCCCATCCTGGCTTGAAGCAGCAGGCACTGTCACTGGGAAGTAGCTTCCTAATAAACCGTAATGTGGAAAATGTTGTTAAGGCAGTTGAATGTACTAACAGTCAAGAATGAGTTAAAGACTCGGGATCTTTCTCAGTTAATCACAGATTAACGATTTTTGTTTTGGTTTGCTGTTTGGAACCGCATTTTGGATGAGGTAAAAACCTGCTGGCCGGTTAGTTTGGGGTCAGAAATACAAAAAGCTATAAATAAAATAAATAAAACTATCTGTTTTCAATATAAATGATTTCATACTTGAAAACCCTATGGAGCAGGTGCAGTTGGCGAAGCTGGTGTGGCCAAGCGTCAGAAGTATCTCCACTGGCAACAAACTAACCACAGTTACAGAGAACACTTCCTTTGGTGCGCCGTTTTCAAAATAGATTCTGCGCCATTAAACAAGATCTAATAAAATTGAATGGATATAAATCACGCAGAGTACATTCTGAGATGGGTGCTGAATTTATTTAAAAAAACAAAACAAACCAAAAAAAAAAAAAAAAACCATGCAGTGTTTCGTGTGCAGGAGATATGGTTCCAGTTGGGGGCGCGGTAAAGAACTGGGGACAGCGTTTCCTGGGAAAGGATCTGATTCTTTTATATTGGTATATTTTCATTTATAAAAAGTACGTTTTTTCTTTGAAGAGGTGTAATTTTTCTTTGAACATTTAAATCTTGACAATACTCGTTTTATGTTAGAGCAGCCACAGACACTCACCACATCTTTTACGTCCGTAACGAAAGCAGAAACACTTAAAAAAAAAAAAAAAAGAAAAAACAGTTCCGTCAAGCGAACGCAGAGGCTCACGGAAAATGCAGTCTTGAGTCTAACTAGCTCTCTGGCCTGGCAACGGCCCCCTGCCCGGCAACGGCCTCCTGCCGGCGCTCTGCGCTTGTGCAGCCACCACCCCGCCGCTTTACTTCCGCCATCTCCTTCCGCTCCTGGAGACTGTCTCGCCGCTGCCGAGTGAAGCCACTTGGAAGGTGGGAGCGCGGGGCCGTGGGGGCTGTGTCGGGCCTCGGAACTTGCCCGGAAGGTGTCGTTCGTGCTCCAGGAGGCGGGTGCGGGAAGTGCCCCCGAGGGCCTGTTAGCGAGCCATACATCTCTGTCACTTGAAACCGGTGCCCAGATAAGTAACCTAGGTACGAATCAGGTCGAAACAAACTCGTGACGACCGAGTTGAGTGACTCAGAGCAACTTATAGGACAGGGTAGAACTGCCCCATAGAGTTTGAAGAAACTCCTGGTGGATTCAAACAGCCCGTCTTTTGGTTAGCAGCCACAGCACGTATACTTTGCCACCAGGGTTGCCCCATGAGTCAGGTGGGTTATCTGAAATTGGGGGTGTTAGTATTTCGTGGTGTTAGTGTGAGAAATTGTCACCTGTAAGATATTTTCCCAAGTGCCTGTTAATTGTAGCACAATTGCCAAGCGCAGTTTATTTATAACCCGCTGTCATAAGTAGCACTTTATTCCAGTCCTTGGTTGTCTCATTTGATCGTGATAACCAACCACCCTCTTTCTTGACGGGAAAGCAAGACACCACACCCACTGTCATCAATTCATTTCCGGCTCATAGCGATCCTATAGATCAGAGTAGAACCACCCGTGGAGTTTCCAAGGAGCACCCAGCAAAACTGAACTATCGACGTTTTGATTAGCAAACATAGCACTTAGCCATTAGCCGCCAGGGTCTCCTTCTTGATACAAACATAATTAAAAAAGAGAACACAGGCTAAGATGGGTGGAATGATAGACCCAATGTCACCAATCAGTGGGTAAGAACAACAGAATGCAGATACAGGTATTATTTGCTCCCAGTCTCTTGCTCATGCTGGTATCTGTTTAAAACCCAACTTTGCAGGCCTCACAGAACTGAGCACAAGCTCCTGGGCCCAAGCCCCCAGGGTTGTGACTGTAAACGGAATCTAACTAAGTATGTTCTGGGAT
This sequence comes from Heterohyrax brucei, assembly GCA_028571685.1. NCBI lineage: Eukaryota > Metazoa > Chordata > Mammalia > Hyracoidea > Procaviidae > Heterohyrax > Heterohyrax brucei. Next base: position 113,835,692 of record CM053150.1, on the reverse strand, counting down.
TTCTGACATTTCTCAGACGTTGGGTCATTGTGAGGCTCCCAGTCTCTCCTGTGCTGTCCAGACTGTGTTTTCTCAAAGGGACAGTCTGATATTTTTGTGTCGTGTGCTCCAGTAGAAAGAAAATACAATCCATGTAGTAATTCTGAATTTGCTAGTAGCCACAGTAAAAACAGTACACAAAAAGGAATAAATAGGTGGGCTCACGAGGTGTGATTTCCATGAAAGACATACCCAGCTAGTTCTGAGGAAAACCTGAGCAGTCTGCTGTTTGTTTTCCAGATCTAAACTGCTGTTACATTGTATCTATCTCTACATGTGGCATCTGGAAATACTCTGAACCTCCTGTATTCTGAATTTACACAGTCACAGCATACTAATACTGGAAAAAATTTCTGACTCTTATGAAATTGAATCTGTTGCTGTTGAGTCAGTTCCCAACTCAAAGCAACCCTACAGAGCAGAGTAGAACTACCCCATGGAGTTTCCAAGGGATGCCCAGTGGATTCGAACTGCTGACCTCTTGGTTAACAGCCATAGCGCTTAACCACTGTGCAACTTGGGCTTCTTGACTCTTACAAGCCCCCTAAAACTGATCCTGAAATTAACGAGTCTTTTAGGGTCATGCAAGGGAGAACCAGGAACAAATCCTGCTGCTGTATTTTGCGTCACAGGTAAATTGCTAGAGGCATATTATCAAAAAGTTTTTTGGGGAAACTGCAGCCAACTTAGAGTAAAAACTGAAAAGTAATTTCCATGTCACAAAGTATGCTGCTGGGTTTTTTAGAGCTTAGTGTGGCCTGTTTTCTGAATACTGTCGATAAGAACTGGATTAACAATCTAGCCTGGGTTTTTTTGGATAACATTGATGAAGGTATCAGATTTCATCTCTGTCTAGTAAAAAGATATTTTCCCAAGTGCTCATTAACTGTTGGGTAACTGTTGAATGAATGATGTATTTATAACCTCCTGTCATAATTAACCCACTGCCATTGAGTCAGATCTGACTCATAGAGAGTAGATTATTCTGTACCTTGGTCTCGCTTGATCCTCGTAACTACCTTCTTTCTCTCTGTAATCCTGGATTTGTTCAACCAATCCTCTGTTGTTTTTATGTTTTTTGCTAAGTGGGAAGGGAATGTAGTTGTTAATATTACCAATAAAAATCAGATTTCGTTGCAAACACCACGGTAAACACACGTAATCATATCGAAGATGCACATAGTCAAGTTGTGCTGTTCCTGCCCCTCTTTAAGGATCAAAAGGACATTCTGACACAGGGAAGCCTTTTCTCCAGCTAGTATGATGAAATTTGTAGGCACATGAGTGGGAGACTTAACTGAATCTTTCACAGCACCTTTCTTTTTCCCTTCTTCTAGATAAATCTTCACAATTTTCTACAGTCTGAAGAGCAGCAGAAAATGAACAAATCTTGGGTAAGTTATTATAACTTCTGTACTTTGTAATGGTTTTTATAGCTTTTTAAGGGTCTGTACATTGAAACAGCAAGTAGAAACTGAAGTGGATCAGAGTCATTCAGGGAAGATAGAGAAGAGTAGATGAACAGAAAGTGTTGTTGGTATGTGGATTGTTAGTTACAGGGATTAATGCAGGTCCTCTGATATTACAAATTTTCCAAGGTAGAGCTGCAAGATTATTTCTGACCTGTTAGTTATGATAGAAAGTCAGAGAGGTTATGATTGTTTAAAGGTTTGGAGTAATGAAAAGAATGAGCCAACTGATTCTTCAGGGGATATAAATATAATTGAAGGTGAAAGAATACTTTTGTTTATTTTCTAGTAGATGATTTAATGAAAAACCATCCAGCTGTAATCCTGAATAATGCAGTATGTTGCCTCTACTTGTTCTTCAGTGAATGTAGAATGCTGTGTACCAAAGCATTAATATGTCCAGGAGGCAAAAACATAAGAGTTGAATTAGTCACCTTTCTGCAGTGCAGTGAATTACTTAAGGTGGCCCTTCTAGCCATAGATTTTGTAACTCCTCCCAAATGACTAGATAGGACTATACATATAAGGTGTTTGTGGCCTACCAAGAGGATTGGATAGCTTGCTAATAATGTAAATATGGTGTATGGCAGTGTTACAGAGGTGTGTCATGGATTGAATTATGTTCCCCAAAAAATGTGTATAGCAGCTTGGTGGGGTTATGATTCCCAGTATTGTGTCATTACCCTCTGTTTTGTGATTGTAATTTTTGTATATATTGTAAATCCCAAGCACTGCCTGTAGTTAATGAGGCAAAAGTAGATTACATTAAAGACTGGGTTACTTTGCTGCTAAGGTTATGTCCCTGATCCAGTGTAAAGGAAGTTTGCCTGGGGTGTAGTCTGCTCCACCTTTGTCTCTCAAGAGATGAAAAGAAAGAGAAGTGAGCAGACAGTTTGGGTGCCTCATACTACCAATAAAGCAGGGCTGGGAGCAGAGCATATCCTCTGGATCTAGGGTCCCTGTGCCTACAAATCTCCTTGACCAGTGGAAGGCTTAGGACAATAGTGTTCCTCCAGAGCTGACAGAGGGAAAGCCTTCACTTGCAGCTGATGCCATGAATTTGGACTTTTAGTTTACTGTGATGAAATAAATACCCCTTTGTTAAAGCCATCCACTTGTGGTATTTCTGTTATAGAAGCACTAGATGACCAAGACAGAATTAGACCTTGCAGATAAAATATTTGGAACCCTAACAAGAGAATTGGTCAGTTTGCCATCCCGCTAAGTTGAAAAGAAAGCCAGCTACAGAGCAGAGAGGATCTTTGTACCAACAAGAAAGAAAAGCCAGGACGTGGAGTGTGTCTTTTGGACGTAGGATCCTTGTGCTGAGAAGCTCCTGGAACCAGGAGACTAAAAGAGAGAGAGCTGTAACACCAAAGACAGCAAGAAACTGTGGCAAAGACAGGAGACTCCACAGTGTGTCCTGGCCCACAGAGCAAGAAAGTCAGGCACCTTTGGGTAGGAGGCTTGCTGGCCCAGTAGGCTGCGTTTGCACAGTGTTGTACTTCTGGGTGCTTAGTGACAGAGCTGTAGGAGTTTTGTAACACTTGCTCAAGCAGTGCAGAAAGCAGGCTAAGGGGCTGAGGGCTAATAAGATACCTGCCTCTGGGCATGGCTGAGAAGAGGTTGGCCTGATGGAAGAACTATATTCTGAGCATTCCTGAATGTGTAACCCATAACTGTGAGTATGGTCTCTTAGGTCAGTGTGACTATTGCAGTGAATTACGGAAACCAGCAAAGGAGTACAGGATGCTGTGGGAGGGACATATGGTGTCAGAATAGGTAAAAAGTGTTGGTGAGCAGAGGTACAAGCATGCTAGTTTTATGGCTGTCCTCTTTATTGTGCGTCAAAGGTAATACATTTTTTTACAAATTGAAGGTTTGGAACAACCCCACACTGAGCAGTCTTGGTGCTGTTTTCTAGCAGCATGTGTTTACTTCATGTCTGTGTGTCACATTGTGGTAATTTCCACAACATTTCAGACTTTTTCATAAGTATTATGTCTGTTATGGTGATCTGTAATCAGTGATCTTTGATGTTACTATTGTAATTGTTTTGGGGACAACAAACCATGTTTCTTAATAAGCTCATCTCTGAGTGAAAGATTATACTTCCTAAATAAACAGCTGGGCCACCAAAGAATTCTGTTTCCATTTCTCTTCTCTTAAATGCCACCTCACTTCTTGTAGATAGCCTATGCACTGTTTTTGTCATGACTTCTGTAGAGACCTGTGAACCATTTTTATACTCAGTGAACCTAAACCTCTTCTGAATGAAAGAATTCCAGGGTGCACTTTCTTCTCTGTCCTTATGCTTCCCCTAATATTGTAGCATTCATTCTCATAAAGTCCTAATCAGCACTGTGCATACCCTTGTGAGATCCAGTAAGCTTCTTGTGGTTAAGTGAAGTGTCCTTGGTAGGGATAAAATACAGAAGATACTAAGAATTATGAGAAGATGGCTTGCTCATACATGGGAAATAGTTGAGTGAAAGAAAGAAGTAGCAGATCAGTTGCCCAATGAATTGAAACAGATCAAGAATTGAACCCATTTTTTTTATACTTGAATTTCTTCTTTCCATCTTAGTCCTTTATTAATTTTGCTATAAAATATTTGTTATATCTTTCAGAACTGTAGTATACATTAACATTTCACCTTACAGTTGAGTATGCCTGAGGGATCATGGTACTTGAAATGTTAGCTGGTAAAATAAGAAAGATGTATAAAACGTAAGATTGAAAAGTAAGAAATAAAAGTATTATATTTTATATGTTGCATTATGTATGTAGAAACTTTATATTCTTCATATAATATATTGGATTATGTGTATTTAAGAGTATTAGACATGTGAGTCTGTATGGCGAGCAAATAATCCAAGAAGCTGGACTATACAAAGTCAGACTGTTAAGTTCACGAACTCATCCTCGAAAAAGTGCTACATACCTCATTGTTGAATATCACTATGATCACCTTTGAAATACTCCCCTTGGGAAGCTGTACACTGATACCAGTGCTTAGTCCACCCTTCAAAACAATTTTGAAACTCTTTCTGGAATGTCCATCAGAGCTTTGGTTGGACGTGGTCTGACAACTGAGTTTGAGAACTTAAGTGCTTTGAAGGGTAGACTGGGTGCTGGTGTCAGTGTACAGCTTTCCAAGGGGAGTACTTCAAAGGTGACTGTAGTGATATTCAGCAGTGAGGTACGTAGCACATTCTCTAGGATGAGTTCGAGAACTTAATTGTCCAACTTTATATAAAGAAGCATGTGGAGTCAGGATCGTGAAAAAACTCATTAACAACCTTTGATATGCAGGTGACACAACTGCATTTGCTAAGTTCTCTTTACCAAAGTAAAGAGGGCTTAAACCGCTTATGGATGAAAATCAAACACTACAGCCTTTAGTGTGGGTTACACCTCTATGTAAAGAAATCCATACAAGAATGGAGAGGGAAGGTGAAGGGTATTCACTAACTAGATCAAAGCTAAACCCATTGCCCTTGATTCAGTTCCTATTCATAGTGACCCTATAGACAGAGCAGAACCACCACACAGAGTTTCCAGGGAGTGCCTGACAGATTTGAACTGTCAACTTTTTAGCAACCTTAGCACTTAACCATTATGCCTCCAGGGTTTCCACTGACTAAATAGTAGATAAGAATTAGGTGAAAGGAAGGGTAACACACGGTACAGGGGAGCTCAGTACAACAGGACTAACCCAAAAGCTAAGAAAGTTCCTGAATACAGCCCAACGCTTGAAGGGACAGGGTAGCAGGAACTGGAATCTGGAGACCATGGTTTCAGGGGACATGGCAACTGGTCATATAATAGGTCAGCTGGCATAATAAAGTTAAAATGTTTTGCATGCCACTTTGTGAGTACATCTGGGGTCTTCAAAGCTAGTGAGCACCGTCCAAGGTGCTCAATTGGTCCCAACCCAGCCAGAGCAAAACCGAAAACCAAACTCACTACAGTGGAGTGGATTCTGACTCACAGTGACTCTATAGGGCAGAGTACAACTGCTCCATAGAGTTTCCAAGGAGCGAGTGGTAGATTTGAACTGCTGACCTTTTGGTTAGCAGCCATAGCACTTATTCACTCTGCCACCAGTTTCCAGCTGCAGCAAAGGAGAATGAAAAATTTCAAAGGAGAAAAATGTGAGCCCAAGAGACAGAAAGGTCTTCATAAACCAGAGACTCCATCAGCCTGGAACCAAAACTAGGTGGTGCTTTACAACTACCAGTGACTCCCCTGACAGGGAATACAACAGAATCCCTGATTGCACACACAAAAAATGAGATGTTAAACTCAAATTTTAGTTGAAAAGGCCTGACTTTATGACCTGAGACTGGAGAAATCCAGAAGGCACGGCCCTTGGACTCTTAACCCAGATCTAAAACCGTTCCCAAAGCCAACTCTTCAGACAAAGATTAGGCTAGACTGTAAGACATAAAATAATACTTGTGAATAGAGCGCTTCTTAGCTTAAGTAGATACATGAGATTAATTGGACAGCTCCTGTTTGGAGGCCAGAAGAAAAGGCAGGAGACAGGAGCTGGTTGATAGACATGGGAAATCTGAGGTGGAAAGGAGAAATGTGCTATGGGGATACCAACTAGGGTCACCTAACAATGTGTATCTAAATTTTTATACGAGAAACTAACCTGAACTGTAAGCTTTTGCTTAAAGCTTAATTTAAAACAAACAAAAAACAGATCCTTACAACTGACTGACAAACAGGATTTAATTGTATTTGGATCTACAGTCAACGCCTGTGGAGTGATGTGTCACATCGGGCAGATCTACAAAAGACCTCTTTAAAGTGCTGAAAAGCAAAGATGTCACTTTGAGGACTAAGGTGTGCCTGTCCCAGGCCATGATATTTTCAATACCTCTTGCATGTGACAGCCTCACAGTGACTAAGGAAAACCAAAGAATGGACGTCTCTGAATTATGGTGTTGATGAACAATGTTGAATGTACCATGGACTCCCAGAATAACAAACAACAATGTCTGGAAGAAGTACAGTCAGAGTACTCCTTGGAAGTGAGAATAGCGAGAGTTTGTCTAACGTTCTTTTGGATGCGTTATCGTGAGGGACCAGTCCTGGAGAAGGACATCATGCCTGGTAGGGTCTCAAGTGAAAAGGAAAAAGACTCTCAAGGAAATGGATTGATACAGTGACTACAACAATGAGCTCAAACATAGTAATAATTGTTAGGATGGCATCGGACCAGACAGTGATTTGTTGTGTTGGACACATGAGTCAGAACCAACTCAGAGGCACCCAACAACATTAGACATGAGATCAGAAATACAAAGTAAAATGTGCTTTGATGTTTCAGCCATACACAATGACAAATGAACTTTTAAGAAGCAATAGTATTTACAGAAGCATTGTCAAAATTGAGATACTGAGGGATAAGCTCTCTGCTCTTTTCTTTGATGGAATCCATTAAGTCAAGGCTTAGAATTTTATCCCATTCTACGTGGAGAGCTCTTTCCCATTACCTTTTCATGTAGCTATTACCAGTATTTACATGATGAGGAGTCCCCAGGACCCCCTGGTTGTCCTCTTAATTGCTCTATCATCATTTGTCCACTGCCTACATGCAGAAAAAAGTTCTTTTACTGAGTTTAAACTGGGAGATCTTTCTAGTTATGGTAGGAATCCTTCTTCAGTCTACTTGTGTTGTTTTAATAGTGTCCTTTTTTTTCTTTTATGGGTGTTGGTTTTATTTGTTTTTCCTTCATTTTCAAGCTTCTACCCTCTCCTGGTTTTGTGTTGTCACTTAGGAAATTCCTTCTTAGTCTTCATGTAGTATTGGTTTTCAGCTATCATTTTAAGGTTAATGTTCCCCATGATACCTCAAGATGACTGCTTTTGTTGACTTCACTCATTATCTGACTTGCCAATGACTACTAAATTCTTGTCTCTATCCTATACCTCCTCTTGTACTCTAAAATCATATTTCTCCCTGTTCAAGGGACAGTTTTTCCTTTGTGTTCTCTAGAGCCTTTATTAGTGTTATGAATGTGATATGCCTCATTTTGACACTTCTTTTTCTGATCTGTTCTGGTATATGTTGTGAAAAGTTGTTTAGCTATTAGTACAGTTAGAATGTTCAATTGTCTAAGAAATTAGTGAGCAAATTCTGTTGCTGGCATCTAGTATGGAATCAGTTTCCTATTATGTTCATTACTGTTAGACCAATGAAATCTTACATCTGTTACACTTCTTTGATTCTAAATTCTTTCTAAGCTGTTCTTTTCCTAGAGCATTCATTCTAGAATGTGAATCCCATAATATATAACATCTCCAGAGCTTACATGTGTTCAGTTCCTTGACTAGTCATTATGTATGGTGGTGGTCTTAAAGGAGGATGTGAACACTGTGTATAATGCTGGAATAATTTCATGGATATAGGAAAAGAAATGTAGAAAGCCTTACTTACATTTGATCTTTTTCATTTCTTTTTAATTAGTAAGTGTGTTCATACAGTGATCTGTGGTCTAGGTCCCTGGATGTCACAGATGATATGCTCTTAGCCACTAATTGGCTATTTGAAGCCATCCAGTGGTGCCTCAGAATGGTCTGGTGATCTGCTTCTGTAAAATTAACAACCAGAAAAACCCTATGGAGTGCAATTTTATGCTGAAACCTATGGGGTCACCATGATTTGGAATCAAATAGACAACACGCTAAATCTTTTAAACTAATTGAGTAATTCTAAAGTTGTTTTAGTCATCTGGTGCTGATATAACAGAATTACCACAAGTAGATGGCTTTAGCAAAGAGAAATTTGTTTTGTCACTACATGTCCAAATTTAGGGTGTCAGCTCCAGGGGAAGGCTTTCTCTATTCACTGTGGAGCAAAGTCCTTGTTGTCAATCTTTCCCTGGACTGCAAGCTTCTGAGGCCTAGGGACGCCGAGTCCCTTCCAAAGGATTTGCTCTGTTCCTGACACTGCTTTTTGGTGGTGTGAGGTCCCCAACTATCTGCTTTCTCCCTTTCCCTTAGATCTCAGATTGCTTTGAGATACAATACAGTCTTACACACTGATTCCTGCTCCACCAACACAACTGCCCCCCATCCTCCCTCATTGACATCATAGAAGCTGGGTTATAACATGGAGGGACATCATACAATACCAGGAATTATGGCCCAGCCAAATCGCTACACATGTGGTTTGGGGAACAATTCAGTCCATGACAAAAATATAATATAGCATTGAGTCTGTCATGGATTGAATTGTGTCTCCCCAGAAATGTGTGGAGCCATTTGGCTAGGCCATGATTCCTGGTATTGTGTGATGTTCTTACATTTAAATCCTGCCTTTATGATGTTCATGAGGGAGGATGGCTGGCAGCTGTGTTGGTGGAGCAGGATTGAATGCATAAGATTATATTGTACCTAGAGGCAATCTTTTGTTCTATAACAGGAAGGGGAGGAAGCAGAGTGTTGGGGACCTCATACCACCAAGAGAGAAGCAGTGCTGGGAGCAGAGAGCATCCTTTGGAAAGGACTTTGGGGTCCCTGTGCCTCAGAAGCTCCCAGTCCGGGGGAAGATTGATGACAGAGACCTTCCTCCAGAACCAGCAGAGAAAGCCTTCCCCTGGAGTTGACACCCTGAATTTGGCTTTTAACTTGGTTTTCTGTGAGCAAACAGATTTCTCTTTGTTAAAGCAATCCACCTGTTCATAATAGTACTTACTAGGTGACTAGGGTCTAAAATTGATATCCTGCTTAACTATTTGTTTTAAGAGTAAACATGATAAGATAAGGTCTAATATGTATTTTCCATACGATTGGTTTCTAGACTCTTCATATTGATAGGGCATGTACTGTTACAGGCATCTGTGTCATTCAAGGATGTGGCTGTGGAACTGACCCAGGAGGAGTGGCAGCACATGGGCCCTGCACAGAGAGCCCTGTACAGAGACGTGATGCTGGAGAACTACAGCCACCTTGTCTCAGTGGGTGAGCAGATGTTATTATGTATCTCCCTTTAGAGTATTAAAGTATTCAAACAGGTGAATTCTTCATAGAAGTTAATACTAGTCATCCTCTTGATCTAGAAGTCTAAGGTACTGAAACATTTTGAGCAATAGAAAGAAGATTTCTTTTGTCATCTCCATGTTGAAAAGTTCAAAAGTGCAGCTTCATTTACCTTCCCTGAAACTGTCATACTTCCTCCATTTGGTCTAAATTCTCAGCTTTTTTTCCTCATTTACAGGATACTGCATTGTCAAACCAGAGATGATCATCAGATTAGAACAAGGAGGAGAGCCCTGGTTCTTAGAGGAACAATTCCCATATAGTAGATATCCAGGTAAGCTTCTGAACACTGGCAGAAAGAATCTTTGAAAAGTTTTCTCAGGTGCTTTTAAAGAAGCAAAATGCCTTAATGACTTTAGAAAGGATATCGCCAATAAAATATGTAAAGGGGAGTTGTAGCACAGAGGAAAGAATGTAAATATAACAAAATTTTTGGTACTTAAAAGCTGATGTTTCAAAGATAAATTTTAAATCGGACATATCAAGTAAAAGAGTTACAAGTACATTTACTAGTCCAAAGATCTGAGCTAGCACATTTTGAAGTCAACACTAATTATTGTTGTGTTGGGGGTGGCAAAAATATAGAGGAAACATGTTAATCTCATCATTTCTTATAGGAGGCAGTATCTATATATTGCCAGAACTAGCTCACAATTTCAGAAATTTCAAAAAGTTAATAGTTTTAAATGTAATCCCTAGAGAAATAATAAAATCATTTGAATTATCAGAAGTAAAATACACTAAAATACATGTTATGAAGCTTTGTAGCCAGTGTAATATAAAAATTGGCATAATTTTTGTATGCATATCTGGCTGTGAGAAGTATAAATGGTTGGATGAAATTGATTGAATCAGATAGAGATCCCTAAATAAATAACTTAGATTGCAGTTGAAGAATTATGAATTTGTTAAGTCAACAGAAAGTCACAGCCATGTGGGGTTTCACGATCTTTTTATCTTGGTTGTTTGAAGATAGTGAATAAAAGCTTTATTTGAAAGCTTTTTTTTTTACTTGAAGCTAAAGAACACAATTTACATAGCCAAGCCAAGTGCCATCAAGTTGATTACCTACACATCAGATAACAAAATTATTATTTCTAAAACAAAAAATGCTGATACTGTAAGAAACCCAGAATCCACTGCTGTCAGGTTAATTCTGACTCATAGGAACCCTATAGCACAGAGTAGAATTGCTCCATAGAGATTCTAAGGAGCTCCTGGCCAATTCAAACTGCCAGTCTTTTGGTTAGCAGACGTAGCACTTAACCACTCAACCATCAGGGTTTCTGATACTGTAACGAGAAGTAAAAATTTGTTAAGACTCACTCATTGCTCTCTAGGCAATTGCAACTCAGTGGGAACCGCATGTGTTAAGGTGGAAAAATTTTAAAAGGCTTTCCTCTTGGCTGTAAGTTTTACAGAGGCAGCTGGCTAGGCCTTCTGCAGCAACCCTTGGAGGGTTCTAATGTCAGCCTGTCAGTTAGAGTCATGCACAGAGTATTTGAGAAAACTTTCATTGGGACTAGTAAATCAAAATATACCTTACCTAATTATATGATTATCAAAAAGCTCCAAATATATTAATTTCAAGTTGATTCTATTTTATGCCACCCCATGTCTTACAGAGTAAAGCTACTCCATAGAGTTTCTTCATCCTGTAATTTTAAAGAAGCAGATTGCCAAACTTTTGAAGTGCCCTTGGAGTATACAAAAGAAAGTGAAAATATGATAGTTATCCAAAAAGAAAATGAATAAGCTCAACAAATCGAAATTTTGACTGATCTAGAAATTGGTGTTAAAATGAGTAAATTAAAAACACTTATGAGTAAAACGTTTACTTATTCATCTTCCAACGAAAATTTAGAAAATAAACCAATGTGGATGAAAAAGCAAGTCAAATCCAAGGGTAGAATATTTTTAAAATGATGAAAATGATAATGATATATACTGATTAGGGGTAGATTTGTATTTATATTAATAAAGTAATGCTTTACCTTAAATTACATTGTTAGCATAAATTTTCTGATATGGTTCAAGGCCATAGACACTTTTATCAGGCAGGATATTCCAAAGCCTACAGGTTTTTATCTTCCAGGTCTAGTCAAGGGCCAGTGTTTTCTTTGGTATGTGAAAAATTTGAATACCCCAAGACTGCTGAGTCAGCCCTTGACTGCATAATAGGAGAACTACGTCTGAGTATGAGAAGGCAGTCTAGAGGCTGAATAGGTGAAGAATATTCAGATAAATTCAAGTATGTTGTTAGCGATCAATCCTATTAGCAATCAATCCTAAACTGGTGGTGATGTGGATGTTCTTTTGATTACAGGCAGTCCCTACATTAATGAACATCTAGTGTGTACAACCAGTAGTTATGAACCAACCCTTATAAAGCCTATTATATTAAAAATTTAAGATACATACAGTGGTGTGTAATAGCAAATGGCTGTTACTTTGTAATGTATATGGAAGCATTGTTATTATTATTGTATTATAGTAAAGATGGTTATGTGAACTGAAGTGTTTAATGATTTTTATGCATAGAAAGGTACATCATATACTCAAGGTAAATATTTTTTTATTTCTTTTATTTAATATGACTGAGTGAAAATGTACATTCCTGTATAAATTTACATGCCCACCTATATGCAGCTTCCACTGCTCTGCCTGTCTAGTGACAGCACACTGTTCCTCTCTGCTCCATACATGTCGCATCCTCCCAACAGTCTCCTTTCCCCTCATCTCTGCCCACTCTCCTTCCTCAAGCCAGAGGTCAGCAGGATGATATCCTATAGATGTATAGAACCATAAAGTGCATCCAGTATATGGTCACTGTGCATCACCAAGTCCAATCCATTCGTGTCCGAAGAGTGGACCTTCATTATGATTTATGGGCAAGGGCAGCATCAGGGCCAGGGCCCGTGCTCCCAGGGGAACCCTGAAACCGCTGGACCGTGAATTGAGGTCTTTTAGTGGAGATCTCAGGATGCACCCCTTTTTATTCTTGTGTTGCCAGTGAGACTCAACTTAGTGAGCTCCATCACGGCTATCACTGGTGGTGGCTGGGCACCATCCAGTTCTTCCAGCCAAGTGAATGTAGGCACCCACTCATGTGGGTCTCTCTGTCTTCTGGGTTGTCTTTCCCCCATGTCATTTTGGTCCTCAGTGAGCATCCATTCCTGCTAGGTTGGGACCATTTGCTGTGCCCTCGGATGGCAGCTTGGCAGCTTTTAAGACCCCAGATGCCACTTACCAGTGTGGGGTGCAGAGAGCCCTCTTAGCAAAATGCTAGTTGTGCCAGTTGGCCTCGATTTCGCCTAAGAGCATGGTCCCCTGCCCCCTGCCCCAGCTACTCTATCCTTGCAATATTGGATTAAGATGGAAGGAGTTTTCAAGTTGTGCTGAAGCCCACTTAATATTGTTCTTGTTTCTAATGTGTGCTATCACCGATTTCACCCAACCAGATTTCTAGCAACTGTCTAAACCCTTCCCCCCTTGACCTACCTCCCTCCCCTCCCTTGCAGCTGTCAAAGAGTCTTTTCTTCTATACACAAGTCTGTTTTTGAGATCTTATCATAGAGGTCTCATACAATAATTTGTCCTTTTGTCACTGACTACTTTCACTCAACATAATGTCTTCCAGTTGAAACTAGATTATGAGATGTTTCCTGCAATCATCGTTATTCTTTATCATTGCGTAGTGCTCCACTGAGTATGTATATCATAGTTTACCTATCCATTCTTCTGTTGTTGGGCATCTGGGTTGATTCCATCTTTTTGCTATCATGGACTGTGCGGCGATATTCTTGTGCATGTGTCTGTTGGTGTGAAAGGCCTTGATTCTGTAGGATATATTCCAAGTAGTGGAATTACTGGGTCAAATGGTATATCAATATCCATTTTTTTAAGGACGCACCAGATTGCTTTCCAAAGAGGCTAGACCATTTTGCAACCCCACCAACAGTGTAGGAGGGTTCTACTTTCCCCACAGCCTCTCCAGCATTTGTTGTTTTGTGTTTTTTGGATCATGGCCAACCTTGTTGGGGTGAGATGGTATCTCATTGTCGTCTTGATTTGAATTTCTTTAATAACTAAAGATTCAAGACAAATATTTGATTAGTGTTAGATATGAACTGTACCTGTTTCAACTTATGTACAAATGTAACTTAAAGATAGACTTACGAGCAGAATTTGCTCATAATTCAGGGACTGCCTGTATTAAGTGTCTTGATTTTATATAAGAGAACACGAGAGATGTGGAGACAGTGTAGATGACTATTTAATGTCCAGTCATATTTTTAAAAATTATCTTCACGTAACAGTGAGTAACTCATGTTTCTTCCCTTTTCCTTTATTGTGAAGTCTTCTCAGACTTCTTTTCCTTTTTTTTTTAATTATGATTGAATGAAAATGCACATTCCCATATAAATTTGCATGCCCTCCTGTATGTAGCTTCCACTGCTCTCCCTGCCTGGTGACAGCACATTCTTTGTCTCTGCTCCATACATGTCCCATCTTCCTGACAGTCTCCTTTATCCTCCTCTCCACCCACTCCCCCTCCTCCAGTAAGAGGTCAGCAGGATGATATCCTATAGATGCATAGAACTATACAGTGCACCCACGATATGGTCAGTCTGTGTCGCCAAGTCCAAGTCTTTCCTGTCTTAAGAGTAGACCTTCACCATGATTCATGGCAGGGGCAGCATCAGGGCCAGCGTCCATGCTCCCAGGGGAACCCCGAAGCCCCTGGACTACCAATTTGTGGTCTTTTGTTGGAGATCTCAGGGTGCACCCCTTTTTATTCTTGTGTTGCCAGTGAGACTCAACTTTGTGAGCTCCATTGCGGCCATCACTGGTGGTGGCCGGGAACCATCTGATTCTTCTGGTCATGAGTCAGTGTAGACATCCACTCATATGGGTCTCTGTCCTCTGGGTCTTCTCAGACTTATTTTCTAAGCAATGGATCATTTTCCATTCTCTCCTTAACACTCAAAAATATGTCCCCAAATCCCGCAATTCTGGTAGACAATTTGATACTATCATTGGTATTCATCATTTTACCTGCATGTTGTCTTAATTTCATGACAAAATCCTGATTTGGATTAATCCTTCTTCTTTATGTTATGTATCCACATTTGGTCTGCTTCCCCCTACTTTGTTTTTAACAATTATATCCTATCCTTAATACCTAGAACAAAACCAGGTACCGTTGAATTAAAGGGTATAGTTATTCTTTGTGTTCCCTTGTTATCCCTATGAGTCTATTGTGTTTGTAGTTATGTACCCCCTTGCATTCTTATATTAGTAATTTGTTTCTTTTCCCTTTTCTCCTTCATCATTCAACCTAGGGATTTACCAGTTTTTTTCCCCTTGAGTCTGTGCTTTTGTTTTGTTTTGTTTTCTTCTCTCAGCTGAAATGGTTTGCACCAGTGCCCCAAAGCAGCACTTTTGTTACTCTTTTCTGATACTGCTTAATGATTTTGTTTCGTAGCATAGCTCAGGGAGGTGATTTTGGGTCGAGTTCTGTCAGAGACTGCTATTTCTATCCTCTAGCTTATACCATAAAGGAAGCTTTCTCAGAATTGTTTTTGAATTTCTCTGTGAGTTCCTGTTGACTGTGATGTAGAAAAATATTTGCAGGAAGCTGCAAATGTGTAGCCCTTGTGGTCTTCACACTTGCACAGTGTTCCATACTTACCCTTTAGCAATGAATCCGTCAGTTTTCTGGTGGATTTATGAAAAGTCAATGGTTATGAGAATACCAGCCTTTTTGTGTGTGTTAAGGGTGAAAGTGACACTATTTATCCTTATCTAAGGTGAAACCAAACGTGAAAATTTTAGAAGGAAATATAAAATATCTGAAGTTAAAAACTCATTAGAGGCCTTTAACCATTAGTTAGACACTGCATAATATAGTAATTCTAAACTAATACAGAATTATTAAACTGAAGAGTGGTCAGTGCAATAGATAACATGAACACAAAGAGGAAATTGAATGGAAATATACATAATGAGATACGCCAAAAAATTCTATTATATATTCTCCCAGCAAGGAGAGGAAAGAGAAGAAGTGTAAAAGCAATATTAAAAGAGAGAATCTCCAAGGATTTTAAATGAAGAAGGATATCAAACTAGAGATTCTAAAAGTTCTATAAAACTCATGCAGGATAAGCACAAAGAAAATCACACATAAACGGAGTAAAACTTCAGAGACCAGAGGCAAGGTACAAATATGGAAAGTAACCAGTGTGAAAATGCCCATTACAGAACAACAAAAAGCAAACTGACGAATTCCTTCTCAGTATAAACACTAAAAGCCAGAATGAAATATTTAAAGTGTTGAAAGTAAGCTGTCAGTAAAGATGTTTATGTTCAACAAAAATATCATTGAAAACTGTAATTGAAATAAAAATTATTTCAGACTGACAAAAATTTAGAAGTTTATTAGAAACAGTGCTGCCTAAAAAGAAATATTAAAAGAAAGTCTTCATATATAAGAAGGTTGAGGAGTAACTGGAATTTTCAGACACTGTTGTTTGGAATGTAAATTCGTCCAACCATTATTTGGCAATATGTGTAAAAGCTTAGTCTCTACATACTTTTAATTATTAAGTCTCTTTTTGTAGAATTACAATATAAATTCACATAACATATTTACCTAGACATGTGCTAGAATGTTCATAGTTTTATCTGATTTAGCCAAAAGCAGGAAACTACAAAGTGTCTGGCAATTGAATGTGGATAAATTACAGCGCATTCATCCAAAAGAACACATAGCAATAAAAATGAAGTATTCTGTTACATAAAAAGCATGAGTGAGACTGAAAACTAATGTTAAGAAAGCTAAATATAAAAACATCTGTCCGTTTATCCTTCCATCATCTGCTCACCCACCAATCCATTACAAATACAAAGATGAGACAGTTGAGTCTGTGCCATTAGAAGTCGTGGTAGTGTTTATCCTTGCTAGATGGTAGTGATTGAAGGGTACTCAAGAGGAGCTTGAGATACTGATAAATATTTGTGATATCAACTGAGTTCTTGTTTCGTGGATTTTGAAAATCGAGTTTTATAGGTTCATGTATAGTTTTCTTGTGATTATATTTCATTTAAAAAGGGATCCTAGGGTAGAGCAAATGGCTAACTTGTCCAGCGGCTAATTGAATAGTGGTTGGAGTCTACCTATGGTTACCTTGGTATAAAGACCTGGTGAGCTACTGCTAAGAAATCTACCATTGAAAATCTTGTGAAGGACAGTTCAACCCTGACTTATATGAGTTGACTTGATGGCAGTTGATTTTTTTAATTTAAATAGTTATGAATGAATAATAGAGTCAGGGACTAATTTTAGATTTTGAGTCAATGTAGAAGGATTCAGAAAGGCTGTTCTTACAGAGATTTTTCTTTTCTTGAACAGTGTATCAGGAAACTCACCTAGAAGAGAAACTCTGCAGATGTGGTGAATTTGATAAATTTTTCTGCCAAAATTCATTTCTCAACATACATCAGCAAAGTGATACAGGAGAGAGGTCTTTCGAATGTGATGAACACAGGAAATCCCTTTATCAGAAAGCACACCTCATACAGCATTGGAGGACCCACTTAAGGAAGAAGGCCTATGAATGTAAGGAATGTTGGGAATCCTTTCATTGGACATTACACTTAATTCAGCATGGTAGAACTCACACTGGGGTCAAATTCTATGAATGTGATGAATGCGGAAAAGCTTTCTGCCAAAAGTCAGACCTCAGTGACCATCTGGGAACTCACACAAGAGAGAAGCATTATGAACGTAATAAGGGTAAAAAATCTCCTAAGAATATAGCTCACAAAGAGCACCAGAGAAGACACACAGAGAACAGACTCTGTAAATGTAATAAGTACAGAAAAGCATTCTCCCAGAATTCAGCCTTCAGAGTGCGTCAGAAAATTCAAACAGAGGAGAAACCCTATGCATGTAAGGAATGTGGGAAAAGCTTTTCCCAGAAGGCACACCTCGTTACACATCAGAGAGTTCACACAAACGAGAAACCCTACAAATGTAATGAATGTGGGAGATCTTTCTCCCAGAAGATACATCTCAGTGCACATCAGAGAATTCACACAGGGGAGAAACCCTACAAATGTAATGAGTGTGGAAGGTCTTTCTCCCAGAAGAAACATCTCAGTACACATCAGAGAATTCACACAGGGGAAAAGCCCTATGAGTGTAAAGACTGTGGAAAAACTTTTTCCCAAAAGACACACCTCGTTATACATCAGAGAGTTCATACAGGGGAAAAGCCTTATGAATGTAAGGGATGTGGCAAAACGTTTGCTGATAATTCAAGCCTAAGAGTACATCAGAGAATTCACAAAGGTGAGAGACCCTATGAATGTAATGAATGTGGGAAAACCTTCTATATGAAGGGGCATCTCATTACACACCTGCGACTTCATACAGGGGAGAAACCCTATGAATGTAATGAATGTGCAAAGTCTTTCTCCCGTAAGGACCATTTCACTGCACATCAGAGAATTCACACAGGAGAGAAACCCTATAAATGTAATGAATGTGGGAGATCATTCTCCAGTGAGACATACCTCAGTAACCATCATAGAATTCACACAGGAGAGAAACCTTATGAATGTAATGAATGTGGGAGATCTTTCTCCCATAGGCCGAACCTTAGTACACATCAGAGAATTCACACAGGTGAGAAACCCTATGAGTGCAGTGAATGTGGGAAGGCTTTTGCCCGAAATGACAGTCTTATAGCACATCAGAGAATTCATACTGGAGAGAAACCCTATGCATGTAATGAATGTGGGAGAGCTTTCTCTGTAAAGTCATACCTCATTTCACATAAAAGAATTCACACAGGAGAGAAGCCTTATGAATGCAATATATGTGGGAAAGCTTTTGCCCAAAATTCAAATCTCAGAGTACATCAGAAAATTCACACAGGAGAGAAATCCTATGAATGTAACGAATGTGGGAAAATGTTCTGTCAGAAGCCAGGACTCAGAATACATCAGAGAATTCACACGTGGGAAAAACCTTATGAATATAATGGATGTGGGGAAACTTGCTGATAATTCTACCCTCAAAAGTCATCATTGAATTCATGTGAGATAAATGCTCCCTATCAGTGCAATAAATGTGGGGAGGCTTTTGTGGGGAAGGCATCCCTTTAAATTCATCAGAATTTACCCAATGGAGAAGAAGCCTTTTCTGTATAAGTTACCTTATTAGGTAACAGATGTGGCCAAAGAATTACACCATGGGTTGCCAGAAGAAAGAAAATATATGTCTTGGAAGAAGTACAGTTACAGTGGTCCTTAAAGCAAGAATAGTGAGACTTCATCTCATGTACTGTGGACTTGTCAGGAAGTACCAGTCTGTGGAGAAAGACATTGTGCTTGGTAAAGTAGGTCAGTGAAAAAGGGAAGATCCTGGATGGGATGGGTGGACACAGTGGCTGCAACAGTGGACTCAAACACAGCAATGATTATGAGGATGATGCAGAATTGGGCAGTGTTTTGTTCTGTTGTACAAGAAAGCAACTTGACAGCACCTAACAAAAACAATTAGATATATAAGGAAGAAATTCACATCATATAGTCCAACAACTTGTTGACCTGTAGCACATCCTTTTAGCCCAAGCATATGACTGTTCTAAAATCCTCAGTTCATTTGACTGCACCCAGGTGACTGCTGTTGTCTTTTGCATGTTAATCATATTTACCACATTCAAGTCTGGCCTGTCAAATACCTCACATTCTTCCTGGCACTGTTAAAATGGAAGGGAAATAACTTCCGTGGCAAACTTGGATATCATACTTTAAACATGGCAGAACATAGGTTGAAAGAAGCTGGAGTCCCTGAATAAGTGGATTGAACAGAATGCTGTCCTACTGGATTTTTACCAGTTGACTTTTTTTTTTTTTAAAGCAAAATACAAGTTTGTATTCTATATAGATCTTGCAGATTTGACTCGTACTGTACCTTGTTTAGATATCTCTGGGAGGGATCAAACCCTGTAACTATATTGAATGTGATTGGAACTCTGGGAATTTGGCCAGTCGTTGTACATCAGAAAACTAACAAAAATGGTAACCCGCCATAGCTGTAACAAACATTGCAAGTGGGTGGCTTACAGAACAGAAATGGATTAATTCTCACAGTCCTGGAGGCTAGTGGTATGAAGCACTAGTAGGGGATCCTTCCCTGTCAATCCTTGGAATTCCTTGATATCTGTTTTCTGTGATATCAGTGACTATTATTATGTGACATAAGTAATTAGGTTTAGGACGTCCTCTACTGGCATGACTTCATTAGCAAAGGAAAACTTTGAAAAGAGGGCCATAGTTACAAGTACAGGGATTAGGATTTCAGCAGATATGTTGGGGGTTCACAGTTCAGTCCATTAGAGAAGAGAGTACTTGTCAACATCCTGAAGGATCAGAAACTTTCAGTAAAACTCAGGGAAACCTGAGGAAAAAACAAAGATTGCTATAAACAAGAAAATCTTTCCCAGTAAATTAATCCTTTTGTACATCAAATAAGACTATTTTGATGTTAAAATAATTTGAGTAAATGTATGAATGTTTTCAGCAAATACTGGACATTTGTTTTCAGCATATGTTTTTTGTGGGGTGAAACTCATACAACTGATAACAGTCTTCACCTGGAACAGACTACAATTTATATTTAATATGTGGTGCCAACAGTTTTATACAAAATGCTACATAATAAAATATTTACTTATGAAATGTACTATTTTAAAAATGGACATATGGACCACACTAATAAACATGTTTGGGAACAGTCTGAGCAGTGTGGTGTTTTTGAGGATGCTATTTAATATGTTTTGCTTTGTTTATTTGAACATGATAGTATTTACCTTTAATAAACTCTGGTTTTCCACACTGTTGTCTCTATATTAATGATAATCCAGTGTCATGTAGTTGATTCTGACTCAGAAACCCTATAGGCCAGAGTAGAACTGCTCTGTAGAGTTTCCAAGGAGCACTTGATGGATTGGAACTGCTGACTTTTTGGCTAGCAGATATAGCATTTAACTGCTTCACCATGAGAGTTACATTGGTGATGATACTTGGAGAAAATACTGAAGTTGTCAAGGGTTTCATTTTATTTGGATTCACAGTTAATGCGCATGGAAGCAGAAGTCAGTAAATCAAATGACGTTGAATGGGGCAGGTCTGCTCCAAAAGACTTCTTTAAAGTTTTCAAAAGTAAAGATGTCACTTTAAGGACTAAGGTGTGCGTGATCGAAGGAAGCCCTGATATTTTCACTTGCCTCATGTGGATGCAAAAGCTGAACAATGAAGAAGAAAGACTGCAGAATTTACCCCTTTGATGCCTTTAAATTATGATGTTGGTGAAAAATAGTGAGTATACCATGGACTACCACAAAAATGAACAAGTCTTGGAAGAAGTACATCCAGAATGTCCTTGAAAGTACGGTTGGCATGACTTGGCCTCAAACACTTCAGACATGTTATGAGAAAGCTCTGGTTCCTGGAGAAGGACATCATCGCTAAGGTGGATGGTCAGTTAAAAAGAAAGCTGTCAATGAGGTGGTACCGTGACTGCAACAACGGGTTCAAACAGCAATGACTGTGAGGATGGCACAGGGCAAGGGAATTGTTTTGTTCTATTGTGTATATGATTGCTGAGTCAGAACCAACTCAGTGGTGCTTAGTAATGTTACACTATTGATACATTCAAGAATTTTGAAATTTACCTTCATGACACAGCCTTTCCTGTACTGTTTCCATGCCTGAATATGTACGCAGTATAAAAGTCAAATGTTGGCTGTGTGCTTTGTGCAAGAAAGTCTTTATATCTAAAAACACAGGCTAAAAGTGAAAGAATGGAAAAAAATAGAACATGCAAATAGCAAAATTCATCTGAAGTGGCTATATTAATAGCAAACTGTCAGTCTTAGGTCCAGCTATTACAAGAGACGTAAGTAAGGACATTGTGTAGTGATAGGTCAGTTGTTTAAAAAAATATGACAATTATATGTACGTAGCAATAGAACCCCTAAATATATGACTGGAGCAGAATTGAAAGAATTATGTAAATGATAGTTGGAAACTTCAGCACATCACTATCAATAATGGATAGAACATCTACACAGATCAGTAAGGAAATGGATTTTATACACTGTAAACCAGCTAGACCTTGGACATAGAAAACTGCACCAAGCTGTAGTGGAATACACATTCTTACCCAAGCTCATTCCCATTAGAATATCTCAGGCCATAGAACAAGCCTTAAATTTTTAAAAATTCAGGTTATACAAAGTATCTGACTAAAATGGAACAAAGTACAAAACCAGTAGCAGAAGAAACAATGGAAAATCCATGAATATGTAGCAATTAAACAAAAAGGACAGTGTGTCTTAAGAGCCCTATTGGTTATTAACAGAATCGAAGCTAAAGCATTCTAAGTAAGGACATTTTGTTAAGGATGTTGTTGCTAAGTAAAGGGGAAAAGCGGCTTTTTGAGGGCAAATACGGGTGTATCATGCTTTCTGTTAGTTCACTGATGTTAGTTCCCTGCTGATTTCCAAGCCTCTATTGAAGACCTTGTGGAGGCAGTCTTAGTAACTCCATGCTTTGTAGCCATTTTTGTCCTTGACCACTGTAAAACCTCTGCCCCCGTCCTCAGCCCTTTTTGGGGGTATGGAAATCTACTTTGGTCCTCCTGACCATTGCTTTGTATGTAAGTCTCCCTAATGAAACTGCTTTTCCCTCACACTGGAGTTGCCTGCCTCTTCAGTTTTTGGAGGCATATTTCAAGTTACTGGTCCATGCCTGGGCAATTGGCAGGAGACTGAAAACATGGTGAACGGGAGCCAAACGTCCACAGGAGAAATTTGAGGTTGACCAGCAGCCTCCACATGAGGAAGTCTAGGCTATGTATAATGCATGTGGTAAGCTGTGTGAGTATAGGGGTTCCTCAAAAATATTGGACAGCATGCTACTGTACTAAGAAGATACATGTCTTTTAAGTGGAAAGGAAACTAGAAGAGCAATAGTGGCTGTGGGGTAGCCATTGCTCTTGGTGGTGCAATTGTCAACCAGTGCCCTAGCTGGCTGCTGAAGTGCACGTAGGAGTCCAGCAGGAAGAGCTACAAGTAGAAAAAGGTAAGTCCTGTGTGACAACAACTGATGTATTAGGTAGCTGCTTCTGAGAGTACGATGAGCAATTAAGAGATGTTCATCTATGAGACTGTAAAGATGAGGAGGGAAGGAAAGAGCCAAAAGCAAAGATTAGGGTAGTGTTGATGAGGCATGGTTGGCAAGAGAAAAAGTGGAGTCCGTGGGAGAGTGGACTGAGTGGTGAAGTGAATGTGCAAGTGATAGTGGAAAAAGAGTCTGACACTGTTCCCCCCAACCCAGGCATGTCCACTCATTACTCAGAAGATGAACCTGATAACCCCAGGTAAATCTCACCATCCGATTCCATGACTGGAAGAATATACACCCACTGAGCTCACTGAGTTGTGTGGGAAATTTCCAACAGAAAGGGAAGAAAACTAATGCAGTTTGTTTACTACATCTGTGGGAAATCAGGGGAGATTGTGTCTCTAAATGGAGTTGGGTGGAGAAAAACCAGCCTAATCTCCTACCCTATCCTCTGGAGTATTTACACACAGCTCAGAGCTTGGAACACAGAGCATACACACCCTCACAGACTGGATCATCCTGTATTGCAGAAGGGTGTACCTGAATGAAGGAGATTGCCCCAGCACTGCTGGGAAGTGATCTTCCATAGAGGATTTACAGCAGTTAATTCAGGAGTTAGGAATGTACCACACCACTTATGCACTTACGCGGTGCACTTCTGGGGGCCAAACAATTAATTTTGTATTGTTAGAATAAAATAAAGGACCCTGCAAGCAGCTCCCCAGTCCTGGTATGACACAGTGGTGGCTACTATTAGTCCCTTAGTGGGTCACATAGCGTACCATGTGGGACAAGCTGTAGTGGATTTGAGTGAAATCAAAAGTCTGGCAAGAAGAAATGGTTAGCCATGGGAAACGAGAAAGACTGAGGAACCTGTGAGATGACCATCCGAGGTCGCCTTGGACTTAGGGGCTGCTGAAATGGCAGTGCACTAAATAATCAATTGAATGTGGTTTTGATTAATATTTGGAAGAATCTGAAGCCAGAGCAATGACACTGCCCAATGGGTCCTATTGCCTTTTGTGAGGAAGGGCCTTTTGCCATTGGATGGACCCTACCCATCCCTAGGTCACTGACAGTTCAGAGCCCTGTAGAGTTCACAATGCATGCGTCAAGAACAGACAAGCAGTGGATGCTAGCTCTAGCTGATACTGGGTTACAGGTGACCCTTACCTTTGGAAACTAGGTAGTCTTAGGGCTCCTCCCTTGGCATTTGAAGTATCGATATAACAGGCAGTCCACCTGTGTGCACTAGACGTTTCTGATTCTGCAGCTAGGATGGACTCCTAAATCATATCAACTTTTTTATTTCCTTAGTACCAGAATTTGTTCTAAGGGAAGATGTCCTCATGAGACTAACGTTGACCACAGCTGTGGGAAAATTCCCACTTTGAGTGAGGGAGGTGTCATGGATTGAATTGTGTCTCCCAAAAACTGTTTCGCAATTTGTCTAGGCACTGAGTTTTGGGATTGTGTGATGTACCTATTGTGAATCCTGCCTCTCTGGTGTTAATGAGGGAGGATTGGTGGCAGTTGTGTTCATGGGGCAGGACTCAGTGTATGGGATTGTATTGTGCCTTGAGGAAGTCTCTTGGAATATAAAGGAAA
Source organism: Heterohyrax brucei (assembly GCA_028571685.1). NCBI lineage: Eukaryota > Metazoa > Chordata > Mammalia > Hyracoidea > Procaviidae > Heterohyrax > Heterohyrax brucei. Next base: position 113,811,318 of record CM053150.1, on the reverse strand, counting down.
GGGAAGCAAGGAGACAGTTGGTGACCTCATACGACCAAGAAGAAGTGCCAGGAAGAGAATGTGTCCTTTGGAAAGGACACAGGATTCCTGGGCCTAGAACCTTCTAGTCCAGGGAACATTGACAACAGTAGCCTTCCTCCAGAGCCGACAAAGAAGGTGTTTCCCTGTAAATGATGCCTTGAATTTGGATTTGTAGTCTACTGGACTGTGACAGAATAAAATTTTTCTTTGTTAAAGCCATCTACTTGTGGTATTTCTGTTCAAATAGCACTAGATGACTGAGACAGGAGGTAAAGAAAATCCAGAGGAGGACTGCATCATGGTTACCAGTGACCCTGCTTCTCACCACAGAGGGTGGTAGACGTTCAACAATACAAATTTCCTGAAGGACATCGGAAGATTAGTGAAACTATTGTGAAATTAAAAAGAGTAGATATTTTCTGGGAAGCCCACAGTGCTTTTAATAACTCTGTGTGTCCTGTGAAGAAACTAGATGGGTCCTGATGCATTACCATGGACTATATGGAACTTAACAAAAGTTGTCAGATTTTGAAGTCTGTCTAATCCATGTATTACAAATACCGTTGTTGACGCTATTTTTTCTTACATGATCTTTATCATTTTAGGTTTGATATTTAGGTCTTTGATACATTTTGAGTTAGTTTTTGTGTAGGGTGGGAGATACGAGTCTTGCTTCATCCATGAAGATGGATATTCAATTTTGCCAATACCATTTGTTAAAAAGACAGTTTTTATCCTGGTTGATGACCTTTGGGCCTTTGTTGAATATCAACTGTTCATAAGAGGATGGTGATATTTCTGGGGTCTCAATTTTGTTCCATTGGTCCATATGTCTCCAAACAAAGTAGGTGATTTTTTTCTCCGTATGTTTTAAAAATCCCACTGGAATTTGTATTGGGATTACATTGTATATGTAGATCGCTTTGGATAAAATGCACGTTTTCACAATCTTACATCTTTCTATCCATGAGTAAGGTAGGTTTCTCCATTTATGCAAGTCTCTTTTGGTTTCTTGCAGTAAGGTCTACTTTTCTATGTGTAGATCCCTTGTTTCTCTGGTTAGATTTATTCCTAAGTATTTTATCTTCTAGGGGGCTATAGTAAATGACATTAATATGATGATTTCCTCATTGATGGTCTCTTTGTAGGTGTAAAGGAATCCTACCCTTTTGCGTATGCTTATGTCCTGATACTTTGGGGAGCTCTTCTATTAGTTCCAGTAGTTTATCTATGGATTCTTTAGGGTCCTCTGAGTATATGATCATATCATCTGCAAATAGGGAGACTTTTACTTCTTTGCTGATGCAAATGCTCTTTATTTCCTTGTTTTATCTGATTGCTCTGGCTAGAACCTCTAGCACAATGTTGAAGTGGTGAGAGTGGGCATCCTTGTCTAGTTCTCATTCTCAGTGGAAATTCTTTCAGTCTCTTTCCATTCTGGATGATGTTGGTGGTTGGCTTTATGTAGATGACCCTTGTTGCATTGAGAAATTTCCCTTCTATTCATATTTTGGTGAGACGTTTTATCATGAATGGGTGTTGGGCTTTGTCAAATGCCTTTTCTGCATCAACTGACAAAATCAGGTTATTCTTATCCTTTGAATTATTTATGTGAGTGATCATATTAATTGTTTTTCTGATGCTGAACCAAACCTGCATCCCTGGTATGAATGCTACTTGGTCATGAGGAATTATTTTTGGGATATGTTGTTGAATTCTATTGGCTAGGATTTTGTTGAAGATTTTTGCATCCAGGTTCATGAATGACATAGGTCTGTAATTTTCTTTTTTGGTGGGATTGTTTCCTGGTTTTCATATCAGGGTGATGCTGGCTTCATAGAATGAATTTGGGAATATTTTGTTCTTTTCTATGCTGTGAAATAGCCTCAGTAGAATTGGAATTAACTACTCTCTAAAAGCTTGGTAGACTACTGAAGCCGTCTGGACCAGGAGTTTTTTTCGTTGGCAGTTTTTTTTTTTTTTTTTTGTCTATGAGTCATACCCGACTTGACAGCATTGGTTCTCAGGGTTTTTTTTTAAATTATTATTATTATTATTTCAATCTCTTCTTATGTGATAGTTTATTAAGTTGTTCTATTTCTCCTTGTGATGATTTTAGTAGGTGATGTGAATCTAGAAATTTGTCCATTTCCTCTAGGTTTTCAAATCTGTTAGAGTACAGTTTTTCGTAGTATTTGGTTATGATACTTTTGATTTCACTTGGGTCTGTTGAAACATCTCCCATCTCATTTCTTACTCAGGTTATTTCTTTCCTCCCCTCTTTTTGTTTTGTGAGTTTAGCCAGTGGTTTATCAAGTTTGTTGGCCCTTTCAAACAATCAGCTTTTAGTTTTAATACTTTCAATTGTTTTTCTTTTCTCTAATTCATTTAGTTTTTCTCTAATCTTTACTACCTGTTTTGTTCTGGTACCCCAGGGGTTCTTTTGTTATTCTCTTTGTACTTGTTCAAGCTGTAGGGTTAATTCTTTTGTTTGGGCCCTTTTGTCATTCTGGATGTATGCATTTATAGAGACAAATTGACCTCTGAGGACTGTTTTTGCTGTATCCCATAGGTTCTAGTAGAATGTGTTTTCATTCTCATTGTGTCCATAAATTTCCTTATTGGGTCTTTGATTTCTTCTATAACCCATGATTTTTTTTGAGCAAGGTATTGTTCAGCTTCCACAAATTCAAATTTCTACGCATGTTTTTTCTGCTATTGATTTCAACTTTTATGACTTTGTGGTCTGAGAAGATGCTTTGCAATAACTCGTGGTTTGGATTTTGTTGAGACTTGCTTTATGGCCTAATGTGTGACCTGTTCTGGAGACTGTTCCCTGTGCATTGGAAAACAAGGTGTACGCCTCTGTTGCTGGGTAAAAAGTTCTGTATATATTGATGAAGTCTAGTTGGTTGAGCATCACAATAAGATCTCCTTTATCTTTACTGAGTCTTTTTCTGGATGATCTTTCCATTATTGAAAGTAGCGTACTGGAGTCTCCTAGTGTTATTGTCATTTTTCAGTGTTGTCACTGTTTGGTGTATTTAAATGTTCTGGTATTAGGTGCATAAATATTTAATATTGTTATATCTTGCTTATCTATTGAACCTTTCAGTAATGAATACTGAGCATCCTTTTCTATGATGGTGGATTTTACATTAAAATTTGTTTTATCTGAGATTAGTATTGCCACTCCTGCCCTTCTTTGCATGTTGTTAGCTTAATGTATGTCGTTTCATGCTTTGATTTTCTGGTTTTTCATATCTTTCAGTGTAAGGTGTGTTTCTTGCAAGTAGCATATAGATTTATCGTGTTTTTTGACCCAAGCTACTACTCTCTTCCTCTTTATTAGAGCATTCAGTCCATTTACATTCAGTGTAGTTGTTGATAGACATGTATTTAGTGCTGTCATTTTGGTGCCTTTATTTTTGTGTTGTTGATGTTTTCTTTGTTCCACTTAGTGTTCTCTTCTGGGTCGTTTTTCATTATGGGTTTTCTTTCCTTCCCTTTCAGTGTTGGTTTTGACTTTGTTGAGACTCCTGTATTATGTTTTTGTTTTGATATGTAGCATTGTTAGTTTGCTTTGTAGCTACTTCTTTGATCCCCCTTAATGTTCTAAGTTGAAACCAATCATTAGCTTCTGTATATTTCCTTAATTTCTTCTCCATCTGAAAGGGTTATAACTACTGTAATATATCTCTCTTTATAGTGTGATGATGTCATAGGTTTCATGTTGCTATCTCTGGTTCTCTACTTTGAATATTTAATCTTTGATTGAGCTTTGTGACTTCTCTAACTAAGTAGGACTCTAGATGCTTTGTCCTGCATTGCATCCTTAATTGTGCATTTGATGTTACTGTTATTCTAGACAAAGAGCTTCCTTCAGTATTTCTTGTAGTTTTGGTTTGGTTTTTGCAAAGTTCAGTCTATCTGAGAATGTCCTAATTTCACTGTCATATTTAAGAGACAGTTTTGCAGGATATGTAATTCTTGGTTGGAAGTTTTTCTCCTTCAAGGCTTTGTATGTGTCATCCACTGCCTTCTTGCCAACATGGTTTCTGCTGAAAAGTCAGAGGAAAGACTACAGGGCTTCCCTTTGTATGTTAGTTTTGCTTTAATAAGCCTTTAAGAGTCTCTTTTTGGTTTCATTTTATTAAGCTTAATTATAATATGTCTTGGTGTCTTTATTTTGAGGTCTAGTGTTTTTGGTGTTCTCTAAGCTTCTTGAATATCTATGTCTCTTCTTTCATGTCAGGGATTGTTTTCTGTCAACTCTTCAGCAGCTTTCTCTGTATTTTCTGCTTTCCTTCCCTGCTCAGGAACTCCAATTATTCATAGATTATTCCTCTTGATAAGAGTTCCATATGCTTCTTAATTTTTCTTGTTTCTTTTATCTGATTTATCCTCATAAATGCTGTTATCAGTTGCTTTATTGCTGTATCTTCAGTCCTACTAGTTATGCATTCCATTTCCTCCGTCCTGCTCTCTTCGCTTTGCATTGAATTAGCCAATTCTGCAATTTTATTATTGACCTGCTGGATTTAAAATCTTTGATGTTCTAGCAGTTCACAGAGCCTGATTAATTTTTTTTCATTTTGTTCTCCTGCATTTTGCTTAATCTCTAGAAAAGCTGTATGCATAATTCTTTTTGTATTCTACATCTGATAATTTCAGAAAGTCTTCATTTGGGAAAGTTTTTTTAAGATTGAATGAAAATGTGCATTCCCATATAAATTTGCATGCTTACCTATATGCAGCTCCCACTGTTCTCCCTGCTTGGTGACAGCACACTCTTCCTCTCTGCTCCATACATGTCCTATGCTCCCAACAGCCTCCTATCCCCTCTTCTCCACCTACTCCCCTTCGTCCAGTAAGAGGTCAACAGGATGACAACCTATAGATGCATAGAACCATAAAGTGCTCACACCATGTGGTCACCCTGCATTGCCAAGTCCAATCCATTGCTGTGTGAAGTGTTCACCTTCATTGTAATTTATGGACAGGGGCAGCATCAGGGCCAGGGGCCAAGGTCCCACCCAGGGGAACCCTGAAGCCCCTGGACCATTAGTTGCAGTCTTTTAGCGGAGATCTCAGGATACACCCCTATTTATTCTTGTGTTGCCAGTGAGACTCAAATTTGTGAGCTCCATCATGACCATCACTGGTGGTGGCTGGACACCATCTGGCTCTTCTCGTCATGAGTTGATGTAGAGACCAGTGTATCTCTGTCTTCTGGGTTCTTTTTCCCCCATGTCACTTTGGTCCTTAGTGTTCATCTGTTCCTGCTGAGTTGGGACCATTTGGTGTACCCTCAGATGGCAGCTTGCCAGCTTTTAAGACCCCCAGATGACACTCACCAATGTGGGGTGTAGAAGGCTCTCTTAGAAAAATGCTAGTTGTGCCAATTGGCCTTGATTTTCCCTGAGAGCGTGGTCCCCAGCCCCCCGCTCCAGCTACTCTGTCCTTGCAATATTGGGTTAAGATGGTAGAAGTACTCAAGTTGTGCTGAAGTCCAGTTAATCGTGATCTTCTTTCTATCATGTGCTGTCACCAGTTTCACCCAACCAAATTTCTATCAACTGTCTAAACCTTCCCCTCCTTCTTCCCTTTCTATCCTTGCAGCCTTCAAAGAGCCTTTTCTTCTATGCATGAGTCTGTTTTTAAGTTCTTATCATAGGAGTCTCATACAATATTTGTCCTTTTGTCACTGACTATGTTCATTCAACATAAGATCCTCCAGTTGAAACCAGGTTATGAGATGTTTCCTGCAATCATTGTTGTTCTTTATCATTGCATTGTGTTCCACTGAGTATATATACCATAGCTTACCTACCCATTCCTCTGTTGTTGGGCATCTGGATTGATTCCATCTTTTTGCTGTTGTGGGGTGTGCTGCAATGAACATTTGTGTCCATGTATCAGTTGGTGTGAATGGCCTTGATGCTGTAGGATATATTCCAAGCAGTGGAATTACTGGGTCAAATGGTATTTCTATATCCAGTTTTTTAAGGGAGTGCCAGGTTGCTTTCCAAAGAGGTTGCACCATTTTGCAATCCCACCAACAGTGTAGGAGAGTTCCAATTTCTCCACAGCCTCTCCAGCATTTGTTGTTTAGTATTTTTTGGATCATGGCCAACCTTGTTGGAGTGAGATAGTATCTCATTGTAGTTTTGATTTGAATTTCTTTAATAACTAATGATCGTGAGCATGTCCGCATGTGTTCTTTTGGCTGCCTGGATCTCCTCTTTAGAGAAGTATCCATCCATCTCCTTTGCCCATTGCTTAATTGGATTATTTATCTTTTTCTTATTGATATTTTGTAGTAGCTTATAGATTATGGAGATCAGGTGTTGGTCTGACATAGAGTTGCCAAATATTTTTTCCCATTCTGTAGGTGGCCTTTTAATTCTATTAATAAAATCTTTGGATGAACGAAAGTGTTTGATTCTTAACAGTTCCCATTTATCCATTTTCTCTTTTGATGATTGTGGTGTGTTTGACAGATTTTGAAGTCTGTCTGCATTGTGTATTAAAACTTCCACTGTTCCTACTTTTTCTTGGGTGAGCGTTATCATTTTAGATTTGATATTTAGATTTGATATTTTGAGTTGGTTTTTGTATAAGGTGTAAGATATGGGTCTTGTTTCAATTTACTGCAGATGGGTATCCAATTTTGCCAGCACTATTTGTTGAAGAGATTGTTTTTACCCCAGTTTAATGTCTTAGGGACTTTGTCGAATATCAGCTGTTCATAGGAAGATGATGTCATCTCTCGTGTCTCAATTTTGTTCCATTGATCTATCTATCTCTTTTTGTACCAGTACCAGGCTGTTTTGACTACTGTGGCAGTGTAATAGGTTCTAAAGTTGGATAATAAGAGGCTTCACAGTGTGTTCTTCTTCTTTACTAATGCTTTACTTATCTGGGGCTTCTTCCCTTTCCAGAGAAAGTTGGTAATCTGTTCCTCCATCTCATTAAAAAATGTCACTGGAACTTCTATTGGGATTGCATTATATAAGTAGATTGCTTTGGGTAAAATAGACATTTTCACAATGTTAAGTCTTTCTATCTGTGAGTAGGGTAGGTTTTGCCATTTATGTAGATCTCTCTTAGTTTCTTGTAGTAAGGGTTTGTAGTTCTCTGTGTAAAAGTCTGTTATTTCTCTGGTTAGATTTATTCCTAGGTACTTTATCTTATTAGGGGCTATAGTAAATGGTATTGACTTGGTGATTTCTTCCTTAATAATCTTGTTGTTGGTATAAGTAAATTCTACTGAATTACTTAAGTTTATCTTGTATCCTGAGTCTTTGCTGAACTCTTCTATCAGTTTGAGTAGTTTCCTTATGAATGCTTTATGATTCTCTGCATATACAATCATATCATCTGCAGATAGGAACACTTTTAGTTCTTCTTTGCTGATGCCAGCCAAGCCAAGCCAAGTGCAGATGCCCTTTATTCCTTGGTCTTGTCTAATTGCTCTGGCTAGAACTTCTAGTACAATGTTGAATAGGAGAGGTGAGAGTGGGCATCCTTGTCTAGTTCCTGTTCTCAAGGGAAATTGTTTCAGTCTCTCTCCATTGAAGATGATGTAGTCAGTTGGCTTTGCATAAGTGGCCTTATTGCACCGACCAATTTGCTGTCTATTCCTATTTTGCTGAGAGTTTTTGACATGAATGGGTGTTGGACTTTATCAAATGCCTTTCTGCATCAGTTGGGAAAGGTTTTGATTCTTTCTTTTGAGAGTTTTCTAGAGCCATTGTGGTTCACTTCTTTAAATGCTTAAACATTGATTGTTGTCTTTGCACCATCAAGAAACTGTTCACTTTCTCCAGTGTTACACCAACAGGATCTGGAGCATGGTTCTAAGAAGAGAGTGTGTAAGGACACCACCTGCTGCTGTGTTCTCTTGGTGTGACTCATTGATGTATATGTAGCGTCTTTGGCAATATAGACTCTGTGAAGCCCCGCCGTGGTGCTCCGCTTGGTAGCTGGCCCCCACTGGCCCTCAGTGATAGCAGGCCCCACCTCCTGGCTGATAAAAGTTGTGAACTACTTATGCCAACTTGCTGGCGTCCCAGCAGTTGACACTATGGTATAGCTCAGGGAAGGGAGGAGAATATGGTGCTACCACAGTCTGCTGCAGGGACCACTGTGTTCTCTAGAAGCACTTATCTTAAAAACTGCTTTTATGCTGTGAATGGCACTATCCAGCAGAAACTGAAGGTAGCCAAGCCCTCAGAGGTGGCAGGCCCTGCCTTTTGGCTAGCAAAGATGGTGCCCTGCTTATGGAGTCTCTAGGGGTCATCAGCTGAAGCTACGACTTGGTTCACTGAAGGGTGATGAAAATGGTGCCACCACACTCAGCCACCAGACACTGCTGCACTCTGTAGCTGCTCTTTTCTTAAAAGCTACTTTTCTGCTGAAAGAGGTGTTGACCAGCTGCAGCTGATAGCAGCCAGGCCCTCAGGGGGTGGCAGGCCCTGCCTCCTGGCCGACAAAGTTGGTGCCTCATGGGCTATCCACAGATGCTGTAATGTGGCTCAAAGAAAGGAGCGTTTAGGGTACTATCACACTTGGCCATCATCTACTACTATATTCTCTAGGTATAATTGTGATAAAAACAGCTTTTCTGCTAGGAGAAGTACTATCCAGACAGGCACTGTTGCTCAGCATGGCTGACTCTGCTGCTCAGCTGACCAAGTTGGCATGCCACTTGAGCTGCCTCCCCTCCAGTGAGCCAGCAATATCTACACACAATTCAGAGAAGTGGAGGGAAGAGCACTGGTACCCTCAGTCACCAGCTGCTGTTGGGTTCCCTAGATGTGGCTGTTCCAAACACAGTCTGTTATGGGATACGCTGTTTACTTAGACACTGCTGTTCAGCAGAGTAGCCAGCCTGTGCCAGGCTCACAGGCTCATCAGACCCAGTCACAGCCTCCCAGTTAACCAAGAAGGAACCTGTACCTATAGTCCACTCAGCTGATGTACCAGTAGAAGCAGGATTCAGTGCATTGCTGTCTCACTTCGGACAGAGGTAGGTTCCTGCTTCCTGTCACCTGGTTCAATCTGACAACACTATACTTGATCTTGGGGCTCCCAGAATGTCCACGCTACTCTGTTTAATTATTTTTCTAGGCCTTAGATCTTAGAGGGCATTGAGGAAATGTGTGTCTAGTCTGCCATCTTGGCCTCTTGTTTCCAACTTCTGCAGTGCAGTCACCAGTTATTATCAATGCATCCTGATTGCATGCTTGATCAATTTTGCACTGTAGAAGCTGGTAAAAATCTTTTATTTTTTCATCTTTGGCCTTAGTAGTTAGTGCCTTAATTTGAATAATAGTCACATTGTTTGTAGGCATATGGATGTTATTCTATCACTGACAGAATTATGCTTCAAGTCTGATCTTGAAATGTTCTTTTTGACAATGAATGCAACATCTTTCATCTTCAAGTTTCCATTCCCAGCATAGTAGACCTATGATTGTCCAATGTGAAATGGCCAATTCCAGTCCATTGCAGTTCATTAATGCCTAGGATATCAATGTTTATGCATTCCATTTCATTTTTGATGATTTCAAACTTTCCTAGATTCATACTTCATACTTGCCACATTCTGATTATTAATGGATGTTTGCAGCTGTTTCTTTGCATTTTGAGTGATGCCACGTCATCAAATGAAGGTCAACTCTACTTTGACGAGGCAGCTCTTCCCCAGTTGTCTTTTGAATGCCTTCCAATCTGGGGGGCTCATTTTGCAGCACTATATCTGACAGTGTTCTGCTGCTGTTCATAAGATTTTCAGTGACAGACAAGTGGGAGAACATTGATGTTAGAGGCATGACGTGACTTTCATTGACGCTAAGCATGCTATCATCAACAGTTTGTTTTGAAAGATGTTGTTCAGGATATTGTTTCTAAGGTCATTGTTGTTAAAGGTGTTTTCAGGAAAGATACTACTATTTAGGGTATTGTCACCAAGATCCACTGTCGCCATAGGTGCAGATACTTAGAATACTGTTTATAACGGCATTGTTGTTAAAAACCTTAGTTGTTTACATTGTTGCTATGGACCATTGTTCCTAGTGGTCGTTGATGTTAAGTCATGGTTATTAAGAGTAGTCATTAAAAGTGTTATTGCAAGGAATTTGTTTTAGTTACATGTTTGCTAAGAAAAATTGTTTACTGAGAGCTGTTACTGCTAATGAAGTCGTCGGTAAGTCTATTGTTGCCGTTTAAACTGCAGCTGAAAGCACTACTGATACTACAGCTTAACATTATTAAAAACTACAGTTATTAAATGTACTGTTGATTTGGGTGCTGTTTGTTAAGGGTCTTGTTGATACCAGCAATGTTAATACAATGCTTTGGCAAAGTGTGTTGCTGAAGATGCTGTTGCTAAGATTGTGTTACTAAAAGCATTGTTGCTAAGAATGTTGCTGCTAAAGGCTGGCTATTGGTAAGAGTATTTTTGCTGAGTGTCATTGTTTCTAAGCCAAGTGCCTTCGAGTCGGATCTAAAGATGTTGTTAATAGAATTGTTGCTAAGAGTGTTCTTGTTTAAGACGTTGATGTTACATTTGTTTTTGATAAGGGTGTTACTGCTAGTGATAAAGTTGCTGTGAACATTGTTAAAAACAATTCTTGCTAGGCTTCATTGTTGTTAAGGGCATTTTTGCTCAGAGTGTTTTTACTCAGAGCATTGTGCTAAGGGAATTGTTGCTAAAGACATGGATAGGAATGTTGTTGTTAAGAGTGTTGTTACTAATGGTGATCATTGCTAAGTAAGGTTGTGGTTGGCAAGAGCCACTTTGCTACAGAAATTGCTGGTAAGAATTTTAGGGTTATCCATGCTACAGATATTTTTAATAGAAGAATTGTTGTTTAGAGCATTGCTGTTAATGATTATCAATGCCATTGTTTCCTTGGGATATTTTGGATAATGACATTATTTCTAAGAATGTTGTTGCTAAGGGCATTTTTTCTGAATATGTTGTCTTTAAAAACATTATTTCTTAGTGTGTTATTCTTTAGTGTCATTTTTGCTAAGATCATTGTTGTTGGTGTGTCAGTGCTAGTGGCAGTTTTGCTAAACTCACTGCTAATCTGAACACTGTTGTTTGAGTGTTGTTGTTAAGGTGGACATTGCTATGGACATTTTTTACTATTTGCTTTGATGCATTGTTGCTAGCAGATTATTGCTAATGTTACCATTACTAAAGGTGATAATTTATAAAGGCGACTGGGTTTAAAATTCTTCACATAGGTGGTGTTGGTTGCCTGTAGTTCTAAATTGTTTTATTGCTACTATCAAAATCTGTCTGAAGTACAATGCTGTCAGTGATAGGATAATATCCATATGCCTACAAGGAAGGTCAGTGAATGTGACTATTCTTCAAATTTACACACCAACCACAAAGGCAAAAGATGAAGAGATTGAAGATTTTCACAAGCTTCTGCAGTCTGAAACTGATGGAACATGCAATCAAGATGTACTGATAATTACTGGTGACTGGAACGCAAAAGTTGGAAACAAAGAGGAAGGAGCAGTAGTTGGAAAATAGAGCTTTGCTAACAGAAATAATGCTGGAGATTGCATGATAGAATTTTGCAAGAGTAATGACTTCTTCAATGTAAATACCTTTTTTAACCAAAACAAATGGCAACTGTACACATGGACCTCACCATATGGAATACACAGGAACTAAATTGACTATATCTGTGGAAAAAGACTATGGAAAATCTCCATGTCGGGAGTCAGAACAAGACCAGGTGCTGACTGTGGCACAGATCATCAATTGCACATACGCAAATTCAAACTGAAACTGAAAAAAATTAGAACAAGTCCCTGAGAGCCAAAGTATGACCTTGAGTATATCACTTCTGAGTTTAAAGACCATCTCAACAGATCTGATATGTTGACTACTAATGACGAAAGAACAGATGAATTTTGGAATGGCATCAAAGACATCATCCATGAAGACAGCAAGAGGTCATTAAAAAGACAGGAAAGAAAGAAAAGACCAAACTGAATGTCAGAAGAGACTGAAACTTGCTTCCAAATGTTGAGCAGCTAAAGCAAAAGGAAGGAATGGCAAAGTAAAAGACCTAAACAGAAGATTTCAAAGGGCAGCTCAAGAACACAAAATAATGTGTTATAATGACATATGCAAAGACCTGGAAATGGAAAACTGGAAGGTAAGAACACGTTGTGCATTTCTCAAGCTGAAAGAACTGAAGAAACAACTCACACCTTGAGTTGCAGTGGTGAAGGATTCCACAAAGAAAATATTAAACAACTCAGAGAGCCTCAAAAGAAGATGGAAGGAATACACAGAGTCATTATACCAGAAAGAGTTGGTCAATGTTCAGCCATTTGAAGAGGCAGCACATGATCAGGAACACATGGCACTGAAGGAAGAAGTTGAAACTGTATTGAAGGCATTGGTGAAAACAAGGCTCCAGGAATTGATGGAATATCAATTAAGATATTTCAACAAACAGATGCAGTGCTGGAAGTGCTCATTCATCTATGCCAAGGAATTTATAGAAGAGGTACCTGGCCAACTGACTGGAAGAGATCCATATTTGTGCCCATTCCAAAGAAAGATGATTCAACTGAATGTTGAAATTATTGAACAATATAATTAATATCACACACAAGTCAAATTTTTCTCGAGATCACTCCCAGTAACTCATCATGATCAAGGTGGTTTCATTCCAGGGATACAAGTCTGGTTCAACATCAGAAACACAATTAATGTAATCAATCACATAAATAATACAAAAGATATGAATCACCTGATTTTGTCAGTCAGTGCAGAAAAGGCATTTGACAAAGTCCAACAGCCATTCATGCTAAAAAACTCTCAGCAAAATAGGAATAGAGGGGAAATTCCTCAAAGCAATCACTAGCATTTATGCAAAACCAACTGTCTTCATCACCATGAATGGCAAAAGACTGAAAGAATTCCCTTTGAGAAGAGACAAGGATGCCCACTCTTACCACTTCTGTTCAACATTTGTGGTAGAAGTTCTAGCGAGAGCGATTAGACAAGGCAAAGAAATAAAGGGCATCTGTATTGGCAATGCAGAAGTAAAAATCTCCCTATTTGCAGATGGCATGATTGTATATACAGAGAATACAAAGGAATCCATAAGTAAATTCTTGGAACTCATAGAGGAGTTTAGGAAAGTGTCGGCATATAAGATAAACATAAGTAAATCAGTAGGATTCCTTTATACCAACAAAGAGATCAATAAAGAAGAAATCACTGAGCCAATACTATTTACTATAGCCCCCAGGAAGATAAAATATCTAGGAATAAATCTAAATAGAGAAATAAGAGACCTGTACAGAGAGAACTACAAAGCCTTACTGCAAGAAACCAAAAAAGACTTACAAAATTAGAGAAATCTACCCTGCTCATAGATAGGAAGACTTAGCACTGAGAAGATGTCTATTTTATCTAAAGTGACTTACTTATACAATGCAATCCCAATACAAATTCCAGTGTCATTTTTTATTGACGTGGAGAGACATATCATCAACTTTGTTTGGAAAGGGGAGATCCTTCGTCTTAGTAAAGCACTGCTGAAGAAGAGGAACACAATGGGAGGCCTCACACTACCCAACCTTAGAAACTATTACACTGCCACAGAAGTCAAAACAGCCTGGTACTGGTACAGAAAGAGACATATAGACCAATGGAATAGACTGGAGACCCCAGAGATGCCACTATCCTCTTATGAATATCTGATATTTGACAAAGGCCCTAGAATTGTAAACTGGGGTAAAAACAGTATCTTTAGCAAATAGTGCTGGAAAAATTGGATATCCATTTGCAAAAAATGAAACAAGATCCCTATCTCACACCTTGCACAAAAGTAATTCTAAACGGATTAAGGACCTAAATATCAAACCTAAAACAATAAAAATCATGCAAGAAAAAATAGGATCAACGATAGATGTTCTAATACACAGTTTAGATAGACTTTAAAATCCGACAAAGCATGATTAACAGAAGAGAAAATAGATAAATGGGAACTACTAAGAATCAAACACTTTTATTCATCCAAAGACTTTATCAAAAGAGTTAAAAGACCACCTTCAGAATGGGAAAAAATACTTGGCAACTAAATGCCAGACTGTCATCTGATCTCCATAATCTACAAGGTTCTGCAAAATATCAACAATAAAAAGATAAATAAACCAATTAAGAGATGGACAAAGGAGATGAACAGACACTTCACTAGATAGGACACCCCAACAGCCAAAAGACATGTGAGAACATGCTCATGATCATTAGCTATCAGAGAAATCCAAATCAAAACTACAATGAGATATCATCTCACCCGAACAAGATTGGCCATGATCCAAAAAACACAAAATAACAAATGCTAGAGAGACTGTGAAGAGATTGGAACTCTCCAATATTGCTGGCAGGGTTGGTACACCTCTTTGGAAAGCAATGTGATGCTTCCTTTAAAAGCTGGAAATAGATATGCCATTTAATCCCATAATTCCATTGCTTGGAATTTATCTTTCAGAAGCAAAGATTGTCATGTGAACAGACACATGTACACGAATGTTTGTTGCAGCACAGTCCACAATAGTTAAAAGATGGAATCAACCCAGATTCCCATCAACAGATGAATGGATAAACAAACTGTGGTACATATACTCAGTGGAACACTATGCTATGTTACAAAACAATGATGATTTTAGAAAGCATCTCACAACATGGTTTCAACTGGAAGAGATCATGCTGAGTGAAATCAGTCAGTGTCAAAAGGTCATATATTGTATGAGACCCCTGTTACAAGGACTTAAAAGTAAAATTATCTACTGAAGAAAATAACTGTGTTGGCTACAAGGTTTGGTGGGGAGGGAGGTGAGGGTTTATCACAGTTGATGTAATTGATAGGTGTTAGAAATTTTATTCTTTTACTGTAATAAATAAATAATAGAATTTTTTAAAAAGAGATTGCAACAGTATATTGACAAGGAATTGACAGAAATTCAAGCTGGATTCAGAAGAGGATATGGAATCAGGAATATCATTGCTGACATCTGATAAATCTCGGCTGAAGGCAAAGAGTACCAGAAAGATGGTTATCTATGTTTCACTGACTATGCAAAGGCATTTGGCTATGTGGATCATAACAAATTATGGCTAACATTGCTTAAAATGGGAATTTCAGAATACTTAATTGTGCTCTTAAGGAATCTGTATATGGATCAAGAGGCAGTTGTGCAAACAGAACAAGGGGACACTGTGTTTAAAGTCAGGAAAGGTGTGTGTCAGGGTTATATCCTTTTACCATAACTTTTTAATCTGTATGACGAGCAAATAATTGAAGGAGCTAGATTCTACAAAGAATGAGGCATCAAGATTGGAGGATGACTCGTTGACAACCTGCATTGCACAGATGATACCACCTTACTTGCTGCAAGTGAAGAAGATTTAAAACACTTACTGATGAAGATTAAGGACTACAGCCTTCAGTGTGGATTGCACCTCAACATCAAGAAAACAATCCTCACAACTGGACCAGTAAGCAACATCGTCATGAATGGAGAAACGATTGGGGTTGTCAAGGATTTCATTTATTTGGGTCCACAATCAACACCCCTGGAAACAGCAGTCAAGAAATCAAAAGACGTATTGCATTGGGAAAATCTGCCACTAAGGATCTCTTTAAGGTATTGAAAAGTAAAAATGTCACCTTGAAGACTAAAGTGCACCTGACCCAAGCCATAGTATTTTCAGTAGCATCATATGCATGTGAAAGCTGAACTATGAACAGAGAAGACAGGAGAAGAACTGATGCCTTTGAATTGTGGTGTTGGAGAAGAATGTTGAATGTACCATGGACTGCCAAAAGAACAAACAGATCTGTTCTGGAAGAAGTACAACCAGAGTGCTCCTTGGAAGCAAATATGCCAAAAGTGTGTCTTAAATACTTTAGACATGTTGTTAGGAAGGATAAGTCCCTAGAGAAGGACATCAAGCTTGCTAGAGTGGAGAGTCAGTGAAAAAGAAGAAGACTCTCGATGAGGTGGATTGACACAGTGGTCGCAACAATGACCTTAAACATCAAAACGATTGTAGACGTGGTGCAAGACTGTATAGTGTTTCGTTCTGCTGTTCCTAGGGCCACTACGAGTCAGAACTGACTCAACAGCAACTAACAACAACAACAACAACCCTTTCAAAGAGCCAGTATGAAAAAGAATATTGTTGCTCAAGACATTGATGATAAGGATGTTGTTGCTATAAATCATTTTTCATAAGTACCAGTTTTTCTACGGGCATTCTTCATAAGTCACTGCTGCTGAGGTTATAGTTGTTCAAGGAAAATGTTACCAAAGGCATTGTTGATTGGCTGTTTTTGTTAAGTTTGTTGTTTTTAATGACATGATATTACAAGTCTTATTGATAAACATGGTGTTGGGAAGGTTGCTATTACTAAAAACAGAACAAATAAAAATAAAACCCATATACATTGCTATCAAGTTGATTCCAACTAACAGCAACCCTACAGGACAGAGTAGAGCTGCCCATAGAGTTTCTAAAGAATGCCTGGTAGATATGAACCACTGATCTAATGATTAGTGGTTGCAGCACTTAACCACTACTCCACAGGGTTTTCTAGGGCACAGTTAATAAGTGCTCTATACTAATTCTGACATTGTTATTGATGATGCTTCTATCTGATTTATTGCAATGGATGATGGTAATTTGGTCTGTTGTGGCTAAAGATATCATTGTGTTATTTCTGCTGTGTAGCATTTTTACTAAGGGCATTGGCAAATAATATCTTCATTGCTAAGGACTTTGTTTGAAATGGTCATTTTTACTAAGGGCGTTGTTGCAAGAGACAGTATTGGTAAATGACTGCCATCAAGGATACTGTGGTCAAGGACATTTATTTTCAATGTGTTTTTATGAAGTATCATGGCTAATTGGGCTTCTTTTAGGGTGCTTTTGCTAAGGACTTTATTGCTCAGGGTGTTGTTGCTAACTGCACTGTTCATAAGGACATAATTGCTAAAAGCTTCATTGATAAGGACATTGAAATTAAGGATATTTCTAAGTGTAGATAAAATCACTGTTTTTTCTTTTTTCGGTGAATATATTCTATGGCCTTGTTTGTGATTTTTATTATTATTATTATAGTTAGGTGAAAGCATATAATCCAAGTCAGTTTTGCATACCCTCCGCTCTACAACTCTGCTCTCCCCACCCTGTGACAGCACACTCCTCCTTTTTTACTGTTTACTTCTAGTATCCCCCAGTGAACACCTGTCGCCTCTTCTCTACCTTCTCCTCTCCCCTCTAGAAATAAATCAATAGGACAGCCTTCTATAAATGTATAAAACCATAAAGTACACACCCCACATGCTCACTCTGTGTTCCCAAGTCCAGTCCATTCTTAATGTGAAGTATTAACCTCAGTACTGGTTTCAAGTCTGGTGCAGCAGCAAGTCTAAGGGCAGTGTTCCCAGGGGACCCTCCATGTTGTTGGACCATCAATTCTGGTCTTTTAGTAAGAGTCCTTGATCTGTACACTTCTTTTTCTCATGTTATGTCAGGGATTCTACATTGTGTCCCCCTCATGGCTGCCTTTGGTGGTAACCGGGCACCATCTGGTTTTTCTGGTCTTATGCTGATGTAGTCTTCCACTCGTATGAGTCCTTCTGTCTCTGGGGCTCAGTTTTCCTCGTGTCTTTGATATTCTTGGTTGTCATCTGTTCCAGGTAGACTGAAACCAATTGGTGTTCTTCAGATGGCAGCTTTCTGGCTTTTAAGACCCCAGATGTCTCTCATCAATCTGGGGTAAAGAAGCTAGTCTTGCCAGTTGACCTCAATGCATCCTGAAAACATAGTCCCCAGACCCCCTGTTTCTGCTACTCTATCCTTTGAAATGTGGGGTTGAATTTAGAAAACCGTTTAGTTTATGGTGTAGTCCAGTTCTGTTGATCTGCCTTCTACTGAGAGCTGTTACACCCTTCACCTAACTGAGCTCCTATCGACTATCTCATCTATGACCAGCTCTCTCCCTTCCTTCCTACCCTTGTAGCCCTTCTGTGCATAAAGCCAGCCAAGCCAAGTGTCATCGAGTCAGATCTGTGCATAAGTCCTTTTTCAAGTCCTGGTAGTAGTGGTAACATACAATGCTTGTCCTTTTGCAGCTGACTGATTTCACTCAGCATAATGTCTTCTAGTTGATACCAGGTTATGAAATGCTTCCTAAAATCATCATTGTTCTTTATCATTGCAGAGTGGTCCATTGTGTATACATACTATAGTTTGTTTATCCATTTATCTGTTGATGGGCACAAGATGGCTTCCATCTTTTTGCTATTGTGGCCTGTGCTATAATAAACATTCATGTGTGTGTATCTGTTTGTGTGACAAACCTTATTTCTGTAAGATATATTCCAAGCAGTGGGATTGCTGTGTTTCTAGCTTTTTAAGAAAGTACCAAATTGCTTTCCAAAAAGCCTGTACCAACCTGCATTCCCACCAGCAGTGCAGGAGTGTTCCAGTCTCTCCACAGCCTCTCTAGCATTTGTTGTTTTCACTTTTTTGGATTATTGCCAACCTCACTGGGGTGAGATGGCATCTCATTGTAGTTTTGATTTAGATTTGTCTGAAAGCTAATGACTGTGAGTATTCCCTCATGTCTTTTGGCTGCCTGAATGTCTTCTTTAGTGAATTGTCTGTCCATGTCTTTTGCTCATTGTTTAATTGGGTTGTTTGTCTTTCTCTTGTTGATATTTTGGAGTACCTTATAGACTATGGAAATTAGATGTCGATCCAGTATGTACTTGCCAAATATTTTTTTCCCATTCTGTAGGCAGTTTAACTCTCTTGATAAAGTCTTTGGATGAGTATAAGTGTTTGATTTTTAGTAGTTCCCCTTTATTTATTTTCTCTGCTGTTGTTTGTGCATTGTTGGTAAGATTTTATAGTCTGTAGAAGCTGTGTATTAGAACTTCCATTGTTGTCCCTGTTTTTCCTTCCATAATCTTCATTGTTTTAGGTTTGATATTTTAGGTCTCTGATCCATTTTGAGTTAGTTTTTGTGTAAGATGTGTGCTATGAGTCTTGTTTCAGTTTTTTGCAGATGGATATTCAATTTTGCCAACACCATTTGTTAAAGAGACTGTTTTTACCCTAGTTTACAACCTTTGGGCCTTTGTCAAATATCAAGCGTTCATAGAAAGATGGTGAAATTTCTGGATCTGTATTCTGTTCCGTTGTTCCATGTGTCTGTTTTTGTACCAAAACTAGGCTGTTTTGACTTCCATGGAAGTGTAATAAATTTTAAGGTCAGGTGATGTGATGCCTCCAATTTTCGGCCTCTTCTTCAGTAGTATCTTATTAATACAGGGTTTCTTCACTTTCCAAACAAAGTTGGTGATTTGTTTCTCCATCTCATCAAAACATGAAATTGGCATTTGTATTGGGATTGCAATGTATAGATTGCTTTGGATAGACTGGATATTTTCACATTGTTAAGTCTTCCTATCCATGAGCAAGGTAGGTTTCTCTGCTTATATAAGTCTCGTGTGGTTTCTTGCAGTAGGGTCTTATAGTTTTCTCTGTATAAGTCTCCTATTTCTCTGGTTAGATTTATTCCTAGGTGTTTTATCTTCTCAGGAGCTATTGTGAATGGTATTGATTTGGTGATTTTCTCTTTAATAATCTCTTTGTTGGTGTAAAGGAATCCTACTGATTTGTTTATGTTTATCTTATATCCTGATACTTTGCTGAACTCTTCTATAGTTTCAGTAGTTTATTTATGGATTCTTTAGGGTTTTCTGTGTATATGGCCATATCATCTGCAAATAGGGATATTTTTACTTCCTGTTTGCCAGTGAGGATACTCTTTATTGCTTTGTCTTGTCTGATCAGTCTGGCCAAAACCTCTAGCACAATGCTGAATAGAAGTGGTAACAGTAGGCATCCTTGTTTAGTTCCTGTTCTCAGAGGGAATTGTTTCAGTCTCTTTCTACTCATAATGTTGTTTGCGGTTGGTTTTGAATAGATGCTCCTTATTGTGTTGAGAAAATTTCCCTTCTGTTCCTATTTTAATGAGTGTTTTTAACATGAATCAGTGTTGGACTTTGTCAAATGCCTTTTTCTGCATCAATTGATAAAATGTAATGATTCTTATCCTTTGTATTGTTTATGTGGTGAATCACATTAATTTTTTCTCAGATGTTGAACTGAACCTGCATCCCTGGTATCAACCCTACTTGGTCATGATGAATAATTTTTTTTGGATATGTTGTTAAATTCTATTGGCTAGGATTTTGTTGAAGATTTTTGCATCTAGGTTCATGAGTGATATTGGTCTGTAATTTTCGTTGTTTGTGGGATCTTTGCCTGGCTTCAGTATCAGGGTCATGCTGGCTTCATAGAATAAATTGGGGAGTATTCTGTCTTTTTCTGTTAGGAAACAGCTTCAGTAGTATTGGAATTAACTCCTCTCTAAAAGTTGGTAGAATTCTCTGGTGAAGCCAACTGGGCCAGGATTTTTATTGATTAGTAGTTTTTTGATTACTTTTTCAATCTCTTCTTTTGTGATGTGTTTATTAAGTTGTTCTACTTTTCCTTGTGATGATTTTGGTAGGTGATATGAATTTAGAAATCTATGTGTTTCCTCTAGGTTTTCAAATCTGTTAAGGTACAATTTTTCATAGTATTCTGTTAGGGGATTCTTGTGATTCCAGTTGGGTCTATTGTGATATCTCCTGTCTATTTCTTATTCAGGTTATTTGATTCCTCTTTTACCTTTCTTTTGTGAATTTACCCAGTGGTTTATCAGTTTTGTTTGTCTTTTAAAAAAGCAAAAACAGTTATTGGCTTTGTTAATTCTTTCAGTTGTTTCTCTATTTTCTTATTTGTTTAGCTCTGCTCTAATCTTTATTTTCTGTTTTCTTCTGGTTACTGAGGGGTTCTTCTGTTGTTCTATTTCCACTTGTGCAAGTTGTAGGGTTAATTGTTTGGTTTGTGCCCTTTCTTCATTTTAGGTGCATGCATTTATTGAGATAAATTGACCTCTGAGCACTGCTTTTGCTATATACCATAGGTTCTGGTAGGATGTGTTTTCATTCTCATTTGATTCTAGGAATTTCTGTGTTGCATCCTTGAATTAGTCTCTAACTGTCTTAGGCTGGGTTTTCTAGGGAAGCAAAACCAGTAACACGTGTAGGTACAAGGAAAGATTTATAATATATATATAGACAGATAAATAGATACAAATATAGGAAACAGCTCATGTAATCACAGAAGCTGAATGTCCCAAGCTCTGGCACAAGCCTCACGTGTCCACGGAAGCTGAGGAACCCAAGGTCAGCAAGTCAGAGACCAGAGTTGCAGATCACCGGTTGTGTAGGTCAGTGGATCCCAAGCTGGTGGTGAAACGAAGTGGCAGAGGCTGGAGGTCGGTGGATCCCAAGCTGGTGGCGAGACAAAGTGACAGAAGCTGGCCAACCCAGAATCGGCAGGTCAGGGAGCAGGACTGGGCAGAGGCTGGCGAGCGCAGGATTGGCAGGTCAGGGAGCAGGACTCTCAAGTACCGACTGTAAGGACTGATGAGCCCAACAGCTGGTAGCTCAAGTCCCGGAACCATATGCTGGAAGAAGAGAGCAGGAGCTCCTGGCCACGTGAGTGATCAGCAGCCGTAGTCCAAAGTCACAAGATGAGAGCCGAGGGGCAGGGAGCCACCACAAACCCTGCCCTGCCACTTAATACAGCAGCCAAATAGGTAGTAGCCAAGTTGACATAATCCTGACCACCACACTAACCCCGTAAATTTTTTAACTCGGTTTCTATGAGTTTGAATTTCTAATAATGTTTTGACTATTGATTTCAACTTTTGTGGCATTGTGGTCTGCGAAGATGCTTTGCAATAATTCAGTGGTTTGGGTTTTGTTGAGACTTGTTTTATAGTTTAATGTATGACCTATTCTGGAGAATGTTTCATGTGTATTGGAAAAGAAGGTGTATTTGGCTGTTGTTGGGTAAAAAGTTCTGTATGTGTCTGTTCTGTAAGGTTGAATTGGATTGGTTGATTGTTGCAATAAAATCTTCTGTATTTTATTGAACTTTTTTCTGTATGATCTGTTACTGAAAGTGGAGTATTGAAGTCTCCTACTATTATTGCGGCGTGATGTATCTCATTTTTCAATGTTGTCAGCATTCGTTTGATGTATTTAGGTGCTCTGATGTTTTGTGTATAAAAATTTAATATTGTTATGTCCTGTGTATTGAACATTTATGCAATAAATAGTAACGATCCTTGTCCACGATGGTGTATTTTACTTTAAAATCTATTTTATCTGAGATTAGTGTTGCCCCTCCTGCTCCTCTATGCATGTTGTTAGCTTGATATATATTCTTCCATCCTTTGATTTTCAGTTTACTCATATCTTTAAGTCTAAGATGTGTTTCTTGTAAGAAGCATATCTACAGATTGTATTTTTTGATCCAGCCTGTTACTCTCTGTCTCTTTGTTGGAGAATTCAGTCTATTCGCATTCAGTGTAATGATTGATAGATGGATATTTTGTGTTGCCATTTTGGCACCATGAGTTGGATCCGACTTGACAGCGCTTGGATATTTTGGTGTCTTAATTTTTGTGTTGTTGACATTTTTCTTGTTACACTTAATATTCTGTTCTGGGTCAGTTTTCTTTTCATCTTTTTCAGTGTTGGTTTTTTGTGTGTTGAGACTTCTGTACTGTGTTTCTTGTTTTGGTATGTAGAATTGTTAGTTTGCTTTGTGGATACCCCTTTATTCACACCTAGTGTTTTAGTTTTAAATTAGTCTTTAACTTCTTTATATCTCCTTAACTTCCTCTCCATCTGACAGAGCTATGAATACTGTAATATATCATTCTTTATAGTGTAATGCTGTCAGTTTGCATATCGAGCTTTCTGCTTCCCTAATTTTAATATTATAGCTTTGATGGAGCTTTGTGACTTCCCTGACTAATTAGGACTTTGTATGCTGTGTCTTACATTGCATCCTCAGGTATTCATCTGGTGTTATTGATTTTCTAATTGAAGAACTTCCTTCAGTATTTCCTATAACTTTGGTTTGGTTTTTGTGAAGTCTCTAAGCTTCTGTTTCTCTGAGAATGTCATAATTTCACTGTCATATTTGAAAGACAGTTTTGCAGGACATATAATTCTTGGTTCGAAGTTTTTTTCCTTCAAGGCTTTGTATGTATCATCCCATTTTCTTCTTGCCAGCAAGGTTTTGGCTGAAAATTCAGAGAACATTCTATAAGGCTTCCCTTTGTATGTTAGCTTTTGTTTAAGTTTAGTTGCCTTTAAAAGCCTTCCCTTGCATTTCATTTTGTTAAGCTTGATTATAATATGTCTTGGTTTCTTTCTTTTTGGTCTACCTTTTGTGGACTTCGATGAGCATCTTTAGTAGCCATCTTCTCTTCTTTCATGATGTCAGGGAAGTTTTCTGTCAGCAGCTCTTCAAGAATTCTATATTTTCTGGTATCATGCCCTGTTCTGGAACTGCAGTTATACATAAATTGTTCCTCTTGATAGAATCTCACATGATTCCTAATGATTCTTAATTTTTCTTGATTGTTGTATCTGATTTCTCCACGTAAATGCTGGTGTCAGTTGCTTTATCTTCAATCTTGCTGATTCTGCATTCCATTTCCTCAGTTCTACTCTTCTGGCTTTGCACTGAATTGTCTAACTCTGTAATTTTATTATTGATCTGCTGAATTTCAGGTCATTTATGTTCTAGCAGTTCATATAGTTGTTTATCATTTTGTTTTGCTGTACTTTGTTTAATTTCCAACCTAAAATCTAAAATGGTGCTATACATAATTCTTCTGTGTTCTGCCTCAGATAATTTCAGGAAGGCTTCTTCATCTGGGAAGTTGATTCTGTATTTTGGGAGTTTTCTGGAGCCATGGTGGCCTGCTTCTTTAAATGGCTAGATATTGATTGTTGGTTTTGTGCCATCAGAAAGCTGTTCATCTTTTCTGCTGTCACACCTGCAGAAGCTATAGAGTAGCTCTATGAAGGGAGTAAGGGCACTGCTAGACTTGGCCACCAGCTGCTGCTGCATTCTGTAGGTGTAGCTGTCTTAAGTACAGCTTCTCTGGTGAGGGAGACACTGTCCAGTTCAACAGTGCTTCTCAGCTTGGCAACTGTCCCCAGCTGATTCCTCAGGGATAGCAGCCCCCACCCCAGCTGACAGAGATGGTGACCTACTTGTGCTGACTCTCTAGAGGCATGCCAGCAGATGCCATAGTGTAGCTAAGAGAAGGGAGGAGGGAAGGACACCACCATGCTCAGCTGCCAGCTACAGATATATTGTCCAGTGACTGTCTTAAAAACTGCTTTTCTACTGATATAGGTTCTATCCAGTGGCAACCCATATTAGCTGGGCCCTCAGGGGTTGCAGGCCCTGCCTCCTTTCTGACAAAGATGACAACATACTTATGGAGTCCCTAAGGGGCTGCGTCAGCAGATGCCACGGCATAGCTCAGTGAAGGGATGGGAAAGTGGCGTTGACACACCTGGCCACCAGCCACTACTGCATTCTCTAGATGCAATTGTCTTGAAAACTGCTTTTTCACTAAGAGAGGCTATGTCCAGCAGCAGACAGTAGCAGCCAAGACCTCAGGGGTGGCAGGCCTGCCTCTTTAGCTGACAAAATGGTGACCTATTTGTGGAGTCTCTGAGGGACCACGCCTGGATGCTATGATGTGGTTCTCAGAAGGGAGGGGTAGGGTGCCAACATAATCAGCTGCCAGCCACCACTGTGTTCTGTAAGTGTAGCTGTCTTAAAAACAGCTTTTCTTCTGAGAGAGGCACTGTCCAGTAAGGTGTTGTTAACTTGGCATGGCAGCTAGCCCCAGCGAGGCCCCAGGTATGGCTGACTCCACCTCTCAGCTGACTGATGTGGTGTTTTACCTGTGTTGCATCTCCTGTGCTGTGCTGGCAGAATCTATGGTGTAGCTCAGAGAAGAGAGGGGGATGGGCACTGGTACCCCTTGGCTGCCAGCCACTACTTCATTCTCTAGATGTGACTGTCTTAAGTATAGCCTCTCTGGTAAAAAAGGCAATGTCTACTTAAGTGCTGCAGCTCAGCAAGGCAGCCAGCCCCAGCCAGGCTGTCAGGCTCAGCAGTCCCAGTCCCAGCCTCCCAATTAAGAACAATAGCGCTTGCACCTGTAAGCCTTTCAGCGGCCAGCCACCAGGGACAGTTTGCACTGCTGTTTTGCCTCCAACAAAACAAAAGCAGTTTCCCCTTCCTGTTGCCAAGTCTGGTCTCACAACCCTCAGCCTGATCTTGGGGCTCCCAGAATATCTACTCTTCTCTGGTCAATTGTTTTTCTAGTCCTTAGTTCTCAGACAAAATCAAGAAGATGTGTGACTAGTCCTCCATCTTGGCCCCACCTCTAAATCATTCTTTCTGATAAATGTTGAAGTGTTTTTGACAAGGGTGTATTTTCCAAGGACCATTGCTTCAGTGAACACTGTTACAAAGGTTGTTGTTGCTAGGGTGTTGATAATGGTGTAGAGGTTAAGAACATTGGAGTTAAGGCTATGGATGCTAAAAGAACTCTTGGTAAGGATATTTGTTGCTAAGGACACTTTTCCAAGTGTGACTGTTAAGGCACTTTTTCAACATGGTTGTTAAATATGTCTTTGCTAAGGGCATTGATGGGGAAGCTGTTGCTAAGGTTGTCATTTATGTATTGTTGTAAAGATCTTCTTAATGAGTTTTATTCTCTAAAAATACTAGTTTTGAGGGTGTTGTTGCTAAGGAAACTTGCAACTTGGCAATGCTCCTAAGGGCTGTTGGAAATGGGGCTGCTGCTGAAGGTCAGTGTTGGTGAAGGCAGCGATTGCTAAGAGTGTTGTTATTAAGGGTGCTGTTGCTGTAGTGCTTGTTAAGTGGTGTTCTTTCTAAGGATTATTGCTGCTGAGGGAGTTGTTGCTAAGGGTGTTATTGTTTAGAGTGTTGTCTGTGAAGACTGTTGTTGCTAAAGGCATTGTAATAAAGGCATTGAAAGGATGCTTTTGGTAAGGGATTGTTGTTGCTATAGTTATTGTTTCTAAGGAGTAAAGGGAAAACCAGCAGGCTAGGAAGACTAGGTAAAGGGAAAGGGAGCAGGCTAGGAAGAGTACTGTTATTAATGCCTTCATTGCTAAAGGCAAAGGTATTAACTCTTTTGTTACCAAATTTTTAATTAAAAAATTTTTTTGGTTGCATGTGTTTTCAGAATAAGAATGCATTCTTACTAATAGAGTATGTTTAAAATTTTAGTTGATAATTTGGATTTTGAGAAATGTGAGCTGGTAACACAATCTATCAATGAAGCTAGTATCAGTTTGGTGTCAACCATCTGTCATACAATGATATGCTATGAGATTTAAATAGGTAATTTGCTATGGGTGTCTTTCCAGTAGGTTACATGGGGAACCTCTGGTTTTCCAAATATGACACAGAAAAACCAAAATAAACCCATCAGGGCTCCCTAACTGTCACACAGGAAAGCCATAATTATGCTTACAAGCCTTGACTCTCAGAAATAAAGGAAAAAAGTTCACAGACGTTTATCAAACTGACACACTCAGGAAGCTTCACCTAGTAGAATGCACAACACTTACACAAAAGTAAGGCTCTAATTGCAGTCTGCTGAGTTTCATGCATTTCAAAATGGACCCACTTTAACGTTAAATGCACTGGAACAGGTACAGGGGCATAAAATGTAGCTGTTATACCAATTCCAAGGAAAGAATGCTATTGCTAAAGAAACTGTCACTAAGAAACATTAGTTGACAAGGACACTTTGCTAAGTATGTTGATGTTAACTACGTTATTGCTAGGACATTTGTGTTAAATGTGTTAGGGAATAGGTGCTAATGGCACTTTCGATAGAGATATGTGATAAAGGGCATTGATGATAACAGGGTGATCCTAAAAGCATAGTTACTAAGGTGCTGTTTGTTAAGGCCACTGTTTGTATGAGGATTGTCGTTGTTGCTGTTTTAGTCATCTAGGGCTGCTCTAACTGAAATACTACAGAGTGGATGGCTTTAACAAAGGAAGGTTTATTTTTACACAGTCTGGTAGGCTACAAGTCCATACTCAGGGTGTCCACTTCAGGGGAAGGCTTTCCTCTTGTCGACTCTGGAGGAAAGTCGGGTATTGCATCAGTCCTTGTCCAGGGAGCATCTTGGCACAGGAACCTCAGGTCTAAAGGATGCACTCTTCTCCCGGTGCTGCTTTCTTGATGGTACAAAGTTCCCAATTCTCAGCTTGCTTCCTTTTCCTTTTATGTCTTGCAGGATGAAAGGATTAAGGGTGGGGCAAGCCATACTCCAGGGAAACTCCCTTTACAGTGAAGCAGGGAGGTGATCTTATAAAGGGACTTACAGTCCCACCCTAATTCTTTAACATGCATAGGGAAGCATAGGAAAGCCACAAAATGGAGGACAGTCAGAAGATACTGGGAATCATGGCCCAGCCACGTGGCTACATTTATTTTTGGGGAGACACAGTTCAATCCATGACAGTTGCTAAAGGCATAGTTACTACGGGCATTGTTAGGGGTATCATGATGAATCACTCTTGCTAAGCCCATTGTTGATAAAGACTCCGTTGCATCAGGACTTATTTCTAAATATATTATTCTAAAGTTGAGGGTGGTGTTGTTAAAGGCACTGTTGCTAAGGTGCTGTTTCAAAGGGTACTCTTACGAGAAGCATCATTGCTAATAGCATTGTTTCTAATAGGCTTATTGCTTAGGTGACTGTTACTAAAGGTACTCTTACTAAATACCAGTGTTGCTAAGGGCTGTGTCGACAAATGTATGGTGTTAAGGATTTTGTTGCTAAGTTGGCACTTTTTAAGTATGTCATTACCAAGAGCATTATTTTTAAGTGTGTTATTGGAAAAGCCACAGCCTCAAAAACACTAAGTTCTGCTTTGCACACATGGTGTCACCATGAGTCATAATTAATTAACAACAACAACAGTAGGCAAGTGAAATTGTTGCTAAGGACCATTGTTGTTACTGGTTTTGTTACTAAGTACTATTGTTGCTAAGGGCATTAAGATTAAATACATTGTGATAAAAGCATTATTCCAAAAGGGACTGTTGTTAAGGCACTATTACTGAGGGCACTGCTACTAAGGGATTTAATTATAGAGAGAAGACATGAATACACAGAACTGAGGCATTTGCTCTTCCAAATTTTTGATGAACTTCTGTATTCAGCCCTGCTGGAAATGGAGGCAAAGAAATAGACAAAGGAGGTGACAGGTGAACACATTCACTCTCAAGCCCATCTTTTGGAGGTACTTACCTCTTTCTACATTTTTAATTGGCTCTTATTAAATGATGTTTTAAATGAACTAAGAATATCAAATGGCTATGATTGGCCTTATTGTGTGTGTATCCCAGATTTCAGTGTTACTGTTGCAGTAAACTATGTCAGGTATGTTAATTATAGTAGTTGGTGTCATGAGTTGAATCATGTTGCCCCAAAATGTGTGTAGCCATTTGGCTAGGCCATGATTCTTGGTATTGTGTGAAGTTCCTATATGCTGAAAACCCAGCCTCTGTGATGGCAATGAGGGAGGATGGGTGGCAGTTTTGTTGGTGGGGCAGGACTCAGTGTGTAAGATTGTATTGTGCCTTGAGGAAATCTCTTGAGATATAAAAGAAAGAAGCTAGCAGAGAGAGTGGGGGACCTTATACCACCAAAAAGCAGTGCTGGGAGCTGAGCATGTCCTTTGGAAAAGATGCAGGGTCCTTCCGTATCAGAAGCTTCCCATCCAGGGGAAGATTAATGACAAGGACATTCCTCCACAGCCAGCAGACAAAGACTATCCCTGGAACTGATACCTGAATCAGGACTTTTAGCCTACTGGACCATGACTAAATAAAATTTCTCTTTTTAAAGCCATCCACTGGTGGGATTTCTTTTAAAGTAGCACTAGGTGACTAAAACAGAATTTGGTACAGAGAAAATGGGGTGTTGCTATAACAGACACATAAAATGTGGAAGCATTTTTTTTTTCCTTTTGGAACTGTGAATGGGTAGAAGACTCAGAAGAAAGCAAGTAGAGCTATTAACACCAAAGAAGGCACGGATTGTGAGAAACAAGCAACAGAGGACCAGCAGCTGTAGCAGCAGACAGGCAGCAACAGAGCCAGACCAGCATCAGAAAGTGCTGGAGCTGGCACATAGAGAGCTGAGTGCCTGCATGCAGGAGGCTTCCTGGAAGAGTAGGGTGCCTCCAGGCACTTAAATCAGTGGACCTACAGAGTTTTGGAGCACTTGAGTTAGCAGGGCAGATGCAGGCATGATGCCTGGTCCATGGTGCCACAAGAAGCTAAAGAGACAAGAAGCATGAGAAGCTGAGCTGCCTTAGTTTCAGAAGGTATGGCCATGACATCAGAGGCTTCTAAGGATGGAGCCATGGCCCCTGGTGTTTCTAAGGATGGAGTTGCCCTTCAGATAGACTAGTAAAGTGGTGCACCTAAAACAGAGGGAGTAGAGTTGCTGTCCCAGTGTGCCTAGGCTGTAGCACAGGGCTATGGAGTCTTTGCTCAGCGTCTGGAGAGTGTGGCTAATATCTTGAATTTGGAGGGCAGGGCCATTCTGCAGAATGTCTCAGAAAATGGAAGATTATTTTCAAAGCTTTGAGATCTAATATAATGTGTTCTGTTAACTTGCTTGTTGCCTGTTTTGCCTTCTTTCTCTCATTTGTAATGGACATGTCTAACTTGTGCATGCCTGCTCTGCCATTGTATTTGAGAAGCAGATAACTTGTGTTCTGAATTTCACAGCTGAAGAGGAAGTTCTGGATTTTGGACTTGGACTTAAGACTTTTGCAATGATATGAATATGTTTTCTTGTGTTACAGGGATATGATTTTGGGGATGACAAAGGGAGGACTATCATGGATTGAATTCTGTCATCCCTCCCCCCATCATATGTTTAGCCATTTGGCTGGGCCATGATTCCCAGTATCTGTGATGTTCCTCCAAGTTGTAAACCCTGCCTCTATGATGTTGATGATGGAGAATGCCCAGCAGTTGTCATCGTGGGGCATTACTTAATGTTCAAGATTGTATTGTGCCTTATGGCAGTGTTATGGGATATAAGGGAAAAAGAGACAAGCAGAGAGTTGGGTACCTCATACCACCAAGAAGCGCTTACAGGAGCTGAGTACATCCTTTGGAAAGGACCTGAGGTTCCTAGGGATCAGAAACTCCCAGTCCAGGAAAAGATCAATGACAAAGACCCTCCCCTGGATGGGACACCCTGAATTTGGACTTGTAGCCTGCTGGACTGTGTAAGAATACATATTTCTCTTTTTAAAGCCATTCATTTGTGGTATTTCTGTTAGAGCGGCACTAGCTGACTAAAACAATTGGCAAGATAACTGTAGTTGTAATACTTAATTTTTTAAATAATAATTTTTTTCTTGTCTCCTCAAATGAATTCCTTTATCTTGTTCTGTACAGTGATAGTAACATTCCCATACTTTTTGAGTCTATGCCATCATGCACGTATCTTCATCATTTCTGGAGCTCAAACTTTTCTGGGAGAGATTACTTTGTATTTTTCCTGCAGAAGAAATTTTACTCATAGTGGCTCATAGTGAAGACTGAGAGAATAGCAATGTGATAATTTCCCCTCCTCCCTAAGGTATCATCCAGCTGTGAGGCGTAGGGCAGCAAAATCAGCTTGATAACTGAATATATCAGTTTTCCTTTTAGAATGTCCTGGTTAATGAAACTGTACCTTTTAAAATACATTATTCCCACTGATAATTAAACTGCATGAGCATTATTGTCTATGAAGTGCATACTTGGGACCATCCCAAAAACCCTGTGCTGTTGAGTCGGGTATGACTCACAGTGACCCTAGAAGTCAGAGTAGAACTGCCCTGTAGAGTTTCCAAGGAGGGCCTGGCGGATTTGAGCTGCTGACTTTTTGGTTAGCGGACATAGTACTTAACCATTTTACCATCAGGGTTTCACTTGGGACCATATTAAGTTAAAATTTCTAATTCACATACCTTCTAATGATATACTGTAATTTGAAAAAAAACAGTTTATGCAACTAAAGATCCAGCTTTCTTATCTTCAATGTAGATATGACTATTTCAGAAGATAATAGAGAGACAGAGACTGGATTGCTTTTTTTCAGCTTTCTACATTTTTAAAAACAGGTGATCCAAAATAGAAACAAGAGATTGCTGTTGTGTGAGAGATGCTGCACCTGTCAATCTGGAGGTCACAGTGCCCCCCTGCTGTATTGAGATCCAATGGAAAGGTGCCTCAGACAGCCCTGAAATCCCCCCAGGGGAGACTCATATCCAGAGCCAGAGCTGTTGTTAGAACAGCCTGGATGTCAGAGGTATGCAAGAAAAATCAATGATCATGAAAATGTATTTTTTTCATGCTACATGCAAGACTTCCATCTGTCCTTCTTTGCAAACACTGAGGAATGGAGTTTATATGAGACAGATATACCAAGCACTGGGGAGGAAACAAGGACACAAGTTATAACTGATCAAGTTTAATATAATACCTGGAACTAGAAATAAAGAAATATGGAGGAAATTAAGATTTAAAAGTCCAAGGACAGGAATTACTGCATGTATAATTGAAGGGAAGCTTGATTTCCTCGTTAAAAATCTCATGTAAGACACCCAGTATAGAAGGCTTTGGTCTTAGGACCTGGCTGTAAAATACTAGCCCAGTAGACTGCTCAACCTACTCGTTCATGTAAAGAATTGACTGAGAATGGATCTTACATAGGAAATCCTGGGGATGTTTAATGCATATGAGAAATTGTTTTTTTATTGATTAGAAGGGAGAAAACTCATGACAGATTGTTGAATTACTGAGGTTTGTGCGGTGGTAAACGTAAGAACCTAGCAAAGATCACTTAGATTATTAAGCTACATTCCATCCTGTGCCTCAAATACCACCTCATACCAGACTAGCAGGGCTGCATTTCTCTCCCTATCTCTGAGAAAATAGAATTGATTAGGACCTCATTTCTCTATCTCTGAGAAAATAGAATTAAGACCTCAGAGAGAGAGATGAAGTTTTGGGTAATTCACACTGTTTAATAGATGTAATGAAACCTTGTGATGTAATGAAATCTTGTGATTCCTATTATTCTGTGACAAACACCAACCCCTTTGAATTCAGGCTATAAAAACCACTGGAAATGTAACCCAAATGGGTCAGCTTTTTGAGAAACTGTTCTCGCTGTCCTCTGGATTTGGTATTGGCTGTCAGTGACAGGTGGAACAAATTTGCTTTAGTTTGGCAGCATATGCAGACTACAGCTTATGTCTCTATAAGAATTATCTTAGTTTATTCCTAAATAATAAAGGAACTCTCCAAGCCTTCTCACATCCTTCAGACATGCCAATATTCTGGGTAGCTACTGTCTAGATAGGGGTTGCTTTTCTCAAATTCTCTGTATTTAATTTGGAACACTAAAATATAGGTTCTTTTAAAAAAATCAAACTGCTTTCCTACCTTCCTGTATGCCTGGCTTAATATTTTCTAAAAGAAATATTCATATAGCCTTCCTCTCAAAATTATGATAATTAATCTGGAAGCTAGTTATCCTGGTGCTAATACCTCAGTGTGAACATTGATAAAAGATTTTTTTAAAACCCTTTTACTTGTGGGCACTTGTCACAGTCATCTGGTACTGCTGTAACCAAATTACCACAAGTAGGTGGCTTTAAAAAGAGAAATTTTATTGTGTCACAGTCCAGTAGGCTAGAAGTCCAAATTCAGGGTGTCTGCTCCGGGGGAAGGCTTTCCTTCTTTGCCAGCTCTGGAGGAAGGTCTTTGTGTTGCATCAATCCTTGGTCAGGGAGTATCTTGGCGCATGAACTTCAGGTCTGAAGGACGCATTGTGCTCGTGGTGCTACTTTCTTGACAGTATGAAGTTTCCAAATCTCTCTGCTAGTTTCTTTCCTTCTATCTCAAGAGACTTCTTCAAGCCACAAAACAGTCTTACGGAGTCCCGCCCCACCAACACAACTGCCGCCCATCCGCCTTCATTAACATCATAAAGGCAAGATTTCCACCGTGGGGGAACATCACACAGTACCAGGAATCCTGGCCCAGCCAAACTTCTACACCTATCTTTTGGGAAAAACAAATCAATCCATGATGCCAGTCATACCACAGTTTTGCCTGAAAAATACCACTTGGCCATACCCAGAAAATATTTCTATAGGTAATATGCCTTTAGTGGCTTTTCTTTGGTATTTACTTTCAGTAAATAAATAAAGACTACAGATTAAAAGAATCAAAAGGTCATATATCTACACATGATAGACCTTTGCAGATGTATTATTACTTTCCACTTCATAGAGTAAGCTCTTTTAAATAGTAATGGAAAAATTCTCTAATTAAACAGGTTTTGATTTATAAGCCCATTGTAGTGATATTTTAAAAGACTATAATTCCTGCTAAATGAAAAACTCACTTATATGCATTTCATTTATTCAGCACCTATGTACACATTCTGTTGATTCATAGGAGTAAATAAAGACGAGGAATATATATGAGAATATATGAGTCTTGACTTTAGGATTAGATTAATCTTGCACATACCCAGCACTGCATTCCCTGGTTATCCCACCCCAGCTCTGGGACCTAAACTTGGTGATGAGAGGGCAGTGGAGAAAAGATCTGCCATTCACAGGGAGAGGGCTCAGTGGTCACTGCCCACTCGGCCATCAGTGAATCAGGAAGCAGTTAGATCTACTCACTGTGAATGCTAGAACTGTCACTGCAGTGGGAATGCATGCTTGATTTTTCTCTGTTTGAAAGACTTTGTTTTGATAATCTTGCCAATTACTCAGAAAATATGCACCATTCACAGTGTATCAATTATGAGAGTATATCCTAAAGCCATCTTGTACACACAGCTCTAGTAGTAAAAACAACAAAAAAACCTATAATTCAAAAACTTGAAATAGATGTCTTTTAAATACTAAACTGAATAAATCCAACTTAGGGATAGATATACACTCGATAAGATTAGTGCAGTAACTGCAACGCTGGACTCAAACACAGCAACCCTCCTGAAGATGGCGTACCCCAGGGGGGCTGGCCTGCATTGTTGCCCTCTAGAGCTCTCCCAGGAAGGTTTCCTCCTCTGCAGCGTGCTCCTCTTCCCCACATCTTCCTGCTCTCTGCTTCCTTCTTCTTCCCCTGCACTGATCTTCATACTAGGAACTCACTGTTCTTGTATTACAGTTGATTTTTTCATAGTTGATACAGCATTTAGTTGAAAATATGCTCTTGATCATTTAAGTATTTCATATCCCAAACTATTTGTGGATAAAAAATATGTTCTCCCTTGTTGATAGCATGTAGTAGGAGTTTTGAATAATTTTAAAACTAGTGAAATCTTCTAGTCACACATGATATTAAAAAGTTCCGTATGTTTAAAAAATAGAGTTGCACTAAAAAAAAAAAAAAAGTGATAGGGGAGTGGGCCTTTCCTAGCACTGCCTCCCCCATCCTCACCTGTCACTTTTATTCCTTTACTCACTCTTGAGGAACTATTTTTGGTCAATTCACACATACTGTTTACTATACCCTCATAACCTTAATACTCAAAGACTTGACCTTAAGCTTTTGATTCATGCTGGGATGCCAGGATGGTTGGGGGTTGGGGAGTAGGCAGGTGAAGGAAAGTGATGATTTCTTCTCTCCCTTGTTCTTCCTTAAAGGAACTCTAGACAGACCCAGTGCAGGCCTGTGAGGCCTCCTGTCAGCCTCCATCTCCACATATATCCTTTTCCTCTAGTTACAAAGAGAAGATCTTATTTCACGACCTCCTCTCAGCATCTTGACAGCCCAGTATCCCGTCCAGAAACAGGAGGCTAAGCTCTCAATCCCTTTGCCTTTCCCAATACAAGGACCACTTTTTCCCCACAACCTCAAATTTCAGGCCCTGGCCCTGCAGGCCTGGAAATTCACAGTCAGAATTAGAGCTTTGTCATCCTACTTCTCAAGCAGCATTCTCAGCAGTGGAGGAAGTCTGTGGTACTCAGGCCAGGCCTGGGGATGCTCACCACTACTTTGTGATGAATCTCTCACTTGCATTCTGTGCTTGTAGGTATACATGGGATGCTGTCATTCCATGTGCTCCCAGTATTTCTGGGAGGCTTGTAGACTAGATCAGTACTGCAACTTTTTAGTTGGGATAACAGAGTCTGGAAAAATCAAAGGGTTTTAAATATCGAACAGTGAGCTATGTCCCTCCTGGGTAGGGACATAGAGTGGGAAACTGGTGACCAGGTGTCCCACAGCCCCTGTTTTAGAATGTTTAATCTGTTTTTGAAAACAATTTTACTCTTGGTTTTTGGCTTGCAACTATGTTTACCTTTCTGATCTTGATTTTGTGTGACACAGGCACATGACTTATCTACTTTATGTGGAATGTGTCATATAGAGAATGACTGCAATAGGAAAAGAATCATTTAGAAAATGTTCGTGGAATTTATTTTGATGTTAGAGGTAGAAGTTACACTCATCTCAGTTATACGTCCTGTCCAGAATATTCCATTTTACTGTACTAGCTTTATCTAGTATCACTTTGCTAGGTATCCCTCCTGTGACTTGTTGAGAAAGGTAACTTCCTGTGTCAGGGAGGGTGCCACATTCACCTGTATTTCTGCTGGTGCGGGTCCAGGTATTTTCCTCTGTGTCCATGTGCTGCTTTACAAGCTGTTGTAAACTTGTTGAAGCACATCTGAAAATCTCTGTTTATTCTTTGTTTTTGTTTTTAAGTGGATTTGTCTACTCTCAGCCCTCAGGCATACTTCCTGTATCCCATATCTTACTGAAGAGGACCTGGAACGATTCTGCAGTTACGTTGGCAGGTGTTTCTC
Source organism: Heterohyrax brucei (assembly GCA_028571685.1). Classification (NCBI taxonomy): domain Eukaryota; kingdom Metazoa; phylum Chordata; class Mammalia; order Hyracoidea; family Procaviidae; genus Heterohyrax; species Heterohyrax brucei. Next base: position 113,775,329 of record CM053150.1, on the reverse strand, counting down.
TGCTCAGAGTCATATTTTTGACTTGTTGGAGAAAATGGAAATGACCATATTCTTGCTTGTATCTCATTTTTTAGTTTATTTTTTTTTAATTTGTAACTTGGTGACTTTGGCTTTAAAAATATAAACAAAATGGTGTTTTTTTTCTCTTTATTCCACTTGTTCCCAGGTCACTGTGCTAGCAAAATTTCTACCCTGGTCAGCCTCTCTTGTTCTTAGTATGGCTTTAAACTATGGCTTGCAGGCTTCTGTTCAGTTTTGAGCTTCCTACGTCATTCTTGGAGCCCTAGTAGCACAGTGGTTATGAGACTATCTGCTGCTCAAATGTTGGCAGTTTAAATCCGCTAGCTGTTCCTAGAGACCCTATGGGGCAGTTCTACTCTGCCCTCTGGGGTAACTATAACTTGGAGTCAACTCACTGGCAGTGAATTTGGTTTGATTTCATAGAATTCTTACACAGCTGATAACTCTGTTTCTTTTTGCATGTTGTATAATTTTTCTGTAGAATAAAATATTTTAAGGCTGGACGTTCATGGTTAACTATTTTAAAAATATTCTTGTGTGATGGTTATGATGTACTTTATTTATCATTAATTGTAGCCAATCTTTATATCATGTGAAAACAATATGAATAGAAGATGAAATAGAAATGGGATAAACATAAATAACAACTACATACTTACTTCATAAGATCTATGTACTAAAATCATAATTTATGTGTCTCAGGAAATAACATTACAGCAGCCAGCAACAATGTGCTGAAAACAGTTCTGTTTGCAATGATATGAATTCTGTGAGGGAAGAATATGAACTACAATAAGACAAATTTAAATAAATCATATAGTATAGTTTTATTACTTTTATATGTAATCATTTTTGGTACTAAAATACATGGGACATATAAAATTTATCATTTAACTGTTTTAGAAACCCTGGTAATGTAGTGGTTAAATGCTATAGCTGCTGTCCAAAAGGTTGGTTGTTCTAATCTGCCAGGTGCTCCCTAGAAACTCTGTGGTGCTCATTAGAAACTCTATAGCATCGCTATGAGTCAGAATTGACTCAGTGACAGTGGGTTTACTTTGGGGTTAACTATTTTGAAGTGGCATTAAGTATATTCGCAACATTGTGCAGCTATCACCACTGTCTAGTTTCAGAACATTTTCTTCACCTTGGAAAGAAGTCCCAGCCAGACCTATTAAGAAGTCATTTTCCATCACTCTTTCCCCTAGACCTTTGAAAACACTGATCTACTTTCTGTATGTATTGTTTTCCTGTTCTTCATATTTCTTGTGAAATTTTGACATTTTGTTTTCTTTTTGCTTTCACTTAACATAATGTTTACAAGATCTCTCATGTTAGGCATGTGTCAGTAATTCTTTTATTTTTATGGCTGAGTAATATTCACATTTTGTTGGTATTCATTCATCTATTGGAGCTCTGGTGGCATAGTGGTTAAGAGCTGTGGTCGCTAAGCAAAAAGTCCACAGTTTGAATTTAACAGGTGCTCGTCAGAAACCTTGTGAAGTAGTTCTACATTGTTCTGTAGGGTCATTGTGAGTTAGAATGGAATCTATGGCAGTGGTTAAAAATTTCATCTGTTTATAAACATTGGGTTGTTTCTACCTTTTGGCTATTGTCAATAGTGCTGCTATGAATATTAGTGTATGACTTTTTGTTAGATTATTTCCAGTTTTTTTGTTAGTTTGTTTTTGTTTTTGCTATAAAGGTAAGAGTGGAAGTACTGGGTCACATGTTAATTCTATGGTTTTATTAATTTATAATTGATCACTATGATTAGCGAAACTAAATGGCATACACAGTAATCATAAGTCATGTCGAATTTTCTTGTATACATGGATCCGACTCGACGGCACCTGGCTTTTTGGCATGATTCTTTCAGATTAACTGATTTTTCATAATTAAGATACTTTTGATGACTGAAAAAGTGACACAGTGATTTTGTCTATCTTCTCTTAGGTTGTGCCCAGCTCCTGTGAATATGGGGGCAAATGTTCCTGGTTGTGGGACACCTTCTCCTGTGACTGTGCAGAGACAGTTTACATAGAGCAACCTGTCATTCTTGTAAGCCTCATACCTTAGTTGCTCTCGTTTTCTTCTGATTTATGTGTCGTTTCATTTTTACTGGCTGTTTATATGTATTGGCATACTTGTAACCCTGTGAAAAATATACACAAAAATAAGTATTTTAGCACTAAATAAATTTCTAGTTTGTTTATTTTAGTCTACCTCATTTAATATAAAGATGTTGCAGTAATCCACAAAAATATATAGTATCAAGTAGGATAGAAAAAAAGAAGCTGAGAAAATAAGTATAATAGAATAAAATAAAGGGAAAAAATAAATCAACAATGTATGACATAATACCTTGTTCATATACTGGTGTTCGGCCATAATTTTAATTCTGAGAGTCCTTGTAGCCTAAGAAATATGGAAAAACAATCAGTTTCCAATCTCTCAATATTAGTAAAATTAAAGATTTTTAAACAAGCTGTGGATGGGAAGGCCACTTGGAAAGGTTTTAGAAGAGAGAACTAGATATCAGCTAGAACCAGAGGACCTTTAAGATTTCTTACAACTGTGATTTTCTTTGACAGTGATAATGATCATAAAGAAGATAATTTTAATTGTACTTAAAGTCAGTACTTGAAATAATAAGCCTGCCCTCTTCTGGTGCTTTGTGTAAATTAATGCATTTAACCTTAAAACAGCCCTGGGAAGAAAATAGTATTTTTAACTGTGTTTCAGAGTTGAAGGCAGAAAGAGTTTGACACCCAGTTAGTGGTCCAATGACACTGTGAGCCAAGGCAGTCAATGTCATAGCCTTAGCTCTCTGGTCCATGAACTAGCATCATCAGCATCCCCTGGGAACTTGCTACAAATAAACAGTCTTACATTTCCCAAAACCTACTAAATCAGTCTCCTGGGGTAGAACCGAGCACTCTGTTTTAACCAGTCCTTCCTGGCTCAAGTAACTCCACAAAACAATACAGAATGAGAGGCACTTCTATGTGACAATCTGTTGTAACAGCCTAATCAAGACATGGTGTCTTTTCTGTGTCAAAAATCATATTTTTTTACTAAAGAATCACTCTCACCAATACTTGTTCCTCATCTAAGCCTATGCTAACCCCAACTTTAACCATTGTTATTAATTTTAATACACCTTACTAGATGTTCTTCTAAGCGTTTATTCATATATATCCATGTTATTATATACATGATTACTAAATACAGAAAAACAGAAAAGTGATCCATCCTTCTTATATTTCCTCCTATGAAATCTGTTACAAGATTTGGAGCAATTAACTGTGAAATATTTCTAATTTGACAGTTGTTCATAGTTACCATAAGTTTTTTTAGTTTAAGAATTTCCTCATACCAGTTAAAAAAACAAAAAGTCACTAAATCTCCTATTTGGTTATACAAGAGAAAAATAACTCCAAAACCCTTATAGGGTTTTGTCTTACATTAAAAAATATTTTTTCTGTTCTGCATACCACTTTGGTGAGTGGCATCTGGGGTCTTAAAAGCTAGCAAGTGGCCGTCTAGGTAGCCATCTATCTGGAGTGGAGGTGAATGAAGGATGTGAGCCCAGCCAATACAGGGTGCCGTATGATCCAGGGACTACATCAACAAGAGACCAGAAGAACTAGATGTTGCCTGGCCACCACCAGTGACTGTCCTGACAGGGAATGCGAAGTAAAGTCACAGATGCAGTGGGAGAAAAAATGGGCTTGCAGAACTAGAGCTCTGTTAAGGGACCGCAATTTGTCAGATTGCAAGATCCCCTGACGACATAGCTCCCAGACTTGCTGTTAGCCCTGAGCTGAAACCAGTACTGAAGCCAACTCTTCAGACAAAGATTGGGCTAGAGGGTAAGACCCAGAGTGAGGCTACAGGAGAACGTGCTCCTTCACTTAAGTGTATACAGCTCCTCTCTAGGGGCGAGACGAGAGGGCGGACGGAGGACAGGAGTTGGCTGAATCTATGTGGGAAGCACAGAGTGAAAAGGAGTGTGCTGTAATTGGGGAGGGGTGGAGAGAGCATTTAGAGTTGCATAGTGTTGTGTGTTCTGGGTTTTACATGGCAAATAGATTTGGAGTGTAAAATTTTACTTAAAACACAAGAAAATATTTAAAATTGTTTTCAACGAATATTTAAGAAAGTAAATGTAGACAAATCAGTGTAAAAATGTAGTTCCTATAATGGCATATTTCCCCTTCCTTTTCTTGTATGATGGCTTTTTTCCTCAAATTTCATGACTTGGCTTTATGTGTCCTTCCCAGCCATAACTTAAATCTTGTCTCTGTAGATGCCGAAATGGGCTCAGGAAGGCAAGTCTGTTGCTTAGGGTTTTCAACAAGAAGATCTAACACGGTATCAGTCCTCTAGCCTCGCCCAGGAGCCATTAGCCTCCTTGCGGCTTCATTCAAGTCAGTTCTGTCTTGTTGGTCAATGTGTCACCTGCTAGTCTTTCCTTTAAACTTGTGCTGAAGACTAATGATGCCCATCACCCAAAGACGTTAATTCCATACCTTGTACATAGAAAACCATTTACTTGCACAAATGAAAATATTCAATTCTGTGGGAATAAGGACATCTTTCATAAAAAATACTTTCCTTCCTATTTTGAACTTCAGTTTTCTTGAATTGCCATTAGCAAAATTCCTAAGGACAGCTTTTTTTTTTCAATCAGCTTTATTTTTTCAGCAATGGTAAGTTGGTTTCTAAAATTACTTTCCACTCTTAAAAATACTAATCCGTAAGTTGTTTTTTTAAGTAAGCAAACAGTATAATCACTGCACAATTTAGAAATGTTTTATAGTACACATCTTGGATAGTAACACACCATTAGACACATTAAGACTAATGTACTTCAGACATTCAATTATTATAAGTAGAATGAAGGTTTTTTCTTTCTTTTTAAAGTACAGTTACATAATTTTGAAAAGAATTTTCTTTCTACAACTTGTAGGACTCAGCTTCATGTTTTCCTATGATAACTAATGCTTCAAATGCTTTCCATTGTTCTTCAGAATCCTCATTTCCTGCCTTGAAAACACAAAAAGTTTACGTAAAGAAAATATGAAATCAGACATTGTCAAATGACTGTCACTAGATGATGCCATTATATTCCCTCTGTAACTATGTGTCATGGATTGAATTGTGTCCCGCCAGAAATGTGGGTAGCAATTTGTTGTGGCCATAATTCTCACTGTTGTGTGGTTGTCTTCCATTCTGTAATTTTCCTATGCTGTAAATACTGGTCTCTGCCTGAGACAAATAGAGCAAGACTGGAGTATGTGAAAGAGGAGACGAGCAGGACTGTAGCACCCTCCTCACACTACCTTCCTGGTTCAATCTAAGGGAACTTCCCTGGAGGGGGGCGTGTATCACTTTTATTCTTTTAACCTATAAGACATAAAAGGAAAGAGAAACAAGCAGAGAGTTGGGGACCTCATACTATCAAGAAAGCAGCACTGGGAGCAGAGCATGTCCTTTGGGCTTGAGTTCCTGTGCCTGGACGTTCCCATTCCAAATGAAGACTGACACAACACAAAGGCCTTCTTTCAGAGCTGACAGAGAGGGAAAGCCTTCCTGTGGAGTGAGTACCCTGAATTCAGAGTTGTAATCTGTATCTTTCTTCGTGTGTATGCATTTTGACTTTTTTCTCTTGCTGCTTTCAGATTTTTCTCTTTACTGTTAAACAATTATTGCCACTGAGTTGATTTCTACGGTGACCCCATGTGCTACAAAGTAGAACTGCTCTATTGGGTTTTCCTGGCTGTAATCTTTACAAAAGTAGATCACTAGGCCTTTCTTCTGTGGTACCACTGCGTAAGTTACAACCAACAACCCTTAGGTTAGCAGCAGATTACAACTGCTCACACTATCAAGGGGCATTGTTTTGAGGAACTTGATTTATGATGTGTGTTTGTGTAGTTTTATTCATGGTTCTTATTCTGGTTTGTTGAGCACCTTAGAATTGTGGGTTTGCAGTTTTCATCAAATTCAGAAAGTTTCCTGCCATTATTTCTTGAAATATTTTTTCTGCTACCCTCTATTACCTGCCCTCATCCTGTAAGGACTCCAAGTCATATATGAGATCATGCAGAGTTGTCCAGTAGCTCACATACTGCTCGCTTTTAAAATTAGTAATACTGTTATTTTATGTGATTTCTATTGCTAGTTCTCCAAGCTTACTAATCTTTTCTTATACCACATCTAATTTTCCATTAATCCCAACCAGTGCATTTTTCATTTCAGACATTGTTTTCATGTTTAGAATTTTGATTTCTGTATTTTTTACATCTTCTATATCTCTGATTTTCTTTTTTAATATATAGAATACTGTTTTACTAACTAATATTGCCTTGTCTAAAATTTCTAAAGTCTGTAACAATTCTAGGCCAACTTCAATTGATTGGACTTTATACTTATTAATGTGTCATGTTTTCCTGATTTTTTGCATGTTGGTAATTTTTGATTGGATACTAAACATTGTATGTTTTGTGTTGTTGAATGCTGGATTTTTTTGTACTTTTATAAGCATTCTTGAGCTTTATTCTGGGATAGAGTTAAAGTACTTGGAAACACTTTGATCCTTTCAGTTCCTTTTAAAAAATTCCCTAGGAAAGATAATCAATTCTTCCAGTATGACTTATGGTGTTGGCAAAGAATATTGAATATACCATGGACTGCCAGAAGAATAACAAGTCTGACTTGGAATAAGTACAGCCAGCATGCTCTTTAGAAGTGAGGATGGGAAGACTTCATTTCATACACTTTAGACATATTACCAGGAGGGACTAGTCCCTAGAAGGACATCATGGTTGGTAAAGTAGAGGGTCAGTGGAAAAGACGTGGACCGTCTAAGGAGATGGATTGACATAGTGGCTGCAACAATGGGCTCAAACACAGCATTGACTGTGAGGATGACATAGGACCAGGCAGTATTTCATTCTGTTGTGCCTAGGATATCTATGAGTTGGAGCCAATTTGACAACACCTAACAACAGCAGGGCAAGATCAAAACAGTGTTCTGTTTAGGACTAATTATTCTACATTAGTCAGTTAAGTTGATTCTAAGTGTTCTACTTAATGACCCCTGAATTATTAGGTTTTGCAGTCTAGCTGGTGTGAACGCTAGGTTGTGTTCTTTCTAGTCCTTTTTGGTGTTTCTTTTCCTAGTCTTGGGTAGTTTTTTCATGTACACATTTTGATCAGTTCTTTGTTAAATACTTGAGAGGACTATCAGCAGATCTTCAGAGTTCTTCCTTGGTACCACTCTGTCCTCTTCGGTACTGCTCCCTTGGTCTCTCTAGAGTCTCAGCTCCACCTCCTCAACTCAAGGAGTCAGCCAGGCTCTGCCTGAGTCACCCTTCCTGTTCCAGTCTGAAAATAGTCTCCAGGTAGTAAGGTCGTAGATTCCACCTCATAGCTCCCCACACCTTTCACGGATCACTATCTTTGATTGTCTGGTTGAGGTTCTTGAAAACCATTGTTTTATATACTTTGTTCATTTTTGTTGAGGAATGGCAGAGAGAAAAATCTATTCCCTATTTCTCTATCACGACTAGAAGCAAAAGAAAACAGTATTTTTGTCTCTGCTTTCCTGGAGGTCAATTTCCAAGTCATGAATAATGGATCAACCAATTATGTAGACACCCATTATTGCCCTGATACTACCAGTTTTCTTACAGTGGATTGTAGAATATTACCTGTAGAGTATTTTAAAGTATAAGAAAAAATTCTAAAATCTGAAAGTGGATTTGATTTTGCAAAGTGAACAGATTTTCAGAATTTTGTAATAGTGGATAAATATTATTACTTAAATTTTGACAATCATAACTAAGTTACAAAGTTATATTAATTTAATTTTCTAAACAGTATGCTTATTTGAGTCATAGGAGGTGAAAAAGGGATCAACTAGTAGTTTCCCTCTATGTGAACCAACAAGACAAGCTCCAGTAAGTCAGAATATATGTTTTGAAGTGTCTGACTCAATTACACCTCTGATTTGTTTTCACATGTAGCCATTGTTATAATTACCCTTCTGAGGTCCAACTCGTAATTCTGGTTATAGTGATCATCACTATATAATTTTCCGTTATGCGTATTACTTAAAAAAGTTAGATTTATTCCTTTATAAACATAATGTAAGGGTTGTAATAAATACTCTTTAAATATTTTAATGATTCTAATATTCTTATAACCTATTAAGATACAGTTGTGAACAATTAAGGAAGCATAACTGTCTATGTCCTTCCTTGGGTCTTTTATTACTAATATTACACTGATAATATAATCATCTGCCAGTGACTTAAACCCTGGCAGTGTAGTGGTTAAGTGCTAAGATTACTAAACATAAGGTCTGCAGTTCAAATCTACCAGGTCCTCCTTGGAAATCCTACTGTGTTCTATAGGGTCGTTGTGAATCAGAACTGACTCAACAGCAATAGGTTTGATTTTGGTTTTTATTGATCTAAGGAATCTATAAACACCAACACATGCCTCAGAGTCCTCAGATTTCTATTCATCTTTTCAGAAAATGTTTTACAGGTGTATTTTCAGCTATTCTCTTCCCTTTAGTGAGGAAGTTTTCTATTACTATATTTTAACCATGCGTGACTGTAAATTTGTCCTACTGATCAACAGACTATATAAACTTCGCAGGGGCATCATTTCTCTCTCACTGTGCCGCAAATCATGAAAGCATGACCAAAAATGACACTCGTTTGATTATCTGCAAAGCTCAATTCAATATTCTGTGAGGTTTCTCCGTATTTGATTCATTTAATAGGAGAAACCTGAAGGTGAATGTAGAATAAGTAATGTGCAAAAAATAAGGCCAGGTTTTAAAAATTCTAAAATATAGAACGCTCAGTGAGGACATTTGAAGGCAGTGATTGTTCAGTGGTAGAATTCTTGCCTTCATGTGGGAGACTCAGATTCAGTTCCAAGCAGTGCACCTAATGCGCAGCTACCAAGGTCTTATATATTGTTATGATGCCAGATAGATTTGAGTTCAGCTTCCAGACTAAGACAGACTGGGAAGAAAAGCCTGGAGATCTACTTCTGGAAATCAGCCACCAAAAAAACCCTCTGGATCACAGTGGTCTGATCCTGTTGTGTATGTGGTCACCATGATTCAGGGGCTGACTCAACGTCCGCTAGTAACAACAGTGGGGACATTACTAAAGGAAGCCTCTAGGGGACTAAAATCGCCATAGGAATACCTACAGCCTCTGTAATTTTTACAGGAGCAGATCACAAAGTCTTTTAACTCCTGCAGCGCTGGAGCCATTGGGTAGGGTAGAACAGCTTTCAGTTATCAGCTGAGCACCTTAACTGTGAGCTATGCAAGGACTCTTCTAAGATACAATAGGGTATAACTAAATAAATATGGAGTTGAGGTGGGTGCTATAGAAATTTCATTGAATGTTGGTTGTATGGATTGAATCAGCCGCAGGCTGTTGTTGCAAAGTCGTCATTACCAAAATATTTGGTGGTGTATTTCTTTTTTAATTTTTAATTCTATGCCTTATTCTGAGCAGAGGGGGTAGATGTAGTGATGCATGTTCTGCAGACTTGGTTCAGTTAATGCTTGTGTCATCTGGAAGCTGAGTAACTCCAGTTAAGGACACCTGGTCTTTTTGAATCTGAGTTATTATGTTGATGAATTGAGCCCAATAACTAAACAGTAACTATTATTATGAAGGAATCCCTGGGTGGCACAAATGATTAAGCACCTCAGTTCAGATACATCTAGAGGCATCTTAGAAGAAAGGCCTGGAGATCCACTGCTGAAAGATCACTGTAATGGAAACCCAGTGAAGCTCAGTTCTGCTCTGAAACACGTGGAGTTGCAACAACAAAAAAAACTAAACTATCTAGGGGTGTCCTAACTACAGTGGCAATTAAACTTACAGTCAGCAGCTCCATGACAGCAAGAGTGGCAGTCTGCTTCCATAGATAGTACCATGTCAGACACCCTGTGTGGTCATTGTGAGACAGCAGTGGGTTGGGTTTGGTTTTTGGTCTACGGTCGTTCTTAATCTTTTTTAGGAACTGCCACACTTCCTCATTGCAACTGTACGACTTTGCATTTCGGTCAGCAATGGATAAGAATTGCTGCTTCCTTGCATCCTCACCAACATTGTTATTTTCCGGGTTTTTTTGTTTGTTTTGATGTTTTGTTTCTTTCTCTCTTTTTTTTTTGTCTTAGTCATCCTAATGTGAGTGAAGTGGTATTTTGTGTAGTTTTGATTTGCATCTCTTTAATGAATAATGACACTGAGCATCCTTACATGTGTTTGGTGGTCATTGAAATGTCCTATCCAGTGAAATGCCCATTTTATGATTGCATTATTTGTCTTCTTGTTAAATTTTTAAAAGTTTAATATATGTTTTGGTTATTAGATTTTTGTCAGACATGGTTTCTGAAGATATTCTCCCAGTTGGTAGATTGTCTTTTCAGTTTTTTGATAAAGGCTTTTGATGAATAATAGTTTCTAGTTTTTATGAAGTCCCATTTATCCATTTTGTCTTTTGCTGTTTGTGCTTTTGTTATTATTAGATGACCCATTATATTAGATAATCCATTGTGGAAAGCCAAGCCTGACAGTGTTGTCCTCATCTGTTCTTCTTAGAATTTTGTAGATTTAGTTTGCACATTAGGTGCTTAATTCATTTATTGTTTGTTTTTGTATATGGTATGAAGCATGGATGCTGTTTCATTTTTCTGCACGTGGAAATCTAATTTTTTGAGCATCAGTTTTTGAAGAGATTCTTCTTTCCTCCACCAAATGGACTTAGTATCCTTATCAAAACTGAGTTGACCATAGATAAGTGAGTTATTTCTAAACTCTCAATTCCAGTCCATTGATGTGTGTATCTGTTATACCAGCCCTGGACTGTTTTGATTATAAGTAGCTGTATAGTATGTTCCCCTTGTATCTTTTAATAACTTTTTATTGTTATTTTGTGCAAATTTGTTTCTAGATAGAGTTTTCAAGGAGTGCCTGACAGATTTGAACTACTGACCTTCTGGTTAGCAGCCATAGGACTTGATCACTAAATGACCAGGGTTTCCAAAAAATGAAAATGGGTGGGGATTTCCTTGAATTCAGGGCAGACAGAATAACTAACAGAGTTTAAAAGTTCCCACCATGTCAGCTTCTATGTTCATTTCTTAGGGCTGCCATAGTAAATTACTTCAAAATAGGTGACTTAAAATGACAGAAATTTATTGTTTCACAGTTATGAAAGCTATAAGTCCAAAATGAGTCATGCTGTCCCTGAAGTCTCTAAGGGAAGATTCTTCCTTGACTTCTCCAGATTCTGGTAGCCCTGGTGTTCCTTGGTTTGCAGTCGCAGCGTAACTCCTTCTCTGCTGCCATCTTCACATGGCATTCATCTCTTCGTGTGTTTGTGTCTCTTCTTTGCTTTCACAGAGCACTGCTAATACTGGATCAGAATCTACCTTACTGCAGAACAATCTCTGGTTAACTTAGCTGATATCTTCAAAGACCCTATTTCCAAACAAGCCACATTCATAGCTACCGGGGTTAGTGTCATGGATTGGATTGTGTCCCCCTAAAAATATCTGTCAACTTGGCTAGATTTCAATTCCCAGTATTGTGTGATTGTCTACCATTTTGTTACTTGATGATGTTTCCCTATGTATTGTAAGTCCTGTCACTATGATGTAATGAGACAGATTAGTGGCAGTTGCATTGAAGAGATCCACAAGATTAGTTAGCATCTTAAGCCAATCTTTTCTTTGGACATGTAAAAGAGAGAATTAAACAGAGAGAGAGAGGGACCTCATGCCACCAAGAAAGCAGTGACAGTAGCAGAGTGCACCCTTTGGACCTGAGATTCCTGTGCAGAGAAGCTCCTAGGCTATGGGTAGATGGATGACACTGACCTTTCTCCTGAGCTGACAGAGAAAGCCCTCTCCTGACCTGATGCCTTGAATTTAGGCTTCTAGCCTACAAGACTATGATAATGAATTTCTCTTTATTAAAGCCGTTCACTTGTGGTATTCCTGTTATAGCAGCACTAAATGACTGAGACAGTTAAGACTTTAACATACTTTTGTGGGGGACAACACCTTTCAGTCAAGAAGCTTGTATTTTGCATGTCACAAATTAAGATCAAACTATCCTATGTGATGGCATTTGTGTTTTGTGGGCAGAGTTCATTCCATTCTTTTTTTTTATTTTATTTTTATTTTTATTTAACATGACTGAGTGAAAATGTACCCACCTATATGCAGCTCCCACTGCTCTCCCTGCCCGGTGACAGCACACTATTCCTCTCTGCTCCATACATGTCTCATCCTCCCAACAGCCTCCTTTCCCCTCCTCTCCACCCACTCTCCTTCCTCCAGCCAGAGGTCAGCAGGATGATATCGAGTCCATTCCATTCTTGATGGGAATCCTTCCAGTTCTGTGGATTGAGGTGGAATAACATTTTCTAAGCCCAGATTTGGGTTTTATGACCTAACAAAGGGACATTTGTTCTTTTCCAGCAGTATAGAAGTACTCTAAAGGTTATAAAAACCAAAAAGCAAATCCATCACCATTGTGTCAATTCTGACTAATACTCTGCCCCTATGGGGCAGAGTAGGACTATCCCACAGAGTATCCAAAGAGTGGCTGGTGGAGTCCAACCGTTGACCTTTTGGGTGGTAGCCAAAAGCTTAACTACTGTACCACGAGGGCTCTTCTCAAACCTTAAAAATCTAGGGCAAAAGTGTAAAGCCTGTCTGTACCCTGGAACTTCTCTGGTGTCTACTTTCTGTCACCTACCCACGAATTTCCTGGAATAGTGTAGCTCAGAGGTTTGCATATTCCCTAGAAGAATTTACAACTGTTATTCTTTTTGGAGTGCTGCTGGAGTGGTTAAGAGCTCAACTGCTAACCTAACAGTGTTATCAGTTAGTGTGAGGTCATACTAGAGTGGGTCCTAATCCCCTCTGAGTGGTGTCTTTATAAAGTATAAGAAAAGATACAGAAAGACGGATAGTGAAGACACACTTATGATGATGAGATCATGCTGATGAAGTAAACCAAGGAACATTTGGGGTAGGAGGAGCTGAGAGAGACAAGTAAGGGTTCTACCATTTTAGAGCCTTTGGAAAGTATATAACTCTGCTGATACCCTGAGTTTGAATCAGTAGCCCTGGGAAACTAAGACACTGCATTAAATGAGCTAATGAATTGCTGCTTTGTTGATGTCCAGCAGGTCTTACAGGTTTGGGTGATGTTCTAGTACAATGTTGAATAGGAGAGGTGAGTGTGGGCATCCTTTATCTAGTTCCTGTTCTCAAGGGAACCTGTTTCAGTTTCTCTCCATTCAGGATGACATAGGCAGTTGGCTTTGTATAAATGGCCCTTATTGCATTGAAGAATTGGCCATCTATTCCAATTTTGCTGAGAGTTTTTAGCATGAATGGTTGTTGGACTTTATGAAATGCCTTTTCTGCATCAACAGACAAGATCAGGTGATTCTTGTCTTTTGTGATATTTACGTGATCACTCATGAATCTATATGCAACTGGCTTTGCATCCCTGGTATGAATCCAACTTGGTCATGATGGATTATTTTTTGATATGTTGTTGTGTTCTATTGGCAAGAATTTTGTTGAAGACTTTTTCATATAGATTCATGAGTGATATCTGTCTGTAATTCTCCTTTTTGGTTGGGTCTTTCCCTGGCTTTGGTATCAGGGTTATGCTGGCTTCACCGAATGCATTTGGGAATATTCTATCCCTTTCTATCAAAGCTTGAAAATAAAACTCAAGATTGGAATCATCCAAAAAATAGAAATTTGTCTCTTATTCTTATAAAAGATCTGTATTGCTTATATACTTCTATTAAAGTCCACGGATTGAACCAAATGGACAATGAACCCATAACATAATAAAGACAAATGTCTATAAAACCCTTTTAACTCGGGACATGGTACTCTGATTTTCACAGTGCCAGATGCATGCTGCTGCATTCCAGTGGAGTTTGAATGCAAAATAGATTCTCCATAGGGATATTTTAATAGTTTCTGACTACAGCTTAGGCTTTACATCTCCACCTCCCTCCTTCACTTTGCATTTAATTTGTTTTGTGCCTTTAAGAGCTGTCTGCCAGTTTGTCATACTGTGATGGCATACATGTTGCTGTGATGCTGAAAGTTACATCACCAGTATTTGAAACATCAGCATGCTCACCCACATTGGGCAGATTTTAGCAGAGCTTCCATGCTAAGACAGACTAGGAAGAAAGACCTGGCAATGTATCTCCCCAAATCAGCCAATGAAATGCCTATGGATAACAGTGTAATATTGTCCAATATAGTGCTGAAAGATAGCCCTCTAGGCTGGAAGACACTCACAATACACAGTGGCCATAGCAATGGACTTGAACATGCGGACATTCAAGAAGATAGTGCAGAATTGAGTAACACTGTAACTGCAATCGTGGATCCATGCAGTCTGTCTGCAAAGCCAGTACTGAGACAGGAGGTGAGGTGATTAAATGAGCGTATTTATTGAGTGCCGACACACAACGGGCAAGGGGGAATCAGTTCCTCCAAAGCTTGCCTGCATGAGTAGACTAAGCCTGGAGGTTATATAGATTGATAGGGGAAGGGGGTGTGGGGAACGCTGGTTAATATTTTTCCCAGTCCATGCAAGTAATTCTCTCGATGTTTGAACAATATTCTTTGTGGGGGTCTGCATGGCTCCAAGAAGTCAGGGCTTGGTAATCATCCAAACTACCTAGTGATTTGGTTCAACTGTCTTAGACAATAGCTGAAATGGGATAAACAGAACAATCAATGTTCCTAAGGGGAAAGAATAGCCTTGTGACTTATGACCAGTACAAGGTAAATTCTTAGAGACGGGAAGACGCAAGTTCTCAGGACTGAATGTTTACAGTGTGGTTGTCTTAACTACTGTTTGTAGCAAGATGGAGTCAGACTGGTCAAGGGCCTATCTTACAACATTTTGTTCTGTTGCTGTATGTGGAACCTTTGTGATTCTGAGTCGACTCAACAGCAGTTAATGACAAGAGCTGAGAAAACAGCCTACCTTGGTTTTCTAGTGCTGATCTCATAGAAATATCACATGTGGATGGCTTCAACAAACAGAAGTTTATTCTTTCATGGACCAGTAGGCTAGGGGTCAAAATTCAGGGTGTCTGCTCTAGGGGAAGTCTTTTTCTCTCTGTTAGCTCTGGAGAGAGGTCTTTCTTATCAATTTTCCCCTGGTCTTGGAGCTTGTCTGTGCAGGAACATCAGGTCCAAAGGACATACTCTTGCTCCTGGCACAGCTTTCTTGGTGGGAAGAAGTCCCAGAGTCTCTCTGTTTGCATCTCTCTTTTGTATCTTGAAAGAAGAGATGAGCTCAAAACACAACCTAATCTTGTACATTGGGTCCTGCCTCATTAACATAACTCTCACTATTCCCATTTCAACAACATCACAGAGATAGGATTGTTACCAGAGAAACACCAGCATCCATGCCACCTGCTGCAAGGCCAATTAATGTGACAGGAGGTTAGGGTGGATCAAATCAAAGATTTTATTTTTGTAGCTACACAAAGATGGCAGAGGGGATAGCGCCTCTAAAAATCTGCCCAAACTCTGGTCAAACCAGAGGGGTTTACAAAAGGAAAGTTACATGAAGGTGCAAGGATGAGATAATCAGGAGGAATGTGGTCAGCAAGACAGTCTATTTGAAGTCTTTCTTTGGGTGTTTTATCAGGGCACGAGGGCTAATGCCTGGCATCCTCTGGTCCAGCTTAGTGACCTCAGAGAAAAACAATCAGTTATCAGACTTTCCTTAACTGTCCCATTGGCCTTTTCCCAGGGCAGTTCTAAGTGATATAATTAAAGTGTAACACTTTCTGCCACCATTTTGGCGGTGTAAGAATAAGCAGTAACGTCTCCCAAGGGAGGCTGGGTGATTGTTTAGCAGCAAATCCTCTCAGGCCTTTGGGCTTAGTTTCACTCTGTTGCTAGAAGTATGCTTTTCAGACCTCCAGGTTTATGATTTCAAAAATCACATTAGATGACAAAATGTTTGACAGTCACCTAGTACTAGGAATCACGGCTTAGTTAACTGGATATACATATTCTGGGGGGACACAATTCAATCCATGACAGGGCTTGGACATCACCAAGTGTAAATCGTATTGATGAAGGGCTTTACAATGGTATTCCTCCATTCTTGAGAAATGTAGCCTCCTGTTTCCAAGGTAATCTGTCTCTCTGCCTTGGGGTTCACGGTTCTTGGTAGATCAGTGCTGGCTATGTGGAAAAGCCCATCCTGCCATACGACTGTCTTCACCTACAAAGTGTCACTTTCATATTCTGTCTTTGTCATTAGTCACTGCAATTTAACTTACCTTTCAGGCCAGGACACAGTCTTAGAGATCTCAGTGATGACCTCTGTCTAACACCTAGAAAGCCAGCCAAGCCAAGTGCTGGCAATAAACACTTGCTGAACTCAAAAGAAAATAGTGTGTCTAGATAAGAAAGAACTGTAAACCATGACATGCCTAGAAGCTTAAAACCAAACTTACCCAGTCCTGATACCGCTTCCCTTTCTTCAGAAATGTCAAAGGGTGCAACCAGGGGTTAGGATCAGCAATATGACAATTGTTATAAAATGTATCAACACACAAGGCTGGCTGACGAGGGATACTTTAAAAAAATCAGCCAGTGACCAAAACACCAACAGTAACTTTGAACATTTTGGTGGAACTTTGCCTCTCTTTCCCATTGTTGCTCTGGGCCTGGAAAAGAAGATTTTTTTTTTTTTAAATTTTAATTTTAATTTTTTAGTTCAATGGTCTTCTCAGTGATCCCACAATTTAGAAAGCAAAGCTAAGGCAGGATTATCAAGAGCATGGGTTGTGAAATAATGAAGAGATTCACTTCCAGAGCCATCTAATCTTTGAAAATGAAGTTCAAGTTTTTGGAGATTGATGGCATGCAAAATTATATTCTGTATTAGTTTGTTGTTATAAATTTGTCATTTGATAGTATCTATGTGCCAGCACTATATGCATGCATTAGCTTGGCTTTTCGTGAAAGATTAGAACCATACATAAAATAAAACAAGCAATCTCTTTAAAACTTGGTTTACAAGAATTTCAATCATATCAATACTACTGACTCTGAAAAGCACTGTCATTTTCTTTCTCATGTTTTTGAGAAGGCCAAAAGTAGGAACTAAATTAAAACACGCTACTATGCCTCTGACAAAGTTAAACATATTAGATTCAGAACTTGAAAAAAAACAAGGAATGGCTTAAAATACTGTATAATCAATAAAAACCAAATATTTTAACTGTCCGTTCAAAATATAAGTTTGATAATACAAAATATAAATAAAATACTTACAACTTACTTAAAGGTATATATACCAATTGGGACAAGGCCTGAAGAGAACAATGTGTACTCAAAATAGTTGGATTACGAATGACTTTTTTCTGTTTTCAGTCTCTTCTTTTTGTTCTTCGGTAAACTGTGATTCCTGGTTTTGTATTAAAGCAAACATAATGTGCCTTCATTTAAAAGAATTTTATGTTTTGTTTTCCTACAAAACTGATAACAGGGAATCAGAGGTATTGATGACAACTGCAAAGCAAAAATGAGGACTAATTGGTGTAGTTATAAAGCTTCTACATAGAGAGGAAGTCAAGGCAATGTCAAGAGATGTTAGGTTGTTTTAAATTTAGCTAGGTAAAGGTAAAATTTAGAGTAGCCAAGAAGAAAATTAATAAATTTACCTACCAAAAGAAGAAAATCAGAGTTAGTAAATACAAATACAACAATGAAAAATAAGAAAAGAAAATCCATATACAAAGAGAAGTCAACACAGAAAATCAAGACGAAGCAATGTAACACACCAAAAAAAAGATAACAAAATAGTAGCGATGAATTCATACATGTGAATAATCACACTGAATGTAAGTGAATCTAACACATCAATCAAGAGACAGAGTGGGAGAACAGATATAAAGAAATAATCAATATGTTGTCTACAAGTGTCACACCCTAGACTGCCAGGAGCCAGCCTCGGCAGGGTCTGGGATCACGAAGGGATGGGTGGCATTGGCAAAGAAATGATGAGACTCAGACAACCAGGAATCTGGAGGTCAGCAGTCTGTTAAGGCCTGTCTTTCTTTATTTTTTATATAATCAATGAGGTGATGTGATTTCACCCTAGTCTTTGACCACGTAAGCTGTTGGCTAGTGAGGGACTGATACTTCGTGGTCTCTCTTCATGTTAATCAGTAGGGCCCTCTAGGTAATAGCCTGAAGCAAGTATATTGTGGTGATAATTAACAGTGAAAACAAAGTTATGCCTTGAGCTCAATCAGCTCTACCTATGCCTCGAGGTCAAAGGTGCAGGAAGAAGGCTAGATTCATCTAAAGGTTATTATCTGGCTGTCTCTATTTGTTCCTTCTCTGCTCATATTTTATCTCTTCCTGTGGGGACAGTAAACACCCACCGTCCCCCACCCTTAAGCTGTTCTAAGAAGGATATTTCTTTAGTATTTACTCATTTGTCATACCAATTGTAATAAACTTGGAAGCCTATCCATTTTCCTGATGCAAGGAGTGGGATGTCTATATCTAAGGGCTGTGTGTGGGGTCGTCCCTGGGGAGCTTCCCATCACCTTCCTGCAACTTGTATTTCACATGTGGAGGGGGATGTGCAGTTGGGGGAAGCCAGCAGGGCCAGGCCGGCCTTGGCATTCCCAGGCTGGGCGTTCCTGGGCTGGGCGTGCTGTGTCAGAATTCATTAAGCCAAGGGGGTTGTAAAGCCCTACTTAGAAGGCATCTTCCTTAATCCTTGTGCCAGGAGATGAGAGGGTATTTTTGAGGAAGGTTTGATTAGGATGCAAAATATTATCAGGGAGAGTACAGCCAAAAAATATGCCAAGGGTGAGATGCGTCCACCCACCATCACGTAGGCATGTAGCTTTGCTCACAGGGGCTTTTGTGGGTGATGGGCCTCAGCACTAGACCAAAGACATAAACAGATTAGAAATCAAAGGATAGAAAAATATATCAAGCAATCAGTAACCAAAAGAGAGAAGGAGTAGCAATAATCATCTCTAATAAAATAGACTTTAATTCAAAATCCATCGAAACAAAGAAGGGACATTATATAATGATCAAATGGTCAATCCACCAAGAAGATGTAATAAAAGAAATATTTATGCACCTAATGAGAGTTTCAAAATACGTAAAATCTATTAGAATCAAAAATAAAAAATAAAAATAGACAGCTCTAAAGTCATAGCAAGAGACTTTAACACACCACTTTTGATTATGTACAGAACAATTTATAACATGAATGAAAGACATTATGCTGAGTCAAAGAAGTCAATCACAAAAGGACAAATATTTTATACTCTCTCTGTCATATGAAGTCACGAATGCACATATGTTTGTCAGCGAGGAAGGAGTGAGGGAGGGGGGCTCACCCTCAAGCTAGTAGACACTAATTATTTTTGGTGATAAGAAAGGCAATATCGAATATTGGTGAAGGATACACAACGTTACCAAGGTATATGAAGACGCTAAGAAATACACCAAAAGGCCAACAGTTTGAATCCATCACCTCCTCCTTGGAAACACATGGAGTAGTTCTGCTCTGTACTGTAGGGTCACTGTGAGTCAGAACTGATTTGAGAACAATGAACTTGGTTTTTATTAAGTTTTTTTTTTTTTAAGAAGTACACAAGAAAAAGGGACTCCAGTAAATGCTATAACATACAGAACTTTGCAATAACGGTAATAACAACCAAAATGTGTGTGGTTACATAGGTAGATGTGTATGCATATGTGTGTATGGGAAGGCATATGTGAGTACATGCATGTGCATGTATAGAAGTACCTGTAGGAATATGTATATACATGTTTGATTGTGCTGTGTATATATCCACATATAGACACACTGTATTTGTATGTAAACAACATGCACCTTCTACACTTCTTTGCCCCTTACACACTGCTATTATACTAGAGGAACCCCAAGACTGTTGCCCTAAGACATTCTTTTAAGTTGGCACTGAAGCTGCTCCTAAAGTCACCTTTCAGCCAAGTAATAGGTTGACTTATAAACAATATCATCATGAGTAATGTGCTCCCTTAAACAGTCAATTATATGAGACCAAACAGTCAACATTTACTCAAATTTTGTATATAAAAAACATGCAACTTCTAGATTTATTTATTTGCCAGCTGTGCAAACAATACCTCCCCTGCAAGGTGTTGTCATGAGTACACTATGCCTTTTTTTTTTTTACAGTACCATGTAAGAAACAATTGGCACAGCAACATTTTCAAAAGCATCTCACAGGGGGAGGGTACAGTTGGCAAACAAATGTAGGAAGTCCATGTTATTTGTATACATATACTACAGCAAAGCACATAAGGAGCACAGTTGCAGAAGCTTCTCTGACATTTCCAAACAACTTGCAGGACTGGTCTGCTGGGTTAAAAGACTCATGACCATAGTCTCCTGGGACAACTTAGTCAACTGGTATAATAAAGGTCAGAAAGGTAATATTCTACACCCAACTTCAGTGAGTAGTTCCAGGGGTCTTAAAACCTTATGAGTAGCCACCTATGATACAATTTTAGGTCTCTACTCAACTGATCGCAAAAGAGAATGAAGGAAACCAAAGTTTCAAAGAATAAACTAGTTCTTGGGACTAATACTTTATACTAAATACGATCTTTTCTAATTTCAGACCAGAAGAACTAGATGGTGTCCAGCTACCATTACCGACCATTCTGACCAGGAACATGATAGAAGGTCCTCAATAGGATGGGAGAGAAATGTAGAACAAAAATCTAAATTTTTAAAAAGGCCATATCTATGGGAACAGTAGAGACTAAACTCCAAGGCTGTTACCCTAAGATACCCTTTGAACTTAGCACTGAAGCTGCTTCTAGAATCACCTTTCAGTCAAGTACTAGGTTGGCTTATAAAATAGACAATATCACCCATGAGTGATGTGCTCCCTTAAGTAATCAACTACATGAAACCAAATGGTCAAAATTTACTCAAAAGCAAAGATGACAAGGCAAGGAGAAGAAAGGAAGCTTGGTCAATGAAAACACAAGAAACAGAATGGAAATAATGACAATTCAGACAGGTTGTAAATATTGTAAGCAATATCGTAGAACAAGTCGGACAAAAACTGTTAAATGGAAACCCAATTTACTGTGTAAACTTTCACCTAAAATACAATAAAATATATGTTTTGAAACCCTGGATGAAGGAATTAAGTCTCACATTACCTAAGGAAGTTATCCAACTTTAGACAGCTGGTAAATGGTGGGGATCAAACTCAAGTTAGTCAGCTTCTAAATCTCACAATGATGTGACTATTTTTCTATTTCTATTAATACCCCTGAAATGTAAAATTAAGGAAGTATGAAGGTTAAAAGATTTTTCAAACCAGATCTGAAAACTAGTATGAAGGGTTATGACATTTCCATTCTACAATGGCACCATGCCACCTGAAGAAGGAATCTTTACCATCCCAATATGATCAACTTGAAATCTCAAAGACTAGAGAGTAAAGAACAGGGCCCCACGAGGGTTTTCCATCCATGGAAGGGAAGGGTACCAAGCCCAGCATAAACAGTATTAGCCCTGGTGGGGCAATATCAGCTCATCCTGCCCACCAAGGGCTGGATAGCTCTCTCTTGGTTCCAATTCTTTTACCAACAAGCCATCTTCTGATTCTTAACCAGGAACTTTGAAAGTAGAACTAGGGGGCACTCAGTGGATCGCAGGAATTAATACAGTTTACATCCAAATCACTGCCAGATCCCAATAAAGCTGTTTATCCATTTAACAGATATGAATTGGGTTCTTATTAATGAAGGAATTGCAGTTACTCAACTTACTAAAGTTTATACTAGAGGAGAAGGATCCCAGAAAATATATTTAGCTCAGTGAGCTGATTACTGCTTTCTCAGCATTAAGCTACTGAAAAGTCTGAACTCATAAGACCAGAAATGGGTATTT
This sequence comes from Heterohyrax brucei, assembly GCA_028571685.1. Classification (NCBI taxonomy): domain Eukaryota; kingdom Metazoa; phylum Chordata; class Mammalia; order Hyracoidea; family Procaviidae; genus Heterohyrax; species Heterohyrax brucei. The sequence continues at coordinate 113,753,238 of CM053150.1, read as the reverse complement.
TTTGAGTGGTGTATATATTAGGAAACACTGTTTTCCAATTCCTAAATTTCACCAAGGCAGCTGAGAGCCAACGAGCATCTTAACACTTCACCTAAAGAAATTAAGGCCAGACATTAGTGAAACACAAATCAAAACTTTGATGAGATACCGTCTCACCCCGACACAGCTGGCATTAATCCCCCAAACACAAAAAAATGTTGGAGAAGCTGTTAAGAGACTCGAACACTTACACACTGCTGGTGGGCATCTAAAATGGTACAACCACTCTGGAAATTGATTTGGTGCTTTCTTAATAAACAAGAAATAGAAATACCACACAATCTAGCAAACCTCACTTCTTGGAGTACACACTAGAGAAATAAGAGCCACCACACAAATAGATACATGCACACCAATTTTTATCACAGCACTGTCCATGGTAGCAAAAAGATGGACTCAACCTAGGTGCGCATCAATGGGTGAATGGATAAGCAGGCTGTGACATATTCGCACAAAGGGATATTATGCAATGATAAAGAACAATGACAAATTTGGGAAACATAACACAGAGGAAGCTGGAAGGCAGCATACTGAAGTGAAATTTATCAGTTGCAAAAGGATAAATATTATTGAAGACCACTCTTATAAGGACTTAAGAAAATGTTTAAATACATAAGAAAACATTCTTTGATGGTTATGAGGGTGGAAAGGGAGGGAGAATGGTATTCACTAATTAGATAATGGACAAGAATTATTGTATGTGAAGGGAGGGATAGCACGCAGTGAAGGAGAAGTCAACACAACTGGACTACCAAAAGTTTTCTAAATGCAACCAAGCAACTTGAGGGACATAGTAGTAGAATCAGGGGGTGGGGACCATGGTCTTAGGGACATCTAAGTCGACTGACATAACAAAATCCATCAAGAAAATATTCTGCACCCCACTTTGGTGAGTTGTGTCTGTGGGTCTTAAAAGCTAGCAAGTGTTCAAGAAGCATCTATCTGTGTTGATCTACCTGGAGTAAAAGAGAATGAGCGCCAAGCCAAGTGCCGTCGAAGAGCACCAAAAACAAAAGGAAAATATGAGCCCAAGAGACAGAAAGGACCATATAAACCAGAGGCTATATCAGCATGAAACTGGAAACACTAAATGATGCCTAGCTACCACCAATGACTGCACTTACAGGGAATTCAACAGAGTCTCTGATGGAATGGGAGAAAAGCAGAGTGTGGAACTCAAACTCAAGTAAAAAGATCAGATATAATGGTCTGACAGGCTGGAGGGTCCCTGAAAGACAGCCTCAGACTCTTTGTTAGCCCAGAACTGAAAGCATTCCGGAAGCCAACTACTCAGACAAAAATTGAACTGGCATATAGTACATAAAATTATACTGGTGAAGAGTGTGCTTCTTGGCTCAAGTAGATAAAGGAGACTAACTTGGCAGCTCCTCTCCAGAGGCAAAATGAAAAGACAGGGGAACAGGAGCCATTTGGATGGACGTGGGAAATACAAGTTTGGAGGGGAAGAGTGTGCTATTAGAGTGTGAGGAGAGCAGATAGGGTGACCTAATAAAGTATAAGTTTTTGTATGAGAAATTGACTCAAACTGTAAATTTTCACTTAATAAGCAATGGGGGCGGGGAGGCGAAAAGAAGATATTAAGGCAAGAGGAACACCAGACTACTAAAAACGACTGCACTTTAGACTGCAAACCTTTAAATGGTTCCTATGTCCTCATGGCTTCTGGAGCCCTGGTGGTACAGTGATTAAGAGTTTAGCTGTTAACTAATAGATCAGCAGTTCAAATCCACCAGCTACTCCATGGGAATCCTATGGGACAATTCTACTCCATCCTATAGAGTTGCTACAAGTTGAAATTGACTAGATGGCAATGGGTTAAGAAGTGTCCCCATGATGCTCGTTACAGGTGTCCCCATCTTTCTTCCCATTACAGCCTTCTTAATATACCTCAAAAGCTGTCAGTTTCACCTCAATCTTGGGTCATCTTCGTAGCCTCCAACAGGACCAGTCTATGGGGGAATCGGTGCTTTCAAAACAATACTGCACCCGGAACTGGAATGCTCTCAGTTCACGTAGCAGCTGAAGGATGGAAGTGTCCAGGGCCTTTCAGAGCAACGAAACCCATAGGTCCCTGTGCCATTTGTCATTGCAGAGCTCCCAGCACTCAGTTACTTCCAGTTAACTCCAACCAGTTAATGGCATCTGGCGATTAGGAAGCATCTGAGCCAACAAACTGGAAGCCAAGCAGAGGTTGTGTTTATATCGGAAGACAGTGGTTGCCTGGAGGAGAAAAGCCATTGGGCGGCTTTTACTTAATTTCTTCTATTTTAGGAACAGAAATACTAAAGGAAATGAATCATGACCTTTTCAAAATCCTTCTTCCTGAGCTCTCTTATTAGACTGGCATTTCATTATCCCACTACAAATTACAAAAGAAGGGTTTGGACACAGATCCAGGCTTAGTCCAAAGGACTATGTGAGACACTGAAGCTTATCCAACTGATCTCCTGCAAGGTCCAGGCAAAGAGAGGAATGCGTCTGGGCTCCTGTTCTTCTCCATCCTGTGTCTTGATGCCTTGATCCTGTTTGGATTCAGCTTCTTTGGAAATCTTTCCTTAAATGCACTGATGAGAGAAAGACAACTTCGTCCACGCAGTTGCCATAAGAAAATGACCTAGAACCACAACACTGGGTAAGATCAGAAGTATTCCAGCTAATGGGAGACCCCAGGGAATTTTAAAAACAGACTGCAATGCATTCACTGATTTCCTTTCAACCTGAGGAAAATTAACACTATTCTCTACCTCACTGATAAAATCTTCTCTTTCAACATTAAATAAAATGCACATGATAAACTGATATGTGATTCAATTAGTTTTAATATTTTGAAGATTAGCTTTATGCCTATGCAAATTTGTACTTGTATATTTATTTCATGTCATGAACTTCCATCATAAAAAAAATAATAACAGTTTTCTTTGCCAGGCTTCCTTTTCTCATCCATTTAGCATTATACACCACCCACTGGGAAACTGTAAGATATATTTTATTTATACTCTTTGGGCTATATTACATATTCTGAAAATATTTGGGTTATCAATCATTTTCAGGCTTACATTTCAATAATTTTTAAAAGCCATTGAGAAGAGAGATGCAAATGTAGCAAAGGAAAAATCAGTCCAAAAGCCCCAGTGGAAAACTTCCAGCTAGACCTTACACATTGTCACTGCTGTGGATAGGTGCTGGGGGGTAGGGCATGGACAGTCTCCATAGTGTTTGGGGAACAAACTCTGTCCACTAGGTAGAGAGAAGTCCTAGACTAACCCAGGGAATCCTCCCATGAAACCCCAGTCATGTTCTCTGAGTTCAGAGTCTAAACAGTATATGGGTTTAAAGATAAAAAAGGAGAAACTGAACACACAACGTTTTGTCATCATTTTCAAATGGGCATAAACTGCACAAACAAAAAGCTTGCATAAACTGCATGGATGAAAAACTTGCCTGGAAAAATTTGGGGGAAGAATACTTTTCTATTTAATGAGAGAAACATTTTATTTGTTCAGAAGCATTCTTTTTGTTTGTTTGTTTTCTGTAGTAACACGAATTTTTTTCCCCTGGATTACTACTGTGATGAAAAGTGACTAAAAAAAAATAAAATAAAACAGGTGAAGGCAAGAGAATAGCAGATTCCTCTTTTGGATATAGCACACTTTCAAGTGAGAGATTGTCACGATCAGTTACATGCTACAGCCCTTGACAATGCTGTATTTACCTAATTAAATTAGCTCTTTAAAACACTTGCCTTAAACATTTTGTTAAATCGTTATTGTTGGAGCTGAAATCATATTTTGGATGAGAGGTAAAGAGGAGAGGGAGGGAAGGAAGGAGAGAGGAAGAAAGGAAAATTCCTAATGATGGACATCATAATTTTTCACTACAGAGTTTATCAAGGTTCACTTTGTGACCAGCCTGTTTCCCTGGCAGTTTGTCTTTAATCTCTAAATAAACAAGTGGAACTTAATGAGCCACACAGTTAACACTACTGGGCTCCAAGAACAGTAAAGTCTAGCTTCTAAGATCTCATGGCAGTTTAGAGGTGATGGCCAGGAGGGAGTTAGAGGCTGGACATAGCTGTTGTCTATCCCACACCACTGACTGAGTTCTTCAAGGTGCTAGCCACAGTGGGACCCATGTCGTGGGCAGGATCTAATCTGCCCAGCCCACAGCACCAGCAGGATTCTTGAGCAGGATGACAAATGGGACAAATGAGACAGCAATGTCCTGGAACTTTTTGCAGCAGGGCCCAGGATGGTATGGGCCACGGAACTAATGCTTGCATCCTCCGAAAGTGTGAGTTTGTATACATGGACATTGGGCCCACAGCAGCTGTGGCTCCACAGATAGGGGGTGGGGCCCACACTGTCTCTCAGCAGATGCATACCCCTGTGTTATGAGTACCTTCCTGTGAGCATCTATTGTTATCCTACAAATCCAAACCACTGTCATGCCAGGAACAAGTTATTATGGCATTCCAGTTAGGGACATGGCCAGTGAGAAAGCAAAGCCCTACCCACATGGAGATTTGGCAAAGCATTATTTTTATTTTTGAAGGTATTATTGTTATTTCTCAGACTTCTGTACTTTAGAATTAACCAGTTACCCAGTTGCCATCAAATTGATTGTGTCTCATGGCAATCCTACGTGTGTCAGAGCAGAACTATACTCCATAGGGTTTTCAGTGGCTGATTTTTCAGAAGTAGATTGCCAGACCTTTCTTCAGAAGCACTTCTGGGTGGATTCAAACCTCCAACCTTTCAGTTAGTAGTTTAGCACACTAATGATTTGCACCACCCGGGGACTGACTGTAAATTCTATATCTGAGTGAGGCACTCCTGTATCATTCAAGTTCAGTCAGTGTACCAGGAATATGAGGAGTTCTTACAAGGGCAGAGCCTCAGGGGGGTAGCTCTTTCCTTGACAGTCATGTTAATCCTGTTTCCTGTCTAGAAACGTAAGCAATTGTAATGGTCATATTGAGTCCCGTGGGTCTGCATTGCCCGCGGCTGATTGGTGCCCATGAAGAATGCCACACAGAAGACACCGGTGGTGAGGAGGAAAGCCAGTATCTCTAATGTCCCTGACTCTGATTTGGGCATTATACAGCTCATACTTATTTAGTAAACAGTTCAGAAAAGCAGGCATTGAGTTGAAGAGGGTTTTAGGGAAGTTCCTCCCAAGGCAAACTTGTGCCTTCTGTCTGACCAGTATAACAAAGGCAGCTTCCTCAAGTGAATCCACCTTTTAAGGAGGAAAGCATGTAGGCCTGGGCACAGGTACAAAGATCACATTCAGCGGGCCAGATCCATCGTTTTCCAGGGTCTGATGTCATGCGTTCCAGCCATTTGTGGCGGTTATTCATTCACTCATTCACAGGCTCACAGGCCTCGCACCCGGGCCACGATGCTTGTCCAAAGCTTGGCCATGTTGCCCACGTCTCCCGCTTCTTTATTAACTACTGCTGCAGCTGACAGGATCACGTATGCTTCAAGCGTTCGTTGTTGAGCTTCCACCTTTTGGTTGCTCAGTTGCAACCGCCTGCAAAGATATAAGAGAAGAAAACACAGGAGTATGGCAACAAAAGCAGTAAACCATATTTGGATATGGAGGCCCAAGAACCAATTTCGAGAGTCCAGCCAGGCAAAGCTGTTCTGGAATTGCTGATATGCTTGTAGGCTAAATTCTTGTCGAAGGGATATGAGTTGGTTTTTTAACTGTTGTTCAAGGGTGGATACCCTTTCCAACAACCGGGTGTGAAAGGCCCTTGTAAATCCCTTTTTATTCTCTCCCAGGAGACAGAAGATTCATTAGAGGGCAAGGGAGTCACACGGATAGATTCATGCTCCCAGTCACACTGGAGACCCTGTCTAGTGAAATGAGCCTGTCGTTGGTCTCCGAGCCGTTCTGTTGCCGCCTCCAATGCTTGTAAGCAGGAGATAACACCTCGATCAGCTTCTGTTTGTTCCTGTAGTTCTTGGGTCACATTAGTCATCACTTGGTTTATTATGGCAGCGGTGTGAATAGATTGGGTTAGTGTCACTGCCGCTGCTGGGGCTGTGGCTATGACAGTCATGGCAGAAATAAGAAAAGCAAATAGAGTAACCAGAAATCTTTTGGCCTAAAATGTGATGGGGCTGATTAAATGACCTGTATAGAATACTCTCCCTGCCAGGGGCGGGTGAGATTTACAGGTATCCAAGCCTCCAGCTCAAGATCATCACAAAGGAGAAACCAAGCTGAGTAACACTAGCATACGTAAGGCATGCACTAAACCAAGCGGGTGAAGCCATAGTGATATTATATTGCTTCCCCCTCCAATATTTGGGGGAATAGTGACAAACCAAAGAACATAGGGCTGAGTGGAACAGACCATAACTGAGTCAGAAACGTTACTAACAAGGAAGAGTAAGTACTTGTTAGTACTATTAGAATAGATCCCGTGTGATATAATAGGAGGAAAAAAGGGAAGGGCCGCCCTCCACAAGGAAGAGTGCGGGGGGGCTGGGATGTACCCCACCAGTAAGCTGAAGGACTGGGCCCCAGAGCCCGGACTGGCCCCAGGTAATAGGTGTATTAGAGGGGCTATCCAAAGAAAGTGGCCCTCCAGAGGAATTACGGGAACCGTGAGGGCCCCAATCCCAAAGCGTCCCGTTAAATAAGGGTCCCTCTCTTGGAACAACGAGATGACACAGAGTCCACTGAACAGTCTCGTGACTACACCACCATTCTTGCTTCGGATGGCAGATGGGGAATGGTGGTACTGGACCATAATAAGGTCTATAGCTAGAAAAGTTAGTTAGGGCAGTCGAAATGGCTGATACAACGATTAAATTAGCCAGCCGTTTGTCCTTTTTTGGCTGTTAATACAGGTACTCTTGAGGCCTGACTTGAACACACTGCCCAGACATTTTAGTGGAGACACAAAAGGGAGGGTCAGAGGCTAAGAATCTAAGGGAGTCATTACGTTGGGGCCATCTTGTCTGAGGCTGAAGAGGACCCGGGGGCGCTAACCAAACACCTCCAGTCCACGCACTATCGTTAGAAGACAGAGGTGGGGCTACATCCCAAGCCACGGGACGGAATAACGGTGGGTTAGTGATATGTGCCCAGTAAACGTGTTCACCAGTAACGGGGACACAAGAAGGCTGAGGAAACAAACAACACACACCAAACCTGAGCCGAAGCATCACCCACCAAAGATAAATAGGCCAGGAATCTATTTTCGGGGATTGGAGGGAACCCCATGCTGGTCAGAAGAGATACCACTCTGAGGTTCGGGAGTTTCGGTTGTCCTCAAGTTGGTAATTCTGCCTGTCGTGTGCTCCACGTCGGTTCCCGTTGGCTCTGGAGGGTCAGCTGGTTCATCCAGGGAATCGGATTCGTGGGAGGGGTCCAGACATGATGCTGCTTCAGGCGTTCGGTCGGAACCCACTCAGTATGGCCTTGGAGTTGGGTGCTAAGACCACTGTAAGACAGAGAAAGGGCCTTCCCACGCTTCCACGCCGGGAAGCTTATACCAACAAGACTGAAGCGGGCGGGTGGAGCCCACTACCTCAGGGGGCTGATATCTAGGTTCATGGGCGGTATGCCCTTCCTTATCTACATTGAGAAAACGCAGAGCGCTGTAGCTAAAATAATTCTAGGAGTATCCTCTTCCCCCTTCTTTATTGATTGAAAAACGGGAGAGAGTACTTTGAGTGTGCGATGGGCGCGCTCAACGATGGCTTGTTCTAAGGAAGGCCAAACAGATCATGAATATCCCAGTTTTGGAGTGCAGCTTGAAATAAGGCAGCACGGTAAGAAGGACCATGATCAGTTTTAAGAGATTTAGGGGCCGCCAAAATAGATACAGTTTCAATGAAGTGATGTACTGCATTGCCGGGCAGACTCGCCCGGTACGGGAGCGTCATGGAGAAAACCAGAGTACGTGTCAGCTGTGGCATGTAAATACTGACAACGGCCGGAGGAGAATAAACAGCGATATCAGTCTGCCGGAGATGGTTAGTGGATCTCCGAGGACCGCTACCAAGACCTAAGGAACGTGGGGATAGAGTATGCTGTTGGCAGAGGGCACGGAGAATCTGACGAGCCTGCGCTAATGTGATGGGGTAGGAGCGCTTGAGTGCGCGAGCATCGTGGTGACGAAACGAATGGTCTAAGCAAGCACGTTGAAAGGCAGCAGTGAGCCATGCCGCCGTGGAAACGAGGGAGTCGGCGCCGGCATTGCCCTCAGCGAGGGGGCCAGGCAAACCGGAGCGAGCGCGGACAAGAGTAATGAGCAGAGGATGGGGTCTCCTTTGAGCTGAGAGGTCTCGGAGTCTTAGAAACCGTTGCATAAGATGTGGATCAGTGGGTAGCTTAAGAGAAGCAGAGGAAAGGCGCTGGAGAAGGTTTACTGCGTAATGGGAATCACTAACTAAATTAAGAGGACTGTGGGAAGGCCTTTAAGGCCAGAACTACAGCGGCCAACTCCGCCCGTTGGGCAGTAGGGTGCGCACGGGAGACACGTGAATGCCACTGATCTTGTTCATACCACGTAATAGCTGCCTTCTGAGGCTTAGATGAGCCATCTGTAAAAACAGTAGGAGCGTCCGACAAGGGTGTTGTAGAAATAGGGCAGACTGGACAGAATTAGATTTATAGGATTGTAGGAGTTTGTCAGAGGCGTAATGAACAGAAGGAGTACCAACAAACTCAGTCAGGGCTGTCGGCCAGCCGAGGCTTTGGTGGAGAAGATCATTTAAGTCAGCCTGGGTGAAAGGAACAATAATGGTGTGAGGATCATAACCACTAAGTTGGACGGTTCGGGCACTGCCCTTACTAATAAGGTGCGCGCAGGACTCAGCCACGGGCGTTAATGTACGTTTATTAGTGTGGGGCAGAAAAAGCCATTTTAGGCATCCTACCTGAGTTGTGGTCTGAGCTATCAAACCAGTGGGGCCCACCGGGCGTATTGAATATAAAAAGAGTAACAGGTCCATGAGGAAGTAAATGAGACAGGAAACGATGCTGTAGTGCAAGTTCTACCATGGCTAACTCGGCATTAGCCTGTGGGGACAATTGTCTAGGACAATTTAAATCCGGCGGATCCTTTAAGGTGTCAAAAAGGTGGGTTAATGCCGCTGTAGGGACGCCCAGGACCGGAAGAATACAATTAATTTGGCCCAACAGGCGTTGTAGAGAGTTTAAGGTTGGAGGTTGTGGAACAATCAGTTTTATAGGCTGAGGGCGAACAGTCCTTGAGTCTAACAAATATCTTAAATAATGCCAAGGCTGGGTCAATTGGACCTTTTGGGGGGCAACTATGAGCTCAGCCGCGGAGGCATGTTGAATAGCTGCAGCCAGGAAAGCGCTAACTTCCTTTTCAGATGGGGTCGTTAGGAGAATGTCATCCATGTAGTGATAAATAACGGCTTGGGGAAATTGGGAGCTGATCGGAGACAAAGCCTGGTGTACAAAACGCTGACGAAGAGTAGGGCTGTTCTTCATACCCTGAGGCAATACCTTCCATTGGTAGCGGCTCGCCGGAGCTGCGTTATTGACGCTAGGGACTGAAAAGGCAAAACGGTCACGATCTTCTGAATGAAGAGGAATGGTGAAAAAACAGTCTTTAAGGTCTACAACTACAAGAGGCCATTCGGAAGGAATTACTGAAGGGAAAGGCATTCCAGGCTGCAGTGCTCCCATGTGATGCATTATCGCATTAATGGCCCGTAGGTCATGTAAAAGTCTCTATTTGCAACCCTTCTTTTGAATAACAAAGACGGGAGTGTTCCAAGGGCTAAAGCTCTCTCCGATTACGTCCTGTTGGTAACGGTTGTTTATTGGTAAACGTAACTGGGCCAGTTTCTCATGTTTGAGGGGCCACTGGTCGACCCACATGGGCACATCCGTCTTCCATTGCAGACGGATGGGAAGAGTGGTTACTTTGGCCCCACCTAAAAATAACGTGTCGCCAATTGAACCCCCGACTGCTGGAGTAACTCTCTCCCCCAGAGGGAGAAGGGAATACGTAAAATGAAAGGTTTGACAAGACTGGGTTGATTATCTGGGCCCAAGCAGGACAAAAAAATGGGAGCTGATCTCAGGGGCTTGTAAACCTCCCACCCAATGAATCATTGTTGGGACAGGAACTGTAGGCCAATCAGGAGGCCACTGGGACTTAGAAATTATGATCTGGTTCGCCCCAGTGTCAACCAGACCGGGAAAAGGTCGGCCCCGAGTTCGAAGTGTTGATTCTGGTTGGTGTGCTGACACCGGAAGGGCCCAGAAGGCTGCACTGTTACATGACCGGAGCCCCTTGAGCCCCGTGTCTCAGAGTGAGTAGTGGCTTTTGTATAGGGAATAAGCAGGACTTGCGCCAATAGCGGGCCTGCAGGGACGACATGGAGACCTGATGTTTGAACCGTTAACTTTATTTCTCCGGTATAATCGGAGTCAGTGACTCCAGGGAGGACTAATACTTCCTCAGAACTCCATCCCGATCAGCCGATAATAAGGCCGAAGGTGTTTCGAGGAGTTAGCCCATAAATTTCAGTAGGGGTCTTGTCAGGGTCTTTAAGAATTGCCTCCTCTATAATAGGCAGGTCTGATCCTACACTGCCAGAGGTTATGGCAGAAAAGTCGATGAGGCGCTAGTGGGAAACGTTTCCAGCTGAGCCATCGCTCCTCACATGTTTGTTGGGGGGCACCAGGAGCTGCCCCCCGTTTGGAGTTTCCCGATTGGGACAATGGATTACCATCTTTGTCAAATTTAGATCTGCATTGGTTGATCCAATGTTTTTCTTTTCCACAGTGAGAGCAGGGGTGGGAGGTCTCTCTAGGGCCAACTGTTTTACCCTGAGCATCATGGCACCTGCCGTTGCCGCGCTTGAGGGGGCATTGTTGGGTTATATGCCCTGTTCCCTGACAGTTAAAACATTTATTAGTGTTCTGATTCATTATAGCAGCAAAGGTCTGAGCCATGTGGGTTGTGATGCCTGCCAATCGACAGGTGTGCATATAAGCTCCCACATCTTGAGTGGTTCTGCTCACAGCCTGGAACGCATCTTGACAATCCTTATCAGCATGCTCACAGGCTAACTGAACAACTAAAAGCCTGATGGCCTCTGGTTAGCTACTTGGCGCTCCACAGCGACCTGTAAACTATTAATGAAGTCCACATAGGATTCCTGAGGCCTCTGTTGAATGTAGCAAAGGATCCTTGGGGCCTGAACACCGGGATCCGTTTCTAGGCCATAACTGCCCCGTTGGAAACTTGATCATAGTATCTCCCATCTACAATTTGGGCTTGAGCATTGTCCGTAGCAAAATGTCCCTTTCCTTGCAGTTGTTCTACTGTAACGGACCATAAGATCTTCAAACTCCGTATGCCATATAGTATATTCAGCTGGATTAACCAAAATCTTGACTAGAGTTTTCCAGTTGTGGGTGGCCGTCTGATAAGATGCTGCCAGGGCCTCTAAGATTCCCACTGTAAAAGGGGACTGAGCACCATTTTCTCTTGCACTGCACCTTAATTCTTTAAAAACAGAAAAGGGAAGTGTGAAGTTTTAAAATATACCTTCTGTTCTTTAGTGAGCTCTTGGCTCATGTTTAGCGCCTCCGGTATCTACCCTGCAGTGACCCCAAACCTTATAGGTAGGGGTGTGGGACCCTTCTTTCCATGGGAAAAGGTCACCTGGTTCTGCAGGATCTGATGTCATGTGTTCCAGCCATTTGCGGCTGTTATTCGTTCACTCATTCACAGGCTCACAAGCCCCGCAACCAGGCCACCACGCTTGTCCTAAGTTTGGCCATGTTGCCCACGGGTCAAGAAGAGTGAATACTTCCCCTCAGATACGATTGGCAGCAGTTGTCCACAGGGCTGTGGTAGAGAGATGTTTGTGCTACATCTCTAGCCTCTGTGGTCTGACGTGCATTGGACAGTCCAGAACAGGATGACCCCAGAGGACCACTCACATGCTGTCTCCTATGATTTTATGGAAAACATGTCACATATCAGGCATAAACCTCAAATGTCAGAAGCCAGCATAGAATTCACAAGAATTTATGACATGTGTACCAGCCTTAGGACAGGGACCTATCATAGAAGTTAATTCTTTCCATTTGTGTATGCTCTCTGCAGACACTCTGAAAAGCCACTTACTCTATAGCACTAAGATTCACTTCTTACAACTCAGAGAGGAAGACAGACTTCAGGATTCAGGAACAGTCTGTAACTTCTCTGCTCCAGCCTCAGTCTGGGCTAGGAACCAACACGCAGGCCCCTGGCGGGAGCTGAGGAGACCTTTCTACCAGATGCCAGTCAGCATGTCCCCTCCCTCACTATTGCTCTTTCTGTCAGGTCTGAGTGGCACCAGAGTATGGGTAACAGGGAGAGAACTATTACTTGTGTGGTGCATGTGGCAAATCACTCCCCACATTTCCTCCAACTAATATGACCCAAAGCTTCTCCTACTGGTGATGCCCACAGGGTTGGATCCAGATGAGTATCTGAATTACTAGCTCCTAAGCCTGCTGTTTTGCCCAACACAGCAGAGAAATCCGAGCAGTACAAAGCAGTTCCCCACAGTGGAAAAGCCATCCCCTGCCATCATTGTCTGTTCCACAGCTAGAAGTGGCCAGGGTTTAGGCACAGGGCAGACCATGGTTTTTCTCTAAGAAATGTATGAACAAGCCTCAAGGCTTTCCACTCCCTAGCAAGATCCAGGTCTGGTAGTAACGGGACCCAAAGTACCTGAAATTAGCAATCTCATTTCCAGCTGTGCCAGACCTCAAGCTACCTTGGACTGAACTTGAAACAATCCCTGTAGCTGGGGAATGGATGATACAAAGCAGCGCAGTCCTTTCACAAAGCACTCTGAAGTGTGCATTCGAGTGCAGTCATGTTTCTACACCCTTTGACCCACTGATCCCACTTCACGCATAATGACTCTAGGGATGCTGATATTGGTAACGGTACTGCTGATGATGCTGTTGGTGCTGATGGACATGGCGATGACTTTATTGTGCCCTTAACGTGTGTCAAGATTTTTATACACAGAACCCCTACCTCACTTTTCTTTCAAAACCTCGCATATAAAGGTTTATTTAATTGAAATTGTAGCTTTGTTGTGCCGTTCAGCTCACCATAAATTACAGGTTCTGAGGCAATAGGTCTAAAGTCATAACACCTGTTAGAATCACTAGGAGAGCTTTTAATGTCTACTCATGTTTCTGGGCCCATTCTCCAGAGGTTCTGATTCAACTTTTCTGGAGATGAGGCCCAGGAAAAAAAATTTTTGAAGTTACCCAGGTATTCTGATATGTAACCAGGCCTGAGACTTCTGCTCTAACATGACTATATGAAAGAGCATGGAGTCATATTTGGTGAGTGGAACTTGATGGCTGTGACCTGAGCATCAATTTTCTCATCTGTGAAAGGGTGAGAAATACTAACAGCACCCACATCCTAGGATTATTGTGAGAGTTACATGAAGCAATGTATGTATAATGCTTAGCTCAGTGCCTGTCTTATAGGAACTGTTCAGTAAAGGCCCAGCAAATAAAATGTCCTGTTTATGAACAACAGTCATTGTTTTAGGCATAAGTTTAATACAGATAGTACTGTTACAGAAAAATGAAAAGCGAACGACACCCAGGAGGAGGCAAGGGGCTGTTTATTACGTCAATGGGCCAAATGGGACCTCTGCAGGTTCCAACAATATGGCCCCAAGTCAAGTTTTGAGACCCTAGTTATAGTGTAGTCGTGGTTGAGAAAAATTGGGTGAGTGAGCGGAGTTCTGAGGAGGGGGCATCCTGCTAGGTGGGTGGGAGGCTTTGATGGGGAGCAGTTGCATCTTATCAGGCGGGTGTAAGACTTTGACAGGGAGCAAGCAGGCGCCGGGACATCCTGTCAGGCACAGGGAGATGAGAGTGACTCGAGCAGCGCCGAGCTCCGGAGGGGAGTGACCAGTCCGGCGGGAGGCAGGAGTGGGGGTGTCCCGCTGAGCAGGTGCCGGGCTTATCAAAGGAGAGTGTCCTTGTCTGGCGAGAGCTGCGGTGAAGGGGGTTAGGCGGGTGCAGGAGCTGCGGGGAGGGGGGGGGAGGAATTTTTCAGCCTCAGTTATCTACATTAGTACCTCAGTCTCACAAGTCAGAGCCATTTGCCACAAATAGCCAATTCTTCAGACAGGGGTGAGGCAGTACCAAGAGGTTTATTACATACAGGAGACAGAGGGGAATGAACTCCTCCAAAATTTGCCTCCCCAAACTGGAGGCTGGTTGTAGGTTTTATAGGAAAATGGGACAAGGATTTTAGGAACTTGTAGAATGTCTGTTCTCCTTTTGCATGGTTATGGTGGTGTGTCTCAAATATGTTGACCTTTTTCTGTCATTACCTCATCAGCCCAGGGGGTAACTGGTGCCATCCGAGTTCCTGATCACAAGACAGATACCTTGTTTTACCTGATGGATTTAAATCAATGTCACTTATTTTTCCGCTATCCTAAGGGGAAACACTGGTTAGTTTTTAACTGAAAAAGAAACTACATTACAAAAACAACAAAATTATACTTGAAATAGAGACAGACTAAGAAAGGAGAAATGGCATAGTTTCTGCTTAAGGCATGGCTGAGCAGCCTGTTGCAAGGATATTCCTACTAACGCTAGTTTAAGGTGAGGTTGTTTGAATTCCTTAAAGACAGATGGCTTCTGAATGTGAATTGATCTTTGGAAGAGCTGACCCATGCTGGTGGCCAAGTGGTTAGAGTAACCCTCTCTGAAATATGGTGATTCTCTATTCAGGCTATCAGGCTACATATAGAAATCACCTTGGGAGTTTTAAAAGTAATGATGTCAAGATTTCACACATTTTGGAGTAGTGAAAAGCTAGGCAAATCCTCTTCCCAAAAATAAATGGTAAAACCAGACAACATTGTTTAAAACCATGCTTTGAGAACTCTGGAAATCAACCAAAAGTGTAGACAAGCTTGAGAAGCATTTATTTAAGAAAACCTGAAGCTAAGGAGAAACCATGGGAGTCTGTGGCCTCCTTCCCAGGAGCCCCTCTCACCTCCCTCCATCTGCAATCACTACAGCATTTCTACCAGGGTGGGGCAATTGGTGAAAACCATCAGTTTCTCTGCCAGAGGGCACTCCTGTGGTTTGAAGTGGGGCTCAGAAAAAACCCAAGCCCACAGGCATAATTGGAGATAGTAGCAATCCTGACTGCGAAAGAACAAGGAAAGCCAACAGTACAGCTAGACTTAGACTGCAGTCACAGTAGTGAAGAAGAATTAATGTCTTCCAACTGTGACGTTGGTGAAGAATATTGAGTATACCAAGGACTGCCAAAAGAATGAACAGATCTGCCATGGAAGAGGTACCACTAGAGAGCGCCTTAGAGGAGAGGATGGCTAGACTACATCTTACATATTACATGTTGTCAGAAAGGATTAGTCCCTGGAAAAGGACAACTAATGCTTGGTAAACTAGAAGGTCAGTGAACAAGAGGAAGCCCTTCAACAAGAGGGATTAACACAGTGGCTGCACCAACGGGCTCAAACACAGCAACAATCCTAGGCATGGCACAGGACCCAGTAGTATTTTCTTGTGTTATACACAGGGTGGGTTATACGTTGAAGCTAAGTCCGGGGCACCTAACCACAATAGTAGTGAAACAGCCCCTGAGGCTTTCCCTGCTCCACCTGGGTTCCTCTCCCTCCATCCAACTCCCATTCATAGCCCACCAAGTCAGGGTTTCTGACTGGGGCTTCACCCAGCCACCACTGTGGCCCCACAGTTTGAATTTTGGTGTCAGAATCCCACAAGAGTGCAAACCAGAATCGTAACACTTGCACAGAATCTAAAGAACTGTCCCCTGGATTTGACCTCACACCTGAATTTCCCCAGGGAGGACGATGGTTCCCAGCACAAAGTGGTAACCACACCCATTAAAAAAATGAAGTTTCTTTTCCTTTATAGCAGGACTCAGCAGCTGGATTTCCAAACACGGGGTGGGAGGGCTCCGGGAGTCAGATCTCAGGTGTCAATCTCTAACTCCTGGAGACTGGAGGATATAAAAACTCCCTGCTCCCACGGGGCAGGGAGCTTCATGATCTTTGGGCTGCTTGTTTGCCCCTTGTTTACACAAACAATAAATTCCCACTTTCTGTTTCCCTTGCAACTGGTGGTGTGTTATCCATCTTTTTTCAGTTGGCGGAGGCAGGATAAGAACCCTCATTCAGTTACAGTAGGGACAAACAACAGACTAGCAGACCAGGAAGAAATGCAACAATGAGACACAGGGAATGAAATAGCTGTTGTGGAACTCAGATGATGAGCTCAGACGTATATCTCTGATGCTCTGGCAGTATGTGAGCAAACGTAAGGGTACATGTATGCACAAGGCAAGACACATGAGCAAAAGACCAGAAATATGGCTGGTGAAAACCAAACCCCTAGAAAAACATACATCAAAGGAAATAATTGGTATACTAGAAAACATTGATTTGACACCAAATAAGGCAGTAAAAAAGGATAAAAGAAATACAAATATCATGAAACATCTAGAGAACAAAAAATAGCAAGTGTAGACCCAGCAATATCAATAATTACATTAAATGTGAATTGACTAAACATTCATACTGGACTAAGAAAACAAGAAAAAAAATCAAGTATATGCTATCTAGAAGAGACAGACTTGGGATTCAATGACAAAAATAGGTTGAAAATGAAAAGATAGAAAAAGATATATGATGCAAGCAATAACCACAGACAACTGAAGTAGCTACCTAATGTCAAAATAAACTTTAAAACAAAGTATTACTAGAGACATTTCATAATGATAAAAGGATTAATAAGATACAATTATAAATGAATGTGCATCTAACAACAGGCCCTAAAGATACTTGAAACAAAAATGGACAGTGTTGAAAGGTGAAACAAGCAACTCAACAATAGCAGTTGGAGAGTTCAATACTTTAATCACCATGACTGACAGAACAACTAGACCAAAAAAAAAAATCAGAAAGAATATTTATAATACTTTTAGCCAACTTGACCTAACTGACATTTATACAACACTGTATCTAACAATAGCAGAATTACTTCCTTTTCAAGCACAGGGAAAAAATTCTCTAGAAAAGACTGTATGTTAGGGCATAAAATAAGTCTCAATAAATTTATAAGCATTGAAACCATAGAAATTATGTCCTTTGACTACAAAATAGTTAAATCAGAAATTTTTTAAAACTGGAATATACCAATATTTAAAAATCAATCTACACACCTTTAATTAACTCATGGGTCAAAGAAAAAATTGCAAGGAAAATTAGAAACTCTTTGAAATAAAAGAAAACAAAAATATTGTATATAAAAATTGATAAGATGTACAAAAGCAGTGCTTACAGAGAAACTTATGACTTTGAAGCCTATATTAGAAAATAATAACCTAAGCTTATAGTTTAAAAAACTAAAAAAAAAAGTAAACTAGAAGGTTGGAGAAGGAAGGACATTAACAAAGATTACAGTGGAAAACAGTGAAAAATAAAACAGAGAAAAACTAGATCAAACCAAAATGTGGTTCTTCAAAAATAACAATTAAATCAAAAAAACTTCAGCTAGATTGACTGTAAAAGAGAGGGAGAAGACACAATTTACTAACATCAGAGATAAAAAAGAGAATGTCACTATCAACTATATAGAAAGTAAGACGGTTTTAAGGAGACATCATGAATAACTTTATGCCAACAAGCTGGATGTCTTAAGTCAAATGAACAAATAAACAAAACAACAAAACTGACCCCAGAAGAAATAGGAAATCTGATTATATAGTATAATAAGTAAAGAAGTTGAATTAATAGTGAAAGTTATGCCCATAAAGAGAAGTCCAAGTGCTTATGAATATGTTAGTGAATTCTATCAAAATATTTAAAGAAGAAATAACACCAATCTTTCACAAACTCTTCAGGAAAGCAGAGCAAGAGGGAGTACTTTCCACTAATTCTATGAGATCATTATTACCCTAATACAAAAACCACACAAAAGCAGCACTAGAAAGGAAACGTATAGACTAATGTTACTCATGAACATGGATGCAAAATACTCAACAAAAATAGCAAACCGAATCCAGCAGTGAATAAAAAAGAGATGCATCCCAGAAAGGCAAGATTGGTTTAACATATGTACGTAAATTAAAATAAAAGACAAAAACTACAAGGTTGTCTTAATGTCAAGCCAAGTGCTTAATAGACTCACAGAAAGCATTAGAAAAAATTCAACAACCTCTCATGATTTCAAATTAATCAACAAACTGGGAATAATATCTCAATCCAATAAAACTCCACTTGATGATGAAGCATTGAATGATTTTCCCCTAAAGATCAAGAACAAAGTAAGAATATCTTCTCTCATTAGTTCTTTTCAACTGTGTACTGGAGGCTCTAAGTAGATTTATGAAGCAGGGAAAGTAAATAAAATGTACACATTACTGAAATGAAAGGAGTAAAACATTATTGGCAAAGAAGTTACAACCCTGTAGATGAAAAGGAAATCCTGATCACACAGTGGTTAAGTCCTACAGCTGCTACTCCAAAAGTCAGCAGTTCAAATCCACTAGCCACTCTTTGGAAACTCTGTGCTCTGCTCTGTTTTATAGGGTTACTGAGTCAGAATCAACTCAACAGTAACAGGTTTGGTTTGTGTTTTTTTTTGGTATGTGGCAAATGCTAAGGAATCCACAAAAGTCTACCCGAGATACTAAACATGTTTAACAAGGTCATAAGATACAAGGTCAACATTAGAAGAATTAATTACATTTGTATATATTAGCAATAAACAACCAAAAAATGAAATTCAGGAAACAATCTCATTCACAATAACATCAATAAATAAATAGAATCCCCAGGAAAACAATTTAACAATGAAAGTGCAAAGAGTTGAAAAATAAAAAGCACAAAACATTTCTGAGAGAAATTAAAGATCTATGTAAATGGATACATTACATAGTTACAGATTGGAAGAATTAGTGTTGCTAAGAATGGGAATTTTTCCTAAAATGATCTATGGATTCTCTCCAATGTGCTTTATGGATTTGGTGCAATCTGTGTCAACATCCCACTAAGCTGTTTATAAGAAATTGATAAGCTGATTATAAAACTTAGATAGAAATGCAATGACCAAATACAGAAGAACAAAATTGGTTCAAAACTTGTTATAAATCTATAGTAATCAAGACAGTATTGTACTGTAGTAAGGGTAGGCATGTCAGCCCAATAGAAGAGAATTGTTCAGCTACCTAGGCTGTCAAATGATTTTTAACCAAAGTGCCGAAGGCATTCAATGGAGAAAGCATCTTCTTTTCTATAAATGGTAGTTGACTATTGGACATTCATATGAAAAAAAGAAATTTAGATTTTCACCTCACACCATGAAAATATTAATTCAAAATGGACTATCAGCCTAAATTTAAGAGGTAAAACCAAAAATAAAATTCATGAAAAAGTCTTTGTGACCTTGGGTTAGATAGAATTCTTAGGTAGCTACAAAAAGAAGATCTATAAAAATATTTTTAAAATTATAAATTGTACATAATCAAAATTTAAAATTTATATAAAGACCCACATTTTTAGCACAAATATATATGACTCTTATGTATATCATCAAAATTAAGGATTATGTTACAGATGTGTTTACAGCATTTTCCATTATTTCCCCTCAGTGGTCATTGTTGTTGTTGTTAGGCGCCATCGAGTCAGTTCCAACTCTTGGTGACCCCATGCACAACAGAACGAAATACTGTCTGGTCCTGCACCATGCCCATGATCATTTTTATGCTAAAACCCATTGTTGCAGCCATTGTGTTAATCCACCCTGTTGAGGACCTTCCTCACTCTCCCTGACCATCTAGGTTACCGGGCACGATGTCCTCCTCCAGGTATTCACCCCTCCTGACAACATGTCCAAAGTATGTGAGACACAGTCTTAACCATCTTTGCTTCCAAGGAGCACTCTGGTTGTGCTTCTTCTAGGACAGATCTGTTTGTTCTTTTGATAGTCCATAGTGTATTCAATATTCTTCTCCAATACTGCAATTCAAAGGCATCAATTCTTCTGTCTTCCTTATTCATTGTCTGGCTTCTGCATGCATCTGACATAATTGAAAACACTGTGGCTTAGTGCACCTTGGTCTTCCAGATGACATCTTTACTTTTCAACACTTTAAAGAGGTTGTTTGCAGCAGATGTTCACAATCATTGCATCTTTTGATTTCTTGACTGTTGCTTCCATGGGCGTTGATTGTGCAACCAAGTAAAATGAAATCCTGGACAATCTCAATTCTATCCTCATTCATCATGATGCTGCTTACTGGTCCAGTTGTTAGGATTTTTGTTTTCTTGATGTTGCAGTGCAATCGCTACTGAAGGCTGTGATCTTTGATCTTCATCGATAAGTGTTTTGAATCCTCTTCACTTCCAGCAAGCAAGGTTGTGTGTCTGCATAACACAGGTTGTTAATGAGTCTTCCTCCAATCTTGATACCTTGTTCTTCTTCACATAGTCCAGCTTCTCAGATTATTTACTTGGCATACAGACAGAAAAAGTAGGGTGAAAGAATACAACCCTAATGCACACCTTTCCTGACTTTAAACCATGCAGTGTCCCCTTGTTCTGTTCACACTATTGCCTCTTGATTCATGTACAGATTTCTCATGAACACAACTAAGTGTTCTGTAATTCCCATTCTCTGCAATGTTATCCATAATTTGTTGTGATCTACACAGTTGAATGTACAGTCAATAAAACATCAGTAAATGTCTATTTGGTATTCTCTAATTTCAGCCTACATCCATCTGACATCAGCAATAATATCCGTGGTTTCATATCCTCTTCTGAATCCAGCTTGAATTTCTGACAGATCCCTGTCAATATACTGCTACAGTCACTTTTGAATGATCTTTAGCAAAATTTTACTTGCAGGTGATATTAATGATACTGATCGATAGTTTCTACATTTGGTTGGATCACCTTTCTTGATAATAGGCATAAATATGGATCTCTTCCAGTGAGTTGGCCGGGTAGCTGTCTTCCAAATTTCTTGGCATAGGTGAGTGAGCATTTCCAGTGCTTCATCCACTTGTTAAAACATCTTAGGTGATATTCCAGCAATTCCTGGAGCCTTGATCTTCACCACTACTTTGAATGCAACTTCGACTTTTTTCTTTAGTACCATTGGCTTCTGGTCATATGCTGCCTCTTGAAAACATTGGATGTTCACCAGTTCTTTCTGTGTGATGACTCTGTGTGTTTCTCCATCTTCTTTTGATACTTCCTGAGTTGTTCAATGTTTTCCCAGTAGAATGCTTCACTACTGTAACTTGAGGCTTGAATTTTGTTTTCGGTTCTTTCAGCTTGAGAAACGCAGAGCATGTTCTTTCCTTCTGGTTTTTTAACATGTCATTATAATACTTTACACTGTCTTTTTAAGTCACCCTTTGAAATCTTGTGTTCGATTCTTTTACTTTGCCATTTCTTCCTTTTGCTTTAGCTACCCCATATTCAAAATCAAGCTTCAGTGTCTCTTTTGACATCCAGTTTGATCTTTTCTTTCTTTCCTGTCTTTTTTCCTCTTGTTTTCTTCATGTATGATGTCTTTGATGTCATTCCACAACTTAGCTGGTCTTTGGTCATTAGTGTTCAACACACCGTATCCATTCCAGAGATAGTCTCTAGACTCCAGTGGGATACAGTCAAGGCCATACTTTGGCTTTTGTGGTCCTGTGCTAATTTTCTTCCATTTGAGTTAGAATTTACATATGACCAATAGATGGTCTGTGCCAGATCTTGTTCTGACTGATGATATTGATCTTTTTTTCATAGTCTATTTCCACAGATATAGTCAATTTGTATCCAGTCTAGTGAAATCCATGTGTATAGTCACCGTTTATGTTGGTAAAAAAAGTATTTGCAATGAAGAAGTTGTTCATCTTGTAAAATTCCCCAGTGTCTACTAAATATTAGTTTAACATCCTATTATTCAAACTAAAATAAACAGAAATAAAGTGAATCAGTAAGGAGCTTGCTTGGAGGTTGATAAATTAATAAGGACAAGAAGTTCTTACATTCTTGCAAGATTCCTGCCTAATAAGATACTTCCTTGTAGTAGTTGCCCTCAAGTTGGCTCTGATTCACGGCAATCCCATGTATGATAAAAGAAACAGTGCCTGGCCCTGCATCATCTTCATGTCGTTGGTACTCTGGAGTCCATTCTTGTGGCCACTGTATATTTTGAGTGCCTTCCAACCTAGGGAGCTTGTCTTCCAGTGCCATGTCAAACAGTATTCCATTTTTTATCAGTCAATTTTCAGAAGTATATCATCAGACCTTCCTTCATTGTCTGTATGAGTCTGAAAGCTTTGCTGAATTCTGTCCACCGTGGGTGATCCTGCTGGTATTTGAAATATTGTTAGGAAGCTTCAAAGATCATAGCAACAAGCAAGTTAGTGCAGTACAACAAACTGACAGATAGTATAGTAGCTAAATAAAAACACACTTCTTGTGCTTTCTGAGACTGACTTTCTATTTCAGGACAAAGTCCTTGAGGTAAGTTGTTTTCGTCAGCAAAGTGAAAATAATGTAAGACCAAAGTGTTTGTGAGAATTACGGAATACACCTGCACGTAGTAGACACTCAGCACATCTTGATCATCATCATTATTATCATCATCACTACCATCAATTCTCTAGCCAGAACTTGTTCCAGTGTGAGTGAGGCACAGAGCTCTGTGGGCAAAGATTCGCACTTGAACCCTGGAAGGACACTTTAAAACACAAGTTTAGAGGAGCTTGAAGGGCAATCAAAGCATGATGCCCAGTTGCCAAATAATATTTGTTAGCTGGCTAATAAACAGAAAGCCCTGGTGGCATTATGGTTAAGTGCTATATCTGCTAACCAAGAGTTCAACAGATCGAATCCACCAGCTGCTCCTTGGGAACTTTACGGGGCAGTTGTATTCTGTCGTCTAAGGTTGCTATGAGCTGGGATCAATTCAATGCCAGTGAGTTTTTTTGTTTGTTTTTATTTGGCTAATAAGCACCACTGGTCTTGTAACTCCTACTTTGTTTATGGACACTGCCCCATTAAGATACCAGTTCTGCACAGTGCCTACCCAGAATTTCCACAGGTCTGCAGAGGAAGCATTTGGTTGATTAAAACAAAGTCCTAACCATCTCACACTTGACATCAACTACGTCAGTCAACCAAGACTGACTGAGTCCTATGAAGACACATACTTAGCGAAGAGGTAAGCAGTTACCTCTCCTTGTCCTTTCTCAATCACCTTCTTCCCTTTTCCCCCTTATAGATATGAAGGCCTCACAGCACTGTTCCTTGCTCACTTCCTCTCTCCTCCTCCAAGATAAGAACTGAGAATTGATTAGGTATGACAATCTAGGAATACTGGATATCAAATACAAAGATGAGGAGACAGAGTGTGTGGCAGGGAGAGGGAGAGACAGCTTGGGAACAGCGAGGATTTGGCAGACCTTACCTGGAATGGATCCTGCAGGTTGGACCAGCTGGCGTACCTGGGCTGAGGCAAGCAGTAGCATTCAGGATGAGTATTCTACACCAGGAGAAAATGAGCAGCAAGACATCTATTCAAGGCAGTGTAAGCAGGGGAAAGTGGTGCTATATCTGCAAAAGTAAAGTTTAAGTGTCTAACCTAACACACAGAATAATAAAAAAAACAACTTTTCTCCTCCAGAAAGTATCTCCCTCCCATTCACCCACACCCTTCCTGGCTCTGCTCAAGTCCTGGGCTGGCTTCATCAATTGCTGTGTACCCTGAGCCAATAGGGGAACCATCCAGCAGCCCAAGCCATTCTCCCAGATTTGGAGAAGGAACAAATAGCAAAGAGGAAAAAATAATCTGTGAGCTCTCCTAAACCAGAAACTCAGGGCAAGCACTGCCCCTTTGACTAAACACAGACTTAAGGGGCCACAGACTTTCACCCCTGTCTAGAGTTGTGTGGGCCCCTTTCAACAGCATAGACCCTCATTAGCATAGTACAACAGAGTATCTAACCAAAGCCTACTTTCAACAGCAGCAGTTACAGGGTAATGACAGATTACTGATATTTGATACTGCCAGCACATTCAGCAGGCTCTTCACCTAGCCATGTTAGGGGCCTGAGGACTGCAGGGGCCTGAGGACTGGTGGCTCCACCCATTCCATCTAGCCAACCATGAGAGGGGTCTGAGAATAAGTCATGCCTCCCAACCCTTACAGCTAACAACACTGAAGGCCCAAAGTCCAGCTGTAGAACCCATCCTTCTATGAGCTCCAGGGAACAGGGTATGCCTTCTACCCAGGCACTCAGGGGCAACTGTTATGCCCCTACCTTGCTCAGCACATAACTCTCTAACTGTGTTGGCTTCAATCAACATTATGTAGCCCTGCTCATCTAACACTGTTGGTGAGAGCCTGCACCACACATTCAGTGACTGACAGTCTGGGCACATGAGCTGAATCTACACAAGAAAGGTAAACAGACACCTGGGTTCACACACCTAGTAGCAGCTTTAACTACCAGACAACAGGATATGAGAGCTTCAAAGATACAAAAATCAAAGTAACTCACACTACCATTCTACTTGTGAATATCAAAACAAAACAAGAAGCTAGGATGCAGTAAGCAAACATGAAAGAATAAAGATAATATCTTCTTGATGACTCAGAGACAACACTCAATATTGGTTCACATAAACAGGCAAGCCATGATTGCTTCAGCAAGCAATCAAGATGAACAAGCAAAACACTCCTGGAGCAAGAGAAGATCTTTGAATTATGAGAGGCAAAATTCAAAAGATTACTACAGCTAGCTCTTTAAGAGATCAGGAAGATCAGGCAAAATGCAGCTTAAGCCAAGAAACACCGACAAAGTAACAGAAGGACTTAAGAAAGCTTTACAAGAGCATGATAATAACTTTAACAAGCTGCAGGAATCCAGAGAGAGACAGCAAATAGAAATCCAAAAGATCAGCAATAAAATGTCAGAATTAGACAATTCAATAGAAAGTCATAGTAGCAGAACCAAGACAATGAAACTAAAAAACTGTTGAGACTGAAGATAAAGCACTTGTAACCAATTTAGCTGAGGAAAAATCAGACAAAGGAATTTAAAAGAAACCCTAAGAATTATGTGAGACTCTATATCAATAGGAGTAACCTATCAATGATTGGAGTACCAGAATAATGGGAAATATCAGATGATACAGAGAGAACTGCTGAAGATTTATTGGCAGAAAACTCCCCGATAGTATGAAAGATGAGAACATATCTACCGAAGAAGTTTATCAAACCCCATACAAGGTAGATCCCAAAAGAAAGTCATCAAGACATATTATTATCAAACTTGCCAAAACCAAAGATAAAGAGAAAGTTTTTAAGAGCAGATAGGGATAAACAGAAAGTGATCTACAAAGAAAACTCAATAAGACTAAGCTCTGATTACTCAGCAGAAACCATGCAGGTGAGAAAGCAATGGAAAGACACATACATAAAACCTTGAAGAGAGAAAATCACTAGCCAAGAATTATATATCCAGTAAAACAGTCTCTCAGGCATGATGGCAAAATTAGGGCATTTCCAGATAAATAGAAGTTAAGAGAATTTGTAAAAACCAAAATTACAAGAAATATTAAAGGGAGTCCTCCACTTACACAATCAAGAACATCAACTAGCAATGAAGACTACAACAGAGGACAGAACAACCAGATATAAACCTAAACAGGGAAGTTTCAAAACTAAATCAAAGCCGAAACATGGAAAATAGGGGAACAGAGAAGCCCATATGTAAGAGATGGAAACATTAAAACAAAAAAAGAGGAACTAAATAGTCACAGAACTTTCAAATGGAGAGGAAGTCAAAGCAATAGAAAGAAACACTAGATTGGTTTAAACTTAGATAAATGGGGGTAAATGTTAAGGTAACCACAAAGGAAAGTAACAATCCTACACATCAAAATAAAAAAAACAAGAAAAACAAAGACTCAGGAAATAAAAAAATCAACAATGAAAATGTGTAAAGAAAAATGACTCAGCACAAAAAATTAAGTGGAATAAAGAAACTGTCCTCAACACACACATACATAAAGACATCAAAATGACAGCACTAAACTCACATCTACCAATAATTATATTGACACAGAGAATAGCAGAGAGAATAAAGAAACATGATCCATCTATATGCTGCCTACAAGAGACACACCTTAGACTCAAAGATATAAAACAACTAAATTCAAATGAGGGAAAAATTTATTAAGTAAACAACAATTAAAAAAGCAGCAGTGGCAATATTAATCTCTGCTAAAACAGACTTTAAGGCAAAACCCATCACAAAAGATAAAGAAGAACACTATATAATGATAGTGTATAAGGGTCAATAAAGATCAGTATACCAAATTGGCTTGGCTTGGCATACCAATATAATGGTAATAAATACTTGTGTACCCAGCAACAGTGCTCCAAAATATGTAAAACACACTTTAACAGTATTGAAAGGAAAAATAGATAGCTGCACAATAATAGGAGGAGACTTCAACATACCATTCAACATCCAAAAGGGAGCTCAATAAAGATGCAGAAGATATAAATGCCACGATCAACCAACTTGATCTCATAGACCTATATAGAACACTCTAGCCAACAGCACCCAAGCATACTTTCGTTTCCAAACCACTTGGAATATTCTCCAGAATACACAACATATTAGGCCATAAATCAAGCCTTAATAGAATCCAAAGCATGGAAATATTACAAAGCACCTGCCCAGACTATAAAGCCATAAAAGTAGAAATTATTAACAGAAAAGGCAAAGAGAAATACATTGAACACATATGAAACTGACCAACAATTTGCTCAAAAACTACTGGGTTATAGAAGAAATTATGGATAGAATAAAGACATTTATAGAATCAAATGAGAACGAAAACACATCCTATCAGAACCTTCAGGACATAGCAAAAGCAGTGTTCAGACATCAATTTATAGCAATAAATGCACATATCCAAAAAGAAGAAAACCCAAAATGAAAGCATTAACTCTCCAATTTGAACACATTGAAAGACAGCAGCAAAAGAAGTCCTCAGGCACCAGAAGAAAGCAAATAATAAAAGAGCAGAATAGAAAAATGTTTCAAAGAATTAAGACCAAAAGCTGGTTCTTTGAAAAGATCAACAAGAGTGATAAACCATTGGCCAAACCGACAAAAGAAAAACAGGAAAGGGAGCAAGTAACCTGAGTAAGAAACAAGATGGGTGGTATCAGAACAGACCCAAAGGAAATTAAAAGAATCATAACAGAATGCTATGAAAAACTCAGCAACGACAATAAAAACCTGGCTGAGACAGCGTCCCTAGAAAATTCTTCCAAACCTCCAGAGAAGAGTTAACAACACTACTACTAAAGGTATTTCAGACCATAGAGAAGGATAAAATACACCCAAACACATTCTATGAAGCCAGCATAAACCTGATACCCAAACCAGGTAAGAACACCACAAAAAAAGAAAATCACAAACCAATATCCCTCATGACAGTAGGCATAAAAATCCTCAAAAAATTCTAGCCAATAGAACTAAACAACGTATCATAATAATAATAATAATAATAATTGACCATGACCAAGTCGGATTCATACAAGGTATTCAGGGATGGTTCAACATTAGAAAAAATAATCAATGTAATCCATCACATAAATAAGCAAAAGACAAGAATCAGATGATCTTATCAACTGATGCAGAAAAGACATTTGACAAAGTCAAATACCCATTCATGTTAAAAACTCTCAGCAAAATGGAAACAGAAGGGAAATTCCAAAGAATAATTAAGGCCGTTTATACAAAGCTAACAGCCAACATCACCCTAAATGGAGAGAGTTTGAAAGCATTCCTCTTGAGAATGGGAACCAAACAAAGATTCCCTTTGTCCCTCATCCTGTTCAATACATGCTGGAGGCTCTAGCCAGAGTGATGAGGCAAGAAAAAGAAATAAAGCAAATTGATAAGGAAGAAGTAAAAATATCTCTGTATGCAGATGATATGATCTTATACACACACACACACCAAAAAACACCCAAAGAATCCAGAAGAAAACTGTGGAACTAATAGAGAATTTCAGCAAATTATCAGGATACAAAACAAACATAAAAAAATCAGTTGTATTCCTGTACACGTACACAAACAAAGACACCATGAAAGAAGAAATCGCCAAATCAATACCATTTACTATAGCCTCCAGTAAGATAAAGTACTTAGGAATCAATCTTACTAGACGTGTAAAAGACCTGTATAAGGAAAACTGCAAATCACCACGACAGAAACCAAAAGAGAGTAACGCAAGTGGAAAAACATACCTTGCTCCAGGATAGGAAGACTCAACACTGTGAAAATGTCTATTCTACCCGAAGTGATCTACAGATACAATGCAATCCTGATCCAAATTGCAGTGGCATTGTTTAATGAGAAGGGGAAACAAATCACCAACTTCATATGGAAAAGCAAGAAGCCCTAGATAAGCCAAGCATTACTGAAGAAGAACGAAGTGGGAGGCTTTACACTACTTGATTTTAGAACCTATTATACTGTCATGGTAGTCAAAACAGCCTGGTACTGGTACAACAAAGATACATAGGCCAACAGAACAGAACTGAGAATCCAGGTGTAAATTCATCTGCTTACAAGCAGCTGATAATTGACTTAGACAGTCTCTTCAACAAACAGTACTGGCACAACTGGATACTCATATGGAAAAAAATAAAACAAGACCCACACCTCACATCATGTACAAAAATTAACTCAAAACAGATCAAAGACCTAAATATAAAATCTAAAACAATAAAGATCATGGAAGAAAAAGTAGGGACAACAACAGGAGCCCTAATACATGACGTAAATGGAATACAAAACATCTTACAACATGAATGAATCTGGAAGACACTATGTGAGTGAAATTAGTTGCAAAAGGACAAATATTGTATAGGGCATCGTTATAAGAACTCAATAAAAAGTTTAAACACAGAAGAAGATATTCTTTGATGGCTACGAGGGTGGAGAGGGAGAGACGGTAGAATTCACTAACTAGATAGTAGACAAAAATTATCTTAGGTGAAGGGAAGGACAACACACAGTACAAGGGAAGGTGGTATAAGTGGACTAAACCAGAAGCTAAGAAGCTTAACTAAACTTAAGCTAAAACAAACAAATACTTTGAGGGACAGAGTACTGGGAGCAGGCGTATGGAGACCATGATTTTAGGGGACATCTAGGTCAATCGGCATAACAAAGTGTATTAAGAAAATATCCTTCATTCCACTTTGGTGACTGGCATGGGGAGTCTTAAAAGCTTTCAAGTGGCTGTCTAAGATGCAGCAATTCTTCTAAATCCATCTGGAGCAAAGGAAAATGAAGAATACCAAAGACACACAAAAAACATTAGCCCAAGGAGCCACACAAACCAATGACTTCATCACCCTTAGATCCAGATAGTGCCCAACTACCACCAATGACCACCCTGACACTGAACACAAGAGTCTGATGGAGCTGGAGAAAAGTGGAGTGCAGATCTCAAACTCACATTAAAAGACCAGAATTAACGGTCTGTCTCAGACTGGAGGAACTCCAGACGACATGGTCCCACTGACTTTCTGTTAACCCAGTGCAAAAACCGTTCCTAAAGCCAGCTTTTCAGACAGAAATTAAACTGGACTGTAAGACATGAAATGATACTACTGAACAATGTGTTTCTTAGTTCAAGTAGATACAAGAGACTAAATTGACAGCTCCTGTCTGGAAGTGGGATGAGAAGACAGAAAGGGATAGCAGCCGGTTGAATGGACACGGGAAACTCAGGGTGGAAAGGGGCAGTGTGCTGTGCCATTATAGAGAGCAACTAGGATCACTTAACAATACACATATACATTTTTATATGAGAAATTGGCTTGAGCTGTAAACTTTCACCTAAAGCACACAGACACACACACCAAAAAAATCAGAAACTATATTTTTGTAAACTCCAATTTTCTTTTTCCAAAGTTACATCTCCTTGAGAGTTCACATTTCATATTTGGTGGCACTTCTTAAAGCAACCCCTGCACTAAACTCTGCCCTAAAGTTCAGGTACAGGTAGTAGAAGTAGCTGTCTTGACTCCTACTCACAGAAAAGGCCCTGTTCCTATAATTATCAACCCCTTAAAAACAAAAAGAAAAAAGACATTACCATCATTTTGATTCATAGCAACCCTCTAGAGAAAGCAGAACTACTCCATGGGGTTTCCAAGGAGCAGCTAGGAGATTTGAACCGCCAACTTTTGGGTTACAGCAAAATGTTTAACCACTGGCACTGCCACTAGAGCAGGGCTAAATTACCTACCTACTGTGGGACTCAGTGGGCTAAATTCCTGCCTCATCTGTCTAGACAAAGATCATTTCATCTCAGTGGGGAGGATCTGGAACCCCCAAATTAATATATAACTGGTCTTTTTTTTTTTTAATTTAATATGACTGAGTGAAAATGTACATTCCTGTATAAATTTACATGTCCACCTCCATGCAGCTTCCACTGCTCTCACTGTCCAGTGACAGCACACTGTTCCTCTCTGCTCCATACATGTCTCATCCTTCCAACAGTCTCCTTTCCCCTCCTCTCCACCCACTCTCCTTCCTCCAGCCAGAGGTCAGCAGGATGATATCCTGTAGATGTATAAAACCATAAAGTGCATCCAATGTATGATCACTCTGCATCGCCAAGTCCAATCCATTCGTGTCCGAAGAGTGGACCTTCGTTATGATTTATGGGCAAGGGCAGCATCAGGGCCAGGGGCCATGCTCCCAGGGGAACCCTTAAGCCGCTGGACCATGAATTGAGGTCTTTTAGTGGAGATCTCAGGATGCATCCCCTTTTATTCTTGTGTTGCCAGTGAGACTCAACTTAGTGAGCTGTAACTGGTCTTTTATCACCCTTTGCCCGATCTCATCTGTTAGAAGATGCTAGAGCTAGTGCCAGAGAGACAGCTGGGATTGTGAAGCCTTAAGTATTATTTTATGAGATTTATTATAATCTTTAAATATAACCCCTAAATTGAAAGTTTGTTTCACATGCTAGTGTTTCTATATTTCCACCCCACCCAAACCCACTGCCATCCAGTTGGTTCTGACTCATAGAGACCCTATAAGACAGAGTAGAACTGCCCCATAGAGTTTCCAAGGACCACCTGGTGGGGTCAAACTGCTGACTTTTTGGTTAACAGCTGTAGCTCTTAACCACTATGCAACCATGCTTTCCTTTTTCTGTGTTAGCGTATCATAAATTTGTATCGTGACTCCTTTAACAAATGTGGTGTTAGGCTTCAGTTTGTTTCCAATTCTGCCCTACAACTAACAGTGCTGTCCTATGCTTTTACCCATGTCCACTTATTCATCATTTTTATGGAATTGTAGGCATGCTTACACCTCGTACTCTCAGGGAAATTGTGATAGGGGTTG
Source organism: Heterohyrax brucei (assembly GCA_028571685.1). Taxonomy (NCBI): domain Eukaryota; kingdom Metazoa; phylum Chordata; class Mammalia; order Hyracoidea; family Procaviidae; genus Heterohyrax; species Heterohyrax brucei. The sequence goes on along the minus strand of CM053150.1, from coordinate 113,721,659 downwards.
AGATGGAGGCTCTTGGAAGAAACTGGACTCCTTTCTGGTTTGAATAACTTTCTGCAAGCCTCCCTCCCAAGCAACCTCTGATCTACATCTGTCAGAGGGAGGACTCCCCACCTGAGACAAAGAGCAAGGGAGGGTAGAATAGGTTTTCAATAATCTCAGAAAGTGTCACACTCTACACCTATTTTGTCAGCATCTTAGTGTTGGAGTCTATGTAGGGATCAGCAAACTTTTTTTGTAAAGGGACAATCTCCATTGCAATGACTCAATTGTGTTCTTGCAGCAAAAAAAAACACTATAGACAATATGTAAGTGAATGGGCGTGGCTGTTACAATAAGATGTTATTTACAAAAATGTTAGGGAGCTGGATTTTTCTGAATTTGTTGATTCTTGGTCTCTGCATCCACTTATAGAGTGTAACTTTGAAATATCAAAAAGTATCCTCACCCCAAAATGTCTTCCCCACTGGTACCCATTACCAGAGAGTCTCCCTATTCTCCTTTCTCTCTGGGGCACCGGAGACACCACAGATCGTGCTGGCAGCCTCTGTTCCACCTGCCTGGGAAGGGATCCATCTCTTCGGGACTCTGACCAGAGCACAAGACTGTACCATTTCATCTTCTTTTGTTAGAAAAACACCTTCTTTTATCATTAAGAAATGAGTGGTGGGACCACTTAGGGCAGACACAGAAGGACCACTGGTGGTCTGGCCTTTAGGGACATGCTTCCTTGTAAATGCTGACTATTTTATCCAAGTAAAAGCTTGAGAACTGGAAAGGCTAGATTCAAATCCCAGCTCTTTCACTTCCTAGTATCTGCCCTAATATCCTTGCACCTTTGTTCTCCAAATCAAATGATATTATGCTGAGTGAAGTAAGTCAATCACAAAAACACAAATGTTGTATGATCTCACTTAGCAGTCAGAAATCAGCAGACGCGTTGCACTGCAAAAATCTGCTGCAAAAGAGCTCTTTAAAGTATTGGAAAGTACAGATGTCACCTTGAAGAGTAAGGTGTGCCTGACCCAAGTCATGATATTGTCAATCACGTCGTATGGGTGCAAAAGCTGGACAATGAATAAGGAAGACAGAAGAATTGATGCCTTTGAGTTGTGGTGTTGGAGAAGAATATTGAATGTATCACGGACTGTCAAAAGAACAAACAGATCTATTCTGGAAGAAGTATAATCACAGCACTATTTTGAAGCAAAGATCGCAAGACTGAATCTCACATACTTGGGACACGTTGTCAAGAGGGATCAATCGCTGGAAAAGGACATCATGCCTGGTAGAGTGGGGGGTCAGTGAAAAAGAGGAAGACCTTCAAAAAGATGAACTGACACAGTGGCAGCAGTGGTGGGCATAAAAACAATTGTGGGCACAGCACAGGACTGGGCAGAGTTTTGTTCTTTGTGCATAGGGTTTCTATGAGTCAGAACTGACTCAACGGCACCTAATAATAACAACAACATTTATATAAAAAATAATAGAAGGCAAATGTATGGAGACCAAAGTTTATTAGTAGTTACTAGGGCTGGGAAGAAGTTGGAAAGAGGAGTTATTGCTTACAGAGTACCGAGTTTTGGTTTATGATGATGGAAAAATCTCATTAAAGGTATAAGGTTGTACAACTGATTATTATAAATAATGTCAATAAGTTAGACACTTGCTGAAACCTGAACTTGCAAAGTTGTGTGATGGACATATTTACAACAATGACAGAATAGAAAAATGAGTAGTTGGTGAGGCTGCTTATGTACAACCAAATGCTGTGTGCAATTTGGTTCCTTGGTTTGGAGGATTAGAGTCATTGTTTCATGGTCTATTGCTGTTAACTGGCCTAATAATGTGTTTAATGTTTCTGTTCTACCTTATAGTACTTTGCATAGTTCCTGGGGTCTTAAAACTTTGCCAGTGACCATCCAAAGCACAATTGCTCTTCATGTACCTGGAGCAACAGAGAAAAGGGGATAATGAAAATAGGAAGAAGATATAGAATATATGGCTATTTGATTCCATGAACAACTGCCTCCTTTGCGATGAAATCAGAAGAACTGGATGGTGCCCAGCTACCATAACTGAAATTTTTTTATCGTGACTAAGTGAAAGTATACAATCCAAATCAATTTTGCATGCCCATCTGTCTGAAGCTCTATCTGTTCTCCTCAACCAGTGACAGCACATTCCTCTGTCTCTATACTTCTAATATCCTCTTAATGAGCACCTGTCCCCTTCTCTCCACCTTCTCTCTCATCTAGAAAGAAACCAGTAGGATAGCCTCCTGCAAATGTATAAAACCATAAAGTACCATTACTGAAATTTTTGATCAAAGATTCCGTAGAAGAGTTCTGATCAAAAGGGGGAAGATGCAGGCAGAATTTTAAATTCTTATGAATTTTCTGGAGCCATGGAGATTAGGAAAAAATCCACAAAACTATTGCCCTGAGATAACCTTTAAACCCTAAACCAAAAATATCCTCAGAAGTCTTCTAACAATGGTTTAGATCAACTAATAAAATCTACCTGCCTTGAGCATTATAGTCTTTTAAGAACTCTGTGTATGGGATCAGATGGACAGCAACAACTTGACACATTGAACAGGAACCTTAGCAGGCAGTGAGTCAGAATGAATAGGGGAGGAACAACTCAGAAAAAGAGGATGAGAATGGCTGCACAACTTGAAAAATGTAATCAGTGTCACTGAATTATACATGCTAAAACTGTTGAATTGGTGTATATTTTGCTGTGTATACTCTCAACAGCAACAATAAAATAAATAAAATTAATACAGAAGAAAAAGTAGGTCAAAATTTGGACATCCAGATACTTGTAGTTCAGAAACTCAGTTGAACTAGGAAGAACATGAGTGTTCATTCTTTGAAGTGAAATAAGTTATAGATTCTGAAAATTTTTGTGTTAATAGATTAAATAAGGCATTTACGAAATTGTCATAAGCCAAGTGGAGTAATACCACGTAAGACCAGTTTCAGTAAACTTCCTGGAGTCCTGCTAATGGTGTAAGTAAAGACTAAGGAATGTTATGGAACTGAAGTAACTTTCACAGACTTTTGGGTAGCAAAGAGAGGGAAAGAGGCAGGATAAAAGAAGGAGGAGGAGAGAAAGGAGTAAAGGACAGAATGAGAGGGATAAAAAAGTATTCAGTTTCTCTGTATTTTCTTTAGTGGAAATATAATTTATATATATGGAAAGAGAGACATATTTACAACATGTAGACATATATGCACTGTTGTTGTGTACCCTCAAGTCAATATAGGCTCATAGCAACCCCACGTGACAGAGTAGAACTGTTCTGTGGGATTTCCATCATTTACGGAAGGAGATTTCCAGGACTTTTCTTCTGTGGGGCTGCTGGTGGGTTTGAGCTGCTAACCTTTTAGTTAGCAGCTGAATGCTTAGCTATTGTACTATATATACATTGCTAAAGGAAATATGTATGTTTTTAAATATATATATTCATTTCTGTGATTTCAATATGCTCCTTGGAAACACTCTCATATTGAATTTTTTTTCTCTTTAACATGTTGCTTTGTATAGGTGGTACCCAGTAAAATGACCCTTCTTTCTCCCTATGAAAAATTCTCATCTATGTGATTTGGTTTCACTATTAAATTAGGTATCCAGTTTAAACTAAATGGACTTGCTGAAATACATCCACAGACTCGACATCAAGTACTACCGCTTCAAACAAACAAACAAACAAACAAAAATCCCATTGCTGTTGAGTCAATTCCAACTATTAAGTACCAAATAGGACAGAGCACAAATGCCCCATAAGATTTCCAAGGAGTGACTGCTGATTTCAAGCTGCTGACTCTTTGGTTCACAGCCAAAGCACTTACCTGACACACTACCAGCCCTCCATTACCATCTCAGCAAGATAAAATTTAAATATCAGTATTAGACAAGGTTGCCATGTGTGATGTGAGTTATAAATTTATAAACCACTGACCTAAGTGATGGGTATGCAATTAGTAACAGAGTAGAAGGATTTGATGAAAACTAGAGCTATTTTTGTTATCAGATGAGTGAGTATTCTAAATATTTTTCCTAATGACAAAGTGTGCTTCTCCATAATGGAATAAGAGATACTCTGAAAGGAGAAGATGATATCAGCTGATGCATTTTACTGGAAAACAGTCACCAGGGGTCAATTCCTGCTACAGCTGGTAGAGAACTAAGCAGACCGTGATATGTCATCACCAGATTTCATGCAAGGATTAATGGCTCCAAAGAACAAGATACCTCCCTAAGTCTTCCTGTAATGTTACACCCAAGTATGACTCGTCCCACCATTTGAGTCTCCTTTACACACTTAGGGGCAGAGGATAGCTTTTCACAAGTCACAGAGGAGCAGAGCACATGGATAATCCAGTACATGTTCTAAATCATCTCTCTTGGTTCAGGCCAAGTCATGGCCCTCATGGGACTGCCAAAACAGAAGCTCGCTTGTCCTAGGGAGGGTCGGGTAGCAAGAAATGGAATTTGTTTTGAGCAGTCTATCAACACGAGGGAAGGCTACAAGATGACTGGAAAGATATTGTCTGATTTTACTACTAATTGGGCTCAGATGACCCTGAAAGGCTGAGGATTTCTGTAGTTCCTCCACTCTACATATAAAGTGCTGCAACAATAAGATCTCAGGACAGTGACGGTGGCCATCACAAAACCAAGAACTGAGGAGGCAGGAGTGGGGCTGGGAGATTTGCCCTCCTTTGCATCTGATCAGGTTATCAGCTTACCTGCAAATTCACTTTCAAGGTACAGTGCATCCAGATTGTGTTCATCCCATTTGGGGGGTTAGGAAGTGAAACAGATGTACTCCTTATAGATTGTCCTTTTGTTGGTCACTTGGACTCATTTTCTTGTAACTTTGAACATCCCAGCCTGTGCCAGTTTGGAAGTGGCTTACCAGGCCAATAGAACAGTAATGCGTGAATTTCAAGGTAAACACTGTGAAAAAGCCAGAAATCAGCATTGATTTCACTGAGCAAGACTCTATTAAAGAAGACATTGTGTGTTGATTATTGGATAACTCAGTCCTAAGGAAATGTTTGTTGTAGGTGCTGTATTATAGAGACTTTTCAAGTTGCTGATGATCAAGTGGATTAATCTTTAATGTGGGGTTTTTAGTTGACTGATAACCTCGGACTTAGGAAATCAAAGGATGAGATTTTCTTTTATTGTCGTTTTTTATACAATTTATGATTATCTGGTTCCTCATTAGACAAAAGTTTACGAGACTTACATAAGTCAAGATTCAGTAAATATCATTTTTTAAAATTAAATTTATATGACATGGGTGAATTCTAGGATTCTTTACTTATAGCTTAATTTGCTGTTATTAGTGGCTTTGAGTTGATTCTTACTCCTGGCAACTCCAGGTGTGCACAGTAACATAAAGTTTTTATAATAGACCCAGACATAAGGTTTCCAAGGCTTTGCTCTACCTTTCAGAAGCAAATTACCAGGTCTGTCTTCTGAGGCATCCTTGGTTGGATTTGAACCACCAACCATTTGGCCAGTAAAGTGCTTAACCATTTGTGCCATAAAGTGCTGTCAAGTGCCGTAAAGTTGATTCTTCCTCTTAGGGACCCTAGTAGAGTAAATTTATAACTTGCAATTGAAATTGTAAGTTTTCTGAACTGGCAATTATTTACTGTACAGCCTACCAATTCTCTCAAAATAAGCAACTTCTAGTCAAAATGCTCTTGACTCTGGGTGCTTTATTAAGGAACAGCCTTCTTTTGCAAAATTCTGTCTAGTTATTGATATTTGCCCTTCACATATGTTCAAGGCATCCAGCTGTTGTCACTCACGAGAATCTGTAATTTTGAAGAGACAGACCCTGTAATTTTGAAGATACAGACTGTTCCTTGAAGTTGATTCTGTTAGATTTTTCCTGACACCAAATGCCTCATCTCACAGATGAAGAGACTAAAGTGAAGCGTCTTTTCAAAAATATTAAAAGAAATAAACTTATTAAACAAAGAGAATATTTGAAGCATAATTGAATTGAAACAAATACTGCCTCACTGTTAGCACTGCCATGATTCACTAACTTAACATACATTTTCTGAGTGCCACACACCTCCCAGGTTCTGCCTTGGGTGACACATTTAGCTACGCTGTCCTGAGTACAAGACCACAAGCTGTGCCTGTGCCTCTGTAATAAGAGCTACATGCAGTGGGAGAATAGAAGCACTCCTCTGGAAGAGGATCTTCTAAACTCATAAATGTTTCAACATTCACAAAGCAGCAGAGAGTAATATGGAATTCTATATTAAAGCTTTAAGTGTGTTATCCTTCCAGGAGTTTATGCTACAAATACACTTGTGTATGTAAACAAAATGTATGCATGCACTGTGGCATTTTTTATAATAGGCCCAAACAGGAATTCATCTAAATGCCCATCAATGTGAGCATGGTTGAATAAGTTATGTTATATCCATACACAGATTACTATTGCAGCTATGAAAAAGAATGTGTGCTTGTATGAAAATACATCCCTAAGTGAAAAAGCAAAATATATGACAGCATATGTAGTATGGTCTTGCCTGCATAAAAGGAAATGTCACATACACATCCATATACACACATATGTTCTCATTAAATTAATGTATAAATCATTCAGCTGTGAATATTGTTGGGAAGTGTAGCTGACGGCAAGGTATGAGGAGTAGGACTTTTAGTTTTATATCCTTCTGTAGTTTTTGAAATATTTTACCGTGTGTGTATTGCATTTATATTTTTTTACATGTAGTCTTAATGGACCATCTTTGCTAATAGTGTAGGTCTTATGTTACCTTTTGAACAATTCAATTTGGGAGTTTTCTGACAAGAAAGAGTGAATAAATTGCTAGATGCTGTTATTTTGATATATGCCTCACAAACATACGGACCATGACAACAAAAAGCCCAACAGAAGGGCAAAAAAACTGTCCTAAAATACTCAGACAGAGAAAGAAGAGTGAAGGCTAGGGTACGTTTCTATATTTTTGCTCTCAAGTGCCTTGCTTCCTTCAACACCATTATAAGAGTGCCAAGTGAATTTGCTTCCTGGACTACACTGCCCACTATTTCCTCCTCCCGCTGTAACAGTTCTCCTGAACCTGTCGTGGTTAGACACGGCTGCCTCTTTCCGTGGTGACATAGCGTTGAGAGCTCAGGCTGCTAACTAAAAAGTTGGCTGTTCCAATCCACCAGCTGCTCCTTGGAAACTCTATGCGGCAGTTCTGCTCTGCCTTGTAGGGTCACTGTGAGCCAGAACCGACTCAGTAGCATTGGGTTTAATAGCCTCTTTCCCTCCTCTTGGGTTTCTGAGAAATTACACATTGCTCATCAGAATAATCCAGGTAGTTTAGGAAACACACTCTGTGGGACAGGAACGTGTAACAACCACCACACAATTTTATTCTCACTCACAGTCAATAGAGATGGTTAAGGAGCTTTTATTTCATATGGTCCTTTTTTTTCAGTCTTTCTGAAAACTCTTTTGGGTTTTCAGGCCTTGGCTAAAACCCGCTTCTTTTAAAAAAGACACATTGCTTGTTTTTCTCCTTAGAAAAAAAGGTAACACTTATTTCTGATAGTCAAGTAGCCACTGGGCTGAAACATTGGAGTGAAGAGTGGGCAGCTAAGTAGAGGAACACTATTTTAGACAAATTCTGCATTTTAGCCAACTTCAAAAGTTTTAATTGACAGAGAATATAAAATTTGCTGAAGAAGTGATCACTTTTAGCTCAAATTCTTAGGAGCATTTTGATCAGGTCGATGGGTACACATGAGGAAATTGTAAGTGCTTATTCCATTAGACAAATAAGCCTATTGATGACTCACTATGTGAGAGGCCACAGCGGTGCAAATGGTTCCGCACTCGGCTACTCACTGAAGAGCTGGAGGTGCACATCTACTCAGAGGTGCCTCACAAGGAAAATGTGGCCATCAACTTCGGAAAAAGCAGGCACTGCAAACCCTATGGAGCACAGTTTGACAGGAACTGGTTTGATTTTTTTGTGTGAGAGGTGCTATTTTAAGTCAGAACCTTACCCCACAGGGGTTTAGAGTTTAGTTGAAGGGGCAAGGACGTGGTTGGTGCTGGAACCACACGAAACGGAGGCCTGGCTCCTGGTCCCAGTTCAGTCAGGCGCAAGCTTTCATAAGTCAGAAGTAGGGCAGAATCAGGGCTTCTCTGTGCATGGCAGGAGGGGCTTGACGACCTTGCACTTCCCTTCCAGCCCCAGTTAGGTGACTAGCCATCAAACTGAACTGTTTAAACCCTGCCATGGTTAGCAGTGCAAGTGAGAGACAACAGGGTTGAATTTGGCTTGCTTTTGCTTTTCAATGTTTTATTTTAACTCTTCTTGGGCTAAAGTATGCTTCTCTTGGAATCTAAGAGCTGGCTCTGAGGTCCATGGGAAAATCAAAGGTTTTTATCCACAAATCCCTACAAGTCAATGCTAGAAAACCAGTGACCCAAAAAGCCAAATCTGGCCAACAGACTCATTTTGATAGTCAGCACAGTGCTTTCAAAATGTTTTAAATTCATTACCAAAATATAAAAGTAAGGAGATTACACATTTTCAGACATTGGAATTTTCTGTTTCTCTTGAAAAATCAGAATATCTGGCAATACTAGGACAACGTCAATCTGGCAACAACAGTTAGTTGGAGCTGAGTGGCAGAGACTCTCTTAAATGAGTAACAGGCTCTGGAGATCACCACATACTCTTCTACACACACTGGGACCCCACAATCTTAGGAGCTTACAGCCCCTGATGTGGGGTCAACTTTATGGATATAAATTAGACAACCCAGGATCTTATTAAACACTTACTGTGTCAGGCATTAACCACAAACAGCTTTGTCAATGGAAAAGTAATATTTTGAAAGTAAACATTGTTTTATTTTATGGGACAGGGAGCAGAGCCTTAGTCCAAGTAACTTGTCTCTGTGGGATGTAAAAACAAAACACCAAACCCATTGTTGTTGCATTAATTCCAGCTCACGGTGTTGCTATGTGTTACAGCATAGCACTGCTTGGTAGGGTTTTCTTGACTGTAATGTTTAGGGGAGCAGTTTATCAGGCTTTCCTTCTGTGGCATTGCTGGGTGGGATCAAACTGGCAACTTTTAGGTTAACAGTCAATCGTAGATCATTTGAATCACCGAGGAACCTGATATGCCATATAAGTGTCCTAACCCCTGTTCAGCGTTCTGTCTTCTTGTAGGCAGAGCAGGGCGCCATGATGCTGGGGGGTGGGGTGGGGGGAAGCTGGACTATATATTACTGTGTTCCCTGGAAACTTTCTCCAGCACAAGTGACTCATAATTTACATATGTCCATGATGCCAGAGGAAACCCTACTGGCATAGTGGTTAAGAGCTGCAGCTGCTAACCGAAAGGTGGGCAATTTGAATCCACCACGTACTCCTATTAGACAGTTCTACTCTGTCCTATGGAGTCATTATGAATCAGAATCAACTCCACGGCAACAGGTTATGGTGCCAGAAAGATGCGTGCATGTGGTGTAAAGGCTATTGGGTTTTTTTTTTTTTTAACTTTTTTGTTTTGAGGTAATTTTAGATTTAGAGAAGATAGTGAAGATAATTACTGAGTGTACGCATGTACCTTTCACTCCCTCTCCTTCAATATCAACATCTTACATAATCCTGCTACTTTCACTGAAACTGTAGATTGCCAGCCAGCCAAGTGCCATAGAGTCGGATCCGACTCATGGCGACCCTAGGGGCCAGGGTATTCAAGGAGTTCCTGGTGGATTTGAACTGCCGACCTGTGGTTAGCAGTGGTAGCACTTGACCCACTATACCACCAGGGTTTCCCGAAACTGTAGATTAATGATGCAGTAAAATTAACTGCAGACTTTACCCAGACCCCTCCAGCTTTCACACTCTACCTTTTTTTTCTGTTCTAGGATATCACATTATATTTATGTGAAATATAGAGAGAGGTACAGACATAAGCTCTATGGATCACTAGCGGTGCAGTGCTTAAAGAGATTGACTGCTGGGTGAAAGGTTGGCAGTTGGAAACCACCAGCAGCTTTGCAGGAAAAAGATGTGGCTGCCTGCTTCTATAGGGATTCCCTATGGGGTCTCAAAGAGTGGGAGCGGACTCCACGGCAGTGAGTTTCTGTTAGCTCTGGGGCTGGGGGAAGGTTACTTAACTTCTCAGACTCACTTTCCCTTTCACATATATAGAGACAATAAATATACCACAACATGTTGAGGATTAAATGGGACAACATTTGATGTGGTACTTGCTGCAGGTGGGAAACCTGAAGATAGATGATGATGAGTGTTTGCCATGGGCCATATATCAAGTGCTTCACATGCTACAACTCTCACTTAATTCTCAAAACAATCCATTCTTCATGTAACAAAATTATGTATTAACCTATGTTTATAGAAACCCAAATTCTTTGTCATTGAGTCTACTCCTACTTATAGCAACTCTATGGATAGGACAAAGTAGAACTGTGCCGTAACATTTCCAAAGACCAGCTGGTGAATTTGAACTGTCAACCTTTTGATTAGCAGCCGAACTCTTAACCTCTGTGCTACCAAACGAAACCCACTGCCACCAAGTCTACACTGACTCAGGGACCCTGTAAGACAGAGCAGAGCTGCCCCACAGAGTTTCCAAGGAGCAACTGGTAGATTTGAACTGCTGACCCTTTTGGTTAGCAGACATAGCACTTAACTTTACACACCTACCCTTCCAGCCCACAGTCTGACAACTAAGTCCATGAACTTAATTGTTCTAAGTGCTACATACCTCACTGCTAAATATCATTGTGGTCACCTTCAAGGTACTCCCCTTAGGAAGCTATGTACCAATGCCAGTGTCTAGTCCACTCTTCAAAGCAATTTTGGAACTCTTTCTGAAATAGCCGTTGTGCATGGTGGCAAGGTGGCAAGTTTGCAAACTTAATCGTATAGTTGTCTGTGAGGGAGTTTTAGCCAGTAAACAAATAACTGAATTAGAACAGCCTCCCTGCTCACCTGATCTGGCCCCCAATGACATTGTTTTTTATCTAAAGATAAAGGAAGTGTTGAAAGGAAGACATTTTGATGACATTCAGGACATCAAAGGTAATACGATGACAGCTATTGGCCATTCCAGAAAAGGAGTTCCAAAATGGACCAGATGCTGGTATCAATCGGCACACAGCTTCCCAAGGGGAGTACTTTAGAAGGTGACCATGGTGATATTCAGCACTGAGATGTACAGCATTCCAGCTAGGATGAGCTCACAAACTTAATTAGCAGTCCTTGTATGTCATTCTGCAATACTGTTATACATTCCATAAAAAAAAAAAAACCTAAGCCCATCGCCACTGAGTCAATTCCAACTCACAGAGATCCTATAGGACAGAGTAGAACTGCCCTATATAGTTTCCAAGGAGTACCTTGTGGATTTGAACCACTGACCTTTTAGTTAGCAACTGTAACACCTAACTATTATGCCACCAGAATTTCCATACATCCTACATAAGGTATGTATTTATATGTACATGTGTGCGTGTGTGTAATGTCTCTTTAGTATCCTCCAGCCTGTGACAATGACAATCTCTTTCCTTGGTCTTTCATGATCTTGATGTTTAATGAGAACGGGTCCTGCCTGCAGCAATTATTACTGTGGTGTTCTAACAGTGATTTTCTATTTTGCTCTTTCAGTTTACATTTATTAATGGGAATTCTACCATGTGGAATATTTGTCCCTTCTCCCCATCTATTTATTCACTGAATCATTTGTTTTATAAGTTTGAATTTGTGAACATTTATTTTATTGTCTGGATTGTGCGAATAACACATCATTTCTTTTGTTGCTCACATTGCTTCAGTTTTGGCCTTTGGAAGCTCTTTCTGGCTTGGCTCGGGCGTCCTTCTGCAGTGCTCTGACCTTTTATTAAAGCTCTTTCCTGCTTTCAGGCACTACAAATACTCATTATTAAGGGTTTTGAAAGGTAAAATGTAGCCAGGATTTAAGTGGTTGGGATCTGCATAGCAGGCTAGGGTAAGTGTGAAAGTTACTGGGGGAATAACAATTTCTCTCCTAAAAAAAAAGAGGAAAGCAATCTTTATTTTTCTTTCTTAGAAATTTTATTTGGAAATAACTTTACGATTACGGAAAGGTGCAAGGATAGTTCAAAGAACTCCTGCGTGTGGTTAACCCCCATATACCTGTCATTACCATTTTACCCTGTTGGCTTTATCATTTGCTTTACTATTTATCTCTTGACATACTTTTCCTGAACTGTTTGAGAATTAGTTGAATGAATCACAGTTATTCACCCCTTAATATTTTAGTGTATTATTACCTAAAAATACAGTCATTCTCTTACACAATCACAGAGAAGTCGCCAATTTCAAGAAATTTAACACAGACGCAATACTGTTATTGTCCAAATCCCAGTTTTGTCAGTGATTCAATATTGACTTTTACAGCACTTTTAGAGGTAATTTTTTTTTAACAGGTCAAGTATTTATACTGATAGTTATGATCTTATTGGCTCTCATCCGTAGCATGGCATCCATAGCCCTTCTTCTCCACGACATCATGTTATTACTGCTCTTTGATTTATTGAGTAAGTCTTCCAGACTTGCTCACAGGATTTCAGGTTTGAAAGTGCAGGCTGGGTCTGCATGGACCAAAACAAAGCCCTTGCAGAGCATCTTGGGATATTTATATTCCATGCTGACAGGTACTAATTACTCTTCATTTTTTTCTTGGGTAGGTGAACTTCCCTCTGAATGAGTGGGGGTGTTTTAGTCAGCTAGGGCTGCTCTAACAGAAATACCAGACTGGATGGCTTTAACAAAGGAAGGTTTATTCTTACACAGTCTGGTAGGTTGCAAGTGCATGTTCAGGGTGTGCGCTCCAGGGGAAGGCTTTCCCCCTTGTCGGCTCTGGAGGCAAGTCCGGTATTGCATCAGTCTTTGTCCAGGGAGCATCTTGGCACAGGAACCTCAGGTCTGAAGGACGTGCTGTTCTCCCAGTGCTGCTTACTTGATGGTACGAGGCTCCCAATTCTCTGCCTGCTGCTCTGTCCTTTGATCTCTCATAGGATGAAAGGCTCAAGAGTGGGGCAAGCCACACTGCAGGGAAGCTCCCTTTACAGTGGAGCAGGCAGGTAATCCTAGGAAGGGATTTACCGCCCCACCCTAATGCTTTAACATACAGTGTAGGAAGACCACAACATGGAGGACAGTCACAAGATACTGGGAATCATGGCCCAGTCACGTGGCTACATCTATTTTGGGGGGGACAGAATTCAATCCATGACAGGGGGAAAGTGGGCCTGGCTGTGGGCAGCAATGACAGGACCTAGGTTTAGAGCCTAGCACCAGCACGTAACTGGTTCAGTGGCTCCGATAAAAATTTAAACTTTTTAGAAGCCTGGCTTCTTTTTTATTGTTTTAATTATAATTGAATGAAAGTGTACTTCCCATATAAATTTGCATGCCCACCTATTTGCAGCTCCCACTGCTCTCCCTGACAGCACATTCTTCCTCTTTGCTCCATACATGTCTTATCCTCCCAACAATCTCCTATCCCCTCAAGTAAGAGGTTAGCAAGACAACATCCTATGGATGCATAGAACCATAAAGTGCACACATGATACGCCAAGTCCAATCCATTACTATCTGAAGAGTTGAGCTCCATTATGATTTATGGACAGGGGCAGCATCGGAGCCAGAGGCCATGCTCCCAGTGGAACTCTAAGGCCCTTGGACCGTCAATTGCGGTCTTTTAGTAAAGATCTCAGGGTGCACCCCTTTTTATTTTTGTGTTGCCAGTGAAACTCAACTTTGTGAGCCCCATCACGGCTATCACTGGTGGTCATCATCTGGTTCTTCCAGTCACAAGTCAATATAGTCACCCACTCACATGGGTCTCTCTGTCTTCTAGGTTCTCTTTCCCTCATGTCGTTTTGGTCCTTGGTGATCATCCGTTCCTGGTGAGTTGGGACCATTTGCTGTACCCTCAGATGGCAGCTTGACAGCTTTTAAGACCCCAGATGCCACTCACCAATGTGGGGTGCAGAAGACTCTCTTAGCAAAATGCTATGTGCCAATCCACCTTGATTTCCCCTGAGAGCATGATCCCCAGCCCCCCGCCCCAGCTACTCTGTCCTTGCAATATTGGCTTAAGATGGGAAGAGTAATCATGCTATGTTGAAGTCTGGTTAACGTTCATCTTCTTTCTAATGTATGCTGTCACAGATTTCACCCAACAAAGTTTCTATAAACTATCTATTCTAAGCCTTCACCTCCTTGTCCTCCCTCCCTGCCCATCCTTGCAGCCATCAAAGAGTCTTTTCTTCTATGCATGAATCTGTTTTTAAGTTCTTATCGTAGGGGTCTCATACAATATTTGTCCATTTGTTGCTGACTACTCTCACTCAGCATAATGTCCTCCAGTTGAAACTAAGTTATGAGATGTTTCCTAAAATCATCATTGTTCTTTATCATTGCATAGTGTTCCATGGAGTATATGTACCATAGTTTACCTATCCATTCCTCTGTTGTTGGGCATCTGGGTTGATTCCCTCTTTTTGCTATTGTGGACTGTGGTGCAATTAACGTTCATGTGCATGTATCAGTTGATGTGACTGGCCTTGATTCTGTAGGATATATTCTGAGCAGTGGACTTACTGGGTCGAATGGTATATCTACATCAAGTTTTTTAAGGAAGTGCCAGATTGCTTTCCAAACAAATTGCACCACTTCGCAATCCAACCAGCAGTGTAGGAGAGTTCCAATTTCTCCACAGCCTCTCCAGCATTTGTTTTTTGCATTTTTTGAATCACGGCCAACCTTGTTGGAGTTAGTAAGCCTGGCTTCTTATCTGATAATTGGGGAATAATAATACCTGTTTCCCAGAGCTATTGATATGGTCAAATGAGGCCATTGGCAACGGCTGAGCATAATTTCTTGCTCATTGTTACTTATGTGTGACATCAGCAACCAATGAATGGAAAGAACATCCTTGGGCTGTGGAATTAGAAGGTCTGGATTAGATTTCCAGATTTACCTGTCCTTAGCTCTGAGGGTGGAGGAAAATCACGTCACCTCTCAGGCTTGCTTCATCTTCCCCAAACAGGGGAATAATAAAAGCTACCTACCACAACAAGTTGAAGATTAAATGAGATAACATTTGGTACTATGCTTGTTGCAGGTTAACAGTATGACTATAGATGACAGCCATGAGTGCTTACCACCAGCACATATTAAGTTCTTTGCATGCTACAATGTCTCATTTAATTCTCAGGACAATCCATTTTTTTAATATGATGAAGTTAAGCTTTAAAAAGGTAATAAAAGATTTCCCCGGTCTTATGGAGTCAAAGGAAAGTTACTTTCCTAATAATCTTTGGTGCCCTTTCTCCATGACTTAATGTCATTTCTGTAGCTCAGGTAAGCCCAGAGGAAGGAACATGACTGGTTATTTTGGACACATTCCTTGTAAGCTTTTTTTTTTTTTCTTTTAAGGTCTGTTTTAGTTAAAATTTGCAGCTACACAGGAACTTATTCTTAACACCTCCAGTGGTATCTTACTTCCCCTGCACCAAATGTTAAAAAAAATATTCAAACCCACTGCCATCAAGACAATTCTGACTCCTAGTAACACTATAGGACAGAGTAGAGTTTCCAAGGAACTTGTGGTGGGTTTGAACTGCTGGCTTCTCGGTTAACAGCCACAGCACTTACCACTGTGCCACCAGGTTTCCAAATATTATGTGGGTGAAATCTGATGTTTGTTGTAGGAAAAACTATGGGTAGGATCCAGAGACTTCAAGGCAAGTTGCCTGACTACACCAGGGAGGGCAGATTTAAAAAAGAAAACATTTTTTGGAAAGTGCTAAGAGAATTACTTCTTTATAATACTACAGTGTTCACCTGTGAAAGTGAGAAGGGGAAAAGAAGGTGACTCAATTAACCCTCTGTCCAGAGGGATGTGGACAAGAAAACCATCAAAATATCTCAGGGCCTCAGGTGTCTTAGCAATCAGACCCGGTAAACTTCAGCCCCACAGATGTTTTCAGTAGGCTGAAAAGACCACCTAAGAGGAGATGAAGTGCAGTCAAGCCCTGTAGCATCTCCAAAGGTAGGTGATTTGCGTGGGATGGTGGGTAGGGCACATTTTGCCAAATACAAGGTGTCAGGAATAAGCTCTATAGGTTGTGCAAAAGGTTTGCCCTCCACTACTAAGCTAAAAGTTGACGATTTGAACCTACCAGCTGCGCTGAGGAAGAAAGACCTAGTGATCCAGTTCTACAAAGATTACAGCCAAGGAAATCCTATGGAACAGTTGTACGCTGTAACACTTCAGGTCTCCATGAGTAAATTGACTAGATGGCATCTGGTACCCTTTGTAGGTTTGTTTAATTGTAGTCATACAACACATAAAACTGTTAACAGAAGGCATGTCTGACAGGCAACATTGGAAAGCACCGGGGAAGCTTACCTAGCAATGGAGCCACCCGTCTTCTATCACTGGAGACTTGCGTGTTGCTATGATGCTGAACAGGTTTCAAAAGAGCTTCCAGACTAAGATGGACTAGGAAGAGATGTCTGGTGTCTACTTCCAAACATCAGCCAGTGAAAACCCCGTGAAGCACCACACTCCAGTCTGCAACTGATCATAGGGATAGTACAGGACAGGGCAGAATTTCATTCCGTTGTGCCTGGGATCACCATGAATCAGGGCCCAACTCACTGGCAGCTAAAACAAACTGCAGTCTTGAAAAGGTTTTCATCTAGTTGTCTCTGAATAAAGAATTGGTTATTTGTGCAATGCTCAGAACAAATTTCACCATGATGCGTGCTTTGTGCTTTACCCAGCTCTTCTCTTGAGCTGCTATTTCTTGTCTGATGGGCAGGTGGTGTAAGCAGTGTAACAGTGATGATTCCAGCTTTTGAAATTGAGTAGGGTTTAAAACCCACCTCTGCCACCATAAACAACGTGACTCTGGGCAATGGCTTACCTCCTCGAGCTGTTGGTGGTTGTGCTGTTGAGTCAGCTCCAACTCATAACGACCCTGTGCGCAACAGAATGACACACTGCCTGGTCCTGCACCATGCCCACAATTGTTTTTATGCTTAAGCCCATCGTTGCCGACCATTGTGTCAATTCATCATTTTGAGGGTCTGCTTCTTTTTAACTGACCCACCGCTCTCCCAAGCATGATGTCCTTTACCAGGGATTGATACCTTCTGACAACATGTCCAAAGTATGTGAGACGCAGTCTCACTATGTTTGCTTACAAGAAGCACTGTGGCTGTACTTCTTCCAGAATAGGTCTGTTCTTTTGGTAGGGTATGGCACATTCAGTATTCTTCTCCAACACCACAATTCAGTGGTATCAATTCTTCTCTCTTCCTTCTTCGCTGTCCAGCTTTTATATGCATAGGATGCAACTGAAAATCTCATGGCTTGGGTTAGGCACACCTTAGTCTTCAAGGTGACATCTTTATTTTTCAATACTTTAAGGAGGTCCTTTGCAGCATATTTTCCCAGTGCAATGAGTCTTTTAGTTTCTTGGCTGCTGCTTCCATGGACATTGATTGTGGAGCCAAGTAAAACAAAATCCTTGAATACTTTGGTCTTTTTTCCATTGATTGTTCTGTTGCTTACTGGTCCAGTTGTGAGGATTTTCGCTTTCTTGATGTTGAGGTGCAGTCCTTACCGAAGGCTTTGGTCTTTGATCTTCATCAGTAGGTGTTGCAAATCCTCTTCACTTTCAGCAAGCAAGGTTGTATGTCTGCATAACACAGGTTGTTAAGGAGTCTTCCTCCAACCCTGATGCCTCGTTCTTCTTCATACAGTCCAGCTTCTTGGATTATTTCTTCAGTATACAGATCAGAAAGGTATGGTGACAGGATACAACCTGACATACAACTTTCCTAACTTAAACTAAATTTAATAAAATAAACCACACAGTGTCCCCTTGTTCTGTTTGCATGACTGCCTCTTGATCCAAATACAGATTTCTCATGAGCACAATTAAGCGTTCTGGAATTCCTATTCTCTACAATGTTGTGCATAATTTGGTATGATTCATACCAGTTGAAGGTCTACATGGGTGAGCATCTTTTTGGTATTCTCTACTTTTAGCCAAGGTCAATCTGACATCAGCAATGATATCCCTGGTTCCATGTCCTCTTCTGAATTTCTGGAAGTTCCCTGTCAGTATACTGTTGCAGTCTCTTTTGAGCATCCTCTGGAAAATGTGGATAAAAAGAGGGTTGTTTTGAGAATTGAACACAAGATGTAAAACTCTGAAGAAAATGAAATGAAATCCACTGCTGTCAAGTAAATTCTGACTCTTAGCAACACTAAAGGACTGTGTAGAACTGCCCCATAGAGTCTCTAAGCAGCACCTGGTAGATTTGAACTGCTGACCTTTTGATCAGCAGCTATAGCTCTTCAGCCACTACACCACCAGGTTTTCCCACTTTGCATAATAAAGGTTATTTATGAAGTACTTAATAACTAGTAATAAAATAAGCAGAGATCACAAGCTAGCAGCTTGCTAGCCAGTAGATGAAGGCCTGGCAGCAGGTTTTGCTTGACCCTTTGGTGGGGCACAGCCCCTGGGTGGCACAAACTCTTATGCACTCAGCTGCTAATCTAAAGGTTAGCAGTTTGAATCCACTTAGAGGCACCTCAGAAAAATGGCCTGGAAATCTAATTCCAAAAGATCACAGTCACTGAAAACACTGTGGAACACATTTACACTCTGAAACACATGGAGTGACCATGAGTCAGAATTAATTGGATGGCAAAGAGATTTTGTTTTTTACATGGAGCAGACCTACTCCATCTCTGGACTCATTTCCACTCCCTGTTGTCTACTTCTGGCTGAATCTCAGTGGCCAATGTGTGGATCTTAGAGAAATATTTCTCTGTACTCATGATTTTATCAAAATTAGTGGGACTGAAAGATAAATGCAGTGAACCAGATGCATATTTTAAAGAGGGGAAGCAGAAATTATTTCTAAGTGTTTATTATGAAAATAGCTAGACTAACTCATGTATGTGAATGTCTGGTCACTATAGATGCTTAAATTTGCTGCTCCTGATTTTTGAGTCATTGGGAGATACAGGAAAACGTGACTATCTGGTTGTCAAGAAAAAGAAATTTTTCCTGGAGAATCTTAAGACTGGAAGAACTAAAGGAACTTTAGGAAGTACACACGCTATGTAGTGAAGAATTAATCTTACCCCAAGAGAGGTCTGGAGTGCTGCTGGCACAGTAGCTAAGAGCTTGGCTGCTGACCAAAAGGTTAGCAATGTCAGTCCACCAACTGCTTCTCAGAAAGTCTACGGGGCAATTCTACTCTGTCCTATAGAGTTGCTATGAGTCAGAGTCAACTTGACAGCAAAGGGTTGGGTTTGGGTTTAAAGAGAGATCTGGAGTCCATGAGTGCTACAAATTAACTTATAGCCAAAATGGTTAGAGGTTTCAGTCCACTAGGAGCTTTGGGAGAAAGGTCTGTGATCTACTTCTGAAAAATGAGCCATCAAAAACCCTATGGTTCTACCCTGACACACTTGTAGCCACTTGAGTCAGAAGTGACTCATCAACTACTGGCTTGTTTTTGTTTTTTGTTTATTGTTTATTAAGACAACACCTGGCCTTTGTCTTAGACTACTAGGAGCCTATCTCTAGGCCCTTGGAACGTAGTGCTTGATCAGAGTGTCTGTTTGCCTGGAGGCCTTGGCCAGTTAAGTAGTAGCACCATTATTTAGAATGCGGCTTTGGGTAGTGTGATAGCAGTTCTGCGTTTCCACTGGGTCGAGACTAAAGGTCAGCCAAGCAAGCAACAGGTGATCAAGCACCTATAAAAACTGAGGACCAATGTTTAGTTGAACTTCCCTGGTTGGCAAGACTGCATATGTTGTCACTCATCAGTACCAGCAAAAGCAACACAGCCACAACCTCCCAGAGAGAGGACAACACATTTGATATTTCTCCAGGACTCTAGCCTGTGCACTTCTCCCTTTGGCTGATTTTGAGTTGTATCTTTCATCTATAATAAACTGTAAACCTGAGTATAATAAATTTCAGGGAGCCCTTCTAGTGAATTATTAAGCCTGAAGTTGTCTATGAGAACCCCTTGAATTTGCAGTTGAAGTCAGAGATGATGGAGATCTTGTGTAGAATGTGCTCCTTGTAAATAAACTGTCCAGTCTGCCAGACTCTTGCACAAACTCACACACCCTCCAAACTGCATTCATCATGACATGAAAGTTGTTGCGGTGTTAACTACCACTGAGTTGGCGCCAACTCACGGTGACCTTAGGTATAACAACGAAATGCCAGCATGTCTGAGTCCACCATTGTACTTGTTGTGCCAGTTTGTCTCACCAAGGGTCCTTACACCCTCACTGGCCCACTGCTTCACCAAATATGTTGTCCTCTTTCACCAGTGGATTGCTCCTGGTGACATAACCAAAGCAAGAGAGTCAGACAATGTTCTGTTGTGACCCATAAAATTTCTGTTGGCTAATGTTTGGACGTAGATTAATGGGTCTTTCTCCCTAGTCTGTTTGTAGTCTGGAGGATCTCCCGAAATGTATCCACTGTGGGTGATCTCGCTGTCATTTTTAAATAGCAGTGACATAGCTTCCAGCATTATAGCAACACACAAGCTACTATGGTACAACAAACTGACAGGCAGGTGGTAGGAGATGAAACCAGCAAATTGAAGCTTAGAAGAGATGAATGGGAAGATGTGAAATTTGACTTATAAAAACATCAACAGAATGGAAACACATGACTCTGAAAAGTTCTTCCTGTCAATACAAGCTTGGTCTTGTCATTCTTTAAAAGTGGCTCAGGAGGGCTCAGGTACCTGATAGATCTACATGTATGTGTACTCTTTCTGTTTCTTATTCCCATGACCATAAAAAAGCACTAATCCATCAGATAGGAGATCACAGTGGGTTTCCCTACTTCCTGACTGCCACTAAAATAACACTTTGAGAAAGTCAAGTATTTCACTCTCATTTGTGCCCATCTGGTGGCAGCACCATGTAAACATAACACATATTTGACAATCTTCTGCTTGGAGCAGGTGTAGGTGAAAAGACAGACACTATCACTGCTTATTTTTCCATCAATACCCCAGGGAAGAATAAAAAAAACCCATACCAAACCCACTACGGTCAAGTTGAGTCCCACTCATAGCGATCCTAGAGGTCAGAGTAGAACTGCCCCATAGACCTTCCAAGGAGCACTTGGCAGATTTGAACTGCTGACCTTTTGGGTTAGCAGACGTAGCACGCCACATTTAATTTTCTGTTTCCTGCCTTATTTTGGTATTTTGCTAAAAATGCTTTGCAATAACTACTATCAATTCTATTTCTTGAGGGTACAAAGACTGGGCTACTAGCTACGATAGGGCTGCTTACAATAAGCACAGAAAACGGGACTAGCAATTGTGAAACAAGTGAAAAGGGGGGAGGGTATTGTATTGCCCAGCTAAAAGCAGAATGCGTTTCTTCTTATACAAGTGCTAAAATAGTGTAATAGTCCTGAATGCTGAAATTCAGGTTTCCCAGCTGTTTCCAGCAAAACAAGCAGGCTGTGAAATAACACAGGTAAAGGAATCTAGTCTTGAGCAGAGTAGCAGCTGTCAACTTTAGTACAACAGTCATTTCTTAAACATTTTGGACATCACTCAACGAGTAAAATTAAGAAGCTGCCCACAAAGATCCCACAAGTATAACATCCTAAATGCTGTAAGTCAGGAAAGGTGGGGCATCGGGATTGGAGGAAAATGCATTAACAACCTTTGTTATGCAAATGACACAACTTGGTGAAGAGCACTTGAAACACTTACTGATGAAGGTCAAAGCTTTCAGTATGGGTTACACCTCAACATAAAGAAAACAAAACTTCTCACAGCTAGACCAATAAGCAGCATCATGATAAAGAGAGAAAAGACTGAAGTTGCAAAGGATTTCATTTTACTTGAATTCACAGTCGACACCTGTCGAAGCAGCAGTCAAGAAATCAAAAGACGCATTGCATTGGGAAAATTTGCTGCAACAGACCTCTTTACAAGGCTGAAAATTAAAGATCTCACCTTGAAGACTAAGGTGAACCTGACCAAAGCCATGGTGTTTTCAGTCACCTCATACGCATGTAAAAACTGGACAATGAATAAGGAAGACGAAGAAAGAATTCATGCTTTTGAATTTTGGTACGGGCAAGGAATATTGAATATACCGTGGACTGCCAAAAGAACAAACAAATCTTCTCATATAATGGAAGAAGTACAACCAGAGCACTCCTTAGGGGCGAGGGTGGTGAGACTATATCTTACATACTTTGAATATGTTATCAGGGGAGATCAGTCCCTGGAGAAGGACATCATGCTGGGTAAAGATGACTTTCAGTGGGACAGGCTGACACAGTGGCTGTAACAGTGGACTCAAGTGTAACAACAGTTGTGAGGATATCGCAAGACTGGTCAGTGTCTTTGTTCTATTGTACATAGAGTCTCAATGAGTGGGCATCAATTTGATGGCACCTACCAAAGACAGCAACAAAGGATATAAGGCTGAAACTCATCACCAGAAACTTTTGCTAAAGGCTTCTCCGTGCATGGTCTAGGGCTAGACGTTACATAATGTGGAAAGCATCTTATCCCTGCGACATAAGGCTTTCTAATTCTGACAACCCACCAACAAAGATAAAATAAACCTCAAGTATGGACTGAGTCAATAAAAGGGAAATCATTTAATATCATGTGTGAACTAAAAGCAGTGAGAATGTGCTATGGGTGGTGATTCAATTTTGGTTGCTTCCTCAAAAAAATAAAACAAGTCATAGATGACTCAATTCCAACTCATAGTAACCCTATGTGTGTCAAAACTGAACTAGGGTTTTCAGTGACTGTCATCTTTTGGAAGTAGATTGCCAGGTCTTTGTTCCCAGGCACCTCTGAGTAGATTCAAACTTTGAGTTAGCTGAGCATTTAACTGTTTATGCCACCCTGGATACCTGACTACTGAAACCCAAAACTAAACTAAACCTGTTGCTGTGGAGTCAATCCCAATTCATAGTGACTTCAAAGGACAAAACAGATCTCCCCCACTGAGTTTCCAAGGTGCAGCTGGTAGATTTGAACTGCCAACCTAGGGTTTTGAAGATAGACTGTGCATTCTCTGATGACAAGCATTTAGGGCTTTGCTTGATAAACATCTGGTGAATGAATAGCAGTATATTACATATTTTTCTCTGTGCCGTCATATTTAAGCTCTACTTCACGGAGAATGAAACCAAGGGTCAGAGTTAGAAAAGGGCTTATTTGGCCAAAGTAACAAATCTTTGGAGTGATGGCAAGTCTTCTCCACACCTGGACTGAGCTCCTTCTCTTCTTCTTTGACAATCCTGGCTCATGTTGTCAGGACCTGATGAGCAAAGTGGGTCCCAAGTTGCATTTGACAGGCAGGGCAGATGATTCTACATGTCAGGTGTCCACGGGAAGGTGAGATGAGGCATGATGGGGAAGTCCTATTCCAAATGATAACAACAAGAGCAAATCTGGCCCACTAGGGTGGCACTTGATTGCTTGGGTGCAGAGGCAGGAAAGGTGACTGCTCCGAGACTTGGTAGGAAGGAAGGAGTCAGAGAAAGCAGAATAGGTAAAGGTGACCTGCAGAGGGAGCACTGGGAGGAGGTTTAGAGAACAGTAATGGAAGAAAACCACAACATCAGCTGCCGTCAAGTCAAAGCCAATGCATGGCGACCCCACGTGTGTTAGACTAGAGCTGTGCTCCATAGGATTTTCAACAGCTGATTTTCAGAAGTAGGTAACCAGGCCTTTCTTCCAAGATGCCTATGGGTAAACACAAATCTCCAACTTTTCTGTTAGCGTCTGTGCATGTTAACTATTTGCCCTAGCCCTGGGCTTTAAAAAGAGAGAGAATCAGGCATGTAGCCTTCAGAAGAGGCAACAAGGTAGCCTTCAGATTGCTTGCAGCCAAAAATTCATCCTCTGGTGGGGCATCCCAGTGTTTGACACCTATTTAAATATGACGTGTACAGCAAAGCATGTGTTTTTCAGATGAGCGTGGTGTCCATTATTCCCTGCAGTGAGGACCCAGGAACTTCTTTCTGACACCTTCCTGGCCCCTGAGTTCAAGACCCATCCTAAGTCCCCCCGAAGGTCACAACAATCCACTACACTCAAGCTTCTCCCCAAAGAGCTCAGAATGCTTTCCAGCCCGAAGAGGAACAGGAAGCACACCCACCTGCATTCATTGCTTGATTTCTTTCAAGCTCACCCTGACTTAATTTACTCCTTGGTATGTGGAAGCCACCCTGCTTTCAATTATTTCTTATAACCCAGTTCATAATTATGCAACTACAGGATCTACTTTCATAAATCCTCCTTTCGTATTTGTTTTAGTCAGCTAGGGCTGCTCTAACAGAAATACCACAGAGTAGATGGCTTTAGCAAAGGAAAGTTTATTCTTACACAGTCGGGTATGCTACAAGTCCATATTCAAGGTGTCTGCTTCAGGGGAAGGCTTTCCCCTTGTCGTCTCTGGAGGAAAGTCTGGTATTGTATCAGTCTTTGTCCAGGGAGCACCTTGGCACAGGAACCTCTGGTCTAAAGGATGTGCTCTTCTCCTGCTGTTCTTTGTTTGATGGTTCTATACATCTATAGGATGTCATCCTGCTGACCTCTGGCTGGAGGAAGGGGAGTGGGTAGAGAGGAGGGGAAAGGAGATTGCTGGGAGGATGAGACATGTATGGAGCAGAGAGGAATAGTGTGCTGTCACCAGGCAGGGAGATCAGTGGAAGCTGCATATAGGTGGGCATGTAAATTTATGTGGGAATGTACATTTTCACTCAGTCATAATAATAATAAAAAAAGCATAGGAAGACCACAAAACGGAGGACAGTCACAAGATACTGGGAATCATGGCCCAGCCACATGGCTACACATATTTTTGGGGGGACACAATTCAATACCTGACAGTATTGAAACACAGCTTTTTATCCTGGATGAAGTAGATATGACCCTGCACCTTAACACGAGCAGCTTATGTTCCTGCACAGGCTTCTCTTTCTTTCTTAATGAAGCTCTTTGAGATAAACTTTCGTACTTTTGAGGAAAGAAAAACAATCCATGGAACGCCTATTGAATGAAATTAACTTTTCTTTCAATTAAATTTTAAGGAGTATTTGGTTACAAAGAAATTTATGACTAAATCATAAAAATGATTGCAAGTTCTGTATTAACATCTTCCTTCTGGTTCCTGTTTGCACAGACAAAAGTCAGGAAATGAGACGCTTTAGATACCCCTTGGGCATCCCTGGGTCATGCAAGCAGTTAACACTCTTGCTGCTAATCCCAAAGTTGAAGGTTCAAGTCCACCCAGAGGCACCTCAGAAAAAGGCCTGGCCATCTGCCTCCAGAAAAAAAAAAAAAATTCAGTGAAGCACAGTTCTGCTCTGACCCACGCAGGTCAAAATTGCCTCCATGGTAACTCTCCTTTTAAGGTACCCCTGAAGCTTGAACTAAACTTTAGGAAGCCTTGTTGCACACATCCCATACTCTACAGCTAGGAGTACAAATGTACAACCTAACATGTATGTGCTAAGGACTTCTATTTCAATGGCAAGTGACAAGGAACTTACCTGGATGCTCTGCACTGAATCCTTAGTGGACAAAAGAAAATAAACTGAAGAGCTTGTTAGAAGACAGGATGAGATGGGGCAACTGGAAAATGGTGCCCCTATGTTCGAGGCAGGCTCTGTTCTTTGAAACTAAAGTGCGATGTGCATATAGGATACAGGTGTGTTACAAATGGCAGTGTCTGGATTCAAACTCATTTTTCTATCACTCCAAAACCAAGGCAGACTTATTTGAGGGTCTGGGATTTGTTTTTCTTTTTATTGTTTAGGGGATGAACAATCAATACATCCGCCGAGAGGTCTTCTGCTGTGAGACTTGTCAGGACCTCAAAAGCTTCTGGGAAAAAGAAATTAGCAAACAGACTTGCTATCGAGAGCTGGAGGAAGATCGTCTGGGAAGAAGTGCCCTGAGAAAGTATGTAGCTTGTTTTTCTACTATTTTTTAAGTCAGTTTTTCCAGTTGCCATCAAGTCAACTTCAACTCACAGGGACCCCTGTCAGAGTAGAATTGTGCACCATAGGGCTTCTAATAGCTGATTTTTGGAAATTCATAACTAGACCTTTCTTCAGAGACACCCCCAGGTAGACTCAGACTGGCAATCTTCCAGCTGCCAGCCAAGCTCAGTAACCATTCACATCAGATGTGAAGCCAGAGGTGCTGAATTCTTTTTATTAGAACTTCTTCAGTCTTGTCACCTGAAATACCGTGGTTTCTTGATGCGAGTAGTACTGACATTTGAGAATGGATAATACGTCGCTCAACTGAGAGGTTTTCTTGTGCATTACGGAATGTTTAGCAGCGTCCCCTGCCTCCAATCATGGATATCAGTAATCACCGTCCCCCAGCGCAGCAGTCCAAACTGTTTCCAGATGCTGTCAAACGGCCCATGCAGAGCAAAGTTGTCCCTGTTTGACAGTCACTGACCTATAGATACGGGTAAACCATTTTTACCTAAACAAAAATGAGGTTTATTATTCATATCCTGATGAACTGAAAAGTTTCTCCCTCACTCCTTCTCTGTTACAGTCCCTAGCACGTGCATTTAATGGAATTGCACAGTTAGAACAATGGACATTTGTGTGAAAAACTAATTTAAAAGACAAAAATGATTCCATGGCTGGAATGATACATTTTAGGATCCTTGACGGAAGGGTAAGGAGCCCTAGTGGCACAGCAGTTAAGCACATGCCTGCTAATCAACAAGTCAGCGGTTCAGACCAACCAGTTTCTCCAGGAGAAAAATGTAGCAGTCTGCTTCCATAAAGATTACAGCGTTGGAAACCCTACTGGGCAGTTTTCTTCTGTCCCACGGGGTCACGATGAGTTGGTATTGACTTGATGGCAGTGGGTTAGCATTCGGTCTGGGGAAGGGTAATGTGGTCTTTTTCTCAATGGCGCATGAACGTTTTGCTCTAGCCAAGGTGTCTACTGAGAGAGAAACACTTCACTTGTGTGCAAAGACATGTGTCACCTTGAGTGCTCAGTCACTCAGGATGAGAGGGTCAGCACTTGCCCTCTTGTTGCAGTGCTTTGGTGCAGACAGGTCAGCTCAACTCTTCAGGGCCTGCTTTGGTTTTCTGTCCCTAGAATGGGAGCAGCCCAGCCTGGCTGTCCGTTTACTGAGATGGCTCCTTGCAGCAGAGAGTGAAGTGGAGAGCCAGGTGTGTTCTGCGGACCGCAAGCAATATGACTTTGTGTTATGGTGTCTGCTCAGCTTAGACAAAGCTGAAACCGTGCCCAATTCGCCTGTATTGAACCCAGCGTTAATTTCTAAAACCGTATCTTCAGTCCCAGAGGGGAAATAGCCTCTCCACACAGGGAACACCTCCACCACTGTCAGTACATTCTTAGTAGGCTACCAGGGAGATACAGACTGTTCCACTTGCCGGGACAGTCATATATGGAGAGCGTCCTGTCCCAGACAGTCCCAGTAGAGCTTAGGACGTTAAGGTGGTAGCCAGTTACATGGTCCTTTCATCCTCCTTCCTGAGTCCTGGCCCACAATGCCACTGGAAGCCAGCTCCCATCATGAGCACTCTGTTGTATCTTCCTTTCCAGAAGCACTGAAGTGATAAATTAAAAGCAAAATCTGAAAAATGACCTGATTTTTGTCAAAATATTGATATACACAGTCTATCTATATGTTGGAAACCTTGGTGGCATAGTGATTAAGTGCTGCAGCTGCTAAGCAGTTCAAATCCACCAGGCACTCCTTGGAAATTCTATGAGGCAGTTTTATTTTGCCCTTTAGGGTTGCTATGAGTCTGAGTCAACTCAACGGCACTGGGTTTATCTAAAGGTAAAGAGAAAACATTAAAAGAAAAAGACATTATCAGTTGCTAAGAGACGTCTTCTACTCAACAGCAATCACATGCACAACACAATGAAATATTGCCCAGTGCCACACAATCTTCATAGTCCTTGACTGCTTGAGTTCACTGTTGCAGCTACTGTGTATTTTGATTGTGTTGTATTCTAGGGCTCATCTTACAACACTCTGTCAGGGAATATTCTGCTATGGCTTTCATAGCTCTCTCTTTCCCTGGGTAGTGTTCAAAAGCAGTGGCTGGAGACAGTGAGCATCTTTTCAGGTGACTGTTGGTAATTTGAATGTCCTCTTTGGTGAAATTTCTCATGCGTCCTTAGTTTAAAAATCACAGAGATTAAGACCAAAGTATTGAAATCTTAAGTCAGAGATCAAGAATTCAGTAAATGCTGTCATGGATTGAATTGTGTCCCCCAAAAAATATGTGTAGCCACGTGGCTGGGCCATGATTCCCAACATTTTGTAATTGTCCTCCATTGTGTGATTTTCTTGGGCTGTATGTTAAAGGATTAGGGTGGGACTGTAAATCCCTTCAGAAGACTACCTCCTTGCTCCACTGTTAAGGGAGTTTCCCTGGAGTATGGCTTGCCCCACCTTTAATCCTTTCATCCTACAAGAGATGAAAGGAAAGGGAAGCCAGCAGAGAATTGGGAATCTCACACCATCAAGAAAGCAGCCCCGGGAGAAGAGCGCATCCTTCAGACCTAAGGTTCCTGTGCCAAGGTGCTCCCTGGACAAAGACTGAAGCAATACCAGACTTTCCTCCAGAGCCAACAATGGGGGAAGGCTTGCCCTGGAGTGGACATCCTAAATTTGGACTTGTAGCCTACCGGACTGTGTAAGAATAAGCCTTCTTTTGTTAAAGCCATCCACTTTGTGGTATTTCTGTTAGAGTAGCACTAACTGACTGAGATAAACTCCAGATTCCTTGAGGCCATGATTTTGTTTGTTTGTTTTCCTTTTTATTGAGCTTTAGGTAAAGGTTTACAAAACAAATTAGTTTTTCATTAAACAATTAATATACATATTGTTTATGACACTGGTTGCCAACCCAAGTTACCACTCTCTCCTTCTCAAACTTGAGTGCCTTGTTACCAGCTTTCCTATCCCCTCCTGCCTCCTAGTCACTGCCGCTGAGCTGGAGTGCCTATAGTCTCATATTGTTTTTACAGGCCTGTCTAATCTTTGGCCAAAGGGTGACTAACTTTACAACACTCTATAGTACTTTCACCAAGCAGATCTAATAGAAATAACCTACAAAGCACAAATTATTGTAAATTGTAATAAAATAATTAAGAAACTTAGGAGTTTTGAGTATTTATTACCTTTGTTCCTACCATAATTTATTTAATTGCAAGTTTATATATAATTTACTTTTTAATAATGCCTGTATTTAACAACCATCCTGAAAAATGAGTAATTCACCCTCATGTGCTGATCTGAGCCAGTTCTGGGACACATTAGGAAACAGCCCGAGAAGGCACAGAGCCGTGGTGGTGCTGTGGTTAAGAGCTCAAGCTGTCAACCAAAAGGCCAGAAGTTTGAATCCACTAGCCACTTCTTGGAAACATTATTGGGGCAGTTTTATTCCATCCTATAGGGTTACTATAAATCAAAATTGACTCACTGGCAACAGATTAGCAAGTCAGAAAAAGTAGAGTCACCGGATTATGAGGCAGGTCTGACTTTTATGAAGAAGAAATGGAAGGAAGTAGGACTGGTTAGACCACAGGGCAGACCTAATAAAGGTTTGGGGAGACTGAAGAACAAACTCTCAGTGAAAATCACTGCTAACAACATTCCATATCCTGTAACAATGGGCCCATATCAGCACCTCTCCCACGCTCAGTCACTGATTGAGAGCAGTCCCCTTAGAGGTGTAGCCTTGGCACCAATGCCTGGAGCAGATATAGAAGGGAAGTAGCTACAGACAGGAGACCCTGGTGGCACAGTGGGTTAGCCGCTACATCTGCTAACCAAAAGGTTAGCAGTTCAAATCCACCAGGCACTCCTTGGAAATTCCACGGGACAGTTCTAGTCTGACCTCTAGGGTCACTATGAGTTGGACACGACTCAGTGGCAGCGGGTTTGGTTTCTGGTTTAGCTGCAGACATCTGTCAATTATGATCCACACCACAAAATATCTGAGCGAGGCATCTTCCTGATCACCATGCCAAGTAAAAGCTAAAGTCCTATGGTTAGTGAATGCCGTTGATTAAATTGTGTTCCCCCCACACCCACCCTCACCCCCCGCCAAAAGAACACAAATTGGAATCCTAATCTCTGTACTGGTGGATGTAACCTTGTTTGGAAAGAAGGTCTTCTTCCTTACATTAATTCAATCATATCTGATTAAGGTGGCTTCTAAAGATAATCACCTCTGAGTTATAAAAAGAACAAGTTAGACACAGAGATATGCGCACTTGGGGCAGATACTACAAGAAGATTGTCTGCAAGCCAAATAATCAGGCAAGGAACTCCCAGGACTAACCATAAGGAAGAAATCAACACAGCTGTGATTCTGATTCAGAATTTTAGCCTCCAGAATTTTGAAAAAAAATAGATTTCGGTTTTTTTAAATGATGTACTTGTGATATTTGTGTTACAGCAGCATTAGAAAACTAACACATAAGTGAATCTATGTCATGTTAAAAAGTCCATCAAGTTCAGTGAAACATTCAGATGACAGAAAGCCTTATTAGGGAGCTTTAAAAGATCCTAAGTGACAAAAGTCATATACTCGAAGTCAGATTTAATTACAGTACCTTTCAGAGCTGCTTAACAAGAAGAGCTCATGAACCTGGGTATACTCCAGGCTGGAGAACTTGATTACAAATTAAAA
Organism: Heterohyrax brucei; assembly: GCA_028571685.1. Classification (NCBI taxonomy): domain Eukaryota; kingdom Metazoa; phylum Chordata; class Mammalia; order Hyracoidea; family Procaviidae; genus Heterohyrax; species Heterohyrax brucei. Next base: position 113,690,786 of record CM053150.1, on the reverse strand, counting down.
CACAAGAGGAATACACAATAACTGTAATGAAGAAACATAATCATAAAAATTAATAATAGGCATATATCAAAATAGAAGATTATATAAGCTTAGTTAATCAGCATTTCTTAAGCGTTCTCTGATGCATGGTGCAGAGCAGTGTGGAATGAGCTGTGCCAGGGTGTGAGATAGCTACCCACTAATGAGAGAGCAGCAGTTCTGTGTTTCGCCTCTTCTTTTCAAACAGGAGGAGCCCTGGTTACACTGAGTCTAAATGAACTTAATGGCAATGCATTTTTTTCAATATAAAAACAACATTTTTATGACATTCACTTTACTGACAGTTGACACAGAATGATGATGATAACCAGTATTTCAACAGTGTCCTTCCATATCCCTCATTGTTCTCTCAATATTTCTGCTTTTGATCCTTGGAAGCTAACACAATGAAACTACAACCACCGCCAAACTATAAGCCTATACTCCAGATTCTTTCCATCCTTTCTTGGGCCCTTAAATGAACAGAGTTTTGAGTGAGAAATTTTCCTGGAACAATTTGATAATAGGTGCCTAGAGCCTTCAAAATATTTATACTCACTAAGTTGTAATTTGACCTCTGGGAATCTCTCTGAGAAAACAGACTGGGATATGGGAAGAGTATGAAGTATTATCACACCCTTTTTATTTATAAGAGTGAAAAATTAAACTATAATCCCATATTTATTTATTCCCAATTATATTTTCTGTCTTCTTCTAATAAGTATTTATTCTCTTTATTTAATTTAAGTTTTTAAAAATTCAAACCTCACAAAATGAATTTCTCTCTCGTCTAGCCTCCTAGATCTGCTCTCCAGAAATAACTCCCATCAGTCATTTTTTCTATATCTCTGTCAAAATTTTCAGCTTGAACAAGCAAATAAATATGCATCCTGCATTTTTCTGTAAAATAGGGATATACCGTAGTCACCATTCTGCACCTTGCACTTACTATACCTTGTCAGCACATTCTGGTCTTTATTGTGTTCCATTGTAATGATGCAACAATTTATTTAACCAATCACCTTTGAAGGACATTTAAATTCTTTTTCATCTTCTGGTTTGCAATATTGTAATAAATATACCTGCATCTATGCTTTTGCATATGAATATGTGAATTTCAAGAAGTTAAATTGTTAGATTAAAAGACAAGAATTTTTAAATTTTTGGTAGATTTTGTCTCTCTGTGTTTCAGAGGGAAACCCTGGTGGTACAGCAATTAAGAGTTATGACTTCTGATCAAAAGGGTGGCAGTTCAACTCTACCAGATGCTCCTTGGAAACCCAATGGGGCAGTTCTAATCCGTCCTATAGAGTCAGAATTGACAGCAACAGGCTTGGGGTTTTTTGGCATTTCAAGGATTTCAGCCTCTAGAACTGGAAGTAAATTTATGTACTAAACCAAAAACAAACAAACAAACAAAAACCCATTGCAATGGAGTCATTTCTGACTCATAGCAACGCTATAGGGTAAAACTGCCCTATAGGGTTTCCAAGGAATAACTGGTGGATTCAAATGGCCAACCTTTTGGTTAACAGTCAAGCTGTTTAACCACTACACCAGGATGCCTGCTAATCAGACTCCTACCCTGAGTGCGGAAATGCCTATTTCCACACGAACACACTGGGTTTTGTCAAAATCTTAGTCACTGTAAACCTAATCATTGTTTGAAACTGAATTTAACTTATTGCAATTTAGGCTGGTATCTTTTCATATGTTTAGGAACGATATGGATTTTTTTCTTCTGGAGCTGCCTAATTACAGCCTTTACCCACTTGCCTATATTTTTTTTTCTCAATTGACCTATAAGTAGCATGCACTTCTTTTCATTTTGTGGGCAGTTCTGTAAATTTTGATAAATGCTTACAGTCATGTAACTGTTACCACAATCAAGATATAAAACAGTTCCATTGCTCTGAAAATTTTTCTTCATACTGCTTCCTTGTGGTCAACTCCTTTCCAGCTCTCTGTCCTCATAGTTCTGCCTTGTCCAGAATGCTGTGTAAATGATTAATTATATAGTATGTTGTCTTCTGAGCCTGACTTTTTCCATTTAGAAACATGCATTTCACATTCATTCTTTTGGGTGTATTAGTAATTCATTCCTTTTTATTGGTAAGTAGCATTCAATTGCATGAGTGTACCAGTTCAGTTATCCATTCTCCAACTAAAGGGCATTTAAGTTATTTTTAGTCTTCGGTAATTATGAATAAAACTACTGTAAATGTTCACATACAGATTTTTTGTCTGAACATAAATTTTGATTTCTTTTGAGTGAAATACTCAGGATTGACATTACTGGGTCATATATTTTCCCCCCATTTGTAGATTATCTTTTATTCTCTTAACAGAGCAAACTTTTAATTTTGATGCAATCTAAATTATCAGTTGTTTTCTGTTACAAACTGTGCTTGGTGTTGTACCTAAGAATTCGTTTCCTTTCCCAAGGTCATGAGTATATTCCTTTTGTGTTTTTTCTAGAAAATTTACACTCTTACATTTTGGTCTATGATCAGTTTTGAGTTAATTTTGTGTAGAGTTTGGGTACAGATCAAGATGAATGTCATTAGGTGGCAAAAATTGTTCAAGACTCAACTTCTCCCTTAAAGGTTGGTGCTTTGAACCCACTTAGAGGTGCCTTGGAGAAGAATTAGGGCAATCTGATCCCAAAAGCTCACATGCTTGAAAGCCTTAAGGAGCAGTTCTATTCAGCACGCATGGCATTCCCATGAGTCAGAATCAACTAGATGGCAAGTGACAACAACAAAAACAAATCAAAGTTGCTGTTAAAATATGAATGTCCAATTGTTTTAGCATCATTTGTTTAAAATATATATATATATGTATGCATACATACATACATACATATATATATTTGAATGAGTCGGCTTCTGGACTCTACATGCTGTTCTACTGGTTGATTTGCCCATTCCTTCCCAAATGCTAGAGACTTTGGTGGCACAGTGATTAAGTGCAGCATCTGCTAATCAAAATGTTGTCAGTTTGAACCCACCAGGTGCTCCTTGGAAACTATGAGGCCGTACTACTCTGTCCTATAGTGTCACTATGAGTCAGAATTGACAGCAGTGGGGTTTGGATTTGAGTCCCAAATGCTACCGTGTCTTAATTATGATGGCTTTGATAACCCCTTCATGGTAGAAACTGTTAACAAACTCAGCTACTAACCAAAAGGTTAACAGTTCAAGTCCTCTCAGAAGCAGCTTGGAGGAAAGGCCTGGTGATCTAGTTCCAAAAAACTAACCCATTGGAAACCTTGTAAACAAGTATTAACTTTCAGGAAAGGAAAGACAACACACAGTCTAGGAGAAGTCAGCACAATTCAGCAAATGAAAGCCATAGGTGCTTCTTAGACACTTCCAAACACCTTGAGGGACCAACTTACTGTGTTGAGGTCTGGGGATCATAGTCTTGGGGGACATCTAGACCAACTGGCATAATGTTGTGCGTGAAGCCAAGGTTCTATGTTCTACTTTGATGAGTAACTTCTGGGGTCTTAAAAGCTTGCGAGTGGCCTTCTAAGATACAACCATGTATCCCATCACGTTTGCAGCAAAGGACAGTGAAGAAAGCCAAAGATACAAGAAAAATATCAGCCCCAAACACTAATGGACAATGTGAGTCACAGCCTCCACCAGCCTGAGCCCAGACAAACTAGACAGTGCCAAGCTACAACCACTGACCACTCTGGCATACATCAAAACAGAGTTCTGAACAGAGCAGGAGAAAAATATAAAACAAAATTCAAATTGACAAAAAAAACAAAGACCAGATTTACTGGTCTGATGGAGGCTGGAGGAACCACTTAGACTATGGCCCCCAGTCACCCTGCTAACTTGGCATTGAAGCCACTTCCCAAATCTACCTTTCCACTGGAAAATAGGCGGGCCTATAAAACAAATACATTCTTTAGCAACAGCAACAACGTCTGTTACCAAAGGCACAAGTTGTTTAAGGTCTCTGAACTTGTTTTCTAGTACATGCAATAATGGTCACAACCTGGAAAAGAATAAAATAAGAGAGAACAAAAGAAAACTTTGTAAGTGAGGTTTCTGCTCCGACACCTGTGTTTCAATCCACTCTGTGGCAACTAGCTTTAAGTAGGTCTCAAAATCAGGTAGTGTGAGTCCTCAGACTGCTCTTTTTCAAAATTGTTTTGGCAAAGCTACTCTTTTACCTCTTCATATAAAATTTAGATTTGGCTTTTCATTGTTTACAGAAAAGTCCTTCTAGGATTTTGATTGAGATTACTTTGGATCTACAATCCAATCTGAGGTTTAAATTTGGGAGACAACAGCCTAGTCTCAGCTTTTGATCATATGCTTATTGATTGTTTTTCTTTATTAATTTGTAAAATCCAGGTCATTCTTAAAAGAGAGAGAGAAAAAAACGTTAAGGAAAAAAGTAGTATTTCCTTGGAACAGCAGTTGTGGAAACAAGCCCCCTTAACTGTGTGTGTTGTTTCCCCTTCTCAGGCTCAGAGAAGAATGGAAGCAGAGACTGGAGAAAAGGCTGAGGATGCTGGACAACCCTGATGACAAGGGAAAACAGGAAACAGTCAGCTGTGAGCCTCCTGTGTCATCAACCAGATAACAAGTCACCAAGGGCACTTTCCTAGGAGAAAAGGATAACACCCAAATTACTTTGACTTACTAAGCAGAACACCCTCTATTTGCTCTCCATTTGTGAGGGGATTTACATGTGAAGCTTCTCCTCCCAGTGCTAATGGGAGTTATTATCCAGCTCAATCCTTTCTGCAGAGGACAGGGTGACCGCAAATGGGATATGAAGCTCAGGTTATTCAATATAAAAAGCTTCTGGAATTAGCACTCCCCAGTTTCAAAAATCCATGTAGCATTGTAGCATACAAGCATTTCCACATTTTCCTCTCATTTTGAAACTTAAATGTTTTGTCAAAGCTTGCCGAAAGCAATAATCTTGATAGTCACCTGGCTTCATGAGGTCTTATGGAAAAATAGTTACAAGATTTTTTCTTCCTTTTTCTCATTTTCATAAATACAGAAAAGCAACTACTTAAAGCAGTAGAGCTCTTATTGTCAAAGGAGAATGTATTGACAACATGGTTTGAAATTTAACTGAGCTGATTTTCTTTTTACCTTCACATGAATTCAGTTGACTTATTTCATAAATGTATTTAATTAGAAACATGTAGTAAAAGCAAGATAATGCTTAATAAACTTGGTGATTGTGCCCTCACTTGTGTGTACCCTCACTGGTGTGCATCTGTGTTACCTCTCCACACCACACACCTGTCTTGGTTAGTTCTCTGGTAGCTTAGCAAGTGGCATCTCTAGCTCCCCCAGACACTTCCTAGGATTTAAAGTCATCCTCATTTGACCCTTCTCTGGGGCCCAGAGGATGATCAAAGATCAGCAGGCATCTACCAACCACAGTAACTAGGTCCCCTCTGCCTAGAGCAGCAGCTCCTCATTGGGTGACAGGAGCAGAGAGACGTAGACTGGGGAGCCCTGGACACTCAAAGAGCACAAGTCACCAGAGAAACATGAGAGAAATGTGGGAGAACCGGGGGGAGCATTCCAGCCCACATAGATGTCGTGTAGTAACATAAAGTGCTTCCTTCTTCTTTCCCTGGAAAACTGAAAGGGCCTATCAGAGCTAAAGGTTCCACAGGGTGGCACAAAGGCCGAAGAAGCATTTACACAATCCTAGGGGTACAGGATCCGGGCATTCAGGCTCCGGCTATAGTACTTTATTCAATCCGGATATAACACATAAGCAGCCAGCTACAGCTGGGACAATCTGAGCAAAACTAACTGCTGTTAGCTGCTGTCTTGTTGCTCTCCTACTTGTGGGGGCCCCACACACAAGTGAGTGAAACACTGCCCAGTCCCATACCATCCTGTGACAGGTTGCAGTAAAAGCCCTGTGATGCATAAGGTTTTCACTGCTTATTTTTGGAAGTATATCACCAGGCCCTTCTTCCTGGCCCATCTTAGTCTGGAAGCTCCACTGAAACCTTGCCAGCATCATAGCAGTATGCAGGCCTCCACTGAAAGACAGGGATTGGCAGTGTTTGAGGTTCACTGGCCAAGAATCAAATCCAGGTATCTCACAAGAAAGATGAAGATTTTACCTCTGAACCACCAACAACCTCAAAGTTTGGTGGTGGTTGTTCTTGTTGGGTGCCATTAAATTGTTTCTGGCCCATAGCAACCCCATATTGCAGAGTAGAACTGTCCCACAGAGTTTGGGTGTCAGCAATTCAAATGTACCTCAGAAATCCTATGAGGCAGTTCTACCCGGTCCTATCGGGTCACTGTGAGTCAGAATTGACTGGATGGCAACAGGATGGGTTTTGGGCTTTTTTAGTTTTGTTATACTGTAGGGGAAAGTTTACCATCCATTCAATTTGTAGCATGAAAGCTCACAACCACACCCCTAGGCTACTGTAATTGCTCTCCCCTGTCACCACCACTAACAGCTCCACCCCCGTACCTGTAGCACACGCCTCCTTTCCACGCTGTGCTTCCTGCATCCACTCAGCCAACTCCTGTCCACCTCTATCCTCTCGTCTCACCTCTGGACCAAAGGTGCTCAGATAACCTCATGTATATACTCTTTGCTAGCATTACTCTGTGTCTTATGGTCCAGTCCAATCTTTATCTGAAGAGCTGACTTCAGTAATGGTTTCTTATCTGGGCCGTGTCCTCAAGGCACCCTCCAGTTTGACAGACCATTAAATATGGTCTTTTAATAGAATTCTAGTTCTGCATACCCATTTCTCTCCTGCAACCTCAGGGACTTTATGCTGTGTTCCATGTCATGCAAGTTGTTGCTTGTGGTCAGACACCATCTAGTTCTTCTGGTCTCATGCTGATATGGTCTCTGACTCGAATAGCACCTTCTGTCTGCTGGGCTTATATTTTCATTATGTCTCTGATGTCTTTCATTCCCCTCTCATTAAGGTGGATTAGAACCAATTGACGCTACTAAAGTGGCTGCTTGCTAGCTTTTAAGACCCCAGACGCCACTCACCAAAGGGATATGAAAAACATTTTCTTAAAAAGACTTAGTTATGTCATACAGCCTAGATGCCATGCCATATAGCCTAGATGCCCTCTTAAAGCTGCAGTTGCCAGGCCCCTGTTCATGCTACTCTGTCCTTCAAAATGTTGGGTTCTATTTAGAAAACATTTTAGCTTTTGGTGTAGTCCAGTTGTGCTAACCTCCCTTTTACTGAGTGCTGTCTGTCACTCCCTTCACCTAACCCAGTTCTTATCTACTATCTATGAATACCCTTCTTCCTCCCTCCACCCTCTTATAACCATCAGAGATTTATTTTCTTCTGTGCTTAAACTTTTTCTTAAGTCCTTACAACAGTACAATACAATATTTGTCCCTTTGCAACTGACTAATTTCACTCGCATAACATCTTCCAGATGACTCTAGAAGATGTTCCTGAAAATCACCATTGTTCTTTACTGTTGCATAGTGTTCCATTGTGTAAATATACCACAGTTTGTTTATCCATTCATCTGTTGATGGGCACCTAGGTTGATTCCATCCTTTTGCTATTGTGGGCAGTGCTGTAATAAACATTGGTGTGCATGTATCTGTTCATCTGACAGCCCTTATTTCTATAGGTATAAAAACAGTCCTGTGATTTTGATATCTTTATTTGTGTATTTTTAGGCAACTCCTTTGTTCCATTTAATTTTCTGTGCTGTTTTTCTTTATGTTTTTTCATTCTTTGTTAGTGGTTTTGTACTTGCTGGGACTTTATGTTTTTCCTTTTTGTTTTTTTTCTTTTGATGTGTATGACTGACAGTTTCCTTTGTGATTACCTTAATATTTACCCCTGTTTTCCCAAATTTAAACCAGTCTTTTATTTCTTTATATTGCCTTGTCTCCCTTTCCATATACAAAATCTATGACTACATTTTCTTTTGAGATACTCTTTTTGTTATGATGTTTACATAATGACATCTCTGTTTCCCCATTTTCAGTGTTTTGCCTATTAATTATTTTTATGCTTTCCTGTTTGGGCTGATACCCAGTTACTGTGTTCCATGTTCTGTTCTTGGGTTATTATCTGGTGCTACTAGTTTCCCAACCTGTGGACTCCCTTTAGTATTTCTTGTAATTTTGATTAGGCTTTTGCAAATTCCCTAAATTTTTATCTGAAACTGTCCTAGTTTCATTATCATATTTGAGAAACAATTTTGCTGGATATATAATTCTTGGCTGGCAATTATTTTCTTTGAAGGCTTTGTATACGTCATCCAGTCACTGCCTTCTTACCTGCTTGAGTTCTAGTAAATAGTCAGTTTAGTCTTATTTATACTCCTTTGTAGGCTATCTTTCATTTATCTCTAGCCACTTTTAAAAGTGACCACTTATCTTTACTTTTGGCACATTTGATTATAATATGCCTTGCTATCTTTCTTTTGGGATTTACCATGTATGGAATTCAATGAGCATCTTGGATAGGTATCTTTTTATCTTTCATGTTAGGAAAGTTTTCTGTCAGCAAATCTTCCACAATTATCTCTGTATTTCCAGTAATTTCTCCCTCCTCTGTTCTGATATTCCAATCAATTGTAGATTATTCCTCTTCATAGAGTCCCACATAATACTTAGGTTTCTTGACTTTTTAAAATTATTTTACCAAATTATGTTGATGTCACATACTTTATCTTCAGTCTTACTCATGTGGGCTTCATTGCCTCAATTCTACTCCTTTGACTTTCTATTGAGTTGTCTGATTCTGTAGTTTTATTATTAATTTTCTGAATTGCTCATTTTTGCCACTCAACGCTTTCTTGTAGTTTGTTCAATTTGTCATTATGCTCTGCTGCATTTTGGCTCATCTCCTTACTAATCTACTGAAGAGTTCTAAATATTAATCTTTTGTATTCTCCCTATGATAATTCCAGGAAGTTCTCTTCCTCCAGAAAATTTTATTCCTTGTTTTGTGAGATACTGGTCTACCCCTTTAAGTGCTTTGATGTGGACTACTGTTTCTGAGCCATCAGTAAATTGTAGTTATAGATTCAGCTCAGGTGTCCCTGAGGTCAGTCATGTAGTGTGTGGTGTAGGTTGTTGCTGACTTTCCTAGATGGGCAGGGATGACTTGTACAGGCACAGGTGTCTGGCTACAGCTGCACAGAAAGGCAAAGGGCTAACAGCTGTTTCTGAATGTCTGTGAGGATGGTGTACCCCCTTAAGCCTGAATCTAGGTGAAAGAACAGTCTCTGCTCTGATTTTTAAGGCTCAGAGGAGTAGGCTGAAAATATTTTTTTCTTTTCCCACTTTCCCAAGTGTGCTAAACTAGTCTCTCCCCCCTACCAATACCCAAGTCTCAGAAAATGGCTCAAAGTGGGCCATCAGACTGTAGAGCCAGACACAGTACAAAACAGGGAGAAGGGAGGGCTGCAAGAGGGGAGGGCTGGAAGAGGAGAGGCTGGAAGAGGGGAGGGCTGGGAGATGGGAGACAAAGGAAAGATTTAGATCAGCATACAACAGTTTACATGTAAAGGCCTAGCTTTCAATGATCTGGTGCTGTCCCTCATTGATTCTGGAGGAGCAAGTAGCTTCTCCAGATAATACCCTCCACTAAGGGGAATAACCACCAACCTCCACACCGATTGTGAGTGCCTACCAGCAGGTCAGATGTGTAGAGTTCTTACCTTTGCTCAGTCCAATTTCTCAACTTTCTCTTTGTTGTTTAGGGCTCTTAAGATGTCATATATACTAGTTTCATTTGTTCTTTTGGGTCTTTGTTGTTAGCAGGGTCACGGGAAGAGTGTATCTACTCTGCCTTCTTGGCCCCACCCCTCAGGTCTTTTTATTTTTTTAAAAACTTTCCAGTAAAACACTTGGCTTCTAACTGAAAGATCAGTGGGTCAAACCCAGCAGCCACTCTATGGGAGAAAGATGTTGCAGTCTGCTTCTGTAAAGATTTACAGCCTCAGAAACCCTGTGGGGGCAGTTCTACTCAGTCCTACTGGGTCATTATGAGTCAGAATGAACTTGTCTGCACTGGGTTTGCTTTTTGGGGTTATTCTTTACAGAAACAGATCACCAGGTCTTTATCCTGTGGAGCTGCTGGGTAGGTCTGAATGCCTAACCTATTAAAAGAAGCTATTGAACCAAATAGAATTGCATCAAGAACAGGAAACCATGGAAATAAATATCAAGGTTACCTAACCATGTCAGAGAAACTCCTTGAGAAATTGGCATTTAAGTTGAGACCTATAAATACAATAAAAAGTTGTCCAGGAAAACAGGAAGGAGGAGTGACTTTGGCAGACAGAACAGCATGTGGGAAGATCCAAAGAGGCACAGGAAGGCTGTAGGGGGAGGGATAAGCAGAAGGAAGGGTACATGGTGCAATAAAGAACCAAGAAATGTGTGTCTGCAGTGAAGAGGATGAGCAGGGTTGCTAATCTATAGAAGAGTGGAAAGCAGAGCAGGGGCTTTGAAATCCAAGCCAAAGAATCTGGAATTATCCACAGAGAGCCTGTGACATGCTTAAGTAGAGAAATGACCTGGATCAATTTTCATTGTTATTTTTTTTCAAATTTTATACATACATACACACAAAACAAAAACAAAAAAACAAATCAAAGCTGTTGCCATCAAGTCAATCCCAACTTATTGTGATCCTATAGGGCAAAATTAGAACTGCCTCATAGGATTTTCAAGGAGTGGCTGTTGGGTTCAAGTCACTGACTTAACCACTCAACCACCAGGGCTCTTCATGCATGTGTACACATGCATATGTACTTTTCTAGAAGTCCACAAACATGATCATATCATGCATTGCTAATAGGATTTTATTAGTTTTATTACAATTATTTCTCCTTTTTCTTCAGTGCATTGGCTTGCTTACTCCCTTATTTCTTCACTGCTTTCTGTTGGTAATTCTTATACCGTGTGAACCTAGTGTGAATCTTTCCATATCTTTCTCCGTGTTCAACTAAACACATATTTACACACCTACATGTGGCCACACACACATTCTACATCTAAAGGTCCTTGTGTGAATGCATTTATGTGTTAAAATTTACCAAAATAAGGTCATATTACATTTTTCTATATCTTGCTTTCCTCACTCAAGTGTAGGTCATAAAAATGCTTCCAAATCACTTTAGCTCTGATTAACTTTCTCTCTCTCTCTCTCTATGGTTTTAAAAAACACAAATTTATTTTCTTACGGTTCTGGCTGCTAAAATTTCAAAATAAGATCTTGGGCATGTTGATTTCTTCTATTGCTGGCAATTTTTGGCATTCCTTGGTGTTTGTTGGTGTTTACCTTCCTCCTTGTGTGTATCAGTGTCTACTCTGCTCTTTTTATATCTCAGAAGTGATTACATTTAGAACCCATCCTACTTTGGTGTGACCTCATTAACATAATGACAGAAAACTCCTATTTCCAAGAAGGGTTATATTTACAGGTATATGAGGCAGGATTTCAACACATATTTTTTGAGATTACACTTCAACTCATAACAAGGTGGATCCCAAACTAAACCAAACCCATTGCCAAAAATGTAATATGACCTATAGGACAGAGTAGAACTACCCCATGGAGTTTCTAAGGAACACCTGGTGGATTTGAACTGCCAGTCCTTTGGTTAGCAGCCATAGCACTTAACAACTTTGCCACCAGGGTTTCCAATAAAATACTAGGTAATTTTTAAAAATGTACACATGTTCTAAATACAAATAAACAGAAATCTATGTGCAAAACAGACAATAAAATAGAGTACCTCAGAATAGTAAGATTTAATCACTAGAATTGTATTGTTTAGTTTTACTTTTTCCTTTAAATTTCTGTATTTGAACATTTTCTAAAATAAACATGCATAACTAACCAGAAAGAGTATTTTTGAACACATATTTCATCAAATCTGACACACTACTGATAGTGGGATTCACCATTGTTTTGCGTTTCACTAGGAAGACATACCGTCCATTGACACTATGACACCCAAATAGAATGCCATCAGTCATGATTCCCAATTTCTAGATGCTAAAATGTGAAAAAAAATGGTGTCTTAAAATATATGGATTACAGTGTATTATACACTTTGTATAGTAAAAGTTTTTCATTTTCCTATTAAAGTAAAATTTATATATATTAAAATTCACCCTTTCTCGTGTATGTTTTGCGAGCTCCGATTAAGTAAATAATCACATAACCCGATTAAGTAAATAATCACATAACCACCCCACTACCAAAAACCGAGACGTAGAAGAGTTCCTTTATCTTCTAGTCCCGCATGCTCCTTTGCAGTCAATCCCTTCCTGTATCTCCGAATCAGATGGTATGCAGTCTTCTAAGTCTGGCCTCTTTCGCTTAACATAATGCATTTGTTTTTTTTTTGTAATCTTAAATGTCTCAGTAGTTCATTATTTTTTATTTCTGAGTAGTGTTCTGTTACATGGATTAAACAAAATTGGTTTATTCACTCATGAATTGAAGTACCTTTTGCTTCATCCCAGTTTTTGAGAGATAATGGAGCAAGTTTCTATAAGCATTTATTTGAGTTTTCTGTTTTGTTTGAACATAGATTTGTATTTCACTTGGGTAAATACTGACCAGTAGGATTGCTATTTCACATGTCAAGCATTTGTTCAACTTTTTAGGAAACTGTCAAACTGTTTTCTAAAGTTGCTGTACTATTTTGTCCTCCCATGAGCAATACATGAGCTGCCATATGTTCTCTCTAGCAGCGCGGGGCATTGTCAGTTTTTTGTTGTTATTGTCTTAGTCTAGTCTAACAAGTGGTACCTTAAGTGGTTTTGCTTGTTGAGTCTCCATTTATGTCTAATTTGCCATCTGTATATCTCCTTGGTGAAGTGTCTGCTCAAATCATTTTCACATGTCATGGTGTGGGTATTCCATAATAACGTTAGCAATTCTTTCAGAGATGGAGACAGGTGATGTTCAGAGCTCTGCCATTCAAGCAGTGTAACAGTAAATACTCTTGTCCTTTATCCTTGTAGTTTTGTTCCAACAAATAGATTCCCAGGAATGAGAAATTAGAACAAACAATATTTGTAGTTTTGGGGTTTTGTTTTGTTTTGTTTTGTTGTTAAGATCCTACTAGGATGCTTCCCAAGGAGACAAGAGAGATGCCTACCTGTACTGGCGGTTTGTAAGAGTACACTTCTCCCCATGTTGCTACCACCAATAAGTGTTCTATTTCTACTTTTTTCTAGTCTCATAGGTGTAGAATGACATCTTTTTGCTTTTTAAACACTAGTGACTGGGGCTTTCTTTGTATTTTTTTGCTGTTCATTATTTGGATTTCCTCATCTGTGAATTGTTTAACTCATACCTATTTCCTATTTTTCTAAGGTTTGCTTTTCATGCTAGTATGGATACAGTCTCCATACATCATAAATTTAGAGGGTAATGATGACGCTGTTGTTTGGTGAGTTAATTTCTGCTCAGAGAGCACAGAAAACCTAATTAAACATTGATTTAAAGTCTAAAAAATTGAGTAATAAAGGAAAAATAGACATATTTATTTTTATTAACATTGAAAGTTTATCTCTGGCCAAAGGTACCACAAGCAGAGTACCTTTGGGAGATTTACATATTTGGATAATCACTTGGCTACAGTTAGGTAACCAAATTAGAGGGTAGATGGAAGGAGATGCCCAGAGACCAGCTAGGGGTTGTGCTGTTTTTCTTAGCTGTCATCACCTGGGCCCCCAACTAATGGGGACCCAACGGAAAACGGAGCATAACATTGCCCAGTCCTGCGCCACACAGTCGGCTGTGTAGCCAGTCATTGTGATCCACAGGATTTTCATTGGCTGATTTTCTGAAGTAGATCACCAGGCCTTTCTTTGTAGTCTGAAAACTGTTCAGCATTGTAGTTACTATTGTTAGCTGCCATCTAGTCAGTTTTGACTCATGGCCACTCCATGTATGCAGTGTGGAATTGCTCCATAGGGAAATCAAGTCTGTAATCTTTTGGAAGCAGGTCACCAGGCCTGTCTTTGGAAGCACCTCTGGATAGCTAGTAGTTGGGTGCTTAATCATTTGCACCACTCAAGGACTCCTTCATTCAGCACCATATCAACATGCGAGCCTCCTCGGACAGATATGGGTGGCTGTGCGTGTGGTGCATTGACCAGGAATTCATCCTGACTGCCACAAGGGTGGTGAGGATGCTCCCACAGAACCACCGCTGATCACTGTATGGTGGCCTAACGACAGAGACCAGTGATGAGAACAAACTGATATGTCTTACAGGCTGACTCAGTGCAGGGGAGCAAGTTACAGAGATTCCAGAAAAACAGATGATAATTTAGTTAACATTTATTTAACATGTTCCTAAGTAAACGTGACACGAGCTTCAAGAGACAGGAGAACACTTCTGATAAAAGCACCATTACTCACCAGCAGTTAACCTTGGACAAGGTGTTTTAACTCTGAGTTCTGATTTTCCTGTCTGTAGAACCCATACCCACTGCCGTCGAGTCAATTCTGACTCACAGCAACCCTGTAGGTCAGAGTAGAACCGCCCCACAGAGTTTCCAAGGAGCACCTGGCAGGTTTGAATTGCCAACCGTCCGGTTAGCAGGTAAAACACTTAACAACTATGCCACCACTAGCGGGCATGATATTACCTGTCTCTCAGAGTGCTTGAGGCTAAGTTGAGCACATATAAAGGCTTCTAGTGCCATGCCTGGCATGAAGCAAGCCCTCAGGGCACCCTAACTCTCTGTCTCGCATCATCCTTCTGTCTGCTTGCTTCCTGCCATTGCCTGCCTGGGGTCCACGGAAAATGCCAGGCTTCTCCTGAGGCAGTGGTCACCTAGACTGCTCATGAGTCAAAATCACCTGGAAAACTCTTAAAAATGTAGAGATTCCTGGGACCCACTACTAGAGATTCTGTCAGTCTGAGGTGGGGCTCAGGAATCTCTATATCTAACAAACTGCCCAGCAAAGTCTTAGAAACCACCTCCCCAGAGGAGTCAGAGTGCGGTGGAGAAGACAAACAACCGAAACAGCACGGCAAGGTCTGTAAGAGGGGTGTGGGCGGTACTGTGGGTGCTCCAGCCGTAGGAGGACATGAAAGCTTCGTGGAGAAGGTGAGATCCAGCCTTCAAGCCAGGAGCAAACAACATGCCAGACAGAGAAATCAGTCTGTATAAAAGCAACCAGTAACAGTTATCTTTGAGTCAATTCCAACTCATGATGAGCCCATGGGTGACAAAATAGAGCTGCACTCTGTAGGGTTTCCAGTGGCTGAATTTTTGGAAGTAGATTGCCAGACCTTTCTTCTTAGGTGCCTCTGGGTGGACACGAACCTCCAACTTTTTGTTTAGCAGCTAAATGTTAAACTGTTTGCACCACCCAAGGATTACTAGCAAACGAGGAGGCAGGAAATGGCTTCTGTGCTGTAAACATGAGGAGAACAGAGAGAAAAGGAAAAATAGGTTAGGGTTGAATGGCGAAGGACCTTAAAACGCTGTGCTAAGGAGTTTAGACTTAATCACGTGGGCAATGGAAAATCATCAAAGGGTTTTAAGCGGGGGAGTAACTTGATAAGAACTTGTCTTAGTAACTTGGTAAAACAACCCTGGCAGCATTGTGGAGAATGCACTCTACAGATGCTAGGGATTGTCTTTGTTAAAACTGTGATTATCCCAACAGCTTGATTTGGAAAATATACCCCTTATGTGCTCTTTCACTCTGTTCAAGGTGAACGAAAGTACAAAGAAGAGTGTGATCAAGTCACAAGATACAGGGCCAAAGTACGGCAAATTTACCTTAATGATAAAATTCAAGATAAGCACATTTTCAGCTTTTTATTTCAAAAGTGATACATTTCTTCCTTTAATAACCTCATGTGAACCCTAGACTTAAAAATGTCAAAATCTTAAATTGTGCTAACTTACAGATGAGTGCAGCTGTTCTAAAAAGCTTTACTGGATTTAAACTATAGCTTTATTCATGTTTAACAGTGAATAGCCATGAATGGTCCTTTTTTGCTTTCTGACAGCCAGAAGTGATTCTGTGCCAGTGAGAGAAGAAATCAAAGAATGAAGTTTCCCCTTCCAAGAAAGAAATGGAATGATAAAATTGAGGGGAGCTCTTGATTTCTAGACCTATGCAAAAACCGTTGGGTGGTTTGTTGCACAGCTAAGATGCAGCTGAGGAGACCCAATGGCTCTGTTAGGCTTCACACGGGAGACAGAGTAGAAAGTGAAGGGAGGATGGAAGGGCAGTAGATCCTGGTTAGGGAAGATTTACTGTCCTAGGCATACGGACAAGATGGGAAGCACCAAACACCACCGGGCAAATCAGAGCGTTACTTAAACAACAGTGGACCACCTCACCTAAACATGTCCAGACGGCCACTAAAGTGCAAGCATAGCACAACCAGGCCTTCTCAAATGACCATGACAAGGACAGCGGGATGCTTTAGGGATGAGGAGCTCCATCATAATTCCCTGAGCCTCTGTTGGGGCACCATTTTCCTTTCAAAAATTCAGACTCTAAAGGAAGAAGGTAAGATTCTCCTGTAACAGGAAACTTACATTAGCTTAGGAACCAATATGTATTTTCTTTGAAAATAATGACTTCAGTTTTTCTGATTATAAAAACACTTATTTGTGGTAAAAATCCAGGGGAATAAAGCTGAAAATGAAAACCTGTTTCCATCAGGTCATTTCCAATGCCTGGTGACCACGTGTGCAGCGGGGCAGAGCTGTGCTCTGCAGGGTTCTCCCAGGCAGAAACAGATCCTCAGGCCTTTCTTCTGAGGTGTCTCTCAGTGAGTTTGAACTGGCAACTTTCAGGTTAATAGTGAAGCACTTAACCATTTTTGCCACAAGAAAGTAAAGAGAACGTAAAAACGACCCCAAATGTCACTACCCAGCAATAAACACTGCTAATACACATGTATGTTTTTATTGTGATTACTTGAAAGCATACAATCCAAATGAAATTTGCATACCTACCTATCTGCAGCTCCTTCTGCTCTCCTTGCCCAGTGACAGCACACACCTCATTTTTGTTCTATATATGTCATATCCTCTTAACAATCTCCTGTCCCCTCCTCTTCACCTTCTCCTCTCCCTTCTTAACTAAGAGGCCAGTAGGACAGCATATCATAGATGCACAGAACCATAAAGTACACACACTATATGGTCACATTGTGTCCCCAGGTCCAGTCTATTTCTGCCCAAAGAGATGATGATGATCTCAGTAATGTTTTCTGGTCAGGGGCAGCAGCAGGTCTAGGGGCCATGCTCACAGAGGAACCCCCAGGCCACAGACCATAAATTGCAGTCTTCAGAAAGTTCTGGAGGTGCACCTCTCTTTTACTTGTGTTGCACTGGGACTGTACATTGTTTGCCCCATCACGGCTATCTTTGGTGGTGACTGAGTACCACCTGGTTCTTCTGGTCACATGTTGATAGTCTCCCATTCACACGGTTCCGTCTGTCTCCTGGGCTCTGTTTCCCTCATGTCTTTGTTGTTCTTGGTCATCATCTGTTCTGGATGAGTTGGGACCGTTCAGCGTACTTCAGATGGCAGCTTGCTAGCTTTGAAGATCCCAGACTAAACTCACTAGTATGGGATATAGAAGACTCTCTTAGAAATAGGCTAGTTACATATATGTCCTCAATGTCCCCTGAGAACATTGTCCCCAGACCCCTGTCCCTGTTACTCTATCCTTGCAATATTGGGTTAAGATTAGAAGAGCTTTCAGTTTATGTTGAAGTCCAGTTAAGTTGATCTTTCTACTGTGTGCTGTCACTACTTTCACCTAACCACATTTCTATCAACTATCTAATCTATGACCAGCCCTCTCCCTCCCTCCCAACCCTTGCAACCATCAAAGAGTCTTTTGTACAGAAGTCTATTTTTAAGTCTTTACGGTAGGGGTCTTGTACAATATTTGTCCATTTGCTGCTGACTGATTTCACTCAGCATAATGTCTTTCAATTGAAACCAGGTTATGAGATGCTTCCTAAAATCATCATTATTCTTTATTATTGCATAGTGTTCCATTGACTGTATGTACCATAGTTTGTTTATCCATTCATCTGTTGTTGGGCATCTGGGTTGATTTCACCTTTTAGGTATCTTGGGTTGTGCTGCAATAACCATTCATGTGCACTGTTCTTGTGACTGCCTTTGGTTCTGTGGGATTACTGAACAAAATGGTATATCTATTTCCAGCTTTGTAAGGGAGCACCAATTGCTTTCCAAAGAGGTTGTACCATTTTGCAATCCCAGAAACAGTGTAGGAGAGTACCAGCCTCTCCACAGCCTCTCTAGGATTTGTTGTTTTGTTGTTTGGGGATCATGGCCAATCTTGTTGGGATGAGATGAGATCTCATTAGAGTTTTGATTTGGATTTCTCTAATAGCTAATGATAGTGAGCATTTCCTCATGTGCTTTTGGCTGTCTGAATATCCTCTTTGATGAAGTGTCTGTCCATCTCCTTTGGCCATCGCTTAATTGAGTTATTCACCTTTTTCTTGCTGATATTTTGATTATGGAGATCAGACGTCAGTCCAACACGTAGTTACCAAATGTATTTTCCCATTCCGTAGGTGATCTTTTAAATCTTTTGATAAAGTCTTTGGATGAATAAAAGTGTTTGATTCTTAGTAGTCACCTTTTATCTATTTTCACTTCTGTGGATCATCCTTCATCAGATTTTGAAGTCTGTCTAAACTGTGTATTAAAACTTCCATTGTTGACTCTATTTTTTCTTGCATGATCGTTATTGTTTTAGGTTTGATATTTAGGTCTTTGATCCCTTTGAGTTAGTTTTGGCATAAGGTGTGAGATGTGGGTCTTGTTTCAATTTTTTGCGGATAGATATACAATTTTGCCAGCATCACTTGTTAAAGAGACTGTTTTTGCCACCAGTTCACAATTTCAGGGTCTTTGTTGAGTATCTACTTTTCAATAACAAGATGGTGGCATCTCTGGAGTCTCAACTCTGTTTCTTTGGTCTATCCATCTCTTTTGTACCACTACCAGGCCATTTTGACTAGGTTCTAGGGTCAGGTAGTGTGAGGCTTCCCATTTGTGTTCCTCTTCTTCAGTAGTGCTTTACTTTTCTGGGGTTTCATTCTCTTCCAGATGAAGTTGGTGATTTGTTTCTCCATCTCATGAAAAAATAACACTGGAATTTGTATTGGGATTACATTGTGTATATAGATCACTTCGGGGAATATTGACATTTTCACAATATTAAGTCTTTGTATCCATGAGCAGGGTAGGTTTCTTCATTTATATAAGTCTCTTTTGGTTTCTTGCAATAAGGTCTTGTAGTTCTCTCTGTAGAGGTCTCTTAATTTCTCTACTTAGATTTATTCCTATGTATTTTATCTTCTTGGGGGCTATAGTAAATGGCATTGATTTGGTGATTTCTTCTTTGATGATCTCTATGTTAGTATAAAGGAATCCTACTGATTTACTTGTGTTTATCTTATATCCTGATACTTTGCTGAATTCTTCTATTAGTTCCAGTAGTTTACTTACGGATTCTGCATACACAATCAGATCATCTGCAGATAGGGAGATTTTTATTTCTTCTTTGCTGATATGGATGCTCTTCATTTTTTTGTATTGTTTAGTTGCTCTGGCTAGAACCTCTAGTACAATGTTGAATAAAAGTGATGAGAGTGGGCATCCTTGTCTAGTTCCTGTTCTCAATGGGAATTCTTTCAGTCTGTCTTCAGGATGATGTAGGTGGTTGGCTTTGCATAGTTGTCCCTTATTGCACTGAGGAATTTGTCTTCTATTCCTACTTTGCTAAGAGTTTTTAGCATGAATGGGTGTTGGACTTTGCCAAATGCCTTTTCTGCATCAATTGACAAATTCAGCTGATTCTTCTCCTTTGTGCTATTTATGTGGTTGATCACATTGTTTTTCTGATATTGAGCCAGCGTTGCATCCCTGGTATGAATCCAGGTTGGTCATGATGAATTATTTTTTTATATGTTGTTGAATTCTACTGGCAAGGATTTTGTTGAAGATTTTTGCATCTAGGTTCATGAGTGATATTGGCTTGTAATTTTCTTTTTGAGGGGAATCTTTCCCTGGCTTTGGTATGAAAGTTATGCTGGCTTCATAGAATGAATTTTGGAGTATTCTATCCCTTTCTGTGCTATGAAGTAGTCTCAGTAGTATAGGGACTTGACTCTTCTCTAAAAGTTTGGTAGAATTTTCCAGCGACACCATCTGGGCCAGGACTTTTTTGGTTGGTGGTTTTTTGATAACTTTTTCAAACTCTTCCTTTGTGATGGGTTTATTAATTTGTTCTACTCCTTGTGATAATTTTGGTAAGTGATATGAATCTAGAAATTTGTCCATTTCCTCTAGGTTTTCAAATCTGTTAGGGTACAGTCTTTCATAGTATTGTGTTATGATACTTTGTTTTCTATTGGGTCTGCTGTGACATCTCCCATCTCATTTCTTATTCAGGTTATTTCCTCTCCTGTTTTTCTTTTTAAGTTTAGCCAGTAGTTTATCAATTTTGTTGATCTTTTCAAAAAACAAAGTTTTGCTTTTGTTAATTTTTTCAATTGTTCTTCTATTCTCTAATTATTTTAGTTCTTCTCTAATCTTTATGTTCCATTTTCTTCTGGTGCCTGAGAGTTTCCTCTGCTGCTCTGTTTCTACTTGTTCAAGCTGTAGGGTTAATTCTTCGGTTTGGGTCCTTCCTTCTGGACGTGTGCATTCATAGAGATAAATTGACCTCTGAGCACCGCTTTCACTGTATCCCATAGGTTCTGGTAGAATTGTTTTCATTCTCATTCAATTCCATAAATTTCTTTATTTTGTGCTTGATTTTTTCCGAAATCCATGAATTTTTTGATCAAGGTGTTGTTCAGTTTCCATGGGTTCAGATTTCTACCTGTCTTTTTTCTGCTATTGATTTTGACTTTTATGGCTTTATTATCTGAGAAGATGCTTTGCAATAATTCAGTGGTTTTGATTTTGTTGACACTTGCTCTACATCCTAACACATGGTTTACTGTGGAAAATGTTCCATGTACATTGGAGAAGAAGGTGTACTTATCTGTTGATGGACAAAAGGTTCTGTATATGTTGATGAGGTCTAGTTGGTTAATTGTCGCAATAAGATCTTCTGTGTCTTTACTGAGCTTTCGTCTGTATGATCTGTCCATTACCGAAAGTGGAATGTTGAAGTCTCCATCTTTTATTGTGGAGTGACCCATCTCATTTTTCACTGTAGTCATTGTTTGTATGATGTATTTAGATACTCCAGTATTGGGGGCATAAATGTTTAATATTGTTAAGCCCTGTTTGTGTATTGAACCTCTCAGCAATAGTGATCATCCTTATCCATGATGGTGGATTTTAATTAAAATCTATGTTATCTGAGATTACTATTGCCACACCTGCTCTTCTTTGTATGCTGTTAGCTTGGTGTATGTTATTCCAGCCTTTGATTTTCAGTTTTTTCATATTTTTGAGTCCAAGGTGTGCTTCTGGTAAGCAACATATAGATGGGTCATGTCTTTTGATCCAAGCTGTCACTTGTTGTTTCTTTATTAGAGTGTTCAGTCCATTCACATTCCATGTAATTATTGCTAGGTATGTGTTTAGTGATGTCATTTTCATGTATTTATTTTTATGGTGATATTTTCTGTGTTGCTCTCTGTTCTGGGTCATTCTTCTTTATGGGTTGAATTTTCATCTTTATCAATGTTAGTTTTGTGTTTGCTAAGACTCCTATATTATGTTTATTGTTTTGATATGCTGCATTGTTATTGTGCTTGGTGGCTACCGCCATGATTCCCCTTAATATTCTAAGTTCAAACCCAATTTTAACTTCTGCATATCTTTTTAACTTCCTCTCCATCTGAAAGGACTATAACTACTGTAGTAAATCTCTCTTTTTAGTGTTATGGTGTCACAGTGTTCGTGATATGATCATTGGTTCCCTTCTTTTAATGTTGTAGTTTTGACTGAGTTTTGTGACTTCCCTAACTGAGTGATTATGGATGCTGTGTCCCACATTGCCTCCTTAAATATACACTTAACGGTTTTATTTTTCTAAGCAAAGAGCTTCTTTCAGTATTTCTTGTAATTTTAGTTTGGTTTTTACAGAGTCTTCAAGCTTCTGTTTATCTGCTAATGTCTTAATTTCATCTTCATATTTGAAGCCAGTTTTGCAGGATATATAATTCTTGGTTGGAAGTTTTTTTCCTTCAAGGCTTTGAATTTGTCATCCCACTGTTTCCTTGACAACATCATTTCTGCCAAGAAGTCAGACAAAAGCCTACAAGGCTTCCCTCTGAATGCTAGCTTTCCTTTGAGCCACATTGCCTTTAAGAGAATCTGTTAACATTTCATTTTATTAAGCTTGATTATAATATGTCTTGTGTCTTTCTTTGGGGTCTATTTTTTGTGGTGTTTATCTTTATCTTGGAAGTCTATGTTTTCTTCTTTCAGGGAAGTTTCCTGTCAGCAACTCAACAACAATATTCTCTGTGTTTTCAGCTATTCCTCCTTGTTCATGAACTCCAGTTAATCATAGATTATTCCTCTTAATCGAGTCCCAGATACTTCTTAATGCTTCTTCATTTTTCTTCTTCTCTCTGATTTTTCCTCATAAATGCTTCTGTCAGTTGCTTTATCCTCAAGGTCACTAAGTCTGACTTCCATCTCCTCAATTCTGCTCTTTTGGCTTTGGATTGAATTGTCTAATTCTGTCATTTTGTTATTGATCTGGATTTCAGATCATTGATGATCCATTAGTTCAAATAGCTTGCTTAATTATTGATTTTGCTGGACTGCATTTTGTTTAATCTCTATGTAATTCTTTGGTAGTCAACCTGTAATAGTTGCAGAAAGGCTTCTTCATCTGGGAAGTGTTTTGATTCTTTATTTTGGGAGTTTACCAGAGCTATGGTGGACTGTTTCTTTAAATGTTTAGCAATGGTTTGCTGCCTTCACTCCATCTAAAGGCTATTCATTTTTTCTGGTGTTACCTCAACAGAAGCTGAGGCATAGCTCTGAGAAAGTTGGTCACCAGCTGTCTATGAGTATTCTAATGACTGGCCCCAGGGGACTCGTTGGGGTGGCAGGCACCTTACTTATGGAGTCACCAGGGAGCCATCAGCTGACCCTATGATGTGGGTCAGTGAAGGCTGAAGGAGCTTCTGACAGGCCACTCAGCAGTTATTTTTCCAGGCAGTCTTGTATTAAAAAGCTAGAAGCTGTCCAACAGCTGCCCAAATCAATCAAGTTGTCGGTTTTGGCAGGCCCCACCTTCTGGCTGACAACAGAAGCACCACTTTGGTCTCCCCAGATGCTCTGATGTAGTTCTTAAAAGTAGGGAGGGGCTACAGCCTTGCTGCCATCCTCAGCCAGGCCCCACTTGTAAGGTAACACTGTCCTAAACACAGTCTTCTTCCTGGAAAAGTACTTTCCAGACTGGTACTGCTTCTTAGCTTGGGAATTAGCCCCTGCTGAGTTCTCTGGTTGGGTGACTCCTCCTCCCAGCCAATCAAGATGGTGTCCCAGCTAAGCTTCCATTCCTGCTGCAAAATAGCAGAATCTATGGAGCAGCTCAGAGAAGAGAGGGTGGAGGGGCAGTGGTGCCCTCCATCAGCACCCAGGCTCTCAAAATGTGGCTGTCCCATGCCTTATCTGTCTGTTGCACTGCATGCCGTTTACTTTAGTGGTGCAGTTCAGCATATTTGCTGGCTCATGCCCATCCGCCACCTCCCAGATAACAAAGAAGTCTGCCCAAATGGCGAGTCAGCAGAGAAGCGCTCAGTGCGCACTACCTCATGTTAGAGAGAGGCCATTTCCCATTTAGTGGTGCCTAGTCCAATATGACAACCCTATGCCATACCCTAGAGCTCCCTGGGTGTGCAGAGTGCTCTGTTCATTTATCATTCCAGGCCTTCATTCTCATAGGAAATTAAGGAGATGTGTGTCTAGCCACCATCTTAGCACTACCTCCTAAACACTGCCAATGTTTTCAAAACTATCTAACATTTTGCTATTAACATTTTGCATATTAATGTACTTAAAGTAATAATTTTTGAAAAGTAATGTGATTTTTGTAACCTGCTTTCACATTCAACACTGTGTTCCAGGCATCTTAAAAGTGATATAAACAAATCTCCATCATCTTTCTTGTTGCCTAGTATTTGAATGTAAATAATTTAAACAATTCTCTTTTGACAGACTTTCTAATTTTTCACTATGGTAAGCAGCACTGTATTGACCATCACTGTTTATACTTTTTTGCATGTTTATCTTATTGTCTGCATAAGATAAACCCCATGAAGTACAATTTCTGGTTAGGAGGGTAAACACAAAGTAGACAACTTCTGGCTCACAATTCCCTCTTGTACTGACCACTGTGTGTGTAACCAAGGAAAGGCTAAGCCACCCCTCAGTGCAAGCCTGGCCAACTAAGAATAATCACATCCTCTTGGTGTCAGATAGTGGTTTGGAGGCAGTCCCATGACCTAACTCAGTCAGGGTTAGGTCCAGAGCCAGTACCAGGGCTTGGGCTGAAACTACAGAGAACAGGAGCTCTCTTTTCTCTGGGTCTGCCAACAACAAAGATGATGGAGCCCAGAGATGCTGTCTATCACCATCAGGAGAGTCCTGCCTAATAATGAAGCCAACACACAAAAAGGCGAAACTCCAAGATAGAAAGAAAGAGATTATCACTGGACCCAGACAGATCGGGAGCCAGCTTTATCCCCTGGATTCTCTAGTTACTTTAGTTGAAATTTTTTCCATCCCCTTTTCATTTTTTTTTTTTTCTTAAATCATTGTAGTTGTCATTCTGTCTCTTTAATTAGAACAGTTCTGAATAAGGGTGTGGTGTCTTCCTCCAGGACTGCTCCATGCCCCCCCCCACCAATAAACAAGCACTGGCCTCAGGGCCTTGTGAACCTGCCCCTTAATCCCATCTTGGCCACAGAGACTGATGCTCAGATATGCCTAGTTCACTGTCTCTCTGTTCTGGGGAACAAAAAAGAGCCTCATTGTCCTAGTTGCCCAATGCCACAGTAACAAAAGCTACCATAAGTATATGAATGTAAACAATAGGATTTAGTGTCTCATCATTTTGGAGGTGTTGGCTCTAGGGAAAGGCCTTGTTGGTAGTCACAGTAGTCCTTGGCATTCCTTGATCTTCTGTCTGTGTGTGTCTGTACCTCTTCTGCTCTTTTTATATGACACTACCCAGAAGTGATTAGGATTAGGACCACCCTGCTCTGACATGGTCTTATTAACAAAGCAAAATGCCTATTTCTGAGTAGAATTTCATTTATACGTACAGGAGTTAGGACTTCAACACATACTAGTGGTGGGCTGTGGGAGTAGAGGGTAGGGGCACAATTTAATTGTAACCCACATTCAAAAGGAGGAGGATTGCATTGTCAACTAAGTGTGATAAACTCTGGGCTGAAGAAATACAAAGAATTCCTGAAAAACTTCTCAGAATTATTAGTATGCTAATATTCATCATTGTGCTAGAGAGCTAGGGAACTTAGGCTCGGGGCTGCACTGGGAGTCTTGAGCTGCACCTTCCTAGCTTAGGCTGAGCTTCTGTTCCTTTATTTCTAAAACACCAACCTTATAAGGCTGCAAGAGAATTAAACTACTCCATGTGTTTCAACTGTACCCAAGGTCTTCAATAAATGTCATCTACTAATACTTTAGCATAAAATTCTAAAATGTTTTTTGCCATTGTTGCCCCACCTGAGGACTCTTGTCTTCTTGACTAAAATCCGAGCTCCCCTGCCCTCTGTTGCTGTTAGTATTTGTTCCTCAATTTGCCTAGCTCGCAGCTAGCAAATCCTGGTCTGTGTTTGCTGCTGTGACAGGAGGCAGGTTGACAGGAGGCAATGGTGGCAGGGTATCGTTCGGTCAGTAGATCAAGGAGTGTTACGGGATGAATTCTATCCACCAAAGATACATATTGAAGTCCTAGACATACGCTGTTTATGATTTAATCATACGATTAGATCACCTGGATGATCCTGAGTGGTCTGGGGTTCAGGCTTCCAACCTGTAGGTGTCTAGCAACAGAGTGGTTCAATTTCTCCTTTTGGGGGGACTGGTATGCCACTTTTTTGGAGCTCTGGTGGTGCAGTGACTAATGGCTCAGCTACTAATAAAAAGATTGGCAGTTTTCATCCTCCAGTTGCTCCTTGGAAACCCTATGGGGCAGTTCTATTCTGCCCTACGGGATTGCTACGAGTCAGAATCGACTCAACAGCAATGGATTTGGTTTCTAAAAAGTGATCACACAATCTACTGAAGTCCTAACAGGGCAGAGCGGATCATAAACTTAATCACTTCTGAGTTACAAAAAGAGAAGATCAGGCATAGAGACATGCCAACACAAGGAAAGACAGATGCCATGTAAACCAACCTTAAATCCCCCAAACCACTGCTGTTAAGTCAATTCTGATTCCGAACGACAGTATAGGACAGAGTATAACTGCCCCATAGAGTTTCTAAGAAGCAGTACTTAACCACCACACCACCAGGGTTTCTGATGCCATGTAAGGATCACCTAAAGCTAAGAAACAACAAAGAACCAAGGAATGCCAGAAACTACAGATAAGGAAGGGACTGACAAAACCAAGATCCTGATTTGGGCTTCCAGCCTCCAGAGCTATGAGAAAAGAAATTTCTGTTCTTTAAAGCCACTTACTTGTAATATTTGTGTTACCAAAGCTCTAAGGAACTAAGAGAGGGAGTCAGTCAGAACCAAGGTCAGTCTGGTTCTAGTGCCCCACTGAAGGTCTTCCTATGTAAACGTTGGTTACATCAGATCCACTCAGAGTTTTTATCTGGGTATTCTGTTTTCCACTCTCTTGTGTCTAAAACATCTTCATACACAAAGACGAAACACAATACATTTGACATTGTTAATACAGTTAATACATTCCAATTAGCTGCCCAATCAGCCACGTGTAGAACAGCTAAGTAATCCTGAATGCAGCACAGAACCCTGAACCTCTTAACAAATTTTAAAATTAACAAATCTTCCTGAGTAACGTATTTACCATCAATCCTGAGGGTGAATCATTATTGCAAATGGTTTATTTCATAATGTTACCTGCTTTTACATGTTTTTGACTAATTACCTCCAGAAAGTTACATTTCTGAGTTTACCCAACTCTAAATGTGAATCTGAAGGGATCTATCGGGGACCCGGAAGGTGACACTTTAATTCTCATGTTTGATCTTTCAACTGGTCAACTTTTATGACCTGTGAGAATCATGCCTAGTGGTTGAGTCTGGGTGTTAAAACCTGATTTAAAAAAAGAAAAAATTCACTGGAGCTAATGTTCTTTATCATACGCAGCCTGGTAACAGTCTTTCAAGACTTTTTTCCAGAATAAAATTGACTAATTATTTAATTATTAGCAGTGAATAGATCACGTATATCTATCCTGTGTGGAGCAATGGTTGGAAGAGTGATGAAAGGAACAAAAACCACTCACTGCCATCGAGTCAATGCTGATTCATAGTGACCCCATAGGACAGAGCAGAACTGCCCCGCAGAAGTCCCAAGGAGTGCCTGACAGATTCAAACTGCCAACCTTTTAGTTAACAGTCATAGCACTCTTAACCGCTATATCACCAGTGTCTTACAAATCTAGCCTTCAAAGATTGCTTGCTGAACTGTGACTAAGACTCAAAAGCTTAAGGATTAAATGCTTTTCCTCTAGCTGCTGATCCCTTCTGATGACACATTTAGCACTACGTAGCGGAATAACATTCTGTTGTGCTACACAGGGCTTTCACTGGCTAATTTTTGACAGCAGATTTCCAGGCCCTTCTTCCTAGTCTGCTTAAGTCTGGAAGTTCTGTTAAAACCTGTCTAGTATGAGCGATCCTGCTAGTATTTGAAATACCAGCAGCACAGTTTCCAGCATCATAGCAACACACAAGCCACTACAGTACAGCCAACTGACTGAGGAGTGGTGAATGTACACATATTGTGTTTCCTTGAGAACACATCAAGGTCATCCTGAGTGCCTTTTGCACATTAACAAATTTTCCTGAGTAACACATTTATCACCAAACCTGAGGGAGAGTCACTGATGCCAATCGTTTATTTCAATCCTATTCACTTTCAAATCGATTCTGTGCAGCCATTTCCAGAAAGTTCTATGTCTTCATACACTGTGAGAGGCCTCAGTCCGTGGGTGTAATGAAAAAGTTCTCACTCAATCTAGCCAGAATTTACTTCTCCAGGTACATGTAACCAATTGCAGACATTTATTACACGCTTAGTGGCCTGGATGGCGTGTCCTAAAAACTAGAGCCTTTCGAAATGTTGTTTTCTGGATATCTGATGGCCTTTACAAATTTTTCATTTGTGGGGTATGAATAAAGGATGAAATTACTTGAGAATGGGGCTGGAACGGTCCTGGGAATTACACAGGAGCTAGGGGTAGGAAGAAGCTCAGAAATACACCTGCACTTCTCTCTTGGGAAGATCTCAAATGCATACACTTTTCATTTTCTGATATTATTAAATGCAAAAGCAGCTGTTTCAGGGACTCAAGCCTGTGACTGGATCTAACATTCAGAGTTAGCCATTTGGCACTCAGTATCTGCCTTTCATACAGACATTTCAGGAGCACTCTGAAGACTGCTTGTCCTTGGTCTAAAGGACAAGAGTAGGACACACAGAGAGCATTCCACACAGCCTTAGCTACCATCCACACCGTAGATGGCTTTGTCAGCATCCTGTCATAAAGCCAGCTTGGCTTCTTTGGAAGAGAAGGAGAAGGAGAAGGAGAAACTGTTTCTGCCAGCAGCTCTGCCTGTTTTTCCTTGGGAATGGTCCTGAGTCTCAGAAGTGTCGTGGCAAGCATGCTTTAGAGAATAACACTGTGCTTAAAGCCAGGCTGTATTCCCAGAAACTCTGCCAGAAATTAGCTTGAACCTCAATGATCCCTGAGCCAGTGCTTCTCACACCATATTCCTCCAACAGCAGTTAGCAGCAGAGCTCACCAAGGTTCACAGGCTCACCACATCCAAACCGAGATTCATAATTTACTTTCCAAAACTCTTGTCTCTGTACCGCCTGTCCTGGGACATGTAAACTGGTGTTACCACCACTGACCCAGGAACAAGGATCTTTTTCTTGATGTCTGTCATGGTTTGAATTGTGTCCCCCCAAAAATGTGTGCAGCCACGTGGCTGGGATATGGTTCCCAGTATCTTGGGACTGTCCTGCATTGTGTGGTTTTGCTAACCTGTATGTTAAAGGATTAGGGTGGGGCTGTGAATTCCTGCTATGGGGGAAGTTTCCCTGGAGTATGGCTTGCCCCACCCTTAATGCTTTTAGCTTGCAAGGAATAAAAGGAAAAAGAACCAAGGACAATTTGAGAACCTCGCTACCATCAAGCAAGCAGCACCGGGAGCAGAGCACGTCCTTCAGACCAGAGGTTCTTGTGTGAGGACGCTCCCTGGACAATGACTGATGCAATACCGGACTTTCCTCCAGAGCCGTCAAGGGGAAAGTCTTTCCCTGGAGCGGACACCCTGAATATGGACTTGCAACCTACCGGACTGTGTAAGAATAAATCTTTCTTTGTTAAAGCCATCCACTCTGTGGTATTTCTGTTAGAGCAGCCCTAGCTGACTAAAACAGAATTGGTACCGTGGAAGTGGGGTGCTGCTCTAGCAAATACCTAAAATGTGGAAGCCACTTTGAAACTGCGAATGGATAGAAGATTCAGAAGGAACGAAGAAGGCGCAGATGGTGAGAAACAACAGAGGACCGGCAGCCGAGGCAGCGGCAGCAGCAGAACCAGAGGCAGCGCTGGAGCCGACCCGTGGACCGAGAGAGGTCAGTGCCTGCGCAGAGTTTTCCTCTTGGAACGGGGGGGCCTCTGGGCACTTGAATCGGTGAGCTGGCCTTGCTGACCCACGGAGTGAGAGAGTTGAGTGCCTTTGGGCAGGACGCTTTCCAGCAAGAGTGGGGTGCCTCCGGGCACTTAAACCAGTGGAGCTACAGAGCTTTGGAACACTTGCTCCGGCAGGGCAGATGTGGGCCTGAGGCCCGGGCCATGCGGCCATAGGAAGCTGACGCTGAAGAGACAAACAGCGTGAGAAGCTGAGCTGCCTCAGTCTCAAGAGGTATGGCCATGACCTCAGGGGTTTGAAAGGGTGGAACCATGGCGTGCTGTGTTCGTAAGGGTGGAATTGCCACTCAGTTGGGCTTAGGGTGCTCCTAAAGCCGATGGTCCAGAGTTTCTGTCCAAGTGGGCCTTGAAGGCAAAGTTGTAGCACGGGGCTGGAGGTCTCCACTCAGAAACCTGAGAGTGTGGCCGATACCTAGAGTCTGGAGAGCATTGCTGTTGTGTAGAATGTCTCAGAAAATGTAAGAGTATTTCCAAAGCTTTGAGAGCTAATGTAATGTGTTCTGTTGACTTGCCTGTTGCCTGTTAATGCCTTCTAAGTTTCACAGATGTAGAAGAGTTTTTGTATTTTGGACTTGGAACTGATTTAAGATTTCTGTTATATGGATGGACATAATTTTGCTATGGTAAGATGAATGTGTTAAATGTTTTTGTGATATGATTTTTGGGTTGTCAAAGGGTGGGATGTCATGGTTTGAATTGTGTCCCCCCAAAAATGTGTGCAGCCACGTGGCTGGGATATGGTTCCCAGTATCTTGGGACTGTCCTGCATTGTGTGGTTTTGCTAACCTGTATGTTAAAGGATTAGGGTGGGGCTGTGAATTCCTGCTATGGGGGAAGTTTCCCTGGAGTATGGCTTGCCCCACCCTTAATGCTTTTAGCTTGCAAGGAATAAAAGGAAAAAGAACCAAGGACAATTTGAGAACCTCGCTACCATCAAGCAAGCAGCACCGGGAGCAGAGCACGTCCTTCAGACCAGAGGTTCTTGTGTGAGGACGCTCCCTGGACAATGACTGATGCAATACCGGACTTTCCTCCAGAGCCGTCAAGGGGAAAGTCTTTCCCTGGAGCGGACACCCTGGATATGGACTTGCAACCTACCGGACTGTGTAAGAATAAATCTTTCTTTGTTAAAGCCATCCACTCTGTGGTATTTCTGTTAGAGCAGCCCTAGCTGACTAAAACAATGTCTCACTCCCTTCACCCCTAGAGTGACCCACTAACAAATACTAAATTTCTCAAAGCTATCCATTTCTTTACACCCCAAATCCAATACCCTCATCAAAGCAGAATACATGTGTCTCCGGAGGAATGAGGACATCTTCCTAATTGGCTCAGAGCCCATCCACCATCCATCCCTTCACCTGTTCTGATACAAAGTATTTCTGAAAAACACAAATTATGTCAATGCTCTGATTAAACCAAAAAATAAGTTGTCATCTAGTGGACTCTGACTTACGGTATCTCCATAAGGTTTAGAGTAAGACTGTGCTCCATAGAATTTTCAGTGGTTCAGTTTTCAGAAGTGGATCACCAGGCCTTTCTTCCCAGGCACCTCTGGGTGTACTCAGACAACCAATCCTTTGGTTAGCAGCTGAGCACGTTAACCATTTGCACCATCTAGGAACTCCCCTCTGATTAAAAAACAAGCAAGAAATCCACTTCCTTTGAGCTGAATAGACTCACAGCAATCCCCTGACTGAAGTCCTCCAATAATCTCCCAGTGGTTTTAGAGCAAAGATAACATCCAGGCTCTAAGTTGTCTAATACTGCTGTGACTCCAGCCTAGCCCTGAGCCACACACCTCCCCCACCCCACCACAGATCTTGGCAAACCAGCCCTGGTGGCTTTCCTTTTGGTCCACAAATAGTCCAGTTTACATTTTCCCTCAAGATATTTGTACCTGTTGTTCCCTCTGTCTGCAATGTCACCTTCCCAGTCCCACCCCCTCTTGACTATGAACTCTAACTCATCTTTTAGATTTCAGCTAAACAGGGAAGCCCTGAAAGACTAGGTCTTGTCGCCCATCCCATATCCCCTTAACTTCACGGTACAAAGCTCCAGGGATGTGATTGTTTGGTTGGTGGGTACCACCATCACTAGATTGTGAAGTGAGCTGCATGAGAGCGGCACTCTAGGGCTAGAACAGTGGTAGTTACATAGTGGGAGTTCAGTGTGCACCAGGTAAGTGAACAAGTAAATGAATGAGTGAAGAAATGCAATTCTATACACAGTGAGGCCAACTTTGATATTAATACATGAGACGATGTGATTGAGCATTGTCTCTCTTTTTTGTGATCAAGTGAAAGTATACAATCCAAATTTGCATGCCCGCCTATCTGTAGCTCCTTTTGCTCTCCTTGCTCGGTGACAGCACACTCCTCTTTTTCATTCTATACTTGTTGTATCCTCTTAACAAGTTCCTGTCCCCGCCTCTTCACCCTCTTCTCTCCCATCTAGAAAGAGACCAGCGGAACAGCCTCCAATAAATGCACAGAACCATAAAGTATAGACACCATGTGGTCACATTGTGTCCCT
Source organism: Heterohyrax brucei (assembly GCA_028571685.1). Classification (NCBI taxonomy): domain Eukaryota; kingdom Metazoa; phylum Chordata; class Mammalia; order Hyracoidea; family Procaviidae; genus Heterohyrax; species Heterohyrax brucei. The sequence continues at coordinate 113,658,281 of CM053150.1, read as the reverse complement.
GAGCCCAGCCTATTTTTGTCTGAAGAATTGACTTCAGTAGTACGGGAAAGCAGCAGGTCTAGGGGCTATGCTCCCAGGGGATCCTCCAGGCCACAACCATCAGTTGTGGTCTTTTAGTAGAGTTCTTGAGCTGCACCCCTCTTTTTTTCATGTTGCCACAGGGACTTTACATTGTGTGCCTCATCACAGCTGTCTTTGGTGGTGACCAGGGACCATCTGGTTCTTTTGGTCACATGTTGATACAGTCTCCCATTTACATGGGTCCTTCTGTCTCCTGAGCTCTTTTTCCCTCATGTCTTTCTTGCTCTGTCATCAGCTGCTCCAGATGAGTTGGGACCATTTGGTGTACCTCAGATGGAAACTTGCTAGCGTTTAAGACCCCATATGCCACTCATTAATATGGGGCGTAGAGCATTCTCTTAGAAATAGGCTAGTTATGCCAACTGAACTTGATGTCCCCAGAGAGCATGGTCTTCAGACCCCTGCCCCTACTACTCTATCCTGGCAGTATAGAGATTGGAGGAGCTTTCAGTTTATGGTGAAGTCCAGTTAAGTTGATCATCTTTCTAATGTGTGCTGTCACTGCTTTTGCCTAACCAAATTTCTATCAGCAATCTAATCTATGACCAATTCTCTCCCTTCCTCCTCACCCTTGTAGCCACCTAAGAGTACTTTCTTCTGTACATAAGTCTATTTTTAAGTCCTTATAGTGGAGGGTCTCATACAATATTTGTCTTTGTGCTGCTGATTGATTTTCCTCAGCATAATGTCTTCCAACTGAAACCAGGTTATGAGATGCTTCCTAAAATCACCATTGTTCTTTATCATTGCATAGTGTTCCATTGAGCATATGTACCATAGTTTGTTAATCCATTCATCTGTTGATGAGTATCTAGGTTGATTCCATCATTTTGCTGCTGTGGACTGTGCTGCAGTGAACATTTGTGTGCATGTATCTGTCCATGTGACAGCCTTTGTTTCTGTGGGATATATTCTAAGCAATGGGATTATGCATTGTCTTTAATCGCATTCCAGAGTAGGACCTTAGTTTTGTCTTTGGAAAACCTAAAGCAGTACTGAGATTTTTGTTTTGTTTTTCCTTTTCTCAGATGGAAGAGCAATTTTCCCACAACTACTGACTCAAGCTGAAGCTCTCAGAAAAGAGGAAAACACCTGGCAGTTTTAAAATAGTAGTTTCTCCTTTGATTTTATTCATCAAGCTTTCAAAACTATTGATTCTAGACTCAGACTATTGAAGCCCTTTTCTGGCTGCTAATGAAAAAGGTCAGCAGTTTGAATCCACCAGCTGCTGGTTGGCAACCTTATGAGAGCAGTTCTACTCTATCCAGTGGAGTTGCTACAAGTTGTAATCAACTTGATGGCAACAGGTTTTGTGAAATAATGTAAAGTAGAGCTTATTTTGCATAAGCCTGTGAGACACTCCCCTTGCCCTTGCCCCACCATGTCTACAGAGAAGCCCTCTACCATCCCTCTGGGGCTGACTGTGGTATCTGAAGATGAGTTTCCCTGAAACCTGAGGTGTGTCTGCAGCCACCTTGTTCACGTAGAACTGAGTCATGCTCTATACCAGAATGCTCTGCTAGAGGCCAGACAGGCTGGAGATGGGATTTCATGTGACTGAGGACGCCAGCTCTCAGTAATAGCAGAACAGCTGACATTTGCTTGACCTTTCACACTTCGTGTGTTACTCATAATACCATGAGCTAGGTATCAACACTGGTATCAACAAAAACATCATCCTTATTTTACAGACGAGAGAAAAGCACTAAGAAGTCAAGCAGTTTGCCCAAGATGCCTCTATGGATGCAGCAGACGTGGCATCTGATTTTGATGCTAAAATAGTTGCATTTTACTCAACTATGACATCTATGACATTCTCCGCATTTTCAGAGGCAACTTCTATTACAATGGCACTCTTGAACTGGAAAGACTAAAGACTTTCTGATCCTTTTGTACCGTGGGTGAAGCTGTGGAAATCAGAAAGAAATGTGGCCTGTTGTTGTGAAGTCCTTTCTTATGACTGCCTGCCACCCCCCAATACATCAGTTTGTTGTGTTGTGGTGACTTGCATGTTGCTATGATGCTGGAAGCTATGCCAGTATTTCAAATACTCTCAGTGTCACTTGTGGTGGACAGGTTTCAGAGAGGCCTCCAGACTACATCAGTTGAGTAAGCAAGGCCTGGTGATCTACTTCCAAAAATTAATCAGTGAAAAACCTATGAATCACAATAGAACATTGTCTGACTCTCTTGCTTTGAACACATCATTAGGAAGGATTAATCGCCAGAAAACAACATCATGTTAGGTTAAGAAAGGGGCCAACAAGGGCACCAAAACCAAACTCATTGCCGTAGAGTCAAGTCCCACTCATAGCAACACCATAGGACAGAACAGAACTACTTCATGACGTTTGCCAAGGCTGTGATCTTTATGGAAGCAGACTATCACACCTTTCTCCCACAGGCTGATTAGTGAGTTTGATTCACCAACTTTTCAGTTAGCAGCCAAGCACTTTAACCAGTGTACCACCACAGCTCCTGAAAGGACTCTAGCGCAGAGACGAACTGTGGGAATGATGCAGGACTAAGCAAGTTTTCTCGTGTCAGTGACAGAGCCAACCGGACAGCCTGTAAACAAAGGCAACATACGATTGAACAGTTCAGTCTTGTCTGCATACTCTGTGGTTATTCTGTAATGTTTGGCTAATCAAAAATCTGAACAAGGTATCACATTGTGATCAAGACTGCTAGGTAACATGTAAAACCCCTCCTGGAACTGTGAGTGATCCCCAAGGCTCTGCCTCCACTGCAGCAAGTGTCCTGACACAGACACAGTCTAGAAGCTGGTGCTTCTCCTGGTTTCCTATCAAGTTTCTCTTAATCCTGGCCTGGGAGGGAGGGGGACCTAGGATGCCCTATGCTAGGTCCCCATGGATTTCCTCTAAATCCTGCCTGTTCCCACCCACTTTATGGAGAACATGGTGAAGAACACACTAATCTCTTGAGTCAGAGTGAGGAACACAAGGCATGAGGCTGCCAGTGAAGGATCAGCATGTGCTCAGATTACCCCCAGGGGCTCCTGGTCCAAGAGATGATGAAAAGGAGAAAGGCAGCAGTCATGCTGTCAGGGACTGAAGCCTCTGACGCCTGTCCCTCACCACTCACTACCACTGTGTCCAGTCTCAGCCTCATTGAGCCAAAGGTTCCAGTGTCCAAAAATGTCCCACAGTCCACATTCCCTAACTCCCATTAAGGTTTCTTTTTTTTCAAGTCTACAGATCCACCTTTCACCACCTCTGTGCCTTTTCACTGTCCCCATGATCCTCACCTCCTCTCTCCTTGGCCACAACTCATTTCTTTTCCTGTCAGCTATCAAAACTCCAACTTGAGCGGAATGTAGGTAACTGAACTATGTCTAAACGGTAATACATACCCACAGCCCCAAACTTTTATCGTTGGCATCAGCTTAGGTTTCCTAAAAGTTTGCATATATACTCACATATCTACTCAGGGTTGCTTCACCTTACCTCAGTGGTCTGATTGCACGCACGTTGCCAGCCGGGCCTCCTTCCACCCGATCATGAAAGAACTTCAGGATGTCCAAGAAGAAGTGTTTTGTAATTGTTTATGTTATTTTTTGTATCATTATCACCATCATCAAAATAAAAATTTAGCATTGATTTCCACTCTGATCTTTACATATAAAGTTGTGTCTCCTGATATAAAACTTTCTGTTTTCATACTCACTTAAAGTAATGCTGTTATTTAGTCCCAGCTCAGCCAGAACAGATGATCACCAAGAATACCAAAGACATGAAGAAAAAAGGGCCCAGGAGACAGGAGGACCCATGTAAATGGGAGACTGCACTAATATGTGACCAGGAGAACCAGATGGTACCCAGCCATAACCAAAGACAGCCGTGATGGGGCACACATTGTTGTCCCTGTGGCAACATGAGAAAAAGAGGAGCACAGCTCAAGAACTCTACTGAAAGAGTACAGTTTTGATGTCCTTGGGGACCTCCAGGAGCATAGCTTGTAGACCTGCCGCTGTCCTGTCTAGAAAACACTACTGAGGTCAACTCTTCAGACAAAGGTGGACTAGACTTGGGGATACAGTGTGACCATATAGTGTGTGTACTTTATGGTTCTTTGCGTTTATAGGAGGCTATCCTACTGGTCTCTTTCTAGACGGGAGAGAGGAAGGGGCAGGAGTTTGTTAAGAGGATACAAAAAGTACAAAATGAAAAGTAGGAGTATACTGCTATGGGGCAAGGAGAGCAGAGGAGCTGGAGATAGGCAGACATGCAAAATTGATTTGGATTGCATACTTCCACTTAATAACAGTAACTAAATAAACAAAGTGATGGTGTTATTTATGGGCAAACTTGAACTTTGTCAGCTTAAAATTAGTTTCCAAACAAGTATCCATCAACAGATGAATGGATAACCAAACAGTGGTACATATACACAGTGGAAGACTACTCAGCCATAAAGAGAACTGAAGCCCTGATACCTACTAAAATGTGGATGAACCTTGAAAACATACTGAGTTAAATTTATCAAACACAAAAGGACAAATATTGTATGATCCCACTGATATGAAATATCTAGAATAGGCAAATATATAGTCACAAAAATCTGTTTATGATTAACAAGGGCTAGGGGAGGAGAAATGAAGAGTTATTGCTTGACATCTCTGGTTCCAAGTCCTCTTCTGAACCTGGCCTGAATTTCCAGCATTTCTCTGTCAATATGCTGCTGCAGCTGGTTTTGAATAGTCCTTAGCAAAATTTTACTTGTGTGTGATATTGATATTGCCATAATTTTCACATTCAGTTGGATCACCTTTCTTGAGAACAGGCATACTGATCTCTTTCAGTCAGTTGGCAAGATAGCTGTCTTCCAAATTCCTTAGCAGAGAGAAGTGAGTACTTCCAGCCCTACACCTTTTTGTTGAAATATCTCAATTGGTAGTCTATTCACACATAGCCAACATAAATACATTCTTTAGTGTTTACATTTTGTTGGTGATGATTTGGACTTCTCTTGGGTAAATCCCTTTTCTGCCAACATTTTCTAACAATATTCTAGCAGTATTTTCTAAGACATCTTGAATCCGAGTGTATGATTCTGAGGTTGCATTTGCTGATACATAGCATATACTTCCCAACGTGTGTGAGACATTTTAATATTTTGGCCATTGCTTAAATATGTTTTAAAAATTGCCTGACAGTGAGCAGAGGTAGCAAAAAATGTATAGAATAACTGAAGAGTAGGGAAGAAAATCAATTGCCTCTGGATAACTGCTACATCCTACAAGATTGAGTGAACGCACAGCATATGCTATGCAAACAGCATATTCATTAAACTCTAGAATTTTCTGTAGCATGTCTTTATAACACCTTGACATATTTGCAACATTGTCGTGGGAATGGCCTTTACACTTAGAAAAATAACTGTTCTAACTTCACATAAATAGTGAGATACTTGATTTGCAGTTTTGTCACAGGTATGATTTTTTAAGCTAGTAAATATGATAAAATGCTTAACAAGTTTTCCATCTACTACAAATAATCTGTACGAGCAACATCAGAAACTGAATCAACAGACAAATGAAACACCAAGCTATATTTATTTCACTGAAAATAACTGATCAAATTTTATCAGTTAAGTTTATTAATTCTTCCCAAGTTATTTTAGACATACAAGATATGTTGCCCTGCTGTGTTGCCGTATTTTGAGATGTGACCTGCTAAAAACACACCTAACTGAGCAACAAGTTCAAGTAAACCTTCCTAATTTCCATTTTATGGAGATCCAAACACTTTATTTCTTACTTAAAAGGATAGCTCACATTCAGTGATATGTAAGCAAACATACATTGCAAAACAGCTTTCCAATACTAACATTATTCATTAATTTTTGTTTTCAGTTCACGAGTTAAGACCATGACTTCAGTTTAAATATGACAACATTCAATCTCTGTTATTGGAACTCTTTTCCATCTTTATCAATTATATTAAAGTGGCAACAATCACTAAATCCATCCATAACAAATTGAGAATGATTTAGAATTGAATAGTATGCAAACAAAACAATATTCAGAGCTGACTGATGAAGAAGACAGTAGCCACTCTCTCTTACAATTTTTGCCATTAATGTTGAACCTTAGAAATATATTTTGACTATAGTAACAAACCATGTTTGTTTACTACCCAGAAACTTTCAGCATCAATTTGCATACAGTCCCTTGTGATGGTGATAATCACTTGGTACTCTTTCTATTCAATAATTTGCATCATTAGAGGAAAAATTATTCCTCAAAGCAGGATTTGTATTTCTGTTATTTATATGTTCTGCAGATATGGCAATTTCAGAGTCTTAAATAGTTTCACTTACTACAGCATTATCTTTTTTTTTTTTACTACAGCAAGGAATGGATGCAGAACTGGGGAAAAAATCTGCTACGTTAGTACTATTAGTACTGTATTGCTATTAATTTCAGCACTAGTGGTACTAGTAAACAATTTGTACCCATTACACTCAAACATGCAATGGAAGAAGCTTCCTCTGATACATCACGTTTTAAAAAGAAAGTTAATTCCTGAATTGTCTTTAGAGATTCACAAATTTTTTTTATCTTCTGTGGGCATCAGTTTTTCCACTCTATTCAGTTGATGCTGCTTTATTTTACTGAATATAAAATTTTATCACTTTTAAAATTTAGTTCTACCATAGAATAAACTTGAACAATTGAAAATAAAATATACATTCAAATTCAGACCTTAACACAAATATTTATATTCAAAAATTGGCACAAAAAACTTATTTGGAACATGTGATTTTGTTTCTTACATGTGAGAGACAAAAGAAATGTACTTATAAGTACTTATAGTACTTATAGTACTATAAGTACTTATAGTACTTATAAGGTTGTCAGAAATCATTTATCGTGTCATGTTTGTTGATGGGCCCTTCCTTCACATAAGTGCTTTTTGTCTTGAAATAATACTTAAAACTTGTACACTCACTCTCTGCCCATTGATACTCCTTCATTACAGTTTATTGGACTGCTGCTGATACCCAAAGGGGGCAAGAGAGATCACAAAGAGCATGACACAAATTCAAAAGAATGCTCAATCTGAAGACATATTTCGGTTAACTCTGAGCCGAACCAGGTACAAGATTATCTACTGGTGGTCCATTCTCATGTGATCAGTGAGCAGGAACTGAATGTGAGATTATACCTGGAAGGATTGATTGATTACTAAGCAAATTAGGTGACTGTGGTCTACAGAGGGGAATGGTCGTTCTTGATCTTGGTGGGAGGATTAAACTTATAAAAGAGTCAATCCCACAGAGGCCGAGGGGGACCTCAATACCATCCAGAAGAAGAATCTGGAGTGGGGCGCATCCTTTGAATCCAGGGTTTCTGCCCCAGGGATGTCCTAGAACAGTAGACAGAACTGTAAAAGTAGAGACAGTGCAAGATGGCTTGAGACAGCAGCATCATTACAAGCATCAAGAACTTGGAAACCACAAGACCGCTGCAGTGGCCTTGCCAGCCCGCAGACTGCTAAGCACCTTTGGGCAGAAAGCTTGCTAATGGAGTAGGTACCTTCAGGTACCTGTTGGGGGAATTAAAGAGCTGTAACACTTGCCTAAGTATGGCAGAGGCTGAAAGGAGGATAGTATGGTCCAGAGGTGGCTACTCAGGGCAGCCTGCCTGTGGACACAACCAAGAAGAAGCTGAAAGCTCTCATGGTTGGAACCCATCCTGACTGACTGTATCCTGTTTCCTAAGTTGCTCCTGTTACATACAAGTTGGTTCTGATCCTGAGTTACAATGTTACTTCTCTAAAAAAACCCCGTAACTCTGAGTATGGTCTGTGAGTTCTGTATGGCCATCGCATCAAGTTATTAAATCCAGTAGAGAAACAAATAATGCCACAGGAGGGACAGCTGGTATCAGAACTGGTAAAAAATACCGGAGAGTAGAGGTACGTCTGACCTTCATCTTGTAGAAATCAACTTTGGGCTGATGATGATTCTTACCCCTCTGAAGTTAGATGAATTCTTACCCACTAGTTAGTACTAGTGCTGTGGTAACACAATTACCACAAGTGGGTGACTTCAAAAAGTAAAAGTTACTGTCTCACACTTCCGGAGGCTGAAAGTCCCAATGAAGGTGCTGGTCATGTGGGGCTCTCTCCTAGTTTCTGGCGCCCCCTAGCAATCCTGAGTTTCCCTGTTTGTCACCTGTGTTTCCCAAGTGTGCACTTGTATCTATTTTCTTCTTTTTATAACTCAGGAGAGATAAGGATTAGAACCCACCCTATATTGGTATGACTTCATCATTATAACAAAAGAAAAATCTTACTTCCAAACAGGATCACATTCACAGGTACAAGTGTCAGTACAACCTGTAATATTCCTTAATGTACATGTAAGGTCCTTAGGTGACACAAATAGTTTGTGTTCAACTGTGTTTTAGTCAGCTAGTGCTGCTCTAACAGAAATACCACAGAGTGGATGGCTTTAACAAAGGAAAGTTTATTCTTACACAGTCTGGTAGGCTGCAAGTCCAAATTCAGGATGTCTGCTCCAGGGGAAGGCTTTACCCCTAGTTGGCTCTGGTACAAAGTCCAGTACTGTATCATTCTTTGTCCAGGGAGCATCTTGGCATAGGAACCTCAGGTCTGAAGGATGCATTCTTCTCCCCACGCAGCTTTCTTGGTGGTATGAGGGTCTCAATTCTCTGTTTGCTTTGCTTTCCTTTTATCTTTTGTAGGATGAAAGTATCAAGGGTGGGGCAAGCCATACTGCAGGAAAACTCCCTTTACAGTGGAGCAGGGAGGTGATCTTACAAAGGGTTTACAGTCCCACCCTAATCCTTTAATATACAGGATAGGAAAATCACAAAATGGAGGACAAGCATAGAATACAGGGAATCATGGCCCAGCCACATCGCTACACATATTTTTGGGGGGACACAATTTAATCCATGACATCCTACCCCTGGCACCCCAAAAATCACACCACTGAGACATGTAACACATTTATCCCATCATAGCAAAATCATGTTCATTCCATATGATAGAAGTCTTAAATCAGTTACAAGTCCAAAACTCAAAAATTCCTTTACATCTGTGAAACCAAGAATATAAGCCATCTGCTTCCAAAGGCACAATGGTGGGACAGGCACAGGTTAGATTCCATTACAAATGGGAGCAAATTACAGGGAAAAAAGGCATTAACAGGCAACAGGCAAATCAGCCGAACTCATTACATTAGCCCTCAAAGTTTTGAAAATACTCTTACATTTTTCTGAGACATTCTACACAATGAGCCTGCTCTCCAGACTCTAGGTATTGGCCACACTCTCTGGATTCTGAGTGGAGACCCCAGCCCTATACTCTGTAACTCTGCCTTCAAGGCCTACTTAGACACAAACTCTGCCCCATCAGCTTTAGGAGCACCCTAAGCCTGACTAAATGGCAATTCCACCTGTCTTAGGCTGGGTTTTCTAGGGAAGCAAAACCAGTAACACGTGTAGGTACAAGGAAAGATTTATAATATATATATATACACAGATAGATAGATACAAATATGGGGAACAGCTCACGTAATCACAGAAGCTGAATGTCCCAAGCTCTGGCACAAGCCTCACGTGTTCACGGAAGCTGAGGAACCAAGGTCAGCAAGTCAAAGACCAGAGTTGCAGATCACCGGTTGTGTAGGTCAGTGGATCCCAAGCTGGTGGCGAGACGAAGCGACAGAGGCTGGCGAACCCAGGATCGGCAGGTCAGGGAGCAGGACTCTCAAGTGCCAATTGTAAGGACTGATGAGCCCAACAGCTGCTAGCTCAAGTCCCAGAACCAGACACTGGAAGCAGAGAGCAGGAGCTCCTGGCCACGTGAGCGATCAGCAGCTGTAGTCCAAGGTCGCGAGATGAGAGCTGAGGGGCAGGGAGCCACCACAAACCCCGCCCTGCCACTTAATACAGCAGTCAAATAGGTAGTAGCCAAGTTGACATAATCCTGACCACCACACCACCCTCACGAACACAGGATGCCCTGGTTCCACCCTTTCAAACTCCTGAGGTCATGGCCATACCTTTTGAGACTGAGGCAGCTCAACTTCTCACGCTGTTCTCTCTTCAGCTTCTGCTTCCTACAGCTGCATGGCCCGGGCCTCAGGCGCACACCTGCCCTGCCGGGGCAAGTGTTCCAAAACTCTGTAGCTCCACTGATTCAAGTGCCCAGAGGCACCCCACTCTTCCTGGAAAGCATACTGCACAAAGGCACTCATCTCTCTCACTCTGTGAGTCAGCAAGGCCAGCTCCACCGATTCAAGTACCTAGAGGCACCCCGTTCCTCAAGGAAAACTCTGTGCACAGGCATGGAGCTCTCTTGCTCCGTGGGTCGGCTCCAGTGCTGCCTCTGGTTCTGTTGCTGCCGACGCTGCTGCCACCAGTCCTCTGTTGTTTCTTACCATCTGCTCCTTCTTCGTTCCTTCTGAATCTTCTATCCATTCACAGCTTCAAAATGGCTCCCACATTTTAGGTATTTGCTAGAGCAGCACCCCACTCTAGTGGTACCAAATTCTGTTTTAGTCAGCTAGTGCTTCTCTGACAGAAATACCACAGAGTTGGGTGGCTTTAACGAAGCAAAGTTTATTCTTATACAGTCCAGTAGCCTACAAATCCAAATCCAGGATGTTCACTCCAGGGGAAGGTTTTCCCCCTTGTTGGCTCAGCAGGAAAGTCTGGTATTGCATCAGTCTTTGTCCAGGGAGCATCTTGGCACAGGAACCTCAGGTCTGAAGGATGTGCTCTTCTCCCAGTGCTGATTTCTTGATGGTATGAAATTCCCCAGCCACACAGCTATTTTCGGAGGGGGGAGGGCGGAAACAACTCAATCCACGACAAACTGCTAACATAAAGTTTGACAGTTCAAATTCACCCAGTCGCACTACAGAAAAACAGGCCTGGCAATCTGCTTCCATAAACATTATAACTAAGAAAACTCCATGGAACAGGTCTACCCTGTAACACATGGGGCCACTGTGAGCCAAGATTGATTCAATAGCAACTAGTAACAACTATGTAGATGTACGGACCATTCTTGTTCTTCAAATGAACACACACACACACACACACACACACACACACACACACACACAAGGACATTGTAAGATGAGTATATTAGACTTCAGATTGATGCTCATGGTAGAGGATGAGTTATAACACTGCTGCAGAGTCTCATTTTTTTTTTTGATACCAGACAAGCCAACAGTGGAGAACAGCTCAAGGAGTCCCAGGTCTCCATCTACAGTGAAAGTCCCATTTACCAGAGAGGACACTGACACAAGCCAGAGGGGAATGGCACTGAGGGGCAAAGATGCTTAGTGAGCCCATCGTCAGCTGTCTGAGGTTTCAGAAGTGATCACAAATGTACCCAAAGGGTGCGTCAGACAGCAGCTGGCTCTTCTGGAAGGGCACGGGGGTGGCTGTGGTTTATACTGCAGCGAGGACAGTGAAGGGAGGCCTGCAATGTTTTTACAACATAGTAGCCTCTGTGGGAGACAGACTCACATTTTCTCAACATTTGCTATTGGTTTCAGATGAATTCTGTGTCCAGTATGAAAGGGCGTCTTTCCAGAGGCCATAAATATGAGTCTCATCTGATATTCAAAACAAAGACAGAAGATAGCAAACCTGAAAGTCATTATTCTTTGGCTTCTTAACATTCAATTAGAGATCATTGCTCTCTTTATACTGTTAGTATACCATTGACTGGATCATCCAATGAGACATGAAAGCTTAAGGCAAAGACAATTTTCCATTCGAGTTGCAATATTACTTGAATTTCCTACTCCTTGAATTTCTGAAGTTCCTTCATGGAGAAACCCAGAAATCTAAGTAGGGAGGATTTAGAAGGCTCGTCCAAGACTCTAGGTACTCGGAAACCTTTTTATTATTATTACAACTTCTCTAGACACTTACTTTGAAATATTCCTGCCATGGTTTCTCTGACGGGCTGTCTAGGTTTCTGACAGCAATTCTGCATAGCATGAGGTTAGGAGTAAATGTTTTCCCCATATGAATCATGGGATAACACGAATTCGTCACCAATTCTGGAGGATCATGGAGCTCAACACTGGAAAAGACTTGGTCTTTACATTAGGTCATCACATAAAAGAGGAGTTCTGTTGTTCATTCTCTGACAGGTGATTTCTTGAGTTAAACATTTTCTCCTTTAAACAACATCTATACAAGATATCAGGTCTCTAGGTGGTAGTTTGTGCTTAGCTACTAACGGAAAATTTGACAACTCAAATCTACCCAGTGTCACCACAAAAGAAAGGTCTGTCAATCTGTTTCCATAAAGATTACAGCCAAGAAAACTTTATACGGCAGTCCTACTCTAGAAACACAGGGTCGCCATGAGTCAAAATTAATGCACTACAATGAGTTTGACTTTAGTTTGGTACAACATATTACAGGAAATGAGTTTTAGAATCTCTACCATGAATCTCTTCAATTGCTTTATAATGAATTTACATATTTTAATCCAAACTATATATTTATAATTTGTAGCACTTTTCCAAGGTCTAGTTCATATTTTTTCACCTGCTGTTCTGGTCCTTTGAGATACTGTTTTCAGAGGATTGCTAATCTGCTGTGAGGCCTTTGTTCACTCCTGTTAGGTCTTGCATGTTCAGTTTGGTGGGGCTCATTCCACTGAGGTCCTGTTCAAGACAGATATCAAGCACCTTGATATGATTTTATAACTCTCACACCTAACAACAAAACCAGGCACCAGTAGTCATTTCACCAAATAAACTGATTTAGAATGTTAATAAAGACTACTGCATATATGTTAAGACCTAAATTTTACTTGTTTATGTTTTTTTCTTCCATCCATCAGCATGTCACATTATAGTGGCTTGTGTATTACTGTGATGACAGAAGTATTTCAAATACCAGAGGGATCATCCATAATGGAGAAGTTTCAAGGGAGCTTCTAGACTAGGACTAGGAAGAAAGACCTCAAGAGCCACTTCCAAGAATTAGTCAACAAAAATAATGTTTAACTCATTTGTTTTGAATATGTTATACAGAAGGATCAATCCATAGAGAAGGACATCAAGTTTGGTGAAGCAGAGCACCCGGAAGGGTGAGAAGGACCTTGAGTGAGATACATTGGCACAATATCTGCAATGATAGACTTAAGTATGCTAACAATCATGAAGACAACACAGACCATTTCATTCTATTGCACATAATACCAACATGAATCTGAGTCAGACTAATGGTAGCTATCACTATAATCACTGAGTTTTTGAAGTTCTTTTAGTAATTACTAATTTACAGTTGAGAACACACCCACTCCTTACCAACTATTTCATTATCTGACATTTTGTGTTTATAACAATAAAACATCTACTATATGATTATTGCATATTAAGGATACATATTAGGCAGTAAAGAATGCCAAAGTATGAAACAAGAATAATGTTGGCTGTGATGATTATGTGTCAGCTTGTCTGGGCCATCATTCTCAATGACTTCACAATTATAAAATAATATAATCTGACAGCTGTGTAATGATGTGGTCATCATCCATTTAGTGATCTGATATGATCACACTCCATTTTCTCATAATGCTAATTTTCAGACACCCTGGTCTTTGAAACCTAACCATGTCAATAAGTGAAAAGTGGTAAACAAGGTTGGATAATAAACAAGGTAGCTAAATTCTGGTACAAGAAATACTCTAAGTAACCTTTTTTAAAGGAGCACAGATATGGTTGGAAAAATAAAGAGAAGCAACCAGCTTTTATTTCTGTCACTAATTTTCATCTCTCCCATTATTTACTTTTTTGGGGTTCTTTAGTGAATGGAGATTTTTAGGCTCCTCTCTCTCACTCACCCACGACTGAATAATAGTTAAGTCAGAAATGTCTTAAATGAGATTTCTAGAGAATTTGAGTTCCATATAACTTGAGATTTCTTTAAGAGTCCTGTAGTGTCAACTACCCTGAGTCTTCTCAAATCTCTAGCAGTCTACTAAATTTCCAATATTCATTTAGTGATTTATGTTTGATAATCCTCCCCCAACAGAAAACCAAACCTACTGCTGTTGAGTTGATTCCAACTCACAGTAACCCTATAGGACAGAGTAGAATTGCCCTATACAGTTGCCAAGAACACCTGGTAGATTTGCACTGTCAACCTTTTGATTAGCAGCCTAGCACCTAACGATTACACTGTCAGGATTTTCTGCGACCTTCACGACTGTTTGATAGAGAGGTGGCCTAATGACAGCAGGCCATAAGGGCAAAGGGCCAACTTGTTTGTCAGGATGCAGAACTTCCTAGAATAAAAACCTAAATCAAAGGGCAGAATGGAGTGCTGCAAGCAGTTCAATAGACTGTGGATGTGTACAACAAAAACTGAATAGCAATTTAACCCCAGGAACTGTGTTAAGGGTCTACCCAAAACTACAGGGAGCCCACATAACTAAAAAATCATCATATGACAGACACAATATCCCTGGGCCAAGAAACCAAGTTGTTAGAAAAGAGAACAAGAAAATGTCACCCAATTATAATTTTAATTATTTGTCTTTAACCAACTGTGACCAGTAAGTTACTTATTCATATGAGCATGAGCACATGCTGAAAGATCCTTACAATTAAACTTCATGCATATAAAATTGTATAAAAAGCACCTGAAAATTGTAGTTTTCAGATTTTGGCCTCACTGCCTGCAGCCAATTGCTGTTTTTCTGTTTTCTGATATGTCACAATAAAGATCTCTTTGTTGCATAAGGCTGTGATTATTGTTCTTACTCTACAACATGTTCTTATTCCACAAAGTTCCTTAATTGCTCTTACTATAAATCTACAAAGTAGTAAGCCCAAGTGCTGAGGCCTTTGGAAGATGTACTATCAGTGTGCAATCTCATCTGATAAAATTTTAGGTGCTCCCCTAACAAAAATGAACCAGAGGATAAAAGACCTAAATATCAAACCTAAAACGATAAAGCTCATCCAAGAAAAGGTAGGAACAACAATGGAAGTTTTAATACACAATGAGGACAGACTCCAAAATCTGTCAAAGAAACTTCAATCAACCGAAGAGAAAGTAGATAAATGGGAACTATTAAGAATCAAACACTTTTGCTCATCCAAAGACTTTATTAATAGAATTAAAAGAACACCCACAGAGTGGGAAAAAATATTTGGCAACTCTATGTCAGATCGACGTCTGATCTCCATAATCTATAAGATACTACAAAATATCAATAAGAAGAAGATAAACCATCCAATTAAGTGATGGGCAAAGGAGATGGACAGATACTTCACTAAAGAGGAGATCCAGGCAGCCAAAAAACACATGCGGACATGTTCACGATCTTTAGTTATTAAAGAAATTCAAATCAAGACAACAATGAGATACCATCTCACCCCAACAAGATTGGCCATGATCTAGAAAACACAAAACAACAAATGCTGGAGAGGCTGTGGAGAAAGTGGAACCCTCCTACACTGTTGGTGGGGTTGCAAAATGGTCCAGCCTCTTTGCAAGGCAATCTGGCGCTTCCTTAAAAAAATGGATATTGATACACCATTTGACCCAGTAATTCCACTACTTGGAATATATCCTACAGATTCAAGGCCTTTCACACCAACAGACACATGCACCAGAATGTTTATCACGGCACAGTCCACAATAGCAAAAAGGTGGAATCAACCCAGATGCCCAACAATAGAAGAATGGATAGGTAAACTGTGGTACATATACTCAATGGAGCACTACGCAATGATAAAGAATAACGATGATTCCAGGAAACATCTCCTAACCTGGTTTCAGCTGGAAGACATTATGTTGAGTGAGAGTAGTCAGCGACAAAAGGACAAATACTGTATGAG
Source organism: Heterohyrax brucei (assembly GCA_028571685.1). Lineage (NCBI taxonomy): Eukaryota > Metazoa > Chordata > Mammalia > Hyracoidea > Procaviidae > Heterohyrax > Heterohyrax brucei. The sequence goes on along the minus strand of CM053150.1, from coordinate 113,642,315 downwards.
ACCTCTATGATAAGATCTCAAAAACAGACTTGTGTATAGAAGAAAAGACTCTTTGACAGCTGCAAGGGAGGGGAAGGAGGGAGGGAGGGCAAGGGGGGGAGGGTTTAGTTTAGGTAGTTACTAGAAATCTAGTTGGGAGAAAGCGGTGACAGCACACATTAGGAACAAGAACAACATTAAGTGGATTTCAGCATAACTTGAGTACTCCTTCCATCTTAACTCAATACTGCAAGGATAGAGTAGCTGGGGCAGGGGGCGGGGGACCATGCTCTTAGGCGAATTCCAGGCCAAGTGGCACAACTAGCGTTTTGCTAAGAGAGCTCTCTGCACCCCACATTGGTGAGTGGCATCTGGGGTCTTAAAAGCTGCCAAGCTGCCATCCAAGGACACAGCAAATGGGCCCAACTCAGCAGGAACGGATGCTCACCGAGGGCCAAAATGGCATGCGGTAAAGACAACCAAGAAGACAGAGAGACCCACAAGAGTGGGTGCCTACATCGACCTGGGACCGGAAGAACCGGATGGTGCCCGGCCACCACCAGTGATAGCCATGACGGAGCTCACAGAGAGGAGCCTCACTGGCAACACAAGAATAAAAAGAGGTGCATCATGAGATCTCCACTAAAAGACCTCAATTGATGGTCCAGCGGTTTTGGGGTTTCTCTGAGAGCATGGCCCCTGGCCCTGATGCTGCCCATTCCCATAAATTATAACAAAGGTCCACTCTTTGGACAGGAATGGATTGGACTTGGCAATGCAGAGTAACCATATATTGGAAGCACTTTATGGTTCTATACATCTATAGGATATCATCTTGCTGACCTCTGGCTGGAGGAAGGGGAGTGAACAGAGAGGAGGGGAAAGGAGACTGTTGGGAGGATGAGACATGTATGGAGCAGAGAGGAATAGTGTGCAGTCACTGGACAGGGAGAGCAGTGGAAGCTGCATATAGGGGGGCATGTAAATTTACATGTGAATGTACGTTTTCACTCAGTTACGTTAAATAAAAAAAAAAAAAAATGAACCAGAACTTGAGCTGCTTTGGCTGTCCCTGCCTTGGAGGAACTCTCACTGCCAACCAAATACTGCAAGGACAGAGTGGCTGGGGCGGGGGTCGGGGACCATGCTCTCAGGGGAAATTGAGGCCAATTGGTATAACTAGCATTTTGCTAATGAGGTCTCTCTGCACCCCACATTGGTGAGTGGTGTCTGGGGTCTTAAAAGCTGCCATCTGAGGGTACAGAAAATGGTCACAACACAGCCAGAACAGATGATCACCAAGGTCCATAACGACACAGGGGAAAGAGAATCCAGAAGACAGAGAGACCCACATGAGTGGATGTCTACCCTGACTTGTGACCGGAAGAACCAGATAGTGCCTAGCCACCACTGGTGATAGCCACGATGGAGCTCACGAAGTTGAATCTCACTGGCAACACAAGTATAAACAGGGATGCTCCCTGAGATCTCCACTAAAAGACTGCAATTGATGGTCCAGGGACCTCGAATTTCTCTTGGGAGCACGGCCCCTGGCCCTGATGCGGCCCTGGTCCAGAAATCTTAATGAAGGTCAACTTTTCAGATAGCAATGGACTGGACTTGGTGACGCAGAGTGACCATATTGTGTGGGCACTTTATGGTTCTAGGCATCTATAGGAGATTGTCCTGTAAACCTCATATTGGGGAAAGGGGAATGGGTGGAGAGAAGATAGGAGACTGTTGGGAAGGTAAGTCATGTATGGAGCAGAGAGGAAGAGTGTGCTGTCACTGTACAGGGAGAGCAGTGGAATCTGCATGTAGGTCAGCATGCAAATTTATATGGGAATGTACATTTTCATTCAGTCATAATAAAATAAATAAATAAATAAAAGAAATGGAACATAATAAGGGACATCTGTGGAAAGCCAACAGGCAACATCATCCTAAATGGAGATAGAACAAAAGCACTCCCCTAGACAATGGGAGCCAGATGAGGATGCCCATTGGCACCACTTTTATTCAACATTGTACCGGAGTTTCTAGCCAGAGCAATTAGACAAAACAGAGAAATAAAGGGCATCCACACTGGTAAAGAAGAAGTAAAAATATCCCTATCTGCAGATGCATTGGATACAGAACTTAATAAAGGTCATGTAGATTCCATCTCCTGTCCCGAAATCACTCTTCAAAACTGGATCAGCAGGCTTGCATTCCTCTCACTGTCCCCAGAGTAGTAAATCATCTATTTCAAACCTTCAGAGAGACAAATTGTTTGATAAGATGTAAATGAATCTTATGATTCCCTGTTCTATTCTGTGATAAGGTTTGACATTTTCCAGATGCAAATCCCTTTGTAATCTGGCTATAAAAGCTACTGGAATTGTAACTCAAGCAGGACAGTCTTGGAGAAAGCATTCTCACTGTCTCCCCGATTCACATGTTTATCTGTTAATACAGCAATACTTGAACCTTTTACCCCATCTCTGATTTTGGCTGCATTGACAGGCAAAACAAACTTGCTTTTGGTTTGGCAACAGATGATATGATCCTGTACAGAAAATCACAAATAATCCACAAAGAAACTAGCGGAACTAACAGAAGAATTCAGCAAAGTGTCAGGATATAACAAACATAAATAATTCAATAGGACTTCTTTACATTAACAAAGAGATCTTCAAAGAAGAAATCACCAAATCAACACTGTTGAGGTCCTGAAACTGATGATACCCCAAGTGACCCAGTTCGGGTTCCAGAGATCAGGCTAGAAAGTCCAGTCTCCAGATGGCTGGCAAACCAGGCTCTCCCTGTCTCAAAGAACATGAGCGTGTAATACTTTTGGTAGCAAACGGTTGAAAAGTTTAGTAAGGGAAAGTACTGGAAAAGGATATTCCAAAGAGGGAACAAGTCAGGCTCTATGAATGGGGAAAAATACCCAGTATAGATTTCAGGGGTCCTTTCTATTGGCAAAAGCAAGTGGTGATGTCATAGATGGGAGGAGGACATAGTAACTTGGTTTTTTTATTGGGTTTGAGGCTACTGTGGCCACTTAACAACTGCCAGGAAGAATTGTAGGTATGTAGCAGATCAGGTTCCAAGGGCATGAAATCTTGAAAGGAATGTGGGAAGTCAACTCTCTCTAGCCACTTCCTGCTGCTTGGGGTCAAAGTTCTGTCTAACTTATCAGAACCATGTTACTCAATTGCCCTGTCTGGAAAACATTGAGTCTCCTGATCTCCTGCCTGGTTGGTGGGTATAGACTGGTACTGTTATAGGACCATGAGTTTGACTTGGAATTGTAGCCTGGGAGAGATAAAGCAAATTAAAGCATTATGAGTTAGAGTCCCAAAGGTAAGCATAACCAAAAAGATTAATAAAGAAACTACCAGTGGCACTAATAATAACCCAACCCAGCTGGGTTTTTATAGCCTGTCTGTGCCCAGGGTATAAGCTGGGGATGAATTAGGGATGGGCATCTGAAGTATTTCAGTTTTGGGTGGCAGCTGATTGCCCCTTGGTGCAGTTCCTCACTACTGATTGCAGCTCTCTGGGGCCCTGCTGAAAGGACCTTTAGCAGGGGAAGTGGGACTTCCTGTGCATGTTCCCAGAATTGGTTCCATCTGAAAAACAACTTTGAAGAAATTTACACAATTGTTTGGGTACTTATTTCAGTGTCCCAGGACATAGCTAACATTGTTTGTTGCTAGTTTTGGTCACTCTATTTACAGAAACCCTCAGGCTCCCTGTCTCACTTCCAACTGTTAACTCAAAAGAAGTACCACATTTGCCATCGAGTTTCCACTGTGTGTTTCCCCACAGACTAGTCTGCCTGCCTCAACTCTTCAAACTTTTTATGTAACCTGACTGAGATTTTTTTGGTATACTTTAGTTTTTTGGTATTCTTCAGTTTTGAATATGTTAATCTACAATATAAGTAATTCTAAGTTCTCATTTCTTACATTTAGTCAAGTTTGTAAGTGTATGTATTCCCAGTTTACTTAGTAACCTTTGTCCCAGCAATACAACGGGGCAGTCAGGCATATCTAGAAAGGAAAGCCTTACCAGTTTTGACCCCATCAGACATAAGAGTAAATCTTTTTCCTTGGATTTTTGTTGCAAGCCAGTAATTACAGTCCTGCTTGGAGAGTGGGCCCATTGGGTAATTTAAGGTAGAAAAGGTGTCTATCGTGTGTAAGACAAATTTAATTTTCCTTCCACATTGTGTGTGGCCCTCAGCTCTCCGATACACATCTCAGTAGCCTGCCCAGGAGGCAGATGGGCCTCGAGGACCCCTCAGTGGTCAATTTCTTAGACTCCTCTTCTGAGAGAGTCCAAGAGGGCATGTCCACTGGGCCTCTTTCGAGGGAAATCTACTGAATGTCCTGTTTTAGGGTGCCCAAGACACTCTGCCTTTTAATGGCCTAATTTTTGACAGCACCTGTATTAATTGGCATCCATATTCCACTGGCCAGTGGGATAATCCAAGTTTTGATCTCTGGGGACGAACTGGGTTACCATGAGGTAAACCCTGGAGAGCTACAGCCACAACTGGGCTTTCTTTTCATTCCTTTTTCCCTGCCACCAAAATGTACTGTTGAAAACCATGAAGGGTCTCCTCTACCAATTGAGACTGTGGACTAAGGTTTTGCCTTGAGCTCTGGAACTCATCTTATGTTTGATGTGGACCAGGATACAAAATGCATGGCCATAATGGCTTTTCTAATATGTCCAGAGTAAAATAGCAGACCAGTTTATCTGGATGATTATTTGACTTAAGGTGGTTTAAGGAACCAGTCCTTTTTCAAAGGCAGTAGCCTACATGAGCCACCTTAATCTTGCAGAAGTCAGAAATACAGATGCTAGAAAACTTCAGAAACAGTATTTCTAAATATAATCATTACCCATATTTTTAAAGAACTTCAGATATCATGCATAATAATCTTGACCACATAGGCAGTATATAGCAAGATTATTAAGGCTCTAAATAACTAAGTAGTATAAAAATACATTTATAATTTGAATTCCTCACTCAAAGCATTGGCTTTGATGATGTTAAATTAAAACAACAATAGTGATAAAGTTATAGTCAAGAAGTTAGTAATTAAAACCAAACCAAGTTTTGTGGAGTCAATTCTGAACCATAGCGACCCCATAGGACTGAGTAGAACTGCTCCATAGAGCTCCTAAGGAGCTAAGCCTAGCATATTTGAACTGTAGACATTTTGGTTAGCAAACACAGCACTTAACCACTATGGCACCAGGGTTTTCAGTTAGCAATTAAGAAACAGTAATAAAACTATGACTTAACATTATCCATTTGCTAAATAATATTAGGCAAAAACATAAGAGGAAATAACCAACATAAATTTTAACCCAATGAGAATTGGGCACTTGATTTTAATCCATACCATATAATTTATTAAATAAGACTCTTTCATCCTTTTCATTTAGAAAAAGGATGTTTATGGCTTCCCCTGAAGTTTCAGAGTTGCTGTTAACCTGTTTACTACAGGTTAACAAGAAACAATACTAAAGTTATTTAACTAAAGATCTTAAAATAATAACAATAATAACAAACTTAAATTTTTCTCCTTTCCTAAGTCCTGTGGCTTGATTTTCTGACTCAGGAATCTCATTCCAATGAAAGGCTAAATCTTTGCCTTCAATGGAGGTAACACAAGGAATAAATTACCTGTTTACTCATAAATCAGATAAAAGTTTGCTTTTTAACAGCAAAAAAACCCAGTTCTTTCTAACATTGATTTTCTTAAAAATCTCATAAATTAAACCACTAAACTTTTATCAGACAAAATTTTTGACCATATAAAAAAATATTTTTCAACAAACCTCTACCGTATATCCCTTAAACAGCAAAAACAAACTCACTCATTAAGACTTATATATATTTTCTCTTGTTGCTTGAAAATGAAACATGCATATGTCTAAAGTCGACACTTATCTATTAACTCAATTTATTATCAGTAAGTTAACTAAAAAGTCCTGGAAATTATTTTTAAGCCTTTAATTGATATAAAGTGTGTTTAAACTTTTAGTTTTTATTCAAGTTTTACTGTGTCATATTTTTGCCTATCTAATTTCAACCCATTAAGTTTCTATCAACTGGCTTTGGAAACCACAAAGTCTCTGCTGACCAAATCTCTTGTTAGGGTTAGAGCACATTTTTTTTTCTTTTGGGCAGCAAAGTTTTACACACACAACAGTCAGCCTACAGGAATAACACAGTCTCTCAGACACTTTCCGGAAAGTTACACACCAGGGGTCCCCACAACTGAATACAAACTTCACAAAAGTAATGACGGGTTGAAAAATAGGTTACTGGACATAAGACCAGTGTGTAAAGTAAAGACGAAGACAGAAATGGGGCTGCAGTCCCCTTCAGGAGTGGTACTGGTGCCACAGAAATTTGGAGAAAAAAGAATGGTCCAAGAAGACCAAGCACCAGCAGACTTCATTCTCCAGACTGAGGTAATAGTTGTAAAGGACAGAGTAGGGAGACGGGAACTGACCCTAACAAAAGGCCTTGCGGACAACTCCTGTGTATTACCAAGTGCCTAGGCATTATGGAACTTTCCCCTAGGACTTACTGAAAAGCAGGTGCCTGGGCCTGGACCCCAAAATGCAAATCAAATTTCAACAAAGCAAAAGACAAAAGAGGCCACACAAAGGAGGGTGATCAGTCCTTGGTCCTCTATTTAAAAAACAGAGAAGGCAGAACATGAGGGAAAAGGTGTGTATTTGCACTGTGGAGGAAAGAGAGGTAAGTTGAAGAAACAAAAATTAAAGGTTTCCTCATTCCCTTACCCATCCAGATGCCAGAAGAGCCACTCACCTCAGAAGAAGGCTTGGAGTCAAAGTTGCCCCAGTGGCTGCTTGCCTCATCCCGTTGGTGAGGTAGCTTGTCCATTTTTGTCAGGGTTTGAGGGTCCCAGTCAATTCTGAGGGTCTCCTCCTGGCCACCAAACTGTAATCTGGGGTCTCTGAAGACCCTCAAAGGTCCTTGTCAGACATGCAAGAAAGAATTGCTCAGGGAGACTTAGCAGCTATGTGGTCTGGGATTGGTTTGGGATTGCTCCAGTTGGATTTGCTGGAAATTATTTGGCCCTGTTCCATAGGGAAGACCTGACAAGGGGAGCTGGGAATCCCAGCTGTCACTAAGCCAAAATTAAGATGAGTTGGGGAGGCGTCCATCTGCCCTTCTCTTAGGCTTTCCCAGGGAAGACTCCCCCAGCCTTCCCCAGCCCCTACCAGCTGGATCTCCTGGAGACCTGTACCCTAGAAACTGTCCAAAGACTGGACCAGTTAGGCCATCCCTCCCCTATAGGTCATTCATGAGACCAGGGTGGATTTTGTCCATATTTCTATTTTTGGCATCCCAATACACCAGTTTCTTAGGAGCATCCACCTAGCTGCCTTCAAGTTTTCCAAAGAAGTGGTAAAGGGGCAGCAGAGTCAGAACCTGGAGGGGAGTTACACCCCCCAAAGTGGGCCCTTTGGCCCACTGTAGAAAGTCTCCTAGGAGATTAAAATTTTAGAGGGCATGGTTAAAAGGGGAAAATGGGCCCAGGGGGCCTGAGAGGAGATAATGTATGAGAAGGCCTATCAGTCAGGGACCCAGTCTGGGACTTGGTCTGATTACTGGATGTGAAACAGGTAGGTAGCTGCTGGAGGGGCCCTGCAATGGGGCAAGGCCAAACCTAATTTTCAGCTCATACATGGGCCAAAGGAGTCACTCACAAGGGGGCAGTGTGGAAGGTGTCTAAATAGAGGATAGCCACAAGAAGGGTCCCCATTTGCAGTAAGGGCAGGTCCTCCCCAGGGTTCCTCTTCAGTCATCAGTAGAAAGAAGAGGAAAGTCAGTCCTGAGACAGAACAGCTCCCAGGTTTGAGCACCAAAATATTGAGATCCTGAAACTGATTAGATCCCAGGTGACCTGGTTTGGGTTCTGGAGATCAGGCTAGAAATTCCAGTCGACCTAAAGGGTGGCAAATTGGGATCCCCCTCCACAAAAGCATACAAGAATGTAACCTTTTTGGTAGCAAATGGTGGAAAAGCTTATTAAGGGAAAATATATTCCAAAGAGGGAATGGGTCAATCTGCCTACATGCAGAAAAAGACCCAGTATAGATTTTAGGGGTCCTTTTTATTGGCAAAGGCAGGTAATGACGTTATGGATGTGACAGGGACTTAGTAACTTGGTTTTTGATTGGGCTTGAGGCTACTGTGGCCACTTCACAAATGCCAGGAGGAATTGTTATATTTGCATCACAGCAACCAGGAAGAACTGTTATATTTGCATCACAAACTACCAGGAAGAACTGTTGGTATGTAGCAGATCAGGTTCCTTTGGTAACTTTATCAAATACCATTTACAATTGCCCCCAAGAAGATAAAACACTTAGTAATAAAGCTAACCAGAAATATGAGAGATATATCCCAAGAAAATTACAAGACCTTATTGCAAAAAACTAAGAGAGGCCTACATAAGTGGAGAAACCTACCTTGCTCACGGATAGGAAGACTTACCATCACAAAAATGTCTATTCTTCCCAAAGCTATCTAGAGATACAGTGCAATCACAATACAAATTCCAGTGGCATTTTTGATGAGATGGAGAAAAAAAATCACCAACTTTGTATGGAAAAGGAAGAAGCCCCGGATAAGTAAAACATTACTGAAGAAGAACAAAGTGGGAGGCCTCACATTACCTGACTTTGGAATCTATCATAGTGCCACAGCAATCAAACAGCCTGGTACTAATACAAAAACAGATACACAGATTAACGGAAAAGAATTGAGAATCTAGGTAAAACATCATCTACCTATGAGCAGCTAATATTTGACAAAGGCCCAAAACCTGTAAAGTGGAGAAAAGAATCGCTTTAACAAATGGTGTCGACATAACTGGATACCTAGCTACCAAAAAAGTGAAAGAAGACACATATCTCACACCATACTCAAAAACTAACTCAAAATGGACCAAAGAACTAAATATAAAACTGAAAACAATAAAGATTATTGGAGAAAAAATAGGAACAATGCTGGGACCCCTAACATACAGCATAAGGAGACTACAAAACATTGCTAACAGTGAACGAACACCAGAACAGAAAACAGAACTGGGTACTACTAAAAATCAAACACTTAGGTGAATCCAAAGACTTCACCAGAAGAATAAAAAGCCAAACCACAGACGTGGTGTCTTAGGCTGGGTTTTCTAGGGAAGCAAAACTAGTAACACATGTAGGTACAAGGAAAGATTTATAATATATAGAGAGAGATAGATAGATAGATACAGATATAGGAAACAGCTCATGTAATCACAGAAGCTGAATGTCCCAAGCTCTGGCACAAGCCTCACATGGCCACGGAAGCTGAGGAACCCAAGGTGAGCAAGTCAGAGACCAGAGTTCTAGATCACCGGTTATGCAGATCAGTGGATCCCAAGCTGGTGGCAAGATCTTGAAGAGACAGAGGCTGGCAAAACCAGGATCAGCAGGTCAGGGAGCAGGAGCAGGCAGAGGCTGGCGAATCCAGGATCGGCAGGTCAGGGAGCAGGACTCTCAAGTGCCGACTGTAAGGACTGATGAGCCCAACAGCTGCTAGCTCAAGTCCCAGAACCAGACGCTGGAAGAAGAGAGCAGGAGCTCCTGGCCACGTGAGCGACCAGCCGCAGTAGTGAAAGGTCGCGAGATGAGAGCCGAGGGGCAGGGAGCCACCACAAACCCCGCCCTGCCACTTAATACAGCAGCCAAATATGTAGTAGCCAAGTTGACATAATCCTGACCACCACACATGGTAAACAAAAAAAAAATTGGCTACCTCAAATCCAATCAACATCTTATCGCCATAATCTGCAAGGTACTACAAAACCTGAAAAAGACAAATAAGCCAATTAAATCATGTGAAAAAGATAGAAATAGGTACTTCACCAAGGAAGACATCCTGTTGGCTAACAGATACATGAGGAAATACTCACAATTATTAGCCATTAGACAAACCCAAATCAAAATTACAATGTGATACCATCTCACTCCAGCAAGACTGGCATTAATCCAACAAACACAAAACAATAAATGTTGGAGAGGCTGTAGAGAGACTGGAACACTTACACACTGCTGGTGGGAATGTACAAAGTTACAACCACTTTGGAAACTGATTTGGTGCTTTCTTAAAAAGCAGGAAATAGAAATATCATACGATCCAGTAATCTCGTTTCTTGGAATATATCCTAGAGAAATGAAGGTGGTCACATGAATACATACATGTACACCAGAGTTCATAGCAGCAATGTTCACAATAGCAAAAAGATGGAATTAACCTAGGTGCCCGTCAGTGGGTGAATGGACACATAAACCATGGTATATTCACACAATGGAATACTATGTAACGATACAGAACAATGATGATCTTAAGAAACATAACATGGAGTCATTTGGAAGATATTATGCTAAGTAAAATTAGTTGCAAAAGGAAAAATATCCTATGACATCACTAAAGCTTCAAGGAAAGATTTAAGCTCGGAAGGAAATAGTCTTTGAAGGTTACAAGGGTTGGGTAGGAGGGACAGAAATAGTCACAGACTAGATAGTAGAAATTGGGTTAGGTGAAGGGAGTGAGAGCACACAGCAGAAGGGAAGTCAGCACAGCTGGACTTTACACTGAAAGCTAATGGGTTTCCTAAATGTAATCCAACATTTCAAAGGACAAAGTAGCTGGGTCAGGGGACCACAGTTTCAGGGGACATCTAGGTCAATTGGCATAACCATGTTTTTAAGAAAACATTCTGCATCCCACTTCAGTGAGTGGCATCCGGGGGCTTAAAAGCTAGCAAGGAGTCATCTAAGTAGCATCAGTTAGTCCCTACCCACCTGGTGCAGTGGAGAACGAAGGACATCAAAGACACGAAGGAAACATAAGCCCATGAGACAGAAGGGTCCATATGATCCAGAGACTATAACAGCATGAGACCAGAAGAATTAAACAGTGATGTGATTGGCTACAGTCAGCCACTGCCTAACAAGGAATACAACGTAGATTCCCTGACATGGCAGGAGAAAAAAACAGGGTACAGAACTAGAACTCTATTAAAAAGACCAGACTTGATGGTCCGACAGACTGGAAGTTCTCTGGAACACTTGGCCCCTTAACTCTCTGCTAACCTAGAACTAAAACCACTCCTGAAGCCAACTCTTCAGAAAAAGATTGGACTGAACATAAGACAGTGATATTGGTGACAAGTGTGCTTCTTGGCATAAGTAGGTGCATGAGACTAACTGGGCAGCTCCTGTCCAAAGGCAAGATGAGAAGGCAGAGGAGGACTGCAGCTAACTGAACAGAGACAGGAAATACAGGGTGGAAAGGGGGAATGTGCTGTCATGGTGTGGGGAGAGCAGCTGGAGTTACACAGCAATGTTTGTGTGAGTTTTTGCATAGCAAATCGACCTGGATTATAAAGTTTCACTTAAAGCATAATATTAATGAAAATTCATTTTGAAAAAAATGCACAAAATACAATGTATGAAGACTGAACCCTTTCACCTTAAATGGCTCAACCACTGACTGAAGAGATCACACCTGGAGCGGATTTTCATTTGTCTTAGCAATAGTTTTTTAACCAGAAGTAATTTGGTATGACTGGAACCATGGTGGAAGTGGTGCCACAGCGATTAAGTGCTACCCACCTGGCGATCCACCAGGCCCTCCTTGGAAACTGTAGGGGTTCTTCTACTTTGATCTACAGAGTTGCCATGAGTCAGAGTCAACTAGACAGCAACGGTTTGGTTTGGGTTTTGGAGCCCTGCTTGCATACTGGTTAAGAGTTATGGCTGCTAACCATAGCTGGCAATCTGCGTCCACCAGAGGCTCTGTGGAAACCCCATGGGGCAGTTCTACTCTGTCCCTTAGAGTCATTAATGAGTCAGAATCTGCTCAATGGCAGTCAGTTCAGTTTGATTTAATTTGTTATGAAGCATATGAAACACTTGCAGTGTTTGCCAAAGCCAGCAGTGTTTTGGGGTTCATTTATTTTCTATCCTATGCAGCGTAAGTTGTTCTGCAGTGGTTTATAACAATTTCAAGTTTAAATTAGCATTCCATTTTTCTGTTGCTGATTCACCACAGGCTGCTGATTTTCATTTTCACAGGGCACAGAATTGGGGGTTCACTACGTCTATAGTTCTTTGGCTTGTGAGTCAGCACTACATTTCTTTTGCTTATTGGCCTCGAAGAAGGTTATTGTTGTTAATTAGTAATGAATGAAATGTTTTTATTAAAAACAGATGTTTTATTTCAACAGGTTTTTTCATCAATGAACTCAGAGCTGATCTTGCTTGCAGATTTGCAGGCCTGTTTGTTTCACCCAGTGTTGCTCATTTATTTTGCAGTATGGTTAGACTCTCACTATTCTCTCCCCTGCTCAAAGAGAGCAGTCAATAACAAAACCATTACCTAGTGCGCCTCTCCAAATTTCAATTCCACGAGATCTCATAGCTGACAATGGATAAAGGGCCACAATTTTCAGGAGTCTATTTTTAATGGTAACTCAGTAACTATCAAGTACTTCACTACCACGGAAACTGATATTCATTAATCAAAAAGTGACTGAAGTCTCTGTGAATTGTCTAACCTCTGGAAGCTAGTTGTGAAGTAACAGGGCTACACACTCATAAGTTGCTCTGCAGGTGCAGTTAAAAGATAACTACAGCCCTGTCCTGCTTGGCTCCTACTGCAGACTAAGAACTATAATTGATGCACATCCTCCCCACCTCTGCACACTAAGAATTAGTGTCGAACAGCCTCTTTATTATAAATATTACTACAGATATGAATCACTTCCCCTTCTCTCTCTCTATAAATCCTAAGCTACTTTCCCTATCAGGGATCCAGCAGTCTCTGTTTTTGAGTCTCTGCCTATCTCCCTATTTGGAAGCAGTAAATAAATGCCTATCAGTTCCTCCAACTCTGTGTCTGGCTGTCTTCAATCAGCTAGGTTGTTTGACAAGAACCCAGGAGTTAACAATAGCAGTTCCTCTTGGGTAACTGCTGCAATTTGCAAATTCTTTGTTAAATCATAGAGCAATCAAATATTGTGTTAGTCTTTTGAATTTATACAACATTTTATTTTTTAACATTAGTTAGTAGAATTGCTCCACAGGATTTTCAAGGCTGTGATCTTTCAGATAACCAGGTGTCATGGATCACATTGTGTCCTTCCAAAAACGTATGTGTTGATTTGACTTGGCTATGAGTCCCAATATGGTGCAATTCCTCCCATGTGTTGTGAATCCTGCCACTGTGATATTGATGACAGAGAATAGGCAGCAGCCGTGCTGGTGAGGCAGGACTCCGGTTACCAGCTGTGGGATATAAGGGAGAGAAGTGAGCATAGAGAGTTGGGAACTTCATACCACCAAGAAGCAGCACCAAGAGCAGAGCACGCCCTTTGGACCTGAGCTTCCTGTGCCAAAATGCTCTCACTGGATTTGGACTCAGGCTACCAGACTATGATAAATTCTCTTTCTGAATGGACTTGTAATTCATAAATAGATTTGTGGCCTACTGGACTGTGTCAAATAAAGTCTCTCTACATAAAGCCTTCCACTCATGCTATTTTCTGTTAGAGCAGTACCAGGTAACTAAAACACCAGGCTTGTCTTCCACCAACCTTTTGACTAGCAGTCGAGCACTTAACTACTTGTACCACTCAGGGACTCTATTGCAGAAGATACCATTTATCAAATAGGGAAATAATTTTGCACTGATATCATATGCCAGCATCTATTAAGACCTTTCATGAGTCTGTCTTCAAGGCTTACAAGAGTGTTTCCTCAACCTCTACTACTCAAAGTGTCATGGTCCCAGGCCAGTAACAGGGGGGTGTGTTAGAAATGCAGACTCATAGATCTCCAGCCCAACTGAATGAGAATCCACATTGTAGCATCTCCAGATCACTCATGTTCTGTTCTAAGCTACCATTTGACATTTTTTGGATCCATTCTCTCAGGTGATTTCAGAAACAGGGTTCTATTCAATCCTTACAACAGCCTAGTAAGTCCCATTTTACAAGGGGAAAAAAGGCAGCTCATCAGGATTGACCTGCACTGTGAGAACACTGACTGGTGGAGGAATCAGAATGCAACCCTGGTCTCTGAAGAAAGGGCTCTCCATCCTTCCTGGAAATCAGATTATCCTGGGGACTTTCAAAAATCAGTTGTACAGGTCACTTTGGCTATTGACTTAGAATCTCCCAGGATAGGGTGGAGTCCTGGCCTATCTTTTAGGAAACTATCAGCTCTTACACAGCCAATCCAGGGGCCTCAGGGCAGGAAACATCACTGCCACTTAGCTACCCAAGGGGACCCCAGAGAAAAAAGATTTTAAGTACCTGACAATGGTACATCAGTTTGTTCTGTTCCCACACAGCCCCAGTGAGAGGTCCAAGAAGGCATTAACTAAGACTTACCCACCTTTGTACTCTCAGGGCCTGACACAGTGTCTGGGGCTTAGCAGGTGCTCAGTGAATGTTTCCTGAGGAGTACTGGTCTCCAGAGACCCTCACCTACCTAACCTCCCAGCAGCATAAACATTGTTCTTCCTGAACCTAAAAGATATCTTCTCTCCTCGTTTCCCTGTGACTCTCTTGTCCAGCCTTACTTCATCTCCCTTTTCTTTAGAAGTCTCCTTCTCTCTCCCACTATGAAACACAGGATTTGCCAAGACTCAGTCCTGGATCCTTCTCTCACCACTCTGCACTTTCTTCCCAAGGCAAGTTCATGCTAGTGATACACATCTATACCCTAAATGACTAGTAAGTAGGAATCGGCAAACACAACGTAATTTCTATGAGGCAGAGGTCAAATATATGCCAGATTTACAACTTCTCCAGGCTGCCGCTGTGCCAAGTGCATCTCTGACAGCAGCTTCTGCCCCTCCTATCAGCTCTCTTCCTTTCTCCACTGAGTTTAGCAGTTCATGCGCTATCTCACAGGACTCACAGAGTGTACTTACCCTTGGCCAGCCAAGTGCCGTCGAGTCGGATCCGACTCATGGAGACCCTTAGGAGCATTATTAAGGAAGTAACAAGCTACAGTTCAGGATCAGGATCAGGATCAGGGAGCATGTGGTCAAAGTCTGGAAGTAAATCAATTAATCTATTGCAAGATTGTGGCCCAGTCAATCATTTTGGGAGAGTCACAAGCCCATGAGATGTCAGTCAACTCAAGTCTTGTACAGAAGTAATATTTTTCTGCCAGGAGAGACCAGTTTCCTCTCCGGGCAAAAGTAACAACCATCTGGGGTAGAAAGCAATGTCAGAAGCCCTTCAAGTAGTTTCCCCAAAGAAACTACAGCAAAGGTAACAACTCCTCAGGGCTTAGGGAGAAACAATCTCCCAAGATGTTTCTCCAAAGAACCAAAGCAATAAAACCACATAAAGGAGGTTGTTTCACCATGTATCAAACTTGACTTTGCCTTATGACTTAGAACTGCATACCCAGCATCCTTACTAAGGTGACCCAGAGTCTTGAGTTGCTCATACAGAGTTTCTGCATCAATTTATCCAAGGTGGAACCCCTGACCCCTCTCTCTTAACCTAGTCCTTCTCATGGCCACTATCTCAAATGGATAACACCATCTATCCTATGCACAAGGCAGACACTTAGGAATTTTCTAGGACATTTCTCCCTTCCTCGGTACTCACATTCAACCTACTTCTAATTGATTACCTGTCAATTTACCTCCTAAATTTCTCATCAATACATTCACTTCTTTTCATCACTACTAATCTGTTGCTGTTGAGTTGATTCTAACTCATAGCAACCCTACAGCACAGCACAGTGCTGCCCCATAGCATTTCCTAGTAGCACACAGTAGATTCAAACTACCTACCCTTTGGTGAAGCAGCCGTAGCTCTTAATCACTAAAGCCAGCACCAATCTCTATACCACTACCACTACTACCTCTCTAATCCAAGCTATAATCTACCTCTGAATTCTTTCTCTGCAGTCACTCTGACTCCTCCAATCTACGCTGCACACAAAAATAGGAAACCGCTAAAATGCCTCCCAGTGGGTCCCGCCTCCTAATGTTCACACTTTTGTGTAGACCCCTCCACTTGAGTGTGGGCTGCATCTAGCAACTCTCTTCTATAAATGGAACAATAAGAAAGCGTTAAAATGTAACTTCCAGGGTTAGGTTACAGATTATGATCTCTCCCTTTCTCCCTCTCTGGTATGTACCCTTATGAAAAGGCCCACAGGTCAATAACCTCCAGCTAGTGGCCAGTGAGGAGTCTGATCTCCCAATGTGAATGTGCTTGGCCATGACTCCTCCCCTAGCTGAACTTTGAGATGGCTGCAGCTCCAGCTGACACTTTGGCTGTAGCCCTGTGGGAGTCCCAGAGGCAGAGTACCCGGCTAAGCTTGCCCAGATTTCTGCCCCCTTTAGGCTGCTAAGTTTGGGGGTGATTTGTTATGCAGGAATAGGTAACCAACATGATGTGCCTATCATGTCAACCTACTTCAAAACCACTCATTCTTTAAGAATAAAGATGTCAACCCTTAACATCTAATGACCTGCCTAACATGACCTCTGCTGACATTTGCACCTCGCCTGTTACCAGGCTCCCTGTTTCCAGGGTTGCACGTATCTTCAATTTTGTGCAGTTCTTGAAGAAGTTCTGTTTCCTCTTAACAGAGGCCCTTTGCACAGGTCCTTCTCTGGGTCTTTTGAACTCTAAGCAGACATGTGACTTCAAACAGGAAACCCTCCTGACTTCTCTGGTCCAGGCTGGTTTCTGTTGTTAGATGATGACTCTTTTGCCAGAGTTTATTTCTCTTACTAGACTATAAGATGCAGAAGAACAGGGACCATGTGGCAGGGATCATGTCTGTTTACAGCACCATTGCCTCCCCAGTACCTGGCATTTTGAAAATTCTCAATAAACACTTAATAAGAGTAAGTCATGCCTTTGCTGACACTTGCTTTCTGTGTGTAGAAAAGTCTTCTGTTGTAGACTGAATTATGCCCCCAAAATATGTGTTGTGAATCCTAACCACAATACCTGTGAATAGGGCCCTGGTGGGAGAGTGGTTAAGAGCTAGGCTGCTAGCCAAAAGGTCAGCAGTCAAATCCACCAGCCACTCCTTGAAAATCCTATAGGGCAGTTCTACCCTGTCCTATAGAGTCACCATGAATTGGAATCAACTTAAAGTTATATAGCCAAGCCAAGTGCCGTCGAGTCGGATCCGTATAATCCCATTTTTTTATGTTAATGAGGCCGTTATCACTGTAAGGTGTCTTAGACCTAATCACCTTACATATAAAAAGAGCTGAGTAGGCAGACAGGAGCCTCACTGGCAACACAAGAATAAAATGAGGTGCATCATGAGATCTCCACTAAAAGACCTCAATTGATGGTCCAGCGGTTTTGGGGTTCCTCTGAGAGCATGGCCCCTGGCCCTGATGCTGCCCGTTCCCATAAATCATAGCAAAGGTCCACTCTTTGGACAGGAATGGAATGGACTTGGCAATGCAGAGTAACCATATGTTGGAAGCACTTTATGGTTCTATACATCTATAGGATATCATCTTGCTGACCTCCGGCTGGAGGAAGGGGAGTGGACGAAGAGGAGGGGAAAGGAGACTGTTGGGAGGATGAGACATGTATGGAGCAGAGAGGAATAGTGTGCAGTCACCGGACAGGGAGAGCAGTGGAAGCTGCATATAGGGGGGCATGTAAATTTACATGTGAATGTACATTTTTACTCAGTTACGTTAAATAAAAAAAAAAAAAAAAAAAAAAGAGCTGAGTGGGCACACAAGCCAGGAAGCACAAATGGAGAACAACAGATGCCACATGTAGACCATGAAGGAGCCAAGGAAGAGAAACTGAAAGAGGCAAGGATTTTTCCCCCAAGCAGAGAGCGTCTTTCCATGGAACTGGTATCCTGAATTCAGACTTCCAGCCTTCTAAACAGTGAGAAAATAAGTTTCTGTTTGCTGAAACCACTCACTTGTGGCGTTAGCACTAGATAACTAAGTCACTTCCAAACTCCCCTCTTCCAGTCCGCTTTCTCTAGGGCTATTTCAAAAGACTGTGGCGAAGTTAGAGGAAGCAGAGACCAATTGTGCAGCACTGTGTAAGACCAAGCAAGGGGTATGCATTCTATTTCAAGTACAATGAGCATCTACTCTGTGCCAGACACTAGTTGGGTAACGGGGATAAAGTGGTGAGTGAAACAGACCTGCCCTTCCTCTCATGGAGCTTCTAGCTTGGTGGGAAAGATGATCAATAATAACATCTATAATGCATAACAACAATCTGTAATGATGGCAGTGTGCAAGCACCATGAAAACGTATCATGAGAGAGCTCAACCAATCTAAGGACATGTTGTTGTCGTTGTTAAGCAATGCTGAGTCAGTTCTGACTCACAGCAACCCTATGCACAACAGAAAGAAAGAAACACTGCCTGGCCCTGTACCATGTCAATAAATTCTGTGCTTAAGCCAATTGTTGCAATCACCATGGCAATCTATCTCCTTTAGGGTCTTCCTCTTTTTCACTGAGCTTCTACTTTTCCAAGCATGATGTCCTTCTCCTGTGACTGATCCCTTCTGACAACATGTCAAAAATATGTAAGACACAGTCTCACCATCCTAGGTTCTGAGCAACATTTCTGTTGTACTTCTTCCAGAACAGATCTGTTTGTTCAACATTTTGGCAGTCCATTTGCAATGTTCTCCAGCACCACAATTCAAAGGCATCAATTCTTCTTCTGTCTTCCTTATTCATTGTCCAGCTTTCACGTTCATATTATGTGATTGAAAATACCATGGTTTGGGTCAGGTGCACTTCAGTCTTCAAGTGACATATTTACTTCATTAACACTTTAAAGAGGTCTTTTGCAGCAGATTTTCCCAATGCAACACATCTTTTAATTTCTTTACTGCTGCTTTCATGGGCGTTGATTGTGGAGCCAAGTAAAACAAAATCCTTGGCAACCTCAATCCTTTCACCATTTGTCATGACAATGGTAACTGGTCCAGTAGTGAAGATTTTTCTTTTCTTGATGTTGAGGTGCAACCTAGATTGAAAGCTGTGGTCTTTGATCTTCATCACTAAGTATTCCAAATCCTCTTCACTTGTAGCAAGCACAGTTGTGTCATCTTCATAACGCAGGTTATGAGTCTTCCTCCAATCCTGATGTCTCATTCTTCTTCATATAGTCCAGCTTCTTGGATTATTTCCTTGGCATACATATTGAAAAGGTGTGGTGAAAGGATACAATCCTGACACACACCTTTCTTGACTTTAACATGCAGTGTTCTCTTGTTCTGTTCGCATAACTGCCTCTTGATCCATGTACAGGTTCCTCATGAGCACAATGAAGTGTTCTTGAATTCCCATTCTCCTCAATGTTTTCCATAATTTGTTATGATCCACACATGAAGTGCCTTTGCATAGTCAGTGAAACACAGGGAAACATCTTTCTGGTATTCTCTGTTTTCAGCCAAGATCCATTCGACATCAGCAATGATATTCCTGGTTCCACATCTTCTTCTGAATCCAGCTGGAATTTCTGGCAGTTCCCTGTCTGTGTATGGTTGCAGTTGCTTTTGAATGATCTTGAGCAAAATCTTACTTGCATGTGTTATCAAGGATATTGTTCAATAATTTCTACATTTGGTTGGATCACCTTTCTTGGGAGTAAGCATAAATATGGATCTCTTCCAGTTGGTTGGCCAGGTAGCTGTTTTCCAAACTTCTTGACATAGAGGAGTGAGCACTCTAGCATGGCACTGGTTTGTTGAAACATCTCAGTTGCCATTCTATCAATTCCTGGAGCCTTGTTTTTTGCCAGTGCCTCCAACACAGCTTCAAATTCTTCCCTCAATACCAATGGCTCCTGATCATATGCTACTTCTTGAAATGGTTGAATGTCAACCAGTTTTTTTCTGGTGTAATAACTCTGTGTATTCATTCCTCTTCTTTTGATGCTTCCTGAATCCTTTAATACTTTCCCTGTGGAATCCCTCACTACTACACTCAAGGCATGAATTTTGTCTTCAGCTCTTTCAGCTTGAGAAATGCAGAAAGTGTTCTTCCCTTTTGGTTTCTTATTTCCAGTTCTTTGTTCATATCATTATAATACTTTAACTTGTCTTCTCAAAGCTGCCCTTTGAAACCTTCTGTTTGGTACTTTTCATCATTTCTTCCTTTTGTTTTACCTACTTGACATTCAAGAGCAAGCTTCAGAGTCTCTTCTGACATCCAGTTCAGCATTTTGCTTCTTCTCTGTGTTTTTAAAGACCTCTTGCTTTCTTCATGTACGATGCCTTTGATGTCACTCCACAACTTCTCTGTCCTTTGGTCACTAGTGTTCAACACCTCAAAACTATTCTTGAGATAGTCTCTAAACTCAGGTGGGATATATTCAAGGTCATACTTCAGCTTCAGTTTCAATTGTAACTTGCATATGAGCAGTGGATGGTCTGTGCTACAGTCAGCATCTAGTTGTTCTGATGGATGATACTGAGCTTTTCCATCATATCTTTCCACAAATGTGGAAAGATTTGATTCCTGTGTGTGCCACCGGGCATTTGTGTTGCTGAAAAAAGGTATTTGCAATGAAGAAGGCATTGGTCTTACAGAATTCTATCCTGTGATCTCTGGTATCATTTTTGTCACCAAGCCCATATTTTCCAACTACTGATCCTTCTTCATTTCCAGACTTGCATTTCAATCACCTATAACTACCAGTGCATCCTGATTGTAGGTTCAATCAATTTCCAACTGCAGAAACTGGTAAAAATTTTGAATTTCTTCATCTTTGGCCTTAGTGGTTGGTGAGTAAATTCGAATAATAGGTGTATTAACTGGCCTTCATTTTAGATATACGGATATTATCCTATCACTGACAGCACTGTAGTTCAGCACAGATCTTGAAATGGTCTTTTTGACAATGAATACAACACCACTCCTCTTCAAGTTTTCATTCCTAGCATGGTAGACCATACAATTGTCTGATTCAAAATGGCCAATACCAGTTTAACGCCTAGGATATCAGTGTTTATGCATTCCATTTCATTTTTGACAATTTACAATTTTCCTAGATTCGCACTTCATAGTACATTCCACGCTCCAATTATTAACAGATGTTTGCAGCTGTTTCTCATCATTTTGAGTCATGCCACATCAGCAAATGAGAGTCTTGAAAGCTGTACTCCTCTCATGTCATTAAGGTCGACTCTACTTTGAGGAAGCAGCTCTTCCTCAGTCATCTTTTGACTGTCTTCCATCCTAGGAGGCTTATTTTCTGGCACTATCTCTGACAGTGTTCCACTGTTATTCATAAGTCTTTCACTGCTTTATTCTTTTCAGAAGTAGACTTCTGGGTCTTTCCTCCTAGTCTGCCTTAGTCTGAAAGCTCAGCTGAATCCCATCCTCTGTGGGTAACCATGCCGGTATCTGAATACTGGTGGCATAGCTTCCAGCATCACTGCAACACGTAAGCCCACAATATGACAAACTGACAGTCAGTTGGGGGAATCTCTGGACATTAGGTTTGCTTTATACATGACCCCATCTTTCCACAAAGCCAATGAACTCCATCATCAGATAGGTTCACTATTCAAAGTGCACACATTATCCTGACTAGCCCTGTGGCTTCTAATCTATCTTAGTTTGAGTTCTCTAGAGGAGTAAAACCAATAAAGTGTATACATGTGTATGTACATAGCCAAGTGCCGTCGAGTCGGATATATATACATGGAGCCTTGGTGACACAATGGTTAAGAGCTTGGTTGCTAACCAAAAAGTCAGCAGTTTGAATCTACTGGTCACTACATGAAAGCCCTATAAGACAGTTCTACTCTGTCCTGTAGGGTCACTATAAGTCAGAACCAACTCAATGGCAATGAGTTTGCTTTACACACACACACAAACACACATATATATGTATATGGATATACACATATATATACACACACGCATATGTATGTATAGGGAGAGAGAGAGATTTCCTTCGAGTGGTTGACTCCTGCAGTTATGGGAGCTGGCATGTCCCAAATCTGTAGGTTAGACAACAAGCTGGAGATCTCTGCTGACTCACAGGATTGCAGGAGCAAGAAATCCAAAACCTGCTCATCAGGAGAAATGTCAGAGGATTTTGCTAGTTTATGTCCTTAGATCCATAGATCAGGAGAGAGGAGAGAAGAGAGACAACAAGCGATATCTCTGCCATAACATTCATTTGTAATCTGAAGGCAGACCACACCCAAGAAAACTACCTTGTCAACTAATTGGTTGATCAACATCGAGGAAAGTGATTATATTATATTACATTACATTACATTATGCTACACTACATTACACTATACTATACTATACTATACTGCATTACATTACAGCAACCAGTCCAGTATCTGGATAAAACACTGGGAATTATAGCCTATCAAAGCTGACACACAAAATTAACTATCCTACTGTTTTAGTCACTTGGTACTGTTCCAACAGAAAATACCACAAGTGGATGGTTTCATGAAGAGAAACTTTGTCACAGTCTGGTAAGCCACAAATCCATTTACAAGTTGTAAATCCATTCAATAAGAGAAATTATCATAGTCTGGTAGGCTGAGTCTAAATTCAATGAGAGTATCTCAGCACAGGAACCTCAGGTCCAAGGGATGTGCTCTGCTCTCAGTGCTGCCTTCTTGGTAGTATGAGATTCCCAACTTACTCTGCTGACTTCTCTTCCTTATATTCTACAAGCCAGTAACTTGAGTCCTGCCGCACCAGTACAACTGCTGTCCATTTTCTCTCATCAATGTCACAAAGCCAGAATTTACAACACATGGGAAGAACTGTACCATATTGGGATCCATAGCCAAGTCAAATCAATATATACATTTTAAGGGAGATACAATGCAATCCATGACACACACCATCCCCATACTTCACCATTCTTTCACTTTTCATTCCCCATCATTCACAAATGCTGTAAATAATTAAGTTGTGTTATAAAAGACCCACTGCCATCAAGTCGAGTCCAGTAAGTAGAACACATTCCCCTTGTCCTCTTCCCACATATTCACCCAGTAGTTGTGAATATATATATCTCTTTGGCTTCTTTGCAACTACTAGATAGATAGGTAGATAGATCTAGATCTAGATATAGATATAGACACACTACATATAATATGTATGCATGTATATATGGACAACACCCAAAGTTTGTGCTTCATCAACGTTCACTGCAGCACTATTCATAATAAACAGAAGGTGCAAAGAACCTGAATGCCCATCAACAGATGAACGGATAAACAAAATTCTACTCAGCCAATAAAAGAAATGAAGCCTTGATACATGCCACTGTAAGGATGTTATATTATGATGAGTAAAATAAGCAATCAGGCAGAAAAAGGCAAACATTATATCATCTTGCTTACATAAAAACAGAAGAAAAGGCAAATGTATAGAGACCAAAGTTTGCTAGCAGTTACCAGGAGTGGAGGGAGGAAGAAAAGGGGGAGTAAACAGTGATGGAAAAATTGAATTTATTAAGAGCAGGATAGTACACCCAATAACTGCTGTCAATAAATTGTGTACTAGTGAAAAGTTGAACTTGCAAAGCTGTATGACAGATGTATTTACAACAATGACAAAAAGAGAGAGAGAGAGAGAGAGAGAGAAACTGCTGAGGCTGCTTATGTATAACCAAACGCCTCATGGAATTTGGTTACTTGATTTGGAGGTTAAGGTCATGATTTCATAGGGTATTCCAGTAAATTTGTTTAATAATACAGTTAGTGCTTCTATTTTGCTTCCTAATTCATTGCATAGTGCCCAAGGTCTTAAAATCTTGCAACTAGTCATCCAAGGCACAACAACTGGTCTCTATCCAGCAGGAACAACAGAGGAAGGAGAGGCAGGAATAGGAGGAAGAAATGGAATCTGTTGCTAATTGCTTCCATGAACAACTGCCTTTTCTAGCATGAGACCAGCAGAACCAGATGGTGTCTGATTATCATTACTGAACTTTTTGATGAAAGATTGCATAGAAGAATCCTGATCAAAGAGAGGAAAATATACAGAACACAAATGAAAACTATGATGAACTCCAGATTTCCTGGAACCATTAAGGGTGGGTGAAACTACTGCCCTGAGATAATCTTTAAACCTTAAACCAAAAATACCCCCTTGAAGTCTTCCTGTAATTAAACAATAGTTCAGTTAATCTAGTATATAAAAAGATCCATCCGGAGCATAATGCTCTTTTAATAACTATTTATATGAGGTCAAATTGACAACAGCAATTTGAAAGAGTAGATGGGAACTTTAGGAGGCAAAGTGGAGGAATAACTCAGAAAAGGAAAGTGAGAATGATTACAGATCTCAGAGAATGTAAATTGTACATGTAGGCAGTGTTGGATTAATGTATGTTTTGTTGTGCACATTCTCAGCAACAATAAAAAAATTATCTTTTAAATAAAAAAATAAAATAGTGCCTATAGACGTGTACAATGAATAACTTCCACAAAATTCATGTATGAAGATCTGCGATGGGCAACCTTTTCACTCAGATACTACACTTCAGGCAGCCAATAACCTAGAAAACATTTTTCTTGTTAAACTAATGCAGTACAATAAGAATGGCTTTACTCTTTCTGATGTAAGGAATAAACACCTTTATAGAAAGAGAATTAAAGTATTTTCATTCAGAAGTAATGACTAATCAACTCACTCATTCAATAGGTTAATTGACTAACAACTATACATAATAATAATAATACATGTATGTGAAATATTTTAATGCCTCCATAAAATGAAAATAAAAACAATGGATCCTTGATGAATTACTGTAGTGTCCTGCCTAGACCACTGATTCCTCAAAATCTACATTAAAACTGTTGTTATTAGCCATCATCAAGGTGGCCCTGACTCATGATGACTCCATGCATAATAGAACAAAATGCTGACAGGTCCTGCACCATCCCCAAGATCAGTTACAGATCATACTGTTGTGATACACAAGTTTCCATTGGTTTATTTTTGGAAGTAGATTGCCAGGCCTTTCTTCCTAGTCCATCTTAGTATGGAAGTCACACTGAGGCCTGCTGAGCATCATAGCAACACATTAAGCCTCCACTACAGACATAAAACAAAAACTTAAGTTGAAACTAACAGAAAATAAATGAACTTCAAGTAGCTGATGACTTTCTGGGAAGTTTTGAAGACTACCATCAGGGGTGATTCCAGAAGTATAAGGAAAGCAGAGGTGATGGAGAGGGAAAGAGATATCGGAAACAAGAAGACAAATTAAAAGTCAACCAAGACATGGCAAGAGCAGCCAGATAAGAGTTTGGTGTTTTTTATTTCCATCTCAAAGTCCCTGTCTTGCTAATATGCCACAGATTGTCTGCTTCTAATTCTGAAATTTGAGGTGGTGAAATTATCACTCAGACATATGAGCACTGACAGTAGTTTTCCACATGACCTCACTCATCCCTGAACATGGTCAGTTCTATTGCTTTAAGCTGATGGTAGTTTCCAAGAGTGATCTATGCTAATCATGAGCAAAAGGTCATCTATCCTGGAGGAGGTGACAGGCCCATATATAGTCAGTGCTTTCTGTCCCTGAGGAAGAACTGCCCATCTTTCAGGGATAGCAAGCATCCTAGCATGAGTAAAAATGTCTGACCATATCATACTATTTTGCAAAATAAGAATAATTGACAGAATTAAGGAAATGAACTCTCCCATTCCCTTTTCTGATTTTCAAACAATTTAGGAGATTCTATTTTGTTATTTTGTCTTTCCACACCATCTAATATATTCCTTTTCTTGACTTCATATAACAAAACAGAACATTTTGCCAGTCCTGGCTGATTAGGCATTCTATTCATCACTTGCTTTTTATCTCCCTGTCAATCTGATGTAAGAAACACGAACAAAAGTTATTATTTTTTTCATAGTACTCTAATAAAATTGCACCTAGCTTTTGAGCTGTGCCCTTTCTGTGTTTCCACAATTAGCATAGCCAGTTCTCATTGGCTCAGCCCCAGCTCCTGAAGAACTTGTGTGTCAGAGTAGAACAGTGCTCCATAATATAGTCAATTTTTGGAAACAGACTGCCAGGCTTTTCTTCCAAGGCAACTCTGGGTGGACTTGAACTGCCAACCTTTCAGAAAAGCAGGGAAGCAGTTAACCATTTGTACCGCTCAAGAATTCCACTAGCACAGTGGTGACTAATTGTGGCTCTGTTTTGAACTGACATGCATGAGGTGTCCTTGCGTGTCCATCAGGTTCCAGGTGGAGGATCACAGAGACAATGCATGGGGTCTGATCTGGGAGAGAGGATCTGCCCCAAGATGACTGTGGAGAGAGGATCAAACTGTCTCCCAAATCATCATCATTCTTAGATCAGAATGTCAAGAGTTAGAGTAGACACTTGGCTAAGAGTGAAGTATTTTCACTGCAGCCAGCTTTGGGCAATGAACAAGGAATATATTGATGCCTTTGAGTTGTGGTGCTGCAGAAGAATGTTGAATGTACCTTGGGCCACCAAAAGAGCAAACAGATCTGTTCTGGAAAAAGTCCAACCAGAAGGCTCCTTGGAAGCAGAAATGGCAAGACTGTGTCTTACATACTTTGAACACATTGTCAGTCCCTGGGTCAGTCCCTGGAGAAAGACATCATGCTTGGTAGAGCGGAGGGTCAGTGAAAAAGAGGAAGACCCTCAATGAGACAGATTGACACAGTGGCTGCAGCAATGGACGTAAGCATAAAAACGACAGTGGACGTGGTGCAAGACCATGCAGTGTTTCGTTCTGTTGTGCATGGGATCACTAGGAGTCAGAACTGACTCAACAGCACCTAACAACAACAACAACAGAGTCACTTTAAAGGCTTAGCCGCTGTACCACTGGGGTCCCTAAAATCTTTCGAGCAAGTATTTAAAAATAAAATGTGGTATCAGCTCAGGCTGATTATAACAGAGGCTGGCTTTAATGCAGCACAGTGCTCTCATGACACCTACTGGCTTAACTGGAATGTGTAAAAATGGAAATAACTATTAAATAGCCTAACTTTGATAACCTCAATCTTTTATAATTACATTTTATGGAACATATAAAACTGCCATTGTTTCTAGTCAAAAAAAATGATTGTATATTGGCATTTTATATTGTTCTACTTAATATGTTGGAAGAGAGTAAAAAATTGGGAGAACTCTTACTTGGTGAAAGAAGTGTCTGCATTTGAAAATACTTTCAGCTAGAAATCAACTGTTTTCATGCACAAACTTTTGCTGTTATTCAGATATTCTAGAAGCCTCTGGCCAAAGCCAATCTAGGTGTCACTAAAACACAGTACAAGAGTTTCATTTTGGAAGGAAAATACATAAAAATTTTCAGTAATCTGTACATGCTCTTTTTTCCCCTTCCCAAAGGAAATTAATACCTAAAAGTAATTGGGCCATCCTTATACCATCAGATAATTCCACTATTGAGGTAAATAACAAATTGGGAAAATGAAAGATCAACTTGTTTAGTCAATATTGGAATTACACTATTTCATGCAGTGACCCTATTAGATTGCTGTTAGTTTCTCCTTATTTATTTTTATTAAGCTCACAGCTCCTCTCTTAATTCAGCCTTCTTGAAATCTGACTGGGGATGCTCAAAAAAACCTGTCTAAGCCTAAGAAAGAAGTTCTAAAAAACCTTAGAATGAAAGAAGCAATCTTTTCCTTAGGTAGGGCTGACATTCTGTTCCACGTCCTAGGTAGAAAATATGTGTCATTTATTTTCACACGAACACATATACACCTGTGTGCATAAATCATAAAAACCAGTTTTAGTGCACTTTTGAGCTCCAGAATTTTTGCTTGGGTCCTTTTTATAATTTGTCTTTTTATTGCTTTCCAAAGACAAGTACTAGAAACTGACTTGCAGGGACCATTGCCATATGAGAAAAACTCAAAAACAAACTGATTGTGCAGATGATATGATAGTATATGCAGAGAATCCTAAAGAATCCGTAAGAAAACTAATGAAACTGATAGAAGAGTTCGGCAAAGTCTCAGGATACAAGACAAACATAAGTAAAGCAGTAGGATTCCTCCATACCAACAAAGAGATTATTAAAGAAGAAATCACCAAGTCAATACCATTTACTATAGCCCCTAACAAGATAAAGTACCTAGGAATAAATTTAACCAAAGAAATAACAGATCTTTACAAAGAGACCTACAAACCCTTACTACAAGAAACTAAAAGAAACTTACATAAATGGAGAACCGTACCCTACTCATGGATAGGAAGATTTAACATTGTGAAAAATATCTATTTTACCCAAAGCAATCTACTGATATAAATCAATCCCAATGCAAGTTCCAGTGACATTTTTTTAATGAAATGGAGGAACAAATTACCAACTTTGTCTGGAAAGGGAAGAAGCCCTGGATAAGCAAAGTATTACTAAAGAAGAAGAACACACTGGAAGGCCTTTCATTACTCGACCTTAGAATGTATTACACTGCCACAGTAGTCAAACAGCCTGGTACTGGTACAAAAACAGACAGATAGATCAGTGGAACAGAATCAAGACCCCAGAAATGACACCATCTGCCTATGAACAGTTGACATTCGACAAAGGCCCTAAGACATGAAACTGGGGTAAAAGAATCTATTCAACAAATGGTGCTGGCAAAATTGGATATCCATCTGCACTAAATTAAAACAAGATCCATATCTTACACTTTATACAAAAACCAACTCAAACTGGATAAAAGACCTAAATACCAAATCTAAAATGATAAAGCTAATCCAAGAGAAAGTAGGAACAACAATGGAAGGTTTAATACACAAAGTAGACAGACTTCAAAATCTGTCAAACCAACCACAGTCATCAGAGGAGAAAATAGTAAATGGGAACTACTTAAGAATCAATCACTTTTTTTCATCCGAAGACTTTATTAATAGAATTAAAAGGCCACCTACAGAATGGGGAGAAATATTTGGCAACTCTAATCTATAAGGTACTACAAAATGCCAATAAAAAAAGATAAATTATCCAATTAAGTGATGGGCAAAAGAGATGGACAGACAT
Source organism: Heterohyrax brucei (assembly GCA_028571685.1). Lineage (NCBI taxonomy): Eukaryota > Metazoa > Chordata > Mammalia > Hyracoidea > Procaviidae > Heterohyrax > Heterohyrax brucei. The sequence goes on along the minus strand of CM053150.1, from coordinate 113,613,210 downwards.
TTTTCTAAACAGGAGATCCAGGCAGCCAAAAAACAGTGCAGACATGCTCACGATCATTAACTATTAAAGAAATTCAAATCAAAATGACAATGAGATACCACCTCACCCCAACAAGGTTGGCCATGATCCAAAAAACACAAAACAACAAATGCTGGAGAGGCTGTGGGGAGATTGGAACTCTCCTACACTGTTGGCGGGATTGCAAAATGGTGCAACCTCTTTGGAAAGCAATCTGGCACTTCCTTAAAAAAATGGATATAGATATACCATTTGATCCAGTAATTCCACTGCTTAGAATATATCCTACAGAATCAAGGCCATTCACACCAACTGATACATGCACACAAATGTTCATCGCAGCACAGTTCACAACAGCAAAAACATGGAATCAACCCGGATGCCCAACAACAGAAGAATGGATAGTTAGCTATGGTATATTTACTTAGTGGAGCACTACGCGATGATAGAAGACAACGATGATAGCAGGACACATCTCTTAACCTGGCTTCAACTGGAGGACATGATGCTGAGGGAAAGTAGTCAGTGACAAAAGGACACAATATTTGTACGAGACTCCTATGATAAGAACTCAAAAACAGACTTACGTATAGAAGAAGACTCTTTGACAGCTGCAAGAGTGGGGAGGGAAAGAGGGTGAAGGGGTAGGGTTTACATTAGACCGTTAATAGAAATTTGGTTCAGTGAAATCAGTGACAGCACATACTAGAAAGAAGGTTAATAATAACTGGACTTCAACGCAATTTGAGTACTCCTCCTACCTTAACTCAATATTGCAAGGACAGAGTAGCTGGGGCAGGGGGCCAGGGACCATGCTGTCAGGCGAAATCAAGGCCAATTGGCACAGCTAGAATTTTGCTAATGAGGACTCTCTGCACCCCTCATTGGTGAGTGGCATCTGGGGTCTTAAAAGCTGCCAAGCTGCCATCTGAGGGTACAGCAAATGATTCCAACTCAACAGGAACAGATGATCACCGAGGACAAGGATGACATGGGGAAAAGAGAACTCAGAAGACAGAGAGACTCACGTTAGTGGATCTCAACATCTACTCATGACTAGAAGAACCGGATGGTGCCTGGCCACCACCAGTGATAGCCACGATGGAGCTCACGAAGTTGAGTCTCACTGGCAACAAGAGAATAAATAGGGGTGCAGCCTGAGACCGCCAACAAAACACCACAATTGATGATCCAGGGGCTTTGGGGTTCCCCTGGGAGCATGGCCCCTGGCCCTAATGCTGCCCCTGTCTACAAACCATAATGAAGGTCAACTTTTCGGACAGCAGTGGATTGGACTTGGTGATGCAGCGTGACCATATCTTGTGGGAATTTTATGCTTCTGTGCATCTATAGGATGTCATCCTGCTTACCTCTTGCTGGAGGAAGGGGAGTGGGTGGAGAGGTGGGGATAGGAGACCGCTGGGAGGATAGGACATGTATGGAGCCGAGAAGAGGGGTGTGGTGTCACTGGGCAGGGAGAGCAGTGTGACCTGCATATAGGTGACCATGTGAAATTTATATGGGAATGTACATTTTCATTCAATCATAATAAAAAAATTTTAAAAAAATTAAAAAAAAAAACTAGTTGTGTCAAATGCATTCCACTTCACAGTGACCCTAAAAGACAGAATAGAACTGCCCCATAGGGTTTCAAAGGAGCAGCTGATGGATTTGAACTGCTGACCTATTGCTTAGCAAGTGAATTCTCAGCCACTGTACCACCAGTGCTCTCATATGAGGAGGGGCTAATTTATAAGAAATCTTACATATCAAGGAGAAAAGTTATACAAACCCAATGATAATATGAATATATGACATGAATAGTCAATACACTTACCTGGAAACCCTGCTAGCATAGTGGTTAAGTGCTACGGCTGCTAACCAAAAGGTCAGCAGTTCAAATCCGCCAGGCACTCCTTAGAAACTCTATGGGGTCAGTTCTACTCTGACCTAGAGTGTTGCTATGAGTCAGAGCCAACTTGACAGCATTGGGTTTTTTAACATTTACCTAACATGGATATGTGACATGAATAGTCAATTCAGTTACCTAACTCAGTGTTACAACACTGAGAGTATGGGCTCCCATCTGTAGCAGATCATGGGGATGTCACAGGACCCAGCGGTGTCAGAGCCTGGCAGCATTTCATTCCCTTTGCATGAGGTCTCCAGGAGTCATATTCTCACAAGTCAGGGCCAACTGAAAGTAGTTGACAAGAGCTGTGGGGAAATAGCATAAAGCGGTGCAATTTTTTTTCTGAAGACCTTAAAACATTTTAAATTCTTACATAAGTTGACATTTTAACTGAAAAAAAAATGTGTATGCTTTTGGCATTCGTGCCATAGAAAGGAAACCCTGGAGGCATACTGGTTAATGCTATGGCTGGAAACCAAAAGGTCACCAGATCCTCCTTGGAAATCCCGTGGGGGCACATCCACCATCCTACAGGGTTCTTACAGTTGGAATCGACTCCACGGCAGTAGGTTTTTTTTGTGGGGGGAGGGGTCAGGGGTGCAATGGAAATAATCGCACAAGTGTACAAAGATGTATGGGCAAATATATTCACTGTGCATTATTTATGAAATGAAAAGGGGAAATAAATATCCATCAGAAGGAGGTTGACTCAAATAAGTATGTTACACCCCTACAGTGAAATAATGTGCAGCTAAGAAAAAGAACAAGGAAACTTCACATAGCAGCAAGTGAAGAGGAAATCATAATGCTTTTTCAAAAATGTATGCCTGCTTGTGTCTGGACACCAACACAGCACTGAGGAATTTTAATAAATTGAGCTCGTGCTTATTATTGCAAAATAAATGCTTAAGTGCTGCCATGGACTGAGTTGTTTTCCCTCTAAAGATGTGCGTCAACACTAGTGGTGCGGTGGTTAAGTGCCACGGCTGCTGGACCAGAGGTCAGCAATTCAAATCCACCGGCACTCCTTGGAAACTCTATGGGGCAGTTCTACTTTGTTCCACTGGGTCGCAATGAGTAGGAATTGACTCAGTGGCAGTGGGTTTGTGTTTTTTTTTTATTAAAGATGTGTGTAGCAATGTGGCTGGGCTGTGATTCTGAGTATTGCGTGATTGTCCTCCATTTTCTGATTTCTCTATGCTATGAATCCTAGTCTCTGCCTGCGGCTGACAGATCGGATTCTGTTAAAGAGTATTAGGCTGCGACTGTTAACACCCTTACTAAGGGAATTTCACTGGAGTGTGGTTTATGTCGCCTCTTATCCTACAGGAGGTGAAAGGAAAGGGAAGCATACCATCAAGAAAGCAGCACCGGGAGCCCAGGGCGGTCTTCCGACTTGAGTTTCCGGCACCAAGATGCTCACAGACCACGGAGAGACCATGCAACACAGGAACCCTCCTTCAGAGCCGACAGAGAAAGCGTGTGCTCTCTTGGAGCCAGCAACCCGAATTCAAACTTCCAGCTTACTAGTCTGTGTAAAAGTAAACTTTTCTTTGCTAAAACCATACACTTCTGGTACTTCTGTCACACCAGCACTAGATGACAAAGACAAGTGCATCTACATAATGTAAGGAAAACAGGAAAAACACCATCACAGGTTTAAGGAATAACAAGGTTTACTTACCAGCCTTGTTCAGCACAAAGTTGAAAGAGGATTTAAAAAGCCAAGTTGCAAATTTCACTCCGGATTATCTAAAGCAATGTAATGAAGAAGTGTCCCGTTTGCATAAAATGAAAGAATGTTTGGGTCGACAGTTTATTATACATTCTGTCATTTATTTTTCATATTAAAGACTCAAGAGGGTTCATGTAGAAAAATAAAAGCATGGTATTTCAAGCCTATTAACTTGTTTATGGAGAATACGTGCCTGTTTGCTTCCTTTTTTCAAAGGAAAGCCCCATAATACAGAATATAGTCCATTTTTGCAAAACCTCAACAGTAAACTCGTCTTCGAATCCATTCCTACCCATATTTGTCCTCATAGACTTTCCAAGACCGTGTGGTCTCTCTCTGTGTGAAAGCAGATTGCCACCTTTTTCCCGAGTGGAGCGGCTATTGAGTTCAAACTGCTGATCTTTTGGTTAGCATCCGAGCGCTTAATAACTGCGCCACCAGTGCGCCTCTATTTTTGCAAAGACTTCGGAGAAGGATTGACCAACATGTAAGAGTCAGTTTCTAGCCAGGGTACAAGAAGATTTCGTTCACAGTGGCCAGGGAAATGGCCGGGGCATCGCCCCCAGAAACGGGACCGCGAGGAACGCGACAGACTCAAAGGATCCGTCAGGGTACGTCCCCAGGCTCCGACGCGCAGATGAAGGACGTGCCCAGACCCGGGGGGACGAGACATAGCACGCGAGACGGGGACCCAGCGGCACGGTCCAAGAGCAGCGGGAACAGCATGACCTGCCCCTAGCCCTCTCCACCGACCTCCGCCGTCCCAGGGCACCTCCTACCTGCTGCTGCACCCCTCCGAGAGCTACCCACTCCCTCCACCTCCAGACTACCTCTGGAGCTCCCGCCACAGCCCGTGGCCCCCTCTCGGAGGAAACAGCGAGGTTCTGGGAATGCTGGGTTCGCCCCTTGAGCAGCCAGCCCTACGAGTGGCCTCTGGGGATGCCGCACGGAGCAGGGTTTGGGGTTCCAGGCTGGGGGGCGGGCAAGCGTTTTCTGGGCAGAGAGCTGGGGAGTAAAGCTTTCCGCTGCGCTGGCAAAATTGCACTGATTTATTGGTTACTGCATTCCTTTTTACCCCCCAATGTTAATTGGATCCAATTTTTTCATCGTTGTTCTACTCTGCTTTACAGGGTTGCTATGAGTCGGAGGAGACTCCCCTGCAGTGGCTTTCCTTGCGTTTGTTCTTTAATTTGTTAATAAGACAGGAAGATACTCAGGTAAAGTTCAAACCCTACTTAATCAAAATATTACAGCTCCTAAATACTTCACTAGGCGTGCCTTTTCAAACGAAATACATTTTCCTACATCAATATGGTTTTCGTGATTAACACGCGGAATTGTAATTTTCCTCACTATTACTAGTACCCAGACCAAATGCAGGATCTCCAACCGTCCGAAAAAGCGGGCAAAGTCATCGCCAGCCTGGGCGCAAAGGTTTACGGGAAATGTTTCGTGTCACGCAGGCCGCCTGCTCACGAAGTGCAGGCAGAGCTCTTGCTGGGCCTGTGCACTGTAACACCGTGTGCAGCCTTTCGTAATGTGTCGGCTGTGAGGTGAGTGGCGATCCAGGAGCTTCAGTGTCTAGGCGAGAGTAGACGGTGCGGAATTGGGGTGAGAGCGCAAAGGGACACGTAATCCACGCATCTGCTCGACCACCCAGCGGTGGCGGGAAGCCCCAGAACAGCCACGATGAACTCTCAGCGTCATAGAATGCCTTTGCAGAGACCCGTGGCCCCACGGTCTCCCGGCTTGCAGGTGGACTGAATCCTGGTCAGGAGATGCTTGGTGCAGCCCTAGTGTGAGTGGATCGTGTCCTTGGCCCATCCTGCAGCCAGAGCGGGGTGGGGGGTGGGGGGGTGGGGGAGGTAGGATGCCGACCACGGGAGGGGAAATGTTCATGTAATTGTGGACCTTGAACTTGCCAGAAAGTACAGGCTTTGGAACTGGAAGGATCCAGGTAAATGCCATCTCAGTCACCGGTAGGCAGGGACCATTTAAGTAAACTGGAGTCAGGTTTTCTGTCTGAAAATGAGGATATTAATAATGGCTGTTATATGTCGGTTCTGAGAGATGTCACTTGACAAACATGTGTCCTGGGTCATCTCTAAGAACAAGTGATTGCTACTAGAAGACACTTTGTTCCTTTTGTTGAGTGACTTAGTAAAACCATCTGAATTTTTTAAAAATAATACATTGTTTTTAAAAACCAAGATTCAGCTTAGGGAAATGATATGCTAAAGGCACAGGCTAGCAGGTGATGGAACTTGCAGCTACAGGCCTGTGTGCTTTATTACCAGTATCAGATCCTCTGTAATATTGCACTCGTCTTAAAACCAGCAGTTACAGCACTAAGCAGACTGTCTGACCCCAAATCCTGATGGATAAAATTGAAAATGAAAGTAGGTGGAACTCAAAAGATGGCAAATGTATTCTGAGGTATTTAGTCAGTCTTCGGCTCCTTGGGTCACCCCAAAGTTCCAGGCCCCTCCTGCACTGGCAGGTGGTTTGTGCTTTATCTGATATTCCTAAAATGAACTGAATTCCTTAGGCCCAAATCTCAGCCTCCTTGTAAGAAAGCCTCTCCTGAGTAGGACGTAGGAGGCCTCTGAGAACAGGACACTTTACTGCTAGAGCATATCCCACTTTGACTTCTCAGCAGAGCTTCTGAACAGAGGGAGAAGAGCCTAGAAAGGAGCAGGTCCTCATTTCTACAGTCTGAAGCAGTTCTTGATCCCTTTGCCTGGAATGAGCCGGATTTGGTGATGTGGCTATCTCCAGGGGCCACTGCAGGCTGTGGGGCAGTGGAGAGTTTGAGTAGGGTTTGAAAAGAATGAGATGAGCCAAGATAGTCTAGATGTCTAACCAGGAAATACCACTTCATTAAAGAGTGTTACAGCATGGTGTGGGGGGGGAGGGAGAACCAGCCATAGGGGAGAAAGTTGTCTCCACTTATCCCTGAAGGACCCCCAAGCCCTACATTCTTCACTAGCTCTTTTCAGGTCTGTTATAGCTCACACACATGCCCTTCATGGCATGTGACACTAGTGACGTTATCCTAACCTCTTAGGTCCCAGAATGATGGCTCATGAAGGGTGTCCGTGGTTGACTTCTGACTCTTTTGAAAGCTTTAAAAAAAAGGGAACTTAAGAGCATCATTGAATTGCCAAGGACCACCCTGTTTATGACAGAGCCAGGAGGACAACATAGTAGAGTTCACTCTGTCACAGGTCAGTCGCCAATAGTCTCTTATCAAAAGGGTCTCTTGAGAAGCTGTGATTTGGTTAAAATGTTTAAATGCCCTGCATTAAAGCACCCCCATCTCTTTTACTGGGCTTTCTTTGAAACGTGTAACTCAAGGAATAAACAGTATTACTATAAAAATAAGTAAATGATGCAGTCAATAATATAATTTTATACTTTAATTTTAATAAAAAGCTTTCCTACTTCGTTTAGATTTGATTTTAGTCATGGATGTGGATTGAGTTCTACTGAGTACTTTTTCTACTGAATAAACTAGGTATAGCTTATTTCTTTATTCTTTGGTGTAATTTTATCTTAATAATCCTCTATTTTCTTACTTGCTTCTGTTAATCAGTTTTAAGTCTACATAAATGATTGCTAAATCACTAGAAAAACAGTTTTCTATTTAGCCAATTTAAAGCTGCAAGTCTCCATGATCATGTCACAGCTGCACGTGGACAGGTGCTGCTATCTCACCGTGGTCCTTCCTGTGCTTCTTCCAGGGCAAGTGGACTGTGTTCTCATAAGGAAGCTGCTCCCCAGCTGCTGAAGCTTTGAGAGGTGAATTTAGTTGCTTTAAGGCTAGCATGACCTTGGTCCTTGTCTGTGCCCACAGTTGAGCCTTCACAGTTCTCTACACCCTGAAGAGCCACAGAAAATGAACAAATCTCAGGTGAGATTTTTATTCATTTCCCAGTTTGTATTCTAATGCGTTTGTGAAGTTTGTAAGGTTATGTGTTAATAGAAAAGGAAAAATGTAAATAAATACAAGCTAATCTTGAAAGTTTACACTTTTCCTGTTAGTTCTGATGTTTGCTTTTGGGTTTTGGTAGATGACCTTTGTCAGAGCAAGTAGCTTCTCTCCAGTTCCTAGTTTGTTTAGATTTCTTTGTAGTCATTGATGTGTATTGTGTACTTTTTCAGTATCTGTTGAAATAAAAGTATATTTCCTTTATTGTATTAATTTTGTGAACAGAATATGTTAACGTATCATAGAATCTTTGTGTGGACCCTGTTTGCTACTGAGCATGTTGAGTTACTTTATGCACATGTTGCTGGGATGTTTTTTCAAATATTGTTCTTAGGATTTTTATTTCTGTAGCAGAAATTTATTTAGCCCATAACTGTCTGTTTTCCTGTGCCTGTCAAATAGTGGCATCTGGATTATAGCTTCATAAAAGGAATTGAGGCATTTTCACATTCTTTCTTTTGTATTTTTCTAATCATCTGTGTAAGAAAACTGCCTGTTCGTTGTGGATTTTGTGAAACTCATAAATGTGGACGTTGTGGAAACTCTGTGAAGATTTTATTAGTGGCTATAGGCTTATCGTTGATTTCTGTTTTTTCTTAATTTTCAGTTTTAAAATGTTATTTGAACATAGAGGCTGCTGATCAGAAAGGACAAGCCTGTTCTAACTGGCCTAATCTGAAACAAAGAATTTCTGAGTCCACGTGTCCTGGCATTTTCTGCTGGCAGCACACTGTAACTACTTCATTAAAAGGCATGGACATGTCACCATTTCGTCCTTCACGTCTTCACACCCAGTGGCTTTTTTGTTTTGAATAAATAATCTATTCATTTTTCCATAATACTTAGAAAAGTGTACGCTGATAAATCCTTCTGCAATCCCGCTCTTTATCTATCGCTAAGTTCTCTGCCTCCTCATGGTAGGTTTCGTGTATGTCTTTCTGTTGTTTAGTTAGCAAATGTGGCTATGTTTATTCTAATTTCCTTCCCATTCCTAGCTGACAATTTGTATTCTGTCTATACCTGTTCCTTATCTTCCAGGTTTTTTTCCACATAATCGTATATTCTGGGCACCTTTCTATAGAGACTTAGTAACCATCCTCATTGTTTTGTGCAGCTGCACATTATTTTGTGTGAAAGTACTATGTATTTTACTACATATTTTTTCCATCCTCTTCTGAAGCTGTCTGTAATGATTACGTTTTGAGGGCATGATAAAACTGTAGGTTGAAGGCTAGAAGTTGGATTTCCCCTTCAGGTTAAACGTGTTTTTCAAAAATAAAGCTACATAATAACATGGAGAGGGTTGGAAAGGACATACTTTCAATTTGAATTAAAGTAGTAAGGTCAACTTTCTGAAGAGGGAAATGTTTGAGAAAACATTAAAGGAAATGACAGAGCAAGCAATGGAGAGATCTAGAAAAAAAGTTAAGTAACCTGTGGATTCCTCTGGGCAGAGAGTGAGGTGCTACGAGTGTTCCTAGAATTGCAAGCAGGCCAGTATGGCGAGGACACAAAAAAATAAGGTGAGAATAATAAAATAAATGAAAAGGAACAGGTCATATGGGGTATTGAAGGATATTGCAAGGAGTCTGACTTCTGAAGAAGTGAGATATTGACCCAGCTGTTGTGGCATGGATTCCCCAGACCTTGAGACTGTGACTTACATGCAGTTGGGTAATGTTGGGAAATACTCAAAAGCAAGAGGAGTTGGGGTACAGGAAAGAATGAAACAAGGAAGGGAGGAAACCTGGTGCACTGGCTGACCCCAGTCTCACAGTGGGTCTTAGACTTGGGTCCTGAAGGAACCTCTGAATGCACCTCAATAGAGTCTACCTGTGAAGGGGGTGGGGCACAATCCACTAGCTTCTCTTCTCAGTCAAGGACTGCTCTGGGTGCCTTCGGTCCCCTGCATGTGCCTTTACAGTAATCACTAATAGTTTCTCTGGGCATGGTTAGCTTCGAAGATGGCATCAGAGAAGGCTCGGTGTAGAATGCGTAAAGACACGGAGGGCACTTGAGGGGAGGCACTGGTGTGGGGGCTGGGCATGTGACATGCCGGGCTCCCTGCGTAAGCCTGGTACAGCCCCCACCTCTTAGGTTCACTTGTGTCTCACTCTCAATTCCTGCTTTCCCTGAGGTAGCCGTTAGACACTATTGTGTATAGAAAACTGGCTACAAAATCTATATTGCACTTGGCCCTGAGGCTATAATTCACCTCTGTCATCTCTAGTAGGTGACTCATGCAGGGTTTTGTTGTTGTTTATTATAGTTTCATATGGTAGCTCATCCTCTTTAAGGAGCTTGAGTGGTGCAGTGGTTAAGTACCTGGCTGCTAGCACCAAGGTTACACTTCAAACCAACTATCTGTCCCAGGGCAGAAAACAGTGGCAGTTTGCCTCCAGGAAGATGACAGTGTTGGAAGCTCTGTGGGGCAGTTCTGCTCCGTCTAGCAGGATTGCCATGGGCTGTAGTCAGCTCAGTGGCAACAAGTTTTGTTTTGTTAGCTTTATACCATTTTGTATTTCAGTCATTCCACATTTTTGATGTACGTAATATTGCCAGGTTTTGTTTGTTTAAGCTATTACATTAGCTGTGTGGAATCAGATCCAGAACCAGTAGCAACTGAGCTATTCTCATGGTGACCCTATGTGTTCAGAGTAGAGTGGTATTCTACAGGGTTCTCGTGGCTGTGACCTTTCTGGAGCTGATTGCCAGGCTTTTCTTCTGAGGTACCTCTAAACTCCCCAAAACCAAACCTGCTATCATGGATATCTATGCTCATTCATAGCAACCCTGTAAGACAGAGTAGAACTGCCCCATAGAGTCTCCAAGGAGTGCCTGGTGGATTTGAACTGCCGACCTTTTTGTTAGTAGTTGTAGCACTTAACCACTATGCCACCAGGGTTTCCAAAGTGCCTGTAGGTAAGTTCAAACCTCCAGCTTTTTGGTTAGCAGCCCAGTGCTTGACTATTTGTGCCACCCAGGGACTCCATGTACTGGGTATATAGTGGTGTTTCCTAGGAGCCCCAGTGGCACAGTGGTTAAGTGCAGTGCTGCTGACTTAAAGGTCATCAGTTTGAAACCACCACTAGTCCATGGGAGAAAAATGTGGCAGCCTGCTTCTATAAATATTACTAACTTGGAAAACCTGTGGATCAGTCCAACTTTGTCCTCTAGGGTCACTGTGAGTCAGAATCAACTCAGCTGCAATAGGTATGGAGGTATGGATAGTGCTATTTTATTTGGGTTTGAGTATGCTTAGCTTTTGCCTTTTCCTGATATACTGTGATAGATACCTGTTTGTCAGCTGTATGTCTTACTTAGTAAATTGTCTTTTTTGTTTTTTCCTCTATTCTCTTCATTGTTTTCTTATTACCTGAGTTGGGAGAGTTACATATTCTTGGTGCAGTTCTATTTCAGATTTATTTCTGTCATTGTAGTGAAAATATATATAACATTTCAACATTTCTTACATGTATAGTTACATTAACTATGTTCATTTTGTGTAATCACTACTGTTTCTTATTCTTTCCATCACCATTAAGTGAAATTCAGTTATTAAATATATTTTTCCAAGTACATTTACAACTGGTTTTTGTACATTTTATCATTAGGAATATGTACCACATACAGGGCTGCAGCATGTAATTTGCTGATGTTTATCATTCTCAGATAGTCACCCACAGGTGTTCAATGTTAGCATTTCAATGAAAGGACTGGCTGAAGCTTTTTCTAAACTAAATCAGGGGCTTCAGTTGCTTGAACACATGGACCTGAGTGCTGACCACGTTGCTAAAGTCAGTAGGTGGATTTGGGAAGCAGTAAGATGTTACTGTGTAATATATAAAGAAAAGGAAAAAAGGACTATACAGACAATTCTCAGTAAGCCTTGACTGGAAACAGTGTCCTCCTGACCAAGGATAATGCGGATGATCCAGAAACTTCCAGAAGTGAAGTTATTATCACAAGTGACAAAATGCTGGTGTTGTCCAACTCGTCTTTGTTGTTAGAATAAAGTTTTGTAAGTTATGTATTTTTTAATATATATGTATATTAAAATATATCTGTACACTTATATGTGATGTTCCAACCACCCAAAACAAATAAATATCACATTTATAAAGATACAGATAATACAAGACAGTAATATGAAAACTAAATGAAAAGGTATTCAGCTTATGTCAGAACCAACTTATGATGGAGTCCTCCAAATGGAAACCAGTCTTAAGTCGGAGACTATCTGTGTTTTCTTCAGTTTGTGGGTTGCTTTTTCATGCTTTACAATATCATGCAAAGAGGTGTTAGTTGGTATAAAGTCATTTTCGACTCATAGCAACCCCGTGTGACAGAGTAGAACTGCCCCACAGGGCTTCTAAGGCTGTAGATTGATGGAAGCAGACTGCCACAGGTTTCTCCCACAGAGCAGCTTGTGGGTTCAAACTGCCAGCCTTTCCGTTGTCAGCTGAGCACTTAACCACTGTGCTGCCAGGGCTCCCTTTGCAAAGAGTAGAAGTTGTAATTTATTAATTTTTCAGGTAACATTTTTTTTCTTTTGTGAGTTATGCTGCTTTTGTCCTTTGAAAGAAATCTTTAACTGTCCTTTAACTCTTTTATAAGTTTTATAGTTACAGGCCTTACATTTAGGTTTGTGACATTTTGAGTTAATTTTTGTCTATAGTGAAAGGAATGGTTAAAGAGTAGGTTTTTTTTTTTCCTTTGCTGATATATGTCTAACATTCCCAGCACTATTTGTTGAAAATATTCTTTCTCCATTGAACTGCTACCAAGTGTGGAAATCCCACCCTGACTTCTGACACAAACTTCAAGTTTAGGGGTCCCCCAAATCACTTCATTTCTGATACCAATTTCCAGTCTGGGGATACCCAGGACTATCCTAGCTTCAGACACCAATTTTAAGTTCAGCGATCCTCTAAGACTACCCTGAGGTTTGATGATTCGCAAGAAGGATTCAAAACTCACTGAAAGCTGTTCTAGTTGTAGTTAACAGTAAAAGACTATAGAGGAAAATCAGCAGAATGAAGAGGCATCTTCATTCTGGGGCAGGCTCCTGGAGAATTCCATGCATGAGCTTTTGGTGTCCTTTCCCAGAAGTCGCAGACGGAGCTAACTTTCCTAACAGTGATATATAACAGTATATATGGAGTATCGCCAACCAGGGATAGTCACTTGAGTCTCAATGTTAGGAGTTTTTATTGGGGCTTGGTAATGTATATTTGGTTGGCACTTCCATGGCTAACCTTAGTCCCTAGCCCCTCTAGAGGTCCAGCTGATACAACATGACCTAAAAGCTCTCACCATACATAGTTAGACTGTCTCGTGTGTCCCAAGACTCATGTAAACAGACAACACTGTCTAGCCATTGCCTCCCAGGAGCCAAGGACAAAGCCAGACCTCTGTTTGAGCAAGCTTAGTTATTTACTACACAATTGCCTGCACACTTCTGTTGAAATCAGTTGACTAAATATGTGTGAATCCAGTTTTGCCCTCTATTCCATTGATCTGTGTCTATCTTTTGTTTATGTCATGCTGTCCTGATTATTATGGTTTTACATTAGTCCTGGAACTTTGGTCATGTTCGTCCAAGTTTATTCTGCTTTTTATAAATTATTTTGAATATTTTAGATTTTTTGCTTCTCTATATAAATTTTAGAATCAGTTTCTGTCTTGAAAAGTTCTGCTTGGATTTTGATTGTGATTGCAGTGAGTCTGCTGATCAGCTTGGAGAGAACTGATAGCTTGACCATTTGAGTCTTCAATGTATAATATACACATGTATTTACAAGAAATAAATATATTAGCTTGTTATTTTTTTTACTTTTTATACCAGCTTTCTTGAGATATAATTGAGACACCATAAAAGACACACAAAAGGACGTGATACGCTGCTCAGTCATAGGCTAATGAGAGAGTGGTAGAGGTGTGACAGAGTAGGAAGCCGTTTCAGTAATGCCGGGAATAAATGGTAGTATTCAGGGAGCGCACAGGTGTAACATTTTTAAGTGGTCGGAATCAGGGTGTGTTTTAAAGGGCAAGCCAAAATTATGAAAATGTGTGTTTCCTTACTGTTTGCAAATATTGTGTGCCATCATTTTTTTAGATTTTTTTCAAAGTGATGAAAAATGAGGTCTCATTTTATTTTGCTTTCATAAACATTTCTCTGTCATGAGGAGGAAAAACCTGTTGCCATCATTTCCAAGTCGTAGTGACCCTGTCAGACAGAGTACAGTTGCCTCAGTAGGGTTTCCAAGAACCAGCTGGTGGATGTGAACTGTGGCTGTAACTCTCACACTATGACACCCAGGATCTATCATAAGGAGCCCTTTTTCTGTTGTTTTATTGATCTTTTATTTATCATATATAAAACACAAAAACTAAACCCATTGCCTTTGTGTAATTCTCACTTCTAATTAGTCACAGAGGTTAGCTGTCGTATGAATTGCAGCTTCCTCCTAATTTGCTATTCACAGTTCAGTTGTACTGGGCATGGGGGTTGTTCCTTTGTTTGAATGGCCCTAAAGAGACTTCATCCATGTGTAGCCAAGTTTAGCATATGTTTCTTTTATAATTCCTGGATTTTGAGTCAAAGTTACACATTTTCCATTCTGATACTATAAAAGAGTTCCTCCATGAAGTCTTTTAGAAATTTGTTTTTGTAACAGCTTTGTTGAAATATAATTGACATACCATAAAATGTTCCCATTTAAAGTGTATAGTTCATTGGTTTTTAGTATATTCATAGTTTTGCAGCCATCACCATAATTAAAGATAGACCATTTTTGTTATCCCAAAAAGAACTTCATATCTATTGCTAAAACCAAACAAAAACCTATTACTCTCAAGTCAGTTCCAACTCAGTGACCCTGTAGGACAGAGTAGAACTGCCCCAGTATGGTTTCCAAGGATTGATTTTTTACTTAGTGTATTATTTTCAAGATTCACCCATGTAGCATGTATGAGTTTTTTTATTTTTTTCATCACTGAATAATATTTCATTTTGTGGCTATACCATGTTTTATTATTATTTGTGTATGTTTATACTACATTGATAATGTATGTCTACTCATCTATAGATGTTTGGATTTTTCCACTTTTTGACTATTATATATAATGCTGCTATAACCTTTGTGTATAAGTTTTTCTGTCTGATTTTATTTTTTTATTTGGGTCTTTAATCCCACTTGCATTTCATTCCATTGAGTAGGGTGGTAAGTAAAGTATTATACACTATCTACCCCACATATGTCTAATTTTCTTTCTCAGATAGCTATCTTATCAACCCCTGTGAAATTTGTTGAAAAGTCCAGCCTTTCTCTGCTCATTGGAATATGGACTTTTATTATATATAGAAAATCATAATTATTTATACTCATTTCTGACTTTGCCTTCTGTTCCTTGAGATAGTTATCTTATCACGTACCAAGGTCCTTCTGTTTTAATTATTGAGACTTTACAAAAGGTAGAGAAACTCCATTATCATTGCTCTTCTTAAATACTTTCTGGTAATGTACATGTGTTTTTCATATGAATTTATGAGCCAAGATAAGCAAACCAAATAAATAAATTTATTAAAAGGATAACAAATCATGACCAAGTTACATATATTCTGTGAGTGCAAATTTCAGTTAACAGTCAAAATCCCTGTCACTCATCTCAGTAAAAGTAAAGGACAGAAGTCTTCTATCCTATGATTGTTGTTGTTACGCGCAGTGAAGTTGACTCTGACTCATAGTGACGTCCGTTGGCAGAGTGAAACTACCACGCAGAGTTTTCTAGGCTCTATTTTTTTTTTCCTAAGTGTGATTAACCAAAAGCATAGAATCCAAATCAATTTTGCATGCCCACCTGTCTGCAGCAGTTTCTGCTGTCCTTGCCCAATGACAGCACACTCCTCCTTTTCATTCTGTACTTGTGGTGTCCTCTTAACAAGTTCCTGTCCCCTCCTCTCCACCGTCTTCTCTCCCATCTAGAAAGAGACCAGTAGGACAGCCCCCTATAAATGCATAGGACCATAAGGTACACATACCATATGGTCACACGGTGTCCCCTGATCTGGTCCATTTTTGTCCAAAAACTTGACTTCAGTAGGGTTTTCTGGTCTGGAGCAGCAACAGGTCTAGGGGCCATGCTCCCAGGGGATCTTCCAGGTTGTCGGACCATCAACTGTGGTCTTTCAGTAGAGTTTTTGAGCTGCACTCTCATTTTCTCATGTTGCCACATCTGTTCCAGATGAGTTGGGATCGTTTGGTGCACCTCAGATGGCAGCTTGCTAGCTTTTAAGAACCCAGACACCACTCATCAATGTGGGGTGCAGAAGACTCTTTTAGAAATAGGCTAGTTATCCCAATTGTAGACTCTAATCTTTAAGGGGAATCACGAGGTCTTTTTCCTGTGGAGCTGCTATGTGAGTTTAAACCACAAACCTTTCGTTTAGTAGCTGGGCACTTAATTATTCATGGTAGGGGAGTTCTTATGATTAGATGTAGAAAATGAATTTGAGAATACTTAATATCTTAGTTATCTAGTGCTGCTATAATAAATATCATGGGTGGGTGGGTTTAGCAAAGAAATTTTTTTTCTCACAGTTTAGGAGGCTGGAAGTCTGAACTGAGGATGCTGATCCTAGAAAGGAAAGCTTTCTATCTCTATTGGTTCTGAGGGAAAGCTCTCGTTTCTTTGAGCTTCTGCTCCTCAGTGTTCTTCATGTGGGTTGGCATCTCTCTTCCCCATCTCTGCTTGCATGCTTATTTTTTTAATCTCTTTTATATCTTAAAAGAAATTGATTTAAGAAGGACCCTACACTAATACTGCATTGTTACCATAACAAAGACAGCTCATTCCCAAATGGGATTATAACCTCAGGCATAAAGGTTAGGATTTACACTCCATTTTTGGGGGGGACACAATTCAACCATAACAGTATCCATTTATGATGAGTTCTTAATATATTAGGAGTAGGAAAGAACTTCTTTAATCTGATAAATCTTTTCTATGAAAAATAAAAAAATCCTTACTATAAACATTGTACTTTAATATCAAAGCTTTTACCTGAGTTGGCAAACAGTATTTCAAAAGTCTTAGCCAATGAAGTAATTCAAGAAAAAAAATAATAAAAGGCATAAAGATTGAAAAGGAAGAGACACGTGATTACCTATTAGGAAAACCCAGAAGGATCTACAGATAAATTGTTAGAGTTAATAATAGAAGCTAACGACTATTTGCAGACAAAGACTGCATAAAAAAATTAATGTTGTATCTATATCCCAAAAGCAATTAGAAAATTAAGCTTTAAACTATGATATCCTATAAAGAAGTATCATCAAACATCAAATACAAGAATAGATATGTTTCTCCGTTTTGCTGCTGTACCCAGAGCTGCTGAAACATTTCTCCAACCTTGTATAGAGAGCTCACCTCATCACTATTCACTGCAGCTGTATGCTGCACACATAAAATGATGACTTCCCAGAGGGGCTTTGGTGGTCTTTCCCTTAGTTGCTCTGGTGATCATTCATTCTAAGCAAGGCTTTAAATGAGTTCATTCACGTTTGAACCCATACTGAGAATTTTCATTTCCATCCCAGGTATACCAAGCAGAATACACATTTTAGCAAGATCCCCAGATGATTCTTATGTATAATAATGTTGCAAACCACTGCTTTACTAGTAGTTCGCAGAACTAGTCTTTAATTAGCAGTATTAGCATTGTTAGAACTTGTTAGAAATGCAGATTCTCAGCAGAGGTTCAAACTAGAATTTACTGGGTTCAAAGCCCTGATTCTAAGGCATTCTTTGATTCTAAATCTTGCTCACTTTCAGCTTGGAAACCTTGCTAGGATTTCATTAGAATTGTGTTTCTTTGACCATTTCTGTGTTTTATGTTAGATTGTAAGCAGTGTTCCTGTTTTTGCTTATGTGATACTATCTACACTAAATCTTGCAGAATTTACTCACTTTTTTTGGCCTCATACTGTCACACTACCATATATTCCTCCTTTGTCATAGTTACACCATTGTTGTTGGTGGTTGACGTCAAGCCAATTTCCTATACTTTATCCCCATTCTTTTTCTGGTTATAGAAATCCTGGTGCTGTAGTGGTTAAGTGCTGACCAAACGGTTGGCAGTTCAGAGTCACCAGGCACTCCTTGGAAACTCTATGGGACAGTTCTTCTCTGACCTATACAGTCACTGTGAGTCAGAATCAACTAAACAGTGGGTTTGGAGGGGGGGATGGTTCCTGATTAAAGGTGGTTATCTCTTAGTTTGGCTTCTCTTTTGTTACTGCAGATGTTCTCCACTCTTCTTTTATAGCATTCCTTTTAAAACACAAGTCCAGTCATGTATAATAACCCTGAGTGATGGGATAGGTATCTTAGCAAATGCTCAGAACAAGCCCATCAAATACAGGAAAACTGAATACAATTTTATCTTTGGAAAGTAAGTTTCTAAGCTCTTTCAACATATTCACTTTCAACTGCTGCAAAGATAAATAAGCACAAGCTTAAAACAACATAAATTTATCACAGCATTGTAGGTCGAAAGGCTGATACAAGTCTCTCTAAGCTAAAATCATGTTGGTGCCCAGAGTGATGGTCTTTTCTGGAAGCCCTGTAGGATAATCCATTTCCTTGCCCTTTCATTGGTTGTAGAAGCTACCTGCCTTCTGTAACTCATGGCTACATTCTTTCATCCTCAAACTTAATAACATCCTAATTCACCAATTCATCTTCCAGTGTCACTCTTTCTCAGATCATGGCTTGGAAAGATTCTCCAGTTTTAAAGACTCACGTGGTTAGAGTAGACCTACCCAGATAATCCAGGATAATCTCCACGTGTTGAAATCCTTAATATACCTTCATGTGTAAAGAAAGCCCCTTTTGCCATCTAAGGTAATATGTTCACAGTTTAGGGCATTAACATCTGTAAACACCGTTATTCTGCTTGCCACAATCAAAGTTAAATTAATTGGCAGTATAATATAGATAAATTCAGACTAACTCATACTAATTGCTTCGATGCCGCTAAAATACAATACAAGTTTAGGACCATGATAGGTATCCTTTACAACATTTATTTTTAACCCTTAATAGTAAACATAATAGGCATTAGTGCCCAAAGATATTTTCTATGTCAACTAATTCTAAACCTTTCATACTGATAAGAAATAAGTTGTTTCCAGGCATCAGTGTCTTTCAAAGATGTAGCTATGGAACTGACCCAGGAGGAGTGACAGCACATTGGCCCTGCTCAGAGGACCCTGTACATAGACGTGATGTTGGAGAACTACAGACACCTCATCTCAGTGGGTGAGCACACCTCACCATGTGACTTCCTGTAGCGTGCGTTTCTGTGTGTGCAGTGGGGGGGAGGGGGGTGTGTTGTAAGTTCCATAATCATCATTTTTTGAGGAGTAACTTAAAAAATGAAACCTGGCAGTTTTCACTGTATAATTATGTAATTTTTTTTTCTTATTTTTTAAATTGTGATTAAGTGAAAGTATAAAATCCAAATCAGTTTTGCATGCCTGCCTATCTGCAGCTCCTTCTGCTCGCCTTGCCCAGTGACAACACACTCCTTCTTTTTATTCTATACTCGTGGTATCCTCTGAGCAAGTTTCTGTCCCCTCCTTTCCACCCTCTTCTCTCCCATCGAGAAAGAGACCAGTAGGACAGCCTCCTGTAAATGCATAGAACTGTAAAACATGCACACCACATGATCACATTGTGTTCCCAAGTCCAGTCCATTTTTGTCCAAAGAGTTGACCTCAGTAGTGTTTTCTGGTCAGAGGCAACAGCAGTCTAGCGGCAGCGCTGACAGGGAAGCCTGAGGCTGTCGGACCATCAACTGTGGTCTTTGTTTAGTAGAATTTTTGAGCTTCACTCCTCTTTTTCTCATGTTGCCACAGAGTGTCAACATTGTGTGCCCATCACAGCTGTCTCTGGTCATGGCCAGGGACCACCTAGTTCTTCGGGTTACGTGTTGATTCAGTCTCACATGGTCCTTGTGTCTCCTGAGCTCTTTTTCCCTTGTGTGATTGTTGCTCTCAGTCATTATCTGTTCTGGCTGAGTTGGGACCATTTGGTGTATTTCAGACGGCAGCTTGCTAGCTTTTAAGACCCTAAATGCTGCTCACCAGTGTTGAGTGCAGAAGACTCTCTTAGCAGTAGTCTAGTTATGCCAGTTTGGCCTCAATGTCCCCCGAAAACATGGTCCCCAGATCCCCAGCCCTGCTGCTCTATCCTTGCAGTACTGGGTTCAGAAAAGAAGAGCATTCAGTTTATGAAGTCCAGTTTTCTACTGTGTGCTGTCACTGTTTCACCTAACCAAATTTCTATCAACTATCTACTCTGTGACCAGATCTCTCCCTCCCTCCCTCCCTCCCCTTGTAGCCATCAAAGAGTCTTTTCTTCTGTACATGAATATGTTTTTAAGTTCTTATATCAAGGGCCTCATACAATATTTGTCCTTTGTTGACTAATTCCACTTGGTTTAATGTCTTCCAGTTGAAACCAGGCTATGTGATGCTTCCTAAAGTCATCCTTGTTCTTTATCATTGCATAGTGTTCCATTGAGTATATGTACCACCTGTTGATGGGGTGATTCCGTCTTTTTGCTATTGTAGGCTGTTCTGCAGTAACCATTTGTGTGCATGTATCTGTTCATGCGACAGCCTTTGCTTCTATAGGGTATATTCTGAGTAGTAGGATCACTGGATCAAATGGTATAAGCATTTTCAGCTTTTTAAGGAAGCGCCAAATTGCTTTCCATAGAGGTTGCACCATTTTGCAATCTCACCAGCAGTGTAGGAGAGTTCCAATCTCCCCAAAGCCTCTCCAGCATTTGTTGTTTTGTGTTTTTGGATTATGGCCAACCTTGTTGGGGTAAGATGGTGTCTCATAGTAGTTTTGATTTAGATTTCTCTAATAGCTAACTACTGTGAACATTTCCTGATGTGTCTTTTGGCTGCCTGGATATCCTCTTTGGTGAAGTGTCTGTCCTTCTCCTTTGCCCATTACTTAATTGGGTTATTTACCTCTTTCTTGTTGATATTTAGCAGTACCTTGTAGATTATTGAGATGAGACGTTGGTCCCACATGCAGCTGCCAAATATTTTTTCCCATTCTGCAGGTGGTCTTTTAACTCTTTTGATAAAGACTTCAGATGAGCAGAAGTGTTTAATTCTTAGTAGTTTCCATTTATCTGTTTTCTCTTCTGTTAATCATGCTTTGTTTTTCAGATTTTGTAGTCTCCCTAAGCTATGTATTAGAACTTCCATTGTTGACCCTACTTTTTCTTGCATGATGTTTATTGTCTTAGGTTTAATATTTAGGTCTTTGATCTCTTTTGAGTTAATTTTTGTGTAAGGTGTGAGATACAGGTCTTATATCAGTTCTCAATGGCACTTGGCTTGGCATGAGTTTTTTTGCAGATGGATATGGAATTTTGCCAACACTGGTTGTTATAGAGACTGTTTTTATCCCAGTTTACAAACTTAGGGCCTTTGTCAAATATCAGCTGTTCGTAAGAGGATGGCATCATCTCTAGGCTCTCAGCTTTGTTCCATTGGTCCATCTGCTTCTATTTGTACCAGTACCAAGCTGCTTTGACTACCATGGCAGTGTAATAGGTTCTAAGGCTGGGTAGTGTGAGGCCTCCCAGTGTGTTTCTCTTTTTCAGTAGTGCTATACATATCTGAAGTTTCTTCCTTTTCCCAGCAAAGTTGGTGATTTGTTTCTCTATCTCATGAAAAAGTGACACTAGAATTTGTATTGAGATTGCATTGTATATGTAGATTGCTTCGGGTAACATAAACATTTTCACAGTGTTAAGTCTTCCTATCTGTGAGCAGGGTAGGTTTCTCCACTTACATAAATATATTTTGGTTTCTTGCAGTAAGGTCTTGTAATTCTGTCTGTATAGGTCTCTTATTTCTCTGGTTTGATTTATTCCTAGGTGTTTTATCTTCTTGGGAGCTATAGTAAATGGTATTGGTTTGGTGATTTCTTCTTTGATGATCTCTTTGTGGATATAAAGGAATCCTACTGATTTACTTCTGTTTATCTTACATCCTGATACTTTGCTGGACTCTTCTATTAGTTCCAATACTTTACTTATGGATTCTATAGGATTATCTGCATATATAATCATATCATCTATAAATACAGAGAGTTTTGCTGCTACTCTCCTGATACAGATGTCCTTTCTTTGTGTTGTCTAATTGCTCTGGCTAGAACCCGTAGTACATTATTGAAAGAAGTGTTGAAAGTGGGTATCCTTGTTTAGTTCCTGTTCTCAAGGGGAATTCTTTCAGTCTCTGTCCATTCGGGATGATGTAGGTGGTTGGCTTTGCAAAGATGCCCCTTATTGAAGAATTTCCCCTCTATTCCTATTTTGCTGAGAGTTTTTAGCATGACTATGTGTTGGATTTTGTCAAACGCCTTTTTCTGCATCAACTGACAAAATCAGGTGATTCTTCTCCTTTGTGCCATTTATGTGGTTGATCACATTAATTGTTTTCTCTAATGTTGAACCAGCCTTGCTTCCCTGGTATGAATCCAACTTGGTCATGACGAATTACTTTTTTGATACGTTGTTGAATTCTATTAGCTAAGGTTTCATTGAAGATTTTGCATCTAGGTTCATGAATGATACCGATCTGTAATTTTATTTTTTAGTGGGATCTTTCCCTGGCTTTGGTATGAGGATCATGCTGGCTTCATAGAATGAATTTGGGAGTATTCCACCCCTTTCTATGCTGTGAAATAGTTTCAGTAGTATTGGAATTGACTTCTCGCTAAAAGTTTTGTAGAATTCTCTGGTGAAGCTGTCTGGGCCAGGATTTTTTTTGGTTGGAATTTTTTTGGTGACTTTCGTAATCTCTTCCTTTGTGATGGGCTTATTAAGTTGTTCTACTTCTCCTGTAACAATTTTGGTAGGTAATGCGAATTTAGAAATTTGTCCATTTCCTCTAGGTTTTTAAATCTGTTAGAGTATAGCCTTTCTTGTATTCTGTTATGATACTTTTGATTTCATTTGGGTCTGTTGTGACAGCTCGCATCTCATTTCTTATTTGGGCTATTTGTTGCCTGTTTTTCTTTTGTGAGTTTAGCCAGTGGTTTATCAATTTTGTTGATCTTTTCAAAGAATCAGCTTTTGGTTTTGTTAATTTTTCCAACTGTTCTATTCTCTGATTCATTTAGTTCTGCTCTGATCTTTATTATTTGTTTTCTTCTGGTGCCTGAGGGATTCCTCTGTTGCTCTCTTTCTACTTGTTCAAGTTGTAGAGTTAATTCGTTGGTTTTGGCCCTTCCTTCCTTCTGGGTGTGCATTTATAGAGACAAATTGACCTCCTAGGACTGTTTTGGCTGTATCCCATAGGTTCTGGTAGGATGTGTTTTCATTTTCATTTGAGTCCATAAATTTCTTTATTTTGTCCTTGATTTCTTTTGTAACTAATAGCTTTTTGACCAAGGTGTTGCTCAGTTTCCATCAGTTCAAATTTCTACCTATGTTTTTTGTGCTATGTGATTTCAATTCATATGGCTTTATGTCTGAGAAGACGCTTTGCAATAATTCAATTTGGATTTTGTTGTGACTTGCTTTATATCCTAACACATAGTCTGTTCTGGAAAATGTTTCATGTGTGTTGGAGAAGAAGGTATATTTGTCTATTGATGAGTGAAAAGTTCTGTAAATGTCAATGAAGTCTAGTTGGTTGATTGTTCCAATAAGATGTCCTGTATTTGTACTGAGCTTTTTATCTGGGTGATCTGTCCATTACTGAAACTGGAGTGTTGAAGTTTCCAGCTGTTATTGTGGAGTGATTTATCTCATTTTTCAATGTTTTCAGTGTTTGTTCAATGTGTTTAGATGCTTTGGTATTGGGTATATAAATATTTAATACTGTTATGACCTGTTTATGTATTGAAACTTTCAGTAATAAATAGTGACCATCCTTGTCCATGATGGTGGATTTTACATTACAGTCTATTTTATCTGAGATTAGTATTGCCACTCCTGCTCTTCTTTGTATGTTGTTAGCTTGGTATATATTTTTTCATCCTTTTATTTTTGGTTTGTTCATGTTTTAGTCTAAGGTATGTTTCTTGTAAGTGATGTGTAGATAGATCGTGTCTTTTGATCCAGGATGTCACTGTCTGTCTCTTTATTGGAGCATTCAGTCCATTTATATTCAGTGTAATTATTGATAAGTATGTGTTTAGTGCTGTCATTTTGATGTCTTTATTTTTGTGTTATTGATGTTTTCTATGTTGCTCTTAATATTCTGTACTGAATGTTCTTATTTATGAGTTGACTTTTCATCTTTTCAGTGTTGGTTTTGTGTTTGTTGAGACTCCTGAATTATGTTTCTTGTGTTGATATGTTACATTGTTATTTTGCTTTGCAGCTACCCCTATGATCCCACTTACTATTCTAAGTTTAAACGGTGCTTTAACTTTTGCATACCTTTTTAATTTCCTCTCCATCTGCAAAGGTTATAACTACTGCAATATATCCCTCTTTTGAGTGTCATGTGGTGTTGGTGAATCATATTGTATATATCATACACTTCTAGAAGTACAAACAAATTTGTCCTTGAAGAATTTCAACCAGAATGCTGCTTAGAAACAAGAATCAATGGAACAGTATGCAAGACTATGTCTTATATACTTTGAACGTGTTGTCAGGAGGGATAAGTTCCGGGAGAAGGGCATTGTTACAGTAAAACACAGATTCAGGTCACCTGCCACAAAAGCTAATACTGAGACAGGGGTGATATAAACAACCAAGAAGTTTATTTACAAGCTGGCATGCAAAGAGACTGGGAGAATTCAGGTCTTCAGATCCTGTCTGCCTTCTGCAGTCAAGCCTGGGTTTTTATTGGATAGGTAATGGCAATGGTAAACACTAGATGTGATGGAAGAAATAATATGGGCAGTTGGGGGGCATCTGGTGAGGAGATATTCATAGGGTACTAGTGTCTGGAGGCTCTAGGAGGTGGTCACCTGCCGGCTCCACTTGCTTGATGATTCTAAGGAGAAGACTGTTAGGGTGTAAAAGGGTTTATCTTGGTGGCTCCTATAATTCAATGTGTGATTTCCAGAAATAGGTAGTGCTAGGAAGCCAGGAATTTTAAGAAAAACAAGTAAAGAAACGGAGTTAGTCCTGACTGCCTACTTCAGCATCATGCTTGGTAAAGTAGAGGGTCAGCAAAACAAAAGAAAACCTTAATGAGATGGACTGACACAGTAGCTGCAACAATGGACTGAGGCATAAAAACAATTCTGAGGATGGCACAGGGCCGGACAGTGTTTCATTCTGTAGTACATGGGTTGCTATTGAAGCCAGAGGCCCAAAAAGCACAGTTTTTCCAGCAACGGGGGAAACTGAGGCTGGAGGTCTGAAGGGTTTTGTTTCAGAGCCATCACCCCAGATGCCCATGAGAAAGCTAACATTTGCATCAGGACTCCATCTTAAGTAAACAATATCCCTCTCTGTTTCAAAGTGTTATACTTTAAATACAGGACTTAAAACTGCCCTGGGTGAAAAACAACAGAACAGTCAAGGCAGGTCTGATAACCACTTTTTTTTTAGTTTTTCTCGGATCACTAAGCTGTAGCAGACAATGCCAGGTGTTAGTCCTCCTGTTCTGATAAGGACTCAAAAGGAAGACCTTGAAACACAGACCGTCTTGCTGACCACTTCTGCCACGTTTCTCAGGATTATCCCACCCTTGCACCTGCATGAAACATTCCCTTAAAAACTCCTCCAGTCTGACCAGGGACAGGGAGACTTCAGAGGAAACACCCTCTCTGCCACATTTGTGTAGCTGGCACACAAATAAACCCTTTGATTGTTCGCCCAAGCACCTGCCTTAGAGATTGAATTTGCAGCAGGTAGCGATAACTCTGAGTTGTGTCTGGTAATACATGAGTTGGAACTGAGTTGGTATCACCTAATAATGACAACATTGTTGATAGTAAAATGTTGCCTGCATCAAAATTAAGTTTGTTTTCAATATATTTTACAGTGTTGAGAATTCCCTAGTGTGGAAGTATTTGAAATCTTCAATTTAATATTTATGTAGTATGTTAGGAGTGTTTTTATCACAATAGTATATTTTAAGTGACTCACTGCTGCTACAAACTCAGTATATTTAAAAACGGAATTAAAAAAATAACATATTTTACACCATCTTTTCCTTTGTACTGAAACTGAACATCATTGTCACTTTACATTTAATTATTAGTTGAAGTGTGGGAAGAAATAGTTTAATATTGCTCCTTTCAAGACTAACTTCAAAATCTTGGGATGAACAAAATTCAAGTTAACATAAAAATATGTGCAATATAGGCATATTGCTTCAGATGAAATTGCTCCAGATTATCAATCTGCAAGATAGAAATTTGAAATTAGAAAGTGAAAAACAGATTTAAGCCAGTTCAAACCGGTTCAGTCATGGCTGATGAAGCAAAACTGGAACAGAATCAATTTTTTCAATTTTTGATGAACCAGAATAGAAAAAAATACAGTTCAAAGCCCTTGCTGAAACCTCTTCAGCATCATAGCAACACATAAGCCTCTACTGACAAACAGGTGGTGGCTGCATTAACATGCATTACCCAGAAATTGAAGTTGGGTCTCCTGCATAGAAAATGAGAATTCCACCGCTGAAACACCATTGTCTCCTAACCAAACTAGTTGCCATTGAGTTGATTCCTATTGATGGTACCCCATGTGTTTTAGAGTACAACTGGATTCCATATAGTTTTCAATGTCTGAGACCTTTCAGGAATATATTGTGCAGGCACTTTTTTTGAGGTGGTTTTGGGGGAACTGAAACCACCAAGCTTTTAGTTAGTAGCCAAATGTTTAACCATTTGTACACCCAGAGACTCAATTTTTTTTTTTTTTCTGGACCATAGACATGCCAAGATTCTTGTGTCCTGGTATCTTAGTTACCTAGCACTGTTGTAACAGAAATACCATAGACAGCTGGCTTTAAAAGACACAAATTTATTTTCTCATTGTTTTGGAAGCTGAAAGTCCATATCAGAGTCCCGACCACGTCAATTTCTTCCTTGTAGGTAATCCCGGGCATTCTTTGGTCCCTTGGCTTGTAAATTGTCCCCATCTGCTATCTGTTTTCCCCACATGTGGGTCTAATCTGCTGTATAACTGAGAAGTGATGTGGGTATTATCTAGTAACAGAGCAAAGAAAATCCTATTTCTGAACAAGATTACAGCCACAGGTATAGAGGTTAGAGTTTTAACACACATTTTTGTGGAACACTATTCGAATCTTAACACTTGAGGACATAACTTCCTGAAGGCATTCAATGGTAAGTCATATGCATGTAGATGAGCTGAGGCAGATCTGTTGCTCTGTTCCAAAATAAAGGGGATAGCTTCAGGAAGCAAACTGTCAACTCTTGAAACAAAATAAATCCAGATCTCTGAGTTGGACTACAAACCAAAACCAAACCCATTGCCTTCAAATTGATTCCAACTCATAGCGATCCTAAAGAACAAGGTAGAACTGCCCCACAGTGTTTTTAAAGGCTGTAAATCTTTACACAAGCAGACTCCCACATCTCTCTCCCACAGAGCAGCTGGTGAGTTCAAACTGCCGACCTTTGGGTTAGCAGTCAAAAGTTTTAACCATTGTGCTACCAGGGCTCCTTGAGCTGGGATACAGAAGGGGAAAATTTAGACCTCTACTCTAAAAGACCAATAAGAGCAGTACCCTTCTGTAAGCCCCTACTGTGAAGAGTCTGATGTAAGTGCCAGAAAGTTTAAGTACTCTTTTACCAACTGATGGAAATAGCAAAATAGAAGTGAACAGAGAGCATGAATAAAAAGGAGACATTCAGTTCCAGGACTCGAGGATTTCTCCAAAGCTAAATTCATTTGAAATCTCATTCATTCTCTGTGTGGTGGGTACCATCTTCTCATTCAGCTATGGAGAACCACAGCTAGATATCTCCCCTCCCCAATACGCCAACCATAAGGATTCTGGCACAGAGTCACATGTAGAGACCTGTTTGTAGACCCACCTGGTGAACTCTAGCTTTCTGCCTGAGGATCTTCAGCTCGGCTGGAAAATGGGCTCTGGAAATAGTCACTCAGTCTGTGGACCACACACAAGTGTGACCTCAGTATCACAAGCATGTTAAACACACACAGTAGTCTTTATCTATATAGGACACACTCGAATCTCAGTTTTTCATTCTTCTCTGGCTGTGGTTTCTGTGTTCTTCCATGACTGGCCCTCACTGTAATAAAAGGCATCATCATTTGAGGGCCAGGAATTTTCCAGTCCCCTTAGAACTGTTTCTTAAATCTGTTTTTCTTGGTTTTTGTGCTCTAAAACCATATGAGATTAAAACAACATATTAATCTTTGACCCTTTTTCTTCTAAACATCCACAACCGACATGATTCCAGATCCATCCTCATAGCAATCTCTTCCTCCTTTTCCTTGTTATTCATTTTCACTACTTAATACCTAAAATACAAAACCCATTTTTTCATCTGGTCAATTCCAACTCATAGTGACTTTATAGGACAAAGTGGAACAGACCCATAGGGTTTCCAAGGAGCAGCTGACCTTTTAGTTAGCAGCCAAGCTCTCACCATTGCGCCACTGACCTTCTAGTTGGCAGCCAAGCTCTTAGCATTGTGCCTCTTATACCCAGTTGTTATAAACAGAATTGTTTTCTTGAAAAAGAAGTGTACCTATGAATGTGAACTTGCCGGGGGATACAGGGCCTTTCCTTGCAGATATTATCAGTTAATAAAGTAATACCAGAGAAGGATGGGTCTTAATACTAATTCCCTTCTGAGCCATAACTTATGAAAAAGGACAGATGAAGGGACAGACACACAAAGAGGGAAGGGGACTTGTGAGGCTCTGACTATTAAGAATGCCAAGAAACACCAAGGACTCCAGAAAGAGAGAAGGAAGTGTCTTCCCCCTAGAGCCAACAGAGAACTCTAGTGAGGCCCTGAATCTAAACTTCTAGCCTCCAAAATTTCAAGAAAATTACTTTCTGTTCTTTAAAGTCATCCACTTTGTGACATTTTGTTATGGCAGCCCTGGGAAATTAAGACAATAGTCAAAGGCCTCATTATCCACTGCCTGGCTTGTTGTCATTACCTCCTAATTAATTTCCAGTATATTTCTTCTCCAAATTGTTTTTCATTCACCATTTGCCAAATGTAAAGTATGCATCACTTTTGACAGGTAGCTTGACATTACAGGGATACAAATGTGACCTTGTGGTGGAAAGGATGGGGTTAGTATTAGTTATAAGATGTGCTTGTATGAGAACTACTGATCCTTGGGTTTATCATACATCATCTGAGGATGACAACTGCTTTGAATTGTTGTTGAGAGATTGTTGCTGAACCAAAAGCAAGTTCCTTCCACCTGTCACTGAAGCCAGATTCATAGACACAGAAAAAGCTTCAAAATATGCTGTAACAGACAAGCATGCAAGCCTGGGGAACAGTGAAAATAGCTTCTCCAAGGCTGTCCTGCTTGGGTTACAATTCCAATAGCTTTCATAGCCAGATTACAAAAGGGATTTGCATGAGAAAGAACAGGGAGTCAGAAGATTCCATTACATCTAATTGAAGAATGTAAATTACTCCAAATCATTACCTCCCTGAAGTTTTTGAAATAACCAATTCACTACCCAAGGACAGGGAAAGGAATGCAAGTCTGCTTATCCAGTTCAGCAATCTAAGTGATCCTTATGCACTAACATCCCCTGCTCTGAATCACCAATTTCATATTTACAAAATAGGTTTTAAATGAAAATAGCTGTTTTGATTTATAGCATTAACTCTAGGATCTAATCTTGGATTGTGGGCTAGTTCTTTAGAGCATTTAGTAGAGTTAGTTGTGAGGCAGGGTACACATTGTATGCAGCAACAAATAATAATGATTCTGATTACCACTATTAGTATGTGCAGCCAACCTAGGTTGGGGAGCCATGAGAAAAATTTCTCAAATTCCAGCCGTAAGAAGACTTCCCACAGTTTGACATTATTTACAATATGCTTTACCATTTTTAACTTGTTATCTATCAACTGGGAACTGTCAGACAAGTTAAAGTAACACATCCCCTTAAGACCTTTATACCCGTGATAATTTCTGAGAAGTAAGTAGTCTAGAGCTTCCTGGTTTTCCAGACCTGCCTCTCTGACTTGTCCCAACTCAGCACTTAAGCACTTGTGGCCTGCAAGGTAGCATTTAAGGCCTTAACTGTGGCACAGGAGCCTATTAATCCTAATATTTAAACCTATCACCACAGTCGACGTGACAAAGCAGGACAAAGATATGTATGCAGCCAGACTGAAGAGATGTATGTCACCACAGCAATCTTCAGGAAGGCTAATCTCTCTACAGCTCGGGCATGGTTAGGTAGGATGTCTATAATCTGGGGCTGGAACATGCTGAGCCTCCCCAAGGAACAAGTTCCCCCCACATGAAAATGCTCGATTTCCATACAGTAAGAACCATCCTTTAGGTAGCTTAATGCGTCCATAAGCATATGACACCATTATATTTCTGTTACATTTGAAGATGGGGGTATTAAGATCATAACAGGTGGAAAGGCACCCTGAAAATTTGACAGTTTCCACTAGGGTTGACAGTCTCATGTTGGGTCAGGAACATCTCTTCATCCTTTTTTTCCTTAACAGGTCCCCAGTTATAGATATCCCCATAAATGATTTTCTTTAGAACATTTCTAAACAAGGTAAAATTTCTAATCAATTCCAACGAAAATACCTACCAGAAATCAGAAACATTTTGTGCTAGACAAGTCCATACACTTTTATTTTGTCACAAAGGAACAATGTCTTGTGAAAGTCCTACAACTAAGTTGAGTCTAAGGAAGAGAGAGAGAATTCTGGCCCGGCTTCTCTTCCAGAAGTAGCGGTTCACCACTCATAGTTGGGATTCATCATGTCCATGTCTGCCCAGGGGAATGGCTTCAACTGGGTATGATGTGTCCAGCATTTAGTCTGTCCAATTTTACAGTGGAGGAGGTGGTCAGGAGGATTCCTCAAGGGCCAGTCCACTCCTCTTCCAACTGTTCTTCAGGCCCCTCTCTCCAAGTTTTTATCTCACGGAAGAGCGAACCTGGGGAAGAAAACTGGTGAATTCTGAACTTTAAGGTCATTTTCTGCTTGGTGAGTGTTTTAGTCAGCTAATGCCACTCTAACAGAAACACCACAGAGTGGATGGCTTCAACAAAGGAAGGTTTATTCTTACACAGTCCCCTAGGTTACAAGTCCATATTCAGGGTAATTACACAGTCCGGTAGGTTGCAAGTCCATATTCAGGGAGACCACTCCAGGGGGAGGTTTTCCCCTTGTCAGCTCTGGAGGAAAGTCTGGTATTGCATCAGTCTTTGTCCAGGGAGCGTCTTGGCGCAAGAACCTCTGGTCTGAAG
Organism: Heterohyrax brucei; assembly: GCA_028571685.1. Lineage (NCBI taxonomy): Eukaryota > Metazoa > Chordata > Mammalia > Hyracoidea > Procaviidae > Heterohyrax > Heterohyrax brucei. The sequence goes on along the minus strand of CM053150.1, from coordinate 113,582,068 downwards.
GACGCGCTCTTCTCCTGGTGCTGCTTGCTTGATGGTAGCGAGCTTCTCAATTGTCCTTTGTTTCTCTTTCCCTTTTATCTCTTGCAAGCTGAAAGCATTAAGGGTGGGGCAAGCCATACTCCGGGGAAACTCCCCCCACAGCAGGGCAGGGAAGTAATTCTATGCGGGAATCTACATCCCCACCCTAATCCTTTAACACACAGTTTAGCAAAACCACACAATGGAGGAGAGTCCCAAGATACTGGGAATCATATCCCAGCCACGTGGCTACACATATTTTTGGGGGGACACAATTCAAACCATGACAGTGGGGAAAGCCGCACTGAAGCAGCCTATAAGGGTCTCCCATACACAATTATATAGGGGTTTGATCTGAGCCTGCTTCTAGGGTCTACCCAGATTCCAAACAAGGCAATGGGCAAGAACTGATCCCAATGTAAATTAGCCTCTTGATATGGCTTGCAGATCTTTCTCTTTAAAGTATGGCTCATCTTCTCAACCTTTCCTGACGACTGTGGTCTCCAGGCCGTGTGCAGTCTCCACCCGATGCCCAGGAATTTGCTCACTTTCTGATCATTGATTTCTTTCAGCCAGGCAGGCTCTACCTCCAGATGCTGAGTCAGGAGCTGCCAAGCATTTTTAGGAGGTACTTTCATCCAGAGGCTCTTCTCAGGGGAGGAGGTAATCTGGGCTCAGTTTAGACAATAAGACTCTAATAAAGGGCAAGAGAGTCTGGCATATACAGAAACTGGTAAATCATCTGCTTTTCTCCGATTTGACAGTCCAAAAGAAGCTGTAGGAAAAACTTATGTTCTAATTGTTCCATTACTCCCATCACCGTGATGGACTGAGTAGTCAGTCTTAAAAGAAGGTCATTGAGGACGAATATGTGGTCCCAGTGTCCACTAGGAAATCTACCATTTGTCCCCCGACTCTTAACACTACCTAAGGATCCCGGGAAGATAGTTACAATGCTGGTAGCTAATTCTGGCTGTAGCGTCGGGCCTCTTCAGTCATCTTCCACTCCTGACAGCTTGGCCATTTAGCAGCCTGTCCTACCAGTTTTGACAGCTTCTTTCTTAGGGTGCTCATTTTTCCAGTGCCCTATTTCTTTGTGATATATACATTGATTTTTCCTGATTGGGGCTCATAATCCCCAAGATGCCTGTTGGGCGCCTTTGCATCCCTTACTGTTACTTTGTCTCCAGGAATATGGTGGCAGCATGCATCTTGCTGAATTCCCTGTCATTAAAATACTTTGAGTGTAATTTCTACCACCTGGACAGGATTCATTCCCAAAGCTCTGTCCAACTTTTGTAGCTTTCTTCAGATGTCTGGTGTACTTTGGGAGATAAAAGTCGTGTCTATCATTTTCTGATTTTCAGTTGCTTGGGGTCCATATCAGTATACTTATGGTAGACATTGTAGATTCTTTCCAGCAACTCAGATGGATCCTCTGTGTCCTTTTGCTGTACTTCTTGCACCATATTCAAATTTTTCTGCTTAGGGACCCCATTTTGGAGACCTGCTAAGATACGCTTTCTATAATGGTTTAGAAGAGGCAAGCCCTCATCACTGGGTCCCAATTAGGCCCGGTCACGGGGATGGCTATTGGTGAGTTAGGAGTGTTATTTGGGCTTTCAAAGTGAAGGCTCTCAGCTTTTTCCTTTGCTTTACCCAGGACCAGTCACCGTCCATCGCTAGTGAGAAGTACATTTAACAAGGTATGAACATTAGCTCAATAATATCGAGCTGGTTGCCCTTGTTGATTTAGTGCAATTGGGAATTGTTGAAGAGGATGTTATCCTGTCTTGCTATCCTGGATCTCCTGGCCAAATTGAGTTCCCTGCTGGGTGTGATGGTGAGACTGCATCTAAGCTGCCTGCAGCATGGTAAGGGGGAGCTGTTTCCTTAGAAGAGGAGGGGGCAGTTGGTTTTGAAATTTTAACAGTATTCATAATAATCTGATTATCTAACATCTCCTGTTTTCAAAAAAAAAAAACATTTCCATTACAAATGGGAGAAGCCACAGGGGTGAGGAAATGCTTCACAAGACACCAAGCAGTTTTACAGAACACGTCACATTTTACACAGCAGCCATGTCCTCTAGACTCTAGGTATCAGCTCCTTCTCCAGATTCTGAGTGGAAGCCCCCCACCACCCCCCAGCCCTGTCCTACAGCCCTGCCTTCCATGCCTACTGGGACAGTACCTCCTGTTCCCTGGGCTTCAAGCACACAATTTTTCAAGCCCACAGGAGTGGCAACTCCACAATTAGAAACCTCAGGGAGCATGGCTCCATTTTTTAAACACTTGAGGTATATCTTTGAAGTTGAAGCAATTCAGCTTCCAAGCTTAGCTTTTGTTTCCTAACCAGCACAAATCAACAATTTAAAACTGAATCAAACCCACTTTTGAGGAGCCAATTTTAAATTCACAGCAGCCCTGTAGGGCAGAATAGAACTGCCCTGCTAAGCAGCTAGTAGATTTGAACTGCAAATCTTCCAATCAGTAAAACATAGTACTCATCACTACGTAACCAGTGTTTTTCCAGTTAGCAATTGAGAAATAACAATAAAACCATGACTTACATAATATTAAGAAGAAAGAAAACATATACATTTTAACCCAGTAAGAACTAGGCACCCTTTGATCCTATCTTATGCTAAAACCTTCTTCCACAACATGTAGCTTAGTTGACTCAGGAATATTATTCTAATGAGACATCAAATCTTTGCCTTCAAGGAATAAATTAACTGTTTCACTCAGAAGTCAGAAAATTTTGTTATTTAGCAGCAAATAAAACCAATTTTTCTAATTTCCGTGTTCTTGGAAATCTCATGAATCAAACCATTAAGTTATTAGATAAAATCTTTAACCAGATCAAACATAATAAAAACCTTTCATGGCATATTCCTTAAACAGCAAAAATAAACTCACTCATTAGGCTTATACACTATACATGTTCTTGTTGCTTAAAAAGCATACAGTATATAAATTTACATTGTACCAGATACTTATTAGCTTAATTACCCTAAAGTCCAGGGCTGAAATAAAGCTTCATCAGCTGGCTTTTAGAAATTACAAAGACTCTGTTTAACTAACCAATTACTGATATACAGAAACATTTAAATTTCGCTAGAGTTAAAACACCCCTCCATGCTTTCAGATGTCTCAGAGTTACCCTGCAGTAGAGAGAACTTGTTTGCATTCTTGGATTCACTCAATTTCTGATAATTAAAGTAGCAATTCTTATCTATTTTCTGTCTATAAAAGGTCTCCATCAAAAAGGATTGTTTGTTTGTTTGTTTGTTTTTCAAAAGCTTCCCTGAAGCTAGGACTGGGGCTGACCCTGCCCTTCCCTCTGCTTCTTCCTGAAGGGCTAAAGATCACTAATTTCCCTTTTACTATTCTGGAATTGCTACTTTCTCTTTAAGACAAAACTATCCCTTTAACCAAGGGGCCTTTAACTAAGGGCAGGAAAGTGAGTTTTTTCAGACTGGTGATAGTATGTCTGTGTCTATGGCTTTCTTATCTATCTTAGTTCAAGCAAGACTCTTCCCTACCCCTAATAAGGAGGATCTGAGCACAAGACCTTTTCTGATCTGCTGACCAAGTCTGTCTGGAAGAATTAAAACAAGGAATATCTTAAAATTAGATACATTGGCAGTAACAAGACATAAGACACTTAATATACAAAGACCGTTTTACAAAAACAGAGATGTTAAATAAGGAAACACTGGGGAAAAAACAGTCCTGAGGTTGAACCGGCCAAAATGTGTGGCTCAAAGCCAGACTTGTAAAGTCCTGCGTAGGCATTAAACACTCAATCTACAGGAATTAGATACTTTTCTCACCAAAAATTACAAATTTGGGGTCCCCTACAAATAGCTTGTCTAAGTACAACCATGAAAAAGATATTTCTAAAACCTCACAAAGGCAAATACAGAACCATGTTATAAATGCATTTATATTATCAAGCACACAGGAGGCCTCATTTCCACATACATATAGCTTCATTTCACTGGGCACATCTTAATTAAAGTGAGTTTAGCAAGCACTTTCCTGATTCTTGACAAAAGAGTTCTAATTGTTGAATGATAAAATAGTTTTATTGATTCATTCAATTGCTAACTTTCCCCAGAGTCTACCTGGTACATTGTCCCGGCTGTATTACAGTAAAACTTCATTGGATCTTTAGTCGCAGATAGGTACCCATACTGAATCCAGACACACAGAATCCACCTCATCAGGGTTTTCTTAGGAAAAGAGGCCTTATTTTCCCGTGTATCAGAATATACAGATACAAAGAAAACTTTGTTAGTTGGAACAGATGTTCCTTTCTTAACAGATAGGCAGAACCAAGACAGAAATTCAAACCCTGATGAGTACCTGAGTTCTCTGCGTACAACCAGAAAAAAGAACTTGAACCTTTTCAGATTCATGATATGATGGTGGGCACAGATGAACAGCCTTCAAATGCTCCCAAGGAAAAAGTTCTTCGCAGCTCAGCTTAGAGTGTTAAGAAGCTGTACCTCCAAACCTGTCTTTCCAGGTGGACAACAAGGATCCTTCCAAGCAAGTTCTCTCTGCCTTGAGTCAAGCCAAACAAAGAGGAAAGGAGAAGAGGCCAAGGAATCCACCTTCTATCCTACCAGGGAAGTGGAGATCCAAGGGGATGTGAGTCATTTTGCTTGGACCAAATGTTTCTCACATTGCATGGAGTTTGTCTTGCAGAGGGTAGACACTTTCCTCATCTGTTTCGTGTAACCTCTTATCCTGTAATGGGAGTCTTCTTGCAACAGGTAGGCACCCTATTGGCTCTTAAATTCCTGACCCATGCCCACAAATATTTTACAGACTTTATCCTATGTCTTTAAGCAAAACAGATAGATACCCTCACATATCCAGGCCAGAGTTACTGGGGCATCATGAGCAGCTAGGCCTTCTGACCTCACCAGGGCATAGCCCCAGTCAGAGTTCCTCAGTTGCTCTGCCAGTCATCCACCTGTTCACAGAGGACTTTTTCAGAAGTACACGAGAGAAAAGTCGGCTCTACACTAGGCAAAGACTTACCAGAGAATTTCCTGAAGTCCCTTCACAGTCACCAGAAATGTTGTCAAACCAAAAGCAAGTTTGTTCCACCTGTCACTGCAGCCAGATTCACAGATGCAGAAAAAGGCTCAAAATATGCTTTATAAATAAACAAGCACACAAGTCTGAGGAACAGCGGCTTTTATACCCAGCTTATGAAAGGGGTTTGCATGAGAAAGAACAAGAAGTCACAAGATTCCTTACATCTTATGGAAGAATGCAAATTACCCCAAATCATTGCCCCCCTGAAGTTTTGAAATAACCAATTCACTACCCCAGAGACAGGCAAAGGAAGGCAAATCCGCTGATCCAGTTCAGCAGTCTAGGTGACCTTTATGCACTAAATAGATTGAAGTATCTAGAACAATTTCTTGGCACATGGAGATGCTCAGTAAGTGTAAGTTCCACTGCCTTATGTCTCTTTGCTCATGATGTTCCTTCAGTGGTGCTACCTCTGTTTTCCTGCTCACACATGCAGACTTGTTCATGGAAAAAACAAAAACCAAACCAACTGTCACTGAGTAAATTCTGACTCATAGTGGCCCCATGTGTTACAGAATGGAACTTCTCCATAGAGTTTTCCAGGCTATGATGTTAACTGAAGAAGATTGCCAGACCTTCCTTCTACAGCATCACTGGATGGATTCAAACAAATAGCCAGCCTTTAGGTTAATAATCGAGCACAAACAGTTAGCACAAGTCAGCGACATATGTACTCAAAGAATATTCTACTTGTGGTATATCCTTCATTCCTATCTGCTGGATTTGATAAATTCTTTATCCATTGTCATAGATGGAATTGTGTGTCTCCCCCAAAGGTGTGCAGCAATTTGGCTAGGCCTTGATTCCTGGTACTATGTGATGTTCCTATATGCTATAAAACCTGCCTCTATGATGTTCATGAAGGACAGTGCCAAAAGCTAAGTGCCATCGAGTCGGATCCGACTCATGACAATGGGCATTGGTCATTTTGGTGGGGCAGGCCTCGATGAGTAAGATTGCACTGTGCCTTGCAGCAATCCTTGGGATATAAAGGAAAGAGAATCAAGCAGACAGCTGGGGACTTCATACCACCAAGAAGCAATCCCAGGAGCAAAGAACATCCTTTGAAAAGGACCTGGGTCCCTGTGACTCAGAAGCTCCCAGTCCAAGGGAAGACTGACAACAGGGACCTTTCTTCAGAAGCAACAGTAAAAGCCTTGCCCTGACACTAACACCCTGAATTTGAATTTGGCCTACTGGACTGAGATGAAATTAAAAAAAAAAAAATTATCGTGATTAAGTAACACTATACAATCCAAACTAATTTTGCATGCCCACCTATCTGCAGCTCCATCTTCTCTCCTCACCCAGTGACAATGTAATACTCCTTTTCACTCTACATTTTTAAAGTGTCCTCTTAATAAGCACCTTTCCCCTCCTCTCCATGCTCTTCTCTCCCATCAAGAAAGAAACCAGAAGGACAGTCTCCTATAAATGTATAGAACCATGAAGTACACACGTCATAGGATCACACTGTGACCCTGGGTCCAGTCCATTCTTGTTTGAAGAGTTGACATCATTACTGGTTTCAGTTCTGGGCCGGCAGCAAGTCTAGGGGCCATGTTCCCAGGGGACCCTCCAGGCTGTCGGACTATCAGTTGTGGTCTTTCAGCAGGGTTTTTGAGCTGTACCTCTCTTTTTCTCATATTGCCTTAGGGACTCTACATTGTGTACCCCATTGGGACTACCTTTGGTGATGGCCGGACACCATCTGGTTCTTCTGGTCTCGTGTTGATACAGTCTCCCATTCATGTGGGTCCTTCAGTCTCCTGTGCTCTTTTTTACCCCTGTCTTTGTTGTTCTTGGTTATCATCTGTTCCAGATAGTGTGCCTTAGATGGCAGCTTGAAGACCCCAGACACCAGTCACCAATAGGGGGTGCAGAAGACTCTCATAGCAAAAGACTAATTGTGCCAACTGGTCTCAATGTCTCCTTAAAACATGGACTCCAGACCCCCATCCCTGCTACTCTATCCTTTGAAATATTAGGTTAGGTTTAGAATACCTTTCAGTTTATGGTATACTCCAGTTATGTTGATCTTTCTGCAGTGTGCTCACTACTTTACCCTAACCAAAACCCTTTCTACTATCTAATCTGTGTCCAACCCTCTCCCACTCTCCTCATCTTTATAGCCACCAAAGAGTCATTTCTTCTATTTTTTAAGTCTTTATAACAGAGGTGTCATACAATGCTTGTCCTTTTGCAGCTAACTGATTTCAATGAACATAATGTCTGCTAGCTGAAAGCAGGCTATGAAATGCTTCCAAAAACCATCACTGTTCTTTATCATTGCATAGTGTTCCGTTGTGTATATGTACCCTAGTTTGTTTATCCATTTATCTGTTAATGGGCACCTGGGTTGATGGCATCTTTTCGCTATTGTTGACAGTGCTGCAATCAACATTTGTGTTCAGGTATCTGTTCATGTGACTCCCTTTATTTCTGTAGGATATATTCCAAGCAGTAGGATTGCTAGATCATATGGTATTTCTATTTCTAGCTTTTTAAGAAAGTATGATATTTCTTTCCAAAGACATTATACCATTTTGCATTCTCACCAGCAGTGTAGGAGAGTTCCAGTCTCTCCACAGCCTCTCCAGTATTTGTTGTTTTCTAGTTTTTGGATTCTTGCCAACCTTGCTGGGGTGAGATGGTATCTCCTTATAGTTTTGATTTGGATTTGTCTAATAGCTAATGATTGTGAGCATTTCCTGATGTGTCTTTTGGCTGCCTGGATGTCTTCTTTGGTGAAGTGTCTATCCATCTCCTTTCTCCATTCCTTAATTGGCTTATTTACCTTTTTCTTGTTGACATTTTGCAGTACCTTGTAGATGGAAATAAGATGTCAATCCAACAAGTAGTTGCCAAACATTTTTCCTGTTCTGTAGGTAATCTTTTAACTCTCTTGATAAAGTTTTTGGATGAGCAAAAGTGTTTGATTCTTAGTAGTTCCCATTTATCTATCTTCTCTTTTTTCTACTCTGTCTAAGCTGTGTATTAGAACTTCCACTGTAGACCCTATTTTTTCTTGCTTGATCTTTATTGTTTTCAGTTTGATATTTAGGTCTTTGATCCATTTTGACTTAGTTTTTTGTGTAAGGTGTGAGATACAGGTCTTGTTTCAATTTTCTGCAGACTGTTTTTACCACAGTTTTATGACATTTGGGCCTTTGTTGAATATCAACTGTTTATAACAGGATGGTGATAGTTCTGTGGTCTCAATTCTGTTCCACTGGTCTGTATGTCTCTTTCTGTACCAGTACCAGCCTGTTTGGACTACTGTGGCAGTGTAATAGGTTCTAAGGTTGGGTAGTGGGAGGCCTCCCACTGTGTTCCTCTTCTTCAATAGTGCTTTACCTATCCAGGATTTCTTGCCTTTCCATACAAAGTTGATCATTTGTTTCTCCATCTCATTAAAAAAATCACACTGGAATCTGTATGGGGATTGCATTGTATATGCAGATCACTTTGAGTGAAATAGACATTTTCCCAATGTTAAGTCTTCCTATCCATGAGCAAGGTAGGTTTCTCCACTTTTGTAAGTCTGTTTTGATTTCTTGTAGTAAGTTCTTGTAATTTTTTCTGTGTAAGTCTCTTATTTCTCTGGTTAAATTTATTCCTAGGTTCTTTATCTTCTTTAAGCATAAAAACGATTGTGAACATGGCACAAGACCAGGCAGTGTTTTTTTCTGTTGTTCATGGGGTCGCTATGAGTCGGAACCAAATCGGCAGCACCTAACAACAACAAAAACTTTATCTTTTGGGGGGCTATAGTAGATGGTATTGATTTGATGATCTCTTTGTTGGTATAAAAGAATCCTACTGATTTACTTATGTTTACCTTGTATCCTGATACTTTGCTGAACTCTTCTATTAGTTCCAGTAGTTTGTTTATGGATTCTTTAGGGTTCTCTGCAAATGGGGATTTTTTAGTTCTTCTTTGCCAAGTGGATGCCCTTTATTTCTTTGTCTTATCTAACTGCTCTGGCTAGAATCTCTAGCACAAGGTTGAATAGAAGTGGTGAAAGTGGGCATCCTTCTCTGGTTTCCATTCTCAGCAGGAGTTCTTTCAGTCTTCCCCTATTTAGGATGATGTAGGCAATTGTCTTTGCATAGATGCCCCTTACTGCATTGAGGAGTTTCTCTTCTATTCCTATTTTGCTGAGAGTTTTTAACATAAATGGGTGTTGTACTGTTTTAGTCAGCTACTGCTGGATGGCTTAAAAAATAGAAATGTTTATTCTTACACAGTCCTGTATGCTACAAGTCCAAATTTAGGATGTATGTTCCAGGGGAAAGCTTTCCCTCTGTGTTCTCTGGAGGAAAGTCCTTCAGTTTTATCAGTCTTTGGTCCAGGAGCATCCTGGCACAGGAACCTCAGGTCTGAAGGACACACTTTACCCACAATGTTGCTTTCTGATGGTGTGAGGCTCCCAATTCTTTGCTTCCTTCCCTTTCCTTTTATCTCTCATAGGATGAAAGGATAAAAGCTGGTGCAAGTCACAATCCAGGGAGCAAGATTTACAATGGAATAGGAAAGTGATCTTATAAAGGGATTTACAAGTCTCCCCTAATCTTCTCTAACATAATCCACTTTGTTAACCACAGGCAGAGATTAGGATTTACAGCATCAGAAAAATCACAAAATGGAGGTTAATTACATAATACAGGGAATCCTGGTCCAGTCAAATTAGTATACATATTTTGGGGGGACATAGTTCAGACTATGATATGTATGTTGTCAAATGCCTTTTCTTCATCAACTGTTAAAATCAAGTCTTTCTTATCTTTTGTGGTTGATGATGTTGTTTACCTGATATTGAACCAGACTTGCATCTCTGGTATGAATCCAACTTGGTCATGATGAATTATTTTTTGGATATGATATTGAATTCTACTGGCAAGGATTTTGTTGAAGATGTTTGCATCTAGGTTCATGAGTGACATTGATCTGTAATTTTCTTTTTTGGTGTGTACTTGCCCTGGCTTTGGTATCAGGCTTACACTGGCTTCATAGCATGAGTTTGGGAGCATTCCATCCTTTTCTATGCTGTGAAATAGCCTCAGTAGTATTGGAATTAACTCCTCTCTAAAAGTTCGGTAGAATTCTCTGGTGAAGCCATCTGCAGCAGGATTCTGTTGGTTCATAATTTTTTTAAATTACTTTTTCAATCTCTTCTTTTGTGATGGGTTTGTTAAGTTGTTCTACTTCTCCTTGTGATAAATTTGTAGGTTATGTGAATCTAGAGATTTGTCCATTTCCTCTAGGTTTTCAAATCTGTTAGAGTACAGTTTTAGGGAGTATTCTGTTATGATACTTTTGATTTCAATTGGGTCTTTTGTGACATCTCCCATCTCATTTCTTACTTGAGTTGTTTACTTTCCTGTTTTTCTTTTGTAAGTTTAGCCGATGGTTTATCAATTTTGTTGAACTTTCTTTAAAAAAATGCTTTTTTAAAAAAAAATTCTTTCAGTTATTTTTCTACTCTCTAATTCATTTACTTTTGCTCTAATCTTTATTATCTGTTTTCTTCTGGTGCCTGAAGGGCTCTTTTGTTGTTCTTTCTCTGCTTGTTCAAGTTGTAGGGTTAATTCTTTGATTTTGGCCCTTTCTTCATCCCAGATGTGTGCATTTGTACAGATAAACTGACCTCTGAGCACTGCTCTGGCTGTATCCTGTAGGACATGTTTTCATTCTCATTTGATTCCATACATTTCTTTATTGCATCTTTGATTTCTTCTATAACCCCTGGATTTTTGAGCAAGGTGTTTTCATGAGTTCAAATTTCTTCATGTGTTTTTTCTGCTATTGATTTCAACTTCTATGGCTTTGTGGTCTGAGAAGATGCTTTGCAATAATTCAGTGGTTTGGACTCTTTTGAGACTTGCTTTATTAACTTAATATGTGGTCTAATTCTGTAGAGTGTTCAATGTGTATTGAAAAAGTTGTACTTACTTATCTGTTGTTGGTTAACAAGTTCTGTAAATGTTGATGAGGTCTGCTTAGGTGTCGGAATAAGATATTCTGTATCTGTACTGAGCTCTTTCTGGATGATCTGTCCATCACTGAAAGTGGAGCATTGAAATCTCCAATTATTATTGTTATTATTATCTCATTTTTCAATATTGTCATCATTTGTTCATTGTATTCAGATGCTCTGGCATTGAGTGCATAAATAATATTGTTATATCCTGCTTATGTACTGAATCTTTAAGCAACAAGTAGTGACCATCCTTGTCCACCATGGTGGATTTTACATTAAAATCTATTTTATCTGGGATTACTATTGCCACTCCTGCTCTTCTTTGTATGTTGTTAGCTTGGTATATATTTTTCCATGCTTTGATTTTCAGTTTGTTCATATCTTTGAGTCTTAAATGTGTTTCTTGTAAGCAACATATAGACAGATAGTGTTTTATGATCCAAGCTGTTATTCTTTGCCTCTTTAATGGAGCGTTCAATCCATTTACATTCAGTGTAATTATTGATAGCCATGTGTTTAGTGCTGTCGTGTCAATGCTTTTATTTTTGTGTTGTAGATGTTTTCTTTCTTCCTCTTAATATTCTGTTCTGGGTCACTTTTCCTTAACAGTTTACTTTTCATCTTTTTCAGTGTTGGTTTTGTATTTGCTGAGATTCTTGTATTATGTTTATTGTTTTGATTTGTCACATTGTTAGTTTGCTTTGCAGCTACCCCTTTGTAACGTTCTAAGTGTAAACCAATCTTTAACCTCTGTATATCTTCTTTATTTCCTCTCCATCTGAAAGGGTTATATCTAGTGTAATATATCCCTCTTTATAGTGCAATGATGTCATAGTTTTTGTATTAAGTTCACCAGTTCTCTAGTTTTAATATTTTAGCTTTGGTTAAGCTTAGTAACTTCCCTAACTGAGTAGGACTCTGGATGCTGTGTCATGCATTGCATCCTTAAGTATGCATTTGATGTTAATGTTTTTCTAAACATAGAGCTTCTTTCAGTATTTCTTGTAGCTTTGGTTTGGTTTTTGCAAAGTCTCTAAGCTTCTGTTTATCTGAGGATGTCTTAATTTTACCATCACATTTGAGAGACAATGTTGCAGTGTATATAATTCTTGATTGGAAGTTTTTCTCCTTCAAGATTTTGTATGTGTCATACCACTGCCTTCTTGCCAACATCATTTCTGTTGAGAAGTCAGACAAAAGCCTATGCAGCTTCCCTTTGTATGTTACATTTGCTTTAAGCCTTGCTGCCTTTAAGTGCCTCTGTTTATGTTTCATTTTATTAAGCCTGATAATAATATGTCTTGGTGTCTTTCTTTTGGGGTCTAGCTTTTGTAGTGTTCAATAAACATCGTAATTATCTATATTCTCTTCTTTCATGATTTCAGGGAAGTCTTCTGTCAGCAACTCTTCAACAATTCTCTCCATATTTCCTGCTATCCCTACCTGTTCAGGACTCCGGCTATTTGTAGATGATTCTTCATGATAGAGTCGCATATGCTTCTTAATGCTTCTTAACTTTTCTTGTTTCTTTTATCTGACTTCTCCTCATAAATGCTGGTGTCAGTTGCTTTATCTTCAAACTCACTCATACCGTATTCTATTTCCTCCTTTCTGTTCTTTTGGCTTTGCATTGAATTGTCTAATTCTGTAATTTTGTTATTGATCTGGCAGATTTCAGATTGTTGATCTTCTAGCAGTTGTATAGCTTACTTAATTTTTCATTTTGTTCAGCTGGCAGTTTGTTTAATCTCTAGAAGTGCTCTATACATAATTCTTTTGTATTCTACCTGTGATAATTTCAGACAGACTTCTTCATCTGGGAAGTTTTTGGATTCTTTATTTGGGGAGTTTTTTGGAGCCATAATGGTCTGCTTCTTTAAGTGGTTAGATACTGACTTTCGTCTTCACATCATCAAGAAACTGTTCTGTTTCTCGAGTGTTACACTGCCACTGCATTCTCTAGCTAATTCATGTATAGCTTCTCTGGCAATATAGACACCATGAAGCCCTGAAATGTTACTTAGCTTATTGGCTTGCCCCGGCTGGTGGTGAGCTACTTGTGCTGACTCTCCATCATCATGCAAGTTGAGACTATGGTGTAGCTCAGGGAAGGGAGGAGAGTAGGCTGTCACCACACTCGGCTGCAGGGACGGCTACTTTCTCTAGATGCTTTTGTCTTAAAAACTGCTTTTCTGTTGAGAGGGGTGCTGTCCAGCAGCTGCTGAAAGCTGCCAGACCCTCAGAGGTGGCAGGCTATACCTCCTGTCTGGCAAAGAGGGTGCCTACTTATGGAATCTCTGGGTGGCTGTCAGCTATGATGTGGCTCAGTGAAGGGAGGTGTAAATGGTACCACCACACTCATATACCACTCATCATTGCATTCTCTAGCTGCTCTTAGCAACTGCTTTTCCACTGAGAGATGAGTTGACCAACAGTACCTGAAAGTAGGTGGGCCCTCAGGAATAGCAGGCCCTGCCTCCTGGCTGACAGAGATAGCTCTTCATAGGCCATCCACAGATGCTATAACACAGCTCAAAGAACGGAGGGGCTAGGGCCTGACTACAATCAGCTGCCAGCCACCACTACATTCTCTATGTATGATTGTATTAAAAACAGCCTTTCTGTGTGGAGAAGCACTATCCAGACAGGCACTGTTGCTCAGCATGGGAATTAGCCCCAGGTGAGACCTCAGGTGTGGCTAACTCTGCCTCTCAGCTGACCAAGATCGCTTCCCACATGAGCCACCTTTCCTGCACTGAATCAGCAGTATCTATGGCACAGGTGAGAGAAGAGGTGGGGGACACTGTGTCCTCCTTGAGCAGCTGCAGCTGGGTTTTGTAGATGTGGCTGTCCCAAGCACAGTCTCTCTGCTGCAGAATACTTAAGCATTGTGGTTCAGTATAGAAGCCAGTTCAAGCCAGGCTCACAGGCTCAGCAGTCCCATTCTCATCCTCTAGGTTAACAAAGAAGGTATCTGTATCTGTAATCCTCTCAAAGGATGTACCAGCAGAAACAGCACTCTGTATACCACTGCCTCACCTCCAACAGAGGAAGTTTCCCCATTCCTGTCACCCAGTCCAATCTCACAATCCTATACCAGATCTTGGGTCTCCCAGAATGTCTACACTGCTCTGTTCAATTATTTTTCTAGGCCTTAGTTCTCAGAAGGCATCGAGGAGACAAGTGTCTAGCCCACCATCTTGGCTCAGCCACAAATTTCTCTTTGTAAAGCCATGCATCTGTGATATTTCTGTTACAGGAGCACTGGATGACTCATACATCTATATGCCACAGGAACATTTTAATTTATACATTTAGCACTTACACTGTTTTATATTGTATTCTTCTAAATTATAAAGGAGATTAAAGTGTTGCGAAGAAGATGGTGTAGTCCATATCAAGAGGATAAGATAAGTAATTATTTTGGGGATGGAAAATAGAGTGCTCAGTAGACGGGTTGTTTAAAGTGCTCAGAGAGATGAGTATGTGAGTTGTGGTTGCACATAAGCAGTGAGAATACACAGTAGATGGGAACTAGATTTAAAGTTCCTTTCACACCATGCAGATAATAAAAAGCCTTTGATTCCTTATTCAAATACCTGTCTGCAGAATTGGAATATTGGGCAGCAGGCAGCCATGGACTCTGGATCTTTGTCGGGTAACACTCATAGTATTTCTGTTAGAGCAGTATCAGATGACTAAAACGAGGGTCTTCCTCTTTTTCACTGATGCTTCTGTTGTAGAACCAGAGCAAGTTTGTTCTGCCTGTCACTGCAACTCGGAAATGGGGAAAGGTTCAAGCAGGCTTTATTAACAGATAAGCATCTGAATCTGGAGAGCAGTGAGGATGGTTTCTCCAAGACTGTTCCATCTGAATTACAATTCCAGCGGCTTTTATAAACTACAGAGGGGTTGTATCTGAAAAACATCAAACCTTGTCATAAGAAAGGATAGTCACAAGATTCCATTACATCTATTGAACAATGTAAATTACCCAAAATATCATTATCTCTCTGAAGTTTTGAAATAATCGATTTACTACCCTGCAGACAGGGAGAGGAATGCAAGTCTGCTGATCCAGCTGGGAGAGTGATAACAAAACAGGGAATGGAATGTAGTAATCTATGTGACTTTTATTAAGTCCTGTCCCTACATTCACTAGCACTTTACCCAGCATAATGTTCGTCTTTGAAGAGTTAAAAATAAAAAGCCACGCCCACTGCCATTGAGTCAGGTGCGACTCAGTGGACCCTAGAGGTCAGATCGGAACTGCCCCATAGAGTTTCCAAGGACAGCCTGGCAGATCTGAATATTCCTCAATATTCCTCACCAATGGCGTCACTCAAAGGTGTCAATTCTTTGGTCTTCCTTACTCATTGTCCAATTTTTGCACGCATATGATACAACTTAACCAGTGCCAAAAATAATGAAAACTCACCAAAACTTGAACATAACATTTATTCTGAGCAGTTATTCGATATTCATATAAGGAGACTTTTGATTCCAGAAAAAAGCAAATGTCTCAAAAAGTTAAGCACAAGGAGGCTTAGTGAGAGGAAGGTAGAAATACAGAAGCTCAGCCACTGGCTAGTCTTAACATGACTGACTGAACCCTCCGCTCCCCCTGTAGCTGAGATAAATGGGTATCAATTTCCAAGACAGTCTCTGCCCCTCCATCCCCCCAACCATATCTTTTAAGTTTGAAATTTAGTAAACCTGGCTTTTAACAGGAAAAAAAAGATTAGCAACTTTGGGTTTATTTTTGGTCAGTGATCTCTTAAAAGTGAATATTTAGTTACCAGGGTAAGAAAAACCCCAAATCAAAACAAAATATCTGTTATCAGTCTCTCTTTGACAACAAGAAGGCACACCATGTTCAGGAATTGGCCAGGACAAAATCTTGAGTTTTTTAAAAATTTCAACATACATTTACATAATCTCTCACCTCTTCCATCCTGATCATTTAAGCAGTGACTAGCCTAGAAAAAATAATTCCTTTAAGGTATTCTAGTGAAGTGACTAGACTGCCACTCTGACTCAGTATTAAAAACAAATAAAATTTATTGAAGCAATAAACCATGAAAGAGCATGTATTCAGTTTGATTTAATGGTATGCGCTGCCTTCTGGGCAAAACAGAGATACAGATAATAGCTTCACATCAAAGCCATGGCAGGAAAGAAAGATTAACGAGGGCAGCAACTGTGAAATATTCTTTACATCCATTTCCAGTCTAACCAAATCGTCTCTCATTATTGACACAATTTAACTAAAGCAGTATTTCTAAAGCAAAAAGTATAAACAATTTCAGCAGGGAAGTTTTAGTGACACAGAAGTTTAGTGATACATAATTTGCAGCTGGGACAACTTTATAGGAATCTTTGGATACAGAACTGACCATTAGTTAAACAAACAAGCAAAAAAGCCCAAACTGATTGCCTTCTAGTTAATTCTGACCCATAGCAACCCTGGAGGACAGGGTAGAACTGCCCTACAGGGTTTCCAAAGAAAAGCTGGTGGGCTTAAACTGTTGATCTTTTGGTTAGCAGTCAGCTCTTAACTACTATGCCAGTAGGGTTTCCTTCTGGTAAATAAAAAAGGACTCCTAAAAACTAAAAACAAAAAGTCAAATCCATTGCTGTTGAGTTGATTCCAACTCATATTGATTCCAACCCTTTCGGGCAGAGTAAAACTGCCCGTAGAGTTTCTAAGGTGTGTCTGTTGGATCTGAAACGCTCTGCAGCAGTAGCTCTTATTCACTACACCACTGGGGTTTCCTCCAGGGCTTCTAACCAAAAAACTGTTGCAATCGAGTCAATTCTGACTCATTGTGACCGTATAGAACAGAGAAGAACTTTCCCATGGAGTTTCCAAGAAGTGCCTGGCCAATTTGAACTGTCATCTTTTTTGGTTAACCGCCATAGCTCTTAACCACTAGGTCACCAAGGCTTCCCTAGGGTTCCTAGGAAAATGTAAATACATTTTGCTTATGTAGCTGAGAGAAGAGTAATGCCTAGGCTGTTATAGAGGAACTTCTTAAGATCGTTAGAACAACATGGTTATTTACAGGCTCTAAATTTAACAACTCAATGAAGCTTTCTCTGTGGCCAGCTACGGGAACATTCTTAACACAAACAAGCAAACTGGGCTTTGTTTTTCAAAGGGCAACTTTAACAATAAGCTATATGGTTTAATGTCAGAATGGCCAGCCAAATGTGAGAATGGAGAGCTTAATTTTAGTTCAGAAAGTCTTTTAATTAGACCTACTGGCAACTCAAAATTTAAAAGTTCCTCATACAGGGGTTACAGCCAACATTAACTAATCAATTGCTTTACCTAAACCAAACTCATTGCCATCAAATCAACTTGTATTCATAGCAACCCTATATGAGAGAGTAGAACTGCCCCATTAGGCTTCCAAGGAGCACCTGGTGGAAGCAAACTGCCAACCTAATGGTTAGCAGCTGAACTGTTAACAACTCTACTCCACTAGGGTTTCCCCAGGGCTCAAAAAAAAAAAAAAAAAAAAAAAAATCCCACTCAAAATTATATGTAAACACAGGAGAAACAAGAGGAGAGTCAGCATATCAATCTATTGTTGAAAACTACAACTAAAACTTAACCAAGAAAGCCAAATATGACCAACAGTGAAACATTCCTGAGAGGAGTTCAGAATCCAGAAGTGGGCAGAGGAATCACACAGCTCTTGAGATGTGTCCTCATCCAACCTGTAGCTTGCAGCCAGAATCACAGACTAGGAATGCAATTAATTTTTGTTTCTGAAATGTATCACCTGTCAGCAAATGGCATTGCAAATGGCCCTATCAGAGAATAAATGCTTTCCTGTGGGCATTTGTAATGTGATCCAGATGGTCCAAGCAGCAGCCACGATTTTGACATAGTTTAGGAAAGAGGACACCAAGGGGTGTGGTAAATCTGCAGTGGCCTGAGTGTTTTGTGTCTGCTTTCGATTCAGCACATTTTGTGCTGAATCCAAAATAGCCCACAGCAGAGGGTATCAAGTTCTAGCTTAAAGTCAAGTCCAGGCAAATAAGACCTGTGAATTCAGGATTCCAAAAAAGCCACTGGCTTTGCTTCTGCAGAAGCAAAGAGGAGACACTCAGGGCCAGATACCTGTGTTCCAAATCCAAGTGACAAGGAAAGTGTTCTTAAATCCTTATTATCTTGATTCTTAAAATCTAAACTGACTCACTCAAAAATATGCACTCTAGGCCAGAGAACTATCAGCTTCTAAGGATCAGACACATGATTTTGCAAGAGTTCATTAATTGATAAAAACCACTTTTTAAAAGTCCAAATATGTATCTCCATCTTATCTTCCTTTTTCCAGAGGCTCCAGTAAGTGAAAATTACAGCAAATTATAGTCACTTACATAGACTTCTCTTGTTCTTAATACTCAAAGACTTTTAAAATTTCAGTCCACTCACCAGAAAAACAAAGGCCAAGGGAGGGGCAAGGAAATTATGTCTTTTTTTTTTTTTTGGCAGCTTTCCTGGACAGGATTATCTCACTAGCATTTATTAAATTTAAGTACATAATATTTTACATCAATTTTGATCATATATCCTGATACAATATCATGGAAAATAAAAGTGTTAGTTAGTTTTAAATTTGCTTTTAACATATATGTTAGTTATTGCAATGACCTTTTGATTTGACCAGTTTGGCAACCTGATTCATAGGAAGTAAACAAAAAATGACGACTGTCTGTCAAATTCTTAAATACTATTTTCTTAACTAATCAAGACCCCTGAGAAGGATTTTGTCTTTGATCCCACAACAGTTTAAATTAGCTCTAGGAATGCATCTATTTGATAGACCTGGGCAGTTAATGTTTGCTTCTAAGATTTCCACTACAGATGCAAGAAAAAAGTTTCCTTGAGATTTCTATCTGATTATAGTAGCCAAGACTGAATGGTGGTAGGGAGGGAGAAGATACAGGCATTACCAGAAGACACAGGCAGCACAGGGTGAGGGGAGAGAGAGAACTTTTGCAACTCAGAAATAACATTGTAAATAGCAAAGAGCCTATTTTACTCCATGAAATTTGAAATTTAGAGTTTACAAGAAAAAAATATATAACCTTACTATATGCTAATACTGGACATATGTTATTTAATTGTCACAACTATTCCTTAAGGAAAATGTAACTAATTATCCTCATTTTTCTAACTGAGGAAAATGAGGCTCAGGGGGGTTACTAATCTGCCCAAGGTCCCAGAGCAAGAAAGCAGCAGAGTGCCAACACAGCCTCAGCCCTGGCCTCCAAGTCAGCACCCTTCACCACCATGGCTGGTACACTGCTCTCTGTACAGGGCTGCGCACAAGGGCAGCTGTGACCAAGCCACCCAAGAGGGCTTGTGTAGAGGTGTTCCATTGCCTACAGATGTGATATATCTTTTTAAACAGAGCAAAATCAGTGGTCACAGGCAACTCTATTATCTACTGATAATTTTTTGGCCTAAAATGGCTACTTTTTTTCTCAATCTCTGAAATACTGCTTAGCTTCTCAACTGCTCCAAGTGGTCAGGCCATCTTTGTGAACGAGAATGACTGACTCCCCACAATGGTAACTCCATCCCATTCAGCGCTCACCATTTCTCATTTGTTTTAATTTCAAAGAAATGTGTAACATTGTAAAATGATTCAAAAGTGTAAAGTACATTAAGTAGAAAGGAGATGTCAAACAGAATACTTATAATATGCTACCTTTTGTGAAGAGAAAAAAGAAAATAAATACCTGTGTTTTTATTTGTTGTTATATGCACAACTGTATTCTAGAAAGATACATAAGAAACAGTATACGTTACATGGATGCCTTAGAATGGGGATGGAGATGAAAGATAACTTTTCAGTGTATGTATCTTTATTTACTTTATTAGGATTTGAACCAGTGATACAATTATGTATTGAAAAATAAATTTGTTTAAATAAAGCAAAATACTGAACAACATGAAAAGAGAACATAAAAAAGTTAAAGAGCCTTGGTGCTGGTTAAGAGCTATGGCTGTTAATCCAAAGGTTGGCAGTTCAAATTCACCAGAGTTCTACTCTGTCCTATAGGGTCTCTATGAGTCAGAATCCACTCAACAGCAACAGGTTTGATTTTTGATTTGGTGACACAATGGCTAAGTGCTCAGCTACCAACCAAAAGGTCACCTGTTCAAACCCACCAGCAGCTCCCAGAGAGAAAAGACCTGGCAACCTGCTGTCACAATGATTACAGCCAGGGAAATGCTATGGGGGAGTTCTCTGTCATTTAGGGTCATTATGACTCTGAACCAACTTGATGACACACAAGAACAACACAGCCTCCCACTCCTCTTCCCACCGTCAAGATGTCTGTTAATATTGCAACACAGTCTGGATCAGGGTTTCTCAACCTCAGCACAACTGATATTATGGGCAAGATACTTTTCGATGGTGGAGAGTTGTTTTGTGCATTGTAGGATGTTTAGCAGCATCCCTGCCCTTTACCCACAAGATGCCAGTAACAAACACAAAACACACTGTTTTAGTCAGCTAGGGCTGCTCTAACAGAGATACCACAGAGTGGATGGCTTTAACAAAGGAAGGTTTATTCTTACATAGTCTGGTAGTCTGCAAGTCCATATTCAGGGTGTCTGCTCCAGGAAGGCTTTCCCCATTGTCAGCTCTGGAAGAAAGTCTGGTATTGTGTCAGTCTTTGTCCAGGGAGCATCTTGGCGCAGGAACCTCAGGTCTGAAGGATGCGCTCTTCTCCTGGTGCAGCTTTCTTGATGGTGCGAGGTTCCCAATTCTCTGCCTGCTTCTCTGTCCCTTTATCTCTCTAGGATGAAAAGATTATGGATGGGGCAAGCCATACTCCAGGGAAACTCCCTTTACAGTGGTGCAGGGAGGTGATTTTATAAAGGGATTTACAGTCCCACCCTAATCCTTTAAAGTACAGCACAGGAAAACCACAAAATGAAGGACAGTCACTGGCCCAGCCACATGGCTGCACATATTTTTGGGGGCACACAATTCAATCCATGACACACACACACACAAAATATCTCCATTGACAGTGACAAAATGTCACCTAGCAGGCAAAATCACCTCCTGGATGAGGAGCACTGTCCTAGGTTCTCTCTATGCACATACCTACATCTGTGTTATCAAAATGTGCATCTTGTTATTTTGCTCTTAATGAGATAATATTGTGAACATTGTTCTGAAGTTTGCTTTTTGCATTCAGCATTATATTTTTCACTTTTCCATATTAGTATATCTAGATCTATCCCATTCTGTCTGACTATACAATGTAGCCATAATTAAATATTTCCCTACTGAGAAACATAGTGGTGCAATGAATCACTTTTAGATGACCTTTCTAGCCACGGTCTTGCAACTCTCAGAAAATGATTGACCGGAATGTTAAAAACTGAGTGCCCAAGGGTATTGGTCACTTTGTAGCACTGCTGGGAAGACCATACCTTGAAATTCACAGGGTTCAGGGTTATTTAAGAACAAAGCCCATAAAGACTAGTAGCATCTCAGCTACCACTGAAAGGAATCTGGAGTAAAGCATGCCCTTTGGACTCAAGACTTGGAGTCCCCCCCAAAATAGCTGTTTTACTGAAGATAGCAAGAGATGCAACAGGCTGACTGCAGTGGGTTGGCCAGCCCACAGCCAGAGTGTAGTGCAACCAGGCAGGTGACTTGCTGGCAGAAGTAAAACACCTGTAGTACTTGCCCATGGCGGGCAGAGGCCTGAGTGTACCCCATGCAGGGGTTGCCTTGGAGGGTCCTGTGCAGGAGTCTTCCTCCAGCAAGGCAGAACTATATGCCTCTGGGCAGGAGGCTTGCTGGAAGAGCAAAAGAGTTGTAACATTGCTTATGCTGGGCGAGAGAGGCCTGAGTGTGCTCTGTGCAGAAGTGGCATGACTCTGCCCTGGGCCCATGTACCCTGGTGGCAGGAGAGCCTCACAGAGCCAGGTAGTGTGGTGTGAGCTG
Organism: Heterohyrax brucei; assembly: GCA_028571685.1. Lineage (NCBI taxonomy): Eukaryota > Metazoa > Chordata > Mammalia > Hyracoidea > Procaviidae > Heterohyrax > Heterohyrax brucei. Next base: position 113,559,955 of record CM053150.1, on the reverse strand, counting down.
GTAGCAGGGGCCAGTGAGGCCCAGAGGCAGAGCAGAAGCCTCAGGAGCCACAGAGGACCTCCAAGCAGGGTGGTAGCTGCCAGTGGTATGAACACAGCACATCACAGCACACCTGCCCAGTGACATAAGAGTAGACATGGGTAATTTGGGGAAGGGTAAGTGCTTCCCCTCTGAGAACCTGTTATTATTGTTTATGACTTGCTTTCTATAAGTAATAGTAACAGTTTTCATCCTGCCAACACCATGTAAATGTCTCATGTTGCCGGCTCAGTCACAGATGAACATAGTTCTCAAAGAATGGTTGATGCCAGTGGGTATACACGTTTCATTCCTTGTGGTCTAGCAGGTGCCCGGAAATCTGAGGCACTGAATGTCTGCGTGCACAACACAGACAGACAAGGATCAGAAACATACAGGTGGTTTCCATTTTCTTGCTGTTACAAACAGTGCCCCAATAAAAATCTCTATCTCGGATCCGACTCGACGGCACTTGGCTTGGCTTTAAGTATGTGATCTTCATGCTTATGTGACTATTTTTGTAAGGTAAAAATGGCTTTTTTGAGGCAGACAGAAAGAAAAAAAAAAACAGATTAACCTTTCCAATTTGCTGGTTTAAGAAATTGCCTCAATTTACCAACAAATGAGAGGACCTGTTTTCCACTCTCATCAACCCCAATATTACGACTCTTTTATACATTACTCAAACTGAAAGGTTTAAAAAAAAAAAAAAAAAAGACACCTTATTTTAATTTGTATCTCTTGAATTTGGGGAAGGCCTGAACTTCTCCTAGTTTACTGCCTATTCACATTTTGTCTCCTTTTAGTCACACCTGTAAGAACAAGACAGGGTCATAAGGTGGACTCTATGGCACGCACATAGTTTCCTCCTGAATTTCTTGATTGACTATCTTTTCATCACATCAAAGGAGCAATCAGACATCAGTGCCATCTCAGATAGACTGTAAATCCAAATGCTTTGCAGGACCCACGGAAAACACAAACAGATGCTGAAGGGAGAGTTCTTATTTTATCTAAAGGAATTCACATTTAACTACGTTTACAATTGTTTATGATGCCACCTTGAAGGCTAAGGTGTACCCAGCCCAAGGCTTGGTGTTTTCAATCACCCATGTGTATATAAAAGCTGGGCAATAAGGAAGACTGAAGGAAAGCTAACACCTCTGAATTACGATGTTGGCGAAATATATTGAATATACCATGGACTGCCAAAAGAACAAATAAATCTGTCTTGGAAGAAGTATAACCAGAATGGTTCTTGGAAGCAAGGATGGCACAACTATGTCTCAGATACTTTGGACATGTTATCAGAAAGGACCAGACCCTGGAAAAGGACATCATGCTTTGTAGAGAATCAGTAAAAAACAGGAAGGCCGTCAGTAAGATGTGTTGACACAGTGACTGCAACAATGGGCTCAAGCATAATAATGACAAGGACGGTACAGGACCAGGCAGTGTTTCACTCTCTTGTGCAAAAGGTCACTATGTATAGTAACTGACTCGACAGCACCTAACTGTAACGATTGTGCAGACTAAATAGAATGTGTCTGTATATCAGATATGCCCTCCAGAGTCGATCTGATATAAAACAATGATGAGTCTGACTGTTCAAAAAAAAATGTTACTTTAAGAACCAGGTTTCAGTTTCTGGAGACAAAAGTTCTGTGTTCAAAATTCTAATTTTCAATTTAATTTTTTAGGCTTTTAATTTTTAGAAAATATATAAAGTGGTTTTCTTTTTTCTCCCATACCTAGACCGAAATAGAAGATTAAGTAAGAATAAGTATGATTTACCAGGAGGACATATTAGTTATGTTACTGGATGCCTACCACATACTTATATAAACCAAACCCACTGCTGTCGAGTCAATTTTGACTCATAACAACCCTATAGGACAGAGTAGAACTGCCCTATAGAGTTGCAAAGGAGAACCTGGCAGATTTGAAATACCAACCTTTTGGTTAGTAGATGTACCACTTAATCCACTATGCCACCAGGGTTTACATGTATATATATGTATATATATATATATATATATATACATATATATACATGCATATATGCACACACATATACATACATATATATTCTAAGTTAAAAAGAAAACTCAAATCTTTTATTAGATTGAATCGCACCGAGCTGTCATTTTGAAAGTAAAAAATGAGCTAATGTTAGCCACCTCACACTGACAATCCAAAATCTTACCTATAAAAGCTTATTATATGGATGTGTCTACTCCACAGTTTAATTTAACGTGACCAAACTTTTCCACAGGAAGGTGGGAACAATACTATTGAAACATTAATACTCATGCAAATTAGTTTGTTTTTATTCTCTGATTCAGACTTCTTGCTTCATCTTTTTATTTATTTGATTCTCAGCTGGTGAGGGAATGAGTTTTGGTGGTAACCTGAGTTAAGAGAAGCAGCTTTACCTCATATTAAGTATCTGCCTACAGGGTTAATATTTTTCAAAAGTGCTACTATCTTCAAAGAAGACTTCGGCTCTGTTGGCATAGCGAGAAAGCACTGGTAGTACAAAATGGGCTGTGTTGCTCTGAGGTATGAAACAATACCTGTTTGGTTAAGCAACATTACATACCAGTCGTATTGGACCTCTTCCACCAAATGATACATCAGTTTCATGGGGCCACTTGTCAACATCATTATTCTGGCCACCACCAATTAGCGCTTACGGAACACCCACACGAGATGACACTGTAGTTGGCACTTGACAGAATACAAGGAAGACAAAGAGTAGAATTTATAAAGTAAACTGTTGAAATTGCACATTTGAATATGAAACACATTGCAAAGATACCTGTAAATCTGAGTGTACCTGGTCACATGTGGTAAACACATTTTAATTTATCACTGATCTTCATAATGCTTGGTTGTGTTGTATGAGTAGGAAGCAGCCAGTCTTTCCTCACAAAAGATGTTGAGAAAGCCTCCCAACTTCTTTTGGGAATCCCAGAATCAGAAACTAAAGATTGGGAAGGGCATTCGTGGTTCATTAGATTGCTGCTTTTCCACAATGTTCCTGACTAGGGGGTGACCATCAAATTTGTAAGGTACTGGGAAAGTTGCAGATCCCATGAGGATACAATGGGTTGAGAGATGGAAATTTCAGAGTTCCATAAAGAAATCTCAGGACAAAATCCACTAGAAATAATCATAGGAGGACTGTTACACAAACATTTTCAAGTTAGTGAAAGCTTTTACTAAAAGAGATTTTAAGTGGTTATTGGAGTTAAACCATGACCATTTTTTTCCATTGCCAACATTCTAATTTTCAAAGAGCTCTCGGCTGCTTTCTGTCTTATTCAGTTTCCTCTTGTGGAACAGAAAAACTGAACAGCAAAATTCATTCATGCCTGCTCAGATAAGAAACAACTTATCTGAGAAGCATGCTCAAGCTTCCTATAAGATATAAGCATGATAATCCCCAGCTTATAAGCAGGTGGTGTGTCCTTAGTGTGTGATATATCGGCTGTTTGGAAATCAAGTGGTATTTTCTTATAGAGCCCAAGCATCCAGTGGTTAGCTACCGAGGCTGGTTAGAAAGCCTCCTTAACTAGAGTGCACCTGAAGTGCAGGGTCATGCCCACGACACTACAACTAACCCTGGCTCCTATGGGCCATGAAAATTCCCAAATGTAGGAGGACCCAGGGCAGGGCAGAGAGGGATGACAAGATCTTCCTGACACCAGGTGCTGCAGTGGAGCCTAAGAACTCTTTCTTAGCAATGGGTGCAGGGTCTGGATGGCTGCTGGTGCTGGGTGGGGCTGGAGTGGCCTCCTGTCTGCACCTCTAGGCTCCTCATTCCACTGGCTCTTTCAGCCTTCTGTCCCCACTTGCACACATGTTCTCTTTTAACTAAGACATTGAAGTAACTAGTGCAATAAATATTCAGCCTTTGAAGGTTTACGGGAAGCACGGATGGCAAGTCAAGAAGCACAGTGAGTTAGGTTGCCAGTCCCCTAAATATGGTTTTGGAACATCCTGGTGTACAAGGACCAGGCTTTGGCCCTGTGGAGTCTCTGGTCCCAAGACTGGAAAGCAAAGGCTCAGGAATGACCAGTAGGGGGCAGGAGTAGGGTAAAGTGGGGTGTAACACTGCAACTTGGGAGCTACTCCAAAGATAGGAACCAGAGAGCAAGGACTGAAACAGCAGCTCTGTTCTCTCCTTTCTTCATTCAAGGACCTGTCCAGCTACAGCAGGGTGGCTCACTGGCCTACAGGTGCCCAGAGGGCTATTTAGTAGAAAGAAATACACTCTGTAAGTTTTAGGAGAAAGTAAATCAACTTCCATATTACTGACTTTAAAAAAAAAAAGGGGTTTCTGTAAACTGATAATGAAATGATCAATAAGATCCCACAGAAAATAAGCAAAGGACATAAACAGGCCGTTTTAGGATAAATGTAAATAGCCAATATAAAATTGCATCAAAATGTACTCATAATCAGTGACAAAGATCTCAAAAGCATTGTGCTAAGTGAAATAAACCAGCCACAAAAGGATACATCCTGTATGAGTCCATTTAAATGAAATTCTTAAAAAGACCAATATATCATGTGTCCTGAATTGAATTGTGTCCCCTCAACAATGGGTGTAGCCACGTGGCTGCGCCATGATTCCCAGTATCTTGTGACTGTCCTCCATTTTGTGGTTTTCCTACGCTGCATGTTGAAGGATTAGGTGGGACTGTAAATCTCTTCATAGGATCACCTCCCTGCTCCACTGTAAATGGAGTTTCCCTAGAGTACGGGTTGCCCCACTCTTAATCCTTTCATCCTACAAGAGGTAAAAGGAAGGAGAAGCAGGCTGAGAATTGGGAACCTCACACCATCAAGCAAGCAGCACCGGGAGAAGAGTGCGTCCTTCAGACATGAGGTTCCCTCACCAAGATGCTCCCTGGACAAAGAGTGATGCAACACCGGACTTTCCTTCAGAGCCAGCAAGGAGGAAAGCCTTCCCCTGCAGCGTACATCCTGAATCTGGACTCGTAGCCTACCAGACTGTGTATGAATAAATCTTCCTTTGTTAAAGCCATCCACTCTGTGGTATTTCTGTTAGAGCAGCACTAGCTGACTAAAACATCGTGTCACACATGGGGTTGCTACAAATTGAAGTTGACTCAACTTCAACTGGTTATAAAAATGCATTGCTGTTGAGTCAGTTCTGACTCATGGTGACTCTATAGAGTTTCCAAGGAGTGCCTGGTAGATTTGAACTGCTAAGCTTTTGGTTAGCTGCCATAGCACGTAACCACTACATCACTACAGTTTCCTCAACTTGTTATAATGACAGAAATCAGATAAATGTTTGCCAGAAGCCAGCTATACCAAAAAAAAAAAAAAAAAAAAAAAACCCAGTGCTGTCAAGTCAATTCTGACCCATAGTGATAGTGGAGCCAGCCATCGGGGAGGAAAATGACCACAGTGGGACATGAGGAAATGTTTTGGAGGGATGGAAATGTTCTATACTTTGATTGTGGTAGTTGCACAACTGGATAAATTTGTCAAAACACATCAACCTGTATACTTGAAATTGATAATTATCTTTGCATGTGGATTATATTTCAATAAATCTGAAAATTAAAATAAACAAACAAAAAAGCCGGCAACACAGAGCCAGTCACTCAGCAACACTTCCAAAGTTTCAAGAGATCTTCCTGATTTTGCGTTTTGAAGGAGATCATTGAGGAAACTGAGGAAGACTGACTACACGTTTCTTTTTTGTATGGTCTATTTTTAAAAAGAACATTTCATGTATTTCTGTTTTTGAATGGGTGAATAAATGAACAAACTTTACTCTGTTAATGTCCAGCATTCCAAAAACCATGAGTCATGGAAGCACTTTCATCTGAAATAGGCTTAAAAGTCTGACATTTAATTGATTCCAGGTAAAGTACAGAGGTTTTTGTCTCTGAGAAATAAGCAAGCAAGGAAGCAGCCAGGAAGTACAGGGCAAAACACTCGCCTGATGCTGGTGGGGTAGAAAGGTGGGGGCCCTGCCCATTCCCAGCAGCATACCTTCTGTGTGGCTCACCTGTGTTGTCTTCCTTTCAGCATCTTGACAGCAGGAAAGGCAGAGACTGGTGTGGGGAGTACTGGTGATTTTTCTCACCATGGCCTAGGCGTTTTACTGCACCTGGTACCCCAGGCACCAGATTGGAGTTTGTGAATTGCAGTGACAGAGGCTGGGGGTGAGGGATAACTGCAGTAGATCAGTCTCCTTTTCTAAGCCTTGTTGGCCTGAAGTACATTTATTTCTTCATTTTAGAAAGGAACTTTATGCTTACTGCCCTTTGTCTCCTATACACCTGCCACTGCTGATGCTCATTGTCAGCTGTAACAGCAAACAGCATTCCCTGAACCATCAGCATCAGTTCAGAGATGGTTAGAAATGCAAATTCTGGAATCCTATCCCAGACCTACTGAACTGCACACCCAGTGTGGGACTCAGTAGCTGAGTTTCCACAGCCCTCCATGGTATCCTGATGCATGCTTAAATTTGAAAACCACTCTCATGAGGTTACCATGAAGATTAATGTAGAAAATGCTCTGAACAGTGCCAGGCACTTAAGTGCTATTTAGCTATTAGTATCACCATAATTATCATCATAATCATTACAGGACTCTTTTCAGATATAATGATTTAATATCAAGAGTACTGATCACTTAGATTGAGATATCTTTCCCTGAAACAATTCCCAAGGCCATTACATGTGCAAGCTAGATTTCTTAACTGCACAAAGGTTTTCTGCCTTTACCATTTGCCAGAACGACACAAAGGGGAAAAAGGCACCCTTGACCTTAACAAGGAAACACTTCACTAATGGGGACTATTGCAATAGACAAATGCTCAAAGCCTAAACCAAAACTATCTAAGGGAAGCGGTAGGTGAGCAAACCTTTGATATGTAGAGATAATGGGGTATGTGACTGTGGAAAGAGGAAGGAGGTGCTAAAAACTATCCGGGAAGTCTTGAAACTTACATTGTGTCAAATACTACAATAATAGGAAAGTCTAGTCAGGAAACACCTGTAGTCAAGCACCTGAGGTGAAGACGGGTCTGGGCCCCGGACGAAGCAAAGAAGTTACAGTGAGGACTGTTCATGTAGAGGTTAAGGCCAGCTCTCCTAGTCAAGCCAACCAAAAGTTATGCTAAGTGCGAGGTTTTGATCAGCTTCCTCAAGGGACTGGTTTTATTGGTGTCATGTGTAGTAGGCTAAATAATGGCCCTGAAAAGATGTTAGATCCTAATTCTGGAAACCCATAAGTGTTATAGGGCAATGATTTTTGCAGATGTGAGTAACTTAACATCTTGATAAAGAGAGATTATTATGGATTGATAATCAAGGTGGCCCCTAGATGCAGTCAAAAATGTCTTTATAAGAGAGAGGTAACAGCAGATTTGATATAGAAAAGGAAAAGGCAATGTGGCCATTGAGGCAGAAACTGAAGTGATGCAGCCACAAGCCAAGGAAGCCAGCAACTACCAGAAGCTGGGAGAAGCAAAGAATGGGTTCTTTTCGAAAGGCTTGGGAAGAAGCCCAGCCCTGTTGACATCTTCATTTTGCCTCAGTGATAGTGCTTTCGGACTCCAGAAACATGATGTTTTAGTCACCTGGTACTGCTCTAACAGAAATACCATTAATGGAAGGCTTTAAAATAAGAAAAGTTTATTCTTCAATAGTCCAGTATTCTACAAGTCTGAATTCAGAGTGTCCACTCCAGGGGAAAGTTTTCTCTCTGTCGGCTCTGGAGGAAAGTCTTTGTGTTGCATCAGTCTTCGTTTGGTCTGAGAGCATCTTGGCATAGGAACCTCGATTCCAAAGGATGGGCTCTGCTCCTTGGGCTGCTTTCTTGATGGTTCTCAACCCTCTGCTTGCTTCCCTTTCTATCTCTTATAGGATGAAAGGATAAAAGGTGGTGCAACCCACATTCCAGGGAAATTCTCTTTACATTGCAGCAGGGAGGTGACCTAAGGAAGGGTTTTACAGTCCCACCTAATTCTCTTTAACATAATCCTATCTATTAACCACAGTCAGAGATTAGAATTTACAGCATACAAAAATCACAAAATGGAAGGCAATCACACAATATTGGGAACTATGGCCCAGCCAAATTGCTATACATATTTTTGGAGGGACAAAATTCAATCTATGACATACGAAGATACATAACTGTTGCTCTTTTGTCTCCAAGTTTGTTGCAACAGTCTAGGTAACTAATACATTCTTTTCTTGGAAAGAGTTTTTCAGATTTGAGGAAGAGATCCTCTGGCATCCAAAAGAAATGCTGCGGATCATAGTCTTGCAATTCCTACATTACCATCCCCAAAGTCAGCTCACAAAATGCTCTGCCATGATCTCATTTAAATATATCTACCATGGCTCCTGCCCATTTGCCGTAAAATCAACATTACAGTGGTTAATCTCAGACATTAAAATGGAAAGACTGAGAAAAGGTGTGAGAGAAGTCACAGGTAGAACGTGCCCAAGTAAATGCTTAAACTACACTGAGCAGAAGACAATGAACACAACTACAAAGTTTAATTAAGTCTTATTAATTTACTTACCAGATGAACTGTCTGGCCATTAAATGAGAAAGTAAGGCTACAATAAAGCCAAGCCAAGTGCCGTTGAGTCGGATACAATAACTCATAAAATTATTTCATAAGTGTTTTCATATGAACATCACACTGTAAACAGGTTGTTTTCCAAGCAATTATAAAGGTAATAAACCACTTTGACAGCTGACAGTTTGCTGGATAACATCTTTTAATATCAACTCAGAGTTCAGTGGATTTAAACAAATTGGAGGGAGTTGTTATACTGGGCAGGATGTTAGGCAATCGCAATGTCTTGATTATCACCACACTAATTTGTTAGCTCCCCTAAAATTTCCAGACACTAGGTAAAGAATTACATCCTGTTTTGTTGTTAGGTACCATCAAGTCAGTTCTGACCAACTGTATAGATCAGAACAGAACTACCCCACGGAGTTTTCAAGGAGTGCCTGATGGATTTGAACTGAAGACCTCTTGGTTAGCAGCCATAGCACTTCCCAACTACGCCACCAGTATTTCTTACTAGTGAGCAAAAGAAATTCACAGAGATGTATAAAGAATATATTTTTCATACAGAGCACTTTAAATAGGAATTGGGTAGTTCTGATAGTGGACTGAAGGAGAATTATACTCTCCCTTTTGCATATTGTAAAACACTAGCTTGATTTTTTTTCTTTCTCTAGCCAAGCAAAGATTTCAAATTAGTGTCCCTCCTAGGAAAGTATAAAACAATAGATAATATTCTCTTGATTAAATAACCACAAAGTATGAGACCCTCATCCACTTCCCTCTTATCTCCCTGCTTATAGTTATTTTCCTTGCTTGAATAACTTCAAACAATAAAGCCCTCATTTTCCTCTTATCTCTCTGTGTGTAGTTACTTTTATGGTCTGCTGCCCGGTGCTATGCCAACTCTTTAACATTCTTTTTAGTTTTTGGGGGGTGCCAGTGGTGTGCATTGTCATTTTTCCAGGAAGAAGTACAACCAGAGTGCTCCTTGGAAGCAAGGGGGGTGAGACTGTGTCTTACATACTTTGGACATGTTGTCAGGAGGGATCAATCCCTGGAGAAAGACATCATGCTTGGTATAGCGGAGGGTTAACGAAAAAGAAGACGACCCTCAACAAGATGGATTGACACAGTGGCTGCAGCACTGGGCTTGAGCATAAAAATAATTGTGGGCATCGCACAGGACCAGGCAGTGTTTTGTTCTGCTGTGCACAGGATTACTATGAGTCAGAACTCACTTTACCACACATAACAACTACAACAGCACTTTGTCCTTGAAACAATAAGTAGTTTTAAAAGGAACATGAGGAAATGAGAAACATTTTGTATCAAATAATAATTAAATCTTAGCAATTATTTGTCTCCATCTACAAAGAATTTTACTTTGTGGAGTTCAAAATAAAAATCGATCATCCCATGGAACTGATATCTCCTGATAAAAGAAAGTACTGGTTTCTGTAGCTTAATTTTGGAAAAGATTATCCTTGTCATGAGAATGACTCCTGAATGACTCCACCCCATAATAAGTTCTGCCTAGGATCCGACTCGATGGCACTTGGCTAGGAACCAAAGAGCCCATGCCAAGGAACTACAATACCAAATACATGTCACCAAAACATACAGCCAGATCCAAGGTAGGAGCAAAGTCCAACACCTGTTTCTGTACCAAGTCTCAGCCTGGCCCCTTTTAAATACACATGCTTTTTCCCAGGAACTTAATGAATATGTCTAACGCCCCTTTTCTTACTTAGTATAAAACTTCTCTTAGCCCTTTGTTCATGGAGGCAGACTTCAAAGGAATCTATCCCCGGTCTCCTTATGTACTAAAGCCAAAAGCCAAAGCCACTCCTTTCAAGTTGATTCTGAGTCAGTGACCCTATAGGTCAGAGTAGACTGCACCAGAGTTTCCAAGGAGCACCTGGTGGATTTGAACTGCCAACCTTTTGGTTAGCAGACACAGCACCTAACTACTATGCCACCAGGGTTTCTATGCTGTATGTAGCGGTGCATAATAAAGCCTCTTGCTTCTCATCTCACCCATCTCAAGCCAAGCCAAGTGCCGTCGAGTCGGATCCGGACTGGCTATATGTGGCAGGTGGCACGAACTCTGCTTAGGTTTCAGGTAACAGTTCTGCTACCTGCATTTTACCATCACAGGCAGAGCTAAGGCTTGGTTGCTTCATTAAAATGTGAATATTTGAATACCGTATACTCATTAAAGTTATTTTGCAAAGAAATAGGGACAGAAGACTGGGAAAAGGAGCAAAACGGTTAGCATTACCACCTTCTATAATGTATTATGTAACAAGAGTATGTATAAATAGGAGCCCTGTTAGTACAGTGAATAACTACTCAGGTGCTAACTGAACGGTTGGCTGTCTGAAATCAAGAGCCACTTCTTAGAAGAATGATGTGACAGTCTGCTTCCATAAAGATTTACAGCCTTGGAAACCCTGTGTGGCAGTTCTACCCTGTCCTATAGAGTCTATATGAATCAGAATCAACTTGACTTCAAAGGGTTTGGTTTTTGGTTTTGATATATAGATAGATGTCGCTATGAGTTGGAATCGACTCGACAGCACAGGGTTTGATTTGGTTTGGTTTTGCCATGATTTGGAGCAAAGTCTTCCACTCTGCTTAAACGTCCTCCCTGCAATTCCTATATTTTTCCTGCACTTAGGTATTTTTTTGTTTCATTTTAGATTTTGAGTATATTTGATATAAAGAGAGTCCATTTTCCTCCCTTGCATTTCAATCACATTCCAAGAAACAAAGGGGATGCCATTCTTTGGAGCAGCACCTAGCATACAGCCTCCTAGACAGGCTCTTGCTCAAGGAACAGACATTAATGCACTAGCAGAGTTTTTCACACTATGCAATTTTAGGGAGCTGTGGCCCAAGGGCAACTACAAAACCCAAGCATTAGAATAGTTTAGATTTCCTGTGATAGCCTGAGTAAACAAATGGACAATGTTTATACATTATGACAATAGAGCTCTGACCCACAGAAGAAACTAAACCACAATCTCTGCAGCAACCTGCTCCAACCAGTGAATGCTTGCTCAGTAGATACCAACTTCCTTATCTTGCCCCCACTCCAATACCTGGACAAGACAGAAGAAGCCAACTTTTCTCCCTAAACCAATCAAATCAGATGACCCATTTCTAGTTAGCCCTCTTTGAGGATCCCTAAGCCAACATCCTCCAATCAGAGTATACCCAAAGCTTCTCTTTTTTACTATAAAGCTTTCCTTCTTCCCTGACCACCTGTGAGCCTCTGCCAATTGCAAGGAATGGTGGCTGTCTCCCTTCCTAAAGCAAGCTCCGTATAGTATAGCTCTGAGCCGGAATCAACAGCAATGGTTTTGGTTTGTTTTTTTTTTTTGGTTCTTGTTCAGCAGTCTTCATTTATCAATAATTATGTTGAACTCCATGGTGCAGTTAAAAACCAATCACGTACTTTCATAAAGTGGTTACTCGTGTAACTACCTAACAGGTTTGGGAAGGAAACCATGGTGGTGTAGCATAGTAAGTTAAGTGCTATGTCTGCTAACTGAAAGGCTGCAATTCAAATCTACCAGGTGCTCTTTGGAAACTCTATGGACTAGCTCTAGTCTGATCTATAGGGTCACTATGAGTCAGACTTGACTCAACAGCAGTGGGGTTTTTTTTTTTTATGAGCTTTAGGGAAACCTTGGTGGTATAGTGATTACCTGCTACAGCTACTAAACCAAAAAAAAAAAGAAAATGTGTTTAGCAGTTTGAATCAGGGAGGTGCTCCTTGGAAACTCTGGGGCAGTTCTATCCTGTTCTGTATGGTCACTGAGTCAGAATCCACTTGACAGCAGTGATTTGGGTTTTTTTATTTGTTTTTTGGTAAAAGCTTTTAGCCTCTAGTCATGTTGGAAAAAGAAATGTTTCTACTTCTTCCTCCCTTCTTTCCTCCCTCCCTTCTTCCATTCTTTCAAAGGTCATAAAATGAAACATTTTAAATAATTGTGTGATTGTGCTTCTAGAAGTTTGTCAATTTAAACTTTGGCAAAAAGAGGTTACAAATCAAAAATAAATACACAAAAGTGTTTAAAAGCAAAAATTTACTTTAAGGACTAACATCCTAGCTGGCCTGACTCTAGGTATTTACAATCACTTCACATGCATGTGAAAGCTGGACAATGAAAAAGGAAAACTGAAGAATTTATGCCTTCCAATTATGGTGTTGGTGAAGAATACTGAATTTGCCACAGACTGCCAGAAAGACATGTTTTGGAATAAGTACAGCCAGAAGGCTCCTTAAAAGCAAGGACGGTGAGACTTTCTCTCCAATACTTTGGTCAAGTTATTAGGAGGACCATTCCCTGGAGAAGGACACCATGCTTGGCAGACTAGAGAATCGGGAAGGGTCGGGGGGACGAAGACGGTCAGGTAGCTGCAACAACGGCCTCAAGCATAAGAACCACTGAGAGGATACCCAGGACAGGACAGTGTTTCCTTCCGTTGTACATATGGTTGCTATGATTCGGAACCGGCTCCACAATACCTAACAACATTTATGGAAAAGGGTTATGGGGGAAGAAACAAGGAGCTTTTTAAAAAAAGATTATTTTCTACAGTAAGTATGTTTCTTTCATAATATAAAACAGAAACATTTAGAAATGTTTCTGGAATGAATTCCTTAAATCGTTTACCATGGATACATACACATATTTTTCTATTCTGTCTACAACATTTCCTCAAATTACATAATTTAAATCCTAACATAAGATGGCATTAAAATAACCTTCTTAAATCTCAAAAGAAGCACATTTTGTAAACTTACCCACCCAACCCACTGCTCAGGAAGACAAAAATTCATAATGCGGAGTGGGAAAGTAAAAGCAGTTCCTACAGTTCTCACAAGTTTTTCTTCATTTTATTGAGCCTTTCCTCCATGTAAATAACTCGTCTCTGGTGGCTTTCAGAAAGGCTTGTGAGAAAAGAGACAAAACAGTAGAAATGCATCAAAAATGCACCCAGTCTGCAGCTCCCAGCCAGACCCACTTTCCTCCTGGGACTTGGGCCTGGACAACAGATAACGTTTAGGAGATTGATATTCCCTGACAGATTAAAAAAAAAAAACAAGAACAAGAAAAAAACCCTGCTGCATCCCAGCCAGAAACGGGGAGGAATTGCAGCTACCGGCGGGCTCGGCACTCTTCCATCCCGACTCCTTTTTGTTTTGGATGAAGCAAGAATGAACAGTTTACTGTTCTCGGCCCTCTAGTATTTTGTTCGTTTTACCGCGGTAAACACACATGCAACACACTCGAGAACAAAACGACAGCGGTAACAGCCCCCCGAGAGCACTAATTGGTAATTAAATCCACTGAGCCCCCCGAGAAGGCTCCGGCCCCTCCTCAAGGCTGACCCGACTGCCAGCGCACCTCCACGGGCCAATCATCATCCCGGAGTCCACTGAGGCAGACACGCCCGCCCGAGACAAGTTACGACGGAGCAGCTTCAGGCGCAGGGCAGTCACGGTGCGGGAGAGCCTGGCCCAAAGGCCAGTGCAGCCAATCGCGAGGCGAGTGGGCGATATGGGCGGGGCCGGCCGGGCCACAGCCCGGAGCTTTAAAGGACCCCAGGCTCCGGACGCGAACCGCGGTTATTTGCTGTCCCGATACCGGTTGGTGCAGACTGCATCTGCGCCAGCTGCGGCCTCTGCAGGTGAGCATTCCGGCTAGGGCTGGTCGCGGCAGGGGCAGCTCCTGGAGGAGGGACCCCTGTGGGGACACTGGCTAGGCTACTGGCGCAATCCCGAAACGAGAATGTCCACTCTGGGCTGGCAAGGTCAGGTTGGAACTGGCCTCCTGACCTGGCTCGGAGACCCGGGACCGCGGAGCTCACCCAGGAGGGTCGCAGAGCAAGCAGGGTCCTGCAGCCGGGCCGCATGTCCCCGGCCCGGCCCGGCCCGACGCGGCCAGGGCCAGACCACATCACAACCCATCTAGTAGCTTGACCCCGGGCGGTGGGTGAGGGGCAGGCGCTTCTTGTGCCGCAGTCAACATCGTCTGGGAAGAAGGGGAGGGGTGACCGGGAGCAGGTCTGGCCCACTGGGGCCCAGCCCGTGATGCGAGGCGTTGGGCCTGCCCCGGGGCTGAGGCACTGAGCCTGGGAGTCACTGTTCCTCCCCAGGAGCTCCGGTTGGGGGGGTGTTGGAAGGCTGCGGTCGCCGTTCCAGGTTTAGAGAGTGAAGGGGTGCTTTGGCAGCACAGGCCCAAGTGCGAAGATGGCACAGAAAGGTTTCAAATCAAGAAGGGGAGTTTTAAATATGAATGCCACCTCCTGCTGTGTTCGGCAAGATGATAGGTATGGGGTGGTCGCTCAACTGTGTTGGGGGGGTTCCATGCTCCCACTCAGGATCAGACATCCAGAGTGATGTCCTGATGGCTTTTTGCTTTGGCCAAACTCCGTACTGTCAGTAAATAACTTTGAACAACCATTCCCTAGAAATTGCCTAAGATTTTGAGTCTTAGGGTCCCAGGACCCTTATCAAAACAAATTATCATTGTTGTTGTAATTAAGTTGTTTCAATTCCTGTAGAATTTGTCCCTCTGGTTTTCATTTGGTGGCAGAATAAAATACCTCCACTGGTAAATCCCAGGCCTATTTTTTTTCAACCCAAGTCCATAACCTTCTTCCACAGTCTTTTCATAAATACTTGAGAAAATACTTTAGTGTATTCTCTTCATCTTGGTGGCTATAACATCAAGAGAGGATGAGATGACTTTTAAAAATGAATTGACTAATCAGATAGATACTCGTTTCTTTTCCTTTCATAGGTTTTTGAAACATGAATCTTGCCGTCTTTCTGGCTGCCCTTTGCTTGGGTATAGCCTCAGCTATGCCCACATTTGATCGGAGTTTAGATGCACAGTGGTACCAGTGGAAGTCAACATACAAGAGACCATATGGCATGGTTGGTAACATCTGAAACTGCTCGGAGGGACCCCAGAGAATGATCCCTGCTTGTTGGCATTTGCGAGTCAGATGGGAGCTTCTGGGGGCCAGCTCTTACCAAAGCTAAACTTTGTGGTGCCCCTTCCTGAGCACAGTATGGGCATGCACATGTCCCTGTTGTGTCAGAACTGGAAGGACAGCACCCAGAGGCGCAGAGCTCTCACTGATAGTGGTTTCTCTTCCACCTGCTGATCTACTTGGTGAAGAGGGTTGCGTTTTAAGTGGAAATAAAAACATCAGTTATGTTTGCCTCTAGAATGAAGAAGGTTGGAGGAGAGCAGTTTGGGAAAAGAATATGAAGATGATTAAACTGCACAATCAGGAATACAGCCAAGGGAAACATGGCTTCACAATGGCCATGAATGCCTTTGGTGACATGGTGGGTGTAGCATTTATTGCCTAGTTCTGCACCATTCTCAATACTTTGGTAAAAATAATCTCTTGCTTTCTTCAATGTGTTACTTACTTCTCCTTGAAGACCAATGAAGAATTCAGGCAGGTGATGAATGGCTTTCAAAATCAGAAACACAAGAAAGGGAAGATATTCCATGAACCTCTCTTTCTTGAGGTACCCAAATCTGTGGATTGGACTCAGAAAGGTTATGTTACTCCTGTGAAGAATCAGGTATGTCACCCAAATTTCCATCTATCTTGAATGGTAAAGCCAGAAGGAAATAGGCCTCATTGCTATGCTAAACTACAGAGTGCCATCCAGTTCACTTTCCCCCCCCAAATATGGGCTGTTGTCAAAGTCTTGCCATTTATTTTGTAATTTGATAGTTTTCTATTACTTTTCAGGGTCATTGTGGTTCTTGTTGGGCTTTTAGTGCAACTGGTGCCCTGGAAGGACAGATGTTCCGGAAAACTGGCAAACTCGTCTCACTCAGTGAGCAGAACCTGGTGGACTGCTCTCGGGTTCAAGGCAATCAAGGCTGCAATGGTGGCCTGATGGATTATGCTTTCCAGTATGTTAAGGACAATGGAGGCCTTGATTCAGAGGAATCCTATCCATATCTTGGAACGGTAAATCACATTCTTTATCTTGCTTTCATAGTTCTGGTAGTGCAATCAATAAGAGCTTAGCTGCTAACCAAAGGGCTGGCAGTTTGAATCCACCAAATGCTCCTTGAAAACGTTATGGGGCAATTCTACTCTGTCCTGTGGGGTCACTGTGAATTGGAATCAACTTGATAGCTGTGGGTTTGCTTTTTTGGGTTATCTTGCATTTACTGCAGCCCTACTACTGGGAAGTTGAACACTTTCAGAGATAAAAGACATTGAGCATTCACATTTGAGGTGTTAGAATCTATATTTGCAAGTATCGAAATAAAAAAAAAAAACCAAGCCAAATCCAGTGCTGCTGAGTCGATTCCAGCTCATAGCAACCCTGTAGGACAGAATAGAACTGCCCCATACAGTTTCCAAGGAGTGCCTGAAGGATTTGAACTGCTGACCTTTTTGTTAGCAGCCATAGCTCTGAACCACTACACCACCAAGGTTTCCCACCTGTCAGAATAGTTAGTCATCGTAAATTATTAGCCTTTGCACTGTTCTGTAATTTGATGGTTGGTATATAGCTGTTTTTACGTCTAGGTAACATGTAGAATATGTGTGGCATTCTGTACATGATACAGATTTTACGTAGTAAAAGTTTCACATGGTTATGTAGTCCTAGGGGATCTCATTGAAGAGACACCAGTTAATTTTTCAATTTTAAAGCAACCGGTAGTATTTTTTCCTACCTTTTTTAGTTTTTAATAGCATTTCACATCCTGAGCTATTTTTTAAAAAAGTTGACTTGGAAATCGTTAAGTTACGAAGTATTGAATCTTGGGGGGGTCCTAGAATTCATCTTCCTCAGAAAGTGGGTGGTTGTTACCATGTCACTTACTTGTTGACCTTTATAGGACACAAATACCTGTAACTATAAGCCTGAATATTCTGCTGCCAATGACACTGGCTTTGTGGACATACCTCAAAGAGAAAAGGCATTGATGAAGGCAGTGGCAACTGTGGGTCCCATCTCTGTTGCCATTGATGCAGGCCATGAGTCCTTTCAGTTCTACAAATCAGGTAGGTGTTTGTATTTGTATTACAACAGTTCAGGCACAATTGGAAAACATGCCACTGTGATTAACTTTGGTCTAGAATCTTCCTTTCAAATGAGTGATTTTCAGTGTGTGTGTCTTAACTTAGTTAACATTGTACATGCTGCCTTTTTTACTTGATGTTTCTGTTTGACATACTTCAAGCATTTTCCCATGATGACAAACTCTTGATACATATTTTTATATGGGTATGTAATTTATTCTGTAGAAACAGGCTAAATAGTTAACTGTTCTATAATTAGGAGCTATCTTTCCAAAAGTTTTTTACTACGATAATTAGGATTGAAAAGAATCCCGTGACTAAGGGGTGCGTGTGTATGTGCGTGTGTGCATGTATGCTTGTGTGCGTGTGTGCGTGCACACATGTTGTTTCCTTTGGCTGACATCCTAGGAATAGAAAGGGATTTTGCTAATTTGTATGTCAGTTAGGAGTTAAGTGCCTTAGATTACCTTGGCCTTAGTAACAATAGATCTTTTATTTTTTTTTAAATCTTTCAAGTCTTTTGTAGAATAGAAAATGATAGCCTGGATTTATTTGCATTTTGTTAATTTCTAGTGATTTGAAGTTGATACTCTTTATCAGTCATTACTTAGGCAGATATTTTTTGTCTTAACCGGGAATTTGCTTATAACATTTTGCTGAGTTTTGAGTTGCTTCCCTTTCCCTCACTGACAGATTGCCTTACGCCAAACATAATCACTTGGAGCTTCTCACGCAGTGTTGAATTTTACTTCTCCAGGCATTTATTCTGAGCCAGAGTGCAGCAGCCAAGACTTAGATCATGGTGTTCTGTTGGTGGGCTATGGCTTTGAAGGAAAGGACTCAGAAAACAATAAATTTTGGATTGTCAAGAACAGGTGAAAAACAACAAACATGATACTTATATTTGAAAATAAAAAGAGAATCATTGTTTTTAATCAGTATTTGGATACGGGCCCCCTAAATCCTTCAGAATAAGAATAAAGGATTTAGCTCAGTTTGAAATCCTACCAGTCTTATTCCCACTTAAAGTGGACACAGAAATATTAATGTTTGTGTATAAGATCCTGTTCCAGGCTTGCTAGGAGTACTTTCTTTTTTTATTGCGATTAAGTGAAAGGTTACAATCCAAGTCAATTTGCACTGTGGTTGAGTGCCCACCTTTCTGCAACTTTATGTGCTTTCTTGTATTTTTAACATTGCATTTCTAAATTCTGAAGTTTTTATTATAGAACTGCATCTGGTCCCAAGGGTTTCAAGGGTTGAAGGGGAATTTCCTTTTTCTTTCTGTAATTTTTCAACAAAGTGTAACGAGCAGAAGCATCTCTCTCGATTCTTTCGGTTAAGTGTCAGAGATTGACCAAGAATCAAAGGCCCCTGTGCAGTCTTTCAGTTATCATTTGATGCTGTGGCACTGCATTTTACTTTGCAGCCCTCAGAAGCCTTGAGGATTATCAGAACCAATTTTGAAAACTCAAGTTCTTGGGGATGTTGTATAATACAGCTTCCATAGACAGAGAATCTCAGTTCTGCCGCAATTTTTTTTATCTTAATTAATGTAAGAACCTGTAAGTTAAAATAAGGACTTACAGGAGTTAATACATTTATAAATATATGTCACAACTTAGCGTAATTCCTAATCTATAGTAAGCCTTATTTAAGTGTTAGCTATTATTGTTAATAAATCTAAGCTGTATTTGATTCTTTGTATGAAACAGAAAACCTCTTCTTCTTTCAGCTGGGGTACAAGTTGGGGCATAAATGGCTATGTAAAGATGGCCAAAGACCAGAACAACCATTGTGGAATCGCCACAGCAGCCAGCTACCCCACGGTGTGACCTGCTAGACTGTGATAACAAAGGATCCAGCTGGAGGGTTTTATCTTAAACCTGGCCAACCCTTATTATCTGGGATAAAACACTTGAATCATAGAGGATCCGAGTTGTGATTTGAATTCTGTGATATTTGTACACTGCCAAATGTCACCACTAATTTTAAATACTGCTATAAACAGCTTTGTAATTAACTGTAAGACTTCTGAATTTTCATTTTTGAAAGAATGTATAAAGCTTTACCTTTTAAAGTAAAACTTAAGTATGTAGACATGGGCCTTCTCTTTTGTGTGTACATGGGAAAACTATACAACAAAACATATGCCACCTTAGCTATTTGGTTGTACCATTTAGTGATATAGATTGCATTCTACAAGTTGTACCTCCATCCTCACTATCCTTTTTCCAAAACGTTCCAGCATGATTAATATTAACATCTCCAAAGCAAAAACTCATCTTTCGTCCTCCCTTCTCCCTCCTACCTCTGTTGTTGTGTTGATTCTGTCAACCTTACATGACACAGAACTGTCCTGTATGGTTTCTTTACAGGAGCAGATTGTCAGGTCTTTTTTCCCATGGAGCTTCTGGGTGGGTTCAAATTGCCAACCTTTGGCTTAGCAGCTAAGTGCTTAAGAATTGTGTCACCAGGGCTCCTTCTCCCACCTCTGGTAACACAGTCTTTGATTTCTGTCTATTTGCTTATTTCATATAAGTGAGTCATACAATATTTGTCCTTTTATAATTCACTGATCACACACTATGATGTTTTCAAGGTTCATTCATGTTGTAGAATGCATCAGGACTTCATTATTCTTCATGGCCAGGTAGTATTCCATTCATCTGTTTCATGTTTCAGCCATTTCCACCTTCTAATTATTGTAAAAACTGCAGCAGTGAACATTGTTGTATAGGTTTATGTCTGTGTTCCTGCCGTCACTTCTAAGGATATACCTAGGATAAGGATTGTTCACATTGTAATTCTGTGTTCAGCTTTTTGAGAAACTGCCAAATGGTTTTTCAGAGACTATTGTGTTATATTCCCAGCAGTTATGAATGAGAGTTTGTTTCTCCATAATGTTGCCAACACTTGGTTGTTTTTTGATCTTTTAATCATTGGAATACTAACAGGGTTGAAATGGTATGTCATTGTAAGTCTTGATTTGCTCCTTTTGTTTTTAATGTAGTAACTTTTTTGTGTAATGAGGAAATGTCACTGGGCTATAAAGATGTAACTGAATGTGCCATTAGGAGACAGACACCAGGCAACCTCCTCCCAGTCTTCCTAGTTATTAATATGCAGATACTGTGTCTTTGCTCTTTATGTCTAACCCAACTCCTGAATGGAGCAAAATTTGACAAATGACTTAGAAGGACAAAGATTAAAATAGTTTACTTTTTAGAATAGTGAATGGCCATACAAATTCATACGATTTAGATGCTGGAAAAAAAGATCATCTTTCTTTGGCCCAAGATTGATACATCCCCGTCAGGCTGCATGATAAAAGTCACCAAGCCACTTCCTGAAGCATCTCCTTGGATTGCTGTTGAAGACCCCTGGAGTAATTTGTGTTTGAGTAACAAGGCATCAGTAGATTGGCAGGTCTGTTATATTTTTGCTCTACCAAGTTCTAATGGTATTCTATATAAGTTCTTAGTCATCTAATGCTGCTATAACAAATACCACAAGTGGATGGCTTTAACTGAGAAGTTTAGTATCTCACAATTAATGTAATCAACCACAGAAACAATCACCTGATTTTATCACTTGATGCAGAAGAGACATTTGATGAAGTCCAAGACCCACTCATCTTAAAAACTCAGCAAAATAGGAATAGAAGGGAAATTCCTCAACATAATACAGGGCATCTATGCAAAGCCAATAGGCAACATCATCCTTAATAGAGACAAACTGAAAGAATTCCTCCTGAGAACAGGAACTGGACAAGAATGCCCATTGTCACCACTTTCATTCAACACTGCGCTGGAGGTTCTAGCCAGAGCAATCAGACAGGATAAAGAAATAAAGGGCATCCGGATTGGTAAGGAAGAAATCAAAGTACCTTGGATAACTAAAGTACTACTAAATAATGGGAACACAATGGGAGGCCTCACACTACCCAAACTTAGAACCTATTACACTGCCATGGTATCAAAACAGTTTGGTATTGATACAAAAATGGATATAAAGATCAAAGGAATAGAATAGAGAATCCAAAAAATAACACCATTCACCTATGAACAGCTGGTATTTGGCAAAGCTCCAAATGCTGTAAACTGGCAAAAACAGTCTCTTTAACAAATGGTGTTGGCAAATCTGGTTATCCATCTGCAAAATACTGAAACAAGACCCACATCTCATACCTTACACGAAAACTAACTCAAAATGGATGAAAGACCTAAATAACCAAAACCAAACCCACTGCCACTAGTCAGGTCCAACTCTTGGCAACCCTAGAGGTCAGACCAGAACTGCCCTGTAGAGTTTCCAAGGATTGCCTCATGGATTTGAACTACCAACCTTTTGGTTAGCAGATGTAACACTTAATCCACTGTGTCACCGGGGTTTCCAAAGACCTAAATATTAATCTAAAATGATAAAGATTATGACAGAAAAAATGGGAACAATACTGGAAGCTCTACTGTATGGCTTAAACAGTCTAAAAATATTACTAACAGTGCACAAACAACAGAAGAGAAAATAGAGAAACGGTAACTACTAAAACACATCCAAAATTTTATCAAGAGAATAAAAAGACTGCCTACAGACTGGGAAAAAATATTTAGCAACTAGTTGTCTGACTGCCATCTAATTTCCACAATCTACAAAGTTCTGCAAAATCTCATCCAGAAAAAGACAAATAACCCAATTAAACAACAGGTAAAGGAAATGGACTGATACTTGGCCAAAGAAGACATTCAGGCAGCCAAAAGACACATAGTGAAATGCTCACAATCATTAACTATTAGATAAATCCAAATCAAAACTAAAATGAGATACCCTTACACTACACTCCAACAAGGCTGGTATTAACCCAAAAAAGACAAAATAAATGCTGGAGAGGCTGTGGAGAGATTGGACCTCTTCTACACTGCTGGTGGGATGTAAAATCATACATCTTTGGAAAGCAATTTGGCACTTTCTTAAAAACCTAGAAAAGACATAACATATGATCCAGCAATTCCACTGCTTAGAGTATATCCCAGAGAAGACAGGACTGTCATACAAACAGATATATGCACATGAATCTGTGTTGCAGCACAGTCCACAATAGCAAAAAGATGAAATCAACCTAGGTGCCCATCAATAGACAAATGAATAAACAAACCAGTATATTTACACAAAGGAAGACTATGTGGTGGTAAAGAACAATGATAATTTTATGAAACTTCTTGTAAGCTGGAACCAACTGGACAACATGCTGAGTGAAATCAGCTACAAAAGGACAAATATAAGACCACTATTATAAGGACTTAAGAAAAAGCTTATGCACAGAAGAAAATACCCTTTCATGGCTACAAGGGTGGGAGGGAGAGAGATGATTATTCATAGATTAGATAATTGATAGGAATTCAGTTAGATGAAGGGAGTGATAGCACACAGTAGAAAGCAGGTCAGCACAACTAGAATACACCATAAGCTAAAGGTTTCCTAATACAACCCAATATTTAAAAGGACAGAATAGCAGGGATGGGGGCCTAGGGACAATGGTTTCAGGGAGAACATTGAGGTCAATTGGTAAAACTAGTCTTTTTCTATGAGACTGTTCTACATCCCATATTGGTGAGTGGTGCCTGGGGTCTAAATGCCATCAAGCTGTCATCTAAGGATCATCAATTGGTCCCAACCCATTTGGAGCAGATGAAAACCAAGAACATCAAAGACATGAGGAAACAGGAGGCAGAAGGTTCTGTAAGATTGGGAGACTACATCAATATGAGAGCAGAAGAACTAAATGGTCCCTGGCAACCACCAAAGACTGCCTTGAGAGGGAACACAATGTAGAGTTCCAGAAGTAGCATGAGTAAAAGGGGAGTGCAGATCCAGAACTCTAATAGAAGACCAGACCTGATGGTCTGACCTCCTGGAGGATCCCCTGAGAACATGGCCCCTGGACTTGCTGTTAGCCCAGAGCTGAAACCAGTTTTGAAGTCAAGACTTTAGACAAAGTGTGGACTGGAATATGGCTCACAGAGTGATATAGGTGGTGTGTATACTTTAGGTTTTAATATATATGCACATATGAGGCTGCCCAACTGGTTTCTTTTTAGAGGGGGGAAGACAGGGTATAGAGAAAAGGACACGTTTTGGTTGAGTGGATAGTAGAAGTAAGAGTGGAAAGGAAGAGTATGCTCTCACAGTGTGAGGAGAGCAGATAGAGTTGCATAAGGGCAGTTGTTCAGGTTTTTATATGTCAGATTGACTTGGATTGCAAACTTTCACTTAATCACAATAAAAAATTAAAACAAAACAAATAATATAATGGAAAATTCTATATAGCTTGTCTGTATCTTTGTCAGTATCCTGCTGGGGACACTATACTATAGCTCTGTAAGAGACTATCATTTGCGAAAACTGGCTAACGAGTACTTATTTCCTGCAGTTGAATGTTAATCTAAAATAATATGGAATTAAAATATTTATTTTGAAAAACAGCACATTACAAACAGGAAGAAAATATTTGCAAAATATACACCTGAATACAAGGACTTGTATCTCAACTATATTTTAGAACATTACAACTCAAAAACAAGAAGACAGAAGCCCAATAAAGGAAGAGGCAAAAATCTGAACAGGGAGGCAGAGCCAAGAAGGCAGACTAGTCACAGGTCTCTTTGATTCCCTCTGAGAACTAAGGCATAGAAAAAAAAATCGAATGGAACAGAATAGACACATTAGGAGACTCAAGATCAGGCAGACAGTTGTGAGACCACACTGGGCAAGAGGAAGGGGAAAACTGCCTTTGTTGGAGGTGCATCAGCAGCACATGCTTCTGCTGGCATAGTGGTGGAGAGGCTCACTGGTATGGACAACATCTTTGTCAACCAGGAAACTGAGACTGAGGCTGCTGAACCGGAGAGTCTGGCTTGACCTGGATGCTATGCTGAGCAGTAGAGCCTGAGTGGACAGTGTCTGTCATGGATTGACTGTGTTTCCTGAAAAATCTGTAACAGTTTGGCTGTGCCATAATTCCTGGCATAATGTGATGCTCCTCCATGTTGGAATTCCTACCTTTATGATGTCAATAAGAGTGGATGGGCAGCAGTTGTGTTAGTAGAGGAAGATTCAATGTGTAAGTTTATTTTGTGCGTTGAGATGGTCTCTTGAGCTATAAAGGGGAAAATCTGGCAGACATATTTGGAAACCTAATACCATCAAGAAAGCAACACTGGGAGAAGAGCATGTCCTTCAGACCTGAGGTTCCCATGCCAAGATGTTCTCTGAACCAATGATTGATGTAACACAAGGACTTTCCTCCAGAGCTAACAGAGGTAAAGCTCTTCCCCTGGTGCAGACATCCTGGATTCAGGCTTATAATCTACCCAACTGTGTAAAAATCAACTTTTGTTTGTTAAAGCCATCCACTTGTGGTATTTCTGTTACAGCAGCACTAGCTGACTGAAACAGCATCTCTCTCAGCAGAGAGGCTGTACGTAAGACAGTCACATCTAGAGAACTCAGCAGTGGCTGGCAGCTGAATCCAGCAGTGCCCTTCCTCCTCTTTCTCTGAGCTATGCCATAAATCCTGCTGGTGCACCACAGGAGAGGTAGCACAGGTAGGATGCCACTTTAGTCAACTGAGAGATAAAGTGAGCCATACCTGAGTGCCCAGCTGGGGCTAGCTGCCACCCTGATAAGCAATGCCTGACTAGACAGCACCTCTCTCAGCAGAGAAGCTGTTTTTAAGACAACTGCACCAAGAGAATGCAGCAGTGGCAAGCAGCCAAGTGTGCTGGTACTCTTCACTACCCCCTTCTCTGAGCCATACCATAGTGTCTGCTTGCATGGCTCCACAGAGACACTCCACAACTAGGTAGCCATCTTTGTCACCAAGGAGGAAGAGTCTGCCAAGCCTGAGAGCCCATCTGGGACAGCTGCTGCTGGACAGTGTCTCAGCAGAGAAGCTGTTCTTAAGATAGCCACACTTAGAGAATGCAATAGTGGCTGATAGCGTAGTACGGCAGTGCCCGTCCCTCCTCCTTTCTCTGAGCTATGCTGTAGTGTCTGTTGGTGTGACTCTGGAGAGTCTGCACAAGTAAGTCACTGTGGGCAACACAGCCACAGCTGGAATTGTGGGCAGTATGGCCACAGTTAGGACAAGCATTATGGCCTGGGTGTGGAGCTTGTGAGCCTGTGAATGAATGAATGTAAACAGCCACAAACAGCTGGAATACATGACATCAGACCCTCACAAATAATGGGTCTGGCCTGCTGAATGTGATCCCTGTACCCACGCCCAGGACTATGTGCTTTCCTCCTGATGCAGTGAATTCACCTGAGGAAGTGGCCTTTGTTATGCTGTTTAGATAAGAAGGCACGAGTTTGCTTTGGGAGGAAATTCCCCAAACCCTATTCAAATCAATGCCTGCTTTATTGCACATATACATGTTCTGTTCACTAAATCAAAATGAGCTGCATGATGCTTAATTAGATTTGGGATGGCAGAGATACCAGCTCTCCTCCTCACCAACAGTTTTTCCTGTGTGGCATTCTTTGTCAGCACAAATCAGCCACAGGCAATACAGGCCTATGGAACTCAGCAGCCACAGGCAATACAGACCCATGGAACTCAACAGTCACCATCTTTTTCTGCCAGGAGGTGGGGTCTGCCACCCCTGAGGGCCCACCCAGGGCCAGCTGCCAAGCTGAGCAGCACAGCCTGACTGGACAGCATCTGTCTCAGCAGAGAAGCTGTACTTAAGACAAAGGCACCTGGAGAAAGCAGCAGTGACTGGTGGCCAAGTGTAGCAGTGCCCTTCCTAACTTCCTCCTCTGAGCTATGCCATAGATTCTACTGGTGTGACATCAGAAAAGCTGAGCAGGTTTCTGATGGCACAAAGACAACAACAATATGTAACCATTTAAAGAAGAAGATCACCATGGCTCCAGAAAACTTTCAATATAAAGAATGAAAAAGCTTCCCAGACAAAGAAGACTTCCTGAAATTATCAGACGTAGAATATGAAAGAATTATGTACACAGCCCTTCTAGATCTTAGGATGGAGATTTGGCAAAGTGAAGCAGAACAAAATGAAAAACTAAACAAGCTATATGAACAACTATGATCTGAAATTAAGTAGATCAATAATAAAATTACAGAGTTAGACAACTCAATCAAAAGCCAAAAGAGCAGGATTGAGAATATGGAATGCAGAATTAGAGAGATTGAAGATGACACAACTGACATCAGCTTTTTTATTTTTTCAAGACTGAGTGAAAATGCACATTTCCATATAAATTTGCATGCCCACCAATGTGCATCTCCCACTGTTCTCCCTGCCCAGTGACAGCACACTCTTCCTCTCCACTCTATACAAGTCATATACTTCTAACAATCTCCTATCCTTTCCTCTCCACCCTCTACCCTGCCTCCAGTAAGAGGTCAGCAGGATGACATCCTATAGATGCATAGAACCCTAAAGTGCACATACAATATGGAACTGACACCAGCTGTATGAGGAGAAATCATATAAAAGAATCAAGAAAAATGAATAATTAAGAATCATACGGGACTGTATCAAGAGGAACAATTTATGAATAACTGGAGTTCCAGGGAGGGACAGCAGAAAATACAGAGAAAATTGTTGCAGTGTTGCTGACAGAAAACTTCTAGCCATACAAGATGCTCACTGAACTCCACAAAAAGTAGACACCAAAAGAAAGACACCAAGATGTATTCTAATCAAGCCTAATAAAATGAAATACAAGGAGAGGCTCTTAAATGCAGCTAAGCTTAAACCAAAACTTACATAAAAAGGAAAGTCTTTTAGACTGATCTCTGACTTTTCTTCTGAAACTGTGTTGGCAAGAAGGCAATGGGATCTCACACACACACACACACACACACACACACACACACACACACACACAAAACCTTGATGGAAAAAATTTCCAACCAAGAATTACATATCCTGAAAAATTCTGTCTGATATGATGGTGAAATTAGGACATTCTCAGATAAACAGAAGCTCAGAGACTTCAAAAAATCCAAATGAAAATTATGACAAACCTGGAAGGAAATTCTTTGACTAGAAAATCAGTACTATCAGATGTATAGTCAAGGATGCAGTGCAGGACACAGCACCCAGAGTCCTACTTAGGAAAGTCACAAAGCTCAATCAAGCTAAAATATTACAATTAGGGAAACAAATCTCAACATGTAAAGTATGACAACATTACACTATAAAGAGGAATATATCATCGTATTCATAGCCTTACCAGGTAGAGAGGAAGTTTAGGAGATATAAAGAAGTTAAAGACTGGTTTAAACCTAGAACACTGGGGAACAAAGGAGTAGCCACAAAGCAAAGTAACAATACTACATATCAAAACAAAAAAACACAATACAGAAGTCTCAGCAACACAAAACCTACACTGAAAAGGATGAAAAGAAAACCCATAAAGAAAAATGATCCAGAACTGAATACTAAGTGGAACAAAGAAAATATTAACAACACAAAAATAAAGGCAACAAAATGACAGCACTAATACATGTCTATCAATAATTACACTGAATGCAAACATACTGAATGCTCCAATAAAGAAACAGACAATAACAGGCTGGATTAAAAAACATTATCTGTCTATGTGCTGCTTACAAGAAACACCTTAGACTCAAAGGTTGAAAAAACTGAATATCAAGGGATGGGAAAATATATACCAAGCTTTCATGGATCAGATTCAACTCAATGACACTTGGCTTTGGCTTCATAGATTGAACTGTGTCCCTCCAAAAATGTGTGTGGCCATTTGGCTGGGCCACAATTCCCAGTATTTTGTGATTGTCCTTCATTTTGTGATTTTTCTAAGATGTATGTTGAAAAGAATTAGGGTAGGACTGTAAATCCCTTCCCAAAGTCACCTCTCTGCTGCACTGTAAAGGGAATTTTGCTAGAGTGTGGCTTGCACCATCTTTTATCCTTTTATCCTACAAGGGATAAAAAGAAAGTGAAGCAAGAAAAGAGCTGGGAAACTTACACCATCGAGAAAGCAGTACCAGAATTAGAGCATGTTATTTAGACCTGAGATTCCTGCACCAGGATGTTCCCTGACCAAAGACTGATGCAAAGCAAGGGCTTTCCTCTAGAGCCAACAAAGAAGGAAAGCCTTTCCCATGGAGTGGATACACTGATTTTAGACTTATAGCCCACGTGACGGTATAAGAATAAACTTTTCTCTCTTACAGTCATCCATTTGTAGTATATCTTTTACAGCAGCAATAGTGGACTAAAACATAAGCTAACAAAATGCAAAAAAGAGTAGGAGTAGCAAGTTAATCTCAGATAAAATAGATTTTAATGTAACACCTGCCATCATGGACAAGGATGGTCATTATTTATTGCTTAAAGGTTCAATACATAAGCAGGACATAACAATATTAAATATTTATGCACCCACTATCAGAGCATCTGAAGACATCTAACAAATGCTGACAACACTGAAAAATGAGATATATCATTCCAAAATAATAGCAGGAGACTTCAACATTCTACTTTCTGTAACGGACAGATCATCCAGAAAAAACCTCAATAAATATACAGAAGTTCTTATTCTGGCCATCAACCAACTCAACCTCACAGACATATGCAGAACTCTTTACTGAACAACAGACAAGTATATCTTCTTTTCCAATACACATGGAACATTCTTCAGAATAGATCACATATTAGGCCATAAAGCAAGTCTCAACAAAATCCAAACCACTAAATTATTGCAAATATCTTCACAGACCATAATGCCAAAAACACTGAAATCAGAAGCAGAAAAACATGGGTAGAAATTTGAACTCATGGAAACTGAACAACATTTTGCTGAAAAATTCATGGGTTATAGAAGAAATCAAGGATGCAATAAAGAAATTCATGGAATCAAATGAGAATGAAAATATGTCTTACCAGAACCTATGGGAAACAGCAAAAGCAGTGCTTAGGAATCAATTTATCTCAATAAATGGGCACATCGAAAATGAAGAAAGGCCCCAAATAAAAATTAACCCTACAAATCAAACAAATAGAAAGATAACAACAAAAGAATCCCTCAGGCACCAGAAGAAAATATAGCTAGGGCAGAAGTAAATGAATTAAAGAATAGAAAAACAGTTGACAGAATTAACAAAACCAAAAGCTGTTTTTTTCAAAAGATCAACAAAATTGATAAACCACTGGGTAAACTCCCAAAAGGAAAACCAGAGAGGAAACAAATAACTTGAATAAGAAATGAAACAGGAGATGTCACAACAGATCTAAAAGAAGTTAAAATTATCATAACAGAATACTATAAAAAATTGTACTCTAGTAGATTTGAAAATCTAGAGGAAATGGGCAAATTTCTAGACTCACATCACCTGCCAAAATTACTACAAAGAGAAGAAAAATTTAATAAATTGGTCACAAAAGAAGAGATTGAAAAAGTAATTTAAAAACTACCAACCAAAAGAAGTGTTGGCCCAAACAGCTTCACTAGAGAACAGTTAATTCCAAAATTACTGAAGCTTTTTCATAACACACAACAGGATGGGACAGTCCCAAATCCATTCTATAAAGACAGCATAACCCTAATACCAAAGCCAAGGAAAGATGTCACAAGAAAAAGAAAATTACAGACCAAATCATTCATGAACCTGTGTACAAAAATCTTCAACAGAATCCTAGCCAGTAGAATTCAATGTGATATCAAAAAAATAATTCATCATGACCAAAGTAGATTCATACCAGGGGTACAGAGTTGGTTCAACATCAGAAAAACAATTAATGTGATCAACTACATAAACAACACAGAGGATAAAAATGACTTAATTTTTATGAATTGATTCAGAAAAGGTATCTGACAATGTCCAACATCTATTCATGTTAAAAACTCTCAGCAAAATAGGAATACATGGCAAATTCCTCAACACAATAAGGAGCATCTATGCAAAACCAACCGACTACATCACCCTGAATGGAGAGAGACTAAAAGAATGCCCCCTGAGAACGAGAACTAGACAAGGATGCCCACTCTCACCACTTCTGTTCAACACTGTAATAGAGTTTCTGGCCAGAGCAATTACATAAGACAAAGAAATAAAGTGCGTCTGTATCGGTAAAGAAGTAAAAGTCTGCCAATGATCATATACACAGAGAACCCTTAAAAATCCATAAATAAACTACTGGAGCTAATAGAAGAGTTCAGCAAAGTATCATGATATAAAATACCCACCGCCATTAAGTCAGGTCCAAATCATAGCAAACCTAGAGATTAGAGTAGAACTGCCCCCATAGAGTTTCCAAGGAGCACTTAGTGAATTTGAACCGCTGACCTTTTGGTTAGCTGATGTAGCACTTAACCGACTACACCACCTAAGTTTCCAATCCAGATATAAGATAAACATAAACAATAGGATTCCTTTACAACAACAAAGAGATCATCAAAGTGGACATCACCAAATCAATACATTTACTATGGCCTCCAAGAAGATAACATATCTAAGAATAAATCTAAAGAGAAACAAGAGTCCTAGAGAAGATTACAAGACCCTACTGCAAGAAACCAAAAGAGACTTATATAAGTAGAGAAACCTACCTTGCTTGTGGATAGGAAGACTTAACATTGTGAAAATGTCTATCTTACCCCACGTGTTCTACATACACAATGGAATCTCAGTACAAATTTCAATGCCCTTTTTCTAATGAGATGGAGAAACAAATCACCAACTTTGTATGGAAAGAGAAGAAACCCTGAATAAGTAAAACACTACTAAAGAAGAGGAACACAGTGGGAGGCCTTACACTGCCCAACCTTAGAACCTATTACACTGCCACCATAGTCAAAATAGCCTCCTACTGGTACAAAAACAGACATATAGATCAACAAAACAGAATAGAGAATCCAGAAATATCATCATCCTCTTACAAACAGTTGATATTTGACAAAGGCTCAAAGGTTGCAAACTGGGGTAAAAACAGCCTCTTTAACAAATGGTGTTGGCAAAATTGGATATCCATCTGCAAAAAACTGAAACAAGACCCATATCTCACATCTTACACACAAACTAATTCAAAATAGATGAAATATCAAATCTAAAATGATAAAGATTATGGAGCCAAAAATAGAGACAACAGTGGAAGTTCTAATATACAGCTTAGACAGACTACAAAATCTTGTTAACAATATACAAACTATAGAGGAGAGAATAAATAAATGGGGACTACTAAAAATCAAACACCTATGTTCATTCAAAGATTTTATCAAGACATTTAAAAGACTGCCTACAGACTGGGAAAAAATACTTGGCAACTACATGTCGTATCAACATATAATTTCCATAATCTACTATGTACTGCAAAAACAAAATCTCAACAAGAAAAAGACAAGTAACCAAATTAAGCAATGAGCAAAGAATATGGACAGACACTTCACCAAGGAAGACTTTCAGATAG
This sequence comes from Heterohyrax brucei, assembly GCA_028571685.1. NCBI lineage: Eukaryota > Metazoa > Chordata > Mammalia > Hyracoidea > Procaviidae > Heterohyrax > Heterohyrax brucei. The sequence continues at coordinate 113,527,795 of CM053150.1, read as the reverse complement.
CCAAAAGACGTGTGAAGAAATGCTCACAGTCATCAGCTATCAAAGAAATCCAAATCAAAGCTACAATGAGATACCATCTCACCCCAACGAGGTCGGCAAAAATACAAAAAACACAAAACAACAAATGTTGAAGAGGCTGTGGAGAGATTGGAACTCTCCCACATTGCTAGTGTGAATTTAAAATGGTACAACCTTCCTGGAAAATAATTTGGCACTTTCTTAAAAAGCCAGAAATAAAAATGTCATGTGATCCAGCAGTCCCACTCCTTATTTCCTACAGAATTAAGGGCTGTCACACAAACAGATGTGTGTACATGAATGTTTATTGCAGCACTGTTGATAAAAGGAAAAAGATAGAATCAACCTAGGTGCCCATCAACAGACAAATGGATGAACCAACTATGGTATATACACACAATGGAACACTATGCAATGATAAAGAACAATGATGATTTTAGGAAGCATCTCATAACCTGTTATCAACTAGAAGACATTATGTTGAGTGAAATCAGTCAGCTACAAAAAGACAAGTATTGTGTAAGATTACTGTTATAAGGACTGAAAAAAGAACTTACACACCAAAGAGGGCTATAAGGGTGGGGAGGGAGGGAAAGAGCTGTTCAAAGACTAGATAGTCAATAGGAATTCGGTTAGGTAAAGGAAGCAACAGCACTCAGTAGAAGGCAGGTCAGCATAACTGAACTACACCAGAAACTAAAAAGTTTTCTAAATTCAACCCAACATTTCAAAGGATAGAGTAGCAGGGACAGGAGTCTGGGAACCATGTTTTCAGGGAATATCAAGGTCAATTGGCATAACTAGCCTATTGCTAAGAGAGTCTTCTGCACCGTACATTGGTGAGTGGCATCTGGTGTCTTAAAATCCAGAAAGCTGCCATCTGAGGACCATCAATTGGTCCAAACCCACCTGGAACAGATGACAACTGAGAACATCAAAGACACCAGGAAAAATGACCCCAGGAGACAGAAGGACCTATATGATTGGGAAAATATATCAGCAGGAGACCAGAAGAACTAGATGGTACCTGGCCACCACCAAAGACATCCTTGATAGGGGACACAATGTAGAGGCTCTGGCGTAGCACTAGGAAAACAGGTGTGCAGATCAAGAATTTTACTAAAGAGCAGAATCGATGGTCTTTCATCCTGGAGGGTCCCCTGGGAACATAGTCCCTAGACCTGCTGCTGGCCTGACCTGAAACCTATACTGAGGTCAAAACTTCAGACAAAGAATGGACTGGATTCGAGGACACAGATTGAGTGTTTGGTGTGTGTACTTTGTGGTTTTATACATTTATAGGAAGCTGTCCTACTGGCTTATTACTAGAGTGAAGAGGAGAAAGTGGAGAAGAAGGGACAGGTGTTCATTAAAAGGATAGAGTGAAAAGGGAGAGTGTGCTGTCACAGGGTGAGGAGAGCAGATGGAGTGGCAGAGAGGTGGGTGTCATGGATTGAACTGTGTCCCCCCAAAAAATATGTATAGAAATTTGACTGGGTTGTGATTACCAGTGTTGTGAGATGGCCCTCCATTTTGTGACTTCTTATGCTGTGTGTTAAAGAGGATTACGGTGGGACTGTAAATACCTTCCTAAGGATGCCTTCCTATGCCGTTGTAAAAGCAGTTTCCCTGGAGCGTGATTTGCACCACTTTTTATCCTTTTATCACACAAAGGATTAAAGGAAAGGGAAGCAAGCAGAGAGTTGGGAACTGCACACCACCAAGAAAGCAGCACTAGGTGTGTAGAGTGTGTCCTTCAGACCTGAGGTTACTGTGCTAAGATGCTCCCTGACCAAATACTGATTCAACACAAAGACTTTCCTCCAGAGCTGACAGAGGGAAAGCCTTATCCTGGAGCGTATATCCTGAATTTGGTCTTGTAGTCTTTTGAACTGTGTAAGAATAAATATTTCTCTTTTAAAGCCATCCACTTTGTGGTAGCTCTGTTAGAGCATTACCAGATAACTTAAATGACAGCATGCAAAATTGACTTGGATTGTATACTTTCACTTAATTATAATAAAAACATATTTGAACAGACCATTTGTAAAAGAAGATTTGCATGAAAAATTACAGTTAACATTAGTACCAAGAAAAATGTGAATGGAAACCATACCCATCAAAATGGCTAAAATTAGATTATCGACAAGATACCAGCTCAGGACTAGATATGGTAAACAAACTCTAGTCAGTTTCAACTACTGTCATTAATGAGAGTGTCCAATAAATTTCAATTAGATTCTGTTGATTGATGTTGTTTTGTTGTTATCTGCTGTTGAGTCAGTTCCAAACCATAGTGACCCTATGTACAACAGAAGGAAACACTGCCCAATCCTATGCCATGCCTACGATTGTTGTTGCACTTGAGTTCATTGTTGCGGCCACTGTGTCAATTCATCTTATTGAAGGTCTTCCTCTTTTTCACTGACATTCCACCTCTTCAGGAAAATAGAAGCACAAAATACTTTCAATGCTAGAAGAGGGAAGGAAATAACAAAGCTAGAAATCAGTGAAATGAAAATGGGAAAACAACAGAGAAAATAAAAAGTTATTTTTATTGAAAAGATTGATACAATTGATAAACTTCTGGGAAGAGTGACAGGAAAAAAGGAAAGTCCTAAATTGCCAGTGTCAGGAATTAAAGAAAGATTCTAACTAACGGCCCCACAGACATTAAAAGCAGGGGCAGGTTAACCAGTAAGCACAGTACACACCAGCTTACAGCAAGCAAGGTACACATGTGCTTGACTGTGCTTACTTACTAACCTGTAGTGCACAATTTCATCTGTTTTTCACCATATCTAATAGTGACATGGCGTGAATAAGTCTTTGCACAGAAATTTGACAATTTAGATAAAGTAGTCCATTCCTTGAAAACCACAAAT